>CM060383.1:168004788-172804788 GCA_030545235.1 Helianthus tuberosus
TCTCTATAATTACGTCATTAAGCATAACTCCTAATCTGGACCTCCGCTTGATGTGAAAATTTACAGACATGTCTAATAATTAGTAACTAAGATTATTTTACTTTCACATTTCCAAAAATCTCGTTTTATGTTCATAAGGGCATTATGGTCAATATTTAGGCGTTTAACGGAAACATCGGACGATTTGGGATTCGAGTGGTATAAACGCAGAGGCTTATACACACATGCAACTAGGTCCTAATGGAACTTTAAGGCATGTCTAAACCTATATAAATCGGGTCAGAACTGAGGTCAAAGCAAAAGTCAAACTTTTGCGTCTCTCGGTTCCGAATCGGTTCAAAACATAAAGTTGTCGAATCAAACAAGCTTAGACAAGTTATTATACTTATTTTCAAGTTGTATTACTGATAAAACAGGTTACACGCCTTCCGTGTTGTTAAATATGCGATTAAGGTTTCTGTTGACTTTTTCGGACAACCTTGGACTCGACAAACGACCTAGTTAGGATTCGAATCAGTTAGTGCCCTTTTAGGGGTTTATTAACCCTATAAATACCAACTTATAACAACTTTTGATTCGACAATACTCTGGACCGATTGTGATTTATCGCAAAGTCAAACCGTAGTTACGACGGTTTGATTTCTAGGCTATATACTAAGCTAGACTTAATTTAGAAGGGTTAAACATACTTACTCGAGTCTAATGGATGATTTGGAATGCTTGTATCAGGTCATGAGCTCCTCACAATGTCCAGAAGATGTAATGTGCATGTATGTGTAAACATAAGACTTTTATAATAACTTTGATCTTGCAAAAATGATGCCACATAAGTCTATAATGGTCCAAGATCAGTACACATGGCTTCTACAGTCTATAAACCACCTTAGACAAGCCCATAGAATCAAAAACCATCAATTAAGGTCGGTTAGAACACATAACAGGCAGCTGTCCATAATTTCTGTCGCTGGGCAGTGCTAGCGCACCGTTACGCTACCATTGTAGCGGTGCGCTAGCCCTTCATCAGGCCATTTATCTTTGCAGTTTTGGTCCCTGGTCCCCCGAAACATCGCTTTCACATGGTATTCTTGCATTTTGAGGCTTTATAAATAACATATGGGGGCTTTAGGGCTTATACCATTTTTGTTAAGTCCTTGGGTAACTTTGTGATCACCCGAAAAGCCCAAATTTTCAATGTTGGCGATTCTAACCCTCACACACGAATTTTATCACAACTTTCTCATACGGCAACGAAACTTGGTGAAATTTTTATGGTAGATTCTAGTGAGCATAATTAATCGTTACAAGGCTTCGGGTTTGCTAAAAGGTCACTCAGAGGTATATCTTTAACATGTTGACACATTTAACCCCTGTAGTTCGTAATCTCTTACTTTCTTTCGCAATTCTCTTTGTATGATCCATGATCCATTCGTTTAAGGTTATAAACATCATGTAGGGTTATTGTAAAGTATATTTATTCATTGTTGACACTTTGAACCCTTGTATTTACATAGTTTCATTGTTTGTCAACTTTAGTCCTTCAAGAACATTCTTTCACACGTTCGAAGGTTATGACACGTGTCAAGACATTATAGGACGTAAATTTTCGGGGTGTTACACGAAGTTTGATCATTAGTTAACTTAACACTTACTGTTTCGTCAATTTTAGTGTTAGTGTTTAACTCTTTTAAAAACTTAGCATGAGTGGGTACTAAACAATGATTTTCGAAAGAAGGTGTCAAGAGATTAATTTTTTCAAAATTAGACTCTTCTTGGATTTTAACGTTATCGGACTCACCTTTTTCGTTGTTTAACTCATGTGTCGGTTTTTCACGTATTTGTTCTTCCATTTTTACATTTTCAGTTATCTCTTCTTTTTTTAATTCATCTCTTGCGCGGGACTCCTCTTCCCTTGCGCGAGCTTCTTTTATACATCGATCGATAACTCTAATGTGTTCTAATATCCTATCGGTCACTTCGGTAATAGAAAAAGAATCATTATTTTCTAAGCTTGAATCTGGTTGTTCGACCCTTTGTTCCTCATAATACCCATATGAAGTTGATGGTTCACACCATTGTTCTTCATTGTAAGCATATGATGGATAAGGTTCGTAATTTTGTTCTTCATAATACTCATATGAGGTGGGTTGTTCACGCCAAGGTTCCTCATAATAAGCATATGAAGGTGGTGGCTCATACCTTGGTTCCTCAAAGTATGAGTAAGAGGGCTCATACCTTGGTTCATCAAAATATGAGTATGAGGGAGGAGGTTCATACCTTTGGTCTTCATAGGATGTGTATGAAGTTGATGGCTCGTACCTGGGCTCCTCATAGTAAGCGTATGAATTGGATGGTTGATAAGAGTGATTATTTTGAATCGAACGTGTATTACGACAATTAGTGCAATAATTACCCCTATAATCATCCTCATCATAGGTGTAGTTGTAACCTCCTGAGTATTGATCCATAAGAATCACTCAGCAGACCACAACTGAGTCTCGGGACCAGAAAACGAAAACAAAGACTGAAACAGAAGGCTGGACACGGCCCCGTGTCTGGTGAACACGGCCCCGTGTACAGGATCTGTATCTGGGCGTTTTAATTAAAGTTACTGGTCACGTTGAGCACAGGGGCGTGTTCAGTGAGCACGGCCCCGTGTTCAGACTCTGTATCTGGGTATCTAACTAAAAATATGCAGCACGGGGGCGTGTTCAATGAGCACGGCCCCGTGTTCAGGCTACTGTAAATGCAAACTAAACTACAATGCAGAAAAATGTGCGCGCGTTTTAAAAAGGTTTTGAAAAAAACTGATTAAGCCGTCGATTTTAAACTTTCTCAAAATCCTTGTGTCCCCGGCAGCGGCGCCAAAAACTTGATGTGCGGTAAGTGTCGTATATATTAGGTGTATATTTTAAGCCCTTTTTAACACTTATTTTAGCCAAGTTTTAAATTTATAAAACACGATATTTCACTAACACTAAACACACATATGGGCAAGTGCACCCATCGTTGAGTGTAGTATAGCGTTGGTAAGATACCGAGGTCGTCCAAGGACACAAGAGCTTTTAGTACCGGTTTATCCTCAACGTCTAACCAAAATAAAAGTTTAGAAAAATGTTTTAAACTAAGAAAATTAAAAACTAACTAAAATGCTGAAAATAAAAATAAAAGAAAAACAGATAGACAAGATGAATCACTTGGTTCCGACTCGTATCTAGTATAACCTTTGATTATTTCCGCACTTTTGCACATAATTAAGAGATTATCTTAGTTATTGTAGTAGGCCCCTCTTTTGAAGGTGACGTTACCCTCACCCCAGTAGTTTGAGTCAGCAGGGATACAATCCTAAAAGGGTGGATTATTGGAAGATAATGAATTAAGTTATTAATGCAGTATTGTGGTAGGCCCCGCTTTTGGCGGTGACGTTACCCTCGGCTAAGTAGTCTGAGTCAGCAGGGATACAGTCCTAAATAGCCGGGTTATAGTATTAATAGTAGTTAACTTATGAAGGGATCAAAGAGTTTGGACCCCCGCCATCCAATACCGTGAAGTATTGAAGGAGGTCCTACTAAATTTGACCCAGGTCCATTGCAGGACCTCTAAACGCTGAACACTGGCAAGACCTTTACCAAACCGTTCCCTTAACCCCCTACCAGGTAGCCAACATATCTCCATATAGACCGTGGAGACATGAATGGTGAAAATCCTTTATTTTATATAGACAGTAAAATAATGCCAAGACACCACGGATAAACGATAAGGAAAGATCACCTTCAACATAAGTAACTAGTTATTAAAGTCATTAATACAAAACCAAATAAAAAGTGCAAAAGATTAGAAATAAAAAGTATTATACTAGACACTTTGTCTTCACCAAGTGATGTAAGAGACTTAGGCAATCATGGCCTTGATTGTCAAGAACTCTTACGATCAATCTTGGATCCCGAGACGACTCACACACTCTACGATGGACAATGGATGATGGTGGTGGATGATGGTGTTGTGATGGTGGTGGGTGGTGGATGAAGTGTGAGAGAGGTGGTGTGCCAAGGGATGAGATGAAATGAATCCAAGCACCCCTATTTATAGGCTGAACAGAGACCTGGACACGGCCCCGTGTCCGCTGGGCACGGCCCCGTGTCCGTCTGACAATCTCTCTCCTCATTAATTGTAATTCGCAATTACAATAAATGCGCCTGCTGTACTTTCGACACGCCCCCGTGTCCGCTGAGCACGGCCCCGTGATGGGCAATAGAAGCTTCTATGGATTTGTCTTTTCTGCTGCTTCTTGGGCACGGCCCCGTGCTGGCTAAGCACGGGGCGTGTTCAGCCTTCTGTCTTCTCCTTTTTGCTTTGGAAGGTGCCGTTGAGTCCACTACTGTTCCTTTCCTTGTATTTATGTTGGATTTAGCTGTCTTTTTGCTTCTTTTGCGTTTTTGAGCTCATTTAATCCTGAAAATACAAAAGGAAGACAAAAACACTCTTTTTCCAATATTAGTACTTAAAAAGGGTTAGTTTTATGCCTCATTTGATGTAATTTATATGTTGCATTTTACACACATCAAATACCCCCACACTTGAACTTTTGCTTGTCCTCAAGCAAAACTCTTTAAGATGTGGCTTACACTCCCAAATGGAATAGGTAGAAGAGAAGGTTTTGGGCTTGTCGTAGAGTGTCGGGATTTCCAAGATCTTTTTTGGGTTTTATTTTTATTTATTTACACTCCTATTCGTAATGATTTATTTAGAACTTTTCATAAAAGAAATTACTTATTTGGGCATAACATGCCTTTTTAAAATTCTATTTATATACAAGTTCACATACCTCACGGGGAAATCACTTACACTCGGCCGAAGGTGTATTTTTAGTGAATCACTCGAGAGCGGCATGGAACTTATTCCTACCATAGGCTTGCCAAGAAATCAATCCTCCTCCTTTTTAACTTTTATACCTTTGTAGATATCAAGAGGACTTTGTGGGTTAAGGGTTAGGCTAGGGTTAAAGGTAGGTGGTTGGGTTAGTGGTTAGTAGAAAAAGGGCTAAAAGCGTAACAAGTGTCGGTTTTCGTTTTTTTTTTTTTTTTGCAATTTTTTTTTGATGAAGCTTTTATTCAAACTAAGTTATTTTTTATTAACTTGTTTGTTTATTTTCTTTTTGCTTCATCATTTTTTTTTTTTTTTTTTTTGCGAAGAACCGAACTTGTTACTAAAATAAAGGGTTAAAAATGAAAAAGGTTTTGGTGGGTAAAAGGGTTTTTGTTTGGGTGATGAAACGAAAAGGTTTAGGCTCAAAGGGGCTAACTAGGGGGATTTTTGGGTAGGTGGTAAAATAAAAAGAAAAATAATGGTGTAGAAATAAAAAGGGTTAGTCCTAATGCCTCCATCATTTACTTACTCGGGTTTAAGTTGATAAGGACCGGGAATGTATTGTCATGGCAAGTTCTAGAGTCGTAAGAACCAAGCGGCTATTCACACAAGAAACGAAAAATGAGCATTTAGTCAAAAGATATGTAATTGTGTGCTCAATAAAGGCTCAAAACTCACTTTTGTGGGAATGGGTTTTTATGTGATCAAGTATATATAATCAAATTTTAAATAAGTTTACTATGCCTTTTCATAATTTTCTTATGTTGGTTCTTTTTATCACTACGCTATCGGTTGTAAATTTGTAAAAATATAACCTTTTTGAGAACTTGAATTTCCCGAGTTAAACCTAGACAAGTAAAAAAAAATGAAATTTTTGAAAAAATTTGGGGTGATTAGCGGTTCCAATAGAGTTTTGTGTAAGGCTTGTATTTAGGACTTGCAAAATTCAAGGTTTTAGCATCCCCCCCCCCCCCCCCCACACTTAAATTACACATTGTCCTCAATGTGTCCCAAAAATAAATTTTTAGGTTGATTAGATGTGTAAAATAGTGTTTAAAAAGCAAAAATTTGTGTTACTGGGCACTGAACACGGCCCCATGTTGAGTGGGCACGACCCCGTGTTCAGGTGCCAGTAACAAGAACTTACAGAAGGTGGACACGGCCCCGTGTCCACTGGACACGGCCACGTGCCGGACAAAATTCTGCAGAACAGAAGCCAAACAGCAGGTCTGGGAGGTGAGCACGGGGGCGTGTTGGCTGGACACGTCCCCGTGTGGACAGTCTGAAAGCTTGAAAAACAGGTTTCTTCCTCCGGTTTTTCCATCCTGGCCCTATAAGTGCTGAGGCTTAGCACCCCAAGCCTTGGTTTGTACCTGTTTCATCACTCAATACCACACCAAGCAACACAAACATCCTACATTACCACAGTTAATTGTTCCAAGCATAAAGAAAAGAAAAAATAAAACGGAAAATAAAAGTGTTTAAGGGAAAGTAAATTGTTCAACTTCTGGCACGCAGGCCACCAATCGTTCGATAGATAAAGGGACTTAAACCTGTGGGCTCGCCATCAACCCGCTCCTGCTCCTCCAAACCCTCTACTCCATATCTTCATCGCTATCATCACCTCCATCCCCATGCCCCGCCATGTACTCCCGGATGCTGCTGATATCGTCTTGTATATCGTTGATGTTGCGTTCAATAGCTCCGACCCGGTGGTATATGTTGTTGGCGAGGTTGTAGGCGTTCCTGGTACACATGAGGTTTTCCTGCATAAGATCATGTAAGCTTTGAAAATTAGGAAAACCGCCTCCTTGTGAGGAGGATTGACCCGGATCACCATGGGGTGGATACTGGTGGTGGGGAGGTGGTGCGTGAAGAACTAGGGCCTCCTGTGGGTTCCATGCATAGCCTTGCGTTCTTTGGAAACTCACTGTTCCGTCTTCCACCTCATAGAGTAAGTTCATGGCTCAGCAAATGTGGTAGTCAACTCGTCCCGACCATGGGCTTCTTTCAAAGGCTCTTGGAATTCGCGTGTAATGCTTAAAAAGACGGTACACCCATCCTCCGAAGAAGATAGGTGTTGGAGCTCGAGCAAGGCGGTTGAGATGCATGTTTCTTAACAGGAGATACGGAACATCAAGAGGCTTTTGGTTGTGGATACAGTGGAGGACAACCAAATCTTTCAACCCTACAACACCACTACTGTCGTGACGTTGGTTTAGAGAGTAGGTGAGGATCCTGTGAATGTAGCGATAGAGTGGATCCCTCAGCTTCGTACTCTTGGTGCTACGAGGGTCGTAGATTCCTTCACCGATTTGAGCCCATGCGGCTTGTCTTTCATTTCCCTCCAAGTCTCGTAATCCTCCGGTATTTTCTTCGTTTCCCGATTCCTCCTCTTGGTATAGTCCTATCACGGCTCCAAACTGTGCCATGGAGATCGAGTACATTGTCCCTCCACACCGAAATTCAACCCCTTCATTGTCGAATGGGTCACACCTTGAATTGAAGTTGAAGGTACTGTAGAACTCCATGGTGCATTGATGCACCGACCGAAGCCTAGTGTTTAATGCAACAGCTAGTGGTCCCGTAACGATGTTGTTGAATCGGTTCAGCTGGTTTACCAAGGTTAACAGATCCGTGCAAGCTCTCCTGGGGTACTCTTCGGGTCTTGTTTGAAGAACCTCATACCTTGCCCTTGCATCAAGTTCACTTGCATTGAACCTTGTGAATTTTGCCATCTGAAAGAATACACCAAAAATTAGCACGAAACAGAAATGTTTTCGGACGAAACTGCAAACAGCGGGCTGGACACGTCCCCGTGTCCAGCGGACACGGCCCCGTGTCCAGACGTCTGTTACTCAAAAACTTCAATTTTCGACCCGGTTTCGAAAACTTGAAAATTTTTGGTCCAATAGGTGCGGTTTCCCCCGAAAATGAAACCCTAAACACCGTTTTTCCCAAAATATCCCGTTTACCTTATCAATTTTATCTTTTTCGGCTCAAGAACAAGGGTTTGGGGTTTTTGTAAGAAATTGGGTGAATCTATGAACAATCTAAGTGTATTTACTTCCCTTAACACTATCCTAACTAAATGCAAACAGATTCAGGAAAAAAATTTAGGTTCGATCCGGATGAACATCAAGAACCCTAGATTTTTTCCCAAATTTGTGGTGTTTTAACTACATGCAAGTAACTAATCTAACTACTAAGAGTGATAGAATCATACCTTGACGTTGTTAGATCGGTGAGAGACGTCGAAATTTCGCGAAAAATCGCCTGGAACCAGAGCGTTTGTGGGGAAACGGGGCGTGTGGAATGAAGAAACTGTTTTGAAAAAGGGGTTTTATCCCGTCTGCAGCGCGAACACGGCCCCGTGTCCACTGGACACGGCCTCGTGCCGAGCATTATTTTTTTTTTATTTTTTTTTTGTGCGCGTGTGAGTGCCCCTTTTTCCCATAAGCTATGGTTTAGAAAACTTACCGCTTTATTTTGTCGTCTCAATCGTTCGTAACTTACCAGGCATGATGTTTTTATTCTTCCACGGTTTGAAGCGAGATCTCTTCTTCCTCATCCTCAATAAATCCTTGATAGAGTTTCAGCCTTTGGCCATTGACTTTAAATGGTGGCCCATTTCGAGGTTTAATCTCTACTGCACCGTGTGGAAAAACATGGGTGACGGAAAAAGGTCCTGACCACCTAGACTTTAATTTACCAGGAAACAATCGAAGTCGTGAATTAAACAAAAGAACTAAATCTCCTACCCGAAATTCATTAGGTTTAATATGTTTGTCATGCAAAATTTTCATTCTTTCCTTATAAATCTCGGAGTTTGAGTATGCATAATTCCTAAGCTCGTCTAATTCATTTATTTGACAAAATCGATTTTTACCAGCGAATTCTAGATCTAAGTTTACATTTTTGATTGCCCAGTAGGCTTTGTGTGCAATTTCTACTGGCAAATGACAACTTTTTCCATAGACTAGCTTATAGGGGGTTGTACCTATTGTTGTTTTATAAGCAGTTCGAAAAGCCCATAAAGCATCATCTAATTTATCAGCCCATTCCTTTTTATTTAACCCTACGGTTTTTTCGAGTATTCGTTTTAACCCTCTATTAGTCACTTCGGCTTGTCCGTTTGTTTGAGGGTGATATGCTGTCGAAACCCGGTGATAGACCCCATATCTTGTTAAAAAATTTTCAAGTTGATGGTTGCAAAAATGGGTACCTCTATCACTTATTAAAGCTTTAGGTGTGCCAAAACGAGAGAATAATTTTTTCAGAAATCTTACCACTACTCTTCCATCATTTGTTGGAAGTGCCTCGGCCTCGGCCCATTTAGACAAGTAATCTACTGCCACAAGTATGTATTTGTTTCCTTTTGATGGTGGAAAAGGTCCCATAAAGTCGAGTCCCCATACATCAAAAATTTCACAAACAAGAATGCCATTTTGTGGCATTTCGTTTTTGGAAGAAATATTACCTGTTCTTTGGCAAGCATCACATGTCTTTACAAGATTTTGAGCATCTTTGTAAATGGTTGGCCAATAAAATCCTGAATCAAATACCTTTCGTGCGGTACTGGCAGCACCATGATGTCCTCCGTATGGACCTTCATGACAATGGCGGAGAATTCTTCGTGCTTCACTACCATGTACGCATCGTCTGACAAGTTGGTCGGCACACATTTTGAAAAGATATGGATCTTCCCAAAAATAGTGTTTCACATTGGCAAAGAATTTTTTTCTTTGATGATGTGGCCATCCTTTTGCGACTATACCGCTAGCTAGGTAGTTAGCAAAGTCGGCGTACCATGGTTCTTCCTTATATTCCACCATTTCCAGGGACTCAGTTGGAAATTTTTCGTTGATTTGCTCGTCCCTGGTTGCCTCCAAAGCTGGGTCTTCTAAGCGTGAAAGATGATCTGCTGCGGTATTTTCTGCTCCTCTTTTCTCTTTGATTTCAATGTCAAATTCTTGGAGGAGTAGAATCCACATAATCAAACGTGGTTTTGCGTCTTGCTTCTTAAAGAGATATCGAATGGCTGCATGGTCTGTATAGACTATAGTTTTAGAAAGAACAAGATAAGAACGAAATTTATCAAAAGCAAATACCACAGCTAGTAACTTTTTTTCAGTTGTTGTGTAATTTTCTTGTGCATTGTTAAGTGTTTTACTAGCATAATATATTGGGTGGAAATGCTTTTCTTTTCTCTGTCCCAAGACAGCTCCAACTGCAAAGTCACTAGCATCACACATGATTTCGAAAGGAAATTTCCAATCAGGTGCTATCATGATAGGTGCATTGACTAGCATTTCCTTTAGGGTTAGAAATGCTTGATTGCAATCCTTGTCAAAGATGAAAGGAGCATCTTTTTCAAGTAATTTCGTTAGAGGCCTTGAGATCTTTGAAAAGTCTTTGATAAACCGCCTATAAAATCTGGCATGCCCTAGGAAACTTCTAATAGCTCTTACGGAGGATGGAGGAGGTAATCTAGAAATGGTATCTATTTTGGCTCGATCCACCTCCATTCCTTCGCTTGAGATTTTGTGACCGAGTACTATTCCCTCCGTTACCATGAAATGGCATTTTTCCCAATTAAGGGCGAGGTTAGTTTCCTCACATCGGGATAGCATTCGTTCAAGGTTATCGAGGCATTGGTCGTATGAATCCCCAAAGATAGAAAAGTCGTCCATGAAGACTTCCATTGTTTTTTCTATCATGTCATGGAAAATGGCTACCATGCAACGTTGGAATGTTGCGGGGGCATTACATAGACCGAACGGCATGCGTCGATAAGCAAAAGTTCCATAGGGACATGTGAAAGTTGTCTTTTCTTGGTCCTCGGGTGCTATCGGGATTTGAAAGTAACCTGAAAAACCATCCAAGAAACAGTAAAATTTATGACCGGATAATCTTTCTAACATTTGATCAATGAAGGGTAAAGGAAAATGATCCTTTCTTGTTGCTTCATTTAATCGTCTATAATCTATACATACTCTCCATCCTGTGACGGTTCTCGTTGGTATTAATTCATTCTTTTCGTTAGTAATTACCGTCATACCTCCTTTCTTTGGAACTACTTGGACGGGACTTACCCAAGGACTATCGGAAATAGGATAGATAAGTCCGGCGTCAAGTAATTTGATGACTTCGTTTTTAACCACTTCTTGAACATTTGTATTTACTCGACGTTGTGGTTGTATGACCGATTTGTAGTCATCATTCATCAAAATTTTGTGTGTGCACATAGAAGGACTAATTCCTTTTATGTCAACAAGTTTCCAAGCTATTGCATTTTTGTGTTTTTTCAAAAGATTAATTATTTTTTCTTTTTCTAAGTTAACTAATTTAGACGAAATAATTACAGGTAACTTACCATCTTTGTCTAGAAAAGCATATTCCAAACCTTTTGGAAGTTCTTTGAGCTCAAGTGGTGGGTCTTTAGGAGACTCCTTATTTGGTTGCTCGTTTCGATCAAGAACTTTAAAAGTTTGTTCTATGGCGACTTCTTCTTCAACAAAGTGGTCAATCTCTTCACTTGTATCGGGTGGTTCATCTTCATCTTCAATTAGGGGGTCATTATTGCCGAATGGATATTTCATTGATCGTTCGAGATCGACACTTCTTTTAAATGCCCCTAATTGAAGAGGTAGATTGTTGAACTTCCGGTTTTTCAAAGCTTCGTGAGTTTTTACAAATGGTCGTCCCAACACTAGAGGAGCGTCATCGAGGATGACAAAGTCGGTTGGGATTACCATTTGATTTGTTTGAACCAAGACATCTTCAACTATACCGATTGATTTTATTACTTTCCGATTGGATAGAAAAATGGGTATTTGAAGTGGAGAAAAATCACTAATACTTAATTTTTCGAAAATATAGTTAGGCATTATGTTAACACAAAGATCTTTATCGATTGTGACATTACTAATAAACGAATTTTGAAAGAAACATGGAACCGGTGTGATGTTAATTTCAAATGGGTCTTCTTTTATTAGCGAAGTGTCACACCCCAAATTTCCACGTGTCACCGGTGGGCCCGGTGGGGAGTATCGTGACGTGGTTGGCAACATCATAGTCAAACAACACAATATTTAAATGCACAGCGGAAGCAAAAGATAAATATATTACAATCCGAATATAAAGTAATATCCAAGTATTACAACGGAAGGTAAAGGATCCACAGGCGGATCATAAAACGTAAACATTGTTCAACAGACTTTAGACGCCTAGAACTTGCAAGATTCCTTATTAACGTCCTGAGCCGCTTCCAGCCTATTACGTACTTGTACCTGCCACTTAGACTTTTGAAAATACGTCAGTTTTCACTGGTAAATACACTCAACCGACTCATTTAAAAATGTTTATGAAAATTTGTTTAGGTGCACAAGACACGTAAATGTTTCGACACTTTGATTAGAATGCACAAGGCAAAATTAATATTTTATACTTGAGACAAACTATATTTCATGTTATCAGTTTTACATAACTTGCTCTACATGTGGGGCCCGAAACTATGCCGGTTCATGATTAACCGACACACCACTATTCCCCTATTGGGAATTCCATATTGGTATAAACATATGGCATCTGTCAGGTGTATGCCTACACCCCGTGCTTAGGTCGTGGCCATTGCAAATCACGAGTCAAGGATATCCAGGACACGGTCGCATTAATCCCCAATGTTTCAGTCAAGCAATACGAATTAAAACAGGTTATTTGGATTTCCCGACTCATTGGTCTTTGAATCCCATACCTGAACATGCGGTATTTATATTACCGTATCCCAAGCCCGTAATAGGGAAAATAAGTTAAGAGTATTTACCTGAGCTAGCTCCTGTCTTAAATAGCAGAAATTTATAACTCAGCCGTATTCACTTAAGCAAGCGTAGGTACAATTTACCGGAAAGCTCTAGTCTGGAATGATGGTATAAATAACTAATTAGAATGCTAACGGGTCTTTAATTAAGCTTAAGCTTAGACCGGTTAGTCTTACAGAAAGATACGGTTCGTACGCACGATTAAGCGAAGACTGGATAGAATGTGATTTAAACCCGACAAGTTTGAAGACTTGCTTAATATGGGTATATGATACACATTCTGGATTTTGAGATAAAACCGATAAGGTTTGACCCGCTTCGGCTAGTTTATGTAAACTAGTTACATAAACCAAACCGAACGCGTATGAAGCGTAACGGGTAACCATAAGAGTCCTAAACAGGTTTCCTAAGTTAACACGCCTTAAATAAGTTGTGATATCAGTAGGATATCACCCATGATGCCCAAAACTATGCGTTAAATACGCGTATAAAGTCGTTTTAAGCGATGTACGGGTTAAAATACGATTCTGAGTTTTCTGATCAATTAAACAGGCTCAAAATACTCCATTTATTATTTAAAATCAGTAGCAATTGGATTGGCGTTAAAAGGATTTGTAAAACTCATTTTATGGCCGAAAAGGGTATTTTTGGTATTAACCGAATCGAGGCGATTAACCTAGCTTATGATCAGTTTAAAAATAATTAAAAATCTTCAAAAATCCCAAAATATTATATCACATCAGTGGGTAAAAGGTTTGGTGTCAAAAATGGGTTTTAGATAGGCGTTACGCTAATGACGTCATTTAATTACTAAGAATCTCTATAATTACGTCATTAAGCATAACTCCTAATCTGGACCTCCGCTTGATGTGAAAATTTACAGACATGTCTAATAATTAGTAACTAAGATTATTTTACTTTCACATTTCCAAAAATCTCGTTTTATGTTCATAAGGGCATTATGGTCAATATTTAGGCGTTTAACGGAAACATCGGACGATTTGGGATTCGAGTGGTATAAACGCAGAGGCTTATACACACATGCAACTAGGTCCTAATGGAACTTTAAGGCATGTCTAAACCTATATAAATCGGGTCAGAACTGAGGTCAAAGCAAAAGTCAAACTTTTGCGTCTCTCGGTTCCGAATCGGTTCAAAACATAAAGTTGTCGAATCAAACAAGCTTAGACAAGTTATTATACTTATTTTCAAGTTGTATTACTGATAAAACAGGTTACACGCCTTCCGTGTTGTTAAATATGCGATTAAGGTTTCTGTTGACTTTTTCGGACAACCTTGGACTCGACAAACGACCTAGTTAGGATTCGAATCAGTTAGTGCCCTTTTAGGGGTTTATTAACCCTATAAATACCAACTTATAACAACTTTTGATTCGACAATACTCTGGACCGATTGTGATTTATCGCAAAGTCAAACCGTAGTTACGACGGTTTGATTTCTAGGCTATATACTAAGCTAGACTTAATTTAGAAGGGTTAAACATACTTACTCGAGTCTAATGGATGATTTGGAATGCTTGTATCAGGTCATGAGCTCCTCACAATGTCCAGAAGATGTAATGTGCATGTATGTGTAAACATAAGACTTTTATAATAACTTTGATCTTGCAAAAATGATGCCACATAAGTCTATGATGGTCCAAGATCAGTACACATGGCTTCTACAGGCTATAAACCACCTTAGACAAGCCCATAGAATCAAAAACCATCAATTAAGGTCGGTTAGAACACATAACAGGCAGCTGTCCATAATTTCTGTCGCTGGGCAGTGCTAGCGCACCGTTACGCTACCATTGTAGCGGTGCGCTAGCCCTTCATCAGGCCATTTATCTTTGCAGTTTTGGTCCCTGGTCCCCCGAAACATCGCTTTCACATGGTATTCTTGCATTTTGAGGCTTTATAAATAACATATGGGGGCTTTAGGGCTTATACCATTTTTGTTAAGTCCTTGGGTAACTTTGTGATCACCGAAAAGCCCAAATTTTCAATGTTGGCGATTCTAACCCTCACACACGAATTTTATCACAACTTTCTCATACGGCAACGAAACTTGGTGAAATTTTTATGGTAGATTCTAGTGAGCATAATTAATCGTTACAAGGCTTCGGGTTTGCTAAAAGGTCACTCAGAGGTATATCTTTAACATGTTGACACATTTAACCCCTGTAGTTCGTAATCTCTTACTTTCTTTCGCAATTCTCTTTGTATGATCCATGATCCATTCGTTTAAGGTTATAAACATCATGTAGGGTTATTGTAAAGTATATTTATTCATTGTTGACACTTTGAACCCTTGTATTTACATAGTTTCATTGTTTGTCAACTTTAGTCCTTCAAGAACATTCTTTCACACGTTCGAAGGTTATGACACGTGTCAAGACATTATAGGACGTAAATTTTCGGGGTGTTACATCCTCACCCCCTTAAAAGAAATCTCGACCTCGAGATTTGTTAAAATGCTGGAAGTACTCTTTGTCGCATAAGGGACTTAACTTTTATAGCATATCTGGAGTCTTTCCAAGCTCCCATAGTGGCTCTTATATTAGGCGTATGTATCCTTTTGGAGCTTCTTGACCTGTCGATCCTCAATCGATACAGGATGCTCATCACATCATAATTCTGCATATCATTATGTGATAGTGCTTCTTGACTTATTGGCGGAACACATCCTCCAGTCACTATTGTGCAATGTATTGCGAGCTCCGTCAAACCCCTTAAGTAGGTTTTAGCTTACAAGCTACTTGATCTTGATACATTCAATTTCCTTCGAATGATTTCCATATATTCAGAGCTTAACTAGCCTGATAATTTCACAAATTTGGTACACCCTTCCTGGGTGATATCTTTTGTTAAACTATATTCCTTAACAAGAACTTAGGAAGTTTGCTATTTTCATAACTCCTTTACTTCTTGCCGTATACTGGCAACCTATAATCGATTATGGATTTGTATAATCTTATTTGTTGTCCCTCAGGCAACTTTCAGATCTTGATAACTGGACTTACTAATTCTCTATCTAAAAATTGATATTTAAAATTCCATCTATACAAGGTCTCCAAAGGAGTAGCCTTAATACTTACTTAATAATTGTTATAGAAAACTTATTCTATGATGAGATGGTTATTCCAACTACTGCTTAATTACTCTCCAAGAATAGCTAATTCTTACAGCTAGTCGAACCAATCGACGCTCCTGGGTAGGTAATAGCGATTCTTAATTGTTGCCTAAATAGGGTTGCGGTGATCAATGCATAAGCAAGATGAACCGTCTTTCTTATTTACTAAAAATTGGAGTTCTTAGAACTTTGAATGTTGGCTTTATGACACCTTCTCTAAAAACTTATCGATTTGGCTCTTAGTTCTTCCTATTCTGTTGGTACTAACAGATATAAGGCTTTTACAATTATTGCAGCCCTAAGCGGGATGTTTGTCCTAACATCCTCTTGCCTCTAAAAAGGTAAACATGGTAATTCTTATAAAGAAGATAATTATGACACACAGAGATGGTAGAGATGTCTGTATTTTCAGGCTTTGGTTCATCTGTCGATGTCGATGTCAGATACATGACACATTCTCTTTACAATAGCAAAGATGTCCTAAGTAGAGATACTTATAAGGACATTTTATATTAGATATCTTCTTTGAATACTACTAGTCGACTTTAGCACAATACGACCATTGGGATATCTCAGGGGTTCCATGCATTAAACCTCCATACTGATCAGGCATGGAAGCAATCTATGGGACACACTAAGATACGCCAATCCTCATATGGCACTTTTATCAAACATAGTTAGGCATTCGCAGAAGATAGAAAAACAATAAGAAAATAAAATAAAATAATATATATTTTCGTACTCTTTTTGGGGAAGAGTACTCCAGATTCTTATGGAAGGATTATCTCCGAGGATGGGAGAGAGGGTCATTAAAGACTCCATTGGTAAATTATGCCTCATTTTTAATATCTGAAGTTCTTATGAATGTAACCAAAAGTTTGCTAAGCTTATGGTTTACTAAAGGTTTATTATCCCTTACATTAACGTAAAAATACTTAGCAGATACAATTGATGCTAAAAGGTAAGGACGTACCTTATTATTGATATGCACTGTCTCTGGCCTTCAACTGGTAGTTTAGGCGTTTCCTTTCTTATCCATCCCAGACTTAGCTGCTCCCCCCTGGGCAGCCTCCGGGCAATTAGTACTGATGTGGCCCTTTTCACCACATCTGAAACAGCTTGCATTCTTTATGTCCCTACATTCGTGGGACTGGTGGCCAGTTCTTTTGCAGATGCCACATTGCTTTATCTTTTGGTTTGATCGACACTGTCCCCAGTGTCTTCTTTTGCAAGTTTTGCATGTAGGCTTCTTGTCGGAATCCTGTTGGTCATTGTTGAACTCGGATTTGTTCTTCTTAGGATTCTGGGAGTTATTCTCCTCCCTTTTACGCTTCCCATCTTCAGAGGCCTTGGCAGCCTTGTTTCTAACCACATCGAGTGTGAGAGATAGCGACAATTCTGCCGCTGACCTGAAGGTAGTAGGTCTCGATGCTTTCACACTTGCCTTTATTTCTGGGGCTAAACCCCCAATGAAGCGAGCAATTCTCTTTGGTTCCGGTGTGACCAAATAAGGAACCAATCGAGACTTGGTATTGAAACTTGTAAGGTATGCTTGACAATCTAAGTTCTCCATGACTAAAGTCAAGAATTCAGTCTCAATCTTCTCAACCTCGTGTTGAGGGCAGTAGTTTTCTTTGATCAGCGTCATGAACCGTTCCCAGGTCATATTATATAACGGGACTTTCCCTGTAGCTTGGATCAAAGATTTCCACCAAGCTAATGCCTCTCCTTTGAAAGATTGTGACACAAATTTCACAATATCCCTATTATGGCAACCACTAATATCCACCACAGTATCCATTTCATCCATCCACGTCATGCAATCAACAGCTCCTTTTTCCCCATTGAAGTCCCTGGGTTTGCACGACACGAAGTATTTATAGGTGCAACCCCTATTACGAGGTTCTTGGTTCTGTACGACTCTTTGGGATGGATTACTCCTTTGATTCGAGGAGTGGTGAGAATTACTGTTGTGGGAAGTGTGGGTCCTGGAGGGTGTTCTAGTGTGTGATGCAGATTGGGTCCTCGTATGGGTACCACTTGATCCATGGTGCTGTCTATCCATAGCTCTATTAACCGCATTATCTATCATAGCTTGTAACTCTTCACCTGCTACGTTTACACGGGCATTATCATTCACTATCCCTGGGTGACTGTTGACCTCGTTTGAGTCTGCCATGTATCTTGAACTGTAACATATCGACAATAACTTATTGGTGAGTTTATTATAGAATTGTCTTTTATGGCAATTTATTAACCGTGGTAAGCGTAGACCATCTTTGGTTAATTGATTACTCACATTAATTTAGGATTTCTAATATAATTTATCCTAATTATAAAACAATAACAGTTTTATTAGCACATAAGGCCTAGTCACATGGACAGATTAATTTATAAGCCATGATTTCAGAGAATCGAGGCATTAAGGTGTGAATTAAAGTTCATTACCTTTTCTTGACAGGGAGTTGCAGGCTACCATTGTCTTTTAGTCTCAGAGGACGTTAATTATAGCCCGTGGGCACTTCATCCATATGGGATGATTATATAAATAAGGATTTAGAATAACCCCATAAAAATGACTTATGTGATTTTATCGTATCACACTTTGTCGAGCATGTAATTATGCTTTCATATGTTTAATAAGGATTTGAATCTCTGGAATAGGTTCTACCATCTCGGCCTTGTATGCAGTGACATTTAGGTTAGGTTTTACCTTTAAGATTCTTTTTAATAATTAACGCAGAACAAAATTTTTAAATCGAGATGTTAATAAGGATCCGAATCTAATTGTGGAACTACCATCTTGGCCCTGTCTTAATGTGGCATATGGCTAGGTCTTGTCCTTTTAGATTTTGCCATTTTATTATAATGGTAGATCTTATAATATAGGAATGATATTTTAAATATAATCGTTCCTTTAAAAATCTAAACAAGTATATGGTTGCCCTAATCGGGACTTCTACCGAAAATGACTCGCCCATACAAGAGCTAATCGTATAAATAACAAAGGAACCAAATAAGGACAAAATGAAACAAATTTGAATTTGTCCTATGTTCTCGTCTAGACTCAAGAATGTGCAACTGTGTAACTGAGATTAAACACAAAAAGGCTAGTGTTTAATTCACTCAGTGTTGGCTCTGATACCAACCTGTCACACCCCAAATTTCCACGTGTCACCGGTGGGCCCGGTGGGGAGTATCGTGACGTGGTTGGCAACATCATAGTCAAACAACACAATATTTAAATGCACAGCGGAAGCAAAAGATAAATATATTACAATCCGAATATAAAGTAATATCCAAGTATTACAACGGAAGGTAAAGGATCCACAGGCGGATCATAAAACGTAAACATTGTTCAACAGACTTTAGACGCCTAGAACTTGCAAGATTCCTTATTAACGTCCTGAGCCGCTTCCAGCCTATTACGTACTTGTACCTGCCACTTAGACTTTTGAAAATACGTCAGTTTTCACTGGTAAATACACTCAACCGACTCATTTAAAAATGTTTATGAAAATTTGTTTAGGTGCACAAGACACGTAAATGTTTCGACACTTTGATTAGAATGCACAAGGCAAAATTAATATTTTATACTTGAGACAAACTATATTTCATGTTATCAGTTTTACATAACTTGCTCTACATGTGGGGCCCGAAACTATGCCGGTTCATGATTAACCGACACACCACTATTCCCCTATTGGGAATTCCATATTGGTATAAACATATGGCATCTGTCAGGTGTATGCCTACACCCCGTGCTTAGGTCGTGGCCATTACAAATCATGAGTCAAGGATATCCAGGACACGGTCGCATTAATCCCCAATGTTTCAGTCAAGCAATACGAATTAAAACAGGTTATTTGGATTTCCCGACTCATTGGTCTTTGAATCCCATACCTGAACATGCGGTATTTATATTACCGTATCCCAAGCCCGTAATAGGGAAAATAAGTTAAGAGTATTTACCTGAGCTAGCTCCTGTCTTAAATAGCAGAAATTTATAACTCAGCCGTATTCACTTAAGCAAGCGTAGGTACAATTTACCGGAAAGCTCTAGTCTGGAATGATGGTATAAATAACTAATTAGAATGCTAACGGGTCTTTAATTAAGCTTAAGCTTAGACCGGTTAGTCTTACAGAAAGATACGGTTCGTACGCACGATTAAGCGAAGACTGGATAGAATGTGATTTAAACCCGACAAGTTTGAAGACTTGCTTAATATGGGTATATGATACACATTCTGGATTTTGAGATAAAACCGATAAGGTTTGACCCGCTTCGGCTAGTTTATGTAAACTAGTTACATAAACCAAACCGAACGCGTATGAAGCGTAACGGGTAACCATAAGAGTCCTAAACAGGTTTCCTAAGTTAACACGCCTTAAATAAGTTGTGATATCAGTAGGATATCACCCATGATGCCCAAAACTATGCGTTAAATACGCGTATAAAGTCGTTTTAAGCGATGTACGGGTTAAAATACGATTCTGAGTTTTCTAATCAATTAAACAGGCTCAAAATACTCCATTTATTATTTAAAATCAGTAGCAATTGGATTGGCGTTAAAAGGATTTGTAAAACTCATTTTATGGCCGAAAAGGGTATTTTTGGTATTAATCGAATCGAGGCGATTAACCTAGCTTATGATCAGTTTAAAAATAATTAAAAATCTTCAAAAATCCCAAAATATTATATCACATCAGTGGGTAAAAGGTTTGGTGTCAAAAATGGGTTTTAGATAGGCGTTACGCTAATGACGTCATTTAATTACTAAGAATCTCTATAATTACGTCATTAAGCATAACTCCTAATCTGGACCTTCGCTTGATGTGAAAATTTACAGACATGTCTAATAATCAGTAACTAAGATTATTTTACTTTCACATTTCCAAAAATCTCGTTTTATGTTCATAAGGGCATTATGGTCAATATTTAGGCGTTTAACGGAAACATCGGACGATTTGGGATTCGAGTGGTATAAACGCAGAGGCTTATACACACATGCAACTAGGTCCTAATGGAACTTTAAGGCATGTCTAAACCTATATAAATCGGGTCAGAACTGAGGTCAAAGCAAAAGTCAAACTTTTGCGTCTCTCGGTTCCGAATCGGTTCAAAACATAAAGTTGTCGAATCAAACAAGCTTAGACAAGTTATTATACTTATTTTCAAGTTGTATTACTGATAAAACAGGTTACACGCCTTCCGTGTTGTTAAATATGCGATTAAGGTTTCTGTTGACTTTTTCGGACAACCTTGGACTCGACAAACGACCTAGTTAGGATTCGAATCAGTTAGTGCCCTTTTAGGGGTTTATTAACCCTATAAATACCAACTTATAACAACTTTTGATTCGACAATACTCTGGACCGATTGTGATTTATCGCAAAGTCAAACCGTAGTTACGACGGTTTGATTTCTAGGCTATATACTAAGCTAGACTTAATTTAGAAGGGTTAAACATACTTACTCGAGTCTAATGGATGATTTGGAATGCTTGTATCAGGTCATGAGCTCCTCACAATGTCCAGAAGATGTAATGTGCATGTATGTGTAAACATAAGACTTTTATAATAACTTTGATCTTGCAAAAATGATGCCACATAAGTCTATAATGGTCCAAGATCAGTACACATGGCTTCTACAGTCTATAAACCACCTTAGACAAGCCCATAGAATCAAAAACCATCAATTAAGGTCGGTTAGAACACATAACAGGCAGCTGTCCATAATTTCTGTCGCTGGGCAGTGCTAGCGCACCGTTACGCTACCATTGTAGCGGTGCGCTAGCCCTTCATCAGGCCATTTATCTTTGCAGTTTTGGTCCCTGGTCCCCCGAAACATCGCTTTCACATGGTATTCTTGCATTTTGAGGCTTTATAAATAACATATGGGGGCTTTAGGGCTTATACCATTTTTGTTAAGTCCTTGGGTAACTTTGTGATCACCCGAAAAGCCCAAATTTTCAATGTTGGCGATTCTAACCCTCACACACGAATTTTATCACAACTTTCTCATACGGCAACGAAACTTGGTGAAATTTTTATGGTAGATTCTAGTGAGCATAATTAATCGTTACAAGGCTTCGGGTTTGCTAAAAGGTCACTCAGAGGTATATCTTTAACATGTTGACACATTTAACCCCTGTAGTTCGTAATCTCTTACTTTCTTTCGCAATTCTCTTTGTATGATCCATGATCCATTCATTTAAGGTTATAAACATCATGTAGGGTTATTGTAAAGTATATTTATTCATTGTTGACACTTTGAACCCTTGTATTTACATAGTTTCATTGTTTGTCAACTTTAGTCCTTCAAGAACATTCTTTCACACGTTCGAAGGTTATGACACGTGTCAAGACATTATAGGACGTAAATTTTCGGGGTGTTACACGAAGTTTGATCATTAGTTAACTTAACACTTACTGTTTCGTCAATTTTAGTGTTAGTGTTTAACTCTTTTAAAAACTTAGCATGAGTGGGTACTAAACAATGATTTTCGAAAGAAGGTGTCAAGAGATTAATTTTTTCAAAATTAGACTCTTCTTGGATTTTAACGTTATCGGACTCACCTTTTTCGTTGTTTAACTCATGTGTCGGTTTTTCACGTATTTGTTCTTCCATTTTTACATTTTCAGTTATCTCTTCTTTTTTTAATTCATCTCTTGCGCGGGACTCCTCTTCCCTTGCGCGAGCTTCTTTTATACATCGATCGATAACTCTAATGTGTTCTAATATCCTATCGGTCACTTCGGTAATAGAAAAAGAATCATTATTTTCTAAGCTTGAATCTGGTTGTTCGACCCTTTGTTCCTCATAATACCCATATGAAGTTGATGGTTCACACCATTGTTCTTCATTGTAAGCATATGATGGATAAGGTTCGTAATTTTGTTCTTCATAATACTCATATGAGGTGGGTTGTTCACGCCAAGGTTCCTCATAATAAGCATATGAAGGTGGTGGCTCATACCTTGGTTCCTCAAAGTATGAGTAAGAGGGCTCATACCTTGGTTCATCAAAATATGAGTATGAGGGAGGAGGTTCATACCTTTGGTCTTCATAGGATGTGTATGAAGTTGATGGCTCGTACCTGGGCTCCTCATAGTAAGCGTATGAATTGGATGGTTGATAAGAGTGATTATTTTGAATCGAACGTGTATTACGACAATTAGTGCAATAATTACCCCTATAATCATCCTCATCATAGGTGTAGTTGTAACCTCCTGAGTATTGATCCATAAGAATCACTCAGCAGACCACAACTGAGTCTCGGGACCAGAAAACGAAAAAAAAGACTGAAACAGAAGGCTGGACACGGCCCCGTGTCTGGTGAACACGGCCCCGTGTACAGGATCTGTATCTGGGCGTTTTAATTAAAGTTACTGGTCACGTTGAGCACAGGGGCGTGTTCAGTGAGCACGGCCCCGTGTTCAGACTCTGTATCTGGGTATCTAACTAAAAATATGCAGCACGGGGGCGTGTTCAATGAGCACGGCCCCGTGTTCAGGCTACTGTAAATGCAAACTAAACTACAATGCAGAAAAATGTGCGCGCGTTTTAAAAAGGTTTTGAAAAAAACTGATTAAGCCGTCGATTTTAAACTTTCTCAAAATCCTTGTGTCCCCGGCAGCGGCGCCAAAAACTTGATGTGCGGTAAGTGTCGTATATATTAGGTGTATATTTTAAGCCCTTTTTAACACTTATTTTAGCCAAGTTTTAAATTTATAAAACACGATATTTCACTAACACTAAACACACATATGGGCAAGTGCACCCATCGTTGAGTGTAGTATAGCGTTGGTAAGATACCGAGGTCGTCCAAGGACACAAGAGCTTTTAGTACCGGTTTATCCTCAACGTCTAACCAAAATAAAAGTTTAGAAAAATGTTTTAAACTAAGAAAATTAAAAACTAACTAAAATGCTGAAAATAAAAATAAAAGAAAAACAGATAGACAAGATGAATCACTTGGTTCCGACTCGTATCTAGTATAACCTTTGATTATTTCCGCACTTTTGCACATAATTAAGAGATTATCTTAGTTATTGTAGTAGGCCCCTCTTTTGAAGGTGACGTTACCCTCACCCCAGTAGTTTGAGTCAGCAGGGATACAATCCTAAAAGGGTGGATTATTGGAAGATAATGAATTAAGTTATTAATGCAGTATTGTGGTAGGCCCCGCTTTTGGCGGTGACGTTACCCTCGGCTAAGTAGTCTGAGTCAGCAGGGATACAGTCCTAAATAGCCGGGTTATAGTATTAATAGTAGTTAACTTATGAGGGGATCAAAGAGTTTGGACCCCCGCCATCCAATACCGTGAAGTATTGAAGGAGGTCCTACTAAATTTGACCCAGGTCCATTGCAGGACCTCTAAACGCTGAACAATGGCAAGACCTTTACCAAACCGTTCCCTTAACCCCCTACCAGGTAGCCAACATATCTCCATATAGACCGTGGAGACATGAATGGTGAAAATCCTTTATTTTATATAGACAGTAAAATAATGCCTAGACACCACGGACAAACGATAAGGAAAGATCACCTTCAACATAAGTAACTAGTTATTAAAGTCATTAATACAAAACCAAATAAAAAGTGCAAAAGATTAGAAATAAAAAGTATTATACTAGACACTTTGTCTTCACCAAGTGATGTAAGAGACTTAGGCAATCATGGCCTTGATTGTCAAGAACTCTTACGATCAATCTTGGATCCCGAGACGACTCACACACTCTACGATGGACAATGGATGATGGTGGTGGATGATGGTGTTGTGATGGTGGTGGGTGGTGGATGAAGTGTGAGAGAGGTGGTGTGCCAAGGGATGAGATGAAATGAATCCAAGCACCCCTATTTATAGGATGAACAGAGAGCTGGACACGGCCCCGTGTCCGCTGGGCACGGCCCCGTGTCCGTCTGACAATCTCTCTCCTCATTAATTGTAATTCGCAATTACAATAAATGCGCCTGCTGTACTTTCGACACGCCCCCGTGTCCGCTGAGCACGGCCCCGTGATGGGCAATAGAAGCTTCTATGGATTTGTCTTTTCTGCTGCTTCTTGGGCACGGCCCCGTGCTGGCTGAGCACGGGGCGTGTTCAGCCTTCTGTCTTCTCCTTTTTGCTTTGGAAGGTGCCGTTGAGTCCACTACTGTTCCTTTCCTTGTATTTATGTTGGATTTAGCTGTCTTTTTGCTTCTTTTGCGTTTTTGAGCTCATTTAATCCTGCAAATACAAAAGGAAGACAAAAACACTCTTTTTCCAATATTAGTACTTAAAAAGGGTTAGTTTTATGCCTCAATTGATGTAATTTATATGTTGCATTTTACACACATCACATACTCAGTAGCCTTGTATTGTTGGAAGAAAAGACTTGTAAACCTCAGTAGCATATCCTAGTGCCTTTTCTTCAAAGACTCCTCAATCTTTATAGATTCCAAACAAAATCAGTCATCATACAATACAAGTAACACTAATGGCATACATATATGCATACAAATTAAGCTTAAAACTACATTAATATAGTAACAATTTTTGAAAAAAGTATCTAAATCCCTTGAGATTAACATACATTATACCGTGTTTCATATTCTCGAATATGTGAGACATCAACATACGCTAATAAAACCTAACGATTAAAGAAAATTACAAAAAAAAAAACAATGATGTAGTTCACTGTACGCACCATCAATGTCATAAGCTGGTGGGGTGTCGAGTGACCGAAAACCAGAACAGTAATTAACAGGAAGTCCTTTTGATGCATTCACGGATCGGGATTTCATTGTCATTGAAAGTGTTCCTTCTTCGCCCTACATTTAATAATATCATCAACTTTTAATTAAAAAAAAGAGGGAAATGGTCGAAAAAAAACGTATCAACTTTTGCTAGTTTGTTCTTTCGTTTTTTTTTTCATGATTAAATACCTTTAAAACTTAAAAAGAAAGTCCCCGGATATTTTCATAAAAAATAATAATTGTTTTTTTATCCTTCTTTCTAATGAAAAACAAAAGGTCTTTTTATATGATTCAAGTCCGTAAACATTGTAAAAAGAATCATTTTGTTAATTTTTATAAGTCCAAGAATTTAATCATTTTTTTGTCATCTATTTTCTTGAAACTTTAACAAAACTAAAGTTTTGAATGTGATTAAAGAAGTATATTATCTAAATAATAATATTATTGAAATATAATAACTCATAAGGGTTCATAATTGTGAATAACTGAATACACTTTAGGTGACTTTCAACCCGCTTCCATTTAATTACTTTTTATTACACATTTGACCCATTAGAGGTGAAGTATAACCCAAACCAACATGTTTACCATTTTACCAATAATGGGTCAAAATCGCCACCTCTTATTTAACACTATTAAATGTCATGTTCTTTTCATACCTTAACCACCAAACCAGCATGAACACCTCTTCGTTTCATGAGCATCAGAAGTGGTTCTTCATAACCTTCGTGGTAGAATCCTGCAACAATTGCTTCTTTACATGTAGCCTACAATTTATACCATAATGTTTTTTTTTCTACAAATCTTACAGCATCATGCATAACTAAATGTTCAGATTTATGTATTTGTACATGATTTTACAACATTCAAGCACTAAAGAAGTAAATGCAAGCTTACCCTCACATTTTGTTGAACCTTTTCAGCTGTTGCTAATGGTGGACGTTTTTTAATATGTTCCCGCATCTCAATCAATGAATATCTGTAAAAACCATATAGATGACATCAGCAAATAGTGCCTGTACCTATAGCCATAGGTATATGCAAAATTTGATACTTCATTATCCCTTAATTTTCAAATAATTATTATGTGATTCCTAGAAACTACAATACCCTTTTGCTTTTCATTACATTGTTTTGTAGTTTATCTTGTACTGTTTATTAAACTATATAATTGTTATTTGTATGTCTCCTGAACATTTGTTGACGTGTTGTAATTTTTTTTAAACGTTCGTCTTAGCACATTTTTAATACTTTATATTAGTTTATGCAATATTTTCAATTTCAACAATTCCTTGTCAATTCTAGCTAAAAAACTTTCCATCTCAATGACATTAATTATGTTCTTCAATGATTTGTCATTTTCATACAATAAACAAAACAGATATGTTGTCTACTTACAAAGAGGGGCGAGCTTCCCGTTGACTAACATAAGCAAAACCAACTGCTTCATCCTGAAAAGACAACTTTAAGAGTATTAAATCATGAAAATTTGAAAAAACAGTGACATTGGAAATAAAAATGAAAGAAATAACAATGACCTCAAGAAGCTTTTTAGCCTGTAATGGTGTTATGTTGGTATTTGCTCCCATGAATTTTAGCATTTGCTCCTCAGTTATACCACCCTGAGAAAGCCACCATATTATTCTTATCAATATGTTTTTTAAACGGATGCAAAGAATTATAGTAACGGTAAATTGAACATTGTTTTTTTTTTGTAATTCAGATAATACCTTTGGTGGCATCCAATCAACACCATGGAGAAGGCACGCTTCATTGTAACAGGATCTAACAGCAGCAACAAAGAGTGTGCTCCTGAAGAAACGCGTGTTTCCATCATAAGGTTCACCATAATGAGTCAATGATCTAACATCAGCTACCGGCAAAGGACCTAATTAAACAAAAAAAATTACATCAACGATAAAAAATTTACACTTCTAATTAGAGTTGGCAATTTTGACCCATTAAATTATGAACTTTTACTAAAAAGGACAAAATTATCCCCAACTCAGAACTCGTGTCGCTCTTTCCTTCATCGTTATCTGAATCCGATGAAGCCTTGCGTTTCCTCTTGATCTTCTTCTCGGATTTCTCAGAATCAGATGCAGTTTCGGTGGATTTACTCTTCTTACTCTTTTTCTCTTTCTTTTTAGTTGCAGATTCGAGTCCGGCGGTTTCGGACTTCATCTTCTTGACCTTCTGTTCGGTTGCTGGAGCTAGGGTTTCAGACAAATCAGCAAGTGAAGGACATACGTGATTCAGACAAATACAACGATCTGTTTAGTGCTACCCAGATCTTCGATTTACCCTAAAAATACAACGATCTTTAAAATCATCTAATGAACTAAACTTCATCTTCATATACCAAATCGATGAAATCGTAAAGTGTTGAAGAATACCTAGATGGTTTTCTGTTCTTGTATTGTCTTGAAGAATATCGATGAAATCCTAAAGTGTTGAAGAATACCTAGATGAAATCGTAAAGTGTTGAAGAATACCTGCTCAGATCTTGAACTTGACAACGTCAATCGTGAGAAACAATGGATTTTTTGTACGTTTCATTATCTCTTCAGATCCCTATTTGGTTTTGTGATAGATGATTGAGAGAAAAGGGAGAAAGGGGCAGCAGAGGTTTGAGATCACCTTCAAACATAACCGATTTTGACATCTCCGTGTAGATTGAATTTGAAGATCTGAAGAGAAAAAAAGAGATTAAAGAAGAAGAAGAAGAGACGGTATTGGTGTGTGTGAGAGAATTAGGGTTAATTGTGAGATATATGATATTTGAGAGGAAGTATGATGATGGTCTTCAGAGACAATTAATGCAAATAACACTTCCCCATGCAGTTCAAATTTCCCCCCATCTTTAAAACACACTAATATATATTTTAATATTATTTGATTAAAAAAAAGTTAATACAATATATTAAGATTTTAATTGTTATTTATGACATCAGCAAAGCCTACATGGCATATCTAGTTGATTGACACGTATGCAAAATTACATCAGCTTTACTTCTCCTTTTATATATAGTTAGATATCCTTCAGGCCTTCATTTTCCACGTAATATTTTTTTCTTAAGTTTTAATACAAAGAATATTAATTGTTGAAAAAAAAGAAAATAAAGATAGGATTAGTATTAATAATAAAAAATAAAAATACATCATAAAAGTTAAAAATATCGTGTCTTCAACGGGCATGACGAGTTGGTATATATGGTCGGTCTACCACCATTGTCGGAAAGAAGAGAACAAGTGAAGATTTTTAGGAGGATTTCCAGCCCAATTACAGCTGTTTTACAGCCAAGTCTCCAGCCCAGCCATTTATTATCTTTCTTTTTTTTTTCTTGTTGTCAGTTTATTATAAATTGGGCATATGTATGAGTATACAAACAAGAACTCAATAATCAAAAACATCATTTTTATCTCCATACCTTATGTTATGGTATCAGAGCAGTGTTTCTGATTCTTGAACAATTCGCTCGTCATCTACAATCTATCCCAGCCAATCCAACCTCGAACCAGAAAAATCCCAAAATCAAAACCACAACCAAAATCAACTTCAAAATCTGACCTGATTCCACCGCCGCTGCAAGAAACCCTAGCCGCCGTCGTTCATCAGTTCCGGCGATTCGGTCCGCCGCTTCTCAACCCCGTAGACCACAGGCCTCCATCTTCCGGCGATTCGGTCCGTCGTTCATACACCTGAGTGTCGTTCATCAGCTCCGGCGATTCTGCTCGTCGTTCATACGTCCGAGTGCAGAAAGCGTTGTGTAGAGAAGAAAGTCTTGGGGGAGTTTTTTTTTTTTTTTTTAGTTCTGTGTTTGAGAGGGAGTTCTTTTTTTCTTTGTGTGGCTACCAAGAAGAAGACAAATAGTGGAAGAAAGTAAAAGGTGTAGGGTGATATAGCACGTGGAGGAAGGAAAAAAAGGGATTGCAACCTTTTTTTATTTTTTTTTTGTGTTTAAACCTAAAGTTTTTTTTAAGACAACTTAAAAAAAAATGCAAATGATTAATCACAGGAACTATGAGTTGCTGAAAGATTATCCGTCAACAAGTGGGGAAGCCTATTTAACAACACATAAAAGCGGTGATCAAGTCAGTTCTTGGATTTTTGATTGTGGAGCCACTGATACGATGACGTACGAGCCGTCGGACTTCGTGTCTACAAAGAAACCAAACAGAACCCACATCAAGACTGCAAATGGCGAAAATGCATTAGTAAAGGGAGGAGGAACTGTCGAAATATCTCCCAATCTGAGATTATCAAATTGTTTATATGTTCCTTCGTTAACACACAAATTGTTATCAATAAGTCATGTTACAAAGGAACTCAATTGCACAGTTCTAATGCATCCTCATTTTTGTATCTTATAGGACATCAGAACTGGAAAGATAATTGGGCGTGGCACTGAACGACAGGGCTTATACTATATGGATGAGGTGACTCAATCAGGGACTGCGATGCTTGCTCACGGAACAAAGAGTAGAGAAGCATGGCTTTGGCATCGGAGATTAGGGCATCCTTCCGCCGGGTATCTACATCTTTTACTCCCTAAACTCTTCCCGTCCAACAGTACATTAGACTGTGAAACATGTGCCTTAGCCAAAAGCCATAAAAAACCTTTCAAACCAAGTAACACTAGGGTCAGTGAACCCTTTTCACTAATACATTCCGATGTTTGGGGTCCAGCTGAAACGAATGGAGGTCAAAATCTTCGTTTCTTCCTATTATTTGTTGATGATTGTACCCGGATGACATGGGTATATTTTTTAAAACACAAATCTGAAGTCTTTGACAAATTTAGACTGTTTTACACTATGGTCCAAACTCAATTCAAAACCAACATTCAGATCTTACGATCTGATAATGGAGGGGAGTACGTTAATACCTCCATGAAACAATTTATTCAAGAAAAGGGAATGATTCACCAAACCACTTGCCCAAAACACCCAGAACATAATGGTGTAGTTGAGCGAAAAAATGGCATTTTAGTAGAAATGGCCCGCGCCCTTATGCTTGAATCCAAAGTCCCTAAATCTTTTTGGCCTGAAGCTATAAACACGGCTGTGTATCTCCTTAATCGTTTACCAACCAAAGCCCTTGACTTAAAAACTCCCCTAGATACCTTATCCACATTCACCAAACTACCCCCACCTCTTACCTTACCACCTCGTGTCTTTGGGTGTACCGTTTTTCCCCATATACCCAAAACCGAACGATCCAAACTTGATCCATGTGCTGAAAAATGTGTCTTTGTTGGTTATGGGGTGAATCAGAAAGGATATCGATGTTATAACCCATCACGACGTCGTGTGATTACCACTGTCCACTGCGACTTTCTTGAAACAGAATATTACTATCAGTCCCATCTCAGTGGTCAGGGGGAGATAGAACATGAAGACTCACTGAGCTGGTTGAAGTGGATACCATCTGCAAGCGAAGATGAGTCATCTCATACATCCACACATACTAAGCCTGTCGAAACTCTCACCCAAGAATCATCCAGACTGGTGTTCGAGGTAAGTGACTCTCCAAACCTTGGAAATGTGCCTGAATCTGATCCAGATACCACTAACAATCAGGAAAGTCCCGAGACAATGGAACAGGTGGAGATTGCTGAGCAAAACAACGCAATCCAAAGAGAAGTCGAATTTAATGAACAGCATGATGAAGGCTCTGGAACAACACCGGGAACATATGTTTTACCTCCTAGAGCCAATAGAGGGGTTCCTCCAAAAAGGTACTCCCCAGAAAGGGAAACCAGAAATTCAAGGTATCCTACAGCCAATATGGTTGACGGGAACTTATCTAACAGTGCAAAAGCATTTGTTACCTCACTATACTCTGAACAAATACCGACTTCCGTAAAGGAAGCCCAGGGTAAGAAGAACTGGAAGGAAGCAATGGAAACAGAGATGCGTGCTCTTATGAAAAACAACACATGGGAGAAGTGCGTTCTTCCTAAAGGAAAGAAAACTATTGGATGTCAGTGGGTGTATTCAATCAAATACAAACCAGATGGTTCCATTGGAAGATACAAAGCTCGGCTCGTTGCCAAAGGTTACACGCAGACGTATGGGATCGATTACTCTGAGACATTCTCTCCGGTTGCAAAAATGGACACCATCAGAGTCCTCTTCTCTGTGGCAGCCAATAGGGAGTGGCCTCTCCACCAGTTTGATGTTACAAACGTATTTCTCCATGGAGACCTAACGGAAGAGGTCTACATGGAAGCACCTCCAGGTTTTTCAGGGAGTTTTAAAGACAGGGAAGTATGCCGGTTGAAAAAGTCATTATACGGGCTAAAACAATCTCCTCGGGCATGGTTTGGAAAGTTCACTTTGGCCATGAAAGAATACGGGTATCACCAAAGTAATGCTGATCATACGCTGTTCCTCAAGAGAAGAAACGGCCTTGTAACTTGCTTGATCATATATGTAGACGATATGATTATTACCGGAAATGATGTAGAAGAAATAGCACAACTGAAAAAGAATCTGTTTTCAAAATTTGAAATGAAAGATCTAGGGAATCTCAAGTATTTTCTCGGGATTGAAGTCCTCAGGTCTAAACGGGGGATCTTCATTTGTCAAAGAAAGTATGTCCTTGATCTTCTGGCGGAAACCGGGTTGATTGATTGTAAACCCGCAGATACTCCAATGGTGGTGAACCACAACCTTCACATGGAACTTAATGGGGAGCTTGCGGACAAAGAAAGGTATCAACGGCTCGTGGGCAAGCTAATTTATCTCTCTCACACTCGTCCTGATATAGCATATGCGGTTGGAGTAGTAAGTCAGTTCATGCACCAACCACAAGTTGCCCACATGGAAGCTGCACAGAGAATTTTAAGGTATCTCAAGGGGACCGTAGGCCATGGAGTGTTGTTCAAAACAAATGGACATCTAAATGTTGAGCTCTACACTGATGCAGACTGGGCAGGAGATAAGGGAAATCGAAGGTCAACATCAGGGTACTTCTCCTTGGTCGGTGGAAACCTCATTACCTGGAGAAGTAAGAAACAGAAGGTGGTTGCTCTATCAAGTGCAGAAGCAGAATTTAGAGGTATAGCTCGAGGGTTAAGCGAAGTTCTTTGGATCAGGAAGCTACTAGAAGACATCGGTTTTCTCCAAAAGGAACCCAGTAAAGTTATGTGTGACAATACGGCTGCAATACAAATCTCAGAGAACCCAGTACAACATGATCGAACAAAACACGTAGAGGTAGACCGACATTTCATAAAAGAGAAACTGGAGGAAAGAATCATAGAGCTCCCATATGTATCGTCAAAAGATCAACTCGCAGATATTCTTACAAAGGCCGTCAACGGAAACGCTTTTAGTAGCTGCTTGAGCAAGTTAAGTATTGGTGACCCCACTACTCAACTTGAGGGGCAGTGTCGGAAAGAAGAGAACAAGTGAAGATTTTTAGGAGGATTTCCAGCCCAATTACAGCTGTTTTACAGCCAAGTCTCCAGCCCAACCATTTATTATCTTTCTTTTTTTTTTTTCTTTTCTTGTTGTCAGTTTATTACAAATTGGGCATATGTATGAGTATTCAAACAAGAACTCAATAATCAAAAACATCATTTTTATCTCCATACCTTATGTTAACCATATCATAGTAAAGGTTTAGATGCGGTTGGCAACTTGGCATCCAGTTCTTCTAAGGCCATAATAAGGTTGAATATCATTTTCATCACATGAACAAATCATCTTACCTTCATCTTCTAAAATCATATATTATGTAATATAATGTTTTCTTATTCTTTTCCTTGACACCAAATAATTGTTCCACATCCTTTCGTTCCTGCTTTTTGCCCAGCTTTAACACTGTGTTCCCGAGTTAAGTTAAGAAGAGAAAAGAAAGGATTCTCTCCTTTTCTTTTCTTTCTCTCTGTTTCTTTCCAAATTGGAAAGATTAATTTTAAGCAAAAAATCTCTCATTTTCTCTTCTTTTCTCTCTTTTAATGAAACTCTGGAACACAACTAAAAATTATTTCTTTCCAAATCTTTTCTTTTCTCTCGTTTATTGTTTTTCATCAAGTAGATATGTGAACGATTTGACAAATAAAGAATACTCAGGATATCCTCCATCAATAAGATAATACATGTGCTTGTATTGTACTACTTGAAATTGAAGCGAAGAGTCGGATGGATGCAGTTCCATCTATGATGTTGTTGAATATCGACGACTGGTCAAGAATACGAATGTCATTATTGGAACCGGAAACACCAAAGAATGCATGCCAAAACCATATATCTTATGACGCAAAGACTTCTAGTATTATGGTGGGGTGTGGATGATAACCTCGCAAGTATTGTCTTTGCCATGCAACCACGCAATTACTCCACTCCCAAATGCATACAAACAATGCTACAAAGCATTCCAGGAAAGTCATCTCAATTCAAGCGCCTCATACAATTGTTGGATGTCCTTCCATGTTAGTTTACGCATACATTGTTCGTCGTAAAGCTTAATAACCACGTTTAGAGAAATTATACATACTTTCTTGTGTTGTTTTCTCAACATCTTCAAATACTCAGAGTCAGCGGCAATTCGGTATTTCATTTGGATGGGTATATTATAAGAGGTTGAATATATGATATATTAAATTCCTGATTTTTTTCACAACGGCCTTTATCCATTGGAGAGAGAGTACAAGGTCACTACCAACAACACCGCTTAGACTGTCTCCAACGCAGTGGTATGGGCACTGCCCGTCCCCTTCCCTGCCACTGTGACTGCCCAGTCGGATGAGGGAGACGAAGCTCCCGCCCGTTGCCAAGGGTACGCCTGAAGATGAGAGATTGTGAGAGGGGGAGGTGGGCCATGGCTGCATCGCCTGCTGCTTACGAAATTAACATGATTTACGAAACATGATTTATGAAAGTGGTAAAATAGTCGATATTTACGAAATTAACCTAAAAACAAACGTTCATCCATTCCGATATCATCAAACAATACACTCAGCAGGCTTCTGTTTTGATAACTTGCTAATCATAAAATTAAACTTACTCGGTAACTTCTTCATAGTCATTCCGACAATTTTGTGCATTATTAAAGACCTGCAAGCAACCGACAACACTACAAACTTCCTAGGCTGAAACTGTTTTAGTTACAAATATGAAACCAGTACTTTGTTTCACAGCTAATTCAATTTGAATATCTGGGAAACTGACAATGTTTGAAAAGATTAAACATTTTCGTTACGTTCTGCCCAACACGATTACGATCTATATACAAATTCCAAGTACGTATTGGTCAAGGAGTCCTGTACTTTCTTTTTTCAATATCGCCGACAAGAAAGTGAAAAGACGATGATATCTTACTTCCTCTTTCAATGATAGATCCTACAAGTTCACTGGCGAACCTCCCTGGTTTTTCGTAAGCATATAACGGAAAAATTAGAGATATGATACGCGTATTATTATGACAACCGCATCAAAACTTTAATATCATACCCCAGTACCTTAAAAAGAAGATCATAAGCAATATGTTCCCAAGGTAGTGATATGGACATGAGGCAGCACTTGAGAGGGACCATGACCATCCCTCCATCTGAATTTTGTGTGGATGAAGCAGCCGCATACGCGTTTTTTGCTGCCACCTGTGCGACCGATGCAGCTTTCCTAACCATTGCCCCAATCTTTAATCCTCCTTGTGATATATGTAGGGGTGAGTGAGGGCCCGATTCATCTAGGCTCTGATCTGAAATAAATAGCGACACGTTCAGTAGCCGACTAGCGTATAAAGATCCCAATATATTAGTTTTTCTAACACGTAACTAAACCGATCAAAAAGAGAAAAACATATACCTGCAACCCCAGAAACCGCAACTTCAACTTCCCCACGACCTCCGGGGCCTTTCATGTATATTCTGTCTGTTTTGCGTGATGAATGACCAAACGGCAATAGGCTTCCAAATCCAGACTTTCCGGCTGTAAATATTCACAAACGGAAGTGTTATATTTAACATTTGTGTTTCATAAGGAAAATAAAACATACATAAATTTGTAAATCAGGCGACCTTATATATAGCAAAACGAAGATGCAGCAGCGGATCATTTTGGTATAATAAACAATATTTTTTGAATACACAATGACACACACACACACATATATATATATATATAGGGTAGAGATCCTAAGAGGAACACATGGTAATTGGAAACCATGAGAACCATTATGGAGCACTCATTTTCTCCAAGAATTTTTTTTTTTTTTTTTTTTTTTTTTTTTTGCTAATTGCCCCTTTTCCAGTTTTTTTAGTTGTACATTGTCAGTTTTTAAATGTACATATGTGTACATCATCAAACATACATGTACGATACTTATTTTTCAATTTTAAACACGTATGTACACAAATGTACATTAGAAAAAACATGTTCAGAACCATAATCTTCTTTTATATACATATTATGCACAATCATTTATACACATTTGTACATATATACTTCTCACAGTTCTCAATTACCCAAGTGATTCTCACACGATCCTAACCCTATATATAATATAACATTAAAGTTCATCCAGCATGATCTAATTAAAGAATAAATGAATATTTACCATCATAGGCATCACGAACCATTTGGTAGCTGACAAATCCGGAGAACAGAGTAAGCTGTGATCACAAATAACAACCTTGATAAGAACATAACCATAACTAAGTGCACATATTCACTAGAAAAATTAAAAAGAAACATACATATTAATATTAGGATATCTAAGTGACATTCAACTAAAATTTAAACTGAAAATATAGAGTAATATTCTTGATATCCTACTAAGAACTTATGAGTATGCCTTAGTTTTATTAGTTTGTCCAGCATCCACATTATCTTGAGGTCGGTTTTCACTGGGAAATGCTGCCCCGCCCACTGCATTTAGAAGTACACAGAAGCAATGGTCCGTATCTGTCAAAATCTGAAAAATTAAAAAGAAACATACATATTAATATTAGGATATCTAAGTGACATTCAACTAAAATTTAAACTGAAAATATAGAGTAATATTCTTGATATCCTACTAAGAACTTATGAGTATGCCTTAGTTTTATTAGTTTGTCCAGCATCCACATTATCTTGAGGTCGGTTTTCACTGGGAAATGCTGCCCCGCCCACTGCATTTAGAAGTACACAGAAGCAATGGTCCGTATCTGTCAAAATCTGAAAAATTAAAAAGAAACATACATATTAATATTAGGATATCTAAGTGACATTCAACTAAAATTTAAACTGAAAATATAGAGTAATATTCTTGATATCCTACTAAGAACTTATGAGTATGCCTTAGTTTTATTAGTTTGTCCAGCATCCACATTATCTTGAGGTCGGTTTTCACTGGGAAATGCTGCCCCGCCCACTGCATTTAGAAGTACACAGAAGCAATGGCCCGATGGTTAAGTTCTTACCCATTTATCCTTGGTGGGAGGTTTTAAACATGTTTAAAATTGTTGTATACACTTAATGCTTTCATTGTCAAAATTTTAAAACCCGTATGTGAATCTTGACGGTTTAAATGTAAACAACCCCAAATCTGAGAACACATAAGAATCACATTTGCCCCGTCCGTTCTTCCAGACGAAAAGAAACTCACACGTGGTATTTTGCAACCAAGTGAAACATGATGTGCAAGTTAATTATAAAAAAACGAGGCAGTGGCAATATCATAATAAATAAGTTGAAACTTTAAAAGTATATTGTATGCATTGATGATTACACTACATGATATAGTAGATATATTGGTGACATTTTCTTAAATAAGCGTAAGATTAACATTATAGTGTATCCGTAATTACACTACATGTGTTTTGACGTTTGTTTGTGATATATTTCGAATCCGACTGATTTGTATGTTATTTCTATTGTTCTCATTCAATTTGTTGTTGCTCACTTGCTTATCGTTTCGATTTGTACTCCTTTGATTTGTTCTCTTTCGATTTTTCGGTTTGCTTTGGACCCAGTTTTTCTAATTAACCTCTAGTAATGCGACAACTTTTTTTAACCAAACAACCCACAAGAACAATAAAAAGAACATAAACATACAGTTTGATTGATAATAATGTTAAATAATACATGACTTCTTCAGTTTATCTTCAACAATATTCATTCCCAGAGACTTTGTACAAAAACCCAAGATCTTCATGAATTCATGAAAAAATAGTATAGTAAACAATAAAATAAAAGAAAAAGAATTCAAAATTTCATCTGCTCAATCTTCAAGAAAGCACTCCAATGGCATGAACACATTGCAATACCACACACTGTTTACCTGTACACTTGTTGCAAAGATATCCTTGAACAAAGATCACCTTCATGCTTATCAGTCTCGGACCGACTGTGATCTTGTTGGATGGACAACGCGGGTCCCAGTTCAGAAGTCAATAAGTCCGCATCAATGAGCCCGTTTTAGAATTGAAACCCTAGTTCTGAGCGATCTATTTTAGATGATTATGGATCTTCATACAATCATCATCCTCAAGATCACTAAACGAGATGTCTTCTTCAGCTCCGATAGGAACATCAGGCCCATCATACCCATCTAGCTCCGAATTCTCATGGATCCAATCATCCTCATCGTCATCGAAATCCTCAATAGGCATTGTAAAAGACGAAACTACCCTCTGATCTGATGCATCCTTTGTTGATGTTGACCCATCTTCTTTGGTCAAATCTGGTTGTTCCTCTGAAACTGTGTTATAAGTTGCATGTTCAAAAGCATGAGTGGTTCTCTCCGACGCGTTTGCAACAGGTGAATCGGATGAAGTGGTGTTGAAATCTTCATGATGATCTAACGTGTGTGAATCAAAAGATTCTGGTCCGGGTTTGCTTTGCTTTTGTAACTCCTTCATCCACATTGCGCGCGCTGCAACTATCTGAAATGCAGTAGACAGCTCAACCATCAGTCATAATGTGCAGAAAACGCTTAATATTGCTTCAACTATGGGGGGCAATCCTGAACTGTACCGTAGGTCTAAATATGGGTCACTGTGGGCCTTTTAAAACTTATCATGGGTGGTTTTGGGTAAGTCAAAAATAGTCTACGGGTCAGAATGGGTTCTTCTAAAAATTGAGGATGTTGACGGGTCAGTCCGGGTAGAGAAGAGAAGAAACGGGTTGTTCAGGTCTAGGGTTTCCTCATCTTTTCTTCTCTCTAGATCTGAGGTCATCACTTATCACACCATATTGATTCTCGTTTCTCGGTTAAACCTCACAAAATCACGTCTCCTTTGCACACTCTTTATTCCAGTAAACTACGAATCACCAGAGATGATGAGGCGGTGGTTACGAATCGCCGGAGACGAAGAGACGACAGTTACGAATTGCCGGAGACGAAGAGACGGCAATCACGTATCGCCGGAAGGCATTTTCAGTTTTCACACAGTTTTCTATTGGAATGTACGCAATTGAATTGGGATTCCAGACGGCTTGGGATGATCTCGTTATATATATACACGTACATTACATACATGTGTGTCTATATTGTATGTGTGTATATATGCATATAAATGTATGTACAGTGAGGTTTTTTTATTAATTTTGTTAACGGATTAGTTTTCGTTTAAAAGAAAATAAAAAAAACTAATATTTTGTTTTTTTCTAAAACGACCCGTTTTGATCAAAACCCGTTCTGACCAGAACCAAATTGACCCATATATTTAAAGACCCGACCTGACCCGACCCTGTTCTGACCCATGACCCGACCCGACCCGACCAGCCCATTTTGCTAGGCTTAGCTTCAACGCTTAGCCTGACCTACTAATAACAACTTAACGATCTGCCTGTACAAAACTACTAGCACTTACAACAACTACATTCCTCAATGGTTCAAACTATTTGTAACAAAACATTCCGTATGGACTAAAAAAAGAACCACAAGTCAGTTATGGGCTACCAAATAACGAAAAAACTGGCTAAACTTACTTGGGGTGTTGATAGAAGATCAGCATCATGTTTACTGAGCCTTGGGTGCAGTAGAACAAAGTAGACCTTCCAAAAGTAACTTTCGCTCATGTGAATAGGACAAAGTTCAATTCTGAGAGCAGCTAATCTGGGCACAAGATGTTCCACCAAAGTTGCATGGTTCCATTGAGTATCAGACATTTCAAAATCTATAAAACAGATATAACAAGCAACTTAAACTACTGACATAAATCTACAAACAGTGAATTTACATGACAGCTAAACCTATCTTATAAAAAAGAAAACAGCTATATAGCTTCATAATCTAATTAAACTAGATAGACCAAAAAGCTAGGAAAGCATATGTTATTTTGGATACATAGTTGTTATTGGCGAATAGTGACAAATAGCGATAATGTACCTATGTGCTACATAGCGAATAGCGATAAACAGTGGACGCTATTTTATAAATAGCGATACACTAAAAAAATTAAAAATCTTATATGTGTATTATATCAAAATACCCTTGTATATACGCTATTTTACATGTATATTTAACAAATTCAAAAAATCCAGCTATTTTATAGCTATATTTAATCGCTATATATTTAAAAAAAATAAAAAATAAAAACTGAAATCCCTCTATTTATGGCTACATACCCTGTAGCGACCTTCGACCTATAAGCTACGCTATTCGCTATAGCACCATAGCGACCGCTATTGACAACTATGTTTGGATAAATGGCAAATTAACCCTTTTATGAGACTTCTAAAGCCTGGCCCCCTGTTGTATTTTCGGGTTACTTTTTGTTTGTTTGGGTTTCCGTTGGTTTTCTTGGGATGTCTTTCTTTGGTTGTTTTTGGACGTCTTCGGTTTTACTTAGGGGTCTTTTACTGAAGTCTCTAGTAAACTAACAAGTGTTTGTTTAACCGCTCCCTAACTAAAAGCGTAGGCACCTAGGCGGAGGACTAGAGGGCATCGTCGGGTGGTCCGTTGACCCTCCAGCCCGCAACATTTTACATTAACAACAGGATCCAGTGTCGTCTATTCCTTATACTTTAACCTGGTTATAAGATCTGACCACTGGCTCATCATCTTTTAAAGCATCACAGAATAGAATATACAGAATCATAAATCTACCAAAAAAAGCTGACAATGATATAAAGGTTTCCCCTTTCATGTGATGACAGAAAATGCATAAAAAAAGAAACCTTTGTTTAGGTTTAAATGACCTTTTTTTGTTCAGCTTTATCATCATATCAAAATTAGGGCAAAATCAAGCATTCAAAATCTCAATTCTACATAACAAATGAAATTACCATCACTATCTTCTTCTTCCGATAACGGAAAATCCAGCCACGTTTCCGGATGATGCGCTACATTCGTCGCAAACACCAACACTTCATCCGTCACACCAACACATTCCAAATCCTTCACATCTCGATCTCCATCCCCAAATCTCAGCAAATCTGAACCGTCAATTGGAGATATCAGATCCGATACATCTTCATCAGCATCTCCGATGCCGGAATTTCCGTGATTCCGATCCGATTCAGTGGGAGTACGGTGGCGTAGTGGTGGCGGAGGCGGTGGTGGAGGGGCGAGGAAGGAGGCGACCCCCCAGATTTGGCGGGAGAGGGATTCGGTAAACTCAGAAAGGTCTTCTTGAACTCCTGATGTTAGGGTTTGAGAGTTTGATTGTTGATTGGTTTGGTTGAATTGTTGTTTGTTGGTGGTGGTGGTGGTGGTGGTGGTTGAGGTGGTGGGGTGATTGTTGTTGTTGTTGTTGTGTTGATCGTCGAGTTGGAGAGAGTTGGCGAGTGATCGAGCCAACCATGACATGATTGGTGGGTGATTTGGTTTGGTTGGTGATTTGATCGAATCGACCTCGATTACAGAGGGAGAATGATGAAATGAAAAGAGTTGTTGATGTTCTGTTTACTCTACCAAGTGGAGAAGATGTTCTTGGATTTGGCCCAGCCCAGCCCAGCCCATATGAATGGTGGGAACATCATGTAGGCTGAAAATAAACGGTGAATACCCAATCAAATTGATTGGGTTATGCAAGTAACAAGGTTCAAGACTTCAAGTATACGTGGGAACAAGGATCAAGTCTAGCGGTCAATTTTTAATTAGAAAAATCATTTATGTAGTGTTTGGTATGTATGAATGAGAGGTGAAATGGAATGGGTTATTACAAGAGAATGAAAAAAAAGTGTTTAGTTGGTTAAGGTAATGGAATCGCCCATTACATAGGGCATTCCATTCCATCAAATTCATTTCATCCACACCCCTTGGTTTTTTTTCATTCTATTCTCTCTCACTCACCTTCATCGCCAACACCTCCACCACTAGCCACCCACCGCCGCCACCACCACCCGCCACCACAAACCTACGCCGTTGACCACCGGTGCCGCCACAACCAACCACCACCATTGCCACCGCCACCGAACACCGACTCCACTGCCACCACCACAACCCACCGTTGCCGCCACCCTCCAACACCAAACACTGACGCCCCCATCGGCCACCGCCACCACCACCACCCACCACCGGCACCACCCACCGTTGTAACTACCCTCCACCACCGAATACCAATGCCATTGCCGACCACCGCCACCAAACACCGACATCACCGACGCCACAACCCGCCACCACCGCTACCGACAACCGCCGCCGCCGCTACCCACCACCGCTACGACTACCACCACCACCCACAACCGCCACCTATTGCCGACTTTATTCCTTCTTTTTTTCCTGCCTACCAAACACTACTAAGTAATGATTTATTCCATTCGCACATGGTAACAAAACAAAATCATGGAATGAAATGATCTATTTCATTCCTTTGTCCATACCATTATTTCGTCTATTCCATTTCCTCATACCAAACAGACCCTTAGTTTTGATTAAATGCAATCGGTGACCAACGGGCTTCTAGCCTAGTTGTATCAAGGAGTGTAAGTAATGGTATTCATCCCCAAGTGGTGAGGGTTCAAGCCTCTTAATGAACAAAAGTTGTAATACAATGGGTATGTGAGTTTTGTCTTTTTAAAAAAAGTTCTAAACAATGTGTTCGAAGCCTCAGAGGGTCACGACTTACAAGCGTCTCTAAGTAATAAAATATGGAGATAAGTTAATAAAAGAATGTGTTTTTCTTATAAAAATATCACATGGTCCAACATCTTATACATTAGATATTATAAATTGTACTTAAACGAGTTGACGTCAACCCGCGCGTTGCGGCGGGATAAATAGTTCGTCAACGCTAAACCAAGCATTAATTTACCGAGTGGGGATGTTTTTAAAAGGATAAATTTGTTCCCTTGGTAAATTTGTTCTTTGATAATCACATATGAATCACTGGGAATAATTTTAAAGTTGCTACCAAAGCAAAACCAAAAGCATCATGTTTTTAAATGAAATATTTTAGCATCGATGTTACTGAATCTCAACTTCAACCGTAAGATTGTCGTTCAATCTTACATCCCTTGATGAATTAATGGAGTCTACTATAACACACATGATAATCACTCGCCGGGCAGAAGAAACACGACTTTGTTTTAATATATAGTATATTTTAATCTAATTTGTCACCTCTCATTCTTTTCCTTCTGTCTTATCACTCTCTCACACAATTTTCACTCCTCTTGTTCTGCTCTCTGATCACCATTGAAGCTTTTCATCACATCTACTATGAATTTGTAAGTTTTTTTTTGTAGTTTTTCTTGATTATAAGTTATTTTTGTTGTTCTTCTCCATTCGTCAAGGCCTTTTCAAACCCGTTTCCTATCTCCGTCACCAATCGTTACAACCAAGCAATTTCAGGTTGATCAGATCGGCTACCATACTTCCTTATTTCAATCGATTATGCTCGATTTAGACCATCACTTCTGATTTGAGTATAAATCGTCGGTGCTTAAGTTGAAACGGCGATTGCATGTAGAGAAAGCAGCGCGATCCGCGGTGTCCAAAGTTGTAATTGGGCAGCGAATTGAAGAGGTGATCGGATCGTGGTGGGGGTTGCACCGATCGTGTCGCTATCCGACCATGCTTCTCCGCAGGGGGCAGCTTAAGAGGGGCCGGAGGAAGGGAGGGGACCCCAGAACTTTTCGCCCAGTAGTGTTATATATGTAGTTTTCGTATAGAAATTTTTGGGTATATACGTTTTCGACCCCCGGTTCTATAGAAAATTTTGGGTATATACGTTTTCGACCCCGTCTTCATTGTCAAGTTTCGCCACTGGTTCTCCGGTGAAAGAAATAACTTGAGGTCACATTTGAAATATGTTAAAAACAATGTAAGTGCATTATGACATCATGGATGCATTAAAAGGACACCATAGAATAAAAGCAATAGGCATGACGACCAATTAAAGAATCACAATTTATACGTTGTATATAAAGTTATAAACAATATGAAATATATTTCATTAATGAACAGGTTTAGAGTTTAAGTAAAAGCGATGTCATTAAAGAAACACAGGCTTCTTAGAACATGTCATAGCAATCTTCGAGGTTGATAGAAAAACCTATTCTTTGTTTGAAGTCGACGCCATTGTTAAACTGATTCTTTGAACACAACACATAAATCACTCCACGAATCCATCTTGAATCTGGGTAACAATAGTGATAAATAAACCCCCTGTTTAAAAAAAAAAAAATCCTTCAAACTAAAAAAGAAATGAACCTGGGTAACATTGTGATTTCGTTTTTAATTTTGATGAATCCACTGACTTCATCTTCATCGAACCTGGATCGAAATCAAAATAAAAAATAAATCATTTACGCATCTTGGATAACTATGCAATTGGGTTTTTCTTGTTCAGCGCTATCATACGATGTTCATCCTACTCGATCTTTATCCTTATATATGCGACTTCATCATGTATTATTCCAACTTTATCCTTAGAAATGTGACTTCATCACAAAATTAACTAACGAAAATATACATACAAATCGAACAACATCGAAAGCATTAAAATGAAAGCAGAAAAAAACAATGTATACAAAAACAATGTGTACTGTTGTTTGAGATTGAACTGCAATGAATTCATCACTCATCAATTGTACTTAAATTAGTAAATTTCGCTCACGCGTTGGTGCGGGGAAAATGTATAAAATTTTCAAATTTTTTTAATTAATGAAATGTTATTTTAATTACTATTTTCTTATTTTTATAATTTATGTTATGTTTTGCTATTTTTCATTTATTTTACCTATAAAAAAGTTGAGATAGGAGAGACAAGAAAGATAGACATTTACAAGGTTTATGGATAAATTGTGAAAAAATAGTTATGTGTTGCCGATGTAAAATAAAGAGATAGTGAAAGATGACATCTCGCACCCTAATATGGTGAACGGAGGTTGTATTCTTAATACACAAGACTAGTACACTTGACTTTAATGTGCAAAATTTCCTCGTCTTCCATAAAACTTTTATGCAAATTTAGAAGCGTTATACGTTGGTGTCATTTTACGAATCTTTAGTGAACCAAAAACAAAAGTTCATTAGTCTACTCCCTTAGGCTATGCGGTATGGTAGAGGTCCATCATCGGAGGATGATCCGTCACGTAAGCGCCACGTAGGATGGGTGTGAGGATGTGGCAAATGGGATGAAACTAAGGAAATGCGGGATAGGCTTAATATCTATTATATATAATAAATGAAAGTTATTTGGGCCACGTGTCACTTAATTAGGGCATCCTCAGTTCTGTTTTCCCGCCCAACAGTACCACACTTCCATTCCTTTTATACTCCCTCTGTCTCCTTTTTTACTTTTCAAAACCCTGAATCTGAATCTTCTTCTCATCTCCTTCTCCTGTACTCTTCTCCTTTCTTAATCAAAGATCAAACCAAATCATCTCATCATGAATCATTCAGCCTTTGTAATTTTCATGTCTGATTATACCATGAAGAGGTAATATCTGGCTTTTGTAATTATCATCCCGAGCTATAGTTGGGAAGATTCTTTCATCTTCTTCGTCTGCAAGGTTCTTCCATTTGAGGTTTGATTTCTATGTTTATAGATCTGTGTTGATTTCTTCTTATTTTCATACAAAGTTTTAATTAAACCCTAATTTCTACTCGTAATCTCATCATATGGTTCCAGGGTTGTTGTCATCGATGGTCATCAAAGTTGAAATCCGCTTACCTGTGGATAGATTTCTGCCATGAACTGGTATGTTTGAATATGTTCAGAAACTAAGGGTTTTTTTTCTTAACGGTGATGATATGAGTACAACATCTGTTGATTATTGATCTTTGAGTATGTTCAGCGATTATTCTTTTTGAAATTAGGGTTTCATTTCTAGTTCCCGAGGTATTATCTGTTTGTAACAGCAGTGGTTCAGCATCTACAGTGGATTCAACATCAGGTGTTTGCTATTATTGTTTGATGTTGTTTGCTATTGTTGTTTTCTATTATTGTTTGATGTTGTTTGCTATTGTTGCCAAGTAAGGTAAAAATGGTCATTCTAATTACCTGAATATTGCGTATGATATCCTTTTAATTTTAATCGCCCAACAAGTTTTTTGGTTTGTTTCTTTCATATTTCCTTATGATTTGTATGCTATTACGGTTTGATTTTATATTGATCATCACATTAATGGCGAGTACTCAAGAATATTGGATGGTTTTATTAGTTTTATTTTGGGTATTTTTGGATGCAGTTGAAGGGATCATTTGAGTGAAATGAATGTTGATTTATCAGATGATGCAGTTGAAGTTATCTTAAATAAGGTAATAATTGTATTACATCCCTATTGAAAAGTAGAATTGATAAATTTAGGGAAAGTGAGGTTGAAAGATGTTAACCCAACAGTGGAGATCTCATTCTACAGGTTCGATAAATTAAGGGTATTCTCATATAATTCTTCCTCGATGCTTCCAATGAAGCGACACTTTGGACATCTTTTGTCTTCAAACTTCTATTATCTATTATCTATTCTATCTATTATATATAATAAATGAAAGTGATTTGGGCCGCGTGGACCAAATCACTTTCATTTATTATATATAATAGATAGAATAGATAATAGATGTTTGAAGAACAACAGATGTCCAAAGTGCGGATTCTTTGGAAGCAGCCAGGAACCATTATATGAGAATACCCTTAATTTATCGAACCTGTAGAATGAGATCCTCCACTGTTGGGTTATCATCTTTCAACCTCACTTTCCCTAAATTTATCAATTCTATTTTTCAACAGGGATGTAATACAATTATTCCTCTCAATCAAATAGACCGACCCTTGGTTCCTCTCAAAGTGATATGGAATGGGTATAACAGCTGATCATGCTAAGGACTGTTATAACTAACCACTGCTCCTTATAAAGACTGATGGACTTAAATACTGATGAGGGCTATCCACTGTTGAAGACAAATCCCTGTTAAAGTTCCATGTGCTAAGTACTGTTATAACTAACCACTGCTCCTTATATAATCATCGTTCCAGTATCATTGTTCCAACATCGTTGTTTCAATGAAGCTTCCCATCACACATCACCCTTTCAATATCGATGTTGCAGTATAATTGTTGCAACATCGTGAAAAGTTGCATGTGCTACCTTCTTTGATGGGAGAGTTGTAAGTTGAACGGACGATATGTATCTCTTCTTCTCAATACTCGGCATTTGTTCGTAAAGGATAAGAGCAAACTGAAGCTCTCTCTAACCCATTTTCAGAAAAAAATTTGTTGATGTGGTTTCCCTTGATAATGGTATGTGTTTTTGTTTTTGATTTTTACTGAAGTTTTGTTATATGAGTTGTGACTAAATGATGATTGTGAATGATCTACTGCAGATGATGATGATGATGATTGTTCTACGGTTGTTTCCAGTATCATTGTTCCAACGGCGTTTAAAGTATGTGTGTTTTGCTACTCCAAATTTGAATTTTTTAGTTTTTTTATTTTTAAGTGATATACTCTAATTCTCGTTTTATATTTCAGTCTAATCACAGTGGTTTGAAATTGATACACTCAGCTGCGAGTTTTTATAGGTTTGTATTAAAGAAGCATAAAGTTAAATTAAACACAAAGAAATATTTTTAAATCTACATTTATAATGATTTTTGCTGGTGACTAAATGATGATTATATGTGACTCTGGGCAGATGATGATGATGTAGAAGCCGCAGTAGTTCCTACTAAACGCAAGAAAGCATCTGCTATTGCTGTAAGATAAGGTTTTATCTTACTAGAGTAATGGTCTTTCCTGCCTTTTTTGTATTTAAAGAAGTATAAAGTTTGTTTAAAGCAACTCTTTATGAACAAAGTTAAGTATTAAGTATATGAGGACAGGGCTACTCTTCCACAACTGAAGAAGTGTTTTCATGTACTGCATGTTGGTCTGTTCACGAGAGACTAGGTTTCTATAAATCCTGCTGTTGATGCATTGAGTACTTCCACGGAGTTCATGGCGATTGTCGAAGATATACTTTGATGGAGTTTAAAGCTGAAAGCACTTAATTTTAAGCTAAAAGCACTAAATTTTTGCTATTAGGTTCGTAAATTTCTTGGTGTTGTTCTTAGATTTTAAATTGTATGTAATTTTGTAAAGTACAATAACAAAAGTGGTTTGAACATCTGTTTGCATTTTGATCAATAGATAATGGAAACCCATGTTAGGTTGAACAGTGTTTTTAAGAGGAAAACAGTGTGAGAAGACAGTAGATCATATTAAGGGGAGGGGGTGGCCACTAGTGATAGAATTCTATCACTCACAAGCACCAATCAAGTTCCGCCATGTCATCAACCATTTTTTCATCACTCACAACCTTTTTTAGTGGGGGTGGTCATCACTCACCACCACACTCAACAATTTCCCCCAAACCAACAACTACCCTCACAAAACAAAAGAATAATGCGTGATAAAAATAACGAAAAATCGATTCCGTGATAAAATAACGCGTTGAACTTTCTTGTGGGGGTGGAACAAATATTCCATCACACATTATAATGCTTTCCGTGGAAAAAATAACGCACGGCCCCGTGTACTCTAAGTTAAACATCTGTTCAGTGTTAAACAGATGTTTGGCCTTTAACAGATGTTTGGCCTTTTATATCAGAGGTTTGGACTTAAACAGTTGTTTGACCTTAAACAAATGTTCGGCCATAAACAGATGTTTGACCTTAAACATATGTTTCGCCTTCTGTATCAGATATTTGGACTTAAACAGATGTTTGTCCTTAAACAGATGTTTTGCCATAAACAGATGTTTGGCCTTAAACCAAACATCTGTTTAAGGTCAACATCTATTTCACTATTGGCCAACATTTGATTGACTTTTGGTCAACATCTGTTTGAATTTTGGTCAACATCTTATTTTTTAAACAAGTACAAAATCCCAAATCACCCTATCATTTAAGTGCATTCAAGTAAAAGTGGAAATGATATTTTTCATGTGGTCCTATTGTTGTTTTGTTTGACCTCTAATATGGGTTCATGATCTAATCCGGTGATTTGAAGACATTGTTGTTTCATGTTTATACTAATAAATAAAAATCAAGTACACTTGGATGATGTTTAAGCTCCTCATTTTGATTGTTTGGGTATAGTATTCTTGAAATTGGTCTTTTTTTGCAAACAGATGTTTATGGGCAAATATCTGTTTAGGGCCAAACTTCTATTTATGGGCAAACATCTGTTTAAGCTCAGACCTTTGTTTATGTTAACAGTGTTTATATGTAACAGTGTTTTTCACATTAGTGTTTTATTGTCTGTTAGGTTGATAAATGTTATCACCTCAGTGTTTTATATGTAACAATTTTTATGACATCAGTGTTTATATGTAACAGTGTATATCCCAACAGTGTTTATATGTAACAGTATTTATCAAATCCCTTCATTGATTTGATATGTACTATAAACTGAACAGTTGTTTCATTTTTATACTAATAAATAAAAATAAAGTATACTTGGATGATTATTAAGCTACTTTGGGTATAGTATTCTTGAAATTGGTCTTTTTTTGCAAACAGATGTTTATGGGCAAACATTTGTTTTAGCTCGAAGATTTGTTTAAGGCCAAAAATCTATTTATGGCCAAATTTCTGTTTATTGGCAATCATATGTTTAAGTTCAAACTTTTGTTTAAGTCCAGACAACTGATATATAAGGCAAAACATCTGTTTAAGCCCCAACATCTGTTTAAAAGCCTGTTACAACCGCTATGTTGGTTGAAACAGTTGATTGTTAAAACTTATCCACTGCTGAAATACAACCTTTGTTTCTTCAATCTTCGTGTTGACCACTGACTTACCAAACATCAGTGTTTAAAAAACTGTTCGGTATCCACTGATTGGAAAAAATAGCCACTTGTCACTTTTTTATTGTTGACATCCATTGATATTGACCATCAACGGTTTTCCTAAATAACAGCCACTCCTCACATTTTTATAATTGATGGTGTTAATTAGTGATATATTGAAATTATCAAATAAAAACTAGAATTAAAATGAAATTACCAGTTTACCTAATCGTTACATTGCAATGAGATAAGAGTTCCTCCAACATTGTTTTCGTGATGAAATTTAATGTTAAATTAAAAAATAAAAAATATACTTGATGACTATTTGTTGCAAATTAAATCAATAATTAATGCTAATTTCTTGAGCTTTGGACTTTTAAAATATGCAAAATGTGAATTTCAAACTGACGGTTATTGTCTCTTAATTAAAGTTAAAATAAAAATTAGAAAAGTCATCATGACAATTGCTTTCAAATCAGATCACTGATAATATCAGTAATTTTGAAATTTTGAAATTCAAAATATGCAAGATGGTAATTTAAAATTGACGTTCTCTTTTTTTTTCTACTTTGCATATCATTTCTAATATTTAATTACTTTAACAAAGCAGGATATAAAGATATACATTACTTACATTTCAGTTCCCAATAAACATCAGTTCCCAATAAACATCATCACAATTGCTTTCAAATCAAATCAGTAATTACTGATGTTGATGCAACAAATACAAGACCAATGGTAGTAGCTGGGCTGGTTAGGCAAAAGGGTTGAAGGGTTCAACCTTGCCTAACGCAGGTCGTGGGGTCCCCCCACGTTTGCAAGACGTGGAAGGAGGTTCACTAGTTTATTGTTGTTATTTGTTGAAGATCCTTCTCTGAAATGTACTCAGATTCGGAAGTGGTAGCAAATGGAATGTGTGTGGTGGATGTGAAAAGGAGTGACTCGCATGTAAGCAAGTACTCGATGTGAATGACCAGAGATTAGAGAATCAGAGCTGGCCAGGAGATGTTTTCTGAAGTAAATGAAGTGTCAATTTATAAGAGAAGACATCTCCCGAAGTAGAATGTATTAGACTAGTAACCTTGCTTGCAGTGAGGGGCTTACCCGTTTGGGGGTTAAAGCCTTTTGACCCCTGGATAATAGCATGTGCTCTGTGGACCTGCGCTGCTTTTGCGGCTGGTGGTTTGGTGGAGCTGTTTCGGAGATGTGACTTGTTTACTGTTCTCGTATTGCTTTACTCCATCTCCTCAGCTTTTCAACCATTGAACCTTTTAACCTTTTGGACGTTCATATATTTAGTCATTTTATTTGGTCTTGGGCTACCCCCGTCATCAGCCCCCCAAGTCAGAGGTTTTTGGTGAGTGAGCTCAAAGACTTCTGACTTTTACACGTGTATTTTATTGCCTGAAGGTTTCAAGAGTTCGATGCTTGAAGGCTTGAAGGGTTGTGAGCAGTTAATATTTGAATTTTAAATAACTGACAATTGATGTGATTGATGTATGGCGGTTCATAGGGTGGCAGTTACTGTTTGCCATTATTACCCCTATTGTAGGTTATTTTATATTTTCATATCTCATTTATTTACACGATTTACTTTGGATAAACATCACTTTGTTCTTTTTTCTCTCAAGTTTCCCCCTTTTCATTCAAAAAATCAGGTCAGTTCCATTTCTCTTATCTTCTCTTTAATTGTTCATAGTCATGGGTGCTCGGAAGGATATGGAAAAATCCTTCTCTCGACTGACCCAAGAGGAGGTCGATTTATTCTGTATGGAATGGGGTATAGGGACAAAGTATAAACCGGTTGCACCGGCTTGCGATAAATCCATCAATGCCTGTCCTTCTGGTATGATTGCCTTGTATTGCCGTCATTTTGAGTTTTCAAACCTTCGTTATCCGTTTTCAAACTTTGTCTTGAATGTGTTGGAATATTATCGGGTGTCTTTTGGTCAAGTTCATCCTTTAGGTATGGCTAGGGTTTTGCATTTTGAGATTCTGTGTCGGGCTTGTGGGTATGATCCATCTTTGTTGTCCTTCCGTCGCTTTTTCCGGCTTGCTAAGAATGGTGATTGGTTCACCTTTGAAACCAGCCAAGTTGACACTTGTTTAATCTCGTCCATGGTTTCTACACTTGGGGTGTGGAAAGATCGGTTTTTCTGGGTGTCGGAGGAAATCCTCCCTTTTAAACATGTTTGGAGACACCCAGATGTTGTTCTGAACGAGCCGGAGCCCTCTGATTCCGAGATAAACACTCGCTTCTTAGAAACTCTTAGGGAGTGTTCTTCTAGGCTTCGCCCTTTCCCTGAGCATTTGTTGGTGTTGTTGGGTTTAAGTAAGTTGTGGGAAAATGCTAACCGGGATCCGGTGCTTATTAGAGATGGGAAGGGTATGCCTTTATTCCTTTCTTGTTTTTTCATTCCTTTTTCTTTGTCCGTTTATGTGTTTTTATATTTTGTATTGCAGTTATGTCTGCCTTGGATTTTATTAAGAGCGATGATACCTCTGACGTTGTTTTTGATGATGCTGCTGCTACCCCTGGTGAGAATGCGGTTTTTAAGGGTGCAGATTATAGGTTTGAGGGTTCTGGTTATGTCAATGTTCCGAATGTCAAAGGCTTCACCAAGGTTATTGCGTCCAAAGGTTCCACTCGTCGTTCTCAACGTCATCTGAAGGGTGTTGATAAGCCCTCTGGCTCAGAACCTATTGACGTTAGTGATGATATCGAGGCATCAGAGGATCAAGCTGTGGATGTTGGTAAAGGCAAAGAAAAGGAGTTGATTGTTTCGAGCAAGAAGAAAAAATTGGTTAAGAGGGGTGCAATTTCTGCTATTGAAGGTTCGTCGGCCAAAAGTGTTGAAAGCTTCGAGGGTTCAGAGGACATTTATGTGCCCAATTGGAAGGTTAAGGTTGGTGACAATTTTAAGGAACCTGCTGTGTGTGCTGAAGCCTTGGCTCATTTTGCTCCTCCTGGTGTTTGAGATGCCATATCTGAGATGGAGGATGATCATCTTATTTCTAGGATGATGCTCAGTTCCTGCAACCTTTCTGCCTTTTTGGCTGAAGGTGTCACTCGTTTTGCCAAGGGGATGCGGGAATATGAGGAGGCCTCCAAGAAGAAGGAGAAGATGAAGGCTTCCATTGCTGCTATGAAGAAGGAAATCGAGATTTTTTCTGAGAAAGAGTTGGCTTGGAACAAGAAGATTGAGGATTTAACTAAGAGGCACGATATTGAGATGGGTGATCTTAGGAAGAGCTTTGAAGCTAACTTGTTGAAACTGAAGGCTGACCGGGAGACTTTGGCTGTGCAAAAGAAAGCTTTTGATAAGGAGAAGGATGGTTTGAAAGCTTTGGTTGCCCAAACTTCCGGGGATAACCAATGGCTCATTGAACATGGTTTTCATCAGGTGGTTACCTATCTCTTGCACTCTAAGGAATTTAACTCCGCTCTTGGTGATGTCTACACTAAGCTGTTCAATCTGGGAAAACATCAAGGCCTTATTGCGGGTTATAAGCTTCGCGAGTCTGGCAACCCTTTGGAGAAATCTCCTCTGTACCGTCCCGAAGCTTCTGACGTCTTTAAGAGTTCCGTGGAGCAAATGGAGAGGTTATCCTACCCGTATGTAAGTCAAGTTGCCTCTTGTTATGGTAAGCCTCTCTCTGCTTTACAGGAACTGAAGCCGGATGGTTTGAATGAAAAGTTATGCACTGAACTGCTTGGCTCCTCTTCGAGGAAACGTTCCTTTTCGGGAGATAGTGAAGATACTTTTTCTGGGGAGGCCGAAGTTCCGAAGGATGTCAGTTTGGAAGTTTCAGCTGTTGATGATCAAGGTCCGAAGGCTAAGAAGGTTAAGAAGACTAAGAAGGCCAAAGGTAGCATTTCTGGGGCTACTAAGTCTTCTGTTGATGCCTAAAATTCGTAGCTTTCTTAGCACTTTGTTAAAACAATCCGTGGTTTGTAACCTTTAAACAATATTAGGTTTTCAGGAACCCTTAAGGTTCCTTTTGGTTGTGTTGAAGGCCTGTGTGGCCATTTGAACAATAGTTGAATTTGCAAGTTGCTAGGACTTGCCTTAACTTGTATTTGAAAGTCTTTTAGGGCTTTCTTTGATATGGTATGGTGCTTAATTATTTTCTGTGTTATATTTTTACACTTGTGCCTATTTCGTTGAGGCAGTCTGTTTGGCTTTTAACCTTCCAAGCCTTTTGGCTGTCTGTTAATAGGTTGAAGCCTTTAAGGTTTCGAGATATTACCCGGGTGGCTTGAAGCCTTGAAGGCTTCTTAGTTTTGCGTCCTGACTTGGTTTGTACCTTTGTGATTTTTGTCTTAGCGATTTTGTTCTTTTAGATTTTCCTTGTCTTTTTGTAACTTTGTCTTTGTCGAGTTTGTGCTATCCTTATGCTTTTTATACCTAAAAGGGTTCAGTGCTGCAGACACTTAGCCTTGGTATTTTTAACAAGAATATATAGCACCTATCCTTTTTTTATTATTTCTTTGTTTTTTAGCCTCTTTGTAGATTATATTTTTAAGGCTTAGGGAACATTTGGTGTAGGCTGCTCACACCCGTCTATGAGACAATTTTATGTTTTCTTAACAAGTCTCATGGAGTTGTATTGATTTAGGAACTCACCCCTTATATAGGCTCGTGCAACCCTTGAACCTATTGAGCGATGTGGCCTGGGAGCTCATCCCCTTACATGGCCCTTGCCATGGAGTTTCTTGCTAGGTTCTCAGCCTGATCTTAGGATAGAAAGACAAGTTTTGATAAAACAACTTCATTCATTTAAGCAATACTTGCTTTTTACAAAAGGTACTCATAATCCTGCTTGAAATACATTTTGATACAAACCAAACTTTCCTGTTTAAACATGGAACCTTTTCAGGGTTTTGCTCTTCCAATGTCTTGGAAGCCTTTTGCCTTCTGAGTCAGCCAGCTTGTAGGATCCACCTTTGTGTGCTTCAAGGATGGTGTATGGGCCTTCCCATTTTGGGCCAAGCTTTCCTTGGTTTTCTTTCTTGCTGGCTTCGTTGTTTCTGAGGACCAGGTCCCCTGGCTTGAAACGTTCGTTCTTGACTTTTTTGTTGTAGTAAGCTTCCATCTGTTGCTTGTATTTGGCCTCTTGAATTGCAGCTTAATCTCTTGCTTCCTCTAGGAGTTGTAAATTCAACATGGTCTCTTTTTGGTTTGTTTCGGGATCCATGTTGACAATTCTTTGGGTTACAACTCCTATTTCGGCAGGGATCATGGCTTCGGATCCAAATACCAAGCTGTACGGTGTTTTCTTATGGCTTGTTTTTTCGGTTGTTCTAATTGCCCATAGGACACTAGGCAATTCTTCAAGCCAATTGCTTTCGTATCTTCCCAATCTTGCCTTGATGCTTTCTACAATGCTTCTATTTTTTCTTTCAACCTGACCGTTTGATTGCGGATAAGCCATTGAGCTAAAAACCTGATCGATTTTGTATTCCTTGCACCAAATGCTGAAAGGCTTCTCAGCAAATTGCCTTCCGTTGTCGGTGACAAGTACTCCCGGCAATCCATAACGGCAAATGATGTTCTCCCAGACAAAATCAATGACTTGCTTTCCTGTGATCTTAGCAAGTGGTTTGACCTCAGGCCACTTGGTGAAATAATCTACTGCCACCAACAAGAATTTTACCCCTCCTTTGCTTGGGGGAAATGGACCAACAATGTCCATTCCCCATTTATGGAATGGCCATGCCGCGGTTATCGGGACTAAATCATGCTTGGGACTTTTTGGGATCGGTGCATGGATCTGGCAAGCATCACATTTCTTCAGTTCTTCGGCTGTATCGCGATGCATTGAAGGCCAGAAATATCCGAGGTTCATGAGCTTTGCAACTACCGACCTAGCTCCAAAGTGAGCTCCGCATACACCTTCATGAATTTCCTTGATCAAATACTTACTTTGCTCGGGACCGACACATCTTAGCAAGGGAGAAAGGTAACCCTTTTTGTAAAGGGTTTCTCCTTGTAGTATGTATTGCCTTGCCTTGATTTCAACCCTTTTAGCTTCCACTTGATCATTGGGTAATTCACCATTTTTGAGGAACTTTCTTATGGGAGTCATCCAGTTTGGATCTTCTTCGGTAACCACGTCTTGAACCTCCAATTCATTAATGGATGGGGCCTTCAACACTTCTACCAGTACCTTCTTGGTGAGGTGGGCAAAAGTGAGAGATGCAAGCTTACTTAGGGCATCGGCCTTTTTGTTTTGAGATCTGGGGATCTGTTTGATGTTACACGCTTGGAAGGTACTCATCAGTTCCTTGGATTTTTCTCTGTATTTTTTCATGTTGGGCTCTTTAGCTATGTAGCTATCATTCACTTGGCTTGAGACCAGCAACGAATCTGTGAACACTTCAAGCTTTTCAACCTTCATTTCTTTGGCCAGTCTTAGGCCGGCTATTAGTGCTTCGTATTCAGCCTCGTTATTGGTGGTCTGAAAATCAAAACGGAGAGCATATGTGAATTCCAAACCTTTTGGGTTGATCAAAATTAACCCAGCCCCTGACCCTTCAACGCTTGAAGCCCCGTCGGTAAAAAGCTTCCAGGCTTCAGGGTTGGAAGGTTCAGTGGTGGTGGTGTTTACTTCAGTGGCTGTTTGGTTTGGGACTTCCACAATAAAATCAGCCAAGACTTGAGCCTTGATAGCTTTTCTTGGGACATAGGTGATGTTATGTTCACCCAGTTCTATGGCCCATTTGGCTAATCACCCCGAGTTTTCAGGTTTTTCAAGCACACTCTTAATAGGTTGGTCGGTGACCACTTGCATGGGGTGTGCTTGGAAATACCTTTGAAGCCTTCTAGCTGTTTGAACTAGGGCTAGAGCAAGTTTTTCAAGGGGAGGGTATTTTGTTTCAGCTAATTTTAAAGTTTTGCTGAAAAAATAAACGGGTATCTGGGCCTTGTCTCGCTCAATGGTGAGGACTGCACTGATGGCCTCGGCTGTAATTGAGAGGTACACCGATATTAACTCCTCGGTTTTTGGTGCCGCAATATCTGGTAGGGAAGCTAGATGTTGCTTCATTTGGTTGAAAGCTTCGTCTGCTTCATCAGTCCATTTGAAATCCTTCTTATCTGAGCAGTTCTTGAGCGTTTTGTAGAAGGGCAGAGATCTTTCGGCCAATTTTGAGGTAAAACGCTTCAAGGCTGCAAGCTTCCCGTTTAAGCTTTCAACCTCCTTCTTTGTCTTTGGTGGCTTGGTTTCAAGGACGGCTTTCACTTTGTTAGGGTTGGCCTTGATGCTTTGTTTTCCAACAATGTGACCCAAGAATTTTCCTTCCTCAAATCCAAACGAACATTTTTCAGGATTGAGCTTCATGTTGACTTTTCTGAGGTTCTTGAAAGTTTCTTGAATGTCATCGAGCATTTGGTACTCCGTCTTGCTTTTGATCACCAAGTCGTCAACATATGCCTCCATGTTTTTACCAATTTGGCCTGCAAAGGCTTTGTCAACGAGTCGTTGGTAGGTTGCTCCGGCATTTTTGAGACCAAAAGGCATCTTTTGATAACAAAAGATCCCTTTGTCTGTGTGAAAGTCTGTTTTTTCCTCATCCTCTTTCTTCATGAGGATTTGGTGGTAACCTTTGTATGCATCAAGAAAGCATTTGAACGAGTAGCCTGTGAGGGAGTCAACTTTGAGATCAATTTCCGGTAGTGGATAGCAATCCTTAGGACAAGCTTTGTTAAGATCCTGAAAGTCTATGCACATCCTCCAAGAGTTGTCTGGCTTCTTGACCATAACCGGGTTTGCGACCCATGACTGGTACTTGACTTCTCGGAGAATACCGGCCGACACAAGCTTTTCAACCTCTTGGCAGGCTGCCAGACTTCTCTCAGGTGCCAAGCTTCTTTTCTTTTGGACCACAGGCTTGACATCCGGTGGTATTCTCAACTCATGCTCGGCAATGTCCCGGGGGATCCCGGTCATATCTTCTGGACACCAAGCGAATACATCGCTGTAGTGTGTTAGCAATTTTTCAAGGTATGAAAGGGTCTCTTAAGAAAGGTCTGGATTGACCCTTATTCTTTGTTCAGGGTACTTAGGGTTTATGACCAACCTTTGCCTGTCTTCTTCACTGTTTGAGCTTTCACCTTCAACCATGTAGGCTTCCTGAGAGGGTTGAAGGGTTGCTATGCCCCTCTCGGTAGGAAATTTGACTGTGCCGTGGCCAACAGACACGGCCATGTAAAATGCACACTGTCCTGGTCTTCCAATGATCACATCATAGCTTGAGGGGATGTTGATAACCACAAAGGTGAGTGGTTGGGTTCTTTCTTTTAAACCTTCACTGAAACGAACATTAAGCGTCAGTTACCCTAAAGGCTTGAGGGGTATGTCAGCGATACCTTTTATGGAGGTTCCAGAGGGTTGAAGCCTTGAACGTTCTTCATGGCTCAAACGGTTGAAGAATTTTTCGAACATGATTTCAGTGGCTGCCCCCGTGTCTATGTATGCCCTACATGTTTTTAACGTTCCCACGGTAGCTTTTACCACAAGAGGACTAGAGAGAGGGTCTTTCTCCGTTGGGGGGAAGCAAACACACTGAAGCTCCCAAGCTTCCAACCGCTGCCTTTTATGAGGAACCCTTCCATCGAAATCTACCATATTGACTTCCTTACCCTTTCCTTCAGCCATTTTATCCCGGACTCCCTTTACCAAATGAGCGAGTTCTCCGGACTTAACAACCTCTTCTATTCTTTTCTTGAGTTGGAAGCAATCATTGGTGTGGTGACCTTTTTCTTCGTGAAACTCGCAGTATTGGGTGGAGTTCTCGTTCTTCCTGCTCTTGGGGAGAGGCCTAGGAGGTCGAAAGTTTTGCTTAACTTCTTCCGTTGCAAGGATCTCTTGAGGGGTCTTTGTGAGGGGAGTGAAACTTATGCCTTTCTCTCTGCTCGAAGGGTTCCGACCTTCAGACCTTCGAAGGTCTGAACCCTTTGACCGCCTGTCAAAGGAGTTAAAGTTTCCCCTTTTTCTAGCCGGGCTATTGCTTCGCCAGCCGGACCCCCTTTTTCTTTGCTCTTTAATGTCTACCGCCTCCTCTCCCCGAATGTGGGCTTCAGCCCTTTCGAGAGCTTCTTCCAAGGTCTTGGGCAAGGACTTGTTGAAATCTCTTGTGAGATATTTAGAGGTGATGGCGTTCATGAAACCGGCCACTCTCATTTTCTCATCCGCCCCTACATAAGTCAGACCTTCCTTCTTGTATCGTTCAACGAATGCACGTAGACTTTCGTCATCACGCTGTTTTATCTGGAAGATTACTGTTGCGTCTTTAACATATCACCTTTGTTGGGAGAAATTGGCCAGAAAACCCTTGCTAAGGTCGTCAAAGCTTCGAACGCTTTGAGCTGGCAAGTCGTTGAACCAAATCCTAGCGGATCCAACAAGAGTTTGCATGAACATTAGGCAACATTCAGCGTTTGACCATTTCTCTATCCTTGCTGCACCAGTGAAGATTTGAAGATGGTCTTCAGGATCTTCAGTCCCATCATACGTCCTGATGTGGGATGGCATCTTGATCTTTGCTTGGAAATCATAATCGGCTATTTGCTTTGAAAAGCATGAAAGGTTACTTGGCTTGTATGGTTTAGCCAAGTCTTCTTCAGCCCTTGCATCCACATTATTGCCATTGCCATTATTTCCCTGAGTGGCTAGCACCTGATTAATAAAGTGTTGCCATGGGAAGTTGGCCATCATCTGGGTCATCATGTTGGGCATGAGGTTGAAGCCTTGAAGGCTTCCTGGGGCAACTGAGCAGTTCATTCCCAGGGGAGCGCTCATAACAGCACTTCGTGCCAAAGGGAGCACTGACAGAGCTTGCTCCCACGTGGTTGTCGTGGATGCTGGAAAGCTTGTTGCTGGGGATTGTAGGAGCTGGTTAAGAGTCAGCTCGTGTCCCAAAGGAGCACCACTAGCAATCGGTTGGGAAGAGAAGATAGGATGCACCGTAGGATTTGTCATAGTGGACAGGTAAGGGTGAGGGTTTGAAGGATTACTGGGACCAGCCTCACTTCTTGTTGTAAAAGGAGGGGGAGGTGGTCCGGGAGACAACGTCGGTTCAGGTTCATCATAGTCTAAACGAATCCTCACTCCTTTTTCTCTTTCTCTACTCACGTGTTGGTTGAGAAGGGACCTCAACTCAAGGAAGTTGTTGGCAACCCCTTCAGGGGTGAGTTCAACACGTGCTGGGGCGTCAGAGACACCGATATTGGGAGATGGAACCCCGGATCTGGACGGGGTTGGTGTGTTGAAGGTGAGGAACTCGGGTGTGCTCCCTGGAGTTGAGAAAGAAGTTGGTATAGCCACGTGAGCTTGGCTACTACCCGGAGTAGAGGTGTTTGGAATCTGATTTACTTCTTCCGGGGATCCACTTTCAGACATGGTGATTTTAAGTGAAGAGAGCTACACTACTAGGTCTTTTTGAGAAGAAATAGCGGCGTAGCCCCACGGTGGGTGCCAACTTGTTGATGCAACAAATACAAGACCAACGGTAGTAGCTGGGCTGGTTAGGCAAAAGGGTTGAAGGGTTCAACCTTGCCTAATGCATGTCGTGGGGTCCCCCCATGTTTGCAAGACGTGGAAGGAGGTTCACTAGTTTATTGTTGTTATTTGCTGAAGATCCTTCTCTGAAATGTACTCAGATTCGGAAGTGGTAGCAAATGGAATGTGTGTGGTGGATGTGAAAAGGAGTGACTCGCATGTAAGCAAGTACTCGATGTGAATGACCAGAGATTAGAGAATCAGAGCTAGCCAGGAGATGTTTTCTGAAGTAAATGAAGTGTCAATTTATAAGAGAAGACATCTCCCGAAGTAGAATGTATTAGACTAGTAACCTTGCTTGCAGTGAGGGGCTTACCCGTTTGGGGGTTAAAGCCTTTTGACCCCTGGATAGTAGCATGTGCTCTGTGGACCTGCGCTGCTTTTGCGGCTGGTGGTTTGGTGGAGCTGTTTCGGAGATGTGACTTGTTTACTGTTCTCGTATTGCTTTACTCCATCTCCTCAGCTTTTCAACCATTGAACCTTTTAACCTTTTGGACGTTCATATATTTAGTCATTTTATTTGGTCTTGGGCTACCCCCGTCATCAACTGATAATATCAGTAATTTTGAAATTCAAAATTCAAACCATATATATTTTTATCCCATAAATAAGATATAATTATCTGGTTTCACATTCAAATCTCGCTCGCTCATATATGTGAGCGTATCTTTCTCTCTCAAATGCATCTTTGTTCGAATGTTTGTTGATAATGTTTACATGTTATCGTTCCAGTATCATGGTTCCAACATCGTCGTTTCAATGTAAATTCGCATCCCACATCAACCTTTCAATATCGATGCTGCAGTATCATTGTTGCAACATTGTGAAAAGTTGCATGTGCTACCTTCTTTGATGGCAGAGATGCAGCTTCAACGGACGATATGTATCTTCTATCTTGAAAAGTTACATGTGCTATATTCTTTTTGATTTTCGTTAAATCGAAAGTCAGGTTTTCTTGCGCCAGGAAGATTTTCTTCTTTTACAGAAAGTATAGATTCGTCCAATATCGTGAAAACTCAGATGTGCTACAACAGTTGAGAAGAGACGTTTGCATTTTAGGTTAGTTTCTTATTCTTATTTGTGTTGTCAGTAATATATAGTGTGGTGATAGAGACGTGCAGTTCATGGCGATGCTGAAGGACATACATCGAGGGGTTCAGCAATCGATGTAGTTTAAACTAAAGTTTATTAATTCTTGCTGTTATTCTTAGATTTGAACTTTAATATTGTTCAGTATGTCATGTAATTATTGGACTTTTAGTTTTAAGGTCATGAATAAATGAATAAATTTAATTTTATGAATCTATGTTGTGTTTTATTTTTACTTATTATTTAGTGTTTCAGTAATATTTAGATTATGTTGATGTTGAATTGTGTCTGAAGATCTGTTTGGTAAGTCAACAGAGGTTTAATAGTGTCAAGGATATGTTTGATGGTCAACCTCTCAAAGGGTTATGGTGTGGTTATAACAGCTGATCATGCTAAGGACTGTTATAATTAACCACTGCTCCCTATAAAGACTGATGGGCTTATTGACTCATGAGGCCTATGCACTGTTGAAGGCAAATCCCTGTTAAAGACAAGCACTTATGGTGTGGTTATAACAGCTCTACAGCGGATTCAACTTTAGTATTTATGTATCAGTGTTTCTTATGTAACAGTGTTTAGTGTAGCAGTGGTTCTGTATACTTTATCTCTCGAAACAAACCTATACAAACTCAAAGACGAACCACTGCCCAAGAACAAAAGTGGTTCAGCATCAACAGTAGATATTCTATCTTTGTTTATGTTAACAGTATTTATATGTACAAACTGTAGATATTATATCTTTGTTTATGTTAACAGTATTTAATTTCAAACATTGTTTTCATGATAAAATTTAAAGTTAAATAAAAAAATAAAAAAATTTCTTGATGACTATTTATTGCAAATTAAATCAGTAATTAATGCTATTAGAAAACTCATCATGACAATTGCTTTCAAATCAGATCATCAAACTACTGCCCATAGCCAAGAAAGTATAACTTAGCAGATGTTTCCTTTGGCAAACATATACCATAGCAGTGGTTTTGAAATTGCCGGTAATTTCAAATTCAAAATGCATTGGGATATGTACTTTGCAATTAATGCACGTTAAGCAATCACTTCTGTCTTATGGTAAAGGCGTCTTATAGGTAAATGAATAGGTTAATTGTAATTATAATAACGTGTTTAATTTTATATTTTTCCCATGTAAATGCATTAAAAGCCTAATGAGTGTTGCATCATATTCTTTCGTCTGACGATGTATTTAGTCATAACCTTCTTCATTGGGTATATAAAATACATTGGGCAGAGGTTTTGATCATTACCGTTTTCATCCATCTACTCAATCATCTTCAAAAATTTTGTTGACGAGATTTTCACAAGGCTCTCTGCAGAATGGAAAAATTTGGGTTTCAAGTGATTGTTGACGAGATTTTCACAAGGCTCTCTACAGAAGATATTTGCCGTTTCAAATGTCTTTCGAAGAATTTTTATAGGGAATTGTCAAGTCATGCATTTCAGATGATGCATGCTCTCCGAAGTGGAGATTCAATACAAAAGAAACAACTATCCTTTAAAGACACGACAATTGTCATTGACGACGTAGTTGGTGGTAATTTGGATGTTGTTAGAAGCAAAACCTTAAGTTTTCCTAACAATGTCCACCCTAGCTTCTTACGTATTCTATCTTCATTTAATGGGTTGTTGTTAGTTTCCAATGAAGGGATTTGCTGTCAGTTGATTCTTTGGAATCTAACTATCAGGCGGTATAAGGTTTTGTGTGATGACTACTTTAATTACAATCATCATCGAAACTCTGATACTGGTGGAATTTATTTTGATCAGTTCAATGATCTGAAAGTGCTGAACATCAGATGTTACCGTAATGTTACTGCTGCTCGTGTTTACTCACGACGTCGTGAGTCATGGAGAACAATAAATTTCGGTATCGTAAACAATTATGGTTCAAGTCGTTATTCATGGTCTACAGGAGTTTATGCTGATAAAACCATATATTTTATGGTTTCAAATTATTGGTATCCACTAGGTGAGAGGAACATCGTTGCTTTTGATGTTCTTAGTGAGACTTTCAGAATTCTTCATTTTCCCGAGAGTATTGTAGTCAATCCTTGCCAAGGGCATTTTTTGACCATCGCAAAGAGGTTGCATTTGATTGTTATTGGAAAGTCTGCTGAGCTAACTGATGTTTTGCTCAGATATGAAGAAGAAGGCTGGATGAAGATGTTTGTTTTCAATAATCCTCGTGTAGTTGATTGTGTAGATACACGCCGAAGTACTAATATAATTGAAGACAACAAGTGGCTGATAACAAGCATCTGGGGGGATATGATTGAAGTTGATCTGACCAACGAACTTCTGAAATACCTCCAACATGTTGACAACTACAATGGTCCGAAAGGAGCTTTACTTATCGAAACTACTGTTTCACCAATAGATTAGGAATTAGGATCCTGTATTTTATTGAATGCTATTTGCTGTTTTGACAATTGTATTTTTTATATAATTAGTTGTGTTAAAATTATTAATCATGTTTGTTATTAAAATTAAGTAAATGAATATTGATGTTTGAGAGTGTAAAAGCTTGTAATATTGGCAAAGGTCTGTTTAAATGATCAAAGCTCTGTTATTGGGAACAGATGTTTCAAAATTAAACAGTGGTTGATACATCTGTTGACTTGGGTCAACAAATGGATGAACTTTGTATGCTGTTTGACACTTGTAGTTTTTATATAATTAGTTGTGTTAAAATTATTAACCATGTTTGTTATTTAAATTAAGTAAATAAATATTTAGGTTTCAGAGTGTAAAAGCTTGTAGTATTGGCAAAGTTATGTTTAAATGATAAAAACTCTGTTATTAGGAACATAAGTTTGAAAATAAAACAGATGTTTGGAGCTACTGTTAACAAAACTGTGGTTGAAACTACTGTTTCGTTAAAATGGTGGTTTAAAACCACTGTTGGGTTAAAATTGTTTTTTGTGGAGGTTGAAGGGGATTGAAACGACTGTTGGGTTAAAATATAGTTTTTTGGGAGAAGGAACATGCTTAAAATGGTGGTTTAAAACCACTGTTGGGTTAAAATAGTGTTTTATAGAGGTTGAAGGGGATTGAAACGACTGTTGAGTTAAAATATAGTTTTTTTTTTAGAAGGAACATGCTTGAACTACTGTTTATATAATGACTGTTGTTAAAGCTCAGTGTTTTAATCCACTGATAGGTTATCCACTGATAGTTATAGTCAGCTACTGTTTTCATTTTGATCACTGTAAACTACTGATATTGATTCATCAGTGCTTTCCTAACAACTGTCATCCATTATTCAGCAGAGGTTGTGACGTGGACAGTACTTAGCCGTCAGATCTTTGTATGCTGTTTCGCGCATTGATTTGGAATTAGTATGTTGTATTCTATTGATTGTTGTTTGCTTTTTTGAACTTTGTTTATTATATAGTTACCTCTGTTTTACACTTGTAGTTTTTATATAATTAGTTGTGTTAAAATTATTAACCATCTTTGTTATTTAAATTAAGTAAATAAATATTTTGGTTTGAGAGTGTAAAAGCTTGTAATATTGGCAAAGGTATGTTTAAATGATCAAAGCTCTGTTATTGGGAACAGATGCTTGAAAATAAAAAAGTAGTTGATACATCTGTTGACTTTGGTCAACAGATTGATGTCCACAGATGTTTGGAACTACTGTTCAGAAAACTGCGGTTGAAACCGCTGTTTGGTTAAAATGGTGGTTTAAAACCACTGTTGGGTTAAAATAGTGTTTTGTGGAGGTTGAAGGGGATTGAAATGACCGATGGGTTAAAATATTGTTTTTTTGGAGAAGGAAGATTCTTGAATCATTGTTTATATAATGACTGTTGTTAAAGCTCAGTGTTTTAAACCACTGATAGGCTATTCACTGATAGTTATAGTCAGCTATTGTTTTCATTTTCAGCATTGTAATATTGGCAAAGGTATGTTTAAATGATCAAAGCGATACACATATCTATATATTCTGTCAATATATGTTATGCATGTTAAATATCTTTTATATTTACTTATAGTTGTCTTTTAGCTATAAGAAATAACACGTTTTGGTACAATATCTATACACATATCTATATATTCTGTCAATATATGTTATGCATGATTTTCTAATAATCGAGCTGTGTTTGCACCCAGGTCTTACCACTTCAGTGGTTGAAACACCAGTTGTTCCAACAACTGTTAGTCAGCAACTTTCCACTCAAATCACTACCACTCAATCCATCAAAACAACCCCAACCTCTCCTTAACCCAAAAGTAGAAGGGTAACCAATGTTGTCCTAGATGATGACACTTTACCACCACAAACAACCACACAATCACTGCCACTTGTACCTATTCCAATGTTTTCCTAGATGTTAAAATATGTGTTGAAAGCATTTCTCCTGTTTGATTGTGTGCAAAGTTTATTTCCATTTTAATTCTGCTGCATTACTTGTTCAACTTCTTAATTCTTAAACAAAAACACAATAAAAAAGAAATTCAGATCTTAACAACCTCTAATATGGGTTCATGATCTAATTCGGGGATTTGAAGACAATGTTGTGGAATCGAATGAGATGGTTGATGTAATGTGGTCGTATTAATAACAAATAGTAATTAATCTAAATAACTTTCCTGAGCCCGGGAAGCAATCCCGGGTAAAAACCTAGTATCTATTATATATAATAAATGAAAGTTATTTGGGCCACGTGTCACTTAATTAGGGCATCATCAGTTCTGTTTTCCCGCCCAACAGTACCACACTTCCATTCCTTTTATACTCCCTCCGTCTCCTTTTTTACTTTTCAAAACCCTGAATCTGAATCTTCTTCTTCTCTCCTTCTCCTGTACTCTTCTCCTTTCTTAATCAAAGATCAAACCAAACCAAATCATCTTATCATGAATCATTCAACCTTTGTAATTTTCATGTCTGATTATACCATGAAGAGGTAATATCTGGCTTTTGTAATTATCATCCCGAGCTATAGTTGGGAAGATTCTTTCATCTTCTTCGTCTGCAAGGTTCTTCCATTTGAGGTTTGATTTCTATGTTTATAGATCTGTGTTGATTTCTTCTTATTTTCATACAAAGTTTTAATTAAACCCTAATTTCTACTCGTAATCTCATTATATGGTTCCAGGGTTGTTGTCATCGATGGTCATCAAAGTTGAAATCCGCTTACATGCGGATAGATTTCTGCTATGAACTGGTATGTTTGAATATGTTCAGAAACTAAGGGTTTTTTTCTTAACGGTGATGATATGAGTACAACATCTGTTGATTATTGATCTTTGAGTATGTTCAGCGATTATTCTTTTTGAAATTAGGGTTTCATTTCTAGTTCCCGAGGTATTATCTGTTTGTAACAGTAGTGGTTCAGCATCTACAGTGGATTCAACATCAGGTGTTTGCTATTATTGTTTGATGTTGTTTGCTATTGTTGTTTGATGTTGTTTGCTATTATTGTTTGATGTTGTTTGCTATTATTGTTTGATGTTGTTTGCTATTGTTGTCAAGTAAGGTAAAAATGGCCATTCTAATTACCTGAATATTGCGTATGATATCCTTTTAATTTTAATCGCCCAACAAGTTTTTTGGTTTGTTTCTTTCATATTTCCTTATGATTTGTATGCTATTACGGTTTGATTTTATATAGATCATCACATTAATGGTGAGTACTCAAGAATATTGGATGGTTTTATTAGTTTTATTTTGGGTATTTTTGGATGCAGTTGAAGGGATCATTTGAGTGAAATGAATGTTGATTTATCAGATGATGCAGTTGAAGTTATCTTAAATAAGGTAATAATTGTATTACATCCCTGTTGAAAAATAGAATTGATAAATTTAGGGAAAGTGAGGTTGAAAGATGTTAACCCAACAGTGGAGATCTCATTCTTCAGGTTCGATAAATTAAGGGTATTCTCATATAATTCTTCCTCGATGCTTCCAATGAAGCGGCACTTTGGACATCTTTTGTCTTCAAACTTCTATTATCTATTATCTATTATCTATTCTATCTATTATATATAATAGATAATAGATGTTTGAAGAACAACAGATGTCCAAAGTGCGGATTCTTTGGAAGCAGCCAGGAACCATTATATGAGAATACCCTTAATTTATCGAACCTGTAGAATGAGATCCTCCACTGTTGGGTTATCATCTTTCAACCTCACTTTCCCTAAATTTATCAATTCTATTTTTCAACAGGGATGTAATACAATTATTCCTCTCAATCAAATAGACCGACCCTTGGTTCCTCTCAAAGTGTTATGGAATGGGTATAACAGCTGATCATGCTAATGACTGTTATAACTAACCACTGCTCCTTATAAAGACTGATGGACTTAAATACTTATGGGGCCTATCCACTGTTGAAGACAAATCCCTATTAAAGTTCCATGTGCTAAGTACTGTTATAACTAACCACTGCTCCTTATATAATCATCGTTCCAGTATCATTGTTCCAACATCGTTGTTTCAATGAAGCTTCCCATCACACATCAACCTTTCAATATCGATGTTGCAGTATAATTGTTGCAACATCATGAAAAGTTGCATGTGCTACCTTCTTTGATGGGAGAGTTGTAAGTTGTATGGACGATATGTATCTCTTCTTCTCAATACTAGGCATTTGTTCGTAAAGGATAAGAGCAAACTGAAGCTCTCTCTAACCCATTTTCAGAAGAAAAAAAAATTGTTGATGTGGTTTCCCTTGATAATGGTATGTGTTTTTGTTTTTGATTTTTACTGAAGTTTTGTTATATGAGTTGTGACTAAATGATGATTGTGAATGATCTGCTGCAGATGATGATGATGATGAATGTTCTACGGTTGTTTCCAGTATCATTGTTCCAACATCGTTTAAAGTATGTGTTTTTTCCTACTCCAATTTTGAATTTTTTAGTTTTTTATTTTTAAGTGATATACTCTAATTCTCGCTTTATATTTCAGTCTAATCACAGTGGTTTGAAATTGATACACTCTGCTGCGGGTTTTTATAGGTTTGTATTAAAGAAGTATAAAGTTAAATTAAACACAAAGAAATATTTTTAAATCTACATTTATAATGATTTTTGCTGGTGACTAAATGATGATTATATGTGACTCTGGGCAGATGATGATGATGTAGAAGCCGCAGTAGTTCCTACTAAACGCAAGAAAGCATCTGCTATTGCTGTAAGATAAGGTTTTATCTTACTAGTGTGACACCTGTGCCTCTGCGACCATCAAATAAATACCAAATTTATGAAATATTGTGTTTCATACTTGGGATTTGTAAAAATACGTGTATTGTTTGCACATATCAATTCATGTTCGATGTGCTAAAATAAACTTTTTAATGCAACGTGTATTATACGCGCACTGATGCGTAAATATAACCAGATTAATGCAACGAACACTCCGGAATAGTGAAATAGACTTAACATACCTTAAATAACCTTTACATAACTTAGAAATAAGTTTTGGAGGGTTTGGTGTGGCGAAATCAAGTTTATTCGCTTATAGGGACTAACTTCGACAAACTACGAAAGTATGCCGGTTTGTACTGTAACGAACATTCCGGAACATGACCATAAGTTAAACATACCCTAAATATCCTTTACATAGCTTAGAAATAGGCTTTGAGGGGTTCGGTGTGCTAAAATAAATTTTTGGTCATTCAGGGACTAAAAGCGTCAAAAAGTGCATAAGTTTGCATTTTCGCGCATATCTTACGTTCTGAATACATCCGGACATCCAAAAATTTATGTAATCATTAAAATATTTTATTTTAGTGATTGGCATGATAAAATTCCATTCGTCGCGTAATTTGGATCGTTTTTCGCATTCGTTCGTGTTTCGTCGTAATTAACCGAACAACGCAACCGTACGACCAAACGAACCGACATCCGAGATATTTTTGAGCATGTTTCATGTTACCTATACTTTAACTTCATTTTAGAGCCTTGAAATGGGATTAACGGGGTTTACACGTGTCAAAAATGCATAAAACCCATGTTTTGCACATTCAGGGACCAAAATTGACAATCTGCCATAGTTATCTTAGGAAGGGACCAAAATGAAAAATCTAAATTCCAGCTTGTTCCAGCTGTTCCCCTCATTTTCACATGGTTTTAATGAAACTAGGGGCTCCCATGGTTTCACAAAACCATGGGCACATGTGTACGGATGAGATCGAAGCTCGTTTTACGATGAACGATCTTAACGGTTGTGCAAAAACTATAAATACCCACCTTCCTCATTTGCATTCTTCACACCTTGATCTGATTTCTCTCTAAGTTGAAGTGCTTTAACTTCATACATGAGAATAATCGGGTCAAACTTCCGTTCTTGGAACTTTTGTAAGTCCTCTTTCGTTCTTTTTCGCGTGAAAGTCAAACTTTGTTTGACTTTCTGCTTTGACCAGTTTATGGTCAACATGAAGTTCGTTTGAACTTCATGATGGTTTTAGTCTCTTGTGACTATACCTACTGATTACCACGTTATCTAGGCATAGTGGCGAGTCGTAGTTTCGGCCAAAATGCATATTCTTGCGTATTTTGTAACCAAACTACTTTTAGGTATCAAAACCGTTTGTTTTGATACCAAACCTGTTTTCAAACCTCGTTAAGCATGTTTTAACATGTTTAGCTCGTCACTTTAGGTTTAGTGCTTATGTAGGGTCGTAAGGTAAGCGGTCTAAACAACCGCTTATACTTTCGAACCCGACCCGTTTGGTCGATCTTTAGGATCCGACCAAACACATTAGGTGGCCATAGTTGCATAGGGAATAACCTTCCGAGGTTATACCTTATGGTCACTTCGTTTAAGTAGTTGTATGATAGGTAGTTTATATGCCTTAGGTAAATGACCAAAATGCCCTTTTTACGCCAAAATTCATTTTAAGCATATGTAACATATTTTTTGATATCTAAACTGATTTGGCAACAATATTAGACATGTTAAGGCATAGTTTACTTATCATAGGACTAGTTAGGCGGTCTGAACGCGTTTTGCGCGAACGACGCGTTAAAGTGGCGTAAGCTACCTTAACGAGACATAATGGGTCGTAAGCACTTAGGTTAGGTTTCGTTTTAGAATGTAGGATTTGTTAAACCATATTACATGAGTCCCTACACTCATTTGGTTTACGAAACCTCATTTTATCCGATCCTCCAATTTAGGTCCGTTTATTTACATAGTTACCTATATTAGGTGCCGTTTGATTCCGTGATCCCTCTAGCTTTGCTTGGTTGTTATTCAAGACTTCTAAGCATCCTCAAGTGAGTACATAGACCCCTCTTTTACTGTTTTCCAAACGTTTTGGGGGTGAAACACATGTGCCTACTTGTTATTTTCATGCTTTCCACGTTTTCATATCATATACTTGCTATGTTCATTAGTACACTATTAGTACAGGATTTCATTATGTCTTGCTATGTATGTTCACTTAACACACTAGCACAATTGTTTTACATTTTGAACCATTTGAAATCATTGGATGTATGTGAATCATTTGAAATCATTGGATGTATGTGAACCATTTGAAATCGTTGGATTTATGTGAACCGTTTGTAACCATTTGATTTATGTGAACCATTTGTAACTGTTTGAGCCATTGGGTTAGGGAAGTGATTGGGTAACGGGGCGGGTGTAATGTGTTAAAAGCATGGTGGATACTCCGCTGGTACTTCCTATATATAAGTGCTTTTAACACATTATATATCGTTGTGTTATCTAGATCACTTGGGTAAACGATTTTGAAACAATGTCACACAATTATGTTTTCTGAATAATATAAACCATATGAGTCTTATTAACGAGTTTCTACGAGATGTTTTACGATTTGATTTAATAAAACAAAATGTTTTGGAGTTAAGAATCATGGCTACGAGATTTTATAAATCATATCCAACTTGATTTGAGTTGGTTAATTATGTCGCAATACTATACTTTTCAAAATAAGGTTTTTAAATAAGTATTGCAACATGTAAAACGAGCCATGGATCTGACACTCACATAAAACCTATGTACTCGCCGGCATTTTTATGCTGACGTATTTTCACATGTGTTTCAGGTACCATAGTTGATGATATTTGATGATGATATTGATGCATGCTCACATAGGAACGGACGAGGCCTTAGTGACTTAATAGCAATAAAAGTCTATTTGTTCATGTTTTGTTTCTAATTCCAATGTAATGTAATACATTTAATTAAATAAAACGAAATTGTTTAATCCATGGTTGTGAAACAATGATTCTGTTACAACACTCCCTGACGTTTCCGCCACGTTTTGTTGTTTTACGTGGTCGGGGTGTGACAGAAAAGTTGCTATCAGAGCCAATGGTTATAGGGAATTAGGTTATTAGTAATGATTTGACCTAGACTACAACCTTCCTAGGACCCTAACGCGAGTTTAGTTGCGTTTAGTCATAAAACAATATCGTTGCCTATATTTAGGCAGCAACCACAATAAGAACACAAAATTCGAATCTGCTTTGAAAACTAGTCATCTGTTCCAGGATGATTTATTATAAGGTTTCGAACCTTCAAAGTTTTCAAATTCTCGTCAAAGTTTAGGGCTACATAATGTGAACACATGCAAACTGGAAGGGTGGGTGTCTGTACCCTGAGCTTTCTGTCTAAGGCTAGAGTGTTCGTACAAATCCGCAATATCGGACCAGTCACTCTTACCTGGGAACTCTTGGGGTGAGTGCCCACTTATAGGCGAGCGTGTCTTCGCGATACATTATGAGGACCTATTTGCTTTGATTAAGCCTTTGTGTGTCATTTGTTTGCTTCGTGGTTCAAACAAATGACCATCACCCATGAATTTGGTCGGTAATTGTAACATCCTATTCTTACCCAATGCCATTTCATTTGTTTTCTCTCTTGTTTCCCCTTTTTAGAATGCCTCCACGATGCGAAAATCAGGTACCTATTGAAGAACTGGCAGCTGTCATTACGCAGCAAATGACTGCTGCAATCCCGATCATCGTTGCTCAATGTAACCAAGCTCTCAACAACAATAATGCCCCCTGCAACTTCAAGACGTTCAACTCGGCTAAGCCATCAAAGTTTTCTTGGTCTCAAGGAGCGACTGCACTTCTGCAATGTTTCTAGAGTCTAGAGAGCACCTTCATACATGTTCAGTGCCCAAATGAGCGAAAGGTAGAATTCGCATCTAGTGTCTTTGAGAAACGAGCTTTGACATGGTGGAATGGTGTGATGAGAGATAGGGGTGCCGATGTGGCACTGGCTCAAACGTGGGAAGAGCTTCGAGCTCTGATGATGAAGGAATTTTGTCCTCGTCACGAGATCAGGGCCTTGGAAAGGGAATTCGACGATCTTAAGCAAGATAGCGGTGAGCATCAAGCCTACACGGATCGTTTTTGAGGAGTTAAGTCTGTTATGCCCGAATATGGTTACGCCTTTGGATAAGGCAATCGAAAAGTACATTGATGGCCTCCCTGACCCAGTATAAGACATTGTGATTGGTAGTAACCCCACTACGGTTAGGCAGGCCATTGAGCTATCTGCTACCTTGACTGAATCTCAAATCAGGAAAGGTAAACTTTTCCGAAAAGGTGATAAGAAACCAATCGAGGAATCGAAACCCAAAGATGAGCAGACTGAATCCTCCAAGAAGTCAAGGAAGCGAAAAGCTTCCCAGAACTTCACCGTGGTTGCTCACAATGATCAAGCTGCCCCCAACCAACCAGCTCAACCCCCTGCTAGGAAGCCATACAACGGAACTGCACCCTTGTGCAACCAATGTAACCTTCATCATCATGCTAGTGTGAAGTGCCGCAAATGCCAAATTTGTGGACTTATAGGTCACACAGCAAAAGTTTGCCGAGCTGAAGTTGCACCAAATCAAGCTGACAACAATCCTGCTCAAGCTCGTTTTCCACCAGGTTCTTGCTACAACTGCGGCGAGATGGGTCATTTCCGAAGAAATTGCCCAAAGCTTGCTAATGCAAATCCAGCACAGGGATGAGCATCTGACCGACTAGAAGACAACACCGTTTAGAAATAATCACGTCTTATGTATTATTTTCTTTTGTTGTCAAGGTCCATGAAACAATTGTTATCGTTGTTTATAAATAAATCTTTTATTTACATTGCAATATATTTATGTGGTTGCATGTATAAACAACATATCCCCTACAATACCGACAATCAGGGAATCGTATTCCTTGAAGAACAGACTACCCCCAAAATTCTTCCATTTTATGATCTCTTGCGTTTTCCACGAAAATCCTAAGTACCCGTTTCTTCCAAAGAAATGAAGTACAAGGCGCAAGATACAACTCTTGACGAATACCCAAAGTACCACTATAAATCCTTAATAGGGTACCTAAGGGTATTTCCGTAAATCCTAAAATTGTTGTGTGCCTTAATTCGAATATTGCGTTTCTTTGAAAACAAAATTGAATTTTCGGAAGATCATCCTATCTTCATAGATAGATTCTTGAAAATGATTAAAGTGCCAAATGAAATCCACGGATTGGATTCCTGGTGTGCTTTAAATATCCGTGTCCAAAGATAACAAATTAAAGGTCAAATTAAACAAATATGTGATTATGTGCTTATGTGTTCCCTTTTATGTTTTTGTGTGATCCAAGTTTTTGTTATCCAAATCCTCGTAGAATCTTTCATATCTTCGTATAAGGGATTTATAGTAGGATATCCAAAGGTACTACCTTAAATCCTTAATGGGCTTCTACGTAATAGTAAAGACCCTTGGATTATAATGTACTATTCCATAATTAGACCCCTTGAGTGGTCTAGTTAAACAGATTGATCCAAAAATCTGGTTAGGAATATCATGTGATGATATAGCTGAAAAGACTCCTTGGTGGTCTAATTAAAGAGATCATTTGTCGATCTAATTAAAAGGACCCTATGATAGTCTAGTCACACTCATCACAGGTTTGATTTTCTTCCCCTTCACATTACAAAACAAACTGTGCGGATTGTGCAAGGAATTACGTAATTATGGATGCATACATAATTATGGAATTCAGTGCACAGAAACCACAGCAAGTTTTGTCATGTGTCTAGAGTTGACTCAGTTCATTTACATTTCTGAAGAATACCCATTGAGGAAAATGACTCATTCCGTTCATTTCCGTTTCTGAAGAATATCCATCGAGGGAAATGAATATCCCTGATTTTTCTTTTTCCTTCATTTCCGTTTCTGAAGAATACCCATTGAGGAAAATGACTCATTCCGTTCATTTTCGTTTCTGAAGAATATCCATCGAGGGAAATGAATATTCTTGATTTTTCCATCATTTCCGTTTCTGAAGAATACCCATTGAGGAAAATGACTCATTCCGTTCATTTTCGTTTCTGAAGAATATCCATCGAGGGAAATGAATATTCTTGATTATTCGTTCATTTTCCGTTTCTGAAGAATACCCATTGAGGAAAATGACTCATTCCATTCATTTTCGTTTCTGAAGAATATCCATCGAGGGAAATGAATATTCTTGATTATTCGTTCATTTTCCGTTTCTGAAGAATATCCATCGAGGGAAATGAATATTCTTGATTATACGTTCATTTTCGTTTCTGAAGAATATCCATCGAGGGAAAATGAATATTCTTGATTATTCGTTCATTTTTGTTTCTGAAAAATATAACCAGATTAATGCAACGAACACTCCGGAATAGTTAAATAGACTTAACATACCTTAAATAACCTTTACATAACTTAGAAATAAGTTTTGGAGGGTTTGGTGTGGCGAAATCAAGTTTATTCGCTTACAGGGACTAATTTCGACAAACTACGAAAGTATGCCAGTTTGTACTGTAACGAAAATTCCGGAACATGACCATAAGTTAAACATACCCTAAATATCCTTTACATAGCTTAGAAATAGGCTTTGAGGGGTTCGGTGTGCTAAAATAAACTTTTTGGTCATTCAGGGACTAAAAGCGTCAAAAAGTGCATAAGTTTGCATTTTCGCGCATATCTTACGTTCTGAATACATCCGGACATCCAAAAATTTATGTAATCATTAAAATATTTTATTTTAGTGATTGGCATGATAAAATTCCATTCGTCGCGTAATTTGGATCGTTTTTCGCATTCGTTCGTGTTTCGTCGTAATTAACCGAATAACGCAACCGTACGACCAAACGAACCGACATCCGAGATATTTTTTAGCATGTTTCATGTTCCATATACTTTAACTTCATTTTAGAGCCTTGAAATGGGATTAACGGGGTTTAAACGTGTCAAAAATGCATCAAAAACCATGTTTTGCACATTCAGGGACCAAAATTGACAATCTGCCATAGTTATCTTAGGAAGGGACCAAAATGAAAAATCTAAATTCCAGCTTGTTCCAGCTGTTCCCCTCATTTTCACATGGTTTTAATGAAACTAGGGGCTCCCATGGTTTCACAAAACCATGGGCACATGTGTACGGATGAGATCGAAGCTCGTTTTACGATGAACGATCTTAACGGTTGTGCAAAAACTATAAATACCCACCTTCCTCATTTGCATTCTTCACACCTTGATCTGATTGCTCTCTAAGTTGAAGTGCTTTCACTTCATACATGAGAATAATCGGGTCAAACTTCCGTTCTTGGACCTTTTGTAAGTCCTCTTTCGTTCTTTTTCGCGTGAAAGTCAAACAGTTTGACTTTCTGCTTTGACCAGTTTATGGTCAACATGAAGTTCGTTTGAACTTTATAACGTGAGCGTAATCATGATGGTTTTAGTCTCTTGTGACTATACCTACTGATTACCACGTTATCTAGGCATAGTGGCGAGTCGTAGTTTCGGCCAAAATGCGTATTCTTTCGTATTTTGTAACCAAACTACTTTTAGGTATCAAAACCGTTTGTTTTGATACCAAACCTGTTTTCAAACCTCGTTAAGCATGTTTTAACATGTTTAGCTCGTCACTTTAAGTTTAGTGCTTATGTAGGGTCGTAAGGTAAGCGGTCTAAACAACCGCTTATACTTTCGAACCCGACCCGTTTGGTCGATCTTTAGGATCCGACCAAACACATTAGGTGACCATAGTTGCATAGGGAATAACCTTCCGAGGTTATACCTTATGGTCACGTCGTTTAAGTAGTTGTATGATAGGTAGTTTATACGCCTTAGGTAAATGACCAAAATGCCCTTTTTACGCCAAAATTCATTTTAAGCATATGTAACATAATTTTTGATATCTAAACTGATTTGGCAACAATATTAGACATGTTAAGGCATATTTTACTTATCATAGGACTAGTTAGGAGGTCTGAATGCGTTTTACGTGAACGACGCGTTAAAGTGGCGTAAGCTACCTTAACGAGTCGTAATGGGTCGTAAGCACTTAGGTTAGGTTTCGTTTTAGAATGTAGGATTTGTTAAAACATATTACATGAGTCCCTACACTCACTTGGTTTACGAAACCTCATTTTTTCCGATCCTCCGATTTAGGTCCGTTTATTTACATAGTTACCTATATTAGGTGCCGTTTGATTCCATGATCCCTCTAGCTTTGCTTGGTTGTTATTCAAGACTTCTAAGCATCCTCAAGTGAGTACATAGACCCCTCTTTTACTGTTTTCCAAACGTTTTGGGGTGAAACACATGTGCCTACTTGTTATTTCCATGCTTTCCACGTTTTCATATCATATACTTGCTATGTTCATTAGTACACTATTAGTACAGGATTTCATTATGTCTTGCTATGTATGTTCACTTAACACGCTAACACAATTGTTTTACGTTTTGAACCATTTGAAATCATTGGATGTATGTGAATCATTTGAAATCATTGGATGTATGTGAACCATTTGATGTATGTTAACCATGTGAAATCGTTGGATTTATGTGAACCGTTTGTAACCATTTGATTTATGTGAACCATTTGTAAATGTTTGAGCCATTGGGTTAGGGAAGTGATTGGGTAACGGGGCGGGTGTAATGTGTTAAAAGCATGGTGGATACTCCGCTGGTACTTCCTATATATAAGTGCTTTTAACACATTATATATCGTTGTGTTATCTAGATCACTTGGGTAAACGATTTTGAAACAATGTCACACAATTATGTTTTCTGAATAATATAAACCATATGAGTCTTATTAACGAGTTTCTACGAGATGTTTTACGATTTGATTTAATAAAACAAAATGTTTTGGAGTTAAGAATCATGGCTACGAGATTTTATAAATCATATTCAACTTGATTTGAGTTGGTTAATTATGTCGCAATACTATACTTTTCAAAATAAGGTTTTTAAATAAGTATTGCAACATGTAAAACGAGCCATGGATCTGACACTCACATAAAACCTATGTACTCGCCGGCATTTTTATGCTGACGTATTTTCACATGTGTTTCAGGTACCATAGTTGATGATATTTGATGATGATATTGATGCATGCTCACATAGGAACGGACGAGGCCTTAGTGACTTAATAGCAATAAAAGTCTATTTGTTCATGTTTTGTTTCTAATTCCAATGTAATGTAATACATTTAATTAAATAAAACGAAATTGTTTAATCCATGGTTGTGAAACAATGATTCTGTTACAACACTCCCTGACGTTTCCGCCACGTTTTGTTGTTTTACGTGGTCGGGGTGTGACAGAAAAGTTGCTATCAGAGCCAATGGTTATAGGGAATTAGGTTATTAGTAATGATTTGACCTAGACTACAACCTTCCTAGGACCCTAACGCGAGTTTAGTTGCGTTTAGTCATAAAACAATATCGTTGCCTATATTTAGGCAGCAACCACAATAAGAACACAAAATTCGAATCTGCTTTGAAAACTAGTCATCTGTTCCAGGATGATTTATTATAAGGTTTCGAACCTTCAAAGTTTTCAAATTCTCGTCAAAGTTTAGGGCTACATAATGTGAACACATGCAAACTGGAAGGGTGGGTGTCTGTACCCTGAGCTTTCTGTCTAAGGCTAGAGTGTTCGTACAAATCCGCAATATCGGACCAGTCACTCTTACCTGGGAACTCTTGGGGTGAGTGCCCACTTATAGGCGAGCGTGTCTTCGCGATACATTATGAGGACCTATTTGCTTTGATTAAGCCTTTGTGTGTCATTTGTTTGCTTCGTGGTTCAAACAAATGACCATCACCCATGAATTTGGTCGGTAATTGTAACATCCTATTCTTACCCAATGCCATTTCATTTGTTTTCTCTCTTGTTTCCCCTTTTTAGAATGCCTCCACGACGCGAAAATCAGGTACCTATTGAAGAACTGGCAGCTGTCATTACGCAGCAAATGACTGCTGCAATCCCGAACATCGTTGCTCAATGTAACCAAGCTCTCAACAACAATAATGCCCCCTGCAACTTCAAGACGTTCAAGTCGGCTAAGCCATCAAAGTTTTCTTGGTCTCAAGGAGCGACTGCACTTCTGCAATGTTTCTAGAGTCTAGAGAGCACCTTCATACATGTTCAGTGCCCAAATGAGCGAAAGGTAGAATTCGCATCTAGTGTCTTTGAGAAACGAGCTTTGACATGGTGGAATGGTGTGATGAGAGATAGGGGTGCCGATGTGACCTTAAACAAATGTTTGGCCATAAACAGATGTTTTACCTTAAACAGATGTTTCGCCTTCTGTATCAGATATTTGGACTTAAACAGATGTTTGTCCTTAAACAGATGTTTTGCCATAAACAGATGTTTGGCCTTAAACCAAACATCTGTTTAAGGTCAACATCTATTTCACTATTGGCCAACATTTGATTGACTTTTGGTCAACATCTGTTTGAATTTTGGTCAACATCTTATTTTCTAAACAAGTACAAAATCCCAAATCACCCTATCATTTAAGTGCATTCAAGTAAAAGTGGGAATGATATTTTTCATGTGGTCCTGTTGTTGTTTTGTTTGACCTCTAATATGGGTTCATGATCTAATCCAGTGATTTGAAGACATTGTTGTTTCATGTTTATACTAATAAATAAAAATCAAGTACACTTGGATGATGTTTAATCTTCTCATTTTGATTGTTTGGGTATAGTATTCTTGAAATTGGTCTTTTTTTGCAAACAGATGTTTATGGGCAAATATCTGTTTATGGCCAAACTTCTGTTTATGGGCAAACATTTGTTTAAGCTCAGACCTTTGTTTATGTTTACAGTGTTTATATGTAACAGTGTTTTTCACATTAGTGTTTTATAGTCTGTTAGGTTGATAAATGTTATCACCTCAGTGTTTTATATGTAACAATTTTTATGACATCAGTGTTTATATGTAACAATGTATATCCCAACAGTGTTTATATGTAACAGTATTTATCAAATCCCTTCATTGATTTAATCTATACTATAAATTGAACAGTTGTTTCATTTTTATACTAATAAATAAAAATAAAGTATACTTGGATGATTATTAAGCTCCTCATTTTGATTGTTTGGGTATAGTATTCTTGAAATTGGTCTTTTTTTGTAAACAGATGTTTATGGGCAAACATTTGTTTTAGCTCGAAGATTTGTTTAAGGCCAAAAATCTGTTTATGGCCAAATTTATGTTTATTGGCAATCATCTGTTTAAGTTCAAACTTTTGTTTAAGTCCAGACAACTGATATATAAGGCGAAACATCTGTTTAAGCCCCAACATCTGTTTAAAAGCCTGTTACAACCGCTGTGTTGGTTGAAACAGTTGATTGTTAAAACTTATCCACTGCTGAAATACAACCTCTGTTTCTTCAATCTTCGTGTTGACCACTGACTTACCAAACATCAGTGTTTAAAAAACTGTTCGGTATCCACTGATAGGAAAAAATAGCCACTGGTCACTTTTTTATTGTTGACATCCATTGATATTGACCATCAACGGTTTTCCTAAAAAACAGCCACTGCTCACATTTTTATAATTGATGGTGTTAATAAGTGATATATTGAAATTATCAAGTAAAAACTAGAATTAAAATGAAATTACCATTTTACCTAATCGTTACATTGCAATGAGATAAGAGTTCCTCCAACATTGTTTTCGTGATGAAATTTAATGTTAAATTAAAAAATAAAAAATATACTTGATGACTATTTGTTGCAAATCAAATCAATAATTAATGCTAATTTCTTGAGCTTTGGACTTTTAAAATATGCAAAATGTGAATTTCAAACTGACGGTTATTGTCTCTTAATTAAAGTTAAAATAAAAATTAGAAAAGTCATCATGACAATTGCTTTCAAATCAGATCACTGATAATATCAGTAATTTTGAAATTTTGAAATTCAAAATATGCAAGATGGTAATTTAAAATTGACGTTCTCTCTTTTTTTTTCCTACTTTGCATATCATTTCTAATATTTAATTACTTTAACAAAGCAGGATATAAAGATATACATTACTTACCTTTCAGTTCCCAATAAACATCAGCTCCCAATAAACATCATCACAATTGCTTTCAAATCAAATCAGTAATTACTGATAATATCAGTAATTTTGAAATTCAAAATTCAAACCATATATATTTTTATCCCATAAATAAGATATAATTATCTGGTTTCACATTCAAATCTCGCTCGCTCATATATGTGAGCGTATCTTTCTCTCTCAAATGCATCTTTCTCTCTCAAATGCATCTTTGTTCGAATGTTTGTTGATAATGTCTACATGTTATCGTTCCAGTATCATTGTTCCAACGTCGTCATTTCAATGTAAATTCGCATCCCACATCAACCTTTCAATATCGATGCTGCAGTATCATTGTTGCAACATCGTGAAAAGTTGCATGTGCTACCTTCTTTGATGGCAGAGATGCAGCTTCAACAGACGATATGTATCTTCTTTTTTATTTTTGTTAAATCGAAAGTCAGGTTTTCTTGCGCCAGGAAGATTTTCTTCTTTTACAGAAAGTATAGATTTGTCCAATATCGTGAAAACTCAGATGTGCTACAATAGTTGAGAAGAGACGTTTGCATTTTAGGTTAGTTTCTTATTCTTATTTGTGTTGTCAGTAATATAGAGTGTGGTGATAGAGACGTGCAGTTCATGGCGATGCTGAAGGACATACATCGAGAGGTTCAGCAATCGATGTAGTTGAAACTAAAGTTTATTAATTCTTGCTGTTATTCTTAGATTTAAACTTTAATATTGTTCAGTATGTCATGTTATTATTGGACTTTTAGTTTTAAGGTCATGAATAAATGAATATATTTAATTTTATGAATCTATGTTGTGTTTTATTTTTACTTATTATTTAGTGTTTCAGTAATATTTAGATTATGTTGATGTTGAATTGTGTCTGAAGATCTGTTTGGTAAGTCAACAGAGGTTTAATAGTGTCAAGGATTTGTTTGATGGTCAACCTCTCAAAGGGTTATGGTGTGGTTATAACAGCTGATCATGCTAAGGACTGTTATAATTAACCACTGCTCCCTATAAAGACTGATGGGCTTATTGACTCATGAGGCCTATGCACTGTTGAAGGCAAAGCCCTGTTAAAGACAAGCACTTATGGTGTGGTTATAACAGCTTCTACAGCGGATTCAACTTTAGTATTTATGTATCAGTGTTTCTTATGTAACAATGTTTAGTGTAGCAGTGGTTCTGTATACTTTATCTCTCGAAACAAACCTATACAAATTCAAAGACGAACCACTGCCCAACAACAAAAGTGGTTCAGCATCAACAGTAGATATTCTATCTTTGTTTATGTTAACAGTATTTATATGTCCAAACTGTAGATATTATATCTTTGTTTATGTTAACATTATTTAATTTCAAACATCTGTTTATGTCCAAACAGATGTTTAACAGTATTTAATTTCAAACATTGTTTTCATGATAAAATTTAAAGTTAAATTAAAAAATAAACAAATTTCTTGATGACTATTTGTTGCAAATTAAATCAGTAATTAATGCTATTAGAAAACTCATCATGACAATTGCTTTCAAATCAGATCATCAAACTAATGCCCATAGCCAAGAAAGTATAACTTAGCAGATGTTTCCTTTGGCAAACATATACCATAGCAGTGGTTTTGAAATTGCCGGTAATTTCAAATTCAAAAGGCCTTGGGATATGTACTTTGCAATTAATGCACGTTAAGCAATCACTTCTGTCTTATGGTAAAGGCGTCTTATAGGTAAATGAATAGGTTAATTGTAATTATAATAACGTGTTTAATTTTATATTTTCCCATGTAAATGCATTAAAAGCCTAATGAGTGTCGCATCATATTCTTTCGTATGACGATGTATTTAGTCATAACCTTCTTCATTGGGTATATAAAATAGATTGGGCAGAGGTTTTGATCATTACCGTTTTCATCCATCTACTCATTCATCTTCAAAAATTTTGTTGACGAGATTTTCACAAGGCTCTCTGCAGAATGGAAAAATTTGGGTTTCAAGTGATTGTTGACGAGATTTTCACAAGGCTCTCTGCAGAAGATATTTGCCGTTTCAAATGTCTTTCCAAGAATTTTTATAGGGAATTGTCAAGTCATGCATTTCAGATGATGCATGCTCTCCGAAGTGGAGATTCAGTACAAAAGAAACTACTATCCTTTAAAGACACGACAATTGTCATTGACGACGTAGTTGGTGGTAATTTGGATGTTGTTAGAAGCAAAACCTTAAGTTTTCCTAACAATGTCCACCCTAGCTTCTTACGTATTCTATCTTCATTTAATGGGTTGTTGTTAGTTTCCAATGAAGGGATTTGCTGTCAGTTGATTCTTTGGAATCCAACTATCAGGCGGTATAAGGTTTTGTGTGATGACTACTTTAATTACAATCATCATCGAAACTCTGATACTGGTGGAATTTATTTTGATCAGTTCAATGATCTGAAAGTGCTGAACATCAGATGTTACCGTAATGTAACTGTTGCTCGTGTTTACTCACGACATCGTGAGTCATGGAGAACAATAAATTTCGGTATCGTAAACAATTATGGTTCAAGTCGTTATTCATGGTCTACAGGAGTTTATGCTGATAAAACCATATATTTTATGGTTTCAAATTATTGGTATCCACTAGGTGAGAGGAACATCGTTGCTTTTGATGTTCTTAGTGAGACTTTCAGAATTCTTCATTTTCCCGAGAGTATTGTAGTCAATCCTTGCCAAGGGCATTTTTTGACCATCGCAAAGAGGTTGCATTTGATTGTTATTGGAAAGTCTGCTGAGCTAACTGCTGATTTGCTCAGATATGAAGAAGAAGGCTGGATGAAGATGTTTGTTTTCAATAATCCTCGTGTAGTTGATTATGTAGATACACGCCAAAGTACTAATATAATTGAAGACAACAAGTGGCTGATAACAAGCATCTGGGGGGATATGATTAAAGTTGATCTGACCAACGAACTTCTGAAATACCTCCAACATGTTGACAACTACAATGGTCCGAAAGGAGCTTTACTTATCGAAACTACTGTTTCACCAATAGATTAGGAATTAGGATCCTGTATTTTATTGAATGCTATTTGTTGTTTTGACAATTGTATTTTTTATATAATTAGTTGTGTTAAAATTATTAATCATGTTTATTATTAAAATTAAGTAAATGAATATTGATGTTTGAGAGTGTAAAAGCTTGTAATATTGGCAAAGGTCTGTTTAAATGATCAAAGCTCTGTTATTGGGAACAGATGTTTCAAAATTAAACAGTGGTTGATACTTCTGTTGACTTGGGTCAACAGATGGATGAACTTTGTATGCTGTTTGACACTTGTAGTTTTTATATAATTAGTTGTGTTAAAATTATTAACCATGTTTGTTATTTAAATTAAGTAAATAAATATTTAGGTTTCAGAGTGTAAAAGCTTGTAGTATTGGCAAAGTTATGTTTAAATGATAAAAACTCTGTTATTAGGAACATAAGTTTGAAAAAAAAACAGATGTTTGGAGCTACTGTTAACAAAACTGTGGTTGAAACTACTGTTTCGTTAAAATGGTGGTTTAAAACCACTGTTGGGTTAAAATTGTTTTTTGTGGAGGTTGAAGGGGATTGAAACGACTGTTGGGTTAAAATATAGTTTTTTTGGAGAAGGAACATGCTTAAAATGATGGTTTAAAACCACTGTTGGGTTAAAATAGTGTTTTGTAGAGGTTAAAGGGGATTGAAACGACTGTTGGGTTAAAATATAGTTTTTTTTGGAGAAGGAACGTGCTTGAACTACTGTTTATATAATGACTGTTGTTAAAGCTCAGTGTTTTAATCCACTGATAGGTTATCCACTGATAGTTATAGTCAGCTACTGTTTTCATTTTGATCACTGTAACTACTGATATTGATTCATCAGTGCTTTCTTAACAACTGTCATCCATTATTCAGCAGAGGTTGTGACGTGGACAGTACTTAGCCGTCAGATCTTTGTATGCTGTTTCGCCCATTGATTTGGAATTAGTATGCTGTATTCTATTGATTGTTGTTTGCTTTTTTGAACTTTGTTTATTATATAGTTACCTCTGTTTTACACTTGTAGTTTTTATATAATTAGTTGTGTTAAAATTATTAACCATGTTTGTTATTTAAATTAAATAAATAAATATTTAGGTTTGAGAGTGTAAAAGCTTGTATTATTGGCAAATGTATGTTTAAATGATCAAAGCTCTATTATTGGGAACAGATGTTTGAAAATAAAACAGTGGTTGATACATCTGTTGACTTTGGTCAACAGATTGATGTCCACAGATGTTTGGAACTATTGTTCAGAAAACTGTGGTTAAAACCGCTGTTTGGTTAAAATGGTGGTTTAAAACCACTGTTGGGTTAAAATAGTGTTTTGTGGAGGTTGAAGGGGATTGAAATGACTGATGGGTTAAAATATTGTTTTTTTTAGAAGGAAGATTCTTGAATCATTGTTTATATAATGACTGTTGTTAAAGCTCAGTGTTTTAATCCACTGATAGGCTATTCACTGATAGTTATAGTCAGCTATTGTTTTCATTTTCAGCATTGTAATATTGGCAAAGGTATGTTTAAATGATCAAAGCGATACACATATCTATATATTCTGTCAATATATGTTATGCATGTTAAATATCTTTTATATTTACTTATAGTTGTCTTTTAGCTATAAGAAATAACAAGTTTTGGTACAATATCTATACACATATCTATATATTCTGTCAATATATGTTATGCATGATTTTCTAATAATCGAGCTGTGTTTGCACCCGGGTCTTACCACTTCAGTGGTTGAAACACCAGTTGTTCCAACAACTGTTAGTCAGCAACTTTCCACTCAAATCACTACCACTCAATCCATCAAAACAACCCCAACCTCTCCTAAACCCAAAAGTAGAAGGGTAACCAATGTTGTCCTAGATGATGACACTTTACCACCACAAACAACCACACAATCACTGCCACTTGTACCTATTCCAATGTTTTCCTAGATGTTAAAATATGCGTTGAAAGCATTTCTCTTGTTTGATTGTGTGCAAAGTTTATTTCCATTTTAATTCTGCTCCATTACTTGTTCATCTTCTTAATTCTTAAACAAAAACACAATAAAAAAGAAATTCAGATCTTAACAACCTCTAATATGGGTTCATGATCTAATTCGGTGATTTGAAGACAATGTTGTTAAATCGAATGAGATGGTTGATGTAATGTGGTCGTATTAATAACAAATAGTAATTAATCTAAATAACTTTCCTGAGCCCGGGAAGCAATCCCGGGTAAAAACCTAGTATATATATATATATATATGAGTAGTATGTATATGTGTGTGAGGATGGTTTTGTCTTCTAGTGGGGCGTTTAAATCCTCGGAGGGGAAACGGGCAGGACGACGCCGGTGGGGGGAAATGGGGGCCGGTCCGGCGTCGAAGGGGACACGGGCTGGGGACGACCCCCACACCCTCCAGCCTTAGAGCTTCATCATTTAAGTTAAAAACCAACACCTTTAAAATTCTTGCTTTCTTGTTTTATTACTTTGTAAGATTAAATATGCCCTAAGTTATCATTTATCTAGTTAAATGATCATTGACCTAAACATCCTTATGGATTAATAAATAATTGTCGATGAACATAATTATCCTTAAGTGTCATAAATAGGGTTTGTATTAAGTATCATAGAGTTTATATGTATAGATTTTATTAGAGAAATACAACACCACAATATAACCTAATTACCTACAGTAATCCGCCCCCCTCAAATTCATGGTATCCCAAGTGCTAACCCATCTTAGTCATCCTAATTGTACATCCTAAACGCGAACTCGATCATCCTTAAGAGCATGGCGCCTTCCCTCACTACGTCTAGTCGTTTATTGGAATGACAGATGCAAATATTTATATCATCATCATCATACTCAGTAAATCTCACCAATAGCAAAGCTAAGGTAGGGTCTGAGGAGGGTAGATGTAGACAGCCTTACCCCTACCCTGTAGGAATAGAGAAACTACTTCCAATGACACCCCCAGCTCCATTGTAGTTTTATATCAAGCTGTCGCAACCCCCGACCCCTTGCCTCGGGAGGCGGGCGGCCGCGAGCTTCGCACATTCGGTGGTATCGGTGTTTATTTAATTTGGCAGCGGAATTTACATCAGGACCGTAGTTAGGAAATATTTTATCAGAGTAAAACACCTCATTTTATAAATAATAAACATATGGGTAAAACCCAAGTTTCCATTGATAATAAGTTTGTAGGGATAAACCCTAGTTTAAATAAAACTTCTTCTTTATTTAGGTAACTTTTATAGCCACTTTTCCAAGCCTTCAGTGCTCTCCAGCTGGCTTCTATTTGGCTTTCACATTTTGTTACCTGAAATGCGTTTTAAAAACATTTGTCAGTGGGAAATACTTGTGAGTGAATCCTAGTTTAATCAAAACAGGTTTTTATCATTTTACAGCATTGAGGGCAATCCAACAATTACATTTGTTTACATCTACTTCAATTACCACCCACGGTACTGTCAACCCTGACTTGTGGTCATGTTACTATTCACAGTATTAGTAACAAATTTTGTATACAAAACCCCAACATACCGACGATAATTGTAGAATTACAAATACTCAATCACTGCTAAATATAATTCGAAACAATTGAGGTTTTGTAAAAACAATTTATAAAAAGAAAAGGATTACTCACAAAAAGGTTTACAAAAATGGGAATAACTCACATTGCTAGTTTAGGTATTTCCTTGTGACTTCCTGGTTATAATCTATTAATTTAAACAATGCACATGCGTTAGTATAATAACCCAAATTTTTACATTAGTTATACTTTCCCCGAGACAGACTCCAACGACTAAGTCAGGCAGAGCCTCGACATGCATTACGGAGCACTAAATCAATCGGGAAGAGTAACTAATACTTAACCGGGGGTTATGATACTTACAACGAGGCAGAGCTTCGCTAATTAGGGGGTATAATACCCAGGAATTAATTCTATTACTTTAGAATTTGAGAGAGATTTTTGAGATTTGAATGAATTGGGACTGAATGACGTGATCCCCTATTTATAGTGCCTGATCGATGGTTTCTGGCGACCCGCGAGAGAGACAAAGGAGGCTGTCACGCCCCGCGAGCTAGGTCGAGTAGGCCTTAGCCTTGACCAGTCATGGGGGTAGGTTCGACACGATGGTGCCACGTGGCAGCTCATGGTGCGGCCTGGTAGTCAGGCTGTCGCACCCCGTGACAAAATCAGTAAAGGGGGTCGCAGCCCGCGAGTGCCCCATAGATTTTGTTTTTATTTAATTTTTGTAAAATTAAAGGTATTTCGGGCCGTTTTTCGTATACGAGGTGTATTTTAGGACGTTAGGGGTGTTATAAGTATTTTGGGAGAGTTGTTATATCCTCCCCACCTTGTTTTAGAACTCGTCCTTGAGGTCTACTGGAACAGGTGTGGATATTTCCTCTGCATCTCTAATTCAAGCTCCCAAGTATACTCTGGTCCTCTCTTGGAATCCCATTTTACTTTGACTAGAACTAATCTCTTGTGTTTGAGATTCTTGATCTTTCTATCTTCAATTTGTAGAGGTTTCTCTACAAACTTAAGTTTCTCATTTACCTCTATATCCTTAAGAGGTACCACTAATGATTCATCTGCTAAACATTTCTTGAGATTACATATATAAAATATATCATGTATTCCTGCCATTTTCTCTGGCAGTTGTAGCTGATAGGCTACAGGTCCTATTCTTCTAATAATCTCAAAAGGTCCAACATACCTGGGGCTTAGCTTTCCTCTTTTGATGAATCTAACTACTCCTTTCCATGGAGAAACTTTTAATAATACTTTGTCTCCTACTTGAAATTCCAATGGTTTTCGCCTGTTATCAGCATAACTCTTTTGACGATCGCGTGCTGCTTTTAGTCTTTCCTTGACTTGAATAATCTTTTCCGTAGTTTCTTGTACTACCTCTGGTCCAGATAGTTGCTTTTCTCCAATTTCTGCCCAACAGACTGGAGTTCGGCACTTTCGTCCATAAAGTGCTTCAAATGGTGCAGCATTGATACTGGTATGATAGCTGTTATTGTAGGAAAATTCTATTAACGGTAAATGATCGTCCCAATTTCCTCCGAAATCAATTACACAAGCTCTAAGCATATATTCCATTGTCTGAATTGTCCTTTCGCTTTGTCCGTACGTTTGAGGATGATAAGCTGTGCTTAGATTTAACTTGGTTCCCATTGCTTTTTGGAAACTGGTCCAAAAATGAGAAGTAAAAGGGCTATCTCTATCAGAAACAATAGATAAAGGAATTCCATGTAATGAAACTATTTCATTTACATATAACTTGGCTAATTATGCCATACTGAAAGTTTCCTTCATTGGTAAAAAAATGAGCAGACTTGGTTAATCTGTCTACAATCACCCAGATTGTATAATTACCTTTTCTTGTCTTGGGTATTTGGTAACAAAATCCATTGTTATCAATTCCCATTTCCATACAGGCATTTCCAATTGCTGTAGTAAACCTGAGGGTTTCTGATGTTCAGCTTTAACCTGAGAATAGGTTAGACATTTAGCAACATAAGCTGCTATATCCTTTTTCATTCCTATCCACCAAAAGTTCTTTCTTAAGTCTTGATACATCTTATCACTTCCAGGATGTATCGTATACTTAGACTTATGGGCTTCTTCAAAAATTCGGTGGCGTAGGTTTCCTTATTTAGGTATCCAAATTCTTTTCTTATGGAATCTCCAAATTCCATCTGTTCCTTGTTCTAATTCCTTAATCATTCCTTTTAATTTCTCGGTATCGTCCTTGATTACTGATTTTTGTACTTTTCTAATTTGCTCATTTAAATCTATCTGCAGATTTAATTTGAGAGAACGTACTTTTCTTGGCTTTTCATGATACTTTCGGCTTAAAGCATCAGCTACTACATTAGCTTTTCCTGCATGATACTGGATACTACAATCATAATCACTAAGAATCTCCATCCAGCGTCTCTGTCTCATATTTAACTCTTTTTGCCTGAAAACATATCTTAAACTCTTATGATCTGTGAAGACTACAAATTTATTTCCACATAAATAGTGTCTCCAAATCTTAAGGGCAAAAATTATGGCTCCTAATTCTAGATCATGGGTTGTATAATTCTCTTCATGATTCTTAAGTTGTCTAGAGGCATAGGCTATAACCTTTTGACGTTGCATTAACACACATCCATAACCTAACTTAGAAGCGTCACAATAGACTACAAAGTCTTCAGTTCCTTCTGGTAACGCTAGTATGGGTGCGTTGGTTAATCTTTGCTTAAGGATTCTAAAGGCTTCTTCCTGTTTTGGTCCCCATTCAAACTTAATTGATTTACAGGTCAGTTTTGTTAAGGGAATGACTATTCTAGAGAAATTTCAGATAAACTGTCTATAATAACCTGCTAGTCCAAGAAAACTTCTCACCTCCGTTGGTGATTCAGGGACTTTCCATTTAGTAATCGCCTCAATTTTTGTGGGATCCACATGAATTCCTTCATGATTAACTAAATGTCCAAGAAATTGTACTTCTTGTAACCAAAATTCACATTTTGGAAATTTAGCATAAAGCTTTTCTTTTCTCAGTAAATTCAGAAGTGTATGCAGATGCGCTGCATGTTCTTCTTTACTCTTAGAGCAAATAAGAATATCATCTATAAAAACAATTATGAATTTATCCAGATATGGTTTACATATTCTGTTCATCATATCCATAAATGCGGCTGGGGCATTGGTTAGACCAAATGGCATGACAGTAAATTCATAATGACCATACCTTGTTCTGAAGGCAGTTTTAGGAATGTCCTCTTCCTGTACTTTCAGTTGATGATATCCTGAGCGTAAATCGATCCTAGAAAAGAATCGAGCTCCTTGCAATTGATCAAACAGATCATCGATTCTCGGTTATGGATACCGATTTTTAATCGTGACTTTGTTTAATTCTCGGTAATCAATGCACAAACGCATTGATCCGTCTTTCTTCTTGACAAACAAGATTGGTGCTCCCCAAGGTGATGAACTCGGTTGTATGAAACCTTTCTCCAAAAGTTCGTCCAACTGTTTCTTGAATTCCTGTATCTCTGCTGGTGCCAAACGGTAAGGTGCCTTGGCAATTGGTGCTGTTCCTGGTAGTAGGTGAATTCTGAATTCGACTTCCCTATCTGGCGGTAGTCCAGGTAGCTCTTTAGGAAAAACATCTGAGAATTGAGATACTACGGGAATATCTTTCAATTCTTTTCCTTTAGTATTAATGATTATGGAAATCATATATACTAATGATCCTTTTCTTGCATAACTTGTTGTTTTCATCACAGAGATGAATTTTGTAGATCTAGTTGGCTTATCTCCTTTAATTGTGATCTTTTCACCTTTAGGTGAATTTACTTGTATTGACTTTTGATCACATAAAATATTGGCTTTATTGGTTACTAACCAATCTATTCCTAACACAATATCAAATCCAGCTAAGTTCATTGGGTAAAGGTTAGCAATAAACTTATGGTTTAGAATTTCTATTCTTGCTCCCTGCAAGATTTCAGTGATCTTAGCGGATTCTCCATTTGCCGTTTCTACCAGACATTCTTGTTGAAGTTTAGTTAATGGTTGATTAAGAATTTTGCAAAATGAAGTATTAATAAAACTTTGGTTCGCACCAGAGTCAAGTAATACTTTAGCAAAAACATCATTAACTAAAAACGTACCGGCATTCACGTCCGGAATCATCTTGGCTTCTTCTGTAGTTAGAACAAAAGCTCTAGCATTCTTAGTATTCTTGTTGTTCATGGCTGGAGCTAGTTTCGGACAGTTCGGTTTGATATGCCCATTTTCTCCACAATTGAAGCACACTCCATTACTGGGTTTCTTCCTGCAGTCTTCTTCCTTGTGTCCTAGTATTTTGCAGAAGTTGCAGTAGGTGGAACATTTTCCTGAATGTTTCTTCTTGCAAGGCTTATAATAAGGTGCAGATGTAGAACCTATACTTTTCCCACGATAGTTATTTCCATAACGAAATTCTTGGGTAAGTTTCTGGACTAGGTTCTTCCTCTGGTTTTCTTCTTGCGTACGCACCAATTCATCAGTCAAGGTATTTTCTAGTTCTACAGCTTCTTCTATAGTTTGTGATCTAGCTGCCTTGACTACATGTCTAATCTCACTAATTAATCCCCAGATGTAAGGGAGATTCATACTGGTTCTGGTGAGGCTAGGGTTGGCACTATTCTAGCATATTTGAAAAATATGGTAGTGTAACCCTTACAGTCTATTCCAGTCATTCTAAGGTTTAAGAACTTATTAGCAATTTGTTCTTTTTCATTGGGAGGACAGAATTTCCTTTCGACCATGTTCTTAAACTCAGTCCATTCCATACTATAGACTCTGTCACTTCCCCTAGACTGGAGAATAGTATTCCACCATTCAAAGACAACATTCTTAAAAAGATTGGAAGCAAACATGATTTTGTCTTCCTCTACGCATTTGCTTATTTTTAAGACAACCTCTGTCTTTTCTAACCAGCGTAGAGCTGCAATGGCTCCTTCATTGCCAGAGAATTCTATTGGTTTGCAGGACCAAATTTCTTTGTAAGAACAACCATAAGACATGGTTCTTCTTCTTTTTGGAATAGGCAATTGAAGTAATGGTCCATTGTTTATGCTGTGACTGGGTTCAGTAGGTGGTCACTTACTTCCACTATTACATTTATTATTTTCTGCTTCTTTAATAGTTTGAATGATATATGGCATACCATCTATAATCCCGTGTGCCACTATATGTTGGACGACACTGTTATCTAATTGGTTCCCATTATTATCATTATTCTGGTTTCCCTGATTCACTTCGTTATCCATCTGGATTTACAAATAATTATCAAGTATTAATATCGCAGAATAAGATTTAATGCCAATAATTGCACAAACAAACACATTGGTCAAAACCGTCGATTATTACGACATTCTACTCGTAGTATATTTTCAATTCCAGTTGCATCTTGTAATAGATGCATATATATATATATATGCATCTATTACAAGCTGTAACTGGAATTGAAAATATACTACTAGTTATGCATTAGTAGGTATTAGATTATCTATTTTAGTTGATTTTTTTTCAAACTACTCACGTTTATATATATATATATATTATTTCTACGGGTTAAACTGCATTTCCCGCTCGTCGTACTTCCAAACGAGCTTCTCTCCTATCCCTTTTATCCTCTCTCCTTCATCTATCAACTCCTCACCGTACAGGCGGAGTTCCTGAACGTTCTCATCAATCATGGGTGGTCGTGGTGCGGGTTCTGGGTCAGGATACATAGGTAAAGGTTCTTCATACGGGTATGGGTTTTCTAGGATTTCCCGAACATACTGGTCAGCATCCCAATATGGATCTAGAGGGTCAAGGTTTGGGTATGGTGCTATAGGGTTTGGTATGGGTTCCACTTGTGGGTAGAGTTCTCGGTAATCCCTATGGTCATCATTCCATGGATCATATGCTAAGGGATTGGGTGCTGGAACTCTAGGTATCTCATCTGGGTTAAAAGCTGGTATGGGAATCGGTTCCTCTTAGTTGGTCTCTATTTCCATTGGCTGAGTGGGAAATAGTGGTAGTGGCTATGGTGCAATGATTTGTTCTAGGTTTGGGTCTGCGGCAGTAGTAGCTAATATGTGAAAGTTGGCCAATCGCCTATTGATTATGTCTTGGGTCTGGGTGTTCATTTCCCTATTTGCTGCTGCTAAAGCCCTTTGTTGACGTAACTTTTTCATTCTCTTACTACGCTCATGTGCTCCCCGACTGAACCATCCTCTCTTTTTGGTAGGGAATGGTTCTTCGGATTTTGCCTTAAATACGAAAATCCCCTCTTCTGTGTCAGCTGAATACCCCGAAGGAGTAGGCTGTGCAAAAGTTCCTTCATCTCTAGGAGAATTAGACAGTTGACGATAGGCGTCTGATGGACCTTGATCACTCATACTGTAAACTAACAGATTGTCAAATAACACAAAATAATAATATACACATAGGCACATAGTCACATAAATTTATTCCAAACAGAATTGACAATTTCAAGAACACTTCTGTGGCTCAAATCAGTGGCTGTAGCTCTGATACCACCTCTTGTCGCAACCCCCGACCCCTTGCCCCGGGAGGCGGGCAGCCGCGAGCTTCGCACATTCGTGGTATTGGTGTTTATTTAATTTGGCAGCGGAATTTACATCAGGACCGTAGTTAGGAAATATTTTATCAGAGTAAAACACCTCATTTTATAAATAATAAACATATGGGTAAAACCCAGGTTTCCATTCATAATAAGTTTGTAGGGATAAACCCTAGTTTAAATAAAACTTCTTCTTTATTTAGGTAACTTTTATAGCCACTTTTCCAAGCCTTCAGTGCTCTCCAGCTGGCTTCTATTTGGCTTTCACATTTTGTTACCTGAAACGCGTTTTAAAAACATTTGTCAGTGGGAAATACTGGTGAGTGAATCCCAGTTTAATCAAAACATGTTTTATCATTTTATAGCATTGAGGGCAATCCAGCAATTACATTTGTTTACATCTACTTCAATTACCACCCACGGTACTGTCAACCCTGACTTGTGGTCATGTTACTATTCACAGTATTAGTAACAAATTTTGTATACAAAACCCCAACATACCGACGATAATTGTAGAATTACAAATACTCAATCACTGCTAAATATAATTCAAAACAATTGAGGTTTTGTAAAAACAATTTATAAAAAGAAAAGGATTGCTCACAAAAATGTTTACAAAAAGGGGGATAACTCACATTGCTAATTTAGGTATTTCCTTGTGACTTCCTGGTTATAATCTATTAATTTAAACAATGCACACGCGTTAGTATAATAACCCAAATTTTTACATTAGTTATACTTTCCCCGAGACAGAACTCCAACGACTAAGTCAGGCAAAGCCTCGACATGCGTTATGGCGCACTAAATCAATCGAGCAGAGTAACTAATACGTAACCGGGGGTTATGATACTTACAACGTGGCAGAGCTTCGCTAATTAGAGGGGTATAATACCCGAGAATTAATTATATTACTTTAGAATTTGAGAGAGAGTTTTGAGATTTGAACGAATTGGGACTGAATGCCGTGATCCCCTATTTATAGTGCCTGATCGATGGTTTCTAGCGGCCCGCGAGAGAGACAAAGGGGGCTGTCATGCCCCGCGAGCTAGCTCGAGTTGGCCTTAGCCTTGATCAGTCGTGGGGGTAGGTTCGACACGATGGTGCCACGTGGCAGCTCATGGTGCGGCCTGGTAGTCAGGCTGTCGCGCCCCGCGACAAAATCAGTAAAGGGGGTCGCGGCCAGCCAGCGCCCCATAGATTTTGTTTTTATTTAATTTTTGTAAAATTACAGGTATTTCGGGCTGTTTTTCGTATACAGGGTGTATTTTAGGACGTATAGGGGTGTTATAAGTATTTTGGGTGAGTTGTTATACAAGCCTTGGACCTAAGACACATAACACTCAAACAATCGGGATAAAGACTGATTGGTGTATGTACCCCGTAACTTTTTGCTATCAAATATTTATATGCATACCCATATTTATATTTATGACTTCCATTAGATATAAAAGATTTGATCAGATACTTGTAAACTCTGCTCTTTTCCGCATCACCTCAGAGCTTAAATTATGTGGTGAAAAAATAACCGACGAAGACATGCTTGAGAAAACTTTCTCAACGTTCCATGCATCAAACATGCTGTTGTCGCAGCAATACAGGGAACATAAATTTACAAAATATTCTGAGTTAATATCATGTTTGTTGGTCGCGGAGCAAAACAATAAGCTCCTACTACAAAATCATCAAGCGCGACCCGTCGGTGCAAGCCCATTGCTAGAATCCAATGTGGCAAATTATCAAAGCGGACGTGGGAGAGGTAGAGGTCGCGGTCGCGGCCGTGGACGAAGCAATATATGGCGATGAGAATCTCAAAATTCTAAATCTTTTAGTGGCGAATCGAGTCGAAAAAACACGGGACGACCTCCTAGAGGGAGAACTAGCGGGAGCCAAAACAATATATGTTATAAATGTGGAATGTCAAATCATTGGTCCCGCACATGTCGCACCCCCAAACATCTCGTTGAAGCTTATCAACAGATGATGAAAGAAACAGGGAAAAATGTTGAGACAAATCTGATTGAGAATGCACCTAATTTGTCATCTCCTACACCACTATCAGACACTCACCTGGACGCATCTGACTTCACTGAAAATTAGTGACATCCTATCGTTGAACTTTATGTGATGTTTTTTTAAGACTATGGTTTTTCTTCTTTGTTTGGATCTTGTTTAAACTCTTATGGTATTTTATGTTTGAACTATTGTTATGGTTTCATTTAAAATCTTTGTGATGTTTGATTCATATTTGTGTGATGTGATTTTTTTATCATACTCTAGCAAGTAGTTCGTTATATTAATTTATTTTATTATTTCCAGAGGAAATATGTTTATAAGCTCCAATAAAGCTATCATTGGTGATGAATGTCTCGTAGATAGTGGTACTACCAACACTATTCTCAAACATAAGAAATTTTTCTCTGAGTTGTCTCCTGCAGAGACACTTGTTGGTACTATTTCTAGTGTATGTGATCTTATAGAAGGCTCTAGAAGAGCAAGCATCATATTACCATCGGGTACTAAACTAATTATAAATGATTCATTATACTCTAGTAAATCCAGATGAAATTTACTTAGTTTTAAAAGTATTCGACAAAATGGTTACCACCTCAAAACAACATCCGAAAATAATATTGAATACTTACAAATTACTACAAATGAAAATGGCAGAGATACCATTATAGAAAAGCTAAAAGCTTTATCCTCTGGATTATATTGTACAAATATTACTCCTATTGAAGCATACATGGTGGTGAGTAACCATATGTTACTAGGTAAAGACACATTCACAATATGGTATGACAGACTAGGTCACCCAGGTAACATAATGATGAGGCGAATAATTAAAAACGCAAATGGGCACCCTCTTAAAAATTTGAAAGTATTACAATCAAAAGATTTATCATGTGTGGCATGCTCTCTAGGTAAAATCATTACTCGACCCTCACCAACTAAGTTGACACAGGAAAACCCCTCATTTTCGGAAAGAATCCAATGGGACATCTGTGGGCCTATACATCCTCCTTGTGGTCCATTTCGCTATTTCTTAGTCTTAATTGATGCCTCGTCACGATGGTCAGACGTGAGTCTTTTAGCTACCCTAAATGTAGCGTTTGCCCGACTATTAGCCCAAATCATACAGTTGAGAGCTCATTTCCCTAAAAATCAAATTAAAACCATACGAGTGGATAATGAAGGAGAATTCACATCCTAAGCTTTTAACGATTATTGTATGTCGATTGGGATAAAGGTTGAACATCCAGTAGCTCATGTTCATACACAAAATGGTTTAGCCGAATCATTAATTAAACGATTACAAATAATCGCTAGACCTCTCCTGATGAGATGCAAATTGCCATCTTCTGCATGGGGACATGCTATTCTACATGCTGCTGCACTAATCCGATTAAGACCAACTGCCGATCATGAATACTTCCCATTACACTGGTCTCCGGAAGAGAACCTAACCTGTCCCATCTCAAAATATTTGGTTGTGCGGTATATGTACCGATATCGCCACCACAACGTACCGGGACCACAAAGAAGACTGGGCATTTACATCGGTTTTAACTCCCCGTCTATTATTAAATATTTAGAACCATTAACGGGTGACATGTTTACAGCGCGCTTTGCTGACTGTCAGTTTAATGAGACAGTATTCCCAGTCTTAGGGGGAGATAAGACTAAAGAAAGACTGGTAACACAAGAGTTAACATGGAATGCATCATCATTATCAAATCTCGACCCCCGAAGTGGTCAATGTGAATCTAAAGTCCAAAAGATTATACATTTGCAAAGAAGCGCAAATGAATTACCAGATGCATTCACAGACACAAATAGGGTGACAAAGTCACATATACCAGCATCAAATGCACCCAGAAGCGATTACCATACAAAGAAAACGTGGGAGACTAATAGGTTCCAACGATAAGAACCCATGTAAGTGAAAAGAGCAGAATAAATCAGTTGGTGAAAATTTAATAAATGAAACCCTAGAAGAGGTAAATGTCCCAGAAGAGACAAATATAATTCCAGAGGAAAATGAAAATCCAGAAGACACACTGGTACCAAACGAAAATGAGATCTCTATCAATTATGTATAAAATAGTACAATATGGAACTGAAATGAAACATGTGTTAATGATATATTTGCATATGCTATAGCAACGGATGTAATCAATGAAAATGATTATGTACCTAAAACTCTAGAAGAGTGCATGCACAGAGTTGATTGGCCAAAATGGCAAGAGGCCATAAAGGCTGAGTTAGGTTCCCTTGAAAAGCGAAATGTTTTCAGACCTATAGTCCAAACGCCCATAGACGTCAAACCATTAGGTTATAAATGGGTGTTTGCTATAAAAAGAAATGAAAAGAATGAGATTGTACGATACAAGGCACGTCTTGTAGCACAAGGGTTTTCCCAAATCCCAGGAGTTGATTATGAGGAAACAAATTCCCCTGTAGTAGATGCGGTAACCCTTAGATTTCTAATTGGCCTTGCAATCTCAGAAGGACTTCAAATGAGACTTATGGATGTCGTCACTGCATACTTGTACAGGACAATAGAAAATGACATCTACATAAAAATCCCTAAAGGATTAAAAATGCCTGAAGCATTAAAATTAATACCTCGAGACATGTGTGCTATAAAGCTAAAAAGATCTTTATATGGTCTTAAAAAATCTGGCCGCATGTGGTATAATCGGCTCAGTGAATATCTCAAAAAAGAAGGATACAAGTCTGATGTAATCAGTCCATGTGTTTTTATAAAAAGATCACTCTCAAAATTCACTATAGTAGCAATCTACGTTGATGATATAAACATCATCGGAGCTCCTGAAGAGATAGAAAAAACGGCTAATATATTAAAGAGAGAATTTGAGATGAAAGACCTTGGCACAACAAAATTATGTCTCGGCCTACAGTTTGAGCATCTGCGAAATGGTACATTCGTCCATCAGTCAAACTACATCCAAAAAGATGTTAGTATGTTTTAATATGGACAAAGCTCATCCGTTTAGCATACCCATGGTTGTCCGACCGCTAGATCCTCAAAAGGATCCATACCGCCCTCAAGAAGAAGGCGAAAAAGTACTTGGTCCAGAAGTACCGTACTTAAGTGCGATCGGTGCCCTTATGTATCTTGCAAATAACACGAGACACGATGTTGCATTCTCGGTACATGTACTAGCAAGATACAGTTCAAATCCAACACGCAGACATTGGAATGGAATAAAACATATATTCCGATATCTTTGTGGGACACAAGACTTGGGTCTTTTCTACCAGAAAGATAAAAAGTCTCAGCTTGTTGGTTATGCCGATGCTGGATATCACACCCCAACCGATGGCGGAAACATCGGGATGAGATGAAAACGAAATTGCAAGAGACTTCATAACAATATGTGACAATAATAATTTAATTCAAATTTCATTTCAAAACTAGATTGTCATACAAGATTTAAATACAAGAAAGAACATTGTCTCAAAACAAACATAACATTCAAATAGATAATTTAATCTAGGTGTGTATCTAAGTCCACCTAAATCTTATTTCATCTTGTAACATCATCTCATCATTCAACCTGCAACATGTATTAAAATAGAGTTCAATTCAAAAGCAAAGGCGAGTATACAAGTTTTGTTACATAGCATAATATAGCGTAAAAATAGTTTAAGTACTCATATCTAACATGAATCATATTGAGCAAGTTTACTAGCATGCCGAAACGGTGTACTTATATGTTCAAACCCAAGTTTCCAACGGGTTAAAATAGCCTATCCCAAATAGAATAACGGGAAGTTAACATGTTTAACTTTACAATACCCCAAGTTTCTTGGGTGGTGCGTTAATCCTATAGCGCTATAATTGTTAAGGTAGGCTAGCAAAGTTAATGAAGCATATAATCGACACAAATAGTTTACATTACCATACAAGTCTAAACAAGCATCATATAGTTTCATGTTAACCATGGATAGAGTTAAAATAGTTTCATGTGAAGTGTAATTTTTGTAATCATACATGTTACACCCAAAAGTGATAAAAGGAAAACGGGATCGAGTATACTCACGGTTTTTGAAACGCCCTAACACGTAATAGCTTAAAAACGACGCAACGGAAATATGAGTTTTGAAATTTCTTTCTTTACTAGCTACAATACTTATGTGTAGGCTCAATTACAAAAATGTTGGACGTTTTCTTGGAGGAATTACAACCTTCGCACTTCATTAACATTTCAAAGCATTTCATAATTCAATCTACGTGACCGTTCTTTCCGTACAATCCCAGCTCTTGACTCGATCTCCAATCCTCTTATTCTTCATGATAATGTTAAGTCTGCTCAACCTGCATTCACCACATACATACATATCATTAAGATTTGGTGACGTCATTCTTAAATTAAACATATGCAATCAAATAACCACTCCATATTCCTTCTTCTCATGCTAGTCTTTTCGAATAAGCTTTCCATGTGTAATCATGCATTCCAATTCCTTAAATCTTCACAAGGTCCTTAATAGTGTACCTGCATTCTCATTTCATACTCAAGATCCCGGTTTAATAACTTAACACTCAAACTTATTTAAGTTATACAAACATACACACACATCCCATTCATTCGTAAGCGATAAATCCTGCTTCGTACACAGGCGCAATCATACATATAGTCTAAAACACATACTTCCATACATGATTATGTACACATAAACAAATGTACAAACTATACAAACATACACGCTACATAAGACATCCCAAAAGGGTTTGATAAGACATCCTAAATACAAGCTTTCAAATAAGTAGATCACGTACATATGAACCTACGTGCATTCTCTCTTCTATTCATAATTACCTAGCAGTCCCGACTATCGGGTGGTAATTATTTTCCTAAAAACCAAAACCAACAAAAAGGTTAGTTTTGATCGTTTGAATAAAAGTCCAAACAAGTTCCATGTCCATAACAAACAAAATCGAACAAAATGCCAGCTGAATGGTCCTTGGCGGGGCGCGAGGGCAACCCCTTAATCCTTCGCGGGCCGTAACCGAGGTTGCGTAGCGCGACAGTGAAGTTGACATGTTGTCGCGTAGCGCGACAGCCCCAATTCGACTAAAAACCTCCACTCTGTTACTGTATATTCCCAGCTATGATTTCCAAGAGTATTTCCAAATTACAAATTGCATAACTTTTGATCTACGAATCCGTTTAACACGATTCTTTTTCCTACGCGATGGTAAATCGATTTTTTAACATATGAGCTTGTAATATAACATCCGAACTAAGAATAAACTTAACTTAAAGCCTTCGACTTTACATACTCGTTTCAACTATTCGACCCATTCATATTTTTATTACTAAAATTTGCATATCTCGGACATTCCTCAATCAATTTGCTTAAAACATATTTCTAATTGTCCGTAAGACTTGTCCTTACATTATTGGCTAAATGTCTTTACCCCAGGTCCTTAACCTTTACGTGTTTCATTAGCATTACAAAACTTATGCACATTTATTCGACCCGTTCGTATTTTTGTCAAACAACTCTTTTATTTAAGGGCGAGGCTAAGTATTTCGACCATTAACCCAAGTCCCCGTTTCTCAGTTAACACACTTGTAGGAACTTCTATCCTTTACACAATTATGATACCTTCATTGTCACTTATGCAAATCATACCGAAATGAGTAAACTCTCATTTTGACCCGTTTGATCGACTTAACGAAAATCTTTACTTCTACATACCCATACCTTTCTAAACTCCAATACCATACCTAAACAACTAATACATAACCGTACTTTACTACATTAAGGAGTGATTCCGAATAATCACTCATTTGGTACTAATACTTGATATCCTCATCAAATTTACATTTCGACACAACTTCTAACATTTATCATACAATTAATCACTTTACTAATAAAGAGGGAGTCCGGGAAATTACTTACCTCGTGCGTCCGAATTTACGCATAGCTTCCGTGTTTACCTTCGACCCATGGCGTTTCCATATTTGTGCCCCTATTGACATGACTCCTATCCGTACATGTCATCATAATTATAACACGGTTAGCTTACATACATTCATTCATTCGGCTTTCAAATCATGCAATATTTGTCTTTCGTTAGTTTATTAGCGCATATAAGGGATATGTATCATCATACTTTATTACTACCGTACATGACACATCAACTAGCTAGTTCATAACACATAAGTTTCTTGCATACAACTTTTACCTTTTAACTTCAATCCTATACATAATCCACTCTCATTTTAAATTACGCCATTCACTTACATAACTATTGCATTCACATATAATTCGCATTCCATAACACTTTTCACAAAAGATCAATTCCATATTTTCCATATACAATGCAAGACTTCCTAATTCATTCAAAATTACAAAAATCAACTATTCAAGCATTTAATCGAACACTAGGTGTGCATATAACTTTGTAAGCACTATGTACAAGTATTCAATGCAAAATTTCACTAGTAATCTTCACAACTCATTTAATCAACTAAATTCACATAACTCATTCATTCTACAACATAATAATCCATCAAAATTTCTCAATTTATATGGCTATAAAATCATCATGCTACTAGTTTAAGTGGGTTTTCTTTCAAACCTTCAATACCATCAAATTCAAGCAATAATCATCTTTTAAATGATGATTCTAATTCACATATAAGTTCAATTTCATACTATTTCATGGATTAATCAAAACCCTTATCATTAACTAGCATCAAATCACATAATTCAACTTACCCCATGTTGGAAACCCTTAGATGAATGAGGAATTGATCACATGCATTCGATTTTCATCCAAAAACACATCCAATTTGTTAAATTCTTGCTTAGTTGGAGAAGTAGGGTTCTTCCCTCTCCTGACCTTCCCTGCGTCGCACCCCATACCCACCAAAGCTGGGTTTTTATTTTAATTATGGTTAATATCATAATTTACATGTTCAACCCCTCCAAGTAGCTTTTGTTGTCATTTTTGTATATCTTTCAAAGTTTATAAACTCCTTTGTATATTTAAAACTTAATTAATCATTTAAAGCATTTAAACATTACAATAAGCTTTTATGCATTTTTTGGGTGTTACAGTTTTGCAAGCTTTCCTACTTGAAATCCCGCGAGTGATGTTGGTTGATGGATTAGTTTGGAACACCTAGTCCTTCTACATGAAGAAAACATAGGTGTGTGAGTTTGGGGAAATCAGAAGATTTAGATTCGAAATTTAAACAACATGAAAGTAAACATAAGAAAATAATCATCTAACACCTATGACACTTGTTCTTGACACTATGAAACCCTAAAAGAGTTTTAAATGTTTTCATGGAACAAGGTTCCATTAGAACCATGACAAGTTGTCAAGGTCTAAGATGATACAATCTACTAGCTTGACGAATGTCCATTAGTTCATCACCAAGAGTTCAATTATTTGGTTGTTACATATGTATTACATAGTGTATATAAAATTATATATGTCAAGTATGAGGTAGAAGATTAAAGTCTTCATTTAGGCACCTCTAAGTATCATAGAAATCATGCATGAGGTAGGAAGAACAAAGCTCCCATTTAGGTACCTCCATTGTTCACCACTACACTTGTTGTTATAAACAACAAGGAGGGTCATGAACTTACAAGTAAAAATCAAATAACAACAACTAATCTATGGAAAAACATCAAGTAGTGTGTGGATTTCTATGAAGGATAGCCCAAGCTAGTCCATCTATCACACATTCATCAAGCTTCATGCTTGAACACTACTTGTGGGTGAAAGCCTAACTAAAACAGAATGTTTGTGAGGTTTTAACCTCTGATTTAACATTTCTCAGCCTTGTTTTTAAGCCCAACTAACCATTCAATTGATTATGAGCATTAGGACATAGGTTTGAGATGAGACAGACCCAAGTTCACTAAGATTAACAAAGTTTAAATGTATACAGAAACTAACAATCCACTTTGGAGTCTTTTTGGTGACATTCCAGAGCTTGGTTTTCCATGGAAAACCTCTAGAAATGTTCCTAAGGTTGTTCCAAGCAAGTGGGAAAAAGAATGGATGAAAAACGTTGAGTATTGAGTGAGTTATGCTCACTTTTGTGAAGGTTGATGATTTTGCTCGAATTTCATATTATAGCAGCTTTGAGACTGATTTGAGAGAGTTATGTGAGTGTTTGTAAAGTGGAAATGGCTTGGAAGGCACTTGGGTTTTATAGGGGAAGATTTGGGTTGGGTTTGGTGAGGTATTTAATGCTAAAACAAGTTTAAAAATCAAATAAAACACCAAAAACCCGCTCAAAATCGCGTCTGTCCACAAATCTGCGAACTAGGCTGCTCTCGCGGGCCGCGAAGCCCGAGCCCAAGTTGTTCGCGGGCCGCCACTCTCCCCCATGTGGCTGAAGTTTGATTTAATTACAATTTGCCCCCCTAACTTCTATGTTTTGATGTTTTAAGCCATTTTCAATGTGTTTTAAGCACAATAACCATAGTTAAAGGTATGTTATGTAAATGAAGCATAAACTAAACATAAAACAAGTATAATTAAGTTTATTTGTCGAGAAATAGTATCAATTTCGCGTAATTTAGCATATAGATCAATAGTTTGCAAGTTTGACATTTTTTGCACAAAGTGTGAATGAAGTGTCGTATGGATGATGTTTTTGAACGTGTGAACATGTATGAAGTGTATATAACATAAATGTAACGAAAACGCGAATTTCATTATGATTCAAGTCTTGGATTTTACATCGATTACAACAAACAAACGATTACAAGAACACAAAGTTTCCAAAAATAGAATTACAAGCAATGGTTTCCAAATATAGAAAGTACGAAATAGCAGGGCGTTACACTGGATATCTATCAGATCCACATAAAGAAAAATCTCAAACAGGTTATGTATTCACATATGGTGGCACAACAATTTCTTGGAAGTCAACTAAGCAAACACTTACAGCAACATAATCAAATCATGCCGAACTAATTGCACTATATGAAGCTGGTCGAGAATGCGTGTGGTTGAGATCAATGATTACTCACATACAAGAAGCATGTGGATTAGAACAGACCAAGAAGGAGCCGACGATTATTTATGAAGACAATGCTGCTTGCATAGCTTAAATCAGAGAAGGTTACATCAAGGGTGATCGAACAAAGCACATCTCACCAAAGTTTTTCTCAACACATGACTTGCAGAAAGAAGGAGAAATTGATGTTCGTTAGATCAAGTCAAGTGAAAATTTAGTTGACCTATTCACAAAATCTTTACCAAGAAGCAGTTTCGAGCAACTATTGTAAAACCCGATAGGATCTTTCAATGATATCAAACAAGACTTGTGAGAGTGCGGAAACCAATCACAAGTTGATTCAAGAACATATAATTGAAACCGAAACAATATAAATCATAACAAACCGGGAACTTGCATTCACTGATTAACTGTGACTGATACAAGACTCCACAATGCTGGTTTCGGCTGGCCTATTCCTCTCGAATGACTGATCAACCTCAACTAAATGTTTGAGGTTGACTTATATACTTGACCACATGGACTGAAATCCCTAAGGCCCAAACCGATACCATACAAGACCCAAACTAAACATATTTGACCCAAAACATATATTAAACAAAACATTACATTTCAACCCCTAAACTACTGTAACCCTCTATGAATAAACCTCTAGGTTCCAACAATCTCCCCCTAGGTTTATGCATAGAGGTTCTTCTAACTTCACTTTCCTCCGCTACTTCCCAACCGATCTTTGAAACCACCAAATCCTTTTGTACGAATGTGAATGACTGAAGCAACAGCAGCAGTCCAACCTTTAGCCACTTCTTCGTATTTTTCTGTAACCCTAATCTAATTACGAGCAAGCACTTCTAGATCTTCTTGAGCCAAGTTTAACAAATCCACTTGATCAATCAATCGAAAACTCACATCATCATCACAGATAATCACAGCTTGCCCTAATCGCTCATCATAAGCCCAAAAATGCATTGTCTTCAGAGCACCTTGAGGAATTTTCTTAAACAAGGGAATAGTCTTCTCCTTGATAGTCGGTGGCCATGACACAGTCTTCATCCTTTTTTTGGTGCGTGGATCTCCAACACCCTTAACAGCAGGAGTAACAATGGATTCAGCAGTGTGCATAGAAGGAAATCCACGTGCAACTTCTCTCTGTAATCTTTCAAAGAATAAAAATCCACGTCCGCCAGGCTGATCATCAACGTAAGGTGACCTTGACAAAGTGATCAAGTCCACCTTAGTGAACGTTTGAAACTGAGCAGGATTTTTATACCATTCAACAGGTCCAAACTTCCTCTTAATCCACCATCTGCGTCGATCATGATCAAAACCCCAACTTACTATACCTGAGCAGTTTCCAACTTTGTCATAATAATTTTCACCAACATCCATCAAATGATGAGTGGCTTGAGCATCGTCATCATCAGGATTGCGATTCTTGTTTTTCAGAATTACAAACTCTCTTTTCTTCTTCAACCTCTCAGCTTTTTCCTTGTCAGTATCTTTGTCAGTAACTTTCTTGAAATACTGATCCATTGCAAAAGCTCGTTCAGCATCATCCTTAGCAAAAGCCCTTGCTCGATATTCATTAGCTTTTCTTCTACTATCTATATCAGTTGGATCAGAAAATTCATTGCCAAACTTCTTCTCCAATTTTCCACGTAAATCATATACCACGTTGAACAATAAACTGACATCACTCTGAAGCTGATTAATCTGTTGATTCTTTTACACGATAGTATCTTCAAGCTGAGTGATTTTAGCATCTTTATGGATCGAGTCTTGCTCAAGTACAACTATTCTCTTCTTCATCTCTCTCATACTTATAAACTCATCATCATCACTAGAATCATCATCAAACAGCAATCTCAATGGTTCTTCAGGCCGTTTACCACTTGAACTACAAGGTTCTTCATGAATTGTTCCTGACGAACTTGCAGTGGCAGTGTTAACAGGTGGTGTTGACTCAATGATTGGAGCAGTAACAGTGGTTGTAACCGGAATCTCTGTAGACATATCATCCACATCCATTCTAGATGTATCAACATCAAAATCAAAAACCGTGTCAGTAGCAGTAGCGGTAGCAGATGCATCTTTCTCGAAGTCAAAATCATACAAACCATCTTCATCCTCAGCATCAGTCAAGGGTTGATTTTTGTTTTGTTCAACATACACACCAGGTCGAGGATCCCTTCTTCTTCTCTTCACTTGTTGAATTTCAGGATCCTTTGGGTCATTAGACGTTTGCTCATCATTTTGAACTGAAAGATCGGAAGGAGGATTTCCCATCTTTTCAGTTATAGATTTTAACAACAGATCCAAACTTTTAGACATAATCACTAGAGGAACAGTAGCACTAACTTCAGCTTCAGGAGGAAGCTCAACTTCATCATCATCATCATCATCATCATAGCTGATTTCAATGCCTTCATCGTCAGAGTTTATCGTAAAAATCTCTGTCTCAGGCTCTTCTTCAGTGGCACCTTGAACAACATGTTCTTCAACAATGATAGCATTAACTGACACGTTAGCTGGTGCAACATTGACAGGCGCAGATTGTACTACTACAGGTGCAGCAGCCACATCTTCAGTCTCAGCAAACTGACCGAATTTCTCTAAAGGAATTCTACCTTCAAACTTCTTTTCAGTACCCTTCTTAGACGTAAGAGCACCAAAGCATGCAGGCCCCATTAGTTTCAACTCCAAGGTATTTCCAGATCTCTCCAACTCTGGATAACGTGCGTTAAATATCATTTGTAAGCACCAATGCATGCAGGCCCCATGAGCACGGCCCCGTGGTCAGATTGTTAGTAACGGAAACTTACAGAAGGTGGATAAGGGGGCGTGTTTGGTGAACACGACCCCGTGTGGGCAGAAATAAAACAGAAATCTGCAGAAATTAAACAAACAGCAGGTTCTGGGCGGTGGACACGGGGCGTGCTGGCTGGGCACGACCCCGTGTGGACAATCTGCAATTATTGAAAACAGGTTTCGGCTTTCGGTTCTGCTTTCCCGAATTTTGTAGCACTATTATTTAGTGCTTCAAGCCTCGTAGGTACCTGTTTTACTAATAAATACCACACCAAACAAAATAACAGACATCCTACTTTACCATAGTTTCATCATCCACAACAAAAAAAAATGCAGGAAATTAAAAGAGTTACGGAAAGTAAATTGTTCAACAATGGCACGCAGGCCATGAAATTGTTTGAGAGAGATAAAGGGTTAACCTGTTACGACCTTCAACCATGTTATGTTACCTCCAACACCTCTAGCTCAATCCATGTCGTCATCCTCGTCATCATCCCCTCCTTGGCCCGCCATGTACTCCCGGATGTTGCTGATATCATCCTGCGTGTCGGAGATGTTCCTTTCTATAACTCCGAACCGGTTGTACGTGTTGCTGGCCATATTGTAGGTGTTCCGGGTGCACATGAGATTTTCCTGCAACAAATCCTGTAAACTTTGAAAGTTAGGAAAACCACCTCCTTGAGAGGAAGATTGGCCCGGATCACCATGATGCTGGTACTGGTACTGGGGAGGAGGACGGATTTGTGGAGCATGAAGGACGAGAGCTGCTTGAGGGTTCCACGCATGCCCTTGAACCGTCTGAAATCTGATCGTCCCGTCATCTGCTTCGTTGATTAAGTTCATGGAGCGACATATGACAAGGTCCACTTTTCCCGACCATGGGCCCTTCTTGAAGGACCTTGGCATCCTTTGCACAAAATGCTTGAAAAGGCGGTAGACCCACCCTCCAAAAAAGATAGGAGTCGGGGGAGTAGCAAGTTGGTTCAAGTGCATGTTGCGAAGTAGTAGGTGTGGAACATCGAGATTTATACGGTTGTGAATGCAGTGGAGGACTATCAGATCACGCAAACCTACAACACCACCACTGTCATGCCTTTGGCAGAGGGAGTAGCTGAGGACCCTATGGATATAGCGGTAGAGAGGGTCCCTCAACTGTGTGCTCTTGGTCTGGCTTGCGTTATAGTATCCCTCCCCAATCTGAGCCCATGCAGCTTGGCGTTGTTCTTATGGAAGTTCGCGGATACCACCAGTGTTCTCTTCATCTCCAGCATCCTCTTCCGAATACAACCTGATGATTGCCCCAAACTGTGCAATTGAGATTGAGTAAGTATCTCCTCCACCACGGAATTCCACCCCCTCATTGTCAAACGGCTCCGCTCTTGCCTTGAAGGCAAATGTGCTATAAAATTCCATGTTATACTCGTGCACAGAGTGAAGCCGAGTGCAAAGAGCTGCTCGTAGCGGACCAGTAACAAGGTTGTTGAAGCGGTCGATTTGGCCTACTGCTTCTAGAGTATCCAAGCAAACTTGTCGGGGATTTTCTTCAGGCCTTGTCTTGAGAACTTCAAATCGTGCTTGAGCAACATACTCATTCGGGCTGAACCTAGTAAATTTCTTGGCCATCTGAAATAAAACACCAACAATTAGCATGAAACAGTAAAATTTTCGAAGAAAACTGAAAACAGTCAGCTGAACACGACCCCGTGTTCAGCGGACACGCCCCATGTTTGCTGAAAATAGCTGGACACGCCCCCGTGCTCGCTGAGCACGACCCCGTGCTCAGGCGTCTGTTTCCCAAAAATTTGATTTTTCAACCCGGTTTCGAAAACTTGAAAATTTTTGGTCCAGTAGGGGCGGTTTTCCCCAAAAATGAAACCCCAAGTGCCGTTTTTCCCAAAACAAACTGTTTACCCCTTCAATTTCATCTTTTTCGGTTCAAAAACAAGGGTTTGAGGTTTTTGTGAGAAATCGGGCAAATCTACAAACAATACAAGTTGATTTACTTCCTATAACATGCATCTATACTAATACTAACAGATCTAAGCAAAAATTTGAGGTTTGATTTGGTTCAAGTTGAAGAACCCTAGATTTTTCCCCAAATTTTTGATGTTATACTACATGCAAGTGATTAAACTAACTAATTATGATGATAGAATCATACCTTGACGTTGTCGGAATTCGGAAAAATGTGGAAATCTGCAGAAATTTCCGGTGGAACCAGAGAGTTTGCGGGGAAACGGGGCGTGTTGAAATGAGAAAATGAAAGAAAAAGGGGTTTTATCCCCGACAGTTGCGCGGATACGGCCCCGTGGGCGGGCAATTTTAATTTTTTTTATATAAGTGCTCATGTGAGTGCCCTGTTTTCCCGAAGCTTGGTTTTAGAAATCTTACCGATTTAGATGCTTTCCCGATGTTCGTAACTTGCAACGTATGATGTTGATGCTCAAACCTTCGTTTCATTCCTCGGCGGCTTGTAGCGAGATTTCCTCCTCTTCATCCTTAATAAATCCTTGATAGAGCTTTAGCCATTGGCCATTGACTTTGAATGGGATTCCATTCCAAGATTTAATTTCAATTGCACCGTGTGGAAAAATGTGTGTGATGGAAAAAGGTCCTGACCACCTAGACTTTAATTTACCATGAAATAATCGAAGTCGCGAATTAAACAATAGAACTTGATCTCCTACCCGAAATTCATTAGGCTTAATGTGTTTATCATGCAAATTTTTCATTCTTTCCTTATAAATTTCAGAGTTAGAGTATGCGTGATTTCTTAATTCGTCTAATTCATTTAATTGACAAAATTGATTTTTACCGGCAATTTCTAAGTCTAAGTTTACGTTTTTAATTTCCCAGTAGGCTTTGTGTGCTATTTTTACCGGCAAATGACAACTTTTTCCATAGACAAGCTTGTATGGGGTTGTACCTATTGTTGTTTTATATGCAGTTCGAAAAGCCCATAGAGCGTCGTCTAATTTATCAGCCCATTCCTTTTTATTTAATCCTACGGTTTTTTCAAGTATTCTTTTTAAACCTCGATTAGTCACTTCGGCTTGTCCGTTTGTTTGAGGGTGATATGCTGTTGAGACCCGGTGATAGACCCCATACCTTGTTAAAAAAATTTCAAGTTGATGGTTACAAAAATGGGTGCCTCTATCACTTATTAATGCTTTTGGAGTTCCAAAATGAGAGAATAATCGTTTCAGAAATCTTACAACCCTTCCATCGTTTGTTGGAAGTGCCTCGGCCTCGGCCCATTTAGACAAGTAATCTACCGCCACAAGTATATATTTGTTTCCTTTTGATGGTGAGAAAGGTCCCATAAAGTCGAGTCCCCACACATCAAAGATTTCACAAACAAGAATGCCATTTTGTGGCATTTTGTTTTTGGAAGAAATATTACCTGATCTTTGGCAAGCGTCACATGTCTTGATAAGAGTTTGAGCGTCTTTCTAAATGGTTGGCAAATAAAATCCTGAATCAAATACCTTTCGTGCGGTACTAGCGGCACCATGATGTCCTCCGTATGGACCTTCATGACAATGGCGGAGAATTCTTCTTGCTTCACTACGATGTACGCATCGACGGATTAGTTGGTCGGCACACATTTTGAAAAGATAAGGATCTTCCCAAAAATAGTGTTTTACATCGGCAAGGAACTTTTTTCTTTGGTGATATGACCATCCTTTCGCGACTACACCGCTAGCTAAGTAGTTAGCATAGTCGGCGTACCATGGCTCTTCTCGGTATTCCACCATTTCCAGAGACTCCATTGGGAATTTTTCGTTGATTAGCTCGTCCCTAGTTGCCTCCATAGCTGGGTCTTCCAGGCGGGAAAGATGATCTGCCGCGGTGTTTTCTGCTCCTCTTTTGTCTTTTATTTCAATGTCGAATTCTTGGAGGAGTATAATCCACCGAATCAAACGTGGTTTAGCATCCTGTTTCTTAAAATGATATCGAATGGCTGCGTGGTCTGTATAAACTATCGTTTTAGAAAGAACAAGATAAGAACGAAATTTATCAAAAGAAAATACCACAGCTAGTAATTCTTTTTCTGTTGTTGTGTAATTTTCTTGTGCATCATTAAGTGTTTTACTAGCATAATAAATTGGGTGAAAATGCTTATCTTTTCGTTGTCCCATGACAACTCTAACTGCAAAGTCACTTGCATCACACATGATTTCGAAGGGTAATTTCCAATCAGGTGCTATCATGATAGGTGCATTGACTAGCATTTCTTTTAGTGTTAGAAATGTTTGGTTGCAATCCTTGTCAAAGATAAAAGTGGCATCTTTTTCAAGTAATTTTGTTAGAGGCCTTGAGATTTTTAAAAAGTCCTTGATAAATTGCCTATAAAATCTGGCATGCCCAAGGAAACTTCTGGTAGCTCTAACGGAGGATGGGGGTGGTAATCGAGAAATAGTGTCTATTTTTGCTCGATCAACCTCCATTCCTTCGCTTGAGATTTTATGACCGAGTACTATTCCCTCTGTTACCATGAAATCGCATTTTTCCCAGTTAAGGGCGAGGTTAGTTTCCTCACATCGGGATAGCATTCGTTCAAGTTTATCGAGGCATTGGTCGTATGAATCTCCAAAGATAGAAAAGTCGTCCATGAAGACTTCCATTGTCTTTTCTATCATGTCATGGAAGATGGCCACCATGCAACGTTGAAAGGTTGCGGGGGCATTACATATACCAAAAGGCATGTGTCGATAAGCAAAAGTTCTGTTGGGACATGTGAATGTTGTCTTTTCTTGGTCTTCGGGTGCTATCGGTATTTGAAAGTAACCTGAAAAACCATCTAAGAAGCAATAAAATTTGTGACCGGATAATCTTTCTAACATTTGATCAATAAAATGTAAAGGAAAGTGATCTTTCCTTGTTGCCTTATTTAATCGACGATAATCTATGCATACTCTCCATCCTGTGACGGTTCTTGTTGGTATTAATTCATTTTTCTCATTAGTTACTACTGTCATACCTCCTTTTTTAGGAACTACTTGGACGGGACTTACCCAAGGGCTATCGGAGATTGGGTAAATGAGTCCGGCGTCAAGTAATTTGATGACTTCGTTCTTAACCACTTCTTGGACGTTTGGATTTACTCTACGTTGTGGTTGTATTACCGATTTATAGTCATCGTTCATTAAAATTTTGTCCGTGCACATGGAATGACTTATTCCTTTAATGTCTACAAGCTTCCAAGCGATCGCGTTTTTGTGTTTTTTCAAAAGTGTGACTAATTTTTCTTTTTCTACACTAGTTAACTTTGACGAAATAAGTACAGGTAATTTACCATCTTTGTCGAGAAAAGCATATTCCAAACCTTTTGGAAGTTCTTTGAGCTCAAGAGGTGGGTCTTTAGGAGACTCCTTATTTGGTTGCTCATTTTGGTCAAGAACCAAAAAGGTTTGTTCTATGGCGACCTCTTCTTCAACAAAGTGGTCAATTTCTTCCCTTGTATCGGGTGGTTCATCTCCATCTTCAATTAGGGGGTCATCATTGCCGAATGGATATTTCATTGAACGCTCAAGATCGACACTTTTTTTGAATGCCCCTAATTGAATGGGTAGATTGTTATACTTTCGATTTTTCAAAGCTTCGTAGGTCTTTACAAAAGGTCGTCCCAACACTAGTGGAGCGTCATCAAGGATGACGAAGTCGGTTGGGATTACCAATTGATTGGTTTGAACCAACACATCCTCAACTACCCCTATTGATATTACCGTTTTCCGATTAGATAGAAAAATGAGTATTTGAAGTGGAGAAAAATCACTAATACTTAATTTTTCGAAAATGTAATTTGGCATTATATTAACACAAAGATCTTTATCAATTGTGATATTACTAATAAAGGAATTTTGAAAAAAACATGGAACCGGTGTAATGTTAATTTCAAATGGATCTTCTTTTATTAGCGTAGTTTGATCATTTGTTAACTTAATGCTTATCATTTCATCAATTTTAGTGTTAGTGTTTAACTCTTTTAAAAACTTAGCAAGAGTGGGTACTAAGCAATGATTTTCGAAAGAAGGTAACAAGAGATTAATTTCTTTAAAATTAGACTCTTCTTGAATTTTAACATTGTCAGACTCACCTTTTTCGTTGTTTAACTCATGTGTCAGTTTTTCACTTACTTGCTCTTCCATTTTTACCTTTTCAACTATCTCTTCTTTATTACATGTTAATTCTTCCCTTGCGCGGGACTCCTCATCCCTTGCGCGGGCTTCTTTTATACAGCGCTCAATAGTTTTAATGTGTTCTATTATCTTATCGGCTATGTGGGTGATAGAATAAGGATCATCAAAGCTTGAATTCGGAGGTTCGATCCTTGGTTCCTCATAATACTCATATGAGGTAGATGGTTCATACCATTGTTCCTCATTGTAAGTATATGGTGGATAAGGTTCGTAACTTGGTTCTTCATAATATTCATATGAGGTAGGTTGTTCACGCCATGGTTCCTCATAGTAAGTATATGAAGTTTGAGGCTCATATCTTGGTTCCTCAAAGTATGAGTATGAAGGCTCATACCTTGGTTCATCAAAATATGAGAATGAGGGAGAAGGTTCATACCTTGGGTCTTCATGTATGAAATTGATGGCTCGTACCTGGGCTCCTCATAGTATGTGTATGAAGGGGATGGCTCAAAGAGGTCACAATATTGTACCGAATGAGGGTTACCACAAATGGTGCAATAGTCTTCTCTATAATCATCATCCTCATAGTGGTAGTTGTAATCTCCTGAGTATTGATCCATAAGAATCACTCAGTAGACCCCAACAGAGTCTCGGGACCAGAAAACAAAAATAAAAACGGAAACAGAGGCTGGACACGGCCCCGTGTTCAGCGAGCACGGCCCCGTGTTCAGGTTCTGTATCTGGGCGTTTTAATAAAAGTGACTGGTTTTGTGTGTTGCACGGGGGCATGTTCAGCGAACACGACCCCGTGTTCAGACTCTGTATATGGGAGTTTGTTTAAAAATATGCAGCACGGCCCCGTGTTCAGTGAACACGGCCCCATGTTCAGTCTACTGTAAATGCAAAAACTAACTAAAATGCAGAAAATGTGCGTGCGATTTAAAAAGGTTTTGAAAAACTGATTAGGCTGTCGATTTTAAGCTTTCTTAAAATCCTTGTGTCCCTGGAAACGACACTAAAAACTTGATGCGTGTGTAGCGTTATATAATTTTAGTTATATTTTAAGCCCTTTTTAACACTTTAGTCAAGTTTTAAATTTATAAAACACGATATTTTACTAACAATAGACACACATATGGGCAAGTGCACCCATCGTGAGCGTAGTATAGCGTTGGTAAGATACCGAGGTCGTCCAAGGACACAAGAGCTTTTAGTACCGGTTTATTCTCAACGTCTAATCAAATCAAAATTTTAGAAAAGGTTTTAAACATGAAAATAAAAACTAAAAAAATGCTGAAAAATAAAATAAAAATAAAACAGATAGACAAGATGAATCACTTGGATCCAACTCGCCTTTAGTGTAACCTTTGATGATTTCCGCACTTTTGCACTTTTTAAGAGATTATCTTAGTTATAGTAGTAGGCCCCTCTTTTGAAGGTGACGTTACCTCAACCCAGTAGTTTGAGTTAGCAAGGATACAATCCTAAAGGGTCGGAATATTGAAAGATAATTAATTAAGTTATTAATGCGTAATGTGGTAGGCCCCTCTTTTGAAGGTGACGTTACCCTCGGCTAAGTGGTTTGAGTCAGCAGGGAAACAATCCCAAGTAGCCGGGTTAATGTATTAATAGTAGTTTACATATGAGGGGATCAAGACATTCGCACCCCCGCCATCCAATACCAGTGGGTATTGAAGGAGGTCCTAGTAAGCTTGACCCAGGTCCTTGCAGGATCTATACACTGAACAAGGCAAGAACCTTACCAAACCATTCCCTTAACCCCCCGACCAGGTAGCCAACATATCTCTATATAGACCGTAGAGATATGAATGGTGTAAATCTTTTATTTTATATAGACAGTAAAATAACGCCAAGACACCACGGACAAATGATAAGGAAGTTTCACCTTCAACATAAGAAACTAGTTATTAAAGTCATTACTACAAAACCAAATAAAAAGTGCGAAAAAACTTAAAAAATAAAAGTATTACACTAAATGCTTGTCTTCACCAAGTGATGTAAGAGACTTAGGCAAACATGGCCTTTGATTGTCAAGAACTCTTACTATCAATCTTGGATCCCGAGACTACTACACACACTCTATGATGGATGATGGATGATGGTGGTGGATGTGGGTGTTGTGATGGTGGTGGAGTGTGGGTGAAGTGGGAGAGAGGTGGTTTATCAAGGGATGCCTTTGAAGTGAACCAAACACCCCTATTTATAGCCTGTACAGAAGCCCGGACACGGCCCCGTGTCCATCCACTTTCTCTTTCTTCATTAATTGCACTTTGTCTACATTAGCTCCACACGCCCCGTGTCCGCTGGGCACGGCCCTATGTGCAGAAGCGTATCTGTACTATCAAGATTTGCTTGGATTCTGTGAATCTTAGCATTGACCATGCCCCGTGTCGAGTTGGGCACGCCCCCGTGTCGGGAATAGAAGCTTTTATAGCTTTGTCCTTTCTGCAGACATCTGGCCACGCCCCCGTGTCCACTGGGCACGGGGCCGTGGTCAGCCTTCTGTCTTCTTTTTTTGCTTGGGAAGATGTAGTCGAGGGGTCGGGCATGCCACGTTTATTCCTTTTCTTGTAATTATGTTAGATTTTGCTGCATATTTGCTTCTTTTGTTCATTTACGCTCATTTAATCCTGAAAATACAAAAGGAAGACAAAAGCACACTTTTTCCAACATTAGTACTAAAAAAGGGTTAGTTTTATGCCTCATTTGATGTAATTTATATGTTGCATTTTACACACATCAGAAACGCAAAAGTGTAAAGTAGAATACTAGTAGTAAGGGTTTCAAAAGAACATAGGTGATTCAACACTGAATGCAATGAAGGACCGAGTGGAAAATAGTATGCTAAGGAATGGTTATGTATCGACCTGTTATGAATGAGAAGGATAAGGGAAATTAATGCGTTAGAGAATGGTCATGTGTTAACTCACTATGAATAAGTCAAATGATCTACAGTTTTAAAAAGAATCTAGAAATGACTAGTATGTAAACAAGATGATTTAATTAACGCCATACTCGAAAGAATGTGAATGAAAGGTGCTAATCATACATTTTATAGGAAAGAACGATCCGAACTCTTGGTGAGTAAAACGTCTAACTCATGAATCATAAGCGTGAATTGGTAGATTGAATATGAACTAAGGAAATGAAGGATAGGAACTTATGTGATTAATGCTAGAATGAAGAATCATGAGTGAAACATGTGTGAGAAGGAAAATTCATTGAACCACCATGATGGGTAAACGTATAAAAGTCATATGCTTAATAAGAAAGGTAGAAGCAAACCTTAAACTTGATTCGATCGCGAGTATGTTCTTGCAATAGTATGCACCTTGAATGAATTCAACAAATGAACCGCTAACGATGAAGTGTGCTAGTAGCTAGCATTATTAAAATGAAAGCGATACTATTAAGAGCTCATGATAAGACTCCGACTTTTATGTGATTATGAAAGTAAAATGCTGAACTTAAGAAGGTAGGTACAATACCTGCCATTATGTTTATTTAAGAATAAGACCGTTAGCCAAAGAATGTATGGGTGTTATAGTATGCCCTTTGAATGATTATAGTGAAATGGTAGGAGTACAAAATGTGAAAGGTTTCGGGGACGAAACCTCCTTTAAGGGGGGTAGATTTGTAACACCCCAAATTCCATGGGATTTTTAATTTAAGTTAGATATGAATAAGCAGGGTGTAACCCCCCAAAACCCATATGTTTAACTTACGAACGTGTTTACTTGTTTTATGGCATGAAGTGGGTTAACCGGTTTTAAATAACTTAGTTAAAGTATGAGTTAAATAGAGAGGAAGGAAGTTTGTGACAAATAAGAAAAATGGCAAACTTGAGGGACTAAACTTGGTGGAATGGAATTAAGTTTATATATAAAAAAAGAAAGAGCTAGAATGTGTATATGTGTGTGCGTGAAATGTCCGGAGAAAGAAAGAGAGGAGAAAACCCTCTTACAAGAACAAGTATGCAATTCCAACTCAAATCAAGATCAATTGGATGTGAAATCAATGCATGCAAGAAGAATCCTTACTATCTAGACAAGATAAACATGTGGTAAGTTGTAATTTGTCATTTGGTGATCTTGTATGAAGTGGGTTTGTGATCAATCCTGAAATTTGTTGAAATTGAGCATGGATATGTGTTAGAATGACCAAATAGAACTTGTTTTACGTATGATATCAAGTAATTGGATGTTTGAAGGTGAAACCCACTTGGGTTAGTGAAAATGTCGACATGGGTATAACACCCATGTCCAATCCATGTTCAAAATTTGATGTAGTATGTTGTATGTGATGAATACTTGTTAGATAAGTTGAGTATGGTATGGAATTAGGTTGATTTTAGTTGTATTTGATTGATGAAGGAAAGAAGTAGGAGGATGAGCATGAGATGCTTGTACAATGTGCTTAGAAAGTAGTACGCACACCAAGTGTTTGTTGAAATGCCTAGGTGAGATTAATAGATGAAACTGTATGCAAATGATGGATGAAAGTATATAATGTGTGGAGATGATGTAATTCGGTGATAATTAAACATGAGAAATTTGTTTTGAATGGAATACATGTAGGATTTTGGTTAATTATATGATTGGGTAGAATTATGCATTAGAACTTGTACTCTATGCTTGAATGATGAGGTGCGCAACATGTGTTGGACCAATTGCCTATTGGTAATTTAGAAATGAATGTGCACTAAGTATATAACATATGAACTTGCTAGTAAATAATGATGTTGTGATTATGTTAAATAGACTAACCTTGAATGTGGTTGTCAAATGTAAGATAATGAAAGCATTAGCATGTGAAAGTATGTGTATGTGTATGTGAATGTGTATGTGTATGTGTATATAATTTGGTGATCATGTGGTTGTAAGCATATTACATCATGAGTTTGAAATGTATATAATGTCATTAGTATAGGCTAATATGATGACACGGATATATGAGGTTAAGTAGAAAGTTCATATGATAAACCGTTGACTTCTGAAAGTCAACTGTGCATAAGTAGCAAGGTTAGGCTGTTGTCACACTTGTAATTTTATAGAATGTCAAATGGTATGTGTTATATCGATATGTATTATATGTGATGACGTGATGAATTATATGATTTGAAAAGATATGATTGTGGGAATATGCCTTATGCTTGTTAGAATTGACTAATGAAAGTCAAATGTGAGATATGCATTTGATATGATCGTTAATATGTACAATCATGTATGCTAACAAGAATGTGATTGCGATGACATGAAAGTATAGGGATCATGCCGAGATGGAATCAAGCACGAAAGGCTAATGGGCCAAGATGAGGCAAGGAAGCGGATACGAACACGGACACATAAGGTAAGTGATTTTCGGAATCACTTCTTATTTATAAATGAAGTTAAGATGGTAAGCCGTTGGTGGTCATCTATGTTGGAATTACACGGTAGAAGTGAACGGGTCAAAATGTAGAAAGAAATATAGCGTGATGCGTTAGATGTTTTGATCTTAGGGTTAAGTAGTAAAAGGATATGGGGGCTTGAATTATGGTCATGTTACAACTTGGAAGCATGAAAATGTGGAAGAAGGAAGTTCAGATATCTAATGGTTGTCTTTTGAAAATTAAAAAGGAAGAAGGGTTAGAGTGAAAGAACCCATCGTAAGCTACGACAGGTCAGTCGTAGCTTACGGCCATGCAGACAAGGGGAAACAACAGCAAGTTGCCGTAATCTATAGCCAATGTTCACTCAAGAGTTGAAATGCTCACTCAACAAGAATGTTCACTCAACAGTTGGAACGTTCACTCGTTAGCAAGAATGTTCACTCAACAGTTTGAACGTTCACTCGTCAGCAAGAATGTTCACTCAATAGTTGGAACATTCACTCGTCAGCAAGAATGTTCACTCAACAGTTTGAACGTTCACTCGTCAGCAAGAATGTTCACTCAACAGTTTTGAACGTTCACTCGTCAGCAAGAATGTTCACTCAATAGTTGGAACATTCACTCGTCAGCAAGAATGTTCACTCAACAGTTTGAACGTTCACTCGTCAGCAAGAATGTTCACTCAATAGTTGGAACATTCACTCGTCAGCAAGAATGTTCACTCAACAGTTAGAACGTTCACTCGTCAGCAAGAATGTTCACTCAACAGTTGTAACGTTCACTCAAAGTATGTGTGGGAAAGAAATAAGTTTGGAGATATGTATATGTATAGATCTACCTACATGTTAGTGACGGAATCCATAGGTAAGCATGAATAGAAATGAACATGCATGTAAGTTTGTACGTATGAGACTTATTTATATGGATGTTTGTGACTAGGATATGTTAGTAAAATTATATGGGAATGTAAGTGGTATATAAGAGCTTGTATGTATGTGTGTGTGTGTGTATAAATATACGTATGTGTGTATATGCACGAAGTGGGATTGATTGTACACGAAAGAATAGAGCTTGTATACATGTATGCATGGCTACAATACGTTTGAGTATTAACGTTACTAATCAAGTGCTTTGAGAATGAAATGAAAATGCAGGTATACTATCGTTGTCCTTATGAAGATTTAATGATTGGGATGCAAGATTGTACTTGGAATGATAATCGAAAGGATTAGTATGAGTAGAAAAAAAAATGCGGCATGGTCATTTAATTATGTATATTTAGATTATGAATGACGTCACCAAATATTAATGATGCGCATGCATGTGGTGATTGCAGGTTGCACGGAATTAACATCATTATGGAGTCTAAGAGGTTGAAGATCGAGTCAAAGAGCAAGGATTGTACGGGAAGAGCAGTCACATGACTTGTATTTATATATTACATTTGATGTGTTAATTAAGAATGAAGGTTGTAAATCTTTTCAAGAAAGTGTTTGATATTTTAGAAATGAACCTCCAAGTATGTAATATAGATAAGAAAGAAAGAATTTTTGAGTCGGTATTTTCCGTTGCGTCTCTTTTGGTTAAAACGTGTTAGGGTGTTACAAGAAAACTTTATGTACAAATTTACCTACGACAAACAAAAACATGCTCAGTCGGTATAACAGATCATTTTCAGAAAATCCACAAGCACTTGAAACTTCAAACTGCTGACAGTTTTTGTGAACAAATCGACAGCATTTGCATCTGTGTCGATTTGTTCCAGTTTGATAAGACCTCGGTCAAAACAGTCTCGTATAAAATGCACTTTAATATCAATGTGCTTGGTTTTTTAGTGGAAGACAGGATTTTTCACAATTTGTATAGCAGCATCATTATCGCAGTAAATGGTAGTGTTAAGATAAGTCAAACCGTAGTCCTGCAATTGATGTTGCATCCACACCACTTGGGAGCAAGACGCCGAAGCCGCAACGTACTCTGCTTCAGCTGTGGAAATAGTCACTGTTTGCTGTTTCTAGAATTGCCAAGAAATGAGCCTGTCACCCAAATTTGACATCCAGCTGATGTGGATTTCCTGTCCTTGTCAGTGCCTCCAAAGTTACTATCATAAAACGCAAAGAGGTCAAAATTGGAATCCCTCGGATACCACAGTCCAAACCGAGGTTGGCCTTTAAGGTACCGAAAGATTTGTTTAACAGCAGTAAGATGAGAAGTTTTAGGATTAGCCTGATATCGCGCGCAGTTGCAGACAGCAAACATGATGTCTGGATGGCTCGCTGTTAGATACATCAACGACCCGATCATAGACCTATAAAGGCATTGATCAACAGGGGATCCTTCTGCATCTTCAGTCAGCAAAGGTCTTTCTGCCATTGGAGTTTTAGCCGGTTTTGCGTCTGTGTACTTAAATTTCGCCATCACATCGTCCACATACTTTCCTTGATGAATAAGAATGCCTCGAGAATCCTGTTTGACTTGTAAACCCAAAAATAATGTCATTTCTCCAAGCGCACTCATCTCAAACTTCTTTTTCATCACTTTCTCAAATTCCTTGCAAAGATTAGATCCTTGCCCACTCTCTTGATAAACAGAGTCTGGTCTATTGTGCCACGTGTATACCCATGAGACAGAAGATGTTCAGTCAGGGTCGCATACCAAGCTCTTAGTGCTTGGTGCAGTCCATATAAAGCCTTATCAAGCTTGTAGGCATATTCGGGATGATCTGGGTGGACAAACCCCGATGGTTGCTCAACAAAGATTTCCTCCTTCACGTCTCCATACAAAAACGCAGTCTTGACGTCCATCCGAATGGCCTCAAGTCATGCAACCGGGGCGTAAACTTCATTATAGTTCAGTCCCTCTATCTGTCTGAATCCCTGGACCACCAATCTTGCTTTGTTTTGAACAATAACTCCTGCAGAATCTTGCTTGTTTCTGAAAACCCATCGAGTTCCAAGTTTTCGTTTCCCTTTCGGCACCTCCATAAGCTTCCATACTCCTAGCTTCTCGAACTGATTCAGCTCTTCATGCATAGCATCGACCCATCCTGGTTCCTGCAAAGCTACATCAATGGTTTTAGGCTCAATTTGAGAAATGTAGCATGAGTATAAGCAAAGATTAATGGTTCCTGATTGGCTCCTGGTTTGAACTCCTGCATTTACAGGACCAATCACGTTCTCAATAGGATGATTTCTTTGAACGCTTGTTGGAATGGCAAATTCTGGTACATTCTCGTCTTGAATTGTGTTGATGTTGCTCGACTCCCCCTCATTAGGTGCTACAGTACTGTGAACCATAGGAGTAATAACAGTACAATCTTCAGGGATTGGATCAGTAAACAACTCAGATCCAGAGGTGTTCGAGTGAACACCACTTGATGATGCACCCTCAAGGGATTGACGGGACATTGGGTGCTCTGTAAATCTCATTCTTGGTGGATCAATAGTATGATTTCGCGAGCTCCCGTCATCATGTTCCTCTTCTTCTGTATCACCAAACGAAATAGGTTGTTCCGGAGTCGACACACCTGCATCAGGGGAAACACTAGACAAAATGTTAAAGGATTTGAACAAATCAGCATAATCATATAACCAATCTGGACCAACTCTAGCGTCCATAGAATTTTCTTCGAGCCTTTCAATGTTGCATGACTCGACGACCTTCTTGGTTACTTTATTGTACACTCTATATGAAGATCCTTTAGCGTATCCAATAAAGAAACATTCGTCCCCTTTGACCTCAAACTTACCATTAGAGTCCATGAGTAACAATACACACGGACAACCAAAGATACGGAAGTGTGAGACTGAGGGTTTACGTCCTTCCAGAATCTCGTATGGAGTTTTCATATGACCTTTGTTTACTAAAGCATGATTCCGGATGTAACAAGCCGTGCTAACTGCTTCGGCCCAGAAGAAACTAGGAAGCTTTGAGTCGACCAACATGGTTCGTGCCGCTTCGATAAGAGTACGATTTCGTCTCTTAGCCACTCCATTTTGTTGTGGAGTTCGTGGCGCACTGTACTGTCGTTCAATTCCCTTTTCAGCGCAGAATGTATCTAAGGTGATATTTTTTAATTTGGTTCCATTGTTTGATCGGATTTCTTTCACCCTTGTACTAGCTTGATTTTCAACTAGAGTGACAAAGTGTTTGAACAAACTCGCTACCTCATTCTTGTGACTAAGAAAGTAAACCCATGTGTAACGAGAGTAGTCATCTACGATCACAAGACAATACGCCTTCTTGCTAATGCTCAGCACATTTACATGACCAAAAAGATCCATGTGTAGTAATTCAAGCACGGCTTTTGTCGAAGGTGTAGACTTGGACTTATGATGCTTTCGGTGAGCCTTTCCTTTTGCGCAAGCAATACACTTTTCTACCATCATGAAGTCTTTGATTGGTAGACCACGGACCATTTGACCTTTAGCAAGACGATTCAGATTTTTCATATTCACATGCCCAAAGCGACGATGCCACAGCAGACCATCATGTTTTGAAATCTTTGAGAAAAGACAAGTGATTTCCTCACACGGTTTCTTGTTCATGTCGATAACATACGCGTTTCCTTTTCTCTCAGCAATCATCAAGAACCAATCCTTAGGTATCACGATTCGCGGTTTAAGTACATAACATCCCTTCTTTGTGAAATGAACTGAATTTCCTCTGTCACAGATTTGCGAGATACTTAGCAAATTGTGTTTCGGTTCTGGGACGTAATTCACATTCTCGAAGCTCAAAACGCCGTTTCTCACTGTTCCTTTTAACGTGATTCTGCCTGATTTTCCTCCCGCAAAAGAGACATATCCACCATCAAATTCTTTTACATTGACGAGTTGGGACAAGTCTCCTGTCATGTGCCTGGAACAGCCACTATCCATGTACCAAAGTCGCACGGTAGTCCTCCATAGTTGTTCCTGCACGATCAGCGGGATCAGTTAGTTTTAGGAACCCAGCCCATAGTGGATTTGGGTTTCCTTATGCGTCAATGTATGTCACTTCCTGCCAAACTAGATTGTCTTTGTTTAAAAACTTTGATGGGTTTTTATTGGCAGATTTCTGTTGAGATATGTTCGATTGAGCAGCCTTAGCTTTGGGTTTCCAATATTGGTGTGACCATTTATAATTGTAATTACCGAAAGCTTTATGTTGATTTCTTTGAAAATCATTTTGACAATTTCGATTTCTTCGTTTAGCTGCATTCCAATCTTGATCAGAAGGTTTAGCTTTACGATAGTTATTCTTCATTATCTCAAATTTGCAGTTGTCACAGACTCTGAACAACGAGATCGGTTTAGCTTTACCTTCTGATTTTGTGCATTCTTATTCTTAGATTGCACGCTTGGGAGTTGAACACAGTTTCTGGCGATGTGTCCGGCAATACAACAATTGAAACATGTTTGTCGTTTCAAATTGTGGAAATTTTGGTGCTTCATAGCAGATGTGGATCTGTTGGGTTTTGAGGTATGAGCCTGTTTGGTTTTTCTTGCTTGTTTAGCTTGTGCCTTTTCTGAGCATTTTGGTCCCTGCTGATCAGAACTAGCACAAACATGAGATGTAGACGGATGATGAGATTCATCCTTCTTACTTTTATCATGATCATTTTGAAAAACCGGTGTTTCAGTTTTATCTTTCTTTTCAAAAACATTTTTTAAGTGACTGTTCATTTATTTCAACCCCTTTTTCTTCTTTAATAAATTCTGATTCAGTTTTAATTTCAGAACAAGTTGAAATTTCATCAACACATGTTTCGTCAACACACGTATCATGTGAATCTACTTGAGGTTTGCTTTCAGCTACGGTTTCCAATGGGGTCCCACTAGATTCGACATTAGGGACGTCCACCAAGACCGATTCAAAAGAAGAATCAGGACATTCTTGATTTTCTTGAGAAGAAGTTTCAGTGGTTTCACTGAATGTATCCTGAGGGACCTCACCTGTCACACTAACATCAGCTGTAGAGTTAGAAATATCACAATCACAAGCATTAACTGAAAAACATTCATCATCAGACTTATTGTTTAAAGATTCAACACAAGCATCAACAGTTTTGCCCAAAACATCAGGCCCACTAGACGACACATAAGCACAAAACGAATTAAGCAAAGCTTGTCCAAACACACAACCAGAATCAGTTTTATCAAAAGAAGTTTCAGAAAAATCAGAATTAAAAACTTGTTCTCCCCCAAGAATACCTCCACACTTTAAGTCTACTACTTCATCGGCACATGCAAACGAACTATTAGGATAAAAAATGCCTTTAGAAACAAAATTCATTTTGGAGGTTGCACATTTATTGACAGATCTGCTATTGATCGATGACTTAACAGTTTTTGGACCATAAGTCATCGTATCCTCATTAATCAGCTCCTCCACAGAGTAAGGCATATAGGTGTAGTTATGATTGTAAGGAGGAGGGACCTTATTATAACCAAACCAGCCCCTTTCTTTTTCTTGTATTCTAATTGAATATCACATATGTCCTTGACCAATTTGCTAGAAGTATCATATTTTTTAATATTGATTTCATTTAGTTGATATTTCAACTTGATCTCTTCTAGCTCTTTGATCAAATCATTCATGATCACCTTATCGTACTCGTAGTTACAACTTTTAACGCTGAGATCCTCTTTTAATTTAGCAATATCTTTTCTTTGAGCATCAATTTTTTCTTTATAAAGTTTTTCATTTTTCTTTAGAGAAAATTTTTGTCTTTTCATATTGTTATAATCTTGGATTAACTCAACGTTGTGTAACCTGTATGCCTCAACTTTACTACGACATTCAGGAGTACAGAAAACAGAACTTACCTCTCCAGCAGTGAGTCCATGAACGGGAGCTGACAGAATCTGAGTCATCAATGCCAAGTTTTCAGCTGAAGTCTCATCCTCAGGTGCGGAATTTTGATCCTCTGGAGCCAAAGTCATAAAAGCAATGTTATCTGAGGCAGTCTGATTTTCAGGAGCTGAGATGTTCAGACGATGAATTTATGTATTCCAATCAAAGGTAGCATTCGGTTGAACAACCAGGGCTGAACTTTGAGTGCTTCCACCTGCAGCTGTTGAAGTGTCAGTAGTAGTAACAAGAGCTCTTTCAGAGTTCGGTGGAGCAGGTTGTGCTGGAGTCTGTTCTCTGTTAACCCTCGGCTTGGTGCATTTTCGAGCCACATGTCCTGGTTCATGACAGTTGTAGCAACGTAACTCAAACGGCACCTTGGTGGATCCTGTAAAGGCACCATCCCACTTGTTTCTTCCAGTTCTTTTCACGAAGTTCTTTGCTCTGAAAAGCAGCCATAGCCATCTACCATGTAATGTCCATTTCTTCTACATCATCAGGATGGATTTCATCTAGATCATCCATAGACCATTTAGGAGGATCCAGCTTACCTGCAACAAAGGCATTCAAGCAGTTTATAACAGATGCAGCTGTCACACCCCCAAAATACCACATGCGGAAACACCGCGAGACGTGTGACGTACCAGCATCCAAGCCACCAATCACATTGAACCAATAATAAAACATTACCAAGTTTATGTTTATTAAGTTAAGCAATCATAATTGTCAAACAAGAGTTATCAGATTCAGCGGAAGCAAATGACCAAATAATGTTTAAGGTATTCCCAAAACCAAATGTAATAGTATTTAAATAACATTCAAGCAACCCTCAGTGACATGACCATGACCACTCCAGCCATCCAGATAGCAAGTTCCTCATCCACTGCACGGACCTAACGACCTGTGAGCATGCAACAAGTGTGTCAGACAACGTTGGTGAGTTCACAGCTTTTCAAAAATGTTAGTTACCAAGTGTTTATTCCAGTTCATTAATAAATCCAAAAGTAATGTTGATAATATCTCGATACTAAACAAGACGGCTCCTGATGTATGTTTTGCTCGTTCCCCAGTGCTCCTATCAAAGCACTGGGCATGACTGGGTCATTAGTTCACACCCGTCCTCTCCGGTACGGGGTGAGGGTACCAAACCTACATAGCGCTACCAACTAATACCCCGTTACCTCTCCGGTAACAAAAAGATGGGACTTAACAGTGATAGGGGGTGAGAGTATTATCCAACATTCCAGTTTTACCCACAAGACTTATCCCTCCCCGGGATACCCACTGACTGTCCCAACCACCGGGACGCATGCTCAAGAGTAGTGAACTCACCTTGATTTGCATGGTACGATTAGTTACTTGCACACACTAAATCAGTCAAAGCCTACGGTATTCATATATGCGTAATCAGTTTCACATTCTCAAGGTTCACGTATCAATAAAAGTCATAATGTGTATCAAATCAGCGATCACCGAATAGCACATAGAAGTTATACAACTCATACAAATCCACAATCCGTGTGCATGTTTCGTAATAGCACTTAACAGTTACGTGAGCTATTCAACATACGCAAGTCATGTTTTCCTCAGTCATAATAAAAATTAACACATACTTGTTTATTATCACACTTGTTCTAAACTATAATCTGTTGTGAACCACCCTCTTGGTGGCGAAACTCCTGACGAAACATCAAATGTTTCGTCGACGTAGTGGGTGGCGAAACATCATGTCTTTCGTCGAGAAGATGGGTGACGAAACATCATCTGTTTCGTCGACAAGGGTATTTCACCAGAAACCCTTCTCCTTCCTCACAGTTCATCACCAAAACCATAACCCTAATCATTCAGTTCTAGTTTAATCAAAACTATGCATACATATAACGCTCAACAATCAACAACAACAGGGTCAACAAACCATACAGTGAACGTGACCGAATACAAGACATCCAATTCTTTTTGTGCGGGTTAACGGATTACGCAGTAACTTACCATAACCCTATCTACGACAAATTCTTGTTACCATTCAACGTTTTTAATCACCCAACAGATTTATAAGGATCTTTAACGTGCCAATACTAATTTGCCGGTTACAGTTTTCACGCATCAGTTTTCCTAAGATGTGTCTCTACAACCCTAACTCATGGATTTCAATTCAAACATTAATCATAACCAAATCATTCAGCAAATAAACTCACTTATAATAATAGGTATCTACACACGTAGCATAACAAATAGATCGAATCGGGTTATCGTGACTAACCGGTTGTGAGATGGAACACACAAGAACTTCAAGAGAATGGTGATTGCCGTCGGATACAAGGGGGAGAAGAAAGTGTCTAGGGTTTTGCGGATTGTGACTTTATGTAATGTTAAGAGGTAATTATAAGTGACTCATTCATGGGCCTTACCTGGGCCACAAGCCCATACGGCGAAACAAGGGCTTCGGCGAAAGACAGTTGACGAAACACCAAGTGTTTCGTGGAATATGGATATGGCGAAACACCTATGTTTCGTCGAGTGAGCATGAGGTTGCATGAGTTGTGTTATAACTTTAAACAATTATAAATTTTCAACAATTAACCAAACAATAAACAATTTAATATCCATATAGCAAATGTGCACATATTACAGCGTAACTGATTGTGAAAACACAGCTGTGAAACAAGTAACGTGTCGGGGAAAGACCTTGGAAAGTCGGGTTGTCACATCATCCCCAACTTGAAAGAAATTTCATCCCGAAATTTGATAAGCAATCCAAAACGACAAGACATTAACTCAGGATGACTGTGGATTTTCCGCGGGTACCACATCATCCCCAACTTGAAAGGGAATTTCGTCCCGAAATTCACCAGTTGTGACAGACTTAGATTTGCCAGACTTGGACTTGTCATCTGGGAATAAATGTGGGTACTTGAGCTTCATCTGATCCTCGCGTTCCCATGTGAACTCCGGTCCGTGTCTTGAGTTCCAACGAACTCTCACAATTGGAATCCAACTATGCTTACGAACCTTAACTTCTCGATCCATAATCTCAATTGGTTCTTCGAAAAACTGCAACTTGTCGTCAATTTTCAGCTCCTGAAACGGTACTACAAGTGTTTCATCGGATAAACACTTCTTCAATTGCGGCACATGGAACACCATCATGCACGTTACCCAATTCAGCAGGTAACTCAAGCTTGTACGCCACTTTACCAATACGCTCCAAAATCATTAATGGCCCTACATAGCGTGGATTAAGCTTGTCGCGCTTCCCAAAGCGCACCACACCCTTCCAGGGTGAGACTTTCAACATAACACGATCACCTAAAGCGAATTCTAAGGGTTTCCTACGCTTGTCAGCGTAGCCTTTCTGACGGTCACGCGCTGCTGCCATACGATTCCTTATCTGGACAATCTTTTCAGAAGTTTCAAGAACAAGTTCCGGACCTGTGACCTGGCTGTCACCCACCTCAGCCCAACAAAGAGGAGAATGACATTTCCGGCTGTACAACGCTTCAAACGGAGCTGCCTGGATACTAGTGTGGTAACTGTTGCTATAGGAGAACTCGATCAGCAGCAAATGTTTCTCCCAGCCCTTACCAAAATCAATCACACATGCTCGCAGCATGTCTTCAAGTGTCTGGATGGTTCGCTTACTTTGACCATCCGTCTGTGGGTGATAAGCAGTACTCATGTCGAGACGTGAGCCAAACGACTTATGCATCGACTGCCATAAATCAGATATGAAACGCGGATCACAATCAGAGATAATAGAGGTTGGCACTCCATGCCTAGATACGACTTCCTTCGGATAAACAGCAGCAAGTTGTGAGAACTTATCCGTTTCCTTGATTGCTAGAAAATGTGCTGACTTCGTGAGGCGGTCAACGATCACCCAAATGGTATCGTTTCCGTTCTGAGTTCTCGGCAGACCAGTGAAAAAATCCATAGCAATTTGTTCCCGTTTCCACATGGGTATTTCTGGTTGTTGAAGCAGGCCTGAGGGTTTCTGATACACCACCTTGACTTTCGCACAAGTCAAACACTTGCTCACGTACGTCGCGATGCTAGCTTTCATCTTCGGCCACCAATACAAAACTTTGAGGTCCTGATACATTTTGTCTGAACCCGGATGAATAGAGTATCGAGACTTATGCGCTTCATCCATCACAAGATCTCTAAGGTTACCAAACAAAGGGATCCATACCCTTTCCATAAAATAATAAATGCTGTCAGATCTCTTCTCGAGTCGTTTCTCCATGCCTCTTAAATACTCAGCTTCAATGTTTCCTTCCTTCAATGCTTCAGTCTGAGCCGAACGAATCTGATCAGGAAGGTTTGAATGAATGGTAAGCTGTAAGGCTCACACACGCTTCGGTTTCGATTCCTTTCGGCTAAGGGCATCAGCTACAACATTAGCTTTACCGGGGTGATACTTGATGGCGCAATGTAGTCGTTCAATAGTTCTACCCAGCGACGCTGTCGCATGTTCAATTCCTTCTGGTCGAAAATATGCTGAAGGCTCCTGTGATCGGTGAAGATAGTGCATTTGGTACCGTACAGGTAGTGCCTCCAGATTTTCAACGCGAATACCACGGCCCCTAACTCCAAGTCGTGGGTCATGTAATTCTTCTCATGGACCTTCAGTTGTCAAGAAGCATAGGCTATCACATTGTTGCGTTGCATCAGCACACAACCAAGACCCTGAATGGAAGCATCACAATAAACCACAAAATCCTCGGTACCTTCAAGTAGAGACAAAATCGGTGCACTGCAGAGTTTTTGTTTCAAAAGTTGGAAAGCATCCTTCTGCTTGTTTCCCCAGGAATATACAACACCTTTCTGTGTCAACGAGGTAAAAGGTTGAGCGATCTTCGAGAAATCCTTGATAAATCTTCGATAATACCCAGCGAGACCAAGAAATTTTCGCACCTCCGAAGGATTCTTTGGTGCCGCCCAATTCCTGATAACATCAATCTTAGCAGGATCCATGTGTATCCCCGATTCATTCACAATGTGGCCAAGGAAGTGTACCTCTCGAATCCAGAAGTCACACTTAGAAAGTTTCGCGTAGAGTTGCTCCTTCCTCAGGAGCTCCAAGATTAGACGTAAGTGTCGCTCGTGGTCCTCCTTGCTCTTGGAGTATATCAAGATGTCGTCAATAAACACGATAACGAAGTCGTCAAGATACGGCTTGCACACATGATTCATAAGGTCCATGAAGACTGCTGGTGCATTTATCAACCCGAACGACATAACCAAAAACTCATAATGTCCATATCGTGTTCTAAAAGCCGTTTTAGGAATGTCCTCCTCTCGGACTCTCACCTGATGATAGCCCGACCTTAAATCGATCTTCGAGTAAAAACTTGACCCTTGCAACTGGTCAAACAAGTCATCGATACGTGGTAACGGATAGCGGTTTTTGACTGTCACCTTGTTAAGTTCCCGATAATCTATACACATACGGAAGGACCCGTCTTTCTTCTTTACAAACAAAACTGGGGCTCCCCAAGGCGAAGAACTAGGTTGGATAAAACCTCTATCCAATAGTTCTTGGAGTTGATTCGATAGCTCTTGCAACTCTCCTGGTGCAAGACGATAAGGAGCACGAGCAATCGGAGCTGCTCCTGGAATAAGGTCAATCTGAAATTCCACCTGTCGATGTGGAGGTAAACCAGGTAACTCTTCAGGAAACACGTCAGAAAACTCACGAACAACTAGAAGGTCTTCGATCCTCCTCTCTTCAGGCTGGGGATCAGAAACAAGTGCTAAAATAGCAGGATACCCCTTCTGTAGACACTTCTGAGCTTGCATAGCTGAGATGATACCAACCATCGCACCACTACGATGACCCTGAACCGACAAGGATTCCCCACTGGGGAGAGGAATACGCACGATTTTCTCTTTACAGAGAATTTCCGCTTGATGCTTAGACAACCAATCCATGCCAACGACCACATCAAAACTTCCAAGAGTAACGGGGAGTAGGTCAATGTCGAACACTTGACCCATGAGATCAAGTTTACAGCCAAACAGAACATGAGAAGCTTCTATCGATTTGCCATCAGCTAATTCGACTACATGCTTATTTACAAGAGGTGTGGGAGTCAACCCTAACTGACGACTGAACCCCAAAGACACATAACTCCAGTCGGCACCAGAGTCAAATAAAACAGAAGCAAATATGTTGTTTATGGAGAACGTACCAGTCACCACGTTGCCATCATTTCTGGCTTCCCCAGATCCAATAGTAAACACCCTCCCATGCGCACCATTTCCATCATTGCCCCCATTGTTGTTGTTTCTGTTGTTATTGTTCCCATTGTTGTTACCACCAGTATTCTAATTTAGTTGAGGCAGTCTCGCCTGATGTGACCCTCGGCTCCACACTGAAAGCATCCCTTACGGTCTCCATGGTTTTGCTGGGGCTGTTGCCTTTCCTGCTGTTGTGGCTGTTGCTGTTGCGGGGTGTGCTGCTGCTGCTGGTTCGGAAGTGAAACCCTACAATCCCTGGCCATATGCCCCACTTTGTTGCACCTGTGACATACTCGGGTACACGGCCCCCAATGGTGATAGTTGCAATTATTGCACTTTGGTTGTTTCCCCGCATAAGAACCCTGACCCGAACTGTTGCCCTGGCTTTGATTAACGGAGGACAACTGACTGAAACTACGATTAATGTTGTTGTCAGGCCTTTTCTGAGATTGACTTGCACTGGTTGCTTTGTCAGCATCGTTCCATTTACGCTTGTTATCACTAGCAGGTGTGGTAGCGGTAGCAGCAGGGGTAGTAGCAGAAACACGAGGCGGTAGCGATCCTCGCTCGACCTCTTAGTCGGTAATCTTGTGTGCTAAATGGATGATCTGAGGTAGATTGTTGAGGTTCGATGCAGTAACGAAGCCCTTAACCTGCGGGGCTAGTCCCTTGAGATACAGCTCGATTCTTCGGTGTGGAGGTCGTGACAAGTTTGGGCAAAAAATTGCTAATTCATGAGATCGTTTCGTGAATGCCTCGATCTCTGACCCCACCATCTTCAGATCATAATACTCATTCTCCAGTTTCTGAATCTCATCACGAGGACAATACTCCTCCCTCATCAATTCCTTAAAATCGTCCCAAGTAGTGGCATTTGCCATCTCAATGCCCAACATCTGAACCTGGGCATTCCACCATGTCAGGGCACCATCCTCGAGTGTGCCTGTAGCATACTTCACTTTGTCCCCAGCAAGACAGTTACACATTGCAAACACTGATTATGCCTTCTCAAACCAACGCATGAGTCCTACAGCCCCTTCAGTCCCACTGAAGGTCTGTGGCTTACAATCCATGAACGTCTTGAACGTACAAGCTGGTGGATTGTTTTGATTTTGTTGCGCTTGCTGACCTAATAGATGAAAGAAAATACAACACAGGGGTAAGAGTTGTGTACGCGACACAAGAATAATGGGAAATTGGTACATGTCGTACCAGCTTGGTAGGCTGCCAAAGCCTCAGCCACACGTGTGTTAATCAGGTTTGTCAGCTCAGCCTGGGTCATCGCAATGTGACCACGTTCGTGACCTCGTCCGCTCATGATTCTATATAAAAGAAGGGAAAGGTCAAGAGTCGAGATAAAGTAGGAGTTAAACTCACAACAACTTCTACAGATTACAAAGTACATCAGACAACAAAGCGGAACCCCTTTCACACTCGTTAGATCTTACTAGGACTCGCATGCACCCCACATTATTATTATGTGTGCACCCACAATAATAATGTGATTTGCATGTTTATCTCAGCTCCTCCCAACTCATGCTAAAAGGTTCCTCAAGTTCTCGCAAGAAAACAAAACACCACAAACATAAACCACGAATAGCTAACATAATATTGCATTGTGACTCTATCAATCACTTAACTCAGGTAAATGCACATGAATTCAGTCTGAAATGCTAAGTGTGTGCAATCACATGCAACATTGTACATAAGTATATACTAGCTATACTATGCAATAAGTAAACGAGAGACGAACCTTGCAATCTGGAGCTGAGTGTCATGGTCGATTTCGAAGCTGTTCGGTTATAGTTTGGTTTTATAAAAACGTTTTAAAACCTAGTTCACAATAACCAGTGGCTCTGATACCAAACTGTCACACCCCCAAAATACCACATGCGGAAACACCGCGGGACGTGTGATGTACCAGGATCCAAGCCACCAATCACAATGAACCAATAATAAAACATTACCAAGTTTATGTTTATTAAGTTAAGCAATCATAATTATCAAACAAGAGTTATCAGATTCAGCGGAAGCAAATGACCAAATAATGTTTAAAGTATTCCCAAAACCAAATGTAATAGTATTTAAATAACATTCAAGCAACCCTCAACGACATGACCATGACCACTCCAGCCATCCAGATAGCAAGTTCCTCATCCACTGCACGGACCTAACGACCTGCGAGCATGCAACAAGTGTGTCAGACAACGCTGGTGAGTTCACAGCTTTTCGAAAACGTTAGTTACCAAGTGTTTATTCCAGTTCATTAATAAATCCAAAAGTAATGTTGATAATATCTCGATACTGAACAAGACGGCTCCTGATGTATGTTTTGCCCGTTCCCCAGTGCTCCTATCAAAGCACTGGGCATGAATGGGTCATTAGTTCACACCCGTCCTCTTCGGTACGGGGTGAGGGTGCCAAACCTAAGTAGCGCTACCAACTAATACCCCGTTACCTCTCCGGTAACAAAAAGATGGGACTTAAAAGTGATAGGGTGAGAGTATTATCCAACATTCCAGTTTTACCCACAAGACTTATCCCTCCTCGGGATACCCACTGACTGTCCCAACCACCGGGACGCATGCTCAAGAGTAGTGAACTCACCTTGATTTGCTCGGTACGATTAGTTACTTGCACACACTAAATCAGTCAAAGCCTACGGTATTCATATATGCGTAATCAGTTTCACATTCTCAAGGTTCACGTATCAATAAAAGTCATAATGTGTATCAAATCAGCGATCACCGAATAGCACATAGCAGTTATACAACTCATACAAATCCACAATCCGTGTGCATGTTTCGTAATAGCACTTAACAGTTACGTGAGCTATTCAACATACGCAAGTCATGTTTTCCTCAGTCATAAAAAAAAATCAACAAATACTTGTTTATTACCACACTTGTTCTAAACTACAATCTGTTGTGAACCACCCTCTTGGCGGTGAAACTCCTGACGAAACATCAAATGTTTCGTCGACGTAGTGGGTGGCGAAACATGATGTGTTTCGTCGAGAAGATGGGTGACAAAACATCATATGTTTCGTCGACAAGGGTATTTCACCGGAAACCCTTCTCCTTCCTCACAGTTCATCACCAAAACCATAACCCTAATCATTCAGTTCTAGTTTAATCAAAACTATGCATACATATAACGCTCAACAATCAACAACAACAGGATCAACAAACCATACAGTGAGCGTGACCGAATACAAGACATCCGATTCTTTTTGTGCGGGTTAACGGATTACGCAGTAACTTACCATAACCCTATCTACGACAAATTCTTGTTACCATTCAACGTTTTTAATCACCCAACAAATTTATAAGGATCTTTAACATGCCAATACTAATTTGCCGGTTACAGTTTTCACGCATCAGTTTTCCTAAGATGTGTCTCTACAACCCTAACTCGTGGATTTCAATTCAAACATTAATCATAACCAAATCATTCAGCAAATAAACTCACTTATAATAATAGGTATCTACACACCTAGCATAACAAATAGATCGAATCGGGTTATCGTGACTAATCGGTTGTGAGATGGAACACACAAGAACTTCAAGAGAATGGTGATTGCCGTCGGATACTAGGGGGAGAAGAAAGTGTCTAGCTTTTCGTGGATTGTGACTTTACGTAACGTTAAGAGGTAATTATAAGTTATTCATTCATGGGCCTTACCTGGGCCACAAGCCCATGCGGCGAAACAAGGGCTTCGGCGAAAGACAGTTGACGAAACACCAAGTGTTTCGTGGAATATGGATATGGCGAAACACCTATGTTTCGTCGAGTGAGCATGAGGTTGCATGAGTTGTGTAATAACTTTAAACAATTATAAATTTTCAACAATTAACCAAACAATAAACAATTTAATAACCATCTAGCAAAGGTGCACATATTACAACGTAACGGATTGTGAAAACACAGCTGTGAAACAAGTAACGTGTCGGGGAAAGACCTTGGAAAGTTGGGTTGTCACAGCAGCAATATCCAGATTTTCTTTAGACTGTCGTGTGAAGGAGGCAATCATCTCATTCTTCACAGAAGGATTAGCAGCAGTAGAGGCAGCAGTTGATGGTGCAGCAGAAGGAGTAGGAGAGCCAGAGTAATAAGCATTTGCAGAAGTAGGTGCTGCCTTAGAAGACGCTGAGTTGCTGAACATTTGAAAACCACCTTGGGATATGAGAGCATCATTGTTGTTGTTTGATGTAGTGGGGGTAGCAGAAAATCCTGTAGCCAGCATACTATTTTTATAATTAGTTTCCCTCTGTTTGTCATCTAGCTCACATGCCTTGATATGAGAAATCATCTCAGACAGACTGCATCTAGCAAGATCCTTGGTTTTCTTGATCATGGCAACGTGATGATCCCAGCTTTTCGGTAGAGCATTAAGAAGCTGTCGATTAGTAGTAGCGTTTGACAATGGTATTTCTTCCATATTCATCTGAGTAACAAGCTTCACAAACCGCTGAATTTGGTTTTCTACTGTCTCTCCAAAAATGTGATTGAAGTTATTGAAGTTTTGGCTGAGCAGATTTCTCCGACTTTCTTTCATATCTTCATTTCCTTCGTAAACATCTATCAGTGCTGCCCATAACTCTTTGGCAGACTTGCAAGTTCAGAAACCAATGGCAATATCTGGTGCCAATGCCATTGCAAGATATGACAAAGCTTTGTCATCTTCCTCGACTATAGCAAAATCATCTTCAGTATAATCAGCAATAGGTTTCTTGACTTTAACTCCAGGAGCATTTTCTCGTTCAAACACAATATCCCTAGGACCCCTCAGAATACTTCTCCAGATCTTAGCATCCTTAACCTTAACTTGTTGTTCAAAACACCATTTCCACTCTGGGAATTCATCACCACTTAACAATCTGGGAATACGGGTGGTGGTCCCAATGATAGAGTCCAATTCTTGATGTTTGTTTATAACTGCCAAGTCTACGGTCTGATTTGTTGAAGTCATTATATTAGTTTTAATTGATTAATATTAAGTCCAATAAGTCCAAAGGTCCAAAGTCAAAATCAACGTTGCAGAATGTCATTTCGAGTCGAGACCACGATTGCGAGTATTAAAGTCTTGAGTCGAGACGAGTGTTGCGAGTCGAGACCAGGAATAGGAAAGTCCTTGTTTCGAGTCGAGACTGATGGTTTCGAGTCAGGAAGTTATAACTCGAGAGCACTTTGTTGCGAGTCGAGACCTTGTAATCCAGTATCAACTGAGTCACTGTTGAGTCGAGACAGGGGAGTGAATGCTAGTCGACACCATGTTGATTGCGAGTCGAGACCGAAAAGTTGACAACTCGAGACTGGCTGGTTGTGAGTTGAGACAGGCTGATTACGAATCGAGACCCTGCAAAACAGATTGTGAGATAAAAATACTCGTAATCCCTGATTTCCAGCACTTCCAAAATTTAAAGATCTCGAAATCTTTGAATTTTTATCCCCAACAACTTCTGAAAAATCAGCAAACACTTTTCTGGAATCACACGAACCAAAATCAGCACTTTGATGTAATATTTGCGAAGAAAAGTTTGAAGATTTGTAAGTTCCGTAATCAGAAAACACAAACCAACTGAAATCGCTGTAAAACAAACACTAGCAAAACAAGATCAGTAATAAATAAGGCTTTATTGAATCTGAATGATATCAAACCGAACCAAGAATTGGTTTCTTGGCTCTGATACCAATTGTAAAACCCGATAGGATCTTTCAATGATATCAAACAAGACTTGTGAGAGTGCGGAAACCAATCACAAGTTGATTCAAGAACATATAATTGAAACCGAAACAATATAAATCAAAACAAACCGGGAACTTGCATTCACTGATTAACTGTGACTGATACAAGACTCCACAATGCTGGTTTCGGCTGGCCTATTCCTCTCGAATGACTGATTAACCTCAAACAAATGTTTGAGGTTGACTTATATACTTGACCACATGGACCGACATCCCTAAGGCCCAAACCGATACCATACAAGACCCAAACTAAACATATTTGACCCAAAAGATATATTAAACAAAACATTACATTTCAACCCCTAAACTACTGTAACCCTCTATGAATAAACCTCTAGGTTCCAACAACTATCACACAAGATTGGTCTTCGTAGATTGAAAGGTGTTTGTTGAATTCAGGGGGAGAATTATACACATTGTACTCTTTTTCCCTTAACTAAGTTATGTCCCAATGGGTTTTCTTAGTGAGGTTTTTAATGAGGCAGTACAACTGATCCAGTAGTATCAGTTACATAGGTCCTTAAGTACCTATTTGACATCATCCTGAAGTATGTTGTTAACTGTGTATAATAAATAAATAATATATATATGAGGGGGAGTGTTATAAATACAGATATATCTTTTCCTGATCCTTCTCACATTTTGTTATATTTTCTGTTATACCTTTACTTCTTCAGTGTATATATATTAGACATTAATGAATGAAAGGTATACACTTCTCATTTTTCATTATTTCATTTCAGGGGTGTTATTATTCTATCGACTTGTTTTAGGTTTTTTAATAACAAACATTAGAAGCTATTAATTTTTGAGTAAATTACAAGTTTTGTCCTTTATGTTTACATCAAATTGTATCACTGTCCTTTTGGCCAAAAGTTTATAGGCGGTGTTTTTAGCCTTTCAAAATCTTGCACGTTTTGTCCTTTAGGCCAAACCTGGTTAGAAATCTCAGTTAAAAACTGTCATGTGCAATGCACATGAGGGTCAAATGGTAATTTCCCTCTCAACCCTTACACTTTCCCTTCTTCTTCAATGATTTAAACCTGCAACAAAACCAAAATCCCCTTACACGGATTTCATAACATCACAACCCCTAAATTCATCTATGTATCACATACGCTGTTCGTCACCAATCAAAATCTGAATCAAGCTCGTAAATTAGGGCATTATTTAGAAACATCACATGACAGGTAGCATTACTCTCGCACGAGCAATCGCACACAATTGATACATTAACGCCTTTTATGTACTCACCGATGCCCCAATTTCCTTCACCGCTGCAAGGATTCTTATCCATATCCCATACTTTCGTCCCTGCTATACCTAATTTCTCACCAATTTGTTGCAGTATCTTCACTGCACCAGTTCACACACACACACAATCGCCATTAGTTAATCGATCAGAAAACCTAGTGATCAATCGAAATCGGAGATGAATACAGAATACCCACCTTCCTGTGTATCGAGCTTTGCTGATTGTGTGAGTGCGAGATTTGTGAATAGGATAAGTGAAAGTATGAAGGTTAAGACCTTCTTCTTCATGGTGATGTTTGTAGTACCTCAAGTTATCAATTGTTTATCATATGTATATATATATATAGATAATTATATATATAGAAAGAGAGGGGGGAGAATGTGTGTGTTTGTGTGAGAGAGAGAGAGAGTAACGTCAACTACAACAACTGGCGATAGAGAAATGTGTAGCAGAGCTAAAAATGGTGGGTTGAGGAGGTAACGAAGAGAATAAATCGAGCAGATGGTTGATTTGACCCCATCACATGTTAAGTGTAATTAATTCCGTGTAAGGAGATTTTGGTTTTGTTGCAGGTTTAAATCATTGAAAAAGAAGGGAAAGTGTAAGGGTTGAGAGGGAAATTACCATTTTACCCTCATGTGCATTGCACATGACAATTTTTAACTGGGATTTTTAACCAGGTTTGGCCTAAAGGACAAAACGTGCAAGATTTTGAAAGGTTAAGGACACCGCCTGTAAACTTTTAAAGACAGCGCCTGCAATTTGATGTAAACATAAAGGACAAAACTTGTAATTTACTTTTAATTTTTTATATCTATTTTTCACTTCTCTTGCCAAAGGGGTGTTGTTATTCTAGACAAAAGATCAAATACAAATACCCTTATCATACAAAACGTACGAATAGAGTGAAAATGTAAAAAAACGCGGTGACATTTTAGTAATTATTTACTTGTAGAGTAATTATCAAAATTACTCTATAAATGATCTTGTAGAGTAATTTTGATTTTGTAGAGTAAATTTGTAAAATATTCTTGTAGGGTAATTTTGATCTTGTAGAGTAATTTTGTAAAGTATCATAATTACTCTACAAATCATCTAGTAGGTTAATTTTGATTTTGTAGAGTAAAATTTGTAAAATGTTCTTGTAGGGTAATTTTGATCTTGTAGAGTAATTTTGTAAAGTATCATAATTACTCTACAAATGATTTTGCAGAGTAATTTTGAATTTTATGTTGTTTGATAAACTTGCAGAGTTATTTTGATACATTTGTAGAGTTATTTTGATGCAGAGTAATTTTAATACACTTTTAGAGTACTTTTGATATTTACTATACAAGATTAAAATTACTCTACAAGATACACTTGTAGAGTAATTTTGATAATTACCCTACAAGATTAAAATTACTCTACAAGATCATTTTTAGAGTAATTTTGATAATTACTATACGAGCAAATAATTACGAAAATGTCACCGTGTTTTTTTTTTTTTTTTTTTGCTTTTTCATGTCTTTCATACGTTTTGTACGATAAGACACTTTGTACGTGAACTTAACCCTATTATCATGTCCACCTGGTTTATGTTTTTTTTAATAACAAACATTTAAACATATTATTATTTTTTATATCTATTACACTTCTCTTGCTAAAAAAACCTTAATTAAACCTCTCCATCTGCCCTTAGCCCATTCATCATATACCTATAGTTTTATTTATTTTCATCACAATTATCCTCCTACTACTATTTTTTTATGTATAGGTTTTTTCCTCCCGTACAGGGTCCAAAAAAATCTTCGGATTCTTAGGGACGGCCTTGCCCATCACATACGGCCTTTTTGACTCCAACTCTTGTATTACAACTACTAATTCTAAATAAAAGTTTAGCTTATGACTAAACTCCAACTCTTGTCTTTTTGACTCTCACACTAAATGAAAACTTAAGCTTCTGACTCAGTTCGACTTTCTTAAGTCTTAACTCAAAAAAAATTTAAGCTTCTAACTCAACTCCAAATTCATATTTTGACTCCCGACTCTGTGTTAAACTTTAAGTCTAACCAAAAACACATATTATTTAAACTCAGTAAACTATGTTGATTAAATCATTAACCTAAATTAAATGTATGATAAAAAAAAAAAAACAGATTCACATTTGATTAAATCATTAACCTAAATTAAATGTATGATAAAAAAAAACAGATTCACATTCCATTTATAAGTTATTTGTTTATCAAATGGATAAAATAGAATAAAATAATACCAACATTAACATGTGACATCTAGTAGTTTCACTGGAGTGTGTTCAGAAATATGTTTATTGTAACAAACGAAGAGAACTTTTTTCACATACTTCAAATTGAAAATGGCAAAAACTTGTCTGGAGGGAAATAAGAAATTCATTCCCTCACATTTATATTTGATTTTTTGGAACAAAATATTCAGGTATCCATGATTTTTTTGAATCAGATTTCCTCGAGTTCTTTAGGATTAAATACAAAGAGTTTTAAAAATAAGTTGTATAAAGGGTATCAACCAAACTTCGATTGACCTTATTCAAGGGTTATTGGAACCGTCTTATCGAACTCTATAACGCGAGATTTTAGGTTTTCACTTTTGGATTTCTAGGTTGTAGATTTTAGAATTTTCGTTTATTATCATTGTGTCTTTTATTTATTATTGTGTCTTTTCTATATTTGCGTTATTGTGTCTTTTTTGCAACTCATTGTGTCTTTTTTCCTTTATATTGTGCCTTATTTTGTTCAACATTGTGTCATCTTGTGCCATCAATTGTGTCTTTGTACGCTTCTTGTTTTTAGAAGCCTTTGTAGAATAAGTTAACTCTATAAAGTTATTATAATTTCTACTTATAAACAGTGGCGGATCCAGGAATTTTTCGATGGGGGTGCGGAACATTTTTAAAAATTTTAGGCCCCTAGGTATATAAGTAAAAAAATCGGTTCGTATCGGGTCGGGTCATGTAAAACAAAAGAAATCGCGCCATAACGTCCCTACTCATGGTTCCTATCACAAACAAATTGATCCATAAGTTCATCGCTCCATAACATAATGTTTCAATTTTAATTTTCAACCCTAGAAATCGTGTGTAATCACCCTAAAAATCATCTAAACAACATAATCACCCTAAAAATCATCTAAACAACCATAAACAACGTCAAAACACATGAAATTTCAAACCTATTCAAGAATTTTGTTACCCTTTGGTGTCGGACGGCGGTGGTTCGCGGCTGCTGATGACGTGCCGTTGTGGTTGCTGTTGTGTTCGATGATCGCTAGCAGGAGACGACCCAAGAGAGGGAGGGCGGAGGAATTCTAAGGGACTATTGGGCTTATTTTAATTATTATAGTTTGAACTTAGGTTGAGTTTGGTTAATGGGCTAGTAATTAGTGGGCTAATCATGGTTAATGAAATAGTGGGTTAAGGTATTGGGTATTTGGGTTAAGTTGGGTATAAGTTTATATAATTTAGGTAGTTTTTTTTAATTAGAGTTTACTAAAAAATTTAAAATATAAATCGATTAACATTTTTTACCTAAGGTGTGTGGACGAAAAATTCCAAGGGGTGCGAATGAAAAAATTCAAGGGGTGCGGACGAAAAAATCCAAGGGGCGCGGACGGGATTTTCAACGGAAAATAGCACTAAATTTTTTTTTCCCGGGGTTGCGTCCGCCCACCTTAGACTAGGGGTAGGTCCGCCCCTGCTTATAAATACTAATATTTAAATTTGAAACACGATTAGGACACAACTTATCGTGTGTGGGTTTTAGTATGAAGTTAAAACAGTTCCTGCCGAGTTATATATAATAACTAGGTTAGAGCCCGCGAGCTTCGCGGGTAGAAAAATTTAATTTTAATTAATAGATTTATGTCCTAAAACACTTAAATATGTTTTTACAAATGTTTTATTGAATTATGTATTATGAAAGACATAACATAAGACGCAAAACCAACAACAAATTTTATGAATGTTTGAATAAATGGTTCACTCCATTCCATCTATCATCATTAAGGCACACTAAAACTACTCTAGATTTTTTCAATTATCATCTTCTTATTAGGAAAATAAGTAAAGAACGGTTTAAAAGGATACAGTAACACGTTTGCGGATTAAAAGATTCTTTACAAGCGCTATCTATATGTAAGTGTATTTTTCTTCAACCTCTTATTCCTCGACTGTGGGGCGACCTCCGGAGGATTTTGAGCTTATGTAAAATTGTCATTCTTAGTTTTGAAGCTCAATTTACATTCCATCTTTTTAAGAATTGGATTCCTGGAAATTTAATACAATTCATATACCACTAATTAATAATAATTTACATTCCATGGTTTTGGGTGATTACTTGACCCACGTACTAAAACTTATTATCTGAATACAAAATGAATAACCATCCACAATTCTATGTAAGTTAGTTCGGGAGGATACTAACCGGTTGAACCAGTCAAACCCATGATCAAATATGGGACCCGACACGATTGACACCCTAATTCTAACATTGTTTATGAAATAACTTAACATGCACAAAAGGGTTTAAACTTATCCTTTTTAGATATCACCAGCCCTGTGCACTTCCTACAAGTAGATTGAAAAAAAAATGATATTTTAATTTTAACAAAAAATGATTTTAATTTCATTTAAAAATAGGTTTAAAATATTAAAAAATGATATTCAAATTTCAATTCATAAAAAATCACCTTGTTTTGAAGTACAACTCCAACCGGAATTTCCAACTTCTCTCCAGAATTTGCAGCAACCACCACTTTACCCTTCAGTAATGAAATTCAAAAATTAAAAGAGGAATAAAACAATTAAATTTTATAAAATGAATTTAGCTATTAAGTGAGTTGATACATTGAGAACAACATTAGATCCAAACCACATATCACCAGAAACCTTCAAGCTATCAAGCTCAATAATGCTGGGGATGGACTTGAACCTCTTCAAGAATTCTCCAACCTATGGGAAGGGACAATCAGATATGCATTTTCGACCGTGTATTTTAGAAATGAGTTGATTCAGGTTATGTTAAATGAGTAAAACCTTAAAATCATATGTGTCGGGTTTTCGGGTCACCTAGAAGCTCTCAGGTCCTTACAGTGTTGTGAAATTACAAGTCATTAATCACATAAGATGCCAGGAGACCAAATCCCCTCACCTGAAACATCAAACATACCACCTCCTAAATCAAACACCAAACATTCAAATTTCAACCGATCATGAGAGATTTGGACACTCCTGCACAAGTGAGTAAATATAATGCAAATTCATTTTAGAAGGGCAGAACCATCGAATAATTTTAGAAAGAGAATAGCATGTCGTCTGCAGAGGGTGAGCAGACCCTTTTTTCTCTTGTTTCACCCTTTTTCGTTAATCGTTTAGGACCTTTTGCAGTCTGTAAAGGCATATTGGTTCCTGTGAGGAAAAAAAAAGTAAAAAAAAAAGATTAAAACTAAAAAATACAAAGTAAAAACCGAAAATGGGTCTGAAGGATTTTGGGAAAAAACAAAAGTTGGTCCAAAAAAACCTCAAATACATTTAATTCTTTATCGTATTGTAAGGGTGAAACAAATATAAAATGGCTTAAAAATTACGAAGCATGTTGCAAATAGTCAATGGTACTTTAATGCAAAAACCTATTACATAACCTTATTTAAAACATGGTACAGAAATGACACATTTTATGTAATTACAATTGGCACATTAATAATTATTAAAAATATAAATTTTGAAATAAAAGAGGGCCAACCAATACCAATGGCCTGTAATTTCACTAACTGACTCGATCAATATTGACCCATTAACCAACCCACTCATACGGCTACTTCTAATGCAACCCACATCAACCCACGTTGCAAATTTTCAAGAAAACAAATGCAACTCACATCAACCTTGACCTCAATAAGTAGGTACAGCTAAAGTGCACTCTATCTTGCTTTAACTTGACCTATTTTTTAGGTTAGATACATGGACCACCTAAAAGTTTGAACCTTTGAAGAAAACTTACAGAACGCACATCGGTTTATCGGCTTCAAAACTCAATATCCAATGCTGAACCAAATGCAAAATATGTAGCGATCACATTAACGGGTCATTGCCAAGCTAACCAACCGCCTGTTTACCTGTAATAATAATGATATTAACTATATCTGGTAAAATGGGTGGGGTGCGTAACGGGTCAAAACGGGTATATTTTTTGCACCTGTAATAATACTTTTATTAATTCTAAGCTTCAAAAGATTAAATGTTACCTGCCAATTGGCTTCTATGGTATTAAGATCATTGCCAATTGCCAAATGAACCATATATGGTTGGAAGATAGTGGGGCCCACCCTCCCCCCTCTTCCCTTGCACGGTGAATATTCCCCGCTTGTATCCATTTACCGCATGGTGAAGGGTCTAAGGGGCGGTGTTCCCGCGTGGCAAATACTCACTGCACACCCCTTCACCAAGTACACTAAGCACACCCTTATGCCATTTATTTCTGCATTCCTATTTGCAGCTACTTCAGATTACTTTTCAACTTCATGTTTCTAATAAAAAGATCAAATTTTGCTTCAACTTGAACCAAATTAATATATTTTTAAAACGACCAGCCTATCTATAAAAATGAAAATGAAAATCAAATGCTATATAAGTATACTTGTTCGGGATATTTATATGTTTTAAAAGGATTTTAAATGATAAAACAAAAATCAAACCATGAAGAAATTACCTCTTGTTATAGCAAACACCAGATAAGGTTACCCTTGTTATAGCTTTGCTCTAATTCTTCTCGGAACATCATAAAAAATTTTCTTCTAGCCATCAGCTGCGAGGCGAATTTTTTTGTAAATCTTTATCTTCTATGACGTCGTAATGGCACCTTGAGGTATATTCGCATCAGCCATCATATCCCAGGCAGCAAATGATCCTTAAAAAATAAAGAAAAACTTTCTATCCAAGTTACAAAAACGCATATCATGTTATTTGAACCACCACTTTTTGAAGTACTTCGATTTGACCCGTATCAAGTTGTGGATATAATTATATAAACTTTTGTTCTAAATGAAGAAAAGTTTTGTACCTTATCATATCTCTCAAATTCATCTCTTTCTTCTTGGCTGCAGTTTCGCCTGATTGGTGAAACGTTAATCATCCCACTTCGAAACTCAATAAAGGTCCCCCTATAATTAAGATTTAAAAGTTCATTTATGATGATGCTAAAAAGATTATTAATTGTTGCAATAATTTAGGTTTTCACTCACCTTTTTATTGGGATATCTAAGTCAGCAATGTAATGAAGGGTAAAATTGACAAAGTCCTGCATCAGAGTATGTAAGTATTATCATTAAAACTTAAAAACTACAGAAGACATATGCTAAGATTTTATTTTGCATGGACATCATATAACGGGTGTTTGCTGTTCATTAAGACTAATTATGGTCAATTGTAACTGCATTAGTCAGTTTGTAAGTGTTTGAATAGAAAGTTATTATGATTTAACCTTGGGTTATCTTGTAACTGCATTAGTCATGTGTAAATTTGTTTTATTTACACATGTGTAAAAAAAATTATGAGGAGTGATTTTAAGAGGAGAGATTAATTAGTTAAAAAGTAATTTCTTTTTTTAATGTTATTTTAATTAAAATGAGGTTTGTATTAAAAAAAATTGATTTTGATTGGTTTTTTTCATTCGGTCTCACGGATCTCGCAATATTTAGCGTTTTCAAGATAACCCCCCCCCCCCCCCCCTTGATTATTTAAAATCAAAATAATCATATTTGAAGAAGCACATGATTTTTTTTTTTAAACTGATTATTAAGATGAATGACAAATTACCAAACCTATTCTTAGGTTCTTAAGCTTCGATTTACTAATTTTGATATTGATCAATTAATATAAAATAAGGTACATAGAGAAAATAGTTTTTAAGATCTATAATGTGTGTAATGGTTGAAAAAAGTTCTTTTCTAGGAAAGATTGAATATATTGTTTTCTATGTTTTATTGAAAGTACCTGTGTTCCAACTAATTTTCCATCCTTGTAGGCAACAAGGCCGTTCTCAGCAAACACATAATCATAGTCATTTATAACTGTATAGACATAGAAGCTAGATTATTATTTATATGAAATATTTTCTTAAAATATCTTATAAAAAAGGTCATCAAAGAAGCTATAACTTATTTGCAAAATTTTGAAGAAATAGGCGACATGAACAAAAGAATCAGAGATTTTTATAAAAGCTGGCCTCAAGAACTTGGTTCAAAAGCACTGATTAATATTTTATATGACCAGTAGAGAAATATCAAATACATCTAATATTATTATATGTTAAGATTTACTTGAACTTCAACATTATTGTGTATTCATTATAGAATATAGATAGAAGAAAAACAGAGCACACAGTTGACCTGTTGACCCTAGCTGTTCCGAGATCTTAACAAGATCAGATCCTCCAACAACGCCAACGTTAACAACCTGCAAGCGGAAAATAACCAAGACACTGAATAAAGCAAAATAACAAAACTCGAGTTATTTCACACCTACACTCAAAACTTGGAAACCTTGATTTAGCTATGTAATGACGGTCCGTACGCCACCGTCACAGCTCCAATGACAGTTCTCTTCTGGTTGAGTCTAAACAACAACAAAGCAGTTGTCTCCCAGCTCGTGGTGGAACCCTAGCCGCCGTCACACAAAACATAAAATCGTGAGAAACAAAACCCTAGGTACAGGGAATCATATAATCGTGAGAAAAAAAACTAACCGATTTCTTGAGAGCAAGGCAAGCCCGTCACATAATTGCTCTCATCATCAAAACCCTCAAAACCCTAGATGAAGAACAAACTCAGATCCCACACCGGCTCTGTATCAAGTCGGAAGATGAAGATGAGGATTTTGATTCCACTCTGATATTGTAGATCAACAACACATCTCCACATCTCTGATTCCTTTTCCTTTTGAATCCACAGATCCAAATCCAGATCTTTGAGGGAGAGAGAGAGAGAACGAAAATGAAAAGGGCTGTAGTTTGAAATTTGAAAAGGGTTCACGTGATGAGTTACAGAGCTGGTCAAAAGAGTTTTTGTCTCTAGCCTGTTCTCATCTTCTCACCAGCTTTAAAAAAATTGCATCAAAAGAGAAGATGATACTCTCTCCCTTCATTAATGTCGTTTGACCTTTAGCAGCTCTTAAAAAAATAATAATAAAATCCGGAAATGGGAGGATGGCTGTGGGAGTGACACGTGGACAAAGTTAATGAGGGTATGACAAGTAGGAGAGAGGTAATGGAGGGTGATTGTGGGATTGACACCTAGGATTTTTCAACACTGATTTATTATAATAGTGACTAAGCACTATACATCATTTTTTTAATAATTATTTTTTAATATATAGCAATAGCCTACTGAAACTAAAGATAATAAAATGCTATATATTATAATATATTTCTTTTAGAAAATAATAAAATATATAAGATTAAATATGTTTTTTTTTTAAAAAATAATAGAACTAGATAATAATAATAGAGCCAGTTATTGATTTGTTTTGATTAGGGTGAAGGGAGTGGTTACCTATTTGAAATAGGTAACTCTCCATTCACCCAGTCAGACAGTGCCACGTCAGTTCACCTAATGCTCAAAAATGTTGGCGGTGGTTTACCTAATAGGGTTTAGATACGCTATTTAAAAAAAAGAAAAAATGTGCGGTTGGTTGAGAAGGAATGGACCCCACCACACACCCATCTCTCTCCCCCTTCCCTCATCGGTAACCCTTCACCGAGCGGTAAACACAGACGGCGGCGGTGTTACCGTTTGGTAAACCTCTTTGCCGATCTGTTTACCGCCCCATTCCGCTCACCCTTAAGAGTCGAAACTTAGTATATAGTAGAGTTGACATCATATTTCCTATTTGTATCTACATATATTTGAAAGCTATTATATATATAATTAATTTGACTGCTTAGACTGGAGGGCATGGGGGCCGGCCTTGGCCCGACGAGGCCCGGCGCCGCCCCCCTTAGCTTTGTCCCGGCTTCTCCGTCGCCCCAAGGACGGAAGCGGCGTGCCTCTCCTCCACACACAGTGTAACAATCTAACCCATTTTAGTAATATTTTAATCAAATGCGGGTAATTAGGTCCCAATTTTTTTTTTTTATAATTAACGTACGAGTGTGGGTTAACGAATAACCCAGACAAACCAACTTAATGGGTAATTACACAAATAAGTGACCGTAAAAAAACAACGTTTTAATGCATAAAACTTTGTCAGGCGTGATCACACTTAAACTTTCCCGAAGAATGCTCGGCAGAAATGGCGGTTTAAGAGTGTTCGGTTCTTGGCGTGCTTGGTCGTCTATCCGTACGCTTCCCGCCTTAGTGAAAGCCTATTATAAACACTAAAAACGATTAGTGTTTAAGTTCTACGGTCAAACGATCAGAAATCGAAACATTTGAACGAAAATATTAAGCACAAAATATCCTTTTTTTTTCAGCCCCCTTACCCGACCGAATCAGATTTCCACCCGGCCGTTTCAACTAAAACATGTCTTTTTCTCAGCACCCTTACCTGGCCGGGTCACGTTTCCACCCCACCGTGTCCCTAACAATTTTAACTCGTTAGAAAATTATCAAACATTTTAATGTCAACCACTTTTTTAGGACAGAACGTCGGCATAAACCACATCGAACTATTTCATAAAAACATGTATAAACATTACCCAAGATCCTTTATATTGTCAACAACTTCTGACCAAATATTGTGTCAAAACTCAATAGTTAAGACCTCGAAACAGTTTCTGCAATTAGCGGGCCTGTTGCTGTCAACAACTATCTTGTTGACAAAACAGCCGCGAAAACCACGTCAAACAACTATAGAAAAAGCTATAAAACTTACCAAACATCCTTTATGTTGTCAAACAACTTCTGACCAAATATTGTGTCAAAACTCAATGGTTAAGACCTCGAAACATTTTCTGCAAGTTGCGGACCTGTTGTTGTCAACAACTATTTTATTGACATAATAGCCGCGAAAAACATGTCAAACAACTTTGGAAAAATCTATAAAAATTACCAAACATCCTTTATGTTTTCAAACAACTTCTGACCAAATATCGTGTCAAAACTCAATGGTTAAGACCTCGAAACATTTTCTGCAAGTTGTGAACCTGTTGCTGTCAACAACTATTTTATTGACATAATAGCCGCGAAAAACATGTCAAACAACTTTGGAAAAATCTATAAAAATTACCAAACATCCTTTATGCTGTCAAACAACTTCTGACCAAATATTGTGTCAAAACTCAATGTTTAGGACCTCGAAACAATTTCTGCAAGTTGCGGACCTGTTGCTGTCAACAACTATTTTATTGACATAATAGCCGCGAAAAACATGTCAAACAACTCTGGAAAAATCTATAAAAATTAACAAACATCCTTTATGTTGTCAAACAACTTCTGACCAAATATCGTGTCAAAACTCAATGTTTAAGATCTCGAAACAATTTCTGCAAGTTGCGGACCTGTTGCTGTCAACAACTATTTTATTGACATAATAGCCGCGAAAAACATGTCAAACAACTTTGGAAAAATCTATAAAAATTAACAAACATCCTTTATGTTGTCAAACGACTTCTGACCAAATATTGTGTCAAAAATCAATAGTTAAGACCACGAAACAGTTTATGCAATTAGCGGACCTGTTGCTGTCAACAACTATTTTGTTGACAAAACAGCCGCGAAAACCACGTTAAACAACTTTGGAAAATCTCTAAAAATTACCAAACATCCTTTATGTTGTCAAACAACTTCTGACCAAATATCGTGTCAAAACTCAATGGTTAAAACCTCGAAACAATTTCTGCATTTAGCGGACCTGTTGCTGTCAACAACTATTTTATTGACAAAACACGATAAGTGGTTACCAACCATTTTACTCTTTGACCCGTTATGGTTGACACCATAGGTTCACATTACATTTCGGCATTAATCACCAAAATACTTTTCATCACGTACGTTGTAATTCTATTCTAGGAATTGTAAGGTTTACTTACCTTAAGTCCGTTCATGCTTTCTCGCGCCTTTGACCCGTTTGACACATTCTTCTTCAAGCTTCCACCTAGCTCGTCAAGAGTCAAACTATAATACAATATCCATAAGATAGTTAGATTAGTCATCAATACCATGACCATCACCCTTATGGACTTTTCTACCATATTTCGTATTCGATTTAATTATAGACCGGTTTGACTTTTAAAAGTCAAACTGTCGTTTTACATATATATGCACTAAAAAGTTCAATAAAACTCATTAGGCATTTTATCTAACACTTGGTGGGCATCATTTTTAGGCCACCAATTTGGCTAACTTCCTTAACCAAATTTACCTTTTTTCTTTCAATTCGTCAAGGTTACACAATTATTAACATCAAGTTAGCAAGACTTTCAATCATCATAGCTAATCCCTCAAATTATCATTTTAGAATTTGGGGATTTTATTACTATCTTAAAAACCCATTTCACCACATACATGGACTTTAATCCAAACATCAATTTAGCCAAGTATCTCATATTTTCTTGTAAATATGAAGACTATATGCATGCTTTGACATCACTATAACATCAATTTCATTCTACCATCAAAACCACTTTATGTCATGTATGAACACTTGACCTAGTCTCTAGATTGTGCAAGTATTTCATCTATACTAGCTAGTATAGTGATCATCAACACAAATACATCATCAATTTCATCAAACTAACAATAATTTTGAACTCAAGGTTATCACCTTCAAGTTCTTCTTCACACAAAATTGATGAAATTAAGTTTTACAACATACCTTATGATCCCCTAGTCTAGGTGATCAATAATTTACATTCATGCAGGAATTTGAGGCTCGATTCCTCCTTCAATTTGATGATTTCAGCTCATTGAGGGTTTGCACCATTTTTTCTGTTGTTCTGGATCAACTAAACACACACACAAGTGTGTGTTTTTGGTGTTTATTTTATTTTAAAGATATTTGTTTCAGATTTGGCAATTTTAGTTCCTCCCCAAAGTTAGTTCTTGCACATTATAGTTTACAACTAGGTTATAACTAGGTTATATTTCTAGTTGCCTGTCTCTCGTAAATTATCGACGGACATGATAATTCTATTTACTAAGTTCGGGAATGCCACTACCCGACTTAAATTATGTCCCTATAGCCCGTGCCTTTTTATAAACTTTATTTACTAAAAAGCATTTGTTTGCCTTTTATTTAACATTAGGTTTATTTATTTAAATCCTAATGTTTACCGGGTTAACTTTTACCAATAACGGTATTTTACCATCTCATTCCCCGTTAATTTAGTTTAATTAAAAAACCCGTTTTCTGGGTGTTACAAGTCTACCCCCCTTAACGAGGTTTCATCCCCGAAACCTTTCTTACGTAGTTCTTTGAGTTAAACTCAACGAACTTAATTTCGGTTTTCCTTTGAGCATTTCTAAAATTTTAATCATTCATTAATCTTACCAGGAAGGTATGGTAGTGTCTCTCGGTCTCCAATGTGATGCCCTACCCCTTCCGATGTTCCCTTCTTGCTCTTTTTCTTGATCGACACCTTTATCTTCAAGGCGTTCATCTCTTCGGACAAGAATTATCGAAGGTCTTGCCGCATACGCCTTTCATGTGCAAGGCCTCTTGGGCCGTTACTTTTAGTGCGTTTATTCTCTTTATCATCTATCATGGCGAGTCGCCCTCTAGCCACTCGATCATATGAATCTGTCAACATGTTTGTTCCGCGCTAATCTTATTAAGACAAGCACACTAATTAAGTTATAAGCAAAATATTGATCTTGACCGGTCTTACTGGTTAGACTCATCAGTCATCGGTTACTTTATACCCCATTATTCGGGTATACCCACTTTGCCTTTCCAAGGCTTTACCAGGATTCGTGACCCTTCAGCCTCGTAGCTTATGCTATAAAATAATCATATCCCATGTTATTTTCTTGACCGTGATTGCCTCATGTCATGCTTGGATTTATATCAACATTTCATTTTTTTACAAATTTACCTTTCTAAAACATCGTCTTGCATCTGTTAGTGCCAAAACTTGTTTCCTTTAATAAAGAATCATTTTCCAATTATTCGTTAATTCTTTACGATTGTCAAATCGTCATTGTTAACTAAAACCATGTTTTAGTTCAACATTATTAACTATGTCAAATTGTCATTTATAACTAAAATCGTGTTTTAGTACAACACTTTTTATTTATTTATCTATTTTTTTATGTCAATTACCCACATCAAGGAAATGACAACCAAGTCTCTTTTCTTTTCAAATTTTCGTTTTATGCGGGGAATCGTAATCAATTCCCATGCCTTAACCCAATTGACTAACATGCCTCTTTTCAATTCTTCCCGTAGGCTTTCACCTTTTTAAGGTAAGGCCTCTAAGGTTCATCCCTTTTTTATTTGTGACCGAAGGCCACATTGATACCGTAGATCTTTACCACTATTTATGACCCGAAGGTCGTGGTGATCTCGTAGATCATCTCTCCACCCGTGTCATTCTTTAAATGAACTAGGTGTCTCTTCGTCCCTTTTATGTTTGAGATCAATTAGGGTCTCACGGACCTCTAAATCATTTGTTTATATTTTATTCTTTTGTATGTATATATTTGAGTTTGAACGTAGTTCATGAAGACAATCGTTTTTTTCCAGGCAACACTTCTGCCTCTATAATCCATTACCCAGGCTTAGTATTTCATAATTCACGCTCCCGTTACTCGGTTTGCGTTTTCATTTCTTACAACCCATTACCCGGGTTTTTTATTTAACCCGTTTGATTTGTTCATGTGAAATCCATCACTTATGAACAATCAAACCTTATTCTTTATTCGACCATCCTTGATGGCCTTATAGACCATGAATGATGATGATGATCATCATTTCTTTCTTTTCCCTTTTTATCTTTTCTACGACCATAGTCAACGACTTTTATTGTTTTCCGTGTGGGCAATACCTCCGTTTTTATGACCCCGCGGGTCATTTATACTTTGGTTTTACGTGCATTTTTGTAAACCATGACTCTTTCGTCCATAATGACTTATTCCACGAATTTCCTTGGGTCATTTATTTCTATGTGCGCCATTTATTGTTTTTATGGTTCCCATGAAAACCATTTATACGAGTACGCCTGTAAGATTTCTTGACCCCAAGGATCTTTTAGCTCTTCACATTCACCTCGTCTTTACCACATCGGATGTATATGTGCTTATTATAAGAAGTTCATGGTATCATGTGTTTACTACTTACTTGGCTAAGGCAAGCAATCGACACATGGTACGCATTACCTTATTATAACTAACACATTACCTCACATGTAAGTAAATTCTCGATTCATGTCCGTATTTCTGATTTTTTTTGGTAAAACCTCTTTTTATTGTTATTTAACAATTATTAGTTTTACCCATTTTCGTCTCAAAACACATAGAATGTTTTCATTTTATAAAAATTTTATGAAATCACATTCATGAATGTGATAATTACTTTTCCTTAATAGGATCTTATTGAGAATGTCTACATGGATGGTCACCCACATCCAAGTTTTTTTTTAATCTGAAGTCTTTTGTACTTTTGTTATTCATGATTGTGAATGACGCGTAATTCCCACCCAATTTCTCTTGGAAACATCATCTTGGATAGGTATCATATCCAGGTTTCCCAAGTCTTATATTCCCATATGCAACCGTCATTTACGACTTGAATGTTGCATAATACAATTCCTACAGTCAGTTAAAGTATGCACCTGGGTGATACTCGCCCCGATGGGCTTTCATTGTCGTTCGACCCTTATTCAATATCATTACTTGATTTAGGTCCTTAGTGAGCATGCTTTACTTGTCATACTTCCGACCATTCAACCATCACCTCGGAAGATCATTAGACTGCTATCATTTTCAGATACGAGCATCATGTTACTGAAACGTTCACAAAGATTAGTAACTTTAAAATTGATAAGCGCCTGTATTGTAATACAAGACATTCTATAATACTTGTTCACACAATTAATTTATTAACCATACCGGTCTTTTACCAATTCATTTGAGGTTAACGTGTTTTCACACGATCGCCCTATGTGTTGTTTATAACAATTTTCATCCACACTAGACGTTATTAATTATAATAACTTACCGGACCACACGACCAAGTCTTGAACCGAACACTTTTATCCTTTAAACCTTGAGCTCTGAATACCACTTGTAACAATCTAACCCATTTTAGTAATATTTTAATCAAATGCGGATAATTAGGTCCCAATTTTTTTTATAATTAACGTACGAGTGTGGGTTAACGAATAACCCAGACAAACCAACTTAATGGGTAATTACACAAATAAGTGACCGTAAAAAAAACAACAAGGTTTTAATGCATAAAACTTTGTCATGCGTGATCACACTTAAACTTTCCCGAAGAATGCTCTGCAGAAATGGCGGTTTAAGAGTGTTCGGTTCTTGGCGTGCTTGGTCGTCTATCCGTATGCTTCCCGCCTTAGTGAAAGCCTATTATAAACACTAAAAACGATTAGTGTTTAAGTTCTACGGTCAAACGATCAGTAATCGAAACATTTGAACGAAAATATTAAGCACAAAATATCCTTTTTTTTCAGCCACCTTACCCGGCCGGATCAGATTTCCACCCGGCCGTTTCAACTAAAACATGTCTTTTTCTCAGCACCCTTACCCGACCGGGTCACGTTTCCACCCGACCGTATCCCAAACAATTTTAACTCGTTACAAAATTATCAAACATTTTAGTGTCAACCACTTTTTTATGACAGAACGTCGGCATAAACCACATCGAGCTATTTCATAAAAACATGTATAAAAATTACCCAAGATCCTTTATATTGTCAAACAACTTCTGACCAAATATTGTGTCAAAACTCAATAGTTAAGACCTCGAAACAGTTTCTGCAATTAGTGGACCTGTTGCTGTCAACAACTATCTTGTTGACAAAACAGCCGCGAAAACCACGTCAAACAACTATAGAAAAAGCTATAAAACTTACCAAACATCCTTTATGTTTTCAAACAACTTCTGCCAAATATCATGTCAAAACTCAATGGTTAAGACCTCGAAACATTTTCTGCAAGTTGCGGACCTGTTGCTGTCAACAACTATTTTATTGACATAATAGCCGCGAAAAACATGTCAAACAACTTTGGAAAAATCTATAAAAATTACCAAACATCCTTTATGTTGTCAAACAACTTCTGACCAAATATCGTGTCAAAAATCAATGTTTAAGAGCTCGAAACAATTTCTGCAAGTTGCGGACCTGTTGCTGTCAACAACTATTTTATTGACATAATAGCCGCGAAAAACATGTCAAACAACTTTGAAAAAATATATAAAAATTATGAAACATCCCTTATGTTGTCAAACGACTTCTGACCAAATATTGTGTCAAAAATCAATAGTTAAGACCACGAAACAGTTTATGCAATTAGCGGACCTGTTGCTGTCAACAACTATTTTGTTGACAAAACAGCCGCGAAAACCACGTTAAACAACTTTGGAAAAATCTCTAAAAATTACCAAACATCCTTTATGTTGTCAAACAACTTCTGACCAAATATCGTATCAAAACTCAATGGTTAAAACCTCGAAACAATTTCTGCATTTAGCGGACCTGTTGCTGTCAACAACTATTTTATTGACAAAACACGATAAGTGGTTACCAACCATTTTACTCTTTGACCCGTTATGGTTGACACCATAGGTTCACATTACATTTCGGCATTAATCACCAAAATACTTTCCATCACGTACGTTGTAATTCTATTCTAGGAATTGTAAGGTTTACTTACCTTAAGTCCGTTCATGCTTTCTCGCGCCTTTGACCCGTTTGACACATTCTTCTTCAAGCTTCCACCTAGCTCGTCAAGAGTCAAACTATAATACAATATCCATAAGATAGTTAGATTAGTCATCAATACCATGACCATCACCCTTATGGACTTTTCTACCATATTTCGTATTCGATTTAATTATAGACCGGTTTGACTTTTAAAAGTCAAACTGTCGTTTTACATATATATGCACTAAAAAGTTCAATAAAACTCATTAGGCATTTTATCTAACACTTGGTGGGCATCATTTTTAGGCCACCAATTTGGCTAACTTCCTTAACCAAATTTACCTTTTTTCTTTCAATTCGTCAAGGTTACACAATTATTAACATCAAGTTAGCAAGACTTTCAATCATCATAGCTAATCCCTCAAATTATCATATTAGAATTTGGGGATTTTATTACTATCTTAAAAACCCATTTCACCACATACATGGACTTTAATCCAAACATCAATTTAGCCAAGTATCTCATATTTTCTTGTAAATATGAAGACTATATGCATGCTTTGACATCACTATAACATCAATTTCATTCTACCATCAAAACCACTTTATGTCATGTATGAACACTTGACCTAGTCTCTAGATTGTGCAAGTATTTCATCTATACTAGCTAGTATAGTGATCATCAACACAAATACATCATCAATTTCATCAAACTAACAATAATTTTGAACTCAAGGTTATCACCTTCAAGTTCTTCTTCACACAAAATTGATGAAATTAAGTTTTACAACATACCTTATGATCCCCTAGTCTAGGTGATCAATAATTTACATTCATGCAGGAATTTGAGGCTCGATTCCTCCTTCAATTTGATGATTTCAGCTCATTGAGGGTTTGCACCATTTTTCTCTTGTTCTGGATCAACTAAACACACACACAAGTGTGTGTTTTTGGTGTTTATTTTATTTTAAAGATATTTGTTTCAGATTTGGCAATTTTAGTTCCTCCCCAAAGTTAGTTCTTGCACTTTATAGTTTACAACTAGGTTATAACTAGGTTATATTTCTAGTTGCCTGTCTCTCGTAAATTATCGACGGACATGATAATTCTATTTACTAAGTTCAGGAATGCCGCTACCCGAACTTAGTAAATAGAATTATCATGTCAAACATGTCAAACAACTTTGGAAAAATCTATAAAAATTACCAAACATCCTTTATGTTTTCAAACAACTTCTGACCAAATATCGTGTCAAAACTCAATGGTTAAGACCTCGAAACATTTTCTGCAAGTTGCGAACCTGTTGCTGTTAACAACTATTTTATTGACATAATAGCCGCGAAAAACATGTCAAACAACTTTGGAAAAATCTATAAAAATTACCATACATCCTTTATGTTGTCAAACAACTTCTGACCAAATATCGTGTCAAAAATCAATGTTTAAGACCTCGAAACAATTTCTGCAAGTTGCGGACATGTTGCTGTCAACAACTATTTTATTGACATAATAGCCGCGAAAAACATGTCAAACAACTTTGGAAAAATCTATAAAAATTAACAAACATCCTTTATGTTGTCAAACGACTTCTGACCAAATATTGTGTCAAAAATCAATAGTTAAGACCACGAAACAGTTTATGCAATTAGCGGACCTGTTGCTGTCAACAACTATTTTGTTGACAAAACAGCCGCGAAAACCACGTTAAACAACTTTGGAAAAATCTCTAAAAATTACCAAACATCCTTTATGTTGTCAAACAACTTCTGACCAAATATCATGTCAAAACTCAATGGTTAAAACCTCGAAACAATTTCTGCATTTAGCGGACCTGTTGCTGTCAACAACTATTTTATTGACAAAACACGATAAGTGGTTACCAACCATTTTACTCTTTGACCCGTTATGGTTGACACCATAGGGTCACATTACATTTCGTCATTAATCACCAAAATACTTTCCATCACGTACGTTGTAATTCTATTCTAAGAATCGTAAGGTTTAGTTACCTTAAGTCCGTTCATGCTTTCTCGCGCCTTTGACCCGTTTGACCCATTCTTCTTCAAGCTTCCACCTAGCTCGTCAAGAGTCAAACTATAATACAATGTCCATAAGATAGTTAGATTAGTCATCAATACCATGACCATCACCCTTATGGACTTTTCTACCATATTTCGTATTCGATTTAATTATAGACCGGTTTGACTTTTAAAAGTCAAACTGCCGTTTTACATATATATGCATAACAAGTTCAATAAAACTCATTAGACATTTTATCTAACACTTGGTGGGCGTCATTTTTAGGCCACCAATTTGGCTAACTTCCTTAACCAAATTTACCTTATTTCTTTCAATTCGTCAAGGTTACACAATTATTAATATCAAGTTAGCAAGACTTTCAATCATCATAGCTAATCCCTCAAATTATCATATTAGAATTTGGGGATTTTATTACTATCTTAAAAACCCATTTCACCACATACATGGACTTTAATCCAAACATCAATTTAGCCAAGTATCTCATATTTTCTTGTAATTATGAAGACTATATGCATGCTTTGACATCACTATAACATCAATTTCATTCTACCATCAAAACCACTTTATGTCATGTATGAACACTTGACCTAGTCTCTAGATTGTGCAAGTATTTCATCTATACTAGCTAGTATAGTGATCATCAACACAAATACATCATCAATTTCATCAAACTAACAATAATTTTGAACTCAATGTTATCACCTTCAAGTTCTTCTTCACACAAAATTGATGAAATTAAGTTTTACAACATACCTTATGATCCCCTAGTCTAGGTGATCAATAATTTACATTCATGCAGGAATTTGAGGCTCGATTCCTCCTTCAATTTGATGATTTCAGCTCATTGAGGGTTTGCACCATTTTTCACCTGTTCTGGATCAACTAAACACACACACAAGTGTGTGTTTTTGGTGTTTATTTTATTTTAAAGATATTTGTTTCAGATTTAGCAATTTTAGTTCCTCCCCAAAGTTAGTTCTTGCACATTATAGTTTACAACTAGGTTATATTTCTAGTTGACTGTCTCTCGTAAATTATCGACGGACATGATAATTCTATTTACTAAGTTCGGGAATGCCACTACCCGACTTAAATTATGTCCCTATAGCCCGTGCCTTTTTATAAACTTTATTTACTAAAAAGCATTTGTTCGCCTTTTATTTAACATTAGGTTTATTTATTTAAATCCTAATGTTTACCGGGTTAACTTTTACCACTAACGGTATTTTACCATCTCATTCCCCGTTAATTTAGTTTAATTAACAAACCCGTTTTCGGGGTGTTACATCTACACATAACTATATGTATATATACATATATATAGGGTTAGGTTAACGTACAAATGCCCTTATCGTACATTACGTACGCTACAATCTCAGCCGTCCGATCATCTTCCCGCATTGAATTCGCATGTTGTTTTTTTGTAACAATTTCGCATGTTGGTTTTTTAACATGCGATTTTATCAAAATTACCACATGCGAAATTGTTACAAAAAAACAACATGCTATTTCATCAAAATTATCACATGCGAAATTGGTACAAAAAAACAACATGCAAATTCATCAAAAATTATCACATGCAAAATTGTTATAAAAAAACAACATGCTATTTTATCAAAAATTATCACATGCGAAATTGGTACAAAAAACAACATGCGAATTCATCAAAAATTATCACATGCGAAATTGTTATAAAAAAAACAACATGCGATTTTTAAAATGCGGGAAGATGATCTGACGGCTGAGATTGTAGTGTACGTAATGTACGATAAGGGCTTTTGTACAGTACACTTTACCTATATATATATATAGCCCCATCCTCCACCCCCTTTATCCATCCCCTTTAGACCCATCCTCACTTCCGGTGACGTGACAGGTGACGTGGCGGCCCATCCTCTGTCACCATACCTTCTAGTCTTATAAGAATTGAGAAGAAGAGTAAATTACGTTTTTGGCCCCTGTGGTTATATCAGTTTTACTATATTAGCCCAAAATAAGAATTTTTAACGTATCTGCCCCCATGGTCCTTATATCTAACTATTTTGGCCCCTGAGACTAACTCCATCCATTACACTGGTTAATTATTTGTCACATGCAAGTCACATGATGGGTATTTTTGTAATTTCTCATCCTCTTTAAATCTAACCCAGATCTTCATCATCATCTTCAACCATCAACATCCCCAGATCTTCATCTTCAATTAAATCTAACCCAGATCTTCATCATCTTCAACCATCATCATCCCCATACAATTAAATCTAACCTCATAAACACCCAAACCCTCCATCAACACCCAGCAACAGCAACGACCACTACCCAGTAGCCATCACCTCCGCTATCACTGCTACACCGACAACCATCCTCCACCATTGATTTCACCTACCACCGTCGCAAAACATCATCATCAACCACCACTATTCATCACCTCCCTCCGATTCAATCTTCTTCAGTAGCCCTAAATACAGATCCTTTTCACCCTCAATTTGACAAACACCCAAACACTCAAATATAAAGTGCTTGCAGATCAAATGTGATATTATCCAAACACTCAAATTAAAAATCAGGAAACAACTCATCAAATTTATCATTCTCTCATCTTTCACATTGATTCATACATACACACAATACTATACTTGCATATCAAAATGGCAGCACTCATTAGAGTAGCAGCATCATCTTCTTCTTCAACTCTCCTGGCTTCACCTTCTTCATCTCAAATCGTTCAAATTTCACAAATTTATCTAATTGCAACAGATTAAGTTCGAGAAGCATTTCCTGGTGAGTCAATGACTGGTGCCCCCAAATAAGATTAGTGGAACTTCTAGATTCTTTTGAAAGTTGCTCCGGTGGGATCTAATCCGACTGCATCGACTTCTTATTTAGATGTGGCGGTTGTGGCTATTGCGCGTGGGGTTGTAGGGAGCTGTGTGTGGTGGCATGTGAGGGGTTGTGGCGGTGGCGGTTGGTGGGGGATATGATGGTGGTTGGTGGCGGTGGTGGAAGTAGGTAGTGCCGTAGTGGTAGGAGGGAGATAGAGTAGAGAGAGAAAGTGGGTTTATTTTGTGAGAGAGAAGAAGATGAGTTAATATAACTTATTTTTTTCTTTAAAGATATTTTTAATATATATTAAAGATAATTTAATATGTGTGGGAGGTGAATTTACAAATATGCCCATCATGTGAGTTACATGTGACAAATAATTAACCAGGTTAATGGATTGAGTTAGACTCAGGGGTCAAAATAGTTAGTTATAGAGACCATGGGGGTAGATACGTTAAAAATTCTTATTTTGGACTAATATAGTTAGGCCCCTGTGAATTTCCTTACAGATCCCATGGAAGGGAGATCTACATTGAGACCAGCGGACCTGCTCGTCTTTGGCTGGGCGGGAGGGAAACATGCTTGTGTAGATCTCACAGGAGTCTCTCCCTTAGCTGGGTTAAGGGAAAATGGGTTTGTAGCAGGACAAGCGGTAAAGAAAGCAGAATCTAAAAAGGTGGACAAACACGCTAAAGCATGTGCTGATAACCAACATGCATTTGTCCCCTTCGCCTTCGACACCTTTGGATCCCTGGCTCCAGAAGCTATCCGTTTGCTGACTAGGGTCCAACAGGTTGTCCATAGCAGTGGCTCATCAACAGGGGGCAGGGGTTTGTTTTTAATAGGCTAGGGTTTGCTATCCAGAAAGGGGTAGCGGCGCAGCTTGTTGCTCGCTTACATGCGATATTGATGTAAAGTGCATTTTTCTTTTAATGAATGAACAAAAGAAGTATAACAATTAAAAAAATATAGTAAAACTGACATAACCACAGGGGCCAAAAACGTAATTTAGTATGAGAAGAATTAATTGGTTAGTTAAGTCAAATGTTTAGTATGGTAGATGGTCAACAAAACATAAAATTGTCAGACAAATAATTCATATTTGAAATTTAAAAAGTAGCACTCTCATTACATAAACTGCTACATTAAAGCTGTAATTATAAATGTTCGAATTAGTTTTAGGGACCACTATATGGCTAAGTCAATAAGATATTCAAAATGTATTGATTTGATCTCATCTATAATAATTCTAATATAAAATATCAGAAAGTTATAAAATGATATAAATTCTGCTGTTTTCTTTTTTCACATTTAAACCAGTAATGTGTTTGCAAATCAATCTATAAATACTTTTCTAAGATTTAGGTAATTTTAGTGGTATTTTGTCACTTACAACTCTACACGTGACATAAATTTGAAACCAGGTGTCTCATTTTGTTAAATTTCTAATAACTTTGTTTTTCTTTTATAAAAAAAAGGTTTTTGATGGAAAATGGTGAATAAAAATAGCCAAATATTTTATATTTAATTACATGGTGAGTACTTTTGTTTCATAAAAAGTAAAGTTTGATTTTATGATATATAAGAATTTTAATAAAGTTGAATTATACATGGGTTCACAATTTATTGAAAGTTATACTTTCACTTGTAAAGTAATATAAAATTACACTTTCCCTTTAAAAAATGTGAAAATTAACTTCAATATCAAAGCTAACATTTTTATTAGTTTTTCTATGTGAATCCATCAATATCATGATTTTCTACAACTTTCAAAATGTAATGAAAAGAAAAAAAATACGTTTAATTCTAATCCTTAAGAATATAAAACGTTTGTATGAACGACTACAAATAATCAATCAAAACCAACAAGGTCAAATACACTAATTTAAGCCAGAATGCAATTCACGTCCGGACATTTGCAATGCCAGAAGTCAAGGATGCCTTTACGTCAGTCTATCCTCGTTCACTCATGACTATTCTTTCCTCGTCATTGACCGCACGACTTTCCTATCTCCTCCCCCTTTACAGTCATGACTTTGCTCTCACTAATTGTCCGTATGAAGTTTCTCTTCTCGACCTCTCTCTTCCACGTCTACACCTCTATTCGACCTCAAAAACCCGAATCCTACATGGTCTCAAAAGCTAATCCTGATTTTAAACAATTCAAAAAACATTAATTTTTTTTAGTAAATTACCATTTTAGTCCCTGAGCTTTGACCAAAATTGCTACTTTAGTCCAAATAGTTTTTCTTGCCATTTTAGTCTAGATAGTTTTGTTTTCTACCATTTTAGTCCCTGACTTTTATTATTTTTTGCTATTTTTATATTCAAATTGGAAACCCAAATTTCCTTAAGGACTAAAACCAAACATCCTATTTTGAAAAGAACCAAAAGTGTAACTACCTTAAAAGAACAAGACTCTTGAACAACAATTGACCCAATTTTCCAAAAGCAAAGCGGTGAACTATCTTTCCTTTTCCAATCTCATTCCACTTATCTCTTTCTCTCTCCATCAAAACCACACCACACTCCCCTCTGCCCATTCTTTGACCTCAATCTTGTTCTTTCATTACAACAATAATAATAATAATAATTCTTTCATTTTTTCCACTTTAATCCCTTTAGTGCACCCTACTGTTTCTTGTTCTGTGATGAGTGGTGTTGTTGTTCATTCACAATCATTCTTACCCTTTTTCCTGATCTGGGGTTTGAATCATTTCACTCTTTCAACCTTCAAGATCAAGATTCCCCCTTTTTCTTGGTGTTTGTGTACAAGATCAGGTTAACATCTTAAAAAGTCATGATTTTTTATAGTGATGATGACAATAAAGAAAATGAACAATGTGGGTCTTTCTTGATTTTGACCAGAGAAAAAGCCACTTTGAAGGTTGAATCTGTACGTGTCAATGCGAGATACTCATGGGTTATTGTTCTTTTTATGTGATTCATCTTCCACAAGGTTAGATTTTGGGGATTTTTATGTTATTTTGCTGTAAAAGATTAGTTTTTTTAAAGGGTATTTTTTTAGTGCACACCAAGTGTTTGTGAAAATGCCTATGTATCAGCATCATTCAACTGGTGGGCAGGTTTTAGATCTGGAAACTGCTGTGAAAGATGGCATTTTGGGTGGTGTTGGTGTGGGTGTGGGTGGGGGGGTTGGGTGTGGTGACGTCACTGGACCAGAAATGGGAAAAATGGATCTGAAGAAGATGATTGAACAGCTTGACTCAGTTGAGGTCCCATCTGTGTTCATATGTCCAATCTCATTAGAACCAATGCAAGATCCAGTGACCCTTTGTACAGGACAGACTTATGAACGGTCCAACATCCTCAAATGGTTCTCATTAGGCCACTTCACTTGCCCCACAACAATGCAAGAGCTTTGGGATGACTCACTCACACCAAACTCAACACTCAGCCATTTGATCCACACTTGGTTTTCCCAGAAGTATTTAGCTATGAAAAAGAGGTCAGATGATGTTCAAGGAAGGTCTTTAGAGCTTCTAGAGACTCTAAAAAAAGTCAAAGGTCAAACCCGAGTCCAAACACTCAAAGAGCTAAGAAAACTTGTCACAACCCATGATTCAGCCAAGAAAACTGTAACTGACAATGGTGGGATAACCTTTGTTTCCTCACTGTTAGGACCTTTCACTACCCACGCCGTCGGATCCGAAGCAGTTGCGATATTGGTCAATTTGCAGTTAAACTCCGACGCGATAACCAACCTGTTGCAACCCACCAAGATTTCATTAATGGTTGATGTTTTGAATGAGGGGTCGTTAGAAACCAAGATAGATTGTGTGAAACTGATGGAGGTTTTATTCACGGGCGTTGAAATCGCCCCAAGTTTGCGGCTTTTAGTTGGAGTTTTAAGATTAGTGAAGGACAAACGACACCCACATGGGATATTAGCAGGGCTGCGGTTGTTGAAGATCATCAGTTCACAAGAATCAGTCGGAAGCTCGATTATAAGCATTGGCGGTGTTCCGCAATTGGTTGAAATGTTGCCTCATTTTAACCCCGAATGCTTAGAGTTATCGTTATATGTTCTTGAAGCTCTGTCTTCGATCCCCGACGGTGCTTTGGCGCTCAAGAATTGTGCTAATACGATTCCCACTTTGGTCAAATTGTTGATGAAGATATCGGAGAATTGTACGCAGCATGCGTTATCGATATTATGGGAAGTCTGCAAGCTTTCGCCGGAAGAATGCGCTGCGACTGCAGTGAACGCGGGGCTTGCGGCAAAACTTCTGCTCGTGATTCAGAGCGGTTGCAATCCGGGATTGAAGCAACGGTCAGCCGAGCTTTTGAAACTTTGTAGCTTGAATTGTACATCTACCATTTTCATGTCAAAGTGTAAGCTAACAAGAACATTGCAATGAGGAGAAAGTGGTCAAAGTCAAAAGTCAAAGCCTGTTGATATGATTAGATGTACTACTACCATGTATGTAAATGGAAAAAAAAAGCTTCATACACATGTGGATTTAGGCCAACACACTACATGAATAAATCTTGGTGAAGCATGTGAAGGTAGCATAGAGAAAGAGTACATATGATTGAAGAAGAAGAAGAAGATGATGATGATAAAGAAGAAAAAGAATGCTTCTTTGTTTGCATTTAGAACTACACTATCTGCAAAGTTAAATGTATTTTTAAGTTGTAACTCTCCCCTAAATCTTAGTGTCCTTGTAATTCAATTTTGTTTCCAAATTTTCTATGAATGTAGTTGATAGTTTTGTGTTGATTGATTGATATGTTTTTTCTTGATTCAGATTGTGACTGTGGTGCAAGAGTCTTCATTATTTGAATCAGACTCGAAAAACCTAAAATTTGAACCGAAATTAATTTGAATATTCGAGTTGGGTCCTTATCAGAAAATTCAATATTCGAGTTGGGTCCTTATCGGAAACGTATTTTGACATTGGTTTTTAAATTTTGAACCAAGTCGATTTCGAATGTTCGAATCAGGTCCTTATCTGAAACGAATTTTGTACATGGTTTTTGAATCGAAAGTAAATATATGAGTTTCGGACCGTATAGCCATAATTTTTTTTTGTTATAATAACGTGAACATACACAAACTTGTATATTCAAATTAAAATTCAGTTTTCGAATTTTCAAATTCAAATAACCATGAAACCGACCCGTTGAAAACGCATCATCATAAAATTCATCAATACCCTGTCAACCAATGAGATTAGATAAAGATAGCTTATGCTAAAACTGACTTTTAAAATGGCTAAAAACAAAAAAACAATTAAAAGCTGAATTCGAATCTAAAACTTTCCTGAAAAGACTTAAACGCGTACCACTACAACTTTTCAAAGTATTTATGTCAAGAAGTCTTTAATTTTGTCACCTTCATGTCTCTCTTCTCCAATAATATATCAAAAAAAGGAAAGTTAGTTCGTTAGTTTTGTTATGATGCAATTATTTTCTTTTGAACTCCAAGAAAATGGACATGAAGTAGGTTTAGATAAGTGGAAGTAAATAGGGAATTTGATTAATAAATATGTGTAGGGTAAGGAGGAACCATATTTTTGTTGGCATTTGAAATTTGGTATCTTTGACTGATACCCCACTCTACTCTATTCTTTATTCATGGATCTCAACCTACTTGATTTAATATATTTAAAGCTATTATGCAATACTATACTTTGGATGTGTTTATGGGCCACTATTATAATAACCATATAAAAAAGTAAGATCACATAACACAATAAAGTTTTACAATACAAATCTAAAAGGAAGGAATACTATATATTTATTAAGTTATTTAATTAAATAAAAGTCTTCAAAATCTCAAGCTTAACTTTCTTCACCAGTCACCACCCTCCCAAGCAACCCCTGTAACTTATAACTTGTACTAAAAAATTATAGATTGTGTAAAAATAGAAATCAAATTATCAAAGATATAACTTTTATTAAAGCGTATTTGTTATTAAAGGTGCTTAGCCGTTTTCTTATAAAGTAATCTTGTTAACATCTTTCGTCATCTATATAATATAATAAAGAGTTAACAGTCATTTTCGTCTCTGTTGTTTGTTCACTTTTGCCATTTCAGACAAATTTTCAAAAATGCATCAGTTTCTTCCTTGACATACTAAAAACATGGCACTTCAATCCAAAAATTAAAACCCAGTTAAGTACATTCATAAAATAAGGTGAACATAAAAGATATAATAAATAAATTAAATCAAACATATTTAAATAAGATAGAATTCATACCAGACTGAGTCAGAATTTCAAATTCTAAACTCACTTGTAATAAGCCTTAAGATGTATGGCATTCCAAGATCTTTGCAACATATCCCCCTCCATGGTCTTAAGCCGGTATGCACCCTTTTCGGATTCTGATTCAATTTCATATGGTACTTCTCATTTTTGGGCTAATTTTCCATCAACACGATTGGTCATATTCTGAAACGCTTTTCTCAAAACCCAATCTCCAACTTGGAATCTCCTTGTCCTTAAATTCTTGTTGTATGACTTGGCTATCCTCTGCTGGTATGCTGCTACCCTTAGCTTTGCTGCATCCCTCGTTTCATCAATAGTGTCTAACTCTTGACATAAAACTTCAAGATTTGATTCAGGATCCCGTAACTTGATCTAGCTATAGGTATTACCATTTCTGTTGATATCACTGCTTCTGCTCCAAATACCAATGAGAATCGGGTTTGACCAATAGCATTCTTCACAGTTGTTTTGTCTGCCCATAGGACAAATGGTAGTTCATCTGCCCCTTTTCCTTTTTTGGCACCTAACCTCTTCTTTAAGTTGTTGATGATTATCTTGTGGGGATTCTGCTTGTCCATTAGCTTGAGGATCTACTGGTGTCGACATAATCATCTTGATTCCCCAACTTTTACAAAAATTTGTAGTCCTTTTGCTGATGAATTGGGAGCCATTATCATAAATTATCTCGACTGGTACCCCGAATCTTGTCAAGATATTTCTCTTTATGAAGGATACCACTTCTTGATCCCTAACTTGGACAAAGGCTTCTGCTTCAACCCACTTGGAGAAATAATCCATCATTGCCAACATGAAAACCCTTCCTCCTGAAGCCTTTGGGAGTTTTCCCACTATATCCATCCCCCATTTCATAAACGGCCAAGGGGATATGATAGGATATAATGGTTCTGCAGGCTGATAAAGTATGTTGCTGTGTCTCTGACATGCATCACATTTTTGAGCATACTCAATAGCATCCTTTCTCATGGTTGGCCAATAATATCATGTTCTCAACACCTTCGAGAACAAAGCTCTGCCCCCCGTATGGTTGCCACAGTCTCCTCATGTATATCCTGAAGTACCTCCTTGGTCTCAGGATCCTACAAGCATCTTAAGTATGGACCTTCAAGAGATTTCTTATACAAGATATTATTTATTATAGTAAAACGAGATACCTTCATCTTGAAAGCCCTAGGATTTTCATCCTTTGGGATATCTCCTTCTCGAAGATACTTCACAATTAGAGCCATCCAGGATTTAGGATCCTTCTCAGGATATCCATCACCAGGATCCTAGATACTTGCCACTTCTTTATCCTGAGATTTGAAATGTTCTATCGCAGGATACAAGATGTACACTATTGGTATCTGAGTTCCTTCCGGTATCCTGACAGTAGATCCTAAGTTTGCTAGAGCGTCTGCTTCAGCATTCTCTTCCCTTGGTACCTGGTCGAGTGTAAATATTTTGAAATATCTTGCTAATTTTTTTTAACAATATCAAGATATTCAGCTAACATTTCACCTTTTACTGCATAAGATCCATTGAAATGGTTAGTAATCAATAGGGAATCAACATATACTTGTAAACATCTAATATTCATATTCTTAGCCAATTCTAATCCTGCTATCAGAGCTTCATACTCAGCTTCATTATTTGTAGCAAAAAAATCACATCTAATAGCCTGGGGTAATATATCCCCCTGTGGCGATTTTAGTAGGATTCCTAATCCTACACCTCTTATGTTGGATGCACCATCAGTATGTAATATCCAAAATTCTAAGTTTTCACCTAGTTGTTGTACTTCTAGGTCAGCTTCTTCTTGTATATCACTACTAAAATCAGCCACAAAGTCTGCTAAAGCCTGAGACTTTATAGCATTCCTATGTTCATATACTAAATCATATGTACTTAATTTTACAGACCACTTAGCCATCCTACCAGACATTTCAGGTTTTCTAAGCACATTTTTAATAGGATAATTAGATTTTATATGAATCCTATGTGTTTCAAAATAGTGCCTAAGCTTAGCTGATGCCATGACTAGAGCTAATATCAGTTTTTCTAAGTGTGAGTATCTAGTTTCAGCATCTAACAAACTTTTACTAACATAATAAACAGGATACTACTGACCTTCATGATCCTTTACCAAGACAACACTTACTGCATTCCCTGATACTGCAAGATATAGGGACAGAGGTTCGCCATTTTCAGCCTTCATCAGTAGAGGTGCACTTGAAAGATATTGCTTCAATTCTTGTAGAGCAGCTTCATGCCTTTCTCCCCATTCGAACTTTTTGTTCTTCTTCAGGATATCATAAAATTCCTTGCACTTTTCTGAGGATCTTGATGCCGCTACTCTTACAGTCAACCTTTGAACATCCTTCATATTAGATGGTGATTTGAGGTCTAGGACAACTTTGATCTGCTCCAGACTTGCTTCTATCCCTCTCTTGGTTACCATATATCCTAAAAACTTTCCTGCCCCCACTCCGAAATGACACTTGGCAGCATTCAGCTTCATATTATACTGGTTCAGGATATTGAAGTCACATTCTAGATCCTGGAGGTGATTCTATGCTTTCTTGGATTTCACCACCATATCATCAATATACACTTCAATAATGTCCCCCAGTTTATCCTTAAACATCATATTGACCAGCCTGCACCTGTATTTTTTAAACCAAAGGGCATGGCAGTGTAATAGTATATACCTGTGGGTGTCATGAATGTTGTGTTCTCCTGGTCGGATGGTTCCATTTGGATTTGTTGAAATCCTGAGGATGCATCCATGAAAGTCAGCATTTCATGTCCAGAAGTTGCATCCACCATGCAATCGATATGAGGTAATGGGAATGGATATTTAAGGCATGCTTTATTAAGGTCTATGTAGTCAACACAGACTCCCCACTTCCCATTCTTTTTCTGGACCACCACCACGTTTGCTAGCCATTTAGGGAACTTGACTTCCCTAATCATCTTGGATTTTAACAGCCTTTCTACCTCATCTTGTATTATTGCATTTCTTTCAGGAGCAAATTTTCTTCTCTTTTTTTGAGCAGGCCTGAAAGACTTGTCAATTCCAAGTTTATGAGTTATGTTATCTTTCGATATACCTGTCATATCTTCGTGTTTCCATGCAAATGTAGACATCATGCACTTCAAAAAGTTAGTAAGCTGACCGAGATATCTGGATTATTTTCATCGAGGATAACTTTCTTGACATCCTGCTCCGAAGCTTCCACGCTATCCTGTGCTTGTATCCTTAATTGCTATCCTGCTCGGGACTTCGTTGAGGCCTTCATTGAAGAGGAGTAGCATTCCTTCGCCTCCTGTTGGTCACTTTCAACTTTGACTACCCCCCTGTCACACCCCAACTGATGGCGGAATCATCGGGGCGCGACACTGAGCGAAATAGATTATCAAGAGAAATTCCATAACAACTAAATTACCAGATAGTTAATATTATGTCTCATACCATAACCCATTAAGTAACTAATTATTACAGACATAGATTTCTCAAAACAAAACATGTTCCGACAACTCAGATTTAAATAAATAAATTGTCTTTGTTTGTTTCTAGACTCTCATTCCTGCTAGGTTCCACAAAGCAGGTAAGCACAACATCCTAAGCAATAAAACACCTGTCACATACGTTAAAATAGAGGTCAATACACATAGTGTAAAGGTGAGCATACAAGTTTAGTAGATATAATAGAGTTTGAAAGCGTTTACGCATAACTGGCATGTAACATGTATAATGCGAAGCTAGTAGGTTATCGACAATGAAATATGCACATACTAGACTGCGAGTTGTAGAATGCGCAACACATATCACCACCGTGACATGTGAAGAGGTAACCTTAACAACCCCTGTCCACGACAGGTGCTGATGTCACACCCCAACCGATGGCGGAAACATCGGAGTGAGATGAAATAGATTGCAAGAGACTTCATAACACTATTTGTGACACTATTTAAATTAACCATTTTCATTCCAAACATTAATTGTCAACATTACATAGAAATCTTAAGTAACAACAAGTTCAACGAAAAGTACATAACAACATAACAAAAATTGATACAACATTTTAAACCTAAGACGTCTAAATGTGTATCTAGGCATCATTGCTACTTCATTTCATAGCATCATCATCCTTAACCTGTAACATGTTAAAATAAAGTTCAATGCAAAAGCAAAGGCGAGTACACAAGGTTTAAATAGTATAGCATAAGTATAAAGCATTTTACTCGAATCCACATGGCAATTTGTATACAAGGTAACTAGCATGCATAACATTACGTCTAAACCCAAAGTGTCCACTAGTATTTAGCATCCCTCGCCACAAAAGTGACGAGACCGTATAGTATATTGACTTAACAAACCCCCATCGGGTGGTGTGCTACTCCTATAGCGCTATAATTGTTAAGCGAGGGTATAACATAGTAATGGCATAAAGCATGTATTATCTAGCATAACAAGTAGCATGTATATCAGATTGAGTTCGCAAAGTAAGTTTAAGTGTGGGTAAGTGTAATTGTTGTATGGTAACATGTTACAACCCAAAAGTGGTTTAAAATGTAAATGGGTCGAGTGTACTCACGGTTTCTCAAAGTTGTTCCTTTGGTAATCCCGTGAAGAGTTTGAGGTTCAAAGCTTCCTTAGAACACTTAATGTTTTATTTAGAACTCTTCGAGTTCTCTTCCTTGCTTGGAAGATTTTAAGAGAATTAGAGGGGTTGAGAGAAGAATGGTTGGAACACTTAGTGTTCTTTTAGAATTCTTAGAATTCTTGATTTAGAGAGATTAAGAGAAGATTGAGAGAAGAATGGTGTGAAGAAAATGGTAGGAGAAGGTTGGTATTTATAGGTGAAGAAGGTGGTAGGTGATTGGAGGAGATAAAAAAATAAATGGAAAAGATAAATAAAAAAAATAATTATAATGGAGAGTGGAGGTGGAAAAGGTGATTGAAGGAGGTGGAAAAGGTGATTGGAGAAGAAAAGATGTGGAAAAGGTGATTGGAGAAGAAAAGAGGTGGAAAAGTGTTTGGTATAATCTTTGGTATTTATTGGGTATATAATATGTATAAATGCATAATTCAAGTATTGTAAAGGTACGTATAAGTAATTATACGTCAAATCACCATGTTCACGTATCTAAAATACGTATTTACGATTGTTTGTTTGTAAAAATTAGGTACGAGTTTGCGTGTAACGCCAATGGATCGAGTTTGCACGTAAATGGAACAAATGTATGATATGTTTAATTTAAAGTATAATTCATGTATATTGATCAAGTTTTATTACGATCAAAGCCTCGGATTACAATGGTTGAATACGAATACAATACGAATACAATGGATATACGATTACAAAAATGCGGAGCGTTACAGTCTCCCCTACTTTAGAAAATTTCGTCCCGAAATTTATTCGAAAGAGACCTTAGAATGTAATTGTAAGGATTGAATAGATGAGCAAAGTGTTAGTTTCTAGAGCATAATGTGGTGTTGATAGTTTTTTTTTGAAGAATCTATGAGCATCATTGAGTGTATAGAGATTGTTTTGCATATCACTATGTTATACTAAATTTGTAATAAAAATTTGATAGTCTATTATGATGTGAACAAGTTTACATTTGAAATAAATCATGTAATGAATCAAATTCAGGCTCAGAACTATAAGGTGGTGGAGGTGGTAGAGTCAGTTGCATATGAGCAGCTAATTGTCTTAGCATGTCTTCCAACCATTTATTTCTTTCTGTCAGCCGTTTTATTTGTTGAGACAAATTTCGAACCTGGTCGTTTAACCTAGTCACTTCGACTCCCATTGAATCTGGAGGTAGATTCATTTGAGGCACCGTACTTGGGCCTGCTATATCAGTTGGTGGCAGTTGTTGTTCTACTTCATTTAATAGTGAATGGAAAAACTGTGGCTGTATTGGTGATTCGCAGTTCATCTGGGCATATATACAGATGAAGAAGTTAAGCAACCCATTTTTACGGAGGCATCAACCTCTTATTCCTCTGTGAAAATGACAGAATATTGGCGATGCCATTCATCAAAAGAGTGGTGTGGCAACAATAATTCTATGAACTTCACAGACCCTCGTTATCGATATATGCACTGTGTTTTAGCCAACACTATCACGGGGCGCAAGTATAATCAACAAAGGGTTAGTTCAACCGAACTTTTCCATCTGCATAGTATTTTTGAGCAAGTTCCTTGTAATATTGCCCTCGAGCTTGCTACATATTTTTTTAGTCAACAAACAAATCCTCTGAGAAGTCTCATGGGAGGGTCTTACATTACAAAAATAGCAAAATCATTAGGTGTCTTAAGTGATCAGATTATCCAAGGATTATCTCCACCAAAGGCACCTGGGATTGTAAATTTTAACACCATTAGGCTAACCCCTATTCATAATCATACACTAACTCAACCATTCCAGTCGGAGGGAGCTCCAATTATCTTAGAAAGTACCTCCACAACAAATTTACAACATTCATTGTTGCAGCTTCCTCAATCGTCTTTTTATCGATTTGATCTGCAACCACAGCTGCCACACATACAAGAACATATTACAACTAACCTATCCCAACCATTAACACCGAACGTCTTACAAAGCTTCTCACCGTTAGTTTTCGAGGAGAATTCAACGGTACAAGAAACTTTGTTTGATGAAAACATGATGATCCCAGAACAGTTAGCATCGGAATCATTTTTGCAATCACCAATACAGCCACAGTTTTTCCAGTCACTATTAAACGAAGTAGAACAACAACCGCCACCAACTGATATAGCAGGCCCAAGTACGGTGCCTCAAATGAATCTACCTCCAGATTCAATGGGAGTCGAAGTGACTAGGTTAAACGACCAGGTTCGAAATTTGTCTCAACAAATAAAACGGCTGACAGAAAGAAATAAATGGTTGGAATACATGCTAAGACAATTAGCTGCTCATATGCAACTGACTCTACCACCTCCACCACCTTATAGTTCTGAGCCTGAATTTGATTCATTACATGATTTATTTCAAATGTAAATTTGTTCACATCATAATAGACTCTCAAATTTTTATTACAAATTTAGTATAACACAGTGATATGCAAAACAATCTCTATACACTCAATGATGCTCATAGATTCTTCAAAAAAAAAAAAACTATCAACACCACACGATGCTATAGAAACTAACACTTTGCTCATCTATTCAACCCTTACAATTACATTCTATGGTCTCTTTCGAATAAATTTCGGGACGAAATTTTCTAAAGTAGGGGAGACTATAACGCTCCGCATTTTTATAATCGTATATCCATTGTATTCGTATTGTATTTGTATTCAACCACTGTAATCCGAGGATTTGATCGTAATAAAACTTGATCATTATACATGAATTATACTTTAAATTAAACATATACATGTATAATGATCAAGTTTTATTACGATCAAAGCCTCGGATTACAATGGTTGAATACGAATACAATACAAATACAATGGATATACGATTACAAAAATGCGGAGCGTTACAGTCTCCCCTACTTTAGAAAATTTGTCCTGAAATTTATTCGAAAGAGACCATAGAATGTAATTGTAAGGATTGAATAGATGAGCAAAGTGTTAGTTTCTAGAGCATCGTGTGGTGTTGATAGTTTTTTTTTTAAGAATCTATGAGATATCATTGCATGTTATTCTTGAAATGTCTCTTACCTGCTATTTGCTTGAAATGATTTATGTGCTCATACTTGTTATTATTATTTCAAGCGTATGTCTTTCATTCGTTTATACAAAAATTCGGAAACACTCATATCACACAAACGAAACGAGTTTACCGAAATAGGCGTGAAACCCATAATTTGGTAAACGACTCTCATTCCGTTTAATTCTATTTTGCACGAAATTACACCGTTAAGTTAGGAGTGAAATCCACATCTTAATGGTAATTTTGAATTTTCAAATTCCATATTCTAGTGGACCCTCGTCAAATTGTCGAAATTAAATTTTGACCCGACAAGTATCGACCACACTTAGGGTACGAAATCGTCAAGTTAAGGGTGAAACTCGCACCTTGTCGACTAGTTCCGCTCCTTGATTTTCAAAAATCCCGTCAAGTCTCGAAATTTTTGATTGATTTGGAACATGTAGTAACTGGAAGGGTGAATACCGTCAACCGAGATATCGGCGAGAGTGTTCCACCTATTAGGCCAAAGCATGTTTCTCAAATTCAAAAGAATTTTCCAACCGCTTTGGTTTAGTCAAAGTTCCGTTTTGGAACATCCAAGTTTTAATCAAACCTATGCTTTACTATCATCGCTTTTATATGATACGATCCTCTCGTTTCAACATTTAAAATTTATTTTCAAGATCATTTTCTCACACACACCTTATACTAAATCTTTTCATACATTTATGTACATGCATGATTTCAAAACGTCACTCAATTCTGTTTACATTCATTGTAACACCAAAATGGAGACGTATCATCGAGATAGGAGTGATTTCCTTACCTTGGCGATTAACTCCACTCCTTCTTTTCTTAAAACGACCTCACCGACAAGTTAGGGGTGATTCCTTTACCTAGGTGATCGTTACCAAAACTTTCCCTTCAAATACTTTATTATGCAAACACGATCATGTTTTACACCTATGTGTATTGAATTCAAAGTGCATTGTTTATCCAAATGTATTTCTTACCTTATAACCTATGTTCTTATAAATCACGTACACGAAATTCTTAATCATGCCTTAAAACGTTTTATCACCTGAATTTCAAAACCTTGAGAAATGCTACCTATCAATTTAATTGGCCCAATGGATCTCTTGCCCATGAACTTCTTATTCGATTTAATCACTAAAACCCACACTCACGTTATATCACCATACGAAAGACTTTCATTCCTAATCGAAATTCAAACTAATTTTCTCATGTACTTATAAGATCTTATAGATATTATACGATCACATTACCAAAGACGCTTTTCAACATCAACAAATCATTTGTTAATTTTTTTTTCTTTAAAAACATTCACTACGTCCTTTTCCTAAATTTCTTTTCTAAGGATCGACGTTTTCACAAGAACCTTCAAAATTCAAAATTTCTTGTCTTGATGCAAATGAAACAAACCTGTTATTTTCGAAAACTCTTTTCTACACCGCTTAATTCGTCATTCAAATTTCAAAACACGTGGGCTAGAAGATTTCATGGGGACCGACAATCTTCAACATACGTAAACTCTTTTAAAACAAAAGTAGCATTTCATTCATTACAAAATACGTTATGCATAACCAATGAGTACTTTATGTTCCTTTACATTTACAAACTATGTCCTACCTTCCCAATCAAACTCATTTCTATTTTTTATTCGATAAACTCAACTTATCGCTTAAACAACTATACATGCATGTCATCATACACGTCTTAGTCGATACCTCGCGACGCTTTTGTTGATATCATACGTTTTACATACTCAAATTTCTCAAACATTTTCTATGCTTAAATTCGTTATGTTTCAGCATCTATTATATACGTAATCTTTATTATTCGTACCTACACTCATACCCAGGACAATACATTTATGCTTATACTCATGTTCATATCATACTTATACGTTTTATGTTTATACATACATTCACATGCGTATTTATACTTACACTTATACTCATACTCATACTTTCATTCATATTCATGATTCATACATTCGTACCCATACGCGAGCGGAATCCAAGGGATTCGCTTACGTGGGTCCCGTACATGCTTAAACATAAACATGCTTATATACGACATTCTTATACGTACTCATTCTTGTTTTCGAATTTATGTATACCCTAATTCATACCCAACTAGTACAAGTGTGACACCCCAGGAAAACCAGGAAACCAACGCAACTAAACCAGCTTCCGCAGTAACCAGGTGCTAAATTTCGGGACGAAATTCTCTTAACAGGGGAAGAATGTGAAAACCCTCATAATTCCTTGTATCCATACAATTTATTAATGATAAATAAAGTGCTTGATGACTGTGCTGAATCATTAAACTGCTTTCTGATTTCTGTGTTATACTTACATGTGTTTGTTAACATACTAGTAGTATGAAGAAAAGTTACTAGATAGTCCTGTGTGCTTTCCTAAGTGTTAAGAATTAAAAGTGTTACAAAAATATATACATAGGACACGTTACGGATTAATTAAGCACTTTAACGGAACAACACCCAACCGAACAACCGGACATTACCCGGAACATGAAAATATTGTCAGACACATTGTTTTTATTTTTCTGAGCCCGTTAGGGTCCCCGAACACCCTAACACACTATATATTTCATCACACACCATAACACACTAACTAGAACATTTGATCCTAACTAAACTAGTAACCTTACAATTGAAACCCAACTAGACCTACCCCCCCCCCCCCAACCGGTTCTAGAAAGTGGATCACCACTTTGATTTCTTTTAATTGTTTATTGTAATTGTTATGTACTTAGGGAGCACTAAGTCTATTGGTTAAAAAGATGTTGGGAAGTTTAGCTATAAAACCACTAGTCCTTCATTCTCATTTCACCATTCACTCATCAACACCAACACTCACACTCTCTCCTCTTCTTGATCTCAGCAGCCCCCTAGTAGCACCACTACCACCATCACTTGATCACTTGCAAGCATTCTAAGGCCATACATAGGTGTTAAAAGGCATACAACGAAGCTCGGCGTATTCGGAAGTTGAAGGACCACTCTCATCTTCTTTTATCCACCACTTTTCTACACTCGAACTTCCCTAGCCTTGAGCTAGTGGTAAGAACTTAGATCCGTTCATTTTTCATGTTATTAGAGTGGTTAATAGTTATTTGATGATGAGAATCCATGAACACTAAAGAACGATGAACAAAGTCTTATACATAAACTAACTTTGTGATGAAATATTGTTGAAATACAATGAGGTGATGTTAATATGAAGTTGTCTTGATTCTTGTTGATTTCCTGATGAATTGCTGGTTAATATTGATGTTTGATGTTGTTGTGATCACTAAACATGTTAACGGAATCAATCGAACACGAGTTAGTAAGCTAAAAGCTGAAAAACAGCTTCTGTCCAAGCCTTTACAGCCAACTTCAGTTGGCTGTAAACAGGGCATAACTCAACGAAAAACTGATATTTTGAGTCTATAACGTGTTATTATGAAATACGGTTCTAATGGCACTGGAATCATAATTTTTGGACTTCGTTTACTATTTTTAAAGTGTCGTTTTGTAATAGCAGCTAGAGCTGCATTTTTGATGCTGAAAATATGCGTTCTGTTTTCCGTCATAACTTGAATTCTGTGTAGAGTTAGATCATGAAATTTGTACTGTAGATGACCACCGATGTATTTGTAATTCCCTCACTAGAATTTCATATATCGGACTTACGATGAATTTTTAATAAATTATTCCGTGGACTGCAATCAGAAAAAGATGAATCTGATTGCAGTCCGGAAAATGAATTTTTATAAAATATTGGTGATGAATTGGATCCCGAGATTTTTACACAATAATATTTGGATCGTTTAAGACATTCTGTAAAAATTTGGGAATTTTTGGAATAAGTTAACTATTTTATTAAAATGTCCGAAAACAGCCCGGTTTTGAATATTAAAGCTGAAACGACATAAGTAGTAATTTGCGTGTCTAAATGGCGAGTATATTATCTGAGGATGATCTAACATGTTATATGTCAATAAAAGTAATATGTGCAATATCATATGCTTGTTCTTAAGTAACTACAGGTGGAATGTTTATATGAGCGTGAACTATTAAAGCGAATGCATGTTATGTAGTAGATACGTGTAGGAACTTTGTGCTCTATTTGAAACTACTAAATGACTAACTGGTAATCATATTAGGACGTGATTGACCAACCTTGACTGTTAGCTATATTTGAGAATCTAACCGAGCAAACCGAGGTGAGTTCACACACTTTCTAAGGCATGGGATTCCCGGTGGTTTGGGAATGGGTTAAAGAATTAAAACAGAATCTACATATCTTACTTAGGTAGGATATGTACGGCCATCCTCCTTGGGTAGGATGCCAATATTAATCCTGCGTATTCTATTTGGGGAGAACTACGTACGTTCGTCCTCCTTGGGTAGGACAACAACCTTAAAACTTACTAGATAAAACTCTATCATAAGTCCCTCATTTTATATCGACTTAATCGCCGAGGCCGATGGCGAGCGGGTTATTAGTTAATAGCGCTATTAGGTTTAACAAACCTCACACCGTGTCGTTCGAACGGGCGTGTACTAATGGACTAAGGCAAAGGGTCAATGATGATAGAAATTGACTTAGGGCACAACTTACCTTCGTTAGTAGTCGATATCATACCGTCTAGAAGTTCACATGGGGAAGCCCCCACTGATTATGGATATGGTTTGGGTAATAAAGGAACTGGTTAAACATACTTTCAACTACGGGGTAACCCCCACGGCAAATAAGCCAACGAAAGTCAAACCACGTTTTCAGAAACAACTTAAAACTAATCAACCAACCGTGAACTCACTCAACTTTGTTGTTGACTCGTTGTTACATGCCTCACAGGTCGCTAGATGCTTATGGAGCTTGCACGAGGAGGAGGTTGTTGTGGGATGCGGACTGTTATGTCCCACGCTTATTAATTAAACGTTATAAACTTATGGAACTTATGTTTTGGGTCTTAAAACTCATGAACTATGAACTTATGTTTTGAATTTACGTTTTATGCTTCCGCTGTTAACTTAAAACTGGTTACTGTCTTATGGTCACCAATTGTATTGTGGTTGGCTTTACATACTTAATTTCGTTGTTCAATATGATTGGTGGCTCGATCCTGGTCATGTTACGCCTCCAAGCGGTGATACTCCGCATGGTGGAAATTGGGGGTGTGACAGATTGGTATCAGAGCCATTGGTTATAGTGAACTTGGTTTTAAAAAGGAGAAAAGCTTTTTGATAAAACCAGACTATAACCTGTACAGTGCTCAACGATCCACAACGACGCTTCACTCCACGTGCAAGACTCGACACAATAGGTGGTATGATTTATGTTATATTGTCGATTAGATAGTTCACATTGTGCATTAGTTAACGTGATAATTGCTATTTGAAACTTATGTGCTTACTCTCTCCTGTCGTCCCACACTTACGCACTTTCACGACACTTTCTCACTTACGTTGCTTCATTGTGAAGATCATGAGCAGACGCGGAGTGCGTATCAACCTCACTCAAGCCCAGTTGACGGCTTTGATCAATGAACGAGTTGCTGAGGCACTCGCAGCAAATCCAGCAGGAGGTATAACCTGCTATATCAACCCACCTTAGGACGTTTAGATCCTACCTTCGCAAACCAACCCTCATGCTTAACCTTGTCTTTTATTCTCGCGCAACAGGTCAACATGCTCAACCTCCTGTGTGCACATTCAAAACCTTCATGGATTGCCGACCCAGTACTTTCAGCAGCACGGAAGGAGCTGTAGGCCTTCTAGACTGGTTCGAGAAGCTTGAGTCTGTTTTTGAGATGTGTGAATGCCCTGAAGATCGTAGGGTGAAATATGCTACTGGAACGCTTGAAGGTGCTGCGTTAACCTGGTGGAAAGCACAGGTTCAACTACTAGGGCTGGCAGTTGCTAATGCCACCCCCTGGAATGGTTTCAAAGAACTGATCAAAGAGGAGTACTGTAGTCGGGATGACATCCACAAGCTAGAGGTGGAATTTTCAATCTGAAGATGACGGGGTCTGAGATTGAGGCGTATACTAAGAGGTCAAACGAGCTGGCCATCTTGTGTCCCACTATGGTGGACCCTCCCATCAAACGTATTGAGCTGTACCTCAAGGGCCTTGTACCAGAGATTCAAAGTCACGTAACTTCAGCTAACCTGGGTACCATTCAGCAAATCATTAAGTTGGCCCATCGTCTCACCGATCAAGCAGTTGAACAAAACAAACTTCCCAAGCGTATTGGTGCTGCTACTACTGACGCTTCCACTGAAAACAAGCGAAAATGGGATGGAAATTCCGGAAAGGGTTCTACTTCAGTTCAGTCTCAGCAGCGAAAGACTGATGACTACCAGAGTCCTGGTCAGCAATCTTCTGGTAATCAAGGACAGGGTGGATACCGAGGGAACCACCCCAAGTACAACCGGTGCAACAATCATCACAGCGGGCAGTGCAACAAAGGTCGTTGTCAGAGATGTCACAAGCTGGGTCATGAAGCTAAGGATTGCAGGAGCCCGCGTCCTGCGAATCTGAATCGCCAACAACAAGCTCCACAGAACCACCAGCAGCAGCAACAGCAGGGCAATAAAGGATGCTTTCAGTGTGGCGCTGAAGGCCACTTTAAGAGGAACTGTCCTCAGCTGAACCAGAATCAGAACAACAACAACCAAGGAAACGGGAACCACAATGGGAACAACAATGGAGGCAACAATGGAGGCAACAACGGGGGTAACAATAATGGCAATGGTGCTAGGGGACGTGTTTTCGTGATTGGTCAGGGTGATGCAAGGAACGATCCCAACGTTGTGATGGGTAAGTTTCTTCTGGATGACTTCTTTGTTTCTGTTTTATTCGATTCGGGTGCCGATACTAGTTATATGTCCTTAAAAGTTAGCCAAATGCTTAAGCGCACTCCAACACTCCTGAACACCAAACACACGGTAGAACTAGCTAACGGTAAAAGTCTTGAAGCCACACACGTAGTTAAAGGTTGTAACCTCGTCTTAGCTGGACAGACTTTCTCTATCGATCTTATTCCTATCACACTTGGTAGTTTCGACGTTGTTATTGGGATGGATTGGCTATCTCATCATCAAGCGGAGATTGTTTGCAAGGAGAAAATCGTCCGCATTCCTCGTTCTGGTGAAGAACCTCTCGCGATTCATGGCGACAAGAGTGGTGCTGTCGTAGGCATTATCTCTTTCCTTAAGTCCCAGAAGTGTTTGCGAAAGGGCCACACCCCTATTCTAGCCCTCGTTACTGACACATCAACGGAAGAGAAGAGAATTGAAGACATTCCTATTGTGCGTGATTTTCCTGAGGTATTTCCTGAGGAATTACCTGGTCTTCCGCCTCATCGTCAAGTTGAATTTCAAATCGAGCTAGCTCCTGGAGCAGCGCCCATAGCTCGAGGACCTTATCATCTAGCTCCATCAGAACTTGAAGAACTGTCCACGCAATTACAAGAACTCTTGGAAAAGGGTTTCATACGTCCTAGCTCTTTGCCCTGGGGAGCTCCAGTCTTGTTTGTGAAGAAGAAAGACGGTACCTTTAGAATGTGTATTGACTATCGCAAACTTAACAAGGTGACCGTGAAGAATCGTTATCCTCTTCTACGTATTGACGACTTGTTCGACCAGCTGCAAGGGTCAAGCTATTACTATAAGATTGATTTGAGATCGGGATACCATCAGCTGAGAGTTCGAGAGGAGGACATCTCTAAAACAACATTCAGAACTCGTTACGGCCATTACGAGTTTCTAGTTATGCCTTTCGGATTAACGAATGCACCGGCGGTCTTCATGGATCTCATGAACCGAGTGTGCAAACCTTACCTGGATAAATTTGTCATAGTCTTCATCGACGACATCCTGATCTATTCTAAGAGTCAGGAAGAACACGAGCAGCATCTACGACTTATGCTGGAACTTCTTCGAGCAGCGCAGTTGTATGCCAAGTTTTCGAAATGTGACTTCTGGCTTCGCGAAGTCCACTTTCTAGGCCACGTAGTAAACAAGGATGGGATTCATGTTGATCCATCTAAGGTTGAATCGATCAAGATCTGGCCTGCACCCCGTACACCAACAGAAATCCGCCAATTCTTGGGTTTGGCAGGATATTACAGAAGATTTATCAAGGATTTCTCAAAGATTGCGCAACCTCTCACTTCACTGACTCAGAAGGGTGTCACCTATCGTTGGGGTGATGCACAGGAGTCTGCATTTCAGCACTTGAAGGATAGACTTTGTAGCGCGCCTATCCTCTCATTGCCTGAAGGCACAGATGATTTTGTGGTTTACTGCGATGCTTCCATCCAAGGACTTGGTTGCGTGTTGATGCAACGTGATAAGGTCATTGCCTACGCATCACGCCAACTTAAGGTTCACGAAAGGAACTACACTACGCACGACTTGGAATTGGGAGCAGTTGTTTTCGCGCTTAAGATATGGAAACATTACCTGTACGGTACCAAGTGCACCATTTACACCGATCACAGGAGTCTCGAGCATATCTTCAAGCAAAAGGCGTTAAACATACGACAACGTCAATGGGTCGAGCTCTTGAATGATTACGAATGCGCAATCAAGTACCATCCGGGCAAGGCCAATGTGGTGGCCGATGCCCTCAGTCGAAAGGATACTATACCTAAGCGTGTACGTGCGTTACAGCTTACCATTCACTCTAGCCTTCCCGCTCAAATACGAGATGCTCAGGTTGAAGCGCTGAAAGCAGAGAACATCAGGGCTGAGTCCTTACGAGGATCGAGGCAGCGGCTAGAACAAAAGGAAGACGGCGCCTACTATGTTAACGGACGCATCTGGGTTCCACTTTATGGAGGCTTACGCGAGCTTGTGATGGATGAAGCACATAAGTCTCGTTATTCAGTACATCCTGGTTCGGATAAGATGTACCACGACCTAAAGACTACATACTGGTGGCCTGGCATGAAAGCCCACATAGCAACCTACGTTAGCAAATGTTTGACTTGTGCGAGAGTCAAGACCGAATATCAGAAACCATCAGGCCTACTACAACAACCAGAGATCCCGAAATGGAAATGGGAGCAAATTTCCATGGATTTCGTTACTGGCCTACCTAGATCTCAACGCGGAAACGATACCATTTGGGTGATCGTGGATCGACTGACCAAGTCTGCACATTTTCTGGCTATCAAGGAAACGGATAAGTTTTCTACTCTAGCAGACATTTACCTAAAGGAAGTAGTATCAAGGCACGGAGTGCCAACCTCCATCATTTCTGATCGTGACGCGCGTTTTACTTCTGAACTGTGGCAAGCTATGCACAAGTCTTTTGGCTCACGTTTAGATATGAGCACCGCTTATCATCCACAGACGGATGGGCAATCTGAACGCACCATCCAGACCCTTGAAGACATGCTTAGGGCGTGTGTAATCGATTTTGGTAATGGCTGGGAAAAGCACCTCCCGCTAGTGGAGTTTTCATATAACAACAGCTACCACACCAGCATCCAGGCCGCTCCGTTCGAGGCATTGTACGGACGTAAATGCCGATCACCTCTTTGTTGGGCAGAGGTTGGCGACAGTCAAATCACTGGCCCAGAACTTGTAGTGGATACAACCGAAAGGATTGCTCAGATACGACAGCGAATGGCGGCAGCTCGTGACCGTCAGAAAAGCTATGCCGATAAGCGAAAGAAACCACTCGAGTTCCAGGTTGGGGATCGAGTGCTACTCAAAGTCTCACCTTGGAAAGGTGTAGTTCGTTTTGGAAAACGAGGCAAGCTCAATCCGTGCTATGTCGGACCGTTCGAAATCATTGAGAAAATTGGCAAAGTCGCCTACAGGTTGAATCTACATGAGGAACTCAGCGGAGTTCACAATGTTTTCCATGTGTCGAATCTGAAGAAGTGTCTGTCAGATGAGACTCTCATAGTTCCTCTTAAGGAGCTCACTATCGACTACCAGCTGCGATTCGTCGAAGAACCAGTAGAGATTACGGATCGAGATGTTAAGATTCTCAAGCGTACCAGGATACCTCTCGTCCGAGTTCGTTGGGATTCCCGTCGTGGCCCAGAGTATACCTGGGAACGAGAAGACCAAATGAAACTCAAGTATCCCCAGCTGTTTAAGAAAAGTGCAACCACTACTGAGACTGAAGCTACTGCAGAATTTCGGGACGAAATTCCAAATCAACGGGGGGATGATGTGACACCCCAGGAAAACCAGGAAACCAACGCAACTTAACTAGCTTCCTCAGTAACCAGGTGCTAAATTTCGGGACGAAATTCTCTTAACAGGGGGAGAATGTGACAACCCTCATAATTCCTTGTATCCGTACAATTTATTAATGATAAAAAAAGTGCTTGATGACTGTGCTGAATCATTAAACTGCTTTCTGATTTCTGTGTTATACTTACATGTGTTTGTTAACATACTAGTAGTATGAAGAAAAGTTACTAGATAGTCCTGTGTGCTTTCCTAAGTGTTAAGAATTAAAAGTGTTACAAAAATATATACACAGGACACGTTACGGATTAATTAAGCACTTTAACGGAACAACACCCAACCGAACAACCGGACATTACCCGGAACATGAAAATATTGTCAGACACATTGTTTTTATTTTTCTGAGCTAGTTAGGGTCCCCGAACACCCTAACACACTATATATTTCATCACACACCATAACACACTAACTAGAACATTTGATCCTAACTAAACTAGTAACCTTACAATTGAAACCCAACTAGACCTACCCCCCCCCCCCCCAACCGGTTCTAGAAAGTGGATCACCACTTTGATTTCTTTTAATTGTTTATTGTAATTGTTATGTACTTAGGGAGCACTAAGTCTATTGGTTAAAAAGATGTTGGGAAGTTTAGCTATAAAACCACTAGTCCTTCATTCTCATTTCACCATTCACTCATCAACACCAACACTCCCACTCTCTCCTCTTCTTGATCTCGGCAGCCCCCTAGTAGCACCACCACCACCATCACTTGATCACTTGCAAGCATTCTAAGGCCATACATAGGTGTTAGAAGGCATACAACGAAGCTCGGCGTATTCGGAAGTTGAAGGACCACTCTCATCTTCTTTTATCCACCACTTTTCTACACTCAAACTTCCCTAGCCTTGAGCTTGTGGTAAGAACTTAGATCCGTTCATTTTTCATGTTATTAGAGTGGTTAATAGTTATTTGATGATGAGAATCCATGAACACTAAAGAACCATGAACAAAGTCTTGCACATAAACTAACTTTGTGATGGAATATTGTTGAAATACAATGAGGTGATGTTAATATGAAGTTGTCTTGATTCTTGTTGATTTCCTGATGATTTGCTGGTTAATATTGATGTTTGATGTTGTTGTGATCACTAAACATGTTAACGGAATCAATCGAACACGAGTTAGTAAGCTAAAAGCTGAAAAATAGCTTCTGTCCAAGCCTTTACAGCCAACTTCAGTTGGCTGTAAACAGGGCATAACTCAACGAAAAACTGATATTTTGAGTCTATAACGTGTTATTATGAAATACGGTTCTAATGGCACTGGAATCATAATTTTTGGACTTCGTTTACTATTTTTAAAGTGTCGTTTTGTAATAGCAGCTAGAGCTGCATTTTTGATGCTGAAAATATGCGTTCTGTTTTCCGTCATAACTTGAATTCTGTGTAGAGTTAGATCATGAAATTTGTACTGTAGATGACCACCGATGTATTTGTAATTCCCCCACTAGAATTTCGTATATCGGACTTACGATGAATTTTTAATAAATTATTCCGTGGACTGCAACCAGAAAAAGATGAATCTGATTGCAGTCCGGAAAATGAATTTTTATAAAATGTTGGTGATGAATTGGATCCCGAGATTTGTACACAATAATATTTGGATCGTTTAAGACATTCTGTAAAAATTTGGGAATTTTTGGAATAAGTTAACTATTTTATTAAAATGTCCGAAAACAGCCCGGTTTTGAATATTAAAGCTGAAACGACATAAGTAGTAATTTGCGTGTCTAAATGGCGAGTATATTATCTGAGGATGATCTAACATGTTATATGTCAATAAAAGTAATATGTGCAATATCATATGCTTGTTCTTAAGTAACTACAGGTGGAATGTTTATATGAGCGTGAACTATTAAAGCGAATGCATGTTATGTAGTAGATACGTGTAGGAACTTTGTGCTCTATTTGAAACTACTAAATGACTAACTGGTAATCATATTAGGACGTGATTGAGCAACCTTGACTGTTAGCTATATTTGAGAATCTAACCGAGCAAACCGAGGTGAGTTCATACACTTTCTAAGGCATGGGATTCCCGGTGGTTTGGGAATGGGTTAAAGAATTAAAACGGAATCTACATATCTTACTTAGGTAGGATATGTACGGCCATCCTCCTTGGGTAGGATGCCAATATTAATCCTGCGTATTCTCTTTGGGGAGAACTACGTACGTTCGTCCTCCTTGGGTAGGACAACAACCTTAAAACTTACTAGACAAAACTCTATCATAAGTCCCTCATTTTATATCGACTTAATCGCCGAGGCCGATGGCGAGCGGGTCATTAGTTAATAGCGCTATTAGGTTTAACAAACCTCACACCGTGTCGTTCGAACGGGCGTGTACTAATGGACTAAGGCAAAGGGTCAATGATGATAGACATTGACTTAGGGCACAACTTACTTTTGTTAGTAGTCGGTATCATACCATCTAGAAGTTCACATGGGGAAGCCCCCACTGATTATGGATATGGTTTGGGTAATAAAGGAACTGGTTAAACATACTTTCAACTACGGGGTAACCCCCACGGAAAATAAGCCAACGAAAGTCAAACCACGTTTTCAGAAACAACTTAAAACAAATCAACCAACCGTGAACTCACTCAACTTTGTTGTTGACTCGTTGTTACATGCCTCACAGGTCGCTAGATGCTTATGGAGCTTGCACGAGGAGGAGGTTGTTGTGGGATGCGGACTGTTATGTCCCACGCTTATTAATTAAACGTTATAAACTTATGGAACTTATGTTTTGGGTCTTAAAACTCATGAACTATGAACTTATGTTTTGAACTTACGTTTTATGCTTCCGCTGTTAACTTAAAACTGGTTACTGTCTTATGGTCACCAATTGTATTGCAGTTGGCTTTAGATACTTAATTTCGTTGTTCAATATGATTGGTGGCTCGATCCTGGTCATGCCACGCCTCCAAGCGGTGATACTCCGCATGGTGGAAATTGGGGGTGTGACAACAAGCTATGTGGATCATGCGACGATCAATATAATCGCGGGTGCACACGGGATTACAGTGATAGGCGCATGAGAATCATAGAGTGTACTATTGTGTATGATAAGACGCGGAACGTAACATGACACGCATAATGAAACAGACATAACATGGTCAAAACATGGTGGATATGCCGCTGGTACTTCCATTATATAAGTGTTTTCATCATGCTACCAAACTTTCGTAAAACGTGTCATGAGAAATTCGGTGTTTTGCAGACCTACTTGGACCTAATACGTATACTTTAACAACTCACAAACGCATTGCCAAGCGCGCGATATCCGATTATTCATGACGAGACTTCATTCTTAACATATTTCTTTCGTCGTCCAATACACTTACCCTTTTCATACTTGCATTCGTTTAGTAGACCAATCATTCCCTCTCCTACCCCCGTTATTCTCCGTTGTCCTTCATACCGGCCTCGTTACGAACAAATCCGTTAAAGTATTTTCTGGTTTAAAACTATCATTCTATTCTCTATTTATGGGTAAGCATACTTAATTGGCCGTTACCTCCAAAATCGTTTTGCTTAGAATACCTAATGTTCTCGTTTCTCGTCAATAAATAATTTCTTACAAACAAGAGATTTATTTTTATTCTTTGAAATCAACGAAATTCTTCTTACAATTTACAGTGCGACCACAATTTTCATCGAAATGTTTACCGTTTTATACGAAAGTTATCTTTCGTAGCATATTTTAAAATACCTCCCCATTTCAAGTTATTCAAACTTGTTTAAATTCAATTTGCCTATACACAAATGCACGTTTTACTTATGCTTAATGCCCCAAGTCTTTTTTTTAGTCAAACGAACTTCCCTTTCAACCCAATCCTTTCGTTCCATAAACAAATTTCATATATTTTCAACATACCTCAAACTTCTAAGTCTCGACTTTTAGTCAACCATTCTTTTAGCCAAATGCTTTTCTCCAAAGTCTTCCTCTCGCATAAATTTCGGGACGAAATTTCCTAAAGGAGGGGAGACTGTGACGCCTCACTTTTTGAAACTTACTTTAATTAGAAAGATTAATCATATACCTATTTTTTTTGGAAACTTACATCCGTATCGTACTCGTATTTCGCTTTCGTTTTCGTAATTCGTAACTTCGATCATAATAAAATTGAGTATTTCCTGCAAATTATACCTGGTTTATTTATTCATGCTTGTACATTTGAATCCATTATACATTTGATACATACATTCATTCAATAGATATCCGTGCTTCCCGTAAAGAAATGCATGACCTTAGACATTTATTTCATACGAACACTTGATTATACGTTCACAATACATAACTCATACTTTTTACAAACTTATTATTAAACACTAACCTAAAAATATTCTATATTCTTATAACTAGTAATTTACTTACACCAATATTACATGACATGTATGATAATATGACAAAATCAAACATAATGTTCTAAAATATGAAAGCCATGCACGAATACTTGTGTATTATAATAATTAGTAAATTACTTACACTAATATTACATAAGATGTATAATAATTCCCATCCAAAGAATTGTTATATGTTATGGCTCCACTCTCCCACTTATAATTAATTAAACTACATTAGGAGTCTACAAATGACAAAAAAAAAAAGAAGGGAAAGCTAGCCATGTGCACAGCCAACATGTTCAACAGCCTTTACACGGCTGGCTACACCTAATTGGCCCATTTTTATACACTAAGTATATGCTCTCATGACTTATTATACTTTAGACCGTGGGTATGGGGCGGGGGTTTGGGCGTGGGTTGGGGGAAAACGCCCAAGCCACCACCCCGGGTTGGTTTGGGTTTGGGCGTGACCCCATTGGCGTGGGTTTTAAGCTGGGCGTGGGGCGGGCTAGTAAGTGACATGGCAGGCTCTCAATGGCCAAACTAAATTCATGCCCCCCAATTCAAGCCCCACCATACCCCATAGGCGTGGGTTTTGGTGGTGAGGGCTCCCATTCCACGTGTCAACAAATGCCCCAACCCAAGCCCTCCATACCCACGGCCTTATATGTCATATATCTAACATAAGGGCCTTTATTTTCATTAGTTAAAAGTCATTTAGCTCGCCTAGACCAGCAAAACTTGCGGTTGAACATCATCACAGCCGAAGACGTGGCTGGACAGATTGGACATGTTTTTTTTATTTGCTCCATTTTTTCTCCCCACTACTTATATTAAATACTCAAATAACCTAACCCTAATCCCATTTTAGAGAAACAGCCGCACACCTCTCCTTTGTTTTCTCCTCCCTTCGGGGACATTTCCGGCGGCCAATGACAACTCCGGCGCCGTTCCCTCTGTCTGATCACGCACCCAAATCCCCTCCTCTCCCTCTCGATTCAACTACAACTATACTCACACAAATACGCAGCCAAACAACCCCTCCTCCTTTCCTCTCATCTCTTCTCTGGCACACAAACAGGAGAGCCGGCCGAGCTCCGGCCGACGATGAACCAGCAGAGCCGGCGAAGGCGAGAGCTGGCCGTTTTTTTCGGCGTGAAGATACATATCCGAGGCCGGACATGACCCTTGGGACGAACCGGGCTCCACTCGAACGGGCATCTAAAACATGTCCGTTCCTCATCAAGTACCTCCGGAGACGAACCTCCATGTAAGTGCGTCTGGACGAATGACGTCATCTCAGTTGACTACTATAAATACCCCATCAAGTACAAGGCTAAGTACGATTTTCTGAACCTTCGTCCTTATTTTCTCTCTCTACTCTCTCTCTACAAATACTTATCCTTACGCCGGAGGGTGGTCGGCCCTCCCATCTCTGCGGCGAGCCTAACGGTTTTCTGTTTTGCAGGATCGTTTTCCAAGCTATTTAACAAGATCCAAACCCTCGATTACAGGCTCCGGCCTTAACTCGATTCTTTGGTTCTTCACGGCGTTCCAACGATTTTCTCCGATGGCAGAGCCGCCGTTAGCGGCGGCAGTAGTGGGTATGAACCGCGGATGAACAGCGCCCGAAGTTCGCAAACAGGAACTCAACCATCTCGTACTCGGTATACCTTCTCTGTTGTTAATCTTTTTTTGTTTTCATAATTATAACCTCAAAAGATGAACTATCCTCTTGTATTTGGGAATCGCCTACAGTTCGTAGGTTTCTTTCCTTTTTAAAAAGAAGATGAACCTTCTATTTTCATAATTCCAACAGAAATTTACTTATATATATTTATAATAAAATACATTGTAAGGACAACGGATGGACAGATAGGTAATTTTAAGATGGCAGTTGAAGTCACAATGTGTATATACACACACAGAAAGGGTTGTTGATTTGGTTAAATGACAAAGAAACCAATATATGTTTTGTTAAATAAAATGTTGGTTAAATTGTTCTCTAAAATTCATTTGTCATATTAATTTTAACATGAATCTGTTTAAAGTTACTTATATGTTTTTTTTTCCTAAGTTAATTAGTCTCATAATTGTACAAATACTAGGGATGGTTCTCACGCTAGGAAATATGTTGGGCCATGAAATCATATTTAACAAATTTCTCCTACAAAACGATCAGATTATAACTTCTTCTATGTAAATGGATCTATAAACTTTATTTTATAAAACACATTTTTTTAGTTGAACTATCGTCAAAGTCTTTGGCAATTTAAATGACGGTAACTATCACTATTTAATACGAAAATTAAATGAGTTTTAACCAAAATAATGTTCATTACAAAAAGTCCCCAAATCTAAGAGCCCGAATCACTAGTCTCATTTTTATCGTTCCACTCGTTTAGTATTTTTGTCATTTTATTTTAGGATGATTTGCTACTTTTTGGATTCCTCCATCCTTATTTTAGGTTTAATTAAAGAGATTGCATTCACATCTGAATAAATAAGAGTACATAAACAAAATAAATCATAACAAATTGTTTCACAAATACAATAGATTCGAATTTAATCTAAGGCATGAGTCTTGATCAATCCTATATGAAATATTCTTGCAAATCATAGCATCAAACATTGTCACCTGAAAAATATGTTAGAAAAATATTAGGTCAACAAACGGTTGAGTGAATTCATAGGTTTTGTTAGGCAAAAATAACAATGTGATATGAAAATGGTTTAACACTGTGGCATGAGATATGTCTTTAAGCAAAAGAGTAATACAAGTAGTCACTTGGTGGTACATTCAAACCTTCGTTATGACGTAATACGGGTCTATCACCACACTTCCAAAAAGTTTCACACGAGTATCAACAACAACATTAGCAACAAATAGTTTCACTGGAAGTGAGGTGGGGCGTCACACCTATAGCGCTATAATATAACCGTTGGGCTTTTGCAAGTTAATGAACGTAAACGCGTTAAAGCAACAACAACAAGTATTAAGCAAATGCAAAGACAATCGGGGGAACCACAAAATAGCAAATAGTTTGTATCACATTGCAACATATGTATCATCCCAAAAATAATGTAAAAAGGGACTATGAACTCACCTTGAGTGCGGTAAGTCCAACAAGTAAGTTTAATGTGAGGGTTTGTGGGAACAAGATCCAACGTCACTCTAATAGATTGAACATGCAACAATATAGAATTTGTGTCAATAATAGTGTTTAATTGTATGAACGGAAATCCTAAATCTATAGGATTCGGTTTGACTAAATGGTAACTAAGTGGTTTGGATAACCTAATTGAGGACTCGGAAAATGAATATGTTATAAAGGAATTAATTATCAAAAATATTTGTTTAACATAAATAATTAAATTGCAAAATTATGTAATTGATTTAATATAATCATTTGTGATAATACTCAAATATAATTAACTTGTATAATTAAATAACATAGTTAAATAAAATAATTATAACCAAAACATAGTACAAGTGATATACTTAATTTATAAAAATTATAGATTAATTCAAATGGCCAATTATATATATAAATTGATAAATGATAAATATATAGTTTAAAAGAATTAATATGATAATTATATAACTAATTATCAAAATAATTAGATTAGAATAATTAAAGATAATATTTTTAGTTGTTAAACTTGAATATTACTGATTTAAAATAATTATTATGTAAGTATATATTATGTATGGGAATATATATATAGTTTGTAAGTTAAGTCATTATTTCATATATTAATAAGCAACTTATATATGCATCATCACTTGTACTTTTGGCTTAGGGAGTGCTTCAAAAAAACTTGATTTTTCCACTTTTAACCCAAACATTTCATATTTTACATTTTAACCCCTTTTCATTTTTTTTACTTTTAACCTAAGTTTTCCATATTTTATAATTTAACACAACACTTTATTATCTACAACTTTGGTACCTCATACTTTTTATCTTTCGTGTCGTTCTAAATTTTGCGAGTTAATATGTTGTAGCGTGCATGTGAGGTTCAACGTTTTTGCTCTATTTTTTCATATTTGACTGACCCGTCGCAACGCGTCCATTTTCCCCTTTTGAAAAGTTCGCCGCAACGGATGGGTCGTAGATCGACTAAGTTATTATTTTCTACGTTTTACGTTTCTGGTTAATTTCTTCGTATTAAGACACTGTAACGGGTGTGTGTGGTTCAACGATTTTAGTCTGTTTTTCGTTCAGTGTAATTTTTACCATTTTATCTATTTTATTTTTACGATGTTGAGAGTCAATGTGGTTGTGGCATTGGTTCTACTTGGCACGGTTTTACGAACGTTTTTAACCTATTAAATTTTTTACTAATTTTTTGTTTCGGTTTACCCCTATACTTCCTTTACTTTAAAATTATTTTTTACGTGCATATTTTATGTACGGGTATGTGTAAATATGATTTCTTCTACATGCCGACGTAAACTTTTTTTATAGGCGAGTCAGGTCAAATATAATACGTTTTCGTTTAAAGAAACCATTTTTACGTGCATATTTCTATGTACGTTTTCGTATAAAGTTATGATTGTTCGATATGAATTCCATTTACTTTACGTTTGATCCAATCACAATGCTTATACAGGTTACACCGAGTTCAACTGGATACGTCGAAATGTGTGTTTTCATATGGTTAAGGTATCATATAACGTTTGGACTAATCCATTACGATGTACCCGCGCCGCAACGCGGGTGGGTCTTAACCCTAGTTGTTATGTTAATGTCCAAAATCACATATAAATACAAAGATGATCGGACGGTATGATTTACCATCATCTATCACCATGAGTATGATTGGATTGTATCACATATCAATACAAGTATGATTGGACGGTATAAATTACTCATCTCTTATCAGTAAAAGCATGATCGGATTGAAAGGAAAATAACAACATAATAATAGAGTTTGTAGTTAAGTTAGCTTAACCCAAAACACAATTCTTATCACAAGAATTATGGTAGACTCGGTTGGTGAACCAAAACACTTGCCACCACAAGACTATGATAGATTTGTATGGTTTTAATGTTTGTACTTATGTTAGTGATTACTAACGGAAAATTAAGAGTTAGTAACAGTTTTCACACCTCTAAACTCATAAGAATTAACCATACATAAGTGTCATGAACATGGTTTTGATTAGAAGTATGGTAGATATAAGATTCATGCAAGTTAGTATGAATAAAGATAAAGTATAAGATTAATCATCAAAAACAGTAAGTTTGGATCATGAAATGGTGTTGTTGTACCTTAGATTAACAAGATAATCTGTTGGAAACAATCCTGGAGAAGATCCAAGCTTTGTAGAAGAAGATTTGATGAAGAAATGATGAAGAAAAGTGAGTTTGAACTAACTTGTATACTAAGAAAAATTCTGCACTTGTTCTTGAAAATGCAGAATTTTCGAGAGGATTTTGATGATTTAGAAGTGTTTGGCAAGTGAAATGAGGGCTAGAGATGTTGTATATATAGTGTAGGTGGTAGGTGACAACTTGAAATGAGTTAAAATGGATGCAATACGCGTATAAATGTGAAAATACAGCAAGAATTCGCGGCTGGTCGTAGGTACTATTCATCCAACGTTTTTTTTTTGAATACTATGGATTAAAACAAACACTTTTTATAAAAGGGACCTATGCTAAAACAATTTCTAAAAATTATTAAAAATCCTTTTGTAAAGTTTTACGCTAAAATTTATTAGAAAAATATCTTTGTATAGTTTTTCGGTTTCGTAACGAAATTAAGTGTTTGTAACGTAGAATTGAATCTAGAATATGTATACAATAATTTATTAACGCCTCGAAAAATAGGATACAAATATGGATAAAGATACGAAAATACAAGGCGTTACACAAATACAGTAATTGTTACAATGCAAGTAAAAACAAATACAAGTGTGAAAACCAAGATGGTTACAGTCTCCCCTACTTTTCATAATTTCGTCCCGAAATTGGTGTAGGAGATTCTTTAGCAAAAAGATGTGGATACTTGGTCTTCATTTGATCCTCACGTTCCCAAGTGAATTCTGGGCCACGTTTGGATTCTCAACGTACCTTAACAATAGGTATGCGGCTTCGTTTAAGTTTCTTCACTTCGCGGTCCATGATTTCTACCGGTGTTTCAACAAAGTGCATGGAGTCATCGATGCGAATGTCGTCGAGTGGTACATGATGGTTTTCATCAACAAGACACTTTCTGAGATTGGAGACATGAAAGGTAGGATGAACGTTGATGAGTTCAGGAGGTAACTCAAGTTTGTAGCCACACTTCGAGACGCTTATGAACTCTCTGCTATCTTGACGGATGAACAAGTCAAAGAAGGGAACTTATTCCGAAAAAGCGACAAGAATACACCATCCAAAGCTGCGTCCGACACTATCAAAGCGGCAAATGATGGAGCCCAATCTTCGAGGAAAACCAGGAATGCAAACAAACGCAAAGCAGTCAAAAACTTTGCCGTTACAACTCCTGCTCCCGCCAACCAGGCTCCTCCTGCCAAGAAGCCATATGTTGGTGAAGCACCGTTATGCAACCCTTGTAACTACCATCACCAAGCCCGTTTTCCTTGTAGAAAGTGCACAAGTTGTGGACGCTCGGGTCATCTTGCAGCCACATGCCATATACATCCTCAACCGCAAGCTGTTGCTCCTCCTGCTGTTCAAGCTGCTGCACCACCTCGTTATCCCATTGGAACTTGCTTCAATTGCGGTGATCCGAATCACTTCAAACGGGAATGTCCCAAACTTACAAATGCTCACCCCGCTAGAGGTCGTGCATTCAACCTGAATGTCAATGAGGCTCGTGCCGCAAATGATGTGGTCAACGGTACGTTTCTCGTTAACAACCATTATGCTTCTGTTTTGTTTGATCCGGGTGCAAATAGGAGTTTTGTTTCACTTGAGTTTGAACCTTTGCTTGCTTTACCACGTACAAAACTGAGTGAATCATTTGAAGTTATAGTAGCTAGTGGCGATCACTCCGTGTTAAATTCTGTCATTACCAATTGTAAACTTGAACTTCATGGCCATGTTTTTCCGATCAATCTTATTCCCATGAAACTTGGATGTTTTGATATCATAGTAGGCATGGATTGGTTAGCTCCAAATCATGCCGAAGTTGTTTGTCATGATAAATTCGTTCGTTTACCATTGCCGTCTTGTGAAGTTCTGAAGGTCTATGGGGAAGGACCCTATAAAAGTCTCAACCTCATATCTTACGTGCAAGCTCAGAAGAATTTGCGCAAGAACTACGTGGCTTTCCTAGCCCACGTGGTGGAGAAGAAGGAAGAAACCAAGAACATTAAAGATACTCCAATCATTCGAGATTTTCCTGAAGTTTTTCCCGATGATCTACCTGGCTTACCTCCCGTGCGTCAAGTAGAATTTCGCATCGAAGACTCCATGCACTTTGTTGAAAAACCGGTAGAATAGAGAGCTTCAAAAGGCGCCATTTCAAGACTAGAATGGTAACTATTGTTATAAGAGAATTCAATCAAAGGTAGATGTGAATCCCAATTACCACCAAAATCTATAACACAAGCTCGTAACATATCCTCAAGGGTTTGGATGGTTCGTTCAGACTGACCATCGGTTTGAGGGTGATAAGCGGTGCTAAGATTAAGTCGAGTTCCCAAAGCAGATTGCATAGATTTCCAAAAATGAGAGTTAAAACGACCATCACGATCAGAAATGATGTTCAAAGGCACACCATGACGAGCAACAATTTCGTCAAGGTAGAGTTTGGCAAGCTTAGCAACAGAGTAATCTTCTCGGATTGGCAAAAAGTGGGCTGATTTGGTTAGACGGTCAACGATCACCCAAATGCTGTCATGACCTCGAGATGTGCGTGGTAACTTGGTTATGAAATCCATATCAATTTCCTCTCATTTCCACACAGGAATCTCGGGTTGTTCAAGTAATCCAGAAGGTCGTTGGTGTTCAGCTTTAACCTTCAAACAGGTAAGGCACTTGGACACGTAAAGAGCAACATCCTTTTTCATTCTGGGCCACCAATAAAGGTTTCGAAGATCCATGTACATCTTGTCCGCATCAGGATGAATAGAATATCGGGATTTGTGGGCTTCGTCCATCAAGAATGTACAAAGGTTGTTACGATTAGGAACCCACAGACGGTTTTTGAAATGTCGTAAGCCATCTTCTTTGGTCTCGAGGAGGAGATCAAGTTTATGAGGTAATTCAGTAAGCAAATCACCGATGACCACAACATCTTGCTGAGCTTGGAGAATACGGGTTTGGATGTCAGAATGGATTTGTATGCTATGAAGTTGAATGCGTTCTTTACGACTTAAAGCATCGGCAACAACGTTCGCTTTTCCGGGGTGATATCGAATCTCGCAATCGTAGTCGTTTAGAAGTTCAATCCATCTACGTTGGCGCATGTTTAAATCCTTCTGATCAAAGATGTGTTGGAGACTTTTGTGATCAGTGAAAATCACACATTTTGTACCATAAAGATAGTGTCTCCAGATTTTGAGAGCGAAGATTACCGCACCCAATTCAAGATCATGGGTAGTGTATCTCTTTTCATGGTCTTTCAGTTGTCGAGATGCATAGGCTATGACTTTGCCTCGTTGCATGAGGACGCAGCCTAAGCCAAGTTTGGAAGCATCACAATATACCACAAAATCGTTGTTACCATCGGGGAGAGTCAGAATAGGAGCATTCTGTTTAAGAATTTGGAAAGCTTCATCTTGTTTTGGTCCCCACTCAAAAGGTTTACCCTTGTGAGTTAAAGACGTAAGCGGAACAGCAAGTTTGGAAAAATTGTCAATGAAACGCCGATAATACCCAGCTAAACCAAGGAAAGAACAGATTTCAGTTGGAGTGGTAGGAACACTCCAATTCTTTATGGCTTCAATCTTCGCAGGATCAACATGAATTCCTTTATTGTTTATGATGTGTCCCAAAAATTGAACTTCCTTAAGCTAGAATTCGCATTTCGAGAATTTGGCATAAAGCTGTTCTTTCTTTAGGAGGTCTAAGATCAATCGAAGGTGATTCTCATGATCGGCTTTGGTTTTGGAATAGATAAGAATGTCATCAATGAAAACAATGACAAATTTATCTAGGTAGGGCTTGCAAACACGGTTCATTAAATCCATGAAGACCGCAGGGGCATTGGTTAAACCAAATGGCATAACGGTGAACTCATAGTGACCGTAGCGTGTGCGAAAAGCGGTTTTAGGAATATCGTCTTCAAAAATGCGTAGTTGGTGATAACCAGAGCGTAAGTCGATTTTTGAGAAGCAAGTGGCACCTTGTAATTGATCGAAGAGATCATCAATGCGAGGCAGGGGATAACGGTTTTTGATGGTGAGTTTGTTCAGTTCACGGTAATCGATACACATACGCATGGAACCATCTTTCTTCTTGACGAACAAAACTGTAGCTCCTCAAGGAGAAAAACTGGGGCGAATGAAACCTTTGTCAGAAAGCTCTTGAAGTTGGTTAGCAAGTTCTTGCATTTAAGAAGGTGCAAGACGATAGGGAGATTTGGCAATAGGATTAGCACCAGGAACAAGATCGATACGAAATTCTACTTGACGCACGGGAGGTAAGCCAGGTAGATCATCGGGAAAAACTTCACCAAAATAGGGGTGAAACCCGTAATTTGGTGAATAATCTCATTCCGCGAATCTTGATTTTTTCAAGAAATTCTACCATCAAGTTAGGAGTGATATCCTTACCTTGACGGAAATTTCCATTTCATATTCTTGTGAATTCTTACCAACAAGTCGGAATTTGCTCCTCACTTGGTAAGTAACATCCACATGTTAGGAACGAAATTGTCAAGATAGGAGTGACATCCACAGCTTGATAACTAGTTCCACTCCTCGATTTTCAATCTCGCCAAAGTTTCAAATTTTCAATCAAATGGAAACGTGTAGTAACTGGAAGGGTAAGTACCGGTAGTCGGGACGTCCTGTCTAGGCTGGCAATTCGTACAAATCCAAATTAATGGACCAGTTTGCCTACCTGGGAACTATCGATGAAAGTACAAAATACCTATAGGCCAAAGCACGTTTCCCTAATTCGAAAGGACTTTTGATTTATTTCGGTTTAGTCAAAGTTTCATTTTGGAACAATCCAAGTTTTAATCAAACCTACGTTTTACTATTATCAATTTTAAACGATACAATCCCCTCTTTTCAAATTCAAATTATTTTCGAGATCATACATTTTCAAACTCAAATTTTCAAACTAGCTACAGTAAACTGTTTTAAAACGTATCATGGAAGCCTTAACCAATCGTATGGTGTAAGTCGAAATTTCCTTATCTATATAAGAAACTCACTACTCGAGCTAATCTACACAAGAACTACAACTTCTGATATAATTCAACACATACCCAAAATAACCCATACCCAAACTTTTCTTAGTTCAACAAAACCCAATATTCACATGGCAAATTTCCCAGTAGCATATGCTGAATCTTCAAATGCAGCAGAAATTCATCCATTCCTTCGGTTTACTGATTTACCCACTCGTGAGAGGTATCGAAAACTCAAGGATCTTGAAGTTTTTACTATTAGCGGTATTGATTGGCATCGAATGGAAATGTTTGATTCCAGTGGTTTACTGGCAGGATTACTACCACATAATACGCCCTGGCGCCGTTTCTTCGACATCCTAGAACCGTCATACGATGAACTGGTATATGAGTTCTTATCCAGTTTTTATTTCAAGCATAATAAAAGTCTTACCGATGAATCCATTCATTTTCGACTTTGTGGACAACCTCATAATATGTCATTAACATAATTCGCAGTTCATCTGGACATATATACAGATGAAGAAGTTAAACAACCCATTTTTACGGAGGCGTCAACCTCTTATTCCTCTGTGGAAATGACAGAATATTGGCGATGCCATTCATCAAAAGAGTGGTGTGGCAACAATAATTCTATGAACTTCACAGACCCTCGTTATCGATATATGCACCGTGTTTTAGCCAACACTATCACGGGGTGCAAGAATAATCAACAAAGGGTTAATGCAACCGAACTTTTCCATCTGCATAGTATTTTTGAGCAAGTTCCTTGTAATATTGCCCACGAGCTTGCTACATATTTTTTTAGTCAACAAACAAACCCTCTCATGGGAGGGTCTTACATTACAAAAATAGCAAAATCATTAGGTGTCTTAAGTGATCAGATTATCCAAGGATTATCTTCACCAAAGGCACATGGGATTGTAAATTTTAACACCATTAGGCTAACCCCTGTTCATAATTATACACCAACTCAACCATTCCAGTCGGAGGGAGCTCCAGTTATCTTAGAAAGTACCTCCACACCAAATTTACAACAATCATTGTTGCAGCTTCCTCAATCGTCTTTTTATCGATTTGATCTGCTACCACAGCTGCCACACATACAAGAACATATTACAACTAACCTATCCCAACCATTAACACCGAACGTCTTACAAAGCTTCTCACCTTTAGTTTTCGAGGAGGATTCAACGGTGCAAGAAACTTTGTTTGATGAAAACATGATGATCCAAGAACAGTTAGCATCGGAATCATTTTTGCAATCACCATTACAGCCATAGTTTTTCCAGTCACTATTAAACGAGGTAGAACAACAACTGCCACCAACTGATATAGCAGGCCCAAGTACGGTGCCTCAAATGAATCTACCTCCAGATTCAATGGGAGTCGAAGTGACTAGGTTAAACGATCAGGTTCGAAATTTGTCTCAACAAATAAAACGGCTGACAGAAAGAAACAAAGATGATCGGACGGTATGATTTACCATCACCTATCGCCATGAGTATGATTGGATTGTATCACATATCAATACAAGTATGATCGGACGGTATAAATTACTCATCTCTTATCAATACAAGCATGATCGGATTGAAAGGAAAATAACAACATAATAATAGAGTTTGTAGTTAAGTTAGCTTAACCCAAAACACAATTCTTATCACAAGAATTATGGTAGACTCGGTTGGTGAACCAAAACACTTGCCACCACAAGACTATGATAGATTTGTATGGTTTTAATGTTTGTACTTATGTTAGTGATTACTAACAGAAATTTAAGAGTTAGTAACAGAAAGTTAAGAGGGTTTTCACACCTCTAAACTCATAAGAATTAACCATACATAAGTGTCATGAACATGGTTTTGATTAGAAGTATGGTAGATATAAGATTCATGCAAGTTAGTATGAATAAAGATAAAGTATAAGATTAATCATCAAAAACAGTAAGTTTGGATCATGAAATGGTGTTGTTGTACCTTAGATTAACAAGATAATCTGTTGGAAACAATCCTGGAGAAGATCCAAGCTTTGTAGAAGAAGATTTGATGAAGAAATGATGAAGAAAAGTGAGTTTGAACTAACTTGTATACTAAGAAAAATTCTGCACTTGTTCTTGAAAATGCAGAATTTTCGAGAGGATTTTGATGATTTAGAAGTGTTTGGCAAGTGAAATGAGGGCTAGAGATGTTGTATATATAGTGTAGGTGGTAGGTGACAACTTGAAATGAGTTAAAATGGATGCAATACGCGTATAAATGTGAAAATACAGCAAGAATTCGCGGCTGGTCGTAGGTACTATTCATCCAACGTTTTTTTTTGAATACTATGGATTAAAACAAACACTTTTTATAAAAGGGACCTATGCTAAAACAATTTCTAAAAATTATTAAAAATCCTTTTGTAAAGTTTTACGCTAAAATTTATTAGAAAAATATCTTTGTATAGTTTTTCGGTTTCGTAACGAAATTAAGTGTTTGTAACGTAGAATTGAATCTAGAATATGTATACAATAATTTATTAACGCCTCGAAAAATAGGATACAAATATGGATAAAGATACGAAAATACAAGGCGTTACACAAATACAGTAATTGTTACAATGCAAGTAAAAACAAATACAAGTGTGAAAACCAAGATGGTTACAGTCTCCCCTACTTTTCATAATTTCGTCCCGAAATTGGTGTAGGAGATTCTTTAGCAAAAAGATGTGGATACTTGGTCTTCATTTGATCCTCACGTTCCCAAGTGAATTCTGGGCCACGTTTGGATTCTCAACGTACCTTAACAATAGGTATGCGGCTTCGTTTAAGTTTCTTCACTTCGCGGTCCATGATTTCTACCGGTGTTTCAACAAAGTGCATGGAGTCATCGATGCGAATGTCGTCGAGTGGTACATGATGGTTTTCATCAACAAGACACTTTCTGAGATTGGAGACATGAAAGGTAGGATGAACGTTGATGAGTTCAGGAGGTAACTCAAGTTTGTAGCCACACTTCGAGACGCTTATGAACTCTCTGCTATCTTGACGGATGAACAAGTCAAAGAAGGGAACTTATTCCGAAAAAGCGACAAGAATACACCATCCAAAGCTGCGTCCGACACTATCAAAGCGGCAAATGATGGAGCCCAATCTTCGAGGAAAACCAGGAATGCAAACAAACGCAAAGCAGTCAAAAACTTTGCCGTTACAACTCCTGCTCCCGCCAACCAGGCTCCTCCTGCCAAGAAGCCATATGTTGGTGAAGCACCGTTATGCAACCCTTGTAACTACCATCACCAAGCCCGTTTTCCTTGTAGAAAGTGCACAAGTTGTGGACGCTCGGGTCATCTTGCAGCCACATGCCATATACATCCTCAACCGCAAGCTGTTGCTCCTCCTGCTGTTCAAGCTGCTGCACCACCTCGTTATCCCATTGGAACTTGCTTCAATTGCGGTGATCCGAATCACTTCAAACGGGAATGTCCCAAACTTACAAATGCTCACCCCGCTAGAGGTCGTGCATTCAACCTGAATGTCAATGAGGCTCGTGCCGCAAATGATGTGGTCAACGGTACGTTTCTCGTTAACAACCATTATGCTTCTGTTTTGTTTGATCCGGGTGCAAATAGGAGTTTTGTTTCACTTGAGTTTGAACCTTTGCTTGCTTTACCACGTACAAAACTGAGTGAATCATTTGAAGTTATAGTAGCTAGTGGCGATCACTCCGTGTTAAATTCTGTCATTACCAATTGTAAACTTGAACTTCATGGCCATGTTTTTCCGATCAATCTTATTCCCATGAAACTTGGATGTTTTGATATCATAGTAGGCATGGATTGGTTAGCTCCAAATCATGCCGAAGTTGTTTGTCATGATAAATTCGTTCGTTTACCATTGCCGTCTTGTGAAGTTCTGAAGGTCTATGGGGAAGGACCCTATAAAAGTCTCAACCTCATATCTTACGTGCAAGCTCAGAAGAATTTGCGCAAGAACTACGTGGCTTTCCTAGCCCACGTGGTGGAGAAGAAGGAAGAAACCAAGAACATTAAAGATACTCCAATCATTCGAGATTTTCCTGAAGTTTTTCCCGATGATCTACCTGGCTTACCTCCCGTGCGTCAAGTAGAATTTCGCATCGAAGACTCCATGCACTTTGTTGAAAAACCGGTAGAATAGAGAGCTTCAAAAGGCGCCATTTCAAGACTAGAATGGTAACTATTGTTATAAGAGAATTCAATCAAAGGTAGATGTGAATCCCAATTACCACCAAAATCTATAACACAAGCTCGTAACATATCCTCAAGGGTTTGGATGGTTCGTTCAGACTGACCATCGGTTTGAGGGTGATAAGCGGTGCTAAGATTAAGTCGAGTTCCCAAAGCAGATTGCATAGATTTCCAAAAATGAGAGTTAAAACGACCATCACGATCAGAAATGATGTTCAAAGGCACACCATGACGAGCAACAATTTCGTCAAGGTAGAGTTTGGCAAGCTTAGCAACAGAGTAATCTTCTCGGATTGGCAAAAAGTGGGCTGATTTGGTTAGACGGTCAACGATCACCCAAATGCTGTCATGACCTCGAGATGTGCGTGGTAACTTGGTTATGAAATCCATATCAATTTCCTCTCATTTCCACACAGGAATCTCGGGTTGTTCAAGTAATCCAGAAGGTCGTTGGTGTTCAGCTTTAACCTTCAAACAGGTAAGGCACTTGGACACGTAAAGAGCAACATCCTTTTTCATTCTGGGCCACCAATAAAGGTTTCGAAGATCCATGTACATCTTGTCCGCATCAGGATGAATAGAATATCGGGATTTGTGGGCTTCGTCCATCAAGAATGTACAAAGGTTGTTACGATTAGGAACCCACAGACGGTTTTTGAAATGTCGTAAGCCATCTTCTTTGGTCTCGAGGAGGAGATCAAGTTTATGAGGTAATTCAGTAAGCAAATCACCGATGACCACAACATCTTGCTGAGCTTGGAGAATACGGGTTTGGATGTCAGAATGGATTTGTATGCTATGAAGTTGAATGCGTTCTTTACGACTTAAAGCATCGGCAACAACGTTCGCTTTTCCGGGGTGATATCGAATCTCGCAATCGTAGTCGTTTAGAAGTTCAATCCATCTACGTTGGCGCATGTTTAAATCCTTCTGATCAAAGATGTGTTGGAGACTTTTGTGATCAGTGAAAATCACACATTTTGTACCATAAAGATAGTGTCTCCAGATTTTGAGAGCGAAGATTACCGCACCCAATTCAAGATCATGGGTAGTGTATCTCTTTTCATGGTCTTTCAGTTGTCGAGATGCATAGGCTATGACTTTGCCTCGTTGCATGAGGACGCAGCCTAAGCCAAGTTTGGAAGCATCACAATATACCACAAAATCGTTGTTACCATCGGGGAGAGTCAGAATAGGAGCATTCTGTTTAAGAATTTGGAAAGCTTCATCTTGTTTTGGTCCCCACTCAAAAGGTTTACCCTTGTGAGTTAAAGACGTAAGCGGAACAGCAAGTTTGGAAAAATTGTCAATGAAACGCCGATAATACCCAGCTAAACCAAGGAAAGAACAGATTTCAGTTGGAGTGGTAGGAACACTCCAATTCTTTATGGCTTCAATCTTCGCAGGATCAACATGAATTCCTTTATTGTTTATGATGTGTCCCAAAAATTGAACTTCCTTAAGCTAGAATTCGCATTTCGAGAATTTGGCATAAAGCTGTTCTTTCTTTAGGAGGTCTAAGATCAATCGAAGGTGATTCTCATGATCGGCTTTGGTTTTGGAATAGATAAGAATGTCATCAATGAAAACAATGACAAATTTATCTAGGTAGGGCTTGCAAACACGGTTCATTAAATCCATGAAGACCGCAGGGGCATTGGTTAAACCAAATGGCATAACGGTGAACTCATAGTGACCGTAGCGTGTGCGAAAAGCGGTTTTAGGAATATCGTCTTCAAAAATGCGTAGTTGGTGATAACCAGAGCGTAAGTCGATTTTTGAGAAGCAAGTGGCACCTTGTAATTGATCGAAGAGATCATCAATGCGAGGCAGGGGATAACGGTTTTTGATGGTGAGTTTGTTCAGTTCACGGTAATCGATACACCTATAGGCCAAAGCACGTTTCCCTAATTCGAAAGGACTTTTGATTTATTTCGGGTTAGTCAAAGTTTCATTTTGGAACAATCGAAGTTTTAATCAAACCTACGTTTTACTATTATCAATTTTAAACGATACAATCCCCTCTTTTCAAATTCAAATTATTTTCGAGATCATACATTTTCAAACTCAAATTTTCAAACTAGCTACAGTAAACTGTTTTAAAACGTATCATGGAAGCCTTAACCAATCGTATGGTGTAAGTCGAAATTTCCTTATCTATATAAGAAACTCACTACTCGAGCTAATCTACACAAGAACTACAACTTCTGATATAATTCAACACATACCCAAAATAACCCATACCCAAACTTTTCTTAGTTCAACAAAACCCAATATTCACATGGCAAATTTCCCAGTAGCATATGCTGAATCTTCAAATGCAGCAGGAATTCATCCATTCCTTCGGTTTACTGATTTACCCACTCGTGAGAGGTATCGAAAACTCAAGGATCTTGAAGTTTTTACTATTAGCGGTATTGATTGGCATCGAATGGAAATGTTTGATTCCAGTGGTTTACTGGCAGGATTACTACCACATAATACGCCCTGGCGCCGTTTCTTCGACATCCTAGAACCGTCATACGATGAACTGGTATATGAGTTCTTATCCAGTTTCTATTTCAAGCATAATAAAAGTCTTACCGATGAATCCATTCATTTTCGACTTTGTGGACAACCTCATAATATGTCATTAACATAATTCGCAGTTCATCTGGACATATATACAGATGAAGAAGTTAAACAACCCATTTTTACGGAGGCGTCAACCTCTTATTCCTCTGTGGAAATGACAGAATATTGGCGATGCCATTCATCAAAAGAGTGGTGTGGCAACAATAATTCTATGAACTTCACAGACCCTCGTTATCGATATATGCACCGTGTTTTAGCCAACACTATCACGGGGCGCAAGAATAATCAACAAAGGGTTAATGTAACCGAACTTTTCCATCTGCATAGTATTTTTGAGCAAGTTCCTTGTAATATTGCCCACGAGCTTGCTACATATTTTTTTAGTCAACAAACAAACCCTCTCATGGGAGGGTCTTACATTACAAAAATAGCAAAATCATTAGGTGTCTTAAGTGATCAGATTATCCAAGGATTATCTTCACCAAAGGCACATGGGATTGTAAATTTTAACACCATTAGGCTAACCCCTGTTCATAATTATACACCAACTCAACCATTCCAGTCGGAGGGAGCTCCAGTTATCTTAGAAAGTACCTCCACACCAAATTTACAACAATCATTGTTGCAGCTTCCTCAATCGTCTTTTTATCGATTTGATCTGCTACCACAGCTGCCACACATACAAGAACATATTACAACTAACCTATCCCAACCATTAACACCGAACGTCTTACAAAGCTTCTCACCGTTAGTTTTCGAGGAGGATTCAACGGTGCAAGAAACTTTGTTTGATGAAAACATGATGATCCAAGAACAGTTAGCATCAGAATCATTTTTGCAATCACCATTACAGCCACAGTTTTTCCAGTCACTATTAAACGAGGTAGAACAACTGCCACCAACTGATATAGCAGGCCCAAGTACGGTGCCTCAAATGAATCTACCTCCAGATTCAATGGGAGTCGAAGTGACTAGGTTTAACGATCAGGTTCGAAATTTGTCTCAACAAATAAAACGGCTGACAGAAAGAAACAAAGATGATTGGACGGTATGATTTACCATCACCTATCGCCATGAGTATGATTGGATTGTATCACATATCAATACAAGTATGATCGGACGGTATAAATTACTCATCTCTTATCAATACAAGCATGATCGGATTGAAAGGAAAATAACAACATAATAATAGAGTTTGTAGTTAAGTTAGCTTAACCCAAAACACAATTCTTATCACAAGAATTATGGTAGACTCGGTTGGTGAACCAAAACACTTGCCACCACAAGACTATGATAGATTTGTATGGTTTTAATGTTTGTACTTATGTTAGTGATTACTAACGAAAATTTAAGAGTTAGTAACAGAAAGTTAAGAGGGTTTTCACACCTCTAAACTCATAAGAATTAACCATACATAAGTGTCATGAACATGGTTTTGATTAGAAGTATGGTAGATATAAGATTCATGCAAGTTAGTATGAATAAAGATAAAGTATAAGATTAATCATCAAAAACAGTAAGTTTGGATCATGAAATGGTGTTGTTGTACCTTAGATTAACAAGATAATCTGTTGGAAACAATCCTGGAGAAGATCCAAGCTTTGTAGAAGAAGATTTGATGAAGAAAAGTGAGTTAAACTCACTTGTATACTAAGAAAAATTCTGCACTTGTTCTTGAAAATGCAGAATTTTAGAGAGGATTTTTATGATTTAGAAGTGTTTGGCAAGTGAAATGAGGGCTAGAGAGGTTGTATATACAGTGTAGGTGGTAGGTGACAGCTTGAAATGAGTTAAAATGGCTGCAATACGCGTATAAATGTGAAAATACAGCAAGAATTCGCGGCTGGTCGTAGGTACTATTCATCCAACGTTTTTTTAATACTATGGATTAAAACAAGCAATTTTTATAAATGGGACATATGCTAAAACAATTTCTAAAAATTATTAAAAATCCTTTTGTAAAGTTTTACGCTAAAATTTATTAGAAAAATATATTTGTATAGTTTTTCGGTTTCGTAACGAAATTAAGTGTTTGTAACGTAGAATTGAATCTAGAATATGTATACAATAATTTATTATAATTAACGCCTCGAAAAATAGGATACAAATATGGATAAAGATACGAAAATACAAGGCGTTACACAAATATAGTAATTGTTACAATGCAAGTCAAAACAAATACAAGTGTGAAAACCAAGATGGTTACAGTCTCCCCTACTTTTGAGAATTTCGTCCCGAAATTGGTGTAGGAGATTCTTTAGCAAAAAGATGTGGATACTTGGTCTTCATTTGATCCTCACGTTCCCAAGTGAATTCTGGGCTACGTTTGGATTCCCAACGTACCTTAACAATAGGTATGCGGCTTCGTTTAAGTTTCTTCACTTCGCGGTCCATGATTTCTACCGGTTTTTCAACAAAGTGCATGGAGTCATCGATGCGAATGTCGTCGAGTGGTACATGATGGTTTTCATCAACAAGACACTTTCTGAGATTGGAGACATGAAAGGTAGGATGGACGTTGATGAGTTCAGGAGGTAACTCAAGTTTGTAGGCAACTCTACCGATCCTTTCGATGATCTTAAAAGGTCCAACATAACGAGGAGCTAGTTTGTTGTAACACCCGTGTCACTGCGACCATCAAACAAATGCCAAACCAATGAAATATTGTATTTCATACTTGGGATTTGTTAAAAATATGTGTATGGATTGCACATATCAACTCTTGTTTCGATTTCAAGCTCTAAATCGCTTTCTGGAAGGTTATACGCGCACTAATGCGTAAATATAACCAGTTTAATGCAACAAACACTCCGGAATAGTGAAATAGGTTTAACATACCTTAAATAACCTTTACATAACTTAGATATAAGTTTTGGAAGGTTTGGTGTGGTGAAATCAAAGTTATATCGCTTACAGAGACTAAAGTTGACAAACTGCGAAAGTATGCCAATTTGAACTGTAACAGACATTCCGGAACATGACCATAAGTTAAACATACCATAAATATCCTTTACATAGCTTAGAAATAGGCTTTGAGGGGTTCGGTGTGCTAAAATAAACTTTTGGGTCATTCAGGGACTAAAAGTGTCAAAAAGTGCACAAGTTTGCATTTTCGCGCATAACTTACGTTCTGAATACATCCGGACATCCAAAAAATTATGTTAGCACTAAAATATTTTATTTTAGTGTTCGCCATAAGAAAAATCCATTCGTCACGTCATTTGGATCGTTTTTCGCATTCGGGACCAGATTCGATGTATTAGCCGTTGTTTAATTCACAACCACACATTCTAACTTGCTTAGTCAGCGGATAAGGATGGAATTTAAACACCTAAACACCATGACATTTCAACACATGTATGGATGGAATTTAAACACCTAAACACCATGACATTTCAACACATGTACGGATGGGATTAAGGCACGTTTTCCATGAAACGGTCTTAACGGTTCGGGTATTCCTATAAATACCCCATACCCCCCCATTGCTAAAATCACTAGAATTCTGATTTGAGAACCTCTAAGTTGAAACCATTGTTTCATACCTGAGATTCTTGAATCGGGATTAGCATTCGGGGACCCTTCGTAAGTATTCTTTCGTTCTTTTCCTTATTTTACTGCTTTTCGAGTCAGAAAGTCAAACTTTGTTTGACTTTCAGCGTTGACCAGTAATGGTCAATGCGAAGTTCGTTTGAACTTTGCAACGTGATTGTAATCACGATGGTCATAGTCCCTTGGGACTATGCCTACTGATTACCACGTTGTCTAGGGTCGTAGGGTAAGCGATCTAATAAATCGCCTATACCTTCGAACCCGACCCAGTTTGGTCGATCATTAGGATCCGACCAAACACATTAGGTGACCATAGTAGGTAGGGAATAACCTTCCGAGGTTATACCCTATGGTCACATCGTTTAAGTAGTTGTATGATAGGTAGTTTATATGCCTTAGGTAAATTACCAGAATACCCTTTTCATGTATAATTGGTAATTAAGCATATGTAACCTAAAATTTTGTCACATAACTGATTATGTAACATGTTTAGGCATATAACACTTGTCATAGGGCTAGTTAGGCGGTCCGAACGCGTTTCACGCGAACGACGCGTTAAAGTAGCATAAGCTACCTAAACGGGTCGTAATGGGTCGTAGACACTTAGGTTAAGTTTCATTTAGTATGTAGGCTTTGTTAAACCAAATGACACGAGTCTCTACACTCGTTTGGTTTACGAACCCTAATGCTACCCGATCTTCCGATTTAGGTCCGGTTTATTAATGTAGCTACCTATACTAGGTGCCGTTTGATATCCGCGATCTCTAGCATTGTTTAGTTGTTACTCAAGGACTACTGAGCAATCTCAGGTGAGTACATAGACCCCTCTTTTACTGTTTTCCAAACTGTTTTGGGGTGGAACACATGTGCCTACTTGTTACTTTCATGCTTTCCTGTTTTAACATCATATACTGCTATGTTCGTTAGTACATTATAGTACATGATTTTATGACATTTCATGCTAGGTGTGCTCAATTGTGTGCATTACTTAGTACATCGTTTTACGTGACATTTTAACATGATTGACATTTGATCATGCATTTCCCACAAAACATAACTTTGATTTAAAACCAAGTTTTACTTCAATACTTTGTTTTTGTGCATATGGTTTAGTTGAGACATTTCACTTGCCATACATGACATCTTGACATAGACATTTGACATGGATATTTGACATAGACATTTGACACGGATATTTGACATAGACATTTTGATATGATTTACATCTTGACATGAATACTTTGACATATTACCCAATACATTTGACAATTGATTTAAACATAGACTTCTTACATTGGTTGGTTTGGTTTGATTAAGTGATTAAGTAACGATGCGTGTGTAATATGATACAAGCATGGTGGATACGCCGCTGGTACTTCCTATATATAAGTGTTTGTATGGTATTACATATCATAGCGTTATTTGAATCATTTCAGTTTGAGACATAGAACATTTTATACAAATAACATACTTTTCACAAGACATTGATTTATAAACATCTTATCTTATGCAAACATATTTTACTTGGTTATTCATTTAACCTTACATTTATTTATACTTATCATCTGAACTCATTGTTTTTCAAATGATTTACAAAGCAAAGCAAACTAAAAGGTTCATGACTAAACATTTTCTCAAACATAAGTCATGAAACCTATTTTCACAAAACCTATGTATCTCACAGGCATTTTTATGCTGACGTACCTATTTTCACATGTGTTTTTCAGGAACTGTTGCATAAGATGATCAAGATACACATAGGCAGACTTGGGCTTTAGTGACAATAAAAGATGCAAGACTAGTTAATTATGTTGTATTTCCTTGTTTGTTAAGACATTGTAACACTTGTAATCAATAAAACGAAACTTCAATTGCCATGGATTTGAAACAATTAATTCTGTTACAACACTCCCCGACATTTCCGCCACGTTTTGTATGTTCCACGTGGTCGGGGTGTGACAGAAAAGATGGTATCAGAGCCAATGGTTATAGGGAATTAGGTTATTAGTAATGCTTTGACCTAGTCTATAACCTTCTTAGGACCCTAACGCGAGTTTACTTGCGTTTAGTCATAAAACAATACCGTCACCTATCCTTAGGCGACTACCACAACAAGAACATAAATTTCAAAACCGCTTTGAAAACTAATCATCTGTTCTAGGATGATTGATTACAAGGTTTTGAACCCTCTATTGTAAGGTTTTGAACCCCTTCAAATTTTCAAAAATCTCGTCAAGATTTTGGGTTTTAAATAATGTGAACACGTGCAAACTGGAAGGGTGAATGCCTGTATTCTGGGTTTTCTGTCTAGGCAAGCACTTCGTATACATCTCAACCAGACGCGAGACCAGTTGTGCTTACCTGGGAATTCTTGGGATGAGTGTTCACTTATAGGCGAGCATGTCTTCGCGATACATTATATTGACCCGCTTACTTTGATTAGTCACTCACTCATTTGTTTGCCTTTGGTAACAAACAAATGATCATAATCTACATACCTTATCGTTTTCTTTTGACTATCTTTCACTTGTTTCCTCCTATGCCTTTCGTTATCTTCAAGATGCTTCTTTATCGCAACAACAATGTCCGAACCAGGTGCTGCAATTACCCAGCGAATAGGCGTCGTACCCCAGAGGACCGTTGACTTAGCTATCACCATGACTCGCTTCAGGGATGAAGCTGTATAAGGGAACTGCTCCTTGGTGCAATCAAGGCCATCGTCATTATTCAAATCAAATACCTTGTTTCAAATGTACCCACGGTGGACGATGGAGACATTTGGTTAACATGTGCCGCTTTGCAATCCAAAGCAAGGCTGTTACAAATCCTGCTGCTGCTCAACCTTCAAACTCTGCTTCATATGTCGCTTGGCATATCTGGCGCCTCAACCTCATGAACTTTCTACTTTGTGTATCGACGTAAGCACGCCTAGTGCAAAGTGTCGGAACACTCTCGTTACACAAACCCCAAAATCCATGTAGGATCTTTCTATCCTCATAATTAGATCCTTGTGGATGGGTATCATTCATCGGAGTCCTTAATTGAATTCTTTGTATGATTCAATACTTACATCACAATTCAATAGGGACAAAGCCGCATTTCTTTTAAGATTATTCTATCTTCATAGATAGATTCTTGAAATGATTAAAGTGCCAAAATGAAATCCACGAATCGGATTCCTGGTGTGCTTTAAGTATCCGCGTCCAAAGATAACAATTAATAACCAAGTTAAACAACTATGTGATTATGTGCTTATGTGTTTCCTTTTATGTTTTTGGTGTAATCCAAGTTTTGTTATCCAAATCCTCGTAGAATCTTCCATATCTTTATATAAGGAAATTCAAAGTAGGATATCCAAAGGTACTATATTAAATCCTCAATGGGATTTTACGTAATAGTAAAGACCCTCGGATTATATTGTACTATTCCATAATTAGACCCCTGAGTGGTCTAGGTAAACAGATTGATCCAAAAATCTGATTAGGAATATCATGTGATGATATAGCTGAAAGGACTCCTTGGTGGTCTAATTAAAAGGATCCTTTGTTGATCTAATTAAAAGGACCCTATGGTAGTCTAGTCACACTCATCATCAGGTTTGATTATCCTCCCCACAAACATTTCAAGACAAGTTGTGCGGACTATGCAAGGAATTGCATAATTATGGATGCATACATAATTATGAAATTCAGTGCACAGAAACCACAGCGAATTTTGTCATGTGTCTAGAGTCTATTCCGTTCATTTTTGTTTCTGAAGATGTAAAATGACTATTCCGTTCATTTTTGTTTCTGAAGATGTAAAATGACTATTCCGTTCATTTTTGTTTCTGAAGATGTAAAATGACTATTCCGTTCATTTTTGTTTCTGAAGATGTAAAATGACTATTCCGTTCATTTTTGTTTCTGAAGATGTAAAATGACTATTCCGTTCATTTTTGTTTCTGAAGATGTAAAATGACTATTCTGTCCATTTTTGTTTCTGAAGATGTAAAATGACTATTCCGTTCATTTTGTTTCTGAAGAAGTAAAATGACTATTCTGTTCATTTTTGTTTCTGAAGATGTAAAATGACTATTCTGTTCATTTTTGTTTCTGAAGATGTAAAATGACTATTCTGTTCATTTTTGTTTCTGAAGATGTAAAATGACTATTCTGTTCATTTTTGTTTCTGAAGATGATGTGGAAAATGACTATTCTGTTCATTTTTGTTTCTAAAGAATGCCTGTTGAAAATAACTCGGTTCATTTCTCATTTCTGAAAAATGTTCGTTAAAGAGAAATTACAGGATTACTTCTTGTTCATCTTTGATGGTTATTTAACACAAAGTTACAAATAGACTCCTACGAATTAATTTCGGGACGAAATTTCCTAAAGTAGGGGAGACTGTAACACCCGTGTCACTGCGACCATCAAACAAATGCCAAACCAATGAAATATTGTATTTCATACTTGGGATTTGTAAAAAATATGTGTATGGATTGCACATATCAACTCTTGTTTCGATTTCAAGCTCTAAATCGCTTTCTGGAAGGTTATACGCGCACTAATGCGTAAATATAACCAGTTTAATGCAACAAACACTCCGGAATAGTGAAATAGGTTTAACATACCTTAAATAACCTTTACATAACTTAGATATAAGTTTTGGAAGGTTTGGTGTGGTGAAATCAAAGTTATATCGCTTACAGAGACTAAAGTTGACAAACTGCGAAAGTATGCCAATTTGAACTGTAACAGACATTCCGGAACATGACCATAAGTTAAACATACCATAAATATCCTTTACATAGCTTAGAAATAGGCTTTGAGGGGTTCGGTGTGCTAAAATAAACTTTTGGGTCATTCAGGGACTAAAAGTGTCAAAAAGTGCACAAGTTTGCATTTTCGCGCATAACTTACGTTCTGAATACATCCGGACATCCAAAAAATTATGTTAGCACTAAAATATTTTATTTTAGTGTTCGCCATAAGAAAAATCCATTCGTCACGTCATTTGGATCGTTTTTCGCATTCGGGACCAGATTCGATGTATTAGCCGTTGTTTAATTCACAACCACACATTCTAACTTGCTTAGTCAGCGGATAAGGATGGAATTTAAACACCTAAACACCATGACATTTCAACACATGTATGGATGGAATTTAAACACCTAAACACCATGACATTTCAACACATGTACGGATGGGATTAAGGCACGTTTTCCATGAAACGGTCTTAACGGTTCGGGTATTCCTATAAATACCCCATACCCCCCCATTGCTAAAATCACTAGAATTCTGATTTGAGAACCTCTAAGTTGAAACCATTGTTTCATACCTGAGATTCTTGAATCGGGATTAGCATTCGGGGACCCTTCGTAAGTATTCTTTCGTTCTTTTCCTTATTTTACTGCTTTTCGAGTCAGAAAGTCAAACTTTGTTTGACTTTCAGCGTTGACCAGTAATGGTCAATGCGAAGTTCGTTTGAACTTTGCAACGTGATTGTAATCACGATGGTCATAGTCCCTTGGGACTATGCCTACTGATTACCACGTTGTCTAGGGTCGTAGGGTAAGCGATCTAATAAATCGCCTATACCTTCGAACCCGACCCAGTTTGGTCGATCATTAGGATCCGACCAAACACATTAGGTGACCATAGTAGGTAGGGAATAACCTTCCGAGGTTATACCCTATGGTCACATCGTTTAAGTAGTTGTATGATAGGTAGTTTATATGCCTTAGGTAAATTACCAGAATACCTTTTTCATGTATAATTGGTAATTAAGCATATGTAACCTAAACTTTTGTCACATAACTGATTATGTAACATGTTTAGGCATATAACACTTGTCATAGGGCTAGTTAGGTGGTCCGAACGCGTTTCACGCGAACGACGCGTTAAAGTAGCATAAGCTACCTAAACGGGTCGTAATGGGTCGTAGACACTTAGGTTAAGTTTCATTTAGTATGTAGGCTTTGTTAAACCAAATGACACGAGTCTCTACACTCGTTTGGTTTACGAACCCTAATGCTACCCGATCTTCCGATTTAGGTCCGGTTTATTAATGTAGCTACCTATACTAGGTGCCGTTTGATATCCGCGATCTCTAGCATTGTTTAGTTGTTACTCAAGGACTACTGAGCAATCTCAGGTGAGTACATAGACCCCTCTTTTACTGTTTTCCAAACTGTTTTGGGGTGGAACACATGTGCCTACTTGTTACTTTCATGCTTTCCTGTTTTAACATCATATACTGCTATGTTCGTTAGTACATTATAGTACATGATTTTATGACATTTCATGCTAGGTGTGCTCAATTGTGTGCATTACTTAGTACATCGTTTTACATGACATTTTAACATGATTGACATTTGATCATGCATTTCCCACAAAACATAACTTTGATTTAAAACCAAGTTTTACTTCAATACTTTGTTTTTGTGCATATGGTTTAGTTGAGACATTTCACTTGCCATACATGACATCTTGACATAGACATTTGACATGGATATTTGACATAGACATTTGACACGGATATTTGACATAGACATTTTGATATGATTTACATCTTGACATGAATACTTTGACATATTACCCAATACATTTGACAATTGATTTAAACATAGACTTCTTACATTGGTTGGTTTGGTTTGATTAAGTGATTAAGTAACGATGCGTGTGTAATATGATACAAGCATGGTGGATACGCCGCTGGTACTTCCTATATATAAGTGTTTGTATGGTATTACATATCATAGCGTTATTTGAATCATTTCAGTTTGAGACATAGAACATTTTATACAAATAACATACTTTTCACAAGACATTGATTTATAAACATCTTATCTTATGCAAACATATTTTACTTGGTTATTCATTTAACCTTACATTTATTTATACTTATCATCTGAACTCATTGTTTTTCAAATGATTTACAAAGCAAAGCAAACTAAAAGGTTCATGACTAAACATTTTCTCAAACATAAGTCATGAAACCTATTTTCACAAAACCTATGTATCTCACAGGCATTTTTATGCTGACGTACCTATTTTCACATGTGTTTTTCAGGAACTGTTGCATAAGATGATCAAGATACACATAGGCAGACTTGGGCTTTAGTGACAATAAAAGATGCAAGACTAGTTAATTATGTTGTATTTCCTTGTTTGTTAAGACATTGTAACACTTGTAATCAATAAAACGAAACTTCAATTGCCATGGATTTGAAACAATTAATTCTGTTACAACACTCCCCGACATTTCCGCCACGTTTTGTATGTTCCACGTGGTCGGGGTGTGACATTTGTCTTTCTTTCCAAAGCGTACAATACCTTTCCAAGGAGAAACCTTGAGAAGTACCATATCACCGACTTGGACTTCAAGGGGTTTGCGTCGTTTATCAGCATAACTCTTTTGACGACTTCTAGCCACTGTAAGGTTGTCATGAATTTTAAAGATCTTGTCAGTCGTTTCTTGGATTAGTTCAGGATCAGTGATTTGTGCCTCAGTAATCTCGTTCCAACAAACAGGAGAACGACACTTGCGACCATAGAGAGCTTCAAAAGGCGCCATTTCAAGACTAGAATGGTAACTATTGTTATAAGAGAATTCAATCAAAGGTAGATGTGAATCCCAATTACCACCAAAATCTATAACGCAAGCTCGTAACATATCCTCAAGGGTTTGGATGGTTCGTTCAGACTGACCATCGGTTTGAGGGTGATAAGCGGTACTAAGATTAAGTGGAGTTCCCAAAGCAGATTGCATAGATTTCCAAAAATGAGAGTTAAAACGACCATCACGATCAGAAATGATGTTCAAAGGCACACCATGACGAGCAACAATTTCGTCAAGGTAGAGTTTGGCAAGCTTAGCAACAGAGTAATCTTCTCGGATTCCTTATCTTCATCCCTATCCTTATCTTTTGCAAACCAAAGCCTCGTCACCACGGATTTCATCTTTGGACTCTCTAGATTATACAAATGCTCATCATCTATCCTTAGGTGATTATTTTCAAAACCTCTTTTGATTTTCAACTTCTCGTCAAAGTCTTGGGCTCTAATAACGAACTCGTGCAATCTGGAAGGGTGGACGCCTGTATCCCGAGTTTTATGTCTAGGCAAGCACTTCGTATAAATCCCAACTTGAGGGACCAGTTGTGCTTACCTGGGAACTCTTGAGATGAGTGTCCACTTATAGGCTAAAGCATGACTTCATTAAAGTTATAGGAACCCGACTACTTTGATTTGCCATTGATATTGTTTATTCGAGGAATAAATATCCATCTTGTTATGTGTTTTCTCTTATCCCCTTTGATTTTATGAAATTATCCCATTTTGATTTCCATGATCTTATGAATTTATCTACCTCGTGTAGATGCCTCATCGACGTGCACCACAAGACAATGTCTCAAGCGAGGAAATGGCAGCTCTTGTTGCTCAACAAATAGCAACAGTACTTCCCGACCTTGTATCACAACTTTCTCAAGCCACCAACGGGCAAAGTAGCAGCGGAACAAACGGAAACCTTCATGACACTCCATGCAACTTCAAACAATTCAAATCTTGCCACCCCACTAAGTTTACGGGGAACGAAGGTGCTACTGGACTCCTTCATTGGACCGAAAGTATGGAGAATAGATTCCGCCACAGTCAGTGTACAAATGAACGCAAGGTCGAATTTGCTTCTAGCGTCTTCCAAAAGAGGGCGTTAACTTGGTGGAATGGAATCATGAAGGATCGCACAGCTGAAGTTGCTTTGGCTTTGACCTGGGAAGAATTGAAAGTTCTCATGTTAAAGGAATTCTGCCCGCGAAACGAGATGAAAGCACTGGAATCCTCCTGCTGTTCAAGCTGCTGCACCACCTCGTTATCCCATTGGAACTAGCTTCAATTGCGGTGATCCGAATCACTTCAAACGGGAATGTCCCAAACTTGCAAATGCTCACCCCGCTAGAGGTCGTGCATTCAACCTGAATGTCAATGAGGCTTGTGCCGCAAATGATGTGGTCAACGGTACAGTGCTTTCATCTCGTTTCGCGGGCAGAATTCCTTTAACATGAGAACTTTCAATTCTTCCCAGGTCAAAGCCATAGCAACTTCAGCTGTGCGATCCTTCATGATTCCATTCCACCAAGTTAACGCCCTCTTTTGGAAGACGCTAGAAGCAAATTCGACCTTGCGTTCATTTGTACACTGACTGTGGCGGAATGTATTCTCCATACTTTCGGTCCATTGAAGGAGTCCAGTAGAACCTTCGTTCCCCGTAAACTTAGTGGGGTGGCAAGAGTTGAATTGTTTGAAGCTGCATGGAGTGTCATGATGGTTCCGCTGCTACTTTGCCCGTTGGTGGCTTGAGAAAGTTGTGATACAAGGTCGGGAAGTACTGCTGCTATTTGTTGAGCAACAAGAGCTGCCATTTCCGCGCTTGAGACATTGTCTTGTGGTGCACGTCGAGGAGGCATCTACACGAGGTAGATAAATTCATAAGATCATGGAAATCAAAATGGGATATTTTCATAAAATCAAAGGGGATAAGAGAAAACACATAACACGATGGATATTTATTCCTCGAATAAACAATATCAATGGCAAATCAAAGTAGTCGGGTTCCTATAACTTTAATGAAGTCATGCTTTAGCCTATAAGTAGACACTCATCTCAAGAGTTCCTAGGTAAGCACAACTGGTCCCTCAAGTTGAGATTTATACGAAGTGCTTGCCTAGACATAAAACTCGGGATACAGGCGTCCACCCTTCCAGATTGCACGAGTTCGTTATTAGAGCCCAAGACTTTGACGAGAAGTTGAAAATCAAAAGAGGTTTTGAAAATAATCACCTAAGGATAGATGATGAGCATTTGTATAATCTAGAGAGTTCAAAGATGAAATCCGTGGTGACGAGGCTTTGGTTTGCAAAAGATAAGGATAGGGATGAAGATAAGGAATCCGAGAAGATTACTCTGTTGCTAAGCTTGCCAAACTCTACCTTGACGAAATTGTTGCTCGTCATGGTGTGCCTTTGAACATCATTTCTGATCGTGATGGTCGTTTTAACTCTCATTTTTGGAAATCTATGCAATCTGCTTTGGGAACTCGACTTAATCTTAGCACCGCTTATCACCCTCAAACCGATGGTCAGTCTGAACGAACCATCCAAACCCTTTAGGATATGTTACGAGCTTGCGTTATAGATTTTGGTGGTAATTGGGATTCACATCTACCTTTGATTGAATTCTGTTATAACAATAGTTACCATTCTAGTCTTGAAATGGCGCCTTTTGAAGCTCTCTATGGTCGCAAGTGTCGTTCTCCTGTTTGTTGGAACGAGATTACTGAGGCACAAATCACTGGTCTTGAACTAATCCAAGAAACGACTGACAAGATCTTTAAAATTTGTGACGACCTTACATTGGCTAGAAGTCGTCAAAAGAGTTATGCTTATAAACGACGCAAACCCCTTGAATTCCAAGTCGGTGATATGGTACTTCTCAAGGTTTCTCCTTGGAAAGGTATTGTACGCTTTGGAAAGAAAGGCAAACTAGCTCCTCGTTATGTTGGACCTTTTAAAATCATCGAAAGGATCGGTAGAGTTGCCTACAAACTTGAGTTACCTCCTGAACTCAGCAACGTCCATCCTACCTTTCATGTCTCCAATCTCAGAAAGTGTCTTGTTGATGAAAACCATCATGTACCACTCGACGACATTCGCATCGATGACTCCATGCACTTTGTTGAAAAACCGGTAGAAATCATGGACCGCGAAGTGAAGAAACTTAAACGAAACCGCATACCTATTGTTAAGGTACGTTGGGAATCCAAACGTGACCCAGAATTCACTTGGGAACGTGAGGATCAAATGAAGACCAAGTATCCACATCTTTTTGCTAAAGAATCTCCTACACCAATTTCAGGACGAAATTCTCAAAAGTAGGGGAGACTGTAACCATCTTGGTTTTCACACTTGTATTTGTTTTGACTTGCATTGTAACAATTACTGTATTTGTGTAACGCCTTGTATTTTCGTATCTTTATCCATATTTGTATCCTATTTTTCGAGGCGTTAATTATAATAAATTATTGTATACATATTCTAGATTCAATTCTACGTTACAAACACTTAATTTCGTTACGAAACCGAAAAACTATACAAAGATATTTTTCTAATAAATTTTAGCGTAAAACATTACAAAAGGATTTTTAATAATTTTTAGAAATTGTTTTAGCATAGGTCCCTTTTATAAAAAGTGCTTGTTTTAATCCATAGTATTAAAAAAAAAACGCTGGATGAATAGTACCTACGACCAGCCGTGAATTCTTGCTGTATTTTCACATTTATACGCGTATTGCAGCCATTTTAATTCATTTCAAGCTGTCACCTACCACCTACACTATATATACAACCTCTATAGCCCTCATTTCACTTGCCAAACACTTCTAAATCATAAAAATCCTCTCTAAAATTCTGCATTTTCAAGAACAAGTGCAGAATTTTTCTTAGTATACAAGTGAGTTCAATCTCACTTTTCTTCATCAAATCTTCTTCTACAAAGCTTGGATCTTCTCTAGGATTGTTTCCAACAGATTATCTTGTTAATCTAAGGTACAACAACACCATTTCATGATCCAAACTTACTGTTTTTGATGATTAATCTTATACTTTATCTTTATTCATACTAACTTGCATGAATCTTATATCTACCATACTTCTAATCAAAACCATGTTCATGACACTTATGTATGGTTAATTCTTATGAGTTTAGAGGTGTGAAAACCCTCTTAACTTTCTGTTACTAACTCTTAAATTTCCGTTAGTAATCACTAACATAAGTACAAACATTAAAACCATACAAATCTATCATAGTCTTGTGGTGGCAAGTGTTTTGGTTCACCAACCGAGTCTACCATAATTCTTGTGATAAGAATTGTGTTTTGGGTTAAGCTAACTTAACTACAAACTCTATTATTATGTTGTTATTTTCCTTTCAATCCGATCATGCTTGTATTGATAAGAGATGAGTAATTTATACCGTCCAATCATACTTGTATTGATATGTGATACAATCCAATCATACTCATGGTGATAGGTGATGGTAAATCATACCGTCCGATCATCTTTGTTTCTTTCTGTCAGCCGTTTTATTTGTTGAGACAAATTTCGAACCTGATCGTTTAACCTAGTCACTTCGACTCCCATTGAATCTGGAGGTAGATTCATTTGAGGCACCGTACTTGGGCCTGCTATATCAGTTGATGGCAGTTGTTCTACCTCGTTTAATAGTGACTGGAAAAACTGTGGCTGTAATGGTGATTGCAAAAATGATTCCGATGCTAACTGTTGTTGGATCATCATGTTTTCATCAAACAAAATTTCTTGCACCGTTGAATCCTCCTCGAAAACTAACGGTGAGAAGCTTTGTAAGAAGTTCGGAGTTAATGGTTGGGATAGGTTAGTTGTAATATGTTCTTGTATGTGTGGCAGTTGTGGTTGCAGATCAAATCGATAAAAAGACGACTGAGGAAGCTGCAACAATGATTGTTGTAAATTTGGTGTGGAGGTACTTTCTAAGATAACTGGAGCTCCCTCCGTCTGGAATGGTTGAGTTGGTGTATAATTATGAACAGGGGTTAGCCTAATGGTGTTAAAATTTACAATCCCAGGTGCCTTTGGTGGAGATAATCCTTGGATAATCTGATCACTTAAGACACCTAATAATTTTGCTATTTTTGTAATGTAAGACCCTCCCATGAGACTTCTCAAAGGGTTTGTTTGTTGACTAAAAAAATATGTAGAAAGCTCGTGGGCAATATTACAAGGAACTTGCTCAAAAATACTATGCAGATGGAAAAGTTCGGTTGGATTAACCCTTTGTTGATTATTCTTGCGCCCCATGATAGTGTTGGCTAAAACACGGTGCATATATCGATAACGAGGGTCTGTGAAGTTCATAGAATTATTGTTGCCACACCACTCTTTTGATGAATGGCATCGCCCATATTCTGTCATTTCCACAGAGGAATAAGAGGTTGATGCCTCCGTAAAAATGGGTTGTTTAACTTCTTCATCTGTATATATGTCCAGATGAACTGCGAATTCTGTTAATGACATATTATGAGGTTGTCCACAAAGTCGAAAATGAATGGATTCATCGGTAAGACTTTTATTATACTTGAAAATAGAAAGTGGATAAGAACTCATATACCAGTTCATCGTATGACGGTTCTAGGATGTCGAAGAAACGGCGCCAGGGCGTATTATGTGGTAGTAATCCTGCCAGTAAACCACTGGAATCAAACATTTCCATTCGATGCCAATCAATACCGCTAATAGTAAAAACTTCAAGATCCTTGAGTTTTCGATACCTTTCACGAGTGGGTAAATCAGTAAACCGAAGGAATGGATGAATTTCTGCTGCATTTGAAGATTCAGCATATGCTACTGGGAAATTTTCCATGTGAATATTGGGTTTTGTTGAACTAAGAAAAGTTTGGGCATGAGTTATTTTGGGTATGTGTTGAATTATATTAGAAGTTGTAGTTCTTGTGTAGATTAGCTCGAGTAGTGAGTTTCTTATATAGATAAGGAAATTTCGCCTTACACCATACGATTGGTTAAGGCTTCCATGATACGTTTTAAAACAGTTTACTGTAGCTAGTTTGAAATTTTGAATTTGAAAATGTATGATCTTGAAAATAATTTGAATTTGAAAAGAGGGGATTGTATCGTATAAAATTGATAATAGTAAAACGTAGGTTTGATTAAAACTTGGATTGTTCCAAAATGAAACTTTAACTAAACCGAAATAAATCAAAAGCCCTTTCGAATTAGGGAAACGTGCTTTGGCCTATAGGTATTTTTTACTCTCATCGATAGTCCCCAGGTAGGCAAACTGGTCCATTAATTTGGATTTGTACGAATTGCCAGCCTAGACAGGACGTCCCGACTACCGGTACTTACCCTTCCAGTTACTACACGTTTCCATTTGATCGAAAATTTGAAACTTTGGCGAGATTGAAAATCGAGGAGTGGAACTAGTTATCAAGGTGTGGATGTCAGTCCTATCTTGACAATTTCGTTCCTAACATGTGGATGTTACTTACCAAGTGAGGAGCAAATTCCGACTTGTTGGTAAGAATTCACAAGAATATGAAATGGAAATTTCCGTCAAGGTAAATATATCACTCCTAACTTGATGGTAGAATTTCTTGAAAAAATCAAGATTCGCGGAATGAGATTATTCACCAAATTACGGGTTTCACCCCTATTTTGGTGAAGTTTTTCCCGATGATCTACCTGGCTTACCTCCCGTGCGTCAAGTAGAATTTCGTATCGATCTTGTTCCTGGTGCTAATCCTATTGCCAAATCTCCCTATCGTCTTGCACCTTCTTAAATGCAAGAACTTGCTAACCAACTTCAAGAGCTTTCTGACAAAGGTTTCATTCACCCCAGTTTTTCTCCTTGGGGAGCTCCAGTTTTGTTCGTCTAGAAGAAAGATTGTTCCATGCGTATGTGTATCGATTACCGTGAACTGAACAAACTCACCATCAAAAACCGTTATCCCCTGCCTCGCATTGATGATCTCTTCGATCAATTACAAGGTGCCACTTGCTTCTAAAAAATCGACTTACGCTCTGGTTATCACCAACTACGCATTTTTGAAGACGACATTCCTAAAACCGCTTTTCGCACACGCTACGGTCACTATGAGTTCACCGTTATGCCATTTGGTTTAACCAATGCCCCTGCGGTCTTCATGGATTTAATGAACCGTGTTTGCAAGCCCTACCTAGATAAATTTGTCATTGTTTTCATTGATGACATTCTTATCTATTCCAAGACCAAAGCCGATCATGAGAATCACCTTCGATTGATCTTAGACCTCCTAAAGAAAGAACAGCTTTATGCCAAATTCTCGAAATGCGAATTCTGGCTTAAGGAAGTTCAATTTTTGGGACACATCATAAACAACAAAGGAATTCATGTTGATCCTGCGAAGATTGAAGCCATAAAGAATTGGAGTGTTCCTACCACTCCAACTGAAATCCGTTCTTTCCTTGGTTTAGCTGGGTATTATCGGCGTTTCAATGACAATTTTTCCAAACTTGCTGTTCCGCTTACGTCTTTAACTCACAAGGGTAAACCTTTTGAGTGGGGACCAAAACAAGATGAAGCTTTCCAAATTCTTAAACAGAAACTTTGTGATGCTCCTATTCTGACTCTCCCCGATGGTAACAACGATTTCGTGGTATATTGTGATGCTTCCAAACTTGGCTTAGGCTGCGTCCTCATGCAACGAGGCAAAGTCATAGCCTATGCATCTTGACAACTGAAAGACCATGAAAAGAGATACACTACCCATGATCTTGAATTGGGTGCCGTAATCTTCGCTCTCAAAATCTGGAGACACTATCTTTATGGTACAAAATGTGTGATTTTCACAGATCACAAAAGTCTCCAACACATCTTTGATCAGAAGGATTTAAACATGCGCCAACGTAGATGGATTGAACTTCTAAACGACTACGATTGCGAGATTCGATATCACCCCGGAAAAGCGAATGTTGTTGCCGATGCTTTAAGTCGTAAAGAACGCATTCAACTTCATAGCATACAAATCCATTCTGACATCCAAACCCGTATTCTCCAAGCTCAGCAAGATGTTGTGGCCAGCGGTGATTTTCTTACTGAATTACCTCATAAACTTGATCTCCTCCCCGAGACCAAAGAAGATGGCTTACGACATTTCAAAAACCGATTGTGGGGTCCTAATCGTAACAACCATCGTACATTCTTGATGGACGAAGCCCACAAATCCCGATATTCTATTCATCCCGGTGCGGACAAGATGTACATGGATCTTCGAAACCTTTATTGGTGGCCCGGAATGAAAAAGGACGTTGCTCTTTACGTGTCCAAGTGCCTTACCTGTTTGAAGGTTAAAGCTGAACACCAACGACCTACTGGATTACTTGAACAACCCGAGATTCCTGTGTGGAAATGAGAGGAAATTGCTATGGATTTCATAACCAAGTTACCACGCACATCTCGAGGTCATGACAGCATTTGGGTGATCGTTGACCGTCTAACCAAATCAGCCCACTTTTTGCCAATCCGAGAAGATTACTCTGTTGCTAAGCTTGCCAAACTCTACCTTGACGAAATTGTTGCTCGTCATGGTGTGCCTTTGAACATCATTTCTGATCGTGATGGTCGTATTAACTCTCATTTTTGGAAATCTATGCTATCTGCTTTGGGAACTCGACTTAATCTTAGCACCGCTTATCACCCTCAAACCGATGGTCAGTCTGAACGAACCATCCAAACCCTTGAGGATATGTTACGAGCTTGCGTTATAGATTTTGGTGGTAATTGGGATTCACATCTACCTTTGATTGAATTATCTTATAACAATAGTTACCATTCTAGTCTTGAAATGGCGCCTTTTGAAGCTCTCTATGGTCGCAAGTGTCGTTCTCCTGTTTGTTGGAACGAGATTACTGAGGCACAAATCACTGGTCTTGAACTAATCCAAGAAACGACTGACAAGATCTTTAAAATTTGTGACGACCTTACATTGGCTAGAAGTCGTCAAAAGAGTTATGCTTATAAACGACGCAAACCCCTTGAATTCCAAGTCGGTGATATGGTACTTCTCAAGGTTTCTCCTTGGAAAGGTATTGTACGCTTTGGAAAGTAAGGCAAACTAGCTCCTCGTTATGTTGGACCTTTTAAAATCATCGAAAGGATCGGTAGAGTTGCCTACAAACTTGAGTTACCTCCTGAACTCAGCAACGTCCATCCTACCTTTCATGTCTCCAATCTCAGAAAGTGTCTTGTTGATGAAAACCATCATGTACCACTCGACGACATTCGCATCGATGACTCCATGCACTTTTTTGAAAAACCGGTAGAAATCATGGACCGCGAAGTGAAGAAACTTAAACGAAGCCGCATACCTATTGTTAAGGTACGTTGGGAATCCAAACGTGGCCCAGAATTCACTTGGGAACGTGAGGTTCAAATGAAGACCAAGTATCCACATCTTTTTGCTAAAGAATCTCCTACACCAATTTCGGGACGAAATTCTCAAAAGTAGGGGAGACTGTAACCATCTTGGTTTTCACACTTGTATTTGTTTTGACTTGCATTGTAACAATTACTGTATTTGTGTAACGCCTTCTATTTTCGTATCTTTATCCATATTTGTATCCTATTTTTCGAGGCGTTAATTATAACAAATTATTGTATACATATTCTAGATTCAATCTACGTTACAAACACTTAATTTCGGTACGAAACCGAAAAACTATACAAAGATATTTTTCTAATAAATTTTAGCGTAAAACTTTACAGAAGGATTTTTAATAATTTTTAGAAATTGTTTTAGCATAGGTTCCTTTTATAAAAAGTGCTTGTTTTAATCCATAGTATTCAAAAAAAAAAAAAACGCTGGATGAATAGTACCTAGGACCAGCCGCGAATTCTTGCTGTATTTTCACATTTATACGCGTATTGCAGCCATTTTAACTCATTTCAAGCTGTCACCTACCACCTACACTATATATACAACCTCTCTAGCCCTCATTTCTGCATTTTCAAGAACAAGTGCAGAATTTTTCTTAGTATACAAGTGAGTTCAAACTCACTTTTCTTCATCAAATCTTCTTCTACAAAGCTTGGATCTTCTCTAGGATTGTTTCCAACAGATTATCTTGTTAATCTAAGGTACAACAACACCATTTCATGATCCAAACTTACTGTTTTTGATGATTAATCTTATACTTTATCTTTATTCATACTAACTTGCATGAATCTTATATCTACCATACTTCTAATCAAAACCATGTTCATGACACTTATGTATGGTTAATTTTTATGAGTTTAGAGGTGTGAAAACCCTCTTAACTTTCTGTTACTAACTCTTAAATTTCCGTTAGTAATCACTAACATAAGTACAAACATTAAAACCATACAAATCTATCATAGTCTTGTGGTGGCAAGTGTTTTGGTTCACCAACCGAGTCTACAATAATTCTTGTGATAAGAATTGTGTTTTGGGTTAAGCTAACTTAACTACAAACTCTATTATTATGTTGTTATTTTCCTTTCAATCCGATCATGCTTGTATTGATAAGAGATGAGTAATTTATACCGTCCGATCATACTTGTATTGATATGTGATACGATCCAATCATACTCATGGTGATAGGTGATGGTAAATCATACCGTCCGATCATCTTTGTATTGATATGTGATTTTGGACATTAACATAACAATGACTTAACTTACAAGACTTAATTTACAAACTATTTATATATATATATATATATATATATTCCCATACATAATATATACTTACATAATAATTATTTTAAATCAGTAATATTCAAGTTTAACAACTAAAAATATTATCTTTAATTATTCTGATCTAATTATTTTGATAATTAGTTATATAATTATCGTATTAATTCTTTTAAACTATATATTTATCATTTATCAATTTATATATATAATTGGCCATTTGAATTAATCTATAATTTTTATAAATTAAGTATATCACTTGTACTATGTTTTGGTTATAATTATTTTATTTAACTATGTTATTTAATTATACAAGTTAATTATATTTGAGTATTATCACAAATGATTATATTAAATCAATTACATAATTTTGCAATTTAATTATTTATGTTAAACAAATATTTTTGATAATTCATTCCTTTATAACATATTCATTTTCCGAGTCCTCAATTAGGTTATCCAAACCACTTAGTTACCGTTTAGTCAAACCGAATCCTATAGATTTAGGATTTCCGTTCATACAATTAAACACTATTATTGATACAAATTCTATATTGTTGCATGTTCAATCTATTAGAGTGACGTTGGATCTTGTTCCCACAAACCCTCATATTAAACTTACTTGTTGGACGTACCGCACTCAAGGTGAGTTCATAGTCCCCTTTTACATTATTTTTGGGATGATACATATGTTACAATGTGATACAAACTATTTGCTATTTTGTGGTTCCCCCAATTGCCTTTGCATTTGCTTAATACTTGTTGTTGTTGCTTTAACGCGTTTACGTTCATTAACTTGCAAAAGACCAACGGTTATATTATAGCGCTATAGGTGTGACGCCCCACCTCACTTCCAGTGAAACTATTTGTTGCTAATGTTGTTGTTGATACTCATGTGAAACTTTTTGGAAGTGTGGTGATAGACCCGTGTTACGTCATAACGAAGGTTTGAATGTACCACCAAGTGACTACTTGTATTACTCTTTTTCTTAAAGACATATCTCATGCCACAATGTTAAACCATTTTCATATCACATTGTTATTTTTGCCTAACAAAACCTATAAATTCACTCAACAGTTTGTTGACCCAATATTTTTCTAACATATGTTTCAGGTGACAATGTTTGATGCTATGATTTGCAAGAATATTTCATATTGGATTAATCAAGACTTATGCCTTAGATTAAATTCGAATCTATTGTATTTGTGAAACAATTTATTATGATGTATTTTGTTTATGTACTCTTATTTATTCAGATGTGAATGCAATCTCTTTAATTAAACCTAAGCTATATTTCAACTTAACTTAAACACCATGTGCTCAAATGCATTCTATCAAGTTTCGTGATGCCCTTGACATTTCCGCCTCCGGTCAGGGTGTGACAGATTGGTATTCGAGCCTTAAGTTTAACCCGATGACCCGAACTCGAAACAGGACTGAACCTGTTGACTGTTTTGACCGAACCAAAACTGAAATTACAAACTCGAATTGAAAGAAAACATAACCCAAATCTTGAAACATACCGAGCCTGAACCAGGTGTGAACCGAGATCCAAACTTGCTGAACCAACACACGAGCTGCGAACCTGAACCGAGAACAGCAGCCCCGAGAACAAACTGAAACCCGAACCCACGCTTCCCCGCTTAACTCAAAATTCGAATCTGGTAGTCACCACCATCGTAAACATCCTCCAAGCCAACCACCACTGTAGTCGCCTCACCGCACCATTCCCTAGCGCCGCCGCCGCCAAGACGGCGGTCGGCCGCCTGTTACGAGAGAGAGAGAACAGGGGGTGTGCGTGGGTTTAGCCACTGATCGAAGGGGGCACGATGGCCAGCCGGAGCTTCTCCGATGACTGCGTCGAGGAGAGAAAGAGATATGGAGGGGGGGTGGAGTGGTGTATGAGTGGCGTCTGCAGGTAGAGTCGCCGGAGCTCGGCTCCTTCTGCCGCTGTTTAGAGAGATCGATGGGATAAGGGGGGGGGGGGCTAGGAGGTTTGTGTGTGGTTTGCTTGAAGGAGATGAACTCCTGAATGGGTGGGTGTAAAATGTGCAGACATAAGAGTAGATGAGAGGGAACGACTGTTTTATAAAGAGATTAGGGTTAGGTTCCATATTATACTATTAAGTATATACATAATTAGTCCCTCAACTTCTGGAGTTAATTAAATGTCTAGTTAACTTTGTTATCTATGTCATGATGTTTTTAAAAGGATCCAACTTTACAATTAACTAACTAGGTTAGTTTATATTACTAACGTTAAAATTTAACGAGGCTAACTAGATTATTATAAAAATAAACTTTTTAAATTGTAAAATCAATTAATTTAATTAATTAATTAATTAAACAATAAAAAAAATTAACCATATTTATAACAAATAAAAAAAATAAAGATAAAAGATTTTCGACGATGCAACGGATTAAATTTTTTTGAAAGAGGCAAGTTTCTAAAAATAGATTTTAAGACTCAATTTCTAAATTAGGAAGGTTATGAAAACACGGAGCGTTACAGTCTCCCCTCCTTTAGGAAATTTCGTCCCGAAATTTTATTCAAGAGGAAGACTCGAAAGGGCTCTTGGCAAACCGAAGAGGATTGTTTAAAATTGGGGCCTTGGAGTTTGAGACAACGGAGAATAATCGAGGTATAAGGGTGAACGATTGATCTAATAAACGACCATGAGTATAAGAATAACATAAATATCGGATAGACGAAAGTAGCGTGCTAAGAATGAAGTCTCGTCGGGGAAAATCGGATATAATGTGTCTGTGAGTTGCTTAAAGTTTACGTATTAGGTCTAAGTAGTTCTGCAAAACACTGAATTTCTCATGGCACGTTTTACGAAAGTTTGGTAATCATGGTGAAAACATTTATATATAGGAAGTATCAGCGGCGTATCCACCATGTTTTAACCACGTTACGTCCGTCTCGTATTCGGTGTCATGTTACGTTTTGTGTCTTACTATACACAGTAGAACCTACTATGGTTTTCATGCGCCTACCAATATAATCATATATGTATCCGTGATTATGTTTGGTCTGTGCATGTTCTGGATAGTTTGTACTAGTAGTTTACGGGCCAGGGTTTATTAACGTATTACGAGTGAGAATGATAACGTATAATAATTTAAGTATGTAAGCATGATTGGTATTTAAGTATGAGAGAGGTCATAAGGTGTAAGTATATGTATGAGTATGATTAAATTCTTTGAATAGTCCACATGAGATATTTTAGTTAACTAGATTAACGCATTACTGGCATGTGATCTTACTGGTCAAACCATCGTGTCCGCAAGTATGTATGTATGTATGAATGTATGAATTACTTAACATGACCGCAAGTCCATGCGGCGGGCGTTACTCCTATAGCGCTACACAAGCGCTATATATGTTAAGGTGCGGCTTGATCAAAGTTAATGACAAGTTTATCACATAAAGAATGTCCAGTAATCCCGAATCGAGTATAACGTATTAGTAGGCGTGTATTAATTTATTGTGTAAAAACGATGATTAGGTAACAAGCATTAAATCGCATTAATATAAAAGAGAGGCTTGATAAGTATTGGAGTGCTTCGGGTTTAGAAGCTTCGACTATTCCCAAGTGAATCGCAAGTCCTTTCGAATTAGGGAGACATGCTTTAGCCTAATAGGTATAATACTCTCGTCGCCAGGCGATTAACAGTATCTTACCCTTCCAGTTAGTACATGTCCCTAATTTGATCGAAAATACGAAACTTTGGCGAGATTGAAAATCGTAGAGCGGGACCACTCACCAAGGTGTGGATGTCAATCCTAGCTTGACAATTTCGTCCCCATAATGTGGTTTATTGAACGAAACAAGATAAAATCTCGACTCGTCAATAAGGAACCACTAGAGTATGAGATGGAAATTCCCATCAAGATACAGATATCACTCCTGACTTGATGTTGAAATTTCGTGCAAAAAAAATATGTAAGGTGGATTGAAATTCGTCACCAAAGGCGGGAATCACCCCTATTTTAGTGAGTCGTTTCGATTGTGGAATATGACTATCTTCAAGTATGTATTGTGTGAAATGTCACACCCTAACCGATGGCGGAAACATCGGAGTGAGACGAAATAGATTGCTAGAGACTTCATAACACTATTTGTGTCAATATTTAATAAACCGATTTCATTTCATAAACTAAATTGTTAACAATACAAGGAATTCAAATAACATCAAGTTCGAAAGAAATACATAACAACATAATCAAAATTGATACAACATTTAAACCTAAACGTCTATATGTGTATCTAGGCATCAATGCTACTTCATTTCATAGCATCATCATCATCAACCTGTAACATGTTAAAATAAAGTTCAATGCAAAAGCAAGGGCTAGTACACAAGGTTTAAATAGTATAGCATAAGTATAAAGCATTTTACTCGAATCCACATGGCAATTTGTATACAAGGTAACTAGCATGCATAACATTACGTCTAAACCCAAAGTGTCCACTAGTATTTAGCATCCCTCGCCACAAAAGTGACGAGACCGTATAGTATATTGACTTAACAAACCCCCGTCGGGTGGTGTGCTACTCCTATAGCGCTATAATTGTTAAGCGAGGGTATAACATAGTAATGGCACAAAGCATGTATTATCTAGCATAACAAGTAGCATGTATATCGGATTGAGTTCGCAAAGTAAGTTTAAGTGTGTGTAAGTGTAATTGTTGTATGGTAACATGTTACAACCCAAAAGTGGTTTAAAATGTAAATGGGTCGAGTGTACTCACGGTTTCTCAAAGTTGTTCCTTTGGTAATCCCGTGAAGAGTTGGAGGTTCAAAGCTTCCTTAGAACACTTAATGTTTTATTTAGAACTCTTCAAGTTCTCTTCCTTGCTTGGAAGATTTTAAGAGAATTAGAGGGGTTGAGAGAAGAATGGTTGGAACACTTAGTGTTCTTTTAGAATTCTTGATTTAGAGAGATTAAGAGAAGATTGAGAAGATTGAGAGAAGAATGGTGTGAAGAAAATGGTAGGAGAAGGTTGGTATTTATAGGTGAAGAAGGTGGTAGGTGATTGGTGGAGATAAAAAAAATAAATGGAAAAGATAAATAAAAAAAATAATTATAATGGAGAGTGGAGGATTGACTGAATAAAGTATGTTTGTGAATCATGCATTTTTAACAAGTAAAACATGTTGCACCCAAAGTGTATTAAAAGGAAAATGGGTCAAGTGTACTCACGGTTTCTCAAAGTTGTTCCTTTGGTAATCCCGCGAAGAGTTGGAGGTTCAAGCAAGGAAGAGAACTTGAAGAGTTCTAAATAAAACATTAAGTGTTCTAAGGAAGCTTTGACCCTCCAACTCTTCACGGGATTACCAAAGGAACAACTTTGAGAAACCGTGAGTACACTCGACCCATTTACATTTTAAACCACTTTTAGGTTGTAACATGTTAACAGACAAGTAGTTAAATAGTAAATTTTATTTCATTTTTAAAGAATAAATTACAAGAATTTGAAGTAAATACAACATCATGAATAATGAAATACAATGTAATAAGAATACAAATTAAAGTGTGTATCTAAGAATCCTACTAGATTTCATGCATCACGAACACCATCGCTAAACCTGAAACACGTTTTAAAAAGCATAGTTCAATACAAAGGTATTGTCGAGTACACTAGTTTTAGACTCGTGGCATGTGTATAAAAGTATTTTCAATCCAACATAGCATTTGGTATACAAGGTCAAACTATCATGCATATCAATATATCAAACCCAAGTGTCCACTAGTATAATAGCATCCCTTGATACCGCAATATCAAGACCGTAAAGTATTAGCATCCCTCGATAAATTCATATCGAGACCGTATAGTATATAACTTAACAAAACCCCGTCGGGTGGTGTGCTACTCCTATAGCGCTATAATTGTTAAGGCGGGTTAACAAGTAGTATGAATTCTAGCATGAACTTAAGCATAACAAAGCATGTATAAGGATTGACTGAATAAAGCATGTTTATGAATCGTGCATTTTTAACAAGTAAAACATGTTGCACCCAAAGTGTATTAAAAGGAAAATGGGTCAAGTGTACTCACGGCTTCTCAAAGTTGTTCCTTTGGTAATCCCGTGAAGAGTTGGAGGTTCAAAGCTTCCTTAGAACACTTAATATTTTATTTAGAACTCTTCGAGTTCTCTTCCTTGCCTGGAAGATTTTAAGAGAATTAGAGGGGTTGAGAGAAGAATGGTTAGAACACTTAGTGTTCTTTTAGAATTCTTAGAATTCTTGATTTAGAGAGATTAAGAGAAGATTAAGAGAAGATTGAGAGAAGAATGGCGTGAAGAAAATGTTAGGAGGAGGGTGGTATTTATAGGTGAAGGAGGTGGTAGGTGATTGGTGGAGATAACAAAAAAATAAATGGAAAAGATAAATAAAAAAATAATTATAATGGAGAGTGGAGGTGGTAAACGTGATTGAAGGAGGTGGAAAAGGTGATTGGAGAAGAAAAGAGGTGGAAAAGTGTTTGGTATAATCTTTGATATTTATTGGGTATATAATATGTATAAATGCATAATTCAAGTATTGTAAATGTACGTATAAATAATTATACGTCAAATCACAATGTTCACGTATTTAAAATACGTATTTACGATTGTTTGTTTATAAAAATTAGGTACGAGTTTACGTGTAACGCCAATGTATCAAGTTTACACATAAATGGAACGAATGTATGATATGTTTAATTTAAAGTATAATTCATGTATAATGATCAAGTGTTATTACGATCAAAGCCTCGGATTACAATGGTTGAATACGAATACAATGGATATACGATTACAAAATGCGGAGCGTGACAGTCTCCCCTACTTTAGAAAATTTCGTCCCGAAATTTATTCGAAAGAGACCATAGAATGTAATTGTAAGGATTGAATAGATGAGCAAAGTGTTAGTTTCTAGAGCATCGTGTGGTGTTGATAGTTTTTGAAGAATTTATGAGCATCATTGAGTGTATAGAGATTGTTTTGCATATCACTATGTTATACTAAATTTGTAAAAAAAAAATTGATAGTCTATTATGATTTGAACAAATTTACATTTGAAATAAATAATGTAATGAATCAAATTCAGACTCGGAACTATAAGGTGGTGGAGGTGGTAGAGTCAGTTGCATATGAGCAACTAATTGTCTTAGCATGTCTTCCAACCATTTATTTCTTTCTATCAGCCGTTTTATTTGTTGAGACAAATTTCGAACCTGATCGTTTAACCTAGTCACTTCGACTCCCATTGAATCTGGAGGTAGATTCATTTGAGGTACCCTACTTGGGCCTGCAATATCAGTTGGTGGCAGTTGTTGTTCTACCTCATTTAATAGTGACTGGAAAACTGTGGCTGTAATGGTGATTGCAAAAATGATTCCGATGCTAACTGTTCTTGGATCATCATGTGTTCATCAAACAAAGTTTCTAGCACCGTTGAATCCTCCTCGAAAACTAACGGTGAGAAGCTTTGTAAGACGTTCGGTGTTAATGGTTGGGATAGGTTAGTTGTAATATGTTCTTGTATGTGTGGCAGCTGTGGTTGTTGATCAAATAGATAAAAAGACGATTGAGGAAGCTGCAACAATGATTGTTGTAAATTTGATGTGGAAGTACTTTCTAAGATAACTGGAGCTCCCTCCGACTGGAATGGTTGAGTTGGTGTATAATTGTGAACAGGGGTTAGCCTAATGGTGTTAAAATTTACAATCCCATGTGCCTTTGGTGGAGATAATCCTTGGATAATCTGATCACTTAAGACACCTAATGATTTTGCTATTTTTGTAATGTAAGACCCTCCCATGAGACTTCTCAGAGGGTTTGTTTGTTGACTAAAAAAATATGTAGCAAGCTCGTGGGCAATATTACAAGGAACTTGCTAAAAAATACTATGCAGATGGAAAAGTTCGGTTGCACTAACCCTTTGTTGATTATTCTTGCGCCCCGTGATAGTGTTGGCTAAAATACGGTGCATATATCGACAACGAGGGTCTGTGAAGTTCATAGAATTATTGTTACCACACCACTCTTTTGATGAATGGAATCGCCAATATTCTGTCATTTCCACAGAGGAATAAGAGGTTGATGCCTATGTAAAAATGGGTTGTTTAACTTCTTCATCTGTATATATGCCCAGATGAACTGCGAATTCTGTTAATGACATATTATGAGGTTGTCCACAAAGTAGAAAATGAATGGATTCATCGGTAAGACTTTTATTATATTTGAAATAGAAAGTGGATAAGAACTAATATACCAGTTCATCGTATGACGGTTCTAGGATGTTGAAGAAACGGTGCCAGGGCGTATTATGTGGTAGTAATCCTGCCAGTAAACCACTGGAATCAAACATTTCCATTCGATGCCAATCAATACCGCTAATAGTAAAAACTTCAAGATCCTTGAGTATTCGATACCTCTCACGAGTGGGTAAATCAGTAAACCGAAGGAATGGATGAATTTCTGCTGCATTTGAAGATTCAGCATATGCTACTGGGAAATTTGCCATGTGAATATTTGGTTTTGTTGAACTAAGAAAAGTTTGGGTATGGGTTATTTTGGGTATGTGTTGAATTATATCAGAAGTTGTAGTTCTTGTGTAGATTAGCTCGAGTAGTGAGTTTCTTATATAGATAAGGAAATTTCGGCTTACACCATACTATCGGTTAAGGCTTCCATGATACGTTTTAAAACAATTTACTGTAGTTAGTTTGAAAATTTGAATTTGAAAATGTATGATCTCGAAAATAATTTGAATTTTGAAAATTTGAATTTGAGAATGTATGATCTTTAAAATAATTTGAATTTTGAAAAGAGGGGATTGTATCGTATAAAATTGATAATAGTAAAACGTAGGTTTGATTAAAACTTGGATTGTTCCAAAATGAAACTTTGACTAATCCGAAATAAATCAAAAGTCCTTTCGAATTAGGGAAACGTGCTTTGGCCTATATGTATTTTGTACTCTCATCGATAGTCCCCAGGTAGGCAAACTGGTCCATTAATTTGGATTTGTACGAATTGCCAGCCTAGACAGGATGTCCCGACTACCGGTACTTACCCTTCCAGTTACTACACGTTTCCATTTGATCGAAAATTCGAAACTTTGGCGAGATTGAAAATCGAGGAGTGGAACTAGTTATCAAGGTGTGGATGTCATTCCTATCTTGACAATTTCGTTCCTAACATGTGGATGTTACTTACCAAGTGAGGAGCAAATTCTGACTTGTTGGTAAGAATCCACAAGAATATGAAATGGAAATTCCCGTCAAGGTAAGGATATCACTCCTAACTTAATGGTAGAATTTCTTGAAAAAATCAAGATTCGCGGAATGAGATTATTCACCAAATTACGGGTTTCACCCCTATTTTGGTGAAGTTATCTCGTTTGTTTGATACGGGTGTCTTCAAGTCTCCAACGTGTAATTTGGGTAAAATGTCTTAGGAGAGACATATTGTATGATTAAGACAAAAGAAGTAGAAGGAAGCAAAGTAGGAAGAATAACATGTTAAGCGAGAATTTAGAATGGTCAAATTTTGGTACTTACTATAGACTAGGTCGAACATGGCAATTCTACCTAATTCCCTATAGTTATGGCTCTGATACCAATCTGTCACACCCCAACCGATGGCGGAAACATCAGAGTGAGACGAAATAGATTGCTCGAGACATCATAACACTAATAATAGTGACAAGTAGTTAAATAGTAAATTTTATTTCATTTCTAAAGAATAAATTACAAGAATTTCAAGTAAATACAACATCATGAATAATGAAATACAATGTAATAAGAATACAAATTAAAGTGTGTATCTAAGCATCCTACTAGATTTCATGCATCACGAACACCATCGCTAAACCTGCAACATGTTTTAAAAAGCATAGTTCAATACAAAGGTATTGGCGAGTACACTAGTTTTAGACTCGTGGCATGTGTATAAAAGTATTTTCAATCCAACATAGCATTTGGTATACAAGGTCAAACTATCATGCATATCAATATGTCAAACCCAAGTGTCCACTAGTATAATAGCATCCCTTGATACCGCAATATCAAGACCGTAAAGTATTAGCATCCCTCGATAAATCCATATCGAGACCGTATAGTATATAACTTAACAAAACCCCGTCGGGTGGTGTGCTACTCCTATAGCGCTATAATTGTTAAGGCGGGTTAACAAGTAGTATGAATTCTAGCATGAACTTAAGCATAACAAAGCATGTATAAGGATTGACTGAATAAAGCATGTTTGTGAATCATGCATTTTTAACAATTAAAACATGTTGCACCCTAAGTGTATTAAAAGGAAAATGGGTCAAGTGTACTCACGGTTTCTCAAAGTTGTTCCTTTGGTAATCCCGTGAAGAGTTGGAGGTTCAAAGCTTCCTTAGAACACTTAATGTTTTATTTAGAACTCTTCGAGTTCTCTTCCTTGCTTGGAAGATTTTAAGAGAATTAGAGGGGTTGAGAGAAGAATGGTTAGAACACTTAGTGTTCTTTTAGAATTCTTAGAATTCTTGATTTAGAGAGATTAAGAGAAGATTGAGAGAAGAATGGTGTGAAGAAAATGGTAGGATGAGGGTGGTATTTATAGGTGAAGGTGGTGGTAGGTGGTAGGTGATTGGTGGAGATAATAAAAAAATAAATGGAAAAGATAAATAAAAAAAATAATTATAATGGAGAGTGGAGGTGGAAAAGGTGATTGAAGGAGGTGGAAAAGGTGATTGAAGGAGGTGACAAAGGTGATTGGAGAAGAAAAGAGGTGGAAAAGTGTTTGGTATAATCTTTGGTATTTATTGGGTATATAATTGTATAAATGCATAATTCAAGTATTGTAAATGTACGTGTAAATAATTATACGTCAAATCACAATGTTCACGTATTTAAAATACGTATTTACGATTATTTGTTTGTAAAAATTAGGTACGAGTTTGCGTGTAACGCCAATGTATCAAGTTTGCACATAAATGGAACGAATATATGATATGTTTAATTTAAAGTATAATTCATGTATAATGATCAAGTGTTATTACGATCAAAGCCTCGGATTACAATGGTTGAATACGAATACAATACGAATACAATGGATATACGATTACAAAATGCGGAGCGTTAGAGTCTCCCATACTTTAGAAAATTTCGTCCCGAAATTTATTCGAAAGAGACCATAGAATGTAATTGTAAGGATTGAATAGATGAGCAAAGTGTTAGTTTCTAGAGCATCGTGTGGTGTTGATAGTTTTTGAAGAATTTATGAGCATCATTGAGTGTATAGAGATTGTTTTGCATATCACTATGTTATACTAAATTTGTAAAAAAAAATTGATAGTCTATTATGATGTGAACAAATTTACATTTGAAATAAATAATGTAATGAATCAAATTCAGACTCAGAACTATAAGGTGGTGGAGGTGGTAGAGTCAGTTGCATATGAGCAGCTAATTATCTTAGCATGTCTTCCAACCATTTATTTCTTTCTGTCAGCCGTTCTACTTGTTGAGACAAATTTCGAACCTGTCGTTTAACCTAGTCACTTCGACTCCCATTGAATCTGGAGGTAGATTCATTTGAGGCACCGTACTTGGGCCTGCTATATCAGTTGGTGGCAGTTGTTGTTCTACCTCGTTTAATAGTGACTGGAAAACTATGGCTGTAATGGTGATTGCAAAAATGATTCCGATGCTAACTATTCTTGGATCATCATGTTTTCATCAAACAAAGTTTCTTGCACCGTTGAATCCTCCTCGAAAACTAACGGTGAGAAGCTGTGTAAGACGTTCGGTGTTAATGGTTGGGATAGGTTAGTTGTAATATGTTCTTGTATTTGTGGCAGCTGTAGGATCGCGTCCTGACCCAAACGAGTCAATCGGAGGCGTTCTAATCCGTTTCAGGTGCGGAATAACAAGAAACAAACACGAATAACAGCTATTTATACTAAATTTTGCCTTGTATATTGATTTCACACTGATTACAAGTCAATCGGCACTTCGGCAGCAGTTCGTTACCGGAAACAAGACTATCTCTACAACTGATTTCGCTTATGAGTCTATATATAGGGTTGGGGATTTCGCTGATATGGACATGATGTCCATATAAGCGAAATCAGACAAGTCCAAATAAGCGAAATCATCATGTTATGACCATAAAAACGAAATCACATTTAAACTATAACAATTCTAATTTCACGTGAATCATGCAAATTGTTTTGTCTTCTTGTGATGTGATGTCATTGATGATGTCATCATGACATCAGGCTTGACCAAAAACCGCATTGAACCCGAGACTCGATATAAGACGAAGTCGACAGATGAATGCACTAACAGACTCCCCCTCAGATGTTGACGAGTCTTAAGTGTCGAGTCTTTTCAATCTTCAGTCTTTATCAGTCTTTGGACTTCATTCATGATCTCTATCAGGCTCTATCCTATCTCCAATTCTCTTTCAAGATCTCTGGCTCCTCATTAGGATTCCTGGGAGAATAAGTTTCATGGATCGGGGGCGGACATCTGTTGTACTTGACACTTGGTTTCTTACCAGTATCAGTATCTTCAATCTTTTTATCCATGAATGCTTCCAGACCTGCAACAGTAGGATAAACACGATCAATCAGATAATCACATGTTGTATAACTCAACAGTAATTGTTTAATCCTTTCACTCTCAATTTTCTCAAGTTCCAACTCCTTCTTCAAATTAGCACAGTCTTCAATATAATCATTGATGACACTTTGCTTTGTCATTAAAGTTACACTCAATTTGTCATTTGCTTTTTCGATTTCTGCATTTGTCCTTTTCAGACCATCAACTGTCCTGTTTAGAACATCATAGGACTCTTTCACATACTTCACATCAGACAATAAATCTTCTTTAATCTTCTCTAATTTAGCAATCTTCTTATCTTTTTCTTCACAAACTTTGCAGAATTCAGAACATTTCTCGCAAGGTTTAGTAATCTCAACCACCTTTTCAACAATCTTTTCAATTTCAACAATCTTTTCGACTTCAACAAGTTTTTCAACTAAATTTTCAACTTCAATGATCTTTTCAACTTCAACGATTTTCTCAATCTCGACAATCTTTTCAACTTCGACAAGTTTTTCAATTTCAACAATCTTGTCAACAACTTTCTCTACTTCAACAATTTTCTCCACAACTTTCTCAATCACTTGATCAACAATTGCTTCTCCAGCTTCTGTCTTTGTCTTTTCATCAGCTTGCATTTTTGCTGTTTCCAGCTCATGTTCTTCAATTTTCTGAATAAACTGTGCCAGATTCATGTTTTCTCATATGTTTTACAATCAACAGATAAGTTCCCCATTTTTGCTGTGGTAATGCATCAGCAAGTTTATCAATCCATTCATCATTGTCTTTCTTAATGTTCAATCTTCCCATTTCCACGACTAAATGACAATATCTATCAATGATCATCTTTGTTGTTTCATGGTCAAAAGCTACAAACATGTCAAATGACTTCTTCAACAACTCCTTTTCCATGTTTCAAAGTCAAGGCTTCACAAACACAAACTTTCTTGTTTTAAAAATACTTTTTTTCAAACAAGCTGTATCACCTTATAAAAACACCTGCAAACAATCAAACAAACGATCAGTTTAAACTAACTGAATACGTAAAAGTGTGTGTTGATGAAATCAATCTAAGACTCGTTGTCGAAGATTTGCGGATTCGTTCCAATGTTGTTCAGGTGAGATCACTGAATGAATAAATTTGATTGGAACGAAATGACTTCATTTTGAGCCGAGGACACTTAGACAAACACTTCACTTTTGTTGGGCTTTCCAATCCTCATAAACTAAACAACATCTCATTGGGCCGATGACATTGAACTTGAATTATGATGTTACCAGACCTCGATTGTAATGAAATGGATTTAATTTGGCCTTAGAATGATTTTGGGCCGAGCACTTTAATGGGCTTCAAACAAACCTCCAAACTCTCGGTATCATGAGATATCAACACAATTCATTATCAACTTGGGCCAATGCACTGATGATGTGTCAAAATGAAATATATCACATATTATATGCAATATTCTCAAAAATTGATTTGAATATCTTGGGCCACACAACAAATCTGAATCAAATTAAACAAGATTGGGGTTGACCAGCTGACACACTTTAACATCTATTACATGTGCATTTTAAAAAAAAAAAACATTACATGAAAGTCTTGACATTATCAAAAGCTTACTACCGACAACTTTTAGAATTCAATATGATTGGACCGCACCATTTTATCAACTTCACATGCAAACCAAACAATTTAATTTGACCTTCACAATTATCACGCATGCAATCTCAATTAATGTCAGACACATTTAATTTTCACATGCAAAAACTTCAATTTACGAGACCTCAGTATGATAATATCACATGAATCGATATATATCTTCACATGCAAATCTGATATAATCACATGCGCACAAGAACTGAAATGTTCACAAATTCACAAGTTCACATGCAATCTGACTTCACCGACACTAAATGGAATAAATCACATGCAATTCACATTATTTCAATAAATCCTCGTGACCGAAAGAGCGAAATCAAAAAGTATGTATGACACATAAGCGAAATCAGGGTTAACTTGTGGTCATAAAAGCGAAATCAGAGGTCTATGGGTGACAAATGAGCGAAATCAGGTGGTTATAAAGGCGAAATCAGCCAAAGTCCATAAAAGCGGAATCACTTCGGGATGCATTTTGGTCCATATTTACTCTGAATTTCAATTCCAAACTTTCAAGGGTTTGTCTATGTCCAATTTCAAACAATCTGTGAAATTTTGGTCCAATTCTACCCGTGAAATCTTCCTGAACTTGTAAAAGAAAGTGTAGAAGATAGAAATAGAGATGAAAACAAGCTGAGATATGCAGAACTCCTCGTCCTGAGCTCTGATACCACTTGTAGGATCGCGTGCTGACCCAAACGAGTCAATCGGAGGCGTTCTAATCCGTTTCAGGTGCGGAATAACAAGAAACGAACACGAATAACAGCTTGTTATACTAAATCTTGCCTTGTATATTGATTTCACACTGATTACAAGTCAATCGGCACTTCGGCAGCAGTTCGTTACCGGAAACAAGACTATCTCTACAACTGATTTCGCTTATGAGTCTATATTTAGGGTTGGGGATTTCGCTCATATGGACATGATGTCCATATAAGCGAAATCAGACAAGTCCAAATAAGCGAAATCATCATGTTATGACCATAAAAACGAAATCACATTTAAACTATAACAATTCTAATTTCACGTGAATCATGCAAATTGTTTTGTCTTCTTGTGATGTGATGTCATTGATGATGTCATATTGATGATGTCATCATGACATCATGCTTGACCAAAAACCGCATTGAACCCGAGACTCGATATAAGACGAAGTCGACAGATGAATGCACTAACAGCAGTTGTGGTTGCAGATCAAATCGATAAAAAGACGATTGAGGAAGCTGCAACAATGATTGTTATAAATTTGGTGTGGAAGTACTTTCTAAGATAACTGGAGCTCCCTCCGACTGGAATGGTTGAGTTGGTGTATAATTATGAACAGGGGTTAGCCTAATGGTGTTAAAATTTACAATCCCAGGTGCCTTTGGTGGAGATAATCCTTGGATAATCTGATCACTTAAGACACCTAATGATTTTGCTATTTTTGTAATGTAAGACCCTCCCATGAGACTTCTCAGAGGGTTTGTTTGTTGACTAAAAAAATATGTAGCAAGCTCGTGGGCAATATTACAAGGAACTTGCTCAAAAATACTATGCAGATGGAAAAGTTCGGTTGCACTAACCCTTTGTTGATTATTCTTGCGCCCCGTGATACTGTTGGCCAAAACACGGTGCATATATCGACAATGAGGGTCTGTGAAGTTCATAGAATTATTGTTACCACACCACTCTTTTGATGAATGGAATCGCCAATATTCTGTCATTTCCACAGAGGAATAAGAGGTTGATGCCTATGTAAAAATGGGTTGTTTAACTTCTTCATCTGTATATATGCCCAGATGAACTGCGAATTCTGTTAATGACATATTATGAGGTTGTCCACAAAGTAGAAAATGAATGGATTCATCGGTAAGACTTTTATTATATTTGAAATAGAAAGTGGATAAGAACTAATATACCAGTTCATCGTATGACGGTTCTAGGATGTTGAAGAAACGGTGCCAGGGCGTATTATGTGGTAGTAATCCTGCCAGTAAACCACTGGAATCAAACATTTCCATTCGATGCCAATCAATACCGCTAATAGTAAAAACTTCAAGATCCTTGAGTATTCGATACCTCTCACGAGTGGGTAAATCAGTAAACCGAAGGAATGGATGAATTTCTGCTGCATTTGAAGATTCAGCATATGCTACTGGGAAATTTGCCATGTGAATATTGGGTTTTGTTGAACTAAGAAAAGTTTGGGTATGGGTTATTTTGGGTATGTGTTGAATTATATCAGAAGTTGTAGTTCTTGTGTAGATTAGCTCGAGTAGTGAGTTTCTTATATAGATAAGGAAATTTCGGCTTACACCATACTATCGGTTAAGGCTTCCATGATACGTTTTAAAACAATTTACTGTAGTTAGTTTGAAAATTTGAATTTGAAAATGTATGATCTCGAAAATAATTTGAATTTTGAAAATTTGAATTTGAGAATGTATGATCTTTAAAATAATTTGAATTTTGAAAAGAGGGGATTGTATCGTATAAAATTGATAATAGTAAAACGTAGGTTTGATTAAAACTTGGATTGTTCCAAAATGAAACTTTGACTAATCCGAAATAAATCAAAAGTCCTTTCGAATTAGGGAAACGTGCTTTGGCCTATATGTATTTTGTACTCTCATCGATAGTCCCCAGGTAGGCAAACTGGTCCATTAATTTGGATTTGTACGAATTGCCAGCCTAGACAGGACGTCCCGACTACCGGTACTTACCTTTCCAGTTACTACACGTTTCCATTTGATCGAAAATTCGAAACTTTGGCGAGATTGAAAATCGAGGAGTGGAACTAGTTATCAAGGTGTGGATGTCACTCCTATCTTGACAATTTCGTTCCTAACATGTGGATGTTACTTACCAAGTGAGGAGCAAATTCCGACTTGTTGGTAAGAATCCACAAGAATATGAAATGGAAATTCCCGTCAAGGTAAGGATATCACTCCTAACTTGATGGTAGAATTTCTTGAAAAAATCAAGATTCGCGGAATGAGATTATTCACCAAATTACTGGTTTCACCCCTATTTTGGTGAAGTTATCTCGTTTGTTTGATACGGGTGTCTTCAAGTCTCCAACGTGTAATTTGGGTAAAATGTCTTAGGAGAGACATATTGTATGATTAAGACAAAAGAAGTAGAAGGAAGCAAAGTAGGAAGAATAACATGTTAAGCGAGAATTTAGACTGGTCAAATTTTGGTACTTACTATAGACTAGGTCGAACATGGCAATTCTACCTAATTCCCTATAGTTATGGCTCTGATACCAATCTGTCACACCCCAACCGATGGCGGAAACATCAGAGTGAGACGAAATAGATTGCTCGAGACATCATAACACTAATAATAGTGACAAGTAGTTAAATAGTAAATTTTATTTCATTTCTAAAGAATAAATTACAAGAATTTCAAGTAAATACAACATCATGAATAATGAAATACAATGTAATAAGAATACAAATTAAAGTGTGTATCTAAGCATCCTACTAGATTTCATGCATCACGAACACCATCGCTAAACCTGCAACATGTTTTAAAAAGCATAGTTCAATACAAAGGTATTGGCGAGTACACTAGTTTTAGACTCGTGGCATGTGTATAAAAGTATTTTCAATCCAACATAGCATTTGGTATACAAGGTCAAACTATCATGCATATCAATATGTCAAACCCAAGTGTCCACTAGTATAATAGCATCCCTTGATACCGCAATATCAAGACCGTAAAGTATTAGCATCCCTCGATAAATCCATATCGAGACCGTATAGTATATAACTTAACAAAACCCCGTCGGGTGGTGTGCTACTCCTATAGCGCTATAATTGTTAAGGCGGGTTAACAAGTAGTATGAATTCTAGCATGAACTTAAGCATAACAAAGCATGTATAAGGATTGACTGAATAAAGCATGTTTGTGAATCATGCATTTTTAACAATTAAAACATGTTGCACCCTAAGTGTATTAAAAGGAAAATGGGTCAAGTGTACTCACGGTTTCTCAAAGTTGTTCCTTTGCTAATCCCGTGAAGAGTTGGAGGTTCAAAGCTTCCTTAGAACACTTAATGTTTTATTTAGAACTCTTCGAGTTCTCTTCCTTGCTTGGAAGATTTTAACAGAATTAGAGGGGTTGAGAGAAGAACGGTTAGAACACTTAGTGTTCTTTTAGAATTCTTAGAATTCTTGATTTAGAGAGATTAAGAGAAGATTGAGAAGATTAAGAGAAGAATGGTGTGAAGAAAATGGTAGGAGGAGGGTGGTATTTATAGGTGAAGGAGGTGGTAGGTGATTGGTGGAGATAATAAAAAAATAAATGGAAAAGATAAATAAAAAAAATAATTATAATGGAGAGTGGAGGTGGAAAAGGTGATTGAAGGAGGTGGAAAATGTGATTGAAGGAGGTGGAAAAGGTGATTGGAGAAGAAAAGAGGTGGAAAAGTGTTTGGTATAATCTTTGGTATTTATTGGGTATATAATATGTATAAATGCATAATTCAAGTATTGTAAATGTACGTATAAATAATTATACGTCAAATCACAATGTTCACGTATTTAAGATACGTATTTACGATTGTTTGTTTGTAAAAATTAGGTACGAGTTTGCGTGTAACGCCAATGTATCAAGTTTGCACATAAATGGAACGAATGTATGATATGTTTAATTTTAAGTATAATTCATGTATAATGATCAAGTGTTATTACGATCAAAGCCTCGGATTACAATGGTTGAATACGAATACAATACGAATACAATGGATATACGATTACAAAATGCGGAGCGTTACAGCTGAGTCCAAATAAATAGTACTATCGTTGCTAAGGCATCAGGCAACAATCACTGTGTTAACATAACATACTAGCATTTATCGAGTAACACGTAACATGCAATAACGGTCAGTGTATAAATAGTGTTTGCGTTGTGTGATTGATGTGATTTAGAATAAGTAACGTATGTAACACCCCAAAGTGCATAAAGCAAAAAGGGATCGAGTATACTCACAGCGATGGAAATGGATTGAAGGGAGCGCCAGAGTGATTAGCCTGAACAGTTAACGATAGCATAAGCGAAGAGCGGTGCGTAAATCAGTAAAAAGTGAACCAAGTGTCGAACAGTAATCCGATCGGATGGTCATTCGATCGGATTGACATTCGTTTGGGAATGTTGTGTTTGTATATGATGACTTTGAAGTTTTCGTTGTAGCATTTTAAAATCAGAGAAGTATCTCTACCCTTCAGGTCGATCGATCGAACGGTCGTTCGATCGGATAATGATCCGATTGGCAGGACATTTAGTGAGAACAAGTTCACAGCAGGATGGTCACTCGATCGGATAGCAATCCGTTGGAAACTGTTGTTCTTTGAAAATTGAAAATGATTAAGTATGGGAGCTCAAGTGCAATCCGATTGGATTGTGGTTCGATCGGATGGCAATCCGATCGGATGGCAATCCTTCCCAACGAACCTGATCGTCTTGAACTTGATTATTTGCTAAGTTTGAAAAGTTTTGCGGTTGCTCGAGACGGTATGACAACGTGTTAAACAACAGAAAACTCCATCAGACTCAGACTATCCAATCGAACGGGAATCACCCCAATCCGATCAGTTAACCATTCGTGACGGGTGATTTCATGTTCAACCAGAAATCAGTTGTCTCGTTGATAGGATTCAGATCTCAAACCGGCACATCACTAGAGAAGAGTAGAAGGCATAAATGAGCTCCGATTCTATTGGTTTTGAGTGCATTGAGTGTAAAAGAGTTGAAAAAAAGTTAGAAACAATCTTTCAATCCTTTTAACTTTGAAAATGTTTAGATCTATGCGAAATCGTTGTGAAATCATGTGGAAATCCTTCAGATCTGGGGTGTTCTTGGTGAAATGAAGCCAAATCTCGAAGTTTATAAGAACTACGTGAAAATGACGTCATCCTAAAACACCTCAAATCCATTGATTTCACGGTTAAAAGTTAAGCACATGCAGAGACATGCAAAGTCTGATTTCATGGTCCCTACACTGAAAAGAAAGCATGAGATTCGGAATTACAAAGTTGCATGGTCAAAACTTCAAAGTTCACAAGAATTTGTCCTCTGATGAAAGCTTACGGACCGCAAAGGTTAGCCCTTACGGTCCGTAAGGAAGCAGACCTGGCTGTTGGTTTTGAAAAGCGGTTACGGACCGCAAAGCCTAAGGCTTACGGTCCGTAAGACAAGTATCTGGGCATAATTTTGGACAGATACCTGTTAAACAAGTTACACCGCCTTATAAGAGTGGTATTCGAAAATCAGGGGCCCTATAACTGGTTTTTAGCATCATAGGGACACCTGGGAACATCTTACAACAATTGTAGACTGATTTAGAGTGATCTTGTTGCATCAAAATGCATATATAAGAAGACCTCTTGTTGCAACATTTCTTTGTTCATTTGCAACTCACTTCAAGTTGGTCTCTGGAGCTCCTCTGGTCAGCAAGCAAGTTCCCTTAGGTTCCAAATCATACTTAGGACCTTTGTAAGTGTCCTTAATCCTTCTTAATTCAGTTTAGCTTAGTTAATTAGCTAAAAGTCAAAACCGTCGTAATTAAGGTTTGACTTCGAGATTAATTAAAAATTGTTCAGTCAAATCTCGAAATGAAAGTACCTATAAGTAGGTAATTATGTGGGTAATAAACCCTTAAAAGGGTACTCTCTGATTCCCACTTTAACTAGGTCAATTGTCGGGTCAAACTTGATACTCAAAAGTCAACAGAAAGCTTAATTTCAAATTAATGCATAATTAGCAATGTAGAACCCATACACCCTGTTTTTATCATTAATATAACTTGGTAATTAATGTAAGAACATGTCTCAACATGTTCAACCCGACAATTTTCAGTTTAGGCTCGGTTTGGAACCGAAAGTCGCATAATTTGACTTTCACTTTGACTTTTGATTCTGACCCATTATAGCATGTTTTAGAAATGCCTTAGAGCCCTATTAGGACCAGGTTTCCTATTAGTATAACCCTCTATGATTATACACCTTGGTTCAATAGTTATCCGATTCATATGCGTGTTTCCGCTTATTGCCTATATGTTGACTATTATGCCCATATGACCTTAAAAAGTGATTTTTGAAATTGTAAAAGAGTAGGAGCCTTAGTTACTGAATTATAAACTTGCACCTAAAATTTGACATCAGTTTGAGGTCTAGATTAAGAGTTATGCTCAATAGCGTAATTAGAAAGCTTTTTGTTAATTTAACGGCATAATTGGCATATAGCCTATCTAAACCCACTTTTTAATATCAAACTTTTTACCCACTGATGTAATATAATATTTTGGGATTTTTGAAGATTTTTAATTAATTTTAGGCTGAGCATAACATAGGGTTGTAACTTTAATTCGGTTATTGCCGGTTTTGCCCTTTTTGGCTATAAAATGAGTTTTACAAATCTTTTTGACCCCAAACATTTTGCTACTGATTTTATATGATAAAAAAATATTTTAAACCTTTGGGAATAATAAAAATATCAGCTTTCTATATAGAACCCGGAAATGGCTCCAAATCGCCTTTTTATGCATTTTTAACGCATAGTATACATCAAAATTATTTTAAACATATAAGGTTGGGTGCCTACTGATATTTAAGTAAATTATTATATTGTAACAGTGAGCAAAATTTTTTAAACTCAGATTCTAGTTTTGACCTTTTCGGCTTAAGTGAAATTACCAAAATGCCCTTTCGGTGCTTAGTATGGTTATAATTAATAAATTTCACATATAGAATATACCCTACTGTTATAACTTATTAAATTAAGTACTTTTACTGATTATATCAGACTCGAAACTCAGATTTATATTTAAACTCTTTTATAACCTTTTAAATGACCAAAATGCCCTTACGAGGCATAATTTGAGTTTAAATTCATTTGGGGCATAATAGAAGATATCTTGCTGTTGTCACATATATTAAAGGCATATTAACTTAGGAAACTTGCATATGACTCATTTGGTTACTCGTTACGCACTTTTCGCGTTCGGATCGGCTTATGTAACTAGTTTGCATATATTAGCCGAAACGGGTCAAACCATATCGTTTATGTCTCAAAATCCAGAATGTGTTTAAGTTACCCATATTAAATAAGCATACAAGCTATTCGGGTCAAAACCACATTCTAAACCGGTCTTCGCTTTATCATGCGTTTGAACCATATATTTCTTTTGAAAACTAACCGGTCTAAGTCTAAGCTTAATTAAAGACCCGTTAGGATTCTATTAGGTTATTGAAACCTTCGTTCCAGATTAGGAGCCCAGTAAAAGCTACGTGTACTTTCTATATTTGATTGATACTTTGCTCAGGTAAATACTCTTAACTTATTTTCCCTATACGGGCTTGGGATACGGTATTATAATAATACCGCTTGGTCGGGTATGTAGTCATTTAAATCGTATTGTGATTGATGTATTTACATAACCTATTTTATTCTGTATTATTTGGTGTATGGCCTTTGGGGGTTTAATGACCATGTCCCGGATATCCTTGGCATCATTCGAAGAAATGGCCACGACCTAAGCACGGGGTGTAGGCGTACACCTGACAGATGCATTATGTAAAAACTGGTAATCCACTTTAAGGAAATAATCCTTGTGGGCATTATACATGTGGCGTGTCAGTTAATCTAGACCGGCCCTAGAAACCGGCCCTAATGGACGACAAATAAGTAAAACTGTATACAAGATTATTTTAAATAATTGTCCCAAGTTATAAAAGATATTTTTGCCGAAGTGCATTCAAATAAATTTTTAAACTCTTTTCAAAACGAGTCAGTTAAGTTGTATTTACCAGTGTAAACTGACGTATTTTCCAAAAAGGCTAAGTGCAGGTACTACACGAAATAGGCTGGCTTCTCCAGGCATCAATAATCAAGTTTCTCAAGCTCTAGGTGTCAAAGTCTATTGAACAGTTTTCCTTTTATTCGATCCACCTGTGGATCTGTTTCAACTATTTTGTGATACTTAATGTTACAATTTTATTCAGTTGAAATGAATCTATCTTTTGCTTCCGCTGTGCATTTATATATTGTGTTGTTTGACTATGATGATATCAACTACGTCACGATACTCCCCACCGGGCCCACCGGTAATACGTGGAAATATCGGGGTGTGACAGGTTGGTATCAGAGCCAACGCTGAGTGAATTAAACACTAGCCTTTTGTGTTTAATCACAGTTACACATTTGTACATTCCTCAAACTTTCGAGTCTAGACAAAGAACATAGGACAAATCCTGATTTTGATTTATTTTGTCTTTTATATTATTCTTTGTTGTTATCTTTGATTATGTTGACAGGTCTAAATATGCCGCCAAGATTCTTTAGGAGAAAGGGAAAGTCACCGGTAGCAGGCCACGACCAGGAGACCGGGCCTTCTCAAAGACGAACCTCACCTATCAACATGCGTACAAGTCCCCAAGGGACTGGAGGGCACATCTGCAGCCAGCGAGGCGGTCCGTCTCGTTAAGTTCATCACCTTCTTATCTCCACTCCTTTGGGCCCCAGTCAGAAAATGAGCCCGAAAACCCACAACCGTCATTAATCCCTCTCCAGAGGTCTAACTCTCGTCACTCCTTTGATAACCCGTCACATATCTTCCGAAGCCGGTTCAACCCGGCAAACTACCTCGAAGAACCAGTGGGTGTTAACCCATTGGGACCTGAAGATCACTTTTCTGGAGATCACGCCATGGATATGGATGAGGATACCGACCCTACCGAACCACCGACCGGTACCCCCACACATCCTATTGAAATCTCTGATGGATAATCTTTTCATGGATCACCTTACCGTGGTCCAGACAGCTACCAAGCGAGGTTCAACCAGTTCGAGTGGTATTTTACACCCTCTCACCATTCATCGCCGTACCAGCAGCAGCAGCAACAGGATCCTTCCGGGGATTCACGCTTTGTGGCAGTTACCCCGCCACCACCACCACCAGTTCAGTAGCAGCCTCCTGAGCCGCCGAGGCGAAGGAGAACAAACGCACGGATGTCCGTGCAAGGAAGAGGAGGGCATATCAGCACCCCTCAACCATCGAGTGGCAGCCACTACCCGCCGCTCCAAGAAAACCAATAGATGGGGGGACCTTCAAACCCCAACCCGGAAGTGAACTCTGCACCTGTCGTGCCACCCCCATTGGGCTTTGAGAACCCCAATTCCCACGTACGCTGGCCCAACAACATATAATCCCTTTGAGCAGCCGGCTCACACCAGCTTCAATTATGCTAAGATCGACCCATACCTGGCGGCGTGGAACTACAATGCTCTTAACCCCGAAGGACCCTACGGAACTCCTTGGGGAGTTGGATACCCAGCTTATGGATACCAACAACAACCACCTCTTCGACCTCCACATCAGCCGCAGCCGCAGGTACCACGGTTTTCCCCGCCAGAACATGAGGAAATTCTCCAAAGATTGGGCCAAGTGGAAAGGGTAGTCCGTGAGGACCAAAGAAACAACCGGGGATTCTTTAAGGGATTGGCGAGTTTAATAAAAGGAAAAAGCAAGAAGGACCATTGAATCCTTCAAATTGTTGGTTGTATTTCCTTATTTTCAACCCAGCCCTTGCATGGGCATGCCTTTTATTTTAACCCTGTGAGGGTATGTCTGTTTGTATTATGCCCCTACGTGGGCATGTCTTTTTGTTGACCCCTGCATGGGTATGTTCGGTTATTTAAGCCCCTGCGTGGGCATGTTCTTTTAGTAGAAGTCCCGTTTAGGGCAAAATTGTACTTGTCAAATTTTTATGGAATGGTTAATTTAAATTTTCATTTTATTAATTATGTGCGTAAACATAAAATGTGAAATAAATAAAATAACATTTCCCACTAAAAGATCTACCATTATAATAAAATGGCAAAATCTAAAAAGGACAAGACCTAGCCATATGTCGCCTTAAGACAGGGCCAAGATGGTAAATCCTCGATTAGATTCAGATCCACATTAACCTCTCAAATTAGGATTGTTCTGCGTTAAATAATAAAAAGAATCTTAAAGGTAAAACCTAGCCCAAATGTCGTTGCAGACATGGCCAAAATGGTAAAACCTATTCAAAAGATTCAAAACCTTGTTAACATCTGAAAGCATATTAACATGCGTGACAAATGTGATTCGATAAAATCACATAAGTCATTCTTAAATTGGGTTATTCTAATTTCCCTTATTTATATAATCATCTCTTAAGGATGAAGTGCCCACGGGCTATAATTAACGTCCTCTGGGACTAAAGACAGTGGTAGCCTACAACTCCCTGTCAAGAAAAGGTAATGAAGTTGGATTCAAACCTTAATGCCTCGATTCCATAAAATCTGGGCTCATAAACTAAACTTGTCTACGTGACTAGGCCTTTTGTGCTATTACTAACTTATAATTTAGGATTATGATAAAGATCCTGAATAATTGTATATTTAACAAATTAACTAAAATGGCTACTAAAAACCATGGTTAATAAATTGTCAAAAACAATAAAAACTGTATAAGCTTCTATATAAACCTTGCCCTTATTTGATTTTTATGTAGCAATTAAAGCTACATGACTAGGTCAGAAGAGGGAAACAGTCATCCATTGGAAAACCATGAAAATACTAAGATACATGTGACCGGTGCGGAGCTGCAAGCGTTAGTAGATAATGCTGTTACAAAAGCTATAGAACGGCAGTATAATGAATCTAGCGGGACTCGAAGTAGGACCCTATCCACACCGCACTCCAAGCCTAAAACTCTTTCAGAGGCTCATAGCAAGCCACCCTCTAAGAAAGATGAGCCAAAGAAAGATGATGACCGACATTCATCTAATCAAAACAGTGTTCCATCTAAAAGGATAGTGTTTGATGATAAACCACGTACCAAGTCCTGTACCTATAAGTACTTTGTTTCCTGCAAACCCCGGGATTTCACTGGGGAGAAAGGGGCAATTGATTGTATGACCTGGTTGGATAAGATGGACACAGTAGTTGACATCAGCGGTTGTGCTGAAAGGGGTGTAGTGAAGTATGTATCCCAATCATTCAAAGGAGAGGCACTGGCATGGTGGAAGTCTCTTATTCAAGCTGCTGGGAAGATCCCGCTCTACAATTTGTCATGGGATCAGTTCGTTGCTCTCATTAAGGAGAATTATTGCCCGCAGCATGAGGTTGAAATAATTGAATCAGATTTCTTATCGTTGGTGATGAAGAATTTAGATTGTCAAGCTTACCTCACCAGTTTCAATACCCTATCTAGGCTGGTTCCGTGTCTCGTAACCCCGGAACCCAAAAGGATTGCTCGCTTCATTGGGGGTTTAGCCCCAGAAATCAAAGCCAGTGTTAAGGCGTCCAGACCTGCCACTTTTAGATCAGCAGCTGATCTATCTCTATCCCTTACCTTGGACGCGGTCAGGCAAAGATCACTCAGGAATTCGGAAGAAGGCAAGAGAAAGCGTGAGGATGATAACTCACGAAGATCTGAAAAGAAGCATAAAGGTAACACTGACTTCAGGAAGAAGTCTGGATCCAACAAGGGTAGCCAACAAGCTGAGGAAAAGCCAAAGTGCAAAACTTGCCAAAAACGCCACTTTGGAAAATGCAGACTTGAGTCCAAGTCTAAGTCAGGACCATCTGCATGCGGGTTATGCAAGTCTAAAGAGCACAAGACTGTTGATTGCAAGAAGATTAAAGATGCCACATGCTACAACTGCAATGAGAAAGGGCACATTAAAACCAATTGCCCTAAATACGCCAAGAAGCCTGAAGAGGTCAAGAAGACCAATGCAAGGGTCTTCAGAATGGATGCACGAGAAGCCGTCCAGGACGACAATGTGATCACAGGTACCTTCCTCATAAATGATGTTTATGCAAGAGTGCTATTTGATTCAGGAGCTGATAAGTCGTTTGTAGATAATAAGTTCTGTAAATTGCTGAATTTACCTGTTAAAACCCTAAGTGTGAAATATGAGGTGGAATTAGCTGATGGTACCTTAGAAACCGCGTCAACCGTGTTAGATGGATGTTTCATATCTATTAGGAACCACTCTTTTCCATTGTCCCTACTTCCTTTGAAGTTAGCCGGTTTTGACATAGTTATAGGCATGGATTGGTTATCTTGTAACCAAGCCCAGATAGTGTGCAATAAGAAGCAAGTGGTGATCAAGACTCCGTCTGGTGAACCACTTACCATTCAAGGAGATACCCATTATGGACTGCCTGAGCAAGTGTCTATGCTCAAGGCATCTAGATGTTTGAAGAAGGGTAGTGTCATTTATATAGCACAGGTTACTGTTGATGAGCAGAAGCCTAAGGTGGAAGACATTCCCGTCATTTCTGAATACCCTGAAGTTTTCCCTGAAGAACTACCTGGTTTACCACCAGATAGGCAAGTAGAATTCAGAATTGACATCATCCTGGGAGTAGCGCCTGTCGCAAGAGCGTCTTATAGGTTGGCACCGACAGAGATGAAGGAATTGAGGACACAACTAGATGAATTGCTGGCCAAAGGTTTCATTAGAGCTAGTTCGTCTCCTTAGGGAGCGCCAATCCTATTTGTCAAGAAGAAGGATGGATCGATGCGTCTCTGTATCGATTATCGCGAACTTAATAAGGTTACTACCAAGAATAGGTATCCTTTGCCCAGGATCGACGATCTGTTCGATCAATTGCAAGGGGCAAGCTACTTCTCTAAGATCGATTTGAGGTCAGGCTATCATCAATTGAAGGTTAAAGATGAAGATGTCCACAAGACTGCATTTAGGACTTGTTATGGTCATTACGAGTTCCTAGTGATGCCTTTTGGGCTAACTAATGCACCTGCCGCATTCATGGATCTCATGAATCGCGTCTGCAAGCCTTACTTGGATAAATTCGTCATCGTCTTCATCGATGACATTCTCATTTACTCCAAGAGTCAAGCTGATCACGAGAAGCATCTTCGTTGCATTCTTAAGCTGCTTCAACAAGAAAAGCTCTATGCCAAATTTTCTAAGTGTGAATTCTGGCTTCGAGAAGTCCAATTCCTTAGACATGTTGTTAGTGAGCATGGTATTCAAGTGGACCCCGCTAAAATTGAAGCTATTACAAACTGGCAAGAGCCCAAGACGCCTACGGAGATTCGCAGCTTTCTAGGACTGGCAGGATACTATAGGCGATTTATTGAAAACTTCACAAGAATTGCAGCACCCCTTGTCACACCCCGACCACGTGGAACATACAAAACGTGGCGGAAACATCGGGGAGTGTTGTAACAGAATTAATGTTTCAAATCCATGGCAATTGAAGTTTCGTTTTATTAATTAAAAGTGTTACAATGTCTTAATAAACAAAGAAATACAACATAATTAACTAGTCTTGCATCTTTTATTGTCACTAAAGCCCAAGTCTGCCTATGTGTATCTTGATCATCTTATGCAACAGTTCCTGAAAAACACATGTGAAAATAGGTACGTCAGCATAAAAATGCCTGTGAGATACATAGGTTTTGTGAAAATAGGTTTCATGACTTATGTTTGAGAAAATGTTTAGTCATGAACCTTGTTATTTGCTTTGCTTTGTAAATCATTTGAAAATCGATAAGATCAGATGATAAGTATAAATAAATGTAAGGTTAAATGAATAACCAAGTAAAAATATGTTTGCATAAGATAAGATGTTTATAAATCAATGTCTTGTGAAAAGTATGTTATTTGTATAAAATGTTCTATGTCTCAAACTGAAATGATTCAAATAACGCTATGATATGTAATACCATACAAACACTTATATATAGGAAGTACCAGCGGCGTATCCACCATGCTTGTATCATATTACACACGCATCGTTACTTAATCTCTTAATCAAACCAAACCAACAATGTAATATGTCTATGTTTAAACCAATAGTCAAAAGTCCTTGTATAAACCATGTCAAATGTCTATGTCAAATATCCATGTCAAATGTCTGTGTCAAATATCCATGTCAAATGTCTATGTCAAATATGTAATGTATGGCAAGTGAAATGTCTCAACTAAACCATATGCACAAAAACAAAGTATTGAAGTAAAACTTAGTTTAAATCAAAGTTATGTTTTGTGGGAAATGCATGATCAATGTCAATCATGTTAAAATGTCTATGTCAAATGTCTATGTCAAAATGTCATGTAAAACGATGTACTAAGTAATGCACACAATGGGCACACCTATCATGAATGTAATGTAAAACGATGTACTAAGTAATGCACACAATGGGCACACCTAGCATGAAATGTAATGTAAAACGATGTACTAAGTAATGCACACAATGGGCACACCTATCATGAATGTAATGTAAAATGATGTACTAAGTAATGCACACAATGGGCACACCTAGCATGAAATGTAATGTAAAACGATGTACTAAGTAATGCACACAATGGGCACACCTAGCATAAACACAATGAAATCATGTACTATGATGTACTAATGAACATAGCAAGTATATGATGTCAAAACAGGAAAGCATGAAAGTAACAAGTAGGCACATGTGTTCCACCCCAAAACAGTTTGGAAAACAGTAAAAGAGGGGTCTATGTACTCACTTGAGATTGCTCAGATGTCTAAAGATAATCACCAAGCAACGCTAGAGATCTTGGAATATCCAACGGCACCTAATATAGGTAACTACATTAATAAACCGGACCTAAATCGGGAGACTGGGTAGCATGAGGGTTTGTAAACCAAATGAGTGTAGGAACTCATGTGACATGGTTAATCAAAGCCTACATACTAAATGAAACTTAACCTAAGTGTCTACGACCCATTACGACCCGTTTAGGTAGCTTATGCTACTTTAACGCGTCGTTCGCGTGAAACGCGTTCGGACCGCCTAACTAGCCCTATGACAAGTGTTATATGCCTAAACATGTTACATAATCAGTTATGTGACAAAAGTTTAGGTTACATATGCTTAATTACCAATTATACATGAAAAGGGTATTCTGGTAATTTACCTAAGGCATATAAACTACCTATCATACAACTACTTAAACGATGTGACCATAGGGTATAACCTCGGAAGGTTATGCCCTATACTAGGGTCACCTAATGTATTTGGTCGGATCCTAATGATCGACCAAATTGGGTCGAGTTCGAAGGTATAAGCGATTTATTAGATCGCTTACCCTACGACCCTAGACAACGTGGTAATCAGTAGGCATAGTCCCAAGGGACTATAACCATCGTGATTACAATCACGTTGCGAAGTTCAAACGAACTTCGCATTGACCATTACTGGTCAACGCTGAAAGTCAAACAAAGTTTGACTTTCTGACTCGAAAAGCAATAAAATAAGGAAAAGAACGAAAGAATACTTACGAAGGGTCCCCGAATGCTAACCCAGATCAAAATAGCTCAGGTATGAAACGAAGGTTCCAACTTAGAGCCCAAATGATCAGATTTGTGAGAAATGAAGTAAAGGGGGTGGGGTATTTATAGATTTCGGGTAACCGTTAAGGTCGTTTCTTGAATAACGTGCCTTAATCGGAACCGTACACTTGTCGTAAAGTTGTGGTGTCCAGGAAGTTTGTTCTTATCCGCTGACTAGACGATAGGAAACGAGTGGACACGAATCAATCAGCTGCAACTTGTGTTTAAAACATTGAATCTGGTCCAGATCATGCAGTCGCGTAGCGCGACGGGTAGGCCCTTAGGGCTCGCGCTACGCTACTGCCTCCCCTGAAACAGAAAGTTTCAAAATTGGCAGCAATGGTCCCTGCACGTGTTTAAGGCCTTTTTCGATGCGTTTGAACCCCGTTAACCTCATTTCAAGGCTCTAAAATGAAGTTAAAGTATAGGGAACTCAAAAAATACTCAAAAATATGCCGGATGATGGTTCGTTTGGTCGTACGAACGCGATGTTCGCTTAATTACGACGGAATGCGCATAAGCGCGAAAAACGATCCAAATGACGAAACGAATGGATTTTTCTTAAGGCAAACACTAAAATATAATGTAGTCATGCTTACATAAATTTTTGGATGTCCAGATGTATTCGGAACGTAAGTTATGCGCGAAAATGCAAACTTATGCATTTTTTGACACTTTTAGTCCCTGAATGACACAAAAGTTTATTTTAGCACACCGAACCCCTCAAAGCCTATTTCTAAGCTATGTAAAGGATATTTATGGTATGTTTAACTTATGGTCATGTTCCGGAAGGTCTGTTACAGTTCAAATTGGCATACTTTCGCAGTTTGTCAACTTTAGTCCCTGTAAGCGATTAAACTTTGATTTCACCACACCAAACCTTCCAAAACTTATATCTAAGTTATGTAAAGGTTATTTAAGGTATGTTAAACCTATTTCACTATTCCGGAGTGTTTGTTGCATTAAACTGGTTATATTTACGCATTAGTGCGCGTATAACCTTCCAGAAAGCGATTTAGAGTTTGAAATCGAACAAGAGTTGATATGTGCAAAAGATACACATATTTATACAAGTCCAAAGTATGAAATATAATATTTCATTGGTTTGGCATTTGTTTGATGGTTGAAATGACACAGGTGTTACACCCCTGACTCTACTCACCCGCAAGAATAACAAGTTTGACTGGGGGCCTAAGCCGAAAGAATCTTTCGATATTCTGAAGCAGAAGTTGAGCAATGCTCCTGTATTGACGTTACCTGATGGAGTTGATGAATTTGTAGTATATTGTGATGCATCACACACCTGCATGGGTTGTGTGCTTATGCAGAAAGGCAAAGTCATTGCCTATGCTTCACAACAGCTAAAGGTGCACGAGAAGAACTACACCACCCATGACTTGGAGCTGGGTGCCGTTGTATTTGCACTAAAACTGTGGATACATTACGTATATGGAACCAAATGTGTGATCTATTCGGATCACAAGAGCCTTCAACACTTGTTTAATCAGAAGGACTTGAATATGAGGCAACGACGATGGATGGAAACTTTGAATGATTATGACTGTGAGATAAGATACCATCCAGGTAAGGAAAATGTGGTTGCTGATGCCTTAAGCAGGAAGGAAAGAGTGAAGCCTATAAGAATCAATGCCAAGAGCATTGAGATAAAGAATAGTTTGAATGAAAGGTTGTTAGCTGCGCAGAAGGAAGTTGTGCTAGAAGTTAACTATCCTGATGAAAAATTAGGTGTAACTGAAGAGCAATTATCCTATGGCAAGGACGGAATCCTGAGATTAAATGGACGAATTTGGGTTCCAGTTTATGGAGGACTTCGGGATGTTATCCTCCAGGAAGCCCACAGTTCTAAATACTCCGTTCATCCTGGAGCTGATAAGATGTACCAGGATCTGAAGGCGAACTATTGGTGGATAGGCTTGAAGAAGTCTATAGCTGCCTATGTAGCTAAATGTTTGACGTGCGCGCAAGTCAAATCTGAACACCAAAAGCCGTAAGGTTTGCTACAACAACCTAAACTTCCCACATGGAAGTGGGAGATGGTGACAATGGATTTCATCACAAAGTTGCCAAAGACGAAGAAAGGGAATGATACTATATGGGTGATAGTAGATAGACTAACTAAGTCAGCACATTTCCTACCCATTAAGGAGACTTATAGCTCCGACATGTTAGCCCAATTGTACGTAGATAAGATTGTATCTCTGCATGGCGTACCAGTGTCAATTATCTCTGACAGAGATACCAGATACACATCACATTTTTGGAAAAGTTTCCAACAGTCTTTGGGCACGCGCTTAAATTTTAGTACGGCTTACCATCCTCAGACGGACGGGCAGAGTGAGCGTACCATCCAAACTTTGGAAGACATGCTTCGTGCATGTGTGATTGATTTAGGTGGCAGCTGGGATAGCCACCTGCCGTTGATCGAGTTCTCCTATAACAATAGCTACCATACCAGCATTCAAGCTACGCCTTTTGAGGCATTATATGGTAGGAAATGCAGAACGCCTATTTGTTGGGCAGAAGTAGGAGAAGTTTAGTTATCAGGACCTGACATAGTCTTTGAAACGACGGACAAGATTGTCCAGATTCGTGACCGCCTGAAAGCTGCCAGGGATAGGCAGAAAAGTTATGCTAATAAAAGGCGAAAACCTCTAAAGTTTGAGGTTGGTAATAAGGTTCTGCTTAAAGTATCGCCCTGGAAGAGAGTGATGCGATTTGGTAAGAAAGGTAAGTTAAGCCCTAGATATATAGGACCATTCGAAATCATCGAATGTGTCGGATCAGTAGCTTATAAGTTAAACTTGCCTGAAGAGCTCAGTGGTATTCATAACGTATTCCACATCTGCAATCTGAAGAAATGTCTAGCTGATGAATCGCTAGTCATACCACACACGGATGTGCACATAGATGAGAGCTTGAAATTTGTGGAAAAACCCTTGTCGATTGAGGATCGACGGGTTAAGAAGCTTCGGAGGAAGCATGTGCCAATTGTCAAGGTTAAATGGGATGCCCGTAGAGGTCCCGAATACACATGGGAGGTAGAATCCGCAATGAAAGAAAAGTACCCTCATTTGTTTCAGTAAATCTCGGGGTCGAGATTTCTTTTAAGGGGGTGAGGATGTAACACCTCGAAAATTCTTACCCAATAAAATAAAGACACGTGTCATGTAAGGCAAACATGTCAGGAACCCGGATCAAGTTAAAGGATGTATGGGTGGATTTAAAGATGTCGACATGTTAATAAATACCTCTGAGAGACCTATTTGTAAATCCCAAACCTTAATATGTATAAACATCTGATCTATAAATTTCAAATCCGGTTATCCTTAGTAATAATTAATTAAAACCTCAAAGAACCGAATGTTGTGAGTATTTGCGACAATATCATATTCAAGACCCTTCCACAAGAATCCAAGATGGAAATTGTGCATGGCAGCACATGCAAAGACATGCAAAGTCTGATTTCATGGTCCCTACACTGAAAAGAAAGCATGAGATTCGGAATTACAAAGTTGCATGGTCAAAACTTCAAAGTTCACAAGAATTTGTCCTCTGATGAAAGCTTACGGACCGCAAAGGTTAGCCCTTACGGTCCGTAAGGAAGCAGACCTGGGCGTTGGTTTTGAAAAGCGGTTACGGACCGCAAAGCCTAAGGCTTACGGTCCGTAAGACAAGTATCTGGGCAGAATTTTGGACAGATGCCTGTTAAACAAGTTACACCGCCTTATAAGAGTGGTATTCGAAAATCAGGGGCCCTATAACTGGTTTTTAGCATCATAGGGACACTTGGGAACATCTTACAACAACTGTAGAGTGATTTGGAGTGATCTTGTTGCATCAAAATGCATATATAAGAAGACCTCTTGTTGCAACATTTCTTTGTTCATTTGCAACTCACTTCAAGTTGGTCTCTGGAGCTCCTCTGGTCAGCAAGAAAGTTCCCTTAGGTTCCAAATCATACTTAGGACCTTTGTAAGTGTCCTTAATCCTTCTTAATTCAGTTTAGCTTAGTTAATTAGCTAAAAGTCAAAACCATCGTAATTAAGGTTTGACCTCGAGATTAATTAAAAATTGTTCAGTCAAATCTCGAAATGAAAGTACCTATAAGTAGGTAATTATGTGGGTAATAAACCCTTAAAAGGGTACTCTCTGATTCCCACTTTAACTAGGTCAATTGTCGGGTCAAACTTGATACTAAAAAGTCAACAGAAAGCTTAATTTCAAATTAATGCATAATTAGCAATGTAGAACCTATACAACCTATTTTATCATTAATATAACTTGGTAATTAATGTAAGAACATGTCTAAACATGTTCAACCCGACAATTTTCAGTTTAGGCTCGGTTTGGAACCGAAAGTCGCATAATTTGACTTTTGCTTTGACTTTTGATTCTGACCCATTATAGCATGTTTTAGAAATACCTTAGAGCCCTATTAGGACCAGGTTTCCTATTAGTATAACCCTCTGCGATTATACACCTTGGTTCAATAGTTATCCGATTCATATGCGTGTTTCCGCTTATTGCCTATATGTTGACTATTATGCCCATATGACCTTAAAAAGTGATTTTTGAAATTGTAAAAGAGTAGGAGCCTTAGTTACTGAATTATAAACTTGCACCTAAAATTTGACATCAGTTTGAGGTCTAGATTAAGAGTTATGCTCAATAGCGTAATTAGAAAGCTTTTTGTTAATTTAACGGCATAATTAGCATATAGCCTATCTAAACCCTTTTTAATATCAAAATTTTTACCCACTGATGTAATATAATATTTTGGAATTTGTGAAGATTTTTAATTAATTTTAGGCTGAGCATAACATAGGGTTGTAGCTTTAATTCGGTTATTGCCGGTTTTGCCCTTTTTAGCTATAAAATGAGTTTTACAAATCTTTTTGACCCCAAACCTTTTGCTACTGATTTTATATGATAAATAAATTATTTTAAACCTTCTGGAATAATAAAAATATCAGCTTTCTATATAGAACCCGGAAATGGCTACAAATCGCCTTTTTAAGCATTTTTAACGCATAGTATACATCAAAACTATTTTAAACATATAAGGTTGGGTGCCTACTGATATTTTAAGTAAATTATTATATTGTAACAGTGAGCAAAAGTTTTTTAACTCAGATTCCAGTTTTGACCTTTTCGGCTTAAGTGAAATTACCAAAATGCCCTTTCAGTGCATAGTATGGTTATAATTAATAAATTTCACATATAGGCTATACCCTACTGTTATAACTTATTAAATTAAGTATTTTTACTGATTATATCAGACTCGAAACTCAGATTTATATTTAAACTCCTTTATAACCTTTTAAATGACCAAAATGCCCTTACGAGACATAATTTGAGTTTAAATTCATTTGGGGCATAATAGAAGATATCTTGCTGATGTCACAATATATTAAAGGCATATTAACTTAGGAAACTTGCATATGACTCATTTGGTTACTCGTTATGCACTTTTCGCGTTCGGACCGGCTTATGTAACTAGTTTGAATATATTAGCCGAAACGGGTCAAACCATATCGTTTATGTCTCAAAATCCAGAATGTGTTTAAGTTACCCATATTAAACAAGCATACAAGCTTGTCGGGTCAAAACCACATTCTAAACCGGACTTCGCTTTATCATGCGTTTGAACCGTATATTCCTTTTGAAAACTAACCGGTCTAAGTCTAAGCTTAATTAAAGACCCGTTAGGATTCTAATAGGTTATTGAAACCTTCGTTCCAGATTAGGAGCCCAGTAAAAGCTACGTGCACTTGCTATATTTGATTGATACTTTGCTCAGGTTAATACTCTTAACTTATTTTCCCTATACGGGCTTGGGATACGGTATTATAATAATACCGCTTGGTCGGGTATGTAGTCATTTAAATCGTATTATGATTGATGTATTTACATAACCTGTTTTATTCTGTATTATTTGGTGTATGGCCTTTGGGGGTTAAATGACCATGTCTCGGATATCCTTGGCATCATTCGAAGAAATGGCCACGACCTAAGCACGGGGTGTAGGCGTACACCTGACAGATGCATTATGTAAAAACTGGTAATCCACTTTAAGGAAATAATCCTTGTGGGCATTATACCTGTGGCATGTCAGTTAATCTAGACAAATAAGTAAAACTGTATACAAGATTATTTTGTGATACTTAATTTTACAATTTTATTCAGATGAAATGAATCTATCTTTTGCTTCCGCTGTGCATTTATATATTGTGTTGTTGGACTATGATGATATTAACTACGTCACGATACTCCCCACCGGGCCCACCGGTAATACGTGGAAATATCGGGGTGTAACAATCCCTTGACAAACCACTTCACCCACACTCCACCACCATCACAACACCCTCATCCCCCACCATTATCCATCATCCATCATCCATCATAGAGTGTGTGTAGTAGTCTCGGGATCCAAGATTGATAGTAAGAGTTCTTGACAATCAAAGGCCATGTTTTCCTGTAGCCTTAAGAGGGGTGAGAGTAAAAATAATCCCTATCTCTCCCTAGAATGCTCTCAATCATCTATTCTAAATGAAATTATTCTTGAAGAATTTTTTCAAATGGAAGATCTAATTCTTAACTGGATAATAGAGCTTGAGATGGACGTAACTAATTCATCTCAAGACAACGTCCAAGAAGAATTATTGAGATCGCATTCAGATAAAAACAACATCGTCGCTCCCGAAATCACCTCTAACTCTTGCGAAGACTTGAGCGATAGTCGTCCCTGTGTCGATTGTGCCATGAAGGACTCCCCCATCGACTTCCGTCGATGCATACATAGACCTGAGCGATTCGACATACACATTCTTTAACGAGAGCCCGGATAAGGGTTGGACTTGTCCACCTACATTTAGCATAGGAATCACCCTTTCCGGTAACCTCTTGCGTTCTCGTCTTAAACTAGGGCAACTTAGGTATCTTAGGCACTTCGGTGTTGTTCCGTCTAGTGAGGAACCACCCGATCATGATAAATTCCTTAAAAATAGACAAAACTTCATAAACAGCTTCTAGGCACGGGGCCGTGTCCAGGCCAGCACGCCCCCGTGTCCGCCAAAAGATTCTCGTCTGATTTTCGGTCAGAATACGGACAAAAAGTGTCAGAATCTCGTCTACACACGGGGCCGTGTCCTGCCGACACGGGGCCGTGTCCAGCGTGCTATCATTTTCTATAAATGCAGCAAGATTCCTGCACTCTTGGACCACTCCAAAGATAGAGATTTGGTGGGATCTTCACACATACCATACTAGGTATATTATAAAAAAGGTTCTCAACAACCATCTTGTCTTTTCCACTTTTGTCCATTGCCTTCTTCTCATTTTTTCCTTAACACCTCCATTAGAGCTTGAAATCACCATAGATTCAAGCTTCATTGTGATATTTGTTAGATTTTTTTTAAGGAATTTTGTTAAAAATAAGTTTTACAACACTGTTTTAAGTTATTTCTGCTTAAAAATGCTTCAAAAATCAGAAAAATAATTTAAAGCTCCAAGATTCCTTGTTCCAAGAATCTGCAGAGAGGTGAACACGGGGCCGTGCTCGGTGAGCATGGGGCCGTGTTCGAGGTACTGTTTCACTAAAATGAATTCTTTTCGGTTTGTTTTCTTAGAATGTCGAGCAGAAACAGTGGAACATCATCATCACACTCCAGAAACAACCGACAAGGGAGAAGGTCATCGGTAGAAGACTCCCTCGTCAACTATGTCTATGCCTTGAGAGAGGCCATAGATGAAATGACGGGGGTTGAGGAAGCTCTGGTCGACCGTATCAATCATTTATCGGTGGGGCTAGAAGGATGTCTTAGAGAGGTCAACCTTTTGCACCAAAGGTTGAATATTCTTGCTTCTCCTCCTTTCGTACCAATCGTTACCCAAAGGGCATGGAATGTGGTACCAGAAGTTATCATACCGGCCGAGTGGTACGCCATTTATGCGGACCCCCTTGAGACATACTACATGGGGTCCCGGTTGCCGCCGCTCCTCCCCCACAAGATGTTGCGGAAAATGAGCCCGCCTTCTTCCTCCCGAAAGAGATAGAGGAGTGGCTCAACGACATCTAGAGGACACCTCTCGGTTCCGAGTTCTACAATGCCTATGAAATACCGGGAAACTATTTTCGGGCTTTTGTTATTCCTACAATAAGGGTAGAACTCGTTAGGATGATTTCATGTATCACTTGACCTAATTATCTTAGGAACTTTTTAACTTTCTATTTTTCTTTATTTTTCTAGGACCTTATGTAAATCTCTCTTTAATGAATGATGGTTTTCAAATTAATTAGTGTTTGGATGATGTTGTAATGGGTAAAACACACTCGGGATGGTGAAGGATACTAAGGGAAGCTTGAACCAACACCCCATGCACAAAAACGGAGCCTCCCGACATTTTTTTCTTAATTACAGCAAGTTCAGCACGGGCCGTGCTCAGCCAACATGTTCCGTGCTCAAGGTTCTGCAGAAAAACGCTCAGTTCAGGTAACTGGACATGGGGCATGTTCGTCGAACACGTCCCCGTGCCCGACCTTCTGTTACTTTCTGTTACTAGCAATCTGAACACGGGGCCGTGCCCGGTCACCACGGCCCGTGTCCAGATGCCCAGTAATATAAATTTTGTTTTTAACACACCTTTTACACATTCAATCAACCTAAAAACTTATTTTTGGGACACATTGAGGACAAAGTGTAATTTAAGTGTTGGGGGATGCTAAAACCTTGAATTTTGCAAGTCCTAATTACAAGCCTTACACAAAACTCTATTGGAACCGCTAAACACCCCAATTTTTTTTCAAAAACTTTTCATTTTTTTTTACTTGTCTTGGTTTAAATTGGAAATAACAAGTTCTAAAAAGGTTATATTTTTACGAATTTACAACCGATAGCGTCGTGATAAAAAGAACCAACATAAGAAAATTATAAAACAACATGACAAATCTAGTTAAAATTTGATTATATATACTTGATCACATTAAAAACTCATTCCCACAAAAAAGTGAGTTTTGAGCCTTCATTGAGCATATAAATACACATCTTTAAACTAAATGGTCATTTTTCATTTCTTGTGTGAATAGCTGTTTGGTTTCTTACGACTATAGAACTTGCCATGACGATACATTCCCGGTCCTTGTCAACTTAAACCCAAGTAAGTAAATGATGGAGGCATTAGGACTAACCCTTTTTCTTTCAACACCATTATTTTTTTTTACCACCTCCCCAAAACCCCCTCTAGTTAACCCCTTTGAGCCTAAACCTTTTCATTTCTAAACCCACAAAACAAACACCCTTTACCCACCAAAACCCTTTTTCATTTTAAACCCTTTATTTTAGTAAAAAGCTCGGTCTTCATGTGACATTCCTTATCAAAAAAAAAAAAACAAATGAAAATGATGAAGTCAAGCAATAATCAAACAAGTTCCTAAAAAGAAACTTTGTTTGAAAAATGCTTTGTTTGAATAAAGAGTCACTGAACCCTTCAACGTAAACAGGTAGCTTTATCTCTCCAACAATATTCTTTGCTTCTCCACTGAACCCTACAAGCACAGTGGACTTCGAGGTAATCTCTATTTCTGGGATGTTCATTCTCTTCATGGTTTCCAATTGGATGATGTTGACCGAGCTACCATTGTCTACCAATAACCTGCGTACAAAATGGTTAGCAATATACAAAGTAATTACCAGACCATCATGGTGAGGATCCTGGAAGTCATCCCGGTCGTCACTGTCGAATGTTATCACTTTGTCGTTTGTGAGCATCGTCATCTTTGTTGGTTTGTCTTCTCTCTCTACCTTAGCTTCCTTGGCATGCCTTTTAGCTGCAGAATCAGAAGTCTCGCATACACCGGATCCTCCAGATATAAAATTGATTATCTTGGCATCTGGTGGCGGGGATGCTGCTTGATGTGTGTAAAATGCAACATATAAATTACATCAATTGAGGCATAAAACTAACCCTTTTTAGTACTAATGTTGGAAAAAGTGTGCTTTTGTCTTCCTTTTGTATTTTCAAGATTAAATGAGCGCAAATGAACAAAAGAAGCAAAAATACAGCTAAATCTAACATAAATACAATAAAAGGAATAAACGTGGCATGCCCGACCCCTCGACAGCATCTTCCTAAGCAAAAACAAGATATCAGAAGGCTGAACACGCCCCATGCCCAGCGGACACGGGGGCATGCTCAAGTGTCTGCAGAAAAGACAAAGTTGTAGAAGCTTCAATTTCCCAACACGGGGGCGTGCCCAGCTCCACACGGTCGTGGGCAACGCTAAGATTCGCAGAATCCAAGCAAATCTTGATAGTACAGATACGCTTCTACACACGGGGCTGGGCCCGGCGGACACGGGGGCTTGGTCAACTAATGCAGACAAACTGCAATTAATGAAGAAAGAGAAAGTGGATGGACACGGGGCCGTGCCCGGTGGACACGGGGCCGTGTCCGGGCTTCTGTGCAGGCTATAAATAGAGGTGTTTGGTTCACTTCAAAAGCATCCCTTGACAAACCACCTCTCTCCCACTTCACCCACACTCCACCACCATCACAACACCCTCATCCACCACCATCATCCATCATCCATCATCCATCATAGAGTGTGTGTAGTAGTCTCGGGATCCAAGAGTGATAGTAAGAGTTCTTGACAATCAAAGGCCATGTTTGCCTAAGTCTCTTACATCACTTGGTGAAGACAAGCATTTAGTGTAATACTTTTGTTTATTTAATCTTTTCACACTTTTTATTTGGTTTTGTATTAATGAGTTTAATAACTAGTTTCTTATGTTGAAGGTGAAACTTCCTTATCATTTGTCTGTGGTGTCTTGGCGTTATTTTACTGTCTATATAAAATAAAAGATTTACACCATTCATATCTCTACGGTCTATATAGAGATATGTTGGCTACCTGGTCGGGGGTTAAGGGAATGGTTTGGTAAGGTTCTTGCCTTGTTCAGTGTATAGATCCTGCAAGGACCTGGGTCAAGCTTACTAGGACCTCCTTCAATACCCACTGGTATTGGATGGCGGGTGTGCGAATGGCTTGATCCCCTCATATGTAAACCACTATTAATACATTAACCCGGCTACTTGGGATTGTATCCCTGCTGACTCAAACCACTTAGCCGAGGGTAACGTCACCTTCAAAAGAGGGGCCTACCACATTACGCATTAATAACTTAATTAATTATCTTTCAATAATCCAACCCTTTAGGATTGTATCCTTGCTGACTCAAACTACTGGGTTGAGGGTAACGTCACCTTCAAAAGAGGGGCCTACTACTATAACTAAGATAATCTCTTAAAAAGTGCAAAAGTGCGGAAAACATCAAAGGTTACACTAAAGGCGAGTCGGATCCAAGTGATTCATCTTGTCTATCTGTTTTTATTTATTTTTATTTTCAACATTTTTAGTTTTTATTTTCATGTTTAAAACCTTTTTTCTAAAATTTTGATTTGATTAGACGTTGAGGATAAACCGGTACTAAAAGCTCTTGTGTCCTTGGACGACCTCGGTATCTTACCAACGCTATACTACGCTTACGATGGATGCACTTGCCCATATGTGTGTTTATTGTTAGTAAAATATCGTTTTTTATAAATTTAAAACTTGACTAAAGTGTTAAAAAGGGCTAAAAATATACATAAAAATATATCACACTCGACACGCATCACTGCTTGTTCAGGATTCTTGTCAGTATCCTGGCCCTTATTCTTCTTCCTGCCAAGAAGATCTTTCAAATAGTCTTTGCTCAGCAAGCAACTTATCTCATTTTTTAAGGCTATGCAATCCTCTGTTACCTGCCTAAAGTCTTCGTGGAAGGCATGCCATTTAGACTTATCCTTCTAATCAGCCTTCTGTTGATTCTTCCTTGGCCATCTTGCTTTATCTCCTAAACCCTGCATAGCATACATTAGTTCAGGAATATTAACTGAAAAACAATATTCTGATAGTTCAGGATATTCTTCTCCATCCTCATCTTCAACAACGTTCACTCTTTTGTTGTCATTTTTGCCATACGGCTTAGAGCGGTATGGTTTGTACGAAGATTCCGACTTCCTGTTTGTTGACTCATATGTTGAGGATGCATTCATCCTCTCTTGCATCTTCTTGTCATCTTCGAGCCTTATGTATCTGAAGGCCCTATTCCGAGCTTCGTCCAAGTTCCTGCAAGGATTCATCACAAGATCTTGATAAAACTGGGAATCCTTCTGTAATCCCATCTTGAATGCTTGTACTACTGTAGCAACATCAAGGTGCGGGATATCCAAGGATTCCCTATTGAACTTGTTAACATAATCCCTTAGGGATTCTTGTGGTCCCTGTGTTATCCTGTAAAGGTCAGTTGTTAGTTTTTCAAAGCTTCTACTGCAAGAAAAATGACTGTTAAACAAATTAACTAAATGAGCAAAGGATTTATCTCTATCCTCTCCCTATACTGGGCAATATGCTCTTCAGGATCCGTTGTCCCATCATAAAGCTTCATGTTGGGAGTCTGGAATCTCTTCGGGATTTCAGCATCACAAATAGGATAAGCAAACCGAGATATCCTGTGACTATCCTGGGATACTTCTGGTATAGGCTGCACTACCCCAGGCACACTTGATATCATATCCTTCAGTTTCTGGAGTTCTCTAGACAATGCCGATGTTACGCCTGTATCCTTCGAAGATCCAAGGTTATTAATAGTAGGAATATTAGTGTTAATAGACAAGTTACCAGCTTGGTGATTTTGGCCGTATCCTGGAGCATATCCTGGATCCCTCACAGTCAACATCCTGGTTGTTAAGGGTATCTCCGGAGCATTGCTCTGGGAATGGCTTGGTATGATATTGCCCTGATTATCCTCAGTATATACTACTGAACTAAAGTTCAGCATCCTGGGCTGCAAAGGGGTAACAGTATCCTCAGCAGGTCTCTTGGAGTTGGACTTCAAGAGCTGTATTTCCTTCATTATGAGCTGGTTGTTGTTTTTTCATTTGATCCTGTATATTACCAAACAAAGACAAAATTTCATCATTAGAAGCCATAATAGGAGTTCTCCCTAGAACACCAGATCTATAGACATTCTGAGTAGCGGGTGTGTCTCAGGATATTTGGCTTCCACTTCTCCTTGGAGGAGCTTGAGCTTGTGGAGGTGGAGGAAGCACCGAACCAGTTGTAGCAGAGATTGAAGTAGGCATCGAAGAAGAGCTCATGTTTGATTGAGATGCCATTGAAAACAGTTGTGTAAAAAGTTTTGAAAATAGAACAACAAGTATGATTTCATCAAAGCTTTTAGTAAAAATAGCACCACTTGCCCCACGGTGGGCGCCAAATTGTTTTGGTAAAAAATTACCGAAGCAATTAAGTGATCAAATTAGTTTGTGAGGTAGTGTGCTATTGATGTTTGAAAAAGATATGTTAACTTGATTGTAAATGAAAACAGTTTTAGGATATAGCTCGAGGATATCAAGCTATACCAATAATCAAATAATTGAGCGATAAAGGTAAAAGTTGACACAGGGTGTATGAGGAAAGCCCTTGATCAATCTAGATCTCCGGCATAAAACCTCGGGAGCTGACAATGGTCGGCTGCCTTGTTCTTCTTATTGCTTTAAATAACAAGGATACAAGTGCAGGATAATGCTCAGATCGATTCTAAGTGTTGCAATGTTTGTGAATTGTGAGTATAGAGTGTAATCGTTGCTAGAAAAGAGAGTGTATGAGTAAGAGAGCTCGAAAGTGTGTGTCTTCCTACGATTTGGCAATCCACATTTATAGTTACAACAATAAACAAACTATCCTATAATCTCGGGATACTTTTGGATATTCCTTCATGACCGTTGTGGATCTATTCTCCCGGATTCAACGTCTTTCTTCCAACCATATTGAGCGAGTCCTTAGGAGAACTAGTCCTTGTGAAAGTTATAATCCTGCAGCCATAACCTGCAAGCAAATTGTTAGTAATAGCCAGGATACTACCTCAGGATGTTACCAATATCCTGGTCTAGTATCCTGATCATAAACAGCTAATAAGAAATCAAGATATAAAATCAGGATATGGGCTCAGAATTTCACCCATAACAACATTCTCTTTAGATAGAATGCCGGAAAAGGATTTGGTCAACGTAGAGTTAGAGAATTCACCTATTCTCTATGTCGATCATTTTTATTATGTATCTTTCTTAGCTCTGAAATGTAACTTGGATTTTTCGAACCTAGCTGAGGCGTTCGACAAGAAGGGTAGAATAGATTGCTGAACTAGGTGATGTGTTTTGTTCCTTTTCAGTGGATTTCTATTAATCTTTGACCTCTGTAAAACCAACACTGTCAGTCATGCCACAGGACAGGGGGTTCTCCCTGTGAACACCCCCCGGTGTGAGAACAAGTATCCACTCTTTAAGAGGGAATAAGAATGTAAGATATGTAAGTATGGAGTTATGCTTAATGAGAGTGCATAAGATATGCATTACCCTTGTCTTGGAGTATTTGTGGAGAGGGAATTAGGGTTATCATCGCCATCATATAATCTAGGACCCATTGGGGTATAGGCGCTTTGATAGTGACATCCCTCCTTTCTTTGGTGGAAGTCAAACTTCTTTCTATCGTATATTCCACATAGGCATAACAACTCTTGCGGCTAAACGCTTCCCGAGTTGATCGGGTCAAATAGATGCATATGGGTATTACGGAACAAATCCTGGTCAAACCTTTTCAAGCATTCTTATTAGTGTTTTGGTGAAAAATTAACAAGGTAGATTTAACAACCAATATAAGATAGTGAGGTAAAGTGCTTGTTAAAACGGCGGGTTTGATATTCAAGATCTTGGATGAACAGTCAGGAACCTCAGTTAGTAAAACAGTTGTAAAGTAAAATGTGGTGAATGTAAGATAAATGCTATGAACACGATGTATTTATCACGAGGAAAAAACTTTTGATCCTCTTCTTGAAGTTGATCTCCAGCATAAAAAACCCCAGGAGCCTGGATACTACTCAGCCCCACTACTATTAATATCAAAAAGTTACAACGATGAGGCTTGATAGATCAAACTAGGTGTTACAACTGATAATCATGTTTGTGAACAAGCGTATAGTGTTTGCAGTGAACAATTGTATGTCAAAAATGATCCGGTCAAACCTTTTTATAGTGCAATACAAAAATGAATCCTAACTACATCTCCGAGAATTCGGGGATCCTGAAGAGAACAAGTTAGTGACCGATGGAAGCTCCCAACTCCTTTTCTACACGTTTTCTTGAGCTACCTTCGCTTAGGTTCCTACCTAATGTTCCACATGTCAGGATCCTAAAATAGATTTATAGAACTCAAGATCCTGGTAATAAAAATTCTACCCCAAACAATCAACGTCTCGATTTACACCACATCCTTAAATTTTTGGGAAAAAATTAGAGAAATCAACTATATTACCACCTCATCCGGATTTCTAAAATCAATAGCAATTGTAAAGGAAACTGTAGTGATTCCCTAAATATAGAGATTCACTACTCATTCCCTATATTTTTCTGTGAGTGGATAAATAAGATTCGTGTCACTATTTGCACACGTCAGTGGAAGGAGAAAAAAATATAAATAATATTATGTACCAGAATATGGATAGGCACAGGGAATGCAATGCCAGGTGGTTTATAAAGGATAAACAAGTTTTAATGATAACTTATAAATGACGTGTTTTTCAGTTAAATTATAGAGATGACGACATAACATATGCCATGGAACAAAACATATACTATGGATCCCATTCTCTACGTCCAAACATGATGAAGCGTATCGGTCATGAGTGACATGGTACATTTTTTTAGAAAGTATACAACCATTATGTCACACCCCAACCGATGACGGAAACATCGGGGCATGGCACTGAGCGAAACAGATTGTCGAGAGAAATTCCATAACAACTACGTTACCGGATAGTTAATATTATGTCCCAAACCATAACCCATCAAGTAAGTTAATTATTACAGACATAGATATCTCAAGACAAATAACATGTTCCGACAACTCAGATTCAAATTAAAAGTAAATTGTTTGTTTGTTTCTAGACCTCTCCTACTTGATTCCATCAAAGAGAAAGCAAGCATCCTAGCATCTTAAGCACCTGTCACATATGTTAAAATAGAGGTCAATACACATAGTGTAAAGGTGAGCATACAAGTTTGATATAGCATAATAGAGTTCGAAATCGTTTACGCATGACCAGCATGTACAACGTATAATGTGAAGCATGTAAGTTATCGACAAAGATCCTATCAATACCAATGACTGCGAGTAGCGAGTGCGCATCACGTGTTCACCACTGCGAACATGTGAAGTATTGTCCTTAACAACCCCTGAGTGAACAGGTGTTGAGTCCAAACTATAGTACTATCGTTGCTAAGGCAGGTAGACACCAATCGATGTGTAAATATAACAAACAGGCATTCATCGAGTCACATAGAGGTCAGCGTATAAATAGGGTTTCCGTTGTGTGATCGTTGTGATTTAGAATAAGTAACGTATGTAACACCCAAAAGTGCATAAAGCAAAAAGGGACCGAGTATACTCACAGATAGCGTTTAACTTAATAAACACTGCCTTGGATTGAAGGGAGCGCTGAGAGAGATTAGCCTGAACAGTTAACGATAGCATAAACGATAAGTGGCGCGCTAAACGATGCAAAGTACCAAGTGTCGTATGGTTATCCGATCAGATGGCAATCAAATCGGATGGCCAGTCGATCAGATGTCAACCCGTTCGGATGGTCATCTGATCGGATGGCCATTCGATTGGATTGACATCTTGTTTGGTAAGGATGTGTTTGTGTAAGATGGCTTTGAAGTTTTCGTTGTAGCATTTTGAAAAAAGAGAAGTATCTCTACCCTTCAGGTCGATCGATCGGACGGCAGTCCGATCGGATAGCGATCCGATTGGTAGGACACTTAGTGAGAAGAAGTTCACAGTAGGATGGTCACTCGATCGGATGGCAATCTGATCGGATAGCAATCTGTTGGAACTACTGTTCTTTGAAATTGATCAAGTACCAAAGTTCTAAACGTCACACGATCGGATGGTCCTTCGATCAGATGGCAATCCGATCGGATGGTCGTTCGATCAGATGGCAATCCGATCGAACGGTAATCCGTTCAACGTTCAGGTCCTTGAAAGCTTTGGAAAAAATGCTTAAGTGTAAAACCAAGTGCAAGCCGATCGGATGGCAATCCGATCGGACGACAATCCGTCCCAAACGGCATGATCGTTTTTGACACTTGATTGTTTTGAAAGTTTGCAGTTTTGACCGAGACGTTATGATAACTTTCTTAAACAACAGAAAACCCATCTCGGCTTAAGTGATCTGATCGAACAGGAACCACCCTAGTCCGACCAGCTCACAGTTCGAGACGGTTGTTCATGTTCAAACCTGAAATCAGTTATCTCTCGGACATAATTCAGATCTTGAACTAACCCATCACTAAGAAAGATTAGAAGATCAGAACGAGCTCCGATTCAATCGATTTTGAGTGTAAAAGAGTTGAAAGAAAGTTAGAAAACCTTCCTTCAATCCTTTTAACCATGAATATGTGTAGATCTATGCGTAAACATTAATTATTCATGTGGAAATCCTTCAGATCTAAGTTATTCTTGGTGGAATGAAGCCAAACTTTGAAGTTCATATAAACCCCAAACTGACATCACCCTAGAACACCTCAAATCCGGTGATTTCACGGTTAAAAGTTAAGATTCAAAGGTGAAAATGATGAAGAAGTGCGTGTAGATCTTAGAAGTATAAGATTTAGGTTGGAAACTTACAAGAATCACGAGAAATCGAGAGAAAGAGAGCTTGAGTGCGGCTGGTTCGAGTGAGGAGCTGTCACATCACAAATGATGTAACAGGAGGGTATTTATAGGGTTTCCCAAAAAGGAAAGTGGTGAAGTGTCGAGTAGGTCACCGATCGGATGGCTGTCCGATCGGGTGGCAACCCGATCGGGTGACAACTCGATCGGGTGACAATCCGATCGGATGGCCACTCGATCGGTTGGCCACTCGATCCTGGTGTCCAGAATGCTGAGTTTTGTCTTTCTGATTCGCGTGTTGAGCGCTGCGATGCGATTCGAGTGAGCGATGCGATAGTATTACCCATTAGTTACACAAATAACCTAACTACTATATCTAACATACAATCACCTATAAATAATTTGCGTTTAGCATTTGCGATTAGATTGCGATGCGATAGAATTGCGATTGCAATTGCGAGTAACACCTCAACATAACATGCACAAGTAACACATACATAGCACACTCAAACGTAAAACAATATCCAGAACACATAATTCGAGTTGCGATAGCGATTAGTGATAAGTTGATTAAACCTTGATCATTAACAGATACTCCACATAATACAACTAAAGCGATTAAATAAATAGATTCGATTTCAAGTCAAAGAAGTCAAAACAGTAGTTGAGCAAGGAGTGACAGATCGCAATTAGCAATCTTTTCTTCCTTTGACTTCAATCTTGACTTTGACTTTGACTTTCGAAACACAGGGTGTTACAGCCTCCCCTACTTAAGGGAATTTCGTCCCGAAATTAGGCTTTAGCCGTAACATACAACTGCGGGTACTTCGCCTTCATGTCGCTTTCAAGTTCCCAGGTGAATTCGGCGCCTCGTTTGCCTTCCCAGCGAACCTTCACAATGGAAATGCGTGAGCGTCTGAGCACCTTGGTTTCTCGCCCCCCGATCTCGACAGGCCTTTCCACGAAGTGTAATGTTTCATCCACTTGCAAGTCCTCAAGAGGGACATGTAATTCCTGGTCGGCCAAGCACTTTCTGAGGTTCGAAACATGGAAAGTCGGGTGGACGTTACTCAGTTCCTCTGGTAGTTCGAGTCTGTAGGCCACTTTTCCAATCCTTTCCAGAATTTTAAAAGGTCCAACATATCGAGGCGCGAGCTTTCCTTTCTTGCCGAATCTGATCACCCCCTTCCAAGGTGCAACCTTTAGGAGTACATGATCGCCAACGTCAAATTCAAGGGGCTTGCGGCGTCTATCAGTGTAACTTTTCTGTCGGCTCCGAGCTTTCAATAGATTGTCTCGAATTTGGAGGATTTTTTCAGTTATTTCTTGGAATAGCTCAGGACCGGTAATTTGCGCGTCTCCGATCTCATGCCATACAATAGGCGATCGACATTTTCTTCCGTATAAAGCCTCAAATGGTGCCATTTGTATGCTAGAATGATAACGTTATTGTACGAGAATTCGACTAAAGGTAAGTGCGCATCCCAATTACCACCAAAATCTATGACACACGAACGGAGCATGTCTTCAAGAGTACGAATCGTTCTTTCAGTCTGACCGTCAGTTTGGGGATGAAAAGCGGTACTTAGATTTAGAGTAGTACCGAGAGCAGATTGAAACGTTTCCCAAGGACGCGAGGTAAACCGACCATCGCGGTCAGAGATGATGTCACGAGGCGTCCCGTGTCGATAAATGATCTCGTCGGTGTAGATTCGGGCTAATTTTTCTACCTTAAAGTCTTCTCGTATCGGCAGGAAGTGAGCTGACTTGGTTAAACGGTCAACCACAACCCATATGCTATCATGACCAGATTGAGTACGCGGAAGTTTCGTGATGAAGTCCATGGCTGTACTCTCCCATTTCCACATCGGGATCTCGGGTTGAACGAGTAAGCCAGAGGGTCTTTGATGCTCGGCCTTGACCTTGGAACAGGTCAGGCACTTCGAAACATAGATAGCAATATCCTTTTTCATACCCGGCCACCAGTACTTGTAGCGCATGTCCTGGTACATCTTGTCAGCACCGGGATGAATAGAATATCGAGATTTGTGGGCTTCGTCCATCAGCAGTTGTCGCAAGTTCGTACGCTTGGGAATCCAAATTCGGTCCAAATAATGAAAGATGCCATTCGATTTATTCTCGAGTTGGGCGCCATCGTTTAGAATCCTTTCCTTCTTTAGAGTTCGCTAGGTAAAACAAGCATGCTGTGCGTCACAGTTAAGAGCTTCGAGATTAAATTGGGCTTGGGAATTACGAACGCTATGCAAATAGCTTCGTCGACTGAGAGCATCGGCCACGACGTTTGCTTTGCCTGGATGGTAACGGATCTCACAGTCGTAATCATTGAGTAGTTCTACCCACCGGTGTTGACGCATATTCAGTTCCTTCTGATCAAAGATATGTTGTAGGCTCCTATGATCGGTGAAGATCGTACACTTGGTACCGTAAAGGTAGTGTCGCCAAATCTTGAACGCAAAAACAACTACTCCAAGCTCGAGGTCGTGTATGGTGTAGTTCTTCTCGTGGATCTTGAGCTGTCGAGAAGCGTACGCGATAACCTTGTCTCGTTGCATGAGAACACAACCAAGACCAAGGTTCGAGGCATCACAGTAGACTATGAAGTTGTTGTTTCCGTCGGGCAGTGAGAGTACGGGAGCATTGCAAAGCATAGGTTTAAGAGCTTGAAAGGCTTCCTCCTGTTTAGTTCCCTAAACAAAAGGTTTATCCTTATGCGTAAGAGAGGTAAGCGGCATGGTGATTTTAGAGAAACATTCGATGAAACAGCGATAATAGCCTGCCAGTCCGAGAAAAGAACGACCTTCAGACGGATTCTTGGGTGTAACCCAACTCTTAACAGCTTCGATCTTCGCAGGGTCAACGTGGATACCTTGACTATTGACAATGTGACCCAAGAATTGGACCTCCTCCAACCAGAATTCGCACTTGGAGAATTTGGCGTAGAGACGGTTTCCCTGGAGTAACTCAAGAACCAAACGTAGATGCTGCGAGTGTTCGACTTTTGATTTGGAATAGATCAGGATATCGTCGATGAATACGATTACGAAGCGATCAAGGAAGGGTTTGTACACTCGATTCATCAGATCCATGAAGACTGCGGGGGCGTTGGTCAAACCAAAAGGCATGACAACGAACTCGTAATGACCATAGCAGGTTCGAAAAGCGGTTTGGGGTATATCCTCCTCTTGAATGCGTAATTGGTGATAGCCTGAGCGTAAATCGATCTTTGAAAAACACGTAGCACCTTGTAATTGATCAAACAAATCATCGATTCGAGGTAAGGGATAGCGGTTCTTGATTGTCAACTTATTCAACTCCCTATAGTCGATGCACATCCTACACGAACCATCCTTCTTTTTGACAAAAAGGACAGGTGCGCCCCATGGAAAGGTGCTAGGGCGAATAAATCCTTTATCAAGAAGTTCCTGGAGTTGACTTGAGAGTTCGCGCATTTCAGAAGGAGCGAGACGATACGGCGCTTTAGCAACAGGATTTGCTCCAGGAATGAGGTCAATTCGGAAATCGATATCACGAGCGGGCGGTAAACCGGGCAAATCATCGGGAAAAATGTTAGGGAATTCACAAACAACGGGAACGTCTTTCACTTCTGGGTTTCCTTTCTTTTCCTTCTCGACTATTACGATGTGTGCCAGGAAAGCTTGGTATTCCTTGCGGAGATACTTGCTAGCCAGGACACACATCATGAGTTGGAGTTTCTTCGACGCGATTTCACCGTAAACACACAGTTGATCACCATTAGCGAGCGAGAATCGAATCATCTTATCGAAGCAAACAACTTCAACATGGTTTTCATGAAGAAAGTCCATGCCTATTATGACGTCAAAACTACCGAGCTGCATCGGAATAAGATCGATAGGGAAGACGTGATTGTTGAGTTCGAGCGTACAATCATGTAGAATAGAGTTGACGGCGACGGTTCTTCCGGTGGAAACTTCAACATCGAACGTCGTGGGGAGATGAGCGTGCTTACGATTAAGGAGCTTTTCGAATTTAAACGATAAAAACAGTTATCTGCTCCAGTATCAAATAAACACGTAGCATATATACCATCCACAAGGAACGTACCATTGACCACATTGTTGTCCGCCTGAGCCTGACGGGCGTTAATATTGAATGCATGTCCGCGTGCTGCTGGTTGTTGTTGTTGTAGTTGCTGAGGCTGCTGTTGGGGTTTGTGCTGTTGTGGCTCTTGCTTAACCACTCGGTTCGGGCACATGTTCACGAAGTGGTTGGGATCACCACACGCATAGCAAGCTCTAGCATTGATCACGGGTGCATGAGCCGCTTGATGGCCTTGAGGAGCAGTAAGTAGAGCTTGTTGAGCAGGAGCTTGACCTTGTGTTGGAGCAGGGTTTTGACGTGGACATGTACGGCAGTCGGGGGTGAAATGGCCATACATGTTGCAATACGCACAGTATCTGCAGGCGATTCCCACTGGGTGGTGGTAGGTGCAAGTAGGGCAAGCCGGGTGAGGACCAGTATACGCACGCTTTGACGGCGGTGCGTTGGTAACCGGGGCCGCTACTTGGCGGTGTTGGTGTTGCTGGAGTGCTGGAACTGATTGGAGCGGGGCAGCATTGGTCACAACGCAGTTCTTGTTGCTGGAACTGCTGTTGTTCTCTCTCTTGCGTCTCGAGATCTTGGATGACTAAGGAGCGGCGGCGGTTTCAGCGGTGGTAGCTTGATGCAGATTCTTGGGAGCCTTATCCCAGTAACCAGACTTGACTCGCTTGTCGTTGATCTCAGCAGCGAGTAGAAAAGTTTCCTCGATTGTCGTCGTCTTTGCAGCTTGAACGAAATCAGCCACGCAATCCGGAAGAACACATATACTTTTTGATGGTGATTTCGGGCGTAGTCACTTGGCTTGGACATATAATGCTCAACTGCTTAAAGCGCGCAGTCAAACCAGCGTTGTCTCCATCTTTCTGCATAATATGCTAGAACTCGTCCTCCAGCTTTTGGCGCTCATGGGGAGGGCAGAACTCTTGCATCATCACGTCTTTCAACTCATCCCATGTTAGCCCATAAGCTGCATCATTTCTGCGTTTGTTTCTCTCGGCTGTCCACCAGTCTAAAGGTCGGGACTGGAAGACGCCAGTTGCGTTCACAGTACGGATATCATCAGGACAGCCACTCTGGCGCAGGGTGACTTCGATAGAATCAAACCATTGGAACATGGCCGTAGGACCATCTTCGCCGGTAAACTCTTTCGGGACGCAGGCTTTGAACTGTTTGAAGCTGAAAGCAGCTTTAGGAGCATCAGTCCTGGATTCTTCAGAAGATTTGCTAGTGTTTTCATTCAGCTCACTAACAATCTGGGGAATGACTTTCGCTATCTGCTTAGCGACCGAAGAGGCGATGCGTTTGTCATCATGATTGCGGCGAGTAGAGCGCGAGTGAAACGATCCAAATGACGACATTGTCGGCAACAGACAACGCCATAGGATTCAAAACACTATTCGATTACTCCTAGTATAGTCTAGAGATTCACCATAAAGCTCAGGAACACATCAATCATAAATTCACATAAGCACAAAATCACAGAATAACATAAACACGTAGGGCACAGAAGCACGTAAGCACGTAGGGCACAAAAACACATAAGGCAGTCAGAACACAGAAACCATATGTATGTTGCACGTATTCACATATCCTTCACAGCACGTATAGCGATTAAGTATAGCGATTGCGAGTATCGAGCAACGATTGCGAATAATGACCAACGATTTGTTAGCGTGTTGAGATAGATGTGCTGTGCGAGCGGTGCATGTTGATCAAAGCGAGTAGCGAAAATCATGTAAATCACCCAAAATCGAAACATGTAATCACATAAAACACATAAAAATCCACATATAACGGATAAATCACAGAGTCAGCGGCGGTAACTCCAGAATCGAAACACATACAATCGAGGGGATATTGTCTTGGGTTTTGTCGAACATGTCCACACACACCCAGAGTGATTTGACTACCCAAAGTGATTCGACTATTCACAAGGACTTTTAGTGCACACTTTGGCCTTCGGGACTGTGCTCTCGCTTCGATTTGAGCGATCGGCACGCATCCTTCCAGTTACAGTGTGACATGAAATCGTTGGAATCCGTCGAGACCTTGGTGAGAGTTTTATAAAACCAAGAATGTAGAGCGGAATGTGTCATCAAGGTTTGGGTTTCACCCCTAACTTAGCGACTCCATCCCTGATTGTATGATGAAATCACGAGATAGATAAGGAGATATGCGTCAAAGTAGGGATTTCACTCCTGATTCAACGTAAATTCTCTTGCTATTTTATAGTAAAAATAGCAATTCGAATGAGTAATCTGGTCGAGAGTTTACGGTTTTCACACCTAATCTTAACCAGATCATTCGTTTGTGTGTAATCAGCCTTAGGAAAGGCTGATCTTGCGCAGAACCGTAGTATGCGATGTTCGCGCGAGTGTGTAGTGTGCAGCGAGTTCGAGCGAGAAATAGCGAGTAAGCTCGTACAAATCCCCTACTGGGCATGCATAAGTCAGTCTCTTGGTACTTAGACTATAGACTGGGTCATTTCTATCAACCCGGACTAGGTCAAGTCTTGCCTAATTCCCAATAGTTATGGCTCTGATACCAATCTGTCACACCCCAACCAATGACGAAAACATCGGGGCATGGCACTGAGCGAAACAGATTGTCGAGAGAAATTCCATAACAACTACGTTACTGGATAGTTAATATTATGTCCCATACCATAACCCATCAAGTAAGTTAATTATTACAGACATAGATATCTCAAGACAAATAACATGTTCCGACAACTCAGATTCAAATTAAAAGTAAATTGTTTGTTTGTTTCTAGACTCTCTCCTACTTGATTCCATCAAAGAGCAAGCAAGCATCCTAGCATCTTAAGCACTTGTCACATACGTTAAAATAGAGGTCAATACACATAGTGTAAAAGTGAGCATACGAGTTTGATATAGTATAATAGAGTTCGAAATCGTTTACGCATAACCAGCATGTACAACGTATAATGTGAAGCATGTAAGTTATCGATAAAGATCATATCAATACCAATGACTGCGAGTTGACTGCGAGTAGCGAGTGCGCATCACATGTTCACCACTGCGAACATGTGAGGTATTGTCCTTAACAACCCCTGAGTGAACAGGTGCTGAGTCCAAACTATAGTACTATCGTTGCTAAGGCAGGTAGACAACAATCAATGTGTAAGTATAACAAACAGGCATTCATCGAGTCATGTATAACATGCATTAGAGGTCAGCGTATAAATAGGGTTTGCGTTGTATGATCGTTGTGATTTCGAATAAGTAACGTATGTAACACCCAAAAGTGCATAAAGCAAAAAGGGATCGAGTATACTCACAGATAGGGTTTAACTTAATAAACACTGCCTTGGATTGAAGGGAGCGCTGAGAGAGATTAGCCTGAACAGTTAATGATAGCATAAACGATAAGTGGCGCGTTAAACGGTGCAAAGTACCAAGTGTCGGATGGTTATCCGATCGGATGGCAATCCGAACGGATGGCCAGTCGATCGGATATCAACCCGTTCGGATGGTCATCCGATCGGATGGCCATTCGATTGGATTGACATCTTGTTTGGTAAGGATGTGTTTGTGTATGATGGCTTTGAAGTTTTCGTTGTAGCATTTTGAAAACAGAGAAGTATCTCTACCCTTCAGGTCGGTCGATCGGATAGCGATCTGATTGGTAGGACATTTAGTGAGAACAAGTTCACAGCAGGATGGTCACTCGATCGGATGGCAATCCGATCTGATAGCAATCCGTTGGAACTACTGTTCTTTGAAATTGATCAAGTACCAAAGTTCCAAACGTCACACGATCGGATGTCGTTCGATCGGATGGCAATCCGATCGGACGGCAATCCGTTCAACGTTCAGGTCCTTGAAAGCTTTGGAATAAATGTTTAAGTGTGAAACCAAGTGCAAGCCGATCGGATGGCTGTCGGATCGGATGGCAATCCGATCGGATGGCAATCCAATCGGACGGCAATCCGTCCCAAACGGCCTGATCGTCTTTAACACTTGATTGTTTTGAAAGTTTGCAGTTTTGACCGAGACGTTATGATAACTTGCTTAAACAACAGAAATCCCATCTCGGCTTAAGTGATCCGATCGAATAGGAACCACCCTAGTCCGACCAGCTCACAGTTCGATACGGTTGTTCATGTTCAAACCCGAAATCAGTTATCTCTCGGACAGAAATCAGATCTTGAACTAACGCATCACTAAGAAAGAGTAGAAAATCAGAACGAGCTCCAATTCTATCGGTTTTGAGTGTATTAAGTGTAAAAGAGTTGAAAGATTGTTAGAAAACCTTCCTTCAATCCTGTTAACCATGAATATGTGTAGATCTATGCAAAAACATTGATTATTCATGTGGAAATCCTTCAGATCTAAGTTGTTCTTGGTGGAATGAAGCCAAACTTTGAAGTTCATATGAACCCCATGATGACATCACCCTAGAACACCTCAAATATGGTGATTTCACGGTTAAAAGTTAAGATTCAAAGGTGAAAATGATGAAGAAGTGCGTGTAGATCTTAGAAGTACAAGATTTTGGTTGGAAACTTACAAGAATCGCGAGAAATCGAGAGAAAGAGAGCTTGAGTGCGGCTGGTTCGAGTGAGGAGCTATCACATCACAAATGATGTGACAGGAGGGTATTTATAGGGTTTCCCAAAAAGGAAAATGGTGAAGTGTCGAGTAGGTCACCGATCGGATGGCTGTCCGATCGGGTGACAACTCAATCGGGTGACAACTCGATCGGATGGCAATCCGATCGGATGGCCACTCGATCGGTTGGCCACTCGATCCTGGTGTCCGGCGTGCTGAGTTTTGTCATTCCGATTCGCGTGTTGAGCGTTGCGATGCGATTCGAGTGAGCGATGCGATAGTATTACCCATTAGTTACACAAATAACCTAACTACTATATCTAACATACAATCACTATAAATAACTTGCGTTTAGCGTTTGCGATTAGATTGCGATTGCGAGTAACACCTCAACATAACATGCACAAGTAACACATACATAGCACACTCACACGTAAAACAATATCCAGAACACATAATTCGAGTTGCGATTGCGATAGCGATTAGCGATAAGTCGATTAAACCTTGATTATTAACAGATTCTCCACATAATACAACTAAAGCGATTAAATAAATAGATTCGATTTCAAGTCAAAGAAGTCAAAACAGTAGTTGAGTAAAGAGTGACAGATCGCAATTAGCAATCTTTTTTTCCTTTGACTTCAATCTTGACTTTGACTTTGACTTTCGAAACACGGGTGTTACACATTATATATACACACACATCCATTATATATAGATATATTAAAACACGTCTGTGTTATAGTAGCACCGACCAAATTACAATATTGCCCTTTCTTGTGAAATTACAATAATGCCCTTAGTTGGGATCTAGTTGGCTAACCACTGGAAATGGAGATGTTGTCGAACGTTATTGGAAGAATGCTAGATCTTGTCGCTCCTACATGAATCCACAACAACTTCCATACACACTCTCGAAACCACCATGCTAACCATCAGATCTGTACCATAACTCCATCATCGTTGCTAGCATAAGCCCTAAGATGACGAGAATGTTATTAAACCTTGGAAACAACAAAAAATGTAGCTGGCAAATCGAAAAAAAGGTTGGAAACTTACCTTGAAACCCTAGCCGCCATAGATTGGGCCGAGAAAACCACATGCAAAGGTAGATCAGGACCGTGGTGACCTTAAACAACCGAAAATAGCCTGCCCGGTCGCTGATCTAAACCCATATGATGTTATCATCGTCATTGGACCTTCGAACAACCACATTTGCCGCCATTTAGGGGATGTTTTTTGGTCTTTGAAACACAAGAGCTGCTAATCGGTGCAATTTATATACACGTTATTGCATATTATTTAACTCTTAATTGCACCGATTTTTTATAAGATATACTCCTTTACATTGTTTTATCGTTTTGTAGACGAGTTAGAAATGACAAATTTACAAGCGGATGGAAACCTTTCAATTAAAGTGGTCACTAACTAACTTCAAGTCCGTATTTAAGAGCATGAGAACACAATGGGGGATATTGTGGGCTGGAACTAATAAAAACAAATGTATATGGGCTTGCTAACTATGTATATGGGCCGGAAAAAGGCAATGAATTGATTATTATCTTGGTATTCTATTTTGGATGGATTTCATTCAAGTATTTATTTCGTTCAATCCAATCGTGAGTAGCTATAAATCACTTGTAGTCACAACTCACAACCGGGTTGGGGGTTTTTTATTCATGACTTTGGCTTGTTAATATGTTTGAAGATTAAACAATTGTTCTCGTGTTGGAGTAAATGTTTGCAATTGTGTTTGTGTTGATACTTTTATCTTAATCCAAAAAATGTTTTATGATTGATTCACCAAACATGTTTTTTTGATTGATTCACCAAAATGGCTGTATCTTGTTGTAGTTTTGTAAAATGGTATAGATCTAACAATGAACAATATGAATCACACCAGAAATAGTGACAAAACGGTGACAAAATCTTTATTGCTTAACCAACCTAGAAAAATCCCTACCAAACCCTAGATCTCAAGAATATGAGATCTTAAACGATACAAAGTATATATTCAACAGATTATAGAAATCTGTTGAATCTCAAAAGGAACAAACAAAATAAAGGATACAGAAACTGAGATCAACACGATCTCTACTACAGACACGATCTCAACACTGAGATCTAACAACACTGGATGATGAAGATCTTCAACTCCAGATGAACAAGCACAATACAAAAATACAGAGAAAGAAAGTGAAACCTAAGAAATATCCAGAACTACTAAGAGATTCATTCTCTCTCATCCAATATATAGCTGGAACCAACCGACCTTCAAACAAGCCCCTTGATCTTTATGAACAATACACTTTAGCCCCTGATGTTACACTTTGAACCCTGAGCCCATAACAACTTCGTAACAGCTCAACCGTCCAAGATATAATCTGAACAGCCCAACAACAAACTAACAAAATATATGAAGCCCAATAATAATAAATATGTTTGAAATATGAATTAGAAAAAATATAAACCCATTTATATTTTAACAAGTTTATTGTTAACTCCATTGTGTTGTATTATGACCTATGTGATTGACTAATGGTAATCTAGTTGGTTTATGTGAAAGGTGCACGAATCATGTCTATGTGATTTGTTAAACACTAGCAGGGTGTCTGCGCGATGCGGCGAGGCGACACTTTACATTAGAAATCGAAGTTCATAAGCGAAGTCAATGATTAGTCTATTTCATTATGGTGTGCATGGTTCGATGAGTTCAATTATTATCCCGAACCGAAGTTCATCTTAAAATACCTTTATGAAATACATTATATATAGAAAGTGGGAAACCCGCGTGATGCGGCGGCGGCAAAAAATTTACAATATGGTACTCATTTTTTGTTAGTTTATCAATAATCTATATGATGATCTATTCATTAAGGATTCTTATGATGCAATGCAAATTGCGCGTAAAAAACAATTAGCAACGGATAATGGCAATCAAATACTAGATGAAAATGTAAATGTAAATAAAAACAAACGGAAATTTATAAATAAAATGGCAGCAATAGAGCAATCATAATGATGCAACAAACTCAAGATACATCTTGAATTCTTGATAAGAATTAAATAATCACAAGATTTCATTTTTTAATATAATATATGTTTTGCAGTTCTATAACTCGTAAGAGAGGTAGAATACAATTAATTAAATACTAGTGGCATCTTAGGGGTGGGATAAGACTTTGGGACCAATAGGTTCTGGGTTCGATTCTCACAAGGGGGTTTTTCGCATATTTATTAGGTTTTCTCCTGAATTGGTGTATAGTCATCATGCCTAGTGGAGATGGATGTGATCGGGTGGTTCCGCTGGTGGCACGACGATACTCCAGTGGTCCGTCAATGATCCAAATTTACCGTTAAAAAAAAAACTAATAACAAAATAACGAATTACAGTACTAAGATATGAAAGTATGAAACACAGATTATTAATAGATGAACCGAGCTGCACATTACAAACTTTGTTTTAAAAAGAGTAAATTACGTTTTTGGCCCCTGTGGTTATATCACTTTTACTATATTAGCCCAAAATAAGAATTTTTAACATATCTGTCCTCATGGTCTCTATAACTAACCATTTTGGCCCCTAAGTCTAACCATTTTGGCCCCCATGGTCTCTATAACTAACCATTTTGGCCCCCATGATATCTAGACTTAGGGGCCAAAATAGTTATAGAGACCATGGGGGCAGATATGTTAAAAATTCTTATTTTAGGCTAATATAGTAAAAATGATATAATCACACGGGCCAAAAACGTAATTTACTCTTTTAAAAAAGTATAATTCTCATATATTATACTTTTTTTTAGTTTACAAACCTAATGTGGGCTACAGTTATTCGCACTCGAAATACAAAAAAGTAAATAAAAAAGTCAAAATAATTATGGGTCATGCTATTTCCACACGCAGGAAATTATTTTCACACCTCGAAGCGCCGCGCTATGGCCATAGCGGGGAGCTTCGGTCGACAAAAGGTGATTTGATCGTTTGACTGACATAAGTTGCAGAGACATAAAGGTGATACGAGGTTGCAGGAGTCTCGTGAACCCTAAGCGCCGCGCTATGGCCAAAGCGCGGCGCTTCGACCCCAAATTTTCACTTTAAAAGGCCTCACCTGCTCAGACACAACATTCAGCATACGCGTGATTTTGTTGTTTGTCGATTTTCTTTGCTCTATTACGCGTGAAAAAACGATGTCGTGGTTAAACAACTATCTTTTCGGTCAATATTCTGACGAGTCAGTTGTTCCTGATTCTTACGAGGGGACCGCTATTTCTGACTCGTATGAGAAACCGGTCTCGTCCAACTTGAGGGAGGCAGAGGTTGTATCTGGCATTCGTTATCGTGATAACACGGTGACGCTGGATTTGAATACCCCTGTGGAGGACCCTTACGCACAACAAGGTTATTCGAATTTCGGTTACGGTGGCGAGTACAGCTTTGTACAACAGGAGTGTGGTCCAAACGACAGTTACGGTTGTCAACAGAGCTTACAAGGTTATTCGAATTTCGGTTACGGTGGCGAGCACAACTTTGTACAGCCGGAGTGTTATCCAAACCACAGTTACGGTTGTCAACCGAGCTTTGAACATCAAGTATATTCGGACCTCGGTGACGATGGTGAGCCGGGGGATGTGTCTGTTGACGAGGAAGGCTGTTACCCGGTTACGTTTTCGTTTGATACAACGCAGACCTTTTCGTCACGTAAAGAGTTGGTGCGTTGGGTACAAGACACGGCAAAAGACAACGGTTACCTCATTGTGACTAAGAGGTCGAATAAAAGAGGAGAGAATTACAAGATTTGGTTTCAATGTACTTTTGGTGGGGAGCATAAGAGTATAGCTACACAGAGGAAAACGGGTAGCAAGAAAATAGGCTGCCCGTTCGAGATGATCGGGTTTTCGGAATCATCCGGAAGTGTTTGGAGGATCGAGGTGACGAAGGCGAAGCATAACCACACTCCTATTGAACACTTAGAGGGTCACGCGTATGCGAGAAGGCTTTCTTCGGAGGATAAAAAACTGGTTAAGAAGCTGGCAGAGCAAGACATTCCCAACCAAAGTATCTGGCGAACGCTGACAGAGCAAGACATTCTCAGAAAGGTTTCAATATATGCGATTGAGCTTTTGAGTAGGGAACTAAAACGTAAGGAAGACGGGTTGAGAGCCTACGGTGCAAGCTGTGGTTGCCAACTTTTTACCAGCTGTGGTTTGCCATGTGCCTGTCGTTTGGAAAAGTTGGAAAATCATGGTAATTAATATCTTTGACCTTTCTCGTTATGATTTTGCCACCTAATTTGTTTTCGTCCACAGGTCAGCAAATCCGTATCACACACATAGACGTGTTCTGGAAGAAGCTTGACTTCAAGCCTGCAAAGACTAAGATAGAGGATATCGATGTAGACGCGGAATTTGAAAAATTGAAACAACAGATCGATCCAACACCCACTCAAGTGAAAAGGAGCTTCTTTGAAAAATTTCAGCAAATCCTCAATCCAGGGAACAATAACAAAAAACCTCCTGCTGTTCTGAAGAAAACTCGTGGTCGCCCAACATTGAAAACGCAGGAAGAAAGAAAGGTTGAAGCCGCTAGAAAAAGCTCGTACATTCCGTCGGAAGAAACTTGGGTCGAGGCCTCAGACGATCATCCCCGTCACAGCTCGTACATATCACCCGAAGATTCTAGAAGACAAAAGAATACCAAACCGATCAACCTACGTCCTAAGACGGATATAGCGATCCACAACTACGCATCTCAGATTCCCGAAGTGATCCATCCATACATCGTTAGAATAAAGGACGTGAAACCAGATGGTCATTGTGGGTTTCGATCGGTGGCTGTTGGGCTAGGAGTGAAACAAAATTCATATTTGATGATCCGGAAACAACTTATAAAGGAGTTACGTACGAACGAATCGCTTTGGAGGCAGGTTTTCGATCCGGAAAACATAGGACATTATGATGCGCTGGTTAGACGGATCGATTTCAAGGGGGTGGGACGAGCAGATATCGAAAATTACATGACGATGCCTGAGACGGGGTTTCTTATTGCCCAACGATATGGTGTGATTGTTCACACCTTCGACATGCGTGGGAGCGATACAATTTTCCCTCTGCTGGGCGGGCCAAACGAAGCTGAGCAACCTCACCTGGTGGTTGCGGTTGTGTTCGTCGACCATGGGCATTTCATACATGTAGAGCTTGGAGGTTGTTATCCAATGCCTCCCCCAAACCTACTCTGGACAGCGAACAGAACAGAGCGCGCAGCAGCCTGGCATACATTATAAAGGGATCAGATCAACGCGTACGAAATGCTTACGTATCGTGCCCCTGACCTTAATGTAACCCCATATGTTCACGATGTATGTTAAATGTGTTTAATAATAATCACGTTTGTGTTTGTTCAATATATGCGTTACATCACGTTAAAAACCGAATGTCACCGACACGACCCAAAATGACAATATACATCATAATACTACAATTAATGACAATATACATCATAATACTACAATTAATGAAAAAATACGTCATGTTCATGTACCGTAGGCGGCTGATACACATAACACCTCTCACAGGAGTACTTGTGCTTTCAAACCAAAATGATACGATATAACGGAATAAGACATCACACGTAACCGATTTGATCCGGAACTTGCAGTATAGTCCATATATAATAAAAAATGATGTATAATGGAAAAATCGTAAATTTTAGACTATTATCGACGCGTTTGTGAATTAAAAACAATTTTAAAAAAATAAAAAAAGGCCCTAAACGCCCCGCTTTGACCTAAACGCCCCGCTTTGACCTCAAAGCGCCGCGCTATGGCCATAGCGGGGCGCTTCGATCCCTCGTTTAAACCAAAGCGGGGCAGCTTCTCCCCCATTTCAAACCCCCCCCCCACACACACACACAAGGTGCGATTTACACACACTTGAGCCGGATCATCAACGTTTTCAAGCTTTCAACCGCTAAAAGGTACGATCGAACTTCATTTATTGTTTTGGTTCAAGTTATGTGTTTCAGTTTGTTTGATTTTTATTTGATTTGGGCGTTTGGATCGATCTGCTGGGGCTGTTCTTCATAACGAAGAACCAAAGCGCCGCGCCGAGGCCAAAGCGCGGCGCTTTGGTTCATTTTTATTTTTTTTTATATTATTTGTTTAATAATATTTGTTTAATATTATTTTTTTAATATTGTTTGTTTATTATTTAAATTATATTTAATATTATTTGTTTATTATTTAAATTGTTTAAATAATATTATTTGTTTATTATTTTATATTTAATATTATTTGTTTATTATTTAAATTGTTTAAATAATATTATTTGTTTATTATTTTATATTTAATATTATTTGTTTATTATTTTATATTTAATATTATTTGTTTATTATCTTTTCAACGTGCAGGGATGGATTCCTCCGATGACGAGATTGAGCATATGGAGGCTGAGGTAGATGTGGGAGAGGAGGGAGAGCCGGCATGTCCGTACCTGCAGTTTCCGCAGGGGTCACGGGCGAGGGGGAGATGCGCTAGGTTGCGCACCATAGAGATTGGGGCGCACGTAGAGATAGACTGGGACCTGCTGGAGACCGTGGGAGAGGCCGCGCGGGCGCGTGATATAGTTGGACTGGATACTCCTTGGTCGCGCCTATTTGAGATAGCGATGGAGGACTCGTACCTTGAGCTTACGGTCGAGTTTCTTTCCACGTTTACATACGCGCCGCATCCGGCGGATTACGTGGAGGACCCGGATTTTCCAGTTCACGAGGTTACATTCCGTCTCGCCGGTCAGGACTTTCAGATGAGCGTGCGGCAGTTTGCTGTCCATACAGGTTTGTACACAGAGCCCGAGCTTGATACTGATTTATATACGCAGGCGGTTACGGGGATGGACAGGCAGACCCTTATCAGTTTCTGGAGGGCCATTTCCAGGGTTCCCTTTGGGAAATCCTGGCAAAAGGCCACCTCCATTAGAGACCCCTTGTTCCGATACCTGCACCATGTTATCGCGGCAACTATCGTGCCGCGGGGTTCCAGCAGGGAGAAGGTCAACCTCAGTGACCTTTTCTTTCTATACTGCCTACTGCGCCGCCAGCCCTGCGATCTAGCAGCCTGCCTGGCAGATTACTTTGCTACAGCATACCACCGGCAGCTCCGCGGGTACGTGCACACTGGCTCATACATCACCGCCATTGCACGCTCGCTAGGGCTCGTGCCCGAGCATGATACGGAGCTGTCCGATCCGGTCCCGTCTACCAGGTTGGGCCGCGCGTCAGTATCTTCCATGCAGATCACCCGTACCTTTGATGTTGGTCTGAGGTTTAAGGGAGGTGACGGGCTGATTTGGCATCCGGAGGTGGTGCCGGAGGTCATCCCGGTTGTTATTGAGGTGAGGCCTGGAGTGTTAGCCCCTCCTGATGTTCAGGCGGCCGCTCGGCAGGCTCAGCTATAGGCTCTGGGACTCGATCAGTTCCCGGGCCAGCCTCAGGCTGAGGCTCAGGCTCAGGCTCAGCCTCAGGCTCAGGCTCAGGCTCAGCCTGTATTAGAGGATCCGGCTCAGGAGGAGCATGTCGAGGAGATCCCGGTACCACCAGTTCAGCCAGCTCCTGAGCCGCCACAGTACCCGCAACACGTTTACGTTGACCTGCCTCCGGTAGCGCGTGAGGTGGCTCGGGACTTCGACCGGCGCCTCAGACGCCAAGGCGCACGCATTGACTGGATCATCGAGACGCTCGTTGCTCTACGAGAGCTCGCTGGGTTGCCTCCACTTCCCCTCCCACCTTCCCCACCGCACGAGGATTAGTACCTTAGTTTGTTTGTATAGTGATTTGTTATGTATTATGTACTCAGTTGTACCTTTTTGTTTTGTATGTACAAACTGATATATATAAATATATATATTGCAGTTAATCTTCTATTTACATCACGTTGGTTTTGGATTGTTTACGTTTAATTCTTATGGCTTTTTGTACATTTTATTTAACGTGTTCGTTTAATTTAACAAAATAAGCAAGGTTAACAGTTTATAAAGACGCACTTATATTATATACGTTCTATAAAAATAATGACGTAAAAAAACGTAATTATAAAACAACTATGAATTATATGTAACTAATATTTTATAATAATAATAAAACTCAAATACAATTTTTTCCTCCAAAAAACACTACCAAACTAACTGATGTGCTAAAAGTGGTCAACTAAATATAAACTAAATTAACCCTAAATTAGACACCTAAATTTTAAATTTATAAAACTAAGACTCTCTAATCTAGACCACACAACCGGCAAGTGTACCGGTCAATGTAGTATAGCCTAAGTAAGTCCGAGTATCGAACCCACGAGACTCTACTGACTACGTTAACTAGACTCGACTAACTTAACTGACTCTAACCTAACTGTACTTAACTGTTTCGTTGTTTGGGGGGGGGTTACGGAAAAACTAAGGAAATCTATATTAAACTAATTAATTAACTAAGAACTAGACTAATACAAAATAGAGCTAAGGCTTGATTCAGATGAGATTGACGACTACCTAGGCTTGAATCCAGTTTAACTAGGAATGGACTTCTAACGGTATTATTGTTGTATGGAGCCGGGATCGTAAAATACTAAACCTTAAGGTATTTCAATGCTAAGACTTCCCGACCCTTCTCAGGAAGAAACCTAGGAAACCCTACAAGGCTGTTATGAACACCGACTGTTAGACTTCCTCTCAGTCCTCTAACGACTCTAAAAGTGCCCTAATACGACTATCTACCTCTCAGCGCGACAGTCTAAGGCAATCCTAGATTCTAACTTGGTTTAATAGACACAAATGCAATTAGGGAAATAAGATCGACTTCTCTCAAAACCTATCTTAGATATATATTGCACTGAGACCTAATAACTAACTCGAGCCTCTCAGCGACAAGTTAAGCAGAATACTTAATTCTAACTGTATTTTAATTACTGTTTCTAGGGCTATTGGCCAATTTACCCAACGATCACCCGGACCCGCAAAGGTGCAAATAATCAACACAAATCCCTTATATGAAAGACATTCATCAGAACTCGTGTGAAACAGCAAGCAATCAACAATCAAAAGTAAATACGCATGTGCACCAAATCAGAAATTCTAGAACACTTTACTTTCATAAATCAATCCATACAAATAATAAAAACCGTTAAAAGATCCAAACTTTAATCAAACTATCATCTAACCTAGGAAGTTTAGAAAATTAGCCAAGAATCATAGCCAAGAACAAGAAACAAGTCTCAAATAAATAACAAATCATAGTATCAAGTTGAAAGAAACACAAAGTCTTTAAAACTGAATACTAATAAATTGCAAACCCAGACTTAATTCTTGACCGCGGCTTGAACCCTCGCCAATCTTCTTCTTGTCTTTAAAATTCGTCCTTCTGATCACGTCTGTTCGTGCAGCTCCAGGTATGCACCTGATGTCTTCTTCTCACGCACGTCTGATGCCCCCCCGATTGTATGATGGTGATATTGTTATATGTATCGGGCTTAGGGTTTTATTAAGTGTTCACAATATAATTCACAAAACCCAATATCCACTCACATCCAATAGTGTTTCAAGGCCCATATCATATCCAAGATTCACGAAAACATGCTGGCCGAATGTATTTTTGGTGGCCCACTAATTTTTATTATGCCTTTGATTCCTCTTATAATTCGTCCAGCCTTCATTACTTCACAATATTATATATATTTTTTTCCTTGTGTTGCTTATGCCTTTAATAATAATATAGAGATAGCGGGCTCGGTCCACTCAAGAAAAACAGCGGCAATTTTAATTCAGTAACTGGCACCGCACTCTGCCCAACTGACTGGTTATTTCTGTATTACTCATTTTTGCTCCATTTGCACCAGAACCTGCCAAAACACAATAAAATATAATATAACACTAAAACTAAATAAAACAAATAAAAACTATACAAAAATTATACAATCTACACGGGACAAGTATGTGTATTTTACCCCACATCACTAACCCACATCCCACCTATTTCAAAAAAAAAAACAACACAAACTCCTGCCCACGCTTTTTGTCTTTTTGCACACTCAAAGTGTCACGGCCCCCGACCCGGTTTGACCCGTTTCAGGAGCCGCGGGACAGAAATCCCGTGGTATTTAATTAATTGAGTTTAACAGCGGAAGTTTTCATCAGGATCTTTTTAATTTGCAAAAATATTTCCCGATTATTTTATTTCACAATTCGGAATAAAACCCGATAATTTACAATAGTTTGATTTCAAGAAGAAATCTTTTATTTTTACAAAACATGTTTCTTTATTTTATACTGAGCCACTTCCTTGAGCTTGTAGTGCTATATGACACTTTTCCTGATTCATAACAGGTCACCTGAAACATGTTTGAAAAAGGTTTTGTCAGCGGGAAATACTGAGTGAATCATTCTATTTTGCATAATGATGCATAGTTATTAATTACAGCATAAGAGCGATTACAATGGCTTCTATCTTATTTTTATCTGGCCTTCTGTCACAATGGTGACAAGTCACAATGGTGACGATGGTCATACCACTATTTAGATCAATGAACCTAAATAGTGATGATTATCCCTGTAGGTCAATGAACCTAACAGTGATTATCCCGAGTAGGTCAATAAACCTAATTGGGAGAAAATTAGTAATGTGCACAATACCCCACTAACCAGTAATTCAAGATATCCACGACTTAGTCCCTGTAATTATAACCTTAAAAATAATTTGAGGTATTGTAAAACAGTTGATAAAAAGAGAATGACTCACAAACTGTGAGAAAAGGAGAATGACTCACATTGCAAATTTATACGGGCAGAGTTTGGCCTACTGATTTAGCCTTTTAAACCTAAATTTTTATAACAGGCACACAATTCGGGGTTAGTAATCAATCCAGCATTTACGATAACTCACGAGATCAACCCTCACAACGAATGACAAAGTGCTATGCTTAAACATCCATCGAATTAACGACTAATGACAAAGCATCACCCTAATGTGGGCAGCACTTAAACATTCATTGAGTACATTGATCGATCGGACAATGAATCGTAATAGCGATCGTGCTAATACCCTAATTGCGGCGTCGATTTAGTGCCTGTGTGTGTTAATTGTGATAAACAGACAATATCTCAGCGTAGAATTGGAATTCTAACGTCGTTTCAACTCCCAGAATCAAGTCCCAAGCTCCTGTATTTATAGGTGAATTTTGTCCCTTAGGCGGCCCGCGTGAGATATAAGCTTATCCTTACGCGGCCCGCGTAACAACAACTTTCATGTATAGGGTTGCCACGTGTGGGACTAGCTCAGCTGAGTCGACGATTTCTGAAAATTCCTTTCTGCCTACGTTTTAAGTGGATAATCGTCAATAGGGTTTAACCCCCCCTGAGTTTTAGGGGCCCTAATCCTGATTCTGATTTTTCTAAAAATCTTAGGGTTTGTGCAGAATCACTTGGGTTTCTCAATTAGGGTTTCCTATTGGTCAATTAAAGTAATAATTTAGTACTTTTTGATGAGAGTTGTTACATTCTCCCCACCTTAAGAAAAATCTCGTCCTCGAGATTTACCGGAATAATTGAGGATACTTTCGCTTCATTTCTGATTCCAGCTCCCAAGTGTATTCAGTTCCTTTCTTTGAATCCCATCTAATTTTGACTAAAATTAGTCGTTTATATTTTGAGAAACTTGATCTTTCGATCCTCAATTTGAAATGGTTTCTCAACAAATTTCAGCTTTGCGTTTATCTATATATATCACAGAGGTACTACCAGTGATTCGTTTGATAAACATTTCTTGAGATTGGATACATGAAATATATCATGTACTCCAACTAACTCTTCCTGGTAGTTGTAAACGATAAGCAATTGTTCCTATACATTGGATCACTAGGAATGGTCCTACGTATCTTTGGACTTAGTTTTCCTTTCTTACCAAATCTACCAACTCCTTTCCAAGGAGATACTTTTAATAGCATTTTGTCTCCAACTCGAACTCCAACGGCTTTCCTTTATTATCTGTATAACTCTTCTGGTGATCTCTAGCCGTTTTCAGTCTTTTCTTCGTGATACTGAATATCACAGTTGTAGTTCACTTAGGATTTTCATCCATTTCCTTTGCCTCATGTTTAATTCTTTTTGCCCAAAAATATATATCTTAAATTCTTATGATCCGTATAGACAGTAAACTTACTTCTATACAGATAATGTCTCCAAATCTTAAGGCAAAAATTATGGCTCCAAGTTATAAGTTATGCGTTGTATAATTTTCTTCGTGCCTTTTCAACTGTCTTGAAGCATACGCAATTACCTTCTTGCGTTGCATAAGCACACATCCTAATCCTAGTTTTGAAGCATTATAATATACTTCAAAATCTTCAGTTCCTTCTGGTAAACTAAAATTTATGATTTAAGATCCTAAAGGTTTCTTCTTGTTTAGGTCCTTATTCAAACTTAACTGTTTTACATGTTAGCTTAGTTAATGGTATAGCTATTTTGGAAAAATCCTTAATATAGTGTCCGATTAAACTTATAAAACTTCTATTTTCCATTGCGGATTGCAGAATCTTCCGTTTGATAATTGTGCTATCTTAACAAAATTTACGTGAATACCTTCATGATTCACCATATGACCTAGAAATTGCACTTCTGACAACCCAAATTCTCACTTCGAGAAATTGGCGTAAAGCTTCTCTTTTCTTAAAAATGCTTAAGAGTGTATGCAAGTACTGACAATGTCCTTTCTGACTTTTGGAATAAATAAGTATATCGTCTATGAAGATAATTATAAATTTATCCAAATATAGTTTACAAATCCTATTCATCATGTCCATGAATACTGGAGATGTATTCGTTAATCCGAAGGGTATGATTGTAAACTCGTAATGACCATACCTAATTCTGAAAATAATTTTAGGTATGTCTTTCTCTTGTACTTTTAATTGATGATAACCGAAACATAAGTCGATCTTAGAAACTATTTATCTTCCTGGAATTGATCGAATAAATCATTAATTCTAAGTAATGGGTATCGATTCTTAATTATAACTTTATTCAATTCCCTATAATCAATACACATTTTCATCGAAACCTCCTTTTTCTTAACAAACAACATTGTGTTAACCTTGGCTATTGGTATAATTCCTGGAATTAGATGAATCTTAAATTCTATCTCCCTATCTAGTGGTAATCCAGGTAAATCTTCTGGAAATACATCTGGGTATTCTGAAATTACAGAAATTTCCATAATTTCTTTATCTTTAGTATTGATGATTACTGAAATCATATATACTATTCCTTGCTTTTGTTCATAACTAACAACTTTCATTAGATATGAACTTTATGGGTTTATAGGGTTTTATCTCCTGTAATCATTATTACTTCTCCAGTGGTTGCACAAATTTCTATGGAATTATTATCATAGATAATTCGAGCATACTTGTTTTACTAATCAATCCATTCTTAGCACAACCTTGATTTCAACTAATTTCATAGGTAATAGGGTTGCAGAAAATTTAGAACTTAAAAGTTCTATTTCTATGTTTTGCAGAACCTTATTTATCTTAACTAAATTCCCATCTGCCAATTCTACTGTAGAAATTTATCTAATGCTGGTTAACGGTAAGTTAAGAGTTTGGCAGAGTAAAGTATTTATAAAACTTTGGTTTACACCAGAGTCAAATAATACTATTGTGTAAACGTTGTAAGCTAAGAACATACCGGTTATCACATCTGGAATCATCTCGGCTTCTTGAGTAGTCAGCTGGAAGGCTCTTACATTCCTTTTTGCTCCTTCTGCTGGTTTGGCTTGATTATCAACTGGTTTATTCAGTTTTGGACAATCTGGCCTAAGATGTCCAGTTTCTCTACAGTTGTAGCAAACTGAAAATTTCTTCCTCCTACAGTCTTCTTCTTGATGCCCTGGAATCTTGCAAAAATTGCAATATCCTTTACATCTTCCGAAATGCTTCCTTTTGCAGAAATTGCAAAATGGACTAGTGGTAGATTGCCCATTCTCTCTTTTCTTGAAATTGTTATGGTTACCCGAACGGAATTCTTGGGTAATCTTTTGGGCTACTTCCTTCCTTCTATTTTCTTCTCTTGTCCGTACTAGCTCGTCAGTCAGAGTATTGGCTAATTCTACTGCATCATCAATCGTATGAGGTTTCGCAGCCTTGACGATATTACGGATTTCGGAAATTAATCCCCAAATATAACGAGAAATAAGTACCGGCTCTGGCGAAGCCAGCGTTGGTACCACTCTAGCATACTCGAAAAATGTCGTAGTATACCCTCGACAATCTACATCCACCATCCGGTGGGTTAGAAACTTATTTGTCATTTGTTCCTTTTCATACTCAGGACAGAATTTTCTTTCTACAAGACTCTTAAATTCTTTCCATTTCATGGCATAAGCCCTATTTCTTCCTTTAGCCTGTAACACTGTGTTCCACCATTCTAGCGCCACTTCTTTGAAAAGATTTGACGCGTACATGACCTGATCATCCTGAGCACATTTACTTATGGCAATTACTGCCTCGGCTTTCTCTAACCAACGCAGTGCCGCAGTCGCTCCTTCATTGCCTGCAAACTCAGTGGGTTTACAAGCAAGAAATTCTTTGTAAGTGCAACCAGGCGTTGCAGTTTTCCTTTTCTTAGGGAGCGGAGCTTGCCGTGGTTCATTATCATGATTAACATGATTATTACCTCCGTTTACGCTATTACTGAAGTTATCTTCAGAAATATGTTTACTAGGAACAACTTGTTGCGGTTCGATTGTATTTTTAACAGCAGCAATGATTGCTGGAATAGCATTGGCTATCCCTTGAGCAACTATTCCTGGAATAGCGTTGGCTATCCCTTGAGCAATTATATTTTCTATATCTTGCCTAGTCACATATTGGTCCCCCGGTTGTTGCTCAGATTGATTAACCTCATTAACTGGTTCATTATTAGCGTTTTCCATCTGATATCTAATTTATAGATAAATGATTAGTATAAAAGAAATAATCCAAGATCACAATTAGTTGCACATAATCACGTAAACGAATATACAACCAAAATTGTAAATTTTCTAATATTTTGTTTGTTGTATAGATTATATCATACTTCTATATACAACCGTTTTATTATTTATTTTACACAAACTGATTTTACTATTACTATTACACGATCACAGTTTCATAATCCCCTATCCTTTGTCAGGTGGTATTCTAGTAACGGCGTTCCTTTTCATCGTATTTCCAAGAGATCTGTCCCAAAATTTCTTGGATCCTATTCCCAGCATCCATTTTGTCAAAATGACGAAGTTCAGTCATATTCTCATTACTCATTGGTGAATTTGGTAAAGGTTCTGGATTGAACTTAGGAAAAAGCTTATAAGGATGGTTTTGTAACAGTATTTCATTATTCAACCATTCGTCTATTTGCCAGTGGATTGAAGGGTTTGGAATAGCTGGTTCTACTTTCATTGGTAGTTGTGTTTCAAGAGAATGAATAAAATCATTTTCATTAATAGGCTCAATAGTATCATCGGTTGCCATTATAAAATCTAGTTCTTCTTGAGATGGTAACCCCTCAATTTGCCTAGAGCTTTCTCCAATTTCCATTTTCTTAGACTTAGGTTTCTCAAGAGGTAAAGCGTTGAATTCTATAGGTTCTTCTATGTCTGGAATATACCTATTGAAATCTCTGGAAACTTCTATTCTTACTGGATAGAGATTTAAATTCTGAAGGGCTTCCGACAGATCACTCATGCTGTTTACACAATTACTAAGTTAAAAATCATAGCAAAACTTTATAGAAAAACTTTTAAATTTTATTTCATATTGGGTAACTATGAAACAACCGAATATGAAAACATACTAAGTTTTATTTGTAAATTTATTTATTGAATAAGGTTTCTAGACTGTATATAATAAAAGTGCTAAACTTTTGAATCAGAATATATTTTTTTTTTACTACTACAGTAGCTAACATATAAAAATCTGCCCATACTGTTCAAAATTAGTCAGATAATAAAACATATAATCACAAAATAGCAATTAATAAAAATTAAGTATTTTCTAAATACTTAATTGGCTTAAATCAGTGGCTCGATAAGTGGCTCTGATACCACCTTTTTCTGTCACGGCCCCGACCCGGTTTGACCCGTTTCAGGAGCCACGGGACAGAAATCCCGTGGTATTTAATTAATTGAGTTTAACAGCGGAAGTTTTCATCAGGATCTTTTTAATTTGCAAAAATATTTCCCGATTATTTTATTTCACAATTCGGAATAAAACCCGATAATTTACAATAGTTTGATTTCAAGAAGAAATCTTTTATTTTTACAAAACATGTTTCTTTATTTTATACTGAGCCACTTCCTTGAGCTTGTAGTGCTATATGGCACTTTTCCTGATTCATAACAGGTCACCTGAAACATGTTTGAAAAAGGTTTTGTCAGCGGGAAATACTGAGTGAATTATTCTATTTTGCATAATGATGCATAGTTATTAATTACAGCATAAGAGCGATTACAATGGCTTCTATCTTATTTTTATCTGGCCTTCTGTCACAATGGTGACAAGTCACAATGGTGACGATGGTCATACCACTATTTAGATCAATGAACCTAAATAGTGATGATTATCCCTGTAGGTCAATGAACCTAACAGTGATTATCCCGAGTAGGTCAATGAACCTAATTGGGAGAAAATTAGTAATGTGCACAATACCCCACTAACCAGTAATTCAAGATATCCACGACTTAGTCCCTGTAATTATAACCTTAAAAATAATTTGAGGTATTGTAAAACAGTTGATAAAAAGAGAATGACTCACAAACTGTGAGAAAAGGAGAATGACTCACAAACTGTGAGAAAAGGAGAATGACTCACATTGCAAATTTATACGGGCAGAGTTTGGCCTACTGATTTAGCCTTTTCAACCTAAATTTTTATAACAGGCATACAATTCGGGGTTAGTAATCAATCCAGCATTTACGATAACTCACGAGATCAACCCTCACAACGAATGACAAAGTGCTATGCTTAAACATCCATCGAATTAACGACTAATGACAAAGCATCACCCTAATGTGGGCAGCACTTAAACATTCATTGAGTACATTGATCGATCGGACAATGAATCGTAATAGCGATCGTGCTAATACCCTAATTGCGGCGTCGATTTAGTGCCTGTGTGTGTTAATTGTGATAAACAGACAATATCTCAGCGTAGAATTGGAATTCTAACGTCGTTTCAACTCCCAGAATCAAGTCCCAAGCTCCTGTATTTATAGGTGAATTTTGTCCCTTAGGCGGCCCGCGTGAGATATAAGCTTATCCTTACGCGGCCCGCGTAACAACAACTTTCATGTATAGGGTTGCCACGTGTGGGACTAGCTCAGCTGAGTCGACGATTTCTGAAAATTCCTTTCTGCCTACGTTTTAAGTGGATAATCGTCAATAGGGTTTAACCCCCCCTGAGTTTTAGGGGCCCTAATCCTGATTCTGATTTTTCTGAAAATCTTAGGGTTTGTGCAGAATCACTTGGGTTTCTCAATTAGGGTTTCCTATTGGTCAATTAAAGTAATAATTTAGTACTTTTTGATGAGAGTTGTTACACAAAGCGCCCCGCTTTGGCCATAGCGGGGCGCTTTGGCCAAAGCGGGGCGCTTTGAGTGTGCAAAAAGACAAAGACCGTGTGCGAATAGACCAGGCCATAATTATAACAGACAATTTACATTTAACAATTATATGAGAACATACAAGCTCACAACCTGCAAAAAAACCGCCTTTTTAGTCATCATTTATAATCTAAGCTTCAGATCCCTATATATATGTTATCAATCATGCTTTTTAAAAGGAGAAATGCCCCAAGGATTGTCAAGCTACTCTAGTTGAGCAGACATAACCAAGCGACCAACTGGACCAGAATGTACCCACACCTTCTTCCATCCACAAAATATATGAAAAAACGTATTAACATATGACAGTACATATTAAAAGGATGATGGCTCTGTTACCTCTACATGAAAAAGCCCAGAAACCAAGGCATACACCTCAAAGCAATCCTTCTTTAAAATCAAATTTCAAAACCAGTTAAATAAATCAAAAGACTGTTAGACCCTTTACCTTCAATTAGTTTATGAACAAAAGAAGATACAAAAACAGAAGAAAATATTAAGGAAATAGAAAAGGATATACAACCAACTTACAACTCTATGTGCATTGATCTTACCCAATCGGCAGGAGGGCCAACTTCCACAACCAGTGACCCCAATATGAGAAAATCATTATAACATGTGTGCCAATGTAACCAGATTTGAATGACCATTTTCTTCATTTATTCATAAAGAAAAAGTTCATATAAACTTATGCTTCATGATTTATTTAATACAAATTCAAATGGTTAACAAAAAATAATTTGTTTAACAAAGAACATGTTGAAAGTCACCAAAAGTGTATTGTCAAAGCTTATCTCTTAGATCACCTTATTTATAGGCATGGATTATTGTTGTAATAATATTTATTACATAAAAAGGTGTTTTCAGGTTAATCCAACCGGACCGGATCCATACCTATTTTGGTCGACTTAAAAGGAATGACTTGCAAGATCACGTCTTTGATCAACAAAGTTGACAATTAAGTGAAAAGATTCATCAAATTCAAAACAAAGCTGTTAACGTTTATAGTTATAAAACAATGATCAACTTTAAATACATCCGAATTTGATCACCAAACTAAATTCCGATAAATTTGATTAAAAATAAATATACAAATTGCACTAGGGTATGGTTTGCAATCATCCGTACCTAGTGAACTATGGTTTGAAGCACGGTCATGGGATTTGCATGAGCTAACATTGCAACCATCCTTCAAAGTTGCTTTAAATTTTCCTTTGCAAGCCGTTTCAAGATCCTTTTCGTGTCCAGCTGCAACAAAAACATACGATTAAATATAATTCTAGAATAATCAAAGGGCAATTGAGTGTAATAGTAATATTGTATAACATTTGTTGTCTTCTTTGCAGATAGAACCATGGGTTGCACTCATTATCCTTTTCCCATTCCCCTAAAATCGGTTGAACAACAAAGAGGTTTTGAGTCCTCTCTTTAGTAACATTTAGACATTTTAGGGTTTGAAGGTTACCTTCGCGGTCACTAAACGTTAACGTGGAAGAAAGCAGGGACGTCGGTTGTCTATGGTCATTGTGAAACCGTAGCGCCACCGCCGTCGGGGTTTGCGATCAGTGGCGGGTCCAGGGGTGTTTTGGTGGTTCCCGGGAACCCCCTCGGTTTGGAAAAAATGAAAAAAATAGTGGAAATTTTATATGATTTAAAAAAAATAGTGAGAATTAGTGAAAATCTACCAAAAGGAACCCGGTGAAAAAAGTTTTTGGATCCACCACTGTTTGCGATTGTTACCAACTTATTCATATTTGGCCACTCTGAAGGCCATCAACCATTGTTGTAACCGGTGGCCGGAAGCCACCAGTTCTCTCCCTCACTCTAGCATCTCGTTCTTTGCAAATGAAAAGAGAAGGCAGGATTATCGGTGTTTGAGATGCGGAGCGTGAATTCAAAATTGAGAGAGTCGTAAACGAGAGATAAGGAGAAAGAAGTTAAGATATGCGAATAGTTTAGGCGGGATTTCTCTAGTTTTCTATGCTTCGTGAAACCTTTAAATTTTAAAAGGAAAAACAATATCAACCTTTTCAAACTAAATTTGCTTCATGTATACTTTATGATATACTTGTACTCTAAGCATTATGTACTTGTACATTTGAATCCATACATTGATACTAACTAAAAGTATCGACATGTCTAATGCATCGTCTAATTGTACTTTTTAATCTATACGTCAACATTGGCCAAGACAACCATTGGAATTTCGATAGAAATGAGTAGATCGTCGCAGTACCTTTAGATTTTTTTAAACATTATAGTTTATATTGTTTTGGCAAGAATACGTAAACGATATATAAGTTTGTTGTGGAGGGGGAAAAGTGTAACTAATTATCTATAATTTTGTTAAAATTCAAGGATTTAAGTATAATAAAATGCGGGACTAAAATATAATTAGTGTTTAAAAGACCAATTTACCCTCTTTAGGGGTGTTTCTATAAATTAAGAGGGGAAAAGTTCTTACTTTTTTGGTATCTTAAAATGTCTCTCCCTCATAATATAGTATAGTATAGATATTAGTATATTTACAAATGAGTAAATTTCACTTTTTGTCCTTTATGTATTATCTGAATTTTGAAACGTGCCCTTTAAAAGTTTTAATTTCAATTTATGTCCTTAAATCACATGTTTTATATTACATTAAGTCCTTTACACGAAACTGAGTTAAATTACTCAGTTAGGTTTGTTTAATGCAAGGGTATTATTGGTATTTTAATGAAATTTACTCTAATTAATAATACAAAAGATAAACTATTAATCTTTGACTAAAAAATGAAGAATATTCAAAAAGAACTCCCAAAACCGCCACCAATATATGCCCCAAATTGCTCTGTTTCTAATCATGCTTCAACACCAAAACCCTAACCATTAAATGGGTCTCTGTGTCGGAAAGCATGTAAATGTTGCTCATGTTTCTTCCACACGGTTAATGAGTGAGCTCTCTTTTTCAATAAAAATCAAAACTTCATAATCTTTTTTAACAAATTTGATCTGGGTTTTTGTTTTTGAAAATATTGTTGTTACATAGGATGCACATGCTCTTATTTTTAATAAAAATCAAAACCTTACAATCTTTTTGACTAAATATGATCTGGGTTTGTCAATTTATCAAAAATTTTCAATAAAATTCAAAACGTTATAATCTTTATCAACAGATATGATCTGGGTTTGTGATCTTCTTGATAATCTTGTTGTTACATAAGATGCACATGCTTTCTTTTTCAATAAAAATAAAAAAATTACAATCCTTTTTACCAAATATGATCTGGGTTTATGATTTTATCAAAATCTTTCATTAAAAATCAAAACATTATAATTTTTGTTAACAAATATGATCTGGATTTGTGATTTTATCAAAATTCTTGTTATTACAGAGGAAGCTATTAACCAAAGGGAAATAAATCAAGAAGCAAGTAAGAAGAAAATCAAGAAAGCTTCAATCTTGAATGAAAATGGGATTTCTAATAAATCACCAAAACCCTCAATTTCTTACAAGTCACCAAAACCCCTTAAAAACCCTATCTTTTGACCTAATCCATTAAACAGTTCATCAAATAAATATGTAGCTAAAATTACATGTTGAAAGCTTTGAATGGAAATAAGATTTCTAAGTTGCAGGTCTAAAGTTTTGAACGAAAATTAAAGGTCGTAGGTTATGAATGTGAAGCAGAGGATGATGATTGAAGTTGGTTGCTAGATGTTAGGGGCAACCGTCGGTGCCCGAAATTGGAGAAAACAATATTGCAGTGGGGCTGGTTGTTACCGGCGAGGTGGTGATGGGGATGTGAGGTGGTTGTGACGGAGACGGTGGTGTTCTAGAGAGGGGGGGGGGGGGGGGGGGAATCGCTACTTCCTTTCCACACCCACAAAGCACCATTTTATCAACCTTGAAACCCTAATATGCAGATAATCAACCTTGAAACCGTAATTGAGGAAGAAGATGCAGATAAGAGGGGATATAAAGGGGCGAGTAAAAAAGTAAAAAGATAAAATACCAATAATACCCTTGCATTAAATAAACCTAACTGAGTAATTTAACTCAGTTTGGTGTAAAGGACTTAAAGTGATATAAAACATGTTATTTAAGGACATAAACTGAAATTAAAATTTTTAAAGGGCACGTTTCAAAATTCAGATAATACATAAAGAACAAATAAAGCAAATGATTAGACCCCAAACCGAAAGTGACTATATTTCAACATCAATATGAATTTGTTACCATGCACTAACTTCCTCGACACTCTTCTTACCCTTGCTAGTCTTAGGTGAGTAGGTACATTCTCTTTAATTTTTATCTGGGCATCGCTGAACCGCTGCCTTCAAATAATGGTTTTATGGTGGCTGACGTTGGCGGTGTTGTGATGGTGGCTATAGAGAGAGACAGAGAGAGTTAAGGTACATAAAAGACTTTTATGATGGTAGGGTTGTTGGTGGTTGTATACATAAAGAAAGACAGATTGAAATGGCACGTGGTTTTGATCCTTTGTAAATGAAAAACCAAAATGCAAGAAGTGGACCTGTTTTGGAAGCATTTTTCTTTTTTCAGTAGTTATTATTTATAGGAATAAGATACAGGGGTCTGAGAATAATGAGAACCTTTTTTTTATTAGCCTCTTTTTCCACGTTAATAGATTTAAAGTTCTTAAATTAACTGATTTAATTAAAACTAGAGTCGTAGTTACCCGCGCGTTGCGAAAGAACGTGGTTGGAATTCGGTACGTGTCGCAAACCATGATAGCCGATGAATAAATTTGTAAAATCTAACAAACTCATATCTAAATGCGTTATGTTATTTGCGTCGTAACTCGACTCTAGACATCAAAATAATAAGAAGAGGTAAACCAGTATAAGGTAAATAATAAAGGTCCGGACATCAAAATAATAATTAAAGGTAAAACAATATAAGGTAAATAATAAAGGTAAATAGAAAAGAAAACGATAGGAACTCGACCGGTTTAGTACACTTGTTATAGCAAAGAAAAAGAAAAGTCAAAAAATATGTCTAAAAGGGTATCGACGTGTTCCTTTAGAAAAACTAAAATCAAAAAAGCAAAAAATAAAAAGAAAAAAAAAAAAAGCTAAGAAAAGCAAAAAAGAAATAAAAAAATAGCAAGTGCATATTAGCAAACCCCAAAGCTCACATTAGCCTATAAACACTATTCAACTTATATAGAGATAAAAAAATAGCAAGTGCATATTAGCAAACCTCAAAGCTCACATTAGCCTATAAACACACTATTCAGTTTATATAGAGATAACTAGCATTAAGCTTCTGTGTTTCAACGGTTGTTGTAAAACTGTGTCAAGTAGTACCAATGTTATATCACTGTCAGCGACTACCAACACCGAAAAAACTCGTAAAAACAAATTAAATAAAAACGAAAAAATAACGTCGAACGAAAAGCAGACGTAAAATCTTTGAATCACAAACTCTCGTTGCAGAGAAATTAAACCGAAACGTAAAACATAAAAAAAATAACTAAGTCAATCCATGACCCGCGCATTGGTCGAACTTGTTAAACGGAGAAAAATAGATGTGTTGTGACGGGCCAATCAAACGGGAAAAAATATACGAAAAAAATATTGAACCCCACACGCACGTTGCGGTGCATGAACTTACAAAATTTAGAACGAAACGAAAAACTTGAGAAAGATGATAAGTATGGTGGACCAAAATTGAAAATAAAAAAGAGTTGAGATTAAATTGGAAAAGATGAAAAAATTGGGTTAAAAGTAAAAAAACAAATGGTCTAAATTGCAAATTTTAAGTTATTTATTTATCTTAGATAAAGAAAAGGATAAAAATAAACGATATCTATATATTATTAATTAATATTAATATTAAAAGAAATTTATGAAATAACTGTAAATAAAATTTATGAGGTTGAATGATAGAATGACATTTGACATTATTTGGAGTCTTCTGTTATAAACTAGTATTTTAACCCGCCGCGGTTGCGGCGTCGTTAAACTTAAAGTAACTTGAACTTATACCATCAAATATTTGACTCAGCCTGTTTTCAAACAAAATTTACGTCAAAATGTAGAGTAGCTGAAAACGCACATGAAAATAAGCAAGAAAACTTATTATGTTTGACATGACTCATTACCGAAAATTTACATTAAAACATAAACCAACTTGGATTGACATTTTACAAAGTCTTTAGAAAGTTAAGTGAGTGTAAGTGTCAGTGTTAAAAATTGAAGGGTTAAATACAAAAAAAAAAAACCATGGGTTAGACGACATTGTTGTAATTTTGACACAAAAAAAAACAATAAAGAAAATAGAGGTTGTGTCTTAGGTACTATTCCTAAGACACCCTCTTTTGTTATATTATTAATATTAATTAATAGTAATACAAATAGATATAGATTTTGATAGCCGTGTTGGTGTAATACACGCGTTTATTCAACCCGAGCTAAAAACAAGGTTTTGATAGCGTTCATTTAGACCGTGTAATATACAGGATTATAACCTAGTAAATAATATAACAAATCGTAAACTTTGGTTATAAATATAAAAATGTTTTACCGGATAAAGTAATAACAAATATTTTATTTCTTCTTCATCTTTTTTATATTTTGTTTACTAAAGTATGATAATTGTAAGTGGTAGATGAAATACGAAATCGAAATTATATGAAAAGTGCGCAATAAATCTAAAATTGGTAAAGATTAGGATGCAATTTATTTTATTATTATTAAATAGATAAATAGATAAAATGCATTATTAAATATTATTCTAAAATGCATTTTTTAAAATCATTTTATATTAATTTATTATAGTTAAGGAAGTATAAGAAATTGCCATGTGGCATTTAGTGGAGTCTTTTATTATAATTTAGATTAGATTAGATTAGATTAGATATTTTAGCTATTGATTATTCATTATTCAAGTAAATAATTTATTAACTTAAGTTCTACGTTCAAGTATTGATTATTCATTATTCAAGTAAATAATTTATTAACTTAGCTTCTACATTTAATATTTTATTTAGTTAAAACTCTCGCTACGGGTATGTTAAGACATATCCATCACAAATTTTAGGGGGTGTTTGGCCTAGCTTTTATTTTTTTTGGCTTATGCTTATATTTTAAAGTAGCTTATGTTTATTTTCTTTCATTTGATGAGCAATTTTTAAGTGTTTGGATTAGCTTATATTCTACAAGTTGATAATTAATAATTAATCTTTAGTTGTTTGTTAAGTTATTTTGTATTATGGGAAGGGGTATAATATCATTGTGTGTAATGAGTAAAAAACCATCTTCTTCAAATAAGCTAAAAAACCATGTTCCCGTAAGCTTCTTGGAATTAACTTATATAAGCTAATAAGCATAAGCTTAAAAAGCTAAACCAAACACCCATTAGTGCTTATTTTGTAAAAATAAGCTAAAAAGCTATAAGCTTAGATAAAAAAGCTAGGCCAAACACCCCCTCTACATTCTCCTTGCTTATTTTCAACCGTGAAGAACCGAAGAAGGTACGATGTTTCTAAAATTTTAAATATGCCGTTATGACGTGGTTATTTTAATTTACTTCTTGGCATAAATTTTACTCAAGACCGAGTTATCGATGTACGAGCATCTGAGTTTTCTTTTTCGCTTGCTATAGTAAGTGCCGATACCAAAATACGCCAAAGTGATGCCGACTGAATTTTTACACGTATAACACTGGTATTCCCACTAGTTCAATTAATACGGGTTTGTGGCAGGGCAAGCGGTACTGAAAGCAGAGTCGAAGAAGGTGGAAAAGCACGCGAAAGCTTGTGAGGATAATCAACATGCCTTTGTCCCCCTAGCGTTTGACACGTTTGGCTCTTTGGCGCCAGAGGCAGTTCGGTTCTTGTCCAGAGTTCAGCGTGTAGTCCACAGCAACTTTTCGACCCCTCAGGGGCGAGGCTTTGTTTTTAGTAGATTAGGGTTTTCTATTCAGAAAGGGATGGCGGCGCAGTTTGTTGCTCGTCTACCTGCTATTCTTATGTAATTTGCCCTGATGTTTGGAATTCTCTAAAGTATGTATATCTATTAGTTTTAAAAAAAAAATAAAATAAAAAAAAAAATAAAAAATAAATTGAGAGAAAAAAAAAAAAAAAATTAATACAAAAAAAATATATATAGAGACATTCCAACAACAAAATTCAATTAAAAGATATTAGAAATACAATAAAAGTCGGTTAATAATTCAATATAACTAGATTTATCACCCGCCGCGATACGGTGGGGAGCCGCTATAATATAATCGCATCCATTGGTTACAAATTTGGATTACAACAAACATTGATTATTCACAGCTAAATACATCAACCGATAAATGATACAAAACAACACTCTAAATCAGCTTCATGTAGTCCGTCTAAGACAATCTAACCAACAAACAATCCAGCTCCAGTAGCAGCAAGCGTACCTGCTACAACGGTCTGCACCACTACCAAAGCAGTAGAATCATCTGGTATCAATACAACTGCTAGTATCACTGCCATCAGAGCTGGTAGCGCAGCATACACTAAAGTTGTAAGAGAGTGTTCGTCAGCCCTTTTAAGCAGGCTGAGAAGCCCTAACTCCTCGGATTTTGATAGAAGCCCCAATTTCTCAATAGGGGTGACTAACAAACCCTAGCTCCCAGTGGCGAAGCTTCGCCCCCCCCCCCCCCCCCCCAATTTTCCGAAACCGGGGGGGGGGGGTGGAAACGTATATACCTAAAAATTTTCTATACGAAATTACTATTCATAACACTACGCATCGAAAAGTTCGAGGGGTCGGGCGCCCCCTCGGACTTCTACTAAGCTGCGCCCCTGCTAGCTCCTCTACTTTTGATAACAACCCTGCCTCTCTATGTTGCTCAATAATTCACGCTTTTTCAGCTTTTTGAACACAACAAATAAAAAACCGGTGGGTCCGTTAAATGTTTTTTTTTTTTTGAAAACCGAAAGTAGCGGGTCGGTTATGGTTACCAATGTTTCCATATCCACCATAACCGAACCGAATGTCGTAAAATCTTTGTCGAGTTTTTGACATTTCACCAATTTTTTAATATTTGATGTTTTTTTGTTAATCGTTTGTTAGCATTTATGAGTTATATCATATTGTTTTGTTTTGGTTGAATATTTGTTTGAATTTACTGTTTATATCATATCGTTGTTTTGTTTGAATATTCGGTAATAATCGGCATTGATATTATAGATTATATTATTTTGGCAAATTGGAAAATAATAATCCCATCTTTCTGGAATTGGCCAATAATAATCCCAAGTCACGAATTAGCCACCAATAATCCGACCTCGTCCATTTTTTTTGTAAAATACTCCACAGTTAAGTTTAGGCTAACTGGGTTAATAAAATGCTGACGTGGCTAATAAATTTCTGCCACATGGATTTTTTTTAAATGACTTGGATTATATTAAATCCTTTAATTTTCTACTGCCATCGACCCTCCACGGCATTCATCAATCACCTTCACTACGGCAATTCACCTTCACTACGGCAATTCACCTATCACCTCTGATTACACCATCATCGAACAACCCACCGACACCCAACTCTTTCACAACCACCGTTGTTGCCGACAATCCTCCATATCCCCTCACCTCTGTCCGATTACCACCATAATCAACCTGCTGGCAGCTTTAATTACCTCTGATTTCACCATTGTTGAACATCCATCTTCGGTTACCCACTGTCAAACACCTATCGACGACCACCCACTGTTCATCATCATCATTATAGATTGCCAACGTATACTCACCATCAATTACCTCCGACCGATCACCACCATCGTTGACGGTCGATCGACCACCAGTCACCACCGATTACCTCTTTCTTCCCTAACCTCCGATTATCACTGACGAGAACCACCGTCTTCCACCTCCTTCTTCATCCCCATAGACCACCAGCCTTACTTCAACAATCCTTACCCACAGTCACCGACATTCATCGACCATAACCACCACTGTCAACCGTCCACCTCTGATTAAACACTACTCACCCACCCCTTACCACCACTTCAGTTTTTTTCCTCCGAGTACCACCAACCTCTGATCGACAAAGCATTCAAACGTCCGATTGATTAAGAGATTCTTATTTGTCTTTTAATTTCTAGTGTTAAATCACGAGCCGGGTACGCACGCTTTGGATTTTAACTGTGATCAGTCAACTAAACAATTAAAGGATTTAATATAATCCAAGTCATTTAAAAAAAATCCATGTGGCAGACATTTATTAGCCACGTCAGCATTTTGTTAACTCAGTTAGCCTAAACTTAACTGTGGAGTATTTTACAAAAAAAATGGACGAGGTCGGATTATTGGTGGCTAATTCGTGACTTGGGATTACTATTGGCCAATTCCAGAAAGGTGGGATTATTATTTGGGATATTTACCAAATTAGCCAAGAATAAACTTTGACCACCAAATTAGCCATTTGATGCCTCCTTGGAGCAGGGCATCACGGATTCAAATGTGCGGGATGCCTCTTTCAAGACCCCTCATGCCTCTTTAAATATGGAAGTGACACGTGTCTCAATGATTAGGTAGACTCCTCCAATGCCCCTCAGCAGACTCATCCAATGCCTCAGCAGACTCTTCCAATGCCCCTCAGCAGACTCTTCCAATGCCTCAGGTATGAGTTAAAATTTTATGTGGGACCTACCTACCACCCACTTCATCTTCACCACCACCGCCACCGCCACCGCCACCGCCACTGCCACCACCACCACCACTTCATCTTCAAGATCCTTCATGAACCCCCAAAATTATGACTAATATGACAAAACCTTAATAAAATTTTGAGAAGCCGTTAAAGAAAACCCAAAACGAATAAATGGGAGAAATCGAACGAGTGTGAGAGATATTCAGCGCTGTGGTGCAGGATTGAGAACTCATTCACTTCAGTTTTTATTAATACTATTATTTTCGAATTCAAAGATTAGTAGTATATTTTATGGTGGTGGTGGTGGCGGCGGCGGCGGCGGTGGTGGCGGTGGTGGTGGTGGTGGCGGTGGTGAAGATGAAGTGGGTGGTAGGTCCCACATAAAATTTTAACTCATGCCTGAGGCATTGGAAGAGTCTGTTGAGGGGCATTGGAAGAGTCTGCTGAGGCATTGGATGAGTCTGTTGAGGGGCATTGGAGGAGTCTACCTAATCATTGAGACACGTGTCACTTCCATATTTAAAGATGCATGAGGGGTCTTGAAAGAGGCATCCCGCACATTTGAATCCGTGATGCCCTGCTCCAAGGAGGCATCAAATGGCTAATTTGGTGGTCAAAGTTTATTCTTGGCTAATTTGGTAAATACCCCTTATTATTTTCCAATTTGCCTATTATTTTTAGTACTATATAATACATTTATTATTTATATATGCAAAAGTTTAATAACAACTTATTTCACGGAAAAAAAATTTGAGTTAATTTTTTTCTAGACGTAAATTTACGGTTAATCAATCATAACCACCCGCTATAATCATCAAAACTGATTAACCATAACCGCCATAACTGATGGTTATGTTTATGATTATCCATTAACCGACATCACGGTTATGGTTTTTGGTCAAAACCGACCCAAACCGACCCATGCACACCCTAGTATTCGCAATAAAGTATTTTTTGGTATCGTAAGAGGTATCGAGTGCCGGTATCATACTTGTACGACCGAACAACACCGGTACATGTATATGTTTTTATGGTTTTCAATCGTTATAAAAAACGCTTCGTTGCTGTCGTGTTTCGGCATCATATTGACACTGTAATGAACCAAACTAATACTAACCGAAAGCCCGCCGTAAATCACGAGAATCCCACTAGTTTCAATAAATAATAAAAATGAAAATAAAAATTCAAATTCAGTAAGTGATGGCTAGCAACCAGTCCACATATAATCCAAAAGATTTCATTCTATAATGTACATTTCATTCACCTACCTCACTTGTGTATCACTGAATGATTGGTAAAATAAAATGGTAAATTGGTTCCTCATCATCACCGTCATCATCTGTTCTCATGTTTCAACCTCAACTTCAGCAAATTCAGCAGGGAGAGTGGAGTATCTTCCAGGCTTCCAAGGACCCCTCCCTTTTTACCTTGAAACTGGGTACTCTTTCTATTTATGTTAGATATATAAACAACTGTGTAGATATGATTAATTGGATACATGATATTATGTAGTTATGTGGGTGTGGATGAGAATGAAGATGTGCAGCTTTTTTACTACTTCATTCGGTCCGAATCGGATCCTGAGCATGATCCTCTCATGCTTTGGATTACCGGCGGTCCCGGTTGTTCTTCCATCTCTGGCCTGCTATATGAGATTGGTATTTTTTACATAATTCTTAAATTTATTCCAGGTGTGCACTTCTTTTGTTGCTTTGATATCTGAAGTTTATTTGAACCATACAGGTTCAATTAAGTTTGAGGCTTTGTACTATGATGGAAGCTTTCCCACCTTGATTTTGTCACCCAATTCATGGACCAAGGTGATGAGTAGTTAGTGGCGGATTTAGAAATCGTTATAGGGGCAACGTTTAAAAAAGGGTAACGAAATCGAAAAAACGTCAAATTTTTCCAAAATGTACACTACCGCCGGAGCGTCAAGGGGTAGTGGGGGTTACCCCTATTATAAAGCTAGGTCCGCCCCTGTGAGCAGTGGTGGATCAAAAACTTTTTCCACGAGTTAAAAGTTTTTAGTCTGTATTTTTATTGTCGCTCGTCATAATTTTTCCATCATGAGTAAATGAAAAAACTAATTATGTATATTACCGGAAAAAAAAGCTGATTTGTATATCATAGTAGTCAAAGGCGCTTGTCTAGACGCCCTGCAGATGCAACCATACCAGTCAAAGGCGAACCAGGCGTGCGCCCATACGCAACTATATCAGACAAAGGCGAACCAGGAGAGGCCATCAAGGCACTTAGACGCGATTCTGGCCTAGGCCTGGAACTATTTATATTGTGTACCTTGCTTAGAAAGTCTTTGCTTTTCAAGTACGTTGTGCCTAGGCCCAAGGCTCACCTTTCGCGCCTTGAGCTTGATCTTGAGCCTTTTGACTACTATGAGTATGTCATAAATCAACAATTATAGACTGTGAGTATACCATACTAATTGAAATTTCACTTTAGAAATATAAAGAAGATTGAAATTTTTTCCATTTATGGTGAAGCTGAATGTCACAATACCACACAATATCATTCTTGCATAAAAATATCAACAATATATATTGTGGTTGTGGTCCCTTTATTCATTTTCTGAACTATTTCCATAAATATCGAGCTGGGGTCTCACTAGAAGCAGCCTCTTTATTCCTACGGGGTAGAGGTAAGGCTGTCTACATCTTACCCTCCTCAAACCCTACCTTTGCTTTGCTATTGGTGGGATTTACTGAGTATGATGATGATGAACTATTTCCATAAATAGCTAACACGTTGATATAATTATAATTGGTACATTATCATATATATTCATATTAATGATTGACTAAAAACATACCCATTAAACAGGTTTACATATCAGCTAATTAAAATTATTTTAATTAATTATTTGTGCCTCAAGAGTGTTATGTGGTTATGACCATTAAACTTGCAAAACTGGAGGTGGATGACTTAACATTTTAAATTATGCAGATGGCAAGCATAATTTTCCTAGATCTTCCTGTTGGTACTGGTTTTTCGTATGGAAGAACCACACGCGCCTCACATTCCACCGACATCCAACTTTGTGACCAAGCCTATGAATTTATGAGAAAGGTACATATGTAACATTTTATGATATTCAAATCTGTCAGAAGACTCGTGGTTTTTTTTTTTTTTAAATTTGGACTTTTGCAGTGGTTTGAAAGTCACCCGGAGTTTGTCTCTAATCCATTCTATGTAGGAGGAGATTCCTATTCCGGAAGACCGGTCCCAATAATCACACAACTAATCTCAGATGGTAACAGTAGTTTTCTTCATAAATAATCATGGCTGTCTTCATCATGGATCCATAACATACCTGCTGCAAATGTGCAGGAAATGAAGCTGGCATTGAGCCTTACATTAATCTAAAGGTCCTAAGTCTTATCCTATGAATATAAATTATGAATTAAAAAATAGATTTGCTGAACGGATTAATTTTGAGCATTAGGGATATGTTCTTGGAAACCCTGTGACTTTTCCAGAAGAAGATAATTACCAAATTCGGTTTGCTAATGGTATGGGACTTATATCAGATGAACTCTACAAGGTTTGTTCTGTCCTATGATCTAATATATTTCCTACTTGTTTTAGCAACTAATGTTCTTAATTTTTAATGCCTATAATATAGTCATTGTTCCACACGTGTCGTGGAGAGTATCGGTCAGAGTATATAAGCACGAGCAACTTATTGTGTCGCCAAAATCTTGAATTGTACCAAGAGGTTCTTTACTTGCTTTACATTGGTGCCATACTCCATCTAGATGAAAAACAAAGGAAAAAATATACTAAAAGGAATGAACTTTTTCTAGTGCGTAGATGGGATTGAAACTGCACATGTTTTGGAGCCTCGTTGTGATTCTATTTTTCAAATCAAACTTCCCACTCAAAAGCTGCTTAACGAGCATAACCGTGTTTCTTCATCTTACTGTCGTGTAAGTCTAATGTACCGGTTTCTTTTCCAACACATATCTTGTAAGGCAATTGTAGCAAATTTTAAGGTTGTTTTTAAATTGTGCAGACTGATGGATATAACCTGGTTTACTATTGGCTTAATGAAGCCAGTGTTAGAGAAGCATTGCATATTCGGAAGGTATTCTTATATATAGAGGCACATATGCTTTGAAACCAATAATAAGTTGACAATCGTGATAACCGCATAGTAAGTGGAGAGAGAAACAAAGGCGGTTACACAGTTGTCTAGTGTATCGCATTCAAAGTAATAGATACAAATGTATTATGCGATTTATCATTGTTTTCGACATGTTATTGATTATGAAATGAGTGCAAATAGATATATTTCTAGTTGATAGAATTGTTCTTGCATGCTGCAACACAGGGAACCATAACAGATTGGATAAGGTGCAAATCAGATTTGAATTTCATAAAAACACTTTCTGATGTCAGACCATACCATCTAAACCTTAGCAACAAGGGCTACCGGTCTCTCATCTACAGGTCCTCTTCTTTTCACAATGTGCATCAAGATTATTATTACTATTACTATTACTATTACTATTACTATTATTATTTTTTATTTTTTATTTATTTTATTTTTATTTTTTTGTGAAAGAATACATCATTAACGCGACATTCTTGGTTTCCCTCGACCCATTGACACCATCAAGCTTATGTGCAGTTAAAAAAAATTTTGATTGTGGTTTGGTTGACTATATTATCACTTAAAATCATGTTGTTATCTTTGGAGTTTGATTTTTTTTCTAGGGTTATAATGTACTTTTTTTTGTTTGACCCATTGTAACATGACCCATTGTTGGCCTCGACTGAAAAGAGTCCAGCACCCGCCACTGTCAATGTCATTAATGAAGTATTGTGTTTAAACGCAGCGGTGATCATGATATGATCATTCCCTACCAGTCAACTGAAGCGTGGATAAAAGACCTTAACTACTCAGTCATCGATCAATGGCGATCATGGAAGCTTAATGGTCAAATTGCTGGGTAATGTACAACTTAATGCTCACATCATAGTGTGATTAAATGTACTTAAATTGGATCATTTGTTTATATTGACAGGTACACAGAGAGTTATTCGAATATGATGACGTATGCCACCGTGAAGGCAAGGAATCCGAATGTTCTTATTTTCAGTGTAGATAAAGGTTGTTAACTAAAACGGTTTCTTCACGTTGCAGGGCGGTGGGCACACGGCCCCTGAGTACAAGCCTGAAGAAAGTTTTGCCATGTTCAAGAGGTGGATATCTAATCAACCATTATAACCATCTTTGCATCTTACCATGTTGAACTTCTTCGATAGTCCAGCTCTTGTGTTCTTTGACATGAGCTGCTCAATTTGAGAAATTTATGGAGACGCCACGTACAATAAAGTTAGTGTTGATACATGTTGTTAGTAATCAATTTTATCAAATAAGTGTTTAAATACGATTTGGCCGTAATCAAGACTAAATACGATTTGGACGTAATCAAGACTATAAGTAACTAGTATTTTGATCCGCCGCGCGTTACGGCGGCGTCGAAACTTAAAATAACTCGAATTCATAATGTCAAATATCTATGTGACCCGACTCGTTTCCGAACAAAACTTACGTCAAAACGTAAACCAACTGAAAACATACATAAAATAAGCATGAAAATGTATTATTTTTGACCTAAATCATTACCGAGAAAAATTTACTTCAAAACGTGAACCAATTTGGATTTATACCGAAACGTACTTAAATAAAGCATGTAAGAAAATAATATTTTTTAAAGTTAAAATGGTACCACGCGTTGTGGCATCTTTGAGACGCAAAGTAACTCAAACTTATATACCACAAGTGAAAATGTATTATACTAGTATTTTGATCCGCCGCGCGTTTCGATGGCGCAGAAACTTAAAGTAACCCGGATCTGTACCGTCAAATATTTGACTCAACTCGTTTGTGAACAAAACTTACGTCAAAACGTAGACCAACTGAAAATATACCGAGAAAAATTTACGTCAAAACGTAAACCAACTTGGATTTATACCAAAACATACTTAAATAAATCATGTAAGAAAATAGTATTTATTTTTAAGTAAAAAATTGGTACCACACGTTGCGCCAACTTTGAATCGTAAAGTAACTCGAACTTATATAATAAACTGCATAGTGAAGACGTTTTATATATAACAAAGTGTACATTGTACACCAACTGAAACATACATAAAAATAAGTACGAAAACATATTGACAAAACGTAGACCAACAAAAAATATACATAAAATAAGCACGAAAAGTTATTATATTTTGACCCACGTACATAAAAATAAGAACATAAAACTCGAGAGGGTCAAAATGATATTTTAGAAAAAAATTATAAAGCTAAGGGTGTAAGAGCATTCTCATCCAAACTATCAAAATATGTGAGTGGTAGTTTTTATATTATAAAGGGTATAAAAAATGGTTGTGAGTGGAGGAGAGAGAAAAATGTAATGATAATATTATTTAATTGAAAAGGAGAGAGAAAAAGTATTTGTTTTTAGTGAAAATATATTGATATAGGACTTGTTTTTTAGTAGAATGTATGTATAATTTGATGAATTGGATGAGAATGCTCTAAGTAACAATGCTGAATGTTAAGGATATAAAAAGAAAAAAAAAACAAAAGAAATAAAGAGAAAAAAAAAGGTTGACAAGACATTCGCTACAGTGAATATAACATTTTCTCAAATGTTACATATATAATATGACAAAGCGTACACAACTGAAAACATATATAAAAATAAGTATATAAACATATTGACAAAACTTAGACCAACTGAAAACTTACATAAAAATAAGCACGAAAATGTATTATATTTGATTCACTTACATAAAAATAAGAACGCAAAATTCTAGGAGAGAGCAGTTAAAATGACATTTTACAATGTTTTTACAAATCTAAAAGGTATAAGTGACAATAATGAATGTTGATGATAGAAAAGAGAAAACACAAAAAAAGACAAAAGAAAAAAAAGTTGACGAGACATTCGCTACATTGAATAACATTTTCTCAAATGTTATATAGACTAGGTTTAAAGAAGTTCGTCGCGTTGCGACGAATTTATTTTGTTATTTAGTTTGTGTTTATATGTGTTTTGAAATCACTACGAGCGTGTTGCGAACGGAACTGCTGACAAGAATAAAAAGAAAATGTAGAAAAAAACACTAAAAGATAACCGAAAGAAAATCAACCAAAAAAGTTGTATGTTAACGATGTTGTTCGTATGAAACCCGTGGTCAGAGATGAGCAAATTGTTCTGGGTACCGGTACCAATTGCCGAACTGAAAGATCTTAAGTACCAATTCGGTACCGACTTTTGGCGTTCCTGGTACCGGTTCACTACCGTTTTTTACCTTCATATACCGGTACCGTAACCGGTATTTTCGGTATCAGTACCGATTTTGTATCAATTGGCACCGAGCTCATCCCTACCCCTGAAACTAAAAAAAGATAAAATTAAAAGTTGTCACACCCCCAAAAATCCACAAGCGGAGTATCACCGCATGGAGGCGTGACTGGCCAGGATCCAGCCACCAATCATATTGAACAATGTATTTAAAATAGATAAAATCCAACCGCGCAATATAATTGGTGTTTCAAAACTAGTTAACCAAGTTTAAATTAAACAGCGGAAGCATAAGGCGTGGAACCAAAACATCAGTTCAATAAGTTCATAAAGTTTAAATGTTTAGAACGGGACATAACAGTCCGTATCCCACAACGACCTCCTCCTCGTGCAAGCTCCATAAGCATCTAACGACCTGTAAGGCATGTAACAACGAGTCAACAACAAAGTTGAGCGAGTTCACAGTAGGTGTTCGTTATAAAGTAGTTTTTCAAGAACTATGAGTTTGTTTGCAACTACAGGTTAAATCAACTTTCATTATTTTCCAAACCATAAACGGTGGGGGCTACCCCATGTTGTAAACCACTAGACTAGATGTATATATATAGGTGCCCTTCCCAATCCGAGGACAGAGGTACGTATTGAATACGTAGGTTTAGCGCAGGTGCCCTTCCCAATCCGAGGACAGAGGTACGTATAAGAATACGTAGATTTAGTGCTGGCGTCCTTCCTAATCCGAGGACAGAGGTACGCATAAGAATACGTAGGTTTAGCGCTGGTGTCCTTCCCAATCCGAGGACAGAGGTACGTATAAGAATACGTAGGTTTAGCCCTGGTGTTCTACCCAATCCGAGGACGGTGGTAAGTAGTCTAGTAGTGGTGAAAGTACAAGTTCCGTCATAGCTATTTAATCCCATTCCCAACCCACCGGGAATCCCATGCCTTAGGAGTGTGTGAACTCACCTTGGTTTGCTCGGTTAGATTAGTTACTCTAATAAACAGGAATCAAGCACGTCCTAATAAGGTACAGATAACAATCAGTTTCTCGTGCATGCATAACACGTATCCTATGTACGGTTTACCTACTCATCACCTCTATCACATACCACACAATTCTAATGCCAAGGTATTTTGTTAAGTTATATTATTTTATCCTAAAATAATATAACTATCTCACAAAATAGACAAATATCCACACAAGTGTTCTAGTATAAAATATATATTCTAAATATATATTTACCCATTTTACTTGTAAAAATCAACCTCCGATACTTTGTATTTTTGTAACAAAACTCATGGCGGAGTTTATGTTGAAAAACAAAGTTAAAACATATTTGTAAGCACTTGTTAGAAAATAATTTCTATGTGTTGGAGTTTTTAGAAAATTTCGCCAGAGTTTCCTTTGTAAATGGAGGTGTCCATGCTAATAAGCATATCATTTTCTTTTCCAAAAATCATTCAACAATCAACAACAATTTACCAAGAGCAAACTACTCCATTTACAAACCAACATGAACTTGATGTTTCATAAAAACGCGTAGTAACTTGGTAAGGCGTTTAGTGGGTTTAGTTACCCTCCAAAGTGTGTTTACTTTTGTTAAAATCTCATTCTCGGGATTTTTGGATGTTTACAACTTGTAAACTCATTTTGAAAAAATGTGTATTTATTGGATCTTCCTGTTCTAAAAATATTTCTACGCTTATTTTGTTACTAAAATAGTGTAGGTTTAACAAAAGTCATAACCTTTCAAAAATCATCTTCTACTCTTGGTTTATTTAGGAAAACCATTTGTAAACCTCGGATCCATACGATCGTCAACTCACTTTGTTCACTTATTTTTTTATGAAATCATTTTGTTACCAAGTTTATGTTGAAATATGGAGGTGATTCCTTTATGTAAATCACTAATCACCTCCTAACTTGTTAACTTAAGTTTTTAATCTTACTTTAACAAGTTCAACCATGATGTTCAACATCATATTACTAGTAATCATCTAGCAAGCATCAAGTAATCAAGAACATAACAAAACAACTCTATTTCATCAAGATTTCATCTTATTTCATCATCAAGTTAGCTTTATGTTCAAGACTTATGTTTATGATCTTTTTGTGTTCTTGAGATTTCATCTTAGCATAACTATTAACCACCATAAACATGAAGTAAATAAGGATCAAAGAAGCTTACTACTAGCTTTTAAGCTAGGGAAGATCAAGCTTGGAAATGTAGAGGGTAAAAGCAAACTAGAAAGGTCCTTGATGATCCGTGAGTTCCACCCTCCGTTATTCACCTTTGTGCACCTTGTGAGAAGCTTGGATGGATGAACAAAGGTCGAAAATGGTGAGTGATGATATAGGGGGTTTCGGCCGAGCTTGGTGGAGGGGAGAAGGAGGTTGTTTTGTTGTGATGGAGAAGATGAGGAGTGCTAGGGGTTTATAACCAACAATTTCTTATTAACCATTGGGTATGATGTCCCCCAAAGTACCATACAACATCAAGTCAAATCTCTATGAAGATTAAGGAAGATTTGAAATGATTTTGTGTTGTGGGGTCCCATGGGGACGGTTACACCAAGGGGGGGGGGGTAAAATGAAAATTATTTGGTAAATAATTCAATTAGTGGAGGTTAAAGTGTTAAGTTTGGTGTTTAAGTGTTTAATGCTTTATGTAGTGAGTTAGTGTGCTCGGGAACCATAACTAGCTCAGAAAAAGTGAAACATTGTGTCTGGTAATATTTTAGTGTTCCGGGTAATGTTCGGTTGTTCGGTTAGATACCGTTTCGCTAAAGTGCTAAGTTATTCCATATAGTGTCCTATATATATCTTTTTATAACACTTTTAATTCCCAACACTTAGGAAAGCATACAGGACTATTTAGTCAATTTTTCTGCACAAGACTAGTATGTTAACAAGCACACGTAAGCATGACACAGTAATCATAAAGCAGTTAAGTAATTCAACACAGTCATCAAGTACTTTAATTAACATTAATGAATCGTACGGATACATGTAATTATGAGGGTTGTCACAGAAGAAAATCAACAAAAAAAAGTTGTACGATACCGTTGTTCGTACGGTAACCGTGATCAGGGATGAGCAAATGGTACCGGGTAAAAACACTGAATTTCCAGAACCAAAAGATTTCCAATATCAATTCGGCACCAACTTTTGACGTTTTCTGTATTAGTGTCGGTTTTTACCTTCATGTACTGATACCGAACAGGACCGTACCGGTATTTTCGATACTAGTACTGGTTCGATACCGATTGACACCAAACTTATTCCAACCCCTGATATTAAAAAAGGATTAAAGTTAAAAAGTAAAGAAAATAACTATTACTATAATATTAAATAATAAAAGTATTAAAAAATATATATTATTATAATATTAAAATCACTATTCATTTCAATTTGTTTTATTAAAGTTAAAAAGTAAAAAAATAACTATTATTATAATATTAAAATAATAAAAGTATTAAAAAAACTATATATTATTATAATATTAAAATCACTATTCATTTCATTTCGTTTATTAATTATTAAAATTAACTAGTTGATTTTCCGCTCGCGCGTTGCGGCGGGGACCCAATGACTGCAAAACACGGGTCAGCAACGGCAAGGAGATACCGAATATCAAAACATAAATAAAAATGATGTGGTAAGGATAGTCACTCCGTCCTAAAAAAAGCGATTCTAAATAACATAATATATAATAATAGGACCCACACGTCCTACATGTTGGAAATTCGGTTGTTTTCAGTTCAGTTATTACGGCGTTAACACGTTAAAATATGGATGAGCTCGGTACTGGTAACGGCACCGAAAGTACCGATCTGGAAAATCTCGAAATTAGGTACCGGCACCGAAAATACTCGGTACAATACGGTATGGTATTTGAAGGTAAAAATCAATAAATACAGGTATGGTGCTAGACCGATGTCGAACCGAAAGTAACGATTCTGAAAACGCCAAAAGGTGGGTACCAAATTGGTACGAAAATGATTTGGTATAGTAAATTTGGTACTGATACGATACCGGTTTGATTACAGGATTTGATACGATTTGCTCATTAATAATCTAAATATCCAAGTAAATTTTGCATGCTACAATTCATTAATTACAGAAAAAGACAAAAATGAAAGCAAAATAAGTTGTTGTGTATATAAAAACTCATTCAAACGAAATACATTTTACTTACTGTGTGTACGAAAAGTAATCTAAACAGTGCAATTACTTGCATTGCTACGTTGCTACAGGATTTGATGAGCTCGGTACCAACCGGTACCGAAAATACCCTTACCGAAATACCCAAAAGTTGGTACAGGTACCGAATATACCAGTTACGGTACGGTTAGGTACCGATCGGTACTGGTACGACACCGGTATTTGAAGGTAAACCGGTGAATACCGGTACCGAAAATACACCCAGTTTGGTAAATTTGATACCGGTACCAGTACCCGATACCATTTACTCATCACTTAGTGATGTTACTATTAATTCATTTCTATTTTTAATATATAAGTGATGTTACTATTCATTCCTACCGGTACTGAAAATACCTTTACCGAAATCCGCAAAAGTGGGTACAGGTACCGAATATACCGGTTACGGTACCAGTCAGTACTGGTACGATACCGGTATTTGAGGGTAAACCGGTGAATACCGGTATAGAAACCGGTACCGAAAATTCACCCAGTTTGATAAATTTGATATCGGTACCAGTACCCGATACCATTTATTCATCACTTAGTGATGTTACTATTAATTCATTTCTATTTTTAATATACAAATGTTACTGTTCATTTCTTTCCAATTTTAATATATAGGGTAATTATTAATATTAATTAATTAATATATAGTAATAATAACTAGATGTAAGCCCCGCCGCGTTGTGGCTGGGGGCTTACTAATTAAGTCGCACTGTATACAAATAAAGCATAAACACTATAAGAGGTAAAAACTTGAATTGGTCTATTAAGTGTTTGTTTGCTTGGTGAGTCTTGAAGCCCGATCAAAACCTGCTCCGATTGCCTTTCTTGCACCTATTTGGAAGTTGTTGGTGACATGGATGAATTCGTCTATGGCTAATCTCCGATTCTGACCCGCCTTTTTTAGTGCGCCTATTCATCACTCATTTTTACCAACTTGCAAATTTGACTAAACCCACACATTTGGGATTGGATGTCCAAATTAACAACCTGAGTATCAAATATCAAAAGTTTAAACGTGTAGTTTATAAAATTTATTAACTTCCTAGGGTTCAGTTAGATTTTCGTTAAAGGCGTACCTGTTCATTGTGAAGGCGGAACTCCGACTGGTGCAATGGTATGAGAACGATGGGAGGAATCGGTGAAAGCATGTCGGAGGAATCGGCGAAATGAGGTAATGGATATCTAGTGGTGATGATAACAGTGATGTGTGGCCGGGAAAATTGTATATGTTAAGTTTAAGGACGTGTGGCTGGAAAAGTTGATGTGTGCATGGGACACGGGGAGAGGCCACGTATCTGGTTGGAATTATAACATAAAATCAAGCTTTATGTACAATAGCATAAAGCATAAAACACAAATGAAGCTACATGTATAACACCATATTGTAACCAAATGTTGCTAGTTGATAACCTTGCTAAACAGTTTAAAACCAATTTGTTTCGCACCTTTAACAGAAACCATAACATAGAACATAATATAACATAGAGAAGTTTTTTCCTCACCTTTGATGCCCAATTCGTTGCGATGTTGCATGCCATCAGATTCACTTCCACCCTAGCTGTGAAATCCCAGTCACGCCATGTATAAACCTGCATGCATACCTCCTTCAAGTTTACAATTTAAGACATGAAAAAATTTATAGCAGAGGGCTAAACTATAAGTAGTCACATATAAAGCATTAAAGGTCATGATAAATAACTGTACAAGACTAACATCAGAAAAATATTTGATGTTCAAAAAGATCCGATTTCACTGCATTTCTAGCCCTAGCCACAATTAATAATAGGGTTGAGAGTAATAATATAAAAACATAATAATAAACATATACCACTATAACAAATCAAACTCTTGTCGAGGTTCCGTCATAACTTATAAGATACGTCTAATTGTACATATGATTAGAGGTATCTGAATATACGCAGAGACATAATGTATGTTCAGAATTGATATTACCCACCAGATAAGCTACTCAAATCTTTGTCTAATGTCAGCAAAAACTTGAGTAGCCTTGTTTATTTAGCGTTTTAGACTTGTAATGTGTATCTTAGTGTTTTGGGTTATACCTTTGATCCATGAGATGCACTACTCATAAGAAGCTCTTTGATAGAACCCAATTAACACCGCCGCCACCCTATCGTGTTTGCATACCGTGTCAACAAAATTCAAGTTCAATAATGCAATCAAATAAAACTTCCTACACCTAAATGGCTCTTAGGTAAATGTGTTCCGTACATGAATCACAACCTGTTGTGCTCGTTTTCCTGCAGTTTCTGTTCACGTACCTTCTCTATTTCTATTCACAAAAGCTAGAGTATTTGTAATAAGCATAACTAAAAAGTAACTTACAAAGATACATACAACTATCTTAATGCATAATGTAGACAATACAAACACCTAAACCCATTAACTGTTATCTACAAAGTTAAGAAACTAAACTCCTAAAATTAGGTACCCAAATTCAGCATAAATCCCCCAAAATATTGTTGATAATCAATCCATATAACCCAACCCTACATCCAGAGTTCAAAAAGAAAACCCACAATTTAAACAAATCTAAAGATTCCTATGAGATTAAAAAAACCATAAACCAATTGCAGAAGCATATATATATTCAACCTACTTAATCGCAGGTTTCTTTGCCGGTTCTTTTTTCTCGAGCCAAATTGACTGTGAACCCACCAGCAGAAGAGGCGAGTACGACATCGTTTTCAGCCTGGAGATCTTTAATTCTCTTCTTGCACGATCGAATATTATCAAATTGATGTGATTGGAACCCGTTTTTGTTATCCAGAGAGAGCAAGAGAAGTGAGGCCCTGTCACCGCAGTTCCCTTTTCCGGCCAATAAGCTCGCCGCCGTCTATTGTCCTCACAGAACTATTACCGATGCACGATCGGATAATCGAGATCATCGCCATAATCTAAGTCTTAGATTGGTACCACTCACGCGCCAGAGTACTCATCGGATCCTCGCCGGATGCCCTTCGTCCTTTCACCTGCTCTCTTTCTCTCCCAGCGTCTCTTTGTTACCTGAGGTGTGGATGTGAGTGTGGCCGTGTAGGACTTGAGTTGTTATCATTTGTCCCAAAAGCAAAAGCTAAAAACTAATGTGGTAAAAACCAAAAATCCGAAAGTATCCTGGCGCAATATGATGTTGTGAATTGATATATATAATAATGATATAAATCCTAAACTACCGTTTTAGTCCCTTTGGTTTGACTAAAATACCCCTTTTAGTCTATTGGATTTTGTTTTCCGTTTTCAGTACCTATAGTTTCAGTTTCAGTTAATTCTAAATGTCCAACATCATCCATTTTACTCGTTAAATTTTCGTGAAAAGACAAACATTTCTTTATACTGAAATAACAACTCATGTAAACACACATATAGGTAAATGTTCATGTACAAAGGACCCTCTATCTAAGAAGTGTAAGAAGTGTTTTACATTCTTAGATCTAATTTTTAATGATTGAGATCACAATAAAAAATCGTAAATTGTTTCTTACTCTATTTTAAAACTTTATTTATAACTTATTTGACTTGATAGGGGTAAAGTTGTCAATGAACATCAATTAAATAAAGAAATTGTATCAATTTATTCCTATATCCATGATCTTCAAGCACAAATCATGGATTCACTCCTCCCCACATAAACCGCTGCTAACTACCACCTCGAGCCACCAAAAAAAAAAAAATCCCTAGACCTCCTTCCAACAACATCTATGGCTTCTTTTTTCTGTCTTCAAGATTCAAGGCGTGGTGTTTTGATTTCTTGAAATATTTTAAAGAGTAAATTGCCACAATCGTCCTTGAGGTTTAGGTTTGTTTGGCAGTTTTATCCAAAATGACTTTTTTTTGTGTGGCAAATAGCCTTTCACCTTTGACATTTTTGCCATTTTCATCCAAACCACTAACTTAGTTTACTTTTTCTGTTAAGTTAAAGGATATTTGGATGAAACTGGCAAATATAAAACCTCAGGGACGATTTTGGCAATTTACTTAAATTCTTTTTAATTTCTTTTATTTAATTAATTTTGTCACACATATATATAAAAGAGAATATACATGCAATTCTTATAAAAAATTAATAGCTTTGTCACATAGTTTTTATAAATTTTCATCCAACCACTAACTCATTTTCTATTAAGGTGAAGGATCTTTTAAATTTTATAAAGTAAGACAAAAATTAATTTCCAATTTTTTTTATATACATCAGTTTTATAAAAATAAAATCTACTTCAACCTCTAAATTATATAAAACTAAAATGCTAGTGACCTTATAGAAAAATGTTAAATAAACAAATCTTATCATATGTATTAAGTTTGTAATTCATCAAACAGAAGCCACTGCCCCCCCCCCCCCCTATCAAACAAGAGATCGTCACCAAACCTTAAAATTACTCACCAAATAGTAAGTATAATGCCATGAACCAAAAGTTTCTTTGCTCAAACCACTCGGAATAAATACTAGTTAGTTATCCTCATAATCTTAGTTAGATAAATATTTTATTTCTGCCAACATATTTCTTAGGTGCTCAACGCATTTATAAATATGTAACGTTTTACAATTTTTTTTCTATCTCTACACTTGATTAAATACTAAAAGTAGTAATCGATTGTTATGTGCTGCACACCATTGATATTTATTTTATATATCATTTTCTGTTTATAAAACTGATCTATATAAAAAACATGGATATTAATTTCTGTCTTAATTTATAAAATTTAAAACATCCTTCGCCTTAACAGAAAAAATAAACTGAGTTAGTAGTTTGGATGAAAATTTATAAAAATAATGTGACAAAACTATTAATTTTTTTTATAAAAACTGCATGTATATTCTGTTTTATATATATGTGACAAAATTAATTAAATAAAAAAATTAAAAAGGGTTTGAGTAAATTGCCAAAATCATCCCTGAGGTTTTATATTTGCCAGTTTCATCCAAATATCCTTCAACTTAACATATAAAGTAAACTACGTTGATGGTTTGGATGAAAATGGCAAAAAATGCCAAAGGTGAAGGGCTGTTTGGCACAAAAAAGTCATTTTGGATGAAAATGGCAAACAGACCTAAACCTCAGGGACGATTTTGGCAATTTACTCTATTTTAAAACTTTATTAAAGAGTTAAATGCCATTTTAGTCCCTTTAGTTTGGGTCATTTTGCCAGTTTAGTCTAAAGGTTTCATTTTTCGCATGTGGGTACAAAAAGGTTTCACCGTTACCATTTTAGTCCACTGGGTTAACTTCATCCATTTTTTCTGTTAACGAGAAGGGCAATTTAGTCATTTTATATTTTGTTAACTAGAAGTGTCACACCCCAACCAATGACGGAAACATCGAGGCATGGCGCTGAGCGAAACAGATTGTCCAAGAGAATTCCATAACAACTAAATTACCAGATATTTAAATATTATGTCCCATACCATAACATACCGCAACAAATAGTTATTACAGACTAAGCATCTCAAAGACAAGTATCATGTTCCGACAACTCAGATTCAAATTAAAAGTAAATTGTTTGTTTGTTTCAAGACTCTCTCCTACTTGATTCCATCAAAGAGCAAGCAAGCATCCTAGCATCTTAAGCACCTGTCACATACGTTAAAATAAAGGTCAATACACATAGTGTAAAGGTGAGCATACAAGTTTGATATAGCATAATAGAGTTCGAAATCGTTTACGCATAACCAGCATGTACAACGTATAATGTGAAGCATGTAAGTTATCGACAAAGATCCTATCAATACCAATGACTGCGAGTTGACTACGAGTAGCGAGTGCGCATCATATGTTCACCACTGCGAACACATGAAGTATTGTCCTTAACAACCCCTGAGTGAACAGGTGCTGAGTCCAAACTATAGTACTATAGTTGCTAAGGCAGGTAGACAGCAATCAATGTGTAAACATAACCAACAAGCATTCATTGAGTCACGTATAACATGCATTAGAGGTCAGCGTATAAATAGCGTTTGCGTTGTCTGTTCGATGTGATTTAGAATAAGTAACGTATGTAACACCCAAAAGTGCATAAAGCAAAAATGGATCGAGTATACTCACAGATAGCGTTTAACGTAATAAACATTGCCTTGGATTGAAGGGAGCACTGAGAGAGATTAGCCTGAACAGTTAACGATAGCATAAACGATAAGCGGCGCGTTAAACGGTGCAAAGTACCAAGTGTCGGATGGTTATCCGATTGGATGGCAATCCGATCGGATGGCCAGTTGATCGGATGTCAATCCGTTCGGATGGTCATCCGATCGGATGGCCATTCGATTGGATTGACATCTTGTTTGGTAAGGATGTGTTTGTGTATGATGGATTTGAAGTTTTCGTTGTAGCATTTTGAAAACAGAGAAGTATCTCTACCCTTCAGGTCGATCGATCGGAAAACAGTCCGATCGGATATCAATCCGATTAGTAGGACACTTAGTGAGAACAAGTTCACAGCAGGATTTGTCACTCGATCGGATGGCAATCCGATCGGATGGCAATCCGATCGGATAGCAATCCATTGGAAATATTATTCTTTGAAATAGATCAAGTACCAAAGTCCCAAACGTCACACGATTGGATGGTCGTTCGATCGGATGGCAGTCCAATTGGACGGTAATCCGTTCGACGTTCTGATCCTTGGAAAGTTGAAGTAAAAGTTTAAGTGTTTGGGAGTTCAAGTGCAATTCGATCGGATGGTCGGTCGATCGGGTGGCAATCCGATCGGACGGCAATCCGTCCCGACACATCTGATCGTCTTGAACTTGGTTATCTTTAAAAGTTTGCGGTTTGTTTGAGACGATTTGACGACGTATTAAACAACAGAAACCCCGTCTTGGCCCAAGTGGTCCGATCGAACAGGAATCACCCTAGTCTGACCAGTTCACTGTTCGAGATGGTCGTTGGTGTTTAACCCGAAATCGGTTGTCTCTTTGGATAGAATTCAGATCTTGGACTAACCCATCACTAAGAAAGAGTAGAAGATCAGAACGAGCTCCGATTCTATCGGTTTTGAGTGCATTGAGTGTAAAAGGGTTGAAAGAAAGTTGGAAAACCATCTTTCAATCCTTTTAACCATGAATAAGTGTAGATCTATGCGAAAACCTTGTTTATTCATGTGGAAATCCTTCAGATCAAAGTTGTTCTTGGTGGAATGAAGCCAAACTTTGAAGTTCATAAGAACTCCATGATGACATCACCCTAGAACACCTCAAATCCGGTGATTTCACGGTTAAAAGTTAAGATTCAAAGGTGAAAATGATGAAGAAGTGCGTGTAGATCATAGAAGTACAAGATTTAGGTTGAAAGCTTACAATAATTGCTAGAAATCGAGGGAAGTAGAGCTTGAGTGCGGCTGGTTCGAGTGAGGAGCTGTCACATCACAAATGATGTGACAGGAGGGTATTTATAGGGTTTCCCAAAAAGGAAAGTGGTGAAGTGTCGAGTAGGTCACCGATCGGATGGCAATCCGATCGGGTGGCAACCCGATCGGGTGACAACTCGATCGGGTGACAATCCGATCGGATGGCAATCCGATCAGATGGCCACTCGATCGGTTGGCCACTCGATCCTGGTGTCCGGCGTGATGAGTTTGTTGTTTCGATTCGCGTGTTAAGCGTTGCGATGCGATTCGAGTGAGTGATGCAATAGTATTACCCATTAGTTACACAAATAACCTAGCTACTATATCTAACACACAATCACTATAAATAACTTAACACCCTACTAATCACCTACTTACCATCTAATTTACAACTTACCCCCCTTGATTTAACCGGCCCCATGTAGTGGCCCCACACCTCAAGATTTTACTAAATCTTCTCTATATCTTCTATGGATCTCCTTGGAATTAGCATGATCTTGTAAGTACTTTGTGGGACACTTTAACCAAAGGATATTAGAGTTTGTGTTTATAAAAAGAACTTAATCACCAATCACAACACCACAACATCTTTACCTCCTCCCTTGCCCCTTGTTCTCGGCCGACCACATCCCCTCACACACCACCCATTTTAACTCAAGTTTCAAGCATTTCAAGTGTACTTCAAGGTGTTACAAGGTGTTTAACGAAGCTCGGTGCTCTCGGAACTTGAAGGACCTCACTCGTTTGCTATTATCCTCCACATTTTTCATCTTGTTCTTCCCTAGATTTAAGCTAGTTGTAAGATCCTTATACACTCTTGTTTACTTCATATTTTAGTGGTTAAAAGATGTTGTTTAATGATTAACACTAGAACACTAAAAGGCTTGATCATGAATCTTGAATCATAAGATGATACATGAGGAAATATTGTTAAGATGATGTTGTTTTGAATGTGTTGATGATTACTTGTGATTCTTGGTAATATGATGATAATCATTATATGAAACTTGTTACCTTATGATTAAAAACATGATTTAACAAGTTAGGAGGTGGTTATGTGGTCATAAAATAATCATCTTCTTATTTAAACATGAACTTGATAATAAAAATGAATTCTTGAAAAACAATGATCAAAGTAACCTAGTAAACTTGTGAATCTAAGACTTGTGAATGATTTTCCAAGAAAACCAAGTTTAAAAGACGGTTTTTGAAAAATCATGATTCTTACATATACTTTCACTATTTTTGGAAATAAAACAAGTATATGGATGCTAGTAAACCAAGAAGATGCGGTAAATAAATATTTTTGTAAAAAGTATTCACAAGTTGTGAACATCTAGAAATTCCGAGAATGAGATTTTAACAAAAGTAAATATATTTTGGGAAGTAACTAAGACCACTAAACACTTTACCAAGTTACTACACATTTTGGTGAAAAATCAAGTTTATGTTATTTTGCAAAATATATAGTTTTTGTACTTGGTAAGTGTAATATGGTTTAGTGATTTGTTGTTCATTGTTTGAATGATTTTCAAAAAGAAAATGATATGCTAAATAGCATGGACACCTCCATTTACAAAGGAAACTATGGCGAAATTTTCTAAAAATTCCAACACTTAGAAAATATTTTCTAACAAGTGTTTACAAATATGTTTTAACTATGTTTTTTCAAATATAAACTTTGCCATAATTTTTGTAACAAAAATACAATATATCGGAGGTTGGTTTTCGTAAATAAAAATGGATAAATATATATTTTATAGTAAGACACTTGTGTGAATATTGTTTACTTTGTGGAATAGTTATGTTATTTTAGGATAAAATAATATAACTTACAAAATTACCATGACATTTACAACTCCAAAATGATACCAAAAATCACAAGGAATAAATATTTAAGTTACACACTTGATATTGTGAAACCGGACGCAAAAACGTAACTTATGAAATATTTCGGAAAAATACTCTTACACGTATATTTTTGGTAAACATTATTTTGGAAGTAAAAGAAGTAAAAATATATTATTTTTGGGAAAAATATATATATTTTGGAATACGTTATTTTTGACAAATAAGTTGTATATATATTTTCTAAGTGGGACTTAAAAATATATTATATCGGAACTACAATATACATGTATAAATACCCCCATCCTTGGGAAGGAAACATGGAGTTAAAATACTTGTGAAGTGTTAATACAAAAATAATGATTAAACAATTATTCCAAAACTAAATATAATTTAAAGTTAAAATAATTATTATTTTAACAAATAATTATAACTTGGAATAATATTCGGAGACATAAGAAACGCAACTCAAAACATTAAAAGCCAAGGCACTGCCCGTTCGTCTAATAGACATTAGTACGTTGTAGGTTGTCGTGTAGCTGACAGAGTTTGAGTTGACGATACAGAAGACTCACTACTGTGAGTTCATGTCCCCCTTTTTCTTTTAACTGTTTTCAGTTTTATACTTCGGGGGTGAAATACATGTTACGATTATTACAAACGTTTATTACATGGTATGATTAGCTTAAGGATGGTTTACTACTAGATCATGTGAAGGGTGGGTACGACACTTAAGGCCATCAATCCTCGTCGTAGGACCGAGGGATATGAGTGATAGATCTATTTGGGTGTAGCGAGCCCACACCCATGGGGACCAGGGTGGCCCATAGTGGTGACTATGTCTTCCAGCCGGAGGCCCGGTAACAAATTTGCTAGGTTTGAGTCTTCGTGCACCATTTCACACATGCCATTGGCTTTGCAACCCATTGGTGATCTCTTTTTCCTTAATTGCTACATACCAGGGACTTTCATACATACAGACATACTTTAAAGGTTTATACACGCAGACATACACATGAACTCGCTCAACTTTTGTTGATTTTTCAAACTACATGTATTTCAGGAAACTAGTGGATCTGGAAGGGTATGCATGTGTCGTCAAGCTGCGTTTGAATAAAAGATGTTATCCATGGTGGTCGAGTTTAGGAGGTGTATCTTATCCTGGACGAGATACGCGTCTCTAAACTCAGGTTTTATTTAAGTACTTTGGTTGAGTCTTTATGAACTCGTTTAAACACGTCATGATTTGTAACTTAATTTGGTATTGATGTTTTCAAACAATGGTATTGTGGTAGTTTCTAAACTTTATTAATGGATAAACATCTCGTGTTTTTATCATATAGCATTGTTATGATTGTTGCTAGGGTATTAAGAAGTCACACCAAATAAACCACGCTTCCGCAAAAGTCAGGGTGTGACACTAAGTTGACCTAAGACTCGTGCGTTGCAACGAACCTATCAAACTGGAAAAAATAGACAACGTAAAAATGTTGAACCGCACACACGTTGTGCCATGTTAACTCGCATAATTTAAAACGGAACGTAAAACGAAAAATTTACGTAAGATGGAAAATATAAGGGACCAAAGTTGAAAGTAAAAAAATTGTGAGGTTAAATTGCGAAAGACGAAAACTTTTGGGTTAAAAGTAAAAAAATCAAATAAGTTTGGGTTAAAAGTGAAAAATCTAGTTTTTTTTTGAAAATCCCTCTAAGCATTGGGTACACCCACTCTATGCATACAATTGTTGAAAATTTATAGTATGGAAATAAGCTAATGTCTTTTTAAAACTTCAGATTATAAATATACATTAGAAAAGATTCAAATGAGATTTTTTTTTTAAGAATAGAAAGAATAAGTTTTAAATCAATATAAATATTTCATTTTATATGTGTATTTAATGTTATTGTAAGAGCATATAGAACAATTTACAGCTTTAATTAATTTATTGTATTCCCTTAAATTAAGTAACTAATTAAAGTTATAACTCATTTTTAAAATATATACTCTTTAAAGACAATCTAATTTATGGTGAAAGACAATTTTGATATGTGTAGGATAAATTTTGATATGTGTGGAATATAATGTTTTTTGTCTACTTAATGAAAGAGAAAATAATTAATGTGAGGAGTTATAAACAATTTATTGTTTTACCATTATGCGCTTTCGTCTTTTTCTTCTCATGTTAAGTTTTTCTCAAATGATCCCTCGAATATAGTGGAGAGTTCAAATGAGAAGAAATTTTTTGTAAGAATAAGAAAGAAGAATTTTTAACCAATAAAATTGCTTTATTTTGCTTCATTTAATATTTGTATTTAATATTATTGTAAGGGTATATTGGTAAACTTAAATAGATCATTAATTAGTAGTCTTCCTCTTTAATTAGCTACATTAAATTTGTAACTTATTTTCAAAAAAATATATTTAAAAAAAATAATTTAGAATGTAGGATAAGTTACGAGATGTGCAGGATAAATTACGAGTTGTGTATAATAAATTTCGATATGTGTAGGATACATTTCAATATGTGTAGGATAAATTTCGAAATGTGTAGAATAAATTTTGATGTGTGTATGCAGAGTTTTTTTTTTTTTTTTTTTTTTTATCATGGAGAATGATTGTATTTATGACTAATTAATTAGTCAAAGATAATAATAAATAAGATAGAAAAGTATTTGATGTTTTACAAATTTACCCTTTGTTCTTTTTCTTCTCAATTAATTTTTCTTCTCAAATGAACCTCCCCCTATATATATATATATATATATATACTAGGTTGTTGCTACAGGCCGCGTGTTGCGGCGGCGACGCCTTAATTTTTTATAGCTTGCAGCACGTTATATGATGCGTCAACCCTACGAAAACGCGTGTTTCGACTTATTTGATCTAAAACATTGCGGTTACAAAAGAAGCGGAATTGAACCCAAGTCGGTTCATTTAGTGAGGCTTCTACCTAACCACTACACAACCCTTACATTTGCATAAAGACTTAGTGCCATCAAAAAGTACGATAACTCGAATTTATAACGTCGAATTAAAACATATTACATTTCACCCAACTCGTTTCTGAATGTATGCTAAATAAGCATGAAAACATATTATAATTGACCAAACTCGTTTTCGAAAAAAATTATGTCGATACGTGAATTTATATCCTTAACGTCGAAACGTGAATTTATACTGACACGTACATGAATTTAAATTGACACATATAAAGAAATAATCACGTGATAAAATAGTTCCTTCTTTTTAATTTCAATTTAAAGAATAGAATACCGAGGGTACATTTAAAAAATCAGAAGTTAAGAAACGAAAATAATAATTTATAAAGTTTTTAGAAAGTTTTATAAAGTTTTAGGTTTATTTTTGTCAATTAAGAAAGCTTAGGATGCTTTTGTGTTATTTGTCATTTTTTTTTCTAAAATGAAATTGTCATTTGTTTGTCGGTTTCTAAAAATGAAGATGAAAGTTTTTACCAATTTTTTTGTCTGTTTCTAAAATGAAATTGTCATTATTATGTCATGTTAGCAAAAGGCAAATGAAAGGTCGGCTGCACCACCGACCTTTCATTTTAATATATATATATATATATATATATATAATTAAAACAAAGTCTTCATAGATAGTTATATTGATTTTTTAAATATTCGTTTCAATTTTTCAATAATATTTTACTTATCATATATTTTGATTATTTTCCTAATAACTTGCGCTCTATGTTTATTTTTCCAATATTGCGATATAAATTTATTGAAAACGGATAATGTGCTACTATCATACTAAGCCGAACCGAAACTTATTGTTTTTCTTTTTCGACAGTGCAGTATAAATTTTATTGAAAACGAATATTGTCTCGCCATCGTACCAAAAAAGAACCGAAACCGTCCAAATAATATATGTATCTGTACCAATATTTATTTATATTGTTTTTGTTTTCGATAAACTGGTATTGATTTATATTATTTTTGTTTCAATAAACTGACATCGTATCGCTATTATATCGTCCCGAACAACATTGGTACCGGTACATGTACTCATTTGTATGGTTTATGTTTGGTAATGAATTTTGTGATGCTATCGTAGTTAACCAAACCAAAACTGACCGAACAACATTAGTATCAGTACTGCTACTTATTTTTATTGTTTTTGCTTTTGATAAACTAATGTATCCTACTGAACAACATTGGTACATGTAATGATGTAAACTACCCACCTCGCGCCCCCCTGTATTCATTTTTATGGTTTTTGGTTTCGATAATTATCATTAATACAACTATGCCTGCTATGATAAACGAGTATCATTACCAATACCATGACGATCTGAACTGATTGACACCGTTCGGATAACATGTTGTCAATAATGGTGTTCGGTTTTTCGTTTCGGTCCATGTAAAACATGTGTTGATTTCTATATTGGGTGCATGTATCATACCAGTCTATAACGAGCCTACCTGATACCGATCAAATGCCCGAGATAACGTACTGCCGTAACGCGCGGGAAAACAATCTAGTTATATTTGACTTTCTAAATCTTCATGAATAGTAGTTTTATTTTTTATGATAAATATTTTTTAAATATTATTATTATAATAGAATATTATTATATTTTCTTTTAACCTTAAACTTGTTTTGAATTTTTTTAACTTTTGATGATTTTTTTTACAATACCGTTACCGTCCGAACAATATCAATACCGGTACCGTATAACATCGGTTTAGAATTAGTTTTTATTTTTATTTTATTTATTTATATAAAAGAGTAAATTACAAGTTTTGTCCTTTATGTTTACATCAAATTGCAGGCGCTGTCCTTTAGCGCAAAAGTTGACAAGTTATGTCCTTAATGTTTCAAAATCTTGCACGTTATGTCCTTTAGGCCAAACCCAGTTAGATTATTTAGTTAAATCTGGTCATGTGTCTTGCACATGAGGGCATTATTATCATTTAACCTTTTCAGGGGATATTTTGTAAAAGAATTTTATTCAAGGACTATTGTGCAAAATAAAAGATATAAACTTCTCTTCTCTCTCCCTCTAAGATCTGAACTTCTTCCACCCTGTTTTCTCCTTAACCCAGCTCGCCATTAGGAGATTTTGATCATTTATTTCGGAACCCTAATTTCAGTTATTAGTTATGGAATTAAATTAAATGAACCAACTTTTTAACTTTACCATTTTGTTTTGTTTTGATTTGTGCGGTTATAGGATCTGCTAATCATTGAATGTGTTTTTGTTTGTTCAAATGATGGCTTAATTGTTTTTTTAGGGTTCGTTTGATTTTAGGGGGAATTTAATTTTGGATCACTGGATGATTGATTGATGGGTATAACTCAAGTTTTGTGAAATTTCCCTTTTTGATGATCGGATTTGAATCCGTTATTGATTTTAATCTGTTGTTGAATTAGAACTTTTAGTTTTTTTTTTTTTGCACACAAAGTGTTTGACGAAATGTCACTGTCATCATTGACCCGGTTTTCGTGGTGGTATTGGAGTAACGGGAAGGGTAACCAGCCGGTGATCGGTTCGGATTCAATGAAACCGTCTTCGAACAAGAAGAAAGAGGCAAGGTTATCATCATCTTCATCTTCAAAAAAGGTGAAAAAGAAGTGGCAAAGTAGAGAAGAGAGGAAGAGAGTAATGGACAAAGAGTATGATGTTGTGTTGGTGCCTTCAGATGGTGTTTGTTTATCAACATCTGATGATGATTCTTCCTATGATTCAGACTGGTCTGTTGGGTGGATGGAGCCTCATGCCTCTGAGTTTTTCAACAGTGATGATGAGGATGCTGATGCAGTTGCAGTTGCAGATAACAGTTTTGCAGTTTTGGTTCCTTGTTATAGAAATGATTGCAAGGCTTTTAAGATGGAAGAACGGGCCAGTGACCAGTTCTTGAATGTTCTTACTGATTTCCCAAATGGTTTTCCGCAAGACCCTTGTCGTCCTTTTCCAATCGGTTCCCTTTCAATCAAACTGGTTCGGTTTTCGGTTTCTTTCAGTGGCCAAACAGGGGTAAAACGGCGAGCTGGTTTAAGGAGAAAACATGGTGGAAGAGGTTCAGATCTTAGAGGGAGAGAGGAGAGGTTTATATCTTTTATTTTGCATAATAATCCTTGAATAATTTTTTTTTACAAAATATCCCCTAAAAAGGTTAAATGACAATAATGCCCTCATGTGCAAGACACATGACCAGATTTAACTAAATAATCTAACTGAGTTTGGCCTAAAGGACATAACGTGCAAGATTTTGAAACATTAAGGACATAACTTGTCAACTTTTGCGCTAAAGGACAGCGCCTGCAATTTGATGTAAACATAAAGGACAAAACTTGTAATTTACTCTATATAAAATGTACATTTTGCGCTAAAATTCATATTCAGAAAGTGATGGGTAGCGACCGCATATAATCCAAAAGATTTCATACTATAATGTACATTTCATTCACCTACCTCACTTGTTTATCACTGATCACTTGCTAAAATGATCATGTACTGGTTTCTCATCATCATCCTCATCATCTGTTCTCATGTTTCAACCTCAACTTCAGCAAATTCAGCAGGGATCAGAGTGGAGTATCTTCCAGGCTTCCAAGGACCCCTCCCTTTTTACCTTGAAACTGGGTACTCTTTCTATTTATAACTTTACTATTTATGTTAGATATACAAACAACTGTGTAGATATGATTAATTGGATACATGATATTATGTAGTTATGTGGGTGTGGATGAGAATGAAGATGTGCAGCTTTTTTACTACTTCATTCGGTCCGAGTCGGATCCTGAGCATGATCCTCTCATGCTTTGGATTACCGGCGGTCCCGGTTGTTCTTCCATCTCTGGCCTGCTATATGAGATTGGTATTTTTTACATAATTCTTAAATTTATTCCAGGTGTGCACTTCTTTTGTTGCTTTGATATCTGAAGTTTATTTGAACCATACAGGTTCAATTAAGTTTGAGGCTTTGTACTATGATGGAAGCTTTCCCACCTTGATTTTGTCACCCAATTCATGGACCAAGGTGATGAGTAGTTAGTGGCGGATCTAAAAAATTGCTATAGGGGCAACGTTTAAAAAAAGGGTAACGAAATTAAAAAAAACGTCAATTTTTTCCAAAATTTACACTACCGTCGGAGCGTCAGTGGGTATTGGGGGTTACCTAGGTCCGCCCCTGTGAGCAGTGGCGGATCAAAAACTTTTTCCACGAGTTAAAAGTTTTTAGTCTGTATTTTTATTGTCGCTCGTCATAATTTTTTCCATCATGGGTAAATGAAAAAAACTAATTATGTATATTACCGGAAAAAAAAAACTGATTTGTATATCAAAGTAGTCAAAGGCGCTCGTCTAGGCGCCCTGCAGACGCAACCATACCAGTCAAAGGCGAACCAGGCGTGCGCCCATACGCAGCCATATCAGTCAAAGGTAAACCAGGAGAGGCCATCAAGGCACTTAGACTCGATTCTGGCAAGATTCTACAAATTCCGGCCTGAGCATGAACAGCTAAAAGTGGTCTTAAACATTCAAAAATGGCCTGGAACTATTTATATTGTGTACCTTGCTTAGAAAGCCTTTGCTTTTCAAGTACGTTGTGCCTAGGCCCAAGGCTCACCTTTCGCGCCTTGAGCTTGAGCCTTTGACTACTATGAGTATGTCATAAATCAACAATTATAGACTATGAGTATACCATACTAATTGAAATTTCACTTTAGAAATATAAAGAAGATTGAATTTTTTTCCGTTTATGGAGAAGCTGAATGTCACAATACCACACAATATCATTCTTGCATAAAAATATCAACAGTATATATTGTGCTTGCGGTCCCTTTATTCATTTTCTGAACGATTTCCATAAATAGCTAACACGTTGATATAATTATAAATGGTACATTATCATATATATTCATATTAATGATTGACTAAAAACATACCCATTAAACAGGTTTACATATCAGCTAAATTAAATTCATTTTAATTAATTATTTGTGCCTCAAGAGTGTTATGTGGTTGTGGTCATTAAACTTGCAAAACTGGAGGTGGATGACTTAACATTTTAAATTATGCAGATGGCAAGCATAATTTTCCTAGATCTTCCTGTTGGTACCGGTTTTTCGTATGGAAGAACCACACGCGCCTCACATTCCACCGACATCCAACTTTGTGACCAAGCCTATGAATTTATGAGAAAGGTACATCATGTAACATTTTATGATATTCAAATGTGTTAAAAGACTCGTGTTCCTTTTTTTTTTAATTTTTATAATTTGGACTTCTACAGTGGTTTGAAAGTCACCCGGAGTTCGTCTCTAATCCATTCTATGTAGGAGGAGATTCCTATTCCGGAAAACCGGTCCCAATAATCACACAACTAATATCAGATGGTAAGAGTGGTTTTCTTCATAAATAATCATGGCTGTCTTCATCATGGATCCATAACATACCTGCTGCAAATGTGCAGGAAATGAAGCTGGCATTGAGCCTTACATTAATCTAAAGGTCTTAAGTCTTATCCTATGAATATAAATTATGAATTAGAAAATAGATTTGCTGAACGGATTAATTTTGAGCATTAGGGATATGTTCTTGGAAACCCTGCGACTTTTCCTGAAGAAGATAATTACAAAATTCGGTTTGCTAACGGTATGGGACTTATATCAGATGAACTCTACAAGGTTTGTTCTGTCCTATGATCTTGTATACTTCCTACTTGTTTTAGCAACTAATGTTCTTAATTCTTAATGCCTATAGTCATTGTTCCACACGTGTCGTGGAGAGTATCGGTCAGAGTATATAAGCACGAGCAACTTAGTGTGTCGCCAAAATCTTGAATTGTACCAAGAGGTTCTTTACTTGCTTTACATTGGTTCCATATTCCATCTAGATGAAAAACAAAGGAAAAAATATACTAAAAGGAATGAACTTTTTCTAGTGCGTAGATGGGATTGATACTGCACATGTTTTGGAGCCTCATTGTGATTCTATTTGGCTAATCAAACTTCCCACTCAAAAGCTGCTTAACGAGCACAACCGTGTTTCTTCATCTTACTGTCGTGTAAGTCTAATGTATCGGTTTCTTTTCCAACACATATCTTGTAAGGCAATTGTAGCAAATTTTAAGGTTGTTTTTAAATTGTGCAGACTGATGGATATAACCTGGTTTACTATTGGCTTAATGAAGCCAGTGTTAGAGAAGCATTGCATATTCGGAAGGTATTCTTATATATAGAGGCACATATGCTTTGAAACCAATAATAAGTTGACAATCGTGATAACCGCATAGTAAGTGGAGAGAGAAACAAAGGCGGTTACACAGTTGTCTTGTGTATCGCATTCAAAGTAATATGCGATTTATCATTGTTCTCGACATGTTATTGATTATGAAACGAGTGCAAATAGATATATTTCTAGTTGATAGAATTGTTCATGCATGCTGCAACACAGGGAACCATAACAGATTGGATAAGGTGCAAATCAGATTTGAATTTCACAAAAACACTTTCTGATGTCAGACCATACCATCTAAACCTTAGCAACAAGGGCTACCGGTCTCTCATCTACAGGTCCTCTTCTTTTCACAATGTGCATCAAGATTTGATTATTATTATTATTATTATTATTATTTTGTGAAGGAATACATCATTAACGTGACATTCTTGGTTTCCCTCGACCCATTGACACCACCAAGCTTATGTGCAGTTAAAATATTTTTTGATTGTGGTTTGGTTGACTATATTATCACTTAAAATCATGTTGTTATCTTTGGAGTTTGATTTTTTTTTTCTAGGGTTATAATGTACTTTTTTTTTGCCTGACCCATTGTAACATGACCCATTGTTGGCCTCGACTGAAAAGAGTTCTGCATCCGCCACTGTCAATGTCATTAATGAAGTTTTGTGATTTAATGCAGCGGTGATCATGATATGATCATTCCGTACCAGTCAACTGAAGCATGGATAAAAGACCTTAACTACTCAGTCATCGATCAATGGCGATCATGGAAGCTTAATGGTCAAATTGCTGGGTAATGTACAAATTAATGTTCACATTATAGTGTGATCAAATGTACTTATATTTGTTTACATTGACAGGTATACGGAGAGTTATTCAAATATGATGACCTTTGCCACTGTGAAGGCAAGGAATCAGAATGTTCTTATTTCGAGTGTAGCTAAAGGTTAACTAAAACGGTTTCTTAACTTTGCAGGGCGGTGGGCACACAGCCCCGGAGTACAAGCCTGAAGAATGTGTTGCCATGTTCAAGAGGTGGATATCTAACCAACCATTATAAGTTAGGACCATCATTGCATTTTCGCATCAATTATTAAAATGATTCGATATTCGGCAACCTATGCAGCTCTTGTGTTGTTCTATGACAAGAACATAGACTAATTGTCTTATAATGGATTCAAATTGTTTTTTATTGATCATTTGAGAAATCTATCAAGACTTCAACGGTTGTTATTTTTCTTCAAATCCTAGAGATCCGGTTGTTTATATACCCAAGAAGTAACATATAACACTGTTGTTATATTGATGTATGATCTTAAATAATCACAAACTAAACAAATTTATCGTTTAACTACGATTTGAAAGTAATAAAATTGATACGGATGTAAAATAAAAAATGCAAATCATTTGAATCCTAAATGTTGATTATTAATATTATTTTAGGAAATGTTAATGACTAACATATAATATGTAGGGATATATGTCTGCACAATTGGGATTATTAAAAAAACACATATATGATGTTAGAAAAAAATGCACGTACAATTGGCATTAACGTACGCTGCGTACGCGATTAGAAATCGCATGTTTTGGTGGAGATGATGAAATCGCATGTGTTGGGTAGATGATGAAATCCATGGGAGGCTTTGATGGTGTGTGGGGAGGACCTCCGCTCCGCACAAGGCCCACGATTTCGAGGGGCATGCGATTTAAAAAAAATCCGATACGTATATGTTATTTTTTTAAAATAGTAAACACATACTACTTTCAATATAGGCCCATTTACAAATCATTTTTTATGGTTTAGAATTTAGCCCACTTGGAATTATGTTTACTAAGCCCAATGCTGATTTGATCATTTTTAAATAATAACAAAACATAACAGAAGGGCACATTTTTTCGATCTCGAACAGGGTACGTGAATTCTCAGACGCCTCTGATGAAATCGCATGGGGGGTGTTTGATCAGAAATCGCATGGCGAATATACAAATCGCACGTTGAAAAACAATCGCATACGCAATGTACGTTAAGCCATTTGGTACGTTAACCGGCCTCAATGATGTTAAATATATATGTATTTATATTTTTCACTTATTGCAAGTAAATTCTTTGTACATACAAGGTTTATTGCTTAGCAATTAATCAAGTTACTTAATCATAAGCTGGAATCTTATGGATCTAAGGAAATAGTTTTCTAGTTAAATTATATGAGTAGTTCATTTCAAACAAAACTAGAATCTTGGACCCACGCTTTGCGGCGAGACTGTTATAACGAACAAAAAAGGTAGACGTAAAAACGTTAAATAGCGCACGTGCGTTGTGGCGTGTTAACTCGTAAAAAAAACACACTGAAATATAACACATATAAAAGAATAACTAAGTCGACTTATGCCCAGCATGTTGCGAAGGGCCCGTTAAAACCGTAAAAAATATTAAGTGGAAAAGTGTTACGGTTAAAAGTGAAAAATTATTTGGACCAATTTTTAAAAGTTGAAAACTATAAGGGTTAAACATGAACAAATTCTTTATGACACATTGGTAAAATTATAAACTATAGGTTTAAAGAGTGAAAAAAAATGAATTGTGATTTTTGTGAGTGATAAGAATAAGAAAAAGAAAATTAGTAATTATAAATTATATATAGTTAATGTACAAGTTTTATACAACCCAGAGGTCACAAGTTCAAATCCTGCTGTATTAGAAGTATCATTTTGATCAGATTAATGTATCAGATCTAATGAAGTATCAGATTAACATAAGATTTTCTAATGAAACATGAGATTTTCGTAAAAACATTAGATTTCCTATTAAATGTATCAAATTTCTTATATAAAACAACAGATTCCCTAATTCAAACATAAATCACTAAGTGGTTCATTGGTTAAGGTGTTAACTTATAACATAGAGGTCTTGGATTCAAATCTTGCAAAAGACATTCTTTCTAGACCTTTTTTTAAAGGTAAAAAAAAAATGTCTAGACGTCAAATTTCTATTTAAACACATCTTATAATAGTAAGGTCATGAGCTCAAATCTTGTGGCCAACATTTATCTTTAATTAATGTTTTGTTTAGTTAAACCTATATTTAATATTTTATTTACTTATTATCTTTTATAATTACATTATACAACTAAAAATAACTTTATTTTTTTATGAAATACATATTGATAAACATACGAGGTAGTGGAAAGTAAATGTGAGCTTCAAGAATTTGTGCTATTATATATAAGGTAAGGTTCATGCGAGAATCACCTTTATTGCGAGAACCGCGATAACCAATGTGAACACAATCAAAAATACCTAAAAAAACCTAACCCCCCCCCCCCCAAAGCTAAATGCTAAAAACTAACCCCCCTTCCCCCAAGCTAAAATGCTAAAAACTAAACCACTAAAAAACTAAAGAAATTAAAAAAAACACACAAAATTTTTTCTTTTAATATTTTTTACATTAAAATCGCTACTTTTTAGTAGCAAAAAAAAAATTAAAATTTTTTTTTGGCTACTAAATGTAGCGATTTTTTTTATAAAAAATATTAATTTTTTTTTGTGTGGCTTTTAGGTATTTTTGGTTGTGTTCACATTGGTTCTTGCGATTCTCGCAATAAATGGTGGTTCCAAACAGATCCTTCTCCTATATATATATAGTTATATTGTTTTAGCAAATATTGATCTTGACGCACCGAACTGATTGTGTCGCACCGTAAGGTGACGCACTGAAAAACTAAATGTGAACTACTGAATGTGATTATGTGACACATTGCATATGAACTGACTACATATTGAACTACTGAATGTGACGCATTGAAGGTGACTAACTGAATATCTTATACATATATTGTTTGATATGTATATATATATATATAGATATTGTTAGGAAATTGTATATTATATTGTTGTTGTCCCACTAAGTTACTCATGCGTACATTTTCCTTCTTATGTACGTTAGATTTTCATGGATGGTCGGGAAGACTTGGATGGATGGCTCGGGGAAATAAAGACGCACATGGATTTTCATTAAAATTTAAAATGTTTTGTAGAATATTTTGACTTATTTAAAATAATGTAAAATTTTACAATTTATGGGATAATGTTTAGACCTCTGATATACTGTATAAGTAACACGTCAGCCCTAAGCCGGGTTGGTGTGTTACATGCTGGATACTAGTGTTTTTGGTCAAAATTAGAGATAAGGTTTGAAATATGGATGAATCTAGCCTCTCATTAGTTGTTTTGTATTTTCATCAACAACTTAACGCATTATCCTATTCTTTAATCTTTGGTAATAAGAAGAATGTAATATTTTATTAGAGTTAGTAGAATAATCTTAACTTCTACCAGCTCCACTATTATTACTTTATATAATACTCGTTATTAATTTAATTATAACTTTTTTTATATTTTAATTTAATTATATTCTGTTATAAAGATGGACCTTTAGAACGACAACCGGTCTAATATTTACAAGATTGATTAAAGGTAGACAATAGTGTCCTTGTCAATGTTAATAGCATAAAGTTAATTCAAAAGTTAATATATACTTAATCTCATCTCTTTTCTAAAGATTACTTAATGATTTTTTTAACATATTGAAGAGGTATGGTCCCAATTTCATTCACACATGGCAGGGACCGCACCACTTTTTCTGTCCAACATTGCGCCTACATCAGCAACCAATCCAGAAACTTCTAGAAGCTTCTGGAAGACGTCAAAAGTGGCACCAAAGATGCTCCCTCAGACAAAAAGGACAGCACGTGCCTCCATAGATCGGACGCCATGTGGACCTGCGACACTACCTGGGGGCAGACCGACAGCTGCAGTACCAATTCTCCCACATGGGCAAATGACGGCGCGCCACGTGTACCACTATCCTGACCACAGCAGAGGAGACCAAGAGGATATTCCCCTTGGTCGGACAGCCAGTGCCCGGTGGCAGCTGGCAAGGTCTCCCCTCCCTCCTTCACCCTCCGACTATAAATAGGACCCTTCATCATTCAGGTTAAACATTATGCTCTTTTCACATCTCACATACAACACACACTATTTCTCCTCAAAACGGTCGCTTATTCTCACGCTGGAGCCTGGTTAAGAGAGAAACCCCCACATTCCCCTCTTAACGAGCTAACGACATTGCTGTTTTGTAGGATATAAGCCTTAGACGAGTAGAGAAGGAGATTGAACCCACATACGAGACAACCCGGCTGGTAAACCTTGGTGCTATCCAGTGTTTCATCATTGGCGCCCACCGCATCTTTTTCAAACCATTTTCATCTCCTTTTTCTTCGAAAACACTCTCCAAATAGCTAAACCAAACCCTTCTCCTCACGTGGACGGAGAAAACTCTTCCTTTGAGTTGCTTACGGACCACGCTCATGTCACACCCTGAAATATCAGAGCTGGCGTGACTGGACTGGTACCTTCATTGCACATCGGAAGTGTTTGTTTGCTCAGACTTCTATAAATGAACGCCCGCTAAGTGCTCGAAATCCCATGGGTTCTCCTATTCCAACCGTTCCGTAGTTTTAATAATTTAACCTGAGTGTCACACCCCCCAAAATACCACATGTGGAAATACCACGGGGCGTGTGACATACCAGGATCCAAGCCACCAATCACATTGAACTCATAATTATAATTAATAAAACTTTCATTTATTAACATAAAGCGTTACAAACGTTACATATCATTCATTGTGTATAGCGGAAGCATAAATCATTTGTTAAGTGTTTAGTAAACCAAGAGTATATAAACCATTGAGCTTGTATTGAGATTCCATGTATCCCGACCCATGACCACTCCAGCTTCCAAGACAGCAAGTTCCAACTAATATAAGCATATAGACCTGCAAGGCATGTAACAACGAATCAACAACAAAGTTGAGCGAGTTCACAGTTGGGTGTTCGTTTTAAGTTGTTTCCGAAAACATAGTTTGTCTTTAGCTGGCTTACTTGCCGTGGGGGTTACCCCATAGTTGAAAATATGATTAACCAGTTCCTTCTTTCCCAAACCATAACCAGTATCTTTATTTCCCAAACCATATCGCCTGGTTAAGAGGGAAACCCCCACATTCCCCTCTTAACGAGCTAACGACATTGCTGTTTTGTAGGATATAAGCCTTAGGCGAGTAGAGAAGGAGATTGAACCCACATACGAGACAACCCGGCTGGTAAACCTTGGTGCTATCCAGTGTTTCATCATTGGCGCCCACCGCATCTTTTGCAAACCATTTTCATCTCCTTTTTCTTCGAAAACACTCTCCAAATAGCTAAACCAAACCCTTCTCCTCACGTGGACGGAGAAAACTCTTCCTTTGAGTTGCTTACGGACCACGCGCATGTCACACCCTGAAATATCAGAGCTGGCGTGACTGGACTGGTACCTTCATTGCACAGCGGAAGTGTTTGTTTGCTCAGACTTCTATAAATGAACGCCCGCTAAGTGCTCGAAATCCCATGGGTTCTCCTATTCCAACCGTTCCGTAGTTTTAATAATTTAACCTGAGTGTCACACCCCCAAAATACCACATGTGGAAATACCACAGGGCGTGTGACATACCAGGATCCAAGCCACCAATCACATTGAACTCATAATTATAATTAATAAAACTTTCATTTATTAACATAAAGCGTTACAAACGTTACATATCATTCATTGTGTATAGCGGAAGCATAAATCATTTGTTAAGTGTTTAGTAAACCAAGAGTATATAAACCATTGAGCTTGTATTGAGATTCCATGTATCCCGACCCATGACCACTCCAGCTTCCAAGACAGCAAGTTCCAACTAATATAAGCATATAGACCTGCAAGGCATGTAACAACGAATCAACAACAAAGTTGAGCGAGTTCACAGTTGGGTGTTCGTTTTAAGTTGTTTCTGAAAACATAGTTTGTCTTTAGCTGGCTTACTTGCCGTGGGGGTTACCCCATAGTTGAAAATATGATTAACCAGTTCCTTCTTTCCCAAACCATAACCAGTATCTTTATTTCCCAAACCATATCGCCTGGTTAAGAGGGAAACCCCCACATTCCCCTCTTAACGAGCTAACGACATTGCTGTTTTGTAGGATATAAGCCTTAGGCGAGTAGAGAAGGAGATTGAACCCACATACGAGACAACCCGGCTGGTAAACCTTGGTGCTATCCAGTGTTTCATCATTGGCGCCCATCGCATCTTTTGCAAACCATTTTCATCTCCTTTTTCTTCGAAAACACTCTCCAAATAGCTAAACCAAACCCTTCTCCTCACGTGGACGGAGAAAACTCTTCCTTTGAGTTGCTTACGGACCCCGCGCATGTCACACCCTGAAATATCAGAGCTGGCGTGACTGGACTGGTACCTTCATTGCACAGCGGAAGTGTTTGTTTGCTCAGACTTCTATAAATGAACGGCCGCTAAGTGCTCGAAATCCCATGGGTTCTCCTATTCCAACCGTTCCGTAGTTTGAATAATTTAACCTGAGTGTCACACCCCCAAAATACCACATGTGGAAATACCACGGGGCGTGTGACATACCAGGATCCAAGCCACCAATCACATTGAACTCATAATTATAATTAATAAAACTTTCATTTATTAACATAAAGCGTTACAAACGTTACATATCATTCATTGTGTATAGCGGATGCATAAATCATTTGTTAAGTGTTTAGTAAACCAAGAGTATATAAACCATTGAGCTTGTATTGAGATTCCATGTATCCCGACCCATGACCACTCCAGCTTCCAAGACAGCAAGTTCCAACTAATATAAGCATATAGACCTGCAAGGCATGTAACAACGAATCAACAACAAAGTTGAGCGAGTTCACAGTTGGGTGTTCGTTTTAAGTTGTTTCCGAAAACATAGTTTGTCTTTAGCTGGCTTACTTGCCGTGGGGGTTAACCCATAGTTGAAAATATGATTAACCAGTTCCTTCTTTCCCAAACCATAACCAGTATCTTTATTTCCCAAACCATATCGCCTGGTTAAGAGGGAAACCCCCACATTCCCCTCTTAACGAGCTAACGACATTGTTGTTTTGTAGGATATAAGCCTTAGGCGAGTAGAGAAGGAGATTGAACCCACATACGAGACAACCCGGCTGGTAAACCTTGGTGCTATCCAGTGTTTCATCATTGGCGCCCACCGCATCTTTTGCAAACCATTTTCATCTCCTTTTTCTTCGAAAACACTCTCCAAATAGCTAAACCAAACCCTTCTCCTCACGTGGACGGAGAAAACTCTTCCTTTTAGTTGCTTACGGACCCCGCGCATGTCACACCCTGAAATATCAGAGCTGGCGTGACTGGACTGGTACCTTCATTGCACAGCGGAAGTGTTTGTTTGCTCAGACTTCTATAAATGAACGCCTGCTAAGTGCTCGAAATCCCATGGGTTCTCCTATTCCAACCGTTCCGTAGTTTGAATAATTTAACCTGAGTGTCACACCCCCAAAATACCACATGTGGAAATACCACGGGGCGTGTGACATACCAGGATCCAAGCCACCAATCACATTGAACTCATGATTATAATTAATAAAACTTTCATTTATTAACATAAAGCGTTACAAACGTTACATATCATTCATTGTGTATAGCGGAAGCATAAATCATTTGTTAAGTGTTTAGTAAACCAAGAGTATATAAACCATTGAGCTTGTATTGAGATTCCATGTATCCCGACGCATGACCACTCCAGCTACCCAGACAGCAAGTTCCAACTAATATAAGCATATAGACCTGCAAGGCATGTAACAACGAATCAACAACAAAGTTGAGCGAGTTCACAGTTGGGTGTTCGTTTTAAGTTGTTTTCGAAAACATAGTTTGTCTTTAGCTGGCTTACTTGCCATGGGGGTTACCCCATAGTTGAAAATATGATTAACCAGTTCCTTCTTTCCCAAACCATAACCAGTATCTTTATTTCCCAAACCATATCCATAATCAGTGGGGGCTTCCCCATGTGAACCACTAGACCGTTACCATATCGACTACTGACGAAAGTAAGTTGTGCCCTAAGTCAATGTCTATCATCATTGACTGTTTGCCATGATCCATTAGTACACGCCCGTCCGACCGGCACGGTGTGAGGTTTGTCAAACCTAATAGCGCTATTAACTAATGACCCGCTCGCCATCGGCCTCGGCGATTAAGTCGATATAAAATGAGGGACTTAATGATAGAGTTTTGTCTAGTAAGTTTAAGGTTGTTGTCCTACCCAAGGAGGACGAACGTACGTATTCTACCCAAGGAGAATACGCAGGATTAAGATTGGCATCCTACCCATGGAGGATGGCCGTACATATCCTACCCAAGGAGGATATGTAGGTTCCGTTTTAATTCTTTAACCCATTCCCAACAACCGGGAATCCCATGCCTTAGAAAGTGTGTGAACTCACCTCGATTTGCTCGGCAGATAGTTTACTTGTTTAATAGTTTTGATCAACCACGTCCTATTTATGGTTACCAAGTTTTAATCAGATTCGCATACAGGTATTTCACGTATTGGCACACATTACAAATCAAGTAGCATACAAGGTACACACATCACACGAGTACACGTACGATGTATATAATTAACAATAGTTTAGATAGCCAAATGTATAACACCAGGTGTATGGATCATCTAGTTTATAACCCAATACGGGAGTGTTCGGCATAGTCACATACACAATTACATAACACATAGCACCTAGGAATCGTGTAACAATCATAACCTATTTAGATGTTTCCTATTTAACACGCGAGCCATTACATATCCAATACATCACATTCAACATCTCATAATCACAATTTAAGTGTGCGGTTTCAAATAGAGTGGGCGACCCGGTTTCGTAAATAGACATGGCCCAATCAACTTGGCCCAGTGCATAACTCGGCTGCCTGGTCAGGCCCACACGGGTGCGGCCCGATTCGCATGCGCGATCTATTTAGACTATGTGGGACACCTCCCTTGTGTGACCCACTATAAAATGTACGGCCCACTTACTCGCTCGGCCCACTAAACGCTCGTTTAACTGTGCAGCCCAAATGGCGATTAATCAAACATAAACATGACTAATCCTTCAATTATAACTTATAATTATAATCACTTATTTTCTGTTTTGTTCGACCCAATATTTCCCAGCCCATTCACGTAATCCCCTCGGCCCACTCAACCAAACAACAACTCCCCAAATAATTCATTGGTTATTTTCTAGAATCATAGCACACACAATAATCCTTAAACAATATTCACTGTAACTTAATAGCATAACCACTACCGAAACTGATTTGCAATTTATTAACAATAAGGTGCCATCAATTTTAAATCGGACCCTAATCATAAACATCAAGTTTAATAGTTAAATCATCATACTGTTAACATTCAATCCCTCATTAGCATTCATGATATCAACATGATCGATCACCCTAACCCAAAAGTATTAATCACTATGACTAGTAAATTTGTAACAAGCCTATAAACAACCAACCTAAATCATTCATGCCGACTGTTTAGTATATATATATATATATATATATACTCATGCTTTAGTCTATAATCAAACTCATGCATACACATGCAATCACATAATCCGGTCACAACTAATATTTTATACACATATTCACAATTCATACACCAACAGTACATCCACGTGTATAAGCTATATAATGAGAGGGACATACCAATCAAATGATTATCAATAGAGGAGAAGGTCACGAGAGGGAGGGGGTCCGTTGTTGCCGTATACGCACAAAAGTTGAAGATAGGGTTTGATTTGTTTAAGTTCTGTGTTAATATATCTAAATAACCAAGATTTTGGGGCGGTTCACTTCTTTGACCGAGATGGGCTCAAGCCCCTTCAATTGGTCCATCACAACATACATTAGAGTTGTTATCCTAATGGGTTAATTTTAATCTAATTAATTTTTATTAGGTTACCAGGGTTTTTGGGGTGCGGTCCACTCGAACAAGTAACACTAAGATGTGGCCCAATACAATTGCAGCCCAAAACACTAATGTGTTTGTTTAACGAAGTGATGATACGCGGTTATCAGAATTGTACGAGTACGGACGTGTAGCATTATGAAAAGAAATAACGAGCAGTTGAGATCACAAGATTTAAACGTTACCAATCTTGAAAGTTCGGGTTGTCACATCATCCCCAACTTGAAAGAAATTTCGTCCCGAAATTTAGCACGTAGTTACTGAGGAAGCTAGTGAGGTTGCATGGTTTCCTGGTTTTCCTGGGGTGTCACATCATCCCCCCGTTGGTTTGGAATTTCGTCCAGAAATTCCGCAGTAGCTTCAGCCTCAGTAGTGGTTTCATTGTTCTCGAACAACTGAGGATATTTGTGTTTCATCTGGTCTTCTCGTTCCCAGGTAAACTCTGGGCCACGACGGGAGTTCCAACGAACTCGAACTATTGGTATCCTGGTGCGTTTGAGAATCTTGACCTCCCGTTCCAAGATTTCCACTGGTTCTTCGACAAATCGCAACTGATCGTCGATGGTGAGCTCCTTGAAAGGAACTGTGAGGGTTTCATCTGACAAACACTTCTTCAGATTCGACACATGGAATACGTTGTGAACTCCACTGAGTTCTTCGGGTAGATTCAACCTGTAGGCCACTGAACTCCAATTCTCTCAGTAATTTTGAAAGGTCTGACGTAACGTGGATTAAGCTTGCCTTGTTAGTCAAAACGAACCACACCTTCCCAAGGTGAGACTTTAAGTAGTGCTCGATCCCCAACCTGGAACTCAAGCGGTTTCCTGCGCTTATCAGCGTAGCTTTTCTGATGGTCACGAGCTGCCGCCATTTGTTGTCGTATCTGAGCAATCTTCTCTGTTGTGTCTATGACGAGTTTTGGGCCAGTGACTTGGCTGTCTCCAACTTCTGCCCAACAAAGAGGTGGTCGGCACTTCCGCCCGTACAATGCCTCCAACAGAGCAGCCTGGATGCTGGTGTGGTAACTGCTGTCATACGAAAATTCCACCAAAAGTTGGTGCCGCTCCCGGCCGTTACCAGAGTCGATTACACATGCTCGAAGCATGTCTTCAAGGGGTTTGGATGTTGCGTTCAGTCTGCCCATCCATCCGTGGATGACATGTTGTGCTCATGTCTAGACGTGAGCCAAAGGATTTGTGCATCGCTTGCCACAAATCAGATGCAAATCGTGGATCGCGATCAGAGATAATGGAGGTTGGCGCCCCGTGCCTCGATACTACTTCCTTTAGATAGACATCTGCTAAAGCAGGAAACTTGTCTGATTCTTTGATGGCTAGAAAGTGTGCTGGTTACGTGAGACAATCAACGATCATCCAGGTGATATTGTTTCCGTTTCGAGTTATAAGTAGACTAGCGACTAAATCCATGGCAGTCTGTTTTTATTTCCATGTGAGTGTTACTGGTTGCTGATACTACACCTTGACTTTCCACAAGTCGATCCATCATCCACCTACCTAACTAGGTGAGCCTTCATGTCCGATTACCAGTACAAGGTTTATAAATCTTAATGCCTCTCATCAAAGGCCAGACGGCTAGAATATCGAGGTCGGTGCTTTGCTCAACATAAATTCCCTACAGTTCCTTACAGATGCCGGTTGCTTCTCCATGCCCCACATGGGTTCAACTTGGAAATCCTCTTCCTTCAGTTTTCCAGTTTGAACAGAGCGAGCCTGATCAGATAAGTTAGAGTCGATAGTGAGCTGCAAAGCTTGCGCATGTTCAAGTTTCATAGTTGTAATCATCCAAAAGTTCCCTCCAGCGATGCTCTTAACTGATTTAAGTCTGGCGAAGCCAAGGTACACGGGAGGCCCTTGTGATCGGTCTAAATAACGCATCTGGTACCGTCCAAGTGATGCCTCCATCTAAAATCCCTAGGCCATGGTTTTCACTGCCAGTTGTGTCGTGCAGTTCCTCTTTGAAACTCCTTCACGTAAGTCATCACTCTCTCGTGTTGCGTCGGTGTGTGACTGGGACTCTGATTCGGACCATCATGGTATACCACTAAATCACTCGCACCCCCGGGTAAAGACGATGCTCGGTGCGTTGCAGAGTTGGAATTCGAAAGCTGAAAAGACGTCCTCCTGTTCTGTCTTTCACGAACACAACACCCTGCTGTGCTAGAGAGATTTAAGCTGTGCGACCTTCGAAAATCCTGTGATTTATCTGTGATAGTATCAAGCGAGACCAAGAAATTGCTGTATCCTCGAAGGACTCTTTGGTGTCGATCAGTTTCCAACCAAGACGGATCTTAGCGAGATCAACGTGCATCCCCACTTCGCTGATTATTTATCCAAAAGGTACCTCTCGAACCCAGAAATTACACTTAACAAGACTTTGCGCGGAGTGGCTCCTCCCTCAGGAGTTCTAAAATAAGATACAAATGCCATCCATGGCGTTCCATTCTCCTGGTCAGGATTCAGAACGTTTTCAACAAATATGGTCGATTCATGTGATCCCTGAAGCTGCTGGTGTGTTGATCAACTCAATGATCATGGTGTACAAAGTTGAAATGGCTGCATTGCGTTCGGCATGCTGTACTAAGAGCATTCTCCTCTTGGAGTTCCATCTGATGATAGTTCGTTCACTAGCGAACGGTTCTTGACTGTCACCTTGTTATGTTCTCGATAATCAGTACACATACGAAAAGGCTTTTCTTCATGGGTATAGCGAGGGCTCCTTAAAGCGAAAATTCATGTCCGACCGTTCCTGTAGTTGATTAAACAGCTCCTGCAATCTTCCTGGTGCAAGACGGTAAAGAGTACGAGTAGTTAGAACTACCTCCGGCGCGCGGTCAAACTGAGTTCCTACCTAACAGTTGTAGAAATGATCCTGGAAGTTCCTCGGGTAGCACATGGAGGGTAATCACGAACAGCTGGTGGATCCTCGATCCTCTTCTTCCTAACCTTACGTCTATAACAGTTACCAACATAGCGGGGTAATCCCTCCGTAGACACTCCTGACTTTTATTGCTGAAATAACGCTAACATGTAGGATCGTTTTCAGACCCGAACGAGTCGTTCAGAAGAGTTTTGCTCAGTATGAAAGGCGGAAACAGACGTACTGAGGTCAATTCAGCTAGAATATCACTTTAACTGTCGATTTGATTGATATAATGATGATTTACAGCGAGACGACACTTCGGCAGCACTTCGTTGCTCTGACCGGAATAGTTACAAATGACAAGACACTCATGGTATTTATATTCATGCTAATTTCACTTGAACCAGCTTCAAACGGAATCACTTTCAAGCGAGATTAGTGATTTCGCTTGAACTGTACATGACATCTTCAAGCGGAATTAACAAACATGATTTCATTTGAAATGACTTTATGTCATTTCAAGCGAAATTACCTTTAACAACAATTCCTTGATTTCCGTGTCCTTATCTAACTAGATACAAACAAGACTCGATACAAGACGAAGTCGACAGACGCATTCACCAACAGACTCCCCCTCGAATGTTGACGAGTCTTAAAGTGTCGAGTCTTCGCATCTTTAGTCTTTATCAGTCCTCTCGAACTCTTTGAAGTATCTGACACTGTAAGCATCCTCAAATCTTCTCTTCTTCTTTTTTCATCACCAACAGACTCTCCTCGAACAAGTAATCTTTCAGATCTCTTGATTCCTTAAGTTTTATCAGTATCAGCAGTTTGCGTGAACTCCAGGATCGGAACTTGGCTCTACAATATTCAGACTGCCCCTTTCGATAAGCTGGGATTGCGGTCTGGTTTCCATAGAATCAAGATCAATTCCTGGCTCTACCATTTCCTGCACAATTCTCTACTCAACAATAAATTTCACAAATTTATACTCTTCTAACCACTTGTAAAATCAGTACTCAAAATGATTTATCATTTAAAATGTTTCTGATGACCACTTGTGAATAATACATTCAAAAACTAATTTTAAAATGTTAATCTCTGATGAATCACTTACAGGAATTATCATTTTTTCTTTAAAAAAACACTTTTCCCAATCCAAATGTCATCATGTTTAGCATTTGGAATTTTGAAAATCAGCTCTCCAACACCAGTTGTCAAAAATCTTTTTGTATTTTTGAAATAACAGAAATGAAATACAGAAAATAACTATTTACAAACAATATTTTTGTGAGTTTGTGTAAGAGGATCATATCAGTTTTTGAGACAAATCACCAACACCGTTAAGCTTTAAACATTTTAAGTTCTAAACAATTCACTTAGATTGTCAGTATACTGATCCATTTAAATTCTCACACAAAGTTCAACTGTTTCGAGATACGAGATTAATGTTTTAAGCACTTAAACTTATTCACGTGTCCCACCTCTTGAATATACTCCCGTATCCAGATCCCAATATTCAGTCTTACAGGTGAGTATACCACAAATGATATTTGTAAGGGGTTAATTGCGAAACCGTGAGAGCTCAGGTCAGAACTTCCGTTCAGCAGAGAGATGACGACTTCGACTTTTGGTGGGTCCCCTTTAGAGGATCTTTTTTACAACATCACATGATTGGCATTTTTCAATGTTTTATCATTTTTTATGCTGAGGGTGGGCTATTATTTCAAGCAAGCGTAAAGTATTCTCCGGGGACTAGGCCATTGCTTCCGCATTATCAGAAGTCCCGGGATAATACCCCAGATATCACTGAGCATAAAGACCTAGTATCTCAGAAAGAGGGACCTTTCAAACAAGATTTCGGGGGTTACCCATATATCCGAGAGATGTTTCCCCACGATATAAGCAAGTTTGAATTTAGGTTTATATCTCGTTACAATCTACTAAATGTGTAAAAACCTACTGGCATATCATCAGTGAGACCGTTTATCACATTTTGACTTTCCAATTCTTTAGCATGTTGTGATCGTCCACTGATGTACTATCATTTCCTCTTTTTGACAACAAAACTCATTTTTTATTTTTATCATGTTTTTGACTTTTTCAAATTTTCAAATGTTTTTGGATTTTCAGAAATTTCTTACTCCCCCTAAAATTCAAACACATTTAAAGGAAAATTTGAAAACAAACTATACAAGTAAATTGACAATCGATATTGAATCGCTTCAATTCGCCATCCACTTGGCATAAACAATCAGAACTCCCCCTCACAACAAACTATTTTCCCATTGTGATTTCAAAACACTTAAGTTTGTTTTAATCAAATGGTTTTTCTGGAAAATAAGTTTTGTTAATTGATTTTACCATATGTAGGTTAGGGGATAAACTCATCACTTTGTTTCTCAAAATACCACTTGTAAGAATGATCCAATCAAGTTCAAACTAATGACCTTGATTAACTTTCTTATAAAATCACAATATCTTTTTCAACCACATGGCTTACCAACCAATACCACATGTAGGTTGAATTCTCAAGATGCCGATTCCTGCTCCACTCTTACCAACCTGGGAGCTCCGGCAAGTCCAGATTTTTATTGTTCATAATAGGTACCATCCCAGTCACAAACCTGGGATGACACTTTTCCTGGTTTCTTTGTTTTCTTCTCATAAAACTCCTTCACCCCTTTAACCTTCCCATCAACCATTTTACCAAAAATTTTATGAGCTGTGGGGTTGAAAGCCTTTTCAATATCAAATTCTTTCTTTTCAGAGAAAAATTGATTTGAAATCTCAACTTTACCAATTTTCTTCTTAAAATTTTCAGCCCGAAGTGGTGGAAAATTCACATCATCCACAATCGGCACTGAGTTTTCACATTTTTTCTCAACCTGTGACTCCTCTGATTTTGTGGAATCAGATTCATTGCCAGACAATAGCTCCTCTGATTTTGACGAATCAGAATCATTGCTAGAACTATCATCAGACTTCTTAACAACCCATTTCTGGTTGTCAAGGTTTGCTCTTTTCTTGTAAAACCTGTTTGAACATTCACCAATCTCAAAAGTTGAATTTTTGAAAAGTTTAGTTCTCTCAATTGGTGGTTCAAACTCAACCTCTTTATCTTTCAGTTTACGAGAAACTCCCTGTTTTGATTGTATTTCCTTTGAACAACTCTTGGCAATATGACCAACAGTGTTGCATTTGAAACATGTTCTCGTTTCTTTCATCTGATCAACAGTCTTCATCTCTTCTTGCTTCTTCGCAAGGAATTCTTTGTTCGACTGATTTCTGAACATATTTTCTTTCTCTTCTTCAGATGATGTACCTGAAACAAATATCATTTTTGATTTAAAATCTCTAACATATTTTTCATTTTTATGATTTTCAGGTGGAATAAAACCTAATCCTTTCTTTTTGAAATTACCGTTATGGTTTGGTTTCTTTCGATAACCTGAACCAGAACTGTAACCCTTTTTCTTGTTTTCTCTTTGTTGAACTCTTGAGGTGTATTTTTTAGGTTTTTCCGAAAAATTTACATCTTTTATTTTAGAAATATTAATTTCTGTTAATTTGAAAACCTTTTTGATCATTTCAGGTTTAACACCTCTTATTGGAAATTCCTCATCAGAATATAAATTTGTTAGAATCATTCAAAGTATAAGCCACTTTAAATGTTTCGTCATTCAAATTATATTTTGATAACAAGAATTCTTTATTATAAACCCTTTTGCCCTGTTTGACGGTTTGACATGGAATGTTGGACTCAGACTTTGACTCTGAAATAAACTCCGACTTTGACTCCTCAGTTTCATCTTTATCTAACACCTGATCGACCACTTTCTTTATTAACTCGGACTCATGATCAGTGTCAGATGACGTAAACGTGACATCAATATTTTCTGGCAAGTTAACTGAAGACTCCGACTCCCACTGTAAATTTGTAGCCTTTTCAACTCTTTCTGAATTTGGATTTCTCGGAGAATATCCATTTTCAAGCGGGGGTGGACACTTGTTGTAACTGAAACCTTGTTTCTTACTAGAATCATTCACTTTAGTATCCTTCTTCTTTTCTTTCTTCTTTTCAAGAGTCTTTTCTTCAGAAACCTTTTGTTCTTCAGTTACTTCATCATCCTCAAATGCCTTCATGCCTTCAACAGTTGGATAAATCCTGTCAGTGACATAAGAAGTACATGAGTAACTTTTTAACAAATGATTTACTCTTTCTGTTTCAATTCTTTGAGTTTCCAATTTTTGTTCCAGCAAAGCACACTTCTCAATGTAGTTGTTCACACTTTTCTGCTTTATCATGAAAGCTCCTTGAAGTGTCTTCATGGTTGTTGCTTGTTCTTCACTTGATTGATTGTATTGATTCATGGCCTTGTTCAGAACATCATAAGATTCTTTCAGCCTATTCATGTTGTTCATCAATGTGCTGTTCTGCTTCTTTATAGCTTCACAATTTTCACAAATCACCGGATTCTTCTTTGCATCAACTTCTTCATCAACTTTGAACTTTGGAACTTCCTTTACCTTTTTCTTGATCACTGGAACTTCCTCATCATCACTGCTGACTGGTGTTTTGACCTTTTTCTTTTTCTTTTTAGCTTTATCATCATCACTATCACTCTCTTCCATCATTTTAAAATGAGCTGTCAATCTTCTTGCATAATACTCACGATCATCATCACTATCTTCTTCAACTCGAGCAACAAAGGCTTTGTGACTTGAAGTTTTGTTAGGATCATAATCATCCCAACTGAAACCTTCCCAGTTAAACCCTTCTAGTAATTTTTCATCATCTTGGTTTATCAGGCATGCTTTGTTATCAGCTGAAATATATTTGTCCCAGCTGAAACTTGTTGAAGATTTTTGATCATCCTGATTCACCATACAAGCTCTCTTTGAAGATTCCTCGATTACTTTCCTACCATGTGCCACTTGCGGTTCTTGTTGTTGTTGAGTAACTTGATGATAGATCGATTTCCGATAGTAATCATTGTTGTTGAACGGATTTTGAGCTCCACTTGCTTCGCGATTAGTACACTCCCTCTTGAAGTGTCCTTTTTCCCTGCAACGAAAACAAGTAACTTTAGATTTATCAAAACGTAAGTTAGAAACAAATGCATCACGGAAGTCATCTCTTCCTGTGATCTGTTTGAATTTCTCAGCTTATCTCAACACACTAGCCAAACACCATTTTATGTCCATCAATTCCATCTCCTCAGCATCAATCTGATTGTAATCCTCTCTAGTCAACATAGGATTCCCGATCCGACCTGCTACTAGACTTCCATAAGACTGCAAAACAGTTCCCAACAAAGACATGTGACTCTTCGCAACTTCTTCAGAATAATCCTGATCATTCTCAAGATTCAATACAATGTTGCATTGTAGTTTCTTGCCATTCTTTGTTGCAGAAAAAATTGGATCAAATGATGGATATGATGAAAAACTTGTGTTGCTGTTTGATCCTTTAGAAGAACTTCCTGATGAACTCTTTGCGTTGAATGCCGTTTCAACTTTCGGTGACATGTTGGTGGATTTATCACTGACGCCACCTTTGTAATAAAGACCAATGTCTTGTTCACCATCGAAATCTTTCATTCTTAAAACCTTTCTTTGTTCCATCTCATGAGCCTCAATCTTTTCAATAAACTTGCTCAATGTCAAACTGCTAAACCCTTTCTTGTTTCTTAGCATCATGAGATATGTGCCCCAAGTCTCATGTGGCAACGCATCAGCCAATTTTTCGATCAACTCTTCATTAACTTTGTTGATGCTCAATCTCTTCATGTTTGCTAGCAGATTACAGTATCTTTCTATGATCTGTTTTGTGCTCTCATTTTTTAAACCACGAAATAGATCGAACTCTTTCTTCAAAAGTGATTTTTTGTTCTTAACCATCTCTTGGCTTCCATGAAACTTCGATTTTAATGCTTTCTAGATTGAATAAGATGTTCCATTATGTTGCAATAAAACCAAAATATCTTCTTTCACAGCTTGTTGTAGTAGACTTAGCATCATTTTCTCATCTTTGTATTTTTTTCTATTTTCAGCACTCAGATCTTTAATAGCAATAATCTCCTCATCATCAGTCATCGGCCTAACATATTTCGTTTCAACACATTCCCAAGCATCTAAGTAGTTAGCTTGTACCCAGTTTTCAAAACGTCCTTCCCAACCTTTATACTCCTCGATATTCATGAGCTTAGGCGGTTTTTGCATAGTCCCCGTTTCATTTTCCAACATCGTGTTCTGTGCGAGAGTAATCGGGTAACCGGAGTAGCGAATGCGTTGTAGAATTCCTCTTCCATGTTTCGGTTTTTCAAAATTTACAAAAAACAGTGTTTTCAAATGGAATCACAATCTCAAACGAAATCCCAATTCAAACGAGATCACCTTGTTCAAGCGAAATACCAACTTTCAAACGAGATTACTTTGAAGCGGAATACCTTCTCAAGCGAAATACCTAATTTCGATTGAACACACACCTCTTTCAAACGGAATAAGGACTTTGAAGCGAAATTTGTGATTCAAGCGGAATCACTCAAGCGAAATTACCCAACTGAAGCGGAATAGCAAGTTTCAAGCGAAATAAGGTTGAAATTTCAAGCGGAATTAAGCATCTAATTCCTTTTGAAATGTTGCTGATGTCATCATTCTCAAGCTGTTTTGAAACGGAATTACAAATTTAACCAGTTTTAGATCAATTTTAGGCCTGAAACTTTCAAGGCTTTGTTAAAACACTAATGCGCACAAGATGTGTGAAAATCAGGACATTTTGACCGTGAAAAGTTGTAAATTTTGAAAAAAAAAGTGTAGAAATCAGAATTTGCAGCTGAATTGGTAAGAACTCTTCTTCCTGAGCTCTGATACCACTTGTAGGATCGTTTTCAGACCCGAACGCGTCGTTCAGAAGAGTTTTGCTCAGTACGAAAGGCGGAAACAGACGTACTGAGGTCAATTCAGCTAGAATATCACTTTAACTGTCGATTTGATTGATATAATGACGATTTACAGCGAGACGACACTTCGGCAGCACTTCGTTGCTCTGACCGGAATAGTTACAAATGAAGACACTCAAGGTATTTATATTCATGCTAATTTCGCTTGAACCAGCTTCAAACGGAATCACTTTCAAGCGAGATTAGTGATTTCGCTTGAACTGTACATGACATCTTCAAGCGGAATTAACAAACATGATTTCGTTTGAAATGACTTTATGTCATTTCAAGCGAAATTACCTTTAACAACAATTCCTTGATTTTCGTGTCCTTATCTAACTAGATACAAACAAGACTCGATACAAGACGAAGTCGACAGACGCATGCACCAACATAACCGTTGCGCCACTCTGACGCGTTAGAACAGATAACAATCCTCCACGGAGAAGAGGGATACGTAGAATTGTCTCTTCTCAGGGTACATCTATCAAGATCAACAGAAGAAAGGTCGATGTCGAACACTTGTCCCACAAGGTCGAGTTTACATCCCAACGATCATATGAGGTTTCCATTGTCTTGCCATCAGCCGATTCCACAACAGGTTCAAACTCCTAGGAGCATCAGGGTCAAACGGAACAGAGACGAAACGGGTTGCTACTCATACTAGCTACCATGTCGTTAAGTCCTGACGTCGCCCACGCCAATTCTAAATGCCCTTCCAAGAGCACCATTTCTGGTGTTGCTGTTTTCATTATTAGAGTTCCAAGTACTGTCGTTGTTCCTTTGATCGTTGACCTCTTAACTTAACTACGGCCAATCCATGTTGTAGGCACCTTTATTTCCTTACTGAAAGCTAGGGTTACGAGCACCTTGTTGTCGTTGTGACTGCTACCCCCAATGTCGTTGCTCGAAACGAAGCCCTACGATTCTTCACCACCATAGTCCATCTTTTCACATCCTGAGCCACGTCCTAAAGCGCTACTCACTGTGCTGGCAGTTACGCATACCACACTAAGGTCAATTATCATCACTTATGCCTCGATTGATTCGTAAGAGTTGACTCCCATGAGTCGCTGATGCTCGCTGCCGGTAATCAGGGTCGTCCAAATGCTGAAGTCCATCGTTCTTGCAAGTTGACTGGGTATTACACAGTATGTTACGGGAGTGTTGCAGAAGTGATCGCACTTCGAAATCTAAGGCGTCGATACGTTAAGTTCCAGCAAGCGAAGAAAGGTGAGAAAGATATCGATCAATCATTCGACGCTGCGACATCCAACACATGGACGTTCGTATAAGCACCTAACATTCTACACGGTTCGCTGAGTGCTCAGATGGGTGTTCAGGTAATAATCGGTAGCGCCGAGATTCGAAAGGATCCAGAGAGGAATGGAAAGTTCACGTTCGAGTAGGGGACAATTACTGCTATGACCCCTATAGGTTTGTTATGTTTCACATTGATCAAATAACGGAACGGAACCCCTTTTCCACTTGTTAAGCCTCACTGGGACTCGCATGCACCCCACATTATTATTATCTGTGCACCCACAATAATATTGTGATTTGCATGCTTATCTCAGCTCCTCTTAACTCATGTCAAATGGTTCCTCAAACTCGAGTAGCAAACAAAGAGTATCACGAAGCGTAAGTCATGAAGGTTTAGGGAAATACCATCCTATCAGTCACATGACACATGCAAGTATACATGAATTCATACTGTTGTACTAAACGTGCAATCACATGCAATATCATATGTAGGTGTTCACTAGTTATGCAGTACAATGAGTATACGAGAGACGAACCTTGCAATCTGGAGCTGAGTGTCATGGTCGTATTCACGTCTTCAGAACTGTTCGGTTATAGTCTGGTTTTACAAAAACGTTTTCCCCTTTTTAAAACCAAGTTCAGTATAACCAATGGCTCTGATACCAATCTGTTACAACCCCAAAATACCACATGCGGAAATACCGCGGGGCGTGTGACATACAAGGATCCAAGCCACCAATCACATTGAACTCATAATTATAATTAATAAAACTTTCATTTATTAACATAAAGCGTTACAAACGTTACATATCATTCATTGTGTACAACGGAAGCATAAATCATTTGTTAAGTGTTTGGTAAACCAAGAGTACATAAACCATTGAGCTTGTATTGAGATTCCATTTATCCCGACCCATGACCACTCCAGCTTCCCAGACAGCAAGTTCCAACTAATATAAGCATATAGACCTGCAAGGCATGTAACAACAAATCAACAACAAAGTTGAGCGAGTTCACAGTTGGGTGTTCGTTTTAAGTTGTTTCCGAAAACATAGTTTGTCTTTAGCTGGCTTACTTGCCGTGGGGGTTACCCCATAGTTGAAAATATGATTAACCAGTTCCTTCTTTCCCAAACCATAACCAGTATCTTTATTTCCCAAACCATATCCATAATCAGTGGGGGCTTCCCCATGTGAACCACTAGACCGTTACCATATCGACTACTGACGAAAGTAAGTTGTGCCCTAAGTCAATGTCTATCATCATTGACTGTTTGCCATGATCCATTAGTACACGCCCGTCCGACCGGCACGGTGTGAGGTTTGTCAAACCTAATAGCGCTATTAACTAATGACCCGCTCGCCATCGGCCTCGGCGATTAAGTCGATATAAAATGAGGGACTTAATGATAGAGTTTTGTCTAGTAAGTTTAAGGTTGTTGTCCTACCCAAGGAGGACGAATGTACGTATTCTACCCAAGGAGAATACGCAGGATTAAGATTGGCATCCTACCCATGGAGGATGGCCGTACATATCCTACCCAAGGAGGATATGTAGGTTCCGTTTTAATTCTTTAACCCATTCCCAACCACCGGGAATCCCATGCCTTAGAAAGTGTGTGAACTCACCTCGATTTGCTCGGCAGATAGTTTACTTGTTTAATAGTTTTGATCAACCACGTCCTATTTATGGTTACCAAGTTTTAATCAGATTCGCATACAAGTATTTCACGTATTGGCACACATTACAAATCAAGTAGCATACAAGGTACACACATCACATGAGTACACGTACGATGTATATAATTAACAATAGTTTAGATAGCCAAATGTATAACACCAGGTGTATGGACCATCTAGTTTATAACCCAATACGGGAGTGTTCGGCATAGTCACATACACAATTACATAACACATAGTACCTAGGAATCGTGTAACAATCATAACATCTTTAGATGTTTCCTATTTAACACGCGAGCCATTACATATCCAATACATCACATTCAACATCTCATAATCACAATTTAAGTGTGCGGTTTCAAATAGAGTGGGAGACCCGGTTTCGTGAATAGACATGGCCCAATCAACTTGGCCCAGTGCATAACTCGGCTGCCTGGTCTGGCCCACACGGGTGCGGCCCGATTCGCATGCGCGATCTATTTAGACTATGTGGGACACCTACCTTGTGTGACCCACTATAAAATGTATGGCCCACTTACTCGCTCGGCCCACTAAACGCTCGTTTAACTGTGCAGCCCAAATGGTGATTAATCAAACATAAACATGACTAATCCTTCAATTATAACTTATAATTATAATCACTTATTTTCTGTTTTGTTCGACCCAATATTTCCCAGCCCATTCACGTAATCCCCTCGGCCCACTCAACCAAACAACAACTCCCCAAATAATTCATTGGTTATTTTCTAGAATCATAGCACACACAATAATCCTTAAACAATATTCACTGTAACTTAATAGCATAACCACTACCGAAACTGATTTGCAATTTATTAACAATAAGGTGCCATCAATTTTAAATCGGACCCTAATCATAAACATCAAGTTTAATAGTTAAATCATCATACTGTTAACATTCAATCCCTCATTAGCATTCATGATATCAACATGATCGATCACCCTAACCCAAAAGCATTAATCACTATGACTAGCAAATTTGTAACAAGCCTATAAACAACCAACCTAAATCATTCATGCCGACTGTTCAGTATATATATATATATATATATATATATATATATATATATATATATTCATGCGCTAGTCTATAATCAAACTCATGCATACACATGCAATCTCATAATCTGGTTACAACTAATATTATATACACATATTCACAATTCATACACCAACAGTACATCCACGTGTATAAGCTATATAATGAGAGGGACATACCAATCAAATGATTATCAATAGAGGAGAAGGTCACGAGAGGGAGGGGGTCCGCTGTTGCCGTATACGCACAAAAGTTGAAGATAGGGTTTGATTTGTTTAAGTTTTGTGTTAATATATCTAAATAACCAAGATTTTGGGGCGGTTCACTTCTTTGACCGAGCTTCAATTGGGCCATCACAACATACATTAGAGTTGTTATCCTAATGGGTTAATTTTAATCTAATTAATTTTTATTAGGTTACCAGGGTTTTTGGGGTGCGGTCCACTCGAACAAGTAACACTAAGATGTGGCCCAATACAATTGCGGCCCAAAACACTAATGTGTTTGTTTAACGAAGTGATCATACGCGGTTATCAGAATTGTACGAGTACGGACGTGTAGCATTATGAAAAGAAATAACGAGGAGTTGAGATCACAAGATTTAAACGTTACCAATCTTGAAAGTTCGGGTTGTCACACTGAGAAAGAACATGCGAAAAAGTCAACATAAAGTTGTGCGAGTTCATAGTTTGTTTTTGAAAAGATTTAAAATAAATCTTTTTGATAACTGGTTTAAAAGTTGTTGAGAAAATATAGTAAAATCATTTTCTCGGCATGATATATGAAAACTATGAGAGTATAGCCCACGAGAGTCTTTGTGCATTGCACGAGAGAGAAAGGGCCTAGCCCAAAAGAGCCTTTGTAAGCAGGACCAACTCGTCCTCTTACTTGTACATAAGTTGAAAAACGTTACCTAAGTTCGTAAATCATGTATTTGTGAGTTTATATCAAATAAATCTTAAAGCATTTGAAAATTTGAGTATCAAAAGCCGGTATGTAAGCGTCTATGAACCTAATGATCATTAATGTATAGCTAAGACATTAATATGTGTGCCGACATAGGAAGCACTCAACCCGGTAGACGATTTAAGTGTCGATTCACTTCGACAGGGACACAAAAGCACTCTAAGTGGCCGCACAAGGACCGTGAGTGGGGCTCGCCCGTACCCGATAGATCTACCCCTTGTTCCGTGGTCCTTAAAAGGATTAATGGTGCCTAAGTTAGCGCCTATTCGCACGTGATCCAAGAATTCATTCCACAGCTTAATCATACCCTAGTTAACATGTATATTCAAAAGAAGAGGGGGACATAAACCCATTGGGTTGTCTCGTTGTTTGTACGCAGACCAACCCAGTCCCGTTGTTGTTACTGGGACATTCCCGTCACTCGTCATGAAAATCATGCATGTTTTGTAGAACCAGTACGTTTAGTATAAATCGTTCGTAAACCATTTGAGTTCCTTGAAATCCATTCGCAACATAGTTTAGAAATATGAGTTTTCGTTCATCGAAAAGTTGTTTACTTTTCCAAAAACTTGCATGTCTTTCCACCCCCGAAAACATTTATAAAAATGTAAAACAGTAAAAAGTGGGGTTATGAACTCACCTGGAAATCTTCAATGATAGAAAATGACCTAAGCCATGTACTTGGATTAACCCGACCTACCAGTGCCCTAAACATGCAAGGGGACACCTTAAGGTTTATGCCATGATCCTAGCATGCAAGTTATTCAAATGCACCAAATCACCCAACTAGCTAGATGATATCCATGTTAATGTAGAAAAATGTAACTTTGACACAAGGCGAACCGTCGATGACGATTCTTGAAAATACATATGTATGTAGATATATCCATGATGTATGAAATCATAACTCGTCCTGGTACTTATCCTTGAAGTCCCTGCTCGGATTCGCGAATTGATAACTTATATTTACTCGAGAACCGACACGACTAGTTTAAATAAATATATTAATATATTTATTTTTAAGAAAAAGAATCACATGAGCTCCATCGTGTCCTTCTTTTGAAAACCGAAATTGATTTAACAATAAACTAGGTTAGAACCCCGTATATTACACGGGTTGAATAAATGTAATTTTATATACTAAATTAAAACAATTATTCTTTAAAAAACTCGTTTATTATACGGGTTGAACAAATGTAATTTTATATATAAAAATTATATCTCTAAGAACCCCATGTATTGTACTGAATAAATATAATTTTATATACCAAATAATAAAAACCAGTGCATTGTACGGGTTGAATAAATATAATTATGTATACTAAATAATAAAAAAAAGTTACATCTTTAAAAACACTGTGTATTACACGGGTTAAATAAATGTAATTTTGTAACCTTTTTTTATTACACGGGTTGGATAAATGTAATTTTATAAACTAAATAATAAAAAAGTTATATCCTTATAAACCTCGTGTATTATGTGGATTGAATAAATCTAATTATATGTACTAAATCATCATCATCATACTTAGTAAATCTCACCAATAGCAAAGCTAATGTAGGGTCTGAGGAGTGTAAGATGTAGAGGCTGCTTTCAGTGAGACCCCCGGCTCGATAGTAGTTTTGCATCAAACCTTGGACATAAGGCACATAACACTCAGCAATCGGGACAAAGACCGATTAATGCATGTTCCCTTTTGTCTTTCTGTTATCAACGCTACAACATGATGATGATGCATTATTAATCGTCCGCCGCTTTTAACGTTATTTTTACGAACTTAGTAAAATAACGTTAAAATTAGTGCAATTTCACTTTTGCCCTCCGAGCGTCCACACATATACATTATATGCGCATGCCGCAAGCGGGGCGAATATATACTAAATAATAAAAAAGTTATATCTTTAAAAACACCATGTATTACACGGGTTAAATAAATGTGATTTTGTATAGTAAATAATATGCTATTGGATTCGTTTAAAAAATCATAAATTTGGTTCGGTTTAATTCGAATCAAATCACAAACTTGGTTAAGTTTAATTCGAATTGATTATAACCCAAATTTGAAAAATAAAAAATAGAATTATATTATTAGCTTCTCTTCCTAATTAGTGTTTCTTTTAAAGTTTGATCTAATGTCTAATAAGTTATTTTGTATATTTTGTTTGTACTTTAATTTTTTTACATGAGCGTATTATTGTTTTTTTAAGTTTAAGATTATTGTTTTGTGCTATTATTTAAAAAATATCTTTAATTTATAACTTAAATTTGAAGATAATATATTATTAGAAAAAATAGAATGATTCTATCCGACATTCAAAGTAAGATAAAATTTAATATTAATTGATTATTTAATTATTTGATATAAGATAAGTATGAAAATGCAGGAAATTACAAATGTAGACATCTTCTATGAATGACACGTGTCCATTTATTGGTTTCTTTTATTATATGTATAGATATATGTGTACGAATTTACCCAAGAAACAAATATTAAATTTTGTCAGGTTTTGTCTTACCAAAAAAAAAAAACCTTGTAACTAACATAATAGTTTTACACATTGAACTCGGAATACATCCATATGTGCTTATAGATAAAAAAAGGGTAAATTACTTTTTGAGTCCCTATGTTTATTGTGTTTTAACTAGTTGAGTCCAAAAGCAAAAAGTTTAACGACCTGAGTCCCTATAAGCATTTTCTTTAACCATTTGAGTCCAAATTTCTAACACTGTTAAAATTATTCTGTTAACTTTTGTTAAATGACCAAATTACCCTTTTAATTAAAAAAACCATTTTATTATTAAATATATATATATATATATATATATATATATGTGTTATCTAGATCAGATCATAAACCATCTTCATCTCACCACAACACCTCCAGAACTTTCTCTCTCTCTACCTAAACCATCTCCATCCCACCACCACACCTCCACCATCAACATCACCGTCGCCCCACCATCAACACCAGCGTCGCCACTGCGCGTCCACCGTCACCCACACTGCATCAACCATCAGATCTGTATCAATGGCCCACTCGAAGCCCTTCCACCAGTCCCGTTCTCAACCTCCGCCGCCGGTTGCCTCCACCAGTCCCGTTCGGAGAAAGTTAAAGGACTTGTTCATGCCGTCATCGTGTTCGTCTTCATCTAGAACTTTCTGTGTAATATCAATCAACCAACCAATTAACTGTATGCAGAATCATCAATTCAAGTATCTTTGTTTCAAAAACACAACAAGACATTTTCCTCTAAAAAAAGTTGTTTCAATTTTCGATTATCAGTTGATGAACTTGCCGCTTTCTGTTCCTCCGCCGCTTTCTCCTTATTCAACTGGTTAATGGCTTCCTGTTCGGCCGCCTTCTCGGCCTGCAAAATAGGAGCATAATAATCTGAATGGGCCTCCATACATTTCTTCAAAGCTAATAATCTGAATGGGCCTCCATACATTTCTTCAAAGCGGAAGTAACATCGAAACATTTATCCACTATATTCTCCTTGTTTATCTCGCCTTCTTCGATGCAGTAGTTGATGAACACTTCTTTGCACCCGCCTCCTTTCATCTGCAACACAGATTGAAGTTGTGGGTGATGAAAAGGGGATTTAATTAGGTTAAAGAGAGAGATTGAAATGGGGATCGAAGATGAAGATGAAGTAAATGTGAAATGGGGATTGAAATGGGGATTTAGGTTAAAAAGAGAGAGAAATATATTTTTTTATTTTTTAATTATAAGGGTATTTTGGTCATTTAACAATAGTTAACCAAAAAATTCTAACAGTGTTAGAAATTTGGACTCAAATGGTTAAAGAAAATGCTTATGGGGACTCAGGTCGTTAAACTTTTTGCTTTTGGACTCAACTAGTTAAAACTCATAAAACACAGGGACTCAAAAAGTAATTTACCCTAAAAAAAATCGCGTCAAAAATATATTTTATCCAAAATATATATGTATATGTATCTATCTATACATATAATAAAAGAAACCACTTTGAGAACACTTGTCATCGTATTAGACCATGTCTTATTGATAATTATAATTTTAATTTAATCTCTTCTAATTAAATATAGATAATCCTCCTACTAAATATTATTTAGTTTAATTATTACTTTTATATTTATCTATTTACTTCAAATTCAAACTTAGTTATCTAATTTGATATTAGAGTAAATTACGATTTTGGCCCATGTGGTTATATCACTTTTACCCTTTTAGCCCAAAAGGATTTTTTTAACATCTGAGCCCTCAACGTCTTTTTTTCTAACCCTTTTGGACCCAAACGTCTTTTTTTGTAACCCTTTTGGTAGAGGCCAAAAGGGTTAGAAAAAAAGACGTTGTGGACTTAGATGTTAAAAGATTCGTTTTTTGGCTAAAAGGGTAAAAGTAATATCACCACAGGGGCGAAAATCGTAATTTACTCTTGATATTAACTATATATTTGAACGTTTTGTTTAGTTTGGTATCAAATAGATTTTACGAAACTTAAAATAAAATTAACTAATATTATTTATCATTTCTACATTTACAAGTTTTAAATAGAGTAAAATGCACGGATAGTCCCTGTGGTTTGGTGAAATTTCACCTTTAGTCCCTAACTTTTCAAAATTACACTCTTAGTCCCTGTGGTTTGACAAGTTGTTACTAGGATAGTCCTTAAAGCGGATGAAGGTTACTCGGATAGTCCATATGGTTTGACAAGTTGTTACTCGGATAGTCCCTGTGGTTTGACAAGTTGTTACTCGGATAGTCCTCATCATTTCACACCCACTTAACCAGAAAAACTAACCTCCATCCGCTTTGGGGACTATCCGAGTAACAACTTGTCAAACCACAGGGACTAAGCGTGTAATTTTGAAAAGTTAGGGACTAAAGGTGAAATTTCACCAAACCACAGGGACTATCCGTGCATTTTACTCTTTTAAATAAATGGTTAAATTTATTGAGACTTCGTTACATTTACAAGTTTTAAATAAAGGGTTAAATTTATTGAGACTTTGTTAACAAATTTTATTACAATATAATAACCTATTTATATCAATATAAATATATATTTATACTATACTATATAATAAAATATTAATGTGTAACACCTATCATTCATAGTAAGCATTTATTTTATAATTTTCTCGCCTCACTTCCAAACTTATCTTATATTAAATAAATAAATAAATGAATAATGAACTAATATTAAATTTCATCCTACTTTAAATTTTGAATACCATTCTTCTATTTTTCTAATAAAATATGATTCTAAAATTTAAATTGTTAATTTAAGATATTTTTAAATAAAACAAATTATTTATCACGAAAACAAACTTTGTATTAATATATGAAATATTTTTATTTTCATTACTAAAAAAATTATTATATTAATTCTATTACATAATTTCTAAATCAATTTGTCGGAATTGGTACCAACATTTTATCACTCAAATAGATGTTGATTTGCTTCTTGAATAACATATCTTCTTCACAATAACCATCTTCACAATCACCATATCCATCGTGTATCGAGTATTATCGATTAGTATATTGAAAGATATAACTGTTTTATTATTGGTATATAAAATTAGATTTATTAAACCCGTGTAATACACGTGGTTTTTTTATAGATAGACCTTTTTTATTATTTACTATACAAAATTACATTTATTCGACCCGTGTAATAGAGGAGGTTTTTTAAAATATAACTTTTTATTATTTGATATATAAAATTAGATTTATTCAATTCGTACAATACACGGGGGTTTTTTTAAGGATATATATATTTTTTATTATTTAGTAATGGAAATTATATTTATTCAACCCGTGTAATACACATATTTTTAAAGATGTAACTTTTTTATTATTTGGTATATAAAATTACATTTATTCAACCCGTGTAATAAATGAGGTTTCTTAAAGATGTATTATTTTATTATTTGGTAAACAATATTACATTTATTCAACTCATGTAAAACAAGCGGTTTTAAAGATATAACTTTTTTATTTGGTATATAAATTATATTTATTCAACCCGTACAATATGGTTCTTATAGATATAACTTTTTATTATTTAATATATAAAATTATATTTATTCAACCCGTGCAATAAAAGAGGTTTTTAAATATATATTATTTTATTATTTAGTACATAAAATTCATTTATTCGACCCGTGTAATACACGGGGTTATAACCTTGTACATATAATAAAAGAAACCAATTGATTGACACGTGTCGATACGAGAGACATCTATTTTTTAGTTTTCTTGCCATATATTTATGTTTTTTTTTATCTTAAAAATTACAAGTTTTAAAATAATTTACCAAGTTATCCAATATTTTAAGTCGACGCTTATCTATAACTATATATCTATATTTATATTTATCTTCTAATATTATCTATAAATATATCTCTATATTTATATTTATCTTCTAATATAATCTTTATACTTATCTTTAGTTTATTATTATGCGAGTAAATTGCACAAAATGTCCTTTATGTTTCCTCAAACTTGCAGGTTCCAGCCTTAATGTTTAAAACTTGCTAAAAACATCCTTTAAGTTTATTTTTGTTGCTGATTTAATCCTTTATGACTAACCAAGTTATTTATCTCAGTTTATTCCCCTCACATGCCTAACATGTGAGGATCCCACTATCGTTTGATGACCGACATCAACTGACTCGCAAAATGGAATGGGGATGTGGTGCAAACGTAACTGCCTGAAACCCAAGCAAAATTGCCTCTGTTTTCACCGGAGATGTAGTCCAAACACAATTGAATCTCTTAAATTTATGGGGCCATTCACATGGAGCAAGCCCCTTTTATTCCGAGCTATCAACATCCACTCGGAGGAGAGATCTAGCCCGCGTTTCGATGACTAAATGCCAAACAAGCAATATTTGCAGGTTGATAGCCTCATGTTAGTTCTGTATGTGAATTCAAATTGAAAAGTGCATATCATTTTTTGTAATTGTTTTCCTCTTTAGTTTTGATTACTTGATTGAGATTACATGTATTAAGTAGGGAAGAATAAAAACTAATATTTAGGTACAAAGCAATGGGTCATGAATGGGGAAAGAAGAAATAAGTGGATTTAATAGACTTTTGTAATACACAAGTTTATAACCTAATAATAGAAAATTAAAAAAACAAAGTAAAATGTTCAAATATGTAAACAATATATCAAAGTTATTTTTACCAAAAACGTATTTTGACAACTGTGTGTGTTAACTGATTACATTATATTTATTCAAGCCGTGTAGTACACGTGCTTATTCAACTCATGTTATACAAGGGTAATTAAAGATGTTACTTTTTTATTATATAAAAATACTAGGTTATAACCCCGTGTATTACACGGGGTTGAATAAATAAATTTTATATACTTAATAATAAAACAACAAATCTTTAAAACCTCATTTATTGTACAGGTTGAATAAATATAATTTTATATATTAAATAATAAAAAGTTATATCTATAAGAACCATATTGTACGGGTTGAATAAATGTAATTTTATATACCAAATAAAAAAGTTATATCTTTAAAACCACGTGTATTACACGGGTTGATTAAATGTAATATTGTTTACCAAATAATAAAATAATGCGTCTTTAAAAAACCTCTTTTATTACACGGGTTGAATAAATGTAATTTTATATACCAAACAATAAAAAAATTTCATCTTTAAAAATATGCGCATTACACTGTTTGAATAAATCTAATTTTCTGTACTAAATAATAAAAAATATATATCCTTAAAAAACCCCGTGTATTGTACGAATTGAATAAATCTAATTTTATATATCAAATAATAGAAAATTATATCTTAAAAAACCTCATGTGTTACATGGGTCGAGTAAATGTAATTTTGTATAGTGAAAATAAAAATATTTAATATATTAATACAAAGTTTGGTTTTCGTGATAAAAATAGATTATTCTGTTGTTGCAAAATTTGTTAACGAAGTCTCAATAAATTTAACCCTTTATTTAAAACTCCGTAAATGTATAAATAATAAATAATATTAGTTAATTTTATTTTAAGTTTCGTAAAATTTATTTGATACCAAACTAAACAAAACGTTTAAATATAATTAATTCAAATAAATAATATTATAAATGAGAAGAAGATTAAACTAAATAATAATTATCCATAAGATATTAAACTAATAATATTTAGTAGGAGGGTTATCTATAATATAAGATATTAAATTAAATAATATTTAGTAGAATGGTTATCTATAATTAATTAGAAAATAATAAATTAAAATAATAATTATCTATAAGAGATGACATAATATGATGACAAGTGTCCCTAAAGTGGTTTCTTTTATTATAGAGTAAAGATATTTAATCAACCCGTGTAATACACGAGGTTCTAACCTAGTGCATATATAAAATTCTATATCATTAGTTTTCAAAATATCGCAATTTGATTTTCTTTTAACTGCTATACTTTCTGTGAAGAAAATAACATATAACATTGCCATAATTTACTTTTAGTTTTTTAAACCAGCAAACCTATATATTTGAACTTAGAATAATATCATAACATGATATTTGAACACGTTAAATATTTACTAAATAATAATTAGTGAACAACGATCGTTGTAAAATTCAAAGTTACAACTTATTTATTTATAAGATAAATAAGTACGCCATGAAAACTAGATTTCATAAAAATGACAAGTAAACTCATATTTTTACCAAAACATATATGTAGGTTTATGAGCTTCAAGGAACCAACTAATATGAACTAGTAATAACTTGATAAATATCTAATTGTAACACATAACCATATGAATCTAGTGAACATCAACCCTTGTAGTACATGAACTATGGTCTTAGGAACATAACCCTATATTTTTTAAAAACAACATGAGGATTAAGTACTACTTATATCAACATATTTCCTCAAAAAAAGCAAATTATGGTTTTTTTTTATTCTTTTAACCACCATCATCTAGTCTTGGGTGAACTTGGGTATCATAATCTAGTAAAAAAAGTGTTTAAATATATTTTAGGGTAAATTACTTTTTGAGTCCCTGTGTTTTATGGGTTTTAACTAGTTGAGTCCAAAAGCAAAAAGTTTAACGACCTGAGTCCCCATAAGCATTTTCTTTAACCATTTGAGTCCAAATTTCTAACCCAGTTAGAATTTTGTTGTTAAGTTTTGTTAAATGACCAAAATACCCTTATAATTAAAAAATAAAAAAAATTATGTCTCTCTGTTATATGCCCCTTATCTCTTTCTCTTCTAAATTCTCACCTTCATCTCTCCCTCTCATCTTTCTTTCTCTCTCTAGACCATCATCAACACCACCACCGTCACCACCATAGCCACAACCACCTCCGTCTCCAACCACCACCTCAACCACAAACCTCCAGCACACTCTCTGTTCTTTTGCTGAACAATAACAGTTTTTCAGGTGGTTTGCCTCCTAAAATCGGAAACTTGAGTAATCTGGTGAGTCTTTATGTGTTTGGCAACATGATCATAGGTGAAATCCCAGCTGAAATCGGAAAGTTACAGAAGCTGAGCATGCTGTATCTATACGAGAATCAGATGTCCGGAAACATTCCAACTGAGTTAACAAACTGTTCAAGCTTAAGCGAGATCGATTTTTTCGGGAATCATATGACAGGAGTGATTCCTGAAACAATTGGGAAGCTCAAGAATCTTGCTCTCAAAACAACCACTGCCATAACCATCATACACCACTCAGTCTCTTACTCTCAAAACAACAACTGCCATAACCATCATACACCACCATAACCATCATACACCTCCTCATCTGCAACCATACACCACCATCACATCAGAGCACCGTCGGACAACCATCAAGGCCCCACCTTCGACACCATCAAAACCCCACCTTCGACACCATTAAAATCCCTAAAAGTTAAACCATAAATAGACATTCAGGATTAGACGGTTCTCCACTTGATCCCGAATGAACCTCTAGATATGAATATATATAACTAGTCGAATTCGATTAACACTTGAAAAGCTGAATTTATACGGTTTTAAACAAAATCAGAAACTTACCGAGACTGAGATTTACCGGATGAAATGAAGGAAGAAAGCTGAGTAAAAACATAATCGAAGACGGTGGGACCGAACGGTGAATCAACAGAGTCGTTAATGGTGAGAGACGTTGCATGTTCACCTTCCAGTGCTCCGTCACGTAACACTCTGCAAACGGTGGTGGCGGTGGTGGCAGTGAGGTGGCGGCGATGGTGGCAGTGGTGGTGGCAGTTATGGTTTTGGAGGGGACAGGGGATGGGAGGTAGTTGTGGGGGGATGTGAGAGTGGGGTTAGGGTTTGGGATACGAAACATATGTATTGTGAAGGGGAAGGGAGGCAGTTGGGTGTTTTCTTAGGGTTTTAGAGGGGACAAGGGTAATTTGGTCATTTAACAAAAGTTAACAGAATAATTCTAACAGTGTTAGAAATTTGGACTCAAATGGTTAAAGAAAATGCTTATGGGGGCTCAGGTCGTTAAACTTTTTGCTTTTGGACTCAACTAGTTAAAACCCATAAAACACATGGACTCAAAAAGTAATTTACCCTATATTTTACTTACAAGAAGCAAGCAAGTAAACGAAGAACCAGAGAAGACTTGAACTTGGATCCTTGAGAAAAGGCTTATGTTGAATGTGTAGATAAAACTGATTGGGAGAGGAGGAACGTGAACTGTTAGCCTTGCCAAGATTTTGGAGTGATTTGGTTATATTTCCCTAGTGTTGTATTTAGAGGGGAAATGTGGATGGGTTATGCTTGGAATCCAACTAACTAGTCTTAGAAAAATAGGATCTGTTGTTCACAATGTGTACCATGTAGTTGAGTTTCAAGGGTTATAGTTTGGTTTTAGGGTGATGATAGGATGTGTTTGGGATGTTGAGTAGAAAGCAAGGATAATAAATTAGACATCAACTTCTAGGTATGGCTTGGAGCATTTGTTTTTTTTTTTGAAAAAAGGCGATTTCATATAAAAAGGACCCAAGCAAGGTGCTCTGGATTATACAGTACAACAAAGGAAAAGAAACAATACAAAGTGGAGCCAAAATGCACTCTCACAGTGAACTACAAAATGCAGAAAAGAAAATTTGTTACCAAGCCACCTTGAACTCACACCAGGTTTTCCAGTCGATCTTCAGCTTTTTTGACCTCGAGTTGATCCAAAGGAAAGACAGTGCCTTTATCTCGCCAACTATCTTCTACACTTGTTTGAACTTATTGTTAAAAATCTGATCATTTCGTGTTCGCCACAAAAGCCAGCATGCAGTTGCGAAGATAGTGTAGATAGCCTTCTTTTTATTGACCGAAAGTTGCTGTTGTTGTTGTGCAAATTCAAGCAGTTCCACCACACTCAATAAGTACCTCGGCAAGGGTATTTTAATCCATAACGAGATTGCCACCCAAACTTGTTGCGCATATTGACATGTCACTAGTAGATGGTCTGCAGATTCTTCTACCATGTTGCATAGAACACATGACACAGATGGTAGTGTGATGTTGCGTCTAGCGAGCGCCTCCCTTGTTGGTATTCGATTTAGCACAACCCGCCACATAAAGCAATTGATTTTCTTTGGAAGCCAAGTTAACCATTTTAGCACTTTTGTTTCCGGAATGAGTTGTATTTTATCCAGCTCGTTCCTTAAATCACTCACTTGAAACGGTTCAGCTGAATCTCCCGAGAGCCACCACCATTCGTCTGATTTTGACCCAACATTTTGTCCTTCGAGTAGCCGCAAACAATCATTCCATTCCTCAATTACCCCTGTCTCCATTAAGTCGTTTGTGCTGCCCCAAAGCCATTCAATTTTCTCATTTGTTATTGTATATCTTTTTTTTATGCTACAATGTTTGTTTGACTCCATCGCGAAGAGATTAGGATACCGGGCCCGTAACGTGAAGTTCCCAAACCATTTATCCAGCCAGAAATAAACGTTGTCTCCACATCCTAGCTTGAGTTTTAGCCTGTTTTGAACGTCAATGTGATGATTACTCAATTTCCTCCCCATATTTACTATATTTTTTCATACTCCACCGATTGAACTTTTGAGTGGTATTGATGACACTCCTCTAATACCTTCATGAATCGCCTTAATAACTCGTACCCAAAGCTGTGATGATTCGTTTTTGAAGCGTACACACCATTTTACCATAAGTGCCTTGTTTGTGGCTGTTAAACTACCGATTCCCAAACCACCCTGTTCGACCGGAGCAATTACTTTGAACCACGGAACCCAACTTACTTTGTTGTTTTCGAGGCACCCACCCCATAGAAATTTTCTTCTTATTTTCTCAAATCTTTTCAACACCTCTACGGGAGCATTAAAAAGAGAGAAAAAAATAAGTTAGTAGGTTTCCCAGCACCGCCTTTATTAGGGTCACTCTACCTCCAAAAGATAGTGTCCTTGCTTTCCATATTGAAAGTTTATTTTCGAATCTTTCGACTATGGGTTGCCAATTTTTTATAAGTCCCATGTTTGCCCCCACCGGAAGACCGAGATAGGTAAGCGGGAACGAACCCCTCTTACAATCCAGTACTGTTGCCATACGTGTTATATCAACATCATTCACACCCACACCATAAAGTTGACTCTTTGAAAAATTTACCTTAAGACCCGACGATAAGTGAAACATCTCAACATCCTCACAAGGCTGTGAAAGTTTTCCTCGGTCCATTCGCCCACAAAAAGAGCATCGTCCGCATAAAGAAGGTGAGAGATTGTCGGACCCGTGTTAGCTACTTTCAAGCCCTTATAGAACCCCGACTCAAGTGCACTACCCGTAGCTACATGAAGAGCTTCCATAGCTACGATGAAAAGTAATGGAGACAACGGATCGCCTTGTAGCACCCCCTTTTGAATATCGAATTCCAGAGTGGGTGACCTGATGTGCGTAAAGTGTGATATAACTTTAAGTATATTTTAAGCACTTCATACACGTTAGTCAAGTTTTAAATTTATAAAACATGATATTTTACTAACACCAAACACACATATGGGCAAGTGCACCCATCGTGAGCGTAGTATAGTGTTGGTAAGATACCGAGGTCGTCCAAGGACATAAGAGCTTTTAGTACCGGTTTATCCTCAACGTCTAATCAAATCAAAAGTTTAGAAAAAGATTTTAAACAAGAAAAATAAAAACTAACTAAAATGCTGAAAAATAAAATAAAAGTAAAAACAGATAGACAAGATGAATCACTTGGTTCCGACTCGTGTTTAGTGTAACCTTTGATTATTTCCGCACTTTTGCACTATTTAAGAGATTATCTTAGTTATTGTAGTAGGCCCCTCTTTTGAAGGTGACGTTACCCTCAACCCAGTAGTTTGAGTCAGCAAGGATACAATCCTAGAGGGTCGGATTATTTAAAGATAATTAATTAAATTATTAATGCATATTATGGTAGGCCCCTCTTTTGAAGGTGACGTTACCCTCGGCTAAGTAGTCTGAGTCAGCAGGGATACAGTCCTAAGTAGCCGGGTTAAAGTATTAATAGTAGCTTACATATGAGGGGATCAAAGAGTTTGGACCCCCGCCATCCAATACCGGTGGGTATTGAAGGAGGTCCTACTAAATTTGACCCAGGTCCTTGCAGGATCTATACACTGAACAAGGCAAGACTCTTACCAAACCGTTCCCTTAACCCCCGACCAGGTAGCCAACATACCTCCATATAGACCGTGGAGATATGAATGGTGAAAATATTTTATTTTATATAGACAGTAAAATAATGCCAAGACACCACGGACAAACGATAAGGAAGAATCACCTTCAACATAAGAAACTAGTTATTAAAGTCATTAATACATAACCAAGTAAAAAGTGCGAAAAGATTAAAAATAAAAAGTATTACACTAGACACTTGTCTTCACCAAGTGATGTAAGAGACTTAGGCAAACATGGCCTTTGATTGTCAAGAACTCTTACGATCAATCTTGGATCCCGAGACGACTCACACACTCTATGATGGACAATGGATGATGGTGGTGGATGATGGTGTTGTGATGGTGTTGTGATGGTGGTGGGTGAAGTGTGAGAGAGGTGGTGTGCCAAGGGATGGTTTGCAAATGAGCCAAGCACCCCTATTTATAGCCTGAACAGTAGCTCGGGCACGGCCCCGTGTCCATCCTTCTTCTCTGTCTTCATTAATTGCTCTTGTCTGTATTAGTTGACCACGGCCCCGTGTCCGCTGGGCACGACCCCGTGTGCAGAAGCATATCTGTACTATCAAGATTTGCCTGGATTCTGCGAATCTTATAGTTGACCATGGCCCCGTGTCCGCTGAGCACGGCCCCGTGGTGGGCGATGGAAGCTTCTACAGCTTTGTCTTTTATGCTGACACTTGGGCACGCCCCCGTGTTCACTGAGCACGGGGCATATTCAGCCTTCTGTTATCTTGTTTTGCTTGGGAAGATGCTTTCGGGGAGGTCGGGCATGCCACGTTTGTTCCTTTTCTTGTATTTATGTTAGATTTAGCTGCCTTTTTGCTTCTTTTGTTAATTTGAGCTTATTTAATCCAGAAAATACAAAAGGAAGACAAAAGCACACTTTTTCCAACATTAGTACTAAAAAGGGTTAGTTTTATGCCACAATTGATGTAATTTATATGTTGCATTTTGCACACATCAAATACCCCCACACTTGAATCTTTACTTGTCCTTAAGCAAAACTCTTTATAATGTGGCTTTACACTCTCAAATGGAATGGGTAGAAGAGAAGGTTTTTGGGCTTGTCATAGAGTGTCGGGATTTCCAAGATTCTTTATTAAGTTTTATTTTTATTTATTTACAATCCTATTCGTCATGATTTATTTAAAACTTTTCATAAGATAAATTACTTATTAGGGCATAACATGCCTCTTTAAAATTCTATTTATATACAAGTTCACATACCTCACGGGGGATCACTCAACACTCGGCCGAAGATGTATTTTAGTGAATCACTCGAGAGCGGCATGGAACTTACTCCTACCATAGGCTTGCCAAGCAATCAATCCTCCTCCTTTTTAACTATATACCTTTGTAAATATCAAGAGGACTTTTGGGTGAAGGGTTAGGCTTGGGTTAAAGGTAGGTGGTTGGGTTAGTGGTTAGTAGAAAAAGGGGCGAAAAGCGTAAAAAGCGTCGGTTTTCGTAAGACTTTTTAATTTTTATTTTGATGAAGCCATAATTCAAACAAAGTTATTTTTGATGAACTTGCTTGTTTATTTCTTTTGCTTCATCATCAACATTTTTTTTGTTTGAAAGTCATACGAAAAACCGAGCTTGTTACTAAAACAAAGAGTTAAAAATAAAAAAGGTTTTGGTGGGTGAAAGGGTGTTTGGTTTGGGTTAAGAAATGAAAAGGTTTAGGCTCAAAGGGGTTAACTAGGGGGATTTTGGGTAGGTGGAAAAAAAAGAAAAATAATGGTGTAGAAATAAAAAGGGTTAGTCCTAATGCCTCCATCATTTACTTACTCGGGTTTAAGTTGATAAGGACCGGGAATGTATCGTCGTGGCAAGTTCTAGAGTTGTAAGAACCAAGCGGCTATTCACACAAGAAACGTAAAATGAGCATTTAGTTTAAAGATATGTATTTGTATGCTCAATAAAGGCTCAAAACTCACTTTTGTGGGAATGAGTTTTTATGTGATCAAGTATATATAATTAAATTTTACCTAAGCTTGTCATGTCTTTTCATAATTTTCTTATGTTGGTTCTTTTTATCACGACGCTTTCGGTTGTAAATTTGTAAAAAATATAACCTTTTTAGAATTTGAAATTCCCAAGTTAAGCCTAGACAAGTAAAAAAAATGAAATTTTTTGAAAAAAATTTGGGGTGATTAGCGGTTCCAATAGAGTTTTGTGTAAGGCTTGTAATTAGGACTTGCAAGATTCAAAGTTTTAGCATCCCCCCACACTTAAATTACACATTGTCCTCAATGTGTCCCAAAAATAAGTTTTTAGGTTGATTGAATGTGTAAAAGGTGTGAAAAAGCAAAATTTTATGTTACTGGGCGTCTGGACACGGCCCCGTGGTGTCTGGGCACGGCCCCGTGTTCAGGTGCCAGTAACAAAAAAGTTGAACAAAAGAAACAGAAGCCTGGACACGGGGGCGTGTTGGGTGAACACGGCCCGTGTCCAGTTTACCTGAATTGGGCGTTTTCTGCAGACTGTGCAGCACGGGGCCGTGTTGGGCGGGCACGGCCCGTGCTGAACCTGCTGTAATGAAGAAAATTTGTCGGATGGCCCTGTTTTCGTGCATGGGGTGCTGGTCCAAGTTTCCCTTGTTATCCTTCACCATCCCGAGTGTGTTTTATTCCTGAAAATTAAAACTAAACTAGAAAACATAAAAATTAATCTAAACTAAACTAAGGATAGTTCCGCGGAATGCCTCCGTGGTGCGCCACGTTTATAAGGGTCCTTGGCTAGACCCAAAGCCTGGTCATATGTTACCCAAGTGGGATGTTTTGCATCCCATGCTACACCGTCGGAGAGCATCATCCAAACTTGAGTCAATGACCTTCATGTAGTTGACCGGGTCTTCGTCTTCTACTCTTTTTCCGACTCCAAACTTTACTTCCTCGTCCCCAACCCTTAATGTTAGTGTTCCATCATTCATATCTACCACTGCTTGGGCCGTAGCTAGGAATGGCCTTCCTAGGATGAGTGGTACTTCGGTATCTTCCTCCATATCTAGTATGACAAAGTCGGCCGGAAAGACAAATTTGCCGACCTTGACCAATAGATTTTCAGCGACACCTTGTGGATATTTGACGGATCTATCGGCGAGTTGTATGCTTATTTTTGTAGGACTTGTTTTTCCTAAGCCGAGTCGATTGAACATTGATGAGGGCATGAGGTTGATGCTTGCCCCGAGATCGGCTAGTGCATTACGAATGGGGGATTTCCCAATCGAGCAAGGAATTGTGAAGCTTCCAGGGTCAAGCTTCTTTTGCGGGAGTTTGTTGAGTAGTAAGGCTGAGCATTCTTCACCTAAGTTAACTAATTGCAATGATTCAATTTTCCTTTTATGAGTGAGGAAGTCCCTCATAAATTTTGAATATTTAGGCATTTGAGTTAGGACTTCGATAAATGGAATATTAACATGCAATTGTTTTAGTAAATTTTCGAACTTTGCGAATTGCTCATCGGTCTTTTGACGAATTAACCGACCGGGGTATGGAACAGGAGGAGTCTTAGTAGGCTCTTGAACTGGCGGAGAAGCCTTTTCTTGTTGGGGCGCGGGTGGAGTTGTGGTTTGGCTAGATTGGCTTCTTTCAGTTTGTGGGATTGAAGCCTCTTTGGGACCCACGGTACGGTTTCTCAATGTTATGAGATGTACTTGCGCCTTTGGGTTGGTCTCGGTATTACTCGGTAACGCGCCTTGTGGTCTCTCGGAGAAATTTTGAGCTATTTGATTTAATTGTTTTTCAATGTTTTGAATGCTAGCTTGTTGATTTCTAAAATTCGATTCCAATTGCTGAAATCGATCCGAGTTTTTCTTTTCGGTGTCAGAGATGAGGCGAGATATAGTATCTTCAAGCCTTTCTCGTCCACCTTGTTGTTGAGAAAAATTTTGTGGTTGTTGAAAGTTAGTTCGTTGGTTTCGTTGGTTACTACTATTGCCGGGATCTCTCCAACCAAGGTTTGGGTGGTTACGCCATCCTTGGTTGTAGGTACCCGTTGGAGGACCCGACGGCCTAGGTCTGTTATCAATGTAATTTACTGTTTCCGTTTGATCATCTAATTCTTTCATACAACTCCAATTTTCATGTGGCCCACCACACCCTTCACAACCCATAACCGAGACCGTTTTTGTCATTTCTAACTTTTTGATTTTTAAAGAAAGGGCCTCGATTTGGGCTTGTAAAGAAGTGCTTTCATAAACCTTATGGGCGCCCGGGGCAATAGATTTATTGCCTCGGGGAGTGTGCCATTGAAAATTGGTTTGAGCAATTTCCTCAATTTGATTATATATTTCATTTGGGCGACGATTACCTAAAAGTCCCCCGGAGCTAGAATCAAGTGTTTGTCTTGTGTGTGGCAACAACCCATTGTAGAAAGTGGATACTTGTTGCCATACCGCAAGACCATGATGAGGACACTTTCTTAGTAGCTCCTTGAACCTTTCCTAAGTTTCATATAAGGATTCCCCATCTTCTTGTGAATATGTATTAATTTCAGTCATTAATTTAGCTGTTTTAGTAGGAGGGAAATACTTATATAGAAACTTTTGGGCTAGTTCATCCCAGGTGTTTACCGAGCCAACTGGGAGGGTATTAAGCCAAGCCTTAGCTCGGTCTTTTAGTGAAAATGGAAACATCCGAAGGCGGATGGCGTCGTTTGATGCTCCATTGATCCGAAAGGTATCACATATTTCTAAGAAATTAGTAAATATGTAGATGGGGATCCTCGTCCGCAAGCCCATGGAAGGTTGCGGAGTTTTGAAGCATTTGTATCAAATGTGGCCGAAGTTCGAAGTTATTGGCTTCGACATTCGGTGCATTGATAACGGCGCCGAGATTACCTACAGTGGGTCGTAGGTAATCCATGAGGGTACGTTGGTCCGCCATTGGAAATGGGTCCCCCGAAATTTTCTCTTGGTTTTTAGCTTTAAGTCTTTTTCTGAGAAAGCGTTCGGGTTCTTCTAGATGTTCTTTTATGTCTCTATTAGAACTGGAGCTCATACACTACGTAGGAAGTTCAAATGTGGCGCCTAGGTTCCAAGTCCTGCAATAAAAACAGAAAAGAACGTCGGTCAGAAGGTTCACCACGGCCCCGTGCTCAGCGAACACGGCCCGTGGTCGGAGATACAGTGATTGTTTTCCAGATCCCTGTTACTGGGGAATTGGACACGGCCCCGTGTTGCACTGACACGGCCCCGTGCTCAGCTCTCTGTAACTCGGAAAATAAAAACTGCCAGTAACAATGCTGGGCACGGCCCGTGTCCGACCAGGCACGGCCCGTGCTGAGCTCTGCAGAAGCTGAAAAACTAAGAAAAATCCTAAAAAAAAAGAAAAAAAATAAGAAAAACGATTAGGCCGTTGATTCCTAACTTTCTTAAAATCCTTGTGTCCCGGCAACGACGCCAAAAAACTTGATGTGCGTAAAGTGTGATATAAATTTAAGTATATTTTAAGCCCTTTTTACACGTTATTCAAGTTTTAAATTTATAAAACACGATATTTTACTAACACCAAACACACATATGGGCAAGTGCACCCATCGTGAGCGTAGTATAGTGTTGGCAAGATACCGAGGTCGTCCAAGGACACAAGAGCTTTTAGTACCGGTTTATCCTCAACGTCTAATCAAATCAAAAGTTTAGAAAAAGATTTTAAACAAGAAAAATAAAAACTAACTAAAATGCTGAAAAATAAAATAAAAGTAAAAACAGATAGACAAGATGAATCACTTGGTTCCGACTCGTGTTTAGTGTAACCTTTGATTATTTCCGCACTTTTGCACTATTTAAGAGATTATCTTAGTTATTGTAGTAGACCCCTCTTTTGAAGGTGACGTTACCCTCAACCCAGTAGTTTGAGTTAGCAAGGATACAATCCTAAAGGGTCGGATTATTGAAAGATAATTAATTAAGTTATTAATGCATATTATGGTAGGCCCCTCTTTTGAAGGTGACGTTACCCTCGGCTAAGTAGTCTGAGTCAGCAGGGATACAGTCCTAAGTAGCGGGGTTAAAATATTAATAGTAGCTTACATATGAGGGGATCAAAGAGTTTGGACCCCCGCCATCCAATACCGGTGGGTATTGAAGGAGGTCCTACTAAATTTGACCCAGGTCCTTGCAGGATCTATACACTGAACAAGGCAAGACTCTTACCAAACCGTTCCCTTAACCCCCGACTAGGTAGCCAACATACCTCCATATAGACCGTGGAGATATGAATGGTGAAAATCTTTTATTTTATATAGACAGTAAAATAATGCCAAGACACCACGGATAAACGATAAGGAAGAATCACCTTCAACATAAGAAACTAGTTATTAAAGTCATTAATACATAACCAAGTAAAAAGTGCGAAAAGATTAAAAATAAAAAGTATTACACTAGACACTTGTCTTCACCAAGTGATGTAAGAGACTTAGGCAAACATGGCCTTTGATTGTCAAGAACTCTTACGATCAATCTTGGATCCCGAGACGACTCAAACACTCTATGATGGACAATGGATGATGGTGGTGGATGATGGTGTTGTGATGGTGGTGGGTGGTGGGTGAAGTGTGAGAGAGGTGGTGTGCCAAGGGATGGTTTGCAAATGAGCCAAGCACCCCTATTTATAGTCTGAACAGTAGCTCGGGCACGGCCCCGTGTCCATCCTTCTTCTCTGTCTTCATTAATTGCTCTTGTCTGTATTAGTTGACCACGACCCCATGTCCGCTGGGCACGACCCCGTGTGCAGAATCATATCTGTACTATCAAGATTTGCCTGGATTCTGCGAATCTTATAGTTGACCACGGCCCCGTGTCCGCTGAGCACGGCCCTGTGGTGGGCGATGGAAGCTTCTACAGCTTTGTCTTTTATGTTGACACTTGGGCACGCCCCCGTGTTCACTGAGCACGGGGCGTGTTCAGCCTTCTGTTCTCTTGTTTTGCTTTGCTTGGGAAGATGCTTTCGGGGAGGTCGGGCATGCCACGTTTGTTCCTTTTCTTGTATTTATGTTAGATTTAGCTGCCTTTTTGCTTCTTTTGTTAATTTGAGCTCATTTAATCCTGAAAATACAAAAGGAAGACAAAAACACACTTTTTCCAACATTAGTACTAAAAAAGGGTTAGTTTTATGCCACAATTGATGTAATTTATATGTTGCATTTTGCACACATCATGACCCATTGACTAATATGGACGTTCTCGCCAGTGTTGTAAAAGTCGGCCTACTCGACCTTGTACTCGGCGAGTACTCGGTCCTCGGACCACCTCCGAGGCGAGTTTACCCTAGTCGGTCTTGACTAGTTGTCGGCGGTCAAAATCGGCCTACTCGGCCTGTACTCAGACTACTCGGCCTTGTACTCAGACTAGTCGGCCTTGTATTCAGAATACTTCGGACTTGTACTCGGCCTACTTAGCCTTGTACTCGGACTACTCGGCTTACTTGACCTTCTACTCGGACTAGTCGGCCTTATACTCGGTGAGATTTGAATTTCAAACATGTTTCATTTTAAATTATACTCATTTTGACATGAATTATGCTTCTTTTAACATGTATATAATATACATCAATTAATTTTCTTTATATTTTTCATGTCCGCGTACTCCCCGGGTACTCTCCGAGTACTCCGATTACTCCCAACTCCCCAGTTGGCCGACTAGGGACCGCCTAGCGACTTTTGCAACACTGGTTCTCGCCGAGGATAATATACCCGTTACCCATTTCCTCCATAAGGTCGGGAAACCCATTTAGGAAAGCACTGATTCTAAAAACCCCCAATTTAAAGAATCAAAAGCTTTTTCAAAGTCGACCTTAAATAGCATAGCCTGCCGTTTTGTTCTTTTTGCCCACGACATGATCTTATTTACAATCAGAGGACCCTCTAGAATGTTTCACCCTTCAATGTAAGTTGTTTGAACATCACTAACCACAGACCCAATCACCCCTTTTAGTCGAGTGGCCAGTATTTTTGAGACGACCTTTGAAATACACCCGATTAGACTGATAGGTCGGAATTTGTTGATGAATTGAGGGTCGGATATCCTCGGTATGAGAGTAATAAAGCTGGAATTACAACCCCGATTGATTTTGCCATGCACGTAAAAGTAATCGAGTATGGCATAGAAATCGGTTTCAAACAAATCCCAGAAGTGTTTTAAAAATTTAAAACTAAAGCCATCAGGACCCGGTGCTTTTTCGTTCCCACAATTCCAAACTGCTTCCTTAATTTCCTCCTTTGTGAATCTTTTAACGAGCATGGCTGATTGTGAAGGGGAGATTACCTTGAACATGTTGTTGATGAAAGGCGGCCTGTCAAGGGATTTTTCCAAGAAAATTGATTAAAAGTGATCTTTGATATTTGATTTCAATTCTTCTGGTTTCGAGATCCAAACCTCGTTGAAGATTAGCCCGTTTATGCGATTGTTTTTTTTATGTCCCTTGATTATGCCGTGAAAGAAGGAAGAGTTCTCGTCTCCGTCTACCACCCATTTTAGTTTCGCCCTTTGTTTGAGATCCTCCAACCTACATTCATCAATTTCATTAATGGTTTTCAGCCAAACCTCTCGCTCTTTAACCTCTGTATCTGTTAGTGCCATTGTTTCCGCCTTTAGATCCAGCTTTTCTACTTTCTCCATTAGTTCTTTTAACAATCCATTATTTTTTCTTAGAAACCTCTGCACACCAAGGTTTAATAGCCGTTTTAATTGCTTTGAGCCTTGCCGCTAACAGTTTGTCCGGTGGATAAAAAGGAGGTACACTAACATAAGCTGAGTGGACAACTTTCTCTATACCATCTTCCTTCAACCACGAGTTGAAGAATCTAAAAGGTGGTTTGCCAAAAGATACATCTGAGCAGAGAAGCATCAACGGTCTATGATCAGATCGATACCTGGGCAAACCAATGAGTTTGGCAGCAGGCCATTTGGAAAGGAACGAGTGACAAACAAGAACCCTGTCAATTTTACTGAATTTCTGCCCATCATCCTTCATGTAAGTGAAACGACAACCAATCATAGCGTATTCTGATAAGGCAGCGTTGTTAATAAAGGAATTAAAGTCGTTGGCAGACTCGGCACAGAATTTGGAGTTCCGTCTTTCACAAGCTACACGAACACAGTTGAAAGCTCCTAGTAGTATCCATGACCCCGCACCCGGTGTAGAACTTATAAGAGCCATAAGATCCTCCTACACTTGTTTTTTTGCTTTCTTATCCTGTGGCGCATAGACATTAACGACCGTGATCTCTTCCCCTCCCTGTTTTAATTCCCCAAAAGTTGCAAGAAAGAATCTGTTTGAAACCGAGTGCTTCTTTACAAAAACACTCGGATCCCATATGTTCAACATTCCACCCGATCTGCCACTGGCATCAATCGTGTCAAAATCAAATAAACTATTGTCCCAAAAAGCACTGACCTGAACATTTGATGAGTTAGCCATCTGAGTTTCTTGAATACAGATAAATCCTAACCCGTTCTTTTTTTTTCAGCTCCCTGATGTGCTCCGCTTTTTTGGAGTCACCTGCCCCCTGATATTGGCTGATAAGTAATTCATTGGTTGCCATTTGACTCCCTTATCTCTTGTATATGATTTCTCAGGTCCTGTTCGTGACCGGAAACCATAAAACCCAGTTCTTTTCCCACGGCCGCTGTTAGCTCCGCCTCCTTATCAACTCCGGCTATATTCGTTTCATTTGGCATACCTGTAGAGTCAACCGTCTCTTCAATCCCAACCTGGTTGCAGCAGCTTCTTTGTTTGCTCCTATGCTTCGGAACCCAAAGAGAGTCTTTCAGTTTCATAGATGGGAATTTCCCTCTATTCTTCCGAGTCTTCGATCTGACAGAAGCGGTTGGAGAAGCAGGTCTGGAGATATCCATCGTAGGAGAGGGTGATGGATTTAGATTTAGGTCAATGTGTTTTTTTGAGTTAGCCACCTGTTCAATTAGGGATCGTAAATTAAAAGGGTCTGGGGAGGTGTCTGCTGCCTTGTTTACCATCTGTGGGTTGGGTATAGGTGACGTAGCAGGCCCAAGTTCAGTGGAATCACAAACCACCTCATCTTCATTAAAAAGTCCAGCCAGGCCCATATTCGAGAAGAGGCCCAGATCGTTGGTGGGCTTTATTTTTGGAGGTGGGGGTGGGGTCAAGCAGGGGTCCTGATTCTCACTATCCATGTGCACTTCATTTATTGTGGGTCCCCTATCTATTGTACCAGAATGTATGTAACCCCTTTGATTATTATTATCCAAAACATTTGATGCATGGTTTTTGGGAGTTACTTGATCAGCCGTCTTTTGGGAGACATGTTCACAAGAGAGAGAAGCATTTACTCCAACTCCCGAGGTTGACCCTTTCTCAGCCGCAGCAGCATGTTTGTTGTTTTTATTATGATTATTACCACTCTTCTCTATGTGACCATGTTCCAATGCAGACCCATCAACTTGGCGTGAAAGGCAAGTCGTCTTTCCAGTGGTACGAGGAGGACCTAGAGAGCGAAGACCTATAGTCATCTCTTGCATATTCGGCCACTACCAGACCGATTACATTTTCATCGATCCAGGGAGAACCGCGGACATCATCTACGAGCAGTGTTTTAATCAACTAGACCAAGAAGACAAAGTGCGCCTAGAGCCAGTGGATTACCCACTCACTGGTTTCTGCAATGAGGCCGTTTTTCCTCTCGGTCAGATATCGTTCCCGTTGCTGCTCTCGGATGGAAATAACTCAAGAACGGAAGAAGTCACATTCATGGTCTTACCAACAAACTCGAGGCATGACATCCTTTTAGGCAGAGAATCTCAAAGAGATTTTAGCATGATTTGGTCAGGGCCACATTCAGCTGTCGGCTTCCCGATGGAAACAGGGATAACAATAATTTATGCAAGCAAGGAGGTCCTTACAAGCGATGAGATGAGACCAGCAAAGGCAAGCAAATCTACACCGGCCCAGAGCCTGAAAAATGGATATTAAACAACAAGTATCCAGAGCAGACCGTCACGTTGGGACCGGCAATGTCAGAACTCACACGCGCGGCACTCAAGAAGTTATTATTTGAGAAGATGGACGTTTTTGCCTGGACACCGACCGATATGGTTGGCGTCCTACGGCACATTGCAAAACACAGACTGAATGTCGTAGAAAACGCCAAGCCAGTTGTACACACAAAACGTCATCTGGGAGACATAAAGCACGATGCCATGCAAGAACAAATCACGGAACTGCTAAACGCTGGCATAATTAGAGAAGTGCGTTACCAGACCTGGGTGGCCAGCCCAGTAATGGTCCCAAATGGCAACGGTGGCTAGAGAATGTGTGTGGACTACAAAGATTTGAACAAAGCATGTCCGCGCGACTGTTATGATTTACCAGACATTGATGAGAAGATTGATTCGCTGGCGTCCTTCAGATGGAAATGTTTTTTAGACTGCTACAAAGGGTACCATTAAGTGCAGATGGCGATCCAAGACGAGGATAAAACTGCATTCCGCACACCAGCGGGGCTGTGTTGCTACACAAAAATGCCCTTTGGATTAAAGAATGCAGGCGCAACATATCAAAGGTTAATGAATGAAACATTCAGTGACGCAATTGGAAAGTACATCGAAGTTTACATGGACGACTTGGTCATCATGAGTAAGGAAGAAAATTTGATGATGGTAAACATCCAGAAGACGTTCGACAAGTTGCGAGGGGTGAACATTAAGCTAAACCCAGCGAAATGCTCCTTCGGGATGGAAGAGGGGAAGTTCCTGGGTTTCATCGTCACCAAGGATGGGTTCAAGGTCAATCCCGACAAAGTACAAGCAATAGAGCGGATTCCTTCACCATCGACGATAAAAGAAATGCAGAAGTTGGCCGGAAGGTTAGCAGCACTAAACCGTTTCCTTGCCAACCATGCAGTAAAATCGTTTCCATTCATCAAAACCCTTCGCAACTGTGTAAAGAAGAACCAATTCCAATGGACCCCAGAAGCGGAACACGCATTCTGATAAATGAAAGACTGTTTGATATGCCTACCAACGCTAACAGCACCGATGAAAGGCGAACCGCTGGTCATGTACCTATCAGCATCAGAAAAAGCGGTAGGAGCGGTTTTACTGTTTGATCGACAAGGCGTGCAAACGCCAGTATATTACGTATCTCGCACTCTGAACGATCCAGAAACAAGATATGCCATTATGGAAAAGCTGGTCCTCACACTGAGTCACGCGTCCAGAAGATTGCGCATGTACTTCGCTAACCATGTCATCCATGTTCTGACAAATTACAACATTGGCAATATCCTCGCAAGACCAGAAATATCCGGAAGATTAGCAAAGTGGGCTATCGAGTTGGGAGGCCATAACGTGGTTTTTAGACCAAGGCCGGCGATCAAGGGTCAGGTGCTAGCCGATTTTCTCACTGAAGTACCTGATGATAAAGACAGAGAATGCAAAGCAATGGAGAAGGCAGAAAAACAATGTTCGAAAGAGCCATGGCTCTTGTATACAGATGGCGTGTGACAACCCGAACTTTCAAGGTTAGTATCTTTCTGTTTTGTGATTCTGATCCCTCGCTACTTCTTCTTTACACGTTCCTTACTTTAGAGAGTCTGTCTAACGCTCGTGCCTTTAATAAACTTGCTTAACGTAGTGCGTAATTGGGGTTAGTAAGGTGTTTTGTAGTCTTGGACCGCCCCTATAGTTAGATTACATTGGACCGCCACCGTTTTAATTATACTCGGCCCAATCTATCTTTTGTAATGAAACTCGGCCCAAACACAAAGTGATAGGGTAATGAATCTGGGCCCAAGTGTGGCCCAATGTGGAGTCCGGATCTCACTGTAATCGCATGCATTTATAGTGGGAAGTAGTTTACCATAATCTTAAAAACACCATAATATAATAAACCCTAACACCTCATCTCTTCTCTGGTTGCGACATACGGCTGCCGTTCTCATACCTGAAGCACGTTTACCTCTCAATCTAGACACTCGATCTTCCGGTAAGTATATTAGTTACTTTTGTTATTCTGCATCCTTATTGTTTTGTTGACGGATTGAATTGGTTCTTTGATGTTTCGTTGGTATTAGTATGGATAGGATGTAAGAGTGTTTGAGAGTGCTCGTTGCTAGTTTAAATATGGTCTGATTTAACATGATGTGTTAAGGAAAAATTGTTGCGGCGTGATGTTAATGGCTCGATATCGGCTGATAATTATTGTATGTATTAATGGTTAGATGGTTTTGTAGGTTGCATAGTGTTTGTTGTGATATGTACAGGACTTAGTTTGATTTAATCCGGATAGAAACTTGGAAATCTTGCTTGCTAAAACGGGTCCTAGAATGGTGAATAGTACTTATGTGAATTAATAAAAACTTATACGAGGATCGGCCGTAATGTTGGGTTGTATGAGGTTAGGAAACCACCTGATAATCATGTTGATCATGTTATAAAATTTGCTAATAATCAGTAACCGAAGGAAAGAAAAGGGGTTTGGTCGACTGTTCTTGATTTGCATGGTTATAATTAGATGACAAAGTTAATAATTGATAGTTATGGTGCATGCGTGCAAGTCTCAATCAGATGGGGTTTGAGTGGGTGCATGGGCACTAGGATTAGTTAATAAATTCTGGTAATGGTTTGGTAATTGGGTGATACGGTTGTGCATAGATTAGGTTATATGATTGTAAGATAGAAGGGTTACCATGATGAGATGAAGGAACTGTTTATGTGTTAATAGATAATGATATGTAACCAGAATTGATTCATGATTTTAATATAATAATTGATATTTGTTGTCTTTGAAATTCGAACGGCATGTAACTGGTTGTTAAGATAATAAGGTATCCTTGGAATGTGTATATGGATAATTAAATTGTGTATGTGACAATGCCTGAATACGAGCCTAATATTAACTGAAATCAATAATAGGGCGTGGTTGGTCTTAATAAATAAAACAAGTGAAACACTCTTCCGAGCAAACCAAAGGTGAGTTCATCTCTCTTGAGCATGCGTCCCGGTGGTTGGGACAGTCAGCAGTGGCGGATCTAGAAAATTACTTAAGGGGCAACGTTTCAAAAAATTTTTTTTTAGCGTACTTCATACAATGTAAACGAAACAACGATAGTAGCGCGGTAATAAATAAATTTAAACATATACCTAAATGAGTTCTCCTCTTTGGTTTTTGAAAGCTTGAAACCGGGCCATGACATCCTCTTCTTTTACTTTACAAAATCTTTCTTTTTCGACCGCACAAATTAGAGCGTTGTTCAAATACTCATCATCCATCCGATTGCGTAAATCCGTCTTGATAAGCTTCATTTTAGAAAAACATCTTTCAACGGTTGCGGTTGCAACCGGTAAAATCAGTGCTAGCTTCAATGTTTGATAAACCAAAGGAAAAGTTTCATTTTTTCCGGTTTCCACCATTACACGAGCAAGGTCACTCAATCCAGTCAAATTTGCAAATTTATTATCTTCCTTTGAAGTGTGATAAAAGGTCGAAAGATCACCTGCAAGACACCCTCTTTCTTCTTTATTAAAATCATTCGGATACATCTCAGAAAACTTCACTATCTTTGATATGTCAAATTTAGCAAATGAATTACAAGGATTTAATCCATTAAACTCTCCCCGCATGTTGCTTGCACCATCATAACCTTGACCCCTGATCTGTTTAAACAAAAACAAACAATAAAATACAATGATACGACAGAAATATACCTTTATAAAGAGACTTTTCAGATTCGTCATGACCACGAAACGGTAAACTATTTTCTAAACAAAATCCAGCACTACGAACAGACCCCATTAATCGATACCGATTTCCAATCCTTCTTTCCTTGTTACGCCTTTTTTCATTCGCATCATAGGATCGCTTTTGGTTCAAGAGATTTTCACATTTTTGTGCCGCCTTATTATGTATACTATTAACTAACCCAACATGTTCTTTTAAGACACCCGGTTTACTCCAATTACAAAAGCCTCCACTTACAAAATGTTGGTGCATTTGTGTCTGTACTTTGTCTGTATTTCGTCATGATACAAAACGATGTCTTTAATGTAAGGTTGATGTAAGTTTGACCAAGTCAACCATCCTCCTGGTTTGACTTGACCAAACAGTTAGAAAAATGTTGTAAGCTGGTTGTGTCGAAGGATGTGTCATTGAAGGATTGTTTTATATCCTTCGATGAGCTCGAAAGATGAACATTCGATAGATGAGTTCGAAACATAAACCTTCGATGGATGAACTCGAAGGATATCTCGAAGGATATCATCCTTCGAGGTGTTTGTGAATCTTTCGATGGCTTTCTGGTCGACAGATGATCTTTCGATCAGTCTGTCTGATCCTTCGACCAGACAATATGTGTCGGGTATAAATACCCATGTGTTGTGTTCTGTTAAAAGAGGACAAGAGAGACACAAGTGAGAGTTGAGAGCACACACACGAGAGAACTTTGAGAGTTTGCAGAATACATCTGTGAACATTGGACTTGTAATCGAACCTTTCATACGCATTAATACAAGTGGTGTTAATCGTTGAATGTTGTGTGTTGTGTTTGTGCTTGTTCTCGTATAAAGTCTCGGTTGCATGCTGGCTTGGATTCCGCACTCGCTAGTGTGTTTGATATAACAAGGATAAGGTTTTATCTCATCCTCGAGAGGGACCTACAAGTGGTATCAGAGCTTTGGCTCTTCTCCTTGTTAAAACCGAGGTGTTCTTGCTGTTTTTCGGGTTTTGAAAAGTTATATTTTTTTTTTCTCTGAAAAACTTTGTTAATCGGGTTTAAATCTTGTTGTTTTGCTGGAAGTTCTTATAAAAATCGCTTTTTCTTTCATGTTCACATTTTAGAAGTTGATTTTTAGTGAAGTTTCAAGCAAAACCGGGTTTCGGAAGTTTGTAGTTTTACCGGAAAACCCTTTGTGTTCATAATATCTTCAAGTGTTCTTCAAAGTTTACATCTTTTGATCTTGTTTAGTTATTTTCGAAAGTTGTTGGTGTATTGGAAAGGGTGAACTGATTAAAATAATCAAACAAAATCTGTTTTTGCAGAAAATGATGGTCTGAACCATACTTCCTGCCGAAAGATTTACCAACCCGTCACCTTTTTCACCAACCTGTCACCTGTTTGTCTGCTGTGTCAGTACTCATCGAAAGATATCCTTCGAAGTCGAAAGATCATCGTTCGATCAAGGAGGTTCGACAGATACCCATCCTTCGAACATATTTCGAAGTCAGTGAGTTATCTTTCGAGCCAAGGAATCTTTTCGAAGGATATATTGTTCGAGCTACTGTTACATTTCGAAAGATAAGGATCCTTCGTCTTGGTGAATCTTTCGAAGTCATTGTTCGAAATTCAACAGTGATCTTTCGAACACTGTTGATCCTTCGAACAAGTGTCTATCTTTCGAACAGGTGTTGATCTTTCGATCCTTGTCTGTTTAAGTTTAACAGGTTGTGCTTTTCAGGTCTTTCGATTCTTGATCCTTCGGCTGGTTGTTATCCTTCGAGATTTTAACATAGTTTGTGAAAATTAAATTTTTAAAAGTAGAAAACTTATTTTTCAAATTTTAAATCAATTTTCACTTAATATATTAATTTTCATAAAATGGGAACAAACGGTCAGTGGGATCCAACCGCGTGGACTCAAATAACTTCGACTCCACAATCATCAGCTATGCAATCTACGCAATCTACGTCAGATTTCGACAAAACTGCATGGATGCGAGCTATTGCCCCACCTCAAGCTGCAATGATAACTGCAAATCAATGGGCTTTGGTCACAAATCAAAGCAACAGCATTCAATCTATGATGCAGAACGACAGTGAAACTGGTACAAGCACAAAACCGCCAAAGTTAAATCACATCAATGATTGGGGATGGTGGAAAGAAAGGCTGAGAACTTATGTTCAGGGACAAGGTCAAGATCTATGGATGTGCTTCTTCACAGCTTTTGAAAATGAGTTGGAAGTTGCAGGATCTAATCCACAAACTTACAGCACTTTGTCTGAAGAAGATAAGAAGAAGTTTGAGTTAGAAAAGAAAGCATTCATGATTCTCACACAAGCTCTTCACAAAGACATTTACCACCAGTTTGTTTACTGCACGACTACTAAAAGCTTGTGGGATATGCTCACGTTACGTTGTGAAGGAAATGCTCAATCTAGAAAGATCAAGCAAGAATTACTGAAGAAAGAGTTTGAAGGATTCACGTGTTTGGAGAATGAGACTTTGGCAGAGTTATCTACAAGATTCCATCACTTGTTGAGCGAGATGTTTGCTTTTAAAGTCACTGCCACTCCACAAGAATTGGTGAAGAGATTCGCTGATAGCTTACCAGCAAAGTGGAGCAGTTATCTTGAAATTCTCAAAGAAAATGGTGTTCTAGACACAATCACCGTTTATGAATTAATTCAAAGATTGGAGAATAAGGATGTAGAAGAAAAGCTTAAAGCAAAAAGAACACAAACTCCTCAAAATCCAGAAATGTACTTTGGGATTGCAGGAGGTATCAGTGGAGAAAAACCAGCCTCTCAACATGCGAAGCTTCAAACAGCCTTCGTCTCTAACACCGGACCTTCAACAACAGATCAGTTTGATCCTTCAGCTTACACGATGTTTTCAAGACCGAATGTGCAACCGACAGCTCAGCAGCAACAACCGCAACAGCAAGGGTTTTATGGAAGCTCTTCAAACTTTCAAGCCACTTCCAATCCTAACACAGTCAGATTAGACACTTCCAACTTTTCCAAAGTCAGTGTCGAAGTAGCCAAGGAGCATATGGAGATGTTGAATACCTTGGTTAGTGCTTATAGTGGATTGATCGCAGGTCAGATTGGGAATGTCAATCTAACCAATGAAGATTATCAGCAAGTGGATAAAGAAGAGTTTGAAATGATGGATATCAAATGGGCTCTTGCTAGTGCAATTCGAAGAGCAAAGGAGTTTATGGAAAGGACGGGGAGAACCAACTTGGAAAACAAGAAAGACACCAAGTATGGGTTCGACAAGCAAGCTGTCAAGTGCTTTAACTGTGGCGAACGGGGTCATTTCAAAAGGGAATGCACAAGACCAGCTCAGCATGGAAATCAAAATCCGTTCAGAAATCAAGGCAACCAGCAGAACCAGAACGGGAACAATGTTCGTACGTTGATACCTGTCAACAACCAAGGCCAAGCAGGGTCATCAAATGCCAACCGGGGGCTGGTGGTTCAAATAGATGAGGGTTGTGATTGGTCGCTTCAGCTTGGAGAAGGAGGAAATGGTGGAACAGCATGTTTTGCTGAAGTCGTAAAGGATTTAAAGCACGCCAGTGGTGGAGAATCTTCCACCAATGGTGTTGCATCTTCTGAAGATGAAGACAGTTCTGGTTATAGTGGAAGCTCAGATGAAGAATCCTCCACTTCAGGAAATGATCATGTGGATGAAACATCAAGTGCGTCAGTCGATGCAAATATTGATGAGCTTTTGGAAGAAGCTGCAGCAGGAACTGAAAGAGGATCTAATTTGATGGATCAAGCTACTTACTCTTCGTCTTCTCTCCATTCAGTCTTTATGGCTAATGTCGACAGTTCATCAGGTCAGGTATGTGTCGATGAACCCACTGTAGTTAGCTGTGAAAAGTGTGATAGTTTAAATGTTAAATATGCAGAAAAGGAAAGTCAGTTTGAAATCACACACAAACACAATCAACAATTGATTGTAGATCTCGCTAAAGCAACTGAAGCTAACGTGTTTTTAACCAGAAATGAAAAGGAATTTAAAACCACAATTGCGTCATTAAGACATGATGTTTCAGAATTACAAAAAGCTGTTTTGCGAAAACAACATGCTAACAATGATCTTATAGACACAATTGAAAAGCAGATGGTAGAATTGGCAACCGCTCGATGTGAATGTGAAACAATCAAGCAGAAATTGGAAAGTTATTACAATTCCCGCTATGTATTGGATCACATTATTGATGTTCAAAAGAAAAAGGGGGATAAGAAGTGTATGGGATTCAAATCATGTCCTCCCCCAATGAATCACAATTACTCCAAATTGCCTGATGACGAGGATATGCCCCGTTTTGAACCTACTGTGCCACTCGGTCTAGATGACTTTGCAGCAGGCCTCGGGTTCACAACTGGTACATCATCCTCGGGTCAATCAGAATCTGAGAAAAGTGTGACAGATTCATCGTGTGTTAAGGAACAGAGTCCTCCCGTTGTTGAGGATACTGATTCTTCGGATGATGAATCTGATGAAATTGTGAACCAACAGTCTAACTCGGTTACAACAGATATTCCAATCGAGAATCACATCCTGTGTGATCCACCAGTGAAACCGAGTAAGACTGAAATGTCAAAAGAAATGGAGTCGATTGTATCAAGTTTTGAAGGGAGTAACTTGTTGTACACGCTCAAAGGAGATAGCAAAATCTACTCTAACAAAGATTTTCCAATTAAAAATGTAAATCAAGATTTAATTGAACAAATTTTTGAAGGATGCACTGATAAGTTTTTGGGGAACAAAAGTGGCAAAGTTACCGTCACTCAATGTGATCCAATTCCGTGTGAACAAATTAGAAAACAATACGGAAACCAAAAACTACAAGTTGAGCGAAAACAACAAGTCAATTCCGGAAAAGGTAAGGTACAGGAAAAGAAGGCTCAGAACAAGAATGTTCAAGCACCTAAGGTTCAACAACAATGGGTGCAAAACAAGAGAGCTCCTGTTAAGAAAAGAGAACCGAAAGTGAACTTTGTTGGATCCACGGGTTCAGATAAACTTGAAACATTTCAGGATAAATCTAACATTGATTTTGTAAAACAAGTTAGAATTTTAAAACGAAATGATCAGAATAACTACACCCAACACACCAACGGAGGTGATTTAGGTCCAAGCACGTCTAGATCACAAAGTTCATTGTCTGGTTCTCCGTCTGATCATCAACATGTTTCTCCGAGGTTTGTAGAGCGGAGAATGTGTTTTGAGTGTGGCACAATTGGGCATATTGTTAGATATTGCCCATACCTGCAAAAGTTGAAGGCAAAAACAAGTGCTCCCCAAGAAACCAATTACCAAAAACGATCATTTTCCCCGAAACAAGACCCACGTGTCTTGAAAGAAAGGGAAAAGAAGTTAAAACAAAAGAATCAAAAGGTAATTGAAAAGGCCTTAAAATCAGAGGTCAAAGAAGAAAAACCTGTTCAAGCAAAACCTGAAACTGTAAAACCAGTAAATGCTAAAACAATTAATGCAAATACTGGTAAAGGACAAACAGCTTGGAAACAAAAACAGGTAATTCAGTCAGGGGGAGCACCACAGTTTCTTTTTCCTAATCATCAAGTGATTGAAATCACTTTTCTTGATGATCAAGGACGACCCAAGTCCACAAAGGCTTGGGTCCCTCTCTCCAACTAATTTTTGAGTGAGTGTGTAGGATATTTCAGGAGGAACTTTCGATAGTCGTAAGATTGTTGATAGTGGAGCATCCTTGCACAAAATAGGCATCAGAAGAAATTGCTGCCTTTGATGGAGAGAAAAAGTAAAGGGAAACAGAAATGTCTGTTGAAAGAGATTGAAAAGCTTCGTCAAATTGAAAATCATTTCAAAATGTGAATGTTCAAGGCTTTGATCGGGTCCCCAGGATAGATTCAAATCAAAATGTACGCACCTGCAGCACGTCTGAAGTTCAACAATCTACAAGATGAACGTCCAGTGTACATTCCTTCGCGGTGTGATTGAAGAAAATGTGTTTGTTGATCAAACCAACCGGGTGTGCGGATGCCTTGGCATGGGTTGAACAACCGCACACTACTTCTGAAAGAGAAAGACAAAGACCTTCGCTGGTGCAATGTCGAAGACCAGCCGGACCCAAAGGTTTTTGATCTTGTTGCTGTGAAGGGATTTCAGTAGCTACAAAATCGACTTTGAAATCCACACCGGGTGGATATCCAGTTTGGGAGAGCACTCAGTTTCCTGTCAATGCACGAAGCAGTTGAAGGATACGGTTTTAAAATTCTAATATCTCTTTTACTTGTCGATTATTAAGCTGCTTTGTGAATTATTATCTCGTACAGCACTCTTTGGCCAGACAATGCTGTCATGGTCCGCACCGCAAACCGACATGCCAACTGATTTTTCCAAAATTCGATACATCATTTCTGATTAAAACTTAATTTTGGTAAACGACATTGAGGTAAAACATGAGTTAACCAACATCGGAAAATCATTTTTGTAAATACCTTTGTGTCTTTTAAATTTGTCATAGTTTGTTGATTTTAGGGGGAGTAGATCCAAATTTGGAAAATCCAAAAACATCGAAAAATTTCAAAAACACAAAAACAATAGAAAAGCAAAAATGAGTTTCCTGGCGAGAAAAAGAGAAAATGATAGTACATCAGTGGTCTGTCTAAACCTCTTTAAACCTAAAATGAAAAACGATAAGCAGCTCTATATAAGATGTATCGGTAGGCTCACAATCATTTTAAAGTGTGCAGGGTGATATAAACTTAAATCGACTGAAGACCAGGTGGGAACCATTCATTGGCATATGGTCTTAGTACCGAAATTTCGTTTGAGAGATTGCCGAGGTTCTGAGATATTCGGTCTTTATGCTGCTTATCATCTGGGTATCATGGTTGTATCTTTTACCGAAAAATAACGGGGACGCAAGTCTAGATCTTCCATGATACTATACTTACATGTACATATTGCATACGACCTCAATAAGTGATCAACAATCACATGTCCAAACAAATAAGTGATAAAATATCACATTCATCCGGGAGTCAAGTTCGTCTCTCTGCTGTACGAAAGTACTGACCTGTTCACGGACTTGCTCCTGTGCCCTCATGCATATGAAAATCAAGTTCCTCATCAATAAGTGATTATATCACATAGGGCTTGTTTTCAAATCAAAATAAGTGAGAATCTCACATCATATACGGTCAAACAGATGATAATCGGTATACTCACCGGTAAGATGAATCCTCGTGCATACCTTGATACGGGAATGTGTCGTGATGTGGATGAACACCGGTCGGTAAGTATAAATTATACCTTAACGTATCCCCTCGCCATGATTACAAATGATAAGTTGAGTTTATGTGGACAACAATACCGATAATTGTTATAGGATGCTTATCTTAATGTTAACTAATTGAACAACAATAGTGTTTTGGACATGACCATACACTGATATGATTCTCTTACCCTCGAAACTCGCAAAAAGAATGTCTGTAAATATTTATTTAATGTTTCCTGTTTATGCATCTTTGTATATATTTATTTATTGCTTTCCGTCTTTACATTGAAAAATGAAAATTTCAAAAAGATTTTAGGTGTGTTTTAATTTAAACTTTATAAAATCCAAAAAGATTTTTCTTCTAGTTTATTTTTGATTGACCGATGTTGGAACTCGAGTCTATCCTACCCAAAATCCTGATCGTAAGCTGGAAAACAATTGCATCTTCATAAACAGTCGAAGTTAATGAGTTTTGAAAGTTAAAGGATTAAAATGAATATTTTTCTAAACTTTCAAACTGCTGTCGGTTGGTGTTTGATTGAGATTTGATCTCATATGTGTCGTTAGTTTAAATGTTAACTATATTCCAAGCGGTTGTTCTCATTATGCGTTTAGCTTTCTTGCATGTGCAGATGCTAAAGGCGAGGAGAACATGTTCGATGAAAAGCTTTGGAATGAAGACACGAAGTGGAGGCACTCAAAGGATAAAATGATCGAGTTGCCGCTGTCCCTTCATCAACACCACAAGGATCTGAAGAATTGACAAGTCAAAAGATTCACGAGCATGACTCAATGGAGAGTTCAATCTAAGGGGGAGTTTGTCAACACACTTTCTACATGAAACGGGGAGTTTGTTGATACACTTTCTGCTTACGATGCGTGAAAACTTTGAAGATCCTCCGACATGAAAGACATAGAAGACGAACCATCACGAGTAGCGTCCAAGGGGGAGTTTGTTGATGCACTTTGTGTGGACGCGACTCGGCTCGGTTCGACTCGGCCTTGAAGACTTGAAGACACGAAGATCGAGACAAAGCTACAGCCAAGGGGGAGTTTGTTGGTGCATTTGTGTCTGTACTTTGTCTGTATTTCGTCATGATACAAAACGATGTCTTTAATGTAAGGTTGATGTAAGTTTGACCAAGTCAACCATCCTCCTGGTTTGACTTGACCAAACAGTTAGAAAAATGTTGTAAGCTGGTTGTGTCGAAGGATGTGTCATCGAAGGATTGTTTTATATCCTTCGATGAGCTCGAAAGATGAACATTCGATAGATGAGTTCGAAACATAAACCTTCGATGGATGAACTCGAAGGATATCTCGAAGGATATCATCCTTCGAGGTGTTTGTGAATCTTTCGATGGCTTTCTGGTCGACAGATGATCTTTCGATCAGTCTGTCTGATCCTTCGACCAGACAATATGTGTCGGGTATAAATACCCATGTGTTGTGTTCTGTTAAAAGAGGACAAGAGAGACACAAGTGAGAGTTGAGAGCACACACACGAGAGAACTTTGAGAGTTTGCAGAATACATCTGTGAACATTGGACTTGTAATCGAACCTTTCATACGCATTAATACAAGTGGTGTTAATCGTTGAATGTTGTGTGTTGTGTTTGTGCTTGTTCTCGTATAAAGTCTCGGTTGCATGCTAGCTTGGATTCCGCACTCGCTAGTGTGTTTGATATAACAAGGATAAGGTTTTATCTCATCCTCGAGAGGGACCTACACAAAAGTCTCTCTTCCACCTTTATTACCAACACTTTCATTAAACAAGTAACAATATAAACAATATGCTTTTACTTTTTTAGTGTTATACTCCAACCAATGATATTTATCAAACCATTTAACATTAAAACGTCTCCGGCCACTAGAATAGTTTGTTCATTTAAAGTCATGACCTCGTGGTTGAAAAACCTTTTTAACAAGATACGCTCTTCTTATGTCGTCTATTTGATTTGGATGATAACTAGTAATAGGCGGTCTATCGGAGGGATCCGAAGGAAGATCATTCAAATCGATTTTGTTTCGTGTTGAAGGACTTGAAGCCAAAGTAATAATTGGACTTGGAGTTGGTCCGATATCTTCATTTTCTTGCATATCAATATCACTCTTTGAACTTGGACCAATTTCTTCATTTCTTGCTTATCAATATCATTATTTGAACTTGGACCAATATCTTCATTTTCTTGCTTATCGTCAATAATATTTGAACTAGGAGTTGCACCCAAATCATCATTTTCTTGGAATTTTCGTTTAAAAAGACTACTAATGAGCGTTTGTTTTTTCATCTTTCAACTTCCAAATTCCCTAATTTTATAAGACAAATAAAATTAAGCAATAAGCCCTAAATCAATTTCACATAAACCCTAAAAGGCTATAACAATTGCACATAACTATAACTAAAGTACTAAATGGAAACATTGTAATTTGCAATTAAACAATCATAAATTATTCAATTTTTCATTAGGAATAAAGCACTAACTAAAATACCCGATTGGAATTTGGAAAAACACTTACTTGAGGATGGACTGGAGACTAGAGTGGCGGACGATGATGATGATAATAGACCCAGGTAGCGGCGACAAAGGGCGGAGGGAGGCCGGGAGGGAGAGCTGAGGTTGGCGCTGCTCCTGCTCGTTCAATTCTGTGGAAGTGAGGAAGTGAGATGTGAATGTTCGTTTCTCTGTTGCTGCTTCTGTTCTTTTTTGCTGCTTCTTTTTTTCTTTGTTCAAATATTGGGTATGAGGTTGGGACTTTGGGCTACAATAATTGGGCTTATAAATATTGGGTAATTAGTTGGGTAGTATAAAATTTTTTGGGCTTTCAAAAGGGGTAACATAATATTTATTAAGGGGCAACGAAATCCGAAAAACGCAAAAAAAATTTTTTTTTACACTATCGCGGCCGAGCCAAGGGGCAACGCGGGCTACCCCTTGACATAGGGTATGTCCGCCCCTGACAGTCAGTGGGTATCCCGGGGAGGGATAAGTCTTTTGGGTAAAAACGGGAATGTTGGATAATATACTCATCCTATCACCTTTAAAGTCCCTCCGTGTTGTTTGGTTACCTGAGAGGTAACATGGTATTAGTTAGTAGCGCTACTTAGGTTTGGCAACCTCACCCCGTACCTGGGAGGACGGGTGTTGAACTAATGACCTAGTCATGACCAATGCTTTGATAGGAGCATTGGAGAAAGGACAATGTAAATCAGAAGCCGTCTTGTATTCGGGGTATTATCAACATTTAATTCAAAGGATTAACTAAACACTAGGTAACCAACGTTTTTTCGTAAAACTATGAACTCACCAGCGTTGTCTGACACACTTGCTACATGCTCGCAGGTCGTTAGATGTCTATGATTGGGAACTTGCTGTTTGGAGTAGCTGGAGTGGTCATGGGTCAACTGGAAGGATTTATGGGATTGATTTCTTGATACTATACATTGGTTTTGAAACTGTTTAACTTTGGTTTTCTAATTGCTTCCGCTGAACATGTTGGTTTTCATTTAAACTTGTTGATGGTATTTTTATTAATAATTGAGGATTTTATTTATAACTTGTATGGGTTCAATGTAATTAGTGGCTCGTTATTGGTACGTCACACGCCTAGCAGGGACATTCCCTAGGCGGTATTTTGGGGGTGTGACATGGCGCAGGTGCGGGTCTCAGGTTGGTAAGTCCAGAAAAGCACGAGTTCACATATGCCATACGCATATACTTCAAAAGCACAAACAACGAGGCCGAATACGAAGCATTTCTTGCCGGGTTGCGGCTGGCAATCAAGATGGGGGTCAAGCATATAGAAGCGCATGTCGATTCAATGCTCGTGGCGGGGCAGATCAATGGTCAGTATGATGCCAAGGGAGACGTCATGGCATTATACCTAGAACAAGCGAAAACGTTGCTCCAAAGCTTCAACTCTTACAAGGTGCATCACATCAACAGAAGTGAAAACAAGCCAGCGGATGCACTGAGCAAACTTGCGTCAACCAGTTTCCAACACCTGGCTAAAGACGTGCGCATTGAAATTCTAAGCAACCCATCAGTCCCACTGAGGCAAGTAAATGTCATCCAACTTGGAGCAACATCCTGGATGACCCCAATTATCATGTACCTCCAATCCGGAATTCTGCCTGAAAACAAAGCTGAAGCAAGAAAGATACAATATAAATCTGAACATTATCAAATGTCAGATGGCATCCTGTACAGAAAGTCTTATCTGGGACCACTACTACGATGAATAGATCTAGAAGATGCCAACTACTTAATCCGCGAGATCCACGAAGGTATCTGTGGTATTCATGTAGGACCAAGAATGGTAGTAGCAAAGGTGATGAACACAGGCTATTACTGGCCAGGGATGCACCTGGACGCAGTCAAAGTCTTAAGGAAATGCAATGGCTGTCAGCGACACGCCCCAAAAACAATGCACCCGAAGAATGAACTAGTCACCGTCACAACGGCATGGCTGTTCCAACAGTGGGGAATAGACATGGTTGGTCCTTTTCCAGAAGCCACAGGAGCAGTAAAGTTTATCATAGTCGCGGTAGACTATTTTACCAAGTGGGTAGAAGCAAAAGCGCTAGCATCAACCACGTCTACCATGGTTCGAAGATTCATCCGGGAACAAATAATATTTCGTTTCGGGCTACCTCTGAGAATCATAACAAACAACGGAACAAATTTCTCTACTGAAGATCTACAGAACTAGTTCCAGGAACTGAATATTGAACATACCTTTTCCTCGGTGGCTCACCCATAAGGAAACGGTCAAGTTGAAGCAGTAAACAAGAGTATCGTGGATGGTATAAAGGCGAGGCTCGGAACACAAAGAAGAGGATGGGTGGATGAGTTACCTAGCATCCTGTGGGCCCATAGGACTATGCCAAAAACAAGCAATGGGGAAACACCATTCAGTCTAGTCTATGGGTCCGAAGCCGTGATACCTGCAGAAATTGGCTTGCCATCTCCGAGGATGCTGTCAATAAATGCCATCAATAACTAAGAAGAAAGAAGGTTGGATCTGGACCTTCTGGAGGAAAGGAAAGAAATGGCAGTAATCAACGAGGCAAAATATAAAACCAAGCTGGAAAAGTATTACAACAGCAAGGTCAGAATCTGCACTTTCAACCCCGGAGACTACGTCTTGAGAGACAACGAAGCATCCAACGCCGAAAGACCGGGCAAACTGGCTCCCAAATGGGAGGGGCCTTACGTCATAGATAAAGTCCTCGGGAAAGGAGCGTACAAGCTGCGCACGATCGAAAACAAAGAAGTCCCCAGGACTTGGAATGCTCAACAATTAAGGAAATGCTACATGTAATCAACCATAGTTTTTATTTTTCCATGTAATGAACGACTATGCGCCCAACACAGTCGACTTTAATACAAGAAGTGTTGGCTGTCTTATCTTCTGTGAATTTTTGTTACAACTGCATATATTACTTCGGGCATACACGAAAACATAAATGGCTAAAACACAGGAAACGTTGTAGACCTCCAAGGCTCTTCGCAACTCAATGCACAGCCGGGTCAAGTATACACAACCAAAGCCTGTCAAGCCAAGTGCCACTTCGTGCCCACCCATACACGAAAAAATCATAAACACGGTAAAACAAACATTGTAAGACCCCCAAGGCTGAACACAGCCAGGTCAACACAATAACCTGTTAGAACGATCACTTCGTACACACGAATAAAACTATGCGAATAACGACAGAACAAACATTGTACAGTCATCCAAGCACAACACAACATAGTGTAAAGCGACGACGACTAAACAAAATACAATCTGTCACAACCATCATTCATTCGTGATACCTAATCAAAGTAATTGAACACATGCACATATTGTAACAGAAACAAAATTCATCAACTAGTAACCTATGGTTAGCATCATATATATAAAAATGTGTCAAAAGTATCAAACAACCATAGGAATAAGTAAAGGAAATTGTTTAGCAGAGCAAGGAAATTGTTCAAAGAAATTACAAGGCTTACAAGCCCATACACGGCATGCAAGCCGGAAACCATCAATCTTGACGACTAGGACCCACATCCCCACCTTCAGGCTCCGGATCACAAAGGGCTTTCTTCAAGACTTCAATAGCATTGGCCTTTCGAGACAACTTTTCAACGGCCTTAACGATGCCAAATTCAATAAACTCATACTCTCGGCGCTTGGCGGTATAGGCAGCAGTACAGTCTTGCTTGTATGTGACAACCCTCAAAATCCCATGTATTCCGTACAATTCATTAATGATAATTAAAGTGTTTGACGACTGTGTGGAATTACTTAACTGCTTTCTGATATCTGTGATGTGCTTACATGTACTTGTTAATATACTAATAGTGTACAGAAAGGTCACTAAATAGTCCGTTATAATTTCCTAAGTGTTAGAAATTAAAAGTGTTACGAAAATATACATAAAAGACACTTTAAATGCTTATTTAGCACTTTAACGAATCAGTATTCAACCGAACAACCGGACTTTACCCGGAACCCAAAAATATTGTCAATGACATTGTTTTTCTCTTTCTGAGCCAGTTAGGCTCCCTGAACACCCCAACACCCGTTATATTACATAACACACTTATAACCTAATTATTTTCCTAACTAAGCTAACTAGCTTGTGACTTTATCATCAAAATCAAACTATAATACCCCCCCCCCATGATCCGATTTGGTTCCCCTAGGGAACACACACATCAACTTTTTGATTATTATATTCCAAGTGCTTAATATCTTCATGACATATTGTCTATTGGATAACACTTTAAAATGGTCTATAAGTAAGACCATAAGTTCACCACTTCACTACACAAAACACTTAACAAAATTTTGGCCACTCTCTTTCTCCCTTGTCTTGTGTTTGGCCGAGAGCCCCACCCACACACCACCCATTTTCTTGCAACTTCAATCCAATCCAAGGTGATAGCAAGGTGCTAGGAGGTGAAGTAGGAAGCCCGGTGTGCTTGGAACTCGAAGGACCTCACTACGTTGCTATTAACCACTCGTTTTTCGTCTATTTTCTTCCCTAGCCTCGAGCTAGTAGTAAGTGACTCTAAACATCTTCTTGATCTATTCTAAAGTGGTTAATAAGAGTTTCGTCGGTTGAAAATCACTAACATATAAGATCACCAACTAAAAGTCTACTAAAGTGATGAACAAGGTGGTTAATGGATGAATATTAGTGTAAAGCATGTAGATCTTGTGTGATTATGATTATTGGTTGATTATCTGATGTTTTGCTGATTAATATTAATATGTGATGTTGTGATCACTAAACTTGTTAACGGAATCGATCGAACACGATTTAGAAGGTTAAACACAGAAAATCAGAATCTTTCCAAGTTTTACAGCCAAATTCAGTTGGCTGTAAATAGGTCTTAAACTCAACGAAAAACCGATATTTTGAATCTAAAATATGTTATTATAAAATACGGTTCTAATGGCACTGGAATCGTAATTTTTGGACTTCGTTTACTATTTTTAATATGTCAATTTGTAACAACAGCTTAAGCTGAATTTTGACAGCAATAAATGGGTGTTGTACTTTCAGTCATAATCTGAGTTTTGTAATGAATCGGACCATGAAATTTGTACAGTAGATGACAACCGATGCATTTGTAATTACCCCACTGGAATTTCGTAAATCAGACACTCGATGAATTTTTAATAAATTGTTCCGTGGACTGTGGTCAGAAATACATAAATCTGAGTTCAGTCTGGAATATGAATTTTTATAAAATATTGGTAATGAACCGGACCCCGATATTTTTACACAATAAAATATGGAACGTTTAAGACATCCTGTAAAAATTTGGGAATTTTTGGAATAATTTAACTATTTTATTAAAATGTCTGAAAACAGCCGGTTTTGAATATAAATGCTGAATTGAGATAAGTTGTGACTTGCGTGTTTAAATGTCGAGTATGCTATCTGTGAATGATCTAACATGTTATATATGTTATGTGCATTATCGTATGTTTGATTTTGAGTGGGGAATGGATGGGAAACTTAGATGGGCATAAACCGTTAAAGTGATACATGTTGGAACTTTGTGTTCTATTTGAAAGTCACTAAATGACTAACTGGTAATCATATTAGGACGTGATTGACCGACCTTGACTGTTAGCGATATTGAGAATCTAACCGAGCAAACCGAGGTGAGTTCACACACTTTCTAAGGCATGGGATTCCCGGTGGTTTGGGAATGGGTTAAAGAATTAAAACTAAATCTACATATCCTCCTTGGGTAGGATATGTACGGCCATCCTCCATAGAGTGGATGCCATTATTAAACCTACGAATTCTACTGGTGCAGAATACGTACGTTCATCCTCCTGGTGCAGGACAACAACCTTAAAACTAGCTAGACAAAACTCTATCAATAAGTCCCTCTTCATATCGACTTAATCGCCGAGGCCAATGGCGAGCGGGTCATTAGTTAATAGCGCTATTAGGTTTAACAAACCTCACACCGTGCCGTTCGGACGGGCGCGTACTAATGGACTATGGCAAACTGTCAGTGAAGATAGACACTGATGTAGGGCACAACTATTGTTCGTAGTAGTCGATATCATACCGTCTAGTAGTTCACACGGGGAAAGCCCCCACTAATTATGGATACGGTTGGGTAAAGAAAAAGGAAATGGTTAAACATACTTTCAACTTCGGGGTAACCCCCACGGCAAATAAGCCAACGAAAGTCAAACCACGTTTTTCAGAAACAACTTAAAACCAAACAACCAAACGTGAACTCACTCAACTTTGTTGTTGACTAGTTGTTACATGCCTTACAGGTCGCTAAATGCTTGGAGCTTGCACGAGGAAGAAGTCGTTGTGGTGTACGGACTGTTATGTTCCGTGCTCATTGTTTAATCCTTATGAACTTATTAAACTTGTGTTTTGAACCTTAACTTATAAACTATGGACTTATGCTTTTGGATTTACTTTTATGCTTCCGCTGTTTAAACTAAACATGGTTAACTAGCTTTGGTCACCAATTGTATTGAGGTTGGTCTTATTTACTTAATTACGATGTTCAATATGATTGGTGGCTCGATCCTGGTCACGTCACGCCTCCAAGCGGTGGTACTCCGCATGGTGGATTTTGGGGGTGTGACAGATTGGTATCAGAGCCATTGGTTATAGTGAACTTGGTTTTAAAAAGGGGAAACGTTTTGATAAAACCAGACTATAACCTGAACAGTGCTCAATGATCCACAACGACGCTTCGCTCCACGTGCAAGACTCGACACCATAAGTGGTATGATTTATGTTATATTGTCGGTTAGATAGTTCTCACTGTGCATTAGATAATGTGGTAATTGCTACTTGAACCTTGTGTGCTTACTCTCTAATGTCGTCCCACACTTACGCACTTTCGCGACCCTTTCCTGACTTACGTTGCTTCGTTATGAAGATCATGAGCGGACGCGAAGGACGTATCAACCTCACTCAAGCCCAGTTGACGGCTTTGATCAACGAACGAGTTGCTGAGGCACTCGCAGCAAATCCAGCAGGAGGTCAACATGCTCAAACTCCTGTGTGCACATTCAAAACGTTCATGGACTGCCGACCTACTACTTTCAGTGGCACCGAAGGAGCAGTGGGCCTTCTACACTGGTTCGAGAAGCTTGAGTCAGTTTTCGAGATGTGTGAATGCCCCGAATACCGTAGGGTGAAATATGCTACCGGAACACTTGAAGGAGCTGCGTTAACCTGGTGGAAGGCACAGGTTCAACTACTAGGACTGGCAGTTGCTAACGCCACACCCTGGAATGGTTTCAAAGAGCTGATCAAGGAGGAGTACTGTAGTAGGGATGACATCCACAAGCTAGAAGTGGAATTTTACAATCTGAAGATGACGGGGTCTGAGATTGAGGCGTATACTAAGAGGTCAAACGAGCTGGCCATCCTGTGTCCAACTATGGTGGACCCTCCCATCAAACGTATTGAGCTGTATCTCAAGGGCCTTGTACCAGAGATTCAAAGTCACGTAACTTCAGCCAACCTGGGTACCATTCAGCAAATTATCAAGTTGGCTCATCGTCTCACCGACCAGGCGGTGGAGCAAAACAGGCTACCCAAACGTATCAGTGCCACATCTACTTCTGATGCACCTACCGACAACAAGCGAAAATGGGATGGGAACTCCGGAAAGGGTTCTACTTCAGTTCAGTCTCAGCAGCGAAAGACTGATGACTACCAGAGTCCTGGTCAGCAATCTTCTGGTAACCAAAGCAAAATAGAGAAAACAGAAGACTGAACACGCCCCGTGCTCAGCCAGCACGGGGCCGTGCCCAAGAAGCAGCAGAAAAGACAAACCTATAGAAGCTTCTATTGCCCATCACGGGGCCGTGCTCAGCGGACACGGGGGCGTGTCGAAATTACAGCAGGCGCATTTATTGTAATTGCGAATTACAATTAATGAGGAGAGAGAGTGTCAGACGGACACGGGGCCGTGCCCAGTGGACACGGGGCCGTGTCCAGCTCTCTGTTCAGCCTATAAATAGGAGTGCTTGGATTCATTTCATCTCATCCCTTGGCACACCACCTCTCTCACACTTCATCCACCACCCACCACCATCACAACACCATCATCCATTGTCCATCGTAGAGTGTGTGAGTTGTCTCGGGATCCAAGATTGATCGTAAGAGTTCTTGACAATCAAGGCCATGTTTGCCTAAGTCTCTTACATCACTTGGTGAAGACAAAGTGTCTAGTATAATACTTTTTATTTCTAATCTTTTGCACTTTATATTTGGTTTTGTATTAATGACTTTAATAACTAGTTACTTATGTTGAAGGTGATCTTTCCTTATCGTTTGTCCGTGGTGTCTTGGCATTATTTTACTGTCTATATAAAATAAAGGATTTTCACCATTCATATCTCCACGGTCTATATGGAGATATGTTGGCTACCTGGTAGGGGGTTAAGGGAACGGTTTGGTAAAGGTCTTGCCATTGTTCAGCGTTTAGAGGTCCTGCAATGGACCTGGGTCAAATTTAGTAGGACCTCCTTCAATACTTCACGGTATTGGATGGCGGGGGTCCAAACTCTTTGATCCCCTCATAAGTTAACTACTATTAATACTATAACCCGGCTATTTAGGATTGTATCCCTGCTGACTCAGACTACTTAGCCGAGGGTAACGTCACCGCCAAAAGCGGGGCCTACCACAATACTGCATTAATAACTTAATTCATTATCTTCCAATAATCCACCCTTTTAGGATTGTATCCCTGCTGACTCAAACTACTGGGGTGAGGGTAACGTCGCCTTCAAAAGAGGGGCCTACTACAATAACTAAGATAATCTCTTAATTATGTGCAAAAGTGCGGAAATAATCAAAGGTTATACTAGATACGAGTCGGAACCAAGTGATTCATCTTGTCTATCTGTTTTTATTTTTATTTTTATTTTCAGCATTTTAGTTAGTTTTATTTTTCTTAGTTTAAAACATTTTTCTAAACTTTTATTTTGGTTAGACGTTGAGGATAAACCGGTACTAAAAGCTCTTGTGTCCTTGGACGACCTCGGTATCTTACCAACGCTATACTACACTCAACGATGGGTGCACTTGCCCATATGTGTGTTTAGTGTTAGTGAAATATCGTGTTTTATAAATTTAAAACTTGGCTAAAATAAGTGTTAAAAAGGGCTTAAAATATACACCTAATATATATAACACTTTAACGCACATCATTCCTCGTTCTGGTAAAGAACCTCTGGTGATTCAGGGTGATAAGAGTGGTGCTGTAGAAGGCATCATCTCTTTCCTTAAGGCCCAGAAGTGTTTGCGAAAGGGCCACACTGCCATTTTAGCACTCGTTACTGACACATCAACGGAAGAGAAGAGAATTGAAGACATCCCTATTGTACGCGATTTTCCCGAGGTATTTCCTGAGGAATTACCTGGTCTTCCGCCTCATCGCCAAGTTGAGTTTCAAATCGAGCTAGCTCCTGGAGCAGCGCCAGTAGCTCGAGCACCATATCGTCTAGCTCCATCAGAACTTGAAGAACTGTCCAAGCAATTACAAGAACTTTTGGAAAAAGGTTTTATTCGTCCTAGCTCTTCACCATGGGGAGCACCAGTGTTATTCGTGAAGAAGAAGGACGGTACCTTCAGAATGTGTATTGACTACCGCGAACTTAACAAGGTGACTGTGAAGAATCGTTATCCTCTTCCACGTATTGACGACTTGTTCGACCAATTGCAAGGGTCGAGCTATTACTCCAAGATTGATTTGAGATCGGGATACCATCAGCTGAGGGTCCGAGATGAGGACGTCTCCAAAACAGCATTCATAACTCGTTACGGCCATTACGAGTTTCTGGTTATGCCATTCGGGCTGACAAATGCACCAGCGGTCTTCATGGATCTCATGAACCGAGTGTGCAAGCCTTACCTGGATAAGTTCGTTATTGTGTTCATCGACGATATCCTGATCTATTCTAAGAGTCAGGAGGAACACGAGCAGCATCTACGACTTATGCTGGAACTTCTTCGAAAAGAGCAGTTGTATGCCAAGTTTTCGAAATGTGACTTCTGGCTTCGCGAAGTCCACTTTCTAGGCCATGTGGTAAACAAGGATGGAATTCATGTGGATCCATCTAAGGTTGAATCGATCAAGAACTGGCCTGCACCCCGTACACCAACAGAAATCCGCCAATTTTTGGGTTTGGCAGGATATTATAGAAGGTTTATCAAGGATTTCTCCAAGATTGCGCAACCTCTCACTTCACTGACTCAGAAGGGTGTCATCTATCGTTGGGGTGATGCACAGGAGTCCGCATTTCAGCATTTGAAGGATAGACTTTGTAGCGCGCCTATCCTCTCATTGCCTGAAGGCACAGATGATTTTGTGGTTTACTACGATGCTTCCATCCAAGGACTTGGTTGCGTGTTGATGCAACGTGACAAGGTCATTGCCTACGCATCACGCCAACTCAAGGTTCACGAAAGAAATTACACTACTCACGATCTGGAGCTGGGAGCAGTTGTTTTCGCGCTTAAGATATGGAGACATTACCTGTACGGTACCAAGTGCACCATTTACACCGATCACAGGAGTCTCGAGCATATCTTTAAGCAAAAGGAGTTAAACATGCGTCAACGCCGATGGGTTGAGCTCTTGAACGATTATGAATGCGCAATCAAGTATCATCCGGGCAAAGCCAATGTTGTGGCCGACGCCCTCAGTCGAAAGGATGCCATACCTAGGCGTGTACGTGCTCTACAGCTTACCATCCAGTCTAACCTTCCCGCTCAGATTCGCGATGCTCAGGTCAAAGCATTGAAAGTAGAAAACATTAGGGCTGAGTCCCTACGAGGATCGAGGCAGCGGCTAGAACAAAAGGAAGACGGCGCCTACTATGTTAACGGACGCATCTGGGTTCCACTTTATGGCAACTTACGCGAGCTTGTGATGGATGAAGCACATAAGTCTCGTTATTCGGTACATCCTGGTTCGGATAAAATGTACCACGATCTTAAGACTACGTATTGGTGGTGTCACGGCCCTTGACCCCGGTTTGACCCGGTCCAGAGTCGCGAGGCAGGAAATCCGATGGTATTTATTTTAGTGACAGCGGAAGTCTTTTTAAACAGGATCGATTAATAATAAAACTGCTCGTTTATATATAATATAGGGATAAGTCCCATAATTTACAATAAAGTGATTTCACTGGGAAATCTTTATTTCTCAAAACATGTTTCTTTATTTATTTACATTGAGCCACTTTCTAAGCTTGTAGTGCTCCACGGCACTTTTCCTGTGCTCACAACAGATCACCTGAAACATGTTTGAAAAAGGTTTTGTCAGCAGGGAAATACTGAGTGAATCATTCTATTTATTAAAACATCCTGGTTGTTATAATGTACAGTATTAAGAGCGATTACAATTGCCTCATCTTTTAAATTAACTGATCCAGTTGTCACTTTACCGGACTGTGACTGTGGACATATCACTTGTTGGGTCCGTTCACCCACAAATGATAAATAATTAGTAGCTATGTGCACATTCCCCCACATACTGGCAGTAATTTCAGATAACAAAGACTTAATCCCTGTAACTATAACTTTGAAATAAATAAGTTTTTGTAAAGTAATTTGATAAAAAGAGAATGACTCACATTGTAGATTTAACGAGCAGAATATAAGCCTATTGATTAGCCGTGATTAACCTAATTTAAATAACAATGCACACACAAACCAGTTAGTAACTAATACAGCAGTTACGACAATTCACGAGATTAAACCCTCACAACGATTTATTAGTGCAATACTTAACAATTCAGCGGATTCACAACGAATTACAGAGTATAGTCCGAATTCGAGCAGTACTCAAACATTCAAGTCGAAATCACGATGAATTAACAAAGTATAATCTCAATTTGAGCGGCACTTAAACAATCGTTGGATAGTTAGAATCGATCGGACGTTGAATCGTAATAGCGATCGAGTTATTACCCTGATTGCGGCAGCAATTAGTGATTGTGTGTGTTTAGTGGACTGTTTATGTGATAACTCAGTCTACGTAACTCGAATTTACGTCCTTCCAAAGACAGATTTCAAGTCCCAAGGCCCTCTATTTATAGGTGAATTTTGACCTTTACGCGGCCCGCGTAAGATCTAAGCTAACCTTACGCGGCCCGCGTAAGACCTATTTTTAGGCATAGGGTTGCCACGGTTGGGACTAGCCTTGCTGACTTGACAGTTTTCGTAAATTCAGTTTCTACAGCACACAATTTGGATAATCGTTACTTAGGGTGTTACCCCCCCCCCCCCTGAGTTTTAGGGGCCCTGATCCTGATTCTGATGATTCTGAAAATTTTAGGGTTTGTTCAGAATCACTTGGGTTTCTCAATTAGGGTTTCCTAATTGGATAATTAATATAATAATTAGTACTTTTTGATGAGAGTTGTTACATTCTCCCTACCTTAATAAAAATCTCGTCCTCGAGATTTACTGGAATAAGTGAGGATACTTTCTCTTCATTTCCGATTCCAGTTCCCAAGTAAATTCAGCTCCTCTCTTTGAATCCCATCTAACTTTGACTAAAACTAGTCGTTTATGTTTGAGAAGCTTAATCTTTCGATCCTCAATTTGAAGAGGTTTCTCAACAAATTTCAGCTTTTCGTTTACCTCTATATCTTGAAGAGGTACTACCAGTGATTCATCTGATAAGCATTTCTTAAGATTGGATACATGAAATACATCATGTACTCCTGCTAATTCTTCTGGTAGTTGTAAACGATAAGCAACTGGTCCTATACGTTGGATCACAGGAAATGGTCCTACGTACCTGGGACTTAGCTTTCCTTTCTTACCGAATCGAACAACTCCTTTCCAAGGAGAAACTTTCAATAGTACTTTATCTCCTACTTGAAATTCTAACGGCCTGCATCTATTGTCTGCATAACTCTTTTGGCGATCTCGAGCCGTCTTCAATCTTTCCTTGATTTGAGTAATCTTGTCGGTCGTTTCTTGTACTATCTCCGGACCTGACAATTGATTTTCTCCTATTTCTGCCCAACATACTGGAGTTCTGCACTTTCTTCCATACAGTGCTTCAAATGGAGCAGCTTCAATACTTGAATGATAACTGCTATTGTAGGAGAATTCAATCAGAGGTAAGTGATCATCCCAATTTCCACCAAAATCTATTACACATGCTCGGAGCATATCTTCTAGAGTTTGGATGGTTCTTTCACTTTGTCCATCTGTTTGGGGATGATATGCAGTACTCAGATTGAGTCGAGTTCCCATAGCTTGCTGGAAGCTTTTCCAGAAATGAGAAGTAAAACGACTATCTCTATCTGATACAATGGAGAGTGGAACTCCATGTAAAGATACTACTTCGTCTACGTACAACTTGGCTAGCTTTTCCATGCTAAAAGTTTCCTTCATTGGTAGAAAATGAGCTGATTTGGTTAATCGATCCACAATTACCCAAATCGCATCATTACCTTTTCTGGTTTTAGGCAACTTAGTAACAAAGTCCATTGTTACAAATTCCCATTTCCATACAGGCATTTTCAATTGTTGTAGTAGTCCTGAAGGTTTCTGATGTTCAGCCTTTACTTGTGAACAAGTAAGACATTTAGAAACATATCTTGCTATATCTTTCTTCATTCCTATCCACCAGAAGTTCTTTCTTAAATCTTGGTACATCTTATTGTTTCCTGGATGTATAGTATACCTAGATTTATGGGCTTCTTCTAAAATCTTATTTCTTAATTCTCCTTGTTTAGGTACCCAAATTCGTTTCTTGTGGAATCTCCAAATTCCATCATTTCCTTGCTCTAGTTCCTTTTTATAACCTTTCATTCCTTCAGCATCGTCCTTGATTGCTGTTTCCTGAGTTTTCTTTAATTGTTCCATTAAATCTACTTGTAGATTTAATCTAAGAGCACGAACTCGCTTTTGTTTTTCATGATACTTACGACTTAAGGCATCTGCAACTACGTTTGCCTTTCCTTCGTGATATTGAATATCACAGTCGTAATCACTTAGAACTTCCATCCATCTTCTTTGCCTCATATTTAACTCTTTCTGCCCAAATATATACTTTAAACTTTTATGATCTGTATAAACAGTAAACTTACTTCCATACAGATAATGTCTCCAAATTTTCAAGGCAAAAATTACGGCTCCTAATTCTAAGTCATGAGTCGTATAATTCTCCTCGTGCTTTTTCAATTGCCGAGAGGCATACGCAATTACCTTCTTGCGTTGCATCAATACACATCCGAATCCTAATTTTGAAGCATCACAATATACTTCAAAATCTTCTGTTCCTTCGGGTAATGCTAAAATTGGTGCATTTGTTAATTTCTGCTTCAATATTCTAAAGGCTTCTTCTTGCTTTTGTCCCCATTCAAACTTAGTGGCTTTACAGGTTAACTTAGTTAATGGTACGGCTATCTTGGAAAAATCCTTAATAAACCGTCTATAATACCCAGCTAAACCTATAAAACTTCTAATTTCCATAGCTGTTTGTGGGACCTTCCATTTAGTAATTGCTTCTATTTTAGCAGGGTCTACGTGAATGCCTTCGTGATTCACCATATGTCCTAGGAATTGCACTTCCTTTAACCAGAATTCACACTTTGAGAATTTGGCATAAAGCTTTTCTTTTCTTAACAAGGTTAAGAGTGCATGCAAATGCTTGCAATGTTCTTCCTGACTTTTGGAATAAATAAGTATATCGTCGATGAATACGATTACAAATTTATCCAAGTATGGTTTACAGATCCTATTCATCATGTCCATGAATGCAGCAGGTGCATTCGTTAACCCAAAGGGCATGACTGTAAACTCATAATGACCATACCTAGTTCTGAAAGCAGTTTTGGGTATGCCTTCTTCTTGTACCTTCAATTGATGATATCCGGAGCGTAAATCTATCTTAGAAAAATATCTAGCCCCCTGAAGTTGATCAAATAGATCATCAATCCTAGGTAATGGGTATCGATTCTTAATTATAACCTTATTCAATTCTCTATAATCGATACACATTCTCATTGAACCATCCTTTTTCTTTACAAACAACACTGGCGCTCCCCAAGGGGATGAGCTAGGTTGTATGAATCCTTTACTTAGTAATTCATCTAATTGCATTTTTAGTTCTAACATTTCTATGGGTGCTAACCGATAAGGTGCCTTAGCTATCGGCATAGTTCCTGGAATTAGATGAATCCTAAACTCTACTTCCCTATCTGGTGGTAATCCTGGTAATTCTTCTGGGAATATATCCGGATACCCTGAGACTACAGGAATTTCCTTAAGTTCTTTACCCTTAGTACTAATGATTACCGAAATCATATATACTATTCCTTGTTTTCGTTCATAATTAGCAACTTTCATTACTGATATGAACTTCATAGGCTTACGTGGTTTATCTCCTGTAATCACAATTACTTCTCCGGTGGGTGCCTGAATTTCTATAGAATTCTTATCACAGAGAATTCGAGCATGGTTGGCTATTAACCAATCCATTCCTAACACAACATCGAATTCGGCTAATTTCATAGGTAATAGATTTGCAGAAAACTTATGACCTAATAGTTCTATCTTTCCTTCTTGCAAAACCTTATTTATGTTAACAGAATTCCCGTCTGCCGTTTCGACTGTAAAAATTTGCCTAAGGGTGGTTAAAGGTAATTTAAGATCTTGGCAAAATGAAGTATTGATAAAACTTTGGTTTGCACCAGAGTCAAATAATACTTTTGCATAAACGTCGTGGACCAAGAACGTACCAGCTATAACGTCAGGGATTAGTTCAGCTTCTTGAGTGGTTAGCTGAAATGCTCGGGCATTCTTCTTTGTTGTTCCATCAGCTGGTTTACCTTTATTGTCTGCGGTTTTTATCAATTTAGGACATTCTGTTCGAAAATGTCCCATTTCTCCACAGTTGTAGCAGATTAGGGATTTCTTCCTGCAATTCTCCTCTTGATGCCCCGGAATTTTGCAAAAATTGCAATATCCCTTGCATCTTCCAAAATGCTTCTTTTTGCAATTTCTACAGTACTGAGGAATTGAGGATTGCCCGGTTCCTCTTTTCTTGAATCGATTATTATCATTACCCACACGAAATCCTTGGGTAATCTTTTGAGCCAATTCCTTCTTTCGATCTTCTTCTCTTGTGCGCACTAGTTCATCAGTTAGGGTATTAGCTAATTCCACAGCATCGTCAATAGTGCGAGGTCTCGCAGCTTTAACAATGTTACGGATTTCGCTAATTAGTCCCCAAATATAGCGAGAAATGAGTACCGGTTCTGGCGAAGGCAGTGTTGGTACCACTCTAGCATATTCAAAGAATGTCGAAGTATAACCGCGACACTCTACGCCTACCATACGATGGTTGAGGAACTTATTTGCCATTTGTTCCTTTTCATATTCAGGACATTATTTTCTTTCTACAAGAATTTTAAATTCTTCCCAGTTCATAGCATAAGCTATCCTTCTTCCTTTTGCTTGTAGCACCGTGTTCCACCATTCGAGCGCCCCTTCTTTGAAAAGGTTTGATGCATACATGACCTGATCTTCTTCGGAACACTTACTTATTGCAATTACTGCTTCGGTTTTCTCTAACCAACGCAGTAATGCAGTTGCTCCTTCGTTACCTGCAAATTCAGCAGGTTTGCAAGCAAGAAATTCTTTGAAAGTGCAACCAGGTGTTGCGGCTTTCATTTTCTTAGGAGGTGGAGCCTGTCGTGGATTATTATCATCATGATTGCCGCCTCCATTTACACTATGACTAAAATTATCTTCCTGAGTACGTTTACTAGGAACGATTTGTTGTGGTTCAACAGGTTTCTTTATAGCAGCAACGAATACTGGAATAGCATTAGCTATCCCTTGAGCAACAATATTTTCAATATCTTGTCTAGTCATGTACTGGTTTTCCTGATTTTGTTCAGATTGATTCCCTTCATTAACTGGTTCATTACTAGCGTTTTCCATCTGATAATTATTATAAATATAACTATTAGTATCAAATGATTATAAATAAAATAATTACACAGAAGCACATAAAATCTTACAACACAAATATATGTATCCAAAATTGTCGATGTTTCGACTTCTATTTTGCTTTATATATTATATAGGCATCCATACACACTGTTTATCTTACAATGTTTTATTTCCCATTTTACAGAGTTATATTTAACTATTATTATTAATATACAGACATTCTTCCCAACCCCACTATTTTTTTTGATCAACTGACAGTTTAGTAGCGACGTTCCCTTTCGTCGTACTTCCAAGTAACCCTTTCTCCAATATCCCTAATCCTATTTCCTGTATCAATTAACTCCTCACCCCAAAGACGAAGTTCGGCTAAGTTTTCGTTGCTCATTGGAGGATTGGGGATAGGTTCTGGATCAAACTGTGGAAGAAATGAATAAGGACTATTGATGATATTTTCGAATTGCCAGTCATTTGTCCACCATTCTTCCATTTGGCCTAAAGGTCGAGTGTGGATTAGTGGGTCTGGAATAGCTGGTTCCAGATTCACAGGAAGTTGGGTTTCTAGGTAAGGATATAGATTATTATGGATAGGGCTAAGGACATCACAATTTGCCAGTAGACGGTCTATTTTTTCTTGAAATGTGATTTCTTCCGTTTGTCTGGAGCTTTCTCCAATTTCTATTCCTTTTTGTTTAGAATCTTTCCTGATTTCTATCTCTGCTGGATTAGAACTCTCTCCGATTTCTATTCCTTTTCCTTTGTCTATAGGGTTTTCTATTTTAGGGAGTTTCCTAGTAACTGGCTTTCTCCTGCGCACTTTCCTCCATCCTACATATCTTCTTTTCTTTTTAAGTTTTGCTTTTTCCAGCGGTGGAGCTTGGAATTCTAGAGGTTCCTCTATGTCAGCAATATAACCAGTAAAGTCGTGGGAGACTTCAATTGGTACTGGGTAGAGGTTGAGATTCTGAAATGCTTCCGATATCCCACTCATGCTGGATAACATATATGCAAAATGCACAAAAATGCTAAGTTAAAACTTTGGAACAAAGTTTTACAGTAAACATTAAAGTTTTATTGCATACAGGTTTGTACAAAAAGACTACAGAAAAGAGAACACACTATACTTTATTTATTTACTGGAGATTAATTTTCTACTAGACCAGGCTGTTTGATATTTTTAGAGGTTTGCATTCTCTACTACGGTAGCTAGCATATAAAGGTTTGCCCATTTATTATCTAATGTATCTTCCCAAGGTGACCTATTTCCTAATTCCTGGATTTCTGAAATAAACCTCACTTTCTTGACTTGGGGTTTCTTTGTTTTCTCCTTTCCCTTTCTAAGAATCAAATTTCTTTTATCTTGGGTAAGAGGATTTTCATAATTTGCTTTACGGACAAAAATCCCTTCTTCCAGATCTGCTGGGTGTTTGGAGGAAGAGGTTCCTTTTTCTGTGGGTGCAGTATCTAATTTGTGGTAGATAGCAGAAATCTTTTGTTTACCCATACTGTAACTCAACAATTAATCAGTTAATAAAGCATATTTTCATAGAATAGCAATTAAATTTCTCAATTATTTTAATAGGCTAAAATCAATAGTAAGCTTAATTCAGTGGCTCTGATACCACCTTTTCCTGTAACGGCCCTTGACCCCGGTTTGACCCGGTCCAGAGTCGCGAGGCAGGAAATCCGATGGTATTTATTTTAGTGAAAGCGGAAGTCTTTTTAAACAGGATCGATTAATAATAAAACTGCTCGTTTATATATAATATAGGGATAAGTCCCATAATTTACAATAAAGTGATTTCACTGGGAAATCTTTATTTCTCAAAACATGTTTCTTTATTTATTTACATTGAGCCACTTTCTAAGCTTGTAGTGCTCCACGGCACTTTTCCTGTGCTCACAACAGATCACCTGAAACATGTTTGAAAAAGGTTTTGTCAGCAGGGAAATACTGAGTGAATCATTCTATTTATTAAAACATCCTGGTTGTTATAATGTACAGTATTAAGAGCGATTACAATTGCCTCATCTTTTAAATTAACTGATCCAGTTGTCACTTTACCGGACTGTGACTGTGGACATATCACTTGTTGGGTCCGTTCACCCACAAATGATAAATAATTAGTAGCTATGTGCACATTCCCCCACATACTGGCAGTAATTTCAGATAACAAAGACTTAATCCCTGTAACTATAACTTTGAAATAAATAAGTTTTTGTAAAGTAATTTGATAAAAAGAGAATGACTCACATTGTAGATTTAACGAGCAGAATATAAGCCTATTGATTAGCCGTGATTAACCTAATTTAAATAACAATGCACACACAAACCAGTTAGTAACTAATACAGCAGTTACGACAATTCACGAGATTAAACCCTCACAACGATTTATTAGTGCAATACTTAACAATTCAGCGGATTCACAACGAATGACAGAGTATAGTCCGAATTCGAGCAGTACTCAAACATTCAAGTCGAAATCACGATGAATTAACAAAGTATAATCTCAATTTGAGCGGCACTTAAACAATCGTTGGATAGTTAGAATCGATCGGACGTTGAATCGTAATAGCGATCGAGTTATTACCCTGATTGCGGCAGCAATTAGTGATTGTGTTTGTTTAGTGGACTGTTTCTGTGATAACTCAGTCTACGTAACTCGAATTTACGTCGTTCCAAAGACAGATTTCAAGTCCCAAGGCCCTCTATTTATAGGTGAATTTTGACCTTTACGCGGCCCGCGTAAGATCTAAGCTAACCTTACGCGGCCCGCGTAAGACCTATTTTTAGGCATAGGGTTGCCACGGTTGGGACTAGCCTTGCTGACTTGACAGTTTTCATAAATTCAGTTTCTACAGCACACAATTTGGATAATCGTTACTTAGGGTGTTACCCCCCCTGAGTTTTAGGGGCCCTGATCCTGATTCTGATGATTCTGAAAATTTTAGGGTTTGTTCAGAATCACTTGGGTTTCTCAATTAGGGTTTCCTAATTGGATAATTAATATAATAATTAGTACTTTTTGATGAGAGTTGTTACAGGTGGCCTGGCATGAAAGCCCACATAGCAGCCTACGTCAGGAAGTGCTTGACTTGTGCGAGAGCCAAGACTGAATATCAGAAACCATCAGGCCTACTTCAACAACCGGAGATCCCTAAATGGAAATGGGAGCAAATTTCCATGGATTTCGTTACCGGCCTGCCCAGATCTCAACGCGAAAACGATACCATTTGGGTGATCGTAGATCGACTGACCAAGTCTGCACATTTTCTGGCTATCAAGGAAACGTATAAGTTTTCTACCCTAGCAGACATCTATCTTAAGGAGGTAGTATCAAGGCACGGAGTGCCGACCTCTATCATATCTGATCGTGACGCGCGTATTACTTCTGAACTGTGGCAAGCAATGCACAAGTCCTTTGGCTCACGTTTAGATATGAGCACCGCTTATCACCCACAGACGGATGGGCAATCTGAACGCACCATCCAAACCTTGGAAGACATGCTTAGGGCATGCGTAATCGACTTCGGCAATGGCTGGGAAAAACACCTCCCATTAGTGGAGTTTTCATATAACAACAGCTACCACACCAGCATCCAAGCCGTTCCATTCGAGGCATTGTACGGACGCAAATGCCGATCACCTCTCTGTTGGGCAGAAGTTGGTGACAGCCAAATCACTGGCCCAGAACTTGTGATAGATACCACCGAGAGAATTGCTCAAATACGACAGCGAATGGCGGCAGCTCGTGACCGTCAGAAAAGCTATGCTGATAAGGGAAGAAAACCACTCGAGCTCCAGGTTGGGGATCGAGTGCTACTCAAAGTCTCACCTTGGAAAGGTGTAGTCCGCTTTGGCAAATGAGGCAAACTCAATCCGCGTTATGTCGGACCATTCGAAGTCACCGAGAAAATTGGCAAAGTCGCCTACAGGTTGAATTTACCTGAAGAACTCAGCGGAGTTCACAATGTTTTCCATGTGTCGAATCTGAAGAAGTGTCTGTCAGATGAGACCATCATAGTTCCTTTTAAGGAACTCACAATCGACGATCAGCTGCGATTCGTCGAGGAACCAGTAGAAATTACGGATCGAGATGTTAAGATCCTCAAGCATACCAGGATACCTCTGGTCCGAGTTCGTTGGAATGCTCGTCGTGGCCCAGAGTATACCTGGGAACGAGAAGACCAAATGAAACTCAAGTATCCCCAACTGTTTAAGAAAAACGCAACCACTACTGAGGCTGAAGCTACTGCAGAATTTCGGGACGAAATTCCAAATCAACGGGGGGATGATGTGACACCCCAGGAAAATCAGGAAAACAACGCAACCTAACTAGCTTCCTCAGTAACCACGCGCTAAATTTCGGGACGAAATTCTCTTAACAGCGGGAGAATGTGACAACCCTCAAAATCCCATGTATTCCGTACAATTCATTAATGATAATTAAAGTGTTTGACGACTGTGTGGAATTACTTAACTGCTTTCTGATATCTGTGATGTGCTTACATGTACTTGTTAATATACTAATAGTGTACAGAAAGGTCACTAAATAGTCCGTTATAATTTCCTAAGTGTTAGAAATTAAAAGTGTTACGAAAATATACATAAAAGACACTTTAAATGCTTATTTAGCACTTTAACGAATCAGTATTCAACCGAACAACCGGACTTTACCCGGAACCCAAAAATATTGTCAATGACATTGTTTTTCTCTTTCTGAGCCAGTTAGGCTCCCTGAACACCCCAACACCCGTTATATTACATAACACACTTATAACCTAATTATTTTCCTAACTAAGCTAACTAGCTTGTGACTTTATCATCAAAATCAAACTATAATACCCCCCCCCCCCCCATGATCCGATTTGGTTCCCCTAGGGAACACACACATCAACTTTTTGATTATTATATTCCAAGTGCTTAATATCTTTAGGACATATTGTCTATTGGATAACACTTTAAAATGGTCTATAAGTAAGACCATAAGTTCACCACTTCACTACACAAAACACTTAACAAAATTTTGGCCACTCTCTTTCTCCCTTGTCTTGTGTTCGGCCGAGAGCCCCACCCACACACCACCCATTTTCTTGCAACTTCAATCCAATCCAAGGTGATAGCAAGGTGCTAGGAGGTGAAGTAGGAAGCCCGGTGTGCTTGGAACTCGAAGGACCACACTACGTTGCTATTAACCACTCGTTTTTCGTCTATTTTCTTCCCTAGCCTCGAGCTAGTAGTAAGTGACTCTAAACATCTTCTTGATCTATTCTAAAGTGGTTAATAAGAGTTTCGTCGGTTGAAAATCACTAACATATAAGATCACCAACTAAAAGTCTACTAAAGTGATGAACAAGGTGGTTAATGGGTGAATATTAGTGTAAAGCATGTAGATCTTGTGTGATTATGATTATTGGTTGATTATCTGATGTTTTGCTGATTAATATTAATATGTGATGTTGTTGTGATCACTAAACTTGTTAACGGAATCGATCGAACACGATTTAGAAGGTTAAACATTGAAAATCAGAATCTGTCCAAGTTTTACAGCCAAATTCAGTTGGCTGTAAACAGGTCTTAAGCTCAACGAAAAACCGATATTTTGAATCTAAAATATGTTATTATAAAATACGGTTCTAATGGCACTGGAATCGTAATTTTTGGACTTCGTTTACTATTTTTAATGTGTCAATTAGTAACAACAGCTTAAGCTGAATTTTGATAGCAATAAATGGGTGTCGTACTTTCAGTCATAACCTGAGTTTTGTGATGAATCGGACCATGAAATTTGTACAGTAGATGACAACCGATGCATTTGTAATTACCCCACTGGAATTCGTAAATCGGACATTCGATGAATTTTTAATAAATTGTTCCGTGGACTGTGGTCAGAAATACATAAATCTGAGTTCAGTCCGGAATATGAATATTTATAAAATATTGGTAATGAACCGGACCCGATATTTTTACACAATAAAATATAGAACGTTTAAGACATCCTGTAAAAATTTGGGAATTTTTGGAATAATTTAACTATTTTATTAAAATGTCCGAAAACAGCCGGTTTTGAATATAAATGCTGAATTGAGATAAGTTGTGACTTGCGTGTCTAAATGTCGAGTATGCTATCTGTGAATGATCTAACATGTTATATATGTTATGTGCATTATCGTATGTTTGATTTTGAGTGGGGAATGGATGGGAAACTTAGATGGGCATAAACCGCTAAAGTGATACATGTTGGAACTTTGTGTTCTATTTGAAAGTCACTAAATGACTAACTGGTAATCATATTAGGACGTGATTGACCGACCTTGACTGTTAGCTATATTGAGAATCTAACCGAGCAAACCGAGGTGAGTTCACACACTTTCTAAGGCATGGGATTCCCGGTGGTTTGGGAATGGGTTAAAGAATTAAAACTAAATCTACATATCCTCCTTAGGTAGGATATGTACGGCCATCCTCCATAGAGTGGATGCCATTATTAAACCTATGAATTCTCCTGGTGCAGAATACGTATGTTCGTCCTCCTGGTGCAGGACAACAACCTTAAAACTAGCTAGACAAAACTCTATCAATAAGTCCCTCTTCATATCAACTTAATCGCCGAGGCCAATGGCGAGCGGGTCATTAGTTAATAGCGCTATTAGGTTTAACAAACTTCACACCGTGCCGTTCGGACGGGCGTGTACTAATGGATGATGCGTGCAAAGTGTCGTATATATTAGGTGTATATTTTAAGCCCTTTTTAACACTTATTTTAGCCAAGTTTTAAATTTATAAAACACGATATTTCACTAACACTAAACACACATATGGGCAAGTGCACCCATCGTTGAGCGTAGTATAGCGTTGGTAAGATACCGAGGTCGTCAAAGGACACAAGAGCTTTTAGTATCGGTTTATCCTCAACGTCTAATCAAAATAAAAGTTTTAGAAAAATGTTTTAAACTAAGAAAAATAAAAACTAACTAAAGATGCTGAAAATAAAATAAAAATAAAAACAGATAGACAAGATGAATCACTTGGTTCCGACTCGTATCTAGTATAACCTTTGATTATTTCCACACTTTTTCACATAATTAAGAGATTATCTTAGTTATTGTAGTAGGCCCCTCTTTTGAAGGTGACGTTACCCCCTCACCCCAGTAGTTTGAGTCAGCAATGATACAATCCTAAAAGGGTGGATTATTGGAAGATAATGAATTAAGTTATTAATGCAGTATTGTGGTAGGCCCCGCTTTTGGCGGTGACGTTACCCTCGGCTAAGTAGTCTGAGTCAGCAGGGATACAGTCCTAAATAGCCGGGTTATAGTATTAATAGTAGTTAACTTATGAGGGGATCAAAGAGTTTGGACCCCCGCCATCCAATACCGTGAAGTATTGAAGGAGGTCCTACTAAATTTGACCCAGGTCCATTGCAGGACCTCTAAACGCTGACCAATGGCAAGACCTTTTCCAAACCGTTCCCTTAACCCCCGACCAGGTAGCCAACATACCTCCATATAGACCGTGGAGATATGAATGGTGAAAATCCTTTATTTTATATAGACAGTAAAATAATGCCAAGACACCACGGACAAACGATAAGGAAAGATCACCTTCAACATAAGTAACTAGTTATTAAAGTCATTAATACAAAACCAAATAAAAAGTGCAAAAGATTAGAAATAAAAAGTATTATACTAGACACTTTGTCTTCACCAAGTGATGTAAGAGACTTAGGCAAACATGGCCTTGATTGTCAAGAACTCTTACGATCAATCTTGGATCCCGAGACGACTCACACACTCTACGATGGACAATGGATGATGGTGGTGGATGATGGTGTTGTGATGGTGGTGGGTGGTGGATGATGTGTGAGAGAGGTGGTGTGCCAAGGGATGGTTTGAGCTTGAGCCAAGCACTCCTATTTATAGCCTGTACAGAAGCCTAGACACGGCCTCGTGTCCGCTGGACACGGCCCCGTGTCCACCCTTTTCTCTTTCTTCATTAATACAGTTTGTCTTTATTAGCTCCACACACCCCCGTGTCCGCTGGGCACGCCCCCATGCTTGTCTGACATTCTCTCTCTTCATTAATTGTAATTCGCAATTACAATTAATGCGCCGGCTGTACTTTCGCCACGCCCCCGTGTTCACTGGACACGGCCCCGTGGTGGGCAATAGAAGCTTCTAGAGGTTTGTCTTTTGTGCCAGGGCTGACCATTCTGGACACGGCCCCGTGCTGAGCTGGGCACGCCCCGTGTCGAGCTGGGCACGCCACGTGTCGAGCTGGGCACGCCCCGTGTCGGGCTGGGCACAGCCCCATGCTCAGCTGGGCACCGCCCCATGCTCAGCTTTCTTCTTGTTTTTGCTTTGGGAGTTGTTGTCGAGGGGTCGGGCATGCCACGTTTCTTCCTTTTCTTTGTATTTATGTTGGTTTTGGCTGTATTTTTGTTCCTTTTGTTCGTTTAAGCTCATTTGACCCTGTAAATTCAAAAGGAAGACAAAAACACACTTTTTCCAACATTAGTACTAAAAAAGGGTTAGTTTTATGCCTTATTTGATGTAATTTATATGTTGCATTTTACACACATCAAATACCCCCACACTTGAATCTTTGCTTGTCCTCAAGCAAAACTCTTTATAATGTGGCTTTACACTCTCAAATGGAATTGGTAGAAGAGAAGGTTTTTGGGCTTGTCATAGAGTGCCGGGAATCCAAGATTCTTTATTAGGCTTTATTTTTATGTTATTTACAATCCTATTCGTTATGATTTATTTTGAACTTTTCATAAGAGAAATTACTTATTTGGGCATAACATGCCTCTTTAAAATTTTATTTATATACAAGTTCACATACCTCACGGGGAATCACTCAACACTCGGCCGAAGATGTATTTTTGTGAAACACTCGAGAGCGGCATGGAACTTAGTCATACCATAAGCTTGCCAAGCAATCAATCCTCCTCCTTTTTAACTATACACCTTTGTAAATATCAAGAGGACTTTTGGGGTGAAGGGTTTGGCTTGGGCTAAAGGTAGGTGGTTGGGTGAGTGGTTAGTGGTTAGTAGAAAAAGGCGAAAAGCGTAACAAGTTTCGGTTTTCGTAAGACTTTCTATTTTTGTAACTTTTATTTTGATGAAGCTATTATTCAAACAAAGTTATTTTTTTGATGAACTTGTTTGTTTATTTTCTTTTGCTTCATCATCAACACAATTTTTTTTTTTTTTGAAAAGTCATACGAAAAATCGAACTTGTTACTAAAACAAAGGGTAAAAATGAAAAAGGTTTTGGTGGGTAAAAAGGGGTGTTTTGGTTTGGGTTATGAAATGAAAAGGTTTAGGCTCAAAGGGGCTATCTAGGGGGATTTTGGGTAGGTGGTAAGAAAAAAAGAAAAATAATGGTGTAGAAATAAAAAGGGTTAGTCCTAATGCCTCCATCATTTACTTACTCGGGTTTAAGTTGGTAAGGACCGGGAATGTATCGTCATGGCAAGTTCTAGAGTCGTAAGAACCAAGCGGCTATTCACACAGGAAACGAAAAATGAGCATTTAGTCTAATGATATGTAATTGTATGCTCAATAAAGGCTCAAAACTCACTTTTGTGGGAATGGGTTTTTATGTGATCAAGTATATATAATTAAATTTTAACTAAGCTAGTCATGCCTTTTCATAATTTTCTTATGTTGGTTCTTTTTATCACGACGCTATCGGTTGTAAATTTGTAAAAATATAACCTTTTTAGAACTTTGAAATTCCCAAATTAAACCTAGACAAGTAAAAAAAATTGAATTTTTTTTTGAAAAAAATTGGGGTGATTAGCGGTTCCAATAGAGTTTTGTGTAAGGCTTGTTATTAGGACTTGCAAGATTCAAGGTTTTAGCATCCCCCCACACTTAAATTACACATTGTCCTCAATGTGTCCCAAAAATAAGTTTTTCGGTTGATTAAAATGTGTAAAAGTGGGTTAAAAACAAGATTTTATGGTACTGGGTAGCTGAACACGGGGTGGTGTTGGCTGAGCACGGCCTAGTGTGCAGACTGCCAGTACCAAAAGTAAACAGAAGGCTGGGCACGGGGGCGTGTCCAGTGAGCACGGCCCCGTGTCCAGGTACCTGAACTGGGCATTTTCTATAGAACCTTGGGCACGGGGCGTGTTGGGGTGAGCACGGCCCCGTGCTGAACCTGCTGTAATGAAGAAAAATCGTCGGGAGGCTCTGTTTTTGTGTATGGGGTGTTGGTTCAAGCTTCCCTTATCATCCTTCACCATCCCGAGTGTGTTTTATTCCTGAAAATTAAAAACTAAACTAGAAAACATAAAGGTTAATCTAAACTAAACTACGGATAGTTCCGCGGAATGCCTCCGTGGTGCGCCACGTTTATAAGGGTCCTTGGCTAGACCCACTTTATCAGGTGGTTCTGGCTCATCTTCAATTAGGGGGTCGTCATTGCCGAATGGATATTTCATTGATCGCTCAAGATCGACACTTCTTTTAAATGCCCCTAATTGAAGAGGTAGATTGTTGAACTTCCGGTTTTTCAAAGCTTCGTGAGTTTTTACAAATGGTCGTCCCAACACTAGAGGAGCGTCATCGAGGATGACAAAATCGGTCGGGATTACCATTTGATTTGTTTGAACCAATACATCCTCAACTATACCGATTGATTTTATTACTTTCCGATTGGATAGAAAAATGGGTATTTGAAGTGGAGAAAAATCACTAATACTTAATTTTTCGAAAATGTAGTTAGGCATTATGTTAACACAAAGATCTTTATCGATTGTAACGTTACTAATAAACGAATTTTGAAAGAAACATGGAACCGGTGTAATGTTAATTTCAAATGGGTCTTCTTTTATTAGCGAGGGTTGATCATTAGTTAACTTAACACTTACCGTTTCGTCAATTTTAGTGTTAGTGTTTAACTCTTTTAAAAACTTAGCATGAGTGGGTACTAAACAATGATTTTCGAAAGAAGGTGACAAGAGATTAATTTCTTCAAAATTAGACTCTTCTTGAAATTTAACGTTGTCGGACTCACCTATTTCGTTGTTTAACTCATGTGTCGGTTTTTCACTTATTTGTTCTTCCATTTTTACACTTTCAGTTATCTCTTCCTTTTTTAATTCTTCTCTTGCGCGGGACTCCTCTTCCCTTGCGCGAGATTCTCTTATACAACGATCGATAACTCTAATGTGTTCTAATATCCTATCGGACACTTCGGTTATAGAAAAAGAATCGGGATTTTCAAAGCTTGAATCCGGTTGTTCGATCCTTTGTTCCTCATAATACCCATATGAAGTAGATGGTTCACACCATTGTTCTTCATTGTAAGCATATGATGGATAAGGGTCGTAATTTTGTTCTTCATAATACTCATATGAGGTGGGTTGTTCACGCCAAGGTTCCTCATAGTAAGCATATGAAGGTGGTGGCTCATATCTTGGTTCTTCAAAGTATGAGTATGAAGGCTCATACCTTGGTTCATCAAAATATGAGTATGAGGGAGGAGGTTCATACCTTTGGTCTTCATAGGATGTGTATGAAGTTGATGGCTCGTACCTGGGCTCCTCATAGTAGGTGTATGAATTGGATGGTTGATATGAGTGATTATTTTGAATCGAGCGTGCGTTACGACAATTAGTGCAATAATTACCCCTATAATCATCCTCCTCATAGGTGTAGTTGTAACCTCCTGAGTATTGATCCATAAGAATCACTCAACAGACCACAACCAAGTCTCGAGATCAGAAAACAAAAAGAAAAACGGAAACAGAGGCTGGACACGGCCCCGTGTTCAGGATCTGTATCTGGGCGTTTTAATTAAAGTTACTGATTTCGTTGAGCACGGGGCGTGTTCAGTGAGCACGACCCGTGTTCAAGCTTCTGTTACTGGGTGTTTTATGAAAAATATGCAGCACGGCCCCGTGTTCAGCGAGCACGGCCCGTGTTCAACCTACTGTAAATGCAAAACTAAACTAAAATGCAGAAAAATGTGGGCCCGTTTTGAAAAGGTTTTGAAAAACTGATTAGGCCGTCGATTTTAAACTTTCCTAAAATCCTTGTGTCCCCGGCAGCGGCGCCAAAAACTTGATGCGTGCAAAGTGTCGTATATATTAGGTGTATATTTTAAGCCCTTTTTAACACTTATTTTAGCCAAGTTTTAAATTTATAAAACACGATATTTCACTAACACTAAACACACATATGGGCAAGTGCACCCATCGTTGAGCGTAGTATAGCGTTGGTAAGATACCGAGGTCGTCCAAGGACACAAGAGCTTTTAGTACCGGTTTATCCTCAACGTCTAATCAAAATAAAAGTTTTAGAAAAACATTTTAAACTAAGAAAAATAAAAACTAACTAAAGATGCTGAAAATAAAATAAAAATAAAAACAGATAGACAAGATAAATCACTTGGTTCCGACTCGTATCTAGTATAACCGTTGATTATTTCCGCACTTTTGCACATAATTAAGAGATTATCTTAGTTATTGTAGTAGGCCCCTCTTTTGAAGGTGACGTTACCCTCACCCCAGTAGTTTGAGTCAGCAAGGATACAATCCTAAAAGGGTGGATTATTGGAAGATAATGAATTAAGTTATTAATGCAGTATTGTGGTAGGCCCCGCTTTTGGCGGTGACGTTACCCTCGGCTAAGTACTCTGAGTCAGCAGGGATACAGTCCTAAATAGCCGGGTTATAGTATTAATAGTAGTTAACTTATGAGGGGATCAAAGAGTTTGGACCCCCGCCATCCAATATCGTGAAGTATTGAAGGAGGTCCTACTAAATTTGACCCAGGTCCATTGCAAGACCTCTAAACGTTGAACAATGGCAAGACCTTTACCAAACTGTTCCCTTAACCCCCGACCAGGTAGCCAACATACCTCCATATAGACCGTGGAGATATGAATGGTGAAAATCCTTTATTTTATATAGACAGTAAAATAATGCCAAGACACCACGGACAAACGATAAGGAAAGATCACCTTCAACATAAGTAACTAGTTATTAAAGTCATTAATACAAAACCAAATAAAAAGTGCAAAAGATTAGAAATAAAAAGTATTATACTAGACACTTTGTCTTCACCAAGTGATGTAAGAGACTTAGGCAAACATGGCCTTGATTGTCAAGAACTCTTACGATCAATCTTGGATCCCGAGACGACTCACACACTCTACGATGGACAATGGATGATGGTGGTGGATGATGGTGTTGTGATGGTGGTGGGTGGTGGATGAAGTGTGAGAGAGGTGGTGTGCCAAGGGATGGTTTGAGCTTGAGCCAAGCACTCCTATTTATAGCCTGTACAGAAGCCTGGACACGGCCCCGTGTCCACCCTTTTCTCTTTCTTCATTAATACAGTTTGTCTTTATTAGCTCCACACGCCCCCGTGTCCGCTGGGCACGCCCCCGTGCTTGTCTGACATTCTCTCTCTTCATTAATTGTAATTCGCAATTACAATTAATGCGCCTGCTGTACTTTCGCCACGCCCCCGTGTTCACTGGACACGGCCCCGTGGTGGGCAATAGAAGCTTCTAGAGGTTTGTCTTTTGTGCCAGGGCTGACCATTCTGGACACGGCCCCGTGCTGAGCTGGGTACGCCCCGTGTCGAGCTGGGCACGCCCCGTGTCGGGCTGGGCACAGCCCCATGCTCAGCTGGGCACAGCCCCATGCTCAGCTTTCTTCTTGTTTTTGCTTTGGGAGTTGTTGTCGAGGGGTCGGGCATGCCACGTTTCTTCCTTTTCTTTGTATTTATGTTGGTTTTGGCTGTATTTTTGTTCCTTTTGTTCGTTTAAGCTCATTTGACCCTGTAAATTCAAAAGGAAGACAAAAACACACTTTTTCCAACATTAGTACTAAAAAAGGGTTAGTTTTATGCCTTATTTGATGTAATTTATATGTTGCATTTTACACACATCAATGGACTATGGCAAACTGTCAGTGATGATAGACACTGATGTAGGGCACAACTATTGTTCGTAGTAGTCGATATCATACCGTCTAGTAGTTCACACGGGGAAAGCCCCCACTAATTATGGATACGGTTGGGTAAAGAAAAAGGAAATGGTTAAACATACTTTCAACTTCGGGGTAACCCCCACGGCAAATAAGCCAACGAAAGTCAAACCACGTTTTTCAGAAACAACTTAAAACCAAACAACCAAACGTGAACTCACTCAACTTTGTTGTTGACTAGTTGTTACATGCCTTACAGGTCGCTAAATGCTTGGAGCTTGCACGAGGAAGAAGTCGTTGTGGTGTACGGACTGTTATGTTCCGTGCTCATTGTTTAATCCTTATGAACTTATTAAACTTGTGTTTTGAACCTTAACTTATAAACTATGGACTTATGCTTTTGGATTTACTTTTATGCTTCCGCTGTTTAAACTAAACATGGTTAACTAGCTTTGGTCACCAATTGTATTGAGGTTGGTCTTATTTACTTAATTACGATGTTCAATATGATTGGTGGCTCGATCCTGGTCACGTCACGCCTCCAAGCGGTGGTACTCCGCATGGTGGATTTTGGGGGTGTGACAGATTGGTATCAGAGCCATTGGTTATAGTGAACTTGGTTTTAAAAAGGGGAAACGTTTTGATAAAACCAGACTATAACCTGAACAGTGCTCAATGATCCACAACGACGCTTCGCTCCACGTGCAAGACTCGACACCATAAGTGGTATGATTTATGTTATATTGTCGGTTAGATAGTTCTCACTGTGCATTAGATAATGTGGTAATTGCTACTTGAACCTTGTGTGCTTACTCTCTAATGTCGTCCCACACTTACGCACTTTCGCGACCCTTTCCTGACTTACGTTGCTTCGTTATGAAGATCATGCGCGGACGCGAAGGACGTATCAACCTCACTCAAGCCCAGTTGACGGCTTTGATCAACGAACGAGTTGCTGAGGCACTCGCAGCAAATCCAGCAGGAGGTCAACATGCTCAAACTCCTGTGTGCACATTCAAAACGTTCATGGACTGCCGACCTACTACTTTCAGTGGCACCGAAGGAGCAGTGGGCCTTCTACACTGGTTCGAGAAGCTTGAGTCAGTTTTCGAGATGTGTGAATGCCCCGAATACCGTAGGGTGAAATATGCTACCGGAACACTTGAAGGAGCTGCGTTAACCTGGTGGAAGGCACAGGTTCAACTACTAGGACTGGCAGTTGCTAACGCCACACCCTGGAATGGTTTCAAAGAGCTGATCAAGGAGGAGTACTGTAGTAGGGATGACATCCACAAGCTAGAAGTGGAATTTTACAATCTGAAGATGACGGGGTCTGAGATTGAGGCGTATACTAAGAGGTCAAACGAGCTGGCCATCCTGTGTCCAACTATGGTGGACCCTCCCATCAAACGTATTGAGCTGTATCTCAAGGGCCTTGTACCAGAGATTCAAAGTCACGTAACTTCAGCCAACCTGGGTACCATTCAGCAAATTATCAAGTTGGCTCATCGTCTCACCGACCAGGCGGTGGAGCAAAACAGGCTACCCAAACGTATCAGTGCCACATCTACTTCTGATGCACCTACCGACAACAAGCGAAAATGGGATGGGAACTCCGGAAAGGGTTCTACTTCAGTTCAGTCTCAGCAGCGAAAGACTGATGACTACCAGAGTCCTGGTCAGCAATCTTCTGGTAACCAAGGACAGGGTGGGTACCGAGGGAACCACCCCAAATGCAACCGGTGCAACAAATATCACAGCGGGCAGTGCAACAAAGGTCGTTGCCTGAGCTGTAACAAGTTTGGTCATGAAGCAAAGGATTGCAGGAGCGCCCGACCAGCAAATCAGAATCGCCAACAACAACAACAAGCCCCACAGAGCCACCAGCAGCAGCATCAGCAGGGAAATAAAGGATGCTTTCAGTGTGGCGCTGAAGGCCACTTTAAGAGGAACTGCCCCCAGCTGAACCAAAACCAGAACAATAACCAAGGAAATGGGAACCACAATGGGAATAACAATGGAGGCAACAATGGAGGCGGCAATGGGGGAAACAACAATGGCAATGGGGCAAGGGGTCGTGTGTTCGTGATTGGTCAGGGAGAAGCAAGGAACGATCCCAACGTTGTGATGGGTAAGTTTCTTCTGGACGACTTCTTTGTTACTGTTTTATTCGATTCAGGTGCCGATACTAGTTATGTGTCCGTAAAAGTTAGCCAAATGCTTAAGCGCACTCCAACACTTCTAAACACCAAACACACGATAGAACTAGCAAACGGTAAAAGTCTTGAGGCCACGCACATAGTTAAGGGTTGTAACCTCGTCTTAGCTGGTCAGACTTTCTCTATCGATCTTATCCCTATCACACTGGGTAGTTTCGACGTCGTTATTGGGATGGATTGGCTATCTCATCATCAAGCGGAGATTGTTTGCAAGGAGAAAATCGTCCGCATTCCTCGTTCTGGTAAAGAACCTCTGGTGATTCAGGGTGATAAGAGTGGTGCTGTCGAAGGCATCATCTCTTTCCTTAAGGCCCAGAAGTGTTTGCGAAAGGGCCACACTGCCATTTTAGCACTCGTTACTGACACATCAACGGAAGAGAAGAGAATTGAAGACATCCCTATTGTACGCGATTTTCCCGAGGTATTTCCTGAGGAATTACCTGGTCTTCCGCCTCATCGCCAAGTTGAGTTTCAAATCGAGCTAGCTCCTGGAGCAGCGCAAGTAGCTCGAGCACCATATCGTCTAGCTCCATCAGAACTTGAAGAACTGTCCAAGCAATTACAAGAACTTTTGGAAAAAGGTTTTATTCGTCCTAGCTCTTCGCCATGGGGAGCACCAGTGTTATTCGTGAAGAAGAAGGACGGTACCTTCAGAATGTGTATTGACTACCGCGAACTTAACAAGGTGACTGTGAAGAATCGTTATCCTCTTCCACGTATTGACGACTTGTTCGACCAATTGCAAGGGTCGAGCTATTACTCCAAGATTGATTTGAGATCGGGATACCATCAGCTGAGGGTCCGAGATGAGGACGTCTCCAAAACAGCATTCATAACTCGTTACGGCCATTACGAGTTTCTGGTTATGCCATTCGGGCTGACAAATGCACCAGCGGTCTTCATGGATCTCATGAACCGAGTGTGCAAGCCTTACCTGGATAAGTTCGTTATTGTGTTCATCGACGATATCCTGATCTATTCTAAGAGTCAGGAGGAACACGAGCAGCATCTACGACTTATGCTGGAACTTCTTCGAAAAGAGCAGTTGTATGCCAAGTTTTCGAAATGTGACTTCTGGCTTCGCGAAGTCCACTTTCTAGGCCATGTGGTAAACAAGGATGGAATTCATGTGGATCCATCTAAGGTTGAATCGATCAAGAACTGGCCTGCACCCCGTACACCAACAGAAATCCGCCAATTTTTGGGTTTGGCAGGATATTATAGAAGGTTTATCAAGGATTTCTCCAAGATTGCGCAACCTCTCACTTCACTGACTCAGAAGGGTGTCATCTATCGTTGGGGTGATGCATAGGAGTCCGCATTTCAGCATTTGAAGGATAGACTTTGTAGCGCGCCTATCCTCTCATTGCCTGAAGGCACAGATGATTTTGTGGTTTACTGCGATGCTTCCATCCAAGGACTTGGTTGCGTGTTGATGCAACGTGACAAGGTCATTGCCTACGCATCACGCCAACTCAAGGTTCACGAAAGAAATTACACTACTCACGATCTGGAGCTGGGAGCAGTTGTTTTCGCGCTTAAGATATGGAGACATTACCTGTACGGTACCAAGTGCACCATTTACACCGATCACAGGAGTCTCGAGCATATCTTCAAGCAAAAGGAGTTAAACATGCGTCAACGCCGATGGGTTGAGCTCTTGAACGATTATGAATGCGCAATCAAGTATCATCCGGGCAAAGCCAATGTTGTGGCCGACGCCCTCAGTCGAAAGGATGCCATACCTAGGCGTGTACGTGCTCTACAGCTTACCATCCAGTCTAACCTTCCCGCTCAGATTCGCGATGCTCAGGTCAAAGCATTGAAAGTAGAAAACATTAGGGCTGAGTCCCTACGAGGATTGAGGCAGCGGCTAGAACAAAAGGAAGACGGCGCCTACTATGTTAACGGACGCATCTGGGTTCCACTTTATTGCAACTTACGCGAGCTTGTGATGGATGAAGCACATAAGTCTCGTTATTCGGTACATCCTGGTTCGGATAAAATGTACCACGATCTTAAGACTACGTTCAGAAATCTGTATGCAGCTTGACCTAGCTCAAACATGTACTTGGCAAGCTCTTCAGATTCAACAATACGTTCAGAAATCTGCAAATGCAATATAAATATGAGAGAAAATAACGAAGGCAAGCAAAAGTGAATAAACAACTGGGAAAATACCAGAGGAACTGCGCGCGCAAGTAACCACTTGCAATCAGCAGCAGTCTCATCAGCCAAGATCTCAGAAGCCTTGCTCTCCGCAACCTTCTCAGCAGCAACCTTCTCTAATTTGGCTATGCGTTGGATATATTCCTCTTTTCTCTTCTGAAACATAGAGCTTTCCTGTTCATGCTCATTACTTATTTGAGTTTTTTCACCCTTCAGCTTCACAATCTGATCTCAAGCAGCCTGTATTTCGCGGTTGGTCCGCTCACAGGCAGCGTCCCACTCCTTCTGTTTGTTGGCATTGAGCTGTTTCTCTTTCGCAAGCTTCTCTTCAGCATCATAAACTCTCCGCAACAAACCTTTCCTCTCCGCATTAAACTGTTCCCTCTCTTCGGCTAACCCCTTCTTAGCAGCTTCAAACTCCATGGTATCCTCTCCTATCAGCTGCCACTCTCTTACAATCTCTTGGCAGGTGGCATAAAAATTAACACCGGCATGAATGTGGCCATCCAAGAGGTCCAGCCGGTGACGTTTCTTCTGAAACATTCTTTCAGCCGGGGGGGGGGGGGGGAGGGACAAAGAATAGAATTCCCGACAGTTGGCAATGTCATTCATCCTAGAACTTTGTGTCAGGTTCCAATGAGGTGCATGCGGAAGATCGTCACAAGCAGGATTTTGGGTACTCCAAGACCCACTCTGAACACGTGTAAACTCCGGACTCTTGCGAATCCCAGATGCACCACCTTCTCCAGAACCTGGCACACCTTTTGTGTAAATAGTGCCCTGCTGGGGAGTGGCCTCGCTAGACTCAAGATTAGTCTCAACACCTTCAACATAGTCCTCACCTCTCCCAGCAACAGCGGCAACATCCTCTACAACTTTCCTCACATGTTCCACTTCATCCTCTTTCCCCTTTCCCCTCATGTCAGGATGAGGAGGAGATAAATCCAAAGGCTTAGTCGGAGGAGAAGCAGGGGGAGTAATCTTAGAAATGTCAATTTTGTGCACACCCTTACCAGGTTTAGGACCTGCTACAAATCAGACATAACAGTTAAAAGCGAGAAAGTATCCAAAGTACAAAACATACACAAACGAAAGGAAGCGAACCTCAAGAACCAGCAGACTTGTACATTTTTTTCCAGCAAATTACCAGCTTTTGCACTAAAAACACCCAAGTCAATCTCCGACTCTGATGGTGCAGTAGCAGTCTCCTTCTGAAGTTTTGATTTTTTTCTCAGCAAGTGCAGCAGCAGCTTGCGCATCAAGTTCCTTTTTCTTGTCTTCAAGCGCTTTCTTCTTCATCATGATTTCGGTCAATGTGGCACAATCATCAGGATCACGCTCAGAACGGTTATCCCCTGCGTCTAAACCAGATAGCGTGTCAGATACGACAACATAGTCCAACAAAGAGGAGTTAGAAGGACGCTTACGAGTGTCCTTCGCCACTGGCTCCTCATCCTTCTTTTCCTCAGTTTTATCTCTTTTTCTCTTTTTCCTGGTTTCTAACTGTTCACCAGTATCATCCTGGGGATCCTCAGCAAGAATTTCAACATCAGCAGCCACATGTTCGCGAACAGTCCCTTGTTGTGGACCTGCACGCATGGAACGACGAATTAGATGTTCAGGTGACCCATCAGAACCTCCACTCGAAAGGATGACAACTTCCTCTCGAGTAGGAACAGAGTCAACATCAATATCGTCCTCATTGCCTTCACCTAAAACAATGTTGGCATAAGCAGCCATGCTTTCGGCAGTAGGGTGCAGGAAATTATTCCCTATCTGATCAAGCCACAAAGGCCTCCCTTCAGGTAATACCGCGACAACCATGGCACCACCGGCTTTAGGGTAAAAAAACGTTCATCAAACTGTATCCTGCTGCAAAACACAAAGGGATATGAAGGGACACATAACGAGAATAAAAGGCAAATCAAAGAATTAATAATACCAATACCTTTTCCTTGATACCCATAAATCGGAAAACCCCTGGGGTTGGGAGAAGCCCATAGCATACTCATCCCCGCAGCCACCAACGCCCTCTCTTCAAGTTAAATGATCGGAGAAACCTTCCGAGTCAGATCTTTATACCATTCCTGCTCTGCAAAATCCAGAGAGACATTTATATGTGGAACCCCTTCACTCTTAGGCCTATAATGCATATCAATAGGGATAACTCCACGACGAATGTAGAAAAACTTTTGTTTCCAGTCATGAAGACTTTTTGGGGGATGACTGCTACAAGGCTTAACACCACTGGTGTGAGAGTTAAAGGAGAAAAAGCCACCGGTCTAACTGACGAAATAGAAAACATTGAACTTCTCAAAAGTTGGTTCAACACGGTTAGCCCTGCATATAAACTCGAAATGGGTAACTCGAGGCAAACCCAAGGCACTTATTTGAGAAATATGCAGACCATAACCAGTAAGAACTTCACCAAAAAACTTTGACATTGGAAGACGAAAGTTTCCTTCTCGGAAAAAATCGGCATACAACGCCATATATCCCGGTGGAGCATCCAACGCGGTAGATTTAGGGGTCGGGAACTGAACACCCCAGTCGGATCGAAAACCAAGGTCTTGAGTGAGAGTCTGGAGTTCTTCCTCCTTCCAGTTTATCTCGGCCTGATCTGGGCCAGGAGGATTCCTCGGTTTATACTTCCTCTTTCTACTGGTGGACTTCGTACCGGTAGACATGATGGTAGAAAGGATTTAGAGATGAGAAAGAAGAAATTAGTGGAAGATGATGAGAAGAAAATGGAGTTTGAATTTTGAAAGTGGAAGAAAAAGTGGAAACCGCCATCTATTTATACCCATCACATTTAATGCGATGGGTAATAGACCGTCAGGAAGGCAGGGGGACGACCAACAGGGAGCCGACACGTCAGGAGAGAGAGTAACCGTCACCTCGGTTTCAGGGCGCGTGGCCGCCACGCGCCTAACAGACGGCGAAAAAGTGCCTGACAGTTCTGAAAAAAGCAACTGTTCATCTCCGAAAAGACAACCACCTCAGACGGAACGTCAATCATGTCAGTTGTCCTAATCAACATAGAGAAACTTCCTTTAGAAGGAACCTCCCAAAAGTGAAGTTGCCACCATGCGCCATGCGCCGTTTTGGCTCAACTTTGCAAGGCCATCCCCATGCGCCACGCGCCCTTTTGGCTCAACTTTGCAAGGCCATCTCCATGCTCCATGCGCCGTCTTGGCTCAACTTTTCAAGGCCATCTCCATCTACTTTCATGCGCCTTACAAAGACAAACAACAAGACCACTGCCATTATAAGTCCAGAATCCCTCCTAGACGATCAACTCAACTAGAAGGCATACTGGACTGGGGGGACTTGAAGAGGTATGGTCCCAATTTCATGCACACATGGCAGGGACCGCACAACTTTTCCTGTCCAACATGGCGCCTCTATCAGCAACCAAATCCAGAAGCTTCTAGAAGCTTCTGGAAGACGTCAAAAGTGGCACCAAAGATGCTCCCCCAAACAAAAAGGACAGCACGTGCCTCCATAGATCGGACGCCATGTGGACCTGCGACACTACCTGGGGGCAGACCGACAGCTGCAGTACCAATTCTCTCACATGGGCAAATGACGGCGCGCCACGTGTACCACTATCTTGACCACAGCAGAGGAGACCAAGAGGATATTCCCCTTGGTCAGACAGCTGGCGCCCGGTGGCAGCTGGCAAGGTCTCTCCTCCCTCCTTCACCCTCCGGCTATAAATAAGACCCTTCATCATTCAGGTTAAACATTCTGCTCTTTTCACATCTCACATACAACACACACTATTTCTCCTCAAAACGGTCGCTTATTCTCACGTCGGAGCCTGGTTAAGAGGGAAACCCCCACATTCCCCTCTTAACGAGCTAACGGCGTTGCTGTTTTGCAGGATACAAGCCTTAGGCGAGTAGAGAAGGAGATTGAACCCACATACGAGACAACCCGGCTAGTAAACCTTGGTGCTATCCAGTGTTTCATCACATATAATTGGCAGGATGTTTGTGATTCTTAAGACTGTACATCATCTTGCTTTAATTGATTGGCAGGATGTTTATGATTCTTAAAACTGGACATCATCTTGCTTTAATATAATATTGTTGATTTTTTCTAAGTTATAGTTTCATACGATAAGATTATACACGTTTTTAAAGACACCTCATTCATATTATGAACTTTATTAAAGGATAACTAATTTGCTTTTAAAAAATTAGTGAATTAATCTTTCTAAATTTAGACCATGTATTACCGAATGTGAAGGGGGTGTAGTGTCGGGCCACGTAGAACGTGGGTGCGCGGAACACTGCTTCCCTTGGGCGCTATAGGGTATGATAAAGGGTAAAGGTGGAGGCGACCACGGGCATGGGGTGCGAAAAGAAGTGTTGGACTCGTCTTGTGAGGTGCAAAATATGGTCTACTAAAATTAACCTACCTCGTTTTGGAATAAATAAGAAAAATGAAAATAAAAATTCAAATTCAGTAAGTGATGGCTAGCAACCACATATATTCCAAAAGATTTCATACTATAATGTACATTTCATTCACCTACCTCACTTGTTTATCACTGAATGATTGGTAAAATAAAATGATAAATTGGTTCCTCATCATCACCGCCATCATCTGTTCTCATGTTTCAACCTCAACTTCAGCAAATTCAGCAGGGAGAGTGGAGTATCTTCCAGGCTTCCAAGGACCCCTCCCTTTTTACCTTGAAACTGGGTACTCTTTCTATTTATAACTTTACTATTTATGTTAGATATATAAACAACTGTGTAGATATGATTAATTGGATACATGATATTATGTAGTTATGTGGGTGTGGGTGTGGATGAGAATGAAGATGTGCAGCTTTTTTACTACTTCATTCAGTCAGAGTCAGATCCTGAGCATGATCCTCTCTTGCTTTGGATTACCGGCGGCCCGGGTTGTTCTTCCATTACCGGCCTGTTATATGAGATTGGTATTTTCATTTGTATCCTTAATGTTCTTCCACTTGTTTTATTGCTTGAATTTGATTTGATGAATACAGGTCCAATTCAATTTGAGGGTTGGCAATATAATGGAAGCTTGCCCACGTTGACTTTGATACCCACTCCCTGGACCAAGGTTTCTCCTATCTTACATATATCTCTATTATTGATTTAAGAGTAAATTACGATTTTGTCCTCTATTTGTATCACTTTTACCCTATTAGCCAAAAAAATGAAAACTTTTGTCATCTATACCGGCCCCAATGTCTCTTTATCTAACTATTTTGGCCTCTGCGACTAACACCATCCATAACCCAGGTTAATAAATGAATGCTGTAGATACAAAAGTTACACTTAGGTACAGTAACAAATAGGAAATAAAAATAAGTACGATAAGAACACATATTGGGCTAGGATTGTCTAACAATCGTGCAAAAGCTGCTCATGAGATGTTGGAGAACTGCTTGCCTTACCAAGTCAAGCTTGTTTAACAAACCAATCTAAGTCCGGGCTTCACTTACTGAGCTCGAGCTGGCCCATTAATTTTACAATTGTTAATCAATAGTTATATAATAAACTAATAATTATATAATTAATATGAAAATGCTAAATAACATACTATGTTATATATAAAATTGTTAATTATAAATATACATTAAATATAATAAAAATCCATATAAATTAATTACCATGTAATAAATGAGCTGAGCCAAAACCGAGCACGAGTTTGAAAACTACTCACGAGCCATGCTCGAGCTCGGGCTCGGGTTCGGCTTGGCTTGTTTACACCCCTAATATATAGAGAAGATGCTCATTTTAGAACCAAGAATATGTTGAGAACAGAAAGAACCGCATAATTCAATTGTACGTAATGCCAACGTCTTTATAGATGATGGTCTGGAATTATTATTGATATATTTGCAGATGGTAAGCATAATTTTCCTAGATATTCCTGTTGGTACTGGTTTTTCCTACGCAAGAACCACACAGGCCTCACATTCCAATGACATCCAACTTAGTGACCATGCCTATGAATTCATGAGAAAGGTATATGAAAGTATTTGGCTTTCTATGAGATGATTTAGTTCTTGGAGACCGAGTAACATTATAACTTTGTGCAGTGGTTTGGAAGTCACCCAGAGTTCGTTTCTAATCCGTTTTATGTTGGAGGAGATTCCTATTCGGGAATCCCAGTCCCAATAATCACACATCTGATATCAGATGGTAATTATCATGACAGACTTGATCATCTGCACTCGAAATTTCAATAACTTATTGACTGAAAATGTACAGGAAATGAAGCCGGCAATGAGCCTTACATTAATCTGAAGGTGGTCTCAAGTCCTATTCCTATGAAAATAAATTAAAATTTAGGAAACTGATTTGCTGAATGGATTTGTTTTGGGCGTTAGGGGTATATTCTTGGCAACCCTTCGACATTTCCAGAACAAAGTAATTACAAAATTCGCTTCGCAAATGGTATGGGACTTATATCAGATGAACTCTACAAGGTTTGTTCTGTCCTAAGATCTTATAAATTTCCTATTTATTTTAGCAACTAATGTTCTTCATGTTCAACATCCATAGTCATTGTTCCACACGTGTCGTGGAGAGTATCGATCAGAGTATATAAGCGCGAGCAACATAGAATGTCGTCAAAATCTTGAGTTGTATGAAGAGGTTCTTCACTAACTTTACAAGTTTACATTGGCTCTTTACTCCATCTTGATGCAAAACAAATGAAATTAACTTGAATCGACTTTTCTAGTGCATAGATGGGATTGAAGAAATGCATGTTTTGGAACCTAATTGTGGTCATCCTAGGGATCTAATTAGAATACCCACTCCGAAGCTGCTTAACGAGTTTAAGTGTTATGTAAGTGTAATCTATCACTTTCTTTTCCAACATATATCTAGATTCTATGAAACATAATGTAACCAACTCGTAGGACAATTATAGCATATTTTAAGGATTTTTTGAATCTTGCAGTTTTATAGGAGTCAGCTGGTTAACTACTGGATTCTTGAAGCCAGTGTTAGAGAAGCGTTGCATATTCGCGAGGTATTCTTATATACATCTTTTTGGTTTATAGAATTATATAGCATAGCTCACACAGGCTACAACTACACCTAGGGGACCATAAGAGAGTGGACAAGATGCACCGATTTGAACTTCACAAGCACACTTGATGATGTTAGAGCATACCATCAAAACCTCAGCATGAAAGGTTACCGCTCTCTGATATACAGGTGCGCTTCATTCTACAACTTAAATCACAATTGATCTTTGTGTGAAAGAATATATCATCAAAGTTACTAGTGAAGTTCTATAATTTAACGCAGCGGTGATCATGATATGGCCATTCCCCACCAGTCAACTCAAGCATGGATAAGAGACTTAAACTACTTTGTCACCGATCAATGGCGATCATGGAAGCTTAGTGGTCAAATTGCTGGGTAATCTACCATTTAATGTTGTTCCCTGTACGGCGTAATCAAATGTACTTATATTGGGTTATTTGTTTATATTGATAGGTATACAGAAAGTTATTCGAATATGATGACGTATGCCACCGTGAAGGCAAGGAATCCGAATATTCTTATTTTGAGTGTATATAAAGATTGTTAAGAGCATTCACATCCAACCCCTAATTTATTATCTTATATTACACTAAAAATCACTACCTTCCACTCACAACCACTTTCAAAATATATTAAAAATTATAAAGGGTGAACCGTATCCCCTCAAATTTACAGATGAATAGTAACATTTTATCTCTCCTCTACTCACAACCACTTACAACTACCTACAAACACTTTTCATTAAATAAAAATCCCCCTTACATAATATGGGGGGTTGGATGTGATAGCTCTAACTAAAACGGTTTGTTTTGGTTACAGGGCGCTGGACACACAGCTCCCGAGTACAAGCCTGAAGAATCTTTTGCAATGTTCAAGAGGTGGATATCTTACCAACCATTATGACCATCATTGCATTTAACAATGTTGAAATAATTCGATAGTCGACAACCTATGCAGCTCTTGTGTTGTTCTATGTGTGTTGCCCGTTTAATCAACATAATCGTTTTGGGTTTCAGTTTGTCTTATTTCATTCTATGTTTAATGGGTCTAACACATATGGGTCAAGTGTTTACAATCTTGTTCAATTTGAGCTTTTCATTTTTATATAACTGAGAAAATATCGAAGAGTAAAACATAGATTTGAAATCTGAACATTCATTTTTATATTTAGAAAGGCGGTGAATAATCTGTCACAAGAGAATGAATTTGTTGTGCCAAGATTGAAATCTACTGTGAAAAAGGACAAGTGTCAATAAAAAGTTAGGACTTGTCAAACTAACCGGTAAAAATAACCCTTTTGATTATTTTTCACCATTTTGATATTTTTTTCATTTTTCCTTCTAGAAAAAATAATTTAATTATTGAGTAAACAAGATATCACACTAATACATGAATCGGCTTCTAATTGGTAAACAACATGCATTCAAATTCAGCACGTAAAAGATGGATACTGAACCAACAGCTTTCACTTTGACACGTAAATGTGGATGTCTATTTCATCTAATTCCTAACGATTCCAAACCAAAATGGTCATACTTCACTCACCCATATCGTTAATGACGTACTGGTTTCTCATCATCATTCTCATAATATGTTCTCATGCTTCAACCTCAACCTCTGCAAACTCAGGAGGAAGAGTGGAGTATCTTCCAGGTTTCCAAGGACCCCTCCCTTTTTATCTTGAAACTGGGTACTCTTTTTTATTTATACATTTACCATCTATGTTAGATACATAAGCAAGTGTGTAGATATGATTAATTGGATACATGTAGTTATGTGGGTGTGGATGAGAATGAAGATGTTCAGCTTTTTTACTACTTCATTCGGTCCGAGTCGAATCCCGACGATGATCCTCTCATGCTTTGGATTACCGGTGGTCCCGGGTGTTCTTCCATCTCCGGCCTGCTATATGAGATTGGTATTTTTAAATATTTATATCTTAAGTTTCTTCAATCAGCATTTTGTTTGTTGCATGGATGTTTGAAACCATTTGAACAACAATACAGGTCCGATTCAGTTTGAGGCTGTGCGCTACAATGGAAGCTTGCCCACCTTGATTTCGACACCGTATTCATGGACCAAGGTTTCTCTCCTCTCTCTTTCCCTGTAGAATAATGTTTGTATAGAGGGCCTTTGTTTCAGAACCAATAATATGCTGAGAACTCTCAAAGCACTTGAACGTTGCGTTTTAAGTGTAATAGCATTTATATAACCACGGCCACCTACCCATTAGTGCACTATGTACAAGTGCTTTATTTTATGTGGTTCTTGCAGTTCTCAACATAATATTGTTCTAAAAGGAAAGCGTCCCTGCATTTGTGTATTATTGATATTTATGCAGATGGCAAGCATAATTTTCCAAGATATTCCTGTTGGTACTGGTTTTTCCTATGCAAGAACTAAATGGGCCTCGCGATCCACGGACACCCTACTTAGTGACCATGCCCATGAATTTATGAGAAAGGTACAGGAAATGATTTGGTTCTTGGGGTAACATTTATGATAACAATTTGGATTTCTGTGTGCAGTGGTTTGAAAGTCACCCGAAGTTCGTTTCTAATGCATTTTATGTTGGAGGAGATTCCTATTCTGGAATCCCAGTCCCAATAATCACACAACTCATATCAGATGGTAATACTGGTTTTCTTCATAAATTACGATAATGTGCACTCGAATTTTCCATAACTTATTGGCTGCAAATGTGCAGGCAATGAAGCTGGAAATGTGCCTTACATTAATCTAAAGGTGGTCTTTAGTCTTATCCTATCAAAATAAATTATGCATTAATCTCATTAGTACCTTTGAATAACTGTGAAACAGTGTTTGTATGTTTATTTTTATATATACATATTTTTTTTAACTTTGGGGATTAGGGATATGTTCTTGGCAACCCTGCAACTTTTCCAGGAGAAATTAATTACCGAATTCTTTTTGCTAATGGTATGGGACTTATATCAGAGGAACTCTACAAGGTGTGTTCTGTCCTATGATCTTGTATACTTCCTACTTGTTTTAGCAACTAATGTTTTTTTCGTCTACAACATATAGTCATTGTTCCAAACGTGTCGTGGAGAGTATCGAGCAGAGTATGTAGGCACGAGCAACATAGGATGTCGTCAAAATCTTGACTTCTACCAACAGGTTCTTTACTTGATTTTCATTGAAGGAGTCAGAAATATATTAACATTATACTAAGATATGAAGATAATGTAAAGACTGTATATACTAGCTAGTTCAAAGATTACAAGCGTAACCTATACGAATATTAATATTAATACTTAACATATAAACTACGAATATTATAAACTAACCTATACTAATATTAATATTCTAACAAACTTGAATGAATTATTTCTAGTGCATAGATGGGATTGAAGAACCACATGTTTTGGAACCTTATTGCGGTAATCCTATGCTGCTCATTAAACTACCCACTCGGAAGCTACTTAACGATCCTCTTTCTTCACCTAGCTGTCGTGTAAGCCTAATCTATCGCTTTCTTTTCCAACATATATCTTGATAGTAGGAAACAAAATCGAACCAACTCGTAAGACAATAATAGCAGATTTTACGGATGTGTTTCAGTGTTTGTATTGTGCAGAAAGATAGAACTCAACAAGCTTACTACTGGATTAATGAAGCCAGTGTTAGAGAAGCATTGCATATTCGGAAGGTATTCTTATATACATATATAAAGAGAGATGAACCTAATCAAATAAGAAGATAATATTCGACGCGAAGTAGATCTAGAGCCTTGATCATGCTTTTTCCAATGGCTGAAATTGAAAGAATGACGATATCGTAAACATATGTTATGTAATTACGTAAGTAATTATAGGGACGCATATACCCTTCGTTACATGTAGCATCCTAATGGCTTTGTACAATTCACACCATTTTTAACTTTGCACAGGAACCTCCCCCCCCCCCCCCCCCCCTTCTCTCTTTCTTTATGTATACGTATATTTTTGTGGAATTATAGCATTGCTCACACATGCTACAACAACACAGGGGAGCATAAGGGAGTGGATAAGATGCAGCCCAGATTTGAACTTCACAAGAACAGTTTATGATGTTAGACCATACCATTTAAACCTCAGCAACAAAGGTTACCGTTCTCTCATCTACAGGTTCTCTTCATTTCACAACATCAGTTGCAATTAATGTTTTTAGTGAAAGAATATATCATCAAAGTCACTAATGAAGTTTATAATTTAACGCAGCGGTGATCATGATATGGTCATTCCTCACCAGTCAACTCAAGCATGGATAAAAGAATTAAACTACTCTGTCATCGATCAATGGCGATCATGGAAGCTTAATGGCCAAATTGCTGGGTAATCTACAGATTAATGTTGTTCATAGCCCAGTGTAATCAAAAGTACTTATATATTGGGTTATTTTTTTTATATTAACAGGTACACAGAGAGTTATTCGAATAAGATGACCTTTGTCACTGTGAAGGCAAGGAATCCGATTTATCCAAATTGTTCTTTGTTTGAGTGTAGATACAAAGTTGTTAACTGAAACGGTTTGTTTACGTTACAGGGTGGTGGGCACACAGCCCCGGAGTACAAGCCTAAAGAAAGTGTTGCCATGTTCAAGAGGTGGATATCTAACCATCCATTATAAGTTATAACCATCATTGCATTCTATCATGTCGAAATGATCCGATAGTCAGCAATATATGCACTTCTGTTGTTGTACCATCTATGACCTGAGCATAATGATTATAAATCCAAGTGGATCAATTGAAAAAAATAATTATGACATCAACGGTTAGATTGAGCTCGCTGATCCTGGTGTTTTAAACTGAGCCCAGCTCGTAACATACCTTGTACGCTTGAGCTCAACTCGACTTCAACTATTGAGATTTTATTTTTATCCCATGATTCACGCCTTTATTCCCTCCATTGACCAACCTCATTTACAGCCATACATTATGTATATTCCTTTTTTATGTTTTCCTCCTCCATATTTATATGCCTTCTGTGTATCGAGATCTTCAATTGAGAAATATATGAAACATAAATAAGTCTTTGGTACTATCAAAATTGAGATGGTATCAGAGCAGGAACATCCCCTGCTTAATTAAAAGAAAACCTAGCAGCCAACTCCTTTCTCTCTAGTGTCACTACCATGGCAGGCGACGACCAAACCTCAAACAAAAACAAAAACAAAAACAACACCAGTAACCCGATCAATCCCAATCATAACTCACCTTAAACGATCTCCTGTCCAATAAGAACTTTTCCGATTGGGTGCAAGAAATGGGGAATCTTCTTTTTGCTAAAAACAAGATCGGTTTCGTTCATGGGACCATCAAGAAGCCGGATAAATCTGGAGAAAATCACATGGCATGGATGCGATGTGATGCTATGATAAAAGGGTGGCTCACAACAGCCATGGAGAAGGAGATACGAAGAAGCGTCAAATACGCTAATACTTCATCGGAAACTGGACCGACCTTCGTGAAAGGTTTGGAAAGGAAAGCGCACCAAGGGCTTACGAACTGAAACCCAAATCGCTACCACTCACCAAGACGGATCATCCGTCTCGGCTTACTACACGAAACTTCGAAGCCTATGGGATAAGATCCAATCGGTTCTTCCTACACCTCAATGCACCTGCAATGGGTGTACATGTGGTGTTGGAAAAAGGCTAGTTGAGCATCAAGAAAAACAAAAACTATATGAATTCTTAATTGGCCTTGATGGAGAATTCACTGTGATTAAAACACAAATTCTAGCCATGACATCGGTGCCAACCTTGGGATCGGCATATCACCTTGTTGCCGAGGATGAACGACAGAGATCCATCACAGCTGAGAAAAGACCAACTGTGGAGGCAGTGGCATTCAAAGCTTTCATTCCCAAACGTGAAGGAATCACGCATCAACGACGCGACAAACCCTCACAAAAGGATACTAAACTGAATAATGTTGTTGAGCATTGTACCTTCTGTGGGAAAGGCGGACATTCTCGAGAAGGGTTTTTTTTTTTTTTTTTTTTTTTTAAGAATAGGGTATCCCGAGTGGTGGCCGGGGAACAAAAAACGTGAAGAAATCAAGCCAAAGGTTGCTTGCGTCGACACGGCATCAAGTCCTATTCCACGTTTGACGAACGAACTGTTGGATATTGAATACTTGTGCAGCGGAAGTTGTTTGAATATGAGGATTCATGATGTTTGTGATGAGAGTGTGCAATGAACAAGGATTTGCAGAAAAGTATTGAAAGGACAATTTCGGTTGTGAAATGTCTTGGTGCCGGTTATCTTTGCCGGCAATCCATATATATATTGGCGGTTGTTATCGGTTGGTTTTGGAGGGAGTAACAACCGTTTGAAACGGTGCCAACCAAAACCAACATAACCGTTCATAGAATACATGGTTACATATACATATAGTTATAGCATTCGAATATTAATTACATACATAACATAAATTAAGTTTATATTCACTAATACACTCCCCATAAACTTAATTTTTCCTCTGAGAGTGCATTATCACGCTGTCATTAGCTTCGTTGACGGCTTTCTCAGCCCGCTTATTTTTCACAAATATAGGAAAATGTTTTTTCCTATTTTTGGACTAGAAATAAATATAATAAAATGAGCAGGTTTTATATATTTATTTGTGGGCTTGTGTTCTATGTCGGAAGAGCTTCGCAACGAACTAAACCACGTCCAAAACGGAGCTAAGATGAATGAGATATCGATGCTCTAAGTTTGTTGTTTGAAACTTAAATGCTGGAAAAAGTGGGAAAGTGGCACCTTGTCCCACATCGGATGAGAGATGGAACTTAAAGGGGTATTTAAGTGGGAACTCTCCATCCTTATTGTTTCATGGAAGCACTCACTAGTGTACTCATAAAGGGTGCTGTGCGGAGCACCCTAACTCGCCCTCGCGCGCGCGCGTGGCTAGGGGTGTAAACGAGCCGAGCCCGACGAGGCTCGAGCTCGGCTCGTTATGTTTTTATGAAGCTCGAGCTCGCCTCGGTTCGGTTCGAGCCTACTTCTCTGAGCTCGAGCTCGACTCGCGAGTAAAACCAAAAGCTCGAGCTCGGCTTGACTCGGCTCGAGCTATTTTGAGAACAACCTCAAATGAGCTAAAAGCTCGACTCGAGCTCGTTTCAACAACGATTAAGCGAGCCAAAGCTCGGCTCGAGCTCGGCTCACCAATGTTATCATCATTATTATTATATTATATATATAAAAAATTAAAATTATGTTTAGGCTCATTTGGGCTCGCGAGCCTAAACGAGCTTTGTATTTCAGGCTCGAGCTCGGGCTCGATAACTAAACGAGCTCTATTTCAAGCTCGAGCCGATCACGAGTTTCTCTCGAGCCTATGGGCTTGTTTACACCCCTACGCGTGGCGAACTGATGGCGCACTTTGCACTTCGCACGCTCGCATCGCCGAGAGCCGCCTTTGTATTTTTGACCGCGTGCGCGTGGTGGAGCACAAGGGTTGCAAGGACCAAGTGGTAGTGGTAGGTGATGTGGCCCATGACGTGGCAGTCATGCGCATGCGCGCGCGAGTACACATGGCATGGGGCGCGCGGTTGCGCATGGTGCATGGGCACTGAGGTGACGTGCGCGGCGCACCAAAGTGAGCCAAAACGACGCGACTGTGTGGCGTACTCGTAGAGGCTTACAGGTGACGTGGCACACGCGCGCAGGTGCGCATGGGACTGAGGCGCACGTGCGCATGGCAGTGAGCCAAATGGACGCACCGCGCATGAGGGTGCAGACCTGCGCGCTCGCAGAAGCTTCCAGCAGCAGTTAATGCTGTGCAGTTACGTTTCAGCATTCGAAACTGACAAAGTTAATGCGTTTGACTGAGAATTAAGTGACGAATTAAAGTGCATTAAAGACGTCTAATGCAGTTTAATTCTCCCATTTAATTTATTTTTCAGTTTCGAGTTCAACCTGGTGTATAAATAGGAGGCTCCTTTCACCAGATTACACATCAAATTAACCAGCTCTAATATTTCTCTCTCACAGAATTCTTCATCTTCTCTCAAGCAGCAAGGTACACCTTCGGGTTGGAGTCAAGACCGGCAGTGCAACTGCTTGAGGCTGTTGTATCCTGGAAACAAACGTGTTCTCCTAGGAGACACGAAATTTGTTTTAAGGGACCCGTGTCTAAAACGATCCTCAGCCAAGAACAGTTTTTCTGTTCTTGTTTTCTCTTTTTCAGTTGTAATTTGTACTGTAAATTTATTTCATTCTGTTTGTTTCAGTATTACAAGTTAATAATAGAATTTTATTTATTTTTACACGAACGGATTCCTACAATCTTAAAACAAATTTTTTAAAACACCGTTCGTGTAGAATCACAAACATATTCTGCTGTGAAATCGAACCAGTTTTGAATTCATACAGGTGTGTTTTAAAAAAACAAATTTTCTTTCTCTGTTTTGATTCAAAGTAGCGACTTTTTCAAATCAGATCTCTGTTCTTCTACTCCTTCTTTAACTGAGTTCTAAAAACCTAATGTTGTAGTCTTCAAAGTTGGACTTAGAAGCTACACGGCTGGTTTGGCGCACTCATAAAAATAATAAATTAGCACATTTATTATTTTGAAAACAGTTTATTAACTTGTTTTCTTGGAACTTTTCAGAATGTCGACTGAAAACGTGAATACCAGCAACACTAATGTTGTCGTTGGTACCCCTGGCAACACTGTGGGAGCGTCCACAGTGGCAAATCATGCTGAAAGACCCGAGAAGTTCTCGGGTCTCCACTTCAAAAGGTGGCAACAGAAGATGTTCTTCTACTTGACCACCATGAACCTTGCGAGGTTCTTGACGGAAACCGCTCCCCAACCTGCGGAAGGGGAGACCAACGCTCAGGCTCTGAGCGCGGTAGAGGCTTGGAAGCACTCGGATTTCATATGTCGAGGCTATGTACTCAACGGTCTCTCGGATGCACTGTATATTGTGTACTATAATATCAAGACTTCCAAAGAATTATGGGAGTCCCTGGATAAAAGTAAAAAACGGAGGATGCGGGAACAAAGAAATTTGTTGTCGCTCGTTTCTTGGACTTCAAAATGGTTGATAACAAGACTGTTATGAACCAAGTCCAAGAGTTGCAGATTATACTTCATGACATCCATGCTGAGGGAATGGTACTTAGCGAGACTTTTCAAGTGGCAGCCATGATCGAGAAATTACCTCCTGCTTGGTTGGATTTTAAGAATTATCTTAAACACAAGCGAAAGGAAATGACTATTGAGGAACTTGTCATCCGTCTTTGTATAGAAGAGGACAACAGGGTGGCCCAAAAAGGCACCATTTTGCAAGCTTCGGCTAAGGCAAACATGGTGAAAGTTGGGGAGTCCTCAAAGGGCAAGAAAGGCAAGGGTAAAAAGGACAACAAAGGGAAAGCAAAGGTTAACAACCTTGGACCGAAAAAGGGGGCTGTGAAAAAGAAGCCTGCGCCTTTCCAAGGTACTTGTTACAATTGTAATGAGACGGGGCACCGTGCTAACCAATGCAAGAAACCTAAGCGTGAGTGTGCGCACATGGTTGATGAGGATGGTATGCCTCTGATTGCAATGATAACCGAGGAAGCGGCTATGATTGAAGAAGTCAAAGCGATGGGTGAAAACCCAAAAGGATGGTTCGTTGACACGGGTGCAAGCCGCCATGTTTGTGGAGACAAGGCTCTTTTCTCTACATTCAAGGAAGCGTCGGGTGAAGAAAAGCTTTATATGGGGAATAAAGCTACCGCAAGCATCAAGGGGGAAGGCACGGTCGTCTTGAAGATGAATTCGGGCAAGGAGCTTACCTTGACAAATGTGCTTTATGTCCCAGAGATACGGAAGAATCTCGTGTCGGGATGGATGCTCAACAAGTTTGGATTTCGTCTAGTGTTTTAATCGGACAATTTTGTCTTGTCTAGACGTGGAATGTTTGTTGGAAAGGGCTATGCCCTTAATGGTATGTTTAAAATGAATGTAATGGTTGTAAACCAAAACAAAAGTTTGAATGAAAGTTCTACTTCTACTTACATGATTGAGTCTTCTAATGTTTGGCATGGTAGACTAGGACATGTAAATTTTAATTCATTACGACGTTTAATTAAATTAAACTTGATACCAACATTCTATATCGAGTCCAATCACAAATGCGAGACATGTGTTGAATCCAAAATTACGAGATCATCGTTTAAATCGGTTGAACGAATAAAAGCGGTTCCCACGCGTGGAGGAAATAAGTACTTCATCACGTTTATTGATGATTGTACTAAATATTGCTACGTGTATTTACTTAAAAGTAAAGACGAAGCAATAGAGAAGTTTATCTTATACAAAAACGAAGTTGAGAATCAACTTAAAAAGAAGATAAAAGCTTTGAGAAGCGATCGAGGAGGTGAATATGTTGCACCTTTTGCGGATTTATGCGCAAAAAGTGGCATTGTACATGAGATCACACCTCCTTATTCTCCACAATCAAATGGCGTTGCGGAACGTAAGAACCGCACATTGAAAGAAATGATGAACGCCATGTTGATAAGCTCAGGAGTGAACCGAGAAATGTGGGGGGACGCCATTCTCTCAGCAAACTATCTTTTGAACAAGATACCTTTGAAAAATAGGGACGAAACTCCATATGAGTTATGGAGAAAAAGGAAGCCTTCGTACAAATACTTGAAAGTGTGGCGGTGCCTAGCTAAGGTGATTGTACCACCTTATAAGGCTCTTAGGATAGGACCCAAAACTGTTGATTGCATTTTCATTGGATATGCACATCAAAGTAGCGCACATCGTTTTCTTGTACATGAGTCCAAGAATCCCGATGTACATAAACACACTATCATAGAGGCAAATTCTAACACCGTTTCATATTTTGAGAATGTGTTTCCTATGTTAGGACAAACACATGCGACTTCATTAAGAGCGGTTGATGAAGCAGGTCCAAGTTCATCTACATGGTTAGATGAAGCAGGACCAAGTTCATCTACGAGGTTAGATGAAAGACATGAACGACCCGAGGTCGAGGAGGGTGAGCTTAGACGAAGTAAACGACAAAGGGTCGAAAAATCCTTTGGTCCAGACCTCATGAGCTATATGGTTGAGGGTGAGCCCAATACCTACCGCGAAGCGGTTACCTCCACAGAAGGACCTCAATGGCAAGAAGCAATTAAGAATGAAATTGATTCTATATTTCAAAATCATACTTGGGAGTTAGTAGATCTTCCACCTGGTTATAAACCACTTGGATATCGTTGGATATTCAAAAGGAAGATGAAAGCCGACGGAAGTATTGATAAATACAAGGCAAGGCTAGTGATCAAAGGATTTAGACAAAAGGAGGGTCTAGATTACTTTGATACTTACTCGCCTGTAACGCGAATAACCTCTATATGATTGGTTCTTGCAATTGCGGCTATAAGAAATTTGGAAGTTCACCAAATGGATGTAAAGACCGCATTTCTAAATGGCGATTTAGAAGAAGAAATTTACATGGAACAACCTGAGGGTTTTTCTGCCCCTGGAAACAAGGGTAAAGTATGTAAATTGGTCAAGTCTTTGTATGGCTTGAAGCAAGCTCCAAAACAATGGCACCAAAACTTTGATCATGTCATGATTGACAATGGTTTCAAAATAAATGAGTGCGACAAGTGTGTTTATTTTAAAGACACACCAAGAGGTTATGTGATTTTATGTCTTTATGTAGATGATATGCTTATCATTGGGAGTGATGATAACATGATCAACTCAACGAAAGACATGTTGAAAGCGAGGTTTGACATGAAAGACATGGGTCTCGTGGATGTGATTCTTGGAGTTAAAATCACTAGAACCCAAAATGGTCTTGTGTTGAGTCAATCTCACTACGTGGATAAGATCTTTGGGAAATTCAATTCGGATGATACGAGTGTAGCTCGAACTCCAATTGATAATACCCAACGCCTAAGGAAGAATAGAGGCGAGAGTGTTTCTCAGTTAGAGTACTCAAGGATCATTGGTAGTCTCATGTATCTAATGACATGTACTAGACCCGACTTAGCGTATGCTGTGAGCAGGCTAAGTAGATACACCAGTAATCCGAGCGAGGATCATTGGAAAGCTATCACGAGGGTGCTTAGATACATAAGATACACGAGAGACTATGGATTGCATTATACCCGTGATCCAGCAGTGATCGAAGGATACACTGACACAAACTGGATATCAGATATAAAGGATCAGAGATCAACAAGTGGTTACATGTTTACACTTGCTGGCGCAGCTATAGCTTGGAAGTCTTCCAAGCAAACGGTTATAGCGAGATCCACGATGGAATCCGAATTCGTCGCTTTAGATAAAAGCGGGGAAGAGGCGAATGTATATTGTCGCCTACATAAATGGGGGATTGTTCAAAGACCCCGCGTCTACAAGACCCTAGGAGGCTAAGTATGCTTCACAAAAGGAGGTTCAAAGGTTATACCTACCTATCTTGCAATACTCAACTGTTGAACGTGTATCGTTGAAACTTGATAGATCGATTTCTATTCATGTGGGGGATTGTTGGAAATTTTGTGAAAATAGTATTTTTCACAAATATAGGAAAATGTTTTTTCCTATTTTTGGAGTAGAAATAAATATAATAAAATGAGCGGGTTTTATATATTTATTTGTGGGCTTGTGTTCTATGTCGGAAGAGCTTCGCAACGAACTAAACCACTTCCAAAACGGAGCTAAGATGAATGAGATATCGATGCTCAAAGTTTGGTGTTTGAAACTTAAATGCTGGAAAAAGTGGGAAAGTGGCACCTTGTCCCACATCGGATGAGAGATGGAACTTAAAGGGGTATTTAAATGGGAACTCTCCATCCTTATTGTTTCATGGAAGCACTCACTAGTGTACTCGTGTAGGGTGCGGAGCACCCTAACTCGCACTCGCACTCGCACACGCACTAGCACACGCGCGCGCGCACGTGGTGTGGGCGATGAGGCGCAATGTGGCGCTTTGATGGCGCACTTTGCACTTCGCACGCTTGAGAGCCGCCTTTGTATTTTTGACCGCGTGCGCGTGGTGGAGCACAAGGGTTGCAAGGACCAAGTGGTAGTGGTAGGTGATGTGGCGCATGACGTGGCAGTCATGCGCATGCGCGCGCGAGTACACATGGCATGGGGGCGCGCGGTTGCGCATGGTGCATGGGCACTGAGGTGACGTGTGCGGCGCACCAAAGTGAGCCAAAACGGCGTGACTGTGTGGCATGCTCGTAGAGGCTTAAAGGTGATGTGGCACACGCGTGCAGGTGGGCATGGGACTGAGGCGCACGCGCGCATGAGGGTGCAGACCTGCGCGCCCGCAGAAGGTTCCAGCAGCAGTTAATGCTGTGCAGTTACGTTTCAGCATTCGAAACTGACAAAGTTAATGCGTTTGACTGAGAATTAAGTGACGAATTAAAGTGCATTAAAGACGTCTAATGCAGTTTAATTCTCCCATTTAATTTATTTTTCAGTTTCGAGTTCAATCTGGTGTATAAATAGGAGGCTCCTTTCACCAGATTACACATCAAATTAACCAGCTGTAATCTTTCTCTCTCACAGAATTCTTCATCTTCTCTCAAGCCGCAAGGTACACCTTCGGGTTGGAGTCAGGACCGGCAGTGCAACTGCTTGAGGCTGTTGTATACTGGAAACAAACGTGTTCTCCTGGGAGACACGGAATTTGTTTTAAGGGACCCGTGTCTAACACGATCCTCAGCCAAGAACAGTTTTTCTGTTCGAGTTTTTCTATTCTTGTTTTCTCTTTTTCAGTTGTAATTTGTACTGTAAATTTATTTCATTATGTTTGTTTCAGTATTACAAGTTAATAATAGAATTTTATTTATTTTTACACGAACGGATTCCTACAATCTTAAAACAATTTTTTTAAAACACCGTTCGTGTAGAATCACAAACATATTCTGCTGTGAATTCGAACCAGTTTTGAATTCATACAGGTGTGTTTTAAAAAAACATATTTTATTTCTCTGTTTTGATTCAAAGTAGCGACTTTGTCAAAACAGATCTCTGTTCTTCTACTCCTTCTTTAACTGAGTTCTAAAAACCTACTGTTGTAGTCTTCAAAGTTGGACTTAGAAGCTACACGGCTGGTTTGGCTCACTCATAAAAATAATAAATTAGCACATTTATTATTTTGAAAACAGTTTATTAACTTGTTTTCTTGGAACTTTTCAGAATGTCGACTGAAAACGTGAATACCAGCAACACTAATGTTGTCGTTGTGTAACATCCCTATTTTTATCATATAAGAATTATAGGTTTAACCACTAGTAACTAGTAACTAGTTTATTTTTAATATAAATATTCAACCCAAATAGTTTTAAACACTATTTTATATAGTTTGTTGAAATATTATATTAAACTGGCCTATATATGGGTGACCTTTCTAATAAAATAAAAGTATATAAAAATTTATTAGACAGGTAGTCTACGGGTAAGTTGACTATTAGAAATATGAAGTACCTGGACGGGCACAAGAATCGTTTAATAATTAAACTATAAAAATACATTGTATTTTGAACCTACTCTATTTTTAATGAAACTTGGTTCAAAATATAGATAATATTATTCTCGTTCTAATAACATATTTAGTATTTTCTAGAACGTTAGATTTTATAAGTTATAAGCGCCAAATAAGTGAAGCAGTTAAATTAATAATAATAATAATAAATATAAAACCAATCAAATGGAATTCCATAAATTAGAAGGAACCTGTCATGTCTCATTACCTACTTGGTGTCCATTTCTATAATAATAAATATAATAAAATAATAATAAAATGATTACATATCAAAGTATAGGACATGTATGAGTATACGTGTCTGTACACTAAATTATGGGAATAAAATAATAAAATATGAAGATTCTATAATACATGAATAGGCATCATAGGTGATGCGTGGAAGTCCCATAGACTTTTGAAGATAGACGTGTCTCAAATATGAAAAAGTAGGCCAATCTTTTTCTTAGTATAAATAGGAAGTAGCTTCAGTTGTTTTCAAGTGTTCAATCTCTCTCGAATTCCCTCTCTCTCCATATTTTTTTACTTTTCCCTAAGAATAATAAGGATATGCCTTGTTTTAAGTGTTTTAACTCCAGATCACCGCTACACTTTCCGATTGATCTGAGCCTCATAACATATGTCAGGGCTCTGCCCGACTAAGTTTATTGGGGTTCTGTCTCGGGACATCGGGACAAGGTTGAATTAGGGGTACTATACTTAACACAATTACAAATATATATTTTTTTATATAGCTCAGAAATTATACCCAAAATTCTACCAGAAGGCTTTTTAGTTGAACCCTAAAGTTACAAAGTGGGTCCATTCTCTTTGATCACTATTTATTTCCTTTTTTCTTTATAATATAATTATATTAAAAAATGTCCCAAATCGATCCATAAGTAAAAACCCGGACCCCTGAAACCTCAATCCATATCCAAATTCAAGAAATCAAGATTCCTGGTTCTCAGGCGGGCCGCGTAAAGAACAAGAGAGCCCCTACGTAGGCCGCGTCAACTCTCTGTTGACCGGATAAGTATTCCGAATCCAGTTGTTGACCAGCTGGGGACCCTACGAGTGACTAATCAACCCTAATCGTAGACTGGGCGGCCACGCGGGCCGCGTAAGGGTCGCCTGAGGATTTACGCGGGCCGCGACAGGCCTTAAAATCAGCTATAAATAGCCTAGCTCCTGTGCAGTTCGATGGTGTCGAAATAATTTCACAGAAACTAAGTTTGGCTGTCCAATTTCGAATATTACTCTTAAAATTAGCAAAGCGCTACTACGATGCCGGGTATTAACTCGATCGCTGCTACAATTCAATGTCCGAACGATCTAAACTATCCGATGGATGTTTAAGTGCTATCCTTTGTCATTAGTCATGATTCCGACAGGATGTTTGAGTACACCCGAACTCGGGGAATACTCTGTCATTCGTTGTGACTCCGATGGATGTTTTAGTGATTACACTTTGTCATTCGTTGTGAAGGTTTTAATCTCGTGAGTTATCGTAAATGCTGTATTAGTTACTTACCTAGTTCGTGTGCACTAGGTTACAAGAATAATTAAATAAGCTAAGCTCTATCCATCTGCAATATATCAAGGCTAATCAATAGGCTAAATTCTGCCCGTATGAATCTGCATGATTATAATGTGAGTCATTCTCTTTTTATCAAATTACTTTCAAAAGCATGTTTATTTTCAAAGGTTATAATTACAGGGATTAAGTCTTTGTAGTCACCAAATTACAGCCGGTATGTGGGGTATTGTATACATTACTTTTTCCCGCCACCATTGGACAACGAGTTAGCCAATGGGTGGTCTGACCACAGTCACAGAAATAAGTCTAGTGACAAATACTGTGGGTAGTTGGTTGATATAGAAACAATGTAATCACCCTTAATACTGTAAATTATAACAAATGCGTCGTTTTAAGCAAAATGAATGAACTCAACAGTATTTCCTGCTGACAAAACCTTTTTAAAACGCGTTTCAGGTAATTACAGTAGATTGGAGTAAGAGATGGATATGGCACTGAAAGGCTTCAAGAAGTGGCTTATTTTATTAATTAAATCAAATTAAGAAATGTTGTTTTATGTAATCAAAATTATCTTTATTAAAGCTACCATTGTAAAACATGGGTTTATCCCATCTATTTAATAAATAAAATCCGGTGTTTTCTAAACTCTGATATTTTTCCTAACTCACGATTCTGATGAAATTTCCGCTGCAACGTTTTCAAAATAATCACCGGTACCACGTGGTTGTTCGCGGCTCCCGATTCCGTCCAGGGTGGATCGGGGGACGTGACAGAAGGTGGTATCAGAGCCACTGATTTAAGCCAATAGGTGTTGTGATAATAATACCTAAAGAGTTAGGAGATTGCTATTAACTGGTAGCACACATGATAGCATTTAGACTTGAACTTAAGAAAAGATGCCTTAGAATAAGCTTCGAGATAAGCTAAGTACCTGTGTAAATAAAGTATGATGAATTTTGGTATGCCGTAAGAATGGCGATTAGAACATTGCAGGCAATAGCACTTAATTGCTATTAATTCTTGCTTATTGATATTACTTGGTCTAGAATAATATATGTTACGGGAATACAAATTTCCCTAATTCTGGATAAAAGCCTAATAAAAGAGGCACTTTTAAAGATACTATTTATGGGAAATAGAAAATTTTCTCCGGCAAGACTGGGTATGGTGTAGCAGACTCTCCAGCTTGTCTGGATATAATGTGGTTACCTTTCCGGCGCGAACCGGATAAGACTGGGTATATAATATGTCAAACAAGTGACAAGATTTCCCTAAATAGTATCATGACCTGATATCTGACTTGTTTTTGGAAATATGAATATGTTAAAAACATTGACCTTATAGAAGGTATGTATAATACAGCATGTGAAATATATGATTATATAGATATGTATATCTATAAGGAATTCCAAAAGTCAATTACAAATAAAGCACAATCATATGTGTCTACAATTCTTTATCAGGAATCTCTTTTCTGATATCAAAAATTATTTCGTTTGATCATCTACCTCGTAACTCGAGCGACAATAATAACAGTAGAAACCCATTAAGTTGGGATACCATCAAAAGTGTAAAAATTTCCAAATGCGTTATCATAGACTATTAAACGCAAGTGGACAACATGTAAAGTTGTGCTAATGCACAAGAAAAGACATGAAACTTAAATTATACGTCCACAGACGTCAAAGTATAGCACACACGACTTCCAAGGCAAGACCTTTGGAAAATATAAATTGGGCACGATGAGACCAATACTAATTCCATCAGTAAAAGAACTACTAATAAAAACGAAGCACTTTGCCACACGATCCTATAAACGACATGAGTCTCGCTGAGGTACGTTGTAACAAGATTTCACAACCATCAGTGCACAGTCTAATCAGAGTCATGATTATTGGCACTGCAAAAAGAAGTCACATACTTTTGCAAATCCCCTATTTCATTTTATTCACATTCCCTGGTAATGTCACTTAACAACGGTTATCACACGAAATTCCAGATAAAGTTCTTATATTTCTTTTTCTGACTTCTGCATATAATGAGTTGACTTTCGTGTTTCTACTTACTCTAATGGTCATCATACCATGAGGATTTCTTTCATAGTAACGAATATTGATCTGTTTCATTTCTTGGTAAATCCACACATTACACATGCACTGTTTGTTATGCATGTGGTTCGTTTAATTTATGAAGACCACAGGAGGGCTTCATTCTAAATTGTCATTTTATCCAAAATATCATTCCGCTCTTTGCACTGTGAACCACATTATTGCAAAACGATGACTCTTTGATATCGAGTCAATGAAATTTTGTTAAACCATTAAGGTGAAGAATTTATATTTTTATATATATATGTATAAAAATTAGGCTGAGGTATACTCTCATTTAAGTTTATGTTTAGTTATTTATTATTGATTTTATTATTAGTAATAATATATTAATAGTAGTAGTGTTAGTATTATTTTTAGGTACTAGGGTTATTGTCAAGGAGCAGGTATTGGATAGCCTAGCCTTAGTTAGGCATGGACTGATCACCTATGCTTAAACAAGGCAGCACTAACCAATATCCAACCATGATAATGACTAGTTAATGTATATAAATTAGGTCATCATACTTATTTAGTAAATTTTAATTATATGTAAAAATATTTTTATATATATATAAAAATATATATACTTTGTACTGTAAGGAGAAAACATCTTCAACTATAATAAAGCAAAGTAAAAAAAGCTGAGGTGTCACAAATCTAAGCCTCCTATCCAACGTGTCAACATATGAAGCCTCCTATTTCATTTGATCATATGTGTCATTTTCTGAGTTTTTTTCTTTTTCTTTTTAAAAAACCGAAAGTCAAATATGGGGGAGTGGTTGCAGACAAATGTCAGAGGGGCTATGACTGCTTTCCTCAAACCAGTAATCCCATTCAAAATTCAAATTCAAAGAAAAGAGTATGAGAGAAGAGAGGAGAGAGTTGAAGGGGATCCAGGCATAATCTCTTACCCGTCACGTTCTCTCTGCCCAGTTTCTCTCTCCAGTTTTTCAAAAACATCTCATTCAAAATTCAAATTCATTATTTCCTGGTTTGAGTATGGTCTCAAAGATTTTTTTTTCTGTTGTATTCTTGAAGACTCAATTCAGTCTGCAGTTGGACATAATTTGAATAAGAAAAAGTATACATCAAGTATACTAGATGTGTAGGTAGAAGGCACCTATGGAAAAGTATACAAAGCCAGAGAGAAATCACCGGCAAACTTGTTGCTCTCAAGAAAACTAAACTTCATGAAGATGAAGAAGGCGTTCCGCCTACTACGCTCTGAGAGATCTCGATCCTGCGGATGCTCTCACTTGATCCTCATGTGGTTAAGTATGTCTTTCAATATCATTTGAATCTACAATTCTTTATTATGATGAAAAGTTAGGGTTTATGTGTTCTTTTAGCGATTAATTGAGTATATAGTTTCAAATTTACGCTTATTTTGCGATGATTTATGCTTCAGTTTGTTTAATTACCGATTTTTTGTTGGTATATTCGTGATTAAATCGAAGAGGCCAGATTTAGGGTTTTGATGAGTATATTAGTTCGTTTTGAGATTTATGCTTCTATTTCGTGATTATTTATGCTTCAGTTTGTCTGTATAATGATTATTTGTTTGTATTTTTGTAATCAAATAGAAGAGGTCCGATTTAGGGTTTGAATTAGTGATTTCAAGTTTTTGTTTGAGGTGAAGAGGTCAGATTTAGGCTTTAATCTTGTTAGTTATGTTCAATTGGAATGATGATGATAAAATTAGTGATTTCATGTCTTTGCTTGATGAAAATAAAAGATTACTGGATTAATCTGAAGACAACGATCTTTATGGTTGTTTAGTCATTGAATTGGCATAGGTTATCTGGTTAAACGATATCGTATGATTTGTTTTATACACAAGTTTAGGATATTTTTTATGTGTGTATTCAGTTTAAGGCTGTGAATTTGTGGTTTGAACTAGATTTGGGTTTGCGACTAAGAAGTTAGGGTTCGATTTTGTTAGGTATTCAGTTTAGGACAGTTCCTGGACTCTATTGTGCTTTTGTTGATTTTTGGCTCTTCGAATATCCGTTTCTGTTCTTCAATGTTATCGTTAAGTGACATATTGTTAAAGACTAGCAAACAATTTGTTGCAGCATATTGTGCTTGAATGCAGTCAAAATAGGCCTCTAACTAATATTAGGGACACCAGTTAGGTATTTGTCTTTCTTTTTATTAAACGGTCATATATTTTATTACATATTACTGAATTTTATTTACCTTGCCCAGGTGAAGTTAGAGCAGTGATCAAAGTATTCAATCATCATTCTACCCTTTGCATTGTGGTAATTAGTGTGTTCTTGAGACCTTATAAAGTTCGTGAGAAATATGTAGTATCTACATATTTCATGTTTGGAAGTACAGTTAGAAATTAATAGGTTTATTTGAATTGAAATATGAAAGTATTTTACTTTTGTAAGCAGATCATTGGTAAGCCTATTAGCAATTAGTTGTTGTTTCTTTTGGTAATTGTGATTTAAATTTATATCTTCGTCTATGAAGATTTGCTTTATTTTCGAACCTAAGTTAGATAATATGAAATATTGCTATAACTATATTCTGCTAAGATAGTGAATGCTATGATGGCCTTGTCTTTTGTCAACTGACCCATCTATAAATAAAGGGGTCAAAAGTTCCTTTCATAAAGCATTTTGTTTGTGAATTTGCAGGGGATCTGGGCTAGAGTTATGAGTCAAACATGAGCAAGCCTTGATTATCGGGTAATGGAGTGGGGTACACGGGTATATCACCAAATCCCACACCAGTCCCAATACCGTTGGTGAAAAAGTTGCCATTCAAAGCCAGGTCAAAGTAAGAACACCTCTTCTGTAATCCTGTATGGCTAAGCGTAGTGGTGGGAATATGACATACATTTTCTTATCCGCTCTAATATTCTTATAATAATAATTATTCATTAAACAAAATTTTATACATATATATTATCAGAACAATATATCTGTTCTTTGAAATGTGCAAGTTGTTTAACGGGGCATGTTTTAGGTTCACCTACAAAACATATTTTGTCTACTTACTTTTTTTTTCTATTATTATCACAATAATAGATCAGTCTTTTAGTTAGCCAGTTAAGAGGTCACATGCACTATAACTAATGCAATAAATAAGAATTTTCAAAAGTTATATGACCCATTTTTATCTTTTGATCAGATTAGTTTGAAACAAAAGATAATCAAAATTGCCCCATCTAGTGTAAAAGTTAATTTGTTAATGTTTATCATGATTCAATGTTTGTAGTCCATTGGCGTTGATCTTGATTAGATATGCAAATATCAACAAGCTATTAAGGCCAAATTTAAGAACAAGAGGCGGAAAAAGAGGCCTTCTTTGGAGAAGGAATTGCGTGTAGTGATTGAGAAAAGGGATAAGGTCTATAATAAACGTGAAGAAGGGGTATGTTAGTAATTTCCATTGTTGTGCTTCAGACTTTTAAAAGGCTGTTTTTGATCATTTGTTGTCTTTTTTGTCTTTCCAGAATACTTGCTTTTACCAAAACCGCTCTCTCTTCATTGATGCAAGAAGGTTGGCTACGAGTAAGGATGTTAATGCCCTTATAGAGCTTTCAACCTCAACGGTTTGTTAATCGCCTCCCGGCAATTGTTTTGTACATCATTAGTATAATACTTATATTTCCATTTCATAATGTTTCCAAACACTCTGAACAAGAATCACCAGCCCCTGTTCCTGTTGAAACTAATCAAATCTGTTGTTGACCGAATGATCGAAATATCCTACATGATGAATCCAAAAACAGAATTTAACAAATCCAACAACTTCTCTTACTCTATAGTTGTGGTTGTTGAGCATCCTTACAAAGAGATGTTTGGTGATAGTTCAAACCTCACAGTTACAAAGCCTGTTCCAAGTATCATCACAAATGCTTGCAGCAATGTGAAGTGTGTTGTAGCCGTCTTAACCATGGGATTGGAATTCATTTGTTAGAAATGAAGACAACTCCAGCAAAAACAGGATTGATCAATCCATAAGACAACCACATTTTGTTTCAATGCACGTATTTGGATCTCATGTGAGTTGAACTTATGCTTCTTGAATCTGCCTTGGATTCTTTGTATTTATTTTACTAGATGTATTTTTCATATGGAGAGTCTGTAATTATATTCAAGATTTCTGAATTGGCAGTGGCAATTTTAGGTTATGCTGGCAGATACAAGGAACAATAATGGAACCTCAACAGCTTAAACATTATAATTTTTGAACAATTGTTGTCCACTTTGTTGATTATGTGCTCTAATGATAGTTCAAGAGCCAGCTATAACAGAAGGTGCAAAAAAATGGAATGATCCTTCCACTATAAATGTAGTTTTTCTTTTCGAGTGTAAATATAGAATTGGCTCTTTCGTCTTTACCGTTGTTCTTATGTAACAAGAGAAATATGATGATCCTCATAATGCTAAATATTATGTGTAAGCAAGAATTGCGTCTTCATTTATGCTAAATTTCGTCTTTACCGTTGTTCTTATGTAACAAGAGGGTGTGAAATGACAAAAATACCCTTATTATAAAACAAAATAACTTAATAGATTTATTTATTTGTAAGACCCACTCATTTATTTAGTTTACACATATTGTTGATAAACTCTGTTTTTCAAACACACCAAAATCATTTTTTGCGAAAAATAAGATTAATTGATTTTTTTGTTAAAAGTTGGAAGATCTCTTTTCGAAAAACAACAATCAAAAGGTGAAAAAATGACTAACCACAGGGACTATCCGAACATTTAACTCTAATATTTAATTAAACTAATATAGTTTGAAAATATTTGTGAATTTGAAGGTTTATATAACTTGAAAAAAGCTTTTTTATAAAAAAAAGATTTTACCGTTTAATGGTCACATTCACATCCTAATGCTTTTTTGTGGCCGGTGGAGATTGTGGGAATCCCATGAAGTTCAAATTTATGCGGTTTTGGGTTCGATTTCCATAAAAGGGGTTTTCTCATATTTATTGGGTTTTCTCCTGAATGGGTGAAAACATGGGTCTTAGCATGAAGAGATATCAGGTTATAAATCATACAAAAAAATACTTTTATAGATACAGATTTTTTTTAACACAACCCATAACCCGTGAAGCTCACGGGTATATAACCTAGTATTTTCATAAAACAATACAAGAATTAGAGGGACGAATAAAATTATATAAATAATTGTCTATCACATGTTTTATGGTAACTATGTACCGTAACGCTCTGGCAAGAAAATGACCATATAAGAATAATATGGTAGTCATCAACTACGTTGGGTTAGGGGAACATTGTACTATATAAGAATAGTCCCCGTTTTCACTTATTTACAACATTTGTAAATACATTCACAATGTTATATGATTTCAAAATGAAAATAAGTAATCACATAGAATCGACCCATTAAGTGTTATATATTTACAAAATATTTTACAAATACTTTTGTACAATAAATATTTTTACACCTTTATTTACAACTTTCATTTAACGTTATAAATAATAGTGATTTCTTTTACAAAATAATAATACTAAAATATTTTGTAAATAACTTTATTACGGTGTTTTGTAATATATATTACATAGTAAATATAAGTTATTTTACATAGTATAGTAAAATACTAAAATGATATTTATTTAAAAGTGGTGACCATTTACATATAGTAAAAAAATACGTAACAAATAATATATATTATATAGTATTTACATTTGATATGTAAGATACGGTTTAGACAGAGACACAAATAATATATATTACAAATATAATATAATGATTGGTCATGCCAAAACAACTTATTCTTATTATATTTTGATCTCTAGGACATAGTATGAAAAATATAGTCACTAATAGTGTACTGTCACATTGTTTCACAAATTAAAACAATTTAGAACTCTAAACAAGGATACCCCAACTCTATTGTCTTTTGGTATATTTTTGCAATTCACTCATCTCAACACTTTAATTTTCTCATATCATAAATATTTGACAAATCATTTTTCATGCTTTTATTTCATTTTGAACCTGTCAATTCTAAGTCTTCCTCAGTTGACAATCAAAGTAAGCTTTCTTTTGACAAAGAATTTTATTAATTCTAAAAATTCTTCACATTTATTTTAAATATCTATTAATCGTATATCTTTTGGCTTGAACCTAGTCATCTTGAAAATTATATCATTTCATCTCATTCATTTGTCATCGATTTCTTGAACTAATTCAGTTAAACCATTGAGTCCTACTTATTATATAACTCATATTCACAAAATTAGATATTTTGATTCTGTGTCATCTACCTTAAATATTGTTTCTATTGACTAAAATATAACATAAGTCTAAAAGAAATATCGTAACCCAAATCTCGAGGACGAGATTTAAAACAAGGTGGGGAGAATGTAACATCCCTATTTTTATCATATAAGAATTATAGGTTTAACCACTAGTAACTAGTAACTAGTTTATTTTTAATATAAATATTCAACCCAAATAGTTTTAAACACTATTTTATATAGTTGGTTGAAATATTATATTAAATTGGCCTATATATGGGTGACCTTTCTAATAAAATAAAAGTATATAAAAATTTATTAGACAGGTAGTCTACGGGTAAGTTGACTATTAGAAATATGAAGTACCTGGACGGGCACAGGAATCGTTTAATAATTAAACTATAAAAATACATTGTATTTTGAACCTACTCTATTTTTAATGAAATTTGGTTCAAAATATAGATAATATTATTCTCGTTCTAATAACATATTTAGTATTTTCTAGAACGTCAGATTTTATAAGTTATAAGCGCCAAATAAGTGAAGCAGTTAAATTAATAATAATAATAAATAGGCAATTTGGAAAATAATAATCCCATCTTTCTGAAATTGGCCGATAATAATCCCAAGTCAGTTATTAGCCAATAATAATCCGACCTCGTCCAACTATTTTGTAAAATAGTCCGCCGTTAAAATAGCTTAACGGAGTTAAGTGTTTTTCCGAATTACAAACCGATGTTTTAGGGCTTTTGATCAGAACGAGGATACGAGTCGATTGATGTAAAACTTACCTCGAAATACTGCCCTCAACCCACGAAAACGGTGCTTCAATTCGGGTGTTTAACTTCCAATTAACAAAATTCAAGCCATTTCGAACACAATTTCGAGGTAAGTTTTACATCAATCGACTCATATCCTCGTTCTGATCAAAAGCCCTAAAACATCGGTTTGTAATTCGGAAAAACACTTAACTCCGTTAAGCTTATTTTAACGGCAGACTATTTTACAAAAAAATTGGACGAGATCGGATTATTATTGGCTAATAACTGACCTGGGATTATTATCGGACAATTTTAGAAAGATGGGGTTATTATTTTCCAATTTGCCTAATAAATATAAAACCAATCAAATGGAATTCCATAAATTAGAAGGAACCTGTCATGTCTCATTACCAACTTCGTGTCCATTTCTATAATAATAAATATAATAAAATAATAATAAAATGATTACATATCAAAATATAGGACATGTATGAGTATACGTGTCTGTATACTAAATTAAGGGAATAAAATAATAAAATATGAAGATTCTATAATACATGAATAGGCATCATAGGTGATGCGTGGAAGTCCCATAGCCTTTTGAAGATAGACGTGTCTCAAATATGAAAAAGTAGGCCAATCTTTTTCTTAGTATAAATAGGAATTAGCTTTAGTTGTTTTCAAGTGTTCAATCTCTCTCGAATTCCCTCTCTCTCCATATTTTTTTACTTTTCCCTAATAATAATAAGGCTATGCCTTGTTTTAAGTGTTTTAACTCCAGATCACCGCTACCCTTTCCGATTGATCTGAGCCTCATAACATATGTCAGGGCTCTGCCCGACTAAGTTTATTGGGGTTCTGTCTCGGGACATCGGGACAAGGTTGAATTAGGGGTACTATACTTAACACAATTACAAATATATATTTTTATATAGCTCAGAAATTATACCCAAAATTCTAACAGGAGCCTTTCTAGTTGAACCCTAAAGTTACAAAGTGGGTCCATTCTCTTTTCTCACTATTTATTTCCTTTTTTCTTTATAATATAATTATATTAAAAAATGTCCCAAATCGATCCATAAGTAAAAACCCGGACCCCTGAAACCTCAATCCATATCCAAATTCAAGAAATCAAGATTCCTGGTTCTCAGGCGGGCCGCGTAAAGAACAAGAGAGCCCCTACGCGGGCCGCGTCAACTCTCTGTTGACCGGATAAGTATTCCGAATCCACGTGTTGACCAGCTGGGGACTCTACGAGTGACTAATCAACCCTAATCGTAGATTGGGCGGCCACGCGGGCCGCGTAAGGGTCGCCTGAGGATTTACGCGGGCCGCGACAGGCCTTAAAATCAGCTATAAATAGCCTAGCTCCTGTACAGTTCGATGGTGTCGAAATAATTTCACAGAAACTAAGTTTGGCTGTCCAATTTCGAATATTACTCTTAAAATTAGCAAAGCGCTACTACAATGCCGGGTATTAACTCGATCGCTGCTACGATTCAATGTCCGAACGATCTAAACTATCCGATGGATGTTTAAGTGCTATCCTTTGTCATTAGTCGTGATTCCGACAGGATGTTTGAGTACACCCAAACTCGGGGAATACTCTGTCATTCGTTGTGACTCCGATGGATGTTTTAGTGATTACACTTTGTCATTCGTTGTGAAGGTTTTAATCTCGTGAGTTATCGTAAATGCTGTATTAGTTACTTACCTAGTTCGTGTGCACTAGGTTACAAGAATAATTAAATAAGCTAAGCTCTATCCATCTGCAATATATCAAGGCTAATCAATAGGCTAAATTCTGCCCGTATGAATCTGCATGATTATAATGTGAGTCATTCTCTTTTTATCAAATTACTTTCAAAAGCATGTTTATTTTCAAAGGTTATAATTACAGGGACTAAGTCTTTGTAGTCACCAAATTACAGCCGGTATGTGGGGTATTGTATACATTACTTTTTCCCGCCACCATTGGACAACGAGTTAGCCAATGGGTGGTCTGACCACAGTCACAGAAATAAGTCTAGTGACAAATACTGTGGGTAGTTGGTTGATATAGAAACAATGTAATCACCCTTAATACTGTAAATTATAACAAATGCGTCGTTTTAAGCAAAATGAATGAACTCACCAGTATTTCCTGCTGACAAAACCTTTTTAAAACGCGTTTCAGGTAATTACAGTAGATTGGAGTAAGAGATGGATATGGCACTAAAAGGCTTCAAGAAGTGGCTTATTTTATTAATTAAATCAAATTAAGAAATGTTGTTTTTTGTAATCAAATTTATCTTTATTAAAGCTACCATTGTAAAACATGGGTTTATCCCATCTATTTAATAAATAAAATCCGGTGTTTTCTAAACTCTGATATTTTTCCTAATTCACAATCCTGATGAAATTTCCGCTGCAACGTTTTCAAAATAATCACCGGTACCACGTGGCTGTTCGCGGCTCCCGATTCCGTCCAGGGTGGATCGGGGGACGTGGCACGTTGGTACCCCTGCCAACACTGTGGGAGCGTCCACAGTGGCAAATCATGCTGAAAGACCCGAGAAGTTCTCGGGTCTCCACTTCAAAAGGTGGCAACAGAAGATGTTCTTCTACTTGACCACCATGAACCTTGCGAGGTTCTTGACGGAAACCGCTCCCCAACCTGCGGAAGGGGAGACCAACGCTCAGGCTCTGAGCGCGGTAGAGGCTTGGAAGCACTCGGATTTCATATGTCGAGGCTATGTACTCAACGGTCTCTCGGATGCACTGTATAATGTGTACTATAATATCAAGACTTCCAAAGAATTATGGGAGTCCTTGGATAAAAAGTACAAAAGGGAGGATACAGGAACAAAGAAATTTGTTGTCGCCCGTTTCTTGGACTTCAAAATGGTTGATAACAAGACTGTTATGAACCAAGTCCAAGAGTTGCAGATTATACTTCATGACATCCATGCTGAGGGAATGGTACTTAGGGAGACTTTTCAAGTGGCAGCCATGATCGAGAAATTACCTCCTGCTTGGTTGGATTTTAAGAATTATCTTAAACACAAGCGAAAGGAAATGACTATTGAGGAACTTGTCGTCCGTTTTCGTATAGAAGAGGACAACAGGGTGGCCCAAAAGGACAACATGGTGGAAGTTGGGGAGTCCTCAAAGGGCAAGAAAGGCAAGGGTAAAAAGGACAACAAAGGGAAAGCAAAGGTTAACAACCTTGGACCGAAAAAGGGGGCTGTGAAAAAGAAGCCTGCGCCTATCCAAGGTACTTGTTACAATTGTAATGAGACGGGGCACCGTGCTAACCAATGCAAGAAACCTAAGCGTGAGCGTGCGCACATGGTTGATGAGGATGGTATGCCTCTGATTGCAATGATAACCGAGGAAGCGGCTATGATTGAAGAAGTCAACGCGATGGGTGAAAACCCAAAAGGATGGTTCGTTGACACGGGTGCAACCCGCCATGTTTGTGGAGACAAGGCTCTTTTCTCTACATTCAAGGAAGCGTCGGGTGAAGAAAAACTTTATATGGGGAATAAAGCTACCGCAAGCATCAAGGGGGAAGGCACGGTCGTCTTGAAGATGACTTCGGGCAAGGAGCTTACCTTGACAAATGTGCTTTATGTCCCAGAGATACGGAAGAATCTCGTGTCGGGATGGATGCTCAACAAGTTTGGATTTCGTCTAGTGTTTTAATCGGACAATTTTGTCTTGTCTAGACGTGGAATGTTTGTTGGAAAGGGCTATGCCCTTAATGGTATGTTTAAAATGAATGTAATGGTTGTAAACCAAAACAAAAGTTTGAATGAAAGTTCTACTTCTACTTACATGATTGAGTCTTCTAATGTTTGGCATGGTAGACTAGGACATGTAAATTTTAATTCATTACGACGTTTAATTAAATTAAACTTGATACCAACATTCCATATCGAGTCCAATCACAAATGCGAGATATGTGTTGAATCCAAAATTACGAGATCATCGTTTAAATCGGTTGAACGAATAAAAGCGGTTCCCACGCGTGGAGGAAATAAGTACTTCATCACGTTTATTGATGATTGTACTAAATATTGCTACGTGTATTTACTTAAAAGTAAAGACGAAGCAATAGAGAAGTTTATCTTGTACAAAAATGAAGTTGAGAATCAACTTAAAAAGAAGATAAAAGCTTTGAGAAGCGATCGATGAGGTGAATATGTTGCACCTTTTGCGGATTTATGCGCAAAAAGTGGCATTGTACATGAGTGTACACCTCCTTATTCTCCACAATCAAATGGCGTTGCGGAACGTAAGAACCACACATTGAAAGAAATGATGAACGCCATGTTGATAAGCTCAGGAGTGAACCGAGAAATGTGGGGGGACGCCATTCTCTCATCAAACTATCTTTTGAACAAGATACCTTTGAAAAATAGGGACGAAACTCCATATGAGTTATGGAGAAAAAGGAAGCCTTCGTACAAATACTTGAAAGTGTGGGGGTGCCTAGATAAGGTGATTGTACCACCTCCTAAGGCTCTTAGGATAGGACCCAAAACTGTTGATTGCATTTTCATTGGATATGCACATCAAAGTAGCGCACATCGTTTTCTTGTACATGAGTCCAAGAATCCCGATGTACATAAACACACTATCATAGAGGCAAATTCTAACACCGTCTCATATTTTGAGAATGTGTTTCCTATGTTAGGACAAACACATGTGACTTCATCAAGAGCGGTTGATGAAGCAGGTCCAAGTTCATCTACATGGTTAGATGAAGCAGGACCAAGTTCATCTACGAGGTTAGATGAAAGACATGAACGACCCGAGGTCGAGGAGGGTGAGCTTAGACGAAGTAAACGACAAAGGGTCGAAAAATCCTTTGGTCCAGACTTCATGAGCTATATGGTTGAGGGTGAGCCCAATACCTACCGCGAAGCGGTTACCTCCACAGAAGGACCTCAATGGCAAGAAGCAATTAAGAATGAAATTGATTCTATATTGCAAAATCATACTTGGGAGTTAGTAGATCTTCCACCTGGTTGTAAACCAGTTGGATATCGATGGATATTCAAAAGGAAGATGAAAGCCGACGGAAGTATTGATAAATACAAGGCAAGGCTAGTGATCAAAGGATTTAGACAAAATGAGGGTCTAGATTACTTTGATACTTACTCGCCTGTAACGCGAATAACCTCTATACGATTGGTTCTTGCAATTGCGGCTCTAAGAAATTTGGAAGTTCACCAAATGGATGTAAAGACCGCATTTCTAAATGGCGATTTAGAAGAAGAAATTTATATGGAACAACCTGAGGGTTTTTCTGCCCCTGGAAACAAGGGTAAAGTATGTAAATTGGTCAAGTCTTTGTATAGCTTGAAGCAAGCTCCCAAACAATGGCACCAAAAGTTTGATCATGTCATGATTGACAATGGTTTCAAAATAAATGAGTGCGACAAGTGTGTTTATTTTAAAGACACACCAAGAGGTTATGTGATTTTATGTCTTTATGTAGATGATATGCTTATCATTGGGAGTGATGATAACATGATCAACTCAACGAAAGACATGTTGAAAGCGAGGTTTGACATGAAAGACATGGGTCTCGCGGATGTGATTCTTGGAGTTAAAATCACTAGAACCCAAAATGGTCTTGTGTTGAGTCAATCTCACTACGTGGATAAGATCCTTGGGAAATTCAATTCGGATGATACGAGTGTAGCTCAAACTCCAATTGATAATACCCAACGCCTAAGGAAGAATAGAGGCGAGAGTGTTTCTCAGTTAGAGTACTCAAGGATCGTTGGTAGTCTCATGTATCTAATGACATGTACTAGACCCGACTTAGCGTATGCTGTGAGCAGGCTAAGTAGATACACCAGTAATCCGAGCGAGGATCATTGGAAAGCTATCACGAGGGTGCTTAGATACATAAGATACACGAGAGTCTATGGATTGCATTATACCCGTGATCCAGCAGTGATCGAAGGATACACTGACGCGAACTGGATATCGGATATAAAGGATCACAGATCAACAAGTGGTTACGTGGTTACACTTGCTGGCGCAGCTATAGCTTGGAAGTCTTCCAAGAAAACGGTTATAGCGAGATCCACGATGGAATCCGAATTCGTCGCTTTAGATAAAAGCGGGGAAGAGGCGAAGTGGCTACGTCAATTTGTGGAAGATATTCCAAGAGGGCCAAAGCCGTTGACGGCAATCTGCATACATTGTGACAATCAGTCTGCTCTGGCTAGAGCATAAAGCATGATGTACAATGGCAGATCAAGGCACATTCGACGTAGACACAACACGGTATGACAACTTATCTCAACGGGTGTGATCTCAGTTGACTATGTTAGGTCAAATGAGAACATCGGGGACCCGTTAACAAAAGGCTTAAGCACAGATAAGGTGTATAGGTTGTCAAGAGGAATGGGACTAAGCCCATAGATGAATGGAATATGAGGGAAACCTAACCTAGTTGACTGGAGATCCCAAGATCTAGGTTCAATAGGCAAACTTAATCATAAACCCAAAGGGAGTCACTGTAGGGGGTGCCCCAAAATTCATAAAGGGAGTAGTATACTTCCTAGTCCATTCCAATCAGTGACATGAAGTAAGGTTAAGCATGTTGAGGTTAAGGATTTTGAGTAAATCCAAATTAACCATGATGCTTTTAATGATTCAGAGGAATCACCTATGTTAGAGAGAAGTGGGGTCGCTTCGAATGGATTTGTGGGAAGGCGCAAATCCTAGAGCTCTCACAGAACCAGGAACGTGTTCCATGACCATAAACGGACACAACCATGAGGTCTTGACTCGACTAGGGAGAGTATTGTGTGAATGTATATTGAAGCCTACATAAATGGGGGATTGTTCAAAGACCCCGCGTCTACAAGACCCTAGGAGGCTAAGTATGCTTCACAAAAGGAGGTTCAAAGGTTATACCTACCTATTTTGCAATACTCAATTGTTGAACGTGTATCGTTGAAACTTGATAGATCGATTTCTATTCATGTGGGGGATTGTTGGAAATTTTGTGAAAATAGTATTTTTCACAAATATAGGAAAATGTTTTTTCCTATTTTCGGACTAGAAATAAATATAATAAAATGAGCGGGTTTTATATATTTATTTGTGGGCTTGTGTTCTATGTCGGAAGAGCTTCGCAACGAACTAAACCACGTCCAAAACGGAGCTAAGATTAATGAGATATCGATGCTCAAAGTTTGGTGTTTGAAACTTAAATGCTGGAAAAAGTGGGAAAGTGGCACCTTGTCCCACATCGGATGAGAGATGGAACTTAAAGGGGTATTTAAGTGGGACCTCTCCATCCTTATTGTTTCATGGAAGCACTCACTAGTGTACTCATGAAGGGTGCGGAGCACCCTAACTCGCACTCGCACTCGCACACGCGCGCGCGCGCATGGTGTGGGCGATGAGGCGCAATGTGGCGCTTTGATGGCGCACTTTGCACTTCGCACGCTTGAGAGCCGCCTTTGTATTTTTGACCGCGTGCGCGTGGTGGAGCACAAGGGTTGCAAGGACCAAGTGGTAGTGGTAGGTGATGTGGCGCATGACGTGTCAGTCATGCGCATGCACGCGCGAGTACACATGGCATGGGGGCGCGCGGTTGTGCATGGTGCATGGGCACTGAGGTGACGTGCGCGGCGCACCAAAGTGAGCTAAAACGGTGCGACTGTGTGGCGTGCTCGTAGAGGCTTACAGGTGACGTGGCACACGCGTGCAGGTGGGCATGGGACTGAGGCGCACGCGCGCATGGCAGTGAGCCAAATGGACGCACCGCGCATGAGGGTGCAGACCTGCGCGCGCGCAGAAGCTTCCAGCAGCAGTTAATGCTGTGCAGTTACATTTCAGCATTCGAAACTGACAAAGTTAATGCGTTTGACTGAGAATTAAGTGACGAATTAAAGTGCATTAAAGACGTCTAATGCAGTTTAATTCTCCCATTTAATTTATTTTTCAGTTTCGAGTTCAACCTGGTGTATAAATAGGAGGCTCCTTTCACCAGATTACACATCAAATTAACCAGCTCTAATCTTTCTCTCTCACAGAATTCTTCATCTTCTCTCAAGCAGCAAGGTACACCTTCGGGTTGGAGTCAAGACCGGCAGTGCAACTGCTTGAGGCTGTTGTATCCTGGAAACAAACGTGTTCTCCTAGGAGACACGAAATTTGTTTTAAGGGACCCGTGTCTAACACGATCCTCAGCCAAGAACAGTTTTTCTGTTCGAGTTTTTCTGTTCTTGTTTTCTCTTTTTCAGTTGTAATTTTACTGTAAATTTATTTCATTATGTTTGTTTCACTATTATAAGTTAATAATAGAATTTTATTTATTTTTACACGAACGGATTCCTACACCTTCGTTGCAGCCTTTTGAGTCCGTACAAGTCGTTTCCAGCGAAGAAAGCATAGTGCTCTTCATCCGCTCCATCTCGTTCTGCTCCAACATGCCTGCTTGTTCCTTCATCCTTGTCTAAACTCTTGCTTCGTCTAGGTTCTGCAACATCTTCCTTGATTTCCTTCTCGGCTACCACTTGTTGGGTTGATTTGAATTTATAATAGTAAACTAGTACATCTAAGTACATAGCATACACTAGTCTCATAAATTCTCCTTCATTGTATTCGAAACCCATATCTTTGGCAATTATTGCCCACAGATTGTTCTCAGTTATTCTTTGGTGACCCCCTCCCTTTTAACAGTCACATAAAGGTCCAACAGACTCACTTTCCGATTATCTGCAGCATATGCCGGAAGAGGTCTTGTGGTGATTTCTAATTTGTCTTTAAGAAACCAATCAACCATCTCCTCAAACTTCTTTTCTATACAATACTTGTATTTGCTAACATAACTGTCATCTTCTAGCATGTCTAGAAGGGCTTTGCAGTCTTGGAAGTCATTGAATGACATTGCTTGAATTATCAAGACATTCTAATCAGGTTCGTTCGATGATATATTCAGGCTTTCAAAGTACTGGTTTAAATATTCCGTTTTGAAAGTTTCATAATCCGGTTAGGACTTCAACATTAATTCCTTCTCTCTTATACCAATTTCATCTTCTCTAGTGAAACCAGATATATCATTCTTCTTATTCATGACAGGGACATTAAACGTAGGAAAGATCTTGCATGAATCGCCTGTAAACTTAACCGTGTACCCTTGGGTGATTAATTGATCCAAACTAAGTATGTTTCTATCAATGTCAGGAGTAAAGAAAACGCTTTGTATTCGAATTCTTTCAGATCCTGTCATTAATTCAACAACCCCTATTCCTTTTACGAAATAGAAGTTATTTTCACCGGTTTGTGTTTCCACATTAAACATACTTTTAATTTGTTTGAACATGTCTAAGTTTCCGGAGTAGTGCCTTTTAAAATATTTACTAACGTACCATATTTCGGACCAGAAACCGCCGTCAGTGCCGGTCACCATATACTCCATTCTCTGATCATGTTGTTTACCATCATCTGCTTCTTTCTGTTGTTGAGTCCATGTGTTAATTGCTAGACGAATGAGTTGTGTAGCCTCATCGTTTTCTTTCGCCTTGCATGATGAAATCTGATGGCCCGGTTTGTTGCAATAATAACATTTCCTCTGCAACCATCTTATTTCCTTCTTCTCGTCGGAGCAATGTTTACACGGCAGGGTTGATGATGTCTCCATAAGATCTTCATCACTTTCGGTAGTGGCTCTGATACCACATTGTTGGATATTGAATACTTGTGCAGCGGAAGTTGTTTGAATATGAGGATTCATGACGTTTGATATGAGAGTGTGCAGTGAACAAGGATTTGTAGACAAGTATTGAAAGGATAATTTCGGTTGTGAAATGTCTTGGTGCCGGTTATCTTTTCCGGCAATCCATATATATATATATATATATTGGCGGTTGTTATCAGTTGGTTTTGGATTGTTACAACCGTTTGAAACGGTGCCAACCAAAACCAACATAACCGTTCATAGAATACATCGTTACATATACATATAGTTATAGCATTCGAATATTAATTACATACATAACATAAATTAAGTTTAGAGTAAACTGCAATTTTACCCCCTGGGGTTTAGGGCAATTGGCATGTCTACCCCCTAAGGAAATAATTGCAATTTTAACCCCCAACGTTTGCTGTTATGTCGCAACTTTACCCCCCGGCGTCAAAGTTGTTAACAGATCTGTTAACTATGACTTGAAATGACTATATTACCCTTCAATTTTACCCCCAACATTCCTGTTATGTCGCACAATTACCCCCCACCTCCACCACCACCCACCTCCACCACCATCAGCCTCCACCACCCACCTGGTTATAAGTAAACCACCAATTAAACACCCACCTTTTTTCTTTCATGTTTATGACGTACGAGAAGGGCGGAACCAAACGCCCCCTTTCCAATTTGCTCAAGCACTTCGTACTGGTCCATGTAGCTAGCAGTGCATTACAGTTATGGAGACTTGAGGATTCTTATCCCGCTCATGCATTCAACAAAATGGACCCTGTAAGCATACAATAATTAAGATACTCAAAACAAATTCCTATAATAGATAACAAGAGATACATAAAAACGCAGTAGCATAGGCCATGTAATACAAGCATCTTTGCACAATAAGGCAATATTTTTTAAATAGAAGTTCAAGAAAACAGAAGATATGCAACTACTAGGGCACACTTGAACGTTTGTGATGCCATTTAACTTTAATTCATTACAAATATAGAAACGTTAAGCATACTGGCATAAGACAATGTTGTATATCTTAACCCCTCACCACAATCTGTAAACACATAAATGTGAAACTAAGTGGCTTAGAAAACAGTAAGAAGAACACGTTAACAATTTAATAGACCGCTTCTACATTTAACAACAATGCTTCCCTTCATCCACTATTAATAATTATCATAATGAAGAAACTAACAACCAAGTACTTGTAATAAAAAGACTGTGACTCCATGTCTTAAATAATTCCTCCAGGATTCTTCAAACTAAACAAAATTCGAAAGGATGCTACTCAAACAGTAATATGCATCTCAACCACCGTTAATAAACATCAAAATGCAAATAAAATAATAATAATAACTGAGGCTAAAATAGCTAAAATAGGTCACAATGTAACTACAATTCCACACTACTGTTGCAAAATGATGACTTAATTGTTGGAAGTTTGGTGTGAATGGAAAGTCTCAAGTGGTAAAACCATCTTGTCCCACATTGGTGTGGGAACAAAAGATAAGGCAATTTATAAGGCAAAAGCTTCACCAAGCAATTGTAATCTTATGACATGTTTTACCACAAGTCTTACCCGCGCGCTCAGGGGGGGTGCAAAAAATTGAGTTTCGGAACTGCAAGCTGGTTGAACTCGTGCGTGCTGCGGACACGAATGCAGCTCCGAAAACCCGGGCCCGAGTGAGGCCAGTTTTTGCACAGACTCGTAACTGTTACTCTCGTTTTTAATGATCATCATTATTTTCAGGTTATGATTTCGTTTTAATGATCATTATGTTTCAGTTTTAAAACTGATACAATAATTGCAATAATGACCATTATTCTAGTCTTTAATGTGCTGCAATGATGATGAGAACACAGTTACGGTTTTATGGCTATAAAACCAAACCATTTGATTCAGTTTAGACACACCGAAATCAATCTCTTCTCTCTCGATCTCTCTACAACATTCTCCGGTTTTCTTTTCAGGCAAGTGCTCAAGTCCGGCAGTGCGCGGTGCTGCTTCGAACCGGCGTACCCTGGGAACAGACAACGAATCTGTTTAAGGGAATTGTGTCAAACACAAGCCCGGTTCACTCGTTTACTGTTTCTTAAATTTTATTACATTCTGTCCAGTTTCTATTCAATTCTTTTATACAGGTTTTCTAACAAATCACACAAGCAGATACTACCTTTGAATCTAACATCGAGAGATCCAAAGCAAATTACACAAATAACAGCATATAAGCTCACAGCACAACACTTTTAACCAAAATTAAGCACGAATGAAGTTAAAACACCAAATGCGAGATTATAATATGCAAAAACTAATCAGAAGCAAACTAAATGCTAAAAAAAGAATCTGAAAACAACTTCAAATGCATCGGAAACCATACCGACATATGAAAAACGAATTCAAATGCTGGTATAGTGACTGAATCGAGGTGAAATAGTAGAAAATGATTGAAGTTTATACCCGAGAAGGTGAATTTGAAGAGGAAATTGAAGCGGAGCAATGAAGAACAGTTGAAGATGAAGATTATTAGTATCGGAGATGATGGTGGAGGCTGATGGTGGTGGAGGTGGGTGGTGGTGGGGGTGGGGGTGGGGGGTAATTGTGCGACATAACAGGAATGTTGGGGTGTAAAATTGAAGCATAATATAGTCATTTCAAGTCATAGTTAACAGATCTGTTAACAACTTTGATGGCAGGGGGTAAAGTTGCGACATAACAGCAAACGTTTGGGGGTAAAATTGCAATTATTTCCTTAGGGGGGTAGACATGCCAATTTCCCTAAACCCCAGGGGTAAAATTGCAGTTTACTCTTAAGTTTATATTCACTAATACGAACAATACGAACTTTTTTTGAAGCATTTTTCAGGAAATAATGACTTGAATGAAGATGCAACTACACCTATGGCATACACGGCAGAACAAGGTAATGAATATAATGATTGGGTGATAGACTGGTGATCGACCGAGCATATCACTTACAAAGATGAGATCTTACAAAACAAGACCCATAACCGGATTGAAACTCCGGTGCTCATTCCCAACGGGAATGCTATACCCGTTGAAGGAAGAGGGGAGTGTATTTTACCGGGAGGAATAAAAATAAAAAATGTCTTATACATTCCCAAATTCACCTGTAATCTTTTGTCGGTAAGTCGTTTAAGTAACGACCTCCAAACTGCCATAACATTTTTTTCCCGATTTTTGTGTTGTGCAGAAACTTCACACGAGGAACTTGATTGGTGCGGGTAATTGCAAGGGTGGTCTCTACCGAATGGGAATGATTGGGAAAGAAAGGAAGGCCATGATGACTACTATTGATACGTGGCACAAAAGGCTTGGACACGCTTCCGGTGACAAACTCTCTCAAATTGATTTTCTTAGTAAATCTGTTTTCAATAAAAGGTGCGACTTTTGTTCAAGAGCAAAACATACCAAAGAACCTTTTCCTATTGGTGGCATTAAAAGTCATAGTTGTTTTGAGCTTTTACATTGTGATATTTGGGGAAAGTATCGGTTTCCTACTCACTCGGGGGCAAGATATTTTTTGACTATTGTTGATATTTTAGTAGATTCGTTTGGGTATTTTTTTCTAAAGTTAAAATATCAAGCAAGCAAGTTGCTAACAGACTTTCATAAAATGGTACACACCCATTTTAGAAAATTGATAAAAAGAATTAGGTGTGACAATGATGGCGAGTTTACGTCAAATGCCATGTTGAAATTTTATATTGAACAAGGATTTCTTCTTGAGACTACCTGTCCACACACCCCACAATAGAACGGGGTCGTTGAACGAAAACATAGACACATAATTGAAACTGCTCGGTATTGCGCACTATGCACTTAATTTCGCAAAGTAAGGATTTTAAGCGTTTCAATTAATTTTTCTTCACGAATATGATTAAAAATAGGATTTTAATCATAATGGAACATTTTTAGGATTTTAACATTATCCGGGTGGTCACCGACATTCGTTTCGCATTTTGTTTGTTACGCGATATGCGCTTATCTTATTATTGCCAACATAATATTTAACAAAGTTTGTATTTTCCAACACAACAAATACCACATATTAATAAAATACTGCCTTTATTTATTCATTACACGTGTCACACTAGTACGGTACTGGCTCAAAATAGTCGGGTGTCACACCTAGCAAAACTATGAGATTTGAGAGAGACCATGCGATACATGTTAAATTGTTGATATGACATACATGATAGAAAGTTGAACTGCTTGACTTACAAACAATGTGATTGTTAATCTATGTCTTATGCATGTTAGTAATTGACCAATGAAAGTCAATGTGACATAGGAGTTGGAAATGATTGTTAAAATGAATGATCATGTATGCTAACAATAATGTGAATGTGGTGACCTGAAAGGATATGAAGCACGTCAAGATGGACTCAAGCACGAAAAGCTAACGAGTCAGGAAAAGGCAAGGAAACAAGCAAGAACAAGGACTCGAGGTAAGTGACTTGTGAACTAATCTCTCAGTTTGATATATTTATGTTTAGGTGTAATTGTGGAATGAAAAGCAAGAATGGATAAGTAATTTATAGTACGACAACGTTATGAGATGTTGTTAAGTAGGCATGGATGGTTCATTAAGCAACAAGGAAAGTAGTTGGGATAAACGGGTCAACATTGATGTAATTAACCTTTAAGATGGTTAAAGTGGAAATCGGGATAGATGATTCGTCAAGTTAGTGCATAGTGCACAATTTTGTGAAGTGCACAGACTAGCGTGGTGCACAGATCAATGCGTAGTGCACAGACTAGCGTAGTGCACAGTTTAGCGAAGTGCACAGATCAATACGTAGTGCACAGTTTAGCGAGGTGCACATACTAACGTAGTTCAAAGGTCACTACATAGTGCACATATTAGTGAAGTACACAGTTTATGGAAATACACAAATTAGTGTAGTGCACAGATCAATGCATAATTCACATATTAGCGAAGTGCACAAATTAGCAAAATGCACAATTTAAGGAAGTGCACATATTAGTAACGAAGTGCACAGATCAGTGTAGTGCACAGATCAGCTCAACGCACACATTTAGTTCAGGAAGTGGCAGTAGGGTAGATAACTAGGGCCGTAGACCCCATCTGGAGCTATCGGCCAAGCTGGCTGGGGCGTAACCTATGGCCGGGGGCGTAGGTTACGATCCTATTGATGTGTAGAGGTCGAGGCGTTATGTATAGAATAGTTATAAAATACTAAACTCCATGTTGAGCCGAATGACTACATGTTAGTATGATAGGATGGCGCGTTATGATGATACGAATATGGAATTTGAATGTGTGTATGTATTTTAATGTTGCTAACCATATTGTTATGAGAATGGTAATGAAAGTGCAGGTATATGAGCAGTGGCGAAGCGTTGAAGGGGCCGGAGGGGGCGCCCGACCCCCCGAACTTTTTGCTCAGTAGTGTTATGTATGTACGTTTCGTATAGAGTTTTTTAGGTATATACGTTTTCGACCCCCGGTTTTATAAAAAAAAATAGGTATATACTTCTAGGTCCGGTGACTTCCGACCCCAGTGGGAATTTTCAAGCTTCGCCACTGTATATGAGGATGAACACATGAGATTCAAAGGTTAGGATCCGGGGATCGGATTTGAGTTTGTAACCAGAAGGAATGCGAATTTGCGAAGACATTTGTATATAAACATTGACTTTTCGTTAAAAGTCATTCACTAATGGTGAATGTTTCGCATGGAGTAACTTACTTAGCTAATGAAGAAGTTATGTGGTGTTTGCTGGTTGTTCATGTTTTCATACAACGCGATGGATGGTCAAAGATCGAGTAAGGACGAGGATAGTACGGGGGCGTAGTTGTAGTCAATTGAAGTTGTTTTTTTATCGAATGTAATAAGAAAGAATGAACGATGTAACACATGTTTTATATGTACCGAATGGTCTGTAAGTATCTTAACTAGTTTTAAATGAAAGAATCTTATGGTTCACATTTCCGCTGCATGTTTTTCTGTTAAATCAGTTTTGAGTGTTGCATTTTTACCAAGCTTAGTGAGGGAATCAGTGAACATTACCAAAGTAAGCATACTTGATCAATTTATCACCAAAACAAACAAACAACAGCTAAGCTTCCAAATTTTGGGGCAAAGCCAACAAATTTGTGGGTAAAAGCGTTGACTTAGCCTCCAAATTTGCCGGCTAAGCCGACGTTTGACTATTTTGGAAATTTTGTTTGGTCAATCGCTTATTTGGGTAATTTTGCCGACTTGCCTAACTTGCCCCACTTGTCGCAACACCTCTCAGCCACATCAATTTTCTCCGCTACTTGTTTTAATGTTTCACAACTTGCTAAATCACAAAAAATACATATGCTTCTCATGTTTCACATATCACATCCAATTTATAAATTAAAAAAAAAAAAAAAAAACTAACTAAAATGTGTGTGGTTACATTTGGTATTAAACCCACCCTTCTCTCACCTTGCGGTATCGTGGGCAAAACGCAAACCCGCAACACCACTTGCGGCTTGTTGCCACATGTTGCCGATTTTAAAATAAATAAACAAGGAAATAAAAATAAATAATAAGTCATACATGATTGGCGAACAACACAACTTCTTCTTTAATTCCAATTAAAATATTTCATCCACCCACATCGTTATCGTTTGCCTATCACTAATCGCATACTGAAATGATGCACTGGTATCTTATCATCATCATCATCATCATCGTCAATATCTGTTCTCGTGCTGCAACCTCAATCTCTGCAAACTCAGGAGGGAGAGTGGAGTATCTTCCAGGTTTCCAAGGACCCCTCCCTTTTTATCTTGAAACTGGGTACTCGATCTTTTTTATTTATACATTTACCATTTGTGTGACCAAGTTATATATATATATATAAGCAGCTATGAATGCATGATATTGTGTAGTTATGTGGGTGTGGATGAGAATGAAGACGTGCAGCTTTTTTACTACTTCATTCGGTCCGAGTCGAATCCCGACGATGATCCTCTCATGCTTTGGATTACCGGCGGTCCCGGTTGTTCTTCAATTACCGGCCTGTTATATGAGATTGGTATTTTTTTTATTGAATTTCTTCGAGGTACGTACTTGTTTTGTTGCTTGGATTTAATTTGAACCATGCAGGTCCAATTCAATTTGAGGCTATGCACTACAATGGAAGCTTGCCCACCTTGACTTTGACACCCAATTCCTGGACCAAGGTTTCTCCTCTCTCTCTCTCTATATATATACACACATATCTTTCTCTCTATCTCTCTCCGTATATATATATAGAGAGATGCAAACGAGTCAAGACTCAAGATGCCATGGCTTGAGTGGCCCATTACTTGTACAATTTATATTCGATATATAATTATTCTGTAATAAATTAATAATGACTATTTTATATTAAATTATGATAAAAATAACTAAATCGTACAATGTTTTATATAAAATGTTAATTATAAATATACATAAAGAATAATAAAAATGCATACAAATTAATTAACACGTGACAAACGATCTGATCTAGAACCGAGCTTGAGCTTAAAAAACTACTAAGGGCAATGCTCGAGCTCAAACTCTAGTATGATAAATGAGCAGAGCTCTTGAACTTTGGCAAGCTTGGGCTCGGCTCAGCTTGTTTACACCCCTACTATATAAAGAGGGTAAAACATATAGATATATATTATGAATTCTATTACTGATATATTTCTGTATAATATTAGAGGGTCTTAAATTCGGAAACAATAATATGTTGAGAACTGAAAAACCGTATAATTCATTTGTACATAATGCCAACGTCTTTATAGATGATGGTTTGGGAATATTATTGATATTTATGCAGATGGCAAGCATAATTTTCCTAGATATTCCTGTTGGTACTGGTTTTTCCTATGCAAGAACTAAATGGGCCTCGCGATCCACGGACACCCTACTAAGTGAGCGTGCCTATGAATTTATGAGAAAGGTATATGAAGTATTTGGCTTTCTATGAGATGATTTAGTTCTTTGCGACCAAGTAACATTATAACTTTGTGCAGTGGTTTGAAGGTCACCCAGAGTTCGTTTCTAATCCATTCTATGTCGGAGGAGATTCCTATTCGGGAGTCCCAGTCCCAATAATCACACATTTGATATCAGATGGTAATTATCATGACATATTTGATCATCTGCACTTGAATTTTCCATAACTTATTGAGTGCAAATGTTTAGGAAATGAAGCCGGCAATGTGCCTTACATTAATCTAAAGGTGGTCTCATGTCTTATCCTGTAAAAATAAGTTATAAAGTCTTATTCTATAAAATAAGTTAAAATTTAGAAATTTGATTTACCGAACGAATTAGTTTTGGGCATTAGGGATATGTTCTTGGCAACCCTTCGACATTTTCAGAAGAAAGGAATTACAAAATTCGCTTCGCTAATGGTATGGCACTTATATCAGATGAACTCTACAAGGTTTGTTCTGTCTTATGACTAGACATATTTTCTGCTTATTTTAGCAACTAATGTTCTTCATGTTCAACATCCATAGTCATTGTTCCACACGTGTCATGGAGAGTATCGATCACAGTATATAAGCGCGAGTAACATAGGATGTCGTCAAAATCTTGAGTTGTATGAAGAGGTTCTTTACCAACTTTACATTGGCTCTTCACTCCATCTTGATGCAAAAAAAATACTTGAATGAACTTTTTGTAGTGCATAGATGGGATTTTTGCAGACCATGTTTTGGAACCTTATTGTAGTGATCCTATGCGACTAATTAAACTACCCACACAAAAGCTGGTTAACGAGTACCGTCCTCTTTCTTCATCTGACTGTCGTGTAAGTCTAATCTATCGTTTTCTTTTCAAACATATATTTTGATTCTATGAAACAAAATCAAACCAACTCGTAGGACAATTATAGCAGATTTTAAGGATGTTTCTGAATCATCCAGGTTTATAGAACTCATCTGGTTTACTACTGGATGCTTGAAGCCAGTGAAGCGTTGCATACTCGCAAGGTATTCTTATATATATATATATACACACACACATACACATAGGGTCAGGATTTAGAGAAAACGGTGAAAGTGTGAGAACAGTGAGAATGGTTAGGGATCATCCGATCAAAAGAATCTATGGACTAGATTGACGCGGTGGCGTTTTCGTAAATAACATAAATTTTATTACGTGGACGCGCTTCATTAAGGGCAAAAAAGGTAAAACATCCTTTCTTACATAAAACGCCATTGAAATATAAAACGCCAAGTAAATACAAAACGCTGTGTAGTTTTTTCTGTGTTTTTATTTAAGGTCTTAAGCTACAAAAACGCCATAAAATGTAAAGCGCCATAATATAAACGCCTAGCCTTACATCTAGATAATTGTTAATTGCCTTTATTGTTAAAAAAATAATATCTCGCCTAAACTACGCGCCAAACAAAATCCTATAAATAGAAACATCTCACTACCTTCCGTTTATCACACAAAAAAACACACAAAAACACAATGGTTCCTAAATACCACTCACTGTAAAACGCCAAAAGTTGAGAGAAATCAACGATGACAAACATCTTTTCTTTGAAACTCAGTAATGTTCTGCATGAAGTTTCGCTTAATGGTTTGTTAGGTGAGGGGAGTAAGATTTTGCTGCATGAGATGGACAAATTTCAAGAAAAAAGGACTGATGACACCCATATGTCATTTTGTCTTCTTTGTTCTTGAAGGAGGTTTGGATGAGGAAAAGATACCGATCCTAGTGTAAATGCTACTTTGGCCTCGGTGATGATAATGAAGATGACGGGCAAATAACATCCACCCACACGGAGTCGATCTATGTCTCCAACATCCACAAACCCACTTCAACACACGAACAAAAGAAAAAAAACCACACCAAACCCAAAACGCCATTTATTTGTGACAGTTCTTGTAGTTTCAAAAGAAGAACGAGACTGATGACACTGAAGATTTAGATCATACATTGCTTCTATTTGTTTTTTATGTAATTTTCAGCTAAGAACAACGATACATTAATTCTGTAATGAAAAATATAATAAAACGCCAAACGGGTAAATGCTTGTGAAACGCCATCATGCCATAAAACGCCCCAAAACTACCAAACTATAAATAAAATTACTTTGGACAATTACTATTATAATAAATCTAAAAAAAGGTTAAAACAATGTGCAAAGAGAATAAAACAAAAAGTGTTATCCTTATCTAAACGCCATTGGAAAACAAAACGCCATAAATATAGTCAGAAAGATGGGAAGTGGTACAACCATAAACAGATGAATCTGAAACAAAACACAGTAACTGCAAACAGTAAAATGAAACGACGGAAACATAATTACTAACATTTATTATATTGAAAGCCAAATACTTGGGGAATTGAATTTATTTATCTTTTTCAAAACGCCATAATTACCTGTCACTGCGAGGGAAAAAAAAGCCATTATAAAAGTAAACCATTAGAACATAACTCAACACGCCAAACATTGTCTAAAACGCCACATATTGTCTAAAACGCCAAAAACTTATAAAAATGGCTAAGGTTATTACATGGAGGTTTGAAAGGTCGAAGAGACGATTCATCCTAAAGTTCTTTGATAGGAGAAGGGTGAAGGTAAGGACAATCAAAGCTATACTTGGTGTGTCTGAAGGGGTTCAGAGGGATATTCTGGCCCTTGGGGTTCCAAGGGCCAACGATTGTGAAAGAACTCGAACAGTAATAAGAAGATTGGAGAGAAAATTTCAGGCAGAAGATGATGATGATGATGATGATATTGACGATACTCCTCTACCGACAGTTAGCACTTGGGTGGTGCATGAAGAAGCAGGAATGATTGAAGTGACTTATCAACACGGGGTGAAATATTCATTGCCGATGGAGGAAATGTTGAAGACAGAGAGGCCACATCTGCTTGAACAACTCTGTGATTTAGCACCTTCGAACGTTGCAAAGTCTAGGGTTGCAATGATATTCAAGTATAGGCTGCGGCAAAGAAGAGACGAAATGATGGCGTTATACACCAATCTAAAACTTGATGATGATGATCTGAAGAAAGTAAGGAACAAAGCGATGGGTACAACTCTGATGTAATCCCATCCACAGAATACTATTAGTTTATTTTAATTTTGTATTATTGTAATCTTGTAAAATATTAATCAATGGTAACCAATTATTAACAAACGCCACGAACGTCAAAAAAGTGACCTGAAACCATCAGGGCTGCTGCAACAGCCGGAGATTCCCGTCTGGAAGTGTGAACAGATCTCAATGGATTTCATCACCAAACTACCGAGAACCCAAAGAGGACACGATATAACGTCAAAAAAATTAACTATGTGACACAAAAAGAATTAATTTAACGAGACATATCAAGAACAGTAAAACGCCAAGTAATTAATGAATCTAGTTAACGCCAAAATTATCTTAGACGCCAAAACTGAAGCAGCATCTGACGCACGAACTCGGGAAAAAAGGAATATTGAAAAGACAAAAAAACCCCTTAGACCCTGATTACATCTGCGCCACGTGTTCCATCAGGATGTGTTCTCACCATTCTCACACTTTAAGGCGTTTTCTCCTGATCCCGTACCTATATATATATATATATAGGGTAAGGTTCATGCGAGAACCACCCTTATTGCGAGAAACGCGAGAACCAATGTGAACACAAAATAAAATCTAAAAAAAATCAAAAAAGCACTCAATTTTTTTTTTTAATATTTTTCTTAAAAAAATCGCTATATTTCGTTACCATAAAAAAAACCTTATTTTTTTCGAGTAACAGTTATCCATGCACATGTGCATATGTATCATTACTTCGACAAATTCGGTAATACGTTATCAGGAATAGACAATTGCACTTTAATTTACAATACCATTCGTAATACACTACTTTTACATTACCAATATTCAAAATGCACATGTGCATCATTATGTATAACCATGATATAACGTGTTTTGGTACAAAAAGTTTGTGATTTTGAATGGAGAAATAGGCCCATATACATGTTTTTTAGTTAGTAATATCTAGTGGTTGATGGTTTGGTTATAGTTATCATTTTATGATGTAATATGTTGATTGGATGGTATAAATGGTGTTTACATACATGTAATAAAGTGAAAATATTGGTAATGGTATTGTATTATGGATGGTAGGAGGTAATGGTATTGTATTATGGATTGTAAGAGGTAATGGTAGTGTATTATGGATGGTATGATAGATGAAAGGGAAAGTGTATTTAAAGTAGTGTACCAAAACACCTTATTTCAAGTTGATACATATAGATGCACATGTGCATTTCAAATATTGGTAATGTAAAAAGTATTGTATTACACATGGTAGTGTAAATGAAAGTGCAATTGTCTAATAGTTGTAATGAATTACGGAATTTGTCAAAGAAATGACAAAAATGCACATGTGCATGTTTGTGTATTATGGATGGAATGATAGATGAAAGAGAAATTAGTGTACCAAAACACCTTATTTCATGTTGATATATATAGATGCACATGTGCATTTCTAATATTGTTAACGTAAAAAGTAGTGTATTACACATGGTAGTGTAAATGAAAGTGCAATTGTCTAATATTTGTAAGAATTACGGAATTTGTCAAAGAAATGATGCAAATGCACATGTGCTTGGATAAAATGTAACTCGAAATATAGCGAATTTTGCAAAAAAAATAGTAAAAAAATAAAAAAAAAATTTGGGTGTTTTTTAGATTGTTTTAGGTATTACTGTTTGTGTTCACACTGGTTCTCGCGGTTCTCGCAATAAAGGGTGGTTCCTAACGGATCTTTCTCGTATATATATATATATATATATATATATATTACCAGGTTCTCCACCCGCGAACTTCGTGGGTCGGAAAAATTAATCTACATTATCACAGTGTCACACCCCGATATTTCCACGTATTACCGGTGGGCTCGGTGGGGAGTATCGTGACGTAGTTGATATCATCATGGTCAATAATCACAGTTCAATGCACAGCGGAAGTCTAAAAGTATTAATATTACAAACCGATTCGAAAGTACCAAAAATATTACACAACGGTTGAAAAGTGGATCCACAGGCGGATCTAAAACATAAAGAAATATTGTTCAACATATTTAAAGTGATAAAAGTTGCAAGACTCTTTATTTAATCACTCAGGAGTTCCAGCCCATTACGCCTAGTACCTGCACTTAACCTTTTGAAAATACGTCAGTTTACACAGGTAAATACAATTAACTGACTCTTTTTGAAAAGTATTTATAAAATTGATTTAAATGCACAAGGCATAAATATTCTTTATTAACTTGGTAATTATTTAAAAATAATCTTGTAAAAGAATTATATGTTTGTTATACATTCAGTAGCCCTGGTTAGAAGTACCGGGTTAAAGATTAATAGACACACCACATAATATAAACCCACGGCGAGTTATTCTCAACGAGCGGGTATATCTTTTTAAATACGCACCGGCAGGTGTATGCCTACACCCCGTGCTTAAGTCGTGACCATTTCAATGAATGAGCCGAGGATATCCAGGACATGGTCATTAACCCCCCCCCCCCAAAGGTTTAAGACAAACAAAACAATTTAAACGTGTTATCTCAATGATTTAACCATTATTCGATTAAAAATTCAATACCCGACCAAGCGGTATTACTAATTACCGTACCCCAAATCCGTATAAGGGAAAATAAGTTAAAAGTATTTACCTGAGCAAAAATATAATTTTTATCCCAGTCGTATATTAATCAGCAAGTACAGATAGCTTTTACCGGGCTCCTAATCTGGAACGAAGGTTTTTAATAATCTATTAGATTCCTAACGGGTCTTATTTAAGCTATAACTTAGACCGGTTAGTTTTAAAGAAAGGTATACGGTTCAAAACGCAAGATTAAGCGAAGACCGGATTAGAATGTGATTTAGACCCGACAAGTATGAAGACTTGTATAATATGGGTAAACTAAACACATTCTGGATTTTGAGGTAAAAATGATAAGGTTTGACCCGTTTCAGTTAATTTATGCAAACTAGCTACATAAATCGTACCGAACGCGTATAATGCATAACGGGTAACCAAATTAGTCATGTACAGGTTCCACAAGTTAATATGCTTAAAATATGTTATGATATCAGTAGGATACCTTCCATTATGCCCAAAACGAATTTAAAATCAATTTATGCCCCGTAGGGGTACTTTGGTCATTTTAATGTTTGTAGAAGAGGTTAAATAGTAATCTGAGTTTCTGGTCTAAAATAATCAGTAAAAATATTTATTTTATCAAGTTATATCAGTAAGATATCTCACATATGTGAAATTTATCATTTATGGCCAAACTATGCACCGTAGGGGCATTTTGGTCATTTCACATATGCTTTAAGGGTTAAATTTGGAAATCTGAGTTCAAAACTTTTACTTACTATTAAAGTATAAAAAATTATTCATAACATCAGTAGGTAACAAGCCTTAGGTGCCTAATATGGTTTTAAACCATACTATGCGCCTATATCGCATAAAAGTCGGTATTTGACGCTATTCAGTTTAAATAAGGAAATCTGAGATTTTAACCAGCCTTTACAGTTTAAAATAACTTATTTATTATATAAAATCAGTAGAAAAAGGTTTGATATGTAAAGGATGTGTAAAACTCATTTTATTAGCAAAAAGGGCGTTATCGTCAATTACAGAGCCTATGCGAGAGCTCTTATGTTATGATCAGTTTAAAATTTAATAAAAATTTCCAAAAATCCCAAAATATTATATTAAATTAGTAGGTAAAAGGTTTGATGTCAAAATTTGACCCAAACGCGATTCACCATCACCAACCTCCAAACACCTTCATCCTCATATCTCTAATGAAACCCCCAACCCACTGAAGTCAAACATTCAGCCGTTAACATCAGACATCCTCTTCTCATCGCCGGCGACCACAACCACAGCAACCGAACAACATCAAGTAATCTCGAATACCAAAAGGGATCATCATCGCAGCAGGGGATCATCTTCATCATCATCACAACAGGGATCTTCATCGCAGCAGGGGATCATCTTCATCATCATCGCAACAGGGATCATCATCATCACAATCGCAGCAGAGGAGATCATCATCGCAACAGACTTGGAGGTATAAAACTGATTTCTTGCACCAAAGTTTCCTTGCGGGAGCTATCGCCACCATCTGGAACGCTCGTTTACAATTCTCACATCGCACACCAACTGTTTGTTCAGATGTCTGGCTGAAATTTTTAAACTTCTTTGAGAAATCAGTGGTTGCGATTTGCACGCCAGGTGTTCGATGAAATGTCTTGAGGTTATTTCAGCTATTTTATCGACAAATTAACCATTGTACGTTGTGTGGGTCTTTTTTCTTATTGACCATGGTGCGTAATGGTGTTCTTGGCACCTCTTCGGAGCCGAGTTCGTCTCTTGGGTTTTTGGCGTGCCCATTTAGTGGGTTCCATTGTTGTTCGGGTGGCCGGCAGGGGTCTAGAAGGGCTGTGCGGATGATTGGCCATTTGAAAAGTGACCATTTATCCTCTGAAACTCGTAAAGTTTCTTTGCGTGAAGCCCTTTCGTATGACGGGAACCTCTTTCAGGCTACGGGAGTGGTTCTTAAGACAGTTGGGCAGTGGTTATGCGGGGAGTGTATGTCTTTGCACGGCCTATCGCGTTTTTGTCATCATGCTGATCGGGTGGTCAAATTTCAAGGGGACCGCGACTGTGCGGATAGCTACATAGTGGGGTTATGCCCACCGGTCCCCCCTGTTGAACCTGTTGAGAGTGGGGGTATTGCCCTTGATGTGTTACTTTTGGAACGTGTTTTTAGCCTCCCTATGAAGACTGTCAAGAGCATCCCTTACAGTTGTCGGATGGCTTTCGCACAGGCTCTCTCCCTTTCCCTACGGGGGGTTTTGGTACATCCTCACTCTATTGAAGCTTGGGTTAAGTTAATGGTGCTACCTCGCTGCACGCTCAAGGTTTTTAGACCTTCGTGTAGGCAGGAGCGTAAATCGGGGAATCGTAAATCTTTGCAGTGTTCTGCCATCCAGCGTGCGCTCTCGGTATGGGGGGATGGAGCTGGTTGTTGTGACCTTATTAGAGATTTGTTCGCTGATCAAGGGAGCCCCTCTTCTGCTTCTGACAAGGTTTTAGGTGGTGCTGCCCGGTTGGAGACCAGTGTAAATGTTAAGCAGTGTCTCCGAAAAGTGGCAGATGGACATTTCACGGCTGCTGTGAAAGTTCTCTCTTCTTCTGGGGTAGCCCCCTGTAATGGCGCTACCATGCAGGCTTTGCTTGATAAACATCCTGTTTTGCCTCCTCCCTTGTTGCCAGACCCATTGTTCGCTGATCAATCGTTGGTGGTGGATGTGGAGGATGTCTTAGGGGGTATTAAATCATTTCCGATAGGGACCTCGTGTGGTAGAGACGGGTTACGGGCTCAGCATCTTCTTGATGCTCTGTGCGAAGAAGGATTTGTTGTTGCAGGTGGGGTTCTTCAAGCTATCATGGGGGTGGTTAATCTTTGGCTGGCTGGACGGTGTCCGGCTTCTCTGGCAGAATTTGTTGCCTCGGCCCCTCTAACCCCTCTTCTTAAGCCGGACAATGGGGTACGGCCGATCGCAGTTGGGGCTATTTGGAGACGGCTTGTCTCTAAGGTGGCAATGCGCCGTCTTAGGGAAGATATGGTTAACTACTTGAGGGACTTCCAATTTGGGGTTGGAATCCCCAATGGGGCAGAAGCGGTTCTCCATAGTGCAAATAGGTTTCTTGATTGCTATCATGCAGATGGATCATTGGTCATGCTGACCATTGACTTTTCTAATGCGTTTAACCTGGTGGATAGGTCGGCAATGTTAAAGGAGGTGCATCGAGTTTGTCCGTCCCTATCCCCATGGGTGAATTTTTTGTATGGTCAACCTGCTAGGCTTTACGTAGGGGATAACTGCATTTGGTCTACCACCGGGGTTCAGCAGGGGGATCCGCTAGGACCTTTACTGTTTGCTCTGGCTTTACACCCCCTCATTACCCGGGTCCAAGAGCAGTGTCACCTGCTTTTTCATGCTTGGTACCTTGATGATGGTACGATTATTGGTCCTGTTCGTGAAGTGGCTAAGGCTTTAGAAGTTATCTCAAGGGAAGGCCCTTCTTTGGGGCTCCAACTAAATGTTCGGGAGACTGAATTGTTCTGGCCATCATGCAATGGGGAGAAGTTTGCTGCGGGGTTGTTCCCAGAGGATATTGGGAGGCCTAAGCTGGGAGTCAACTTATTGGGGGGTGCCGTCAGCCGTGATCGGGACTTCATCAGTGATCTGGCTGTTAAGAGGGCCTCTCGGGCTGTCGATCTCATGAGGGTACTCCCGCAACTTAAGAATCCACAATGTGAACTCCTTTTACTGCGTTCGTGCATGGGAGTTGCCAAGCTTATCTTTGGTCTCCGCACATGCCAACCTTCTTATGTTGGAGCGGCTGTTACTTTGTTTGATGAAGGACTTCGGCAAGCCATTGATGATATTGTGGTTGGCGGGGGGCCGTTCTTTGGGGACTTGTAATGGCGATTGGCTTCCTTGCCAATCAAGGAGGGTGGGCTTGGATTACTATCGGCGGGGGATGTCTCGTCTTTTGCCTTCGTGGCCTCCAGAGTGCAATCTTTGGAACTTCAAGATCATATTCTGCGAGCTTGTTGTATGGGTGATTTGGATTCGGAATTTAGGGCTGCGTTGGATGGTTTACAATCCGTTCTTCCTGATGTTGACCTTGGCGGTTTTGCTAATAAAGACACCGCCCCCCGTGAACCTCAAACTATTTTGGCGAGTGCTTTTTATGGTAAAACCGTGAAGGAAATCAATGGTGTTTTCGGGTTATCCCCTCGGCAAAAGGCTGTTTTTGATTGTTTACGAGCCCCCCACGCTCAAGATTTCCTTACTGTTATCCCGATCGAGGGCTTGGGGCAATGTATGTCGGCAGTAGAATATCGGTCTGTCCTCAAATATCGTTTGATGATACCGTTGTACCCTGAGGATGAACCGTGCCCTGTTTGTCGGAAGGTGTGTCTTGATAGCTTCGGGGAACATGCCCTTCACTGCAAAGAGCTTCCTGGCTTCAAGTACAGACACGATCTGGTTAGAGATGTATTGTTTGACGTTCTCAAGCGAGCTGGTATCGCTGCTAAAAAAGAGGCTCCGGTTAATTTCCTAACGGACCCGAAGGAGGGGAGGTCTTCCCTTCGACCAGCCGATGTGCTGGTTTTTGGATGGTCCGGGGGTAAGCATGCTTGCATTGATCTCACGGGGGTGTCGCCTCTTGCCGGTTTCAGGGGCAGTGGTTTTGTTTCAGGGCAAGCGACGCGGAAGGCTGAGGCGGGGAAAATATCCAAGCACGAGCAGGCCTGCATAGATAATCAACATTCCTTCATTCCTTTCGCGTTCGATACCTTTGGTTGTCTGGCCCCTGTGGCGTCCGGTTTCTTGAAGCGGGTTCAAAAGGCAGCACTTGCGCATGCGACAGTGTCTGTAGGCCATAGTTATGTGTTTAGCCGAGTAGGATTTGCAATTCAAAAGGGGGTGGCGGCGCAGCTTGTTGCCCATCTACCAACCCATGATTTGTAATTTGCTCTAACCTTCTAATATAAATTTACAAGAATAGGATTTATATCAAATATGTCGTTTAATTAATAAAAAGGCTTTCATTTACGATATTGAGCATAACTCTCATTTTAGACCATAAACTAATGTCAAACTTTTAGGACATGTCTAAATATCAGTAATAAAGGTTTTTGTCCACTCACATTTTCAAAAATCTCGTTTTAATGTCAAAAGGGCATTATGGTCAACATTTAAGCAATTAGCGGAAACATGCAAATGAATCGGGTTACTAAGGAACCATGTGGTATAACCTCAGAGGGTTTTACTAACACATAATATGGTCCTAAAGGAACTTTAAGGCATATCTAAAAAAGCTAAATCGGGTCAGAACTGAAAGTCAAAGTAAAAGTCTACTTTTGCGACTTTCAGTTGCGAACCGAGCCTAAACTCAGAATTGTCGGGTTGAACATGCCTTAACATGTTCTTATATTAATTACCAAGTTATTTAAGTGTTAAAACATGTTCCATAACCTTTACATTATCAGTTATGAATTTATTTGTAAAAATAGCTTCTGTTGACTTTTTATTAATAAGTTTGACCCGATATTTGACCAAGTTAGAGTGATAATCAGTAGGTGCCCTCTTAAGGGTTTATTACCTACATAATTACCGACTCATAGCCACTTTCAATTCGAATAATGGCTGGACCATTAGTGATTAATCACTAAGTCAAAGCTTAATTACGATGGCTTTGACTTTTGGTCATTAAACTAATAAAACTTGAACTTAGGAGGCTAAGATTACTTACAAGAGTACTTAGTATGAAAATATAACAGAGGAAAGCTTCCTATAGCTCCAAGGGACTCCAGATAATGAGTTGTGAAGAAATTTTGAAAGGTGCAAATGAACAAGTGAACTATAAGTCCTTTATATAGCAAAATGGAAGCTCTAAGATCTTTGCATATGTCCCTATGATGATCCCAGATGTTACAAGGTGTCCCTATTGCATCAAAAACCATTGGCACAGTCCCTGGTATCGAATTCAGGCTTGCAAAGGCGGTGGAACTGGTTGTACATGCAGCTGTCATTTTTTTCTGCATCTAGCAGTCGTACGCGGGCCGCGTAAGACTCTTAAAGTGTCTACGCGGGCCGCGTGGCTCCTTTGTCACCGGAAATAAACTTTCAAACTTGGCAGTTTTGGTCCCTGGTCCATTTAAACTTTATTTAACTTTCATTTATTGCATTTTGGACCCCCATAGTTAACTTTTGAGGACCTTGGGTCATAAACTAACCCCGTTAAGCTCCCGGTTAGTTGCACGATCACCCGAAAAGTCTTGATTTCTTCGAAACTCCACAAAATAAATATCCAATATTCTTGAGAACCAAATATATAATTATTACAATGTTCTTGGGATCGTTAAAAGGTTATTCGGAGGTATCTTTTAACATGTTAACACTTTTAACCCCTATGTTTCGTAAGATCCTCATTTTAAACACAAAAGACTTTCCATACGCGATAATTTAATCGTTAAAGAATACGAACGTCGTATGAGGTCAATCAGAGGCACAAGAATGGCATGTTGACACTTTGGATCCTTTTACTAACATATTTACATTGTTTGACAATTTTAGTCCCTCGGAAATAATTCCTTACACGTTTAAAGTCCATGACACATGTCTTTATTATATTGGTTGTGATTTTACGAGGTGTTACATCGTCACCCCCTTAAAATAAATCTTGACCTCGATATTTTACTAAAATAAGTGAGGGTATTTCTGTTTCATTGTGGATTCAACCTCCCACGTGTATTCTGGGCCTCTACGGGCATCCCATTTTACCTTTACAATCGGCACATGTTTTTTTCGAAGCTTTTTAACCTGTCGATCCTCGATCGACAAAGGTTTTTCCACAAACTTCAAGCTCTCATCTATCTGCACATCCTTATGCGACATTGCTAGCGACTCATCGGCTAGGCATTTCTTTAAGTTGTAGATGTGGAATACATTATGTATTCCACTGAGCTCTTCTGGAAAATTTAGCTTGTAAGCTACTGTTCCGACACATTCGATGATCTCGAATGGTCCTATGTATCTTGGGCTCAACTTGCCCTTCTTGCCAAAACGCATTACCCCTTTCCAGGGTGATACCTTAAGTAACACTTTGTCACCTACCTCAAATTTCAGAGGTTTTCGCCTTTTATCTGCATAGCTTTTCTGCCTATCCCTGGCAGCTTTGAGACGATCACGTATCTGCACAATCTTATCTGTCGTCTCCAGGACTATATCAGGTCCTGATAGTTGGACATCTCCAACTTCCGCCCAACAAACTGGCGTTCTACATTTTCTTCCGTACAAAGCTTCGAAAGGTGCTGCTTGAATGCTCCAATGATAGCTATTATTGTATGAAAATTCAATCAATGGAAGATGGTCATCCCAACTCCCTCCTAAATCGATAACACTAGCTCGTAGCATATCCTCAAGTGTTTGAATTGTACGTTCGCTTTGACCATCCGTCTGAGGATGATAAGCAGTGCTGAAGTTTAATCGAGTGCCTAAAGATTGCTGAAAGCTTTTCCAAAAATGCGGCCCTATCAGAGATAATAGACACTGGCACTCCGTGAAGAGATACTATCTCGTCCACGTACAGCTGAGCTAACTTATCGAAGCTGTGAGTTTCTTTAATCGGCAAGAAGTGGGCTGACTTAGTCAACCAATCGACTATAACCCAAATAGTATCATTTCCTCGCTTTGTCTTTGGTAACTCTGTGATAAAATCCATGGTTACCATTTCCCATTTCCAGGTGGGAAGTTCAGGCTGTTTTAGCAAACCTGACGGCTTCTGGTGTTCGGCTTTAACCTGAGCGCATGTCAGACATTTAGCCACATAAGTGGCTATAGACTTCTTCAAGCCTATCCACCAATAATTTTCCTTTAAATCCTGGTACATCTTATTACTGCCAGGATGAACAGAATATTTGGAACTATGGGCTTCTTGAAGAATCACATCTCGAAGTCTTCCATAAACTGGAACCCATGTTCGACCATTCAATCTTAGGATTCCATCCTTGCCATACGATAACTGTTCAGCAGTTACGCCCAACTTCTCATTCGGATAGTTAGCTTCTAATACGGCTTCCTTTTGAGCGGCTAATAATCTCTCATTCAAACTGTTCTTCAATTCAATGCTCTTGGCATTGATTCTAATAGGCTTAACCCTTTCTTTTCTGCTCAAGGCATCGGCGACTACATTCGCTTTGCCTGGATGATATAGGATTTCACAATCATAATCATTCAGTGTCTCCATCCATCGACGCTGTCTCATGTTAAAATCCTTCTGGTTAAACAGATGCTGAAGGCTCTTATGATCAGAATAGATCAAAAACCCAGATCGTAAAAATGAAATTAAAGAATTTCTTACATGGATTGAAGCCGATTTCTTCAACGATTGATGAAATTTGAATGATAGAAAAACACTTATCAGCGATCGAATCGAACGGATCGAGTGATTATTTTCAAAATCACGGGAAAAACGAGATTTTGAATGAAATTAAAATGGGTTTTCTTCAAAAAAAAAAAAAAAAAAAAGCTGAAGAACACGTTGATCGAGTGTTTGAATCATTGATTGGTGATGAAAATCGTACTATAATGTAGTGATTATTAAGATAGAAAGTAAAGAAATGGTTGAAGATGGTGGGTTTTGAAAATGGTGGGTTTTGAAGTTACTGGGGATCAGAAGAAGAAGAAAGGATATGATTGACTAAAATACCATTTCTCTTTATTTTAAATTTTGCCACATGTCATAATCCTATTGCTTTCTATCCTTTCTAGCCAAAATAAACTTTCTATTTGATTCTCACCATTTGATTTCATAAATACTAAAACATTACCCTTTTTCTAATTATTGTACTTAGTCACTAAAACCATCATTAATTATAACTTGAAGATATGTATTTATCACTTCTCACTATAAAAAGACTTTAGACTATCAAAAGTTTCTGAAATTTATCTATTTAATTAAATATAAAACTTCAAACACACAGGATCTGACATTATCATTATTGTTATCAATAAAAAGGCAATATTATTAATGGATAGAAATAAGTCAAGTTAAATAAGCGAAGTTGCATACGAAGTTGAATCATGTTAGGTTTACCCGATGATAACCACGAAACATTTTTTTATTGTTAAAATTTTTATTTGACCTGCTTAATTTAACAAATTAACTATAACTAAAAAATCGTTTTAAGAAAACACCTTATAAAAATCTTGCAAGGTGCATGTTAGAAGTATTTAGGAATATTGTTACTTTCTCGTTAAAAAAGAACTTTGGTATATGCCGACAGAAGAACATATAATTTGGGAAACATAAGTTATAATTTAGGTAGAACTTATATCATAAATGTTATGTCATGTTGAACTTATAAACAAAATATGCTTCCTAAATTAGAATATATCGTAATCCGATTTTTCAAAATTAAAACATACATATATAGAGTTTTTAACTCCACCATAGTGAGAGTAATCGTGATCATTGAACCATGCCTCGTTGTTTCCAAACTGAAACAGAAAAAGGCTTTTTTAGACAAAATGATAACTTCATAAGATCTAAACACAATACAAATAAGCATATGAATTTTAAAGAAATGAAATATAAATAAATGGTAACAGGAAAGACAAATGAGACAAAAGATAACACAATACAAAATGGTAACTTCATAAGATTTAAACACAATACAAGACAATGTATGTGGCTCATCTCAAAATGGCCCATTTTAAACCATACTTTTTTGACCCATTGCTCGACCCGGGCTTACACAGTTGATTATTTTTGCACATACTCGTCTTCCGGAATTGTGGACAGAACCATAACCATAATGAACTTTGTTCTGAAGTTGTTGACGTTGTAGAACCAAAGGAAACTCAAACCATATGAACCTACACAAACATGAAACAACATAACCGCCCTTAAATTTCTCTAAATAAAATGAAGAAAAGGCTCAAAGATTGTGATTTTGAGTAATCATGTGAATATACCAACAATGGGTGCATGGAATGGACCAAACACTACCCAAATCTACCAGCATCATAGTTTGGAATTAGAAGTTAAAGATTTGAATCGTTTATTTAAAAACGGGTCGATGCAGGGGCCTAAATCCATCTCATTTATTATATTATATAGATAGTTTATAGAATTGTAGCATTGCTCACACCGGCTACAACACCACAGGGGACCATAAAAGAGTGGAAAAGATGCTCAGATTTGAACTTCACAAAAACAGTTTATGATGTTAGACCATACCATCAAAACCTCAGCAAGAAAGGTTACCGCTCTCTTATATACAGGTATTGTTCGTCGTACAACTTGAATCGCGATTGATCTATTTGTGAAAGAATATATCATCAAAGTCACTAGTGAACTTTTATATTTAATGCAGCGGTGATCATGATATGATCATTCCTCACCAGTCAACTCAAGCATGGATAAGAGACCTAAACTACTCTGTCATAGATCAATGGCGATCATGGAAGCTTAATGGTCAAATTGCTGGGTAATTAACAATTTAACAGTTTAATGTTATTTCCTGTAAAGTATAATCAAATGTACTTATATTGGGTTTTTTTTATATTGACAGGTATACAGAGAGTTATTCGAATATGATGACGTATGCCACCGTGAAGGCAAGTCAATCCGAATGTTCTTATTTTGAGTGTAGATAAAGAATGTTAACTGAAACGATTTTTTTTACGTTACAGGGCGGTGGGCACACAGCTCCTGAGTACAAGCCTGAAGAATGTGTTGCTATGTTCAAGAGGTGGATATCTAACCAACCATTATGACCATCATTGCATTTTATAATGTCGAAATGATTCGATAGTCGGCAACCTATGCAACTCTTGTGTTGTTCTATGACATTAACATAGACTGATTGTCACTTTAAGGATCCAACTAGTTCTATGTTGATCAATTTGTGAAATCTATCAGTGTTGGAAGATTATATACTTTATACTTAGCACCCAATGACTTATATTAGTTCTAAAGTTTATGTATTATTAGTGACTTTTGTAATTGTCTAAAGTTTGTAATTAAACGATGTCGTTAGGGGTAGTTATAGCACTTAGAAATTGGCGACAGTTGGTGCCAAAACTTAAGGACGGTGAGAGTTTGGGGGAAACCAATCACTACCTATAAGAAGCATTGTACCGCAGCAATCGAATACAAATGAAGTATGCAAATTATGTGAAATTATTTATAAACTCTCTGCACAAACTTGAGCGTGTATATCAATAAATCAAAACCTTATACTCAGGACATCGATGGTTGTCATTCTTTAAATCCTAGAGATCGGCTAACTTCCCATTAACCAACTTGTAGATACATAAATACCAATATTGTAAGAACATAAAGGGGTATGGTGTTTTTGACAATTGGAATAAATTAGCGGGTGAAACCCACGCGTTGCGGCGGGATGTTAAAATTTATAAAGTTCGATTTCGATGACAAAAAAAATTGTTTACATATTACAAGAAGTTGTATGATGTAACCCAAATAATAAAGTCGTGTTTTGCATCAATCGAAAACCAAATAAATGAATATCGGTACCGAATCTGATAATACTGTTACCGGTTCCGATGATAGCGATACCAATGTTCGGTCGGTAACAGCTTGGTTCGTCACCATACCACTAATTCGAATATAACTGCATTTCAGTTCAATTTATATCGGAATGTCGAGAAAAAGTTAAGCACAACTGCATCTTTATTATTTATAAAATAAAATAAGGAAAGAAAATTCTAAGTGAAAAATAAAAGTATTGGATTTAATTTAATTTATTTATAGTATAAAAGATAAAATTAAAGCTTAAAAGAATAAAATAAAAACGAAGTTACTATTCATCAAACTTTAAATGTTATTACTAGAACTAGAATAGAATAGAATTAGAATGTAATAGAATTAGAATAGAATAAAATGTGTTCAAAATCAATGTGGTGTGGCTAATGAAAACCTTTGCTGACTAGGCATGCTTATGTTAAATATTGGGCAATGTTTTAGATACCGGTTCATAATACCTCGAGCTCGGTACGATAAGATTCGGTAAACTAGTAATAGGTAAATGTTATGTGCTGGCGGTAAATCCGATGAAACTACATTATGAAGAAGTACCGGTGAACCTGCTTGAAAGAGAAATATTGAAATAGAAAAGAGCTGCTAAGAATTGACTTGGTGTGAGTGTGGTATAATTTTTAGTATATTTTTAGCACTTTGTACTCATTAATCAACCTTTAAATTTATAGAACACCATACAATTCAATCACTCTCTACAACACGTTAGGGTAAGTGCACTCATTGTTGGCATAGTATAGTGATGGTAAGATACTAAGATCATCCAAGTACACAAGAGCTTTTAATACCGGAATATCATCGACGTCTAATCTAATAAAAAAATTGAGAAAAGATGTCAGTAAATTTTAAAAGATGAAAAAGAAATAAAAATAAAATGTTAGAAGAAAAACAATAAACAAGATAGAATCACTTGGTTCTGACTCCTTTTTTACGTATCCGTTGATGATTTTCGCACTTTGGGCTTTTTAAGAGATTATCTTAGTTATTGTGGCATGTCCCTCTTTTGGAGGCAACACTACCCTCAGCCATATCGGTCTGAGTCAGAAGGGATACAGTCCCGCAAGGCCGGATTATTGAAAGATAATTAAGTAACTTATGAATGCAAAATGTGGCATGTCCCTCTTTTGGAGGCAACGCTACCCTCGACCATATTGGTCTGAGTCAGCAAGGATACAGTCTCGCAAGGCCGGGTTAAAGTTTTAATAGTAGTTTATTTATAAGGGATTCAAGTCGTTCTTACTTCCCTCGCAGGATCTATACACTGAACGAGGCAAGAACTTTACCCAAACCACCCTTCTAACCCCCTTCGAGGCAGTTAACACGCTTTATATAGACCGTAAAGACACGAACGAGTGAATCAACAAAACATGAAGAAATGATAGAGTAACTTTCAATATAAAAAACTAGTTATTAAAGTCATTAATACAAACCCAAATAAAAAGTAACCAAAGCTTGGAAATCAAAAGTAATACATAATACAACACCTACAACATAGCAACAACCATAGATTTCGTTGAAGACGTTGATGCATTCACGTTATGAAGACAATTTGATAGCATTAGTCTAGGGGGAGATAGTTGGGCCTAAAAGTGTGAGACCAATGTATCAAATAGACACGATGGGTTATGGTTACCAGTTAGGCTTTATCGAGTTAGTTTATATTAGGATTGGACCTTATTAATTGAATTGGGCCATGCCTAAGGCCATCTGGGCCAAGTCGGCCCATGGGGAGCCCATGTAGAGCGTAGGCTTACCTAGTATATATATAAACATGTTTTATTCATAAACTAGGGTTAGCCATTTCTAGAGAGCCACTTTGAGAGAAAAATTCCTAGAGAGATATTTTAATGTGAAGAACTTGTATTAGACGATTTTGATCGAAAAATTAATGAATTGTATGCAATTTTAAAAGTAATTCTTGGTGTTCTTCATGTGTTTGTTCTTGAGTTACATCAAGTTTGGATTCTGCATAAACTTAGTGTTCGTTGATATCTTTGAAAGATCCATCTTGGGACTTACAGTTTCTTAAACCCTTAATGTTTTCCGGTTTTTACTTACGCTTACAGTGATTAATTTTTTGTATTCGTACGAAAAACTATCGCCAATATGTGGGATTTTGTATATATTACTTGATAATCTTTGCTCGGGATATAAGGGCCAATAGTGATATGACCATAGTCACAGGCCCGATAGAGTGACAAACACCTGTGGGTAGTTGTAAGATATAAACAAATGTATAAACTCTTAATACTTTAAATGTAAGAATGTGTCATTTTATATAAATGAATGTACTTACCAGTATTTCTTGCTGATCAAATGTTTTTAAACGTGTTTCATGTTATTTATTGTGAAAGGAATGGAAAGTATTGCAAGGCATAAAAGGCATAAATAAGTGGCTATTTCACCTGAATAAAGAAACATGTTTTGTAATTAAGGGTTTACCCTAGAAGAACCGTTTATGTAAATATGGATTTTATCCCACAAATTATGTAATAAAAATCTCGGTGTTTGGCAACTCTCATAATTTTTCTTGACTGACGGTTCTGATGAAATTTCCGCTGCCAAGATTTTAAATAAACACTGTTACCACTTGAACCGTCATGGCTCCCATCAAGGGTAGGGGTAGGGGTTGTGACAGCCATGCCTAAGGGGGGCATGATTGTGCCTGCCCCTTTCCCCACAATTTCGTATTTCTTCCCGATCCTTTTTGTTGCATTCCGTTATTGGCACGGGCGTGCCCAGAGATGCAAGGTCGTGCATGGATAGGTGTCCTGACAGGGCTTGAATAGGTGGCATTCTTGTCGGTTCTCGAAGCTTCTATGATTTTTCTTTAGCTAAGCACGGGTGTGCCTAGGTGTGCACGGTTGTACCTCCACGTATCGTTGACATTTGTTGACCATTCTTGGATTAACTTGTTGACTTTGTGCTCCTGGGTGTTGTGCACGGGCTTGCCGAAGGCCTGGCATAGCTATGTCTATCTGACACTTTGCTGATTTCCTTGGAATCTTCGATTTTTGCCTTGTTTTTGCTTGATTTTCACTTCTTTTCATCCAGAGACCTTAGAAACCTGCATTTGTCAAACAGGAACGATTTAAGTAGTATTTTCAACTAAAAAGTCATAAAAATACTTAGAATTAGGGGGTAATTATGCACTAAAACTATATAATTCATGGCAAATCACCCACCACGTTGTTCTGATTTCTTCAAAAGGCGGTCTGAGGCGATAGGCACGGTCGTGTCTTGTGTTGTACACGAGGGTGCTTCTTTTAAACTTTGTATTTTCCGTCCGATTTTCATTGTTTTCTGTTTCTTTTTAACCTTGGGCCTCTAAGTCCTACAAAAACTGAAAATGAAAGATTTAAGTGGTGTTTCCTTCATAAATTGCTTTGAAAATATTCATAAATGGGGGTAAACTCATATTATAAATATGCTTAATTGATGGTACATCAAACGTGTTCACGAACACAAACAAACACAAATTAAATTGGCGAAGGCTAGAGGTGGATGAAAGAGGAGAAGTGTTGCAACTTGAATCCCTAATCATGGAACATAGGAAAGATAGTATTCACTGATGTGAATAATGGAAAGAAAAGGGGAATTGAGCATAAACACAGTGAGAAGGGTTTGTGTTTGTGAACATTGCAGAATTGCTAAGAGGTTGACTAACTACTTGAACATTGCAATAAATAGAGAAAGAAACACGCTTAAACAATAGAGGTAAACATGAACTGTGGCGACGAAATCCATGGAGCAGAGGGAGAGTAGGTTGTTTTGTGAAGAGAGTGTTATGAATTTATTTTGCAGATTTGGTTTAAAAAACGTGAAATTGAATTTTGAATGCAGTATGGGGCTGTTTGGGAAGACGCTTCAGCATTGTTATGCTTTAAATGCTTGTACATATGTTGAAAATTATGTAATATGACCATCTTGACCTTTCTATTTTCAATATAATATAATAAAAATAATTTATAATGATAATGATATTTTTGAATCAAACCTTACCAAAAAGGCGAAAACAATTTTTATACAGTATTCATAATGCTATTTTTTATATTAAATCACCAAAAAATGACCTTTACTTGAAATATGTAACAATTTTTTAATGTTTTTGATGAAACTTATTTCATTACTTTATTGGCTAACGATTATAAAATAATTAAGAAGTTTCTAAAATGTTATTGATTGCGATGAGAGCTGTTAACCACTTTAAAAATGGGTTGGGTATTAATTACCTTACGCAAGATGTTGCAACCTTGTGAGATGATTAATTGTCTTACTGTGTTTTGCAAACAAAATGTTTAATTATTCAACCCGTATAATATATGGGACAATAACCTGGTAGGGGGAGGTTTATTTGAGAAGAAATTTTAATTGAGATGAAAAAGAACAAATGGTACAAATGTAAAACATTAAATAGTTTTACTCCCATCTCATTTATTGTTTATTTGATTGATTAATTAGTCATAAAGACTATATCATATTTCACACTTTTTTGCCTACACGCATCAAAAGTTATCCTACGCATTCCGAAATTTGTGCTACACAACTCGTAATTTATCCTACACACCTCGTAATTTATCCTACAATCTAAATTATTATTTTTTGAAAAAAAATATATATTTTGAAAAAAAAAATGTATACTTTGAAAATAAAAATAAGCTACAAATTTAATTTAGTTAGTTATTAAAGAGGAAGACAATAATTTAATAATCTATGTAAGTTAACTAAGACCATGGAGTATGGTGGGGCTTGGGTTGGGCATTGGTTGACACGTGGACTTTCAAAACTCAAGGCTTCAACCCACTTTTGAAGGGGGTATAGTGGGCGTGGCTTGGCTGGCGTGGCCAAGCCACATCAGCTTTTATATATATATATATATATAGGGAGAAGATCATGCGAGAACCACCTCTTATTGCGAGAACCAATATGAACACAACCAAAAATGCCTAAAAATAGCTAAAAATCACACAAAAAATTTTTTTTTTTTAATATTTTTTATATAAAAATCGCTACTTTTCGAAGAAAAAAAAATTAAATTTTTTTTTTAAAAATTTTTTTTTTTTGCCACTAAAAGTAGCGATTTGAGCATAAAAAATATTAAAAAAAAAATTTAGATTTTTTTTTATTTTTTTAGGTTTTTTGTGGGTTTAGTTTTTAGCATTTTAGCTTGGGGTGGGGGGGTTAGGTTTTTGGGGGGTGGGGGAGGGGGGGTTAGGTTTTTTTAGCTATTTTAGGTTGTGTTCACATTGGTTCTCGCAATAAATGGACTTCTCGCATGAGCCCCTCCCTTTATATATATATATATTTATAACCAAAAACTACTAAACAGACAACATAATTATTAAAATAAACATACAAAATAATTATCAAAATAAAAACCTATCATTCTTCGTCGTCTTCGTTGGTTTCGAACCCAGGAATCGTTGAAACATGTTCCACCAAATCAGCTCGAAGGTTGTGATGTATATCCCTTGACTTTATTAAAAATTCATTTGCCGCTTTATCTTCATCTGTTACGTTACTTGGTTGGGGGTCATCATCATCATAGTAGGTTACGACCACTCTACCTTCATCCTCCAAAATCATGTTGTGAAGAATGATACATATGTACATCACGTTTCCAATTTGATCCTTGTCCCATAGTCGACAAGGCATTGCCAATATTCGCCACTTTTTCTTCAAAACACCGAATGCTCACTCGACGTCTTTACGTGCAGCCATCTGGACCCTGTTAAACTTTAATCTCTTTGGATCTGAGGTACCGTGTCTTGTGAACGATTTTACGAAAACCCCCCACTCTGGGTAAATCCCATCAACTAGGTAGTACCCGTACACGTACTCAACCCCGTTTATAAAGAAAGTTCCTTTGGGTCCTATACCATTTACCCGATCATTGAAAAGAGGCGAGTGGTTTATGATGGTAATATCATTATGTGAACCTGGCATACCGAAGAACGCATGCCATATCCAAAGATCTTGGGACGCAACCGCCTCAAGCATGATGGCTGGCACCCCGTGAAATCCACTAGTGTGAGCGCCTTGCCACTGGGTAGGACAAAGTTCCCAAAGCCATTTCATACAATCTAAAACTACCTAGCATCCCGGGTAGCCCATGATAATCTGCGTGATGTTCCAATATTTGTTGCATGTCACTGAAGGATGGTTTTCTTAAATATCTTTTCCTATAAAGTTCTAGAATACACGAACAAAAGTTGTGAAGAGTTTCTCTAGCTACACGTGCAGCCATTTTTAAATAGTCATCCATAATGTCCGAACTATTGCCGTACGCTAACTGCCTAAGTGCGGCCGTGACCTTTTGCCACGTACTAAATCCTAATTGCCCGGTTACATCGGGTTTTTGTTGGAAATAAACATATTTCTCCTTAAGATCTCTAGATATCCTTAAAAATAAGTTTCTACTCATACGAAAACGACGTCTAAACATTTTTTCATCATACTTAGGTTCCGCTGAGAAGTAATCGCTTACCAACAAATCGTTAGCGGTGTGCCGTTCACGAGCGATGTACCTTCTCCTCCGTTTAGGTTGTTGAGTCTCTTCCTCATCGTCTTCGTCTTCCACGATAGCTTTCACCACCGTCGCGATCGTTTGTAGAAATATTTCCGCACCATCGTCAGATGATGATGACGATTCACTATAACTTGAAGAACTCATGGCAATATTGTGTTTTATGTGTTTGATATTGTGTGAGAAAGATGTTAAATGTGGTAAGTATTTATAAAGGATTTTTTTTTTTTAAATATAGACCCCAACGGCTAGTTTGAAAGGGCCATTCACAACCCGCCATGTCAGCTTGCTCCCCCGCCACACGCCCGGCTTGAAAGCCAAGCCCCAAGGGCCACGCCCCAACCCAAGCCCCATACCCAATGGCCTAATATACCCTTACAATGACATTAAATACAAAAAACTAATGAAGCATTCCTATTAGTTGAACTTTCTTCTCTCTTTTTTTATACAAAAAAGTTCTTCTCATTTGAACCCTCTATTAACCTGTATTTAATAAAATAAAATACAAACAATGTCCCACATTCAATTATCTAATAGTTAAAAATAAAACAACGATAAATAAAAGTGAATGGCCTACCACATCTAAATATCTAATTCAAAAAATTTCAAGGATAAATTACACGTTTTGTCCTTTATTTTTGTATCGGGTTGCAATAGATACCCTTTAACTTCAATAATTATAGTCACAATCCTTTATTTTGGAAAACTCATTGTACTTTACATCCTTTAGCACTAACCAGGTTAAAAATTTCGGTCAAGAATAGCATGTGCCTTGCACATGAGGGTAACTTAGTAATTTTACTAGTATAAAGGACGAAAAGTGTAATTTACCCATAAACAAATAAACCACCACCACCACCATCAAATCCCACCCCCACCATCACTGTGACAATCACAACCATCGCCAAATCCCCTGATGTGTAAAATGTTTAATATATTTTGAAAACACCAATTAAATGATCTAGCTAGCTTAATTACACACAATCGGCAAGTGCGCCGGTCGTTATGTAGTCAAGTCGGTAAGACCGAGTATCAATCCGTGGATACAAGCGTGACTCTCGATACTAAACTTTTGTCGAGTCCTAGTCTAGCAATTTTGGGATGGGCTTTTAGATTTGTATTAACTACTAAAATTAAATAAGAAAGCAAATACGAAAGCAGAGCAAACAGATAACAAATTTAGGTGAATTCAGATTATGAAAAAGTAGCTTCCTAGGCAAAATGCATGTCAAGAATGGAATAATTAAGTTTTGGCTACTAGGATCTTAAAGTTCACTAAACAAGACCTAAACTGGCTGGCAGATCATTCTCCAAACATGTCACAATCTAGGATCAAGAACAATGTGTAAATTCACCGGTTAATGTCAGATCACCTCTCAGTCTCTCTAACTAGTTTATGGTACCCTAAATCTAGATTACCTCTAAGTCTCACTAGAAACAGTACATCCAGTAAGGGTAAGAGATGTACGGGGTGGTGACTCTAATTGCTAAAAATCACAAGAAAACCTAGGGTAATTCACTTTCGTGCAATTAACACCTAACCCGTCTAATGATTAAGATAACCCGACATCTAATCTCCTCTCGGTCTCAAAGATGGTAGAATATTTAATTACCATATAATTTATTAGTTTGTTCCTAGGGTGTACTACGTCTAGCAACCACAAGATTTAGTCGAAAACACAAACTCCGCGAAATCACCAAATCCTGGATTTAATTAATACGCAATTAATTTTAATCAAGAAAAGGTGGAACAAATATAAACCATCAATTAATAAATATGCATAACCATTAGAACCTTGTTTAGAACACTTTTACCATAAAAATGAGTCAAAACATAAATTAACCAAACCAAGAAACCATAAATAAATTAACAATTATCATAGCCTAGGTAACAATAAGGAAAATTAGCCGAGCATGATCAAGAACGAAACACAAATATATTCAAAGTTATTCACAGCAGAACACATGTTAAAGTATTAAGTTTTAACAAACCAAAAACAATAAAACGTAGTATAACGACAATAAACTTTTTGCTAAAACCTTCAATCCTAAGCCTTCTCTTTTTCTTGAACCCTTAAAATATACTCGTAGCAGCCGTCGTACTGTTCTTTTCTTTTTCGTATATTTTCAGCCGTCTGCCTTTCTTGCCCTATTCTAGCAGCCTTCGTTGTGTATATATTCGATGAATAAATCCAGCCCACTACAGCTTCTACGAACTGGCCCAGTTAGCGAATTAGAAAACATTGTGTATTGGGCCGGTCATGTTAATTTATAATGCACCAATTCATTAAAATATTCAGTCAACATATGATGCGTGGATCCAGGTCTGCTTTTATTTCGATTGTGTATCCATAACAGCAAAAGTTATGTGATATATCATGGATCCTCAATTTTTTTTTACTATATCCTCCTAAGGCCATAGGGTGTGATCATGACTCTTAGGACCACCATGACCCTATTAGAATTATAAACTTAATTATGTATATTTATTATGTATTGTAGGATAATTAAACTTATTATGTAGCGAATAAGAGAAGGGATACGACGGTTGGTAGATACCGGTTCAAAACGGCAGTTATTCCCGCCAAGAATAACCACCACTCTAACCGACATCTCTTTATGTATAAATGACATTTGCCGGCAATTATTCCGGCACCAAGAATTGAGAAATCAATTCCATACTTTCAATACAATATCCATATTCATGTTTCTCTATTTCTCTGTACAAAACACACACACGAAGACGAGTACAGAACGATTACGATATCGGCTTCCGCCAACATAGTGGTATCAGAGCGCATGGTTAGAAAACGAAGAATTAGGATCTGAATTACATGGTCCTGGGAAGATACGGATGAAGAATATGATGGTAATCAGAATGATCGGAGAATGGAGGACATGGTGACCGGCACTGACGGAGGTTTCTGGTCGGAGATATGAGATATTGGGTTTGACGAAGTCACGGTAATCAGAATTAAAGAAATAAGAACAGCGATGGAATTCAATCAATAGAAGAATAAAGAACAAAAGGAATCATTGAAGAAACAGAGCATCGAAAACAGGAGATTGCATAAACCCATCGGACTGTTATAAAGAAAACCGTAGTCGGTTTCACCGGAATTGCAGAAGAATGATGAAGTAGTCAAACGGAGATACAAGAAACCGTCGAATAAAAGGAAACAAAGAAGAAGAAGAACAATTCCGGCGTGACACCGGGAAGACAGAATCGGAAAGCAAACACGAATGAACACAAGATAAAAGTTTTAGAAACAAGTACAGATTCTTTAGGAATCAAATCAAAGGTTTCGTGAAACAAAGTTAATTGGTGTTGTTCCATCCGATTCAATCAAAACAAAAGAAAGAAAGTGTTTTGATTTTGGGTAGGAAATCTCGTTTGAAAGAAAGAAAATACATAATCAAGAAGAATCGGATTCAAAAGAGATCAAAGGAAGAGACAGAAAGAAGAACACCCGGAATAACAAGAAGTCTGACCGATTGAACAAGAATGAAAACATGGCATCGCAGGGAAGAATTAAAACTCAAATATGAGAAAGAAATTCATGCGACGGAAGCGATGCGTATTGAAATAAAGGAACAAGAACTCGAAAATCATATATATCAATATTCAGGGCATGATTACAGAGATGCATAGCATTAAATAAAAGATGACTCCGCATGGCGTTGAGTAAAAGATGACTCCGCATGGCGTTGAGTAAAAGATGACTCCGCATGACGTTGAGTAGAAGAGAGACAATGCAGCAAGAGGAATTAATGCGAAAGCTGCACGATAACATCATAGATTAATTTGATTCATATATGACACCGAGTTTATACTCTCATATATGGAAAAAGGAATTAATTTTTTTTACTCATATATGACACCGAGTTCATACTCTCATATGTGAAAGACTATGGTGCGACATGAAGGCAACCTACAATAGAGAAGGAAATTACAAAGGAAGATGAGATAGGTGAAAGGGAAATAAGAATAGTGATCGATGAAGGCCCGATACAAGAAGAATATAAGGAAGATCACGGTAATGAAATGAAAGAACGGGTCTCACAAAAGAAGATGTTTAATGATCATAAAATCAAAGAGAAGGTAATGGAAAAGGAAACAGTGAAAAGTGATGAAGGTGTTAGCGGAAGTCGGTGTTACTTCGATCATTATGATCCAACAGCAAATCGGAGAGAAAGAACCAGGAGTGAAGGGTGTATCCCTGAAGAAGAAGGTGACCATTATGCATTATTTGCAGGAAAAGACTGGCACGAGATGAAGAAGCTGCGGAAAAGACGTCGGTTTGATTTCAAGCAAGCGATAAAGGCTGTGGATGAAGCTAACAGAAGCCTTCGAATGCGTTCTCTGAAACATAATCAAGTTTAGGGGAGTGTGTTAGAATTATAAACTTAATTATGTATATTTATTATGTATTGTAGGATAATTAAACTTATTATGTAGCGAATAAGAGAAGGGATACGACGGTTGGTAGATACCGGTTCAAAACGGCAGTTATTCCCGCCAAGAATAACCACCACTCTAACCGACATCTCTTTATGTATAAATGACATTTGCCGGCAATTATTCCAGCACCAAGAATTGAGAAATCAATTCCATACTTTCAATACAATATCCATATTCATGTTTCTCTATTTCTCTGTACAAAACACACACACGAACACGAGTACAGAACGATTACGATATCGGCTTCCGCCAACAGACCCTCTACATCAGTGCCATATCATCGACCTCTAATCCATCATCCAAAACCAATACCAAGGGTGTGGTCATGACCCAAACCATTATCCCCATATTTATTTTAAATTATCTTTGTCTAAAGAAAAAGAAAATGATTTCTTGAAAAATAGAAAGGAGGACCATGGTTGCCATGGTTTAATCCATATAAACCATGGTGAATCATGCAAGGGGATAATATAGCCTTCCATTCATGTTCTGGCGAATCATGTCCCAACCATGACCCCATACTCATTAGCCTAATAATTAATGAGATGATAGCAAGGTGGGGTCTTGCATTGTAACACCAACATTTCATGACCCACCACGTTTTTTTTTTCTTTTCTCCTATAGTGGCATGCAATTAATTTCACTTTCACCCTTTTTACAACTTTGGTCCCTCATCTTTTAATAGATATCACAATAAATTTTTCACTTCCATCTTATGACAACAATGGTCTCTTGATCATTTTTAGTTAATTCTAGCTTCTCGCTTATTGATCGTTTAAGCTCATATTTAATTCTTTTTCACACTGCGACCTCTAATAATAATAAATAACAAAATATATGTATAAGTATTATAAAAATAGTGTAAGGTTAATTGGGGAACACTAAAAAAGTGAGGAACAGTGGGGAACCGACTCAAACGAACTCCGATTGGACTCATTCCAGCGGCGTTGGAACCGTCTCGTCGAACCCTAACTAGGATCTCTTAACCTCAAACCCTAAATCATAACCCCTAAACCCTAAATATATTAGGGTTTGGCTTTTAGGGTTTAGCTTTAGGGTTTAGCCTTAGGGTTTAGCTTTAGTGTTTAGCTTTAGGGTTTAGAGTTTAGCTTTAGGGTTTATGGTTTAGCTATAGGGTTTAGCTTTAGGTTTAGCCTTTAGGGTTTAGCTTTTAGGGTTTATAGTTTAGATTTTACGGTTTAGCTTATGTTTTAGCCTTATTTTTTAGTTTTAGGGTTTAGAGTTTAGTAGTTAGGATTTATGGTTTAGGGTTAAGAGATCTTAGTTAGGGTTCGATTAGCCGGTTCAAACGCCGCTGGAATGAGTCCAATCGATGTTCGTTTGAGCCGGTTCCCCGCTGTTCCCCACTTTTTTAATGTTCCCCAATGAACCTTCCCCTATAAAAATAACTCTAAACTATTAAAATAATATACAAATGCGCTTGCAATACATCATTCCCCAAATCATTCACCACCACCACCACAAAATCCCACAAATCCAGCCACCACCACAACTAAATCCCCCAAATCCAGCCACAACCACAACTAAATAAAAGTACTTTTACCTTGAAAGACAACACAAGAAAATAGTTTTGAACACTCAACGCAAATTAATTGAAATATATGTTGGCTAAAAGTGAATAATGGAAAAGAAAATAAAGAGGTTACCCGCTCAATTGTGTCTCTGAGCTTCGACAACAAAGGCGGGCGTCCATAAGTTCCAATCAAAAGTCGCAAACACTGCTTCTTGTGGATTCCGATCATTTCTCCGGTAATACCTGTTAACACGACTGTTAAACTGTTATACACGAAAATTACCTGTTAATATCTGTTAACACAAACATGACATGCTATCTGAGAGTTACAGAAGGAGTTTAGGGTTTTATTTATTATTATTTTTTTGAATCGAATGAGGAATGAAAATAGAAAGGAATTAAGGAACCCACACGCACATAGCTGATGAGTTTTATTTAATTTAATTTTTTATCGTGTACTAACGGGTATTAACAGGTAATCTTGTGTCTACCTATTTGGTACACGATACCTGTTAAGGCCATACACGATACCTGTTAACTTCGTGTTGGTTCGTGTCGTGTATTCGTGTAAAATTGCCAGTCCTATTTTAAATATCCTTGTAAAATTACTAACCTACCCTCTTGTGTAAGGCACATGTCATAACTAAAATTTTTAACCTGGTTAGTGCTAAAGGACGTACAGTGTAATGAGTTTTCCAAATAAAGGATTGTGATTGTAATTATTGAAGTTAAAGGGTATCCATTGCAATTCAATACAAACATAAAGGACGAAAAGTGTAATTTACCCAAATTTCAAACTAAAATAGTTTGACATATCATTGAATCACATCATTTCTTTATCACTGATCGCTTGCTAAAATGATCATGTACTGGTTTCTCACCATCATCCTCATAGTCTTTTCTCATGCTTCAACCTCAACTTCAGCAAATTCAGTAGGGAGAGTGGAGTATCTTCCAGGCTTCCAAGGTTCCCTCCCTTTTTATCTTGAAACTGGGTACTCTTTTCTATCTATAACTTTACCATTTGTGTGATCAACTATGATATATAAGCAACTGTGTAAATATGATTAATTGGATACATGATGTTATGTAGTTATGTGGGTGTGGATGAGAATGAAGATGTGCAGCTCTTTTACTACTTCATTCGGTCCGAGTCAAATCCCGAGCATGATCCTGTGATGCTGTGGATTACCGGCGGCCCGGGTTGTTCATCCATCTCCGGCCTGTTATTTGAGATTGGTATTTTCATTTTTATCTCTATCTTAAATTTCTTCCGGGTGTGCACTTGTTTTGTTGATTGGATTTGCTTTGAACAATGTAGGTCCAATTCAATTTGAGGCCATGCACTATAATGGAAGCTTGCCCACCTTGATTTTGACACCCAATTCCTGGACGAAGGTTATATATCTTTCTCTATATACATATTGAGGTACAAACGAACCAAGCTGCTCTCATAAGCTGTTCCAGAAGTTTTGTTTAGCAACCCAACCCAAGCCTGGGCTTCATTTAAGAGCTCGAGCTAGCACATTATTTTTACAATATTCGATATACCAGTGGCGGAACTATCTCATTAAACCAGGGGTATCCCAAAATATTTTTTTACCGTTCAATCATACAATATTAAAAAACAACAATAAATAAATAAAGTAAAACAAATACTTAATAGATTTGTCTTCATCTTTTTTTCATAGCTTGAAATCGTTCCATCACATCGTCGTCTTTTACTTTATTAAAAAAAATCATTTTCGACCGCACAAACCAAGGCATTGTTTAAAAATTCCGGGCCTATTTCAGTTTTATTATTGTTTTGGGTTTGGGCTAATGGACTAGGTTTATCAATTACCCAAACATAAGCATAAGCTAGTTCTAGTTTTCTAAATAGAAGCTAATGAATTAAAAAATAACTTTTAAATTCTATAAAACGAATTGGATTTTACTAAAATAAAGTACCATATATTTGGTTAACGGTATCCTAAAATTGTTTTAGAGATATTCTTTGTATAAAACAAAAAAAAAAAAAAATTTACACCAAGTATTCGAAGTTGAGCCATAGCCCGTGCTACGGCTAATATAATGGTGGTTCCGCCCCTTCAATATACAATTATATAAAGTATAGTTTTATATAAAATCATGATAATAATAACTAAATATCATATACATATAAATAACTAAAAATGCATTGTTGATCAGTTCTGTTTAAACATAATGAAAAACATGAATAACATACCTGTTACAGCAGACAGGCCAGCAGAGAATCCAGTCAGAGATGCAGCCATTGAGTTCGACATACTTGTCAGGATGATCAGGTTCCTCCTTAGGGTGTAAGATTATGATGGTGATGAAACCAAAACAAGGGATGGTTTCGGTTAGGAGAGAGAGCCGAGAATGATGTTATGAGGGTTGTGTAAAAGTCTAATCGTCTAACTCTTAAACTCTCTAATAATCTTCTTATATATACACCCAAGAGGAAACCTAATTAGTTAATAAGGGTAATATGGTCCATCAACAATTACCAACTAATTATTAATAGGTTATTAATATATTTTGATCTATATAATATAAATGATTATAATGGCTACAAGATTAAATATTATAACAATAATATATTTAATCTCACATGCATATAAATTAATTAATAAATAATAAACTACTTATGAGCCGAGCTTGAGCACTCGTAAGTTAAACGAGTCGAGCCTTGTTTACACCCCAACTAATATATAGAGGGCGTTCAGAGCTGAGTTACGACATAAATAATAATAATAGTAGTAGTAGTATATTGACCTAATTTAGATATTGTTTACTATATTGTTTTACTTTTTCTTATTAATTTTATGTTCAGAGCCGAGTTACGACGCAAATAGCATAACCAATTTAGATATCATTGTATTTAGTTTTACAAATTTATTTATCGGTTGTCATGGTGTGCTACACGTTCTGAATTCCAACCGCGTCCATGCGCAACGCACGGGTAACTACTACCCTAGTCTATGACAAAAGCAACGGTTTTGATGATGAACAAGAAAGAGATGAAAGAATAGGAAAATCGTACTTACATGTTCAATGCTACCATTGCCAAAAATATGACACAAGTAGAGTATGCAGGAAGATAATAAAAGAACAGAGGGGATCCAATCTTCTACATAAAGAAAGAAGATAACAAAGAAGATAGGATTTTCATATTGCTAAGCTAATAGACCCCTTGGATGGCACAAAACAATAACTCCAATGGATGGTCAACAAAATAATCGTCATAATATGATAGTAGCCGATTCGAGATGGCTAATCTCCCAAGATAATATAAAACAAATAAAACTTGAAAGTAATGAATGTAAAACAATTTGTTCTTCAATTTTCTTCTTGCTTTTCATTAATTCATGATTGCTTAAATACAAAACAAACGTAACTGAATAGAACATGACCACTAACCCACTAACCTAGTACTAACTAACAATAAGGAACAAAACAAGGAAAACATGTTAATGTCGGAAAGAAGGAAACAAATAGTATAGGGGCTAGTGTGTAATATGGTGGTCTATATAAACACCATCTTTGTGTAACCCTAATCTTGTACACTACAATTTCTCAATACAATTCAAACCAAATCTGAGATTATTCTCTATACCAAACAACATGGTATCAGAGCAGGTCTCTGATTCTTAAAATCGCTTTGCTCATCATCTACAATATACCAGCCGAATCAATCTCCAGAAATCAAATCATTCGAAACTATCCGGTCTCTAATAACCTTCTTCTCCATTTTTTGTTTTATATAAAAAACTCCAACAGCCAATAGAACCATTGCAAAACTCAACCCTAGAAACACTTTTTCAACTGCCGCCGCCGTCGCCGAATTAGTTCGTGTGGTTTGTTTTTTATTTGTTAGATCCTTTGAATTCGCCGAATTAGTTCGTGTGGTTTGTTTTTTATTTGTTAGATCCTTTGAATTAATCCTTGTTTCCACCGACTCAAAAGTCCACATCAACATCCACTGCCATTATTAATTTATTTTATGTTGGAGTTATTATTTAATCCATCATATAGCTACTCATAAATCCGCTGCACCAATAATTTGTTTCGCATTGTCTGAGCAATTAATTCAGCCGGTCAACAACACAGCAACATATTTATTATTTTCGGGTGTTTTTTATAAATCTTGAACGCGAGTTCAAGTTGCCCGGCGTATTTGATAAATACGCCGGTAAGATAACGTCTGTCTCGGGCGTCGTTATTCTGGCAGATATAAGTGGTCTAGCATATTTGTTCCCGGCGTAATTGATAAATCTTGAACGCGAGTTCAAGTGTCCAGCATATTTATTAAATACGCTGGTCTGCTGTCTTTTCCGTACCCACAGCTTATTTACAAAAAAAATGGAAATCAATCATGGAAAAAACAGTTCTTGGATATTTGATTCTGGTGCCACCGACACCATGACGTTTGAACCTTTAGACATATGTTCAATGTCCCAACCTCAAAAAACTCAGATTCATACAGCAAACAACGGAACGATGCGAGTGAAAGGAGGAGGAGTAATTGAAATTTCACCAACTATGAAATTAGCAAATTGCCTCTATGTTCCGTCACTATCACACAAATTGCTCTCAATTAGTCATATTACCAAAGAATTGAATTGCACGGTACTAATGCACCCTACTTTCTGCATCCTACAGGATATCAGGACGGGTGTGATTATTGGACGTGGTACTGAGCGCCACGGATTGTACTACGTGGATGAAGTGGCTCAACAGGGTACTGTGATGTTGGCTCATGGAACTGAAAACCGGGAAGCCTGGCTATGGCATAGACGTTTGGGACACCCATCCCATGGTTATTCGCACCTTTTGTTTCCAAAACTCTTCCCTTCAAATGGAAAAATAGATTGTGAAACTTGTCTTCGTGCTAAAAGCCATCGACAACCATTTAAACCTAGCAATACGAAAGTTGCTTCACCTTTTTCACTAATCCATTCTGATGTGTGGGGTCCGGCTCCTGTGATGGGGGGCAGGGTCTTCGGTACTTTATACTATTCGTGGATGATTGCACTCGCATGACATGGGTATATTTTTTAAAAAACAAAGCCGAAGTTTACGAAAAAATTATCATGTTTTATGCTATGATTCAAACTCAATTCCGAACTCAAATCCAAATCCTTCGATCCGACAATGGGGGGAATTTGTCAATACATCCATGAAACAATTCTTTAAAACCAAAGGATTAATTCATCAAACCTCTTGTTCTCATACCCCCGAACAAAACGGTGTTTCCGAACGGAAAAACCGTATTATTCTTGAAATGACTCGAGCCCTTTTAATCGAATCTCAGGTTCCTAAATCTTTCTGGCCGGAGGCAGTTGCAACCTCCGTATATCTCCTGAATCGGCTTCCCACAAAAGCTCTTAAATTTAAGACTCCCTTAGATTGTCTGTCTATGTCTGCCAGTATTCCCCACCCTCTTACACTTGAACCTCGAATCTTCGGGTGTACTGCATTTGTCCACATACCCAAAATCAACCGAAACAAGCTAAGCCCATGTGCTGAGAAATGTGTATTTGTCGGCTATGGGATCGACCAAATAGGTTACCGGTGTTATAATCCAAAAACTCATCAAATGTTCACCACAATGAACGTTGACTTTCTTGAAACAAAATACTTTTATGACACCCAACTCAGTGGTCAGGGGGAGAATGAATGTATAGACACACTGAGTTGGCTAAACCAACTTCCCTCATCTGAAGAAGTAACAACAGAAAATCATCACAGTACTGCGAGTCCTTCAAACACAACCACACAATCTGCGGAGCACAGTACCACTGAAGAAAGTCCATCCAACGTGATACTTGAGGTAAGAATTACTAAGGACCCTGGATGTTCTACGTTTTATAACCATGAGACAACAGGGGAACACATAGAGCCGACAACAATGGAACCTACTCCACAGGTTGAACCAGATGTGGAACAGGGTGAACCAGACTTGGAAGAGGTTGAACAAGTCGTTGAACATGTGGAACCAGTTGCAACAGAGACAACCGAAAGATACCCTCTCCCTCCTAGAGCCAATAGAGGGGTCCCTCCAAAACGGTACTCGCCAGAGAGGGAAACCAGAACTTCAAGGTATCCTGTAGCTAATATAGTTAATGGGAACTTATCTAACAGTGCGAAAGCATTTGTCACCTCTCTATACTCCGAACAAATACCTGGCTCTCTAAAGGAAGCGCAAGGTAAGAAGAACTAGAAAGAAGCAATGGAAATAGAGATGCAAGCTCTTATGAAAAACAATACGTGGGAAAAGTGCATTCTCCCAAAAGGAAAGAAAACAGTTGGCTGTCGTTGGGTATATTCAATTAAGTATAAACCAGATGGTTCTATTGGAAGATACAAAGCTCGACTTGTAGCCAAAGGGTACACTCAGACGTATGGGATCGATTACTCTGAGACGTTTTCTCCGGTTGCAAAAATGGACACCATCAGAGTACTCTTCTCTGTGGCAGCCAATAAGAATTGGCCTCTCCATCAGTTTGATGTTACAAATGCATTTCTCCATGGAGACCTATCGGAAGAAGTTTACATGGAAGCACCTCCAGGTTTTTCAGGGGGTTTTAAAGATGGGGAAGTTTGTCGGTTGAAAAAATCTCTGTACGGGCTAAAACAGTCTCCTCGGGCCTGGTTTGGAAAGTTCACCTTGGCCATGAAAGAATACGGGTATTACCAAAGTAACGCTGATCATACCCTGTTCCTCAAAAGAAGAAATGGCCTCGTAACTTGCTTGATCATATATGTAGATGACATGATTATCACCGGAAATGATGTAGAAGAGATAGCACGGCTGGAAAAGAATCTGTTTTCAAAGTTTGAAATGAAAGACCTTGGGAATCTCAAGTATTTCCTCGGAATAGAAGTTCTCAGGTCTAAACAGGGGATTTTCATCTGCCAAAAGAAGTATGTCCTTGATCTCCTGGCGGAAACTGGTTTGATTGATTGTAAACCAGCAGATACGCCAATGGTGGTGAACCAAAATCTTCACATGGAGCTTAATGGCGAGCTTGCAGACAAAGAAAGGTATCAACGGCTCGTGGGCAAGTTAATTTATCTCTCTCACACTCGCCCTGATATAGCTTATGCTGTTGGAGTGGTAAGTCAGTGTATGCACCAACCGCAAGTTGCCCACATGGAAGCTGCTCAGAGAATTCTAAGGTATCTAAAGGGAACCGCAGGCCATGGAGTGTTGTTCAAAGCAAATGGACATTTAAATGTTGAGCTCTACACTGACGTCGACTGGGCAGGAGATAAGGGAAATCGAAGGTCAACATCAGGGTACTTCTCCTTGGTTGGCGGAAACCTTGTTACCTGGAGGAGTAAGAAACAGAAGGTGGTCGCTCTGTCGAGTGCAGAAGCAGAGTTCAGAGGCATAGCTCGAGGGTTAAGCGAAGTTCTTTGGATCAGGAAACTTCTAGAAGACATTGGTTTCTCCCAAAGGGCAGCACCCAGTAAAATTATGTGCGACAATACAGCTGCAATACAAATCTCAAAAAATCCAGTTCAGCATGATCGAACAAAACACGTGGAGGTAGATCGACATTTCATCAAGGAAAAACTGGAGGAAAGGATCATTGAGCTCCCGTATATATCATCAAAGGATCAACTTGCAGATATTCTCACAAAAGCAGTCAACGGAAACGCTTTTAGTAGCTGTTTGAGCAAGTTAAGTATTGGAGATCCCACTACTCAACTTGAGGGGGAGTGTCGGAAAGAAGGAAACAAATAGTATAGGGGCTAGTGTGTAATATGGTGGTCTATATAAACACCATCTTTGTGTAACCCTAATCTTGTACACTACAATTTCTCAATACAATTCAAACCAAATCAGAGATTATTCTCTATACCAAACAACAGTTAATAACTAAATGAAGTAAACAACCCACGATTGATTGCATGGATGTATGTATTAGATGGATTGTATGATGTCATGGGTATGTGACATCCATTTTGGATTGGTACGTATCAACACCCACCCGTTGAAAACGTCCTTGTCCTCAAGGATGGAATGTTTGGTCCATGGCGGTCGCCACTCGCGTCTTCCAGTAACGTTTGGTTCGGTCTCAATGGGGCACCACTTTGGTTGCCATGGTGGTCGCCACTCCCAACATGCAAGGGCATTAGGGCCGGTCTCATGAGACGCCACCCATGTTTCCGGCCATTCAACTCTTTCGGTAGCATTCGAACTCGTCGGAGCAAAAGGCCATGGTGGGCGCCACTCCCGCTTCCATATTGCAATTCTTAATGCGCGGGTTTGTGGACGTTCCTGGGAAGAAAAGTGAGCCTCGATCCACTTCTCAAGCTTTGTGGTTACATGTTGGGTAGTAGTAAATTTGGCCGTAAGGTTGATAATGGTTTCATGCATGGTAGTCATTTTAGTGGAGAAGGTTGGGAAGTTGGATATTGGTAACGGTTTGGGTAAGGTTGGAACAAAATAAATAGGTGTTGGAACATGTAGTGGTAGTTTGGTATGGTGGTGTGGAGGTAATTCAGTTGGTGTGGTGGGAACGACATTGGGGTGTTTGTGTGATGCAAAACATAATTCGTGAGGTTGTGGACCAAGGAGTCTACTTGGCTGGTTTGGTAGTGGTTCAACATCAGAAGCATGTGAAGTTTGGGGTGGATGGCTTGGTAGTATCAGAGCCGGTGTTGAGGAAACTGGTTCAAGGAACCATGAAGGCGTTGATGGTGATTCCCATGGCACGTAACTTCCATTTTCAAATCGGTAGTAGCGACCTTCATGGGCGCTATAAGACCAACCGGCCTCGGGGTCGTGATAATACCCACTCCTCGCATGATAATACAACCGCAAGTTGTAATCCCAATGATAGAAGTCTTCTTGCATGGTGGAAGGATGAGAACGAGAATGAAAGCACCAAATGATAGTAGCCGATTCGAGATGGCTAATCTCCCAAGATAATATAAAACAAATAAAACTTGAAAGTAATGAATGTAAAACAATTTGTTCTTCAATTTTCTTCTTGCCTTTCATTAATTCATGATTGCTTAAATACAAAACAAACGTAACTGAATAGAACATGACCACTAACCCACTAACCTAGTACTAACTAACAATAAGGAACAAAACAAGGAAAACATGTTAATAACTAAATGAAGTAAACAACCCACGATTGATTGCATGGATGTATGTATTAGATGGATTGTATGATGTCATGGGTATGTGACATCCATTTTGGATTGGTACGTATCATAATATGTTGGTTTATGATTAGGATATATACTCAAATATGTAAACAAATTTGTAGTGTGGTTTTTCATTCATTCAATTCAAGATTCTTACGTATTCCCCTACCCGTATTGTTGTGAATCATAAACTTTGAATCCACGCTTCCAAGAATGACATGGGAATATTATTGATATGAATCCAGATGGCAAGCATTATTTTCCTAGATATTCCGGTTGGTACTGGTTTTTCGTATGCAAGAACCACACGTGCCTCGCATTCCACCGACATCCAAATGTGTGACCATGCCTATGAATTTATGAGAAAGGTACACGAAATTATTTGGCATTTTCGGTGATGAGATGATTTGGTTCTTAGAGTAACTTTCTATGATTATACTTTTAAAATCCTTTGTGCAGTGGTTTGAAAGTCACCCGGAGTTCGTTTCTAATCCGTTCTATGTCGCAGGTGATTCCTATTCTGGAAAACCTGTCCCGATAATCACACAACTAATATCAGATGGTAAGACTGGTTTTCTTCAGAAATTATCATGACAGACTTGATCATAACTTATTGACTGCAAATGTGCAGGAAATGAAGCTGGAAAAGTGCCTTACATTAATCTAAAGGTGGTCTTAAGTATTATCCAATGAAAATATATAATGAACAGTTCGATTTAGTAAGCGGGTTAGTTTTGGGCATTAGGGATATGTTCTTGGCAACCCTGTGACATTTCCAGAAGAAAGTAATTACAAAATTCGGTTTGCTAATGGTTTGGGACTTATATCAGATGAACTCTATAAGGTTTGTTCTGTCCTATAATCTGATACATTTCTTACTTAGTTTAGCAAATAATGTTCTTCATGATCAACATCCATAGTCATTGTTCCACACGTATCATGGAGAGTATCGATCAGAGTATATAAGTGCGAGCAACATAGGATGCCATCAAAATCTTGAGTTTTACCAAGAGGTTCTTTACTAACTTCACATTGGCTCTTTAGTCCATCTTAATGCCATAGAAAAATATTAATTTGAATGAACTTTTTGTAGTGCATAGATGGGATTCAAGAACCACATGTTTTGGAACCTTATTGTGGTGATCCTATGCAGCTTATTAAAGTACCCACACATAAGCAGCTTAACGAGTACCATCCTCTTTCTTCATCTAACTGTCGTGTAAGTCTAATCTATCACTTTCTCTTCCAACACATATTTTGATTCTAAGAAACAAAATCGAACCAACTCGTAGGACAATTATAGCAGATTTTAAGGATGTTTCTGAGTCGTTCAGGTTTATAGAACGAAGTTGGTTTACTACTGGATTCTTGAAGCCAGTGTTAGAGAAGCGCTGCATACTCGCGAGGTATTCTTATATACATCTTTTTAGTTTATAGAATTATATAGCATTGCTCACACAGGCAACAACAACAGGGAACCATAAGAGAATGGATAAGATGCTCCGATTTGAACTTCACAAGAACAGTTTATGATATTAGACCATACCATCAAAACCTCAGTAAGAAAGGTTATCGCTCTCTTATATACAGGTACTCTTCGTCGTACAACTTGAATCGCGATTGATCTTATTGTGAGAATATAGGGGAAGGATCTACTAAAAAGTGGATTTTGCCTAAGTAGCCTAAGAAGGATTGTGATGATGACATGTGACACTCCTAATAAGTAGGGATGAAGGGCATTTTTCTCTTTATAAATAGGAGTGAAAATGACATGTGGCACCCTTTTTGTTTTTTTAACAATACAACAAAAAAATCTAGTACAAAAAATCTAGCATAAAAAATCTAGAACAAAAAAATATAGCACAAAAAATGTAGTACAAAAAAATATAGCACAAAAAAATATAGTACAAAAAATATAACACAAAAAAATCTAGTACAAAAAAATATAGCACGAAAAAATTCAGCAAAAAATGTAGTATAAAAAAATCCAGCACAAAAAATTGAGAAAAAAAAATTTAAGACAAAAAAATTCAACACAAAAATATATTACAAAAATCCAGCACAAAAAAATGTTATACAACATAAAAATACAACACATTTTAGTGGGTTTTTTTAGTCTTCATATTTTATATAGCAATATGGTACTCAAATTAAAGATAAAAAGACGCTCGATTTTACGGTGAAATTTTTATGAAAAAATAATTTCGTATAAAAAAGTTATGAACGTTTAAAAAATAGGGTGAAATATGCATGTGTCTTGCATGTGGAGATAGAAATTCCATAAATAGGATTTTCCCAAGATACCCTTGCAGTCTTCTTTCTCCTACACTTTCATCTTAACCATTGATTTGAAAAATGAATGGTTAAGATTCCTTCTCATCATACTTAGGCAAAATAAACTTTTTATTTGATCTTACCCCTATATATATATATATATATATATATATATATATATATATATATCATCAAAGTCACTAGTGAACTTTTATAATTTAACGCAGTGGTGATCATGATATGGTCATCCCTCACCAGTCAACTCAAGCATGGATAAGAGATCTAAACTACTCTGTCATCGATCAATGGCGATCATGGAAGCTTAATGGTCAAATTGCTGGGTAATTAACAATTTAACAGTTTAAAGTTGTTTCCTGTAAAGTATAACTAAATGTACTTATATTGGGTTATTTTTTATATTGACAGGTATACAGAGGGTTATTCGAATATGATGACGTATGCCACCGTGAAGGCAAGGAATCCGAATGTTATATTTCGAGTGTAGATAAAGATTGTTAACTGAAAATATGAAACAATTTGTTTACGTTACAGGGCGGTGGGCACACAGCTCCTGAGTACAAGCCTGAAGAATGTGTTGCTATGTTCAAGAGGTGGATATCTAAGCAACCATTATAAGTTAGAACCATCATTGCATTTTATCATGTCGAAATGGTTCGATTATCGGCAACCTATGCAGCTCTTGTGTTGTTCTATGATATGAACATAGATTTTTGTTTTGAACACAAGTTTCTTTTATTCTCTGCTGTCTGTGGGACATGAACATAGATTTTTGCTTAGTTATTCCATGCTATGTTCAAGAGGTGGATATCTAAGCAAGCATTATAAGTTAGAACCATCATTGCATTTTATCTGTCGAAATGATTCGATTGTCGGCAACCCATGCAGCTCTTGTGTTGTTCTATGACATGAACATAGATTTTTGTTTTGAACGCAAGTTTCTTTTATTCCCTGCTGTCTGTGAGACTTGAACCCAAGACCCCCCCCCCCCCCCCAAAAGTGTTCTATGTTGATCTATTTGTCAAATTTGTCAGGGTTGGAAGATTAAACTTAGCACCTAATAACTTATATTAGTTATAAAGCTTCTGTATTATTTGTGACTTATTTAAGTGTCTATGGTCTGTAATTAAACGATGTCGTGGTGTTTTTGACAACTTTTTTTAACGGCTAATTTTCCCCCTTAAATATTTACACCTTCCAATGATTGAACATTGCCCTCCTCACAAGAGATAATTCCTCTTGACTACTAGCCTAAGTGGCGGTGGTGTTTTTGACAATTGGGATAAGTGTTTTATCAAAATCAATGTGTGGTCGCTAATGAAAAGTGTTGTTGACTAGGCATGCTTTATGTTCAATATTGGGGTCATCATTATCCTATTTTAACGTGTAGACACACAACAACCAATAATCATTTATATTTTTTAAGGAATTAACCCTGTTTTTATCATTTTTTCTTAGGCTCGTTAACAAAATAAATTTAATTAACATAATTTGCAAAATCCTGAAATTATGTTTAAAAACATGTTTTATAAAGAAAATTCATAAAATGGAGCTTGTTGACCAACTTTTTTTAGAGTAAATTACAATTTGGCTCCCTGTTGTTTGGGGCAAAATTCACTTTGCCTCTCGATATCATAACTTCGATTCTTAAGATGATGTAGCAGAACTTTGCTAGTGAAAGTACAAATCGACTAATGGAGAATCAGACGTTGTGATGAGATATTCGACCCATATTCAAATTACTATGAGTTTGTATAGTGATTTCTTATGTCGATTAATTGTTTCATCTCCCGTGTCGATTTCTGTAGTTGATCAACTAGAAATTTTTACTCCTACAAGAGCACAATCGAACATGTTTACATTCAAGTTATTCCATGGAAACACAATCGAACATGTTTACATTCAAGTTGTTCCATGGAGGTATGTGTTGGAGATGTTGTCTTCAGCCCAGCCCATTAAGGCTAGCCAAGAATTAGAGAGAAGAAGGGAAGGGTTCGGCCGACCCTAACCCTATTGGGCTTTAAGTGTTTTAGGCCCGGATGTTTAGTTACTTTTTTAGCAAGGGACTAACCCTAATTCTAGCCTATAAATATATCTCTTGTACTTGTAATCATTATCACTCAATAAAATACAAACCCTAGTTGCCCCCGTGGACGTAGGTTACACACTGTGACCAACTCGTGCCTACTTTTCTTATTGCTTTCGTTTATTGATCTCGTGTGTGTGCTCTAAATCCTAACAACTGGTATCAGAGCACGGGCTCTTGATCAAGAACACACACCAGCCGCCTACGACCTCCTTCCTCCAGCCGCCGCCGCAAACTCTAATTAGGGTTTCGCCGCCGCCACCTAGCCGCCGCTAGGGTTTCCATGCCGACACCCACCGACCCGCTGCAGTTTCGCAGCTTTGCTCCAGGGCAACCGGGTACCGCTGCCGCCACCTAACCCAGATTAGGGTTTTGCCAGCCGCCGCCTACAATCTTGCCGGAACCACAGAACCGCCGTCGGCGCTAACCAGATTAAGGTTTCCAGCCGCCGCCACTCAAACATAAGGATTTCTGTACCGATTTTCGTTGCTGCGTTTTTTTGGGTTTTTCTGCACGTTTTTCGAGGTCAGATTTCAGGGTTGTTTTTTCAGTTTATTCTCTCACGTTCTCTGGTTAGTTTCTGTTATTAAGCAAAGATTTCTAATGATGGAAAAGTCAGAATTGAGAAGTTTGATGGGAAGAATTTCGGATGGTGGAAGATGCAAATCAAGGATTTGCTTATACAGAAAGATCTGGATGCAGCCTTAGAGCCTCCTCATACACCTGTAACAGATAAGTGGACAACCATTGAGAAGAAGGCTATGTCAACCATCAGGCTCACTCTTTCTATAAATGTTGGCTACAATATTTCTGAACAAACCTCAACACGAGGAATCATAGAGGCTTTGTCAAATATGTATGAGAAACCGTCTCCTTCCAACACGGTGTTTCTGATACGGGAGTTAGTCAACACCCGCATGAAAGAGGGAAGTTCTGTTATTGAGCATATTAATTTGTTTAATTCTCACTTATCTCGTTTGAATTCAGCAAAATTCAAGATAGATGATGAACTGCAAGCATGCCTGCTCTTATCCTCATTACCTGACAGCTGGTCAGGAACTATTACTGCAGTCACTGGGGCAGTTGAGACCCTCATTTTTGCTAAAGTTTGTGAGTTGATATTGAATGAGGACTCAAGAAGGAGGAATTCTGGAGAGACAAGTTCGTTGCTCAGTACTGAGGGGAAAGGGGGAAGTAACAATAGAGGTGGAAATAGTGGAAGGTCAAATTCAAAACGAAGAAGCAAGTCAAGACCAGCAAAACCGAGAAAAGGCATACAGTGTTGGAACTGTGATGAGCATGGGAACTTTAGAAGTCAATGTACTAAACCTCGTATAGACAAAAAGGAGGTGAATGCTACCACAACCTCAGATTTAGAGGATGCCCTTATTTGCTGTGTCGAAAATACTGTTAAAGATTGGATTATGGATTCAGGAGCATCGTTTCATGCTATTTCTAGCACAAAGAAGATGAAGAATCTACGAATATGTAACTTTGGTAAAGTCCGTTTGGCTAATAATCACAGTCTTGATATTACAGGGATTGGAGACATAGACTAAAAACACCATTGGGAACCATTTGGACCTTGAAGAATGTGCGGGTCATTCCTGGTTTGAAGAGGATGTTGATATCCATTGGATAACTTGATGATCAAGGATACGACGTCACTTTGGTAGAGAACAATGGAAAGTTGTTAAAGGTAGCATGGTTATTGCAAGAGGAAAGAAAAGAGGTACACTATACATGGTTGAGGTACCAACTGACGGGGTTAATGCAGTATCTGATGGGTCGAGTCTATCAAAGTTTTGGCATCAATGACTCGGCCACATGAGTGAAAAGGTGATGAAGATGCTTGTTACTGATGTGTGCAAAATGTAACATATAAATTACATCAAATAAGGCATAAAACTAACCCTTTTTTAGTACTAATGTTGGAAAAAGTGTGTTTTTGTTTTCCTTTTGAATTTACAGGACCAAATGAGCTCAAACGAACAAAAGGAACAAATATACAGTCAAAACCAACATAAATACAAAGAAAAGGAATAAACGTGACATGCCCGACCCCTCGGCAGCATCCCCAAAGCAAAAACAAGACAACAGAAGACTGACCACGGGCCGTGCTCAGCCGAACATGGGGGCGTGGTTAGGCTCCTGCAGAAAAGACAAACCTGTAGAAGCTTCTACGCCTACCACAGGGGCGTGCCCAGCTCAGCACGGGGCTTGGTCAACGCAAAGATACGCAGAATTTTGCAAAATCTTGAGAGTACAGATACGATGTTGACCACGGGGCCGTGCCCACTGGACACGGGGTGGGACCTTCTGCTGACACTTCCATTTAATGAAGGAAGAGAAAATGATGGCTACAGGGGCATGCCCGCTGGACACAGGGCCGTGGCCAGAGCACTGTGCAGGCTATAAATAGGGGTGCTTGGTTCACTTCAAAGGCATCCCTTGGCAAACCACTACTCTCCCACTTTGCCACCACTACAGCACCGACACCCACCACCATCATCCATCATCCAATTTAGAGTGTGTAATAGTCTCGGGATCCAAGATTGATCGTAAGGGTACTTACCAATCAAAGGCCATGTTTGGTTAAGTCTCTTACATCACTTGGTGAAGACAAGTCTTTTATGTATTACTTTTGATTTTTAATCTTTCGGCACTTTTTATTTGGTTTTGTATTAATGACTTTAATAACTAGTTTCTTATGTTAAAGGTGAATTATTCCTATCATTTTTCCGTGGTGTCTTGGCGTTACTTTACTGTCTATATAAAGTAAAAGATTACATCATTCATGTTTTTACGGTCTATATAAAAGCATGTTGACTACCTGGTCGGGGGTTAGGGGAATGGTTTGGTAAGGTTCTTGCCTTGTTTAGTGTATAGATCCTGCAAGGACCTGGTTCAAGCTTACTAGGACATCCTTTAATACCCACTGGTATTGGATGGGGTGGGTGCGAATAGCTTGAACCCCTCATATGTAAACTACTATTAATACATTAAACCGGCTACTTGGGATTGTATCTCTGCTGACTCGAACCACTTAGCCGAGGGTAACGTCACCTTCAAAAGAGGGGCCTACCACTTTTCGCATTAATAACTTATTTAATTATCTTTCAATATTCCGACCCTTTGGGATTGTATCCCTACTGACTCAAACTACTGGGTTGAGGGTAACGTCACCTTCAAAAGAGGGGCCTACTCATATAACTAAGATAATCTCTTAAAAAGTCCGAAAGTGTGAAAATCATCAAAGGATACATTAAAGATGAGTCGGATCCACGTGATTCATCTTGTTTATCTGTTTTTATTTTCATTTATTTCTGCATTTTTAGTTTTTATTTTCATGTTTCAAATCTTTTTCTCAAAAATTTAGATTGATTAGACACTGAGGATAAACCGGTACTAAAAGCTCTTGTGTCCTTGGACGACCTCGGTATCTTACCAACGCTATACTACGCTCACGATGGGTGCACTTGCCCAAGTGTGTGTTTAGTGTTAGTAGAATATCGTGTTTTATAAATTTAAAACTTGACTAATGCGTAAAATGGACTCAAAATATTAATAAAATCATATCACGCTTCGCACACACCAGTTACCAAGGGAAAGCTTCCAAAACTGAAATAGGTCAAGTCCGAGTTTTGTGAACCGTGCATCCTTGGCAAGAAAAAGAAGGTGACTTTTGTGAAGACAGAGAGAGCACCAAAATATCAGAAATTGGAGTTGATTTACTCAGACGTGTACGGGCTGACATCAGTTGCTTCACCTGGAGTATCTCGCAATTATGTGACCTTCATAGACGATTCAACATGCAAGGTATGGGTTTACTTTCTTAAACAGAAATCTGAAGTTTTTGATAAATTTAAGAAATGGAAATCTGCTGTTGAACTTGAAACTGAATTGAAGGTGAAATGCTTGAAGTCTGACAACGGAGGTGAATACATCAGCAAAGAATTTACAGATTATTATGCTGAGAGAAGGATCAAGATGATAAATACAGTTCCAGGAACTCCGCAACAGAATGGGGTTGCAGAGAGGATGAACTGAACAATATGTGAGAGAGCTAGGAATATGAGATTGAATGCAGGGCTCCCAAAAATGTTCTGGGCTGATGCGGTTAACACCACGGCTTATCTTATCAAGCGTGGGCCTTCAGTACCATTGGGATTCAAGATTCCTCAGGAATAATGGAAGGGAAAAGCAGTTGAGTATGATCACCTGAGAATCTTCGGGTGTAGTGCTTATGATATTGATCTTGTAGGTGACAAGTTAGATGCCAAAGCAAAGAAGTACACGCTCATTGGATATGGGTCTGATAAAATGGGCTACAGACTTTGGGATCATGAAAGCAGGAAGCTAGTCAGAAGCAAACATGCCGAATTCAATGAAGCAGAGCTGTAAAAAGACAGGAATTCGGAGAAGTCAGAGGTTCAGAAAGAAGTGGTTGAGTTTGACACTGATGGTAAAAAGAATGAACCAGTTATAGAACCCAAATCAGATTCTGAAGATGACACAGGACCAGAGTTTGAAGGTGGATATAATGAGATAGGAGAAGTCTCTGACAGTGGGAGCTCAGAGCATGAAGAAGAATAGCCTCCACAGCAGCCTGACCCGTCAGAAAATTGGGTCAGGAGATCCACCAGAGTTAGTAAACCGCCTAATAAATATAATCCTTCAGTTAATTATATTCTCTTGACAGAAAACGGCGAACCAAAAAGCTACTATGAGGCAGTCAAGATGAAAGATTTTCTCCAGTCGGAGCATGCAATGAAGGATGAGATGAGCTCTTTAGATAAAAACAAGACTTGGGTCTTAGTAAAGCTTCCGCCAGATAAAAGAGCTTTACAAAATAAATGGGTCTTCAGGGTCAAAGAAGAACACGATGGTTCTAAACGGTACAAAGCCCATTTAGTAGTCAATGGTTTTCAGCAGAAGAAGGGAGTTGATTATGATGAGATTTTCTCTCCGGTGGTGAAGATGACTACCATCAGGTTGGTTCTTAGTATTGTAGCTACAGAAAAGTTGCATCTAGAGCAGTTAGATGTGAAAACAGCTTTTCTACATGGTGACCTAAATGAAGACATTTATATGGCACAACCTGAGGGATTCAAGGTTGTTGGGAAAGAGAACTGGGTCTGCAAATTGAAGAAGAGTTTGTATGGTCTTAAACAGGCACCCAGACAGTGGTACATGAAGTTTGATAACTTCATGGAGAGGTCAGGGTACAAGAGATGTCAGATGGACCATTGCTGCTATTTGAAGAAGTTCAGCAACTCTTATATCATATTGTTACTTTATGTTGACGATATGTTAATTTCAGGGTCTGATATGAAAGAAATAAGCAGGTTAAAGAAGCAAATGTCCAAAGAATTCGAGATGAAGGATTTGGGTCCAGCCAGACAGATACTCGGGATGAGTATAACCAGAAACAAGAAAGATGGCTCAGTGACACTATCCCAGGAGAAGTACATCAGGAAAGTGTTAGAGAGATTTTGTATGACAATGAAAAGACCAAGCCTAGAAACACGCCTTTAGGAAGTCACCTCAAGCTTACTAAAGATCAGTGTCCCAGAACAGAAGAAGAAAACGCTGATATGGCTAGAGTTCCATATGCACCTGCTGTAGGAAGTCTAATGTATGCTATGGTATGCATGAGACCAGACATAGCACACGCAGTTGGAGTTGTCAGTCGCTTTATGTCAAATCCGGGAAGAGAACATTGGGAAGCATTTAAATGGGTGCTTCGTTATTCGAAAGGTATGTCAAAGATGGGGCTGTGTTTTAAAGGAAAGAATGTGGTTCTCAAGGGTTATACAGATGCTGACCTGGGTGCTGTAAAGATACATTTAAAAGCACTACAGGATATGTCTTTATAGTGAGAGGAACAACAGTGAGTTGGATGTCCAGACTTCAGAAAAGTGTGGCTTTATCTACTAAAGAAGCTGAATACATGGCAGCAGCTGAGGCCAGTAAAGAACTAGTATGGTTGAAAGCTTTTCTGAAAGAGTTAGGGAATAATCAAGCTGACTACCCGTTGTATTGTGACAATGAAAGTGCAGCGAAACTTGCAAAGAATCCCGTTTATCATGGGAAGACGAAGCACATAGGGATGAGGTATCATTTTGTCAGAGGACTGATCAGTGAAGGATCAATCCGTTTGAAGAATGTCCCAGGTGCTAAGAATCCAGCAGATATGTTTACCAAGGTTGTGGTGCTGGATAAGTTGAAGCTATGCATAGCTTCAGCTGGCCTTCAGGAATAATACTGAGAAGGCGGGGTAACTAGGGAGTTTTGAAGATCAAGGGGGATTTTCATTTACAGAAGTACAGAAGACACGGTGGGAGATTGTTGGAGATGTTGTCTTCAGCCCAGCCCATTAAGGCTAGCCAAGAATTAGACTAAAGAAGGGAAAGGGTTCGACCGGCCCTAACCCTAATGGGCTTTAAGTGTTTTAGGCCCAGATGTTTAGTTACTTATTTAGCAAGGGACTAACCCTAATTCTAGCCTATAAATATATCTCTTGTACTTGTAATCATTATCACTCAATAAAATACAAACCCTAGTTACGCCCGTGGACGTAGGTTACACACTGTGACCGAACCACGTAAATCTCGTGTCTACTTTTCTTATTGCTTTCATTTATTGATCTCGTATGTGTGCTCTAAATCCTAACAGTATGTTCGCACAGGCACCGTGTAGGACTTACTTGCATGGTCAAAGACATTTCATAGATAATGCTAACATAGATGAATTGGGAATGGAAGTTTTGGAAGAGATGGTTAAGAGTCTTGGTTATGATAGTGAGATAGTCCTTTACTTCCACTATAAAGTTCCAAATTTGAGCTTGGATGTAGGTGTAAGATCTTTGGTTGTTGATACTGATTTTGATAATATATGTGAATATGTAATTGATGAAGTCAAGTTGATAGAAATATATCTTAAACTGTGGAGTTCTCATGTGATTTTTAACACCATCAATTCTGAACAAGCCACAGTAGATCCATTAGTTACGTATGAAAGTAGTGCACCAGCACCTGATATTGATGATCCAGATGAGTTAATAGGGCTTGAAAATATTGAGGATGATGGATCAGAAGAGGAGTTTGATCTTGGATCAGCTGAGGATAGTGATCATGTATCAGAAAAGGGTAGTTTTGTAGGATCTGAAAAGGATAGTTTGGAAGGATCAGACGATGGTAATAAGGATGATTAGGAGGATGATCATGATTATTTGGCAATTGAAGACAATCCTGGGAAGGATGTTGAAGTGGACATGAGCCATTATAGGGCAATAGTTAATCATGATGTAGTTGAAGATGATCTTAATGATGAGCAACCGCGTAGGAATTATCTGGACTTAGAGGAAGGTATTCTTGTTGATCTAGATGAGTTTGACAATGATACAAATGAGGATGAGGTAGTGTTAACTAAAGCTACAAGAAGAGTTTGGAAAAAAAATGAAAGAGCAAGGAATGTAGGTGTTGACCCATATAATCCTTGGTATATTGGTCAGTTAATTGAAACTAAGACCAAGTCAAATCAGATTGTGAAAGCTAATGCACTTCATTAAAGAAGGGACATTTACATCGGAAGGAATGAACCCAAAAGGTATAGGATTGTTTACAAGGGTTTTAATCCTGCACTCTGGTTGGTTTTGAAGGTCAAGATTGTCAAACTTCTTAAAGTATGGGGGTGAAAAGAAAATACCTAAAAGAAAAATCAAACCCACATGCGTTTGGGCAGTGCAAATCTTTAGACCAACAACTCAAGACTTATGGTGTGTAAAAACAATTCGCATTGAACACACTTACCTCCAAACTAGAGAAGTTAGTCTATACATGATGAGTGGAATAGCCAAAGATATGGCTCTGATAGTTGAAGTAACCCTGATATACTATTCCCTGCTCTTCAAGATCATATTATGAAGAACTGATGAGGGCCAATCCTAATAGCACTATCAAGATAGATGTGGAGCCGTTCACAAACCCTAATGTTGATACTCGGCAATTCAGACAGTTATACATATGTTTTGGTGAAATGAAAAGGGGCTTTAAGATATGTGGGTGAAATCTGCTAGGATTGGACGGTTGTTTCATTAAAGGTCCAAATCCAGGACAGATATTGAGTGTTGTGGGTGTGGATGGTAACAACGGGATATAGCCACCAGCTTTTGCTTTTGTTGAAGAAGCAATGGAAAGGAGGTGTGTTTAAGAACATGTTAAGGAGAACATCCATGATGACCAATGTGCCTTACTTTAACATTGCTATACAAGAGATAAAAGATTCAAACCCTAAGTTATATCACAGGTTAACCAAAATGTCAAGAGCTCATTTTCAGGTAGGGCACAATTTGATATTTTACTGAACAACATTTGTGAGGTCTTTAACAGGAAAATACTTAGAGCTAGAGACAAGCCTATGATCACATGTTTGGACTACACCAAAGAATACATGACTAAAAGAATTGTTAATGTCAAGAAGGTTCAAGCAAAATCACATGGTCCATTGACACCTTATGTTGAAAGTGTACTTAACGAAATTAAGGAACAAGTATCACAAATGAATGTTCTAATGGTCTCTTCTTCAAAGTACCAGGTATGTAGTCAATGTGGATCTAGCATTGGAATTATGATGTTACTAATGGTGAATTGCAATTAACATGTGACAAGTATCACAAACATGCTCATTCAGAAGGTGGGATTTGATGGGGATACCCTGTAAACATGCAGTAGTTGCTATATGGGACATGTCTAGGATGGTATTCGGGTAGGCTGTCTAGAAAATTGGGTGTCTAGAGTTTACTGGTTAGATACATGGAAAGAGGCTTACCAGCATGTCATTGAACAAATATGTTGCCCGGATATGTGGACACCATCAGAATGCCCCACAAAACTTATCCCACCTAAACATTATACCCAGGTTTGTAATAAAATATCATATATGTTTATAGTAGACTTATATGCAGTTAGTTAGAAAGGTGTATGTACATTGAACATGTGGGGAGGCCAACAAAGAAAAGAAGTAAGAGTGTGGAAGTGGTTCTAGATATTTTTGCTAAAGGAAGGAAAATGACTAGGAAGGGGGCACCAAAAAGTGTGGGAACCTTGGGAACAACAGTAGAAGCTGCAAAGGTCAGGGAGGGACAACCAAAGCTGGAAAAGAACCGGTTTCACAAAGCTTAACTCAGGGTGCACCTCAGGCTACTCAAGAATGAAATTGATGGCATGGTCAATTAATGATGTTATAATTTGTTGTTTATTATAGTTTGGGACATGTTTGTTATGTATTGAGACAATTTTAATTCATGTTGTATGTGTGTAAGACATGTTTGAGACATTGTTATAATTGTTTAAGAATTTAATGTGTGTTCTAATGGTTTGAGACATGTTTGAGACTATGGGTAATTTGCCTTTGTGTCTTTTGTACGTGCAGTTTGACTTTAGAAAGTCAATTAGTCATCTAAAAGTGCAATTGGGTCATTTTGTGGTTCAGTTAACCAGGCAAAACTCAAAAAGGATTGTACACCAGTGATATGTGTCATTTGGTTGTTCACTTTGACTTTTGAAAGTTAAACTGCGCATACATCTACAAATGGGTCAAACAAGCTAGTACAACTGCAAAGGAAACCAACAATTATGAATTCAAACATTAAAATACATAATCCAACATTACATAACACTACTCGACATTACATAACACTACAAATAACATTCAGAATCCAAAAACTGACAATTACATAACACCATTACTTAACACTAACACAATTCATTCATAATGACAATCATCGTTTAACCATTCAGGATCTTAATCATGTTCACCTTCATACGGATCATGATACCACCAGCTCTCACTATCATAAAATTGGTTTCATAGTCATAAGCCTCTTTCAAAACCTCACTATCTATATCCATCTCCGGATCCTTTTCTTTCAACTCTTCGACAAAACTGTTGATATCCATCAAGTATCTTGGCTACAATTCTTCTTCAGGCATGTTGTATTCAACCACTTCCTTAAAACAGTTATCTCTAGCCACTTCTTTTTGTCTTCCAAGGGTTCAACTTGTTTGTCAACTTCAGATTTCAAATGGTTACAACGATGCTATCAACAAAATGAATATTTAAACCAATGTAATCAACACATGTGGATAAAGATCTATCGACATATAATTTAAATTAAACATAGATCCATTACAAGGTTTCCAATTGTTTAGACACCACATTAAATTACTTGGAAACATAGACAACGAACAACTGTTTAAATACTACTACATCAAGAGTTGATAACATAGAACACAAACAAAATCCAATGGATTCCTAAGGCAATCTTCCATTTTGTGACTTCCATAGCTTTGTTTTTGACCAATTCCTCTTTGTTTTTTTATCAATTTATCTTTCATGTTGATAGTTTGTACCAAAGCTGGAATTACCATCTCACATCTTGGACATATAAGTATATCAGCCCACCTAAGGAAACCACACTCTCCCAGTTATATATATATATATATATATATAGGGAGGAGCTCATGCGAGAACCACCTTTATTGTGAGAACCGCGAGAACCAATGTGAACACAACTTAAATAGCTAAAAAAACCTAAAATCTAAAGTTTATGAAATCGGGAGGTAAAGTAAATTTTTCCCCAAACCACAGGGAGGAAAATTGTGAATTACTCTCTTTCAATCAAAATAGGCATTGACTTTATCCATTTTAGGAATATTTAAGCCAGTACCCATCAATCACATGAAAACAAGTAAGCACTTCGGGCATAGAAGTACACTTGGATCCACGTCTCACCAAAATAATCTATTAAATAATTACACATGTAAAGTGTTGGCTCTATTTTAACCAACGCACTAAAATAGTCGGCATCATTTTTATCGGCTTAGAAAAGGTGCTCTCTCTTTATTAGTGCCGGCACTTTACATGTGTAATTATTTGATGGGTGATTGTGTCATATGTGGACTCAAAGTGTGAATATATAGCCCAAAATTTCATTTACGCAATTGTGGTTCTCAATACTATTATTGGGTATATCTTCGTGAATTTTTATGTATTTATTGTTTCTATTTTTATGATTTTTTTGACTTTGTTAGAGCATTTACACCCATGCCCTTATATATATATTTGTGAGTAAGTTCCTGAAATTATAAGAAATGGTTATGAGTGGAGGAGAGAAAATACTATTGTTGTTTTGGGAGACACCATTCACCCCTATTAATTATTTAATATTTTTTGAAATTCATTGTGAGTAGAGGAGAGAGAAAATGTCACACCCCAACCGATGGCGGAATCATCGGGGCATGGCACTGAGCGAAACAGATTGTCCAGAAGTTTCCATAACAACTATCATTACCATTCAATTTAAATGATACGTCCCATACCGTATCTTAAATAGTCAAACAAGTTATTACAGATAACATCAAAACAAATATTCTGTTCCGACAACTCAGATTTAAACATAACAATTTATTCGTTGGTTTCTAGGACTCCAGTTCCTAGCTTCAATTTCATCATAGCCCGAGAAGCATATAAACAACCTAGGCACCTGTCACATACGTTAAAATAAAGTCAATACATAGAATGTAAAGGTGAGCATACAAGTTTGATAATAGCATATAGAGTTCGAATTCGTTTACGCATAACCAGCACGTACACATAGTGAAATGAAGCACGTTAGCTATCGACATAGATCCATCGATACCAATGACTGCGGGTTGTCTGCCCGAGGCAGTTCGCAATACATGATTACCACCGTAATTCATGCAAGTAAAAGATCCTTAACAACCCCCGTGTGAACGGGTGCTGAGTCTAAACTATAGTACTATCGTTGCTAAGGCAGGTAGACAGCATTCCATGTGTAAACATAACAAACAAGCATTCATAAGCCACGTATAACATGCGTAAATGGTTTAGCGTTAAAATAGCTTGAGTAGTGTGATAGTTGTAGTTTGAATATTCGTAACGTATGTAACACCCAAAAGTGCTAAAGCAAAAAGGGTTCGAGTATACTCACAGCGATTATGGATTGAAGGGAGCGCTTTACAGCGAGTACGGTTAGCCTGAATAGATTCGATAACGTAACGATAAGTGGCGCGTAAAACATTACAAAGTGAGAGTGGGTAGGATAACTGATCGTGCGGATCAGCTATCCGTGAGAGGAAGTCATCCGTGCAGGTGAACTATCCGTGCGCGTGGGCTGTCCGTGCGGACGGTAATCCGTCCGGACTAGTCATGCGTGCGGATTGCTTATCCGTACGGACAAGTTGTTCGTGCGGATAATCGTTCAAGTGGATTGTTTCTTCCTAAGTTAAGGATGTGTTTGTGTATGATGGCTTGTGCTTTGGAGTTTTCGTTGTAGCATTTAGAGAACATTTAAGTGTTTCTACCTTTCAAGCCGGTCGAGCGGACAACAGTCCGTCCGGATGGTAGTCCGTGCGGACAATGGTAATCCGTGCGGACAGTCTGTGCGCGCGGGCAGAGACAATCCGTCCGGATAGCCTGTCCGTGCGGACGACTTGGCCGTGCGGATGAACACTATTTGAATTTATTTTAAGGCCTTAGTATCTCATGATCCGAAGAGTAATCCATTCAGAGGTCGTCCGTCCGGATTTCTCATTCGTCGATACTCAAACCTTGTTTGGAAAGTGGGTCCCAAGGGTAGCTCGTCCGGGTGACAACCCGTCCGCATAGCCTGTCCGTGCGGACTGCTTGTCCGTGCGGACAGCTTGTCCGTGCGGACAACTGGTCTGATTGTTCCGTTCGCCTACTCTTGGTTTCTGTTGTCGTTTATCGAGACGTTCTGATTACGTGGCAACCACTTGGAATCGTATCCTTACCCGCACGACTAAGCCGGCCAGGAACCACCCTGACTCGACATATCGGCGACTCAGAACGGTCATTCCGGTTGACCCCGAAATCAGGTGTCTTGCGGTATAATTCCAGATCTAGGACTAGTGCATCACTATTATCGAGTAGAGACTAGAACCGATCAGATTCGTACCGAACTTAAGGGTAAAAGAAGGAGAGAACTTAGGTTTATTTCTTTCAACTCTTTTATCCTTAGAAAAGTTTAGATTTAGGTGATGTTGTTGTGAAATCTTATGGAAATCGTTCAGATCTGAGCTATTCTTGGTGGAATGAGGTCAAGCTTGAAGTTCATAAGAACTTCATGATGACGTCACCCGAGAATACCTCAAATCTTGATGGTTTCATGGTTGAAAGTTGAGATTTGAAAGATGGAAATGTGTAGAATTGTGTAGTGATCAAGAATGTACAAGAATTAGTGTAAGATCTTACCTGGATTTGGAGAAATCTGAGAAAAAGTGAAGAATGCGTGCGGTTCGGACGTCACTTGCCAAAAGTGGAAAAGTTGGAGAGTGACCCGTGTATTTATAGGATGCTAAAAAGGGAAAGGGTGAGCCGTGCGGATGGCACGTAACCCGGATAGGCTATCCGTCCGGATTGGTCATCCGTGCGGATTGGCAATCCGTGCGGATTGGCAATCCGTGCGGATTGGCAATCCGTGCGGATTGACCATCCGTGCGGATGTAGCCTGATTTGGTGCGTTCGGCGCGATGTTGCTTCGGTTTCGATTTTCGAGCGATTCGATAGGGTTTCCTAGTCAAATTACTTTCAGTCCCAACTACTTCTTATACGGTTCGACTCGGAATTCGGGTTCGGGTTCGTTTACATTCGAGTTAGACTTCGAGTTCGATTGAGTTCGCTTGATTATCACAACATAACATAACATAAATAAACACGCACAGGTAACACGTAAGGCACACACACACGTATAAACAACAAGTAAAAATACACAGTTCGAGTTACGGTTCGATGTCGATTTGATTAACATAGCTTGATTAACTTTATCGCATTGTTACTTCCTATCATTCACAGTCGTAGGTCGATTAAAATATGGTTACCACGATTCGATTATTGTAATGAACGACACTTACTCCACATAATATAAATAAAATAAAAACATTTCTACGAGTCAAGTCGCGCGAAATCGGTCGTTGACTTTGACCTTGACTTTGACTTTCATTTGTGAAAACACGGGGTGTTACAGCCTCCCCTTGTTTAGGGAATTTCGTCCCGAAATTAAGCTGAAAGCCGTAACTAACCGTGGATCACATGTGAGAGTTCTTCGTTTGGACCATTGAAAATCGTCAAATGAATCGACCCTTTTTACGGATAAAAAAATCGCTGATTTTTGGTTATGTTATGCGAAATTTTCTGATCTAAAAGCCTACAAAGTTTCAAATCTTAATTCGAAGCCGTTTGTAAGAAATTTGAATTTTTGTTAGAAAGATGTTGAATGTTGCTGTTGGTGTTCACCGTACGGATGGCAATCCGTGCGGATAACATATCCGTGTTGACTTGTTGACTAGCCTATTCGCATGGATAATTGTTGGCTCGGAGACGTACGGAATCCGTGAACGTGTGTGACTAAACATAATCGTAACGGAGTCAAAACCGATCCTACAAGTGGTATCTGAGCAGGTGATCGATTGTGATGATTAAACACACTCAGATTTGATCAATTTCTTCACCTTTCATATTCATCACGTTTTTCTCTGAAAATCGTCAAATTAAACAACTTTTTATGGATAAGATTGCTAAAACTTGGATATGTTGTGCGAAAACACTTGATCTATAAGTCTACAAATTTCTTAATTAAACAACTGCGGATACTTTGCCTTCATGTCGCTTTCGAGTTCCCAAGTGAACTCCGCGCCTCGTTTGCCTTCCCACCGGACCTTCACAATAGGAATGCGTGAGCGCCTGAGTTCTTTGGTTTGGCGATCCATGATTTCGACAGGCTTCTCCACGAAGTGTAATGTTTCGTTCACTTGTAGATCGTCTAAAGGGACATGTAAGTCGTGGTCGGCGATGCACTTTCGGAGGTTTGACACGTGGAAAGTCGGGTGGACATTGCTAAGCTCCTCTGGTAATTCGAGTCTGTAGGCGACTTTTCCGATCCTTTCCAGAATCTTAAAAGGTCCTACATATCGAGGCGCGAGTTTCCCCTTCTTGCCGAATCGGACTACACCCTTCCAAGGTGATACCTTTAGGAGTACGTAGTCACCAACGCCATATTCACGGGGTTTGCGCTTTTTATCGGCGTAAACTTTCTGTCGATCCCGAGCTTTCGCTAGGTTGTCTCGAATTTGGAAAATTTTGTCTGTCGTTTCTTGGAGCAGCTCCGGACCGGTTAGTTGCGAGTGACCGATCTCGTGCCACACAATAGGCGATCGACATCTTCTTCCGTACAAGGCCTCGAAAGGTGCCATCTGGATGCTAGCCTGGTAGCTGTTGTTATACGAGAACTCGACTAACGGCAGGTGTCTATCCCAATTACCACCGAAGTCTAGAACACACGAGCGGAGCATGTCTTCAAGAGTACGAATCGTTCTTTCAGTCTGACCGTCGGTTTGTGGGTGGAACGCAGTACTTAGATTAAGCGTTGTACCGAGTGCCGCTTGGAATGTTTCCCACAATCGTGAAGTAAACCGAGCATCACGATCAGAGATGATGTCACGAGGCGTCCCATGTCGACAAATGATCTCGTCGGTGTAGATTCGGGCTAATCGTTCTACCTTGTAGTCTTCTCGTATTGGCAGAAAGTGAGCTGATTTAGTCAAACGGTCAATAACAACCCAAATGCTGTCGTGACCCGATGACGTGGTTGGAAGCTTGGTTACGAAATCCATAGCTATGCTCTCCCACTTCCACATGGGAATTGGTGGTTGTTCGAGCAAGCCAGAGGGTCTTTGATGTTCAGCCTTGATTCTAGCACAGGTTAGGCATTTTCCAACATAGAGGGCGATATCCCGTTTCATACCCGGCCACCAGTACCTATAGCGAAGATCATGGTACATTTTGTCAGCACCGGGATGGATAGAGTATCGGGATTTGTGGGCTTCATCCATGATAATCTGTCGCAAATTGGTTCGCTTGGGAATCCAAATTCGGTCTAAGAAGTGGAATATCCCATTCGATTTGCTCACAAGCTGGGCTCCATCGTGGTAGATTCTTTCTCTCTTCAAGGTGCGTTCGTTGAAGCATGCATGTTGTGCGTCGCGGATGAGAGCTTCGAGGTTGTGCTGGGCTTGAACATTACGAGTGCTAAGCAGATAGCTCCGCCTGCTAAGTGCGTCGGCAACAACATTTGCCTTGCCTGGGTGATAACGAATCTCACAGTCGTAATCGTTGAGAAGTTCCACCCATCGGCGTTGACGCATATTTAGTTCCCTCTGATTAAAGATGTGTTGTAGGCTCTTATGATCGGTGAAGATCGTACACTTTGTACCATACAGGTAGTGTCGCCAAATCTTTAATGCAAAAACAACTGCGCCTAACTCGAGATCGTGGGTTGTATAGTTCTTCTCGTGGATTTTGAGCTGACGAGATGCGTAAGCTATGACCTTGTCTCGTTGCATTAGGACACAACCGAGACCAAGGTTGGAAGCATCACAGTAGACAATGAAATTATCGTTTCCGTCGGGTAGTGTGAGAACAGGGGCATTGCAAAGCATGTGTTTGAGGGTTCGAAAGGCAGACTCTTGTTTGGTCCCCCAGACAAAAGGCTGGTCCTTATGCGTGAGAGAGGTAAGGGGTACAGCAATCTTCGAGAATCCTTCGATAAATCGTCGATAATAGCCCGCTAGCCCGAGAAAGGAGCGGACTTCAGACGGGTTCTTAGGCATAACCAAGCTCTTAACAGCTTCAATCTTCGCAGGATCGACGTGAATACCCTGACTATTTACAATGTGACCCAGAAACTGAACCTCCCCCAACCAAAATTCGCACTTGGAGAATTTGGCGTAGAGTTGGTTCCCCTGGAGTAACTCGAGAACCAAACGTAGATGTTGCGCGTGTTCGGCTCTCGTTTTGGAGTAGATCAAGACATCGTCGATGAACACGATGACGAAACGGTCGAGATACGGTTTACACACGCGATTCATCAGATCCATGAAAACTGCTGGTGCGTTTGTTAGGCCAAAAGGCATGACAACGAATTCGTAATGGCCGTAACGAGTACGAAACGCGGTCTTGGGTATATCCTCCTCTTGTATACGCAGCTGATGGTATCCTGAACGTAGATCGATCTTCGAGAAACATGTAGCGCCTTGTAGTTGGTCAAACAAATCGTCGATTCGAGGCAGAGGATAGCGGTTCTTGATAGTCAACTTATTCAATTCCCGGTAGTCGATGCACATCCGGAACGACCCGTCCTTCTTTTTGACGAAAAGGACTGGTGCGCCCCAAGGAGAGGTGCTCGGGCGAATAAAGCCTTTCTCAAGTAATTCCTGGAGTTGGGTTGAGAGTTCGCGCATTTCGGACGGTGCGAGCCGATAAGGAGCTCTGGCGATAGGATTAGCTCCAGGAATGAGATCAATGCGAAAATCAATATCGCGCTTTGGAGGTAGTCCGGGAAGATCCTCTGGAAAAACATTAGGAAATTCTCGAATCACAGGAACGTCTTTTACTTCCTTCTTCTCTTTCTTTTCCTTCTCCGCTGCTACGACGTTAGCCAAGAAAGCCCTGTATTCCTTGCGGAGATACTTGCTAGCTTGTAGGCATGACATAAGCTTGAGACCCTTCGAAGTAGTATCACCATAAACGCGCAAAGAATCACCATTTGCGAGCGAAAAACGAATCATCTTGTCGAAGCACACAACTTCGGCATGGTTCTCTCGAAGAAAGTCCATGCCTACTATGACATCAAAGCTTCCTAGTTGCATCGGAATAAGGTCGATTGAGAAGATGTGATTGTTGAGCTCGAGAGTGCAATCACGAATGACAGAATTTACAGCGACGGTTCTTCCGGTAGCGACTTCAACATCGAATGCAGAGGAGAGTCGGGAACGTTTACGACTAAGGAGTTTCTCAAATTCGAGCGACACAAAGCAATTATCGGCTCCAGTATCAAACAAACATGAAGCATAAATACCATTCACAAGGAACGTACCATTGACCACGTTGTTGTCGGCCTGGGCTTGACGCACATTGAGATTGAAAGTTCTGGCGCGTGCGGCCTGTTGTTGCTGCTGCTGTTGCTGCTGTGGTTGCTGCTGTTGCGGTTCTTGTTTCACTACCCTGTTCGGGCACATGTTGGCGAAATGATTCGGGTCGCCACACGTGAAGCATGCTCTGGCTTTGACTGTGGGTGCCGGAGGAGCTTGTTGACCCTGTGGGGCAGCGAGTAGAGCTTGATTGGCAGGAGCTTGGCGAATACGGCAGTTGGCAGTAAAGTGGCCGTACACATTGCAGTGAGCACAGAAGCGGCATTGAATAGTTGTCGGGTGATGATAGGTGCAAGTAGGGCAGAGCGGGTGTGGTCCAGTATATGCACGCTTTGCAGGCGGTGCATTGGCCACAGGCGCCGCTACTTGACGCTGTTGGGCAGGTACAGCTTGGATCGGTGCAGCAGTAATCGCACAGTTCCTGTTGGTGGAGCTGTTCTTTCTCTTGTTGCTTGACGAGGTAGGTTCAGCAGTTGGTGCAGTAGTGGTAGCTTGATGCAGATGCTTGGAGGTCTTATCCCACACCCCAGCCTTAACCCTTTTGTCATTGATTTCAGCGGCCAGCAGATAGGTTTCCTCGATCGTGGCAGTCTTAGCCGCTTGCACGAAATCAGCAACGCAGTCGGGCAAAGCTCGGATGTACTTCTTGATGGTCATCTCAGGAGTCTTGACCTGGTCGGGACAGATAATGCTGAGCTGTTTGAAGCGAGCAGTAAGACCAGCATTATCTCCATCCTTCTGATGTATGTGCCAGAATTCATCTTCGAGCTTTTGACGTTCGTGAGGAGGGCAGAATTCCTCTAGCATGACTTCCTTGAGCTCGTCCCACGACAGACCGCAGGCTGCATCATTCCCTCGCTTGTTCCTCTCGGCCGTCCACCAGTCTAGAGCACGGGACTGGAAGACGCCGGTAGCGTTCAGAGTTCGGAGGTCGTCAGGGCAACCACTTTGTCGCAGAGTGACCTCGATAGAGTCAAACCAGTGAAATAGTGCAGTAGGACCTCCTTCGCCCGTGAATTCTTTCGGCCCACATGACTTGAATTGTTTGAAACTGAAAGGTCTTGCGATAGCTTTAGGACCTTCAGTCCTCGATTCCTCGGATGATTTGCTGGCGTTCTCGTAGGCATCGCTCACAGCTTTAGCTACACTCTTCGCGATGATAGAAGCAAGACGTCGGTCCCTCTTTTCCTGACGAGTGAGTGTATGACGAGATCCAGACGACATTGTCTGCAATAGACATCGACATGGACCTCAGCACATGTATTCGAATCTCACCTCACACGTCTATTACTTACTAAAGCTCAGTAACACGTACTATGTAAACGCATATAGTCACAAAATCACAGAATTGCACAAATCACATAAACACATAGAGCACATAATCACAGTATTCCTAAACATGTAAGCACAATAGCAAAACACACATATACCTAAGTCACTAGGAGCAGTCAGAAAACAGAAACCTAGTATTCAGAGTTTGCGAGTGTCCGAATGTAGTGCAGTGCGAGCGATTTGTTAATGATGTGTTGGGTGGGTTTTGTGTTTTAGCAGAAGCAATAGTGTTGGGTCGAAACCAATAGTACCTCAAAACGTTAACAAATAAACAGAAAGTACATAAAATCTTCATAAAGGTCGATAAATCAAAGGTAGATTGTCTGCGGCTAATAGACTTCGACTAACCAAAGTGGCTTGACTATTCGCAAGGATCCTATGTGCATAATTACCTCCAGGACTATGCCTCTGCCTCGATTCTTGGGCGTCGGCGCAATTCCCATTGGTTATATTGTGTTTTTAGATCGTTGGAGCCCATCGAAACTTTGGTGGGAGTTTTGTATAAAAGCAGGACGAGTCGTCAAGGTTAGGGTTTCACCCCTATCTTGCAACTTTTGTCCCTGTTTCTGATAAAATTTGAGGATATTATTCATCAAAATATGGATTTCACTCCTAATTTGGTATGATTCTCCTCGTTTGTAGCTAAAACGCAAGCTGATTAGGCAACTTTAGTCGAGAGTTTGCGGTTTTCACACCTATTCTCGGCCTCATTACCTGTTCATAACTTGAAAATTCGAGTGCAGTGATAGAAAAGAGCGAGTGATAGTGGCGAGTTTACGCATACGCGTGAGTTGGTCTGTTGGTTCTTAACTATAGACTAGGTCTCTAAGACTTCGACCCGGACTAGGTCGAGTCTTGCCTAATTCCCTATAGTTATGGCTCTGATACCAATCTGTCACACCCCAACCGATGGCGGAATCATCGGGGCATGGCACTGAGCGAAACAGATTGTCCAGAAGTTTCCATAACAACTATCATTACCATTCAATTTAAATGATACGTCCCATACCGTATCTTAAATAGTCAAACAAGTTATTACAGATAACATCAAAACAAATATTCTGTTCCGACAACTCAGATTTAAACATAACAATTTATTCGTTGGTTTCTAGGACTCCAGTTCCTAGCTTCAATTTCATCACAGCCCGAGAAGCATATAAACAACCTAGGCACCTGTCACATACGTTAAAATAAAGTCAATACATAGAATGTAAAGGTGAGCATACAAGTTTGATAATAGCATATAGAGTTCGAATTCGTTTACGCATAACCAGCACGTACACATAGTGAAATGAAGCACGTTAGCTATCGACATAGATCCATCGATACCAATGACTGCGGGTTGACTGCCCGAGGCAGTTCACAATACATGATTACCACCGTAATCCATGCAAGTAAAAGATCCTTAACAACCCCCGTGAGAACGGGTGCTGAGTCTAAACTATAGTACTATCGTTGCTAAGGCAGGTAGACAGCATTCCATGTGTAAACATAACAAACAAGCATTCATAAGCCACGTATAACATGCGTAAATGGTTTAGCGTTAAAATAGCTTGAGTAGTGTGATAGTTGTAGTTTGAATATTCGTAACGTATGTAACACCCAAAAGTGCTAAAGCAAAAAGGGTTCGAGTATACTCACAGCGATTATGGATTGAAGGGAGCGCTTTACAGCGAGTACGGTTAGCCTGAATAGATTCGATAACGTAACGATAAGTGGCGCGTAAAACATTACAAAGTGAGATTGGGTAGGATAACTGATCGTGCGGATCAGCTATCCGTGAGAGGAAGTCATCCGTGCGGATGGTGACCCATCCGGATAAGCTATACGTGCGCGTGGGCTGTCCGTGCGGACGGTAATCCGTCCGGACTAGTCATGCGTGCGGATTGCTTATCCGTACTGACAAGTTGTTCGTGCGGATAATCGTTCAAGTGGATTGTTTCTTCCTAAGTTAAGGATGTGTTTGTGTATGATGGCTTGTGCTTTGGAGTTTTCGTTGTAGCATTTAGAGAACATTTAAGTGTTTCTACCTTTCAAGCCGGTCGAGCGGACAACAGTCCGTCCGGATGGTAGTCCGTGCGGACAATGGTAATCCGTGCGGACAGTCTGTGCGCGCGGGCAGAGACAATCCGTCCGGATAGCCTGTCCGTGCGGACGACTTGGCCGTGCGGATGAACACTATTTGAATTTATTTTAAGGCCTTAGTATCTCATGATCCGAAGAGTAATCCATTCAGAGGTCGTCCGTCCGGATTGCTCATTCGTCGATACTCAAACCTTGTTTAGAAAGTGGGTCCCAAGGGTAGCTCGTCCGGGTGACAACCCGTCCGCATAGCCTGTCCGTGCGGACTGCTTGTCCGTGCGGACAGCTTGTCCGTGCGGACAACTGGTCTGATTGTTCCGTTCGTCTACTCTTGGTTTCTGTTGTCGTTTATCGAGACGTTCTGATTACGTGGCAACCACTTGGAATCGTATCCTTACCCGCACGACTAAGCCGGCCAGGAACCACCCTGACTCGACATATCGGCGACTCAGAACGGTCATTCCGGTTGACCCCGAAATCAGGTGTCTTGCGGTACAATTCCAGATCTAGGACTAGTGCATCACTATTATCGAGTAGAGACTAGAACCGATCAGATTCGTATCGATCTTAAGGGTAAAAGAAGGAGAGAACTTAGGTTTATTTCTTTCAACTCTTTTATCCTTAGAAAAGTTTAGATTTAGGTGATGTTGTTGTGAAATCTTATGGAAATCGTTCAGATCTGAGCTATTCTTGGTGGAATGAGGTCAAGCTTGAAGTTCATAAGAACTTCATGATGACGTCACCCGAGAATACCTCAAATCTTGATGGTTTCATGGTTGAAAGTTGAGATTTGAAAGATGGAAAGGTGTTGAATTGTGTAGTGATCAAGAATGTACAAGAATTAGTGTAAGATCTTACCTGGATTGGGAGAAATCTGAGAAAAAGTGAAGAATGCGTGCGGTTCGGACGTCACTTGCCAAAAGTGGAAAAGTTGGAGAGTGACCCGTGTATTTATAGGATGCTAAAAAGGGAAAGGGTGAGCCGTGCGGATGGCACGTAACTCGGATAGGCTATCCGTCCGGATTGGTCATCCGTGCGGATTGGCAATCCGTGCGGATTGACCATCCGTGCGGATGTAGCCTGATTTGGTGCGTTCGGCGCGATGTTGCTTCGGTTTCGATTTTCGAGCGATTCGATAGGGTTTCCTAGTCAAATTACTTTCAGTCCCAACTACTTCTTATACGGTTCGACTCGGAATTCGGGTTCGGGTTCGTTTACATTCGAGTTAGACTTCGAGTTCGATTGAGTTCGCTTGATTATCACAACATAACATAACATAAATAAACACGCACAGGTAACACGTAAGGCACACACACACGTATAAACAACAAGTAAAAATACACAGTTCGAGTTACGGTTCGATGTCGATTTGATTAGCATAGCTTGATTTACTTTATCGCATTGTTACTTCCTATCATTCACAGTCGTAGGTCGATTGAAATATAGTTACCACGATTCGATTATTGTAATGAACGACACTTACTCCACATAATATAAATAAAATAAAAACATTTCTACGAGTCAAGTCGCGCGAAATCGGTCGTTGACTTTGACTTTCACTTGTGAAAACACGGGTTGTTACAGAAAAGATAATGATAAAGGTATAAAAATATTATTTATTTGAAAAAGAGAGAGAAAAAATAATAATTTTTAATGTAATTATAGAAATAAGGATAAGAGAATGGATGTAAATGCTCTTAGTTGGCACTCACTATATATGTATGACATTTGTGTTTGGAATAATTAATAATTTGATTTCCCTCTCAATAATATGGTATAAGAGCTAGTGTTCCACTAGCTCTTTTCCATCACCCCTTTGAGGATGACTACGATCAATATCTTGCCATCCTTAATTTTTTTTTTCTTTATCTCATTTCTACCAATAACTACCCACCCTCCTTCATTCCCTATGGGTAAAAAACTCAGAAGATGCAAAGCCTTAGTCCTTCGCTGCATCCGATTTACACAGACACCAATATTTAGAATAATCTTCGAGTTCTGGATGGTACTAAGGTGACGAATTCATCATGGGTGAAACTTTTTCACCTACATGCCAAGGGATACAAGAACCACATTGACGGTGCACCCCACTGGACAAAGAAGACCAAAGATACACCTCATGGGTTGAGATCGACTCCATTATCTTATAGGGGATACAGGGCCGGCCCTGGGCCTGCCCTGGGCCTGCCCTGGGCCTGGCAAACCCGTGCTGAAGCCCGAGGCCCAAAATTTCAAAGGGCCCGAATAGTCTTTATAAGCTTGTATATATTTATTACATTATATATTTAGTATATTCATCCATTTATTATGGAAAAAATATTGGTGGTGTAGTGGCAAAAATCATCTTAAAATAATGTGAAGGTCTCAAGTTCAAGTCTTTACTCTATCACTAAGTTTTTATTTTTGTAATTCATTAACCCTTAACCATAATTTTGGGCCCAATTCTTTTCGTCGCCCGAGGCCTAAATTTTTTCAAGAGTGTTCGGAGACTGCTCTGAGGGGATATATGGTACGTTATTAGATGACTTTCTTATTCAGGTTCTTAAACAACATTGCACTGTGTATGATGCATGGTGTAAGATCAAGAAAATATTTTTGAGTAACAAGGTCGCAAGGGCTGCTACTTTGGAAAGAGAATTCATTACTACTACCTTACAGGCCATGCCCTCTCTTAAAGTGTATTGCTAACGACTAAAGGAACATTCAAGTTTGTTAGCCAATGTTAAAACTCATGTAACTGAAAAAAAAAGGCTTGTCCTTCGGTTGGTTCAGGGACCCCCATGGAGTACGACACCACGACATCCTTCATAAACTAAAGCATGCCCTCTTGGATGATGCTCTAAGTATGCTCCATGATTAACATTGATATGCGTGTAATTATACATATTTTTCATATCATTTAAAACCCAATTTAAGATTATTTTCTCTAGAACATTTGTAAATTAGTTCTAACTTTGTTTACTTTTAATTTTCAAGACATTGGGCCATAAATGACAAAATCAAAAAAATGTCAAGTTGCAGCTCAAGACACGGACCTTGTCTGCAAGACACACTCCGTGCAAGATCCTCGAGTCAAGAAAAAATAATGGTATCTTACAAAAGAGGTGGTCCCCTTAGCCAACTAAAAGACAACTGTGTGGCCAGAAAATCCCAAAATTCACAAAACATGTATCGGGCTAGAAAATGAGTTACGGAGACGATAGTATATGAATCTTGAGTATCTCGATGAGAAGAAGCTAAAAAATGGTTTTATGGTCAAAATATATGCCTCTGCAAAAAACGACCCTAACGGCCTAGTTCACAGGATGTGCCTCGCGAAAAACGACAAAAAAATCTCGAGTTGACTTTCAAATATCTTTGTTGGACCACAGAGTTGACACACACTCTGTGCCTTACAGGTATGGGTCGTGCTTCGCGAAAACAACAAAGAAAACAGTCGTCGAAGATTCGAAAAGACCTGTATTGAGGTGTTGGCCATGCCCGGTCACCCTGATTAACTATAAATGCCACATTCTTTTCCCCATTTTTCTTGCTCAATTATTCTCTTTCCCCCATAATAAAGTCTAATTCTACCAACTCTCTCTTGGTTAATTTTATCAAGTTTGTTAAATTCTATCTTTAAAGCCATGAGTGACTAAAGTTCTTGTGGTTGCTTTAGGGGGGGGGGGGGGAACCCCTTGATGGGGAATTAACTAAATAAGTTATTGATTAACAAGGTGTGTATGTGTGTGTGTGATAATGAATTTAAGTACTAATAACCGTAGTGAAAGTGAGTTTTCCAAATCTTTAAAAAAGCTTGTGTTTAAGTACTAATAACCTTGTGTTTGTTGAGTCAAACATGCATGTTATCTATGTGTAACGACATCTTAATTGCTTGAAAGAGGGTTAGAAGTTTTGGTTCAGGACTTCGGGTTTGGTAAAGTCTTGCCTTGCCTTGGCGTGGTGACAAAATCAAAGCACCAAAGACTTGGTTTACATCATCTTCACTACTCTTGGAGAGATAAGATCAAAACACCAGGTCCACAGTGATTGGTGGTATAAACCCCTTATGACTAGTTTTACTTAATACTAAACCCCTACAATGGATAGTTTGCATGTTGATTATGTTCAAACTGACGGGTTTGATTCCGACCTTGTCGATAGTTTCCCTGGTGATTCTGTCCAATATGGTTGGAATGTGGTGATAACCACAAACCATGGAGTCCCACGACTTTATGCATTAACTAGACACAACTTTTTACTGGGTCTTAAACAAATGACTTTGGTTGGTTGTTTCGAAGAGTACTTAGAATAACCTTCCAAATACGTATGGTGGTAGCATAGAGTAAACTCTTGTAAATCCATGACAAACTTAGTAACAAGCATCAAGGGAAAGTAAAAGCCCAAGTAACCGTTTCTTAAACTTAATTTCAAAATTAACTATCTTTTATATATTTATTTGTATTTTTTTATAAAATTCATAAAAACCACACCTTTTATGGCCTGACTAGACGTTCAAGACATCTCGTACTAAAAGCTCTTGTATCATTGGACGACCTCGATATCTTACCATCACTATATTATGCCAACGATGGATGCACTTTCCCCAACGTGATGTTTTGAGTGTGACGCCCTGCTTCTTCGTACTTTCCATAATTAGAAGGTCTTGTTCGTATTTCTATTTTTGGAAGTCCTGTGTCCTTGTAATCGTATTTCGTTTCGAGCCATTGTAAATCCGAGACTTCGATCGTAATGAAATGAATCTTTTATACATCATTTATACATGTTTATACATTGATACGTGCATTCTTTGATACATGATTCGTAATTCAAATAAACGCAAATTCAAATCATAAACAACTAGCGTATATTCGTAATTCTTAAACGTTCCATGCAAACAAAACATTTGGTTGTTCAATTTTGAGACTTATACACATTCAACACTTCATTACTTGCTACATATACTTGTTACATCATTTCAACATTTCATTCGTTCTTACAACACCGAATCCATGTTCAATTACTTGATTAAACTCTCACTTCAGGTTTGATTATGTATGTTAGGACATGATACTTGACACATATACAATTGATACACCTTAAATACATAAAATACACAATGATTAATAATCTAATATGTTACATATACTTGTCACTTACAATCATGTTACATACTTATACATCACACTTTTTGTCTAGTTAAATCGCGTTTTATTTCATGTTATACCTTGTTACAAGTTAGGGGAACATTGTTACATATTAATTACATAACTTAATCAGCAAAAATTACACATTTTAATGTTTAAAAAGAATAAATATAAAGGAAATATAGGGCTGAATTCAGCACCCAAAACAGCCCCCTTGGGCTGAGTTTTGTGGGCTTGTTTCAATGATTAACCCTTCTAAACACTTCCAAAGCCCAACCCAATGAAACCCTAATCCATCCCCTATATAACCCAAGCCTCCTCCAAGCATTTTTCACTTTCTAAACACTCTCTATTCACCCTCAAATACACAATACCGTAGATGATTCCAGGAGTTCGGACAAATTCAGCACATCTTACAAAAGTGAGCATACTCACTCATTTCTTAACCGTTTCACTTGATTCTTTTTCCTACTTACTTGGATTAACCTTCGGAACATTTCCACGGGTTTTTCATAGAAAACCAAGGTCTGGAATGTCACCAAAAAGGCTTCCAAACTTGACAGATTTTTCTGTTCTTGATTCATACTTTGTTAAACTTGATTAAACTTGAGTTATCTCATCTCAAACCTATGTCCTTATGCTTATAACTACATCTATGGTTAGTTAGACTTAAAAACAAGGTTAAGACATGTAAAATCAGAGGTGTAAACCTCACAAACTTTCTGTTTTGTTCAAGGGTTTTACCCACAAGTGATGTTCAAGCCTAAAGCTTGATGATTGTGTGATTTAGGATTAGCTTGGGCTATCCTACTTGAAAATCCACACAATGCTTGATGTTTTCTCTTAGATTAGTTGTTCTTATTCCATTATTACTTGTAAGTTCATGACCATCCTTGAATTCATAACATCAAGTGTAGTGGTGAACATCTAGAGGTACCTAAATGGAAGACTTATTCTTCCTACCTCCTACATGACTTCCATGATACAAAGAGGTTCCTAAATGGTTGATTTATCCTCCTACCTCCTACTTGACCTATATGATATAATGAACACTACATACTACTTATATGTATATTCCAAATAATCAAACCTTTGATGACGAATTTGTGTTCATTTATCAAAGTAATAGCTTACATCATCTAAAACATTATGTGTTAAAGATGATAACTTTATGTTATATGCTATTTTATGTACTTTGAACTCCAAATCCTTAATCTTCCGTTATCATCCAATACTTATACGCCTTGTTTTCTTCGTGTAGAAAGACTTGGTGTTCCAACCTCCTAATCAACAAACAACTCTCGCGGAATTATCAAGTGGAAGCTTGCAAAACCGTGAGTACACTTGACCCATTTACCTTTTAAAAACACTTTGGGTTGTAACATGTTATTATACAAACTTCACACTCACACACTTAAAACATACTTTATGATCTCAATCCGTTATACATGCTACTTGTTTACTTAGGTTCATGCTAGACTTTACATGCTTTATGTCATTAACTTCGCTAAGCCCTTAACTTAACATGTATAGCGCTATAGGAGTAGCACACCACCCGTTGGGGTCTTATTAAGTCTTTATTCTAAAACGGTCTCGTTACTTTTGTGGCGAGGGATGCTAAATACTAGTGGACACTTGGGTTTGACATATTGTGATGTATGCTAGTTACCTTGTTATCAAATTGCCATGTGGATTCGAGAAAATGCTTTTAAACGTACACTATATTTATTCAAGCCATGTGTACTCGCCTATGCTTTTGCATTGAACTTTATTTTAAACATGTTACAGGTTGAGGATGACGATGCTATGAAATGAAGTAGCAATGATGCCTAGATACACATTTATACGTCTTAGGTTTAATATGTTGTATCAATTTTGTTCAAGTTGTTATGTATTTTCATTTGAACTTGTTGTTATTTGAATTATTATGTAATGTTGAAAATTTGAAGTTATGAAATGAAAATGGTTGATTTAAATATTGTCACAAATAGTGTTATGAAGTCTCTTGCAATCTCGTTTTCGTCTCACTCCGATGTTTCCGCCATCGGTTGGGGTGTGACATTGAGTGATAATGTCGTATCATATTTTCTCAATTTAAAACTTGAAATAATGAAAAAACCAGCTAAAAGTCATCATAATTTATATACACTCCACTTCACATCAAACACTAAGCTACTCGTGATAATCTTGGTGCACCGGAAATAGAAACGGTTGTCATGCTCGACACCAAGTACCGCTGTGACAATAACCATCGGCATGGTGGCGGCGGTGGTGACTGCCATATGAATGCTTGCAGATCCGACCCCAATAGAAGCTTCAATAGGCCAAATAATCAACGCGGACCATCTCAAGGCGCAAACCGCAACACCAAAAGCCCATCTGGAAACCCTGGCCCCTCTCACGGCCCAACTCAAAACTCTTGGCTCTAGAATTATAATGCATCGTATTGGGCCCCATGGTGGGCCTCACCACCTCCTTTTTTCGTATCCGATTGAAGATGGTAGGCCAAACCTTGCAATACACACTCTAAACCCTCTACACACCTCGGGTTCCCTTTCGAGTGGCCTAACAGCCTCAACATGCCCTCGTGACTGATTTTAACCAGATGGGACCTACTAATCTTGCTTCTGATTTTCAAGCCACCACTCTTGAACCATGTGACGTCGAATGGATCATAGACACATGCGCATCCTCTCATATAGGACCACTAATCCTTGTATTACTCCTATTAAATATGTGCTTGTTGGTTATGGGAATGGGGTGCCAGTTATTGCATACAGTCACACAACCATCCAAACACCTTTAAAAAACCTTCACCTCAAAAACATTCTCCAGACACAAAACATAATCAAGAACTTACCTTTTGTTCGACGCTTACTATTGATAATAATGTTTCTGGCGAATTTTCCCCTTTTGGATTTTTTGTTAAGGATTTCAAGGAAGGAACGCTCCTAAGCCGTCACAATAATATCAGCTTTTGTTGCTTTTATCCACTCATCGCACCCGAAACTATCTCAGCTTTTGTTGCTTTGTCTAATTCCAACTGTTAGCATGATCGTCTAGGACATCTGGTCATTCATGTCACATCCTAACCGATGGCGGAAACATCGGAGTGGGACGAAAACGAGATTGTTCGAGACTTCATAACACTATTTGCGATAATATTTAAATAAAATTGAGTTTATTTCATTTCATAACAATTCAAGTACAACATGGAAAGGAAATACAAAATTGTTTGTTACAAAATGCATTAAATTATAACAAGTATCGAATGTCTAAACTACTAAGCATGAATTCAAGTTTGGTGCGTTTCTAGGCATCCTACTAAGTTCCGTGCATCGTCTAAATGATCATAAACCTGCAACATGTTTTAAAAGCATAGTTCAATACAAACTTATTGGCGAGCACACAAGTTTAAGTACATAGCATAAGTATAAAAAGTGTTTAAAACGAATCCACATGGCAACCTAAGTTATCAAGATTAACATATTAATGGCATGCGATATTCAAGTCAACCCAAAGTTTAACGCAATAAGAATGAAATTTAACATGACTTCTCGTTCATGGGTGGTGCGTTACTCCTATAACGCTATACATGTTAAATGGAGGCTCGTACGAAGTTAATGACTATAGTATCATAAAAGAATCACCCAAGAATATGAATCAAGTATAACACGTAAGTTTGCATGTAATTGGATTGTTTCATGCATTGCATAAAGTATTATGTGTTGTGATTTGATAAGGTTAACATATTGCACCCAAAAAGTGTAAAGCGAAAATGGGTCAAGTGTACTTACAAGATTGCTAAGTCTTCTGATTATCCGTGTATTGACGAGTTAATGTGAATGGGAGAATGAATGTGTTCGGTGTTGGAGTTTATGGGGTGTTTAGACTCGGAATTAGAAATTTAAAGTAGTAAGACTATGTATATATGAAAGTAATATCTAAGTTCTACGAGTTTGTTTATGACACAATATCATGTGGTTTCATGGGTCCCAAATTGCCCATTGGAATCATAACAAGTACTATAGAATATTTGATATGTTAGCTTAGGTTTATGACGATTAATCATAGCTTGATTAACATCACAATTCAGCCATGTTTTATATAGTTACTTATAGTTTATATAATAATAATAATAATAATAATAATAATAATAATAATAATAATAATAATAATAATAATAATATCCTAAAACTAAGTCCAATAAAGTATTAACATGTAGCATCATGTATGTCAAGCATGGAGGTTAGAAACCTCATTATATGATTCACCACTACACACACCATCATGAAGATGGTGGGAGGGTCATGAATAACAATAAAGTAAATCTAATCTAACAAGTTATAAGAGTGTTCAAATGAAGGAGTGGAACTTACTTTGGAAAGCCAAAGCTTCCATTTGTTCACACTTCACAAGTCACAAGTTCATCATATGGAAGATGATGACTTGTGCTTGTTTTCATCATTTGATTATTAAGTTTAAACAGAAAATAAGTGAGTGTTTGAACTCATAACTTTGATGATAATCACCCTAATACAAACCCACACTCATAGACTTGATTGTGAGCTTGATAGGAGTAGGATTCCATCAAGTTATCAATGTAAAAATGAACATACAAGAAGATGTATAAAAACAGAAAGTTTATTACACTTTAGACCTCAAATATGGTGAGGTTTTACCTTAGATTACCCAAGTAATCTTGTGAAAACATTCCTAGAGGTTATCCAAGTGTAAAGAAGGAAGAAATGTGTAGAAAAGTGAAGTAAAAGCGAGCTAGAACTCACTTAGAAAGCTTTGAAGTTTCTGATTATAATATGAGTATTTGTTGCTATTTGAGAGTGTTTTTAGAGAGGATTGGAGTTTTTGTAAAGTGAAAAATGAATGGGGGAGGGGTTGGTTTTATAGTTGATGTTTAGGGTTGAGTTAGGTGAGTAATTAAGTGAGAAAACACAATTAGAAAACAAAAAAATGACCAATCCATGAGCTGCCAACAACATTTTGCAGATCGGGGTCTCTGGCGGGGCGCGACAGGGGAAGGGGAACACGGGGTCGCGGGGCGCGAGAGCTTCAATCCGTGGAAATTTGTTGATTTTTGTCACTTTTAGTCCCTTATGTTTCAAGCATGTGATGTTTTTAGGTGTAAAGTGCATTTTAATGTGATTAAGAATAATATAAGTATGTAAATCGTAAATAAGTATTGTGACTGTCCCATGATGTATAATCATGAGTAAAAAGCGTATAAGTCGTGTATGTATGATAAGTATTTGCAAGTTTAACACGCGTTTACAAGAATCACGAATAAGATATCAATGCACAACGAAGTTAAGTATAACGAATAAGTAGGGGTATAATTTGTATAAATAGGAATGCTACTACGATCGAAGTCTCGGTTGACAAAGTTACAAAACAAATTACGGTTGTAAGAGAAGCAAGTTTCCAAAAATAGGAACACAAGACGTGCTTTCTAAATGAGGAAAGTTCTAAAAAAGCAGGGCGTTACAATTCATATCATGGATTATTTTAGTTCCTAATAAAGTTATTTCAAGAAATAAAATGTCATGGTGATTCTAATGTAACAAATTTGTTTATGGTTTATGCTCATGTTAAATCTAGAGCCATTATTAGGGTTGTAAGCAAAACATTTGTGTTCAATATGAAAACTCCTAATGATTCACTTTACATCTCAAAAAAACTTGAGATCACTTTACAATTGCGTTCAACCAAACATAATATCATCACTCTACTATCAAGCATCAACCGCCCTCCACTTTTCCTTCTTTTTTCCACAACTTTTTCCCATTTGTTTTTTTCCCAACACATGAGTTGTCCTATTCAATTGGTTTACCTATCGAATTTCCTATTTATACTTTAAATAAAATAAGATATTAACTAGATTAAAAAACTAAAATAATTTCACATTCTATAAGAATATATTTCTAAACTTCTTAAAATATATAAGCTTTTAAATTTTTATTAAAAAACTTGTCACTTCTTAAACAACGTTTTATAAAAATATATTTCTAAACTTCTTAAAAATATATAAGCTGTTAAATTTTTATTAAAAAACTTGTTACTTCTTAAGCAGATATATGCACTTGTAATTTTTTTATCAAAAAATAACTTGTTACTTCCTAAACAAAATCAAGTGAAATGATGTTCCAAGTGTTAAAAACTGTTAACGTGTACATAGAGATTCCTGTAAAAAAAAAGGTTTTTTTTTAGAAAGGTAAGAAATAATCTACACCATTAGATCTTTGATCTAATGGTTGAGATCATAATGACAAAATTGTAAATAATGTTTACTATTAAACATATTAATTTTCTAGATTAAGGGTATATAGGTAAATTTAACATTTTTTAATTAAGAAACTAACATTAATGCACATGTAACTTCCCCCCGTCTTTTTTAAACGTCAGTAACTTTTTATACGTAACTTTTTAAAAAAAAAATTACATCATAATAACGAGCGTTTTTTATCTTTAATATGAGTACCATATTGCTATACTTATATAGAAAAAAAAATATGTTTCGATCAGATGTTTAGTCCATGAATGGTGTTATATACTTACTGAATGGTGTTATATACTTGTGTTATATACTTGCTGAATGGTGTTATATACTTGCTGAATGGTGTTTATAGAGATCTTTTAAAAAAAATCCAGTTCCTATAATTAAGGTGGCGGTTATGGAAAGTTTTTAATTAATTGAATTAATGATAAAATTACTTGTTTACCCTTTTGAATTAATTTAAATTTAGGACACATGTCATCTCCACAATATTTCTCATCTCTCTCGTATTTTTAACATTTTTTACAATAATCTTACCCTTTATATAAGATATTAATAACAGAATCAAGTGAAAAGATGTTCCAAGTGTTAAAAACTGTTAACGTGTACCCTTTTGTTATTATATAAGATATTATTTGATATTAAAAACAGATAAAATTAATAAGCTAGTGTTTCACATAACCAAAAAGGTAATATCTATCCATATCAATAAAAATGTACATACTTATCTATCTATTATACTAAAGCAAAATAAAGGTTGACCATTTGACCATGATGTGGCAATGGTCTTTTGCCAGATAATTGTGTTTTAGGCGCCAATTTCCTTTTCCTAAATCCTCCTTCACTTTCACGAGCGGCAATTGCTATACTTTCCTTTCTCAAATGTATTTCTAATAGAAAAACCCTAAATGTTACGTATCATTCATCTTATCTCCAATCCATCACCCTATTCGATTGAACACTGGCAATCAAAATCGATGAAGGAAACGTAGGGCTGTGGTGGTGCAGATGTGGCTGGAAAAACGTTTTCAGATCTCAAAATCATGTTGTTAGTGGTGGTGACAGGTGTTTTCTTTCGATCAATCTATCTACGATTATTGTCTATTGATTGATATTGATATTATTGTTTGGATTTCCATCTCAGTTTGTGTGTACTGATTACGTTATTGGTGTTTAGAGGCTTCGATAAGTGATGATCAAGAACCCTAATTCTCTGCCCGTCTTCTACAAGTAAGAATTTTTTTCTCTATCTTTAATGTTCATCTGAAATCTTAATTCATGTTTGATGTTTTTCTTATATGTTCATCTATTTAATGTTTAACATCTCAAATCGTGTCTGAAATCTCAAATGGTGTATTGGTGTTTGATGTTCTCGAATTGACTAATGAAGGTGAAGCCTTGCAAACGGATGTGAAACAGGAAAACGATACAAGGTATTCTTCTTCCTTGAAACCCTAATATGTTCAGTTTGTTTTTGTGTTCGCACCCGTAGGGTAGGTTAGGGTTTTCAAATAATCAGATTGAACGGCGATGTTGTGGTTGATTGATTGATTTTTTGATTACAGATATGGCTGAGTGAATACAGATGCCCGAAAAACTCTTAGTGCTTTAGGGTTAGAGTTTAAAAGTTATATTTTAAATAAACTACAACACATGTTGTATATAGAATTTATTATGCAATCCTTTAAATGTGGGAATCCCTTGGTTAGCTTTTTAGCACTAAGTTCTAATTGCACCAGATATTTGTAATATTGTCTTCGTAGTTGAGTAATCGTGGATTAGTGTTTACTCATAGTCCTAAATCCGATTGTAATGTTTAATTTAACATTATTTTATTGTTATTATTGAATTTAATGTTTACCCTAATTCCGATTGTAATTACAGATCTGGATTGGAGCATGGGTGTGTTAGTTGTATGAGTGATTTTTTTTGTTCATTTAGTCAATTTCCTTTAGCAATTCAATGATTCTTATGGAAGCTGTTTACTCAAGGATTCTATAGTATGATGCCCAAATGCAAATAACTATGTCCATTCATGTTTAATTGTAGTTTATGCGGATTGAATGCAAATTATCAAGTGCATATTAATGTGTATGTGGATTGTTAAATGGGTTGGATAGTTGTATGGAAGATTTATTTGTCATTCAGGTAGCAAGTTATGGTGACACTTTGCTGACATTTACCAATCTTTATTACTCAGGACCTGCCAGATGTTATCGCCAGTTCAAAAACAAACCATACCCAAAGTCTCGCTACTGCCGTGGTGTTCCAGACCCAAAGATCAGGATCTATGATGTTGGCATGAAGAAGAAGGGAGTCGACGAGTTCCCTTTCTGCGTTCATTTGGTCAGTTGGGAGAAAGAAAATGTCTCAAGTGAAGCACTTGAAGCTACACGTATCGCCTGCAATAAGTACATGACTAGACACGTATCACTTCTAAAGTGGTAAACAAATTGTAGCTTGAATTTCTAAACTGATATTTGTTGTGTTTGGCAGTCTAATGACAATAATGGAGATGATATTTGACTGATGGATCGCCAATGTACCACATTCAAAGCATAATGTACAAGCGGTTGAAGCCAGCAGTTGCAGAAGGTAATTCTATAGGGTAGGAATGATTCTGTACAGATGAAAACATAACTATCTTTGTAACATTGGACTGGTAATTAATCAGATAATCAAGATTATGATGACAAACCTGGATTAGAAATAAGAAAAAAAAGAGGGGTTATTTTGGGTTGTAAATTTATTATTATTTTGATAATATTTAATATCATCTTACAAAACGCACGTTTTCCTTTGAATATAACACCCAAACAAAAGCAAGACAAGCCAACCACCTCGAAACAGAAACAACTAACCAAAATCAAAGCCCCCAAACCTGCTCCAGTTATGAAGAGTCACCCCTGCCATCTGGGACACATTAATCACCCACCGATAAGTAGTCTCCTTGATATCTTCAACAAGTTTAAAAGAAGGCGATGTAGTACCCTTGAACATTTTTTTCGTTCCGAGCCTATCATAGCCTCCAAACCGTCATAAAAAACACTGCTTAGACCACTTCCTTCTTCCACTTTGGACCATCCAACCCGAGGCCATACCTGAGCAGCCATGCCACTGATGAAAACACCACTGGAATAGGGATATGCAGCCACACACACACCTGCCACCACACCAATTTGGCGTAGACACAAGCAGCGAGCAAGTGATCTACCGTCTCCGCATGAATACCACAGCCCGGACATTTCCTATCCCCAAACGTGAATACCACAGCCACTGGAGAACTGGTCAAATAAAAGTGAAGTTCATATCTGTTCAATTTTTGTCAAATTTGACCAACTGGAGAACTGGTGTTTTGAAATATACGTAGAGAATAACTGGATTTAATAAACATTTAACTACCGAGAACCAAATTGTCTGTGACAACCCTCAAAATCCCATGTATTCCGTACAATTTATTAATGAAAATTAATGTGCTTAATGACTGTGCTGAATCATTTAACTGCTTCTGATATCTGTGTTATACTTACATGTACTTATTAATATACTAATAGTGTACAGAAAGGTCACTAAATAGTCCGTTATGTTTTCCTGAGTGTTGAAAATTAAAAACGTTACAAAAATATATATGTACGACACTTTACGGAATATTTAAACACTTTAACGGAACAGTATCTGACCGAACAACCGGACATTACCCGGAACACTAAAATATTGCAAGAAATATTGTTTTTATTTTTCTGAGCTAGTTATGGTCCCCGAGCCCTATAACATATTACATAATAGATAACACATTAAACATTAGACATAATATTTAATCTCCCACTAACTAAATTAATTCCATCAAATTACACTTAACCCTTTCCCCCATATGTAAGTAATCGGTTCACTAGTGGCCCCATAACATTGGATTCACCTAAATCTTACTAAATCCATTTAAATCTTCTCCTTGGATATTGCTAGATATGTTTGTATTTTGGGGAACATAATTACCATTGGATAATAAAGCTTGGTGAATATAAGAACCACTAACTTATCCATAACCTACACAACACCACAACTTCACTTCCCCACATTAAAGCTCGGCTGAACATACCCTATACACTCCCACCATTTTCGATTCCCCTCCATCAAATCTAAGCTTCATTTAAGGTGATACAAGGTGGTTTAGAAGGTGTGGAACACTCGGAAGTTGAAGGACCACTCTCATCTCTTTTTAACCACCACATTTCTTCACTCGAACTTCCCTAGCCTTGAGCTAGTGGTAAGAACTTAGATCCGTTCATTCTTTATGTTATTTAAGTGGTTAATAAGAGTTTCGTCAGTTAAAAATCACTAACATATAAGATCACCAACTAAAAGTCTACTAAAGTGATGAACAAGGTGGTTAATGGATGAATGTTAGTGTAAATCATGTAGATCTTGTGTGATTATGATGATTGGCTGATTATCTGATGTTTTTCTGAATAATATTAATATGTGATGTTGTTGTGGTCACTAAACTCGTTAACGGAATCGATCGAACATGATTTAGATGGTTAAACACTTGAAATCAGAATCTGTCCAACTTTTACAGCCCACTTCTGTTGGCTGTAAACAGGTCTTAACCTCAACGAAAAATCGATATTTTGAATCTAAAATATGTTATTATGAAATACGGTTCTAATGGCACCGGAATCGTAATTTTTGGACTCCGTTTACTATTTTTAAAGTGTTAATTTGTAACAGCTACTTAAGCTGAATTTTGACAGCAATAAATGGGTGTCGTACTTTCAGTCATAACCTGAGTTTTGTGATGAATCGGACCATGAAAATTCTACTGTAGATGATAACTGAAGTATTTGTAATTACCCCACTGGAATTTCGCAAATCGGACTTACGACGAATTTTTAATAAATTGTTTCGTGGACTGTGGTCAGAAATACATAAATCTGAGTTCAGTCCCGAATATGAATTTTTATAAAATATTGGTGATGAACCGGACCCCGATATTTTTACACAATAAAATATGGAACGTTTATGACATTCTATAAAAATTTGGGAATTTTTGGAATAATCTAACTATTTTATTTAAATGTCCGAAAACAGCCGGTTTTGAATATTAATGCTGAAATAACATAAGTTGTGATTTGCGCGTCTAAATGTCGAGTATGCTATCTGTGAATGATCTAACATGTTATATGTGTTATATGCATTATTGTATGTTTGCTTATGAGTGGGGAATGGATGGGAAGTATATATGGGCGTAAATCGTTAAAGTGTGTGCCTGTTATGTGGTAGAAGTAATGTGCAAATAAACCGTACGTAGGATACGTGTTATGCATGAGAAACTAATTGTTATCCGTACCTTATTAGGACGCGATTGACCGACCTTGACTGTTAACTATATTGAGAATCTAACCGAGCAAACCGAGGTGAGTTCACACACTTTCTAAGGCATGGGATTCCCGGTGGTTTGGGAATGGGTTAAAGAATTAAAACTAAATCTACATATCCTCCTTGGGTAGGATATGTACGGCCATCCTCCATAGAGCGGATGCCATTATTAATCCTACGAATTCTCCTGGTGCAGAATACGTACGTTCGTCCTCCTGGTGCAGGACAACAACCTTAAAACTAGCTAGACAAAACTCTATCATGAAGTCCCTCAATTTATATCGACTTAATCGCCGAGGCCAATGGCGAGCGGGTCATTAGTTAATAGCGCTATTAGGTTTAACAAACCTCACACCGTGCCAGTCGGACGGGCGTGTACTAATGGACTATGGCAGACTGTCAGTGATGATAGACACTGATATAGGGCACAACTTATTTGCGTAGCAGTCGATATCATTCCGTCTAGTAGTTCAAACGGGGAAAACCCCCACTGATCATGGTTATGGATTGGGTAAAGAAAAAGAGAAATGGTTAAACATACTTTCAACTACGGGGTAACCCCCACGGCAAATAAGCCAACGAAAGTCAAACCACGTTTTCAGAAACAACTTAAAACTAAACAACCAAACGTGAACTCACTCAACTTTGTTGTTGACTCGTTGTTACATGCCTTACAGGTCGCTAAATGCTTGGAGCTTGCACTTGAAGGAGTCGTTGTGGTGTACGGACTGTTATGTTCCGTGCTTAATGTTTAAATCCTTATGAACTTACTAAACTAGCGTTTTGAAACTTTAACTTATGAACTATGGACTTATGCTTTTGAACTCACGTTTATGCTTCCGCTGTTTAAACCAAACAAGGTTAACTAGCTTTGGTCACCAATCGTATTATGTTTGGTTTTATTTACTTAATTGTGTTGTTCAATATGATTGGTGGCTCGATCCTGGTCATGTCACGCCTCCAAGCGGTGATACTCCGCATGGTGGATTTTGGGGGTGTGACATTGTCCCAGTTCATTTCTTTCTTCCCTGTGTGGTCTGAATTTTTCACAATATAAATACGTCAAACGAGTCCGCCCATTAGTTATCCAAGTATGATAATATTTTCATCTCTATTAATCCATTTACTTATGAATGTGTTAGTTTGGGTATGTTTTTATCTCAAACATGTCAAACGGTAATATAGAAAACCGTCATTTTATAAAGAAACATGTCACAATGGGTAACAGGTAATGCAAATCGGTTAATTGGTTCCAGAATTAGCGCTATTAATTTTGAAGATTCTGAAAATTCTGCCAGCTATTGTTCATTGTGAAATTTTCATATGGATTTAAAAGGATTACTGAAGTACAAGTTATCCTATAAAGAGTTTATTCTCTACCATTACATATGGATAGTCTGGAAATGATTTTGTTTTCATCTTTTGTTTGACAGGGAGAGAATACTGGAGCACAGAGATTAAAGCCAACGATTAGATCAATGTGGCACACTCTACGGTTCTTCTGTCTTGAATGACAGATTCGAGCTTGATGCATGCCATATTGTCCAGGTACTGAAATATTTGTCAGTATAGAATGTACTTAAAATTACGTATATAGTGACGACACATTTAAACGCAATTTTCCAATATCATGGGTATACCTGGAGACTAAACTCTTACTGCTGGTTGATGTTTTTCCATAACTTTTTACAGAACTTTATAAAATTAAATTTTCTTATGACTACATGTCATTCACTTAATCTGTTATTTTTACTGTCTCTACTTTAACAGGAACTTTGCGGAATCAACACAGCAATGGACAGACAAAAAGTTCCGCTTCAAGACTTTACTGCCACCGTTAAAGATATGATACGAAACATCGAAATCGATGTTTATCAGTTGAAATAAAGTGGGTCCACGCGGGATCCAGAAACAACTGGGTCGGACATTGGGTGACCTAATGAATTAGAAGATGCAGGATTTGACTGGAAAATACTTGGGCTTGATGTTCACAAGGTTTTACTATTATGTCTTTTAAGCTATAAATCTTGAAACTTTATGAATTTGCAGAATGAACTAAATTGTGGAGGTTTCATCATTGACAGGTGGATTACGAGTCATGGGTCTGTGATCAAGATGCATATGCATGTAGTGGCCAGAAATGCTCAGCACAGTAGTCGTTATTCGTTCATAAGGTTTGTTTCTTCACTTATTCTATTAACGTACGTTTTAATGCTTTTCATCATATTATAATTTTACCTTTTACATACCTATATTAAAAGTAGATCTGGAATAACACCTCACTCATGAGTCACCTAAATCACCTTGCTGGGAGGACGCTTGATAATTTAACAATTGGACCAGTTCTAACAATAAGTTATCAAGTAACGGGACTTAAATTCCGACAATAAGGTTATTATTTATAACCAATTGTCACATCCCAATGCCACTGAAAGCTCTTGAAAAGATGCATGCATATTTAACCGTTGTTGTCTCTAACGATCCCCTGTTTATTCAGGTATATTTACTAGATTCTTATGTTATAAAATTTTTATTTGTTATTAATTACGTGGGATTAGGGATGAGCTCGGTACCGAAAATACCCGGTATGGTACGGTTCGGTACTGGTGTTTGAAGGTAAAACCCAGTAAATACCGGTGCCGAAAATGTAAAATGTCGGTACCGAAAATGTAAAATGTCGGTTCGTGAAATTCGGAAATCTATACTTGAGCAATAGTTACCATAATCGGCCTAAGTGAAGAACTATGAAAAGTGAGCAATAGTTACCATCATGGTTCTTCACTTTTTGTACTTTTCATAACATACTTAGGTATAGATTTGGTATGATGGTTTCCAGCATGTTCAGATCTATATTATTATCCAGCATGTTTAGATCTATATTATTATCCAAGTTAAATGTAGTGATACCAAACAAAGTGAAGAATCATGATGATAACTATTGCTCACTTTTCATAGTTCTTCACTTAGGTCGATGATGGTAACTATTGCTCAAGTGTAGATTTCTGAATTTCATGAACCGACTCGATTTTCAGTACTGACATTTTACGTTTTCGGTTGTTTTTTTTTAGTAATGTTCGAATCAGCTTCGGCCAAAATAGATGTTTGTATTATTGAGTCAAATCAAGTTCGGGCAAACAAGGTTGTTTTTGGTAATGTTTGAATCAGTTTCGGCCAAAAAAGTTGTTTTTAATATGGGCTCAAACAAAGTTCGGGCAAAAACGGTTGCTTTTAGTAATCTGTCTAATCAGATTCAGGCCAAAAGGTGGTCTTTAGTAATGTGTAGAATCAGGTTCGGGCTATAAAGATTGTTTTTAGTAATGGGTCGAATCAAGTTCTGGCAAAAAAGATCTTTAGTAATGGGTTGAGTTTGTTTCGGGCAAAACGGTTGGTTTATTAATGGGTCAAAACATGTTGTATTTAACTTTATATTGTTTGTGAGAAAAATATGTGCCTTTTTAACTTCCTTTACTTTTCATGGCAGTCATAGCTACATGATCTCTTGAAGAAGAGCGATTATGGAGCATAGTAAATGCAAATTCAACTGAGTTTAATGCATGGACCGGACTGCTTGAACAAAAGAAACTTAGAAAATGAGGTACCCTGTATTGTTGAAGCAAACAAAAAAAAATCAATTAGAAATAAACCAGCATTATTTATTAACATATGTCAATCTTTTAAACTACCCTTCATATATATCTATATCCTAAGTTATTAGCCATGCAAGCAATAGTTTTCATTTGTTTGTTCAATCAAAGCATCAGACATTTGACTTATTTAAGTTTTCTATCACTTGCCGATTCATAAAACATACATCAAATTGTGTCGTATTCATTTTTATAACAAGTCACCCAAGTAATAATTAGCTAAAAAGTAAAAATGAAACCTATAGATTACCAGTCATTGAAATATAATAGTATCAACTTTCTTACATAAGTATATAAATAATAGTTTAAAAAGCAATCACATGGGCTTTAATCAAACTTGAGATATGAGTTAATTAAAAAATTAGTATTTTTAATCAAATTGAAAACATTTACTACATACGATGGTCAAAAGAAATGTTAACGGTCCTTCAGGCAAACTCAATTTGATTAACAAACTAATTTTTTAACTAATGTGTGTCTAAAGTTTGATAATTACGATTTGATTTCTTTCTGTTTGGTCCGCTTAATTAACCCATAGACGATAGTAATCTGAATCGCCCCATTCACAAGAGTTGCTTCTTTCTTTCTTTTTATTTGATTATTTATAGTTTTTTTTAAATCTAATTTTAAATCATTCATATGTGATCATGTTATTATGATATGGTTATAGATGAGTGGCGAGTCTGGGATATCAACGTTTCGGTGGAAGACAACATCTTTTCTTGGAGAGGAATGATTATCATTTAATAAGGTTATTCTTTCTGACTTATATTGGTAAATTCAATTCATTAGCTAAAGCATTCCATACTGGCATGGTTTTGCTTTTAAGTTACATGTTTTAATTTACCTTCATCTTGGTTTTGGTTGCGGTTCACATAATGGAGTTGTTGTGTTGATTTGTATTCTGCAACAATAAAAGTCAAGTAGATGTTGTGGTAATGAAGGTTAAAAAGGTAATTTTGAATCATGAAAAAAATCTTCATTTGTTTGGTGCTTCTATAGTCACATGAAGTTCACTACAATTTCCAGATTTTCACTTAGTCCCCTTACAGACCACACATAGTTGAACAATTTTTTACTTGGCATGTTCCTTTTTTAATCTTACATTTATAAATAGTGTTTCAAATAATGTATAGGGTTGTGGACTTCATGTATCGGTCGGTTTCAGGTATATTGTTAATATACACAAGTTTTTCTTTGAGTAGAAGTTATTGCGTTCGTGCTACAGATATGAGCTTAACAAGTTTATTTAAGGTATATGTCACCCAAATTCGGGATCGCCTCAGTTATCCGCATCCCATACGTATTTCTGTTTTTTGTGAGTTTCTTTTTAATGTTTTCAATTGTCAGTTTTTTCAATTAAACTACCATACATGATAGATAATAGTTAGTTCTGTGGTATTATATTAAGAGCTTATTGCCTTTTATGTAAGAGCTGAATTTCTGAAACATAATCTTTGGGTTACACCTTATGCACTTAATGAAAACTTTCTTGGAGGTGAATTCCCAAACCAAAATCCACGTGTCGGTGAAGGGCTCGCCTCATGGGTCAAACAAAACCGTTCTCTTGAGGTCAGTAAACTTTTTTTCTACTTATTTTTTTAAAGCATTTAAGTACACACACGTGTGTTAGCTGGGGTATAGGATGATTGGTGAAAAAGTGTTGGAAAATGAAGACGAGTAGATAACCCTTTCTTTTATATTACATAAGAGGTCAAATTAATAGGGTAGGGAAAGTAATATTTTAGATAGTATCAACTAAGAGTATATACTAAGTGCTTATTTTATTCTTTTGCCTCGGTATTTTGTGTTATTTATATGAGAAGTCGCATTAAAGAATGTTTTGAGATATGATTTTAGGTGACAAATTGTGAAATTCTCGGACGATTTATTCATTGGTTTCTTATTTTCAATTTCTTCAAAATGTAAAAGCTCATGGATAGGTTGATCCCGTAAATAGTTTTCCATTGGAATGCGTTATCAGAAGATTTTTTAGAAGTTCACAAGGAGATGGATATATGCTACTGTGCCCCATTGATACGTAAGCGAAGCTGCAATTGAACATAAGAAATAGTTAAAATTTTGTTGTAACATGTTTTAGATGATTCCTTATTTAGTTTTTTGTATGTGTTGCTTCTCCAGGCCTGTTCGGATACTAAATAGCACAAACTTTGAAGGATGGTCATCTGTATGTATTTTGATGTTTTTATATTTAATAAGTATTTTAAAATTTTCAGACGTTGTTAACGTTTAATTAATATATCTTATTTGTCATGGATTATTCATTCTTTTAAATATTTATACAATTGTGTTTAATAAAATTTAAATATCCAACTCGTGAGTATTCATTCTTTTAAATATTTGTCACGGATTATTCATTCTTTTAAATATTTGACTGATGGATCGCCAACCCGTCATCACCTTTTAGCTTATACCACAACTGCATTTTAATTTATGTATCTTAAGGTTGAATCAAATCTTCTTAAATAAAAAGTAAACTTATATTTCTTGATATAATGTCTGCCATTATTTTAAATTTTTTGATGTTAGTCTCGTGCTATAATTGGTCATAAAATGATTTAAGCTTAGCAGGTCATTTATTCCCGCGTTATAATTGGTTAATTGTATGTAGCTTTATCAAGGGTTCAAACACGAAATAGAGTCAAGCTACTAATACTTGACAATGACGGCAAACCTACGAATAAAACAACTAATGTTGTTTATAAAGAAATCTTCAATGAGTTGTGATTTTTTGTTGTATTCATGTATTTCAATTATTTGGTGTACTCTCTATCATTTCCGTTAATATTTCAACGTATATATAATTAAAATATTTACGTCAACAATGTTAAAGTAGTTATTTTTCTTATTAGCCAAAAAAAGAAGTAAGATTAAATGTTTCTGAATTGTTGAACACTACTTTATTTGTTTAGTGGGATTTTGATTACTTATTGAATTTATATTTGTTGTAGTGAGGGCTAACTTTGAGTTCCTCGAAAAGCTCATAGTGGACATATAGTGCTCTCATGATAGAGATATTGCTCTTGATGGGGAAACATTGGAGGTAACTTGATCATAGTTGCTATCTTAATACTTGATATTTATTTTATCATAGATAATAAACATATTTATGTGTTATTGTTAGGAACAACAATAATGAAAATATCATGAAGACAATTGTCACGAAGTTAGATGCTTTTGCTGATCAGATCGGGAGGAATGTTGTACTTAAGCTCTACAGTTCAATATTGATCAAAGTAAGCCAATTGTTCGATAAAGTGCCTCTGAGAAAGAACTTTCTTGAATTGTGTTTTAATAATAATTTGGTACTGAAGAGCCAATGCTCTTTAGGTGTAACTATTATTTTTTAATTTTATTAATAAAGTTTTGACGAGGTGTCGTCCCCGTTTAGAAAAACAAAAGATTGAATTAATTACTTTAGTTGCATGCCTAATTTGAGGTTTTCTTTGTAAATAGACTTCCTTGATTTTTTTATGGTATGGGATGAGTCGGGTTGGGTTGACACGCAAACACAACTCCGATCATCGGATGTTGCAACTAGATACAATGTTGGGGCCTTTTTGTTTCTACTATTAGGGGAATCATTGCTTATGTAATGTGGAAGGCCTTCAGCACTAATTCGAGATTGGATCATTATTTATTTTATATCCAAGGTAAAATTATGTTTACGATCAATATACATAACTTCAGGATGTCAAAGAGAAGCATTCAGTTACTCTCTTATAGCTCAATATCATCAGGATGTAATAAAGTATTTACGTATTAAAGTATAATTTTTTTGTTGTTTAGCCACCCGTGTATTACACGGGGACTTAGACTAGTAATAAATATACTAAGAAACTAGTAATTTGTTAGTACTTAAACGAGTGAAGATTTAAGAACGCATTATTCCAGAAATTTAAGAATACGAACATGCATAAATTCCTATTATAATAAAAGAATTTAAAGAATGTCATATGACGTTATCTCCTTCAACTTTAAAAAATTAAGAGTAAATTACTTTTTAAGTCTATGTGTTTTTAATGGTTTTAACCATTTGAGTACAAAATCAAAAAGTTTAACGTCCTGAGTCCCTAACCACTCATTTTATAACGTTTTGAGCTCAATTTGTAACACGTGTACTTTTATTTTGGACTCAAATGGTTAAAAGCATTAAAACACCGGGACTCAAAACGTTATAAAATGAGCGGTTAGGGACTCAGGGCGTTAAACTTTTTGATTTTGAACTCAACTGATTAAAACCATTAAAGCACAAGGACTCTAAAAGTAATTTACTCAAAAATTAATTTTAAAAACAACATACTCAAATCTTAAGTAAAAAGTTTATCTTTTTATTCTATTTATCCAAATTAACATTAGGGAATAGGTTATACTTGTCTTGCAGATAACTATAAGATTTCTAATTTCTTCACATGTTTGTTAGAAAATGAATTGTATTTAAAAAAGATTTTTAAAAGTTTTTACCTTTGTTCACTTTATAAAGATTGTACTTAAACTAAATAAATATTAAATTTTGTATTATTTACGTAATTCAATTAAATGATTAATTATATAATAATAATTCTTATTTCTTCTTTATTTAAACAACATTATATATAATTATAACTAGAATTTTTATATCACACGTTGCGGCGAAACCGAGCAAATGATAATGTAAAACAACCTTGATTTGAAAAATAAAGCATGTTGTGTAGAAAGTCAAACCACTAAAATTGTAAACTTATAACGGAATGTCAGGGAAAGAAATCAAGCACAACTACGTACTTAAGTTTTTAGAAAAAAAGTTATAAATGTAACTTATTAAAGAAGTATCAAATTAATCGATAAATTAATATATGTTAAAAAAGAAAAAAAACAATTATTAAAAAAAGGTAAAGGAAATAGATGTTTAAAAAAAATATATTATTAAAAGTAAATATAATAATAAACTATTATAATATATTAAATAATAAAATATTAAAATAATAAAACTATATATTATTATAAAAATAAAATTACTATTTATCATTCATCGAAATCAATATATATAATTGTTTTTTTTAAACACTATCGTACTTCTAATTAACGATTACAATTAATGTCACATGACATTTTTCCTTTCAATTTCACTATTAGAGTCCCAATAATTTAAACTTATTTTTTTTAAATTGAGTTTTAAAACCTTCTCGTCAAGTATGAAACCGCTATGTTTGGTAACTCTGTTATTTTCAAAACAATTCAAAAATACATATAGATACCACTTACCATAGATCATTGTTTATAATGTAAATAAAGATGATCAAATAAAAAAAACAAATGTCATGCATAAAGAAGTCTTTAAAGATTATTATTTTTTTAATGTGTATGTAATGTAAATAATTAAACAATGTAAGTTACAACATAAAATCTATACTATATAATAAAAGAAACCATTTTTAGGACACTTGTCATTATATTAGACCATGTCTTATGGATAATTTATTATTTTAGTTTAATATCTTCTAATTAATTATAGATAAATCTTCTACTAAATATTATTTAGTCTAATTATTACTTTTATATTTATCTATTTACTTCAAATTCAAACTTAGTTATCTAATTTGATATTAGAGTAAATTACGATTTTGGTCCCTGTGGTTATATCACTTTTATTCTTTTAGCCCAAAAATGAATTTTTTAACATTTGAACCCTCAACGTCTTTTTTTTTCTAACCCCTTTGGACCTCAACGTATTTTTTTCTAACCCTTTTGGCCCCTAAAAGTAAATGGATTGGGTTAGTGTTAGGGGCCAAAAGGGTTAGAAAAAAAGACATTGGGGCCCAGTTGTTAAAAGATTTATTTTTTGGCTAAAAGGGTAAAAGTGATATAACCACATGGGCCAAAATCGTAATTTACTCTTGATATTAACTATATATTTAAACGTTTTGTTTAGTTTGGTATCAAATTGATTTTACAAAAATCAAAATAAAATTAACTAATCTTATTTATCATTTCTACATTTACAAGTTTTAAATAAGGGTTAAATTTATTAAGATTTCGTTACATTTGCAAGTTTTAAATAAAGAGTTAAATTTGTTAAGACTTCGTTAACAAATTCTAGTACAATAGAATAATCTATTTATATCAATCTAAATATATATCTATACTATACTATATAATAAAACATTAATGTGTGACACCTATCATTCATTGTAAGCATTTATTTTATGATTTTCTCGCCTCACTTCCAAACTTATCTTATATTAATTAAATAAATAAATGAATAATGAGTTATATAAAATTCATTTATTCGACCCGTGTAATACACGGGGTTATAATCTAGTTATGTAATAGACGGGAATATAATCTAAGATTTAGTATATAAGATGATATGTCTTTTTTACTTATAAAAAAATTAAAATTATAAATATGTTGGTGGGCCACGTCAACAACCTAAGAGTCTAAATACGTGTAATTTGAAAGATTTGTTTAAATTTGATACAGATGGATGGAAAGCAAGTATAATTTATGTAACCGAATGAAGCAGTGCATGAGTTTACCATCTGTACAAACACGTACCCACCTCACACCTCCAAGTGTCACCCTCTCCTTTCTCCTTTTATTTATGTTGCCTTAATCCTATTGGCTTACCTTCACCCTTTAACTACACAAACCACACTCCAAACAATTCACACCTCGCTCACTGCCACCCACCACCAAACAAACATGCTGCAAACTTTGAATCCTTACACCCCCACCGCTAAAACCGCTGAGATCATGGCCAGATACCGCCCCATAGCCCCTAAGCCACAGGCTTCAAATGCGGCCGGTGGTGGCGGTGGTAACAGTCCTAGCGCTGGTGGTGGTGATGAGGGTTCCGGATCCGGAGTATCTGGCTCCGGATCCGGCTCATCACCATCGTCCATGTCTCCGAAGATCCGCCAGTCTGCATACCTGAGGAACGTGTGGCCTCATTTGCAGTTGAGGCCAACACGTACCAGGAAGAGAGGGCGGACGTCTCTAGGACCGCCACCGGCCGCTTTCAAAAGGCCCCGGACTCTCCTCCAGGGCCTTTCGCCTCCGTTCCATATCACCGCCCCACCGACTCGAACCATTTCGATTCAGGGTTTTGCACCCACCACCTTAGTCACCCTCCCCCTCCTCCCAACCCACCCCATGCAGTCACAACCTGACGTCATCGACCTCAACAAAGTAGCTGAAATCCCAGAAGAAAAAGACCTCCTTGCACAGTTGCAAAAACCCACCTCAAATGTCATCTCCCCTACACCGAACCGTCTCGTTTCGTCAAACGTCAGCATCCGAGCCGTAAAACTAGACGACACCGGTTCATCTCGTCACATAACTTTGAAAAAACCTGAAGAAATTGAAAAGGAACTCGAGTCGCAGCCGCTCCCTGCGTTCGTATCCGACTCGAACAACCGGGTGCGGCTGGTGAACTCAAGCTACCAAAACATGGTGGGTCAACCCAACTGTGGGTGGGTGCAGTCAATGGTGACCGGTGAGGTTGCATGCAGGAGCATTTGTGGCAATGTGGTGCTTGATTTCGTTGATCTAGAGGGTGAGGATGATGATTTGCGGGTTTGTTCGGGCGGGTTTTCGTGCTGGGCCAGGATCGAATGGGCGGCGAATGGGAAGAGGAATATAGTGAATGCTTTTGGTGAAGGGATGAGGGTGGCTTGTGAATCAAAGGACTACAAGTTCGCATGGAGGTTTCATAGAAGACAAGGTGGTGCTGAAGTTTTGCAGGATTAAGATCAGTTGCAGTTGCAAAGTGTGATCCTAAAAGGGAATAGCTAGATTGTATCTATGTAGACGTATATTAATATATTAATATATAAAAATAGATATAAATATAAATATATATATTATATTATATTAGATTAGATGCTGCTGATGGGCATTTTTACTTTATTAATTTTTACAAACATGAGGATTGAGTATGGATGTTTAGGCTAGGCTTTTAACATGAAGAAAGCCTAATTAATTTTGGTCGGTTGCTGGTGGTCCTTTCCATTTGAAGTTGTCTGCATATGATTTAGCCTGCAAGTGGAGGATTGAACACACAAGTCAGTCAGCCAGCCATGCATAGTCCATTCCTAGATATCAAATATGAACCAAAACGTCAACGGGCCAGCCAATTCTAACAGTCCACCGGGACGGGTTGGCAGGTTGAAGTTGACACCTTTTGCATAACCTGGCCTCATTTCACTGGGCATTTGGTACCGGGTACCGGTGCCAGGCATATTCGGTACCGGTACCCATTTCTCCGTTTCTCGGTACCGATTCGGTACGGTATCGGTATTTACGGGTAAAACACCGGTAGGTACCGGTACCGAACTGGCAGTGGCGGAACTAGAACTTCAACTCAGGGGTATCCCAAAATTTTTTAGGGTGTCCTCGTACTTGTTCAGGGGTGTCCTGTGTATAAAAATCGGGAAAAAAAAATTTTTTTTACACTGCGGGTAAAAACTTGAGCCGTAGCCCGGGCTACGCCCGATTGCACTTAAGGTCCGCCCCTGCGAACTGGTGTATTCGGTACCGGTACCCACTTTTCCCGTTTTTCGGTACCGTCCTCATCCCTAGTTCAAGGTTGAAATTTACACCTTTTGCATAACCCGGTCTGTTTATCTAAAAGTCAAAAACGAGTTGATGGGTTGTAATAAATACTTATTTCACCGGCTTATCTAAAAGTCGGAACGAGTTGGTAGGTTGTAATAAAGTTCTAAACGGGTTAACCAGATTGGTCGCTTTAACCCAAATAATATATTTCATTATACAGGTTGACCCAAATAATATATTTCGTTAAATCGTTGGTCGATTTTAAGCGGGTTAACAAAGTTGTAAGCGGGTTAACTAGATTGTTCGGGTTAACATTTATCATTAAACTAGTTGACCCAAATAATATATTCCGTTAAATTGTTGGTTTAACATTTATCATTAAATCAGTTGACCCAAATAATATATTCCGTTAAATCGTTGGTGGGTTGTAATAAAGTTGAAAGCTAGTTAACTAGATTGGTTGCTTTCACTAAAACAATATACTTTATTAAACCAGTTGGCCCAAAAAAAAACATCTCATTAAAACGTTGTTGGTTTGTAATAAAGTTGTAAGCCGGTTGACTAGATTGTTCGCTATAATCCAAATAACATTTATCATTAAACCAGTTAACCCATATAAGACATTTCATTAAACCATCGCTGGGTTGTAATAAAGTTCTAAGCGGGTTAACCAGAGTCACTTTAACGCTCTGTTCCCGAGTTAACTTAACGAGGGATAAGAAAAGAAAGCAAAAGTGAGAAAGAAATAGACGAGAAAGGAAAAAAAAAAGATGACTTTCCCACCGTTTCCTCCCAAATCGGAAGGAAAGAAAAATTAAAGAATTTAGCCTAGTTTTCCTGTCATTTCCTTTCTTTTCCTTCCTTAAATGAAACTCGGGAACACGACATGTTTTATTTTCCTTTCTTTTCCTTCCTTAAATGAAACTCTGGAACACAAAAAATTTTTACTTTCTTTTTGTTTTCTTTCATTTCCTTCCGTTAGTAAACTCTGAAACACGGTGTAACCCAAATAATTTCATTAAACCCGTTGACCCGTTTAATTTCTATACAACAGGACCCGTTGTTAATAAAATACATCAACCCAAACATAAATGATTTATTGAATGGGTCAACCCAACTACCCAAACATAACTAATATATTGAATGCGTTTATATTTATACTGGCCAACCTAAAACCTAGATATGAAATACCATATATTCATCTCGTGTCAGGAATTGCCACCCCTAGTTCTCTCAAAACTCCTAGCTTGTCTACTCCACAACTTTTAAAAACTGCATGAACAAATACGCACCTTGATTATAGGAGTGTGATGCTTCTTAACCTGTATGAAGAACACAAGATATGTCAGCAACCAAAAGAAAACTGAAACATTGTGTAGATTTACAAAGAAGCGAATATTAGTTTCTTTAGCTCTCAACTGATCATACACTATAACTGCATGTTATAATAGAATGATGCATTTAATTTTATGTATTTATCTCAATGAGTCATATCATATGGATAGTATTGTAAATCCTATGTTTTCGTACTTAGAAGAGTCGAGGCGTAGCATTTACAGGAAGCGACAAGTTACAATGTAGTGTCGATTATGAACAAACATCTTTTGACAAAAAGAAGAATGCTAGTAGTAGAATCATACCTCATATTCCCAGCCATATTTCTCGGCAAATGCCTTTGCTGCCTCCACGCTGTTAAAACTAAGTCCTGCTTCACCAACATTGGCATACGGGTCACCTGTCGATGTCCACCCCATTAACGGATTCTCCCACCTGAAATACCATATAAAGGTAAGAGAATTCAGCAACTTCCCATGTAGAGGTGGGAATTTCATGAGTCAATTTAGTTGTGTTTGACATCAAAGAGGTTACTTAAATTTTTTAGCTTAAAGGGGAATGGGTCAAACTGGTTGAAAGCTATGACTTGAGTTTGTCGATACTTGAAAAAAAAGCCTACATGGTATCTATAAACTTCAAATAGATTATAACCAGTAAGGTTTTCGGGTGGCTGTCTAGGTAGTTAAAGGCACAAGGCACACTCAAGGAGCTAAGGGTAAGCCTGTTACCTAGGCGCAACAACAATAATAATAAAAAATAAATAAATAAATAAAAAAACCACGCCCGAAACAAGCAAGTTGCACATCGGGTCCAGCACATTTTGGCTGTTGTAAACCTGTTTCCAGCTGGTTTAGACTAGTTTTGGCTTGTGGTTTAGATCCTTGACACTAGTTTTGGCCAGTTCAGGCAGGTTTATCACCAGTTCAGGCCTGGTTTTTTTTTCAGTTCAAGCCTGGTTTTTTCCTGTCCAAGCCTGGTTTTTTCCAGTTCAGGTGATTATTGCGCCTTGCTGCACCCAAGGCGGTTTTGCTGCATCTCAGCTCGCCTGGATGCCTTTGACTGACTACACAGGTGGGGGTCATCATATTTTTTGATTTTTTTTAGATACAGAACAAGGCAGAAAACACAAGCATTGTACAAATCTAATCTAGGTATAGTCTAATCTAATGTACAATCAACTTTTTGAAAATGTCCACTAATCATTTACTTGGACCACACATCTTTTTATCATTCCCTTTTTGAAGGACTAGCCTTGTGTGTAGACCTGTTTTAACATTTCTAACATAAACAAGCCAGCAAGTCTATAAGGTTTGATAGCACCATGTATCCCGAAAATTCCAAGATTTTAATCTCCCACTTATCACTTATCTTCATATTCGGTAATATTGTCCTAAAATATGAAAGATTACCTTTGTTTGGGACCTCAAGACCAACCAAACCAATCCCATCTCACATAATACGAAAGGTGCGGTTGAAGTAGCAAATTACAATTGATAAGTTATGGGTGAATGTAGAGGTTACAAACAACACTTGTATGAAACACCCGAATAGTAAGATTTTGATAAACCAAAAGAAATAATTGCACCATAATTCCTTGGTTGCTGAGAAAGTGAGAATACATAACCACATACGGAAGAAGGACCAACTTAGCTATTGCAGCGAAAAATATGTAATGTGGACAAAAAATATATATCTGAACATAAGTTCATAGTATTAACTTAAAAGAGTATGAGAATTAGGCGTATTCTAAAATACATACTTCTGTGTGGACAAAAAGTTGATTTTCCACTTCCCGACTTTTCCAGATCCTTGTTGAGTTGCAGTGCGTGCTGGTGAATAAATCAAGACCTAGAATGCATAATTAAACAGTTCAAATATAAACAAGATTAATACAATATAAATTGCCTTGTGGTTAAGGACAGATGCTACTTAAAAATGAAACTTAATAAAATCATCGCACAACAAGGAATCTTTTAAGATTGACCAAGAAACTTGTATTGGATTCAATATATTCCATAGTCACTTTATATGTCTCTGACTTGAGAACTCATGACCTATGCATACTCATTACATGATATACATGCATCTAATTTATGGCAGTTAAATCAGCACAATCTGTTATATAAAAAAAAAAACGGAAAGCCATTATATGCATACAGACCGAGAATCCTAACATGCGAATAAAACATAACATTCACAGCTCTTAAGCAATAGATTTGTAATTTGCTGGCAAACATGATTAACTTAGAACCTAACCTCTTGTCATGAGCCAACATAAACCTCAAAGCACCATTGGGGAAGGAGAGCTTCTATGAAGGTATGTGAAAAGACGGATGGTAAAAAGCAGTCAAAAGATCTAACCAAGGTCATCAAAACCTAACCAGAATTGTATATCCTTTAGGTGTACCTGTTCCTGAGTTCTTAATGAACACACTTTTCTTTTCTCTTTATATCTTATATTTGTTACTTCCTTCTTAAACATAGAAAAGTCTGTTACCTATATAAATATTATTTTATTAAAATTACTAAGTATCTAATAATAGCATAGCATCATGCTAGTACTACTACTAACTATAACAATGAAAACTATCCCAATACAACTGTTAACAAGCAAAAACTTCCAAAATAAAGTGAGATTCAAACATTACCTTAGGATGGTGTACCAGCATTTGGAAACACATGATACTAACTATTCCTAAGTGTAATCAACTACCATAAAATAATGCCTATACAATCCTTATAGGATAATGTACACAATATACATACGCAACCAGAAAAAAAAAAAAAAAAAAAAAAACACTACAAGCCACCCAAGGATCCATTTAGTTCCACTAATTGGCTTTAGGCCAAAATTTTTCAATTTTCCTTTAAGTCAGGGCAACCATGACTCCGACTGTTACTATTTCACGCATGTTTTGTTCTGAACTTCGCATAACCATAACCAAAACCAAATTCATACTTAGGCTACTCGGTGTGGGAGGAGGCAAGTCCTTGGAGGATGCCCCTCCACGTCAGCTCCACGTCAACATCCAAGCAGGATTCCCCTCCAAGGATGGACCAAGGGAAATGGAGGATGGGCCTAAATATGTATATATATGTGTTGTATGTATATGTGTGTGTGAGAAGGGGGAGGCCCAGCACAAACTTCTTGTGGAGGACGCTGAAGACGACCACCGACCCCTGGAAACGGTGTTGGGGACCAGCGCCGAGGTTGGACGGGCCAGGGTCGTCCCCCACACCGACTAGCCTTAGGTAGCCTAAAATATAATTTCAAATTTTGTGGAGCCTTAGTCTAACCTTTGTACTACTTGAGTACTTTATGAACACATCATCCCTCCTTTATACGTCTGTAGGTCTGTGTTACCGCACATTCGACAATTTCCATGCAAATCTTACTATTAACATCTAAACTTTCCTACCTTGATACAATTCCCAACTTATCATACAAAAACTATGTATCTAACTAATTAAACCCTAACAGAAACAAGTTACTTTGAAATGATAAAATAAATTTTCACAAACTTCAACATCATATAAAATTATTCAGATCTCTACCATTGACAATGCAATGCAGGAACAATAACAACATCAATTCAGAATTTCAATTAATACTTAATAATCATCTACAATAAAACAAATAAACAATAAAAACTTATAATAAATAAAAAAGATGTTTCTAGAATGATAGGTGAAACGGACAAACCCTTCGCCGGAGGTGTTCCTGAGGGATGCCGGAGATGACTCCGACCTCGCCGGGATTGACTTCCACCAAAGCTTCAGATGTGCATGACCTTATTCCCGCCGGCGATCCAATGTCCCGCCGGAACAAAGCAACACCGAAACCACGTTTTAGAATTTTCGCCATGCTTCTGGGTCTGGTCTGTTAGTTGGGACTGTTATAAAAGTTGATGTTCGGTATTCTGGTAGAAGGTTCCAGTTTCTCTTTTTCATTTAGATGGGCCGGGTAAAATCACTATAAAGCCCAATAACTTTCGTGGTCGATGCATAGAGATTAGAGATGCCCAAAAAAACCTGGTTTCGGGCCCGACACGAACCGATCTGATCAAGAATACCTGATTTGGAACCGGTTCGTACACTACGTGTACAGGCCAGTTCCAAACCTGGGGTTTAGAAAAAGAAACCGACCCTGAACCACCAGAACAAGTTCCACGTTTTTTACCTGGTCAAAACCCGGACCTTAACCGGTCAAAACAAAAAACCCGGCCAAACTGGTCAAAACCCTGTCAAAAAACTAAACATACGCGGAACCGTCTGTTGACTTTGTTGACCAAACCCGAACTCGGTTCCACTTCTAAAAAACCACATTATGCACCTCTAGTAAATGCAATCCTTTTAAAATTTGTTAGGACGACGAAGTTTTTTACTCTTGTGAGATTTGAACTTAATACATTTAATTTTAAATCTAGGTGTGTTAATTTTCTTCTAGCACTAGTTCACCAATCCAATGACAAAGTTGATTAGTTACCACCATACCACAAATCCAATGAATAAGTTACAAATTTATTGAATAGTGGGATCCCTCTGTACTACGCAGCAGGAATTTGTTTGGTATTGGTTCAGTTTGTTACAGTACCAACACTCGTAGCACCTGAAAGAGAAAACAAAAACAAATATATACTCGCTATATGCACAAAAGATATTAACACGTGTTTTAGATAGATAGGAAACTATAGAAACAAATACTAGCACCGGTTTTTTATAATATCAATTCCGGCACCTGTGTTGCTCGGTAAAAATCGGTTCAGTTTGTCATGATACCGATTAACGATACCAAAAAAATAATCTATTTTAAATACAACTTTTTTAATAATATTTATACTAGATGTCGATAAAAAATAAACACTTAAAAGTTAACGAACACAAATTACTAGACAAATATCAAATTAAAGGATAAGGAATATCATTAACAAAAGGAAAAGATATTATATAACCAAAAATACTTATTGACCATGTACTCTTCATGGCTCTTGTAGTTTCATATATACTAGGCTCATGCGTTGCCACAGTACTTTGCCTCAACATTCGATCGGTATCGGTTTGATTTTTACAGTACCGTTACGATACATGTACTCGGTATAGACATCAACACGTGTTTCACATCGACCAAAAACGATAAAAACAAACATAAGTACCGACGTTGTACGAACAGTGTCGATCGGTTAAAATTGTCACACACAGTACTTTTATTGAAATTCATTTATCGTCATAGAGAGAGTTGTATAAATGAAATATCATCGAAACCGAAAACCATAAAAATAAATACAAATACCGGTACCTGTATCGGTACCGATGCTGTTCGCTACGGTACGATAGCGATATGGTGTAACATTTATCGAATGCAAAAACAATAAAAATAAACACCAATGATGTTCGGTCGATTTCAGCTCGGTTCACTATGGTAGCGGTATGGTATACGCTATCAAACATGAAACCATAAAATTGGGTACGAGTACTGGTACCAATGTTGTTCGGTTTGTTTTGGTACGGTATGGTATGGTAAAGATACAGTGTCAGTTTATCGAAAGCAAAAAAAATTAATATCGGTACGGTACAAATATGTTCCGTCGGTTTCGGTTTGGTACGATAGTGACGCAATATTCGTTTTGAATAAAATTTATATCGCAACGTTAAAAAAATAAACATAGAATGCAAGTTGTTAGAAAAAAATAAATTAAGTGATGAATAAAATATTATTAAAAATAAATAAATACTTATAAGTATCAAGCTACTCTTCATCTTCGGTTTTAGTTAAGTTCGGTTTGGTACACTAGCGACACGGTATCCATTTTCAATAAAAGTTTTATCGTAATATTGGTAAAAACATAGTTGTGGGATGACTTTTTTTTAAAGTAAACGTACGCAAATTATTAAAAAAATCAAGTTAAATAATAAGTAAATTACAATTAAAAAATTAGAACAAATATTTAAAAAGATAAAGTCATTATTCATAAGGTATTGAAATCTATCTACTATAATAAAAGAAACCAACTTTTGGACACGTGTCATTTATTGAAGGTATCCTCAAATCTATACTTATTTTTTATTAACTAAATAAATAATAATAAATTAATATTAAATCTTATCATACTTTAATAAAATATTATCCTCAAATCTAAATTTTTAATTTAATATATTTTTAAAACAAATACCTCTATTTCCTACTTATCTTATATTAAATATATAAATAATAAATTAATATTAAATGTTATCCTAATTTATTAAAAATATAACTTTTTTTAATTATTTGGTATACAAAATTATATTTATTCAACTCGTGTAAAACGCTGGGTTTTTAAAAATTTGATTTTTTTATTATTTACTATACAAAGTTACATTTATATAACCCGTGTAATACACGAAGTTTTTAAAGATATAACTTTTATCATCTGCTATGTAAAATTAGATTTATTCAACACGTGTAATACACGGGGTTTTTAAGGATATAATTTTTTTTTTATTATTTGGTAGATTTTTCAACTCGACAATACACGGGTTTTTAAAAAATACGACGTTTTTAGTATTTAATATACAGCTTACATTTATTTAATCTGTGTAATAAACATGGTTTTTAAAGATATAACTCTTTTTTAGATCTATTCAACACGTGTAATATACAGGGTTTTTAAGGATGTAATTTTTTTTATCATTTGGTAGATTTATTCAACACGATTATACACCCCAACCGATGGCAGAAACATCGGGGCGTGACACTGAGCGAAACAGATTGTCCAGAAGTTTCCATAACAATTATATTTACCAATTATTTAAAGCAACACGTCCCATACCATGTCATAAAATATAATATAATTATTACAGGCAAGATCTAGTCAAATTGTTCTGTTTCGACAACTCAGATTTTTATTACAGACAATTGTTTATTGTTGACCTAGGTCTTTCCTAGCTTCGATTTCACAGCAAGCTAAGCAAATAAGCATCCTAAGCACCTGTCACATACGTTAAAGTAAAGATCAATACACATAGTGTAAAGGTGAGCATACAAGTTTGATAATAGCATATAGAGTTCGAAATCGTTACGCATAACCAGCACGCACACAGTGTAAAATGAGGCATGTTAGTTATCGACATGAACCTATCAATACCAATGACTGCGAGTTAACTGCCCAAGGCAGTTTGTATTGCATGATCACCACCGTGACCCATGTAATTAATTGTCCTTAACAACCCCTGAGTGAACAGGTGCTGAGTCCAAACAAATAGTACTATCGTTGCTAAGGCAGGTAGACAGCATTCCATGTGTAAACATAACAAACAAGCATTCATTAAGTCACGTATAACATGCGGTAATTGGTTAGCGATTAAAGTATTGCATAGTGTGTTTGATGTGATTTAGAATATGTAACGTATGTAACACCCAAAAGTGCGTAAAGCAAAAAAAGGGATCGAGTATACTCACAGCGATTGGTGGATTGAAGGGAGCGCTAGAGAGTAGGGTTAGCCTGATCAGAATGATAGCATAAAGATGAGCGATACGTAAATCGGTGAGAAGTGTCAAAGGGTCGAACAGCAATTCGATTGGATGGTAGTCCGATCGGACAGCCGGTCGCTCGAGCATCAGTCCGCTCGGATGGTCATCCGGTCGGGTGACCTTTCGAGTGGATTGTTTCTTCCTTTGTGAAGGATGTGTTTGTGTATGATGGTTTGACTTTTGAAGTTTTCGTTGTAGCATTTTGAAAACATAGAAGTATCTCTACCTTTCAGGTCGGTCGATCGAACGACCGTTCGATCAGACAACAATCCGATTGGTTAGACACTCTAGCGAGAACAAGTTCACAGCAGGTTGTCACTCGATCGGACGGTTGTTCGATCGGGTGGCAACGCATGTGCATTGAACATGTTGAAAATTTGTTTAAGTATTGAAGTTCCAAAGCATCACATAGTCGGATGGTCGGTCGATCGGGTGGTAACTCGATCGGACGGCAATTCGTTCGATGTTCTAAAACTCTTTAAGTTTGATTTGAAAACTAATTGTGGGGCCAAGGTGCAAGTTGTTTGGGTGGCCGGTCGTTCGGGTGGCTGTCCGTTCGGACAGTAGTCCGATCGGACTACACTCCATCCTGGTCGACCTGATCATCTTCTTCCTTGGTCATTCTGGTAGTTTGTCGTTTTATCGAGATGATTTGATAACGTATTAGACAACTAAAACCTCGTCACGACTCAGTAGCCTGATCGGACAGGAATCACCCAAATCCGGCCGGTTAACTGTTCGGGACGGTGTTCCATGTTTAACCCGAAATCGGTAATCTCGTGGATAGAATCCAGATCTTGAACCAACACATCAACAAGCAAGTGTAGAAGGTTAGAACAAGCTCCGATTCTATCGGTTTTGAGCGCATTGAGTGTAAAAGAGTTGAAAGAAAGTTGGAAACCATCTTTCAATCCTTTTCACCTTGAATATGTTTAGATCTATGAAAGATCTTTGTTGATTTGTATGGAAATCGTTTGGATCTAAGTTGTTCTTGGTGGATTGAAGCCAAAACATGAAGTTCCTAAGAACACCATGATGACATCATCCTAGAACACCTCAAATCTAGTGATTTCACGGTTAAAAGTTAAGATTCGAAAGATAGAAATGTGTAGGAGTACGTGTAGATTAAGGAATTACAAGATTTAGGTGGAAAACTTACAAGAATTGCGAGAAATCTGAAGAAAAGTGGGCAAGAATGCTGGTCGGACGAGAGTTTCCAGAAATGGTAAGTTAGATGTTGAAAGAAGGGTATTTATAGGGTTTCCCAAAAAGGAAAGGGGAAGAGAGGGGCTGATCGATCGGGTGGCAGCCTGGTCGAATGGCTGGTCGATCGAGCGGCTGGTCGATCGGCTGGTCACTTGGTCGATTGGCCACTTGATTCAAGCGTTCGGTGCGATGAGTTTTACCGTTTCGATTGCGATTGCGAGCGTTGCGATAGAGTTTCCTATTCAAATTACTTTTAATCCCAACTACTATATCAACATACAAGCATCCTTATTTCATATTCGTTTAGCGTTTGCGATTCGATTGCGATTGAGTTTCGATTGCATTTAGATTAATCACCACAACACAACATAAATAAACATGCACAAGTAACACATAAGGCACACACACACGTATAACAACATCCAGAATGCGTAATTCGAGTTGCGAGTGCGATTGCGATAGCGATAAAGCGATAAAATAAGCGATAAATATCGAATAAACCTCGATTATTAATAAGTACTCTGATGTCTCTCGTTAGTGACATGCAAAAACCGAAATAAACTAGGTAGCTAGAGTAAGTCGGATATCGAACCAGAGGAGGATTGTGGAAAGTGTCGAATGAAAAGTATTAATTAATTACTACTGAATTGGAAAATCGGTGTGATTGATTATAAGAATTATCTAAATTAACAAATAAAATTGAGAAAAAGATTGAGTTGTAATCATGGTTGTAAAACAAGGTTTCCAAGGCCGAGTACTCCCTGAGTAGTCGCTACAAGGCAGGCTGCCGAGGCGACTTTCTTTGACTCCGCCTAATTACTCGGAGTCGGTCAAACGCGGTCCACCTCGGCCAGAATTGGATCTAGTAGGTCAACTCGGGCCAAGTTTGACTTAAATAATAATATAACATAATTTCTATGCCTATCATATTAAAGAATGAATATCATTTTCACATATTTTGTTATAAATATTAGTAAATTTGTGTTATTTGACATATATTTAATCTCCAAAAAGTAATTTCTTTATAATTTAACATGTCCGAGTACTCCCCGAGTACTCTCCGCGTAGACCGAGTACTCTCAACTCCCCGGTCGGCCGACTAGGGAGCGCCTAGCGACTTTAGCAACCATGGTTGTAATAAACAATGATAAGGAAAGGTGATCACTCCGGGATTCAGATTGTGTGATTAACTAATAACTTAGCTGATTGTCATATTGGATACTATTGGTTAAACGATATAATTATCAACTATTCATGCAATGAATAATTATTCAACCAACAAAGTATAATCGGATTTAAACGTATTTATGTCTCTGTCTATCACACAGGATTTGTTTGTCAAACGAATTATAAAAACGCAAGTAAAGAGCGTCTGTCACACAGTTACAATCCAAACTCAATACATAAAACAATAAACCAAATCAATAGTGTCTTACACAATCATTCACCCGAAGTGTCCACAAGAGATTTAGCCGCTCATGTCGGTTGATTGATCTTCATAGCCTTCTCTATCCTCTCCTCCCCCTGCCGTCGAAGATGATCGATGATATATGTTGATTTCTTTTCAACCTTTGCACATGTGCGGCCCAATATGTATTTAGAGTTTTAAACTCTATTGATTGCCGGCCCAAGAAAAATATGATGATGATTTAGTGAGAATCTCTTTGAAATCAAAGCCCCCCTCACGTGATGTTTGTTACTTCCTTCCTGCCGTCCAAATCCTTGAAGTGTGTGTATGTTGTTTGGGCTTCCCAATGAACCCGATGTCGGCCCACTATGTATGCATGTGATGTTGATGGATGATGTCCTCCAATTAATTCTAGCATGTGCCGTCAAAACAAATCCAACAACTATTAATGTTGATATTTGTGGTGTTGACTTTCGATCACCTTGTCTGCGTGTATATATATTGAGAATGATGACTTGATGTGTTGCCTCTTCTTGTACGTGTACGTGTATATATGAATCATCAACTTGATGATCAATTCTTAAATCACCCCAAGTCCAAGATTCACATACGCGGCCCAAAGAAGTTCACGTATGGGCTGCCTTTATGTTCCTCTAATCCACAAGCCCACATGTGTGTCTCCAAACTTTCAACCGTAAGCTACGGTCTTTAACCATAAGCTACGATATGAGCTTTCTGTTTCTTTTGCTGGGACTATTATGATGAGTTGCTCAACATAACCGTAGGTTACAGTATCTCATGCGTAGCCTACGGTGAGATCTCTAATGTCTTTGATTCACTTATTTCAACTTTCAACAAATGCCCAATGGCCCTTAGACTTTAAGGTTTCGTGTTTCTTGTGTCTCCGGCTATATCTCGATCCGAACAAGCTCCGAATAATATGATATCTCTTTAATAATCATCCGTGCTTGCCCCATTTCATCACTCACTTCTCTAACTTTGCCATCTTACGCGTTTTACCTGTGAAACCAAAAATACCCGTAGTTATCACATTCGAAACACTTAACCGCTTAAAACACAATAAGACACGTAATTTAACACACTTAACGCTCATGTTTTGCACTCTCCATCACATCCCCACACTTGACATTGATTGTCCTCAAGAAACTATTACAAACATTACTCACCTTATTAACAAATCACCACTGAATCCCTTACCGAATTAGCAATTTAAGGTCCCAAGTCATACCCGTCCCATAGACTGACACAATCGAGATTGACAATCTGACAAGTAAATGATACGCATTTAAAACAACTTAAGACTTGCCTAACTAAAACTATCATGCTTATATTACTACACACATGCCACACGCCCCTCACAATAATCACTCTTCTCGGTTTAATCAAGACTAGCGTGTAATGTGCTAGTATATATTTCGCTCAAAACAAAATATGTTACCTTGCAACCATAAGCTTGTATAGCAATCATACCTCCAATGTATCAAGTAACGTAACACATATCAAAAGGACTTTTGGGTTTTAGGTTAAGGGTAAAAGTAAGGATATATTTTTGGATTTTTTATATTTATATGGCTAACACAATGAATACCAAACCATGACAACTTTATTCACAATAAACTACTAACACTTCGGGTTATTTTCGACCCATTATAACGCGAACATAATAATGATTTTTGCTTTTGTTTTTTTTCTTTTCTTCTTTTTTTTTTCTTTTCATTTTTTCTTCTTTATTCAACAAACATCTAACACATACTTGTCATTCATGGTTGGTACTTCACACGGGTCAAACGAGGTGTAACAAACGAAGGGTAAAAGGCTCAACATGGTTTACTAGGGTAAGATGGATAAACAATCAACAAATAACACAATGAAGGGATCCTAATGCCTTTGTCATTTATGTGCATACGCTAAACCACAGTCTCGGCACGGTATCAAACTACACAAGTTCTAACACAAAGCAACATATGGCCTACACTCAACAAATGAACATTTATTGTAATTCAACTAACAATCTAGTAGGCTCAAATCTCTCACCGAATAAAAGGAATATGGGTTGCCGACACGTAGCATGTGTAATTCCTAAAGCATGTTACCCCTAGTTAGGCATCTCTTTTCAACTATTCTCCAAAAATCTGTCAGAAATACTCTCATGAAACTTAAAGTGACAACCATGACTCGGGATCTCAATTAGTTTAATATCAGCAAGAAACCCTTTAGCGATTGAAAATGTTGGTTTTCATGTAGTTCAAGCATACTTGAGAAACAAAATTTTCCAAAATTTTTCAATTTTCAGCAAATTCAAACCCTTCAAGCTTTTAAGATCAACAATCTTACCAACCCTCTCTCGAGTTACCGCATCCCCACACTTGGGATACATTGTCCCCAATGTATTGTGCAATTTATAATATAAACTCGAGAGATACCACCCATAAACCATGAACGGCTAACGAACACTCGACTCACAAACAAAAACCACTCCTAACACAAAGATTTTACACCACCAAAAACACGAAAACAAATAAAATCAAAGACAAGATAGAGAGACACATGAACCTGATCATTCAATCAGCAAGTGTCGGTAGTGATGCAGCTGCTGTGATTGGACAGAGACGTAGACTTCTCTTGGATTCTTTGATATCTCATCGGGGATGTTGCCAAACATCCCCACACTTGAATCGTTACATCCGCGGGAATTAAACGTAGTAACCTGCCAAAACAGAACCAACACCAAAACAAAACAAAAGAACAAATACAATACAATACTCTACATCCTCGGGCTGCCTCCCGAGAGCGCTAAGTTTAAAGGTCTTCAGCCAGACCGTACCTGATTTCCGCTACGGTGGTCTTAGTGCACACTTACCCAAAACATTTCCAACAAATGCCCGGAAATTTACATGCCATCTCCATAAGCTCTTCAGTATAATTGGCTTGTTTAGAAAGCATATGCGGGTTTCGCTGATCCACTTCACGAGATATACATCGATGTCTTGTAGCTTCACCCTTTTCATCTTCTTCCTCAAACCCTCTTCCCCACACTTATTAATTTGAATGATTGATATGGGAAGATGTTTGGTACACATATTCATCTCCTCAGACTGTTCTGCCTCATCATATGCACACACCATCTGATCCACCAGTGACTCTTCATCTGATAAAGGACTCATTTGTGTGGTATTATCCTCCACAACCTCCTCCTTCATGTGAGAATAATCTCTAATATCATCAGGTAATGGTGAAAGGCGTTGTTCTATTTCTATTTTCATTTTTAAATTCTGACACTTAGAAACTAAACAGCTGATTCAATCTTCATCGGAAAGGTTGGGTGCTGATAAATACTGCTCGAGTTTGGACAAAGTTACTTCCAACATAGCAAGCTCTTTCTCCTCCTCGGTTTGATAAGTATGGACACCCTCGGGCTTAGAATATTCCTCGGGATGATACTGTCGGTATCCCTGATACGGTGTTGAGATGTACGCATCCATCATTTTTTATTCCAATACTCTGGATTTTCCAAATACACCGCGCACACATCATCATAAACAGAAGTATGATTACGACCGCAACAGAAACATTGTCCATCCGTCCTTGGTCCATAATAAGCATCCTCGTCCCGATCCCATCCGTCAGAGTAATAACCATCCTCCACCGTTGTATCAGAATCATAGAAATATGATGGAAGGGAAGGATTATCATAGCAAGGCATCGGTGGTTCTTCCAATTTCGTCTTTTCCCGTCTAAATCGGGCCTTGTGGCAACCGATACACGGGTGAAGTGGTTCCCTGCACAAAATGAATGTAAGAGAGCTGGAGAATATTGTAAGATTTTTATCCTTCACAAACACAAAAACACAAGCACCACGCATAAATCTGAACAAAACAAAACAAAACAAAACTGACACTATTTTTGGATTTTTTTTTAACTAAAACTTAACACTAAACACTTTTCACACGCCTGCCCGGCAACGGCGCCATTTTGATGTCTGTCGTTAGTGACATGCAAAAACCGAAATAAACTAGGTAGCTAGAGTAAGTCGGATATCGAACCAGAGGAGGATTGTGGAAAGTGTCGAATGAAAAGTATTAATTAATTACTACTGAATTGGAAAATCGGTGTGATTGATTATAAGAATTATCTAAATTAACAAATAAAATTGAGAAAAAGATTGAGTTGTAATAAACAATGATAAGGAAAGGTGATCACTTCGGGATTCAGATTGTGTGATTAACTAATAACTTAGCTGATTGTCATATTGGATACTATTGGTTAAACGATATAATTATCAACTATTCATGCAATGAATAATTATTCAACCAACAAAGTATAATCGGATTTAAACGTATTTATGTCTCTGTCTATCACACAGGATTCGTTTGTCAAACGAATTATAAAAACGCAAGTAAAGAGCGTCTGTCACACGGTTACAATCCAAACTCAATACATAAAACAATAAACCAAATCAATAGTGTCTTACACTATCATTCACCCGAAGTGTCCACAAGAGATTTAGCCGCTCATGTCGGTTGATTGATCTTCATAGCCTTCTCTATCCTCTCCTCCCCCTGCCGTCGAAGATGATCGATGATATATGTTGATTTCTTTTCAACCTTTGCACATGTGCGGCCCAATATGTATTTAGAGTTTTAAACTCTATTGATTGCCAGCCCAAGAATAATATGATGATGATTTAGTGAGAATCTCTTTGAAATCAAAGCCCCCCTCACGTGATGTTTGTTACTTCTTTCCTGCCGTCCAAATCCTTGAAGTGTGTGTATGTTGTTTGGGCTTCCCAATGAACCCGATGTCGGCCCACTATGTATGCATGTGATGTTGATGGATGATGTCCTCCAATTAATTCTAGCATGTGCCGTCAAAACAAATCCAACAACTATTAATGTTGATATTTGTGTTGTTGACTTTCGATCACCTTGTCTGCGTGTATATATATTGAGAATGATGACTTGATGTGTTACCTCTTCTTGTACGTGTACGTGTATATAAGAATCATCAACTTGATGATGAATTCTTAAATCACCCCAAGTCCAAGATTCACATACGCGGCCCAAAGAAGTTCACGTATGGGCTGCCTTTATGTTCCTCTAATCCACAAGCCCACATGTGTGTCTCCAAACTTTCAACCGTAAGCTACGGTCTTTAACCATAAGCTACAATATGAGCTTTCTGTTTCTTTTGTTGGGACTATTATGATGAGTTGCTCAACATAACCGTAGGTTACAGTATCTTATGCGTAGCCTACGGTGAGATCTCCAATGTCTTTGATTCACTTATTTCAACTTTCAACAAATACCCAATGGCCCTTAGACTTTAAGGTTTCGTGTTTCTTGTGTCTCCAGCTATATCTCGATCCGAACAAGCTCCGAATAATATTATATTTCTTTAATAATCATCCGTGCTTGCCCCATTTCATCACTCACTTCTCTAACTTCACCATCTTACGCGTTTTACCTGTGAAACCAAAAATACCTGTAGTTATCACATTCGAAACACTTAACCACTTAAAACACAATAAGATACGTAATTTAACACACTTAACGCTCATGTTTTGCACTCTCCATCATACTCCACATAATACAACTAACGTAAAACATAAAATAGACTAACTACAAGTCAAAGAAGTCAAAACGGGAATTGAGCAATGAGTGACAGATCGCAATTAGCAATCTTGTCTCCCTTTGACTTCAATCTTGACTTTGACTTTTGAAACACGGGGTGTTACAGCCTCCCCTATTTGAGGGAATTTCGTCCCGAAATTAGGCCGAGGCCGTAACAAACAACTACGGGTACTTCCCCTTCATGTCGTTTTCGAGTTTCCATGTGAACTCTGCGCCTCGTTTGCCTTCCCATCGGACTTTCACACTAGGAATGCGTGGGCGTCTGAGCTGCTTGGTTTGGCGGTCCATGATTTCGACAGGCTTCTCCATGAAGTTTAGTGTTTCGTTTATTTGGAGATCGTCAAGAGGCACAATTAAATCATGCTCAGCCAGGCACTTTCGGAGGTTCGAAACATGGAAAGTCGGGTGAACGTTACTAAGCTCCTCCGGTAGTTCGAGTCTGTAGGCGACTTTTCCGATCCTTTCCAGAATCTTAAAAGGTCCAACATATCGAGGCGCTAGTTTCCCTTTCTTGTCGAATCTGACCACACCCTTCCAAGGTGATACCTTTAGGAGTACGTAGTCGCCAACGTCAAATTCAAGGGGCTTGCGTCGTCTATCGGCGTAACTTTTCTGTCGACTTCGAGCTTTCAGCAGATTGTCTCAAATTTGGAGGACTTTGTCAGTCGTTTCTTGCAATAGCTCAGGACCGGTTAATTGCGAGTGCCCGATCTCGTGCCATACAATAGGCGATCGACATTTTCTTCCGTATAAGGCCTCGAATGGTGCCATTTGAATGCTGGAATGATAACTGTTGTTATACGAGAATTCGACTAACGGCAGGTAAGCATCCCAATTACCACCGAAATCTATGACACACGAACGGAGCATGTCTTCAAGTGTACGGATCGTTCTCTCAGTCTGACCGTCGGTTTGAGGGTGGAATGCGGTACTTAGATTAAGCATAGTACCGAGCGCCGCTTGAAATGTTTCCCACAATCACGAGGTAAACCGTGCGTCTCGGTCAGAGATGGTGTCGCGAGGCGTCTCATGTCGACAAATGATCTCATTGGTGTAGATTCGGGCTAATCGTTCTACCTTGTAGTCTTCTCGTATTGGCAGGAAATGAGCTGATTTGGTCAAACAATCAACAATGACCCAAATGTTGTCGTCACCTGATGGCGTGCGCGGGAGTTTCGTTATGAAGTTCATAGCTATACTCTCCCATTTCCATATAGGGATCGGGGGTTGTTCGAGTAAGCCAGAGGGTCTTTGGTGTTCAGCCTTGACTTTTGAGCAAGTTAGGCACTTCCCAACGTCGAGAGCGATATCCCTTTTCATGCCCGGCCACCAGTACTTGTAGCGGAGGTCCTGGTACATTTTGTCGGCACCGGGATGAATAGAATACCAGGATTTGTGGGCTTCGTCCATCAATATCTGTCGCAAATTGGTCCGTTTAGGGATCCAAATTCGGTCCAGAAAGTGGAATATCCCATTCGACTTATTCACAAGCTGGGCTCCATCGTGATAGATTCTTTCCTTCTTCAAAGTGCGCTCGTTAAAACAACCATGCTGGGCTTCGCGGATGAGGGTTTCGAGATCGTATTGGGCTTGGACATCACGAATGCTGAGCAGATAGCTCTGCCTACTGAGGGCGTCGGCAACGACATTTGCTTTGCCTGGGTGATAACGAATCTCACAGTCGTAATCGTTGAGAAGTTCTACCCATCGGCGTTGACGCATATTAAGTTCCTTCTGGTCAAAGATATGTTGTAGGCTCCTATGATCGGTGAAGATCGTACACTTGGTACCATACAGGTAGTGTCGCCAAATGTTTAACGCAAAAACAACCGTGCCTAGCTCGAGATCATGGGTTATATAGTTCTTCTCGTGGATTTTGAGCTGACGAGATGCGTATGCAATGACCTTGTCTCGTTGCATGAGGACACAACCAAGACCAGGGTTCGAAGCATCACAATAGACAATGAAGTCGTCATTTCCGTCGGGTAAAGTGAGGACGAGAGCATTGCAAAGCATGTGCTTGAGGGTTTGAAAAGCAGACTCTTGTTCAGTTCCCCAAATAAAAGGCTTGTCTTTATGCGTGAGAGCGGTAAGCAGCACAACGATTTTTGAGAATCCTTCGATAAATCGTCGATAATAGCCCTCTAATCCGAGAAAAGAACGGACTTCAGACGGGTTCTTAGGGGTAATCCAACTCTTAACAGCTTCAATCTTCGCGGGATCGACGTGAATACCTTGACTATTGACAATGTGACCGAGGAATTGAACCTCCTCCAGCCAAAATTCACACTTGGAGAACTTGGCATAGAGTCGATTCCCTTGGAGTAGCTCGAGAACCAAACGTAGATGTTGCGCGTGTTCGGCTTTCGACTTGGAATAGATCAAGACATCATCGATGAACACGATGACGAAGCGGTCGAGATAAGGTTTACACACGCGATTCATCAGATCCATGAAAACCGCGGGTGCGTTGGTTAAACCAAAAGGCATAACAACGAACTCATAGTGACCGTATCGAGTGCGAAAAGCGGTTTTGGGTATATCTTCCTCTTGAATGCGTAACTGATGATAGCCTGAGCGTAGATCGATCTTGGAGAAACACGTGGCACCTTGTAGCTGATCAATCAAATCGTCGATGCGAGGCAGGGGATAGTGATTCTTGATTGTCAACTTATTCAATTCCCGATAGTCGATGCACATCCGAAACGACCCATCCTTCTTTTTGAAGAAAAGGACTGGTGCGCCCCATGGAGAGGTGCTCGGGCGAATGAAGCCTTTATCAAGTAGTTCCTGGAGCTGACTCGAGAGTTCACGCATTTCGGAGGGAGCGAGTCGGTAAGGAGCTTTGGCAATAGGGTTTGCTCCAGGAATGAGGTCGATACGAAAGTCGATATCACGACTTGGCGGAAGTCCGGGAAGATCCTCAGGAAAAACGCTAGGAAATTCTCGAACCACAGGGACGTCGTTTACTCCCGGTCTACCTTTCTTTTCCTTCTCCGCTACTACAAAATTAGCCAAGAAAGCTCTGTATTCCTTGCGGAGATACTTATTAGCTTGGACACATGACAAGAGCTTGAGACCTTTCGAAGCAGTTTCGCCATAAACACACAATACATCACCGTTTGTGAGTGAGAATCGAATCATCTTATCGAAGCACACAACTTCAGCATGGTTTTCGCAAAGAAAGTCCATGCCTACTATGACGTCAAAACTTCCGAGTTGCATCGGGATAAGGTCGATTGAGAAAATGTGATTGTTGAGCTCAAGAGTACAATCACGAAGAACAGAATTAACGGCGACAGTTCTTCCGGTGGCGACTTCGACATCGAACGTTGAGGGGAGTTGGGAGCGCTTACGACTAAGGAGTTTCTCGAATTCAAATGACATAAAGCAGTTATCGGCTCCAGTATCAAACAGACACGAAGCATAAATACCATTCACAAGGAACGTACCATTGACCACGTTGTTGTCAGCCTGGGCTTGGCGCACATTGATGTTGAATGTTCTGGCGCGGGCGGCTTGTTGTTGTTGATGTTGCTGTTGCTGTTGAGGCTGTTGCTGCTGCTGAGGCTGCTGCTGCTGGGGCTCTTGTTTCACAACCCTGTTCGGGCACATGTTCGCGAAGTGGTTGGGATCACCACACGCGAAGCAGACTCTGGCGTTGACCGCGGGTGCCTGAGCCGCTTGTTGACCTTGTGGGGCTAGAAGTAGAGCTTGATGAGCAGTGGCTTGAGCGGGTGCTTGACGAGGACCAGTACGGTAATTAGCAGTGAAGTGGCCATACATATTGCAGTGCACGCAAAAACGGCAGGCGATACCCACCGGGTGATGATAAGTACATGTTGGGCAGGCAGGGTGGGGACCCGTGTATGCACGCTTTGCATGTGGTGCATAGATAACTGGAGCTGGGCGGTGCTGAGATTGCTGCTGAGCCGGTATGGCTTGAAGTGGAGCAGCAGTGTTAGTGACAGCACAGTTCTTGTTGCTGGAGCTACTGTTGTTGTTCTTCTTCTTGCGGCGAGAGGCTTTCGATGATTGAGCGGCAGCGATGGTGTCGGTAGTTGGAGCGGCGGTAGCTTGATGCAGGTTCTTCAAAGCTTTATCCCAAAAACCAGCTTTTACTCGCTTGTCGTTGATTTCAGCGGCAAGCAAGTAAGTCTCTTCGATTGTTGCTGGCTTTGCGGCATGCACAAAATCTGCAACACAGTCTGGCAGAGCTCGAATGTACTTCTTGATTGTCATCTCGGGCGTCTTCACTTGATCGGGACAGATGATACTGAGCTGCTTAAAGCGAGCTGTCAGAGCTGCGTTCTCTCCATCCTTCTGTTTGATATGCCAGAATTCGTCCTCCAGCTTTTGGCGTTCATGGGGAGGGCAGAATTCATCCATCATAATGGCCTTCAGCTCTTCCCACGTCAGCTCATAGGCTGCGTCATTTCCGCGTTTGTTTCTCTCGGCCGTCCACCAGTCTAGTGCGCGGGGCTGGAAGACGCAAGTAGCGTTTAGAGTACGGAGATTTTCAGGACATCCACTCTGGCGCAGAGTGACTTCGACGGAATCAAACCATTGAAACATAGCCGTTGGGCCATCTTCGCCAGTAAATTCCTTTGGACCACAGGCTTTGAACTGCTTGAAGCTGAAAGCAGTCTTGGGAGCAGTTTTAGGAGCTTCGGTTCTGGACTCCTCGGATGATTTGCTCACATTCTCGTATATTTCACTCACGATCTGAGGAACTACCTTTGCTACTTGCTTAGCGACGAGAGCAGCAATGCGTTTGTCTCTCTGTTATTGGCGAGTGATTCGTGGGTGACGGGGTCCAGATGAGGGTCCAATTGACATTGTCTGCAACAGACATTGTCTTGGATCTCAGACATAGTATAATCGAATCTCACCTCAAACGTCTAATACTACTAAAGCTCAGGAACACAGTGAACATGTATCACATAAACACATATGCAAATAATCAAAGATTCACATAAGCACAGAGGCACGTAGGCACGTAAGGCACAAAATCACAGAAGCACATAATCACAAGAGGTAATCAGAATACAGAAACTTATCACTCAAAGTCCACGAGCGTTCGAAAATAGCGATCGCGAATAACATATCGAGTAGTATAGCATATGCAAAATATAGCAAGTAACAAGGCGTAAAGTCGTTCCTCATGTAGTAGCGATTTGTCAGCGTTTTGAGAAAAAGTGCAGCGCGAGTCGTGTGTGTCGATCAAAGCTATAGCGAAAATCAAATAAATCTCCAAAAATTAAAACACATAAGCAGGTAAATACACATACAAACACATAAAATCGACGATCATCAGAGTCAGCAGTTGCGGGCTCAGAATCGAAACACATAAAAATCGAGAAATGGATCGTCTGCGGCTATTTAGACATTGGCTACCCAAAGTGATTCGACTATTCACAAGGACCTGTTGTACACACTTTGACTTTCAGGACCGTGCTTTTGCCTCGAATCTGGGCGATCGGCACGCATCCTTCTAGTCATATCGTGACTTCAAGTCGTTGGAGTCCGACGAGACTTTGGTGAGAGTTTTGTAAAACCAAGTAAAGGTCGGAATCAAGTCGTCAAGGTTAGGGTTTCACTCCTGACTTAACAACTTCGTTCCTGTTTTGATAAAATAAAAGAGGATTATGCATCAAAGTATGGATTTCACTCCTGATTCAACGCAAATTCTCGCGTTAAAGGATGAAAATGCGAGGCGAACAAGCAATTTGGTCGAGAGTTTGCGGTTTTCACACCTAATCTCGGCCCAATCGCTCGTCCATTCTTTGAAACTAAAGTGCAGTGATAGTGCAACGTAGGCGAGAATAGCGAGAACTAACAGTAAGCTCGTACATAATCCCTACCAGATATGCACAAGTCGGTCTGTTGGTTCCTAACTATAGACTAGGTCATTTATAAGACATCGACCCGGACTAGATTGTGTCTTGCCTAATTCCCTATAGTTATGGCTCTGATACCAATCTGTCACACCCCAACTGATGGCGGAAACATCGGGGCGTGGCACTGAGCGAAACAGATTGTCCAGAAGTTTCCATAACAATTATATTTACCAATTATTTAAAGCAACACGTCCCATACCATGTCATAAAAGATAATATAATTATGACAAAATGACAGTGCACGTCCTTTAGGTTTACCTAAAAGTACAGTGCACATCCTTAACGTTTAAAAGTTACACTGCAAATCCTTTACCTTTAATTTTGTTGCATTGCAAGTCCTTTATGGCTAACGGTGTTAACTTTTACCATTAAATCCCCCACGTGCCTCCCACGTGGGGGGTATATCCGTCCATTCCCTTCATTCTTCCCCTTTAAAACCCTAGTTTCCAAAAACCATCACCATTTCCCTTCAAGTTCAGGTGCACCATGGCCGGCGATCATCGTCGGGTTCAGAAGAAAAATGGAACAGGTGCTTTCTTCTTCTTCATGGCTACTCTCATCATGTGGGTCGTCTCTGTTTTCTTCGAAATTCTCTTCAACATGCGTACGGAGCTTCTTCCACTCATCTTTCGCTTCTCTTTTTACCAATTCTCCAACTGGGTTTACTGGAAATTCATCCCCAGAGACCCTCTTCTGGCCAACACTTGCGTCTCTCTTCTCCACTCTTCCCTAACCTCTGCTTCAGGTATCGTAATTGTTCTTCATATTTTGATGCATCTGTTTGACTTTCTTGTGCTGATTTGATGCTAGATTGATCTTAATTGCTCAATTCATAAAGATTTTAATCTGTAAAGATCTGCGTCATCTTTATTTGAAGGTTTTCAAAGTCAAATGAATTGTTTTTTATCTTCAAAATTCATCGAAAATATAGTCTTAATCTAGAAAATTTTGAATGTGGTATTTACAATATAAAGATTACTTAAATGGGTAACTTTTGTATGCTATAATTCGTTAATAAATCTATGTAAATTTTGAGTCTTGAAAGTATGATGTTTGACTAAAACAAATACAGAGAACACTTGTACAATGATTTCTATAATTTTGTCTATAAAGGGTGAGTTTTGGCTAGAATGCTTGTACAATAGGCATGTATGATTGTAAAGTTAGTAAACATGGGCTGAATTTCTTGACAGTGGTGTTCATTTTGGTGAAGCAGTGGGCATCTAATGATGAAAATCAGTTATTTGAGCATTCGCAGATGAAAGGGATGAAGGGAAATGGTGATGGTTTTTGTAAACTAGGGTTTTAAAGGGGAAGAATGAAGGGAATGGACGGATATACCCCTCACGTGGGAGGCACGTGGGGGATTTAATGGTAAAAGTTAACACCGTTAGCCATAAAGGACTTGCAATGCAACAAAATTAAAGGTAAAGGATTTGCAGTGCAACTTTTAAACGTTAAGGACGCACACTGTACTTTTAGGTAAACCTAAAGGACGTGCACTGTCATTTTGTCTATAATTATTACAGGCAAGATCTAGTCAAATTGTTCTGTTCCGACAACTCAGATTTTTATTACAGACAATTGTTTTTTGTTGACCTAGGTCTTTCCTAGCCTCGATTTCACAGCAAGCTAAGCAAATAAGCATCCTAAGCACCTGTCACATACGTTAAAGAAAAGATCAATACACATAGTGTAAAGGTGAGCAAACAAGTTTGATAATAGCATATAGAGTTCGAAATCGTTACGCACAACCAGCACGTACACAGTGTAAAATAAGGCATGTTAGTTATCGACATGAACCTATCAATACCAATGACTGCGAGTTGACTGCCCAAGGCAGTTCGTATTGCATGATCACCACCGTGACCCATGTAATTAATTGTCCTTAACAACCCCTGAGTGAACAGGTGCTGAGTCCAAACAAATAGTACTATCGTTGCTAAGGCAGGTAGACAGCATTCCATGTGTAAACATAACAAACAAGCATTCATTAAGTCACGTATAACATGCGGTAATTGGTTAGCGATTAAAGTATTGCGTAGTGTGTTTGATGTGATTTAGAATATGTAACGTATGTAACACCCAAAAGTGCGTAAAGCAAAAAAAGGGATCGAGTATACTCACAACAATTGGTGGATTGAAGGGAGCGCTAGAGAGTAGGGTTAGCCTGATCAGAATGATAGCATAAAGATAAGCGATACGTAAATCGGTGAGAAGTGTCAAAGGGTCGAACAACAATTCGATTGGATGGTAGTCCGATCGGACAGCCGGTCGCTCGAGCATCAGTCCGCTCGGATGGTCATCCGGTCGGGTGACCTTTCGAGTGGATTGTTTATTCCTTTGTGAAGGATGTGTTTGTGTATGATGGTTTGACTTTTGAAGTTTTCGTTGTAGCATTTTGAAAACATAGAAGTATCTCTACCTTTCAGGTCGGTCGGTCGAACGACCGTTCGATCAGACGACAATCCGATTGGTTAGACACTCTAGCGAGAACAAGTTCACAGCAGGTTGTCACTCGATCAGACGGTTGTTCGATCGGGTGGCAACGCATGTGCATTGAACATGTTGAAAATTTGTTTAAGTATTGAAGTTCCAAAGCATCACATAGTCGGATGGTCGGTCGATCGGGTGGTAACTCGATTGGACGGCAATCCGTTCGGTGTTCCAAAACTCTTGAAGTTTGATTTGAAAACTAATTGTGGGGCCAAGGTGCAAGTCGTTCGGGTGGCCGGTCGTTCGGGTGGCTGTCCGTTCGGACAGTAGTCCGATCGGACTACACTCCATCCTGGTCGACCTGATCGTCTTCTTCCTTGGTCATTCTGGTAGTTTGTCGTTTTATCGAGATGATTTGATAACGTATTAGACAACAGAAACCTCATCACGACTCAGTAGCCTGATCGGACAGTAATCACCCAAATCCGGCCGGTTAACTATTCGGGACGGTGTTCCATGTTTAACCCGAAATCGGTAATCTCGTGGATAGAATCCAGATCTTGAACCAACACATCAACAAGCAAGTGTAGAAGGTTAGAACAAGCTCTGATTCTATCGGTTTTGAGCGCATTGAGTGTAAAAGAGTTGAAAGAAAGTTGGAAACCATCTTTCAATCCTTTTTCACCTTGAATATGTTTAGATCTATGAAAGATCTTTGTTGATTTGTATGGAAACCATTTGGATCTAAGTTGTTCTTGGTGGATTGAAGCCAAAACATGAAGTTCCTAAGAACACCATGATGACATCTTCCTAGAACACCTCAAATCTAGTGATTTCACGGTTAAAAGTTAAGATTCGAAAAATAGAAAGGTATAGGAGTGCGTGTAGATTAAGGAAGTACAAGATTTAGGTGAAAAACTTACAAGAATTGCGAGAAATCTGAAGAAAAGTGGGCAAGAATGCTGGTCGGACGAGAGTTTCCAGAAATGGTAAGTTTGATGTTGAAAGAAGGGTATTTATAGGGTTTCCCAAAAAGGAAAGGGGAAGAGAGGGGCTGATCGATCGGGTGGCAGCCTGGTCGAATGGCTGGTCGATCGAGCGGCTGGTCACTTGGTCGATTGGCCACTTGATTCAAGCGTTCGGTGCGACGAGTTTTGCCGTTTCGATTGCGATTGCGAGCGTTGCGATGCGATAGAGTTTCCTATTCAAATTACTTTTAATCCCAACTACTATATCAACATACAAGCATCCTTATTTCATATTCGTTTAGCGTTTGCGATTGAGTTTCGATTGCGTTTCGATTAATCACCACAACACAACATAAATAAACATGCATAAGTAACACATAAGGCACACACACGTATAACAACATTCAGAATGCGTAATTCGAGTTGCGAGTGCGATTGCGATAGCGATAAAATAAGTGATAAATATGAATAAACCTCGATTTTCGATAAGTACTCCACATAATACAACTAACGTAAAACATAAAATAGACTAACTACAAGTCAAAGAAGTTAAAACGGGAATTGAGCAAAGAGTGACAGATCGCAATTAGCAATCTTGTCTCCCTTTGACTTCAATCTTGACTTTGACTTTGACTTTCGAAACACGGGGTGTTACACCCCACCATACCGTCTTCAATGTGGGCCAGCCCAGCGAAGCCCCCCCAAGCCACGTGTCAACCCATGCCCCAAACCCCCGCCCCACCATACCCCACGTTTTAATGGCGTTGGGTTTTTTTTTTGGATGATGATCTCTGGATGAAGAAGATTGAATTGGTAGAAGTTGGTGTTGGATTTTTGGGGAAAATGAATGTAAATAGGGTTTGGGGGGAAACGAAACGGTTTTATTATTATAAATAGTAACATATATTAATATTATTATATTATAATAAATATAAATATAAATATATAGTCATATGTTACGTATTAATATGTTATATGTATTACTAGGTTATAACCCCGTGTATTACACGGGATTGAATAAAGAAATTTTATATACTAAATAATAAAACAATATATCTTTAAAAACCTCATTTATTGTACGGGTTGAATAAATATAATTTTATATATTAAATAATAAAAAGTTATATCTATAAGAACCATATTGTACGAGTTGAATAAATGTAATTTTATATACCAAATAAAAAAGTTATATCTTTAAAACCACGTATCTTACACGAGTTGAATAAATGTAATATTGTTTACCGAATAATAAAATAATACATCTTTAAAAAAACCTCATTTATTACACGGGTTGAATAAATGTAATTTTATATACCATATAATAAAAAAATTATATCTGTAAAAATATGCGCATTACACGGTTTGAATAAATGTAATTTTCTGTACTAAATAATAAAAAAATATATATCCTTAAAAAAACCACGTGTATTGTACGAATTGAATAAATCTAATTTTATATATCAAATAATAAAAAGTTATATTTTAAAAAACTCATGTATTACATGGTCGAGTAAATGTAATTTTGTATAGTGAAAATAAAAATATTTAATATATTAATACAAAGTTTGGTTTTCATGATAAAAATAGATTGTTCTGTTGTTGCAAAATTTGTTAACTAAGTCTCAATAAATTTAACCCTTTATTTAAAACTCCGTAAATGTATAAATGATAAATAATATTAGTTAATTTTATTTTAAGTTTCATAAAATCTATTTGATAACAAACTAAAAAATACGTTCAAATATAATTAATTCAAATAAATAATATTATAAATTAGATGGAGATTAAACTAAATACTAATTATCCATAAGATATTAAACTAATAATATTTAGTAGGAGGGTTATCTATAATATAAGAAATTAAATTAAATATTCAAATAAATAATATTATAAATGAGATGGAGATTAAACTAAATACTAATTATCCATAAGATATTAAACTAATAATATTTAGTAGCAGGGTTATCTATAATATAAGATATTAAATTAAATAATATTTAGTAGAAGGGTTATCTATAATTAATTAGATGAGATTAAACTAAAATAATAATTATCTATAAGAGATAATCTAATATGATGACAGGTGTCCCTAAAGTGGTTTCTTTTATTATATAGTACTAGCGGTAAGACCCGTGTGCAAACACGGGTCGTTTCTTTGTCACGATATGCATAACTTTTTTTTAACTTCAGCAATTGAGTAGACTTGTGAAACTCTACCGAAAGTTCATCAGGACTGTTATAACTAACCACTGCTCCTTATAAAATATTATTTAGCTAGGTTATTACCCGAGATTGCTTCCCGGGCTGTGGAAACTTATTATATTAATTACTATTTGTTATTAATACGACCACATTACATCAAGCGTCTCATTCGATTCAACAACAATGTCTTCAAATCACCGAATTAGATCATGAACCCATATTAGAGGTCAAACATAGGCACAACAGGACCACATGAATAACATCATTTCCACTTTTACTTCAATGCACTTAAATGATAAGGTGATTTGGGATTTTGTAAAAATGTTTGTTTTTGTACTACTTTACAAAATTACATAGAATTCAAGAAAACGAAACAACGAATTAAACAGATGTTGAGTTATTCAAAGTTCTGTTGAATACTAAATGAGATGTTGACCAAAATTCAAACAGATATTGACCAATAGACAAACAGATGTTGACCTTAAACAGATGTTTGGTTTAAGGCCAAACATCTGTTTATGGCCAAACATCTGTTTAAGATAAAACATCTGTTTAAGTCCAAATATCTGATATAGAAGGCCAAACATCTGTTTAAGTTCAAACAACTGTTTAAGTCCAAACCTCTGATATAAAAGGCCAAACATCTGTTTAAGGCCAAACATCTGTTTAAGTCTGAACATATGTTTAACTTAATCAGATCTACTATCTTCTCACAGTGTTTTCCTCTTCAAAACACTGTTTAACCTAACATGGGTTTCCATTAACTATTGACCAAAAGGCAAAGAGATGTTCAAACCACTGTTTGTTATTGTACTTCTTTACAAAATATCATCTGACTTCAAGAAAATGAAACAATGACTTAAAGAACTATAATTTAACACATAATCTAATCGGGCAAAGCAATCTATTATCTGACAATTCCCTGGTTTTTACAACATGAAACACAACATCATCATGCCAAATACAGTCATATATATCCATCCATTATTCTGAATTCATAAACCCATAAATGCAGAAGAATGTCACATTTGCGATTAATAAACCAAGTTTCTACTAATTGCAGTTACTATTAGAAAAAAGAGGCATGATATCATCTATATATAAAACATAAAGTGCTAATAACAGTGTTTATCATGTTAGCTATACATAGCAACAAAATATCAAGTTAATAATTAAAAAAAACATACAACATCACCATCAAAAAATTCATAGTTATAATATCTGATATCAGAAAATACTTAAATGTCGTTGTTAAACTGAGGTAACTTGATTTAATACGATCTTCTGTTGCGAAGACACGTATGTGAAATGCAACATATCACCAAACCTCAAGTTATTCTCAGGCATAAACTTTCGCCAACCGTCCAACGCATAACGTGGCTTCAATTCATTTAACTCTGACTTAACATCATAAACCTCCACAACTCCAACCATGTTTTCAACTTTCAAATGATGAAGATCAACAGAAAGACCTGCTCGTCTGGCAACTTCAACAGGAAGATGCTACATGTATTGTGTACAAAAAATAATAGTCAGACAAATAAACATAAATCATTAGTTTGTTATAAAAAATGGTATACCAGCCTATAGTCTCCTTTGTGATCAAAATGAAAGAACTCAGGGTCGAGAAGATGTCCAAAATGTTTTTTTTGCAGTCTTCGTAATCTTATTTCTACAGTTAAGCTTTTTCTGAACATTGGCGGCTCTCTTCCCCATGATGAAAAAGTAAACATATACATGTGAATTAAAGGAATGTTGAATATATGCACAAAAAAAATCAGTTTATATAAGATATACTAATTAAGTGGCGATTATAGATACCTTAACTTTGTGAGCAGATGAAGAACATCCAATATGATCACTTGTGTCGACAGGTAAGGCAGCATTTCCCTTAGTCATATTCTTGACCGTCTCCTTTCTCTCATAAGTAACTTTACCTTTCTTCTTAACCTGTTGTCATAGAGTAACTTTAATAACCATAGTAATATAACAATCTTTAAGATGGTAAACTTACATCTTGTGTTTTATTCAATCGTGAAGACATGCGTCTCTTCGACGTGCATTCGGCATTGGTTGGTAACTTCTTCTAAATAATACATTATTGGATAAATGTAACATTAGTAAACAACATTACTAATAGTTGTATAAACATTAAATTCTTATATGTGTTAAATTAAAAATAAATAATTTTAATAATTTAGTAAGTACCTGAGTAACGGTTCTTCCTTCACCTACAGACACAACTTCTTCATCCTCATAGATGTCCTGGTCAACATTAATGAAATAATTAATATAATGCTAAAATAATTAAAACTTTTACTGCTAATGCTAAATACATACGTACCTTGAATACATTCTCAACATAACCAGCCTTTGATATCTCAAGTACACTATCATCTTCAGATTCAGGTTTCTTCAAAAAGCAAATCTCAGTCTCATCTCTATAAACTACTACCTCAAAAACAACATCATCAATTCTGCTAAACACAAGCAAATCATCCTCAAGTATCCCAACATCTTTGCACATTTCTGGTCATCCTCTAGCAAATACAAAGTTTGTATCAACCTTAGACGCCTCAACATTCCAATAGGAACCCTTATAACAGATTTGAAATTGGCCACTTGGTGGGCTGTTTACGTAAAATTGTTTAATGAAGCAGTCTTCGATTACATGCATAAAATTAAAAATAATGAATACTATACGTGAAGTATGTAACATATGAGAATAAGTGTTGACACATTTAAGATGCAAAAGGATTCAAGTTAAGATCAATAGTCATACCGTAAAACCAAATCTTGCATAACGATTAAACGTGAAATAAGATTCACCACACATGCCATCAACAAAACATGAAAGTTCAAGCCCAAAATCACCTAACGGTCTGAAAACCAACAAAGTATCCATCGGCAAATTGAGATCTTTAACAACACTGTCCCAACCGTCAATTATTATTGGCGTTGAATTTTCTGTTCTGATCCTCACAACCCATTTTTTACCAGATCATGATAGATTCGCAACTTATTTTTTTGCCAACAATCTCCACACTTTTGATTAGCAAAGGCTATAGGTACATCCTGTATATAATTTTTAAGTAGTGTAAGAAAATATAAACCATAACAACTGTTAAATATATATCTCAATAAAAATAAATTATGTATATAAAAACATGTCATACCAGTTTCAAAGATTCTGGGTTATCAAGAAACTTGACAAAAGTAGTATACATGATAAAACCTGAATCAGTAAAGATGTTAAAAAATTGAAATTAAAAACTTGGCTTCGAAGATGAACATTAACTTTTTGTATTAACAGAGCATCTACTGAAATTAATCATAGAAACAGAGTATGAATTAAAATTTTGCTACAAATAATAACTATTTTAATATGTTCTCAACAAATGATTCAAACACCTAACTAAACCCTTCTTGAATGTATAGCAATAAACGTTTAAAATCGTATTTGTAGCAAGATAGGATTTGAATTAAAATCGGTTAAACAATATAAAGTTCATTACAATATGAATGTACATACCAGTTGCTGAAGAAAAAACAATAAAACCTCCAGTGATTAAAGTGTAGAAGACAGAGAATAAGAAAGTTGAAACCCTAGAAAATGACTGGGAAGAAGAGATTTTTTAAAGAAGTCAAATGATAGATGTTTGATGTGTAATGATGCTAAAGAAATAATGACGGTTGTGTTTTGGTTTTCCCATAGTTTCAACAAATGAAAAATATTTACACATACACCCCTTATTGAATTTGTTATTTACAAACTTAATAAACGATCTCTAAAAGATGTCTAACAAAATGTGTTTGGAAACCTCTGTTGGTCGTTGGGAACAGTGTGAGTCAAACAGTCGTTAGATAAACAGAAGTTATGAGAACAGATGATAACTTTCAGCAGTGGTTTTATTTTTGGCTAACATCTGTCCACGTCAGAACTTCTGTTGTCATAATGGATGACAGTCAGCAGTATAGTAAATCAACAATCATTAGAATAAACAGAAATTATGACAACAGACGGTACCATTTAGCAGTGCATGTATTTTTTGTCAAGCATAAGTTTCAAAAACAATTGTTTTCAATCGGTGTAACTCAACAGTCGTAAGTCTAACATCTGCTATTAGCCCAACCACTGTTAGTATCAAATCCTCTGTTAAACATTTTAAGATTGAAAACACACCTTTTATAACAGCAGATGCTCTCTTTTGTCAGACTTTAGCTACAACACACCTTTTATAACAGCAAAATATACCGTAAATTCTTCCAAAAAACTGTTATTGACATACAAAATTATATAATAATACTTATAACAGACCTTATATAATAATACTTATTCATCATTAGCCCAACCACTGTTAGTATCAAATCCTCTGTTAAGCATTTTAAGATTGAATATCATCTGTTGTTCGTTAACATCTATTAACCGATAGCAGACCTTTGCATCTTCAGACATTTATTCATCAGCAGATGCTCTCTTTTGTCAGACTTTAGCTACACATCACCTTTTACAACACCAAAATATACGGTAAATTCTTGCAAAAAAAAACTGTTATTGATAAACAAAATTATATAATAATACTTAGGAATGACTGAAATAATTAAAATGAAGATGCGACAACAAAGATTAATACTATTAAAATTTATTCATTTAGTCAACAGTGGTAAATCAAACAGTCGTTAGCATACACAGTTGTTTCATCGTCAGCAGATGTTCTCTTTTACCAAACTTTAACTACAACAGACCTTTTACAACTCCAAATATTGACTCTCTGTAATTTGCAGGAGCATAGATTCTTCAAAAAACTACTATCAATGATCAAATTCTGAACATCTGTTTTATCTTTGCACTCATATGTTCACCATCAAACCAACCCTTGATACTATTAAACCTCTGTTTGTTGGTGCATATGTCTGTCGACTTCGTCTTGTATCGAGTCTTGTAATATGTTTGATAGATCAAGTCACGTAGAATGAGAAAAATGGGAAACATAGCTGAACAAGCCACTTCACACGAAGTGACAAGACCAGTTCATACGAACTGGCAGTTCATACGAAGTGGTCATGTCCACTTCATGCGAAGTGGCATTCCCTATAAATAGTGAGCTTGAGTCTTTCATTTGTAACTTGGTCATTCCGGTAGCGAAGCTCTGTCGAAGTATCTCCAGCATTGTAAAACGTTCTAAAATCAATACAAGAGATAGATTAAGTGATTCTAGTGTGTATAAAGTTGAAATAACTCCGATACGTTTGTTTCCGCCTCTCGTATTGGACGAGATCTCTTCTGAATGACTCGTTTGGTCGTGCAAACGATCCTACAAGTGGTATCAGAGCTCAGGAGGAAGATTTCTTACCGATTTCAGCTATTTTTCACCGAAATTTCTGATTTATACTCATTTCTAGTCATTTTCTTCACTATTTTTCAAAATTAACAGAGTTTTTACGGATAAAATGAACTGATTTCTTGATATAACACATGAAACACAGTTTTAAACAATCCTTGAAAGAATTAGACCTAAAATTGAACTAAAACTTGATCAATTTTGGCAAAAACATGACCGACCGTATGACATCAGCATCAGTTCGCATGAGTTGTTCATCAGTTCACACGATTTGACCTCAATTCACATCAAAAGGTCCATTTCACACGAATTGAACCTCCAGTTTACACGAAGTGAATCCCATTTCGCACCAGGTCAATTCGCATCAAGTCAGTTCGCTTGACATTCAGCCAATTCGTTTGGAAGTTTGAACTAGGTCACACGAAGTGGTTTACTTTGTTTGATAGACAAGTTCGCATGGATTGAGATAGGATCCAATTCGTTTGAAGTTCATTCAATTCGCATCAAGTAGTACCAGTTCGCATCAAGTAGTCCCAGGTCGCACCAAGTTGTCTCAGGTCGCACTAAGTAGTCACCAGTTCGTTTGAAAGCATATTCAGGTTGTTTGGATTCTTGTCAGTTCGTTTGGTAAAGATCAGATCGCATCAAATTCAGATAGTACCAATCTCAGTTCGTTTGAAAAGTTTGTTAGTGTATACTCTTTCAAATACCGAATCATGGAAAACGAATTCTACAATGCATTTGCTACACCGATCACTGTGACTCAGAATACAATGCTAGAAAATGAAACGGGCACCATGCAAAAACCGCCTAAGCTCATGAGTATTGAGGAGTATAGTGGATGGGAGGAACATTTTGAAAATTGGGTTCAAGAAAATTACTTAGATGCATGGGAATGTATTGAATATCGATATATTAGACCGGTTACTGACAATGGAGAGAAGGTTGCTATTAAATATCTAAGTGTTGATGATAAAAAGAAATAAAAAAGTGAAAAGATGATGGTTAGTCTCTTGCAGCAAGCTATTAAGGAAGAAATCTTGATTTTACTACAACACAACGGAAGTGCACATTCAATATGGAAAGAACTAAGATCGAAGTTTGTTGGAAGTAAAGAGATGATCAAAAAACAAAATGTCGCTTTTGAAGAAAAAATTTGATCTATTTCGTGGATTAAAAACTGAAAACACCAAGCAGATTATAGAAAGATATTGCAATTTGGTGATGAACATGAAGAGATTGAATATCACGAAAGATAATGATGAATTGATTGAAAAGTTGGCCGATGCATTGCCATAAGATGTTTGGGGCACGTATCTTATGATGTTGAAAAATAAACCTGAATTTGACAATCTAACGCTGAGCACGTTTATTGAACAACTCGAAGCTCAAGAGATGGAACAACGAAAGATAGCGAGAATGAAAGACTTTAATGGTGAACAAGACATTGGCCTGTATTACAAAGGAAGTACTAGTGATAAGACCAACATTGCACCAAAAATTGAAACTGCTTTCAATGCTAAAAGCTCTTCTGGAGGATCATCTCAAGGAACAAAAAGCAAAACTGGATTCTCTTCATATCCATCATTCGATCCAAATTTTTCAGCAACCAAGAATGGCAAAGTACTACAATGCAACATTGCATTAAATCTTGAGAATGATCAAAATTACTCTAAAGAAGTATCCAAAAGTCATATGTCTTTGTTGGTGATTGTGTTAGAATCTTATGGGAGTTTAGTTGCAGGTAGGATCGGAAATCCAATGTTGACAAAAGAGGATTATGATCAGATTGATGCTGAGGAGATGGAACTTATGGATATAAAGTGGTGGTTGGCTAGTGTGTTGAGAAGAGCTGAGAAGTTTAAACAGATTATGGGAAGTGATGATTTTCGTGATGCAAATGTTTCTACTTTAGGATTTGATAAATCTAATGTTACTTGTTTTCGTTGCAGGGAAAAAGGGCATTTCAAGCGAGAATGCACAAACCGTGAAGCAAGTGGAGCTCAAAATCCTTTCGGAAACAATGATTATTATCGGAAAGCGATTTATCATCAAGTTGCTCAACAGCCACATCAACAACAATCACCATAAACTTCACATGCAAGGAAGGAGATTGAAGAACCAAAGAAAGCTTATCTATTTAATCAAGATGATGAAAAATCACCAAAAGGATTTAGCTGGGACAAATAAATTTCAGCTGAGAGTAAAGCATGTCTGATAGATCAAGATGATGAAAGGCTTCCAAAAGGGTTCAGTTGGGATGATTATGATCCTAACAGAACTTCAGATCATAAAGCTTTTGTTGCTCAAATCGTTGAAGATAGTGCTGATGATTATTATGCAGAAAGAATGAAAGAATACTTAAGATTACGAGATGAGAAAGATGACAATGATGATTCAAATGTTCTTGTGATAAAAAAGCAGGTCAAAGAAATTACAGCTTTCAAGATTGAAATGGAAGTTGATGCAGAAAAGGTGACTGAGAAATGTGAAAACTGTGAGACTATGAAAAAGCACAACAACGAGCTGATTCATAACATGAACAGACTGAAAGAATCGTATGATGTCTTAAACAGAGCCATGAATCAATATAATGAGTCAAGCAGTGAACAAGCAACAACTATGAAGACACTCAATGGAGCGTACATGACAAAGCAGAAAGTCATCAATTATTACATTGAGATATGTGCTGAGCTTGAACAAAAATTGGAAACTTAGAGGAAAGAAACCGAGAGAGTAAACAGGGTATTGAAAAGTTACTCATGTTCTTCTTATGTGATTAACAGGATTTATCCAACAGTTGAAGGCATGAAAGCGTTTGAAGAAGAAGAATCTGAAGTAAAGGATACTGGTAAGAAACACAGTACTAACTATAACATGTGTCCACCTCCGATTGAAAATGGATATTCTCCACGAAATCCGAATTCAGAAAGAGTAAAAAAGGTAACCAACTTACAGTGGGAATCTGAGCCTTCAGATAACTTGCCAGACAACATTGATGTCACTTTCCATCATCCGACACTGTCATGAGTCTGAGTTAATAAAGAAAGTGGTCGATCAGGTGTTGGATAAAGATGAAACGGAGGAGTCTAAGTTAGAGTTAAAGCCTAAATCTGAAAACTCGAGTTCATCAGACAAAAGCTCGAGTCCAACAGTCTAAAAGGGAAAACGGGTTTACAATAAAGATTTTCTGTTATCACAAAATAATTTGAATGACGAAACATTCAAAGTAGCTTATACTTTGAATGATTCCGACAAATTATATTCTGATGAAGAATTTCCAATAAAAGGTGTTAAAACTGAAATGATCAACAAGGTTTTCAAATTAACAGAAATTAATATTTCTGAAATAAAAGATGTAAATCTTATTGGAAAATCTAAAAAATACACCTCAAGAGTTCAACAAAGGTTAAACAAGAAAAAAGGTTATAGTTCTGGTTCTAGTTATCTAAAGAAACCAAATCATAACAGTAATTTCAAAAAGAAAGGTTTAGTGTTTATTCCACCCGAAAATCATAAAAATGAGAAAACTTATAAACCAAAAACTGTTTTTGTTTCAGGAACATCATCTGAAGAAGAAAAAGAGCATTTGTTCAGGAAGCAGACAAACAAAGAATTCCTTGCTAAGAAGCAAGAGGGAATGAAGAAGGAAATTGATCAGAAGAAGGAGACAAGAACCTGTTATGAATGCAGAAAAGTTGGTCACATTGCCTTGAATTGTCCAAAGGCATCCAACACAAAACAGGGAGTGTTTCTTAAATTGAAAGAAAAGATGGTTGAAAATGAACTACCAACCAAACAATTTAAAGTTTTCCAAAATTCAAAATTTGAGGTTGGAGAGTGCTCAAAAAGGTTTTACAAAAGAAAAGTGAAACTTAACAACCAAAAGTGGGTTGTTAAGAAATCAGATGATAGTTCTAGCAATGATTCTGATTCATCAAAATCAGAGAAGCTATTTTCTGGCGATGAATCTGATTCGTCAAAATCAGAGGAGCCACAAGTTGAGTTAAAAGGTGAAAATTCAGTTCCGCCATTGGATGACGCAAACTTTCCACCATTGCGGACTGAAAATTTTAAACAAAAATTTGGCAAAGTTGAGATTTCAAATCAATTCTTTTCTGAAAAGAAAAAATTTGATGTTGAAAAAGCCTTTAACCCCAAAGTTCAAAATATTTTTGGAAAAATGATTGATGGGAAGGTTAAAGGGGTAAAGGAATTTTATGAATTGAAAAAGAGTAAACCAGATGAAGATGGTTCACCCATGTTCGTATCCTCATGGGATAGAACCTATCAAGAGTAAAATCCGGACTTGCCGGAGCTCCCAAGTTGGTAATCGTGGAGCATGAATCGGCATCTTTCTCAAAATTGAAAATTGTCATATTTCGATTTACAAGTGGTATTGTTGATAAGAACCTACAAGTGGTTAATCAAGGTCATTAAGTTGAACTTGATTTAACTTTCATACAAAATGGCTGAAAAAAAAATGATGAGTTTATCCCCGTTCCTAACGAGTGGTTTCAACAAAACTAATTTTACAAAAAAACCATTTGATTAAAACAAACTTAAGTGTTTTGAAATCATAATGGGAAAATAGTTTGTTGTCAGGGGGAGTGCTGATTGTTTATGCCAAGTGAATGGAGAATTGAAGCAATTCACATCGGTTTGTCAAAATTTTCTTTAAATGGTTTTGAATTTTAGGGGGAGTAAGAAATTTCAGAAAATCCAAAAAAAATAGAAAATTTGAAAAAGCCAAAAACATGATAAAATTCAAAAATGAGTTTTGTTGTGAAAAAGAGGAAATGATAGTACATCAGTAGACAATCACAGTACGCTAAAGAATTGGAAAGTTAAAATGTGATAAACGGTCTCACTGATGATATGCCAGTAGGTTTTTACACGCTCAGTAGATTGTGTTCGAGATATAAACCTAAATATCAAATAGTTACTTATTTCGTGGGGAACATCTCTTGGATATATAGGTAACCCCTGAAATCTTGTTTGAAGGGCTTTCTATTTCTGACATACTAGGTCTTTGTGCGTGATGATATCTGGGGTATTATACCGGGACTTCTGATTTTGCGGGAGCAATAGCCTAGTCCTCGTATAGTACTTTGCACAGCTTTATTCATAAAGCCCACCCTCAGCATAAAAATGATGAAACATTGAAAAATGCTAATCATGTGTTGTTGAAGAAAAGATTCTCTAAAGGGAACACACCTAAAGTCGAACCATCATCTCTCTGATTTTGCGGAAGCAATAGCCTGAGCTCTCATGGTCTCGCATTTACCCCTTACAGATATCATTAGTGTACATTCACCTGTAAGACTGAATATAGGAGTCTGGATACGGGAGTATATTCTGAGGTGGGACACGCGAATAAGTTTAAGTGCTTAAAACACTAATTCGTATCTCGAAACAGTTGAACTTTGTGTGAAAATTTAAGTGGATCAGTATACTGACAATCTAAGTGAATCGTTTAAAACTTAAAGTGTTTAAAGCTCAACGGTGCTAGTGATTTGTCTCATAGACTGATATGATCCTCTTACACAAACTCACAAAAATATTGTCTGTATATAGTTTATTTCCCAAAATCCAAAAAGATTTTAAGTGTATTTTAGCATAAATTTTGAAAATTCAAAAAGATTTTATTTCATCTTATTTTCGACAACTGATGTTGAAAAGCTGATTTTCAAAATTCCAAGTGCTGAACATGATGAACAGGTTTGGGAGAGTTTGTTTAGAAATAAGAAAAATGGTATTCATACAAGTGATCATCAGAGATTATAAATGTTAAATCATGTTGATTTGAGGATATTTACAAGTGGTTAAGTCTAAAATTGTTAAATTTTAAATTTGTGAAACTTACTCTTGGGTAGAGTATGTGCAGGTTAAAGCCAGGTTTCTGATCCTGTTGCTATGGAGAGCCAGGTTACGATCTTAGAACCTGTGAAAGTTATACAGCTAGGTTTCCAATCCAAAGCCTGTAGATTGTGAATTCCAGACTGCGATCCCAGCTTATCAAAAAGGGGAGTCTGAAGACATTAGTGCCAGGTTCGAATCCTGCAGTCCACGCCAGCTGTTAATGTTGAAGAGCGTAAGGAATCAAGAGATCTGATCAAGAGAGAAGATAGAGCCAGATTGAGATTCTAAGAGAGAGAAGAGAAAGAGATTGAGGATGCTTACAATGTCAGATACTTTGAAGAGAGCAAGACGACTGATCAAGACTGAAGATTCGTCATACTGAAGACTCGACACCGAAGACTTCGTCAACATCCAAGGGGGAGTCTGTTGGTGCATATGTATGTCGACTCCGTCTTGTATCGAGTCTTGTAATAGGTTTGATAGATCAAGTCACGTAGAACGAGAAAAATGGGAAACATAGCTGAACAAGCCACTTCACCCGAAGTGACAAGACCAGTTCATACGAACTGGCAGTTCATACGAAGTGGTCATGTCCACTTCATGCGAAGTGGCATTCCCTATAAATAGTGAGCTTGAGTCGTTCATTTGTAACTTGGTCATTCCGGTAGCGAAGCTCTGCCGAAGTATCTCCAGCATTGTAAAACGTTCTAAAATCAATAAAAGAGATAGATTAAGTGATTCTAGTGTGTATACAGCTGAAATAACTCCGATACATTTGTTTCTGCCTCTCGTATTGGACGAGATCTCTTCTGAACGACTCGTTTGGTCATGCAAATGATCCTACACTGTTGACTTACCAAACATATTTTCAAACATAATTCAACATCAACATAATCTGTTCACCATCAAACCAACCCTTGATACTATTAAACCTCTGTTGACTTACCAAACAGATGTTCAGACACAATTCAACATCAACATTATCTGTTCACCATCAAACCAACCCTTGATACTATTAAACTTCTGTTGACTTACCAAACAGATGTTCAGACACAATTCAACATCAACATAATCTAAATCAAACTCAAACACTAAATAAGTAAAACTAAAACGCAACATAGATTCATAAGATTAAAATTTATTCATTTATTCATGACATTAAAAGTCCAATAATTACATGACATACTGAACAACATTAAAGTTCAAATCTAACAATAACAGCAATAATTAAAAAACTTTAGCTTCAACTCCATCGATTGCTGAACCTTTCGATGTATGTCCTTCAGCATCGCCATGACTCCACGTCTCTATCACCGCACTCTATATTACTGACAACACAAAGCTCACGAACAGAAGTTGAAGGCATCCGCATAAGATCTCTGGAAACCTGCTCTCTAGTGAACAGGCCAACTTGCAATCCATCAAAACATCTCTTTAGCTCTTGAAGAGTAGCCCTATCTTCATACACCTGTTCCTCGATTTTCCTGACAAAACGCTGCTTTAAATCATCTGATTTTGCATTTGTGAATGACGCCATTTGAATAAACTATATTACTCGACTTTCCTGAAAGTATGATATCTTCGTAGGAAGATTTTCTGAAAAACAGCTGAAGTGACTATGAGTTTATATACTGAAATTTGTAATTGTGAAAACGTGTAGATTTAATATAAACATATTAATGTATATTTCAAAACAACAGTCTTTTAATGCAAAAACCTTTTCAAACCCCAACTCTTATGGGAAAACTGTAAAATTAAATACCAAGAAACCAAAGGGAAAAAATTTCGAAGTTCAAAGAACAAATGCAGATTATCACAATTACAATTAACCTTTTCATTTACCATGTAGACGCGTTTTTAAACTCTATAAAAGACCGATGATTACTTTTGATTCAAAACATCAACAAATTATCCTACAAAGAACAAAGAACAGACGAAGAACTAAACAGAAAAGTCAACATAATCAATGACACTAATTACAACAAAACCTGGAACAGCATAGCATTGCTCGATGAAGTCCTCCACTCTCCTCCATCAGAGTTCCAGAAGAATGCAGAAGAGTTTCTGACACAACTTCTAAAACAGGATCAGAAAATCTGCAACATGCTAACTGACATGAAATTCAAAAGAGAGCATGAAATCACATAGAGAAAGCCCAGAGTCTACGAAATCCTAGGAAGTGTTAACTCTAGCTTGTGATCTATACTTTATAAATATTTCATTAAATAATATCAACATGCATCTTAACATATTTTAAAATGTCAGTGTCAATAAAAACTCTCAACATCATCAACAGTTAATCAAAATAAGAAACAAACCTTCAATGCAAACCTCTCCTCTCAACTGTTGTAGCACATCTGACTTTCGATTTAACGAAAATCAAACAATGCAACTCTCCCATAAAAGAAGGTAGCACATGCAACTTTTCACGATGTTGCAACAATTATACTGCAAAATCGATATTGAAAGGTTGATGTGTGATGGGAAGCTTCATTGAAACGAGGATTTTGGAACAATGATACTGGAACGATAACATGTAAACAGAATCATCAAAATTCGAACAAAGAAGTGTAATAGGAGATTAGCGGCAGAATCACGAGAAAGATGCATTTGAGAGAGAGAGAGAGAGAGAGACACTGATGCGGGTTGGTGTGTATATGGAATTAAGTATATTTTAAGCCCTTTTTACATGTTAGTCAAGTTTTAAATTTAAAAAACACAATATTTTATTAACACCAAACACACATATGGTCAAGTGCACCCATCGTGAGTGTAGTATAGTGTTGGCAAGATACCGAGGTCGTCCAAGGACACAAGAGCTTTTAGTACCGGTTTATCCTCAACGTCTAATCAAATCAAAAGTTTAGAAAAAGGTTTTAAACAAGAAAAATAAAAACTAACTAAAATGCTGAAAAATAAAATAAAAGAAAAATAGATAGACAAGATGAATCACTTGGCTCCGACTCGTGTTTAGTGTAACCTTTGATTATTTCCGCACTTTTGCACTATTTTAAGAGATTATCTTAGTTATTGTAGTAGGCCCCTCTTTTGAAGGTGACGTTACCCTCAACCCAGTAGTTTGAGTCAGCAAGGATACAATCCTAAAGGGTCGGATTATTGAAAGATAATTAATTAAGTTATTAATGCATATTATGGTAGGCCCCTCTTTTGAAGGTGAAGTTACCCTTGGCTAAGTAGTCTGAGTCAGCAGGGATACAATCCTAAGTAGCCAGGTTAAAGTATTAATAGTAGCTTACATATGAGGGGATCAAAGAGTTTGGACCCCCGCCATCCAATACCGCCGGGTATTGAAGGAGGTCCTACTAAATTTGACCCAGGTCCTTGCAGGATCTATACACTGAACAAGGCAAGACTCTTACCAAACCGTTCCCTTAACCCCCGACCAGGTAGCCAACATACCTCCATATAGACCGTGGAGATATGAATGGTGAAAATCTTTTATTTTATATAGACAGTAAAATAATGCCAAGACACCACGGACAAACGATAAGGAAGAATCACCTTCAACATAAGAAACTAGTTATTAAAGTCATTAATACATAACCAAGTAAAATGTGCGAAAAGATTAAAAATAAAAAGTATTACACTAGACACTTGTCTTCACCAAGTGATGTAAGAGGCTTAGGCAAACATGGCCTTTGATTGTCAAGAACTCTTACGATCAATCTTGGATCCCGAGATGACTCACACACTCTATGATGGACAATGGATGATGGTGGTGGATGATGGTGTTGTGATGGTGGTGGGTGGTGGGTGAAGTGTGAGAGAGGTGGTGTGCCAAGGGATGGTTTGCAAATGAGCCAAGCACCCCTATTTATAGCCTGAACAGTAGCTCGGGCACGGCCCCGTGTCCATCCTCCTACTCTGTCTTCATTAATTGCTCTTGTCTGCATTAGTTGACCATGGCCCCGTGTCCGCTGGGCACGACCCTGTGTGCAGAAGCGTATCTGTACTATCAAGATTTGCCTGGATTCTGCGAATCTTATAGTTGACCACGGCCCCGTGTCCGCTGAGCACGGCCCCGTGGTGGGCAATAGAAGCTTCTACAGCTTTGTGTTTTATGCTGACACTTGGGCACGCCCCCGTGTTCACTGAGCACGGGGCGTGTTCAGCCTTCTGTTCTCTTGTTTTGCTTGGGAAGATGCTTTCGGGGAGGTTGGGCATGCCACGTTTGTTCCTTTCCTTATATTTATGTTAGATTTAGCTGCCTTTTTGCTTCTTTTGTTAATTTGAGCTCATTTAATCCTGAAAATACAAAAGGAAGACAAAAGCACACTTTTTCCAACATCAGTACTAAAAAATGGTTAGTTTTATGCCACAATTGATGTAATTTATATTTGCATTTTGCGTACATCAGACACGCTCGCAGATATGAGCGAGAGAGATTTGAATGTGGAGCCTTCAAACCTATGTCTTATTTATAGGATTAGAATATATGGTTTGAATTTTGAATTTTGAATGTGGAGTCAGAATTTTGAATTGGGAACAGATGTTTGATTATAAAATGTTGAGGGCAAATGTTGAGGGAACTGGATTTGAAATTTTGAATTTTGAATCGTCAGAGGTTTAAGGCAGTTGTTTGAATTTATAACATATGTTTGAATTTTGGAGATAGGAAGTGGTTTGATGGCAGGCCTTTGGAATATGAATGTGGGCCACCTTTGAATTTTAAAGTCTTTTAATATTAGGCTTTATGATGTAATAATGACATAAGAAAAACATTGTTGGACAGCCTCTCCTACTGACAAATCAGTTTTTCTTATGTCACTGGGATTTCTCCTTTTATAGAAAGTATAGATAGATATAGATAATACGCAAAATTAATATAATACACATTAAAAAGAAAAAAAAGGCATAGGAAAATGGTAAGAAAAAGAGATAAGAGGTATAAAAATAGTAAAAATGGGTAAAAAGAGTAAAAGGATGTGTAAAAAATGGGTAAAAAGGAATAAAAAAGGATTTGTAAAAGGGTATGAAGATATGTAAAAAGAGAGTAAAAAGAAATAAGAGAAGTTAGAATATCGAATTATCACATTTGGGACCTTTTAGTTGAACGTCGGCCGTGCTAGATAAGTTTTAATATTTGAAATAAACTAATACTATATAAAGAGTGGCAAAAAGGGAGAGGAATTTATAAGATTTATGATTAGGGTAGGGGGTGTGGTTTAAAGTTTTTAGAAACTTTATTACGTCACGTCAGATTCATTTAGGCGTCATCTCATATGAAAGCTTTGAAGCCCCTCTCTTTAGCTTACATTATGGTTTAAAACACCATCATCATTATCTAATTATATTTTATTTAAACTGAAACATTATTTAATTTTGATATATTAATTTAAAACTAATAATTTAAATAAAAAATACAATATCATAATTTAAATAAAAAATACGTCATAATTTAAATAAAAAAATATACAATGTCACTTAAAAAAATCACTCGTCGTCTCCTCCTTGTTCATGATAAAACTATAGGTGCTCGGTCAGGTCAACTCGATGGTTATGGTGTGTGTCCCGGTCACGTATCCTCGCTAGGATAACTTATTTTTGAGCGTATGTGAGTAGTGAGTTCGTCGGTTGGTTATCTTCATCATAACTTTCTCCACAAAACGCTATGTCGGGTCCTCCAATATCAAGTTATGCAAGATGATGCACGTATACATGACGTTTTTCATTTTACTCTTTTCAAGTATCCTCGACGGCTGAGCAATGATAGACAATTTCTTTTTTAATACACTGAAAGTCCGCTCGACATCTTTTCTTGCCGACACTTGTTTCTTCTTGTAATACAATCTTTTCTCGTCATCTGGACACGAAAGAGCTGGATGAATCGGATGAAGAGTGGGATGGCATTTGTAAAAATGATTGGAGTGAATGTGTGTGTTTTTTTGTGATTGGTGTGTGTTTGAGTTTGCGATTGGTTTGTGAATATACTTATATATATATATATATTAGATATTTAAAAGGTTTTTTTTTAATATATGACAGTTTCCAAACGGTCACATTTTGACTAAAATCCCCGATCAACCCGTTAAAGGTTCGTTACTGCGCTGGCGAAGCAAGGATAACGCCCCCTCTTTGGAGGGTAGGGGACGGGTGTGGGGCGCCATAGGGTGCTAACGACGCTGATGTGGCCAGAGGCAGTATATCACACCCCGACCTTAGTATATAATCATTGTGAGTTGTGAAAACTTTGTAAGCTAAAACGTTTCTAAGCCCGAGCCTAAAATAAACATGTTTAGTAAACAAGTTTGAACCCGTACTTCACTTATCGAGCTTGAGCTGACTAACAAGCCTACTATGTATATAGCTTTTATTTAATATATTTAATGTATATTTGTATAATAATAGTTATTATTTATAAAATGAAGACAAAAATAGCTAATATTTATAATATAAAACTTATACAAAAAAATAATCATAATTGATAATTAATAAACAAGCCGAACATGATCTTAAAAAACTACTCACAAACATAGCTCGAGCTTTAGAAAAAAAATCAAACCCAGCTCAAGCTTTAGAAAAAAAGATCGAACCTAGTCGAGCTCAGGCATAAAAACAAAGCTCGAATCGAGTCGAGCTCGAACTCAAACTCTCATAAGTTAAACGAGCTTGTGTCTTATCGAGCTCGGGCTCGGCTTATTTACACCCCTAGTGTTATTTGTAAAAAAATGTATGCATAAAATAAAACTAAACCTATGTGTCGCAAACTTCCTATTGAATTCACTCACCGGAGCCAAAATTTTTTTTGAACAGCAAGGAACGACGTGCCAACCACCGTGACACCAGGCGTTGTGGCCAAGGTTTACTACTCGAAAGCCGCCAGCCCTTTAGCTATCCCAGATGCGTGGAAACCCGACCTCCACCCACCTGAAGGCACGTTAGTGGAATAATCGGTAAAACTTCGCATCCCATCCAAGATGAACCGGCGCCACCCATATTCGCCCTTCACCTGGATGCCGCAGAAAATAATAAGGAGAGTGGGAGTCGAACCTGGGTCACAAGAAACACCAAGTCTTTCCCAGCCACTCCACCACTGCCTCATTGGCACCAGAGCCAACTTCTCTCACTGAGAGATCTAGACCGATAAAGGTAGCATGATTGTGGATCGCTAATTCGAGTTATAGACCCGTTATCAATTTGACATATATTCAATGTGTTTAACTAGAAAAGTACCCGCCGCGTTGCGGCCGGTTACACAGTATTTTTTACATAAGTTATTTTTTTCCTACGGTCATATCTACAAATCACATATACAAAAATGGTGGCCCTAAATTTGATATATGAGCATTTAATCTCCGCTACTATAATAAGACACGTGTAAAGATCATATGTATGTGTTTGTAGTATTTATATTAGCGAATAAATACACAAAACCACCACATACCAAATTTTTAAACATTGTCAAATACAAATAAAAGAAAGAGTAAAATGACATTTTCGTCCCTGAGGAAAGGTTTGGCCAGTTTTGCAACTTTTGTTCAAAGGTTTGTTTTTCCGCATCTGAATCCAAAATGTTTGAAATCTTCACCTCTTCTTCCAACTCGCGGATGTGAGCCTACCACGTGTTAAAATTTGAATTCAGTAAAACTTTAAATCTCAGTACATAACCATCTTTGTTATGGAATATAAATCATGTCTTCAGGATACGATGTCATCACAATATGTACATATATATATCAAAAAATGTAGTTTGTCCATTGAGTATTGGCAATACCTGGATTGGGTTCGGGCCCGAGTATTGGCCAGAAAATCTATACCCTATGTACCTGGGTTCGGGTATTTTATTCCCGGGTATTAGAATACCCTATTTCCGGGTTCGGGTACGGTTCAGGTATTTGAAAAACCTGATCCGGGTATTCAAAAAACCCGGTACCATTGAAAATAAACAGAAGATGTGCAACCACTGTTGTGCGAGTTTGTAAGTTTTTTTTTTTAGCTTTTTTTTATTTGACTTCATAATTGTATAGCCATATAGCCATTAAAACAGACCTGGAACACGGCCTGCACACAACAATGGTCAAACCCGATCTGTACCCGGTAGCAGGTATAATCAAAACCTGGTCCGGATATTCGTTAAACCCGGGTATGGGTAATTCAAAAACCGGCTACGGGTATTTATTAAACCTGGGGTGCAAAGGGGTCTAAAAAAACCCGGTTACGGGTTCGTTCGCAGTGGCTATACCGTAGTGGCATACCTGGTCCATACCCGTAGGGTAGGCTGGGGTCGGGTTCGGGTCCGGGTATTTTTTCGGGGTTCGGGTTTTTTGTGCACCTCTACCTGGGGCTAGTAAAAATAAAGCGAGTGAAACGGGTTTACCTCAAGCAGGGCAGCAGTGCCGCTGTTGGGATCAACAGCTTCAAATGTCCAAGCATCCCGGTGATTACCTAAGATAACAAATCTAGATACAAGGTTTACACAACATTAAACCTATTTATGGTACACCAATCATGATTAATAAATGTACTTTAACCTTATTGTAGCAAAATTTGTTCATCATATTACTAATACATCCTCCAATCTCATGAAAAATGTAACATTGTCATGGGTAAAAATAAAGTTGATAGTATTGGTTTGAATAAATGTTATATAAATAATTAGTGTTTCCAATATGAAATTACAAGCTTACTAATATCTCAATCACTAATGGTGACTAAAAAAACGATACACGTTAGATACCTCTGTTAATAGAAAATTTAACCGACACACGAGTTACCTGTCAGGTTCTTCTGTTCCTTCAATTATTCCAATGACATTTTGTATTGTGCTTATGACTTGTTTTGCCTTCAAACATACAAAAATACCAATACACAAATATTTCACATGTGAACAATTAAACACTTGAAATTTGAACAATTACTATTATCCAAACACATTTACCTTATAACTTAGTTCTGCAACCCCTGGACCCGGCCCGATCCTATAAACCGGAGCATCTTCATCCCCCTGCCACTCATCCTCAGCCACCACCCCACCAATCCACCTCAGAATCTCCTCACCGTCGGCACCGGAGATCGGCAACGACGGAATCAACGGGATGTCACCGGCCCGTTCCACCTCATCCTCAGGCAACCTCTCACACCCTTCCATACTACTCGGCCAGCCCGGTGTTGTCGGGTCACCTGCCCCATTAAACACCGACCCGACCTGAACACCACTCGGCGGCTACCACGTGTCATCCGGAAACCACTTCGTACTGCCCCCGCCCCCACCGTAATCCTTCCGATCGGTGTATATTAAAACCCCCATCGCACCCGCGTCATACGCGTTTTCAACTATATATCCGCGGTATATTTTCCCATCTATGCAAGAAAGTGTTCTATGAGAGAAATTGTATATCCCATCTATGCAAGAAAATCTTCTATAAGAGAAATTTTAACGTGCATTCAAACTCCTACATGTATTTATTGAGTGTTAATCTCTACCATGTACAGATATATATAAAAAAATGTAGTTTGTCCATTACAATTGCAATTAAATCTTGCAGTTTACAGTTGTATAATATTAAGTGAATTAGTTACACACTGAATTGGATCATTATTCATTACTTAACAGATCAGATTATAATCAATTCAGATCAAATCACTAGTTATTGTCTAGCAAACAAGTCATGTACTACCATAATAATGTATAATTGAGCTTATGCAAATAGACACGCCTGTGTTTTGTCTTTCAAAGCCGTATTTACAACAACAGAAACCTGCATATAAACATTTCAAACCACAAGTCAATAGTCAATACCATATCTACAAGATTAACTAATACCAAAAGCAACACAAATCATATATGCTAATTACGCCTTTAAACCTGTTTAACCGCCAGCAGCTCCCCTGAATCTAAATTCAACCCCATATAAACCCGACCGAAAGCTCCGCACCAATTAATTCCCCTTTCCGCCATCGGATCTGCGATCCGGCCTCTTCTTTCCTCATCTTCCCCACCACTTTCGGAGGAGGTAGTGCCTGAACAGACGCCTTCGAGAAAATTTTCGATTTGCGAATGCTCGAACCAATCTTTTCGACAAATCCAACGAAGGAACCACCTGCACCGTCGTCATTTCCGGCGCCGGCGGCTGAGGGTTTGAACACTAGAGATCGACGAACGGATCCGATGAAATCCTACATCTGTATCTCTCGCGTCTCTTTTCTAGAAATATAAAGCTTCCAGAAGAAGCTTTAGTGTACAATTAATACAAGCAAATGTACAGCTTATCTATGCACACAAAACAAATAAAGCAAGAATTACAAGCACCTATTGCACAAGTGTGTTGTAAATTAGAGATATATATAATTATGGTTCACCACTGTTGATTATGAGTATAAATTATTATTATTATTATTATTATTATTATTATTATTATTATTATTATTATTATGGTTCACCACTGTTGATTATGAGTATAAATTATTATTATTATTATTATTTATTATTATTATTATTATTATTATTATTATTATTATTATTATTAATAACGTTGTTTTTACTATTATTGTTTATATATTTTTATTATTGACTAAGTTTGACTTTTGTTAACGAGTTTTGTTTAACTTTGGTTGATGAAAGGCTCATTCTATTCCCACCCCCCTATTTACTAATTACACCCCCATATCAAAAACATCACATCCATCAATCATTTACTTTTTGTTTTTAGTCTTTTTTGTTTTTTTGTTGTCTTTTTTTTATTCTTTTATTTAATTATTAGTTATTTAGTATTTGTTTATTATTTAATTAGTTAGTATTATTATTATTATTATTATTATTATTATTATTATTATTATATTTATTATTATTATTAGTAGTAGTAGTAATGATATATTATTTATTATTAGTTTTTATTGTTATAATTTATCAAATTATATTTATAGCTGTAACAAAAGCTATATAAAAATAAGTACTTTTTTACAAAATTATTATCATTTAATAATTTACATACCGAGGTTTAATCTATACACCCCAAATGTAGCAGGTTGTGCTATCCAAGACTTATACATATTTTGACGTGATTCAAATATATTCTCCCAGCCAGCTGCATCATTTTCTCTCATTAATTTCCATAGGTTGTTTGTGCTGGCAATTGGATACTCTCCTTGCAATTCTACCATTATAAAATGGTTACCATTGACGTGTGCAATTGTAATTATTTTTTTTTCTGGGAACTCGTGAGGGCCTCTCCAAAGCGAAAAACAAGTAGAACTGTTTCTTTTTTCTTGAGATAAAAAATGAACGATCACATTAAACTTGTTCGCAATCAAGAAACCTGCCTCTGGCATAATCATCCAGTGTTTTTCAGGTGCAAACCCCGATCCTGACCAAGCCAAGGACGTGAACACATCTTTGAATGAGCCTAAGAAAGCCTTAGTGTACTTATTTCTAAACTCGAGTAGCTCTTCCATCAGTGATCTCCGGATAAATAACCATTCATCTTCACCGTACCCGAGAGCAGAAGCTGTCGCCCGAAACCCACAATTTCCATCACCTAACACGTTATGTATGCGTGTAACATACGCATGGAAGATTTCTGGAATTAGATGAATATAGTTGTGTATCACCTGTGATGCTTGATCTTGGTTCAACCCCATGAAGTCATAGCCTGGCGCACTTGTAGAGTTGGCGAAAGAACTTTGTCCGACAATATCTTGGTTCAACCCCATGAAATCATATCCCGGTGTGTTTAAAAGGTTGGTAAAAAAACCTTGTCCGTCTGTATCTTGTGTCATGAACGGACTTGGTTCACCAAGATCGTCCTTGAATGGTTTTTTTCCGTAAATATCTTGATTTATGAACGGACTTGTTTCACCAGGCACTTGATAGTTCACGTCTGGACTGATGTAACCAACATAATCATCAGTCTCTAGATACCCGAATGAACTATGTCTCCAAGGCTCTTGAGTGTAATCATGATCTTGGGAGTTCACAAATGAACTATGCCTTGCAGGATCTTGAGTGTAATCCTGCTCTTGATAGTTCATAAATGAATTGTGCCTTGCAGACTCTTGAGTGTAATCATGATCTTGGGAGTTCCCAAACGGACTGTGCCTTGGAGGCTTCTGAGAGTAGCTTCGTTGAAGGGGCGGTTTAGCAATTGCAGGGTTCGGTATTGTTTGTTGTTTGGATTTTGTAGTTGGTCGTCCACGAGTATTTTTTTTAACATCAGGTTCTTCAACAAAAGGTATACTTGGATTGGTTAATGCTTTTAACTTTTGTAGTAAACTTTTCTTTCCAGGCTTGGATCGATTATCGAAGGCTTGTTTAAAACTTTCCAACTCGAGTGCATCCCACATTATATTGAAGATATCCCAATCATGTTTCGTGGTGAAAAATGATTTGCAGTTTCTAAATATACTTTGAGAAATGTGCCACCTACAAAGTAATCGGGTAGCATTCGGAAAAACTTTCTCGCATGCATTCATCAGAGCTAACTCCCTGTCCGTAACTATAACACGTGGTTGTTGCATGCTCTCATCTAGAGTTGATTTTAAACAGTTTAATGCCCAAAGATATTTCTCCTCTGTTTCTTTATGCATAACTGCAAAAGCTATGGAGATTGTCTTGTTGGTAGAAGTTACACCAACAATTTCAAGAAAAGGCAATTTATACTTGTTCGTATTGTATGTGACATCCATAAGCAACACATGTGGAAAATCAAGGAAGTACTTGTATGATATTTTAGGAACAAAGAATAAGTCTTCCAACTTGTTTGAAACTCTATTGGTAGAAATTTCAAAAGTATACCCTTTATCATTTAAAAGAGACATTAGCACCTCCATCAAAGATTTCCCTTTATGATCCGTTGCTCGAATTTTATCACGTGCGTTATATATGTTTTTAATTGTAGAGACATTATTTTCATCACGCTCCTTCATAACACCTAAAATATCTTTTGGGAACACACCCTTCCCCGTCAACTCTGCCACCAATTGGTGTTCATTAGGTGTCAATCGTTTGAGGATTGGGTGTCCCTCCATATATTCTCCGGGTGGATGATTATGTTCACCAGGTTTTACTTTTAACGTCCAAGAACCATTCTTTTTTGAAAATTTCCCTACCATTTCAAACGGGCAATTAATCTTTCTAGTGCCGATCTCTCTACCTGAATCTTTAACTGAATTATACACACCACCACGATCACACATAAGTACAACTTTAGACACGTAGCCATTTTTTGCTTTCAATCTTTTAGTCACCATAGCGTAACCAAGACTACGTCCGGTGTTTCTAACCCAGTCCATCAACTCTTCACGAGACTTGAACACCTAAAAGTGAACTAATATTAGTTACAAAATATTAGGTGAACAAGCTTGAGTAGTTACAAAATATATATTATCTAAAACAAGACCCTTAACCTAGCTAGATTATATAACTAAGTTGAAACTTGAAACATGGGAATTAAAAACTATACCTGATCCGTTGAAAATCCAGACATCTCTTTAACTGTAGAGAGCGAAGGCTACTACCGAAGCTCCTCTTTTAAAGGGTCATAAAGCTTAAAGAAAAGTAGGATCTCCTCCTTAGTTTTCACAGGTGGGGGAACTGGCTGTGAATCCTACATCAAAAAAGAAGTAAGTGAAACTAATAGCATAATTTTTTTATATAACAATGTAATTAAGAGTTAAAGGTGTATGACTATACATGAATGCATATCAACTGAATATTACCTGCCCCATTTGTACCAATAATTTGAGGCATATCTCTCAAATGCACCAATAATTTGAGGCACCAATAATATGATCATTTTACACGTTTTTTTTTTCAATTTTAATAATAATAATAATAATAATAACAAAAAGACACTAAAATATAATAAAAAGACAACAAAAAGACAAAAAAGACTAAAAACAAAAAGCAAATGATTGATGGATGGATTGATGGATGTGATGTTTTTATAGGGGGGTGTAATTAGTAAATAGGGGGTGTGTATAGTATCACCCTTGATGAAAATAGGTTGATATGACTTATAACGAGTTACAGATTTCTTACAAGTCAGGTTGTTCAGTCTTAAGAGTCATAATAGCTCTTAATGGCTCTAGTTGACCTCAATTGAGCACTTTTTATTTATTTATTTATTTTTTTTTGAACGGCAAATTTGGATCACTGACGGACCACTGGAGTATCATCGTGCCACCAGCAGAACCACCCGATCATATCCATCTCCACTAGGCAATAATGCCCATACACCAATTCAGGTGGAAACCCAATAAATCTGGGAAAAACCCCCTTTGTGGGAATCGAACCCATGACCTAATGATCATGAGCCTTATCCCACCACCAAGATACCACTAGGCTATAATGCCATGGGTAACCTCAATTGAGCACTAGTCGCCTGATTGACTATCAATAATCGTACTTGATCATCAGCAACTTTAATTGACTGGCATTTACCAGAGTTGACTAACAACGACCCCAATTGATCAAGAATTACCATAACTGACCCTACTTGACATACAATAACCCTAGTTAACTTTCAAAGACTATAGCTGATCATCATTGACTCTATATGACCATCATTGATCATTAACAGCACACATTGATCATTAATGGCCGTAATTAATCAACAACTTTCAAAGGCCCTAGTTGACCATCCACGACCCACTTGATCATTAACGACCCTAACTGACCTTAATGCACTTTATTGACAAAAATATAGCATGAACAACCCTAATTGACCATCACTTGCCCGAATTGGCCCATAAATCATCCCAATAGACCATTGCTTATCTTAAACGCCCTTTGTTGAAAGTAATGGAACATAAACAACCCTAGTTGACCATTACTCGCACTAATTAGCCCATCATTATTCATCCAAAATGTCCTTTATTAACAATAATGGAACATGAACAACCCTGGTTGAAAACCCTGTCCCTACTTGACCTATCAATTATGTAATGGACGGTTAATCATCCTAAGTAGCCTTCATTGACACTAATGTAGCATGAACAACCCTAATTTACCATTATTGCCCCTAATTGGTCCATCAGTCATCCTAATGGACAATTGATCATCCTTAACGCTCTTCATTGATAAAAATGAAGCATAAACAACCATACTTGACCATCACTAGCCCTAATTGGCTCATCAATCATCTTAATAGACCATTGATCATCTTAAGCGCCCTTCATTAAAATTAATGGAAGATGAACAACCCTAGTTGACCACCACTGGCCCTAATTGGCCCATCAATCATCCTAATGGACCATTGATCATCCTACACACCCGTTATCGACAATCACGAAACATAAACAACCCTAATTGAACACCACCGGCCCTAATTGACTTATCAATCATCCTAATGGACCATGAATCATCCTAAACGTCCTTCATTAACAAAAATGTGACATGAACAACCATAGTTGATCATCACTGGTCCTAATTGGCCCATCATTCATCCTAATGGACCATTGATTATCCTAAACCCACTTTTTGACAATAATGGAACATGAACAACCCTAGTTGACCCCCATTGGTCCTAATGGACTTATCAATCATATGCACGTTTGTTGGATCGTGTACGTGACCCTGAAAGTCAGTTAAGGTAGTTCAACATCAAATACTAAGGCGGAATCAAAGTAAACGACGTCCAAAACAGCTTGTATCTTCTAATCTTTCTTTATATTATCAACCGTGTGCTTTGTACAATGTTTTCTGATGAAAATCCGACAGCACTTCGTGACTTGCACAATGACCTCCTACCGTTCCGTTTGAAATGTGACACTCACACTCCTATTTATAGACCTATGACCCTTCCGTTTGAACATAACATCTCTTGGTTCAAACGGAACCCTAACTTCAAACTATGAGTTCAAACGGAACCCTATGATTCAAACGGAACCCTCTTTATACTACGGTTTCAAACGGAACCATCTAAATCACTATCTAAAATCAAAACCAAAACCCTAATTTGACATATAAGATCCAATTTTGACTTTCATGAACTAAGACTTGACAAAGATGCAGTCAACAGACATTCTTGTGCATCAACAGACTCCCCCTTGGATGTTGACGTAGTCTTCAGCTCCTGAGTCTTCAGTCTTAGACTTTTTCTCTAACTCTGTCTTTTCATCATAAGCACTTTATCTTCATACTCCCATATACTGTTGATCCAGACTCCCCCTTTCACAGACTCCCCCTCTCGATATGCTGAATCTGAGATATCTGGTTCAAGCTTTGATAATTTGCTTCCATTGGTAATAATGAAGACCAAATCTGTTACTCAACCAACAAACATTACAATTCTATCTTTCAAACATAAAAACAAACTTAATCTGTTTTAGAAATCCACTCAAGTATTCAGATCCAAGTTAATGACCCTGATTACTTGATTAATCTACCAAGTCCAAATTAATGACCTTGGTTGATCATTTGACGAAACAAACTGATATTAAAACAACAATTTCAAACATTTTCTGAAAATAACAAGTATCAAATTAATGAACTTGTTTTTATCATTTCAAACAATACAAACTTCTTCAAAGTAAGCTCTCCTCATTCTTCAGTCCAGAATCTCCTGCATCTGCTTCAAACATCTAAGAATCCAACAATCAACTCTCCACTTTGGTTTGTCGGAAAATAAAGCAGAAATAAAATCTTTTTGGATTTTATCAAAGTGTTCTAAACTAAGAAATGAAATACAGAAAACTTAAATTGCAGAAATTAAACAAAGTAAACTATTTACAAACATATTTTTGGTGAGCGTGTCAGGGAATCATATCAGCTTTTCAGACAGATCACAAGTACCGTTAAGCTACATTACATACTCAGATTTAAACAATTCACCTCGATTGTCGATATACTGATCCATCTTAAATTCCCACACAAATTTCAATTTACTCAGGATACGATTTAGATGAATTAAGAACTTAGATCATTCATGTGTCCCACCTCTTGAATATACTCCCGTATCCAGAATCTCAATAATCAGTCTTACAGGTGAGAATACTACAATGATATCTGTATATAATTTAGGTATGCGAGGGCCGAGGGATCTCAGGTCGATACTTCCGTATACGCAGAGAGATATCAGCTTCGACTTTTCGGTGTGTCCCCTTTAGAGGATCTTTTTGCTTACAACAGCAGCATTTATCAATTTTATTGTTTCAGCATGCTGAGGGTTTAATGCTGTGTTTCAAGCATTGCAACAAGTATTAGCCAAGGACTAGGTCAGAACTACCGTTCAGCAGAAGTCCCGGAATAATACCCCAGACATCATTGAGTATAAAGACCTAGTATATCAGATTAAGAGACCTTTCAAACGAGATTTCAGGGGTTACCTATATATCCAAGTAGTGTTCCCCACGAATTCACAAGTTTGAATTTAGGTTTATATCCCGAATAAATCTACTAAATGTGCGAAAACCTATCGACACATCATCAGTGAGATTGTTTAACTCTTTTATTCTTTACAAATCTTTAGCATACTGTAATCGTCTAGCTGATGTACTATCATTTTCCCATATACACAAGCTCTTTTTCAGATTTTATCATGTTTTTGTATTTTTGCATTTTTTACTGTTTTTGTATTTTCTGAAAATAACTATGTACAAACATCTACTCCCCCTAAATACCAAAACAAGTAAAAATTCGACAAACCATTGCAGATTGTTTCTCGTCTTCATCCGCAACAGTACTCTCATCAACGTCAATTATGCCATCCGACACCGACAGAAGCTTCATACCATTCAGTTTTAACAAATATTTAAACCGAGTTTTATCAAAAGCTTTGGTATGTAAATCAGCTTTCTGTTCGTCAGTGTGGATTTTCTCAATTCGTATCAACTTTTTCTCAAAGCAATCATGAATAAAGTGATGACGAATTTCTATGTGTTTAGTTTTAGCGTGATGTACTGGATTTTTAGTTATATTTATAGCGGCCTCATTATCAACAAAAAGAGGTGTGTTAAGAAACTGCAAACCGTAGTCGCGCATCTGTTGCTGTATCCACAAGATCTGAGAGCAGCAACTGCTAGCAGAAACATACTCCGCTTCACAAGTAGATAACGCCACAGACGTTTGTTTCTTACACTGCCAGGTAACCAATCTAGGACCAAAGAACTGGCATCCTGCAGTTGTTGATTTTGAATTGACTTTGCAGCATCCGAAATCCGAATCGGAATACCCTTCGAGCGTAAAATCGCCTTTTCTAGGATACCACAACCCCAATGAAGGAGTTCCTTTCAGGTAGCGCAATATCCTCTTCACAATGATCATATGCGATGCTCTCGGGTTAGACTGAAATCTTGCTGCGAGGCACGTTGGGTACATTATATCAGGACGTGAAGCAGTTAGGTACATTAATGAACCTATCATGGATCGGTAAAACGTTTCATCAGCCCTGTCTCCGGTGAGATCTGGGTGAATCCCATGATTTGTTGCAAGTGGGGTAGCAGCTGGAGTAGAACTTGACATCCCAAATTTCTCTAGAATATCATGAACATACTTTGACTGATGAATGAAAATTCCCTCAGGAAGTTGTTCAACTTGTAAACCCAGAAAGAATTTCATCTCCCCCATTGATGACATTTCAAACTTCTGCTTCATCACTGATTCAAAATCTTTGCATAGATTTTCATTTGTCGACCCAAAGATTATATCGTCCACATAAATCTGAACTATCAGAAGATGACCATCGACCTCTTTAGTGAAAAGAGTGGCATCCACTTTTCCACGAATGAACTTGTTGGCTAGTAGGTGTTGAGACAAAGTCTCGTACCAAGCTCTCGGGGCCTGGTGTAAACCATATAGCGCTTTGTCCAATAAGTAGACCTTATTTTTGTGGATTGGATCGGTAAAGCCCGGTGGCTGACCGACATAAACCTCCTCTTTAACCTTCCCATAGAGAAACGCCGATTTAACATCCAACTGATAAACTTTGAAGTTCTTCCAAGACGCAAATGCTAGGAAAATTCTGATCGCCTCTAGTCGTGCTACAGGAGCATAGACTTCGGTAAAATCAATTCCCTCCTGTTGACTAAATCCCTGAACAACGAGTCGAGCTTTGTTCCTTACGACAACTCCGCTATCGTCCCTCTTACACTTAAACACCCACTTAGTGTTAATTTTCCTATGACCATCCGGCAAATCAACTAACTTCCACACTCCCAATTTCTCAAATTGACTAAGTTCCTCCTGCATTGCATTGACCCAAGAGTCTTCAGTAAGCGCCTCTTTGTAAGTTCTTGGCTCAACCTGCGAGATAAAACAACTCAATGAGAATTCAGTTTGCAAAGGAGCAACTTTTGTATAAAAACATGTAAGCCCTTTATCAATCTGGTTTCGAGTGCGAACTCCAGTTTGCAATTCTCCTATGATCAACTCCTCTGGATGATATGAAAAAGTTCGCGGCATCACTTCACTTGGAACATCTACATTTCCCTCCAGATTAGTAACATTCTGCTCTGCATCTTGATCACCAACTTGGTTTGTTTGACTTGAAATCTGAATTTGCTCCCCCTCAGAATCTGAATCACCATGATCAAAGACTGGCATGTTTTCAGCTTCTAGATTATCATTCTGAACCGACTGATTATCCTGAGCAACTTCATTTTGTTGGACATCATCATGTTCACCAACATTACTTGGACCTGCTTCATCGTCATTTGAAGTTTCCCGTGGTCTTCTCGAATACTCAGCTGGGAACCTTAACTGCGACTCATATTCACGCAAAATATCCAACTCATCAAAGAAATCTTCGTCATCCTCTGATTCTTCTCTCATGTCAAACGAATCCCAAAGTTTGTCATAATGATAACGCCATGAATCACCAGGATTCTGCGGCGGCATAGTATAACCTTGACATTCAACATTTGTAGCTTCAATAATCCGCTTTTCACTTAGAACGAAGACACGTCGCAACGGATTTGCATAACCAACAAATATTCCCTCAATGCACTTCGGACCAAACTTCCCAAAAGGTTCTATAACCGTACAAGGTGACCCAAACGGTTCTAGATACTTCAAATTCGGTTTGCGATTATTGATTAGCTCAAAGCATGTTTTGTTGAACTTCTTGACAGTAAGAACCCTGTTGAGCGTATAGCATGCGGCAGAAACAGCTTCAGCCCAGAAATTAATCGGTAACTTTGAATCTGCGAGCATAGTTCTAGCCGTCTCGATTAGTGTCCGGTTTTTGCGTTCTGCGACTCCATTCTGCTGCGGAGTGTACGGAGCACTAAACTCATGCAAAATACCTCTTTCATCACAAAAGTCTTCCATCTTGCTGTTCTTGAATTCAGTACCATTATCACTTCGAATTCTCTTGATACGCCTTTGGTACAAATTTTCAATCTTTCTGAACAACCCCATCAAACTGTCAAATGTTTCATCTTTAGTCTTCAAGAAAGAAACCCATGAAATCTGGAATAATCATCAGTAACGACCAAACAATAGTAATCTCCTGTAATACTTTTGACATTCACCGGACCAAACAAATCCATGTGAAGTCTTTCCAGCGGTCTCGAAACTGAATTGACTTGCTTTGTAGGATGTGATTTTTTCTTCTGCTTGCCTTTGATGCAGCTAATGCACTCCCCTTCCAGATGAAAACCTTTGATATTAACTCCCAATACCAAATCATTATGCACCAAGTGATTCATTTTTCTAAGATGTATATGCCCCATCTTTCGGTGCCACAATCTTGATTCTTTCTCAGTTGCTCTAGACACGAAACAATGTGCTTGACCAGTAGTTGTAGTTGCTACAGACATATCTAACACATATAAATCATTCACTCTAGGTGCCCTCATGATAATCCAATCTTCAGGAATAACAAACCCAGGTTTCAAAATCAAACACTCTTTATCAGTGAAATGAGTAGTATACTGATTGTCACAAATCTGCGAGATACTAAGCAGATTGTTCTCCAGCTCAGTGATGTAGTTAACTCTCTCAAACGTTACAATCCCATTGGATAACGTTCCTTCACCAACAATTCTACCACCTTCATGACCAGCAAATCCCACATAACCACCATTTATATTCCTCACATCATATAGCAATGCAGTTTTTCCTGTCATATGTCGAGATGCGCCACTATCCATGATCCATCTTGAAATGGCTCTTGGAAGATCCTGCACATACCACAAGTTGATTTTAAAACATTTTAATAAAGATGCCGATTCATGCTTCGCGATCCAGGAAGCTCCGGCAATTCAAACTGCTTATTCGAACATGGTGTCCACCCAGGCCTCATCAGCCTTAGGTGTAACCTTGACTCTAGCAACTTGAATTTTGAAATTTTCAGCCTTCAAAGGTGGAAAATTTGCATCATAATCAACCGAAATTGATTCTTCAGCCTTTTTCACTTCAGAAGTTGAAATTTTCATTTCAGTTTTTGGTTTCCAAACTTGTTGAGATAATGCAACCTGTTTATAAAACTTGTTATTTTTAGTTACCACTTTCTTAACAGGTTCATTTTTCACTTTGATGTTGTCATTTTTCACACTCTTTTTCTCAACAATGATTGGTGCTTTACCCTTCACATCAACTTTCTTCTGTTGAAACTTCACAGTCTCAGTCTTAGGCTTCACATTAATACACTTTCGTGCAATGTGACCCACTTGATTACATCTAAAACATGTACGAGTATCAACAACTCGACTTGTGCCTTCAGACTGATAATGTGAAGCTCTTTTCTCAAAGAACTCTTTATTTGATTTTGAAAAAATTTCATTTTCCTCATCAGAACGTGAACTTGAACTGTTCACAAACACCTTCTTTTCAGCAAACCTTTTGTTTTGAAAACTCTTTTTCTGATAACTATTACCACCCCGATAACCACCCGACCAATTGTTTCGATTGTTATTAGAAAAACGTGGTGGAACAACAGGCTTTTTGTAATAAGCTTTATCTTTCTCAAAATTCATTTGCCTTTTTGTTTGACACAAACTGTTCACTTCTGACAACTCAACTTCAACCAATTTGAAAACATTTGTCAACTTTTTCACATTAACATTCTCAATTGGAAACTCAGAATCCGAATACAACTTATCAGATCCAGCCATCTTGTACATCACAAGACCCGGTTCATCACTTAAGTTGTTTTTGGACTTTGATTTCTGAATGTATTTGTCCAAGAAACACCCATCATCTTCAGCTGAATCACTATTCAAAACACTTTCAGCTGTGCTCTTAACAATCTCTGTCTGAACACTATCATCAGATGATGTAGAAAAAGTAACATCAATGTTCTCCGGAAGTTTAACTTCTTTTTCTTCCTCAATTTCAACCAACCCAGACTGCTTTTTAGTGTAATTATGAAGAACAGGTGGTGGTACTTGATGAAAACCCACCCCAGTTCCATCAGAATACACATCTTCGCCCGCTTTGTCTTTCCCGATGGGTTTGGGAATGATATGTTGCAAAACAAAGCTTGCGGAGCTGTAACTGTTAAGCTTCAACTGGATTCGCTCGTTTTTTATTACAGCCTCTTGAACTTTAAGTTTCAATTTAGCGATTTCATCCAGCTGTTTGTTGATTGATTCTTCTTTAACTCTAAGCACTGCTTTTAAATGTTCATTTTCTTTAAAAGTTTTACCATTTCGATCATCACAATCTTTCATTGTGCTTTTGAGTTTTTCAAATTTTTCAGAAATCTGACGGTTTTCAAGAATCAACTTTTCATTTTCCTTTTTAATTTTGTCATGATCAATTTTATCAGTTTCAATTTGAGCAGTTAATTCTCTTATCCGTTCAGTTGAAGCTTTAACTGTTTTGTCACGATCAAGAATTTGATTCTCAACATTTCTGACCTTAGCTGTCAGATCTTCAACTTTCTTAATGTTGAGATATGTGACTGTGCTACAAAATTTGCACTCTTTGTTGCAATTTTTGCAATCAACATTTCCTTCGATCTTTTTACCTGACGCATTTGTTGACACATCTGAACTGACCTGGCTTTTTGACTCAGACACGGAGTTAGAGTCTACCTCAAGTGCTTTGGCAGCTAGCACTTTGTCAGCCATTTTTCCCAGATTCTCTGCATTCAACTCCTGCGTAGTATCGATAACTCCAGTATCAATCTTCTTGGATTCTTTTCCTTCTATCTCTTCTTTCTCCTTTCTTTCTCTCTCTTCTTTCTCCTCTTCAATCATTTTCGAAGTTGGAGTTCCCCACCATTTGTGTTGCCAATACTCATCATTTTCTTTCATTTCCATGATTAAGACTTCTATATCGAGAGTTTTGTGATCAACTGCAATATTTCCATACTTATCAAGATAACACTCTCTGTCTGGATCCCATCTGTTGGCTCTTTTTGCATCCAAATATATACGAGAAAGTCTAGTAATTTTGTTTTCTGAAATCATCTTTCTGTATTTATACTTCTGCTGTTCAGTTCTCTCATCTTTCCATGGAATAGGTTCATTTTTCGCCATGAATGCGTAACCAACCGCATCTTCTTCTGGTAGAACCTCTTGACTCCAATCATATCCCTCATCATCATAAATCACTGCAAGAGCTCTAGATTTCTCTCTGTTGTCTTCAACCTGCTTCAATCTAGGCGGCTCGGATTTATTCTGGTGATAAATCGCCTTCTTGTAGTAATCATCTCTGAAAGGATTCTCCGACTCATCAACATAAGCATTTCGGCATTCTCTCTTGAAGTGACCCTTCTGCTTACACTTGAAGCATGTCACTTTGGATTTATCGAACCCTAGCTTTGTAGAAGCACCACCAATTGTTTTTCTGCCAGTAATTTCCATGAATCTTTGTGCACGACGAACAGCACTTGCCATAGCCCAACGAATATCGATCAGTTCCATTTCCTCCGGATCAATCTGATCGTAATCTTCTTTCGTCAGATTTGTATTGCCAATCTTCCCAGCTACCAATCCTTCATACGATTCCAACACCGATGCTAAAAAGATCATTTGCTGCTTTGCCGATTCTTCATCAAAGTTATGAGCATTCTTCAAATCTATCGCGATGTTGCATTGAAAACGATTCTTTGCATCAGAATGACTTGCAGATGATGAAGATCTACTGTGATAACCACTATGACTTCCACTGCTTTGACCACTTTGACTTTCTTTGCCGGCTGTCGACACATTTTCAGCAGAAAATGCAGTTTTTGGTGAAGTAGCTTTCGGCATCATGCTCTTTGGATAGTATAAATCCAGATTCTGTTGATAAGATGAATGATTAACTTTGTACGTCTTTTTCAACTCCAACTCATGACTCTCGAGTTTTTCAATCAGCAAATCTAATGTCAGCTTTTCTGGTTCTTTGATGGTATTCTTCAGCATCAGCGCATAATATCTCCAATCCATCTCGTCAGGCAACGAATCGAACAATTTGTCGATAAGATCTTCTTCAGGAATATCAATACCATGTCTTACTAATTCCAGCTTCAGATGACCGAACCTTTCTATCATTTTACACACTGACTCATTCTTTATACATCCAAACAGATCAAATTCTTTTCTAAGAAGTTTCTTTTTGTTTTTCTTAATTTCTTGACTACCGACACATTTCTTTTCTAACTTTGCCCAAAGATCTTTAGCATTTTTATAGTCTATCAATGAGATGATATCCTCCCGAACAGACTGAAATAACAACGCCACACACTTTTGTTCGGCTACGAATGAATCAATCTCATCAGATCCTGTTAAAACTTCCCCATTCTTGTTTCCTTGGTCATAACCATTTTTCAGACTTTTCCAGCTTGGAAACGCGAATGCCATCATCCAATCTTCAAACTTTCTGGACCAACGACTGTACTCCTCGATAGCCATTAGCTTTGGAGGTCTATTGAACGTTCCGAAAGCACTTTCCGACTCCCAAGCTTCCTTTTTCTTCTCTTTTTGTTTATTCTCATTCACATTGCTTGATGAAGCATCAATGTTTCCGGAATCTCCAGCGAACGCGTACATGTCGCTAAACGGGTTTAAGAAAATATCATCCATTGTGAATGTACCTGTAAAATCAAACAACACTTAGACAAATTTTGTTTTGGAAATTATCAGATTCAAACGACACTTGTTCAAACTGAATGGTCTGTTTCGTTTGAAATACCAAAAGTTTCAAATGATAACTATTTTAAACGACAATATGTTTTCAAACGACAATCTGTTTTCAAACGACACAGAATTCAAACGATAGACTGTTCCGTTTGAATCAATACTTTCAAACGACAAGGATTTCAAACGACCAACTCAAACAATCAACTTCAAACGATCAACTAATTTCAAACGATAAGGATTTCAAACGATAAACAGTTTTCAAACGATGGACTGTTTCAAACGACAGACTCAAACGATAAACTGTTCAAACGATAGAACCCATTTTCAAACGATAGAGTCAATTTTCAAACGATAGATCAATTTCAAACGATGACGTCAGCAAATCGCGAATATTTTCAAACGGTACACATGATTTTGATCGGTTTTAGGTCGAATTTTAATTTCAAACTCTCAAGGATTAGTTATTAGTAGATTTCGTTTGTTATGTGATCGTTTCAAGTCATTTTAACCACGAAAACAGTTTAAAACAGAAAAGAAAGGTAGAAGTGAGATAATCCGATGATTTCAAGCTGTATTCGGTATGAACTCCTCGTCCTGAGCTCTGATACCACTTGTTGGATCGTGTACGTGACCCTGAAAGTCAGTTAAGGTAGTTCAACATCAAATACTAAGGCGGAATCAAAGTAAACGACGTCCAAAACAGCTTGTATCTTCTAATCTTTCTTTATATTATCAACCGTGTGCTTTGTATAATGTTTTCTGATGAAAATCCGACAGCACTTCGTGACTTGCACAATGACCTCCTACCGTTCCGTTTGAAATGTGACACTCACACTCCTATTTATAGACCTATGACCCTTCCGTTTGAACATAACATCTCTTGGTTCAAACAGAACCCTAACTTCAAACTATGAGTTCAAACGGAACCCTATGATTCAAACGGAACCCTCTTTATACTACGGTTTCAAACGGAACCATCTAAATCACTATCTAAAATCAAAACCAAAACCCTAATTTGACATATAAGATCCAATTTTGACTTTCATGAACTAAGACTTGACAAAGATGCAGTCAACAGACATTCTTGTGCATCAACAACGTTGGCAAAACTTTTTTAACGCACATTATCGAATGTTTTTTTTAAGTTGTAGTGCAAAGTTATCAAATATTAACAAATAAAATAGAAATTCTCAATAAACATAGAAGACAAATATAGCTTGCATTTTATAAAGAACATTATGTAGAACTAGGGAAAATAGAGCAAAAGGAAATAAATATCATTTTCGATAATTTTGTATTTTCTATTAAACATATAAGACAAATATTAGCTTGCATTTTATAAATAATATTATGTCATAATTAGGGAAAATAAAGCAAAAAGAAATAGATATCATTTTCGATATTTTTGAAATTTCTAAATTACGTAATACTTTTGGTGTCTGAATTTAAAACCTAAGATATTTTCCCCAATTTTAAATATAAAATGTATAAAAGAGATGAAAGAAGAGATATATTGTTATGTTAGACATATAAATGATGATGTGATGTGTTTTAGAGATAAGAGAGGGAGGATGTGACATCGACAGAAAAAGACTAAAATTCCCTTTTGAATTAAATTGATTATAGGTGATGTGTTAAAATTCTATTGGATGAGAGGAGTTCTCATGATTCTCGCAACTGGTAGTGTTTCCTCCTTGAACCGAATCCTATATATATATATAGGAACGGGATCAGGAGAAAACGCCCAAAAGTGTGAGAATGGTGAGAACGCATCCTGGCCCAACACGTGTCACGCGACATAGAGAAGGGCGGAGGGGCTTTTTAGTCATTTTATCTTCTGTTTTTCCAGTTCCGCTTTTTTCACAATATTGTTTTATTTTTGGGGTTTGAGATTTTTGGCGTTAACCAAATTCAATAATTAATGGCGTTTAATGGTTCATTGTATTAACATTTTGGCGTTTATGGCATTTTTCAAATCGTATGCCATTGAAACCCCAGGGGGTCAGGAAATCTATCTGAATGGTGTTTTTCTAGGTGTTTTAAACAAGATGGCCCATTGTTCTATTATTTTTTATATACATTTTGGCATTTGTGGTATCTTGGCGTTTTACAATTGTAAAATTATATTAGAACCACATGAAAAAAATAGAAACGAAGAAAATAAATTAAAAATCCTAATCGGATCTCTCTTCACAATCTTCACAGTCATCGGTCTCTCTCTTATTTAATAGTACAAGAACTATCACCAAATATATGGCGTTTTATGTAAAACTTAACAAACCCTTCGGTTTGATTTTTTTGCCTGCTCGTCTGTTGAAGTGGCATTTTGTGGATGTTTGGGGACATAGATCTATGACGTGTTGGTGAGTTTTTCGCTTTTTCTTCATCTTGATCTTCATCTTTATAATCATCCCACTCTTCAGTGTCATTGATGTCTTCTCATCATCCAAGCCTTATTCAAGAACAAAGAACACAAAATGACATTCGATTGTCATCAGTATCTTTTCTTGAAGATTTGTCCATCTCATGCAGCAAAATCTTACTGAGTTACTCCCCTCACCTAACAATCTATTCAGTGAAACTTCACGAAGAACAATACTGAATATCCAAGAAAGCATATTAGTTATCTTCGATTTTTTTAATTTTTTGGCGTTTTACAGTGAGTGGTATTTAGTAGTATTGGCGTTTGTTTTTTTGGTTTGATTAAATGAAAGTTGCTGAGAGGTATTATTTTATAGGATTTCTTTTAGCGGCGTAGGTTAGACGATGCATTATTAAAATAAACTATTCGTCGTTTCGGTTACTGTTTGTAATTATTGTTTTTGAAAAGCTTTTATCTCTGAAGTCTGTAACACTTCCCGTCTTTCAAGTTTGGCATTTTAGATTCTAATATAATAAATTTTCCATCTCTTCATTTTTTACTGTTTCTAGTTACATTTTCAAGTTTGGTTTTTTTTTTTTTTTTTAGGGTTTTTATAATACTTTTCCAAAGTAATTTTATTATAGTTTGGGAGTTTCTGGGGTGTTTTACGGCATGATAGCGTTTTAACAAGCATTTGGCTGTTTGGCGTTTTTATTATATATAGCGTTTTTATTATATAACAATCAACTGAAAAAGAAAATTAAAAAAAAGAATATATAAACAATTGATCTTCCAAATCTTCACTGTCACGAGTCTCTTTCTTCTTTTTTGAATCATCTTAACTGGCTGTTTCGACTTTCGTATGATTCATTTTGTTTTTTTGTTTTTCAAGTAGTTTTTTGTCGCCGTTTGGAAGCACAAAGTCTGACATCAGCATCTTTTTCTTGAAAATTTGTCTATCTCATGCAGCAAAATATTATTGAGTTTACACCCTTCAGCCAACAATCTTGAATTTTCCAATGAACGATATTTGATTTTTTAATTTTGGCGTTTTACCGATAAAAAGAATGCCACTAAATAAAAGCACCTTAAACCTCAAAATTTGATCACGCTAAAATCAATAATGTTTTGCTATATGAGATGGACAACATTGTTAATACTCGGTTAAGAAAGATATCTGACAATGTTGTCCACCCCATACAGCTAAACTTTATTGACAACAAACCTCAATAATGTTTTTGTATGTTTTGGCGTTATAAATTGGATGGAAGTTCAGAATAAAGTCAGTAACATTTTACACAATGAAATGTATAATATCCTCACTTAAAGATTTTTGTCCATTACATTGAGTGAAACCTTACAGATAACCAAACCGAATTTCAAATAAACGTTTTGGTTTAGAAGATATTTGATGTTTGGATTTTTTGGCGTTTTTAAGACGAATGTTATATATTAAATATGGCATTTGGGGTTTTGTGTGTTTTTTTAAACTGAAGGTCTGAGATGTTGTATATATAGGATTTTTTTGGCCGTTTTTTTAGGCGGGATTTTATTATAATTAAGTTTGGCGTTTTATATCTAATGGCGTTTTTAGTTAGAATGGTGTGTGCTATTTGTTTGGCGTTTGATTTCATGAGATGACGTTTTGTGTGAAGAAGTCAAAAGACTTTTTTACCCTTAATGAAGCGCGTCCACGTAACAAAATTGATGTTATTTACGAAAACGCCACCGCGCAAATCTAGTCCAAAGATTGTTTTGATCGGACAATTCATAAGCGTTCTCACCGTTCTCACACTTTTCCACCGTTTTCTTTAAATCCTGACCATATATATATATACACATATAGGAGAAGGATCCGTTAGGATCCACCCTTTATTGCGAGAACCAACGTGAACACAATCAAAATACCTAAAAATAGCTAAAAAAACACACAATTTTTTTTAAATTAAAATCGCTAGATTTCGTTATTAAAAAAATTTGGCTACTAAAAGTCGCGATTTTTACATAAAAAATAATAAAAAAAATTTTGTGTGATTTTTAGATTTTATGGGGGTTTAGCTTTTAGCATTTAGCTTGGGGGGGGGGGGGAGTTAGGTTTTTTTTTTAGGGGGGTGGGTGGAGGTTAGGTCTTTTTGTGTGTTCACATTGGTTCTCACAATAAAGGTGGTTCCTAGAAACGGGTTCAGGAGAAAACGACAAACAGTGTGAGAACGGTGAGAACGCATCCTGGCCCAACTGTAGGTCCAACTAGCGGAGGATCTAGTCGCCTAATCCTTGTATACTAACAAACCCGGTTGTGCGGAATCTAACCGGGAAAGCAAACCGAGATCAAGAACACAAAACACACAATGATACAAGAACAGATTCACGGTTGAAAGTTCACTCGTATATATATTTCAGCAAGGTTCAGTACATTGTTTATACAAGATAAATCTCTCAACTTTCTCTCGTGTGTCTCTCTAAGTTCTCCGTTCTGTGTTGCCGTGTTTTTTGTCTTCAGCCTGCTGGTTATATAAAGGTAAAGCAGGTCGACGAAATATGTAGCCGACGAAATATCTCGACGAAACATCAAGGAGCCGACGAAAGTCTCACCAGCCGACGAAAAACTCATGACGAAAGACATGATCTTTCGTCATTCACATGTGCAGGTCTTTCGTCATGCTTATATGCAGGTTTTTCGTCGTTCTCATGTGCAGGCAGGTGTTTCGTCGGGTGCTGTAACTTGCTTGGGTTTTTCGTCAGGAGTATGGTTGTTTGCCAAAGGCTGCAACTTGCAGACTTGCACATAATAAACAACAGCAACAGGTAGATAGTTCAGCAGCAAGCATCAACATTCAGAACAAAAAGAGACATGTTCAATCCGAAACTCGACAGAGGATATCAAGTTTCAGCATTCATCTCGTAACGTTGTCGAACCGAGCGAGTCGCATCCATAAAGTGTATCAACACCAACACGTGGTGCGGGCCATGATCAGGGTCCGAGGGGTTTTTTTGTCTTTTTAGTATTTTTCTCATTTCCCGATTTTCGCGTTTGACATGCTGCTTTATTTTTTGCGTGCAAGATAATTTTGGCGTTATCTAGAATTATTAATTATTTGGCGTTTTACTGTTTTTCTCAGATTTCTTCTCGTTGAATTAATTCTTTTTGTGTTACATAGTTAATTTTTTTGGCGTTATGGATTTTTCCATGTCATTTTTTGGCGTTTTGTATCTTTTTGTTAATAATTGATTACCATAGATTAATATTTTATAAAATTACAATAATACGAAATCAAAATAAACTAATAGTCTTCCGTAGTTGGGATTACATCAGAGATGTACCCATCACTTTGTTCATCACTTTCTTCAGATTCTTCATCATCAAATTTCATATTTACGTATAACGCTATTAGCTCGTCTCTTCTTTGCTGCAGCCTATTCTTGAATATCACTGCATCCTTAGATTTTGGATCGTTTGAAGATGCTAAATCACAGAGTTGTTCAATGATAGATAGCAACAATGTCTTCAACATTTCTTCCATTGGCCTTGAATATTGCACCCCGTTTTTATAAGTCACTTCAAGCATTCCTTCTTCCTCATGCATCACTCAACTGCTAAGTTTTGGTATAGGAGTGTCATCAATATCATCATCATCTTCATCATCTTCTGCCGGAAATTTTCTCTTAAGTCTTTTTATTACAGTTCTGGTTCTTTCACAATCGTTGTCCATTGGAACCCCAAGGGCTAGGATATCTTTCTGAACCTTTTCATTCATTCCAAGCTTGACTTTGATTGTCCTTACCTTTACCCTTCTCCTATCAGAGAACTTTATAATGAATCGTTTCTCTTTTCTTTCAAACCTTCATGCAATAACCTTAGCCATTTTTAAAGTTTTTGGCGTTTTGGACAATATGTGGCGTTTTAGTCAATTTTTTGGCGTGTTTGAGCTTGTGTTCTCATGGTCTTCTTTTATATTGACTTTTTTTCCCGCGCATGACAGGTAATTATGGCGTTTTGAAAAAGATAAATAAATTTAATTCCCCAAGAATTTTGATTTTAATATAATAAATGTTAGTAATTATGTTTTTCGTAGTTTAATTTTACAGTTTTTTGCAGTTTACCGTGTTTTGTTTTCAGACTCAACTGTTTTTATGGTGTAACACGTCAAATCTTGACGGCTATAATTATGGCGTTTTGTTTTCCAATGGCGGTTAGATAACGATTAGACTTTTTTTGTTTTATATTCTTTGCACACTGTTCCACGCTTTTTTTATAATAGTAGTTGTTTAAAGTAATTTTATTATAGTTTGGTAGTCTTTTGGGGGCGTTTTTATGGCATGATGGCGTTTTACAAACATTTGCTCATTTTGGCGTTTTATTATATTTTTCATTATAGTATTAAAATGCTTTTGTTGTTTATTAACTGAAATTACAAAAAAAACAACAGATAAAGAAAATTAAAAAAAAAAAAAACAAAGTAGAAGCAATTTATGATTTAAATCTTCAGTGTCATCAGTCTCTTTTTTTCTTTTGAAACTACAAGAACTGTGACAAATAAATGACGTTTTGGGTTTGGCGTTGTTTATTTTCTTTGTTCATGTGTTGAAGTGTCTTTGTGGATGTTGGAGATATAGATCAACCCTTTGTGGGTGTATGCTAATGGCCCGTCGTCTACATTATAATCATCGAGGCCAAAGTAACATTTACACTGGTATAGGTCTCTTCTTATCATCCAAACCTTCTTCAAGAACAAAGATGACAGAATGACATATGGGTGTCATCAGTCCCTCTTTTTTCAATTTTGTCAATCTCATACAGCAAAATCTTACTTCACTCACGTAACAGATCATTCAGCGAAACTTCATGCAGAACATTACTGAGTATCAAAAAAAGATGTTTGTCGTCGTTGTATTTTTTGGCGTTTTACATTGAGTTGTATTTTTTTAGCAACCACTGTGTTTTTTTTTTGTGTGATAAACGGAAGGTGGTGAGACGTTTCTATTTATAGAATTTTTTTTGGTGCGTAGTTTAGGCGTGATATTATTTTTATAACAAAAAATGTAATTAACATTTATTCGGATGTAAGGTTTGGCGTTATATATTATGTCATTTCATATTTTATGGCGTTTTTGTAGCTAGAGAGCTTGAATAAAAACACGAAAAAAAGTACGCAGTGATAAAATTGGCGTTTTGTATTTATTTGGCGTTTTATTTTATTTTTCAATGGCGTTTTATGTGAGAAATGGTGTTTTACCTTTTTTACCCTTAATGAAGCGCGTCCACATAATAAAATTGATGTTATTTACGAAAATGCCACCGCGTCAATCTAGTCCATAGACTGTTTTGATCGGACGATCAATAAGCGTTCTCACACTTTCTACCATTTTCTCTAAATCCTGACCCTTATATATATATATATATATATGGTTGAGTTCATTTCAGAACTCTAAATAACTACAGAACTTTCAAAACTCCTAATAAACAATCATTTTATATATAAGTTTTTGTATTTAGGATCTTTTTATCATCTATTATATGTATTTTCTTTGATTACATACATGTTAAAAGTAGTTTACATATGTTTAATTGCCAAAATTATATATATGTGTCATAACTAATTACATGTATGTAATCGTAAAAATACACATAATAAATGATAAAATTATCCTAAACATAAAAATATATAAATAAAAAGATTGTTTATTAGGAGTTCTGCGAGTTCTGTAAATATTTATGGTTCTGAAATGATCCTGGCCCTATATATATATATATATATATATAGGATAGGATTGAGTTAAAATGAGAACCACTCCCAGTTGTAAGAACCGTGAGAACCATCTCAACCAATCAGGTTATGCCAACTCAAAGGGTATATTGGTCATTTACCCCATATGTCATATCCATCCTCTCACCTCTCTCCTCTCTTTAATGCTCTCTCCTCTCTCCTCTCTTTTCTATTTAAATTTGCAGATTATTACTCCTCTCTCATTTATTTTCATCTTCAAAAACTCAACAACAATAACCACTGACTACCACCACCACCACCGTCTGGTGGTGGTGCTACGATTGAATACATCAGAGAGACGAGGAGAAAAAGGAGGCCAGACACCCCCTTTTGGTGTCTACGATGAAGGGCTCTGTTTTTGTTGTTTGAAGGCGGTGGTGGGGGCGGTGGTTTGGTGGGAGTTGTGCAGAGGCGGAGGCGATGGTGGTTTAGTTGGTTCAAGGCTGGTGGTGGCGGTTCGATGGCTGGGTGGTGGGCCGGCGGCAGCGCCGCCGTGAGCGGCGGAGGTCCCGGTCTCCTCCTGTGTTGTTGATTCTTGATGATTTTTCCCAAAGGTTTGATTTGTTTATGTTTTGATTGGGGTTCTTTGATTCAATTGGTGGATTTGTTTTCTGTTGATTCTTGATGATTTGGTGGGTTTTGATTATATTGGTGGGTTTGTACAGCATGTATGGTTGTTATTGTTGCTGGGTTTTCTTTGATTCTGTTGAATATGGTGCTTTATGAATCGGTTGAATCTGTTTGAATAAAAAAGTTTGGGTTTTTTTTTCTGATGTTATTGTTGCTGGGTTTTCTTTGATTCAAAACGTTTGGGTTTTTTTTCTGTTGAATGATGTTCATTATTTGTTGCTGGGGTTCATTTTGATTTGATTTTTGGGTATGTACAGCATGTATGGTTTTTTTTTTGGCCTGTGTTCTTGATGTTGAATCTGGGTTTGATGTTGAATCTTGGTTTGAAATATGTTTGGACGATGATCTTGGTGGGTTTGATTCTGTTGAATGATGTTCATTATTGTTTGCTGGGGTTTCATTTGATTTGATTTTTTGGGTATGTACAACTTGAATGTGTTTTGAATGATGTTCATCAGGTGCTTTTGAATGTTTGAATATGTGGGTTTTGATCCGTTTTGGTTTTGGGGCGATGATGATGCAAAAAAAAAAAAAAAAAAAACTCGCATATTTTGATGACGAGGGCGCGGCAAGGATGGTGGAGGGTAGGTTTTTGAACCCGCAACCCCACTTTGCAGCCTCTGATGTTCGGAAAATCTGAGCCAAAACTTTTTTTTTTCCAGAATCCACGCGTTCTTTTTGATTTTTGTTTGTTGGGTTTTTTATATTTTTTTTGAGGCGTCGGTGATGATAGCAAACTATCTGAGACACCTACCGAGTAACGATTTTCTGGGTGCGTTTGTTTTTGTGTAAAAAAGTTTTTGTAAAAGAAAAAAAACTTAAACCCGTAAACTTTTTTACGTAAAACGTAAAAAGTTTTATGTAAAACGTAAAACGTAAAAAGATTTACGTCAAACGTAAAACGTAAAACGTAAAACGTAAAACTTTTTAACGTAAAATTTAAAAAAAAAATTAAACCGTAAACTATTTTAACGTAAACCGTAAACTTTTTTAACGTAAAACGAAAAAACGTGAAGCGTAAAAAGTTTTACGTAAAACGTAAATCGTAAAAAGTTTTACGTAAAACGTAAATCGTAAAAAGTTTTACGTAAAACGTAAAACGTTTTATGTAAAACGTAAAAAGTTTTAACGCAAAACGTAAAACGTAAAAAGTAAAAAGTTCTACGTAAAACGTAAAAAGTAAAAAGTTTTACCGCAAAACGTAAAAAGTTTTATGTAAAACGTAATTTTTTTTTAGTAAAACGTAAAAAGTTTTACGTAAAACTTAAAAAAGCGGCGCGTAAAACGTAAAAAAACGTTAACGTAAAAAACCGGGGCGTAAAACGTAAAAAACCGGCGCGTAAAAACGTAAAAAACGTTAACGTAAAAAAACCGGCGCGTAAAACGTAAAAAAAACGTTAACGTCAAAAACCGGGCCGTAAAACGCAAAAAACCGGCGCGTAAATCGTAAATAACGTTAACGTAAAAAACCGGCGCGTAAAACGTAGAAAAACGTTAACGTAAAAAACCGGGGCGTAAAACGTATAATACCGACGCGTGAAAAAGTCGGGCGTAAAAACGGCGCGTCAAAAAACGAGGCGTGAATAGGCCGGTCGTAAAAACGTTAAACGTAAAAATCTGTAAATGTTTAATAAAAAAACTAAGTTTAAAAAATAAGAATCTAATATAATAATACTAAAAAGTAATAAAAAACAATAAAGGTAAAAAGACAAAATAGTGTATTTTTACTTAAATACCCTTTTGAATTAAAATATAAAAGACATAATAAGACAAAAAATACTTAATATTATTTTTTAATACTTTTAATCTCATCCATCTATCTACTTGATCCAATGGTTAGAAAGTGGTTCTCATGGTTCTTACAACTGGAGGTGGTTCTCATTTTAGCCATCCCCTATATATATATATATATATATATATGAAGTTTATAAAGTTCTAAAACAACATCTTTTACAAATATCAATTAAGGCACAAGTTATTTGTTTTAAATGTATAATGTGGAGTAGCGTCAAAATAGGATAATTTGTCAATACACACAAACGTAGTCCGTATAATGTGGACAACCCCAACCCCTACCCCAATTAGCAATCCGTATTTGTACTTTGACCACATTTCCAACCACATTTTAATTAATCAGATTTTGCTTGGAGGTAACATCGAGATGAAGATTTGGTAAGAGTCAAATTTATTCAATCTCCATCTTCATCACAAACAAGTTTCAAATTGCATGTTGCACGTCAAATTTTAAGCACCAAAAGAAGAACATATATATACATGTTACATAAGAGTTCATGATTAATCTAACAATAATACAATTCATGTTTTTAAATTAAAGATAAATCTTCCAAGATCGAATCGATCATAATACAATTCATGTTTTTAAATTAAAGATAATACAATTGTTTTTCTAATTAGTTTCATAATATATTCTTATTTCAATGATCAAATGCATGCATGCAGAATGATAATATGAATAATCATATTCATAATGATAGCAACGAAAGCTCATCATCAACAAGTGTTGCACCGGTTTTAAGACCGCATACCGGAGGCGATGTCCGATGGGAAGCCATAAATTCGGTGATTTCAAGAGACGGAGAAATCGGGCTTAGCCATTTCAGACTGTTGAAAAGAATCGGGTATGGAGACATTGGGAGCGTGTATTTAGTAGAGCTCAGGGGGACGAACGCATACTTTGCAATGAAAGTGATGGACAAAGCTTCGTTAGCCAGTCGAAACAAGCTGCTTCGAGCTCAGACAGAAAGGGAGATTCTTGGTCTTCTTGATCACCCGTTTTTGCCAACTCTTTATTCCTACTTTGAAACCGACAAGTTTTATTGTTTGGTTATGGAGTTCTGTGGTGGAGGTAATCTCCACACACTTAGACAAAAGCAACCAAACAAGCATTTTACCGAGGAAGCAACCAGGTATCTAACGATAAAACTATTGTATATCGGGGTTAAGTCCATTAGTGTGGAACACTCGCTTATAGCTCACGAACTCCTTCCTTCGCTCTCCATGATTATATGGTCCGTGGAGGTCCTTGCAAGCTATTTTCTCAAAAATGCATGATGTGCGTGCCGTGGAGGTCTTTGTCCAACTCAGCACCACATCACGTCTGTGGGGTGACCATCTGTAGATGTTATTAGGGTTTTATCAAAAGAGTTTAGGTTATGTCTATATGTAGTACTTAATCTAAAAGCCTTATATAGACATATAACCTAAGAGCAAACCTACACGGATGTCAATGTAGAGGAGAGAGCAGGGCGAACCTGGCTTGTTCCTGCTACCCCTTAACGCTCCGACAGTAGTGTAAATATTTGAAATTTGACGTTTTTCCGATTTCGTTACCCCTTTTTTTAAACGTTGTCCTATAAAGATTTTCTAGATACACCACTAGGAGAGAGAGGGACGCCTACAATGTGAAGGAGAGAGAGATACAATCGAGGAGAGAGACAGGGCGAGGTTGGTGGCAGATGAGGATTGGTTATGTGGTAACGCAAGGAAGTAATGATGAGGTCATGAGGATGCTTATGCTCTAAGGGGGGAGGGGGTGGTCCGTTATGGACTCCCCATAACGAGTGATAGTATCACTAACACCGCCGCCTTCACTTTGGTAACGAGTGATAGGAATAACTCGTTATATATATAACGCGTTGAATTTTGAGGAATGAATGTGTATGACTTGTACATTGTGTATTAATACTTGTACATTGAAATCCCATCACTAGTGATGAACACCCCACTACATTTCTATCACTAGTGATAGAATATTGGGTGATGACATGGCATGATTTGATTGGAGTGATAGAAATCTATCACTAGTGACCACCCCCTCCCCCTAAGCATGATGCAAAAACCCTATAGACTAAACCCTAATTTACAAAGTTTATGATCTACAATGTGTTTATAGTATATACCTTTCCATGATCAATAACATGTTTTGATCCCATATTTTGTTTTTGATTTGGTTTCAGGTTCTTTACATCACAAGTATTGTTGGCACTTGAATACCTACACATGTTAGGGATTGTATACAGGGATCTAAAGCCAGAAAATGTACTAGTTAGAGATGAAGGTCATATCATGCTCTCGGATTTCGACCTATCCCTCCGTTGTTCGGTTAACCCGACTCTAGTTAAGTCGACACCGGGACAAGGAGGCAACAATATAGGAGCAAATGGTAGTGGTATGGTGGAGGATGACAATGTGGTGCATACTAGTAGTAGTCAAACATCGAACTTTTTTCCAAGAATCTTACCTTCAAAAAAGAACAGGAAAACAAAATCAGATTTTGGATTCCTTGTAGGAGGGCAACTGCCAGAGTTCATGGCCGAGCCAACAAATGTTCGGTCCATGTCGTTCGTAGGCACCCATGAGTACTTAGCACCCGAAATCATACGGGGCGAAGGTCATGGGAGTGCAGTAGATTGGTGGACATTTGGTGTCTTTTTATACGAGTTGCTTCATGGGACGACACCTTTTAAAGGGCAAGGAAATCGCGCTACATTGTTTAACGTAGTCGGGCAACCTTTACGGTTTCCTGAAAGTCCACAAGTGAGCCATACGGCTCGTGATCTAATGAAGGGTCTTCTCGTGAAGGAACCACATAAGCGAATCGCGTATAGGAGAGGCGCAACTGAGATTAAACAACATCCGTTTTTCGAAGGCGTAAACTGGGCGCTTGTTCGGAGTGCTCATCCTCCTCATGTGCCGGAGCCTATTGATTTTAGCCAATTTGCAAGCAAAGACAATCCTGCAGGAGGACCCCAGTCATCTGAAAAGAAGGTCACTGAAAATAGCAAGAGTAGCTCTACTGATCCTTGTTATGCTAATTTTGAATACTTTTAGTCATCAAAACAACAAGATGTACATATTATAAAACCAACTTCACACTTTTGATTGGTTGAAATGAATGTATATGCACTAGATCTTCTTCTTTTTGTTTTGACTAGAAAATCTGGAAGCCGAGAAATATCCAATAACCGTAATAACTGAAAAAATTGAACAAATTATGACAATGATAGTTCGTTTATTATTTATTTTTTCAATAACAAGTTTTTTAGTACCATTATTATTATATATAGGGTAAAGATCAAATAGGAAGTTTCATTTTATATATATAGGGTCCAGAATCTTTGAAGAAAATGAAAGTAGCAGATACCTCTGGATGAAGAAAATTTATATTTGATCACAAAAGGATGAAGTTGTTGTACAAAGTCACTCTGCAATTGATAACCCATGTTCTTTCAAAGCTTGGAAATTTGTGAGGTATTTACATTTGAGATTTTTAGAGAAAATTACCAAAATAGCCAAGAAAAAGTTTGACTTACCAAAATAGCCATTATGAGTATTTGGAGAGGGGCATTACGGATTCAAATGCGCGGAATGCCTCTTTCAAGACCCCTCATGCGTCTTTAAATATGGAAGTGACACGTGTCTCAATGATTAGGTAGACTCCTCCAATGCCTCAGGCAGACTCATCAATGCCTCAGCAGACTCTTGCAATGCCTCAGCAGACTCTTCCAAATATTTTAAGAAAATACTTTAAAATATTTTTAAAAAATACTAAAAATATTTTAAAAAAATATTTTTTAAATTTATATACGTAAGTATTTTAAATTTATATATTTAAAAAATATATATTTAAAAAATATATATTTAAAAAATATATATTTTTTATATATTTAAAAAAAATATTTTTTAAATTTATATACGTAAAGTATTTTAAATTTATATACGTATAGTATTTTTTAAGTATTTTAAAGATATCTTTACGTATATAAATTTAAAATATTTTTTTTAATTTTAAAAAAATAATTTAAAAAATTAATTTAAATATTTTATTAAAGTATGTTTTTAAATTTTTTTATGTATTTTCTTAAAATTAGCCAAGATATCTTTACGTATATAAATTAAAAAAGTAAATTTTTTTTAAATTTAAAAAAAAAATATTTTTAGTATTTTTTTTTAATATTTAAAGTATTTTCTTAAAATATTTGGAAGAGTCTGCCTGAGGCATTGGAGGAGTCTGCTGAGACATTGGATGAGTCTGCCTAATCATTGAGACACGCGTGTCACTTCCATATTTAAAGACGCATGAGGGGTCTTGAAAGAGGCATCTCGCGCATTTGAATCCGTGATGCCCCTCTCCAAAGACTCATGATGTGACAATTTTGGTAAGTCAAACCTTTTATTGGCTATTTTGGTAATTATCTCTTTACATTTTACTTCCTTTTCATCGTCATTCCCTATTATTTTTTGTAAGACTTTCTTTGGAAATTATATGTGGTATCACCAACTCATTTGTCATTATTGCGTTTTATAGATTTCATGATTGAATTATTATTTTTATGTTGAGTTTTTATAGTTTTTGGGTGAAAACAATACTTTTCTAAAAATACAAAATGGCAAAATGACAATAAAAAACACATGAGCTCCTGTAGGTTATTAATATTTTTATTGTCTTATTGCGTTTTATCGATCCTGGAGAGTCCCTTAAAACTTCCATTCCTGAAGGTTATTTACATGAGTTGGATAGGGGATCACGACCCATACAAAAACCTGCCACCATATTGTTTTCGTCATGAGACAGTTGAGTTGGTATCTTTAGAAAAGTATTATTTTTGTAGTTTTTGGGTGAATTGCATTTTACGCTATCTTAGTTTTTAGTAGCTTAGTACATTTTTTTGTTTTGTTTTTAGTTCATTGCGTTTTAGAAAAAAAAAAACGCAATTTTTGTGTTTTTAGTCCATTACGTTTTAGAAGAAGGACATTTCACTAGTGTTTTTAGTGAATTGCGTTTTAAAAAAAAAAGACATTTCTTTGTGTTTTTTGTCAATTGCGTTTTAGAAACAAGACATTTTTTGTGATTTTTGTCCATTACGTTTTAGAAACAACACATTTTTTACGTTTTTTTGTCTATTGTGTTTTAGAAACAACACATTTCCTTGTGTTTTTTGTCCATTACGTTTTAGAAAAAACACATTTTTATGTGTTTTTGTTTCATTGCGTTTTAGAATAAAGACATTTATTTGTGTTTTTTTATATACTGCGTTTTAGAAAGAAAAAAAAAACATTTTTTGTGTTTTTAGACTATTGCGTTTTAGAAACAACATATTTCTTTTGCGTTTTTTAATCCATTGCATCTTAAAAACAAGACATTTCTTTGTGTTTTTTTGTCAATTGCGTTTTAGAAAAAAAATTCATTTTTTGTGTTTTTTGTCCATTGCGTTTTACGCATCTGGGTTTTCAAGATTTTTTTCAAAAATATAGCAATAGTACTCGTTTTAAAGATTAAAAAACGCTCGCTTTTTGGTGCAATTTTTATAAAAAAAAATAATCTCGTAAGAAAGAGTTATTGGTGTTTTAAAAATGGGGGAATTGGAGTAGAGAGAAACTATTGTCTTGGATGGACTAGAATACCCCTGAAGAATCCCACGCGCCTCCTTTTTTGTTCAATTCTATCCATTTAATCTTAGCCCTTGATTACACAATAGATGGTTTCCTACCCAAGTAAACTTCCTAGTATATCCTAACCCATATACACACACATATACTAGGTTATGGCCCCCGTGTTACAAGAGTTGATTAATGAAAACGATATAATTTATTATTTGTAAATACTTATTGTTTTCAATCTACTCTTGATAGTTTTGAACGAACATACATGATTAATTCATAAGTTGTCACTAATAACATTGAATTTCATGTGACAAACCTCCTAAAATTACAAAATAAAAAAACAAAGTCATCAAAATTCACACCAACAAAACTTGGGAAAAGTTGAATTAAAGAAACATACAACTATTTTGATTCTCTTTTACTTACTTTTACTACTTTGTGTGCGTTACCTATTAAAAAAAAAGTCATGGTATCAATACATGCATCTCAGCCCAATGGAAATCACCCCATAACGTAATAAATGTCCCCATCTTATTTCTTTTATTATATAGATTTGTTAAAAACTGGACCAGTTTGTATTTATATATATAATATATCAACAAGGACTCCCAATGACTCAATGGGTGTCTTATTTATTTATTGGGCTAAGTTATTCTACAAAGGCTCCTATAAATAAGAAATGTATAAAGACATAATGGATCGCACAAGATGACACAATTCGAGCAAAATATAACACAATACCGAAAAATATAACACAATGTCGAGGAAAAAAGACACAATGAGTCACAAAAAAGACACAATAACGCAAATATAAAAAAGACACAATGATAATAAACAAAAGTTTTAAAATTTACAACCTATAAATCCAAAAGTAAAAACCTAAAATCTCACATCATAGAATCCGATGAGACGGTTTCGATGCCGCTTGAATGAGGTCAATCGGAGTTCGTTTGATACCCTTTATACAACTTCTTATTTTTAGGAGATAATTCGCCACGTAGGAACATGAATGGAAAGCAATACCACCCCTTCCCTAATCCACCATGGTTTGCATTGATTAAACCATGGCAACCATGGTCCCCCTTTCCATTTTTCAAGTAATCATTTCCCTTTTTTTAGACAAAGATAAATTAAAATAAATAAGGAGATAGTGGCTTGGGTCATGACCACACCCTTAAGGTAGTAGTTTTGAATTGTAGATTAGAGGTGGGTGACATGTCACTGACATGGAAGCTTATGGTGATCCTAAGGGTCATGACCACACCCTATAGCCTAAGCATAAAGTAAAATTTTAAGTTAGGAACCATGTTTGTATAAAAAAAAGTAATATAATCCCTATCAATATCTAAATAATACCATATTTATATGATTATTCATGCTAAATATAAACGTTTTTTAATTGTTACTATGAATAACTTTTGACTAAAAAAACAATTTATTTGATCCAGTCGTTTTGAAATAACTGATGAATCCGGTCAGTATAATTCATTTAAATTGTGATCACTTATCTTTTTATGATCATCTATAAAAAGAATTAAGAGGGAAAATCCAACGAAAGTCATCCTATAACGTGAGAAGTGTCCCCTGTTTGATTTACTTTATTATATAGTATAGATATAGATAAAGATATAGATAGAGAAGTTGTTAGCTACAAAAGCTAAAATGACTTGCAGGTGACTTACAAACATAATCACATTTAGTCAACTCGAAGTGGAGGGGCTTGAAGAAGGGGCATGAAGCGACATGTGTCAGGCACGTCGGCGGAAAGGGATTCTTCTTCAACCCCTAAAAAGCGCGGGGTAGGAGGGGGCGTGGAAACTGTTGTTTTGTTTTTTTTTTAAATTTAAACTTTATTTAAAAACAAATTAATTAAATTAAACATAGAAATTTATATTAATCAAACCCATGGTTGTAAAGTCGCTAGATGCTCCCTAGTCGATCGACCAGGGAGTTAAAAGTACTTGGCTTAGACGGAGAGTACTGGCGGTGTACCCAGGCATGTTAAATTATAAATAATTAGTTTTTTTGGAAATTATATATATGTCAAATATCATATATTCACTAATATTTATAAAGAAAATAAATGAATATCAATATAAATAAAAAATACATGTTCAAATAGTAAACTATTTCAAAATTGATATGCATTCCTTTAAAAATAATATTCATTCTTTAATATGATAGCCATAAGAATTATGTTAATTTTTTTAAGTTAAACTATGCCCGAGTTGACCAACTAGATCTTATTCTGAACAAGGTTGATCGCGTTTGCTATAAAATTCACGTCCGTTTAATCCCCTAGCTTCATCACTGATGTCCTCGTTATTTGATTGCGTCTCCTCCCTATAGTACTCGCAAATTGCGCATCCTTTATCCTCCAAAATCATGTTTATAAAATAAACCATGCGTAGATCACATTTCTAACTTTAAATTTTTCCATAATCCAACATAGCATGCTCAAGATGCAAAACGCCAAAAGCTCATTCGATGTCTTTTTGTGCCACCATTTGAGCCCCATTAAATTTGTTCTCTTTTCATCTAACGTTGTACCCAGTGTAAATGATTTTACAAACACACCATATTCAGGGTAAATTTGATCTATTAGATAATAACCTATTCGTACTCCACCCTATTTACAAAAAAAAAAAGCCTTCGGTCTGTGAGTGCATATGTATATCGCTTCCGTCAATCACGTATCGTAGCTAAATAGATGAGACAAGACAAGGTGCTGAAGTATTCAAACATAATCTAGTCAGTCCGCACGGATGGACATATCTAGATCCGCACGGATGGGCTTTTGCAGGTTCGAACGCATGCGCCATATTAGGGCTGATGTCATCATGTTCATCCGCGCAACCAGGTTTGCTCTAAGAGTTGATCCGCACCAATTCCTCATCCGCGCATGTATTGTAGATCCGCACTTGATATGTTCATTCGTAAATATGTTAGTGAGGATGGACCTTGCCTATAAATAGGAGATGATGTCTTGTTCATTTGTATCTTTGAGTGACAAGAGTGGGGAAACTTTGTCAGTTTGTTTTCACGGTTTTGTATTGTTCAACAATCAATAGAAAACAACTTATAATTAGCTTGTTCTTGTCTGATCCACTCTCGTACTTGGATTCCGCACAAGATACGAGATCTACGCAATCAACGGTGTATCGGAATCGATCCTAACACGATCTCACAAGTGGTATCAGAGCGGGAGATTGATTGCAAGGACTAAAGATTCAAGAAACAAGCTGAATTCATCCAAATTAGAGCTAATTTCTTCATATTCTACTAATTCTTCTTCTATTCGTTCTTTTTCAAGTTTAAAACATGGATTCACGATGAATTCACGGTTAAAAACGTCTGATTTTTGAACAAATTGTGCGAAAATCAGTTTTAAACAATCCTTCAAAGTTTTAGATCTTGATTAAAGCTAAATCATTGAAATTTTTTGAAAAATCATCAAACTTGAAAACATGTATTCGTTGATTAAGTATTCACGGATCTAGAAAGCTTGATTCGCACGAATCTAGGTTGATTTTGAGCAGATTTTGTTAAGTCATACCCACGGATCTACACCTAGTTGATCCGCGCGGACCTAGTCAAAAGCATGTTTATTGTTGTTGTAAGTTCGTACGAAACGAGGATCTCCATCCGCGCGAATCAACAAAATTGCCCATCCGCGCGAATCTAGAATGCAGAGTTTGTTTAATTTTCAAAGTCGTTTGATACGTTTGTTTGTTTGCAGGTGACTCACAAGTGCTAAAAAAATCATGGAATAAGAGTTTTATAACGAGTTCTATAACCCTTTTACATCTAAAATAACATCCATACCAAAGAACATCTCTAAGGCTATTTCGGAAAGTTTGAAAAATGATAGTTTGAAACAGAGAAGAAATCATCGACAAACTGATCGAGGCATTACCTCATGTAGATGATTGGAAAACATTTGTCATGTTACTAAAAAAACGACGTAAAGTTTGATGAAATCACCTTGGAGACGTTGATAGGGAAGCATGAGGGACATGAGTTGGAGCTTCAAAAGCAGAATAAAATGAGCAGCTCAAACTATCAGCAAAATGTGAATCTTTATTACAGAGGAAACATGTTATCAACCAATCAACCGTCGAAGATTGGTACTGCTTATAGTGCTGAAAGCTCAAAAGTTTCACCAAAAGGTAGTTCAAGTTATGATTCTGGATATCATTCCTCTTCAGCATCAAATAAAGCAAATCCCGATGTAATTCAATGCAACATCGCCCTGAATCTGAAAAATTCTCAAAGCATGAATGCTGATGCTGCCAAACAACAGATGGTATTTTTAGCATCTATTCTGGAATCATATGAAAGTCTGGTGGCGGGTAAAATTGGTAACCCAAACATGACGAAGGAAGACTATGACCAGATAGATCCAGAAGAGATGGAGCTCATAGATATTAGATGGTGTATGGCGAGTGTAATCAGGAGGGCTCAAAGGTTTATGGAGATTACCGGGGGATCTTGTCTTGGAGGTCCTGAAACAAAGTTAGGATTTGACAAATCCAAGGTCACTTGTTTCAAGTGCAAGCTGTTGGTGCATGCGTCTGTCGACTTCGTCTTGTATCGAGTCTTGTATATGTATAGATAGATCAGGGCACAAAAAACGAGAAAGTGTGATTTAGGGTAATTCCGCTTGAAATGACAAAGTGTCATTTCAAACGAAATCACTTAGCTAATTCCGCTTGAAATCCACAATGTCAAGTTCAAACGGAATTACTGATTCCGCTTGAAACATGATTCCGTTTGAAGGCGGTTCAAGCGAAATTAGATTCCTATAAATACCTTGTGTCTTGATTTCATTTGTAACTTTTCCGGTTTGAGCCACGAAGTGCTGCCGAAGTGTCGTCTTGCTGTAAATCGTTATCAAATCAATAATACGACAGTTTAAAGTGATATTCTAGCTGAATTGACCTCAATACGTTTGTTTCCGCCTTTCGTATTGAGAAAAACTTTTCTGATCGACTCGTTTGGATCACAACTCGATCATGCAAGTGGTATCAGAGCTCAAGAAGAAGAGTTCTTACCAAATCAGTTGAAAATTCTGATTTCTACACCTTCTTTTTCAAAATCTACAACTTTTCACGGTCAAAATGTTCTGATTTTTACACATTATACTCGGAATAGTGTTTTAGCTAATCCTTGTGAAAATTGGACTTTAATTCGATCTAAAACAAGTAAAATCTGTAATTCCGTTTCAAAATCAACGCAAGAATGATGACATCAGCAGCAGTTCAAACGGAATTAGTCCCTAATTCCGCTTGAAACTGGTATTTCGCTTGAAAACAGTATTCTGCTTGAAAAGTTCTGTTGATTTCGTTTGAAACGTGCTATTCCGCTTCAATCTGGTATTCCGTTTGAAAAAGGTGTAAGTTCAAGCGAAATTAGGTATTCCGCTTGAAAAGGTATTTCGCTTCAAAGGAGATTTCGTTTGAACGAGCTGATTCCGCTTGAACTGGGATTTCGTTTGAAAGGGAATATTTCGTTTGAATTTGTGTAATTTCGTTTGAAAGGAATTCCGCTTGAGATTGTGATTACGTTTGAAAACGCTGTTTGACAATTTCTTGAAAACCGGATCATGGAAGAGGAATTTTACAACGCATTCGCTACCCCGGTTACCCCGATTACTCTTGCACGGAACACGATGTTGGAAAATGAAACGGGGACTATGCAAAAACCGCCTAAGCTCATGAACATTGAGGAGTATAAAGGTTGGGAAGGACGTTTTGAAAACTGGGTACAAGAAAATTATTTGGATGCTTGGGAATGTGTTGAGACGAAATATGTTAGACCGGTGACTGATGATGAAGAGATTATTGCTATTAAAGATCTGAGTGCTGAAAATAGAAAGAAATACAAAGATGAAAAAATGATGTTAAGTCTACTACAACAAGCTGTGAAAGAAGATATCTTGGTCTTATTGCAACACAATAGAACTTCTTATTCAATATGGAAAGCTTTAAGATCAAAGTTTGTTGGAAGTCAAGAGATGGTTAAAAACAAAAGTCATTTTTGAAGAAAGAGTTTGATCTATTTCGTGGGTTGAAAAATGAAAGCACAAAGCAAATCATTGAAAGATACTGCAATTTGTTAGCCAACATGAAGAGATTGAGCATTGACAAAGATAATGAAGAGTTGATCGAAAAATTGGCTGATGCGTTGCCATATGAAACTTGGGGTACATATCTCATGATGTTGAGGAACAAGAAAGGTTTTAGCAGTCTGACACTGAGTAAATTCATTGAAAAAATTGAGGCTCAGGAGATGGAACAGAGAAAGATTTCAAGAATGAAAGATTTCGATGGTGAACAAGACATTGGGCTTTACTACAAAGCAGGGTTGAATGATAAATCCACCAATATGTCACCGAAGGTTGAGACTGCATTCAATGCAAAAAGTTCATCAGGAAGTTCATCCAAAGGATCAAACAGCAACACAAGTTTTTCATCATATCCATCATTTGATCCGAACATTTCAGCAACAAAGAATGGCAAGAAGCTACAATGCAATATTTTACTGAATTTGGAGAATGATCAGGATTATTCCGAAGAAGTTGCTAAGAGTCACATGTCTTTGTTGGGAACTGTGTTGGAGTCGTATGGAAGTTTTGTGGCAGGTCGGATCGGGAATCCAATGCTTACAAAAGAGGATTACGATCAAATAGATGCTGAAGAGTTGGAATTAATGGATATAAAATGGTGTTTGGCAAGTGTGTTGAGGAGAGTCGAAAAGTTTAAACAAATTACGGGAAGAGATGATTTCCGTGATGCAAATGTTTCTACTTTAGGCTTTGATAAATCTAAAGTCACTTGTTTTCGTTGCAGGGAAAAAGGACACTTCAAGAGGGAGTGCAAAAACCGCGAAGCAAGTGGAGCTCAAAATCCGTTCAACAACAACAATGATTACTATTGGAAATCGATTTATCATCAAGTTGCTCAACAACAACAAGAACCACAAGTGTCACATGGTAGGAAAGTAATCGAAGAATCATCAAAGAGAGCTTGTATTGTGAATCAAGAAGATCAGAAATCATCGAAAGGTTTCAGTTGGGACAAATATATCTCAGCTGATAATAAAGCATGCCTGATAAACCAAGATGATGAAAAGTTACCAGAAGGATTTAACTGGGAAGGTTTTACTTGGGATGATTATGATCCAAACAAAACTTCACATCACAAAGCTTTTGTCGCTCGAGTTGAAGAAGATAGTGATGATGATAAAGAGTATTATGCAAGAAGAATGGCAGCTCATTTGAAAATGATGGCAGAAAGTGATAGTGAAGATGAAAAAGCTAAAAAGAAAAAGAAAAAAAGTCAAAACACCAGGCAGCAGTGATGATGAAGAAGTACCTGTGGTAAAGAAGAAGTTAAAAGATATTCCAAAGTTCAAAGTTGATGCAGAAGCTAATGCTAAAAATGTTCCGGTGATTTGTGAAAATTGTGAGATTATGAAAAAGAAAAACAGCGAATTGATTAACAACATAAACAGGTTGAAGGAATCATACGATGTTCTGAACAAAGCAATGAATCAGTACAATCAATCAAGCGAAGAACAAGCAACAGCAATGAAGACACTTCAAGGAGCTTTCATGATAAAGCAGAAAGTGGTGAACAACTATATTGAGAAGTGTGCTGTTTTGGAACAAAAACTGGAAACTCAAAGAATTGAAACTGAAAGAGTTAATCGATTGTTGAAAAGTTACTCATGTACTTCTTATGTCATTGACAGGATTTATCCAACTGTTGAAGGGATGAAGGCATTTGAAGATGATGAAATAACTGAAGAACAGAAGGTATCTGAAGAAAAGACTTCTAAAAAGAAGAAAGAAAAGAAGAAGGATACTGAAATGAAAGATTCTGGTAAGAAACAAGGTGTCAGTTACAACAAGTGTCCACCCCCGCTTGAAAATGGATATTCTCTGAGAAATCCAAATTCAGAAAGAGTCGAAAAGGCAACAAATTTACAGTGGGAGTCGGAGTCTTCAGTTAATCTGCCAGAAAACATTGATGTTACATTTATATCGTCTGACACTGATCAACAATCTCAATTGATGAAGAAAGTAGTGGATCATGTGTTAGATAACTATGAAACTGAGGAGTCAAAGTCGGAATCAAACTCAGAGTCAAAGTCTGACAAGTCAAAGTCGGAGTCAAACTCAGAGTCAAAGTCTGACAAGTCAAAATCAACAGTCAAACAGGGCAAAAGAGTTTACAATAAAGAATTCCTGTTATCAAAATCTAATTTGAATGACGAAACATTTAAAGTGGCTTATACTTTGAATGATTCTGACAAATTATATTCTGATAAGGAATTTCCAATAAGAGGTATTAAACCTGAACTTATCAAAAAGGTCTTCAAACTAACAGAAATTAGTATTTCTGAAATAAAAGATGTAAATCTTAATGATAAACCTAAAAAATAAACCTCAAGAGTTCAACAAAGAGAAAACAAGAAAAAGAGTTACAGTTCTGGTTCTGGTTATCGAAAGAAACTAAACCATAACGGTAATTTCAAAAAGAAAGGATTAGGTTTTATTCCATCAGAAAATCAGAAAAATGAAAATTATGTTCGAGATTTTAAATCCAAAATGATATTTGTTTCAGGTACATCATCTGAAGAAGAAAAAGAAAATCTATTCAGAAATCAGTCAAACAAAGAATTCCTTGCGAAGAAGCAAGAAGAGATGAAGACTGCTGATCAGATGAAAGAAACGAGAACCTGTTTCCAATGCAACACTGTTGGTCATATTGCCAATAATTGTTCCAAGGCAATAAAATCAAAACAGGGAGTTTCTCTTAATCTAAGAGATAAAGAGGTTGTGTTTGAACCACCAATTGAGAGAACTAAACTTTTCAAAAATTCAAAATTTGAACTTGGTGAATGTTCAAACAGGTTTTACAAGAAAAGGGCAAATCTTGACAACCAAAAATGGGTTGTTAAGAAATCAGAGGATAGTTCTAGCAATGATTCTGATTCGTCAAAATCAGAGGAGCTATCTTCTGGCGATGAATCTGATTCCACAAAGTCAGAGGAGCCACAATTTGAGGTTAAAAGTGAGAATTCAGTTCCTCCAATGGATGATGCAAATTTTCCACCATTGAGGGCTGAAAATTTTAAACAAAAACTTGGTAAAATTGAGATTTCAAATCAATTTTTCTCAGAAAAGAAAGAATTTGATGTTGAAAAGGCCTTTAATTCTAAAGTGAAACACATTTTTGGAAAAATGGTTAATAGAAAGGTAAAGGGAGTTAAAGAATTTTACGAGAAGAAAATGAAGAAACCAGGTAAGGTTGTTTCGTCCCAGGTTTGTGACTGGGATGGTACCTACTATGAACAGTAAAAATCTGGACTTGCCGGAGCTCCCAGGTTGGTAAGAGTGTAGCAGGAATCGGCATATTTCTTGAGAAATTCACGTTGGTGATATTTCGGCTTACAAATGATTAATCAAGGTCATTAGGTTGAACTTGATTAGATCATTCTTACAAGTGGTATTTTGAGAAACAAAGTGATGAGTTTATCCCCAAACCTACAAATGGTAAAATCAATCAACAAAACTTGATTAAAACCATTTGATTAAAACAAACTTAAGTGTTTTGAAATCACAATGGGAAAATAGTTTGTTATAAGGGGGAGTTCTGATTGTTTATGCCAAGTGGATGGCGAATTGAAGTGATTCGATATCAGTTGTCAATTTATTTGTACAGTTTGTTTTCAAATTTCTTTTAAATGTGTTTGCATTTTAGGGGGAGTAAGAATTTCAGAAAATCCAAAAACATTTGAAAATTTGAAAAAGACAAAAACATGATAAAATGCAAAAATGAGTTTTGGTGTCGAAAAGAGGAAATGATAGTACATCAGTAGACAGTTACAGTATGCTAAAGAAATGTAATGTTTAAATAGCGTTTAAACGGTCTCACTGATGATATGCCGATAGGTTTTTACACATTTAGTAAACTTTTTCGGGATATAAACTTAATTTCAAACTTGCTTATTTCGTGGGGAACACTACTTGGATATATAGGTAACCCCTGAAATCTCGTTTGAAGGATCCCTCTTTCTGAGATACTAGGTCTTTATGCTCAGTGATATCTGGGGTATTATCTCGAGACTTCTGATTTTGCGGAAACAATGGCCTAGTCCCCGGAGAATACATTACGCTTGCTTGAAATATAGCCTACCCTCAGCATAAAAAATGATGAAACATTGCAAAATGCAAATCATGTGCTGTTGTAAAAAATATCCTCTAAAGGGGACCCACCAAAAGTCGAAGCCGTCATCTCTCTGCTGAACGGAAGTTCTGACCTGAGCTCTCACGGTTCTTCGCATTTAACCCCTTACAGATATCATCTGTCGTATACTCACCTGTAAGACTGAATATTGGGATCTGGATACGGGAGTATATTCAAGAAGTGGGACACATGAATGAGTTTAAGTTCTTAATTCACCTAATTCATATCCTGAATCAGTTGAAATTTGTGTGAAAATTTAAGTGGATCAGTATATCGGCAATCTAAGTGAATTGTTTAATACGTAATGTGTAACTAAGCTCAACGGTACTTGTGACTTGTCAAAAACTGATATGATCCTCTTACACAAACTCACAAAAATATTGTCTGTAAATATTTCTTTATTGCATTTTATTTCATTCAAAAATCCAAAAAGATTTTAGTGTGTTTTAGAATAAAATTTTAAAAAAATTCAAAAAGATTTTCGACAACTGGTGTTGAAGAGCTGATTTTCAAAATTCCAAGTGTTAAACATGATGACAATTGGGTTGGGAGAATGTGTTTTGAAAGGAAAAATGATAATTTTTGCAAGTGGTTCATCAGAGATTAATATTGTAAAATCATTGTTTGAATATCTTATCCACAAGTGGTCATCATACTTTATAAATGCTAAATCATTTGTGAAGTTGATTTTTCAAGTGGTAATCAAAATATACATTTGTAAAATTTTAAATTTGTGAAATTTATTTTTGGGTAGAGATTTGTGCAGGTAATGGTAGAGCCAGGAATTGGTCCTAAACCTGTGGAAAGAGTGTGAGCCAGCTCTCGGTCTTGTGAACCAGTGAAAGCCAGACTACGATCCCAGTTACTGAGATGGGGAGTCTGAATGACAAAGAGTCAGGTTCTGATCTTGAGAGTCTGTTGGTGATGAAAAGAGAAGAGAGAAGCTTTGAGGATGCTTACAGTGTCAGATACTTCAAAGAGTTCAAGAGGACTGATAAAGACTGAAGATGCAAAGACTCGACACTTTAAGACTCGTCAACATTCGAGGGGGAGTCTGTTAGTGCATGCGTCTGTCGACTTCGTCTTGTATTAAGTCTTGTATATGTATAGATAGATCAGGGCACGAAAAACGAGAAATGTGATTTAGGGTAATTCCGCTTGAAATGACAAAGTGTCATTTCAAACGAAATCACTTAGTTAATTCCGCTTGAAATCCACTGTTAGTGCATTATGTCTGTTGACTTCGTCTTGTATCAAGTTATGTAATGAGATAGGATAGGATAACCAGTGCACGGGATACGAGAATCTGAGTTTAGTGAATATTAAGGTGATTCCGCTTGAAAGTGTCAAGGACAAGTTCAAGCGAAATCAACTTAACTGATTTCGCTTGAAACTGCCATGTCCATTTCAAGCGGAATCTCATCTACTATATATAGGTGCACTTGTTATTTCATTTGAAAGGGGTTCGGATTTGAGTAGCGAAGCTTTGCCGGATTGTCTCCAGGTTGTAAATCAGTATCATATCAATATAAGAGAAATTTAAATTGAATCGAGTGTCCGTTTCATTGATTCCGCCTTTGATTCGGATAAACAACTCTTCTGATCGACTCAGTCAGGTCGTACAACGATCCTACAAGTGGTATCAGAGCACAGGAGGAAGAGTTTAGCTCGATTGCATCAGTTTTCTGACTTCTACACCTTCTTTTTCAATCTGAACAAGATTTCATGGTCAAAATGGATTGAATTTTTCACCGAACATGCAAAACAATATTATAACAAAGCCTTGAAAGTTTGAGACCAAAATTCAGCTTAAAAATAACAAAATTGGACCAAAAACCAGATTCCGCTTGAACGAACAATATGATTTCGCTTGAAGATTATAGCTGATTTCGCTTCATATTGACATTTCGCTTGAAATTAGCATCTGATCTCGCTTGAATCAGTGATTTCGCTTGAAAGGAATCAGTCATTTAACTTGAAAGTCCAGATTTCGCTTGAAGTTTTGATTTCGCTTGAAGTGTCATTGTTTGATTTCTCTTGAACTTGTTAGTCTAGTGATTTCGCTTGAAGTTGTTTAGTCAAGAGATTTCTCTTGAAGTCTTATTCCGCTCCAACAAGAGATTTCGCTTGAAAGAGGATTTTTCATGTCGAGATCATTTCACGTCAACCGAGTGTCAGTCTATTTCAAGTTGTTTGATATTGTTTGTATTGATTGTGTTTGTTTGTTTGTCTCCAGGTGATTCAAGATATACACGGTACAAAAATCAAAACACAATTTGAAGATGTCAGGATATAGTGATTATGATATTTGGTGGAGGATAGATTATGCGAGATGGGAAATTTAAAAATTTAGAGAACCATTCAAAGAAGCCCAGAGAGCCAAAAGATGGAATGACGAATTGGAATGTTACATGGATCCACAGGGTAATCCGGTTGTTGACCCATCAAAGGTGGATTTTGATGCAGTAACAAATTTGTTTCCAAATCAGGGTACTTTCAACACAAGAAGGTTATCTGATAAAGGATATTTGCCGGATTTGTTGAACAAAATAAAAGAAATTTGTGAAGCAAGTCTACCAAAGGTGGTAGAAATGAAGAAGAGAAAAGAAGAAGAGTTGAAAAGGCTGGTAGAAGAGGTGAAGATTAATGCAAAGCTTGCTGCTGAAGAAGAACAGAAGATTGAAGAAGAACGAAAGGTTGAAGAAGAACAGAAAGTGGAAGAAGAAGAGAAGAAAGTAGAAGATCAGAAAGTTGAGACAGAAGAATCATCGGTACTGAAACAGACTGAGGTAAATGAATCTTCTGACTTGTCAAATGCTGAAATTGTTGATAAAAATCAGAACAAGTGCAGGAATTGCATAGAAATGTGCAAAGCCTGTATTGAAAAAGATGAAATAATCAAAACAAAAGATATTAAAACAAACAAACTTGAAAAAGTTTTCAAAATAAAATGTAAAGAAATGATTGAAAAAGAAGAAATTTTGAAACTAAAGGTTGAAAAGCTGACACAGAAGTGTCAAGATCTTGAAAAGGATAATGATGTGTATAGACAAATGTGTACAGCAAAATGTGTTGATTGTGTTGAAAAAGAAAATAAGTTTCAATATTTTCAAAAAGAGTATGATGATTTGAAGAGGTCGAGTCAGAGAGTACAAGAAGCTTATGATACTTTGAAGAGCCAAGTCAAATGTTTTGACCAAAGATTGTCTGAAACTTTAATAACTAAAGAACTGTATGAGAGAAAGTTTAAAGAAAAGCAACTTGAATTAAACAAGTGTGTTGACGAAGTTGCTAATCTCAAACAAGTTCTGGCTGAAAAAGAAAAGGTTGTTACCAAACTTCAAAGTTATCATAACTCTTCGTACATTCTCGAACAAATTTTCAACATCACACCAGATGACAAAGATACTGACAAGAATAAAAAATGTATTGGTTCAGAATTTCATCAGGTACCACCACCATTGAGAAACAATTATACTATTTATGATGAGGAAAAGGTGGCAAAAGGTCTGAACATAGTTGACCAATTACCTGAAAGTATCGATGTGACTTACACCAAATCTGATGAAGCTGATGATTCAGAGGTGATAAGTAAGGTTGTTGATAGCATTCTGAAAGATGAGTCTACAAAAGGTAAGTCTGAATCACAGGATGAAAATGAAGGTAATTTTCATGATGAGTATCTGAAAAACATAAAATCTGAGAAAGTTGTGAATGATGATTCAAAAGGATTGGTATATACCATGATTGGATCGGACAAACTATTCTTAGATATTGTATTCCCGATTCAGAATGTGATTTTAGAGAAAATTGATAAAGTTTTTAAGATGGTTGAGATTGAAAAGTCAGAAATTTCAAAATTTGCTGGGAAAAACAAGAAAACTTTTTATAACAAACCTGGTTTCAAGAAGAAAAACATGAAGGCTGGGTTGGGTTATAAAAAGAAACATAATTGGAAGAAAAATGAAGTGCCAAATTCTCAGGCAAAGATGAGTTTTGTTCAAGGAAAAAGTTTTGAAGAAGAGGAAAAACTCAAATTTAGACAACAGTCTAATGAAGAGTTTTGTGATCAAAAGAAAAGGCAACAACCGCAGGTTAAGGATGTTTCAAAAAGAACATGTTTTAAGTGTGATCAATTAGGACATCTTGCACGAAAGTGTCTGAATCTGAAACCTGTGGATGTTGACAAAAAGAAGTCTGAAAATGTTGAGAAAAAGAAATTTGAGAATATGAAACAAAGGTCGACCAGATTTGATTCAAAACAAACTTGGAGGTATAACACAAACAAGTTTGCTTCGAATCAAAATTGGAAATCAGACTCGAGTAAGTTTGGTTCAAGACAGACCTGGAATTCTCACACACCCAGAGTTAGAACAACACAAAGTTGGAAAACATTTGTTGATATGACAAAACCCCAAGAGTTTTGGAAACCAAAAGTTGTTGTTCAAAAACAAAATGTTCAAAAAGAATCACATTTTTACAAAAGAGGTACTCCGAAAGGTCAAACACGGAGTGTTAAGAAACAAGTAACTTTGGTAAATGATAAAAAAATTGAAGTCAAAGTTGAAAAAGTCTTTAATGACAAAGATTTTCCAAAGCTAAATGATGCATATTGTGTTGAAATGCCTAAGGTCCAACAGACCTGGGCTAAATTGTTCAAGTAATTGAATGCTTTGAATGTGCAGGTGCTCAACAAAACCAAAGATTGTGAGAATGAAAACTGGAGCAGCCTGGCACATGGAGAGGAGGAAGAGGCTGCTGGACCCTGTGTTGGTTGAAACAGGGAGTTTAGTTTGATTGTTTTATGTATATAAAAAAATGTTGATTGAATATGCCGAAACCCTCACGGCGGAACAAACATGATTACTTTCACAAGATTGAAAAACGGTTTTCAAACTGTCAAAAATCAATGGGTTGTAAATCATGGGGGTAATTACTGCTTTTCATGTAATTCAGTGCACAGTTAGCAGAAAATGGATGGCGAGACAAAGCTATCAGTATCGGGTTGTCAAATTTTCTTTTAATGATTTTGCATTTTAGGGGGAGAAAAATGTCAGAAAATACAAAAACATTAGAAAATTTGAAAAAGCCAAAAACATGATAAATTCAAAAATTGAGTTTTTGTGTAAAAAGTGGAAATGATAGTACATCAGTAGACAGTTACAGTACGCTAAAGAATTGGAAAGTTAAAATGTGTTAAACAATCTCACCGTGGATGTGTCGGTAGATTTTTATACATTTAGTAAACTTTTTCGGGATATAAATCTAAATTCAAACTTGCTTATTTCGTGGGGAACACTACTTGGATATATAGGTAACCCCTGAAATCTCGTTTGAAGGACCCCTCTTTCTGAGATACTAGGTCTTTATGCTCAGTGATATCTGGGGTATTATTCCGGGACTTCTGATAATGCGGAAGCAATGGCCTAGTCCCCGAATAATACTTTCTGCATTGCTTGAAATATAGCGCCGCCCTCAACAAAAATGATGAAACAATAAAATTGCTAATCAATGCTGTTGTAAAAAAGATCCTCTAAAGGGGACACACCTAAAGTCGAACCATCATCTCTCTGCTGAACGGAAGTTCTGACCTGAGCTCTCACGGTTTCGCATCTAACCCCTTACAGATATCATATAGGTATACTCACCTGTAAGACTGAATATTGGGATCTGGATACGGGAGTATATTCAAGAGGTGGGACACATGAATGAGTTTAAGTATTTAAAACACCTAATTCGTATCCTGAATCAGTTGAAATTTGTGTGAAAATTTAAGTGGATCAGTATATCGACAATCTAAGTGAATTGTTTAATTCTTATTGTGTAACTAAGCTCAACGGTACTTGTGACTTGTCAAAAACTGATATGATCCTCTGACGCATACTCAAACAAAAATATTGTCTGTAAATATGTTTGTATATATTTCTTTACTGCTTTATATTTTCTTTAAAATACAAAAAGATTTTGATTTCTGTTTTATTTTCGACAACCAATGTATGAAATGCTGAGTGTCAAAATCTAAGTAAGCTGATTGTGTTTCTGAAAATAAAACAAGTTCTTTAATTTGAAACTTGAATTTAAAAATCAAAAATTTCAAAAAACAGTCTGTGATATCTTCAAGGTCATTAGTTTGAACTTGGATGATTAACTGTGGGGATTTTGGATACTTGATACTGCCAAATTTGTAAAGATTGTTGATAAGGGGGAGTGATTTAAGGGAATTTGAATTGCCAGTTTACGATTTCTGGAAAATTGGAAGTTTAAAATGTTGTTACTTATAAACGTATGAGTATTGCAGGTTATGTACCAAACTACGATCCTGAAAGCATAGTCTAAGGGGAGTCTGAAGACGATCTCAAAGCAAGGGGGAGCTTGTAATCGGAAAGCTAGGTGTCGATCCCAAAGCACGGAAGCTTGACGAAAGGGGGAGCCTGAAGCTGATGGAAGAAGAGAAAGATTGATGGATGCATACAGTGTTAGAAAATTTGGAAAGAGCTTGAAGACTGATCAAGACTGAAGAGGTGTCATGATAAAGACTAGACACTGAAGACTTCGTCAACATCCAAGGGGGAGTCTGTTAGTGCATTATGTCTGTTGACTTCGTCTTGTATCAAGTTATGTAATGAGATAGGATAGGATAACCAGTGCACGGGATACGAGAATCTGAGTTTAGTGAATATTAAGGTGATTCCGCTTGAAAGTGTCAAGGACAAGTTCAAGCGAAATCAACTTAACTGGTTTCGCTTGAAACTGCCATGTCCATTTCAAGCGGAATCTCATCTACTATATATAGGTGCACTTGTTATTTCATTTGAAAGGGGTTCGGATTTGAGTAGCGAAGCTCTGTCGGATTGTCTCCAGGTTGTAAATCAGTATCATATCAATATAAGAGACATTTAAATTGAATCGAGTGTCCGTTTCATTGATTCCACCTTTAATTCGGATAAACAACTCTTCTGATCGACTCAGTCAGGTCGTACAACGATCCTACATCCACAATGTCAAGTTCAAACGGAATTACTGATTCCGCTTGAAACATGATTCCATTTGAAGGCAGTTCAAGCGAAATTAGATTCCTATAAATACCTTGTGTCTTGATTTCATTTGTAATTTTTCCGGTTTGAGCCACGAAGTGCTGCCGAAGTGTCGTCTCACTGTAAATCGTTATCAAATCAATAATACGACAGTTTAAAGTGATATTCTAGCTGAATTGACCTCAATACGTCTGTTTCCGCCTTTCGTATTGAGAAAAACTCTTCTGATCGACTCGTTTGGGTCACAACTCGATCCTGCACAAGCAGAAAGGACCCTTCAAGAGAGAGTGCTCAAACCGGCAATCAGATAAAAGTGTGAATCCATTCCATGACGACTACTACCGAAAAGCAATTTATTATCACACCAATGAACAACCTCCAAAGATGAATCTAAAACAGATTGGTGAAGGTTTGTCAAAAAAGCGAAAACAAGCTTTGGTAGTAACTCAAGAAGACGAGGGATTTAATTAGAATAAATACATTCCAAAAGAAAAGCATGCATTGGTTGCTAAAGTGAAATCTGTTCAAGTAAGAGAGAAAACTTTGAGAGGAAGACAAATTGCATGTATCAAATTGGATGAAATGTCTGCAGCTTTTGAAGAAGCTAAACGAACAGGTAGATGGGATGAGAAGAGAAAATGCTACACAGATCCTAAAGAAAATCTGGTGGTAGATTCAAAAAGTGTGGATTTTAAAGCACTGCTTGATGTCATTCCTACTGCTGGAGAACTTTACATGAAGAAATTTGAAGATAAAAACTACGTTCCAAACATGGAAAAGCGAAAAAGAGAAGTGATGCTTGCAAGTTTGAAAAAGAAAGAAGAAGTCATTGAGAAAAATGTTGAGAAGATGGTTGAGAAGTTGAAGAAGACGGCCAAAGAAGCCAGTGATGAAACTCAACAAAAGATTGATAAGGATCAGAAGAAGTGCCAGAAAATGTTGAGGTACAAATTCAAACTGAATCTTCTGAATTATCAAATAAGGATAAATCAATGGGTAATAATGAAATTGGTAAACAATCTGAAAAACAAAATGAAACACAGTGCAGGAAATGCATGGAAACATGCAGTGCTTATACTGAAAAGGATGAAAACTTAAGATCCAGAAATGTTGAATTTACTAAAATCGAAAGAGTTTTCAAAGAAAAATGTAAAGAAATGTTTGAAAATGAAAATATTTTGAAAAAAAGAAGAAGAGCTGACACAAAAATGTAATGTTCTTGAAAAAGAAAATGAGATTTTGAAACAAAAGTGTTCAGCAGATAGTGAAAAATGTTTACATAAAGAAAATGCGGTTCAAGAAATGAAAAAAGAATATGATGTAATGAAAATTTCATATCATACAGCAAAAGAAGCATATGAAACTTTGAAAAGTCAAATGAAATGTATTCAAGCTAGATTTACACAATATTCTAAAATGTCAACACTTCTTGAAAACAAATATAAAATAAAACAACAAGTTGTAAATCAGTATATTGATGAAGTTGTTGAGCTTAAACGTAAAATGGCTGAATTAGAAAAAGAAAATAACAAATTACATAGTTATAATGCTTCTTCATATATTCTTGATCGTTTTTTCAACATTAAACCAGATGATAAAGATTCTGAAAAGAACAAAAAGGGAATTGGTTCAGAATATCATCAGGTTTCACCACCGTTTGAGAAAAAGTTTACATTCTATGATGATAAGAAAGTGGCAAAAGCTTTCGACATGGATGATCAATTGCCAGATAACATTGACGTAACTTACTCCAAATCTGATAATGTTGGTGATTCAGAGGTGGTAAGTAAGGTAGTTGAAATCGTTTTGAAAGAAGATTCTACCAAAAATGATAAGTCCGAATTATAGGATGAAGATGAGGAAAGTTTTCATAAAAATTATCTTAAAAATTCAAAATCTGAGATAAATGTGAATGATGATCCAATAATCTTGGCATATTATATGGTTGGATTGGACAAATTATTCTCAGACATTGAAATTCCGATTCAAAATGTGATTGCGGAAAAGATTGACAAAGTTTTAAACCGGTAGAAATCAGAAAGTCTGAAATTGCAAAATTTGCCCGAAAAGCGAGCAAGAAAACTTTTTATAACAAACCTAGCTACAAAAAGAAAAATACAAAAGCTGGGTTGGGTTATAAAAAGAAACAAAATCAAAGGAAAAGGTCTGAAAGGTGACATCTTCAGAAAAAATGAACTTTGTTCACGGAACAAGTTCTGAGGAAGAGAAAGAAATCCGATTTAGTCGACAGACTAATGAGGAATTCTATGCTCAAAAGAAACAACAACAACATGCCAAAGATGTTTCAAAGAAAACATGCTTTAAATGTCAACAAATTGGACATGTTGGTCGTAAATGTCCGAATCTGAAGCCTATTGATATTGAGAAAAAGAAATTTGAGGTTGAGAAACAGAAGTCAATCAAGTTTGAGTCAAAACAAACTTGGAAGCCAAAGACACCCAAATTTGAGCCAAAACAGATTTAGAAACCAAAAGTTGATATTTCAAAGTCAAAACAAACTTGGAAACCATCCAAGTTTGAACAAAAAAAAACTGGAAACCAAAGTATGATTTGTCAAAACGAAACTTTCAAAATGATTCATTATTTTATAGAAGGAATGTTTCAAACGGACAAATTTGGGTGGTCAAGAAACAAAAGATTTATGTTGATGAAAAACGGAAAATCGATTCGACCAAGAAGGTTAAGAATGAAAAAGTGTTTGTTAAAAATGATAAAGATTTTTCGAAGTTGAATTATTCGTATTGTGTCAAAATACCTAAGGTTAAACAGGCCTGGGTTGCTGTATTCAAGTAATTGAGTTAGTTGAATGTGTAGGTGTTCCAAATGTCAACAGAAAGTCAACAAGAGCAGCAGAACAGCCTGACACGGGAGGAGGATTCCTGTGGATGAAACAGGAAGTTTGTTTTTGAATAATAATAATAATAAATAAAACATAAATCAAAAACAAAATAAAACTAGAAAAACATAAAAATGAAAAAAATTGTTTGTTTTTAAATGATAAAATCAAAAATTTTGAAAAAATGTTGAATGAATACGCCGAAACCCTCACGGCTGAACAAACAAAACTTGGTACAACAAGTTCTTTCAAGTGATTAAACAATGTCAAAATCAGTTTTGTGTTGTAAATCACGGGGGTGCTTTATACGATACAGAGCACGTGAAGCAGAAAATGGATGGCGAGATGAAACTATCTACATTGTGTTGTCAAATTTTCTTGAAAATGTTTTGGATTTTAGGGGGAGTAAAAATTTTGAAAATACAAAACCATTTGAAAATTTGAAAACGTCAAAAACATGAAAAAGGCAAAAAGAGTTTTGTGTAAATAGAGAAAATAATAGTACATCAGTAAGACAGTCACAGCATGCTAAAGAAATGGAAAGTAAAAATGTGATAAACGGTCTCACTGATGATATGCCAGTAGGTTTTTACACTTAGCAAATTGATTTCGAGATATAAACCTAAATCAATAACTTTCTTATCTCGTGGGGAACATCTCTCGGATATATGGACTTAGTACTCCAAAATTTTGTTTGAGAGATTGCCTGATTCTGAGATATTAGGTCTTTATGCTTACTGATATCTGGGGTATTATACTTGGTCTTCTGATTTTGCGTCAGCAATGGCCTAGACCTCGTATAATGCTTTTGCGCTTAAAGCTTTCCTTCTGTATAAAAATTGAGAAAATATCGAAAGATATATATCAAGTGTAGTTATAAAGAAGATTCCTAAGTGGAACACACCTTTAAGTCAAGCCTTCATCTCTTTGACTAAACGAAAGTTCTAACCTGAGCTTTCAAGGTTTCGCACTAACCCAGAGACAGATATCATTTAGGTATATTCACCTGTAAGACTGAATCTAGGGAATCTTGATACAAGAGTATATTCTGAGGTGGGACACGCGAATAAGTTAAGTTTATTAAAATACTAAACTCGTATCTTGAATAAATTGAAGTCTGTGTGAAAATTTAAGTGGATCAGTCTACTGACAATCTAAGTGAATCATTTAAAGCTTAAAGTTTATATAGATCTACGGTGCTTGTGTTATGTCATAAATTGATACGATCCTCTGATACAAACTCAAACAAAAATATGTTTGTGAATATTTCTTTATTGCATTTCATTTCATACAAAAATCACAAAAAGATTTTGAGTGTGTTTTAGAGGGTGTTTGGGATTACGTTTTGAAGTGATTATTTGATTATTACGTTTGTAAAACATAAATAATCTAAAAAAGTGTTTGGATGAAAAAGTGATTATCTGCCTCCAAAACGCAGTTTTGGAGAAGCATGTACCTACATGTTTTTTCAAAACGCAGTTTTGAAAACGCAAAATCTAGTTTGAAAACGCATAATCTATTTTAAAAACGCAACACCAAACACCCCCTTAGCATAAACTTTGTAAAATACAAAAAGATTTTGTTTCACGTTATGTTTCAACAATCGATGTTGGAAAGCTGAGTTTCAAAATCTAAGTATGTTGAACATGTCTCAGTAAATAAACAAGTTCATTAAATTGAAACTTGAGGTTTTGTAATGAAAAATCCAAAAACAGTTTGTGAAAATCTCCAAGGTCATTAATTTGGATTTGGTAGATAATCACATAAATCAAGGTCATTAAATTTAACTTGATTATCTGAAAGGGTTAGGAAGTTGGATGCTTTGAACGTCAAATATAGAAGTTATTTGATAGGGGGAGTAGAGCTAGGTAATTCTGGGATTTTACATTGATTAAATATTTGTGCTTAAAAGCCAGATTACAATTCTGGGTGACCTAAAAAGCTATAAATTGTCAAAATATATGTGTTTAGAATCAGGTTACCAATCCTGGACATCTCAAACACATCTTTAACTGTCAAATGCATTTTGTTGAGAGCCAAGTTCTTGATTCTAGAGTGGTTAGAAGTTATCTCAAGAGGTTTGTTTTGTCAAATTTTTTCAGAAAGCCAGGTTTAGATACTGAAAGCTGAAAGCTTAACATAAGGGGGAGCCTGGAGAGAGAGTTTGTCGAAAAGGGGAGCCGAGGAATCAGGAGGCAAAGGGGAGTATGTGGTGCTGAAACCGTCAAAGCTTCTTAAAGACTCAAAGAGAAGATAAAGATAAGCTACGAGATTGACTACAGCAATATCCAAGGGGGAGTCTGTGAGTGCATATGTTTATCGCTTCTGTCAATCATGTATCGTAGCTAAACAGATATGACAAGACAAGGTGCTGAAGTATTCAAACATAATCTAGTCAGTCCGGACGGATGGACATATCCAGATCCGCACGGATGGGCTTTTGCAGGTCCGCACGAATACGCCATATTAGGTGTCACACACCGATACTTCCACGTATTACCGGTGGGCCCGGTGGGGAGTATCGTGACATAGTTGATATCGTCATAGTCAAACAACACAATTTAATGCACAGCGGAAGCAAAAGATAAAATATTACAAACCGATATAAAGTAATATCAAAGTATTACAAATGGAATGTAAAGGATCCACAGGCGGATCAAATAAAAGATAATTGTTCAACAGATTTTAACATCTAAGCTTGTAAGACTCTTTATTGATGCTAGGAGTAGCCAGCCTATTCCGTCTAGTACCTGCACTTAGCCTTTTTGGAAAATACGTCAGTTTACACTAGTAAATACAATTAACTGACTCATTTTGAAAATGTTTTAGAAAACTGATTTGAATGCACATGGCACAAAACTTTTTATAACTTGGGATAATTATTTATATATAAACTTGTAAAAGAATTACATGTTTCTTATACGTTCAGTAGCCCGGGTTGATATCGGGTTAAAGATTAATAGACACACCACATGATATAGTCCCGTGGCGAGTTATTCTCGAAACCGGCGGTTATACCTTTTTATTTATATATGCACAGGCGGGTGTATGCCTACACCCCGTGCTTAGGTCGTGGCCATTTCTATGAATGATGCCAAGGATATCCGGGACATGGTCATTAACCCCCCAAAGGCTTTAAGCAAACAAAACAATTTAAACGGGACATCTCAATAAATTAACCTTCATACAATTAAAAATTCAATGCCCGACCAAGCGGTATTTTATATACCGTACCCCAAGCCCGTATAGGGAAAATAAGTTAAAAGTATTTACATGAGCAAATTTATACAATTTATCCCAGCCGTATACCACCAAGCAAGTACAGGTAGCTTTTACTGGGCTCCTAAATCTGGAACGAAGGTTTTAATAACCTATTAGATTCCTAACGGGTCTTAATTAAGCCTACATACTAAAATGAAACCTAACCTAAGTGCTTACGACCCATTATGACCCGTTTAGGTAGCTTACGCCACTTTAACGCGTCGTTCACGTAAAACACGTTCGGACCGCCTAACTAGTCCTATGACAAGTATTATATGCCTTAACATGTCTAATAATGTTGCCTAATCAGTTTAGATGTCAAAATTTAGGTTACATATGCTTAAAATGAATTTATGCATAAAAAGGGCATTTTGGTAATTTTCCTAAGGCTTATAAACTACCTATCATACAACTAGCTAAACGTAGTGACCATAAGGTATAACCTCGGATGGTTATTCCCTATACAACTATGGTCACCTAATGTGTTTGGTCGAATCCTAATGATCGACCAAACGGGTCGGGTTCGAAAGTATAAGGGGTTGTTTAGACCGCTTACCTTACGACCCTACATAAGCACTAAACCTAGAGTGACGAGCTAAACATTTTAAAACATGCTTAACGAGGTTTGAAAACAGGTTTGGTATCAAAACAAACGGTTTTGATACCTAAAAGTAGTTTGGTTACAAAATACGCAAGAATACGCATTTTGACCGAAACTACGACTCGCCACTATGCCTAGATAACGTGGTAATCAGTAGGTATAGTCACAAGAGACTAAAACTATCGTGATTGCGCTCACGTTATGAAGTTCAAATGAACTTCATGTTGACCATAAACTGGTCAAAGCAGAAAGTCAAACACAGTTTGATTTTCACGCGAAAAAAGAACGAAAGAGGACTTACAACGGGTCCAAGAATGGAAATCTAGATCCAACTTGCTCAGGTATGAGGTGCTAAGCCCCAACTTAGAGCAAATAGATCAGATTGTGTGAGTTGCAACAATGAGGAGCATGGGTATTTATAGGATTTCTAGGACCGTTAGGATCGTTCCTCGAAAAACGAGCTTCGATCTCATCTGTACACATATGCCCATGGTTTTGTGAAACCATGGGAGCCCCTAGTTTCATTAAAACCATGTAAAAATGAGGGGAACAGCTGGAACAAGCTGGAATTTAGATTTTTCATTTTGGTCCCTTCCTAAGATAACTATGGCAGATTGTCAATTTTGGTCCCTGAATGTGCAAAACATGGTTTTTGAAGCATTTTTGACACGTTTAAGCCCCGTTAATCCCATTTCAAGGCTCTAAAATGAATTTAAAGTATAGGAAACATGAAACATGCTCAAAAATATCTCGGATGTCGGTTCGTTTGGTCGTACGGTTGCGTTGTTCGTGTTAATTACGACGAAACACGTACGAATGCGAAAAACGATCCAAATTACGCAACGAATGGAATTTTATCATGCTAATCACTAAAATAAAATATTTTAATGATTACATAAAGTTTTGAATGTCCGGATGTATTCAGAACGTAAGATATGCGCGAAAATGCAAACTTATGCACTTTTTGACGCTTTTAGTCCCTGAATGACCAAAAAGTTTATTTTAGCACACCGAACCCCTCAAAGCCTATTTCTAAGCTATGTAAAGGATATTTAGGGTATGTTTAACTTATGGTCATGTTCTGTAATGTTCGTTACAGTACAAATCGGCATACTTTCACAGTTTGTCGAAAATAGTCCTTTAATCGCACAAAGTAGCGCGAAATGTCGTTTACTGACATCCAAGCCTTCCATGGCCCCTAATGGGAATTCCCAAGCATGAGTTTAATTATTTCTATGCTCTTGATCGCTTAAATGGTCACCAAAAGGCGTAGATTCAAAAGTTGACGCTTTAGGTCCCTCTAATGCGCAAACTTGCGCATATCATCGTTTAATAGCACCGAAGCCTCATCTAATCCATATTAGGAATTCTTGAGAGTATTATTAAACATCATGGTGCTTCGGGTTCGCTAAAAGGTCATTCAGAGGTATAATTAAACATATTGACACTTTTAGTCCCTCTAACTTGCAAAGTTGCGCGTAACTTTACTTATAGGCATAAAAACCTTAGACGACCAAATGTTTGGCATTCCCGAGAGTATAATCAAATATCATGAAGCTCCCGGTTTGTTAAAAGGTCACTCTGAGGTAAGAATTAACATGTTGACGCTTTTAACCCTTCATTGCGCACACTTTCAATTAATTATGCGAACGGCTACACTCGATCAACAAGTGGCTCATTTGTGAATATAAATACCGTACGAGGTTATTCAGAAACTTATTTTTTGTATGATAACACTTCCAGTCCTTTCATAATCAAGGTTTTCTATTTTTCGAAAAATTAGTCCCTTAAATTCAATATTTGACTTCATTAGGGTTTATCACACGTGTCAATATATCATTGGACGTGATTTTACGAGGTGTTATGTCACACCCCCAAAATACCACACGTGGAAAACCCCCGCGAGGCGTGTGACATACCAGGATCTTAGCCATCAATCACATTGAACTCATAGATATATGTAAATAAAACTTTCATTTATTAACTGTAAGTGTTACAACGTTACAATATTTCACAGTTTACAGCGGAAGCATAATTCATTCGTTAGGAGTTTAAAACCACATGTAAAAGCCATTTGTATTGTGTTATGTTTCCATGTATCTCGACCCATGACCACTCCAGCCTCCCAGACAGCAAGTTCCAGTCAATTTGCACCTAAGGACCTGCAAGGCATGTAACAACGAGTCAACAACAAAGTTGAGCGAGTTCACAATTGGTTGTTTAGTTATAGTGTTCGTAAATCATATGCTTATTTCATAAACCATGTACCGTATTAATTCGTATCGCGGTCTCCCAGACATGTTTGCGAAGATTAGTGGGGGCTTCCCATGTGTTACTAGACCGTACGTATCGACTACTACGAAAATGTAAGTGGTGCCCTAAGTCAACATCTATCAGCATTGACCCTTTGCCCATAGTCCATTAGTACACGCCCGTCCGACTGGCACGGTGTGAGGTTTGTTAAACCTAATAGCGCTATTAACTAATGACCCGCTCGCCATAGGCCTCGACGATTAAGTCGATATAAATGAGGGACTTCATGATAGAGGTTTGGTCCAGTGTGTATAATCGTGTTGTCCTACCTAAGGAGGACGAACGTACGTATCCTACCCAAGGAGGATACGCGAGGTTGTAGTTACCATTTAATGTATTAACCCATTCCCAACCCTTGGGAATCCCATGCCTTGGAAAGAGTGTGAACTCACCTTGGTTTGCTCGGAATGTTAAACTAATTGCTCGCAAGCAATCAATCAAGTCCTATAGTAAGCACGTGTGCTAAATCAGTTCAAGTTCGTAACGATTCACATGCAATCTATGTCACCAAGTGTGTTTGACAGTTAACATCACGTAACACATAAACAGTTAGTCAATCCATACAAGGTTCCAAGTTACTTGCAAGTTCCTTAACTAAGTTATCATGCTTAATAGAGTCAACATATTTTAACGGAGCTAAATAACTTAACAGTATTAACATACTAACGGAGTTACATGCATAACTTAACATAGTTAATGACTTAACAGGAATAATAAACTAACAGAGTCCATTAACTAACAGGGTTAACAACCATTAGAGTTACATAATTAACAGAGTTACATAATTTAACAAAGTTAATGAACTAACGGGGTTACATACATAACTTAACAGAGTTATATACTTAACTCAACAGAGTTAACATCTTAACAGGTTTAATGTGACGAAATCGTAAATGTGGCGAAAACACTTTATGGCGAAAACACCCTTTGGCGAAATCACTTCAGGCGACGAAATCCCAAGTGATTTCGTCGGGCTTAGTGTTTGTCGAAAACACTGGGTGTTTTTCGTTTGGTCCATCATCATCAACAGCATCAGTTACGTGCGACGGAACCCTAATCATTTAAATATTCAACCAAACATATCCTTGAAAACAATCATTAGACACAATTATGAGATCGTCGATTGACGAGAGCACTTACTGGTTGCATTCAATCTATTATACATGTATGACTTTAGCAAGTTACACATTCATATGGAGAATCACATGTCTAGTGTCATAATCACATGTCTACTGACAAAAGTAACCACACTAATCATGCACCATCTTATTATATGCACTATCTTATTACAATCGGTCCAATAGTAAACATTCAAAAGTATTATCCATTCATTCAATATTAAAAAGGATTCACATATTCATCGATCATGCAGTTATCTACCTATCATCATTCTATTAACACCACAGTATTTAATATCCAGTATGTTCTCTAAATCAAAACATCCGTATACGATTACAATCATAAAACACCCATACACAACCTAAATTATATCATGTATGTATTCGATAATCAGGTTTATTCACATCATACAATTAGTCGGACATGTTCATGAGCACCCATTAACAATTGTTCCCTTGGATTAAACCTAATCGATTTCATCAGAGTTCCCTACTAACATACAACCCTACTTCATTCAAAATTGATTCGAGTTATCACACCATCAAGAAAACATATCACCACTTATAATCAGATAATCAAATAGAAAAAAGATAGTAACAGTAACCGAGATGATTAAGGATTAGAATGAAAGACTGAAACGTTTCGGGGATGATGATGATTGCCGACGCACCAGGGGATAGAGATGGGGACTCTAGGGTTTTAAAATAACTATACGTGTAACCTACATCCTTGAATGAATACGTAAAACATATTGTGCTGGGCCCTAACTGGGCTTTGCCGAAATCGGGCCGGCGAAAAACACATGATTTCGTCAAGAGGAATATGGTGAAAACCCCCGTTTTCGTCGAGAGGCTAGGGGTGAAAACATTTAGGGTTTTTGTTGAGCATGATTGTGGCGAAAACCCTTTTGGTTTTCGTCATATACAACAAGGTATATTAATATATATACATACAATATTAATAACACCTTATATAGTTCACAAAGTCCATAACTAGCATACAATCAATTAATCACTGATTAGTCATATACAAGACAGATAACCGGTGCACATAACGAATTAAGAAAATGTAGTTGTGAGGAAAGACCTTGGAAACTCGGGTTGTCACATTATCCCCAACTTGAAAGAAATTTCGTCCCGAAATTTAGCACGTGATTACTGAGGAAGCTAGTTGTGTTGCGTTGTTTTTCCTGGTTTTCCTGGGGTGTCACATGTTACATCCTCACCCCCTTAAAAGAAATCTCGACCTCGAGATTTGCTAAAATGCTGGAAGTACTTTTCGTCGCATAATGGACTTAACTTCTATAGCATGTTTGGAGCCTCTCCAAGTTCCCAAGTTGACCTCTATAATAGGTACATGTATCCTTCTTGGAGCTTCTTAACCTGTCGATCCTCAATCGATACAGGTTTCTCATCCTATCATAAATCTGCATATCATTATGTGATAATGCTTCTCGATTTATTGGTGAAACACATCATTAAATCATTAGTGTGTAATGCATTGCGAGCTCCGCCAAGCTCCTTTAATAGGTTTTAGCTTATAAGCTATCTGTTCTTGATACATTCGATTCCCTCGAATGATTCTATATATTCAGAGCTTAACTAGCCTGATAATTAACAATTTGGCACACCCTTCCAGGGTGATATCTTTTATTGAACCTTATTCCTTAACAAGAACATAGGAGGGTTGCTACTTTCATCAATCCTTAATTTTCTGCCGATTACTGGCAACTAATAGATGATTACGAATTCGAATGATCTTATTCGTTGTTTCCAAGGTAATTTTCAGATCCTGATAATTTGGACTTACTAATCTTCTGTCTAACAATAGATGTTTAACATTCCATCTATACAAGGTCCCCAAAGGAGCAGCCTTGATACTTACATAACAACTATATAGAAAAGCCTATTTTAAGGTGAGACGGTTATTCCAGCCAATGCTTAACTAATCTCAAGGAATAGCTAATTCTCACCACTAGTCGAACAAATCGACGATCCTGGGCAGCTGATGGCGATTCTTAATTGTTGCCTAATTAAGGTTGCGGTAATCAATGCATAAGCAAAATGAACCGTCTTTCTTTATTAACAATACCGAATTCTCAGATTATTGAGTTAGGCTTTATGAACCTATATCTTAAAACTTACCTAATCAGGGTTTCGATTCTCCCAATGATGGTACTAGCCGTCTTGGAGATTTCATAATAATAGCCCTAAATGGGATGTTAATCTTAACTCTACTTGCCTCTCAGAAGGTAAACAGGGTAATCTTAGGAGAAGATAATCAAGACGCAAGGTGGTTACAGAGATTTTCCAAATCTCAGGCTCTAGTTCATCTATCATATTCTGTGCCAGATAAGTGACACATTTATGTTACAAGTCCACGAATTCCTTAATCGAAGACATTTACTTGGACAATTCCATTCTGGATATCTTCTTTGAACACCATTAGTTGACTTTAGTACCATATAACCATTGGAATATCCTTGCGGTTCCATGCATTAAACCTCCATACTGATCAGGCATGGAAGCAATCTATGGAACTTATTAAGATACATCAATCCTCATGTGGCGCTTTTGTCATACCGTTTGGTATTCGCAATCGATAGAGATCAAAGAGATATCAACTACGTATGCTGACGTACTATATCTAGAGAAAGGATGCTTCTAGAATTCTATGACTGAAGGTTTCTGACAGGAACATAAGAAATGGTTATTATGACTTCGCCTTTAAGTTTTACCTTACACTTAACCTCTGGGGTTCTTACGGAAAATTTTCTAAAAGTTTGCTAAGCTTATGGTCTTATGAGAAACTCAGCAGCACCTGAAATCAAACGTAACTCCTAGCAATAAAATCACAATAAGGGATTTTTCTGGTGTCATTATTAATGTGAACTGCCTCTAATCATTCCTCTGGAGGGTTAAACGCCTCCATTCTTAATCCTTTTAAACTTAGCTGTAAAATCCTTGACAGATTTTAGGGCAGGCTCAGCTTTGACTGGTTGGTTCTTAATCTATATAACGTGAGTAGCTGAGGTAGATCCATAATGGATTTATAATAAGCAGGCTTTGAAATCTTAATGTGCCCTCTTATTGCCGATGCTAACCACCAATAATTATTTGCATTAAGCTTAGATTTTGGGTAAATGGGATAGGGTACTATCTCAGCCAATGAATTAAAATTTGTAACATACTGTCGACAGTCTAGAACTTTCATGGTGAGAGCCAAAAATTCTTATTCCATCTTTTTCCATTTCGTGAAGCGGATAATAGGTTTTTCTAATAAGGTCCTTAAAACTTGGACCATCCCATATTGTATAAGAGGATCTTTCTTGTGGACTTCATTAATGTCCTCACTAATTAAGGGTATTGCCATCGAATGACTGTGATGCATACCTCACCGTGTCCTTTCCAGCATAACCGATGATACACCTAATGGTTTCTACTTCATCCAACGATTTCCTGCAATCGATGGCCCCTTTTTACTATTGCAGTCTCTTGACTTCCAAGAGACGAAGTACTTTTAAGTACATCCTAAAAAAGGAATGGGGCTCCTTGCCATATATGATTTTGTTTAGTTTATTCTTCGCATATGAAGTATGAATAAAGCTCTTCTTATGAGCAGCGACATGTGTTTTAGAGTAAGCAGCATTCGGATTTTTGAACCTTTTTATGACTTTTCTCATAGCCTTTCTAACAGTTGCGTTAATTACAGTTTTGGAGATTAACTCCATTAACATTGAGGTTCATATTTGATGCACCATTAATATTCATCGCATCTCTTAGCATCGCGACTGCTGTTTGTCTCTTCTGAGATTTTCCATACTCGAAGCTTTGGTATTAAATACCAAATTCAACAAGTGCTTAGGCAATCCTTACCATGTGTCTCCTTGAATTTTCAAAAGGCTCACCATAAGGAGTTTTGATAATTACTTGCTTCTTATCACACATAATATGGTCTTGGTTACAAGACGACCAATCCATTCCTATCACTATATCGAGTCCTTCTTACTTTAACGGAACAAGGACAGCGGAAAAGAATAATTCCTAATGGATATAAAACATCCATCTAATATTGCTGAAGCCGTCTCTGAGGTACCATCGGCCAATTCTACTTCATACTTAACGCTTAGAGTTTTAACATGAAGATTTAATAATTTATAAAATCTATTGTCTACGAAAGACTTATCTATACCCGAATCAAATAATACTCTAGCATGAACGTCATTGATAAGGAAAGTACCCGTTGTGACATTGTCATCCTGAACGGCCTCTTGAGCATTCATTTGAGAGCCCCCAGCTTTGGTCTTCTTAGCCTCCCCAAGCTTCTTGGTCTTATTTGGGCAATTAGTTTTGATGTGCCCTATTTCATTACAACCATAGCAGGTTGCGTCCTTTATGTCTTGGCACTCCAAAGTTTTGTGCCCTTCTTCATTACAGATTCCACAAGGCTTAGCTTGTGACTCTAAAGTGCATTTCCTTTTAGTCGCCTCCTTTGGACAGCGGGGCTTTATGTGCCCCTTCTCGCCACAACCATAGCACGTGGCGTCCTTCAAGTCCTTGCATTCATGAGTCTTGTGATCCATTTCCTTACAGATGCCACATCCCCTGGTCTGTTCACGGAAAACATTTTCCGAAGTGCTGCTTCCCGCAGGTTTTACATTTGGGTTTTGCCTCATTTGGCTTGGACTGGTTTGAACCGGCCTTACCCTTTTTGTAACCCTTATTTGGGGTATTATCGCACTTTCGCTTATGATTCTTTAATACTCGGTCCACGGCTTTGTTTACGGCTGTATCTATCATAGCCTGTAACTCGGTGCCCGTTAAGTTCAGTCTTGCATTATTATTTTGATTAACTGGATGATTGTGAGCTCCAGATGAGTCAGCCATGGTGAAGCTTTGAAGGCTACAGACCAAGTAGTAATAATTTTGTTTAATTATATAGTGAATTGTCGAATTTGATGATTAAATAGCCATGGTGCAAATAAACCATATAGGCCAATAGATAGTATTAAATTTATTTGATTATGTTTTGCCTAGGTTTTTAAATAAACCATCTTTGGCGTTTTAACGGAATATAATCCTTCATATCTATTAGACAGGGGACATAAGTCACGACTGTCCATGTCGTACCGACATTTTATATAGCACAAGGGCTTGTTCCAAAGGACTTTTTGATGGCACAGAGGCCTTGTCGCTAGGGAAATTTTAAAACATAATCAATGATCCTTTGGATCGGAAAATTTCATAGTTCATTGTCTTGACAAGAAGTTATGAAATAAAACTATCTTTATCATGAATACATCGTAGGCGTACATCTTAAATGGATGTTTTGATGTATACCTCATGTTCGACGTTTATTAGCCATGATGACAGTGTGATTTTTATCGTATCACTGTTGTCAGGAGTGTTAACATGTTTTCAGATGTTAACAAGGATCTGAATCTCTTTTAAACAGGTTTCACCATCATAGCTAGGTCTTTAATGACATTCAAGCTAGGTTATACCTTTTAAGATTCTTTTTAATATATATACTGTCAGAAAAGGAATGATATTTATTTTATTCAGGATTTTCATTATAATTATCCTAAACTTAATTAAAATATAACTATGGCACAAAAGGCCAAATCACAAGGACAACTTTAATTTATAAGCCATGATTTTTGTAGAATCAAGGTATTTAGGCTTGAACGTTGTTCATTGCCTTTACTTGACAGGGAGTTGTAGGCTACGACTGTCTTTTGTCTTATATGACAATGAATATGGCCCGTAAGCATTATATCCCTAATGGATGCTTAATTCACAAAATAAGAAAGGATTTCGGGAGAATCCAATATAAGGATGATTTATGCGATTTTATCGAATCACATTTGCCAGGAATGTTAACATGTTTACAGATGTTAACAAGGATTTGAATCTTTTGAATAGGTTTTACCATTTTGGCCTTGTCTGAAATGACATATAGGCTAGGTTATACCTTTAAGATTCTTTTTAATATTTAACGCAGAGCAAGAAAAATTGAAAAGTTAACAAGGATCTGAATCTAATTGAGGAACTACCATCTTGGCCCTGTCTTAAAATGACACATGGGCTAGGTCTTGTCCTTTTTAGATTTTGGTATTATTATAATGGCAGATCTTATAGAAGGAATGAAAAATTTTGATTTATTTCATATATTATATTCATATATACTGAAATTTAGATAAAACATTCCAATGATTTCAAAAGAGGTACAGAATTGCCCTAAACAGGGCTTGAAAGAAATAATGTTGTCCACGAAGGGACAGAAAGATAAGTACGCCCTTATAAGGACTTACTAAGGAAACGAACTTCAGCAAAAGGAGTTTCTTCTTCATTTTATTTCTGAATGTTTTCTCCTTGGTTGCACGTTTATCCTAGTCGCAGTACGAAGCTCGGCATTCCTAGGCTTCGGAAGGGAAAAATTTCCATGACAGCTCCTTTTCTTGGCGACATATAAAAATATATATAATTGAAAGCAATAATTCTCCGAATAGAGATGAGAGTATTCCTATGTTAAGTCTAGACTCAGAAGGTCAAGGAATGTGCTACTGTGTCATTGAGATTAAACACAAAAGGCTAGTGTTTAATTCACTCAATGTTGGCTCTGATACCAACCTGTCACACCCCGATATTTTCACGTATTACCGGTGGGCCCGGTGGGGAGTATTGTGACATAGTTGATATCGTCATAGTCAAACAACACAATTTAATGCACAGCGGAAGCAAAAGATAAAATATTACAAACCGATATAAAGTAATATCAAAGTATTACAAACGGAATGTAAAGGATCCACAGGCGGATCAAATAAAAGATAATTGTTCAACAGATTTTAACATCTAAGCTTGCAAGACTCTTTATTGATGCTAGGAGTAGCCAGCCTATTCCGTCTAGTACCTGCACTTAGCCTTTTTGGAAAATACGTCAGTTGTAGGATCGTGAAACGACCTAATGAGTCGATCAGAAGAGTGCTCAGACAGAATCAGAGGCGGAATTCATTGATTCTATCTTTGTTTAGCTTGTATTCACTATTAACTGTCTCATTTATTGATCTAGAAGCAATTTACAGCATGTAGACACTTCGACAGCACTTCGGCGTCGGAAACAAGAACATTACAACTGATCTCGCTTGAGTGGGTATATATAGGCAAGTGATTCCGCTTGAACATGTCTCAAGCGAAATTACATCTCAAGTGGAAACACATTCAAACGAAATTAACATCATGATTCCGTTTGAACTGTTCAGCCGATTTCGCTTGAAATGACTCTTTGTCATTTCAAGTGGAATTACCTAAAATCCCATTTCTCGTTTTACGCGTACTGATCTATCAGTTCTAATCTAAGACTTGAACGAAGATGAAGTCGAAAGACAACTGCACCAACAGACTCCCCCTTGAATGTTGACGGAATCTTCAGTGAGAATCTTCAACATGATGACTCAGCAATCTTAATCGGTCTTCTTCAGGAATTTCTTCTGGAATCATGTACCCGGATCTTTTCTCTAGCTCTAACCTCTTCAGACTCCCCCTTTCATCAAGCTGGGATTTTCAGTCTGGAATTAGTTATCGCCTTTGAAATCAAATCCTGGCTTTAACTCTGTTCAGCTTATCATCTACACAATTCTCATCAAAAATATAAGTTTTTACTTAAATCAATAAGAAAAAACTTACTAGTAATAGTTTCATCAAGTTCAAATTAATGACCCTGATTAACTAATCTCAACTTCTTTCTTAAAACAAAATATCTTCATTTTAAGCACATATTCTCCAACCCAAAGTTCATCCTGTTTAGCACTTGAAATTTTGAATATCAGTTCTCCAACACCAGTTGTCGAAAATCTTTTTGAGTTTTTCAAAATTTATGCTAAAACACACTGAAAATCTTTTTGGATTTATGAAATAACATAAATGAAATGCAGTAAAGAAATATTTACATACAATATTTTTGTGAGTTTGTGTAAGAGGATCATATCAGTTTATGTGACCAATCACCAGCACCGTTAAGCTTTAAACATTTTCAGCTTTAAATGATTCACTTTGATTGACGATATTGTTGTCCACTTAAACTCAATCTAAAAACTTTCTAAATGCTTACCAATACATTAAGGTATATTAATATAGCACTAAATTCTTATGGACCCCACGATCTCAGCATATCCTCTCATCATGCAATACACTGACTCAAGTAATGCCTTTAAACTTTTATCAACTGTGATTTGTGCGAAAACAACTCAGAATGTTTAAACATTAACATTCAGGTCGATACTTCCGTATACGCAGAGAAAGTCCAATGTTTAAACAAAATAAGAAAAAATAAAAATAAGTTGAAGTTGTTTAGGCTTTAACCACCAGGTCGATACTTCCGTATACGCAGAGGTGATCCAAAGCTTAAACGAAACACCAAAGAAAATAAAGCAGAACGTTTAGGCAATAACATCCAGGTCGATACTCACGTATACGCAGAGGATGTCCAATGCTTAAACAAAATAAAGAAATAAAACAAGTTTAAATATTTGCAAAATAAAATGCACAATCACAGCGACTTTTCAGCAAAGTTGTGAAAGTTCACAAACTTAACCAGTTTTATGTCTTTCGACAATCAGCGATTACTGAGTAGGCACACAATCAAGATGGACAAAACTAAGTACTATGCTTTCAATCATGTTTTCCACTAGAACTAGGCTTTTTGCTTTAGGTTTGTATTGTTATCGCAAATCTACTAGTCTAGCTGAGCCTACCGTCACATCTTTAGTGAGACCATTTATCACATTTTATCTTTCCATTTCTTTAGCATGCTGTGACAGTCCAACTAATCTACTATCATCTCCTCTTTTAGACACCAAAACTCATTTTTTGCATTTATCATGTTTTTGTATTTTCAAATTTTCAAATGTTTTTGGATTTTCTGAAATTTCTTACTCCCCCTAAAATCAAAATATGTCTCAATTTTGATTTTCTGGGAAAATTTGAAAACAAACTGTACAAGGTAAATTGACAACATGATGAGAATTACTTCAATTCTCCATTCACTTGGCTTAAACAATCAGAACTCCCCCTGACAACAAAACATTTTCCCATAGTGATTTCAAAACACTTAAGTTTTTTTTAATCAAAATGGTTTTTCCTTAAAATATTAGTTTTGTGAGTCATTTCTCAAAACATGAGGATCTCATTCATCACCTTGTTCTCTTTAACCACTTGTATGATTTAACATTTCCAGATATTTCAACACAATCACTTGTAGAAAATCATGTACAACTTAATGTCCCTGATTTACCACTTGTAAGTCGAAATATCACCGAAGTGAATTTCTCAAGAAATATGCCGATTCTTGCTCCACTCTTACCAACCTGGGAGCTCCGGCAAGTCAGGTTTTTCATTTAAACAGTTTCACCCAAGCCTGACGGTTCTTGGGTGCTTTTGAAATTCCATTTGACAATGATGGAAAATTTTCATCATTCATTGTCAAACCGGAATCATCACTTTTTACCTCAACACATAGCTCCTCTGGCTTTAACATACCAGATTCATCGCCTGAACGTGGCTTGTCTGACTTTAACGAGTCAGATTCATCTCCAACAACTGGCTCCTTTGTTTCCGGAGAAACAAATTCATCACCAGGAAGTGAATTCTCCACTTTCTTTGATTTCCCTTTCGTTCTCAGATTTGTATCTGGTGAATTCGTTTTGCTAAACTTGTCATTCTTTGGAGAGCAAGACGATTTATCAGAACTGTTATTTGCTTTGACAGTTGTATCCGAGGACAAAATCCTTTCGAGGTATTTTCTCGCCTTCTTCCTCTTTTTTCTCAGTCTGTCTTTCTGCCCCTGTGAAAGCTTCACTTTCTGTTCGTGAACTTTCTGTTCTTGAACTTTAGGTTCTTGAACTTTCTGTTCTTTGGGCTTGACATTGACTGGTTTCTTTGCCAATCTCTGAGAATCAGCCCTCGATCTTTCCATTGATCTCATTGGGCAATCTCTTGCAATATGTCCTTTGATATTGCATTCAAAGCATCTTCTCGTCTCATAACTCCAGTTCTGGCAGTTAACAGCAATGTGTCCTCTAAAACCACAGTTGTAACACACTATGTTATCGTACCAATCACCACCTCAGATCATAACATTGTTTGGCTTGATGATATTCATCTCTCCTCTTGTATGCTGGATTTGTCTTTTGAGCACTGTGGTCAAACCTGCTCCACTTATTACCAACAGTTTTTGAGTTTTGATTTTCCAATTTTTGTGGTTTTTTGTCACGATTGGATGATTGAACTGATGAGCTTTTATTTTCTTTTTGAAGATTTTTCGGCTTTTTATCCTTTTGTTTTTGATCCACATTCTTCTTTACAGGTTTTTGCGTTGAGCATTCACCTTTCTCAGTAGAATGAAAATCAGTTTCTTGAAATTTTTCTTTTAATTTCAAAAATAATTTTCTTTTCTCAACTTCATCATCAGTTTTCTCATCACAATCTTCAATTTTGACTTTATCAAAATTTGTGACATTGTCACTTATTGGGACAGAATTGATCGGTTTTAGAAAGATATAATCTGGTACTGATAAGTTCACAAAACCTTTCAATTTCTTTTCAAGCTCATCAATTTTATTTCTTGCCCTCTCAGCTTCTTTTTCAAGCTGAGAGATTTTCTCAAGATGAGACTTCATTACCTTTTCATTTTCAATTTTATTCTTTTCAAGAACAGATTTTTCATTTTCAAAGCTTTTTATTTGAACTTGAAATTTTGTTTCATTTTCTTTTAAACTTTTATTTTCCAATTTTATCCAAAAATCTTCACTTTCTGAAGATTTTATTTTATTTTCAAAAACTTTTTCTTTTTCTTTCAAAATTTTGTTTTCCAATGTCAAACTCTCTACATTCTTTAAGAGTTTGGCATTGTCTGATTCAATTTTTTCACAGTTTAAGCATTTCTCGGGAATCTTTTTATCATCAGATTTCTTTTCATCCTTCAAATTTTTTATCTCAAATAACAAACTCTCCAAATCCTTCAAGAGTTTGGCATTGTCAGCTTCAAATTGAACACCTTTAGAGCACACAGATTCAAAATTTGAAGATCCAAGCTTTTCAGATTCTTCATTCTTTGAAACTTTCTCTGTCTCTGTCCAGAATCTACCTGCACAAAAAATTTTAACGAAATCAAGAGGATTCGCATTCTCATCAATATAACAACCCCTCTTGTTATCATATGTCAAAACATTTTTTGCTGCAAGACATACACCAACTCTTTTATATATTTCATCTATTACATCCAAACTCATTTTATCAAAATTTCCTTTTATCTTATTCATCAATTCTTTTTTTTTTCTCAAAAATTTCATACTCATGAGTTTTAAGTTTGCTGATGAAACCTTTTAGATGTAATTTTGAAAAACTTGAATCCTTTTTTAAATTTTTCAAAAATTCAATCCATTCTGCAGGTAATGCATCTGCAAACTTTTCTATCTTTTCAGCATCTGTCAAATATATCTCATGATTTTTTAATTGATCAAGTAAAGTTGTATATCGGTTTTCCAGATCATCCAATTTTTCATTTTTCAAACACACAAAGTATTTAAACCTTTTCACCCAACCATCCTTTTTTACATTTCTATAACTATCATCCAAATACCCGTGATACCAATCATTAAATCTTTCAAAATCATAGTTATCTTTTTCATCAAACATTTTGTTCAAATTTTTTAAACAAGATTCACAAACATTCACCTTCAAACGAAATCAGACCCAAACGAAATACCAGCACAACAATTTCAAACGAAATCCCAATTCAAGCGGGATTACAATTTGAAACTGAATAACTAATTTCGCTTGAAATGTTTCAAGCGGAAATAGTTTTCAAACGGAATAGCACTTCTCAAGCGGAATAAAGTGTTATTTCAAGCGGAATTACTTCTTGAAGTGAAATCAGTTATTTCGCTTGAAAACTTTCAAACGGAATTATACCTTTGAAGCGGAATCACATACTTAAAGCGGAATCAGATGATATTTTCAAACGGAATAACGATTTCAAGCGAAATTAACCTGCTAATTTCGCTTGAAATGTTGCTGACATCATCAATTCGATCTGTTTTTGGCAAAATTAATCAAGTTCTAGGCCGATTTTAGGTCTGATACTTTCAAGGGTTTATTAAAACTAGATTTTACACACAATATCAGAAAATCAGTCCTTTTTGTCCGTTAAAACTTGATTAAATTTGAAAAGAAGGTGTAGAAGTCAGAATTTCCAGCGAAAACGAACTAAACAGTAAGATCTCTTCCTCCTGAGCTCTGATACCACATGTATGATCGTGAAACGACCTAACGAGTCGATCAGAAGAGTGCTCAGACAGAATCAGAGGCGGAATTCATTGATTCTGTCTTTGTTTAGCTTGTATTCACTATTAACTGTCTCGTTTATTGATCTAGAAGCAATTTACAGCATGTAGACACTTCGACAGCACTTCGGCGTCGGAAACAAGAACATTACAACTGATCTCGCTTGAGTGGGTATATATAGGCAAGTGATTCCACTTGAACATGTCTCAAGCGAAATTACATTTCAAGCGGAAACACATTCAAACGAAATTAACATCATGATTCCGTTTGAACTGTTCAGCTGATTTCGCTTGAAATGACTCTTTGTCATTTCAAGCGGAATTACCTAAAATCCCATTTCTCGTTTTACGCGTACTGATCTATCAGTTCTAATCTAAGACTCGAACGAAGATGAAGTCGACAGACAACTGCATCAACATCAGTTTACACTGGTAAATACAATTAACTGACTCATTTTGAAAATGTTTTAGAAAATTGATTTGAATGCACATGGCACAAAACTTTTTATAACTTGGGATAATTATTTATATATAAACTTGTAAAAGAATTACATGTTTCTTATACGTTCAGTAGCCCGGGTTGATACCGGGTTAAAGATTAATAGACACACCACATGATATAGTCCCGCGGCGAGTTATTCTCGAAACCGGCGGTTATACCTTTTTATTTATATATGCATAGGCGGGTGTATGCCTACACCCCGTGCTTAGGTCGTGGCCATTTCTATGAATGATGCCAAGGATATCCGAGACATGGTCATTAACCCCCCAAAGGCTTTAAGCAAATAAAACAATTTAAACGGGACATCTCAATAAATTAACCTTCATACAATTAAAAATTCAATGCCCGACCAAGCGGTATTTTATATACCGTACCCCAAGCCCGTATAGGGAAAATAAGTTAAAAGTATTTACCTGAGCAAATTTATACAATTTATCCCAGCCGTATACCACCAAGCAAGTACAGGTAGCTTTTACTGGGCTCCTAAATCTGGAACGAAGGTTTTAATAACCTATTAGATTCCTAACGGGTCTTAATTAAGCCTACATACTAAAATGAAACCTAACCTAAGTGCTTACGACCCATTATGACCCGTTTAGGTAGCTTACGCCACTTTAACGCGTCGTTCGCGTAAAACGCGTTCGGACCGCCTAACTAGTCCTATGAAAAGTATTATATGCCTTAACATGTCTAATAATGTTGCCTAATCAATTTAGATGTCAAAATTTAGGTTACATATGCTTAAAATGAATTTATGCATAAAAAGGGCATTTTGGTAATTTTCCTAAGGCATATAAACTACCTATAAAAAACTAGCTAAACGTAGTGACCATAAGGTATAACCTCGGAAGGTTATTCCCTATACAACTATGGTCACCTAATGTGTTTGTTCGGATCCTAATGATCGACCAAACGGGTCGGGTTCGAAAGTATAAGCGATTGTTTAGACCGTTTACCTTACGACCCTACATAAGCACTAAACCTAGAGTGACGAGCTAAACATGTTAAAACATGCTTAACGAGGTTTGAAAACAGGTTTGGTATCAAAACAAATGGTTTTGATACCTAAAAGTAGTTTGGTTACAAAATACGCAAGAATACGTATTTTGGCCGAAACTACGACTCGCCACAATGCCTATATAACGTGGTAATCAGTAGGTATAGTCACAAGAGACTAAAACTATCGTGATTACGCTCACGTTATGAAGTTCAAACGAACTTCATGTTGACCATAAACTGGTCAAAGAAGAAAGTCAAACACAGTTTGACTTTCACGCGAAAAAAGAACGAAAGAGGACTTACAACGGGTCCAAGAATGGAAATCTAGATCCAACTTGCTCAGGTATGAGGTGCTAAGCCCCAACTTAGAGCAAATAGATCAGATTGTGTGAGTTGCAACAATGAGGAGCATGGGTATTTATAGGATTTCTAGGACCGTTAGGATCGTTCCTCGAAAAACGTGCTTCGATCTCATCCGTACACATGTGCCCATGGTTTTGTGAAACCATGGGAGCCCCTAGTTTCATTAAAACCATGTGCAAATGAGGGGAACAGCTGGAACAAGCTGGAATTTAGATTTTTCATTTTTGGTCCCTTCCTAAGATAACTATGGCAGATTGTCAATTTTGGTCCCTGAATGTGCAAAACATGGTTTTTGATGCATTTTTGACACGTTTAAGCCCCGTTAATCCCATTTCAAGGCTCTAAAATGAAGTTAAAGTATAGGAAACATGAAACACGCTCAAAAATATCTCGGATGTCAGTTCGTTTGGTCTTACGGTTGCGTTGTTCGGTTAATTACTACGAAACACGAACGAATGCGAAAAACGATCCAAATTACGTGACGAATGGAATTTTATCATGCCAATCACTAATGGGCATTCCCAAGCATGATTTTAATTATTGCTACGCTCTTGATCGCTTAAATGGTCACCAAAAGGCGTAGATTCAAAAGTTGACGCTTTAGGTCCCTCTAATGCGCAAACTTGCGCATATCATCGTTTAATAGCACCGAAGCCTCATCTAATCCATATTAGGCATTCTTGAGAGTATTATTAAACATCACGCTGCTTCGGGTTCGCTAAAAGGTCATTCAGAGGTATAATTAAACATATTGACACTTTTAGTCCCTCTAACTTGCAAAGTTGCGCGTGACTTTACCTATAGGCATAAAAACCTTAGACGACCAAATGTTTGGCATTCCCGAGAGTATAATCAAATATCATGAAGCTCCCGGTTTGTTAAAAGGTCACTCAGAGGTAAGAATTAACATGTTGACGCTTTTAACCCTTCATTGCGCACACTTTCAATTAATTATGCGAACGGCTACACTCGATCAACAAGTGGCTCATTTGTGAATATAAATACCGTACGAGGTTATTCAGAAACTTATTTCTTATATGATAACACTTCCAGTCCTTTCATAATCAAGGTTTTCGATTTTTAAAAAAATTAGTCCCTTAAATTCAATATTTGACTTCATTAGGGTTTATCACACGTGTCAATACATCATTGGACATGATTTTACGAGGTCTTACATTAGGGCTGATGTCATCATGTTCATCCGCGCAACCAGGTTCGCTCTAAGAGTTGATCCGCACCAATTCCTCACCTGTGTATGTATTGTAGATCCGCACTTGATATGTTCATTCATAAATATATTAGTAAGGATGGACCTTGCCTATAAATAGGAGATGATGTCTTGTTCATTTGTATCTTTGAGTGACAAGAGTGGGAAAACTTTGTCAGTTTGTTTTCACGGTTTTGTATTGTTTAACAATTAATAGAAAACAACTTATAATTAGCTTGTTCTTGTCTGATCCACTCTTGTATTTGGATTCCGCACAAGATACGAGTTCTACGCAATCAACGGTGTATCGAATCGATACTAACACGATCTCACAAGTGGTATCAGAGCGGGAGATTGATTGCAAGGACTGAAGATTTAAGAAACAAGCTGAATTCATCCAAATCAGAGCTGATTTCATCATATTCTACTCATTCTTCTTCTACTCATTCTTTTTCAAGTTTAAAACACGGATTCACGACGAATTCACGGTTAAAAATGGCTTATTTTTGAACATATTGTGCGAAAATCAGTTTTAAACATTCCTTCAAAGTTTTAGATCTTGATTCAAGCTAAATCATTGAAAATTTTTGAAAAATCATCAAACTTGAAAACATGTATTCGTTGATTAAGTATTCACGGATCGGGAAGGTTGATTCGCACGAATCTAGGTTGATTTTGAGCAGATTTTGTTAAGTCATACCCACGGATCTACACCGAGGTGATCCACGCGGACCTGGTCTAAATCAGGTTTATTGTTGTTGTAAGTTTGCACGGAACGAAAATCTCTATTCGCGCGAATCAACAAAATTGCCCATCCGCGTGAATCTAGAATTCAGAGTTTGTTTAATTTTCAAAGTTGTTTGATACGTTTGTTTGTTTGCAGGTGATTCACAAGTGGCACTCATGGAAGAGGAGTTTTATAACGAGTTCTATAACGCTTTTACATCCGAAAGAACATCCACACCAGAGAACATCTCTAAGGCTATTTCAGAAAGTTTGAAACATGATAGTTTGTATGGAACTCATCAACGACCACCAAAATTAATGCATATAGAAGATTATAACTGGTGGAAGGACAGATTTGTTAATTGGGTGAAAGCGTATACTCATGAAAGTTGGTTATTGTTGGAATTCGGATATAAAAGACCTTTAAATGATAAAAAGAAGAAATTGCACTTGAAAACTTAGAAAAGGAAGATAGACAAGTATTCTCTAATGAACAAAGAATGATTGCATATATACACCAGTCAATTAGGGATGATATTTTTTTGTTGCTCCAACATAATGAATCATCAAAATTCATTTGGGAAGCATTGAGAGTAAAAGCTAAAGGTGGAAAGGAAATCAAGAAGAACAAAATATCATTGTTGAAGAAAGAATTCGATTTATTCAACTGTCTGAAGGGAGAGAATGTCCGATAGATGATAGAGCATTTTTGTCATCTAAAAATTGAACTGGAAAGATTCGGCATTACAAAGAACAGAGAAGAAATCATCGACAAACTAATCGAGGCATTACCTCATGTAGATGATTGGCAGACATTTGTCATGATACTGAAAAACGACGTAAAGTTCGATGAAATCACCTTGGAGACGTTGATAGAGAAGCTTGAGAGACATGAGTTGGAGCTTCAAAAGCAGAATAAAATGAGCAGCTCAAACTATCAGCAAAATGTGAGTCTGTTAGTGCATTATGTCTGTTGACTTCGTCTTGTATCAAGTCATGTAATGAGATAGGATAGGATAACCAGTGCACGGGATACGAGAAACTGATTTTCATGGTTTTAGTGGTGATTCCGCTTGAAATGACCAAGGACCATTTCAAGCGAAATCAGAAACTTGTGATTCCGCTTGAAACTACCTTGTCCATTTCAAGCGAAATCAGGAACTCTATATATAGGTGCACTTGTTATTTCATTTGTAAGGTTCGGATCTGAGTAGCGAAGCTCTGCCGGATTGTCTCCAGGTTGTAAATCAGTATCATATCAGTATAAGAGACATTTAAATTGAATCGAGTGTCCGTTTCATTGATTCTGCCTTTGATTCGGATAAACAACTCTTCTGATTGACTCAGTCAGGTCGTACAACTATCCTACAGAATCTTTATTACAGAGGAAACATGTTATCAACCAATCAATCGTCGAAGATTGGTACTGCTTATAGTGCTGAAAGCTTAAAAGAATCACCAAAAGCTAGTTCTTCAAGTTATGATTCTGGATATCATTCCTCTTCAGCATCAAACAAAGCAAATCCCGATGTAATTCAATGCAAAACCGCCCTGAATCTGAAAAATTCTCAAAGCATGAATGCCGATGCTACCAAACAACAAGTGGTATTTTTAGCATCTATTCTGGAATCATATGAAAGTCTGGTGGCGGGTAAAATTGGTAACTCGAACATGATGAAGGAAGACTATAAACAGATAGATCCAGAAGAGATGGAGCTCAAAGATATCAGATGGTGTATGGCGAGTGTAATCAGGAGGGCTCAAAGGTTTATGGAGTTTACCGGGAGATCTTGTCTTGGAGGTCCTAAAACAAAGTTGGGATTTGACAAATCCAAGATCACTTGTTTCAAGTGCAAGCAGAAAGGACACTTCAAGAGAGAGTGATCAAACCGGTAAGAAGATGACAGTGTAAATCCATTCCATGACAACTACTATTGAAAAGCAATTTATTATCACACCAATGAACAACCTCCAAAGATGAATCAAAAACAGATTGGTGAAGGTTCGTCAAAATAGCGAAAACAAGCTTTGGTGGTAACTCAAGAAGACGAGGGATTTAATTGGAATAAATACATTCCAAAAGAAAAACATGCATTGGTTGCTGAAGTGAAATCTGTTCAAGTAAGAGAGAAAACTTTGAGAGGAAGACAAATTGCATGTATCAAATTGGATGAAATGTCTGCAGCTTTTGAAGAAGCTAACCGAGCAGGTAGATGGGAAGTGAAGAGAAAATGCTACACATATCTTAAGGAAAATCCGGTAGTAGATTCAAAATGTGTGGATTTTAAAGCACTGCTTGATGTCATTCCTATTGCTGGAGAACTTTACACGAAGAAATTTGAAGATAAAAATTATGTTTCAAATATGGAAAAGCGAATAAGAGAAGTGATGCTTGCAAGTTTGATGAAGAAAGAAGAAGAAGTCATTGAAAAAAATGTTGAGAAGATGGTTGAGAAGTTGAAGAAGACGGCCGAAGAAGCCAGTGATGAAAGTCAACAAAAGATTGATGAGGATCATAAGAGGGCAGCAGAAGAAGCTATGATGCCAGAAAAAATTTGAGGTAAAATTCAAACGGGATCTTCTGAATTGTCAAATAAGGATAAATCAATGGGTAACAATGAAATTGGTAAACAATCTGAAAAACAAAATGAAACACAGTGAAGGAAATGCATGGAAATATGCAGTGCTTGTACTGAAAATGATGAAAACTTAAGATCCATAAATGTTGAATTTACTAAAATCGAAAGAGTTTTCAAAGAAAAATGTAAAGAAATGTTTGAAAATGAAAATATTTTGAAAAAAAAAGAGCTGACACAAAAATGTAATGTTCATGAAAACGAAAATGCGATTTTGAAACAAAAGTGTTCAGCAGATAATGAAAAATGTTTACAAAAAGAAAATGTGGTTCAAGAAATTAAAAAGTAATATGATGTAATGAAAATTTCATATCATATAGCAAAAGAAGCATATGAAACTTTGAAAAGTCAAATGAAACGTATTCAAGCTAGACTTGCACAATATTCTGAAACGTCAACACTTCTTGAAAACAAATATAAAATAAAACATGTTGTAAATCAGTATATTGATCAAGTTGTTGAGCTTAAATGTAAAATGGCTGAATTAGAAAAAGAAAATAAAAAATTAGATAGTTATCATACTTCTTCATATATTCTTGATCGTATTTTCAACATTAAACCGGATGATAAAGATTCTGAAAAGAACAAAAAGGGAATTGGTTCAGAATATCATCAGGTTCTACCACCGTTTGAGAAAAAGTTTACATTCTATGATGACAAGAAGGTGGCAAAAGCTTTCGACATGGTTGATCAATTGCGAGATAACATTGACGTAACTTACTCCAAATCTGATGATGTTGGTGATTCAGAGGTGGTAAATAAGGTAGTTGAAAGCATTGTATGTCACTAACCGTATGTTTTCTCAAATATTTGTTTTAAGTATAGTTGTATGACATACTCACAAAAATAATGAAGACTCTCTCTCACCACTCGTTCCCGACATTTTTAAATAGTCATCAATTAGGTTGGAACTAGTGCCATAAGCCAATTGTCTAATCGCGGACGTGACTTTTTGCAACGTGCTAAATCTCATGCTACCACGCGCATCGGGTTTTTGTTGGAAATATTTATATTAATTTTGTAAATCATTTGCTATTCTTAAAAATTAAACCTTGGCTTATACGAAAACGTCGCCTAAAACTCCTATCATCATGTGTGTTGGGTTGGGTGAAAAATAATCACTTACCAATAATTCATGTGCGACGAGCCGATCACATATTATATATTTCCTCTGTTTGGGTTGTGAACTCCCTTCATCTTCAAATAGACATTGAACGAATTTCTAAACCGATGATATTATTAGCTCAAACCCATCTTCAGATGAAAACGATAACAAAACAAACTTGTCAAGCTAATATGATGACGAAGATAATGAACTTGAGAATTGTTTTTTTAGTGAGTGATAAATTTGAGAGTAAAAACTTGTTTGTGTGAAAAATAGGTTGAATAGATTGTATGTGTATCGAGAAATAGCTTTTGAATGGTTAATAGATAAAAAAAATTGGAAAATATTTTTTAATAGTCGTTCCACGGCTAGTATTCGGGGGACCAACCAGAGCGCGCCACGTAGACCCCCAACCCGCCCCACGCAGTGTGACAATCTCCATGCCACCCCTTTCACGCAATGCCCACGCCACCTCACAGACTGGTGTGCTCGACGTTGTGGAAACCCCACGCCACCCTCCCACGCTTCACTCCGCACAGTCTTAGCCATGTGGGATGTGAGTCCATCTTCTAATTTGATAAAGAACTAGTAATAAGACCCGCAGGCTTTGCGCCGCGGACCCGTTGCAAACATCGAGTAGATTAGTCCGAGCATTATGTGATGCAATAATTATATGAAAACGGGTGTTTCGACGTATCAAAAAGTAAAGTACATCGAATATATATTGTACAAAAGAAACTGAATCGAATCCGAGTTGGTTTATTTAGTGGGGTTTCACCTAAGAACTACACCACCCTTACCTTTGTATCAATTTAGTGGGGTTTCAACTAAGAACTACACCACCCTTACCTTTGTATCAAGACTTGGCAACGTTAAAATATAGAGTAATTCGAAATTATACCATTAAATGAAAACGTATTATATTTTACCCGACTCATTTCCGAATAAAATTTACGTCAAAATGTAGGTCAACTGAAAACGTACACAAAAATAAACATAAAAACATATTATATTTGGCTCGACTCGTTTCCAAACAAAATTGACATCAAATCGTAGACTAACTCGAATTTATAAAAACGCACACATAAGAATGAAAAAAAATAGTTTTTTAGTTAACGAACAAAAGTTATTAAGGGAAATCAGATTATATATTCTTGACTCCCGAGTGTGTTTAAGTGACATTTTATAAAATGTATATTTTCTTAACGTAAAGGGCTATCAGGAGTTAAAACTGAGATTTTTACAAAAGTTTTGAGGTAGTATAAAAGTACAAAAATAAACATGTAAATGAAAATTAAAATATTCACAAAAGAAAAGAAAAAAACAACGGTGGAGTATTTTGAAATGAGATTTAGTAAAAAACGTGGAGGCTTTAAACATGGACAAATCAGTGTAATGGATACGTGGAGTAAATGGTTTAAACTTAAAACTATTACTTGTTTTATTTAGAGAATCTTGAGATTATCGAAGTCTTGCTGATTTTCTTTTGATTATGCATCATCTTTAGTCAGTATAACTACAACAGTCACCATTGTAGATGAAATTTGAGAGGATTTGGTGGCGGTCGCGAAATTTTGCCAGCAGCTTTCAGCCAGGATTTCGATGGTCAAACGGTGGTTAACCATGGTGACAATGGACGGTGAACAATGGATTAGTTGTTAAAGTTTGGCGGCCAATAGTGAAACCGTTGTTATCAAAAGGGTTTAAACCAGAGACCGTGGACAAACTTCGGTGGCAGATTCCAGTCATAATCGAGGGTGATCCGTGGCTGATATAATGAGAAATTCAAAATTCTGTTGTTCCTATATTATCTCGTTCATTAAAAGTGTGATTTCTGACTCTCAATCGTTAGGGGTTCTTAAAATCGATTATCTGACGGTTGTTTGATATCAGTAACTACTTACCTTGTGATTGATTTCAAGGATTTTGTGCTAACGGAACAACAAATGGGTGTTGTCACCGAAGGTGCCTGAGATGAAAAAGAGAAACCGAAACATCAATCGGGTTAACGGTAGTGTGGACATATTAAACAAAGAAACGGCTGATGAGATAATAACAATACTCAGAATTCGCTTGGTTCTGATTTGCGTTGCAGAGATGAAAGATAGAGGAGAGCGCGTGTTTGTATATGACACATGGAGAAAAGGCACCAAAAATCTTAAAACGAAAAGTTATCCCAGCCCTCCATCACTTCATAGTGGTGGTTGTGTTGGTTGTATAATCGGAAGTCTAGCCAATTTGGGAGGAGGGCATTTATGTAACTATGTCGCTGCAATTATGTAATTTGGGAGAGGACATTTTTGTAATTATGTCGGTGCACTATTGCACCGACTTTCTCTTTTAAGATTATATAGAATAGTTTTTCTTATATTTTCCTTTGTATTTTCCGCCTAAGTGATCTTGCTTTTATTATGCAAATGGCTTTATAGCCTAGTGGCATATTGGTGGTAGGATAAGGCTTTGGGACCAATAGGTTCTGGGCTCGATTTCCACAAGCGGGGGTTTTCTATATTTATTGGGTTTCCTCCTGAGTTGGTGTGACATTATGCCTAGTGGAGATAGATATGATCGGGTGGTTCCTCTGGTGGCACGATGATACTCCAGTGGTCCGTCAGTGATCCAAATTTGCTGTTAAAAAAAAGTTCATAAATATTCTCGTTTTTAAGGCAACATTCGTATTTTATAATTAAAATTATATTAAAATAAATAATAAATAGAATTAATATTTGTGAAGTCATATGGGTTTGGTATTTGTATCGTTTGGATATTTCCTAAAAGTTTATAATTGATTGAAAAGTTCGGCTTGATACACTTCATGAGTAGGAATGGCAATGGGCCAGGCTTGGGCCGGGTATTGGTAATCCCAGGCACGTACCTGGTTGTAATTCTTTGTCCCATACCCGACCCGTTACCCGTCGGGTATCGGGTATACCCGTGGTATCAGGTATACCCGTTAATTTCTTAAAAATATCCAATGGGACAAATGTGCAAAGTTTTACTTTGATGTTTATATAATTTACTATTTTAATGACTATAACAAATGAAAATATGATTAATAACTTACATATCATATTCAGACCACATATAGCAAACTAAATCATAACGATTACTTAATTAAGTAATTGTATCAGGACCATCTAATTGCATAAGCATCCACATAATAAAGGGTGATAACTTCCATATCCAATATACATGCTCAAAAATAAGTTATATGTTCACTAAACACTTGCCAAATACATATCCACATATGACTATAAAGAAGGTAATAAGTACGTGTACTAAGTTTATATATATGGAAATCTATAATATGATACTTTCGTGTATTATTCCGGTAAATGGGCTGGGTATCGGACGGGTATCACTAAATCCCATACCCGTACCCGTACCCGAATGTTTTCTTTCTTTAAGCCCGTACCTGGCCCATACCCATTGGGATTCGGGTATACCCGGCCCGTATGTTTCGGGTTTTGGGTATACCCGTCGGGTTTGGGCTTTTTTGCCATCCCTATACATGAGAGCCAACTACAATTGCTAAATACAAAACTATTGTAAGATTTGGATTCAACCGGATTAACACCCCATAATATCCAACTACAATGGACTTCTTAACAACTTTGGAAGTATCTAAAGGTTTGGACATGTAACCGCTCATTATTTTTTTCTTTAAAATGAAAGAGTTGATAAGATGTAAACAAGTCGAGCCGCTCTCAAGCTCCAATATATAATAGGACTCCTTAGCTCTGCTAAGTTTTACTTCTTCTTTTTTAAACTCACCTTCTTAAATTTCAAAATTGACACTTAAACCCCCTTAACTTTCTAAAAACTTTGTAAAATGTCATTTTGACCACCCCTCAAGTTTTACCTACTTATTTTTATGTACATTTTCGTGCTTATTTTTACGGACGTATTCAGTTAGTGTATGTTTTGACGTAAATTTTGTTCAGAAACAGGTCGGGTCAAATGTTTTCATTAGACGATATAAATTCAATTTAACTTGCGTTTCACGAGTCATGTCAAATACAATATGAGTCTGTGTTAGTGCTTATATTTATTGATGTTTTCAGTTGGTCTACATTTAGACGTTTATGTACATGTCGGTATAAATTCAAGTTGGTTTACATTTCAATGTAATGATATTTTGACCCCCTCGAGTCTTACATGCTTATTTTTACGTACGTGTTGGTATAAATTCAAGTTGCTTTACGTTTTGACGTATTTTTTCCCGAAAATGAGTTAAGCCAAATATAATACGTTTTGTACATATTTTTATAGACTTTTTCAGTTGGTATACGTTTTGATCGATAAATAATTGCAAAAATAATCGGTCCGCCCAAATCACATTAAAGAAACCGACTCCGGAACACGGGGAATCAATTCTAGTTGTTATAAGTGTATAAATAGCCAAAATAATCAAACTAAACCATTGTTATAAGTAATCTTTATATATATTTTGTGTCTTTAGTTAATAAATATAAATATACCATATTTCAGGAAGCTTGGGGTGTTTTTCAAAAAAAATGATTTTTTTTACTTTTTACCCAAAACTATTTGATTCTTTATTTTTAACCCAAAGCTATTTAAATTTTTACTTTTAGCTCAAAACTGTTAGTCCTTTGCAATCTAACCTCACGACTTTTTTACTTTCAACGTTAGTCTCTTGTACTTCTCATTTTTCGCAATTTTTTTCTTTTTACGTTTCATTCTAAATTTTGCGAGTTAACACGGTGCAACGTGCTTGTGTGGTTCAACATTTTTACGTCGTTGTTTTTTTCTCGTTTGACAGGTTCATCGCAACGTGTGATTCCTTGATCGGCGTAGTTATTATTTTCTATATTCTAAGTTTCTATCTAATTTCTTCACATTAACAAGCCACAACTTCAGTGTTAGTGGAGTGGTACTGGTGCTATTTAGCAAGATTTTACGCCCCCACCGCAACATGTGGGGCATAATACGAATTTTTTTTATAATTATATACTATATTTGTACGCTCATTATACTCTTATACAATTAGTAACTTGGGATATCACCTTGGGTTACACCCCTTGCATAAATGAAAAAAAAGTGACGTTTAAAAAGGGAACTAATAATCACACATGGTAAAATTTTATTCTCACATGGTGTATACGGGCCGCATAAGGGTATAGAATAAAATGTTTCTCAATTCATTTTATTCTATACGGGCCGTATATCCTTATGCGGCCCGTATAGAATAAAATGAACTGAGAAACATTTTATTCTTTACGGGTCGTATAACCTTATACGGCCCGTATACACTATGTGAGAATAAGATTTATGTCTGGTCGTATATAATGTATACGATACCTTTATACGGCCCGTATAATTCGGATTTCGTATTTTTTTAATTTTAACTGTTTGACTCGACATATTATTCCTCGAAACGCGTGCGACTAGACGTAAGATTCTTCGATTCGACGTTATATTCCTCGATTCTCATGTGGAGTTATGCGATTAGACGTTAGATTCCTCAATATTCGTGCGAGTTATTTGATTCGACGTTAGATTCCTCGATTCACGTGTTAATCATTTGAAACGATGTAATATTCTGTAAAAACCTCTATATAAACGAAACTAATCTTATTAATTTCATTCAACTTCTATTCGTTTCTTATATATTTCTCTGTATTCAAATTGTATTACGTTATCAATGTCGTTTTGGGGTGACGGTAACTTTCTAGGTAGTGACTCGGCTAGCGAGTCGAATCAGAGGAGTTATGAAAGCAATCAAAATAACAATCCGGGTTTGTTTGATCTAAATGTTCTGTTCGATCTCAATCTTGCGTCTGATGCAAGTCAGGATCCTTGGGGTTTCAATGCCTTTCAGGGTAATTATGCTGGTTATTATCCACTGTCGCCCGTTAGATTTCAATCCCCTCCTAGTAGTGGTGGACTGCTGCTCGGTAGTTTTCAATCTCCTCCCGGTAGTGGTGGACCGTCTAAGGGTCCAAACGGTGACAAGGAACCTAGTGAGTTTGAAACCGATCAGGTATAACATTTATTTATACGTTTATTTGTCGTAAGTTTAATATTACTGTTTATACGTTTGATGTCAAACAAATGACCAGTTAAAAACAAACGACCAGTTAATAAACATGAAGCAAAAGCAAAGTAAACTTAATCTCGGAACACATACTGACTGCAATTTCGTCAATTCCACATATACTAATAAAAATGTACTTTTATACGGGTCGTATACAGTTATTTGGCCCATATACAAGACATAAACAGTGTTCGTATATTGAGTATACGAGCGAATAAAAAATTAATAAACATTGTATACGACCCGTATAACGTTATGCGGCTCGTATACAATCATAACATCTTATTTAATAAAGTTAATCATTAGTTCTCACATATAAGTGTTTCGTTAGAAATTCGATAGTATGGATGAATTGGTGGAGTGGTGTAGAGAAGTCGGACTCCAAAATGGGTACGCCATAATCACCAAGCGCACGATCTAAGAGAAACCCCTAATCGGGTAGCCGTTAAAAATTTGGCTTACGTGCGATTAAATACCGTAGATTAGCGTAACAAAATTGCTTGTTTGATTGAATTTTTAAAAAATTGAATATGAAAAAAAAAAATTGAATATTCAAGGTATATACGATCATATATATTGTATACGATCGTATAAAATTGAATTTTCAGTTTTGTTTTTTCTTTTTTCCTTGATTGTTTTTAGGGTATACGGGACGTATAATACGTGCGTATATGAAACGTATACTTGCTGTGTACGGATCGTATACGAGACGTATAATACGTGCCTATACGAAACGTATTCGAGCTTTGTATGGATCGTATACGTGAGGTATAATATGGATCGTACACGAGACGTATAATACGTGCGTATAGAAAATGTATACGAGTTTCTTACATATCCTTTACACCTTGTAAAATACGTGAACGTTAATCGTATGTGTAACACCCCGTGTTTCGAAAGTCAAAGTCAAAGTCAAGATTGAAGTCAAAGGAAGAAAAGATTACGAATTGCGATCTGTCACTCCTTGCTTAGTTACTAATTTGACTTCTTTAACTTGTAATCGAGTCTTTATTTATTCGCTTTAGTTGTATTATGTGGAGTATATGTGAATAATCGAGATTTAATTGATGTTTATCGCATGTTTTATCGCTAATCGCATCGCAATCGCATTCGCGCCTGGATTGATAGACTCTGAATATTGTTTTATGTGTGTGTGCTATTTATGTGTTACCTATGCATGTTTAGTTATGTTTATGTGTGTGGTGATTGATCGAAATGCAATCGCAACTCTATCACAACGCAACTTAATGGCAAACGCTAAACGCAAGTTAATATAATGATTGTATGTTAGATATAGTATTTGTGTGGTTATTATTATTCTATCGGATCGCATAATCGATACTCGCTCAAACGCATCGCAACGCTCAACACGCGAAACGAAACGTCGTAACGCAACTCATCGGAGCCGCTCAATCGAGTGACCACTCGATCGAATGGCCATCCGATCGGAGTGTCATCCGATCGAGGTGCATCCTGTTCGACCCTTGTGCACCTTTCCCTTTTTGGCAACCTATAAATACCCACCTGTCACATCATTTGTGATGTGACAGCTCCCTCACTCGACCAGCAGCTTTCCAAGCCTTCTTTCTCTCGATTTCTCGCGATTCTTGTAAGTTTTCAACTCAAATCTTGTACTTCTATGATATACACACACTTCTTCATCATTTTCTCCTTTGAATCTTAACTTTTAACCGTGAAATCAGTGGATTTGAGGTGTTATAGGGTGATGTCATCATGGAGTTCTTATGAACTTCAAACCTTGACCTCATTCCACCAAGAATAACTCAGATCTGAAGGATTTCCACATGATTAAACAATGTTTTCGCATAGATCTACACATATTCATGGTTAAAAGGATTGAAAGATGGTTTTCTCACTTTCTTTCAACTCTTTTACTCTCAATGCACTCAAAACCGATAGAATCGGAGCTTGTACAGACCTTCTACTCTTTCTTAGTGATGTGTTGGTTCAAGATCTGGTTTCTATCAAAGAGACAACCGATTTCGGGTTAGACATGAACAACCATTACTAACCAGTAAATTGATCGGATTTGGGTGATTCTTGTTCGATCGGATAACTTGGGTCATGATGGGGTTTCTGTTGTCTAGCACGTTATCATACCGTCTCGATCAAACTGCAAAACTTTCAAAAATAATCAAGTGCAAGACGCTATGGTTCATTGGGACGGATTGCCGTCCGATCGGATAGCCATCCGATCGAACAACTATCCGATCGGAATGCACTTGGTTCCACACTTAAACTTTCACTTCAAACTTTTCAAAGTATCTGAACGCCGAACGGATTGCCGTCCGATCGGATAGCCATCCGATCGAACGACCATCCGATCATGAGACATTTGGAACTTCGATACTTAATCATTTTCATAAGTTTTCAAAGAACAACAGTTTCTGACGGATTGCTATCCGATCGAGTGACAATCCTGCTGTGAACTCGTTCTCACTAAGTGTCCTGCCAATCGGATCGCTATCCGATCGAACGACCGTTCGATCGATGACCTGAAGGGTAGAGATACTTCCCTGTTTTCAAAATGCTATAATGAAAACTTCAAAGCCATCATACACAAACACATCCTTACCAAACGAATGTCAATCCAATCGAATGGCCATCCGATCGGATGACCATCTGAATGGATTGACATCTGATCGACTGGCCATCCGATCGGATTGCCATCCGATCGGATTACCGTTCGAGACTTGGTCACTTTGCATCGATTAACGCGTCGTCCCTTCGCTTATGCTATCGTTAACTGTTCAGGCTAATCTCTCAACGCTCCCTTCAATCCAAGACAGTGTTTATTAATTTAAACGCTATCTGTGAGTATACTCGAACCCTTTTTGCTTTACGCACCTTTGGGTGTTACATACGATACTTATTCTAAATCACAATCGACACACAACGTAACACTATTTATGCGCTAACCGTTATTGCATGCTACGTGTTATTCGATGAATGCTTGTATGTTATGTTAACACAGTGATTGTTGCCTGACACCTTAGCAACGATAGTACTATAGTTTGGACTCAGCACCTGTCGTGGACATGGGTTGTTAAGGGCTTTACTTCACATGTCCCAGTGGGGATATGTGTTGCACATTCTACAACTCCCAGTCACGTCTGTGCATATTTCTCTGTCGATAACCTACTTGCCTTCACTTGTACATGTTACATGCTGGTTATGCGTAAACTATTTCGAACTCTATTATATCTATCAAACTTGTATGCTCACCTTTACACTATGTGTATTGACTTTATTTTAACGCATGTGACATGTGTTTGAGATGCTAGGATGTTGCTTGCTTTCATGGAACCGAGTAGGAGAGTCTAGAAACAAAGACAATTTATTTAATTAAATATGAGTTGTCGGAACATGTTTTGTTTTGAGGATATCTATGTCTGTAATAATTAATTTCTTGGTAGGTTATGGTATGGGACATAATATTAACTATCCGGTAATTTAGTTGTTATGGAATTTCTCTTGACAATCTGTTTCACTCAGTGCCATGCCCCGATGTTTCCGCCATCGGTTGGGGTGTGACAGTATGATTCTTACCGACCTCTAATTGTTGTTGTTTACAGACGATATGGTTGAGCCATCAGCAGTGGCTGGAACACGTCTAGCTCGAGGTCGGGGACGCGGATGAGGATGGGGACGAGGTCAAGAGGAGGACGTTGTAGATGATTTTACGGAGACGGCGCGGTTTGTTTGTGCGATCTCCCGAGTTATGGCTGCCCAAAAGTTTTTGGGTAGATTACGAGAGATGGAGCTGGATGCGCCCCAGACCATTGATATTGGTTTTTTGACCGAGACTGGATCGATCGGTCAGGTCCGGGAGTTCATGCCAGCTACCTCTACGTGTACCCGTTTATTTGAGGCCGCTCGAGAGTGGGCCCACAAGGAGATTACTTTAGAGTTTTTATGTACGTTTGCGTTTATGGACACCCGGGGTAGGGGTTTACAGCATTTTTTGGATACCACCACAGTGTCATTTACTCTTTGTGGGGAGCCTCGCCGGTTGACGCTCCCCCAGTTTGTTGTTGCCTCGGGTCTGTACTCACAGAAGGAGTCAGTATCCCAAGCATTTTTGGATGCGCCGACCACCACATCATCTGACGTGTTGTGGCCCTGTTGGAGCACTATTGGGACCGGGGAGTTCGCGATCCATGAAGGCGCGGGTGTCGCGCATTTACGACCCGTTGCACCAATACCTACATCGGTGTATTGCTATGATGATTGCGGGTCGACACGATAGCAGGGAGTGGGTCACCCAAAATGACATGTTCTTCTTGCACGACTTACTTACCGGGGGAGGGCAACTTGGCATACAAGTTGGCCACATACTTCGCCGAGTACGCTTTTATGCGTACCTATAGCCACATTAGCTGTGGCGGCTTCGTCACTCGTTTTGCGAAGCACTGGTCGCGCCGCTGGTCCCCGTAGGTGGCTCAAGATATGACCATCACACACCAGGTTGATCTGGTAGGTAGGGCCACAGCAGTCTCGATGAGGATTTCTCACGAGGTGTTACCAGACAAGGTCCGGGTGATTTGGTCGCTTGATGACGGTCGTACCAAGTGGTATCCATGGCAGCCACTGTAGTGGGAGGCGGGCAATGGGGCGAGGGAGGCGAGGGTGATGGTCATGGTGAGGGTGACGTGGGAGAGGGAGGCGAGGGAGGCAGGGTACATGGGGGAGGTTGATGTTGTGGTCGATAGATCGCAGCTGGGTGTGGAGGATGTACATGTCGATCGCCCGTACTAGTGATGGAGCGTGAGACCACGTGTGATGCCTCCACCAGGGGTGGAGGAGAGACTGGATTAGGTTGAGTCGGATGTAGCTGTTGTAAGGGTGAACGTATCCCGTATACAAAGCGACGTACAGTGGATGGTCGAGGCGATTATTGCTATGCATTCTGGCGTGCCCCCTACCTCCACGAGCAGGCGCTGCACCACCACCACCTCCGCCGTAGCAGCTTATTGTATTTTGGTTTTGTTGTTTTACATTTGAAACATTGTAAATAATTATCTTTTGTTGTTTTAGATGTAAAACATTGTAAATGTTAATCTTATGTTTACATTTTATCTTGTTTGTATAATAATTATTATCGTATTGTTTATCATATGCACATGTTTTGCTTATCCGATATATATATATATATATATATAGGGAGGGGCTCATGCGAGAACTCCATTTATTGTGAGAACCATGAGAACCAATGTGAACACAACCTAAAATAGCTAAAAAACCTAAAAATAACTAACCCCCCCCCCCCCCCCCCCAAAAAAAAACCCTAACCCCCTCAAGCTAAATGCTAAAAACTAAAACCACCAAAAAACCTAAAAAAAACCTAACCCCCCCCCCCCCCCCAAGCTAAAATGCTAAAAACTAAACCCCAAAAAAACCTAAAAAAATCTAAGAAAAATCTAAATTTTTTTTTTATTTTTTTAATATTTTTTAGGTTAAAATCGCTACTTTTCGAAGCCAAAAAAATTTTTTTTTTTTTTAAACATTTTTAAAATTTTTTTTTTTTGGCTTCGAAAAGTAGCGATTTTAACCTAAAAAATATTTAAAAAATCAAAAAAAAAATTTTGTGTGATTTTTAGCCATTTTTAGGCATTTTTTTTTGTGTTCACATTGGTTCTCGCGGTTCTCGCAATAAGAGGTGGTTCTCGCATGATCTTCTCCCTATATATATATATATAAAATAATTCGGCAAATACTATTGTAACATAGACGTTTCACATAATAAAGTGGAAAATTATTCAACGTTATTAGTATTTTTAATTACAAACTCTTAAAAAATAATAATACATTATACGGCCCATATACAAGCGTAAAAAACACGAAAACTTGATAAAATCTCACAAAAAAAACACATCAGTTCGTATAAGATTATATTGCTCGTATACAATTGTATATGGCTCGTATAATGTTATACAGCCTGTATACATGTAAAACAAAAAAACAAAAAACATTCCACTACATTTATTTTTGTGTAAAAGCATTCTATACGAGACATATAAGGTTACTTGATTGGCATTTCCACTTGACAATTAAATATTATTATATACTAAATGGATGTGTTTCGATAAGGGTGAGAGGGGCACTCCCCTAAGAGGGGAGTCCCCTCTCTTACGCACCACCACTCAGCATATGCCACGTCAACTCCCCTCTTAAACTCCCCTAACACCCCAATTTGATGGCGCCACTCCCCTCTTAACTCCCCTTGTTTTTTTATTCAAAAAAAAAAAGAAGAAGAAGAAAATGTTTTGATTGGTTGAAATAACAGATGGGCCCACCATCTCCTCCCTCTTCACGCGGTGACTTCTCCCCGATTCCCCTCCCCGCACCCCCTCCCCGCACCAACGGCGGCGGTGTTCCCGCTAGGTGACTTGGGTCACCGAAAGGGGTTACCGCTAGTGCCCCGGACACCCTAAATGGATGCTGAATTAAATATTATTATACTATTATCCGAGTCCCATCGTTTAAAATTTAACCCTCCGTCTTATAATCATATTGTGTTGTGTAATACATTAGAGTAAATTGCCATTTTAGTCCCTGAGGTTTGTCCCAAATTGCCATTTTAGTCCAAATAGTTTTTTTTCGTCTCTGGGTCCCTGACTTTTCACATTCTTTGCCATTTTGATCCATTTCGCTAACTCCATCCAAATAAGTCAGTTAAGTCAAGGGTTTTGCCATTTTCATCCAAATTTTTTTTTTCAATTTATCCTTTTTTCCTTCGTATATACACACAGACCCAGGGGCGGATCTACGTCGAGGTGAGGGGGTGCCCGGGATACCCCTCAACTTTCTTGGCGAAATACAAAAAAAAAATTGTTTTTCGGTTTTATGTATTTGGATACCCTTGAGCAAACATTAGGATACCCCTGGATATAATATTAGAGAGACTTAAAGAAGAAAAATGAAATCTTTTGAAGAAAATTGAGATCTCTGGTTGGTCGGCGTTGTAGAGCTTGATGAAGAAGAAGACTCTTCCTTTTCTAAAACCAGTGTTATTATTTCAATTTATTTTTTTCTCTCTTGAAATGTGGAAAGTGGGTTGTAACCCACGTGGGTTCACTAGCATATCAATCTTTTCTATTTTGTTTGTTAGTACGATTAATAACTCTGGTAACTAACATATTATTATTCAATTTAGTGTTAACTGCCATTTTCGTCCCAGTGGTTTTGTCACTTTGGCCATTTCAGTCCATTTCTCAAAAATGCGCCATTTTCGTCCCCCACGTTCTGGAAAGGTGTCATTTCAGTCCAAAAATCATAACCCAGTTAAGTCAGTTAGTAAATAAAGACTGATTGTGTAAATTTGTGACATAAAGGACCATTTAAGTAAATATTAAACACCACCACTACTAGCCCTGCCACCACCACCACTCCGCTGCCACCACCACCGCCACCACCCGCCACCACCACCACTCCGCTGCCACCACCACCACCACCGCCACCACAGCCCTGCCACCACCAGCACTCCGCTGCCACCACCACCACCGCCACCACAGCCCTGCCGCCACCACCACAGCCCTGCCACCACCACCACTCCGCTGCCACCACCACTCTCACAGATCGTAAACAACTCCCCACGCTTTGTAATTGTTCAATAAGCATGCCCGACACCACGTGAAATCAGAGTTTTTATAAAAAATTCAAAGTGGAATTTATCCACAGAAGTTTGTCGATTAAGTGTCAAATTGTTGTGTTATTTAGAGTCCCTGAACCCATACGAAACTCTCACACCCTTCAAAATCCTTTACCCCTTCGAAAATACCCTCTGTTCATCGTCTGCAAGTCTCGCCGGAATACCCGTCGCCGGAGACTGTCGCCACGCCGTTGCACGCGATACCGGATCGGTTTTAATCACCCAATCGGTATGTTTATACTTGTACAATGTTTCTGCAAGTTTAATTTGAATATTATCCGGTATTGATCGAGAATTAGGCCGTTTGACTTCTGTTGACCGTTTTGGGGAAGACGATGAACAGTAGCATGGTCACCACCGCCGCCGCCGGAACCACCACCATCAACGTCATCATCGTCATCATCTGGGGAAGGCAGCCCCACCGTCGCCGGTTCTCTCTCCCGCCTCGTTATCTCTCTCTCTCTCCGACTTTCTCCCTCTCTCGTCTGATATGATGATGAACCGGCTGTGGTGGCGGTGGTGGCAGGGCTGTGGTGGTGGTGGCAGGGCTGTGGTGGCAGGGCTGTGGTGGCGGTGGCGGTGGTGGCAGCGGAGTGGTGGTGGTGGCAGGGCTGTGGTGGCGGTGGTGGTGGTGGTGGCAGCGGAGTGGTGGCGGTGGTGGTGGCAGCGGAGTGGTGGTGGTGGCAGGGCTAGTGGTGGTGGTGTTTAATATTTACTTAAATGGTCCTTTATGTTACAAATTTACACAATCAGTCCTTATTTACTAACTGACTTAACTGGGTTATGATTTTTGGACTGAAATGGCACCTTCCCAGAACGTGGGGGACGAAAATGGCGCATTTTTTAGAAATGGACTGAAATGGCCAAAGTGACCAAACCACAGGGACGAAAATGGCAGTTAACTCTTCAATTTAACTTTGATAACTAACACATTATTATTCAATTAGTTTTATACTATTTAATCAACTATCTATTAGCTTATTAATCAATAATTAATATATTATTTATTATTTAATCAATTTATTATCTTTTAGTTTATTCATTTCTTTATTTTCATATGGAGCTTATTAATTATAACAACCTTTTATCATAAGTCATCTATTTTTTAAACTATATAAATACCAAATAATGTTTTTCTCCGTTATACGCTTTATTGTAGAGATTATTTAGTATTAAAAAAACCTCAAATCCTTTATAAAATATACTAAATTAAAGTTCATGATGAATTAATATACTAAATTAAAGTTCATGATGAATTATCAGTACATATAAGAAGATAAAATAACTTATGTTAGGACCCACTCAAACTGAGCCAGAAATTTTTACGTTCATTGTATGAAATTGAAGCTTCTAAAATAGTGACTTCATACAAATAAAATGTTGGATCGGCCATTGAGTATACAGTAAAAAGTTGCTCTGTTTTATAAATATACGGTAAAAAAATTTAGGATACACCTAAATTTTTCTTCTGGTTCCGCCACTGCACAGACCAAAAGCGATTTTCATTTTCATTTTGGATTTGTGAATGGATAACATATCCTTATCTAATTGCCTCCATAATTTGTTTATCATCTAGATCTGATTCTCATTATTTTTTTTACGATCCAAAGCAAATCTCATTCATCACCACCAAAATATCCAGCCAATCCATAGCAAGACACTAAGAATCAAAGCCAAAGCCCAGTTACAATACATCGCCCAACCGATCGGCAACAAACAAAAGAAATCAAAACACAATTCCCATATATAATTCAATTTGCCAAAATCCAAACCCTCAAATCTTGACCTTGTTGCCTAAGATTCATCGAAATCCACCATCAGCGTCTCTGGTTCTATTGGAGTCCATCCTCACCATCACAAAACCCTAGGTTCATCGGACTCCCCGCCGGATATCCGCCCCCTCCTCCACCATCACCCTACAGCCATTACACACCACCATCATCCTACAGCCGTCACACACCACCAAATTGAAAATCAATGAACAAAGAGCAAGATTCCTGATTTGATTTTTGATTATAAAATCTGTAAATTGAATCTCATCTTTGACTCTGTATTTTGAATTTGATTGTTGAATTCCGATGCAAATTGGTGGACTGGTGGTTATATGGTGTGGTGGCGGTGGTGATAATGGGTCGGGGTGGTAACCATGTGGTGGTGGTGATTTCCAGAGACAAAGAGAGAGCTAGATGGCGAGATGGGGTGATGATGATGGCTGGTGTGGTGTGGTTTCAGATCCGGCAATGGTGGGGATGGCTGGTGTGGTGGGGTTGGTAGCAATGGTGGTGGTGGTGGAGTGTGGTGTGGTGTGGTGGTGGGTGGAAGATTTCTATTTTTTTTTTTTTTTTTGGTCTGTTTATATACACAGTATACATATATATTAATTTTCTTTATATATTATGTGACCATAATCATTAAAATGGCAAAAAAACAAAATATAATTATAAAGTGACCAAAATACCCTTTGACTTAACTGAGTGTTATGGATGGAGTTAAGCTAGATGATCAAAATGGCAAAGAATGTGAAAAGTCAGGGACCCAGAAGAGAAAAAAAAACTATTTGGACTAAAACGGCAATTTAGGACAAACCTCAGGGACTAAAATGGCAATTTACTCAATACATTATATTAGTCCATGGTTTTATAGCCTGGTGGCATCTTAGGGGTGAGATAAGACTTTAGGACCAATAGGTCCTGGGTTCGATTCTCACAAATGGGGTTTTCCCATATTTATTGGGTTTTATCCTGAATTGGTGTATAGGCATTATGCCTAGTGGAGATGGATATGATCGGTTGGTTCCGCTGGTGTCACGATGATACTCCAGTGGTCCGTCAGTGATCCAAATTTGCCGTTCAAATAAAAAATTATATTATATTAAATACCATATCTATATCTATCTATATACTTACTATATCTGTATCTATATCTATATCTATATCCTATATAATAAAGGAAGGCTCATTCTATACGCACCCCCCTCTTTCCTGATTATACCCCCCTTGTGAGAGGAAAACTGTCGGTCCCATGCAGGCCCCACCTGTAAATATGTGAGAGGAGGGGGATGAAAAAAGTAAATAGGGGATGTAGAAAGTAGCACCCTAAAGGAAACTATGGGTGAACATATGTCATTCGTTGGAAACATTACTTTTTAGTTTTTCCACCTTGGCTACTTAATTAAACATGAATACTTATCTTTTTTAATAAAGATAGCTAACATTTATATTTATTTGAATTTGTTTGTTTATCCTAATAAAATATTATTCAATCTCTAAATTTTTACTTATATTTTATTTTAATATATTTTTTAGCATTTAATAATAATAATATATCTACTATAATAAAAGAAACCAACTTTTGCACATCTGTCATTCATTGAAATTATCCTCAAATCCATACCTATCTTATATTAACTAAATAAATAATAAATTAATATTAAATCTTATCGTACTTTAATAAAATAGTATCCTCAAATCTAAATTGTTAATTTAATATATTTTTAAAACAAATACCTCTCTTTCCTACTTATCTTATATTAAAAATATAAATAATAAATTAATATTAAATGTTATCCTAATTTATTAAAAATATAACTTTTTTTTATTATTTGGTATACAAAATTATATTTATCTAACTCGTACTAAAACTCGGGTTTTTAAAAATTTAACTTTTTTTATTATTTACTATACAAAGTTACATTTATATAACCCGTATAATACACAAAGTTTTTAAAGATATAACTTTTTTATTATCTGCGATGTAAAATTAGATTTATTCAACACGTGTAATACACGAGATTTTTCAGGATAGGCTTGTATATGAACCGAACGAACACGAACATAGACATGTTCGTGTTCGTTCATTTAACTTTTACCGAACATGAACATGAACACGAACATATAATCGAACACAATTTTTTGTTCGTGTTCGTTCATTAAGAAATCGGGCATGTTTGTGTTCTTTATGTTCGTTCGTTTAAAGCCTAAAGGAACAGTTCACGAACATTAACGAACACAAACGAACATAAACGAAAAAAAATTAAGTGAACATATTTGAATAAACATAAAACATAAATTAACATGATTGAACAAACAAGTCTAATATATTACAGTTTATCCGAAAACACATCTAAATTAGGGTTCATAGATATACTAATTAGTTATATTGATATAAGTACTTAGAAAACTTAATATTTATATAAATATAACTATTTATGTATTTACTAAAAATTAAACGAACATAAACAAACATAAATTAAGTGAACGTTCACGAACATAAACGAATGTTCATGAACATAAATGAACGAACACAAGGTGTGTTCATGTTCGTTCATTCATTTAATTAAACGAGCAAATTTTTTTGTTCGTGTTCGTTCATTTATTAAATAAACGAACATAAACGAACTTCCCGCCGAACAAGTTCAGGAACGTTTAGTTCATTTACAGGCCTATTTAAGGATATATTTTTTTATTATTTGGTAGATTTTTCAACCCGACTATACACGAGTTTTTTAAAGATACGACGTTTTTAGTACTTAATATACAAAATTACATTTATTTAATATGTGTAATACATATGGTTTTTAAAGATATAACTCTTTTTTAGATCTATTCAACACGTGTAATATGCGAAGTTTTTAAGGATGTAATTTTTTTTTATCATTTGGTAGATTTATTCAACCCGATTATACATTTTTAAAATACGGCTTTTTTAGTATTTAGTATACAAAATTACATTTATTTAATCTGTATAATACACATCATTTTAAAGATATAATTTTTTTATTATTTGATATATAAAATTACATTTATTTAACCCGTACAATATACGAGTTTCATAAAGATATAACTTTTTATTATTTGAAATATAAAATTACATTTATTCAACCCGTGTAATACACGGGATTCTAACCTAGTAATAACATATAACATTAAAACTCTATATTTAAAACTCTTTATTTTGAAAAAAAATATTAAAACTCTATATTTAAAACTCTTTATTTGAAAAAAAGATGAGATCAAATAACAACATGATTTTATCATAGGGTTATATATACATTAAATAAAGGTTTAGTTTTGTATTCATATAATTTAGATTATGTTTATGGCTATAGGGTGTGGTCATGACCCTCATCACCACCATGACCCTCCACGTCAGTGTCATGTCACCCACCTCTAATTCACCATCCAAAACCACTACCATAAGGGTGCGGTCATGACCCAAACCACTAGCCCCTTATTTATTGAATTTATCTTTGTCTAAACAAAAAGGAAATGATTTCTTGAAAAATGGAAAGGATGACCATGGTTGTCATGGTTTAATCCATGCAAACCATGGTAGATAAGCAAGGAGTGATGTAGCCTTCCATTCATATTCTGCGAATTATGTCCCAACCATAACCTAAATTTTAGGAGAACTTACGAAATCATTTTTTAGTTCTATTTTTATCATGATATCTTTTTAGATGTTACATTTTTTATTTTACCTTATTGTACATGTACTATATCTCATGTCACTATTAAAAAGATTTTATATAAAAAAAACTTTATTTATTCCATCCAATAAAAGATGTCCAAAGGAAATCATCTTATTATGATTAATTACTAGGTTTGCACCCCGTGTATTACACGGGCTACGTAAATATCATTTTATATAATAAATAGTAAGAAATAGATATCTTTAAAAAAACTCATTATTTCATCATTTTTTATGAATTATAACGTAAAATCGAGAATTAACTTCTCTTTGAATGGAGTATAGAATTGTTATATTTAAAAATGGTGTTTTCTTCTGAATGTTGATGCAATGTGCAATAAATGATGGGTTTAAACCAATTATAACAATACGCCTAACATTACAAAAGTGAAATAAGAAAAAAATTGTAAGGTTAAAGAAGAGTATGTCAAAAGGGCATAAACATGCCTGGGGTACTGCAAGTTCTCCTTTGAAGTTTGGTGACCACCATGATCTGGGACAAATCTCTTTACTGGTAGCACAAAAATAGGATGCATTGGAATAATGGGAGGAAGTGGCGGATTGAGATGGTATAAGCAGAAATGAGAACACAATTAAGGTCTAGGGTTTAGAAAAAGAAACGTATTTGATTATTTCGGTTACACTAGGTTAGATATCCACAACACAAAAAAGGGAAGTAAACACCCGGGGATTGAATCAATTAATCGCAGAGGTTTATGGATTATAAAAGTTGAAGGATGTCACACCCCCAAAATACCACCTAAGGAAACATCGCGGGGCATGTGACGTACCAGGATCTAGCCACCAATCACATTGAACTCATAATTATATATAAATAAAACTTTCATTCATTAACATTAGGTGTTACAAAACGTTACATATAATTCATTGTATACAGCAGAAGCATAACTCATTTGTTAAGTGTTTCATAAACCACGTGTACATAAACCATTAGGCTCGTAATGCAATCCCATGTATCCTGACCCATGACCACTCCAGCCTTCCAGACAACAAGTTCCATGATATAACCCTACAGACCTGCAAGCATGTAGACAAGTGGGTCAGACGACGCTGGTGAGTTCAAAGTTTGTTAACGTGTTTAGTTACCAGTTACCAGATTAAAACATTTCAATGACTCGTTGTTAATCATACGCTTACCGCCGATGGCTCCAGATTATTTGCCCGGACCTTCATTGCCTCTATCGTAGCAATGGTCAAGATTGGGGTCATTAGTTCACTCCCGTCCTCCCCGGTACGGTGTGAGGGTGCCAAACCAAAATAGCGCTATTAACTAATACCCCGTTGCCTCCCCGGCAACAATCGGTAGAAGGGACTTGAGTGATAGATATACGTGTCTTAACCAACAACCCAATAACCCGACGTTCCTCCCCGGAACGTATACCATATGTCCCTCCCCAGGACGCATGCTTGGAAAAAGAGCAGTGAACTCACCTTAGATTGCTCGGTATGTTTCGATACATTACCCGTTCCTAGTTGGTCAACCAAACCCTACCGTGGTTACCAAAGACAGTCAGTTCCGTAAGCGTATATCCAAATCATGTATTCAACGTACACGTTATAGAAGTAACATACAAGTATGACACACGTACTTATTCGCATCGTAACTGTTAAACATACAATCCGTTGATCTATAACTTTTATCGTGAGATCATATAACAAGTGTATGGGTGTCACATGCAAATCAATCACTTAGCAGTATAGGTGTTTTCACAGATTGCAGTTGCTGTTAAGATCACCGTATATCACATATCGGGCATTCGTTTCTCAAACAAGTTTCTATCCCACGTGCAGATCACATAACAACCCATAATAAGTAGGTTTTATACTCACACAATTCAAACTAGGTTACTCATTCTTATTAACATGCAATAACACTCACAGTTGCATTGGCTGTTCTCATCATACAATTTACATTAGACAATACATATCAGTCTATACAGGTTCCTTGTGTCTGGATAACCTTAACCTCATGCAACAATCACAACTGTCACATAGCATGCACAACATAACCCACACACTGTTCAGCTTATTACCCATATGACGAAATACCCATCTTTCGTCGAGTTCATTCATGGCGAAAGACCCATCTTTCGTCAGGTTCAATGTGTGGCGAAAGACCACATGTTTCGTCGAACAAAACAGTTACAGATCCAAATCAGTTACAATTTTACGTTTTCCTAGAACCCTAATCCCAGGTATGCCAGGCACGTAACGTCACGTAAAAACATATTCAATCATAACATTCTTGTATCAAACATTACAATCCATCACAAGAAACATCATGTATATATATTGAGCATCTAATAAAAACATAGTCACAAGGTAACCAAATCATGCATTCCACATAAACATCACAAATTAACATCTAATCGTGTAATCTTGAGTATCAGTGATGAGCACACTAACCGAGAGATGGGTACGGGCTGAACACGAGATACAAGCTTCACAAAAAGAAAGAAAGCTTCGAAGGAGAAGCCTGCCGCCGAGAGAGATCTAGGGTTGCCAACAGATGTCGAGTACACACATACATGCGCTCATATATCAAAGGAAGTGAGTTGGGACTAATGAGCAAGCTGGGCCGGAAGCCGTTACGGCGAAACATCCTCTTGACGAAAGACTCTCTTTCGTCGAAGGAAGGGTTGTGACGAAGTCTGTTTTTCATCGAAGGAAGAATGGCAGGCGAAGACTATTTCATGGATTAGAAGTCCTCTTATATTTTAATACTAAATATAAACAAATTTGAGTTGACTAGCTCATTGAAACTAAATTGCTATATTATGAGATCCACTAGTTACGTATAAGAGTTTAAACTATTTTAGTAAGACATCATGCTTTGGATATAAAGAGATGATGTGTACACGCAAATCTTATTTGAATCCAAGGTTATTAATAATAAAATTTTAGTATGATTTCTCTAACCGGGATAATCATGGATTTTCATCGAACAGTGGAAGCTTAACAATATTAGAACAACTCATAACAATACCTTATCCATTCATGTATCGTGTACTGATTACAACGTAGAACGAATTGTGAGAACCAGATTATAATACAAGTGACGTGTAGAGGGGAGACCTTGGAATCTCGGGTTGTCACATCATCCCCAACTTCAAAGAAATTTCGTCCCGAAATTTAATAAACCATCACAAAGGAGTGGAGTGGTAATTTGAGTGATGAATCAAGATAACGCTGGATCAAGATGACTGTGGATTTTCCTCAGGTGTCACATCATCCCCAACTTGAAAGGGAATTTCGTCCCGAAATTCGCCAATGGTATCGGAGGTTGATTCAACCGTTTACACAACTGAGGATACTAGAGCTCCTTCTGATCATCGCGTTCCCACGTGAACTCCGATCCATGTCTTGAGTTCCAACAAACTCTCACGATTGTAATTCAACTATGTTAACAAACCTTGATTTCTGGTCCATGTTTTGATAGATTCCTCGACAACTGCAACTGGTCGTTAATCTTAGGTGCTAGCAAGGGTATCATAAGTGTTTCATCGGACAACACTTCTTTAATTGCGAAACGAGGAAGATATCATGAACGTTACCCAACTCGGCAGGTAACTCGAGTTTGTAGGCCACTTTACCGATTCGTTCCAGAATTTTGAATGAATCAGCGTAACGTAAATTAAGCTTTCCACACTCCCTAAGCGTACCACACCCTCCCAGGGTGAGACTTTCAACATGATACGATCGCCTACAACGAACTCCCAGTGTTTCCCAAGCTTATCAACTTTCCTGACGGCCACACGTTGCCGCCAAACGATTTCCGATCCAAAAAATCTTCCCAAGAGTTTCGAGCACAAGTCCTGGACTTGTGATTAGGTTGTCACTCACCTTAGCCTAACAAGAAGATTAGCGTTACTGTCCATGCAATGCCTCAAACGGAGCTGTCCGAATACTAGAATGATAACTGTTACGGTGGAACTCAGCCAAAGGTATGTGTCCTTTCAATTTTCACTAAGTTAATCACACACATGCTCGCAGCATGTCTTCGAGTGTCAGGGGGTTCATTTACTCTGACCATTTGTCCTATGGTGATAAGTAATGCCCATGTCTAGACGTGAGCCCAGGGTGTTGTGTTGCCTGTCATAAATCAAGTATAGTTCAAAATCGGAGGTAACAAGAGTTGGCACCTAGTGCCTAAAAGCCGCCTCACTCAGAGGAATATTCACAAGCTGTGATGACTCGTCAGTTTCCTTGATTGTAATAGAGTGTGTTGCTTACGTGAGACAATCAACGATCACCCAGGTGATATTGTTTCCGCTTCGAGTTGTAAGTAGACTAGTGACAAAGTCCATGGCAGTCTGTCTCATTTTCCATATGGGTGTTGTCGGTTACTGATACTCCACCTTGACTTTCCCACGAGTCAAACGTCATACACATATATTGCTAGGTGGGTCTTCATACCCGATCACAGTACAAGATTTATAGATCCTAATATCTCTCATCAAAATCCAGACGACTAGAATATCGAAACCGGTGTGCTTTGCTCAACACAAGTTTCCCTAAAGTTGCCGTATATTGAGATCCACAATCGTTCTTGGAGGTAGCGAATATTATCCGACCTGCCAAAGGTTGCTTCTCCATGCCCCGCACGGGTTCAACTTGAAAATCCTCTTCCTTCAGTTCTCCAGTTTGAACAGGGCGAGTCTGATCAGGTAAGTTAGAGTCGATACTGAGCTGCAAAGCTCGTGCATATTCAAGTTTCACAGTCGAAATCATCCAAAAAGTTCCATCCAACGAAGCCATTAACTGATTTAGCTCTTTCGAAACCAGGGTACACGGGAGGCCTTTGTGATCGGTCTAAGTAGTGCATTCGGTACCGTCCAAGTAATGCCTCCAACTTAATCCAAAGTCCACGGTTTCCACCGCAGGTTGTGTGTTGTGCAATTCCTCTTCGTAACTCCATTACGTAAGTCATCACCTTCTCATGTTGCATCGGTGCGTAACTGGGACTCTGATTCGAACCATCATGGTATACCACTGATTCATCAATACCTTCGGATAGAAACGATGCTCAGTGCATTGTAGAGTTGGATTCGAAAGCTGAAAAGACGTCCTCCTGTTTTGTCTTCCACGAACACAGCGCCCTGCTGTGCTAAAGAGATTTAAGCTGCGCGATCTTCGAAAATCCTGTGATGAATCTGCGATAGTAGCTAGTGAGACCAAGAAATTGCTGTATCCTCGAAGGGATATTTGGTGTCGATCAGTTTCTAACAAAATGGATCCTAGCGAGATCCACGTGTATTCCCACTTCGTTGTTTATATAACCAAAAATGTACCTCTCGAAACCAGAAGTTACCTTTAACAAGACTTCGTGTGGAGTAGCTCCTTCCTCAGGAGCTCTAAAATAGGATACATATGCCGCCCAGGTTATTTCTGTAACACCCTGTGTTTCGGAAGTCAAAGTCAAAGTCAAGATTGAAGTCAAAGGAAGAAAAGATTGCTAATTGCGATCAGTCTCTCCTTGCTCAATTCCTGTTTTGACTTCTTTGACTTGTAATTAGTCTATTTTATTTTCGCTTTAGTTGTATTATGTGGAGTATCTACTAATAATCGCATGGTAATCGCTATTTATCGCATATTTAATCGCTTTATCGCTATCGCAATCGCACTCGCAACTCGAATTACGCAATTTTGATATTGTTATACGTGTGTGTGTGCCTTATGTGTTACGTGTGCATGTTTATTTATGTTGTGGTAATCAATCGAAACGCAATCGAATCGCAAACGCTAAGCGAACACGAAATAAGGATGCTTGTATGTTGATATAGTAGTTAGGATTAAAAGTAATTTGACTAGGAAATTCTATCGCATCGCAACGCTTGCAATTGCAAATCGAAATAGCAAACTCGTCGCACCGAAAACTCGAACAAGGAGACTGATCGACCAGGAGACCAGTCGATCGGCCAGCCGATAGACCGAGCAGCCGTTCGATCGGACAGTTATCCGATCGGACTACCTAACCGATCGACCAGCCCCTTTCCACTTTGGGTAACCCTATAAATACCCCTTGTCACTTTCACACTTTCTACTTTTGGCAACTGACGTCTGACCCGTGCTCTTGCTCGCTTTTTCCTTCGATTTCTCGCAATTCCGGTAAGATCTCGTCCTAAATCTTGTACTTCCTTAATCTACACGCACTCCTACACCTTTCTATCTTTTGAATCTTAACTTTTAACCGTGAAATCATCAAGATTCAAGGTGTTCTAGGATGACGTCATCATGTGTTCTTGAAGAACTTCATGTTTTGGCCTCAATCCACCAAGAACAACTTAGATCTAACCGATTTCCACATAAACTAACAAAGATCTCCCATAGATCTAAACATATTCACAATGAAAAGGAGTGAGAGATGGTTTTCCAACTTTCTTTCAACTCTTTTACATTCAATACACTCAAAATCGATAGAATCGGAGCTTGTGCCGGCTTACTACTCATTATTTTGGTTGTGTTGGTTCAAGATCCGTATTCTATCCACGAGATTATCGATTTTCGGGTTAACCAAGAACAACCGTCCTGAACCGGTGGACTGACTGGACTTGGGCGATTCCTGTTCAATCGGGTCACTAGAACTTAGGATGGAGTTCTGTTGGTTAGCACGATATCAACACAACTTGATAAAACAACAAACTATCAAAACAACCAAGTGTAAGACGAACAGGTCGACCAGGACGGAGTGCCATCCGAACGGACTGCTGTCCGAACGGACAGCCACCCGAACGACCGGCCACCCGTACGACTTGCACCTTGGTCCCACACTTAACCATTTTTGCCCACATTTAAAGTCTGAATGTTGAACGAATTGTTGTCCGATCGGACTACCATCCGATCGAACTGCCAATCGAATCATGAGACATTTAAACTTCAACACTTAAACAATTTTCAACATGTTCAATGCACCAAGGATGCCACCCGACCGAACGACCGTCCGATCGAGTGACACCCTGCTGTGAACTTGTTCTCACTGAAGTGCCCAACCGAACGGGTTACCGTCCGATCGAACGGCCGTCCGATCGACCGACCTGAAATGTAGAGGTACTTCAATGTTTTCAAAATGCTACAATGAAAACTTCAAAAGTCAAGCCATCATACACAAACACATCCTTCCCAAAGGAAGAAACAATCCACTCGAACAATCATCCGACCGGACGACCGTCCGAATGGACTACCACTCGCACGACTGGCTGTCCGATCGGACTACCATCCGATCGAACTACTGTCCGAACCACTTGTACTTTGTATCGTTTTGAGCGTCACTTATCGTTATGCTATCAATCTGTTCAGGCTAACCCTACTCTCTAGCGCTCCCTTCAATCCATCAATCGCTGTGAGTATACTCGATCCCTTTTTGCTTTACGCACTTTTGGGTGTTACATACGTTACTTATACTAAATCACATCGAACACAGTACGCAATACTTTAAACTCTAACCGTAACCGCATGTTATAGGTGACTTAATGAATGCTTGTTTGTTATGTTTACACATGGAATGCTGTCTACCTGCCTTAGCAACGATAGTACTATTAGTTTGGACTCAGCACCCGTTCACTCGGGGGTTGTTAAGGACAATTACCTACATGGCTCAAAGTGGTGAGAATGTATCGCGAACTGCCTTGGGCAGTCAACCCGCAGTCATTGGTATCGATAGGTTCATGTCGATAACTAAAATGCCTCATTTCACTCTGTGTACGTGCTGGTTATGCGTAAACTATTTCGAGCTCTATAGGCTATTATCAAACTTGTATACGCACCTTTACACTATGTGTATTGACTTTTACTTTAACGTATGTGACAGGTGCTTAGGATGTTTACAGGCTTTGTGTGCTGGTGATGAAATTGAGGCTAGGGACGGAGTCCTAGAAACCAATAAATAAACAATTGTCTGTAATAAAATCTGAGTTGTCGGAACAGAACAATTTGACTGGATCTTTTCTGTAATAATTGTATTATCATCTATGACATGGTATGGGACGTGTTACTTTAAAATATTTGGTAAATATTGTTGTTATGGAAACTTCTGGACAATCTGTTTCGCTCAGTGCCATGCCCCGATGTTTCCGCCATCGGTTGGGGTGTCACAGATTGGTATCAGAGCCATAACTATAGGGAATTAGGCAAGACTCGACCTAGTCCGGGTCGATGTCTTAGAGACCTAGTCTATAGTTAGGAACCAATAGACCGATTCGTGCATGTCCAGTAGGGATTATATACGAGCCTACTGCTATTTCTCGCTATTCTCGCCTACGCTACACTATCACAGCACTCGAATTTTCAAATATGGACGAGCGATTAAGTCAAGATTAGGTGTGAAAACCGCAAACTCTCGATTAAATTGCTTGTTCAACCCACATTTTTATCTAAAAACACGAGAAATTGCGTTGAAAAAGGAGTGAAACCTATACTTTGACGCATAGTTCTCTTTATTTTTATCAAAAATAGGAACAAAAGTTGTTGAGCCAGGGGTGAAACCCTAACCTTGACGACTTGTTCCGCCTTTTTACAAAACTCTCACCAAAGTATTGACGGACTCCAACGACTTGTTCCGCCTTTATTCGATTTTTGCTTTCACTTAGATCGACACGCACGACTCGCACTGCACTTCTATCTTAAAACGCTGACAAATCGCTAAATTATGGACGACCTTATGCTATGTTATACGCTTATACTATACTCGATGTGTTAATCGCGATCGCTATACTCGAACACTCGCAGAATTTGAATGATAGGTTTCTGTATTCTGATTGCCTCTGGTGATTACATGCGTATGTGTTTCTGTGCCTTACGTGCCTATGTGCTTATGTGTCTTTGTGCTTATGTGAATCTGTGATTATGTGCCTATGTGCTTACATGGCTATGCGTGTTCCTGAGCTTTAGTGGTATTAGGATTGTGAGGTGAGATTCGATTATATTGTGTTGAGTCCTGTGGCGATGTCTGTTGTAGACAATGTCGTCATCTTGATCTCGCACTACCCGTGATGCTCGCCAAAAGCAAGCAGACAAACGCCTCGCTGCCATGATCACTAAGCAAATGGAAAAGTTTGTACCCCAAGTCGTTAGTGAACTATATGAAAACATAAGCAAATCGTCTGAGGAATCCAGAACCGAGACTCCCAAAGCTGCTTTCAGCTTCAAACAATTCAAGGCATGTGGACCGAAATAGTTCACCGGAGAAGAAGGCCCTACGGCTTTGTTCCAATGGTTTGACTCGATCGAAGTCACTCTGCGATAGAGCGGATGTCCTGATAATCTCCGCACACTGAACGCGACCGGCGTCTTCAGTCCCGCGCACTAGACTGGTGGACGGCCGAAAGGAACAAGCGCAGAAATGATGCAGCTTACGGTCTGTCATGGGACGAGTTGAAAAACGTTATGATCGAAGAGTTATGCCCTCCCCATGAGCGCCAGAAGCTGGAGGATGAGTTCTGGCACATTAAGCAGAAGGAAGGTAGTCGCCAACATATCGAGGCGCTAGTTTCCCTTTCTTGCCGAATCTAACCACACCCTTCCAAGGTGATACCTTTAGGAGTACGTAGTCGCCAACGTTAAATTCAAGGGGCTTGCGTCGTCTATCGGCGTAACTTTTCTGTCGACTTCGAGCTTTCAACAAGTTGTCTCGGATTTGGAGGACTTTGTCAGTCGTTTCTTGCAAAAGCTCAGGACTGGTTAATTTTGAGTGACCGATCTGGTGCCACACAATAGGCAATCGACATCTTCTTCCGTATAAAGCCTCGAATGGTGCCATTTGAATGCTGGAATGATAACTGTTGTTGTACGAGAACTTGACTAACGGCAGGTATGCATCCCAATTTCCACCGAAATCTATGACACACGAACGGAGCATGTCTTCAAGAGTACGAATCGTTCTTTCAGTCTGACCGTCGGTTTGAGGGTGGAATGCGGTACTTAGATTAAGTGCAGTACCGAGAGCAGCTTGAAACGTTTCCCACAATCGCGAGGTAAACCGAGCATCACGGTTAGAGATGATGTCGTGAGGTGTCCCATGTCGATAAATGATCTCGTTTGTGTAGATTCAGGCTAATCGTTCTACCTTGTAGTCTTCCCGTATTGGCAAAAAGTGAGCTGATTTGGTCAAACGATCAACAATAACCCAAATGCTGTCATGACCTGATGACGTGTGCGGAAGCTTTGTTATGAAGTCCATAGCTATACTCTCCCACTTCCATATAGGGATCGGCAGTTGTTCGAGTAAGCCAGAGGGTCTTTGGTGTTCAGCCTTGACCTTTGCACAAGTCAGGCACTTCCCAACGTAGAGAGCAATATCCCTTTTCATGCCCGGCCACCAGTACTTGTAGTGAAGGTCCTGGTACATTTTATCGGCACTGGGATGAATAGAATACCGGGATTTGTGGGTTCGTCCATCAGAATCTTTCGCAAATCGGTCCGTTTAGGGATCCAAATTCGGTCCAGATAATGGAATATCCCATTCGGCTTATTCACAAGATGAGCTCCATCGTGGAAAATTCTTTCCTTATCCAAGGTGCGTTCGTTAAAACAAGCATGTTGGGCTTCGTGGATGAGAGTTTCGAGGTCGTATTGGGTTTGGGTTTTACGAATGCTGAGCAGATAACTCCGTCTGCTGAGAGCGTCGGCAACGACATTTGCTTTGCCTGGGTGATAACGAATCTCACAGTCATAATCGTTGAGAAGTTCTACCCATCGGCGTTGACGCATATTAAGTTCCTTCTGGTCAAAGATATGTTGCAGGTTCCTATGATCGGTGAAGATCGTACACTTTGTACCATACAGGTAGTGTCCCAAATCTTTAACGCAAAACAACCGCGTCTAGCTCGAGATCATGGGTTGTATAGTTCTTCTCGTGGATTTTGAGCTGATGAGATGCGTAAGCTATAACCTTGTCCCGCTGCATGAGAACGCAACCAAGACCAAGGTTGGAAGCATCACAATAGACAATGAAGTCGTCGTTTCCGTCGGGTAGAGTGAGAACAGGAGCATTGCAAAGCATGTACTTGAGGGTTTGGAAAGCAGACTCTTGTTCGGTTCCCCAAACAAAAGGCTTGTCTTTATGCGTGAGAGCGGTAAGCGGCACAGCGATCTTTGAGAATCCTTTGATAAATCGTCGATAATAGCCCGCTAGTCCGAGAAAAGAATGGACTTTAGACGGGTTCTTAGGTGTAATCCAACTCATAACGGCTTCAATCTTCACGGGATCGACGTGAATACCTTGACTATTAACAATGTGACCGAGGAATTGAACCTCCTCCAACCAGAATTCGCACTTGGAGAACTTGGCATAGAGTTGATTCCCTTGGAGTAGCTCGAGAACCAAACGTAGATGTTGCACGTGTTCGGATTTCGATTTGGAATAGACCAAGACATCGTCGATGAATACGATGACGAAACGGTCGAGATATGGTTTACACACGTGATTCATCAGATCCACGAAACCCGCGGGTGCGTTGGTTAAACCGAAAGGCATAACAACGAATTCATAATGGCCATAACGGGTGCGAAACGCGGTTTTGGGTATATCCTCCTCTTGAATGCGTAGTTGGTGATAGCCTGAGCGTAGATCGATCTTCGAGAAACACGTAGCACCTTGTAGCTGATCAAACAAATCATCAATGCGAGGTAGGGGATAGCGGTTCTTGATAGTTAACTTATTCAATTCCCGATAGTCGATGCACATCCTGAGCGACCCATCCTTCTTTTTAACGAAAAGGACTGGCGCGCCCCAAGGAGAGGTGCTCGGGCGAATGAAGCCTTTCTCAAGTAATTCCTGGAGTTGGTTTGATAGTTCACGCATTTCGGACGGTGCGAGTCGGTAAGGAGCTTTGGCAACAGGGTTGGCTCCAGGAATGAGGTCGATACGAAAATCGATATCACGACTTGGCGGGAGTCTGGGAAGATCCTCAGGAAACACATTAGGGAATTCACGAACCACAGGAACGTCTTTCACTTCTGTCTTTCCTTTCTTTTCCTTCTCCGCTACTACAATGTTAGCCAAGAAAGCTCTCTATTCCTTGCGGAGATACTTGCTAGCTTGGACACATGACATGAGTTTGAGACCCTTCGAAGCAGTTTCGCCATAAACACATAATAAATCACCATTCGCGAGCGAGAATCGAATCATCTTATCGAAGCATACAACTTCAGCATGGTTTTCACGAAGAAAGTCCATGCCTACTATGACGTCAAAACTTCCGAGTTGCATTTGAATAAGGTCGATTGGGAAGATGTGATTGTTGAGCTCAAGAGTACAATCACGAAGAACAGAATTAACGGCGACAGTTCTTCCGGTAGCGACTTCCACATCGAACGTCGAGGGGAGATGGGAGCGCTTACGACTAAGGAGCTTCTCGAATTCGAACGACACAAAGCAATTACCGGCTCCAGTATCAAACAAACATGAAGCATAAATACCATTCACAAGGAACGTACCATTGACCACGTTGTTGTCAGCCTGGGCTTGGCGCACATTGATGTTGAAAGTTCTGGCGCGTGCGGCTTGTTGCTGTTGCTGAGGCTATTGCTGCTGATGAGGCTGCTGCTACTGGGGCTCTTGTTTCACAACCCTGTTCGGGCATATGTTCGCAAAGTGGTTGGGATCACCACATGCGAAGTAGACTTGGGCGTTGACCGCGGGCGCCTGAGCCGCTTGCTGGCCTTGCGGGGCTGGGAGTAGAGCTTGATGAGCAGTGGCTTGAGCTGGGGCTTGACGGGGACCAGTACGGCAGTTAGCAGTGAAGTGGCCGTACATGTTGAAGTGAGCGTAAAAACGACAGGCGAGACCCACCGGATGATGATAAGAACATGTGGGTCAAGCCGGGTGGGGGCCTGTGTATGCACGCTTTGCAGGCGTTGCATAAGTAACTGGTGCTGGACGGTGATTGGGCTGCAGCTGGGCCGGTACGGCTTAAATTGGAGCAGCAGTGGTAGTGACAACATAGTTCTTGTTGCTGGAGCTGCTATTGTTGTTCTTCTTCTTGCGGCGTGAGGACTTTGACGACTGGGCGGTGGCGGTTTCGGCAGTTGGTGCGGCGGTGACTTGATGCAGGTTCTTTGAAGTTTTATCCCAAAAACCAGCTTTTACCCGCTTGTCATTGATTTCCGCGGCAAGCAAGTAAGTTTCTTCGATCGTTGTTGGCTTTGCGGTATGCACAAAATCCACAACAAAGTCGGGTAGAGCTCGGATGTACTTCTTGATCGTCATGTCAGGCATCTTCACTTGATCGGGACAGATGATGCTGAGCTGCTTAAAGCGAGCAGTTTGGGCAGCGTTGTCACCTTCCTTCTGCTTAATGTGCCAGAACTCGTCCTCCAGCTTCTGGCGCTCATGGGGAGGGCAGAACTCTTCGAGCATAACGTTCTTCAACTCGTCCCATGACAGACCGTAAGCTGCATCATTTCTGCGCTTGTTCCTTTCGGTCGCCCACCAGTCTAGTGCGCGGGACTGGAAGACGCCAGTCGCGTTCAGTGTGCGGAGATTATCAGGATATCCGCTCTATCGCAGAGTGACTTCGATCGAGTCAAACCATTGGAACAAAGTCGTAGGGCCTTCTTCTCCGGTGAACTCTTTCGGTCCACATGCCTTAAACTGTTTGAAGCTGAAAGCAGCTTTGGGAGTCTCGGTTCTGGATTCCTCAGACGATTTGCTCATGTTTTCGTACAGTTCACTGACGACTTGGGGTACAACCTTTGCCATTTGCTTAGTGATCATGGCAGCGAGGCGTTTGTCTGCTTGCTTTCAGCGAGCATCACGGGTAGCGCGAGATCCAGATGATGACATTGTCTGCAACAGACATCGCCACAGGACTCAACACAACACAATATAATCGAATCTCACCTCACAATCCTAATACCACTAAAGCTTAGGAACACGCATAGCCATGCAAGCACATAGGCACATAATCACAGATTCACATAAGCACATAGGCACAGAAGCACAGAAACACATACGCATGTAATCACCAGAGGCAGTCAGAATACAGAAACCTATCATTCAAAGTCTGCGAGTGTTCGAGTATAGCGATCGCGATTAACACATCGAGTATAGTATAAGCGTATAACATAGCATAAGGTCGTCCATAATTTAGCGATTTGTCAGCGTTTTGAGATAGAAGTGCGGTGCGATTCGTGCGTGTCGATCGAAGTGGAAGCAAAAATCGAATAAATCTCCAAAATTTAAACACATAAACAGGTAAACACACATACAACCACATAAAATCAACGAATCATCAGAGTCAGCAGTTGCGGGCTCAGAATCGAAACATATAAAAATTCGAGAAATAGATCGTCTGCGGCTATTAGACATTGACTATCCAAAGTGGTTCAACTATTCACAAGGACCTGTTGCGCACAGTTTGACTTTCAGGATTGTACTTTTGCCTCGAGTCTTGGGCTCGGCACGCATCCTTTTGGTCATGTCGTGACTTCAAGTCGTTGGAGTCCCTCGATACTTTGGTGAGAGTTTTGTAAAAAGGCGGAACAAGTCATCAAGGTTAGGGTTTCACCCCTGGCTCAACAACTTTTGTTCCTATTTTTGATAAAAATAAAGAGAACTATGCGTCAAAGTATGGGTTTCACTCCTTTTTCAACGCAATTTCTCGTGTTTTTAGATAAAAATGTGGGTTGAACAAGCAATTTAATCGAGAGTTTGCGGTTTTCACACCTAATCTCGACTTAATCGCTCGTCCATATTTGAAAATTTGAGTGCTGTGATATTGTAGCGTAGGCGAGAATAGCGAGAAATAGCAGTAGGCTCGTACATAATCCCTACTGGACATGCACGAGTCGGTCTATTGGTTCCTAACTATAGACTAGGTCTCTAAGACATCGACCCGGACTAGGTCGAGTCTTGCCTAATTCCCTATAGTTATGGCTCTGATACCAATCTATCACACCCCAACCGATGGCGGAAACATCGGGGCATGGCGCTGAGCGAAACAGATTGTCCAGAAGTTTCCATAACAACTATATTTACCAAATATTTTAAAGTAACACGTCCCATACCATGTCATAGATGATAGTACAATTATTACAGAAAAGATCCAGTCAAATTGTTCTGTTCCGACAACTCATATTTTATTACAGACAATTGTTTATTTATTGGTTTCTAGAACTCCGTCCCTAGCCTCAATTTCATCACCAGCACACAACGCATGTAAACATCCTAAGCACCTGTCACATACATTAAAGTAAAAGTCAATACACATAGTGTAAAGGTGAGCATACAAGTTTGATAATAGCATATAGAGTTCGAAATAGTTTACGCATAACCAGCACGTACAAAGAGTGAAATGAGGCATGTTAGTTATCGACATGAACCTATCGATACCAATGACTGCGGGTTGACTTCCCAAGGCAGTTCGTGATACATTCTCACCACTGTGAGCCATGTAGGTAATTGTCCTTAACAACCCCCGAGTGAATGGGTGCTGAGTGCAAACTAATAGTACTATCGTTGCTAAGGCAGGAAGACAGCATTCCATGTGTGAACATAACAAACAAGCATTCATTAAGTCATGTATAACATGCGGTAACAGTTAGCGTTTAAAGTATTACGTATTATGTTCGATGTGATTTAGTATAAGTAACGTATGTAACACCCAAAAGTGTGTAAAGCAAAAAGGGATCGAGTATACTCACAGCGGTTGATGGATTGAAGGGAGCGCTAGAGAGTAGGGTTAGCCTGATCAGATTGATAGCATAACGATAAGTGACGCGCAAAACGATACAAAGTACAAGTGGTTCGGACAGTAGTTCGATCGGATGGTAGTCCGATCGGACAGCCAGTCGTGCGAGTGGTAGTCCGGTCGGATGATTGTTCGAGTGGATTGTTTCTTCCTTTGGGAAGGATGTGTTTGTGTATGATGGCTTGACTTTTGAAGTTTTCGTTGTAGCATTTCGAAAACATTGAAGTACCTCTACCTTTCTTGTCGGTCGATCGGTCGGTCGTTCGTTCGGACGGCAACCCGTTCGGTTGGGCACTTCAGTGAGAACAAGTTCACAGCAGGGTGTCACTCGATCGGACGGTCGTTCGGTCGGGTGGCATCCTTGGTGCATTGAACATGTTGAAAATTGTTTAAGTGTTGAAGTTTAAATGTCTCATGATTCGATTGGCAGTTCGATCGGATGGTAGTCCGATCGGACAACAAGTCGTTCAACATTCAGACTTCAAATGTGGGCAAAAATGGTTAAGTGTGGGACCAAGGTGCAAGTCGTACGGGTGGCCGGTCGTCCGGGTGGCTATCCGTTTGGACGGCACTCCGTCCAGGTCGACCTGTTCATCTTACACTTGGTTGTTTTGATAGTTTGTTGTTTTATCGAGATGTGTTGATATCGTGCTAACCAACAGAACTCCATCCTAAGTTCTAGTGACCCGATTGAACAGGAATCACCCAAGTCCAGTCAGTCGACCGGTGCAGGACGGTTGTTCTTGGTTAACCCAGAAATCGATAATCTCGTGGATAGAATACGGATCTTGAACCAACACAACCACAATAATGAGTAGTAAGCCGGCACAAGCTCTGATTCTATCGGTTTTGAGTGTATTGAGTGTAAAAGAGTTGAAAGAAAGTTGGAAAACCATCTCTCACTCCTTTTCATTGTGAATATGTTTAAATCTATGGGAGATCTTTGTTAGTTTATGTGGAAATCGGTTAGATCTAAGTTGTTCTTGGTGGATTGAGGCCAAAACATGAAGTTCTTCAAGAACACATGATGACGTCATCCTAGAACACCTTGAATCTTGATGAATTCACGGTTAAAAGTTAAGATTCAAAAGATAGAAAGGTGTAGGAGTGCATGTAGATTAAGGAAGTACAATATTTAGGACGAGATCTTACCGGAATTGCGAGAAATCGAAGGAAAAAGCGAGCAAGAGCACGGGTCGGACGTTAGTTGCCAAAAGTAGAAAGTGTGAAAGTGACAAGGGGTATTTATAGGGTTACCCAAAGTGGAAAGGGGCTGGTCGATCGGTTAGGCAGTCCCATCGGACAGCTGTCCAATCGATCGGCTGCTCGATCGATCGGCTGGCCGATCGACTGGTCGCCTAGTCGATCAGTCACCTTGTTCAAGTTTTCGGTGCGACGAGTTTGCTGTTTCGAATTATGATTGCGAGCGTTGCGATGCGATAGAATTTCCTAGTCAAATTACTTTTAATCCTAACTAATATATCAACATACAAGCATCCTTATTTCGTGTTCGCTTAGCGTTTGTGATTCGATTGCGATTGAGTTCGATTACGTTTCGATTGATTACCACAACATAAATAAACATGCACACGTAACACATAAGGCAGACACACACGTATAACAATATCAAAATTGCGTAATTCGAGTTGCGAGTGCGATTGCGATAGCGATAAAGCGATTACCATGCGATTATTAATAGATACTCCACATAATACAACTAAAGCGAAAATAAAATAGACTAATTACAGGTCAAAGAAGTCAAAACATGAATTGAGCAAGGAGAGACTGGTCGCAATTCGCAATCTTTTCTTCCTTTGACTTCAATCTTGACTTTGACTTTGACTTTGACTTCCGAAACACGGGGTGTTATAGCCTCCCCTAGTTGAAAAGGGACGGAGTTATCTGCTCAGCATTCATAAAACCCAAACCCAATACGACCTCGAAACTCTCATCCGTGAAGCCCAACATGCTTGTTTTAACGAACGCACCTTGGATAAGGAAAGAATTTACCAGGATGGAGCTCATCTTGTGAATAAGCCGAATGGGATATTCCATTATCTGGACCGAATTTGGATCCTTAAACGGACCGATTTGCGAAAGATTCTGATGGACGAAGCCCACAAATCCCGGTATTCTATTCATCCCGGTGCCGATAAAATGTACCAGGACCTTCGCTACAAGTACTGGTGGCCGGGCATGAAAAGGGATATTGCTCTCTACGTTGGGAAGTGCCTGACTTGTGCAAAGGTCAAGGCTGAACACCAAAGACCCTCTGGCTTACTCGAACAACCGATGATCCCTATATGGAAGTGGGAGAGTATAGATATGGACTTCATAACAAAGCTTCCGCACACGTCATCAGGTCACGACAGCATTTGGGTTATTGTTGATCGTTTGACCAAATCAGCTCACTTTTTGCCAATACGGGAAGACTACAAGGTAGAACGATTAGCCCGAATCTACACAAACGAGATCATTTGTCGACATGGGACGCCTCGCGACATCATCTCTGACCGTGATGCTCGGTTTACCTCGCGACTGTGGGAAACGTTTCAAGATGCTCTTGGTACTGCGCTTGATCTAAGTACCGCATTCCACCCTCAAACCGACGGTCATACTGAAAGAACGATTCGTACTCTTGAAGACATGCTCCGTTCATGTGTCATAAATTTCGGTGGTAATTGGGATGCATACCTGCTGTTAGTCGAGTTCTCGTACAACAACAGTTATCATTCCAGCATTCAAATGGCACCATTCGAGGCTTTATATGGAAGAAGATGTCGATCGCCTATTGTGTGGCACGAGATCGGTCACTCGCAATTAACCAGTCCTGAGCTTTTGCAAGAAACGACTGACAAAGTCCTCTGAATCCGAGACAACTTGTTGAAAGCTCGAAGTCGACAGAAAAGTTACGCCGATAGACGACGCAAGCCCCTTGAATTTGACATTGGCGACTACATACTCCTAAAGGTATCACCTTGGAAGGGTGTGGTCAGATTCGGCAAGAAAGGGAAACTAGCGCCTCGATATGTTGGACCTTTTAAGATTCTGGAAAGGATTGGAAAATCGCCTACCGACTCGAACTACCGGAGGAACTTAGTAATGTCCACCGGACTTTCCATGTGTCAAACCTCCAAAAGTGCCTGGCTGAGCATGATTTAATTGTACCTCTCGGTGACCTTCAAGTAAACGAAACACTACACTTCGTGGAGAAGCCTGTCGAAATCATGGATCACCAAACCAAGCAGCTCAGACGCTCGCGCATTCCTATTGTGAAAGTCCGATAGGAAGGCAAACGAGGCGCAGAGTTCACTTGGGAACTCGAAAGCGACATGAAGGCGAAGTACCCGCAGTTGTTTGTTGCGGCTTCAGCCTAATTTCAGGACGAAGTTCCCTCAACTAGGGGAGGCTGTAACACCCCATGTTTCGGAAGTCGAAGTCAAAGTCAAAGTCAAGATTGAAGTCAAAGGAAGAAAAGATTGCTAATTGTGATCAGTCTCTCCTTGCTCAATTCCTGTTTTGACTTCTTTGACTTGTAATTAGTCTATTTTATTTTCGCTTTAGTTGTATTATGTAGAGTATCTATTAATAATCGCATGGTAATCGCTATTTATCGCATGTTTAATCGCTTTATCGCTATCGCAATCGCACTCGCAACTCGAATTACGCAATTTTGATATTGTTATATGTGTGTGTGCCTTATGTGTTACGTGTGCATGTTTATTTATGTTGTGGTAATCAATCGAAACGCAATCAAACTCAATCGCAATAGAATTGCAAATGCTAAGCGAACACGAAATAAGGATGCTTGTATGTTGATATAGTAGTTGGGATTAAAAGTAATTTGACTAGGAAATTCTATCGCATCGCAATGCTCGCAATCGCAAATCGAAGCAGCAAACTCGTCGCACCGAAAACTCGAACAAGGTGACTGATCAACCAGGCGACCAGTCGATCGGCCTGCCGATCGACCGAGCAGCCGATCGATCGGACATCTGTCCGATCGGACTGCCTAACCGATCGACCAGCCCCTTTCCACTTTGGGTAACCCTATAAATACCCCTTTTCACTTTCACACTTTCTACTTTTGGCAACTGACGTCCGACCCGTGCTCTTGCTCGCTTTTTCCTTCGATTTCTCGCAATTCCGATAAGATCTCGTCCTAAATCTTGTACTTCCTTAATCTACACGCACTCCTACACCTTTCTATCTTTTGAATCTTAACTTTTAACCGTGAAATCATCAAGATTCAAGGTGTTCTAGGATGACGTCATCATGTGTTCTTGAAGAACTTCATGTTTTGGCCTCAATCCACCAAGAACAACTTAGATCTAACCGATTTCCACATAAACTAACAAAGATCTCCTATAGATCTAAACATATTCACAATGAAAAGGAGTGAGAGATGGTTTTCCAACTTTCTTTCAACTCTTTTACACTCAATACACTCAAAACCGATAGAGTCAGAGCTTGTGCCGGCTTACTACTCATTATTGTGGTTGTGTTGGTTCAAGATCCGTATTCTATCCACGAGATTATCAATTTTCGGGTTAACCAAGAACAACCGTCCTGAACCGGTGGACTGACTGGACTTGGGTGATTCTTGTTCAATCGGGTCACTAGAACTTAGGATGGAGTTCTGTTGGTTAGCACGATATCAACACATCTCGATAAAACGACAAACTATCAAAACAACCAAGTGTAAGATGAACAGGTCGACCAGGACGGAGTGCTGTCCGAACGGACAACCACCCGGACGACCGGCCAACCGTACGACTTGCACCTTGGTCCCACACTTAACCATTTTTGCCCACATTTGAAGTCTGAATGTTGAACGAATTGTTGTCCGATCGGACTACCATCCGATCGAACTGCCAATCGAATCATGAGACATTTAAACTTCAACACTTAAACAATTTTCAACATGTTCAATGCACCAAGGATGCCACCCGACCGAACGACCGTCTGATCGAGTGACACCCTGTTGTGAACTTGTTCTCACTGAAGTGCCCAACCGAACGGGTTGCCGTCCGATCGAACGACCGACCGATCGACCGACCAGAAAGGTAGAGGTACTTCAATGTTTTCAAAATGCTACAACGAAAACTTCAAAAGTCAAGCCATCATACACAAACACATCCTTCCCAAAGAAAGAAAAAATCCACTCGAACAGTCATCCGAACGGACTACCACTCGCACGACTGGCTGTCCGATCGGACTACCATCCGATCGAACTACTGTCCGAACCACTTGTACTTTGTATCGTTTTGCGAGTCACTTATCGTTATGCTATCAATCTGTTCAGGCTAACCCTACTCTCTAGCGCTCCCTTCAATCCATCAACCGCTGTGAGTATACTCGATCCCTTTTTGCTTTACGCACTTTTGGGTGTTACAAACGTTACTTATACTAAATCACATCGAACACACTACGCAATACTTTAAACACTAACCGTTACCGCATGTTATACGTGACTTAATGAATGCTTGTTTGTTATGTTTACACATGGAATGTTGTCTACCTACCTTAGCAACGATAGTACTATTAGTTTGGACTCAGCACCCGTTCACTCGGGGGGTTGTTAAGGACAATTACCTACACGGCTCACAGTGGTGAGAATGTATCGCGAACTGCCTTGGGAAGTCAACCCGCAGTCATTGGTATCGATAGGTTCATGTCGATAACTAACATGCCTCATTTCACTCTGTATACGTGCTGGTTATGCGTAAACTATTTCGAACTCTATATGCTATTATTAAACTTGTATGCTCACCTTTACACTATGTGTATTGACTTTTACTTTAACGTATGTGACAGGTGCTTAGGATGTTTACATGCTTTGTGTGCTGGTGATGAAATTGAGGCTAGGGATGGAGTCCTAGAAACCAATAAATAAACAATTGTCTGTAATAAAATCTGAGTTTTCGGAACAGAACAATTCGACTGGATCTTTTCTGTAATAATTGTATTATCATCTATGACATGGTATGGGACGTCTTACTTTAAAATATTTGGTAAATATAGTTGTTATGGAAACTTCTGGACAATCTGTTTCGCTCAGTGCCATGCCCCGATGTTTCCGCCATCGGTTGGGGTGTGACAATTTCTTTCTCCTGGTAATGATTCAAAACGTCATCAACAAACACAGTTGATTCTTGTGGTCCATAAAGCTGCTGGTGTGTTGATTAACTCAATGATCATGGTGTACAAAGTCGCAATGGCCGCATTGCGTTCGATATGCCATTCTAAGAGCATTCTCCCCTTGGACTTCCACCTGATGATAGTTCGTTCGTTAGTCAATCCTCGAATGGAAGCTTGTCCCCCGCAACGGGTCGACAGGCTGTCAATACATGGTCGAGGCAAGCGGTTCTTAACTGTCACCTTGTTAAGTTCTCGATAATAGATACTCATACAAAAAGGCTTGTCTTCATGGATATAATTGGGGCTCCCCAAAGCGAAAAACTAGGTCCGATAAAACTCCTGTCCAACAGTTCCTGTAGTTGATTAGACAGTTCTTGCAACCTTCCGGGTGCAAGATTGTCGCAACCCCCGATCCCTATAAAAATACAGGAACGGGCGGCCGCGAGCCAGTTTCGGTGGTATCTGGTATTGTCTAATTTTGGCAGCGGAATTTTCATCAGGACCGTAGTTAGGAAATATTTGATCAGAGTAAAATACCACACTTTCATAATATTAAACAAATGGGTTAAAACCCAAGTTTTAAGTACACACATTTTCATAGGAATAAATTCTATTTTTATTTAATAAAAATATCTATTTCTTTTTAGGTAACTTTATTGCCAATTTTCCAAGCCTTCAGTGCTATCCAGCTGGCTTCTATTTGGCTTTCACATTTTGTTACCTGAAACACGTTTAAAAACATTTTGTCCGTGGGAAATACTGGTGAGTGAATCTCAGTTTAATTAAGTTTAAATAAAATCCATTGTACAGTATTGAGGGCGATCTCGCAATTATATTTGTTTCCAAGTCATATCAATTACCACTCACGGTACTGTCAGACCCGACTTGTGGAAATGATACCCCTCCAGTAACAAATTTTGTATACAAAATCCCAACATACCGATGATAATTGTATCCTTACAAATACTCAATAACTGCTTAATATATAATTAATTGTGTGAGGTTTTGTAAAAACAGTTAACAAAAAGGAGATTACTCACAAAAAGGTTTACACAAAAAGAGGATTACTCACATTGCTGTCTTAGATTATCCTTTAGGGTTTCCTGGTGACAATCTATAAATTACACAAATGCACGCGTGTTAGTATAATAACCCATTTTAACATTAGTAATACCCTCCCCGAGACGGCATTCCAACGACTACGTCGGGCAGAACCACGACAGCCGTTACGGAACCCTAGATCAATCGGGCAGAGTATCTAATGCGTATCCAGGGGTTATGATACTTACAAGGGAGCAGAACTTCGTTATTTAGGGGGGTATTATACCCGAGTATAATGCCTACACTTCAGAAATTCGAGATTTAGAAAGAAAATGAACGATCAGACTGAAGATCCGATGCCCTCTACTTATAGGGCTTTACTTCGACTTCTACGCGGCCCGCGTAAGGTAAGACAAGGGGCTACGCGTCCCGTGTCAAAGGGAATCAACGGCAAAGCTTGTCCGGGACAGCATATAGGGTAAACAGGTGTTGGGCCACGTGGCGGCCCAGGGTTTCGCCAGCTTTCACCTTGTCGCGGCCCGCGTAAGGGTTCGGGGATGGCTTACGCGGCCCGCCTGAACCCCAAAAATCCCATTTTTAATTAATTTAAAATATATAAAAGGTATTCGGGGCCCGTTTTCACGTATGGGGTATATTTTAGGGCATATTAAGATGTTTTAAATATATTAGGGCGTCGGAAAATATTACGAGGGTGTCGGTTTTCTTTTAGGGTTGTTATATCCTCCCCACCTTGTTTTAGAGCTCGTCCTCGAGGTCTACTGGAATAAGTGTGGATATTTCCTTTGCATTTCCGATTGAACCTCCCATGTATACTCTGGTCCTCTTTTAGAGTCCCACTTCACTTTGACCAAAACTAATCTCTTGTGCTTGAGGTTCTTAACTTTCCTGTCTTCAATCTGTAGAGGCTTTTCTACAAACTTAAGTTGTTCATTTACCTCTATATCCTTAAGAGGTACTATCAGCGATTCATCGGCTAAGCATTTTTTGAGATTAGATACACGAAATACATCATGTATTCCTGCCATTTCCTCTGGCAGTTGTAGCTGATAGGCTACAGGTCCTATTCTTCTAATAATCTCAAAAGGTCCAACATACCTGGGATTTAGCTTTCCTCTTTTGATGAATCTTACCACTCCTTTCCAAGGAGAGACTTTTAATAATACTTTATCTCCTATTTGAAATTCCAACGGTTTGCGTCGGTTACCGGCATAGCTTTTATGTCGATCACGTGCTGCTTTCAGTCGTTCCTTGACTTGAATGATCTTGTCAGTTGTTTCTTGCACTATCTCAGGTCCAGATAGTTGCTTTTCCCCACTTTCTGCCCAACAGACTGGGGTTCGGCACTTTCGTCCATAAAGCGCTTCGAATGGTGCAGCATTGATACTTGTGTGATAACTATTATTATAAGAAAATTCTATTAAAGGTAAGTGGTCGTCCCAATTACCTCCGAAATCAATTACACAAGCTCTAAGCATGTCTTCCATTGTCTGAATTGTCCTTTCGCTTTGTCCGTCTGTTTGAGGATGATATGTTGTGCTTAGATTTAACTTGGTTCCCATTGCTTTTTGGAAACTTGTCCAAAAATGAGAGGTAAAACGGCTATCCCTATCAGAAACAATTGATAAAGGTATTCCGTGTAAAGAAACTATTTCATTTACATATAATTTAGCTAGCTGTTCCATACTTAAAGTTTCCTTCATTGGTAGGAAGTGAGCTGACTTAGTTAGCCTATCTACAATCACCCAGATTGTATCATTACCTTTCTTTGTTTTGGGTAATTTAGTAACAAAATCCATTGTTATAAATTCCCATTTCCACACTGGCATTTCTAACTGTTGCAGCAATCCTGAGGATTTCTGGTGTTCAGCTTTAACTTGTGAGCAAGTTAAACATTTAGAAACGTAAGCTGCTATGTCCTTTTTCATTCCTATCCACCAGAAACTCTTTCTTAAATCCTGATACATTTTATCATTTCCTGGGTGCATTGTATATTTAGACTTATGGGCTTCTTCTAATATACGATGACGTAGGTTTCCTAATTTAGGTATCCACATTTTCTTTTCATGGAATCTCCAAATTCCATCTATTCCTTGTTCTAATTCCTTAATCATACCTTTTAATTTTTCAGTATCATCCTTGATTACTGATTCTTGTGCTTCTCTAATTTGCTCATTTAAATCTACTTGCAGATTTAATTTAAGAGAACGTACCCTTTTTGGCTTTTCGTGATACTTTCGGCTTAAAGCATCTGCCACTACATTTGCTTTTCCTTCATGATTTTGGATATCACAATCATAATCACTAAGCATCTCCATCCATCGTCTTTGTCTCATATTCAATTCTTTTTGCCCAAAAACATATCTTAAACTTTTATGATCGGTAAATATGGTAAACTTACTACCATAAAGGTAATATCTCCAAATTTTCAAAGCAAAAATTATAGCTCCTAATTCTAAATCATGGGTTGAATAATTCTCTTCATGATTCTTAAGTTGTCTAGAGGCGTAAGCTATAACCTTTTGACGTTGCATTAATACACATCCATAACATAACTTAGAAGCGTCACAATAGACTACAAAGTCTTCAGTTCCTTCTGGTAACGCTAATATGGGTGCATGGGTTAATCTTTGCTTAAGAATTCTAAAGGCTTCTTCTTGCTTTGGTCCCTATTCAAACTTAATGGATTTACAGGTTAACTTAGTTAAAGGAATGGCTATTCTAGAAAAATCTCGAATAAATCTTCTATAATAACCGGCCAATCCTAAGAAACTTCTAACCTCGGTTGGTGACTCAGGGGTTTTCCATTTGGTAATCGCCTTAATCTTTGTTGGATCCACATGAATTCCTTCATGGTTTACTAAGTGTCCAAGAAACTGTACCTGCTCTAACCAAAACTCGCACTTTGAAAATTAAGCGTAAAGCTTTTCCTTTCTTAATAGACTTAAAAGTGCGTGCAAAGGCTTTGCATGTTCCTCTTTACTCTTAGAATAGATAAGAATATCATCTATAATGACAATTATGAATTTATCCAAATATGGTTTACATATTCGGTTCATCATGTCCATAAATGCGGCTGGGGCATTGGTTAAACCAAATAGCATGACAGTAAATTCATAATGACCATACCTTGTTCGAAAGGCGGTTTTAGGAATGTCTTCTTCCTGTACCTTTAATTGATGATATCCTGACCTTAAATCGATTTTAGAGAAAAATCGAGCTCCTTGCAGTTGATCAAACAGATTATCGATTCTTGGTAATGGGTACCGATTCTTAATTGTGACTTTGTTCAATTCAGGGTAGTCAATGCACATACGCATTGATCCGTCCTTCTTTTTAACGAATAAAATCGGTGCTCCCCAAGGCGATGAGCTTGGCTGTATGAATCCCTTCTCTAATAATTCATCTAACTGTTTCTTTAGTTCCTACATTTCGGCGGGTGCCAAACGGTAGGGTGCTTTGGCAATTGGTGCTGTTCCTGGCAGTAGGTGGATTCTAAATTCAACTTCTCTGTCCGGCTGTAGTCCTGGCAATTCTTCTGGAAATACATCTGAAAACTGAGACACTACTGGAATGTCTTTTAGTTCTTTTCCTTTAGTGTTAGTGATTATAGAAATCAAATACACTATAGATCCTTTTCTTATATGGCTTGCAGTTTTCATCACAGAGATGAATTTCGTGGATCTAGATGGTTTATCTCCTTTAATTGTGATCTTTTCACCTTTTGGTGAATTTACTTGGATTGACTTTTGATCACATAAAATATTAGCTTTATTGGCTGTTAACCAATCCATTCCTAATACGATATCAAATCCTGCCAGATTCATTTGGTAAAGATTTGCAATAAACTTTTGATTTAAAAATTCTATTCTTGCTCACTGCAAGATTTCAGAAATCCTAACCGTTTCTCCATTCGCTGTCTCGACTAAACATTCTTGTGAGAGTTTAGTTAATGGTTGATTAAGAAGTTTGCAAAATGAAGTATTAATAAAACTTTGGTTTGCACCAGAGTCAAATAATACTTTAGCAAAAACATCATTAACTAAAAACGTACCGGCTATTACGTCCGGAATCATTTTGGCTTCATCTGTAGTTAGAACAAATGCTCTAGCATTTTTAGTGTTCTTGTTGTTCGCGGCTGGAGCTAGTTTCGGACAGTTCGGCTTGATGTGACCTTTTTCTCCACAGTTGAAGCATAGTCCATTACTGGATTTTCTCCTGCAATCTTCTTACTTATGTCCTGGTGCCTTGCAGAAATTGCAGTGAGTGGAGCATTTTCCCGGATGCTTTTTCTTGCAGGCCTTGCAGTATGGTGCAGAGGTAGAACCTATATTCCTATGGTTGGAATTCCCAGAACGGAATTCTTGGGTAAGCCTTTGAGCTAGGTTTCTCCTCTGGTCTTCTTCTCTAGTACGGATTAACTCATTTGTCAAGGTATTTGCTAGTTCTACAGCTTCTTCTATAGTTTGGGGTCTATCTGCCTTGACTACATGTCTAATCTCCCCAACTAATCCCCAGATGTAACGGAAGATTAATACCGGTTCAGGTGATGCAAGGGTTGGTACTATTCTAACATATTCAAAGAATGTGGTAGTATAACCCTTACTATCTACCCCGGTCATTCTAAGGTTCAGAAACTTATTCGCTATCTGTTCCTTTTCATTGGGAGGGCAGAATTTCCTTTCTACCATATTCATAAATTCCTCCCATTCCATATTATAAACCCTATCACTTCCTCTAGACTGAAGGATAGTGTTCCACCATTCTAAGGCTGAGTTCTTAAACAGATTAGAAGCAAACATTATCTTGTCTTCTTCAGCACACTTGCTTATTTTAAAAACAGTCTCAGTCTTTTCTATCCAGCGTAGAGCTGCAATGGGTCCTTCATTGCCCGAGAATTCTATTGGTTTGCAGGACCAGAATTCTTTGTAAGAACAACCATAAGGCATGGTTCTTCTTCTTTTGGGAATGGGCACTTGAAGTACGGTTCCATTGTTCACGCTGTTTGCAGGTTCAGAGAGTCACTTACTGCTATGTTTACTTTTATTATCTGCTTCCTTAACAGTTTGAAGAATATATGGCATTGCATCTATAATTCATTGTGCCACTATGTGTTGGATGACACTATTATTCACTTGGTTTCCATTGTTATTGTTGTTGTTTGGATTCTCATTAACCAAGTTAATGTTACTCTGGTTATTGTTATTCAGATTTTCTTGATTCCTTTCGTCGGCCATCTGAATTTTAAACATTTACCACGTATTAATATCACAAAACAATATTTAATATAGCCAATCACATGACACGCATTTTGGTCAAAAGCGTTGATCATTGCGACTTTACTCTATTCATATAATATGCATCTATTACACACCAGTACTGAAATTAAAATTACAATACCGACTAAAATTTAAAGTTACACTACTAATAGTAGGCATCCGTAGTTTTTTTTCTACACATACACACATATTTTATTATTATATTATATTATAATACTATTATTATAACCTTCTCCACCATCACTTCTACGGATATGGATTCATCCAAAAATCCATATTGCGCTCGTCGTACTTCTAGACGAGTCGCTCTCCTACCTGTCGCATCCTTTCACTACTTTCTAAAATTTCCTCACCAAATGTCCTAAGTTTTTGTACATTTTCTGCACTCATTGGGGGTGCAGGTTCTAGGACTGGGTTCGGAAACTGGGGTGCGGGTTCCTGGTACGGAGGTGTAGGGGCCTGCTATGGGTAAGGATTTTCTAGAATCTCCCTAATGAATACATCATTATCGTAATAGGGATCTAGAGGATCTAACCCTGGGTAGGCTCCTGGGTTCGGCATGGGTATATCTCCGTGTATTGGGTAACGTTGCACATAGTCCCTATTGTCGTCCCACCATGGGTCGTAATTTGGGTCTGAGGGGTTTGGTGCAGGTACCCTATGTATTTCCTCCGGGTTAAAATCATACATTTCTACTTGATTTTCGGGGTTTTCTATTTCCATCGGTTGGTCAGGAATTGGTGGTTGTGGTTGGGGTGCTATCATTTGTTCCAGGTTAAGGTCAGCTGCAGTGGTTGCTAAGATGTGGATATTGGCTATACCCCTATTAATCATTTCCTGGGCATAGGCATCGGTTTCTCTTTTGGCTGCTGCTAGTGCTCTCTGGTCTTGTAACTTTTTCATACGCTTCCTACGCTCATGTGCCCCTCGACTGAACCATCCTCTCTTTTTCTGAGGGAATGACTCTTCAGACTGAGCCTTAAACACGAATATTCCTTCTTCCGTATCAGCAGAGTACCCTGAGAGGGCAGGCTGAGAAGAGGCACCTTCGCTTCTAGGCGAACCAGACAATTGACAGTACGCGTCAGATGGTCCTTGGTCGCTCATACTGTAAACTAACAAATGGTCAAATAACACATAACAAGAAAATACAATTATGCATGTATTCCCGTAATTTATTTCCTAACAACTTAAATTTTGGTGTCAGCAGAACACTTCTGTGGCTAAATCAGTGGCTTAGCTTTGATACCACCTTCTGTCGCAACCCCCGATCCCTATACAAATACAGGAACGGGCGGCCGCGAGCCAGTTTCGGTGGTATCTGGTATTGTCTAATTTTGGCAGCGGAATTTTCATTAGGACCGTAGTTAGGAAATATTTGATCAGGGTAAAATACGACACTTTCATAATATTAAACACATGGGATAAAACCCAAGTTTTAAGTACACACATTTTCATAGGAATAAATCATATTTTTATTTAATAAAAACATCTATTTCTTTTTAGGTAACTGTTGACTGTCGTAAGGGTCAATCAAAAACATAAATAAACTACGTAGATAGAGTAAGTAGGGTATCGTATCCACGGGGAATTTATGGTCAGTGTAGAGATTTTAACTAAAAACTAATTATCTAACTTGGGGGTTTGATGATTTTAATTGTAAAAAAAATAAATAATAAAAGAACTAGTTAAAGAAGTTGTAATCAATATGAGAAAAAGTAACTTCCACCCGGAATCCCAATTACTCGTTTAACATAAAAACCTGTTTACTGATTTGAAACACCACATATACATGGCCTCGGAATTAATGAATTTGATTAGTTAATAGGGATAGTTTTTAAGATTCACTATGTAACCTAATAACCCGTTTGTTTGTATCAACTACCCACGGATTTACTAACCCGCTAACAACGCATGGAAGTTGCCAATACGCTTAATAAACGACAAGTAATTCAAACACAAGAAACGTTTACCAATAATCCAACACAAGTGGTCAAGCTGTACCAGTTACAAAAATCCGTAAACAAAGTTCAATGCAAAACAAAGCAAAAGTTCATCCGGGCAGAAGTCACGAGTGATTTAGCCGCTCATGCTTGTCTTCACGGCTTCGGTTGTCATCCCGTGCTGCGCCAACATGCTTGAATGGTTGATTGAATGGAGAGAATGATGAGAATTGATGCTAATTCGTCCCTGATGTTCGATGATGACGGCTTGTCATAGAATCGTATGAAAAAGTCCTCTTTTATTCTTATGTAGCCGACTTCCTTTATTAACTCCAAGCCCACCGACTTCGCAAATTGTTGTCACACAAATTTGTATATTTATCATGACCCAATTATTTTTGTTGAAGCCCACATCCATTTAATTACTTCATGCCATGGCCCAAGTGTCGCAAGTATTGATGAGGATAATTCCTGTTGTCACGGCCTATAGTCTTGTATGTCAGCCCATTAGAATGTTCATGAGGTCCATTTATAGATATTTCCTTTGGATTTTGGAACCATGAAATTGCACATACAATTAAATTTTACTATTGTATAACTATATTAATTTGAAACATAACTGAAGAACAGTAACTTAACGTTAACGGCCGTTACTTGATATCGAGAAAGTAGATTGAGAAAGACAAACGGAAGAGACAAAGGGGGAAATCCCTACAGAGAGAGAGGGAGAGAAAGTAAGAGACAGGGAGAAAGAGATGAAGATCGGTGCGATGTTGTCCACATAGTGGCCACCGATCTTTCCACACGATAAGAGAGTGCAACCAACGATGGCTGAGTTTTAAGTATAGAACCGGCGACAAACTATGGCAGCGGCGTCGGAGTAGTTGGTGTTCAGAAGGTAGCGGCGATGACGTTTTCTTCATAGATCCAACATCTGAACATCGACTGTGGCACGAAGCTCCATGAGCGGCGGTATAGTGTTCCGTGACGAATTTCAATCTCCGGCGATCAGACTTATGGACGGCATGATTAACGCTTCGCGATTGAGAAGATTGTGCCCACCAAACAAGCTATTTCATAGAGAGCAAAATGCTAAAAACATTGCAATGGTGTAAGCAATATATCAATATGAAATTAATGGTTCTTTTTTCAGGTATTAAATACTGTGTGGTTGCAGTGGTATTCAGATTACAAATCCACTAAAAATTTGCTGGTTTATCGCACATGGTTTCACTATGGGAAATCTGGAGACAAACTAATTATTTTAAATTGGTAGCATTGGTTTCTTGATACGAACAAAAAAAAGTTTACGTGAAAGTAATAAAATGGTGGTAATTATAGATATCGCCACAAACGTATATATATAGTTAGTTTAGAGTTTATATAAAAGAAGAAATGTTACGGGTATGATTAGTTGTAGAAAACTAATGATTTTCTTTTTTATTAAAACGAAAAAAATTGTTTAAATAATTTGTTTTTATGTATCGATCACTAAAAGGCTTGGAAACCGATGTACGAGAGGATGGGGCTAGCTTAAAGAGTGTCGGAACAATTTCCATAACAGTATACAGTTTTTTTATTTATACCGTAAGCCATAATTAGTGTCGGTACATGGACCAACATAAGTGATACCGTCCGAACAAAATTACCATGTCAATTCCGACCAAACAACATTGATACTAGCATCATACTATCGGGCCTGTACTAATATTCATTACACGTGTTGACCTTATTTTGTGTTTTATATCTCAATTGCTATATTAATATCGGTACCGTAATGAAATGAAATGATATTCGACTGAATTCCCGTGCAACGCACGGAGGAATTTTGCTAGTTAAAATCAATTCAAATCTCAACACATATTTAATTGCATTTATGTATTTCTCATGTCATCTTACGTTAAGTCTTTTCAAAACATTAATCAATTGTTTTGAAACCACTAATTTCACTTTTTTTCTCAAGACATTTATTAATTTGAGGCTTCATCAACTTAATTCATATTTTTAGCATGTTTTATTTTGGAACCTTCAAACCATATAAATTAATTAAACTAATGTCTTTTATACCAATATCAATGCATTTTAGTTGTAATTAATATGAACTAAAGTCTACCTAAAATACACCGATCAAATCCCCACACTTATCTTTTTTCGTCCCCGAAAAAATTATTCGCAATGGAATCACAATCAAAACAAATGGCTTTCAATATATTCATTATTTTATTAGAACAAATCACATCACACGTTAACCAAGATTGTGAATATACGGTCCACTTAAACCCAACCGCCGGTTTCGAAGCCCTTATTTTCGACCTATTAAATTCAACTAGGTGTACACCCGTGTGAACACACGGGTTTGTTCTAATAACAATCGGAATCAAATACTAAAAAACATATTATAATATGTCTTATTTGTATATCAACCATGTTTTATAAACAACATATTAGTTCATGTTTTCATTTTAGACAACATATTACCAAGTACTTAGCTTATTTGTATATCAACCATGTACACTAACACATAATTTCATTAACATTGTTTTATAAGGATATGTAACTAAATGCAAAGAATTTAAATAATATATTATAATCTGTTTTTAGTATTATTGAATTATACAATAACAATGGACCTTTACTGAGTTTTACACTAACAATGTGTCAAAAAAAATTAACATCATATATAAGAAGTTATTAGACAACATAAAATTAGGTTATGCTTTCATTTTCGACAAAATATTATCAATTATTTACCTTATTTCTATATCAAACATGTACACACAGACAAATTGTCTTTAACATTGTTTTATAATATGTAACTAAACATAAAGAATTTAAATAATATATTATAATATGTTTTTTAGTATTTGGTTCCGATCGTTATTAAAACAAACCCATGTGCTCACACGGGTGTACACCTAGTTATTTAATAAAGAAAACTCGAATTATATACGGAAGGGATCATGAGTCCCTGCTATGTGAAAAGTCCATAATACCCCCCACCCTTTAATATCTAAACTTAAAGTCCATTCACCAGTTTCAATGTTTCATCATCATCGTCAACAGCTCCCAATATCATCACCATCATCAACAGCTATCATCATCATCAACATCGAAGAGATCAACAGATTATCTTCATCGAACATCGAACAGATCATCTTCATCTTCATCGAACAGATCAGGTTCATCTTCATCCTCATATTGGTCATTCGATGTGTTTATGTGTTTATATTGTGAAAAAAACAGAGCGATGATTCTGGGTTTGATTTTGGGTTCCATTAGATGATTTTGGGTTGATTTTGGGTTACATTCGATGATTTGGGTTGATTTTGAAAAAACAGAGGGTTGATTTCATTCGATATGTTTATGTGTTTATATTGTGAAAAAACAGAGGGTTGATTCTGGGTTTGATTTTGGGTTCCATTCGATGGTTTTGGGTTGATTTTAGGTTACATTCGATGATTTGGGTTGATTTTGAAAAAACAGAGGGTTGATTTTGGGTTTGATTTTGGGTTCCATTCGATGTTTTTGGGTTTGATTTTGGGTTCCATTCGATGATTTTGGGTTGATTTTGAAAAACAGAGGGTTGATTTTGGGTTCCTCATTTGAATGTGTTTGATCGGATCAGTTTCGGATTGAATGTGTTCCTCATTTTGATTCGATGATAACAGTTATTTGGGTATTTTGGATTTGATTTGATGATTTGAATGTGTTATTTGGGGTTAGGGTTTAGGGTTGAATGGATTTTTGGTTTGATTCTTGTGGGTTTAGGGTTGAATGGATTTTTGGTTTGATTCTTGTGGGTTTAGGGTTTAGGGTATCAACTGAGTGAGTATATTGTTAAAAATGCATCAAAACAGAGGTTTGCAATGTGTTTAGTTGTACAGAATGTGTTTTGGTTTGGTTTGGTTTGATTAGGTTTGATTCTTGTTTTGTTAGTTTGATTTGGTTTGATTCTTGTTTTGTTGTACAGAATGTGTTTTGGTTTGAATGTGTTTAGGGTTTAGGGTATCAACTGAGTGTTAAGAACTGATCGGATCAGATTCGAATGTGTTGCTCATTTGAATGTGTTTTGTTGTACAGAATGGCTGCTGATGTAAAGATACGCAAAACACCAACTACGAAGGCGAGAACACTTGACAACCTCCTAGAAGATGCGGTGCACATAAGGAAGTGATTGATATGAATGAATATAACCCCAGTGGAGCTCTTCGATTTTCCTTGAAATTCCAGAGCTCGCTAATTACATATCTACCACTGGGGTTATATTCATTCATATGAATAAATATAACCCAAGTGGCAGATATGTAATTAGATAGACTGGAGTTATATTCATTCATATCTGGATCAGACTTCCCGAAGTGCACCCGTCAGTAAATATCCACAATTGCTTGTGGTCGTATGACGTTTTGTCTATGTATTGTATGTTACGGTCTTTTGTTATCGAGTCTGTAAGTTCCCTCAACTCTACGAAGTTGGTATGACGGGTCTTTTGTTATCGAGTCTGTAAGTTCCATCAACTCTACGAAGTTGGTATGACGTTTTGTCTCTGTGTTGTATGTATAAAAAGTTTACATTTAATATACAATTTAGGCTTTGATAATTTGTTATACATTTAATATACAAGTTTACATTTAGGGACTCAGGTTGATATTTCACTCATACCATAGGGACGCAAATGTTTGACCTTCTCTATCAGATATTTGGACTAAAACAGATGTTTGGCCTTAAACAGATGTTTGGCCTTAAACCTCTGTTGACAAACCGGAGGGATTTAAACCTTTGTTGACTTATCAAACATCTGTTCAGTTTTACCATATGCAAAGACAATGTCATTTTATGGCCCACTGTGCCGCCGATCGCCTAAAACCACTTGGAATACCCTGCCAAACTATAGATACTATAATTGATATCGAGCAGCAAAGGCAAAGCTGATTTTAAGGAACCTTTGCTTTAGTTCATGCGTCATCTTTTATCTTTTATGAACTATAAACACACAGGCATTCTAAGTAAAGCAAAACAATTATATTTCTTAAACTGAGTTTGTATTTTTTTTCATGTCTAGGTGGGATATAAGGTGTGGCCATAAACATCAGTATCACTAATAAGAAGAAAATGACAAAAATTGTGATAAAGTATAAAATTTCAAAATTTGTCCTCAAATCAAAACAAACTCTTAAATAATAAGTCAAGAAGTCGAACACATACAAAAGAGAAATATTGATCATGGTGTTTTCACTTCCATGTTTATAAACTTGAATATTTTTTTCTATTACATATCAAATTAGCCCCTGAATAAAACATGCAATAGAACTAACCTTTAACATACCCTAAAAATACCTTACGAACTCACAATTTGTAAACTATGATTCAACCCCAAAACCGACCCTGAATCATTTAGGCATGGCGTCCTGTTTCTGAACTGTTTTGGCAGCCGCAACCATCGCTTATAATGGTTGTTTAGACACCATTAGCAGCCCCAAAACTGCACCTAATTGCATGTTGTTGCTATTCCTTTTGTTGTTTTGTTATGGTACTCGTTACCCCTACTATCCAATGTTATTTGACAACTGTTTACAGCATCGAGGCACCACCCACGCAGCCACAAACAACCCAAATCGCTGCTGCCCCAACACAAGGATTTGCTCCAGAAACCGTAGGACGCATGACAACGTGGTCTGGTTCGCTGCACTTTTATAACAAAGTCCTTATGTTAGTTTTTCAATTATAATTAAATCTCCTTTTACTACACCATTACCTATAGAGTAAACTCAATAGGAAGTATCTAATCGTTAATACGAACTCAAGTTAGCAAAGACTATCATAAATAAGCGGTTGTAAATTTACCAGTGTTAAATACGTTGATTTTTTTTGTCCAAATAAGCACCAAGCAATATCAAATCCATTCCACAATGGCCATTTTTATGCACTTGATTTTTAAGTCCAGTTGAAAGTAAAAACACATCTGCATCAACATGAACATCATCAAATAAAGTCTAAGTTTTTAGCACATGAATGAATAAAAATTCGTTCGAAAAGTTCAAAATAATACACTTAACACTCCAATCAATTCTTAATGTTAAACTATGTTTATAATAATAACAAAGTATGTTAAAGCTATATATGGGGTATGTTACTCAAAATTCAATAATCTCAGTATGTACCCTATGATAGAGATTCATTATCATGAGCTAACTTATCAGTTTATATTCTACAAACTCTTAGCGACCAATTGGGATGAATTTCATTTTAGAATGAACATAACTAAAAGGTTTAACTTTATCACAATTATAATTAGCTCATGATTAATAACAGTTTTAAAATCTAACCATTACCTTGAACCTAATGACTTTCATGCCAAGATCCGGGGATGCTTGGTATACTTAGCAGCAACCTTTCGTACAATATCGTAGGAAAACCCAAACAGTGTTTCTGGCTTTGGTGCAGCCTTTCTTGCATTGTCAATTTCTGCAAAAAAACCTAAATAAAAAAGGGTTGGAAATAAAATTTGAAATCGGTAAATATAATAAACCTGCCACTTACGTAGATTCAGGCCATCCTCATTCATAATGCTTATTCCTAATGTTTTCTTTGCTTTTTAGGGGGAAGATGGTTTCCATAGGGCATACAAAGCACAGATTATTGGCGGAAGCCCGCCACATTTAACATATAAAGTTTTTTTATATGTTAAATATGGCGGGCTGCCGCCAATAACATGTGTTTTGTATGCCCTAGGAGAGAAGCACCTATGTTCCCCTTAAAAAGCAAAGAAAACATTAGATTTTTGGATTTGATGTTTTTCGATGCTGAAAGGTCATTAGTGATGACTGTGTGATCATGCTTTACCTGAGAACAAATGCACCAAGTTAAGCTCAAGGTTTTTCAACTTGATCAAATGTCACTTATACCCTTTAATAAAGACCTTGTTCGTTTTTTGCACGCCCTGTTCGTTTTTTTTAATGTTGAAACAACGTTAAAACCTAAAACCCTATGCTGAAGTGTTGTTTTTTGCACCTGATTGGGCCGAGGCGTCGCCTCAAAACGCTTCACGTGTTTTGACGCTTCAGAGCAAATAAAACGTTTTGCCAAACGGTTAACACTTTAAGCGAGCTTAAAGCGCGCTTTTTTAAACTAAGTTTCCAACACAAGAAAACTACACAATTGTTTTATTCTATTTTTTACTATTTTCTTCTTTAGCACATTAAATGTAATAATTGAATGTGATAAGAAAAGCAGTGTGACTTACAGGAAGTGACTCCCATATGGCTTCATCAGTCAAATGTTCTTCATTTACTGGAAGTAACGCCTTGCACATTCTGTACACATTACAAATCTTGTTTTCAGATTATAGGGTTACTTATTTCAATATTCATTTACAAAATCACCCACAAATAAAACTAAAGCGACCTAATGGTCGGACCATGGGTTCCCTTCAATAATCAGATTAACAAACTTAGAATGCTTGTACTCCAATTACTGTGTAGGTCTCAGTTGATATGGAAGCAACCATAACAGAGGATACTCAATGGTATTTAATGCTCGGACCATCGGTTCCCCTTCAACAATAACTTGAGGTAAGCCTACAACAGGAAACAACACGTCATAAACCCAAAATTTTAACCAAATTTTAACGAAACAACACGTCATAAACCCAAAATTTTAACCAACCAGTAGCAATCTTGGATAAAAGAAACTGGTAAAACTAAAATTGCAAAATTATGAAAGCAGTGAAACTTTGAATATTCAATAATAAACCATAGTATTACAAAATTATGATATACTTTCAATAATAAAAATTAAACATTACAATTAACACTTAATAGAATATCTCGTTCTCTCGCCTTCTTCCATGCAATTTCGTTTTTTGTTTTAATTTGTAGATCTGCTAGCATATCACAGGTCTTCTGATCCTGTTTCAGCAAATTTGTAATAAACTCTTCTGCTTTTTGTTTAAACTCTGTTGGAGTAGAAGAGGCAACTTCATCTAGCAGGGCAATGCTACTCCAGGTTTGCTTATAATATTTATCACTAACAATAGCAACCTTTTGGTTGAGTTCTTCAGCGTTTCTTTGTTCTTGGAGTGACCAGGTTGAAAATTCGATTTTAAGATCAGTGGTATCGGACCAGTGGTAGAAGGTTTTCCTTGCCATTTAGGAAGAATGTAAGTGTTTTTGGACAATTTGTTTTAGGATGAATGTTTTTTTTTTTAAACTGAAGTGTTGATGTTTTCAAGTAAAATAATAATGATGCTTTATAGTGTTTAAAATCTTTGATAGAGAAAATGAAGAGACATCTCCTAATTATGATAACCTTTTTTTGAAGGTTTCAATTTTGTTGCTTGGTTTTCTACATATTTAATTTTACTTGTTTTCCCATGAAAACTCATTTTTCAAAGGTTTTGCATTAAAATGCTTAATAGGATAACTGAACAGGCAATTCCCATATACACGTTTTTTACTCTTAAATCATTAAATGTACATGGTTTTTAAGTATAAATGTTAATTTAAAGTTTGCCTTTAAAGCTGACCTTTGGGCTGTTACATATAGTATATAATAGCATTGCCAATAAATTTTTTTTTTCATCAAAACAGATTCATTCAGTGAAACAAAAGTGCAACTATTATTGTTTTGCCTTTGTTCTTATAAATATATTAGAATGGAGTCATATGCTTCTGCAAAATCTGACGATTTCAAGCAACGCTTTATTAAACAAATCGAAGACCAAGTCTTGGCTGATAGATCTACTCTTCAAGAGTTAAAGAGGTGTTTTAACGGACTGGAACTTGGTCTGCTGACAAGAGACCAAGTTTCGAGGAACTTGAGGGCAATGCCGACTACTTCCGTTCGTGACCTGTGTGTTGCGAGCAATATAGAATGTGGAGAAAGAGATCTGGAGTTCATGAGAAAGATCAATGAGATACACAGAGAGGTTCAGTGCTCCATGGAGTTGAAGTTAAAGTTCCTTGATTCTTGCAATTAGAGTTAGATGTCTCTGATTAGTTTTCTTTTTTATATGTAATTGCTACTTTCTTAATACAAGAAGTATTTATTAAGTATTGTTTTTTTTATCACAGTTTAGTTTTACATCTTTTCATGAGTTTGAAGATAAAGAGACGGTCTTCCATTTTCGATAAATTAGAAAATATTTCATCTAAATTTTTTTTCTTAACATTGTTGTTTGGTACCATGGATGATCTGTTTAATGTTCATTTATGTGCTGACTTTAACAATTTTGGAAGCGAAATACTTTCAACAAACACGGGTAACTTTTTCCTTAATTTTAATTAAATAAAGATTATTTGGTACTTGTAGATATTCTGGGGCTAAAGTCAAAAGCTACATTAGGGACAACAGCACTCAATATGGTACTCTTACAGACTCAAGTGTAGTTGTTTGATCAATTGATTCTAATGTTTTATTAGCATTTTATTGATTCTTTGTTAGTTACATTTGATGGTGATCATATGAATGGTTAAGATCTATGAAAAACTTCAATTCAACGAAAGTTAAGTACCTTTTGAAGCTGATGTATTAAAATACTTCTACAAACTTCAATTCGATTATATCTCGGTCACACAGCCACCACAACTTCCGGTCGTTCCCAGCTCTCCTGCAGAATCAAAACTTAATTAGGTATTTAATTAAAAACTTGATGAACACAATTCAAAGAACAATTCTGCCTTGTCCTGTATCTGAGCATGATGTGCACAGTATACAAGATTAACTACTTACATGACAGTTAATTTATACAAGATTGTTTGGTAGTTGTATATATTCTAGGGCTAAAGTCGAAAGGTCCATTGGTGGGAGCAGCAATCAATATGCTAGTTTTATAGACTCAAGTTTATATCTTTTAATATATGTTCGTTTATTTAACAACATATTTTGATAACAAACGAAGTTGAACACGAAAATAATTTTATAGCCCTGAGATTAGAAAAAGACGTATAACAGGCAAGAAAGTAATTTTATGAAACCATGTTGAGGTAAAATGAGAAAAACAACCGTGTAGTCATTTAAGATGATTTTCGTCCTAATTTACAGCACACGGGTGACAATAAAAACCCTAATGAAGGCTACCTTCAACCTAAATAATCCTAGAAATCAACCTAAAACAGTCTACAACACCCAAAAGTTAGAGTTTATACTATGCAGCTTGCTTAAAAAAGCCCTCGGAAACACACAAAAAGATTCAAACTGAAACTAAGTTACAACATAGCAATGTTGAACTTCTACTCTAATCACATTGTTTTACACCATGAATGACAATATAAAGTACACGCGTTTGATACATACCAGAAGTCTTTACGATAGAACAACCATCGGATGAATTGGAAACATGAAGCTTTGACCTATCAAAAAGTTTGATGGTTGTTTTGGTATCTCCAATGGCCTAACTACACTTTCAAGCCATTCAATAGCTTTAAACCTTGTCATAGCTACAAAAAATGAAAAAAAAATCAAATAATCAACAACGTTTCTATTGTTTTGTTAGAAAGAATTTGAAGGCAAAATTTAAAATTATACCTTAGGGTTTAGGACTTTCCTTGAAGGTAGAGTAACACTAAACAATACCGTTTCAAACTTTAGCGAAAACAACACTAAAGGATACCGTTTCGTAATTATGACATCAGCGAGGACTACATAGCATACTTGAGAAGTTGACACGTAGCCAATTCTATGTCATTATCTAAGCTCCCTTAATAGATAACATCATGTTCAAGATAACCTCTTTCGTGTTCATGTGAGCAAGAAGAGAGAAAGACACAAACGATGTCTCAAACACAGTTCACATGATACGGATTTGACACCTGAACCTGTATCATCTGAACTATGTTTCACACCTCCTTTGTGTCTTCCTCTCTTCTTGCTCACATGAACACGAAAGAGCTTATCTTGAACATGAGTAATGACACAGCTGTCTTCTACCTCCATCGCTAGATTCAAAGGGCAAATATGGTCAAAATCAACAAACACAAGATTCATAATATTTAATGTTTTGAATGTGATGGTTCATACCTTTAAGATGAAATCGAAGTTGGTGAACAGTCTTACATCAGATGCAATGTACCTACGCAAGAGACATCAATTAGTTTGAGCAAATAGAAAAACTCATTTAAATTACCTAAATACCTAATTTCATGACCTAAACTCTACACAATTTAAATTATCAACAATTTTCATCATCCAGAAATAAACCAATCTGACGATTAAACAACTCCTCTTAACAGTTTTAATAACAATTGCAGCAATCTATATAATATTTACCGTAGGAAAGTATTGACAGCCCAATCAACAATGTTCGTTTCATCGTCACTTCTTTCTTCTTCGTTACTGTTAAGCAATCAAATTTTATTTCCAACCTTACTGAACAATATTTGGCTGATAACAACCCCGAAGACTCGGTTTCCACCCTATACAAGCAATCAAATTGAAACATCATACAATTGCTTTTACATATTTTAATTTACATCAAATAAACAAATTAGAGGTGACAAAATAAGCGGGTCGGGACTCATTCACCTATAAAGATAAAATCCAACCCAAATGGACTAATTCATAAGCAAACAGGTCAAATTTGCCACCTTTAAGACATATATATGACAGTATGAGCAACATAAATAAAACTTTGGGATCTACGTAAGTACCATGAAAGAAGTTCACGCCTTGAATCCCTTGCACTTTCACTGTTCGGCTTAACATATCTTCTATGGTTGTAAGAATTTCAAAATTTCTACCCCTATGCCTTCTCGGCACATGCTTTTTTATTCTTGGACCTATCTCTGTCTTGGTGTACATTTGGAACACATTTCTACTACTGAAAAATTAACCAGTTAGACGCCTAGAATACAACAAATCTCATCACAGCATAATTGTAGTAGCTTTCAACATTAAGAAAACAATTCACTTGTTTCAAAGCTACAATTTCTAAGAAACAAAATCCGAAAAACAACATACTTCCCATAACCTCATGAAACAAAACCGAATCGGACTACTAAATTGTATAATTCACACCTCACACTAAATTCAGCATCAATCAATCGAGATTCCTAAATTTTACATTAAGAAACTGAATCTTCAAATTATAAAACAAAATCATATCAACTAATATACTGCAGTAACTCTCGTAACCTTAAATTGATACTATAAACAATTCGTTCATCTTCAAATAATATCATACACCATAAAAATAATAATCATGAACAAAATATTGACCTAATCAACGAAACAGCCAAGATCAAATCTTTTTTAGGTTTGACTGAATACCCCACAATCTTAACTCAAATTCAAGCAAAACCCATATCACAGAAACTACAAATTCCTAAATTTCTACAAACATATGTTATTGTTGATTTCATTCTGATTTTGCTTCTAGGGTTTGTGTTCTTGATCATAACATATGTTTGTAGTCTAAACGCCAACTGCATATATCTTATTTGAAAATAGATGCTTGATATTATCTGTTGATGCCACAATTCATTGAAAGAGGACCAATCCACCTCACAATTGGTTTCTTTGTCTTCATCAGGAGCAAGACATTTCCCCATAAACCCATTCGCACCTTCCTCCAAAAGTTTACCACGATGTCTGTCATGAAAAGTAATGCATAAAATTCTATTTTCACAACTCCTATAAATTTATAGCATTAGAAGTAATAATTTTAATCCAATTACATTTACTTAAACGGATTAATCCAGTTTATGTTTTAACCATTAACAGGTCAAAAGCATATGATCAAAAAACTCATGCACTATGGGACAAAGATGCTACCCCCCAACCGTTTTGCCATGTAACCTGATTCTTATAATGTGTAGTGTTCTGTTTTCCTATTATTCATAGCATATTTACAAGGCTGATGATTTAAAACTCATGCACTTTTCTTTACTTCAGCAACCCAGATAATATCAATGAATTCAGGTTACATATACAAAATACACAAATAATAAAACCTAAAACTAAAAAAAAATAATGATGAAATTTACCTTGAGAGAAGCTCCACCAACTAAGAAGCCATCAACATCTTGATGCCCTCCCAATCCCTTGCATATGAACCATTCACAGATCCTGCATATTATCATATAAATAAATTAAAATTAATTAAATTTTCCAACATAGAAACTTTATAAATACATTTACAAACCTCCAATGATGATTCTGACTTACAACACACAGATGTACCAATTGTGTCAATTTTTCCTACTCAAAACAAAAAACCCACCAAACCAAAAATCAATAGTGTCAATTTTTCCTACAACAGATGATAAAATTGGAACTGAAATGACGAAAATCTGACTTGATTTGAACAGAGACTTACTTCTTCTGCTGAAACGGAGATTTCGTTAGCTTTTTCATCAGCTTCTTGACGGATGAATTGGACCATTTGATGAAGAAGCTTGGAGACATCTGCATCGTTCATCGTTGGATCTGAATTTGGGGAAAACAAAGGTCACTTCGGTTGTGGTTCTTGATAAAATTGACACAATCGTTCATCGTTGGATCTGAATTTGGAGCCTAGGGATTTATCGAGAACTTCTATCAGGAACTTGGATTGATGGAGGTTTTCTTGTAGGAGATCTAAAATCAGCTTTAAGAGGGAGAGAGAGAACGTAAGAGAAAGAAGGCAGTGGGTGTCTATTTTGAAATGAGAGAGAGAGAGATTATATGAGACCTGATTTTGAAAAGTATTGAAAACATTGTTTGAATTTGAAATTTAAAAGACCCGCTTTTTTTTCAACTTACCTTTATTAGAGATTAATCTCTAATATATATATAGATATATTAACATTTTAAATTGTGATTTATGACATCAGCGGAGTGACATCAGCCGAGTCTATGTGGCATCCTATGTGGCATATCTAAGAAGATGACAAGTAAGCAAAGTGAGGTCATGCTTTAAGCTCCTTTTATAGATAGTATAGATTAATTTATAGTCATCTATGGATCCCACACTCAAAAGACTACGACTCCACCTATTCCCGTTTCAAGCTTATGAGATTAAAAGATTTATAATCTACCGCCTTATATAAAAAAACCCTTATATTATTCCGATTAAACTTTATGATGGATGAATGGATGATATTGTGAGCTTACATGCTTTTGTATACGATCAGTTCAGCGGACATACGCCACACGAGTCACCATCCCCATGGTTAATGCCATAAACTTCACGTTTTTTTTATAACTCCACCTGGAGGATATGTACCGCATGAGCCGCTATCCCTGCGGCAATATCATAGGCTTTGTTTTTTTTTCTTTTTTTTCAACATGTGCTCAAATGAATGAATGGATTTTTTTTTCTTTTTTTTTGGGCGCCACACTGTTTCGGATTTGTTTTCACAAAAAGAAACAGGTGTGCCAATTTAATCGGAAAAACTTATAAGTTTTTTACTTATGACGTACCCCTTATACTCTCTACAGTTTCAGTTTTACCGTAGCTCCTAAGGGGGGAACCCACATGACTCCTATTTTAAGGTATATTATATCAATACTAAGAAACCTTTCAACCAGCTAGGCCTACCCACATATCCTAAGTTAGACGCGTGACCGATTATTTATTATCTCATATATATAATAATCGAAAAGCCACTGATTTAATTACACCTATCATTTTCCATTTTGTGCGAAAACCTTTACAGGACATTTTCTAATTTTTTCATTTTTATGGATTTTTTTTTCAATTTTTTTTTCCAATTTTTTTTTACGACACGACACTAACACTAATTATGACACACTAGACGCTAGTCTCCCCTCCCCACACTTATTTCCTTCATTGTCCTCAATGGAGCAAGAAACTATTTACGAAACAACTACATAAATAAAACAAAATACAAAGATAAATGGAACAAACTCCCCTGATTTGACGCGGCTGAATCCTTTGAGCCTTGTTCCATAGCAACCGTATAGCATTTCATTCGCGGCTGCATTTGACACGGAACGCTTGTCTTTATATGATTGTTCGAATCACTTTCGTCCAAATGGAGATTGAGTATGGACAAAAGTGATCAAAAACCTGCAAAATAAAACTCACAAGCTCCACAAACAGGTTAAACGGTTAGTAAACGAAGAGAAAACGAGTGAAAGACGAGATTCGGATGACGTCAAACAAGATTGGGCATAACAAAATTGATTTTCTCTCGGCCCGCACCCCGTCGCACGTTGCGACATACTCTCCGAATCCTTCCGCGTATTGCGGGACTGCACTAATTGACTTTTATTTTGACTCGATGCCCCGACTATCGACCGACCTACTTTTCGCTCAACTTAATTCGCCTCACAAACATTAACCAAATGTAACGCCAACTTCATCTTCAACCCTTTTGATATCCTTTACCTTGGGCATGTTTGGCTTAGCTTATTTTCAACTTTTGAAAAGTCCTTTTGGCCAAAATAAGTCAGGAATTCCTGACTTTTGGCAAATCCCTCTCACATAAGAAGAAAAGCCAAACACTTTCAAAAGGACTTTTGCCCTTCAAAAGTCCTTTTACCCTCAAAATAAGGAACCCCAAACACCCTCCTTCTCAAACTAGCGTACATGCTTTGACCATCTACACATAGGCCCTTCCCCATCTTAATTTCTCGCATAATAGCTAATCACAACGTACTCACTACCTAACCTTTGCTTCATTAATTCGTACACAACCTTGCGACCTATGTTTGACTCAACTTCAACTAGACGTAATTACTGGTTCAATCAGTTCCCAAATATCTCCAAATATGCTCACAGTATCATTATTCAAGCACTATCCATTCAAACAAACAACTTTTAACTATCATCTGATCACAATTGCAACCTATAATCAAACTATATCCTTGTTTTCACCCGTCTCTCAAGCCAAACTCAATTCTTTCACAATTTACGTTCACTAATCACTACCCTTTTGTAACAAAATCAAATCAACCCCAGCAACTCTTATAATTTTCTGAACTACACTCAGCCTAACTTGAAGTCCCTGACTTATTTTCTCATTCAAACACCGCCCTTTCACATTCAATTTCACCCCACTACTGCATCCCACTTATAATATTTCAAATTTCAAGAACAAAACATAATCATCTTCAATAAATAAGTAAAAGTTCAAACTTTCATACCTGGATCACGAATTAAACTCGAAATTAGAAGAAGATTATAAATAATCGCTGTTTAATCGGCTATGGGTGTTGGTCGGACGGAGGTAATCAAAGGTGCTGAAGGAGGTGGTCGCCGGCGGTAGTGTGGGGAGACGTATGAACTCCGACTGCTGGGGCTCCAGAGAAAAAGAGGGAGGAAGGAAGAGGTTTTTATTTTTTTGTTTTGATTTTTTTTAAATTGACTTTTTGACCTGCATCCTAGGCGACACGCGGAATCGACGAAAGAACTGTCCGCGACACGCCTACGGACGTGTTTTCCAGCAGAAACACTTAGGGGGCGTTTGGTTCGTAGGAATTTAATGGAATTTAAGGGAATTGGAATTTGAATTCCATCTCTTAAGATGTTTGGTTTATTGAATTTGATGGAATTGAAATCCCAATTCCAATCTTCATGTGTTTGGTTGACAATGGAATTGGAATTGGAATTAGCCATGAATTCATTCAAAATCCTTCCTATATGTGAAGGAATTAAAATAAATTCATTGGAATCTTCGACCGTTTCGACCCGCGCCTTTCGACCCGTACCGTTTTGACCCGTACCGTTTCGAAGCGAACAATTTCGACTCGTACCGTTTCGACGCGAACGGTTTCGACCCGTACCGTTTCGTATCAAACCGTTTCGACCCGTACCGTTTCGAATCGAACCGTTTCGACACGTCTCGTTTCGAATCGAACGGTTTCGACGCGAACCGTTTTGACCAGTACCGTTTCGACCGGTACCGTTTCGACCGGTACCGTTTCGACACGGACCGTTTCGACCCATACCGTTTCGAATCAAACCGTTTCGACCCGTACCATACCGTTTCGACGCGAACCGTTTCGACCCGTACCGTTTTGAATCGAACCGCTTAGACCCGAACTGGTGGTTGTAGTTGCCGGGGTGATGTATTCCAATTCATTTGACAACCAAACACAACAAAAATGGAATTGATATTCCAATTCCAACAATTTCCAATTCCAATTGGAATGTTTAAATTCCAAATCCAATTCCTTCAAATTCAAATTCCTATACAAATTCCAATTCCAATTCCAAATCATTCGCGAACCAAACGCCCCCATAATTTTAAGCACTAATGCCTTAGAAAATTTTTGGTTTTTTCCTTGTTTTGACCTCCTAACCATCTTAAACAATTTTTTCATGATAATTTGGCAATAGAAACGTACCTGGGCTCTTTTTTTTCATTATTTTCCTTCCCCGAATCATTTCATCTCCCTGAAATACTCTGAAAACATACCGAAAACAACCGAAAATTGTGCGAAAACGCTTCAAAAATCATTTTTTCGGGCCAAAAGTTTTTATGCGATCTTACAATCACTTTGCCGTACCCCCCAAAAATTGTGCGTTGCCCTCAACTGCACTAAAGCTTATCCAAACCTCCTCAGACTTCCCCACACTTGAACGATTGCACGGTTTTGACATTAAAAAAAATAAAACAAACTACACTAATACGAAAAATAAAATAAACGACAAACCTTAGGCTGCCTCCTAAGAGCGCTAAGTTTTAGATCTTCAGCCAGATCATACCTGCAATCTTCAAGGTGGTTCAAAGATCGGCTCACCTCCAGACTTTTCTAAATCACTTTGCTTCCGGTAGTCTGGAAAGTTTGCATAATCATGTGAATTAAATTCAACCTTGGCATCATCTCTCCATGCGTTTCCACCATCAGGGGGTTTACCTGCTTTTCCTTTTTTCTTCACCTTTATCTTGTTCACCGATTCTTCGTTCATCTCTTGTTTAAACCTGTCAAACTTAATACCAATCTCATCAGTAGCAACTGCTTCATACAAATTATCAATAATTTCGTAAGTAATAGATTTTGAATAAACATTAAAAATCAACTTACGATTTTCAGAACTCATCGTAATCAATCCTTCTCTACAGTTGATTTGTGTAACAACCCTCAAGAAAACCGACACTCTCGAATATTTTCTGACACCCCATTATATTTTAAAATACCCTTATATGTCTTATATTATACCCCGTATGTAAAAACCGAGCCCGAAATATGTTATAGTATTAGAAATAAAATATAAAATCTGAATTCTGAGTTGAGGCGGGCCGCGTAGGATCCCACCTCAATCTCACGCGGGCCGTATGAGAATGCTGACCGGACTCCGCTGAATTCTTTAGTTCAAGCGGGCCGCGTAAGTTTAAGTTTAAGTTGACGCGGGCCGCGCGTGTTCCGAATGGTGGCAGATCCATGAGCCGACACGTGTCGACATCGTGTCGAACCTAGTTGATGACCGGACTAAGCTACTGAGTTGACTGGAGTCAACGCGGGCCGCGAAGGCCATATACTTACCTTACGCGGGCCGCGACAGGACGAGATTACACAACTATAAATAGCAGGCATCGGATTTCACTTTCAATCGTTCATTCTTTCTTTCACTCTCGAAATTCTGTAGAGAAGGCATAATATTTTGGGTATTATACCCCTAATTAGCGAGGTTCTGCTCCGTTGTAAGTATTATAACCCCGGTTTCATAATAGTTACGCTGCCCGATTGATTTAGGGTTCCGTAACAACTGTCGTGGTTCTGCCCGACGTAGTTGTTGGAATGCCGTCTCGGGGAGGGTATTATTAATATTTTCAAAGGGTTATGATACTAATCAATGTACATTTGTATAAATTATAGATTATATCCAGGAAACCCTCACGCGAAGTCTAAGATAGCAATGTGAGTAATCCTTCTTTTTGTGTAAACCTTTTTGTAAGTTGATCCACTTTTTGTAAACCTTTTTGTGAATTGTTTTACAAAACCTTACATATCTTTCCATGCGAATAAACATATTGAGTATTTGTAAGAATACAATTATAGTGGGTATGTTGGGGTTTTGTATACAAAATTTGTTACCACCTGGTCAAGGAGTAACATTTCCACAAGTTGAGTATGACAGTACCACTGATGTTAATTGGGATGTCTTGTAAACAAATATAATGGCGGGATCGCCCTCAATATTGTTCACTGTGACTTTTTATTTAAACTTGATTAAACTGGGATTCACTCACCAGTATTTCTTGCTGATAAAATGTTTTAAACACGTGTTACAGGTAACTTAGTATGAAGCCAATAAAAGCCAGCTGGACAGCACTGAAGGCTTGGAAAAGTGGCAATAAAGTTACCTAAAATAAAATAGAGGTTTTTATTAAATAAAATAGGATTTATTCCTATGAAAACGTGTGTACTATGAACTTGGGTTTTATCCCATTTGTTTAATATTATAAAATATGGTGGTTTTACTCTGATAAACATTTCCTAACTACGGTCCTGATGTAAATTCCGCTGCAAGACTAAACAAACTGATACCACCAAAACTCTGTGATCACATCCGCCCGTTCCCGGGGATCAGGGATCGGGGGTTGTGACAGAAGGTGGTATCAGAGCCTAGCCACTGGCTCAAGCCAAAGAAGTGTTCTGCTGACACTTAAATTTTAAATTCTATGTTAGGAAATAATTTATGTGATTAAGTGTTTTATATTAATTGACTATTTGTTAGTTTACAGTATGAGTAAGAGAAGAATTTCAGATATCTATCATAAAATAGATAGTTCACCGAAAGAAAAAGGAAGTTCATCTGAAACAAATTTCTCAGGATATTCAGCAGATATTGAGGAAGGAATATTTGTCCGTAAAGCACAGTATGAAAATCCACTTACCCCTAGTAAAAGAAGTCGGATTCTTAGAAAAAGTCAAGAGAATATGAAAAAGTCTCAGGAAAACCAGAAAATAGGCAGTAACCCACCTTGGGAAGATAAATTAGACGAAAAATGGGAAAATCTCTACATGTTAGCTACTACAGCAGTAAATGTTAACTTATAGTTGAATCGTCAAACCAGTGCCAGCACCCATGCCACCTACGAGCTAGAAACTTTAAAAGAACATCGTTCCTTTGATAATAACCTAGTGAGAAGAAAGAGATAAAATAAACCTTATATAAAGTGTGTTGAGCATAATATTCCTATAACCTAGTTAGACTAAAATAAGTTACGGATGTATAACCAATAATATATTTCGAATTTCAGTTCTAGTTTGTAATAAATATATAAATCGCAATATTTCATTTTAAATCAATCTGTTCGTATAATTATACTAGATATTTGTTTATGATAAATAAACATTCGGATAAACAACAAAAGTGAACCAAGAAAAATAGAATAAAGCCTAGAAGTACAAGAGAATTTTTAATGCTATGCCTTAATATGAAGCTTGGAGATAAACCAATTGCTTGTATAAATAAAGTGTGATGGTTATTGGTATCCTGTGAGGATAATAACTAGAACAGCGCCTGTATGATAAATAAGCAATAACAATTGGCCACTGTTATTTCTTGTTTATTGATACTACTCGGTTCTAGAATATGATTTCTCATGAGAATACTAATTTCCTTATTTCTTGATGTAAATGATGCCTTTCTAAGAGCATGATTTGAAATGGGTGGAAAATACTATGATAATTACCTTTCCGGCAAGACCGGGTGAGATGGGGTTACCTTTCCGGCAAGACCGGGTAAGATGGGGTATGTGTTATAATAATGGAATTCCTAAAAAGTACTATGACCTGATGTCTGACTTGTGAGTCTATTTACATTATGGATAATGTGCATACTACAGTATATGAAATATTATATAGACATGTATGTCTATGAGGAAATCCAAAAGATTTTAATAATCATGAGGAATAAATTACGAACAGAGGTGTCAATTATATTTGTTAGAAATCTCTAGTGTGTAATATACGCATAATATATGAAAAGAGTATAGTCGCAATAATCGACGCTTTTGGCAAAAATGCGTGTTATGTGATTAACTATAGTAAAATATTAATCGTGATATTAATATGGGATAAATGTTTAAAATTCAGATGGCCGACGAAGAAAATCAAGGAAATCTGAATAACTATAACCATAGTAACCTTAACGTGGTTAATGATAATCCGAGTATCAATAACAATGGAAATCAAGTGGATAATAGTGCTATTCAACACATAGTGACACAGGGAATTATAGATGCTATGCCATTTATTCTTCAAACTGTTAAGGATGTTGATAATAAAGGTAAACATAACAGTAAGCGACCTGTTGAACCAGAAAACAGTGTAAACAATGGACCAGTATTTCAATTGCCTATTCCCAAAAGAAGAAGAACCATGCCTTATGGTTGTTCTTATAAAGAATTCTGGTCTTGTAAACCAATGGAATTCTCGGGCAATGAAGGGGCCATTGCAACCTTACGCTGGATAGAGAAGACTGAGGCAGTCTTAAGGATAAGTAAGTGTGCTGAAGAAGACAAGATATTGTTTGCTTCTAATCTGTTTAAGAATGCAGCATTAGAATGGTGGAACACTATCCTTCAGACAAGAGGAAGTGATAAAACCTATAGTATGGAATGGGAAGAATTTAAAGAAAAGGTAGAAAGGAAATTCTGCCCACCCAATGAAAAGGAACAGATAGTAAACAAGTTCCTCAACCTTAGGATGACTGGTGTAGATAGTAAATGGTACACTACTACATTCTTTGAATATGCTAGGATAGTGCCAACCCTTGCATCACCAGAACCGGTATTAATCTCCCGTTACATCTGGGGATTAATTGGAGAAATTAGACATGTAGTCAAGGCAACCAGACCCCAAACCATAGAAGAAGCCGTAGAACTAGCCAATACTTTGACTGATGAACTAGTTCGTACTAAAGAAGAAGATCAGAGGAGAAACTTAACTCAAAGGCTGACCCAAGAATTTCGTTCTGGGAATTTTAATCATAGGAACGTAGATTCTACTTCTGTACCGTATTGCGGGATCTGCAAAAAGAAGCATTCTGGAAAATGCTCCACCCACTGCAATTTCTGCAAAGCACCAGGACACAATGAAGAGAACTGCAGGAGGAAATCCAGTAATGGATTATGTTTTAACTGTGGAAAAAAGGTCATATTAAGCCAAACTGTCCAAAACTGGCTCCAGCTACGAACAACAAGAATACTAAAAATGCTAGAGCATTTGTTCTGACTGCAGATGAAGCCAAGATAATTCCAGATGTCATCGCTGGTATGTTTTTAGTTAATGATGTCTTCTGCTAAAGTATTATTTGACTCTGGTGCAAACCAAAGTTTTATTAATACATCGTTTTGCAAATTTCTAAAACATTCATTAACTAAACTACCACCCGAATGCTTAGTAGAGACAGCTAATGGAGAAACCATTAGGATGTCTGAAATCTTGCAGGGAGCAAGAATATAAATTTTAAAACCAAATGTTTAGGGCAAACCTTTATCCAATGAATCTAGCCGGATTTGATATTGTTTTAGGAATGGATTGGTTAATAGCCAATAAAGCCAGTATTTTATGTGATCAAAAGTCAATTCAAGTAAATTCATCTAAAGGTAAAACGATCACAATTAAAGGAAATAAACCATCTAGATCCACCAAATTCATCTCTGTGATGAAAAGTGCAAGTTCTATAAGAAAAGGTTCTATGGTGTATTTGATTTCTATAATCACTAACACTAAAAGAAAAGAACTAAAAGACATTCCAGTAGTATCTCAGTTTTCAGATGTTTTTCCAGAAGAATTACCAGGACTACCTCCAGACAGAGAAGTTAAATTCAGAATTCACCTGCTACCAGGAACATCGCCAAAGCACTCTACCGTTTGGCACCCGCCGAAATACAAGAATTAAAGAAACAATTCGATGAATTGTTGGAGAAAAGATTCATACAACCAAGCTCGTTACCATGGGGAGCGCCGATATTATTCGTTAAAAAGAAGGACAGGATCAATGCGTATGTGCATTGATTACCGTAATTAAACCAAGTCACGATTAAGAATCGGTACCCATTACCGAGAATAGATGATTTGTTTGATCAACTATAAGGAGCTCGATTTTTCTCTAAGATCAATTTAAGGTACAGGAAGAGGACATTCCTAAAACCGCATTTAGAACAAGGTATGATCATTATGAATTTACTGTCATGCCATTTGGTTTAACCAATGCCCCAGCTGCATTTATGGACATGATGAACTGAATATGTAAGCCATATTTGGATAAATTCATAATTATTAATAAATGATATTCTAATTTACTCTAAGAGTAAAGTGGATCATGCAAGACATTTGTACGCACTTTTAAGTTTATTAAGAAAGAAAATAATACAATCTGGGTGATTGTAGATAGGCTAACCAAGTCAGCTCATTTTCTACAAATGAAAGAAAATATCCGCATTTATTCCAGTAGATCTCGAGGACGAGTTCTAAATTAAGGTGGGGAGAATGTAACAACCCTCAAGAAAACCGACACTCTCGAATATTTTCTGACACCCCATTATATTTTAAAATACCCTTATATGTCTTATATTATACCCCGTATGTAAAAACCGAGCCCGAAATATGTTATAGTATTAGAAATAAAATATAAAATCTGAATTCTGAGTTGAGGCGGGCCGCGTAGGATCCCACCTCAATCTCACGCGGGCCGTATGAGAATGCTGACCGGACTCCGCTGAATTCTTTAGTTCAAGCGGGCCGCGTAAGTTTAAGTTTAAGTTGACGCGGGCCGCGCGTGTTCCGAATGGTGGCAGATCCATGAGCCGACACGTGTCGACATCGTGTCGAACCTAGTTGATGACCGGACTAAGCTACTGAGTTGACTGGAGTCAACGCGGGCCGCGAAGGCCATATACTTACCTTACGCGGGCCGCGACAGGACGAGATTACACAACTATAAATAGCAGGCATCGGATTTCACTTTCAATCGTTCATTCTTTCTTTCACTCTCGAAATTCTGTAGAGAAGGCATAATATTTTGGGTATTATACCCCTAATTAGCGAGGTTCTGCTCCGTTGTAAGTATTATAACCCCGGTTTCATAATAGTTACGCTGCCCGATTGATTTAGGGTTCCGTAACAACTGTCGTGGTTCTGCCCGACGTAGTTGTTGGAATGCCGTCTCGGGGAGGGTATTATTAATATTTTCAAAGGGTTATGATACTAATCAATGTACATTTGTATAAATTATAGATTATATCCAGGAAACCCTCACGCGAAGTCTAAGATAGCAATGTGAGTAATCCTTCTTTTTGTGTAAACCTTTTTGTAAGTTGATCCACTTTTTGTAAACCTTTTTGTGAATTGTTTTACAAAACCTTACATATCTTTCCATGCGAATAAACATATTGAGTATTTGTAAGAATACAATTATAGTGGGTATGTTGGGGTTTTGTATACAAAATTTGTTACCACCTGGTCAAGGAGTAACATTTCCACAAGTTGAGTATGACAGTACCACTGATGTTAATTGGGATGTCTTGTAAACAAATATAATGGCGGGATCGCCCTCAATATTGTTCACTGTGACTTTTTATTTAAACTTGATTAAACTGGGATTCACTCACCAGTATTTCTTGCTGATAAAATGTTTTAAACACGTGTTACAGGTAACTTAGTATGAAGCCAATAAAAGCCAGCTGGACAGCACTGAAGGCTTGGAAAAGTGGCAATAAAGTTACCTAAAATAAAATAGAGGTTTTTATTAAATAAAATAGGATTTATTCCTATGAAAACGTGTGTACTATGAACTTGGGTTTTATCCCATTTGTTTAATATTATAAAATATGGTGGTTTTACTCTGATAAACATTTCCTAACTACGGTCCTGATGTAAATTCCGCTGCAAGACTAAACAAACTGATACCACCAAAACTCTGTGATCACATCCGCCCGTTCCCGGGGATCAGGGATCGGGGGTTGTGACAGAAGGTGGTATCAGAGCCTAGCCACTGGCTCAAGCCAAAGAAGTGTTCTGCTGACACTTAAATTTTAAATTCTATGTTAGGAAATAATTTATGTGATTAAGTGTTTTATATTAATTGACTATTTGTTAGTTTACAGTATGAGTAAGAGAAGAATTTCAGATATCTATCATAAAATAGACAGTTCACCGAAAGAAAAAGGAAGTTCATCTGAAACAAATTTCTTAGGATATTCAGCAGATATTGAGGAAGGAATATTTGTCCGTAAAGCACAGTATGAAAATCCACTTACCCCTAGTAAAAGAAGTCGGATTCTTAGAAAAAGTCAAGAGAATATGAAAAAGTCTCAGGAAAACCAGAAAATAGGCAGTAACCCACCTTGGGAAGATAAATTAGACGAAAAATGGGCAAATCTCTACATGTTAGCTACTACAGCAGTAAATGTTAACTTATAGTTGAATCGTCAAACCAGTGCCAGCACCCATGCCACCTACGAGCTAGAAACTTTAAAAGAACATCGTTCCTTTGATAATAACCTAGTGAGAAGAAAGAGATAAAATAAACCTTATATAAAGTGTGTTGAGCATAATATTCCTATAACCTAGTTAGACTAAAATAAGTTACGGATGTATAACCAATAATATATTTCGAATTTCAGTTCTAGTTTGTAATAAATATATAAATCGCAATATTTCATTTTAAATCAATCTGTTCGTATAATTATACTAGATATTTGTTTATGATAAATAAACATTCGGATAAACAACAAAAGTGAACCAAGAAAAATAGAATAAAGCCTAGAAGTACAAGAGTGTATTAACACACTCAAACCCGGAAAGTGCATTAGATGTGAATGGTTAAAGCAAGTTGGAAACTTGGCTAAACCAAAACAAATGAAGCAATGCTATGAATGAAATGTTTAACGTTTAAATGTAAACATTTCAGTTTCAAGATGTCTGATGGGAATGATGATAATCCGGTACAAACAAGCACTGAACAAATGAAAGAGATAATTGCCGAAGAGGTAGGGAAGGCAATTGAAGGAAGTCTATCTGGGTTTATAGACAAAATTCAAGGCACGGTGTTGTTGCTTGTAGAAGAGCGAGTTAAAAGGTTGGAGGATATTGTCAACCTTATGAAGGAGAAAACGGGAGAACGCAAAGGGTGTTCATACAAGGAATTCATGGCGTGTAAACCGCCAATCTATAACGGGGAAGTCGACCCGATAATTTGCCAAAGATGGTTGGGCGATATTGAAGGGGTGTTTGAAAGGACCCATTGCGACGAAAGCCATTTCGTTGCCTATGGAACGGGTCAGTTAAGAGGACAAGCCAAGGATTGGTGGGATAACAAAAAGAATGAAATAGGGGCCGAAGCGGCAAGGGCCATGACATGGGAAGAGTTTAAGACACCATTTCTTAAACATCATAGTCCCAAAGCGGTCATTAACAAACTCAAGGAAGAGTTCATGCAACTTTGGCACAAGGGTGAAACCATAGACAAGATCACGGCGATGTTTATGGATAAAATGAAGTTTAGTAGTGAATTGGTGACGAACGAAGAACAGAAAATATACTACTACTACAATATGTTGAGCGCTGAATATAGGGAGTTTATGACTCCTTCAAAATACGAGACCCTTACCGAAATCATTAACGTTGCTCGGGAACGGGAAATCGAGTTGAAAAAGCAAGTCGAAAGAGGTGAGCGAAGGGCACATGATGTGAATCCAAGCCCTACAAAGAAAGCCCGAACTGGAGAATCGGGAAAGAAGGTGGATACTAAAGGTGGGTCGCCAAGTTGTAAAGTGTGCGGGAAGGGACACAAAGGGGAATGTCGGTTCAAAGACAAGCCATGCCCCATATGTAATAAGACGGGGCACACGGCCTCGCTATGCCCGGGAAAAGTCTCTGTTTGCTACAAATGTTATCAACCCGGCCACAAAAAGTCTGAATGTCCGGACTTAGTTGGAAAGAGAGATGTTAAAGAATCCCCAACAGAAGCTCCCAAAGCGAAGGCTAGGTCCTTCCAACTTACCGCGGCTGAAGCGAAGACAGAACCAGATGTGGTTTCAGGTATATTCACAATTAACTCAATTCCAGCACGTGTATTGTTTGATACGGGTGCGAATAAATCCTTCATTTCACATGGACTTATTTGACATCCTTCATTTGTATTGACGAAATTATCTGTGCCCTTAGAAGTTGAAATAGGGGACAACAAAAGTTTTATAGTTTGTGATGTTTGTTGAGGCTGTAAATTAAGCATTGACGATGAGGAATACTTGATAGACCTAATCCCTATGTCAATGGGAGAATTTCAAGTAGTCGTTGGGATGGATTGGCTATCTCAACACCATGCAAAGGTCGTGTGTTTTCGTAAAGAGATAAAACTAACATCTCCGAGCGGGAAACACGTCACCATTTATGGCGAAAAAGGAGGCAACCCTATAGTATGCTCAATGTTGAAAGCTCACAAGCTTATGAAGCGAGGATGCAAGGCATTCATGATATACGCAAATGAGCCCGAAAAAGAATCACGAAAGATTGGAGATGTACCGGTAGTACGAGATTATGAAGATGTGTTTCCGGAGGATTTACCGGGGATACCGCCTGAACGGGAAATAGAGTTCGGGATCGAATTGATTCCGGGCGCAAAACCCGTAGCATAAGCCCCGTACCGACTCGCACCGTCGGAATTACAAGAGTTGATGTCCCAAATTCAAGACCTGCTTGACAAGGGATTCATAAGGCCGAGTGTGTCTCCTTGGGGCGCACCGGTATTGTTCGTGAGAAAGAAAGACGGAAGCATGCGCATGTGTATCGATTACCGGGAGTTAAACAAACTCACGGTAAAGAACCGATACCCGCTTCCGAGGATAGATGATTTATTCGACCAATTACAAGGTGCGAACTGGTTTTCAAAAATTGACCTTAGATCTGGGAATCACCAACTAAAGGTCAAAGAAGAAGATGTACCGAAGACGGCTTTCCGCACGAGATACGGACATTAAGAATTCCTTGTGATGTCATTTGGGCTAACAAATGCACCCGCGGCTTTCATGGACCTCATGAACCGGGTTTGCAAGCCAATGTTGGATAAGTCGGTCATCGTGTTTATCGATGATATTTTGGTGTATTCGAAAAGTGAAGCTGAACACGCACACCACTTACAAGAAGTGTTAGAGACACTTAGACGAGAAAGGCTGTATGCGAAATTCTCTAAGTGTGCCTTTTGGTTACGAGAGGTACAATTTCTTGGCCACGTCATAAGTGCCGACGGAGTATTGGTGGATCCGTCCAAGATCGAAGCTGTGTCAAAATGGAATCCCCCAAAGAACCCTTCGGAAATTAGAAGCTTTTTGGGGCTTGCGGGATACTATAGGAGATTCATTCAAGATTTCTCCAAGATTGCGTCACCGCTAACAAAGCTAACCCAAAAGAAAGAAAAGTTCATTTGGGGTGTCGATCAAGAAAAAGCGTTTCAAACGCTAAAAGAAAAGTAAACTCAAGCTCCGGTACTGACATTGCCGGACGGGGTCGAAGATATGGTGGTTTATTCGGATGCTTCACTATCGGGGCTCGGATGCATTTTGATGCAACGGGGCAAAGTTATAGCTTATGCCTCGAGGCAATTGAAGATACACGAGAAGAAATATCCCACGCACGATCTTGAGTTGGCTGCGGTGGTATTTTCCTTAAAAATATGGAGGCACTACTTATATGGGGTAAAGGGCACCATATTCACCGATCACAAGAGCTTAAAATACTTTTTCGATCAGAAAGAGTTAAATATGCGACAACGGCGATGGTTAGAAACGGTGAAAGATTTCGACTGTGAAATACATTACCACCCCGGAAAGGCAAATGTGGTAGCGGATGCTCTGAGCAGAAAAGCGGACTATGTCCCAATACGAGTAAGGTCGATGCAGCTCGTGGTGACCTCGGGTATACTTGAACGTATTCGAGAGGCGCAATTAGAAGCAGTAAAAGAGGAGAATTAGAAGAAGGAAAGAATAATCGGTCAGTTGAAAGATTTGATGGATGGGAATAACGGGTTGAAGACTCGATTCGGGAGGATATGGGTTCCAAATACTTGTGGGGTGAAGGCGCTTCTACTTGAGGAAGCTCATAAATCCCGATATTCAATTCATCCGGGAGCGACCAAAATGTACAATGATTTAAAGCAAAACTATTGGTGGCCCGGGATGAAGAGAGATGTGGTGAAGTACGTAGAAAAATGCTTGACGTGTTTACAAGTCAAGGCAGAGCACCAAAAACCATACGGTAAACTTCAACCGTTGGAAATTCCGGTTTGGAAATGGGAACAAATCACCATGGATTTGTTGACCAAATTACCCAAAACTAACCGCGGGTTTGATGCTATATGGGTAGTTGTAGATAGATTGACGAAAAGCACTCACTTCATTCCAATTCGTGAGACTTATACATCCGAAAAGATGTCAGAGGTGTACACCAATGAAATCATAGCACGGCATGGGGTACCGATATCCATTGTGTCAGACAGAGATACTCGGTTTACTTTGAATTTTTGGCGTGAATTTCAAGAACAAACGGGAACTAAATTGTTTATTAGCACTACTTACCATCCACAAACGGATGGGCAGAGTGAAAGAACAATACAAACGTTGGGAGATATGTTGCGGGCTTGCATTATTGACTTCGGGGGTAGTTGGGATGTCTATCTACCCTTGGTCGAATTTTCATATAACAATAGCTATCACACGAGCATTAAAATGGCCCCGTATGAACTGTTATATGGCAGAAAATGTCGAACTCCAGTATGTTGGGGAGAAGTGGGTCCATGAGGGCTAGCACCTACTGATATAATCCGAACTACGAATGAGAAAATCGACATGGTTCGGGCACACTTGAAAGCGGCTCAAGACAGGCAAAAGGCGTATGCGGATAAAAGGAATAGGCCAATTGAATTTCAGGTTGGCGACATGGTTATGCTAAAAGTTTCCCCATGGAAGGGCATTATTAGATTCAGAAAAAGGGGGAAACTAAGCCCGAGATTTATTGGGCCATTCAGAATCACCGAACGGGTTGGTAAAGTAGCTTATCGTCTCGAATTACCCGAGGAGTTGAGTGGGATTCATAGCACATTCCACGTGTCACATCTCCGAAAATGTTTGGCAGACGAAACTGCTCGTATCCACTACGATGATATCGAGGTGGATAACAACCTCAACTATGCAGTAAAACCAATTGCGATTTTAGATCGTAAAGAGAAGAGTTTGAGGAACAAGGTGATTAATCAAGTCAAGGTCAAATGGGAGCATAGGAAAGGTTCGGACACTACGTGGGAGTCCGAAGAGGAGATGCGACGTCTCCACCCTACATTATTTTGTACGTACTTCGGTTTCGGGGACGAAACCCTCTTTAAGGGGGGTGGACTTGTAACACCCCGAAAAATATAAAACTTATATTAGAATTATAAGTTATAATAAATGAGAATTTACTAACTAGGAATTTTAACCTAGTTAGTTAATAGTCTAGAAATAGCTTATAAATAGGGTTAAAACAACTAAACTATAAGTTGAACAAAGTGGAAGGGCCAAAGTTGCAAGAATTGAAACTATATTGTTAAATTTAATAAAAATCAAAAACCAAACACCATTTGAAGGTGTCTGGTCGTACAGGAGATAGCCAGGGGCGACCCCCACTCTTCAAAACCCTAAAACTCACTAAATCTGCAAATTGAAGGCTCAATCCAAGTTGAAATCGAAATTAAAGCATAGATTATTGATCCTCATCACAAGAGGATTACAAGGTATGTAAAAATTGATGAAAACTCTTAACTTGAAATTCTCATGAATTGGGAAAAATCTGAAATTATGGTTGCATGTATGTGTTATGATGATTTAGGAACAACTATAGTGTCTAGGGACAAACCCTAGACAAACACAAGCTGAAATCATGTGAAAATTTTAGTGGAAATTATGATCACCATTTTAGGTGATTAGTGGGTTATGTGTAATTTGATGAACACTAGGAAATAGATTGTTGATCTAGTGTAATTTGGCAATTTTGAAGTGATTCCAGAAAATTAGAAGTTATCAATCATGTAAAAAGGTTGAATGATGTGAAATTAGGGCTAAATGATAAACTAGAGATTTGATGTTTAATCATGTAAAAATCTGCTCATGAAGTGTTTGTTGAAATGCCTCTATGAAGGCTTAAAACTGAAATTCCAAGTTTAAACGCATAATTATGATGTTTTGGTGTATTATGCGAATTATGATTTAAAAAGAGTTCTAAACATATCATAAATGAACTCTATAGGAACGGGCGCAGGAGCGTCAAGTGGACAAGCGGGTGGCGAACCACGTTTGAAAGGCCTACTTTGAAGGTATGTAACTTGACCCGTTACATTGGTTAAATTTGATAACTAGTATATGTGTAGTTGAGTCGTAGAATAAAAGTTATGTTGAGGTAAAGTGATTTTGTCGTTATATTGAATAATATGACAAGACTTGGTTAATTCTCGTTGGTAGTCATCATAATGGAGGATTCCGTAGATGAGCTAAACGGGTCAAATAATCAAGTAAGGCATGGTTAATGCTCCGGAATATGATGGATTGATCTTTGATATTGGTTAATATATAACATATTAGAAATACGAGAATTTAATGCATTGGTATGTTAGAAAAGCGAAATCCGAGATTTGGGTTTGAGTGTAATGAACAAATCAAACAAAATATGGATTTCCAGGGACTACCGTAAGTTACGGTAGTACCGTAACTTACGGTAGAGGTCAGGAGCTTACGGTGGGTTACCCCTGTTTTACGGTAGACCAGAAGCTTCCAGGACCTACCGTAACTTACGGTGACACCGTAAGTTACGGTGGAACCAGAAAAACTAGTATTTTATTATTCACAATTTGATGTTGGATCTTGTGTTTATGTACTATATAACAATGTCAAAACTAATGTTTTAATGGTTTTGACCCTAGGTGACAAGGTGGATCTTACGGATGGCGGTCAAGCAAATGTCAAAGAACAGAACACGACTTTTGAAGCTTCCGCAATATTTTAACCTTTAATAGACTATGTTTATGGGATGTAAACAAAATGTTAAACAATTTTTGAATGTTTTTAATTAGTCTTAGTTGACTAATATTTTGAAACTTTTGAACTTAATTATGAAAACTATGTTATAACTAGACATCTTTATCTAAATTGGTGTGAATTAATATTAAATTCAAGTAAGTTTGATATGGGTGTTACAATAATCCAACACCAAGAAATCTACCGAATAGTAAAATTCACCTAACTGGATCTTCACATCCTTAACAACCCCACGCGGTTGTTTCCAAGTATCGTCCGCCAGTATTACCTTCCTATCAAAATCATGCAACGGACCAAATTCGTACTGATCAAATAAACTGCCGGGCAGAATATTCGTGCTCGCCCCATAATCCAACAACGCCTTGTGGATTTTCAGCTTCCCTACCTTAATAGGTACGTGCGGCGCTCCTAATTCACTTTTTTCACCTTCATCACTAATACCTGCAACTACTTGGGAAGAAGAAGTAAAACTTGTATTAACATTTTCAGAAGTTGGAATGGTACTTACCGAATTAATCCTCGCGTGATGTTACGGATTCTTCGTGGTATCACTAGGCAATCGGCTCGAGTCTTTTCTTCCTTGTGCCATCTCGGTCGCCAACTGAGCAACTTGCTTTTCCAACGCTTGATGAGATTTAGCTTGCAATTCTTGGTCCTTTCTGATTTGCTAAAGTAACTCCATCACCTCGCTATTGGAAACTTCGCTTTGATTGTTGGATTTGCTTTGCTCTTGGTTTTGTTGGTAGGTCCTTTGATTTCCCGGGTTATAGCCTCCTTGGTTGTAATTTTGATTATAATTCGGATGCCGGTTTTGATATTGCTGGCTCCCTTGATTTGGTACCTGAAAAGTCGGATTCAACTGATTAGAAGTATTACTGTACCTAAAATTGGGATGATTACGCAAACCTTGATGATATGTGTTCGAATTCATATCATAATTCTTTTGCTCCCCATACACCATGTTCACGTCCTCCTCAGCCGCTACAAACTGAACCGGGCATGCATCCAAAGTATGTCCCAACTCCCCACATGAATCACAAACCGGAAAGGTTTGCGCCGCATGCAATGCATCCCGTCCACCAAGACCTTTAAACTTCGCTAACTGGCATTCCAACGCCTCCTTTTCTCTCTCTAGCTGAGCAACCCTTGCATTAGAGGCTCCCGCACTTGATGGTGCCACAATCGAATACTTTTTATTCCTATCCGACTGTGCTTGCCTGTTGGAATCCGCTGCAACAATATCCAAATAATCCCAATCTACATCCACATGATTTCTCAAAAAGGTACCCCCGGTGATAGCCTTAATATCTCGTCTATCCTCATTTGAGATCCTATCCTGGAAGGCAGTAATTAACTCCCATCTTTGAATACCGTGGTGAGGACAATTACGGATCAATTGATTGAACCGTTTCCAAGACTCATAAAGAAGCTCACCCGGTAATTGTTGGAACTCTCTAATTGTTGCTCTCCCCGATTTAGTTCTTTGCGGGGTATAGTACTCATCCAAAAACTGTTGTTGCAGCTCTTGCCATGTATAAATACTAGCATATGGCAAAGATGTAAACCAATCCCTCGCAGCATCCTTTAGTGAAAACTGAAATAACACCAACTTAACCTGATCTAACGTGAACCCGTGTCCAGCAATCATACCACAAACTGCCTCAAAATCCGCTATGTGTGCATATGGCTCCTCAGTACCTTTCCCGTGAAAGGTAGGTAGCATGTTCAGAATATGTGGTTTTGCTTCAAACGAACGTTCCACATTACCCGGTGCTACTGGCATCACTATCGGTGATGCATGCTCAGCAATGTGTGGTCTGAAGTGACTCTCAACCCCTCGAATAGTCGAATCCGGAAATCGAGGATCTCTTTGCCTTTGGCGAGGTGCAACCGGTGCCCTATGAACCTGTGGTGGGGTCTGATAAGCATCTACTCCCCGTGGTTGTCTCTGTTGCTGATACATCGGTTGATTGCGATTAAATGCCTGATTTTGGTACCCACCTAGATATCTCATATACCCATCATTTATCTCCCACTCCTCATCTCCAAAACCGTCATCCCATGTCTCGGTTCTACCCCTGTTTTCCACTTGATCAAATATAGCACCCGACCGGTTCGGGTGTGGCACTAAATTTGGTTGATTCACAACCCTAGCGGATTAGGCTGTTGTGGTAGTCGGCTTTCTAGAGAGTAAAGTGGTCCACCAATAACATGAAATTCTCCAGTTGGAGCAGAGGTTGGTTGGGTGGTCGTGCTTGATGATGGTGCAATGGGTGGGGTTTGTTGAGTTTGGGTTTGTTGTTGTGGTTCAGATGTAAATGGAGGTGGTGGCAATTCAGTAGTCGATGTTTGTTGGGGTGGTTGTTGTTGTGGGGTGGATTGGTTTTCTGATGGATTCATGGTGGTTTGAATTGCTTTTCCTCTCAAGGCTGAACGAAGAAGCAGATTTTGGCGTGCGGTCTTTTCAATTTCGGGATCAAACAAGAGCGGTGAAGATCTTCCTGAAAACCTAGTATGCATGCAAAAAGATCACCTGCACACAAGAAAACAAAGCGTAATACCGAACAAGACAAAAATAAACAAAAAGAAATATTTTTCGGTTTTTAGATTTTTTCAAAAACAATAAAAGAAACAACTACTACTAAACTAACACTAAGCGCACGAACTCCCCGGCAACGGCGCCATTTTGTTGACTGTCGTAAGGGTCAATCAAAAACCTAAATAAACTACGTAGATAGAGTAAGTAGGGTATCGTATCCACGGGGAATTTGTGGTCAGTGTAGAGATTTTAACTAAAAACTAATTATCTAACTTGGGGGTTTGATGATTTTAATTGTAAAAAGAAAATAATAATAAAAGAACTAGTTAAAGAAGTTGTAATCAATATGAGAAAAAGTAACTTCCACCCGGAATCCCAATTACTCTATTAACATAAAAACATGTTTACTGATTTGAAACACCACATATACATGGCCTGGGAATTAATGAATTTGATTAGTTAATAGGGATAGTTTTTAAGATTCACTATGCAACCTAATAACCCGTTTGTTTGTATCAACTACCCACCGATTTACTAACCCGCTAACAACGCATGGAAGTTGCCAATACGCTTAATAAACGACAAGTAATTCAAACACAAGAAACGTTTACCAATAATCCAACACAAGTGGTCAAGCTGTACCAGTTACAAAAATCCGTAAACAAAGTTCAATGCAAAACAAAGCAAAAGTTCATCCGGGCAGAAGTCACGAGTGATTTAGCCGCTCATGCTTGTCTTCACGGCTTCGGTTGTCATCCCGTGCTGCGCCAACATGCTTGAATGGTTGATTGAATGGAGAGAATGATGAGAATTGATGCCAATTCGTCCCTGATGTTCGATGATGACGGCTTGTCATAGAATCGTATGAAAAAGTCCTCTTTTATTCTTATGTAGCCGACTTCCTTTATTAACTCCAAGCCCACCGACTTCGCAAATTGTTGTCACACAAATTTGTATATTTATCATGACCCAATTATTTTTGTTGAAGCCCACATCCATTTAATTACTTCATGCCATGGCCCAAGTGTCGCAAGTATTGATGATGATAATTCTTGTTGTCACGGCCTATAGTCTTGTATGTCAGCCCATTAGAATGTTCATGAGGTCCATTTAAAGATATTTCCTTTGGATTTTGGAACCTATCATGAAATTGCATATACAATTAAATTTTACTATTAAAATCAATTCAAATCTCAACACATATTTAATTGCATTTATGTATTTCTCATGTCATCTTACGTTAAGTCTTTTCAACACATTAATCAATTGAGACATTTATTAATTTGAGGCTTCATCAACTTAATTCATATTTTTAGCATGTTTTATTTTGGAACCTTCAAACCATATAAATTAATTAAACTAATGTCTTTTATACCAATATCAATGCATTTTAGTTGTAATTAATATGAACTAAAGTCTACCTAAAATACACCGATCAGTAACTTTATTGCCACTTTTCCAAGCCTTCAGTGCTGTCCAGCTGCCTTCTATTTGGCTTTCACATTTTGTTACCTGAAACGCGTTTAAAAACATTTTGTCCGTGGGAAATACTGGTGAGTGAATCTCAGTTTAATTAAGTTTAAATAAAATCTATTGTACAGTATTGAGGGCGATCTCGCAACTATATTTGTTTCCAAGTCATATCAATTACCACTCACGGTACTGTTAGACCCGACTTGTGGAAATGTTACCCCTCCAGTAACAAATTTTGTATACAAAACCCCAACATACCGATGATAATTGTATCCTTATAAATACTCAATAACTGCTTAATATATAATTAATTGTGTGAGGTTTTGTAAAAACAGTTAACAAAAAGGAGATTACTCACAAAAAGGTTTACACAAAAAGAGGATTACTCACATTGCTGTCTTAGATTATCCTTTAGGGTTTCCTGGTGACAATCTATAAATTACACAAATGCACGCGTGTTAGTATAATAACCCATTTTAACATTAGTAATACCCTCCCCGAGACGGCATTCCAATGACTACGTCGGGCAGAACCACGACAGCCGTTACGGAACCCTAGATCAATCGGGCAGAGTATCTAATACGTATCCAGGGGTTATGATACTTACAACGGAGCAGAACTTCGTTATTTAAGGGGGTATTATACCCGAGTATAATGCCTACACTTCAGAAATTCGAGATTTAGAAAGAAAATGAACGATCAGACTGAAGATCTGATGCCCTCTACTTATAGGGCTTCACTTCGACTTCTACGCGGCCCGCGTAAGGTAAGACAAGGGGCTACGCGGCCCGCGTCAAAGGGAGCAACAGCATAGCTTGTCCGAGTCAGCATATAGGGTCAATGGGTGTTGGGCCACGTGGCGGCCCAGGGTTTCGCCAGGTTTCACCTTGTCGCGGCCCGCGTAAGGGTTCGGGGATGGCTTACGCGGCCCGCCTGAACCCCAAAAATTCCATTTTTAATTAATTTAAAATATATAAAAGGTATTCGGGGCCCGTTTTCACGTATGGGGTATATTTTAGGGCATATTAAGATATTTTAAATAGATTAGGGCGTCGGAAAATATTACGAGGGTGTCGGTTTTATTTTAGGGTTGTTATAAAGATGGTAGAAGCACGAGCAATCAGGGCTGCCTCTGGCGCGAGATCAACTGAGATTCTTCTCTACAATTGTGGAAGTAGACCGGTAAATTCTACGGGTGGCACATCGAGAGAAATCATGGGCAACCGGTGGATCCTCGATCCTCTTTTCCTTAGTCTTAACATTAGTAATGAGTGCTAACATAGCGGGGTAATCCTTCCGTGGACACTTCTGGCCTTCATTGCTGAATTGATGCTAACCTCTGCACCACTCGGATACTTTATGACAGACAACAACTTCCTCCTCACAGGGTATATCTGTGCGATATCTGGATAACCAATCCATACTGGCTACTGTATCAAAACTATCAAGGGTAGTAGAAAGAAGGTCGATGTCGAACACTTGTCCCACAAGGTCGAGTTTGCATCAAAATGAACATATGAAGTTTCAATTGACTTGCCATTAGCCGATTCCACAACAGGTTCGGTTTCAAGAAACATTAGGGTTAAGCAGAATAGAGACGAAGCGATTAGCTAGCCATACAAGCTACCATGCTGCTATAATCCTGGCGTCGCCCACGCCAATCCTAAATGCCCTTCCCCGAGCATCATTTCCAGTGTTGTTATTGTAGGATCGTTTTGTGACCCAAACGAGTCGTTCAGAAGAGGTTTTCTCAATACGAGAGGCGGAAACAAACGTATCGAGTTCAATTCAGCTAGAATATCACTTTAAACTGTTTTTTGATTGATATTAGATCGATTACAATGCTGTAGACACTTCGGCAGAGCTTCGCTACCGAAATCAGAATCGTTACAAATGTCAAGGCACTTCAGGTATTTATAGGAGAGCTAAATCCGTTTGAAATGGTTCAAGCGGAATCTAATTCTGCTCGGAATTACACAAACGAAATCAGCATGTGATTTCAAACGGAATCAACAAGTTAATTTCGTTTGAAATGACCTATAAACACATGTTTCCTCGTTTTTCGTGCCCTGATCTATCAATACAAATACAAGACTCGATACAAGACGAAGTCGACAGACGTATGCACCAACAGACTCCCCCTCGGATGTTGACGAGTCTTCAGTGTCGAGTCTTCGGTTGTCAAATCTTCAGCCTTTATCAGTCTTCTCGCTCTCTCCAAAGATTCTCCATTGTAAGCATCCTCAATCAATCTCTATCTCTTTCTCCTAGAATCTCAACCTGGCTCTATACTCCTCTTGATCAGGTCTCTTGATTCCTTAAGATAATCAGCATCAGCAGCTTACATCTTCAATCTCTTTTCATGTCATCAGACTCCCCCTTTCGCTAAGCTGGGATCGCAGTCTGAAATTCTCTTCTCACAGGTTCTAAGATCGTAACCTGGCACTCATCCAACTCAGGTATAGTAACCTGGCTAACCTGCACATTCTCTACCACAAACATAAGTCTCACAAATTTAAAATATTTGATAAAATTATATCATTTGCAGGTAATTTTCAGAATGATTTATCATTTAAAAGCTTCTGATCATCACTTGTAACCAAACATTCTTCATTTCAAATACTCTTTTCCCAAACCTGTTGTTCATCATGTTTAGCACTTTGGAATTTTGAAAATCAGTTCTTCAACATCAGTTGACAAAAATCTTTTTGGATTTTTCAAAATTTATGCTAAAACACATTCTTTTTGGGTTTTTTCTAAAGATTTCAGTGTGTTACAATGCAATAAGAAAATATTTACAGAAAATATTTTTGTGAGTTTGTGTAAGAGGATCATATCAGTTTTTGAGACAAATAGCCAACACCGTTAAGCTTTAAACATTTTAAGTTCTAAACGATTCACGTTGATTGACGATATTGTGCTCCACTTAAACTCAAACTAACAACTTTCGAAATGCTTTTCGATACGTTAAGGTATATTAATTTTGCACTAAGTTATTATGGACCCCACGATCTCAGCATATCCCCTCATCATGCAATACACTGACTCAAGTAATGCCTTTAAACTTTCATCAACTGTGATTTGTGCAAAAACAAAGCAGAATGTTTAAACATTAACAATCAGGTCGATACTTCCGTATACGCAGAGAAAGTCCAATGTTTAAACAAAAAAAGAAAATAAAACAAGTTGAAATTGTTTAGGCTTTAACCACCAGGTCGATACTCCCGTATACGCAGAGGTGATCCAAAGCTTAAACGAAACACCAAAGAAAATAAAGCAGAACGTTTAGGCAATAACATCCAGGTCGATACTCACGTATACGCAGAGGATGTCCAATGCTTAAACAAAATAAAGAAATAAAACAAGTTTAAGTCTTTGCAAAATGAAAACACAAAATCACAGTGATTTTTCAGCAAAGTTGTGAAAGTTCACAAACTTAACCAGTTTTATGTCTTTTGACAATCAGCGATTACCGAGCAGGCACACAATCAAGAAAGACAAAACTAAGTACTATGCGTTTGACCGTGTTTCCCACTAGAACTAGGCTTTTTCATTTAAGTTTGTATCTTTATCGCAAATCTACTAGTCTAGCTGAGCCTATCATCACATCTTTAGTGAGACCGTTTATCACATTTGACTTTCCAATTCTTTAGCATGCTGTGAATGTCCACTGATGTACTATCATTTCCTCTTCTTCACAACCAAACTCATTTTTGATTTTATCATGTTTTTTACTTTTTCAAATTTTCTAATGTTTTTGGATTTTCTGAAAATTCTTACTCCCCCTAAAATGCAAAATCATTTAAAGGAAATTTGAAAACAAACTGTACAAAGTAAAATGACAACTGATATCAAATCACTTCAATTCGCCATCCACTTGGCATAAACAATCAGAACTCCCCCTCACAACAAAATATTTTCCCATTATGATTTCAAAACACCTAAGTTTGTATTAATCAAATGGTTTTTCTGGAAAATTAGTTTTGTTGATTTCATAAACCACTTGAAGGTTAGGGATAAACTCATCACATTGTTTTCCAATCATTTGAATAAAAGTTAAATCAAGTTCAACTTAATGACCCTGATTAACCATTTGTAGATAAAACCTCTTTTTCAACCACTTGTTGATTTGCATATCAACCATTATCACTTGTAGGTTGAAATCTCAAAATGCCGATTCCTACTCCACACTATCAACCTGGGAGTTCCGGCAAGTCAACCTTTTCAAAAACAAATTTTCAAGAAAGATGTCGATTCATGCTCCACTATTACCAACTTGGGAGCTCCGGCAAGTCAGGTTTTTTCAGTTAGATAGATTCTCCCAAGCCTGACGGTCCTTGGGAGATTCCGAGTTACTAACACTCGGTTGCTTACCTTCCATCTTTTTCTCATAGAATTCTTTAACCCCCTTGACCTTTTCCATCAATCATTTTACCAAAAATGTTTTGCACTGTGGGGTTAAAAGCCTTTTCAACATCAAATTCTTTCTTTTCAGAAAAGAATTGATTTGAAATTTCAACTTTGCCAATTTTTGATTTAAAATTCTCAGCCCGCAATGGTGGAAAATTTGCATTATCCAAAGGCGGAACTAATTTCTCAACTTTTTCTTCAACTTGAGGCTCCTCTGATTTTGTGGAATCAGATTCATCACCAAAAATTTCACTTGAATTCTTAACAACCCATTTTTGGTTATTAAGCTTCTCCTTTCTTTTGTAAACATTTTTTGAACATTCACCAACCTCAAAAATTGAATTTTCAAAAACTTTAAATTTGTTCGTTGGTGGTTCGAATTTTTCAATGATTTTTTCTTTCAGTTTACCAGAGACTCCCTGTTTTATCTGTATTGCCTTTGGACAATTCCTGGCAATGTGACCAACTGTTTTACATTGAAAACAGGTTCTCGTCTCTATTTTCTTCTGAGCAACACTTTTCTTCATTTCTTCTTGCTTCTTGGCAAGGAATTCTTTGTTCGTCTGCTTCCAGAATGAACTCTTTTCTTCTTTTTCAGCATAAGTACCTGAATAAAATACAGTTTTTGGTTTATAAGTTTTCTCATTTTTATAATTTTTCAGTGGAATAAAACCTATGTCTTTCTTTTTGTAATTACCGTTATGGTTTGGCTTCTTTCGATAACCTATACCAGAACTGTAACCCTTTTTCTTGTTTAAACGTTGTTGAACTCTTGAGGTGTAAGGATTTGGTTTTTCAGAAAAATTTACATCTTTTATTTCAGAAATATTAATTTCTGTTAGTTTGAAAACATTTTTAATCATTTCAGTTTTAACACCTCTTATTGGAAATACCTCATCAGAATATAATTTGTCAGAATCCTTCAAAGTATATGCTACTTTGATCGATTCGTCATTCAAATTAGATTTTGATAATAAAAAATCTTTATTATAAACCCGTTTGTCCTTTTTGACTGTTGACTTTGACGTGTTGGACTAAGACTTTGACTCTAATTTGGACTCCGACTTTGACTCCTCTGTTTCATCTTTTTCCTACACCTGATCGACCACTTTCTTTATTAACTCGGACTCATGATCAGTGTCAGACGATGTGAAAGTGACATCAATATTTTCTGGCAAGTTATCTGAAGACTCAGACTCCACTGTAAGTTTGTTGCCTTTTTTACTCTTTCCGAATTTGGATTTCGAGGAGAATATCCATTTTCGACCGGGGGTGGACATTTGTTATAGACAACACTTGGTTTCTTACCAGAAATCTTCACTTCATCATCTTCTTTTGTTTCAGACTTCTTCTCTTCAGAAGTCTTTTCTTCTTCAAACGTCTTCAGTCCTTCCACTATTGGATAAATCCTGTCAACCACAAAAGTAGAACATGAGTAACTTTTTAATAATTCATTAACTCTTTCGGTTTCAATTCTCTGTGTTTCCAACTTCAATTCAAGCTCAGCACACTTCTCGGTTTAATAATTGACGTTGTCAAGCTGTCTCATGTATGCTCCTTTGAGTGTATTCATTGTTATAGCTTGTTCACTGCTCGACTCATTGTATTTATTCATGGCTTTGTTCAAGACATCATATGATTCTTTCAGCCTTTTTATGTTGTGTAGCAATTCATTATTCTGCTTTATTAGAGACTCACAGTTCATACACTTATCAGAGACCTTGACTGCATCAGTATCTGTTTTAATTTCAAATTCTGGAATTTCTTTGACTACTCTCACTTGAACTTCTTCTACACTCTTTTTCTTTTTCTCAGCTTCAGCTTGTTTCATTTTCCTTTCTTCTTCATATCTCTTCTTTTTCTCAGCTTCAGCATTTAAATGTTTTCTGATTTTTTCTGCCCAATATTCATCAGTATAATCGTTTATAACCTGAGCAACAAAACCTTTAGCTTTTAAGATCTCTTTGTCTGGACAATAATTATCCCAGCTAAATCCTTCTGGTAATTTTTCATCATCTTGATTTATCAAACATGCTTTGTTATCAGTTGAAATATATTTATCCCAACTGAAATCTTTTGATGAACTTCCATCATTTTGATTGAGCAGACATGCTTTCTTTGAATCTTCAATCACCTTCCTAGCATGTGCAGTTTGTGGCTGTTCTTGTTGATACAGCAGTGGAGCAACTTGATGATAAATCGCCTTTCGATAGTAGTCGTTGTTTCCGAACGGATTTTGAGCTCCGCTTGCTTCGCGATTTGTGCACTCTCTCTTGAAATGCCCCTTTTCCCTGCAACGAAAACAAGTGACTTTAGATTTATCAAAGCCTAAAGTAGAAACATTCGCATCACGGAAATCATCTCTTCCCGTTATTTGTTTAAACTTTTCAGCTCTTCTCAACACGCTCGCCAAGCACCACTTTATATCCATCAACTCCATTTCCTCAGCATCAACTTGATCGTAATCCTCTTTTGTAAGCATTGGATTCCCGATTCTCCCTGCAACCAAACTACCATAAGATTCAAGTACAGTAACCAACAAAGACATATGACTCTTAGCTACTTCCTCTGAATAATTTTGATCATTTTCCAGATTTAATGCAATATTGCATTGAAGTACTTTGCCACTCTTTGTTGTTGAGAAATTTGGGTCAAATGATGGATACGAAGAAAATCCCGTTTTGCTACTTGATCCTTGAGATGCCTTGTCAGAAGAACCTGTTGCATTGAAAGCAGTTTCAACTTTCGGAGATATATTGGTTTTATCACTAGCACCACTTTTGTAATACAACCCAATATCTTGTTCTCCATCATAGTTTTTCATTCTTGCAATTTTCCTTTCTTCCATCTCTTGAGCTTCAAGATGTTTAATAAACTCGCTCAGCGTGATATTGTTAAAATTTAGTTTATTCTTCAACATCATCAGATACGTCCCCCAAACATCATGTGGTAACGCATCAGCCAGCTTCTCAATCAGCTCATCTTTATCTTTGTTGATGCCTAATCTTTTCATATTCTTCAATAAATTGCAGTATCTCTCAATGATCTGCTTGGTGCTTTCATTTCTTAAACCTCGGAACAAATCAAATTCCTTCTTCATAAACGACTTTTTGTTCTTTAGCATATCATCACTTCCAAGAAACTTAGCTTCTAACTTTGTCCAAATCGAATATGCACTTCCATTATGTTGAAGTAAAATCAAGATATCTTCTTTAATCGCTTGCTGCAACAAACTAACCATCAACTTCTCATCTTTGTACTTCTTTTTCTCCACATCACTCAATTCTCTAATTGGTATTTTCACATTGTTGTTTCCGACTGGTCTAGTATATTGAACTTCAGTATGTTCCCATGCATCTAGGTGATAAGCTTCCACCCAATTACCAAAACGTTCAGACCATCCACTAAAATCATCAATATCCATAAGCTTCAGCGGTTTTTGTGTTGTCCCTGTCTCATTTTCAAGCAATGTACTTTTAGCAATAGTTATTGGACTAGCAAAGGCATTATAAAACTCGTTCTCCATGATTAAGTTTCAAAAGTTCACAATCAGTCAATTTCAAACGGAATACTCTTCTCACACGAAATTAACCTTTCACACGGAATCACGTTTCAAACGAAATTAAACCACTTTCAAGCGAAATCAGTGTGTCTTTCACGCGGAATTAACTTTCATACGAAATAACCCTTTGGAACGGAATCACCTTCAAACGGAATAGCTAATTTCGTGTGAAATCAACTGCTATTTCGAGCGGAATTACACTTTGATGTACACTCTCAAACGAAATCACCTTTGAAGTGGAATTACCATCTAATTTCGTGTGAAATAGTGCAATGTTCAAGCGAAATTATATCAATCTTTCAAACCGAATTACACTTTCGGACAGTTTTTTCAAAAATTGATCATGTTTTACTTCGAATTAGAGTCTGATTCTTTCTAGGGTTTGTTAAAACACAGTTTCGCATATAATGTGTAAAAATCAAGCCATTTTAACCGTGAAAAGTTGTTTAATTTTGAAAAGAAGGTGTAGAAATCAGATTTTGCAGCTGAAATGGCAAGAACTCTTCCTCCTGAGCTCTGATACCACTTGTAGGATCGTTTTATGACCCAAACGAGTCGTTCAGAAGAGGTTTTCTCAATACAAGAGGCGGAAACAAACGTATCGAGTTCAATTCAGCTAGAATATCACTTTAAACTGTCTTTTGATTGATATTAGATCGATTACAATGCTGTAGACACTTCGGCAGAGCTTCGCTACCGGAATCAGAATCGTTACAAATGTCAAGGCACTTCAGGTATTTATAGGAGAGCTAATTCCGTTTGAAATGGTTCAAGCGGAATCTAATTCCGCACGGAATTACACAAACGGAATCAGCATGTGATTTCAAACGGAATCAACAAGTTAATTTCGTTTGAAATGACCTTGTGTCATTTCAAGCGAAATTACCTATAAACACATGTTTCCTCGTTTTTCATGCCCTGGTCTATCTATAGAAATACAAGACTCGATACAAGACGAAGTCGACAGACGTATGCACCAACAGTTATTGTTGTCGTTCCCTTGGTTGTTGTCGTCTTGATTCTAACAACGGCCAATCCATGTCGTAGGCACCTTCATTTCCATACCGTAGGCCATAGTTACAAATACCTCGATGTTGCCGTGACTATTGTCTCTAACGTCGTTGTTTGAAACGGAGCCCTACGATCTTTCACCAACCAAGTCCATCTTTTCACATTCTGTGCCACGTCCTATCGCGCTACTCACTGTGCTGGTAGTCACACATTCCACACTATAATCTGTTGTCATCGCTTATGTCCCGATTGATTCGTAAGAGTTGACTCCCATAAGTCGCTGACTAAGGTTAGGGATTCGGTTGAAGTCAATCTGTTGATGTTCGTTGCCGGTAACCAGGGTCGTTCTAATACTGAGGTTGGTAAGGCACTATGCTCATCCTCTTGTCCATTGTTCTTGCAAGTTGACTGAGTAATACGTGGTATGTTTCCAGAGTGTTGCAGAAGTGATCGCACTTCGGGGTCTATGACGTCAGTATGTTGAGTTCCCGCAAACAAAAAGAAGTGAGAGAGGTATAGACCAATCATTGACGCTGCAACATCCAACTCAGGGACGTTCGTACAAGCACCTAGCATTCTACACAGTTTGCTAAACGTTCAGATGAGTGCCCAGGTAATACTCGATAGCATCGAGATTCGTAAGGATTCAGAGAGGAGTGGAAAGATCACGTTCGAGTAGGAGACAATCACTACTATGACCCCTATAGGTTTGTTACGTTTCTCGTTGATCAAATAACAGAACAGAACCCCTTCTTCACTCGTTAAGGCTCACTGGGACTCGCATGCACCCCACATTATTATTATGTGTGCACCCACAATAATATTGCGATTTGCATGCTCGCCTCAGTTCCTCCTAACTCATGTCAAATGGTTCCTCAAACTCGAATGCCAAACAGAGGTTATCAAAGCGATAAGGTCACAAGAATCTATGGACTACGACACACCAACTACGCATCATAAAGTAAACAAGCAATTCATGGAATTATGCTATAGTAACGAGTGTGTATCCGTATGCTACATCATAAACAAATGTGTACTAGCCATGTAATGTATGCAACAGGTGAAAAAGACGAACCTTGCAATCTGGAGCTGAGTGTCATGGTCGTATTCTCGTTTTCAGAACTGTTAGGTTATAGTCTGGTTTTATAAAAATGTTTTTAAAACCAAGTTCACTATAACCAGTGGCTCTGATACCAAATTGTCACACCACCAAAATACCACACGCGGAAACACCGCGGGGCATGTGACGTACCAGGATCTAGCCACCAATCACATTGAACTCATAATTATATTTAAATAACACTTTCATTCATTAACATTAAGTGTTACAAAACGTTACATATAATTCATTGTATACAGCGAAAGCATAACTTATTTGTTAATTGTTTCATAAACCACATGTACATAAACCATTAGGCTTGTAATGCGATCCCATGTATCCCGACCCATGACCACTCCAGCCTTCCAGACAGCAAGTTCCATGATATAACCCTACAGACCTGCAAGCATGTAGACAAGTGGGTCAGACGACGCTGGTGAGTTCAAAGTTTGTTAACGTGTTTAGTTACCAGTTACCAGATTAAAACATTTCAATGATTCGTTGTTAATCACACGCATACCACCGATGGCTCCAGATTATTTGCCCTGGCCTCCATTGCCTATATCGTAGCAATGGTCAAGATTGGGGTGATTAGTTCACTCCCGTCCTCCCCGGTACGGTGTGAGGGTGCCAAACCTAAATAGCGCTATTAACTAATACCCCATTGCCTCCCCGGCAACAATCGGTATAAGGGACTTGAGTGATAGATATGTGTGTATTAACCAACAACCCAATAACCCGACGTTCCTCCCCATAACGTATACAAGATGTCCCTCCCCGGGACGCATGCTTGGAAAAAGAGCAGTGAACTCACCTTAGATTGCTCGGTATGTTTCGATACATTACCCGTTCCCAGTTGGTCAACCAAACCCTACCGTGGTTACCAAAGACAGTCAGTTCCGTAAGCGTATATCCAAATCATGTATTCAACGTACACGTTATACAAGTAGCAGACAAGTATGACACACGTACTTATTCGCATCGTAACTGTTAAACATACAATCCGTTGATCTATAACTTTTATCGTGAGATCATATAACAAGTGTATGGGTGTCACATGCAAATCAATCACTTAGCAGTACAGGTGTTTTCACAGATTGCAGTTGCTGTTAAGATCACAGTATATCACATATCGGGCATTCGTTTCTCAAACAAGTTTCTATCCCACGTGCAGATCACATAATGTAACACCTCGAAAATTCACGTCCTATAAGGTGTTGACACGTGTCATAAATTTTGAACGTGTGATAGAATGCTATGAAAGGACTAAAATTGACAAACATGGAAAGTATGTGAATATACGTATTCTAAGTGTCAACTATGAATAAATATACTTCATAATAACCCTACATGATGTTTATAACATCAAACGAATAAATCATGGTTCATACGAAACTAAAAGTGAGAGATTTCAAACTACAGGGGTTAAATGTGTCAACATGTTTAAAGATATACCTCTGAGTGACCTTTTGACGAACCCGAAGCTTTGTAAATGTTAATTATGCTCACTAGAATGCACGATTAAAATTTCATAAAGTTTCGTTATCGTATGAGAAAGTTATGATCAAATTCGTGTACGAGGGGTTAAAGCGTCAATGTTGAAAATTATGACTTTTCGGGTGATAACAAAGTGATCAAGGACTAAATAAAGTGGGTACAAGTCCTAAAGCCCTTGTGGGTAAATAAGAAGGGGTCAAATTGCAAGAAATAAGCTTAGTTGACCTTTCGAAGAACCAAGAGCCAGGGATGCAAACTGAAAAAGTGATTTTTTGCCCTGATGACAGCCTTGAGGACCTCAACCTTGGGGAGCTTGAGGTCCGTAAGCTAGGACCCAGATGCAGAAACTCGAAAAAATTGGCTGTTCAGCCTTGGAACTGATTTTTAATCATTTGTTTCACTTCATGGGCGACCCCTAGACACCCTAAACATCTAGGGACACTTGTTAAGATGTTGTGGTCATTCATAGACTTGGGTGTCAAGAATTTGTGGTGATCTAAACACTATATAAAGCCACTAAGTTGCAACACATTCTTCACACTTCACTTGTGCAATTCTGGAGCTTTTGGGAGCTTAAGAGCAGACACAAGACCTTCCTAATCAAGCTTAGGACTTCAGTAAGTTTTCTAATCTTTCCTTAGTTTAAGTTTTAGCTTAGTTTAGCTTAAAAGTCAACCGTCGTAATTAAAGGTTGACTTAACGATTAATCACTAATGGTCTAGTGATTAGTCGAATCAAAGGTAGTTATAAGTTGGTAATTATGTGGGCTTTAAACCCTTAAAAGGGCATCCACTGATTCCCATCCTAACTAGGTCATTTGTCGAGTCAAAGACGATTAGAAAAAGTCAACAGAAATGTAATCTTTCGTTTAACGCATAATTAACAATGTAAAAGGCATGTAACCTATTTTATCATTAACATAACTTGATAATAAGCATAAGAACTTGTCTAAGCTTGTTTGATTCGACAACTTTCCGTTTTGAACCGATTCGGAACCGAAAGTCGCAAAGCTTTGACTTTTGCTTTGACTTCAGTTCTGACCCGCTTTAGTATGATTTGGAAATGCCTTAGAGCTTCCTTAGGACCAGGCTACATGTTAGCATGACCCTCTGTGGTTGGTTCATTGATTGACCCATTCGTTTACGCGTTTCCGTTAATAGCTCATATGTTGACCATTATGCCCTTTTAACCTTAAAACGTGATTCTTGAAAATGTAAAAGTGTAGAAACCTTGAATATTGATATATAAACTTGTATGCGAAATTTGACATCAGTTTGACTTGTAGATTAAGAGTTATGCTCATTAGCGTAATTACGGTGCTTTATGTTAATAAAATGGCGTAATTAGCGTATAGCCTAATTAAACATACTTTTTGGTATCAAACGAATTACCCACTGATGTAATATATTATTTTGGGAATTTTAAAGATTTTTAATTAATTTTAGGCTGAGCATAACTCATAGTCGTAGGCTTAATTCGGTAATTGTCGGTTTTGCCCTTACGGGCCATAAAATGAGTTTTACACATCTAAACGACTCCAAACCTTTTGCCACTGATAAGTTATGATAAATGAATTATTTTAAGCCTTCTGGAAATATAAAAATATCAGACTTAAGTATCGAACCCGGTAATGGCCTTTAATCGCCTTATTTAGCGTTATTAACGCATATTATGTCTTAAAATCATATTGGACATACCCGGGTTGATACCTACTGATATATGAGGCAAATTATGATATTTTAACAGTAAGCAAAGGTTGATTAACTCAGACTTCGTTTTTGAGCTTTTCGGCTTATGTGAAATTACCAAAATACCCCTACGGGGCATAGTTTGGTCAAAGATGATAAATTTCACATATATGCTTTAGCCTACTGTTATAACTCATCAAATTGAGTATGTTTGCTGTTTACATCAGACCTGTAACTCAGTTAAACATTTAAACTCTTTTACAACCTTTAAAATGACCAAACTACCCCTACGGGGCATAGTTTGTGTTTAAATTCGTTTCGGGCATAATGAAAGACATCTTGCTGATGTCACAACATATTTGAGGCATAATTAACTTAGGAAACCTGTAGATGGCTCTAATGAATACCCGTTACGCTTATTACGCGTTCGGTTCGGTTTATGTAACAAGTTTACATAAATTAGCCGAAACGGGTCAAACCTTATCGGTTTTATCTCAAAATCCAGAATGTGTTTAGTTTACCCATATTATACAAGTCTCCAAACTTGTCGGGTCTAGATCACATTCTACTCCGGTCTTCGCTTAATAGTGCGTACGAACCGTATCTTCCTATAAGACTAACCGGTCTAAGCTTAGGCTTAATTAAAGACCCGTTAGCATTCTAATTAATTATTTATACCATCATTCCAGACTAGAGCCTTCCGGTAAATTGTACCTACGCTTACTTAAGTGACTACGGCTGAGTTATTAGATTCTTGCTATTTAAGACAGGAGCTAGCTCAGGTAAATACTCTTAACTTATTTTCCCTATACGGGCTTGGAATACGGTATAATGATACCGCTTGGTCGGGTATTGAATATTTAATCTTAATGAAGGTTAAATTATTGAGGTAACCCGGTTTAATCTGTATTGTTTGAAATAAAAGCCTTAGGGGTTAATGACCATGTCCCGGATATCCTTGACATCATTGTGTTATAAAATGGCCACGTCTTATGCACGGGGTGTAGGCGTACACCTGACAGTTGCATAAGGGAAACGGTATCTCACTCTCATGTGGGCCTATACTTGTGGCGTGTCTGTTAATCTTGACTCGGTTTCTACATCGGGCCCTGAACGTACAACGAACATGTAAATCTGTATACAAGGTTATAACTATAATTGTTCCAAGTATAAAAGATTAATTTTGCCTCTGTGCATTTTAATCAAAGTGTCAATATATTTTGTGCCAAGTGCATCCAAACCAATGTTCTTAAACTCTTTTCAAATGAGTCGGTTGAGTGTATTTACCAGTGAAAACTGACGTATTTTCCAAAAGGGTTAAGTGACAGGTACTGAACGTAATTGGCTGGAAGCTCAGGGCGGTTCCAAGGAATCTTGAAAGTTCTAGGCGCCTAAAGTCTGTTGAACAAATGATATGTTTTAAGATCAACCTGTGGATCCTTTACTTTCCGTTGTAATATTGAATATTACTTTACATTCGGAAAAGTAATAATATTTATCTTTTGCTTCCGCTGTGCATTTATATATATTGTGTTGTTTGACTATTATGTTGCCAACCACGTCACGATACTCCCCACCGGGCCCACCGGTGACACGTGGAAAGTCGGGGTGTGACAGGTTGGTATCAGAGCCAACACTGAGTGAATTAAACACTAGCCTTTTGTGTTTAATCTCAGTTACACAATTGCACATATCTAAACTTCTGAGTCTAGACTTAACATAGGAATAATCTCAATCCTAATCTGGAAATTTCACTTCAAATTTTTATTGGATACGTCGCCAAGCAAAGAAGCTGTAATAAGAATTCTCCACATCTGGAGCCTGGAAATGCTGAGCTTTGTACCGCGACCAGGATGAAACGTGCAACCACGGAGAAAGCATTCAGGAATTGAATGAAGAAGAAACTCCTTTTGCTGAAGAACGTTTCCGTATATAGTCCTTATAAGGACATATTTATCATTCAGTTCCTCCGAGGACGACATTATTCTTTTGAAATCCCATTTAGGGCAACTCTATATTTGTTTAAATTTCAAAGGGACGATTAAGTTTAAAAATATCATTCCTATATTATAAGATCTACCATTATAATAAAATGGCAAAATCTAAAAGGACAAGACCTAGCTTCGGGTCATATTAAGACCGGCCAAGATGGCAGTTCCTCAATTTAGATTTTGATCCTTAATAACATTCCTTTTGCAAGATCTACCATTATAATAAAGGGGCAAAAATCTAAAAGGACAAGACCTAGCTTCGGGTCATATTAAAGACCGGCCAAGATGGCAGTTCCTCAATGTAGATTCAGATCCCTATTAACAGTTCAATTCAGAATTTTTTTTTCTGCGTTGAATATTAATAAAAATCTTAAAAGTGAAACCTAGCCTTCGGGTCATTTTAAGACCGGGCCAAGATGGTAAGACCTGTTTAAAAGATTCGAATCCCTGTTAACATCTATAAATATGTTAACACTCCTGACAGATGTGATTCGTTGGGAATCACACACGTAATTAAGGATTCTTCAAAAGATTCCTAACCCAGTTTAATGATCCCTAAATCCTGGGTTTACATCATCAATTAAAATGATCATATTTTAACCATACGTGGTAATAAAATGCCTACGGGCCTTGCTCATTTCTACATGAGCCAAAGTACAGTGGTAACAATGACTCCCTGTCAGAAAAAGGTAATGAACTAGGTTCAAACCTTAATGCCTCGATTCTCTGAAATCATGGCTTATAAATTAAACTTGTCTACGTGACTAGGCCATTTGTGCTATTATTAAAACCTTAATGCCTCGATTCTCTGAAATCATGGCTTATAAATTAAACTTGTCTACGCGACTAGGCCATTTGTGCTATTATTAAAACCTTAATGCCTCGATTCTCTGAAATCATAGAGCAAAATTTATAAATGTCCTTGTGACCAGGCCTATTGTGCCAGTATACCTTAATGTTATGATTCCTTGAAATCATAGGTTAAATAAAAATGTCCACGAGACTAGGCCTTTTGTGCCACAAATAAAACTGTTATTGTTTTATAATTAGGATAAATTATTATAGAAATCCTAAATAAACATGATAAATAAATTAACCAAATGTGGCCTCTGTTTACCATGGTTAACGAATTTCCCTAAGGGGCAATTCCATAATAAACTCCCAAATAAACTATTGCCCTTGTTTTCTGCAACAGTTAAATTGTAATGGCTAACTCAGACGAGGGTAATAGCCATCCAGTGGAGCCAAATGTGAACGCCCAGATTACGTTAACGGGTGCCGAATTAAAAGCGATCATAGACGACGCTGTTACACAGGCTTTGGATAGGCAGTATGAGGAATACAGTGGTACTCGAAGTAGGACCCACTCTACACAGCCTTCAAAGCCTAAAACACACTCTGAAGCTCACATCAAGCCACCTCCCAAGAAAGATGATCCCAAGAATGGAGATGACGATCGTCGCTCCTCGAACCATCACAGTGATCCGTCTCAACAAATCATACTGAATAAAGGACCCCGTGATAAGGGTTGCTCCTACAAGTACTTTGTGTCATGTAAACCCCGGGATTTTACAGGGGAGAAAGGAGCCATTGACTGTATGACATGGCTGGACGAGATGGATACTATTGTGGATATCAGCGGATGCGCTGAGAGGGATGTAGTGAAGTATGCATCCCAATCATTCAAGGAAGAGGCACTAGCATGGTGGAAGTCTCTCATTCAAGCTACGGGGAAGATCCCGTTGTACGAGATGACTTGGGATCAGTTCGTTGCTCTTATCAAAGAAAATTACTGTCCTCAACATGAAGTTGAGAAGATTGAGACTGAATTCTTGACATTAGTCATGGAGAACTTAGATTGTCAAGCATACCTTACAAATTTCAATACCAAGTCTCGATTGGTTCCTTATTTGATCACACCGGAACCCAAGAGAATTGCTCGCTTCATAGGGGGTTTAGCCCCAGAAATAAAAGCCAGTGTTAAGGCTTCAAGACCTACTACATTCAGGTCAGTGGCAGATCTGTCGCTATCTCTCACACTCGATGTGGTTAGAAACAAGGCTGCCAAAGTCTCGGAAGACGGAAAGCGTAAAAGGGAGGATGAGAATTCCCATCACTCCGATAGGAAGAGGAACTCTGAAGATAAGAAGAGTTCCGGGTTTAAGAGAGACAGCCAGCAGTCGGGAGAGAAGACCAGGTGCGAAACCTGTAAGAAATACCATCTTGGGAAATGCAGATTTGAATCTCAGCCCCTACCGTGTGGAATTTGCAAGTCTAGGGAACATAAAACCCTGGATTGCAAGAAGTTGAAAGATGCAACCTGTTATGGTTGCAACGAGAAGGGGCATATCAAGACCAACTGCCCTAGGAATCAGAAGAAGCCCGAGTAGGCCAAGAGAACAAATGCACGAGTTATCAGGATGAACGCCAAGAGATGGTGCAGAATAAAAATAGTATAATATGTACCTTTCCTTATCAAACAGTTATGCAGAAACTTATTTGATATTGGCACATATAAATATATTATGAATGATAAAGGTTGAGAACTGTTGCCTCCACCTGATTAAGACTCCGGTCATTTAATGCACGGTAGGAAGTGACCGATGTTACTTTAGAAAATGCTCCAACAAATCCTATATTGATATTTAATATCTATTAGAAATCACTCTTTCTAATACCCTTAAAGCAAACTTTTGGTTGCATACATAAGGACTCAATATAGTGATAAAAATCGATGGTTGCCTCGAAAAATCAAGCCCATATCGTGGGTGATAAGAAGCAATTAATTATCAAGACTCCTTAAGAGACAACTCTCATAAGTACAGGTATCTGTACGAGTGATTAATATTAAACATAAAAAAATGGTGGAACTGGCCGTCCCCGGATTCGAACCTGGGTCTAGGCCGGCCGCACCCTTTCGCGCGCCTAACCAACTGAGCTAGGTGCCTAGTTTGTGAAAATCTCCATTCTAATTAAATATAAGCACTTGTACAATAAACTTCCTTATCATTTATCAATAATAATTTCTGCTAAGTGTCCTGTTTTTAATACAGGCAATAATAAATCTTCATGAACCATAAACTTAGCAAAATTTTTATTATCATCCACAAGGTATAACTTACCAAGGAAACCATAGTAAACGATGCTTCTAGTATCGGCAAGGAATACTTCCGAAAATCTAAGAGTACTCTTTCTTCGCATAGAGTACGACAACATATGTTATTTTAATTATTTTTCTCATTATTTTCTATCGCCTGCGAATGCCAAACTATGTTTGATAAAAGTGTCATATGAGGATTGACGTATCCTAGTGTGTCCCATAGATTAATTCCATGTCTGATCAGCATGGAGGTTTAATACATGGAACCCTAAGATATCCCAATGATCATATTGTACTAAAGTCGACTAGTAGTATTCAAAGAAGATATCCAAAAATGGAATTTTTTTTTCCAAGTAAATGTTCCCGATTAAGGAATTCGTGGACTTAAAACTTAAAGGTGTCACTCATTTGACACGAACAATGATGGATGAACTGAAGCCTGAGATATGGAAAATCTCTGTAGCCTCCCTGTATCTTAATTATCTTCTCATAAGTTTCCCTGCTTACCTCCTGGAAGACAGGTAGAACTAAGATTAACATCCCGCTGTGGGCTGGGGTATTATGAAAACTCCATATCGAATATGGAAAAATCGAAACCCTGAATTAGTAAGTTTTAAGATATAGGCACATATAGCCTGACTCAATCTTCTGAGGGTTTTATACTGTTAAATAAGGAAGACGGTTCATATTACTTACGTATTAAATACCGCAATCCTAATTAGGCAACGATTAAGAATTTGCCATCAGCTAACCAGGATCGTCGAATTGTTCGACTAACGACAAGGATTAGCTATTCCTTAATATTAATTAAATGATGGTTGGAATAACCATCTCACCTTAAGATAAGCTTCTCTATAATATTTGATATATAAGTATCAAGGCTACTCCCTTGAAAACCTTGTATAGATGGAATGTTAAACGTCCATTGATAGGACAATAGTTTGGTAAGTCCAAGCATTAAGATCTGAAAGTTGCATTATAGACAATCAATAAGATCACGCAAATTCATAATCATCAGTAAGATGCCAGTATTCGGCAGAAAAGTAAGGATTATGAAAATAGCAAACCTCCTAAATTCTTATTAAGGAATAAGGTTCAACAATAGATATCACCCTGGAAAGGAGTGATGCGATTTGGTAAGAAGGGCAAGCTAAGCCCGAGATACATAAGACCCTTCGAGGTTATCGAAGTGTAGGTTCAGTTGCCTATGAGTTAAACTTACCGGATAAGCTCAGTGGAATTCACAATGTGTTCCACATCTGCAATCCGAAGAAGTGCTCGCTGATGAATCACTGGTTATACCGCATACAGATGTGCATATAGACGAGAGCTTGAAATTGTGGGAAAAACCATTGCCGATTGAAGATCGACAGGTAAAGAAGCTTCGAAGGAAGCATGTACCTATTGTAAAGATCAGATGGGATGCCCTTAGGGGCCCCGAATTCACGTGGGAGGTTGAATCCACAATGAAAGAAAAGTACCCTTACTTATTTCAGTAAATCTCGGGTCGAGATTTATTTTAAGGGGGTGAGGATGTAACACCTCGAAAATTCACGTCCTATAAGGTGTTGACACGTGTCATAAATTTTGAACGTGTGATAGAATGCTATGAAAGGACTAAAATTGACAAACATGGAAAGTATGTGAATATACGTATTCTAAGTGTCAACTATGAATAAATATACTTCATAATAACCCTACATGATGTTTATAACATCAAACGAATAAATCATGGTTCATACGAAACTAAAAGTGAGAGATTTCAAACTACAGGGGTTAAATGTGTCAACATGTTTAAAGATATACCTCTGAGTGACCTTTTGACGAACCCGAAGCTTTGTAAATGTTAATTATGCTCACTAGAATGCACGATTAAAATTTCATAAAGTTTCGTTATCGTATGAGAAAGTTATGATCAAATTCGTGTACGAGGGGTTAAAGCGTCAATGTTGAAAATTATGACTTTTCGGGTGATAACAAAGTGATCAAGGACTAAATAAAGTGGGTACAAGTCCTAAAGCCCTTGTGGGTAAATAAGAAGGGGTCAAATTGCAAGAAATAAGCTTAGTTGACCTTTCGAAGAACCAAGAGCCAGGGATGCAAACTGAAAAAGTGATTTTTTGCCCTGATGACAGCCTTGAGGACCTCAACCTTGGGGAGCTTGAGGTCCGTAAGCTAGGACCCAGATGCAGAAACTCGAAAAAATTGGCTGTTCAGCCTTGGAACTGATTTTTAATCATTTGTTTCACTTCATGGGCGACCCCTAGACACCCTAAACATCTAGGGACACTTGTTAAGATGTTGTGGTCATTCATAGACTTGGGTGTCAAGAATTTGTGGTGATCTAAACACTATATAAAGCCACTAAGTTGCAACACATTCTTCACACTTCACTTGTGCAATTCTGGAGCTTTTGGGAGCTTAAGAGCAGACACAAGACCTTCCTAATCAAGCTTAGGACTTCAGTAAGTTTTCTAATCTTTCCTTAGTTTAAGTTTTAGCTTAGTTTAGCTTAAAAGTCAACCGTCGTAATTAAAGGTTGACTTAACGATTAATCACTAATGGTCTAGTGATTAGTCGAATCAAAGGTAGTTATAAGTTGGTAATTATGTGGGCTTTAAACCCTTAAAAGGGCATCCACTGATTCCCATCCTAACTAGGTCATTTGTCGAGTCAAAGACGATTAGAAAAAGTCAACAGAAATGTAATCTTTCGTTTAACGCATAATTAACAATGTAAAAGGCATGTAACCTATTTTATCATTAACATAACTTGATAATAAGCATAAGAACTTGTCTAAGCTTGTTTGATTCGACAACTTTCCGTTTTGAACCGATTCGGAACCGAAAGTCGCAAAGCTTTGACTTTTGCTTTGACTTCAGTTCTGACCCGCTTTAGTATGATTTGGAAATGCCTTAGAGCTTCCTTAGGACCAGGCTACATGTTAGCATGACCCTCTGTGGTTGGTTCATTGATTGACCCATTCGTTTACGCGTTTCCGTTAATAGCTCATATGTTGACCATTATGCCCTTTTAACCTTAAAACGTGATTCTTGAAAATGTAAAAGTGTAGAAACCTTGAATATTGATATATAAACTTGTATGCGAAATTTGACATCAGTTTGACTTGTAGATTAAGAGTTATGCTCATTAGCGTAATTACGGTGCTTTATGTTAATAAAATGGCGTAATTAGCGTATAGCCTAATTAAACATACTTTTTGGTATCAAACGAATTACCCACTGATGTAATATATTATTTTGGGAATTTTAAATATTTTTAATTAATTTTAGGCTGAGCATAACTCATAGTCGTAGGCTTAATTCGGTAATTGTCGGTTTTGCCCTTACGGGCCATAAAATGAGTTTTACACATCTAAACGACTCCAAACCTTTTGCCACTGATAATTTATGATAAATGAATTATTTTAAGCCTTCTGGAAATATAAAAATATCAGACTTAAGTATCGAACCCGGTAATGGCCTTTAATCGCCTTATTTAGCGTTATTAACGCATATTATGTCTTAAAATCATATTGGACATACCCGGGTTGATACCTACTGATATATGAGGCAAATTATGATATTTTAACAGTAAGCAAAGGTTGATTAACTCAGACTTCGTTTTTGAGCTTTTCGGCTTATGTGAAATTACCAAAATACCCCTACGGGGCATAGTTTGGTCAAAGATGATAAATTTCACATATATGCTTTAGCCTACTGTTATAACTCATCAAATTGAGTATGTTTGCTGTTTACATCAGACCTGTAACTCAGTTAAACATTTAAACTCTTTTACAACCTTTAAAATGACCAAACTACCCCTACGGGGCATAGTTTGTGTTTAAATTCGTTTCGGGCATAATGAAAGACATCTTGCTGATGTCACAACATATTTGAGGCATAATTAACTTAGGAAACCTGTAGATGGCTCTAATGAATACCCGTTACGCTTATTACGCGTTCGGTTCGGTTTATGTAACAAGTTTACATAAATTAGCCGAAACGGGTCAAACCTTATCGGTTTTATCTCAAAATCCAGAATGTGTTTAGTTTACCCATATTATACAAGTCTCCAAACTTGTCGGGTCTAGATCACATTCTACTCCGGTCTTCGCTTAATAGTGCGTACGAACCGTATCTTCCTATAAGACTAACCGGTCTAAGCTTAGGCTTAATTAAAGACCCGTTAGCATTCTAATTAATTATTTATACCATCATTCCAGACTAGAGCCTTCCGGTAAATTGTACCTACGCTTACTTAAGTGACTACGGCTGAGTTATTAGATTCTTGCTATTTAAGACAGGAGCTAGCTCAGGTAAATACTCTTAACTTATTTTCCCTATACGGGCTTGGAATACGGTATAATGATACCGCTTGGTCGGGTATTGAATATTTAATCTTAATGAAGGTTAAATTATTGAGGTAACCCGGTTTAATCTGTATTGTTTGAAATAAAAGCCTTAGGGGTTAATGACCATGTCCCGGATATCCTTGACATCATTGTGTTATAAAATGGCCACGTCTTATGCACGGGGTGTAGGCGTACACCTGACAGTTGCATAAGGGAAACGGTATCTCACTCTCATGTGGGCCTATACTTGTGGCGTGTCTGTTAATCTTGACTCGGTTTCTACATCGGGCCCTGAACGTACAACGAACATGTAAATCTGTATACAAGGTTATAACTATAATTGTTCCAAGTATAAAAGATTAATTTTGCCTCTGTGCATTTTAATCAAAGTGTCAATATATTTTGTGCCAAGTGCATCCAAACCAATGTTCTTAAACTCTTTTCAAATGAGTCGGTTGAGTGTATTTACCAGTGAAAACTGACGTATTTTCCAAAAGGGTTAAGTGACAGGTACTGAACGTAATTGGCTGGAAGCTCAGGGCGGTTCCAAGGAATCTTGAAAGTTCTAGGCGCCTAAAGTCTGTTGAACAAATGATATGTTTTAAGATCAACCTGTGGATCCTTTACTTTCCGTTGTAATATTGAATATTACTTTACATTCGGAAAAGTAATAATATTTATCTTTTGCTTCCGCTGTGCATTTATATATATTGTGTTGTTTGACTATTATGTTGCCAACCACGTCACGATACTCCCCACCGGGCCCACCGGTGACACGTGGAAAGTCGGGGTGTGACACATAACAACCCATAATAAGTAGGTTTTATACTCACACAATTCAAACTAGGTTACTCATTCTTATTAACATGCAATAACACTCACAGTTGCATTGGCTGTTCTCATCGTACAATTTACATTAGACAATACATATCAGTCTATACAGGTTCCTTGTGTCTGGATAACCTTAACCTCATGCAACAATCACAACTGTCACATAGCATGCACAGCATAACCCACACACTGTTCAGCTTATTACCCATACGACGAAAGACCCATCTTTCGTCGGGTTCATTCATGGCGAAAGACCCATCTTTCGTCAGGTTCAATGTGTGGCGAAAGACCACATGTTTCGTCGAACAAAACAGTTACAGATCCAAATCAGTTACAATTTTATGTTTTCCTAGAACCCTAATCGTGGTATGCCAGGCACTTAACGTCACGTAAAAACATATTCAATCATAACATTCTTGTATCAAACATAACAATCCATCACAAGAAACATCATGTATATATACTGAGCATTTAATAAAAACATAGTCACAAGGTAACCAAATCATGCATTCCACATAAACATCACAAATTAACATCTAATCGTGTAATCTTGAGTATCAGTGATGAGCACACTAACCGAGGGATGGGTACGGGCTGAACACGAGATACAAGCTTCACAAAAAGAAAGAAAGCTTCGAAGGAGAAGACTGCCGCCGAGAGAGATCTAGGGTTGCCAACAGATGTCGAGTACACACATACATGCGCTCATATATCAAAGGAAGTGGGTTGGGCCTAATGAGCAAGTTGGGCCGGAAGCCCTTACGGCGAAACATCACTACTACAAAACCAACCATTAGACGGTGTTCAATTTTGCTTTAGACTGGGTTCAAGCAGTAACACCGTCTTAATATCAATAAGTATAACATATTTGATTAAAATATTCAACAAAATTCAGAACAACCCCGTCTTATAATCAAACCGCGTCTTATACGAATGTAAGAACCCTTTAGACGGTGTTATCATTAAACCCCGTCTTATACAAAAAAAAAAAAAAAAAAAAAAAAACCAATTTCTAACCCTAAGTTACTTACCCTCCCTTTCTTCTTCTTCAGTAGCCCCACTCCCACACATCTTCTTCTTCCATACCAAATCAACACCCCAAAATTCCCTACAAGCTTCCCACAATTGGCGATTTGTCATGATCAGTCATCGTCTGCCTCCCCCTCTGGTGGTTTCATCCACCGGAACGCTTTCCAAAACAAATTTGACTTGAAGCTTTGATGATTCGTCTTCTCCCCACGTCGCCAATAACATCTGTGCACCCTTCCTTTTCCAAGCAGATAATATACTGAATCGCGATACCAAACCTACATTCAAGGAATCTTCCATCTCGATTTGGTAAGCATTTAGTTTTAAATTAGGTTTCTTATGATAATTATTTTTATGTTTGTGTTTACGAACCCTAAATCCCTAAGATTGATAGATTGAAATCGAGAAGGGCACTGAAAGATTCAACACAAGCACCACAAATGGAGTCATTCAACAACGGGCTTAACCTTCAAGCTTCATGTCCTGAAACCGTTAAGGTATGTTCTCTGATCTACTTTCCATTTTAGACGATTTATGTTGTGTTTTTTGATCTAATTTATTAGACAATTTCTTGAAATTTTTACAGGAACATCTCATAATTTTTAACAAAGGCTGTGTTTAAATTTGTTATATTAAATAGTGTATGTTGTGCAGGACCAAGATTTAATCCGGGTTACAACTTCTATATGCTATAGTTTGGGTCCAAGTGTACCCGTGTTGTAGTTGAAAAGATCAAAGAAAGGAAAGTTTCCTTTAAATGGACAATTGTATGAGGTATTAATTTTTTTCCCACCAATAATTGTTCATGGCTCCTTTGCTATTCTGTAGGTGTATCATAATATGTGAAATTGTTTAAATATTATTTACATATTGTTAGTATCCATACAATGATATTCTTTTTTAGTATTTTAGAAGATTAAAAATCAAAGATGATTGCAGATGTTCACAATTTAATAACATGGAATTGTGTGTTTAATAATCATGTACTGTATGTTTAATAATCATGTAATGGGATCTTGTAGAATTACTAAGTTGCCCTTCATAAGCATTTTAGAATAGATGGTGAAATTGGTAATTTTGGATTTAAGAGGAGAAGAGGAGCAAATCAGGATCAATTAGTAAATTAAAATGCTTTAAATTGGCTAATGTTCATTATGAAAAGCAAATCGAAACTAGAGTCATTGATATTCAAGACTCTAATGTGAAATCAAATAATGTAAGTACCCAAAATCGTACCTTGACTCGACTAGACGCGTTCCCAGTTATAAGGTCACCGTCCCTTAGCCCGAATCGATCACCCTCTAATAAACAGCGTGAAGATGACCCTAAACAGTGGTGTGAACTAAAGGTCTAGTGTTTTTTTTTCTGTCAAGTTGTGGCTGAGTAAGTTATTTTTAGTTAACTTGCTTTTATTTTATTACTATGATTCACCTAACTATTCTATAACGCTAATTTTGTAGCGACCATTGGTCTTTGTTCATCATTGCCCAACACATAGGACATGTATATATTTTGGATTCAACAAAGATGAGAGGCGAAAAGAATGCTTCTAATTATCGTCTTTCAAGCCTAATTCCTACCGCCTTAGGATCCGAGTTCAACTACACAATGGTCGATGTATGTGTGTTTGCTATTTCTAAATTGTTTGAATTTCGTTACTTTTAAATAATAATTTGTTAATTTATTACAGTGTAAGCAACAAAAGGGTGGATGGGAATGCGGCTACATGGTTCTCCAACATATGTTTGACTTTGTCAATTTGTATCAAAACCAATATCCCGATGAAGTAAGTAAAATATACTTGTTTATCAATTTGTTACTTAACTATTTATTTGTTTTTTTAAACTTAGAAGGTTTAGATGTATATAACATGTAAATATATACATAGCTTTATTGCTGATGTTGTTATCGGTTTTTCTCTTTGCCTTTAGATTTATTCTATAATATATATAATAACTCTTTCTATCTACTTTTATTTTAGATGTGGCACGACACGAGAGAGGCTACGGATAATGAAATAGATGTTTTGTTGATGACGTTGATGCCGAAGTTTTTTAGCGAGTTAGGTATTTCGTTAGTTTAGCTTATGTGTAGTTTGTTATGTATTCACAAATGATTGTAATTTGACGGGTTTATTTCCGAATTGGATGTCTACGGGTTTATTTTGGATTTGAATGTGTATTGTTTTGGTTTGATTTGAAAATGTTCCATTGGTGTATATAAGGTTGATGTATTTTTTTTCCAGAAAATGTATTTTTGGGAAATACATATTCAGTAAATGTATTTTTTTTCAGCACATTATAAGACGGTGTTAAAATGGTATTAAAAGACGGGGTTCACCTATAAATGATATGATATTAAAAGACGGGGTTCACAAAGTTTAAGCCGGTGTTCAAAGAAACACCGTCTAATAAGAGTTGATTTTAAACCAGTGTGGTTTAAGACGGTGTTGAAAACACCGTCTTAAAACCCATTTCACCCCGTCTAAAGCTCAGTTTTGTAGTAGTGCATCCTCTTGACGAAAGACCCTCTTTCGTCGAAGGCAGGGTTGTGACGAAGTCTGTTTTTCGTCGAAGGAAGAATGGCAGGCGAAGACTATTTCATGGATTAGAAGTCCTCTTATATTTTAATACTAAATATAAACAAATTTGAGTTGACTAGCTCATTGAAACTAAATTGCTATATTATGAGATCCACTAGTTACGTATAAGAGTTTAAACTATTTTAGTAAGACATCATGCTTTGGATATAAAGAGATGATGTGTACACGCAAATCTTATTTGAATCCAAGGTTATTAATAATAAAATTTTAGTATGATTTCTCTAACCGGGATAATCATGGATTTTCGTCGAACAGTGGAAGCTTAACAATATTAGAACAACTCATAACAATACCTTATCCATTCATGTATCGTGTACTGATTACAACGTAGAACGAATTGTGAGAACCATATTATAATACAAGTGACGTGTAGAGGGGAGACCTTGGAATCTCGGGTTGTCACATCATCCCCAACTTGAAAGAAATTTCGTCCCGAAATTTGATAAACCATCACAAAGGAGTGGAGTGGTAATTGGAGTGATGAATCAAGATAACGCTGGATCAAGATGACTGTGGATTTTTTCCTCAGGTGTCACAAAGGAGGAAAAGGATGAATAACAGAAAGGGGTTCTTATAGCGTGAAGGAGAAGAATGAGGCGATTGAGAGATTTAAGTTTTTTAGATAGTTTATATACACGGGTCATAAAACGGGTCGGATAAATGGGGCTTCATTAATGAAAATAAAAACCCAAAAAATTTCCCTCCTAAACCACATATAGGAAGCTCTATTTTACAGAGGCGTGACTCTAACTTATTTTCATTTATTATATATAATAGATAATAGATAATAGATTTTTATGTTAAAAAGAAAATAATATGCATTCAATCATAAACTGAATACATGGTCTATTAGTTTAATAGCTATATTTCAAAGCAAAGGTCACATGTTCCAAAACTTCAGCGGTTTTGTATAGCTAGTTAGGTCAACAGGGACAATCTAGTCATTTCACATTAACTTAAGGAAATAAATGGATAGGGTTAACCATGGTGGATTGAAATAGCTGCGAAAGTGAAAGTACAAGGGCTGTTTTGACTATTTTTAAACTAATGGACTGTAATGGTGATTTTCAACAAACCACAGGGACCAAAAACGTAATTAACTATTAGATATAACAAGGTCAAGTTTTTTTCATTGACCAACAAAAGTCCGATCACCTGAGTAAACTCAATGGCAAATGCAACCTACACCTGCGAACGCAGACAAGCTGATGACCCAACCCGCAACAATTCTAGAGAAAGACTATCGTTCAAATGCCCACTTTGGAATGTCATGAGGCCACTAATGCACCAGAAAAGGTGATTGACAAAACAAGATCAAGTTTAATTTGTCAACACATTTTAAGGCAATGGTTAAATTTTCTTAACCGGAATACTAGCTTACACAAATACTTTTATTAACTATTTATACATACATGATACACCTTATGCGATTTAATTTGAATCCTTAAGTTCTAAGACAGAAGTAATCACCATAGCAATGACGATTTAATTTGAATCCTTAAGTTCTTGATATGTATTTTTGTAACTCTCGTCTTTAATATCTTATATTGATATGAGTGTTGGGTACACGTTTAAGACCGGTCTTAGCTTTTGATAAAAGTCATTATATTTAAACTTAGAGATTTAGTGTTGTTTGGATTTCTTAAACTCTTAACTATAGAAAATTAATTAAATCGTCCTTTGGTTGTTTCTTTTCCTTTCAAACATTTTACCAACCCCCATTTGTTTATTCTTGAGTTTCGCAAATCACGTTTTTGTATATTCTTATAAAGCTATGTTAGTTACGAATAAAATAAATATTAAACAGTTAATAATGAAAATTTAAGAATTATAAAACGATACATAGTATTGAAAAATCCTCAATGACAATTGTTTGATATAGATTTGAGATGCGGAATCTCTCTGGTCTATGTAAATCGATGATGAATTCACTCATAGCTAACAATAACAATATTGATGAACACAATATGTAACAACATTTCCAAGTGTTTATTCTCTAAATCGCTAACAATTACTAGGTCTATTGGTGTATAGGCATTATAACCTAGTGGAGATTGATAGTATTGGCTGATTCCGCTGGTGACACGATGATGCTCCAGTGGTTCATTAGTGATCTAAATTTGCCGTTAAAAAAGACAACAAATGAAAAACAAATAAACACCTCGTCAAACTCATAAAAGTTGACGAAAACATAAACTCAATTCATTTAATCAAAGTCAAACAAGTGACTTGATTAACTTCATTCGTAACATTATTTGATCGTCCGCAACTTGCTTTGTTCATCTAAAACGTTAAATCATCATCCGAAACTTAATACATTTAGATGATATAATCTTCAACCGAAACAACCATTTATCATACGAAACTCCATTTGGATCAATAGTCTTCATCCGAAACTACAAATATTTGTCCGAACCATTGATTTGTTTATCCGAAACATCAAATTTCGTATATTGGTCTTCAACCGAAACTTTAAGACTTGGAGACTTCTGAAAAACATTAGTCTCAAACAATTGAACCAAACAATACGAATCGGTTTTGGTACTTTCGTTATTTTTTCGCCACCAAACATGTTTCAATATCTACTTTTGACATGTTACAGTTTTATCTTTTGATTACACAAGGTACCTTTTGTTGTAAATACATTTTTTTTTGTAATATTCATATTTTACGCCGGAGTACGAGGGGAAAATTACTAGTTTAACCACAAAAGATGCCAATGAGTTATAGGTTATTTGTATTGGAGTAAAAGGGAAGATTTAGGTTTAGGGTATAAGTCTCAAGTTCGAATCTGATCTCAACTGAATTTTACCACAGTGGGCCTTCGGACGACGGTTTCTATGGAGTTGAAGATAGTGGGTTGGGGCTACCCAGCAGCGTTGTATGCGATCGCATACATATAAGGTCGACTTTTGCTATTGAGTTACCTGGGTAGCGAGGCTTTTATTTCGTTGGACCGTTAGAAAAAAAAAACACACACAAATGATAAATGATAATTAAACACATAGTTGCATGGCCGACCCATCCGCGTCAACCATTATGGTTATCTTCTAGAAGCTTCAACTTGATGCCTATTAAATGTATTACCCCACTTTGCAGTTTACATTACATATTTGAAAATATAACACACAATCTAATTAAATTAAGATTTTTATTCAATAAATTAAGTTATAATTACAAAGCCATCACAGTCCACAGATTACATATACTAACAATTTAGAGGTTTCATTTAGCAGTATAATGATATGGTGCCTGGCTGTTTGTTTCTTAAAGAATAATTTAGGTTTAAATTTTTGCGATTATAAGATTAGATAATATTTAGTAATAAAAAGTTATTGTAAAAAATAGAAGAGTAAAATGCCAAAATGGTCCTTGATTAAAATGTCAAGACTATAAGGGTAAATTACATTTTTCGTCATTTATGTTTGTAGTGAGTTGCAATGGATGACATATAACTTCAATAATTACAGTCACAATCCTTCTTTTGAAAAACTCATTACACCTTTCGTCCTTTAACACTAATTAGGTTAAAAATTTAAGTTAAATTTATTCACTTAATGGTATAATGGTCATTTCACACTTTATTTAAAATTTTCTTAATAAATAAAACCAAAAAGTTACATTTATAACATTATCTCCTCCAATTCTCTAACCCTAGAATCTCAGCCATCTCTCTCTCAATATATATATATATATATAGGGGGCCGCTAGAATGAGAACCACCACGAGTTATGAGAACCACGAGAACCGCGCCCCGCGGGTGGCCGTTGACCACGAAATTTTTTTTACACCTAGATCCGTATATTTTAAGACCGGGTGTAAATTTTGGGTTCAAACGGCGCGCCCGAGGGGGTAGTTTTTTACGCCCAAAGTTTGGGTTTTTTTTAATTTTTCTTTTTTTTTTTACCAAACTTTGGGCGTAAAAAACTACCCCCTCGGGCGCGCCGTTTGAACCCAAAATTTACACCCGGTCTTAAAATATACGGATCTAGGTGTAAAAAAAATTTCGTGGTCAACGGCCACCCGCGGGGCGCGGTTCTCGTGGTTCTCATAACTCGTGGTGGTTCTCATTCTAGCGGCTCCATATATATATATATATATATATATAGGGAAAGGTTAAAATGAGAACCACCTCGAGTTGTAAGAACCACGAGAACCACCCCCGCGGGGCGCCGCCGGCGACGAAATTTTTTTTACACCTAGATCCGTATATTTTATCGGGGGGTTTAAATTTTCGGTTCAAACGGCGCGCCCGAGGGGGTAGTTTTTTACGCCCAAAGTTTGGTAAAAAAAAAAAGAAAAATTAAAAAAATTAAAAAAACCCAAACTTTTTCAAACTTTGGGCGTAAAAAACTACCCCCTCGGGCGCGCCGTTTGAACCGAAAATTTAAACCCCCCGATAAAATATACGAATCTAGGTGTAAAAAAAATTTCGTCGCCGACGGCCCCCCGCGGGGGTGGTTCTCGTGGTTCTTACAACTCGAGGTGGTTCTCATTTTAACCTTCCCCTATATATATATATATATATATATATATATATATATATATATATATGTATAGATTTATATATATATTCAACTAACCTCCACCACCACTAATAAATCCAGCCACCATCACCGTATCCCACCTTTCAACTCACTAATATCCGTCTCACAACCTGTCACCTGAAGCTTGTCACCGCCTGAAGTCACTAATTGCCGTCGGACGCCACCGCCACTGATCGCCAATGGTGGTGACTTGAGCGTGATTGTCGGATGCCACCAGTCGTTTTCCTGATTCACCATCGTAGATCTGTTTCAGATCTGATTTGCAACCTAACAGAGATATGGAGACAATGACCGATAAAAGTGAACAGGTGCAGTGGCGGATCCAGGAATTTTTTCCAGAGGGTTCACTTTTTAAATGTTCCAATCTCATGTGTGCGAATAAAAAAAAAATTCGGGTTGGTTCGACAGTTCAGGTCGGGTAAGGTTTATCACATAATAAATATACGATACAATAACGAAAAAACATCGTCATAATAAATCTAAAAACACCTAATATAAATATAAGAGAAAAATGCCCGGATAGTCCCTGTGGTTTCGCATTTTTTCACCTATAGTCCCCAACTTTCTAAAATTACCTGAATAGTCCCCAACTTATTTTTTGTTACCGGATAGTCCCTGGGTCTAACTTCAGTTTGTTTTCTCTGTTAAGTGGGTGTGAAATGACAAAAATACCCTTTCCTTAAAAGGCAAAACCACAGGGACTATCCGGGCATCTTCTTCATTTTTAGAGAAAAACCCCCCACCACACTTCATCTTCAACCTCCATCCACCATCACCCTCCTCCACCCTCCACCATCAATCTGAACTTCAACCTACCCATCCCCACCCCCACCCCCACCCCCACCCACCCCTATCCCCCTCCTTCCTTCTGTCTTTCCGACAAACCCACCCCCACCGATTGTTCCGAGCACCCCAAACCCCCACCGCTGTAACTCCGGCCGACCACACAATTCCGAGCACCAAAACCCCCCACTGTGTAACAACTCTCATCAAAAGTCCTAATTATTAAAATAATTAGTCCAAAAGGAAACCCTAATTGAGACACCCAAGTGATTCTGAACAAACCCTAAAATTTTCATAATTTTCAGAATCAGGATTAGGGCCCCTAAAACTCAGGGGGGGTAAAACCCTAGTTACGATTATCCACATAACTATCTGTCAAAATTGAATTTCACAAAACCGTCAACTCAGCAAACCTACCCATGCACGTAGCTACCCTATGAATATAGGTTGGCAGTCGCGTAGCGCGACGACTAAGGGGGTAGGCAGTCGCGCTACGCGACGGTGTAAAATTTTCAGTATAAATAGGTGGGTTTGGGACTTGAATTCTGGTACAGAAACGACGTACAAATTCGCAAAATTCACTGAATTACGTTAGAATTACTACACAAACACACACGGGTATCGAAATTCTGCTGCAAAACAGGGTATTAGCACAATCGCTGCTACGATTCATTTATCCGACGATCAATATATCCAATGAATGTTTAAGTGCCGCCCACATTAGGGTTATACTTTATTATTCGTCATTAATTTGACGGATCATCGTTAATTCGATAGATAAAGTATTATACTTTGTCATTCGTTGTTAATTCAACGGATCATCGTTAATTCGATGGATGAAGTATTGCATTTTGTCATTCATTGTGAGAATTTGATCTCGTAAATTATCGTAATTGCTGGATTAATTACTAACCCAGTTTTGTGTGCATTGTTATTTATATTAGGTTAACAAGGCTAAATCATAGATTAGACTCTGTCCGTATTAAACTAGCAAAGTGAGTCATTCTCTTTTTATCAAATCTATTTACAAAAGCATGTTTATTTTAAAGTTATAATTACGGGGATTAAGTCTTTGTAATCACCAAATTACAGCCGGTATGTGGGGTTTTGTATACATTACTTGATAATCGTCACCATTGGGGCAGCCAATGGGGGATATGACCATAGTCACAGACACCATTGGACGAATGGGCCAATGGGTCGAGTGACAAATACCGTGGGTAGTTGGCTTGATATCAGAAACATTGTAATCGCTCTTAATACTGTATATTATAACAAATGTGTCATTTTAGTAAATAGAATGATTCACTCAGTATTTCCCGCTGACAAAACCTTTTTCAAACATGTTTCAGGTGATCTGTTGTAATTCAGGAAAAAGTGCTGGGGAGCATTTCAAGCTTAAAATAGTGGCTCATTATAAAAATAAGGAAATAAGTTTGTAAAATAAAGATTTTATACTTTTGTAAATTATCGGGGTTTTATCCCGAATTGTGAAATAAAATAATCGGGGAAATTTTTTTTAGCTTTAAACGATCCTGTTTCCGCTGTTAAACTCAATTAAATCAATACCGCAGTATTTCTGTCCCGCGGTTCCTGAAACGGGTCAAACCGGGTCGGGGGCCGTGACACACTGTTACTCCGAGCACCAAAACCCCCCACTGTTACTCCGAGCACCAAAACCACCACCACTGTAACTTATCGTAAATCACTCATTCGGAGGATAAATTAGCACATAACTTGTTTAATCACATAACTTGCAATAGCTTTCCATTTTCCCTTTTTCTTTTCCCTGTTTACACATTACAAAACAACAAAAGTCTCCCATGTTCCTCATCTTTTCCCTGTTTACATATAACCTGCAATAACTCCGGCAACTCACCTTCAACAGCAAACAAACAATATCAATTTCTAACCTCTAGCATCAATTTATATATAATCTACTAATCAAACAACTGCAGATTTGCTTAACAACAAGAAGACATTTGGAATTGTTGAAGATGCAAAACGATTGGTATGATGAAGGTAATAGCAATTCAGTGTGGAGATCGAGATCTAAAGAATTCTATAGATGTTTCTCCGACAAGATCTGGCTTCCTTTACTTCGTTATCTTCATGCTCGTCGCCGGTGATTGATCGGTGGGTGGCGTGATTGTCGTGGGTCACGCAAATTTAATCCCAATAACAACTATAGATAGCGGTAATAGGGTATCGAACTCAGGGAGTATGTGGAAAGTGTGTTGATTTTATAGCTTTGCAATTAACTACAATTAACCTAATTTGCAGAAAATAAAGATCAATAATTTGGATTGTTGTTTTAGAAAACTAAATTAATAACTAATTCAAATCAAAGTTGGTTGTAAAACAATTTAGGAGAGAACAATGATCATCTTAGGTTTCAGTTTCTTTAAACAATTGTGTGTAATTCCCACTAGAAAGAGTTACATAGACATAACTCGTGTATAGATGATTGAAGTGATAAAAGGGGACAAAGTACTCGGATTATATAAACGCGAGGTTGTTTCCCGATGACCAATTAATCAATAACCAACCCTAACCCTTCCCGTGATATCTCGATTGCCAACGGCACCAAGAACGTACGATTAAGACTAGAAATTGCACTATCGATTAACAAGTTACAAGCAATCAAACATACACCATGATATTCAAGCAACGCAAGTTATCATTCTAGAAATTCAGAAATAAAACACACAAAAGTTCAAGAAACATTCACCTAAGATGATCACCGAAGAGTTTAGCCGGACATGGCTCGGTGAATCATCATCATAATCAAACCAATGTTCATACGAATCAAAAATACAAACCGGATGATAGAAATTGTTCCAAACCAAGCAAGATCAAGCAAAATCGCCCCTCGTGTGTCCAATAACCGTCCAATGATGAAGTCTAATGAAAAGACACCCAAAAACCAACTTAAATGTGGCAGTTACATGTTTTCTCGCAGCCGTCACCGTAATTTACGGTCTCACCGTAAATTACGGTGGACATAAAAGTGTTACGGCTCAACTTGACTGATTTACGGTAAGTTTTAGGCAAGAATCAGGTCCACCGTAAATTACGGTGGAGCCGTAATTTACGGTGACAACCTAAATGTTATTCTTTCAATCTCGGCCCATGTGTGCTGACTGATGATGTTATTATTATTTCCACTTCACACATTACCGCCCAAATCCATCCAATCTGCCGTCAAAGAACATAGGTGAACCCCATAAATCATGTGACACCCACTCTTGGATCTTGGACATGTGATGATAGATGATGATTAGCCCCCACATGCGATGTTGATTTCTTGTCAGCCTTCACAAAGAAGTCAGCTGCCCTCCTTCACGTGTTGTTGCCTCTTGATGTTGTATGTTGACAAAAACCACCCCCTAAGTCACGTGTATATACCACAAAAGAACCTCCCTTCAATTATGGCGGCTGCCATCAAAATATATGTATATATATTTTCGAAGAGTCCTTTTTTTTATGTTGACTTCGTTGCTTATGCCGCCCAAAAGATAAGATCGGCCCAATCATCTAGTCCACATGATGATTATGTTGTGTGATGGCCCAATCATCTCCTCCAAGTCCAAGGTGGCGGCCCAATTAAATAAAAGCCCAGCCGCCCACTGATGTTTGTCAGTTTTAATTCATCTCCCATGTGCATATGTATATATGTTTGCTGATGAATGATGATTATGTTCTTTGATGTGCCGCCCCCCTTGATGTGCAGTCCACGAAGTGATGATTTCTTAGAGTTGTGGTCCAATCATAATTAAATTAATGTCTCCTTAGAGTTTTCAAATTAATTCCTTTTTAATCCCTTCAACAACACATGTGCTACCATCTCTTTTGACCCGAACATCTACCGAATAGTATCTTTCGCATTGTTGATCATTCCCGGTAATTCCACTTCATCAACACGCACTCTAACTTCATCGATTTAGACGGTTAACCTGTAAAACCACAAGAACTCGTAGTTATCTTATTCTCGATATATAACCGTGTAAAAGATGTGATATGCACGTAATTAACTCATTTAAGGGTTGTCCTACGGACCACCCGTCAGTGGGGTTGGGGGTTGTTGATTTGGGTTTTGACAGAGGTGTGGGTGTAGGTTGGGATGATGAAGTGGGCTCACATAAATTAAATAAACTTCAAATATTTTTATTATTCATTTTAATAGTAAGGGCATTATAGTCATTTCATACCAATTTAACTGAGAAAACTAACCCCCATCCATACCAGGGACTATCCGGAAACAAAAAATGAAAAGTTGGGGACTATTCAGGTAATTTTAGAAAGTTGGGGACTATAGGTGAAAAAATGCGAAACCACAGGGACTATCCGGGCATTTTTCTCTAAATATAAATGGAAGATCCAAAAAGGGTTGGTGGAGTTAACAGTTTGGACTTTAAATTAATTAGCAGAATATGCTATGGAGAACCAGAGAGAACCTTCAAAACCTGTCGCATGAGTCCAAAACATATTGATAAAAAGTGTCACACAGAACCATCACATAAGCTCTATGGTCATTTAATTAATATTTTAGTAATTCTTTTCTATTTGAACAAATTACACAACAAAAGAACTAATCACTAAACTTGATCAAAAAAAGTAATCAATTTGACTAATAAAAAAGATGTAAATTGTAACCAAATCATGCTAGTAAAAAAGATGCAAACTGTAACCTAATCATGCTACCAAATAAATATTTCAACCTCAAACATCCATTCGGTTCATGAAAACCAACAAATTCATAAGATGTGAGATCCTATGAACTCAATTAAAAAGATCAGGAATCCCTTGTAACAATGTTGTTCTACTTAAAACTCTTTTGTTATTATAAATTAACAATTCTTCATTATACACTATCACAAATATCACATAAAGGGAAAAACATGATAGTAACCCCACAAAATCTATATGCTATATCAAAACAAATCAAAATCATATAAACCACCTTGATCAAATTCAGAAACTTGGGCCAATTTTTTGAAAAAGGCCAAAGTTCCACTTTTATGGGATATTAACATGAAGTTATAAGATATCAACAAGTTCATAAAAATGTCTCATTTTGTTTTATCTATCTTTGTTCACTAACTATAATTCCATATTTTTAGATTCCATTTACATATCCTATACCTAGACTGCTAGACATCTAAACTGCAAAGGCAAAAAGTGATAAAACCTAATTCCCATGAATCGAACTCAGACCTCTACTAGATTCACCATGCGCTTTACCAGTGGACCACTACACACATTTGGTTAAAGATTCCCCTACAAAATAGTTAAGGGTTCATTCAGTACTTTCTATATGACTTTACACTATAAATTACAAATCGAACGGGTTCCTAGGAACCCCTCTTTGGCAATAGATCCGCCCCTGAACAGGTGGAGAGAGGGTGGGGCAGGTCGTGGTTGTCGGGTGGTTGTTTATGGTGGCTTTGGTAGTGATGTTGAGACGATGGTGAAATGTTAGGTCATGAAATGTTGTTAGCAGTGGTTGTTTTGTTTTGTAAAAAAATTTAAAGATTGGTAGTGACAGTGGAGGTTTTTGGTTGGAGATGCAGATTGGGTTTTGCATATTCTTGACAACTTGGAGATTAAGTGTTGCTGATGGTTTTCAAACAATAATAAAAGTTAGAGCTTGCACATTTGATTCCTTTAAATTCCAATATAACATTTTACAATTGGCAAACATAAGTATAGGTTAGATTTGATGGTTTCGATTTGGGTGGTTCCAATGATCTAAAAGGGAAGGGAGTGATGGTGATGGTTAGCAGCAGAAGGTGGTGGTTGGCGGCAGGGCGATTGTGGTGGTGGTTGTTTTAATTTAGAGACATTTTAAATAAAAACGTGAAATAACCATAATACCCTTAAGTGAATAGACTTAACTTAAAATTTTAACTTGGTTAGTGCTAAAAGACGAACGATGTAATGAGTTTTCCATATAAAGAATCGTGACTGTAATTATTAAAGTTAAGGGTCATCCATTGCAACCTGTTACAAATATAAAGGACGAAAAGTGTAATTTACCCAGAGTATAATGATATGGTGCCTGACCCAGATTACCTTTTGGATGAAAATGACATCAAAATTGAAATCTTAGGAACCCAGATTTAAAAGATTTCATTTTTAAACTAAAATGACAAAAGGGATCTAAACTTAAAAATCATTTTAACATTTTACCTAAATAAATTGAAAGTTGGTGAATAATAAATATAGTGGCACAACTCAATCAAATTCCCCACCGCATGCTCCATGCTTCCCATAAAGAAAATACCTAAAATACTTTGAGTATGAAATTTACCAAATCAATCTTACCAAAATCCAATCGTTCGTTTTTTAGATATGTTTTTATTTATCTGGTTGTATTTGAAGATTATTTAAAATAGTAGTAGTTTTTACATTCTTTTACAAAAGAACAATTTTATAAAGTAGCTTTTTATGACTAAACTAGGGGACTCTTCTGTGCGACACAACGAGAATTCGGTTTCTATCGATTTGTTTCGTTACGGTGCCTGTACCAAGTATATTTTACAAACCCTATTTAGCTTACATTATTTATAACATAAGGGGTGAAACTGAAACTATTGTTCACGCTGACCTAAGGGGAGGGAAGTCAATTCGTATTGATTCAGTTTGTTACTATACCGACACTTTTATAGCTAGAGAACGCAAGTTATTAAATATAAATCAAACTAAATTGGTTAAATTTGTATATTATTTAGTGTATAACTAGTAAGATTACCCGCGCTACGCTGCGGGGTTTCGGTCGATATCTATTTTGGTTCAGCATACCAGCTGAAAGAAATACGCTCAAAAGAATATCGACACATATTTAAATTGACCGAAAACCATAAAAATAAATTTAAATTGGACAGTGGGACCAATTGATTTAAATGAGTAAATTACAAAAATCGTCCTTTATGTATGTCACTTATTGCGAACTGTGTCCTTTGTCTTTAATAATTACAGAAAACGTACTCGATGTTTGCAAACCCTTGCAAGTTATGTCCTTTAGCCCTAACTCAGTTAATTTTTGTGGTTAAATCTGACCAAATAGACCCCACTAAAAAATAAAAATAATAAAGTCAAAAAAAAATCAAGAAAGAAACAAAAAAAAACTAATAGGATAAAAGCACTATCCACATAACTTGCTAATTGTAATTTGCGTTAAAGCGTAGACTAACTAAAAACATACATAAAAATAAGCATTTATAAGCATGAAAACGAATTATATTTGACACATATTTTCGAAAAAATTTACGTTGAATTGTAAACAAACTTAAATTTATACTCACGCGTGCATAAAAATAAGCATGTAAGAAAATAGTTACGGTGTATTGTGGAAAATTTTTAGAAAGTTAAGAGGTTGGAATTGTTAACACTGAAAGTTAAATTGGGTAAAAGTATAAAAAATACAATAAAGACAAAAGAGGAAAAGTTAAAAAGCAAAAAATAAAAAAATAAAAAACTACTGTACATCCCCTTTGAATTTGTTAGGTTATATAATTGGTGAAGTTCAAACTTAAAAATATATTTTATAATAAAGTTACTATTTATACTCTATGCAAATTAACAAGTATAAGTATAATATAATAGTTTATAAATTAACCTTAGGGTGAGGGGAGTGGTTACCTATTCCAAATAGGTAAACTTCCAATTCACTCAATCTCATAGCGCCATGTCAAGTCATCTAATTTGTTTACCTAATGCTCAAAAACGTTGGCGGTGGTTTAACTAATGAGGTTTAGGTAAACTATTTAAAAAAATGTGTGATTGGTTGAGAAGGAATGGACCCCACCACACACTCATCTATCTCCCCCTTAATTCCCTCCCTCTCACCGAATCGATGAAGGTTCACCGCCCCACTTCATTACCGATCGGTAAACACAGTACGCCGGCGGTGTTACCGCTCGGTAAACCGCGATACCGACGTGTTTACCGCCCCACTCCGCTCACCTATATGTTTGTTTTTTTTGTTGTGTTCTAGTTAGTTTTAGTATTATTCAAAGATTATTTAAGATTTTGGGTTCGAAAAGAGTTGGTTTCAACATTTTTCACTATCGAACCATACCGACCGAACAACATCGGTACAAGTATCGGTATTATCGAAACCCTTATCTGTATTTGTTTTTTTTTTATAGTTTTTGATTGATTTAAAACATGTGCTGATATCCTTTTAGGCATATCACGACTTTACTTTTGTGGCTAGATAAGATATCTTTTGTGTAATTAAAACATTGTAAATAATCTTTTTTATTTTATTTTGTAATGCACATAGTTTTTTACTCAACCGAACCAAAACAGTATCACCTGAACATCGATATTAGTACCAGTATTCATTTTTTAAGGATTTTTTTAAGGATTTTGGGTTCTTTATGATTCACTAATCACTACTAATGCGTGTGTTTATGTAGTGGTTAATCTAATAATTTTGGAATACGGTTATCTCATTTTACATTTATAAAAATGATATTTATTGAGATTAAAGACACACAGTGGGCAGTGTACCCATCGCGTATAGTATAGTTTAGATTAAAACCAACTATCGTCCAATAATACGCTTACCCTATCTAACCTTCCATTCGTATTTTGACCAATTTCATCTAAGTTCTAATGATTTAACTGAGCCGAACAAACCTTTACAAAACCGATCTGAGCTCGATCTCAAGTTTTCAACTTAGTCTCACCTAACCAACACCATGGTCTGTAAAAACCAACGCATATAAGTCCTTGAAAAATAAATTAAAATACATGATACATCATTTTATTTTAACATCCAACCTGGTCATCTAGGTAACACATAAGCAAAAGGTCACATATGCCCACAATTGCAAAGAACGTTGGTGACTCGACCCGTCACAAATTTTAAAACCTATCGTCCGAAGACCCATTACAGTAAAACTCCTGACCCACGCATGACATTTTATCACGAATAAGACTCCAACCGAAAGTATGATACCTAGTGTAATAATTAGGGTGAAGGGAGTGGGGCGGCAAACCCATCGGCAAAGGAGAATGTCAAGCGGGAACACCGCCGCCATCCCTTTTTTACCGCGCGACAAACATGATACTCGGTATGTAGTCACCGATCGACAAAGGGAAGAGGACAACCTTGGGGTGTGTGTGTAACGGCATTATTGCCGTTTAATCATTAAAAAAAAATATACTTTTTATTATATAAATCAACATTTACACCCAATTTTCTCCAAACCTTCTCCAAACTTTCAACCAATTTTGGCATTCTGCTTCTCTTTTCCAAACTTTCACCCAAGTTTTTTTATTACATATTTGCAAATGGAAGGCTCAAGCAAACGCGATGGCAAGGCAACTAAACGGGGCGGCTCGAGGACAAGTGTGCCAACTCAACGGGGCGGCTCGAGTGGTTCAACTCCGCCGTATCATCCGCAACTAGGCTTCGCCACACATAGCCAACCTCCATTTTTTTTTATAGCCAAGGCATGCAACCGACTTAAGGGTTCAACACCCAACCCCATCCAAATTTTTCGCCGCAAAACTATTTTCCACAGGGTCCGACCATGGTTGCTCCAAATATCTATGATTCCCTAGACGACCAAAACGCTTTTGACCCGTTTGGTTTTCAAACCCCATCCTCACAACTGCCGAGGGACGAAGATGTGGAAGATGAAGACGACGGAGAATTAGTGGCGGAAACTCAAGAGCAATATGATGACGAAGACGAAGGCCATCATCAAGAAGAACCCGCAAACGAGCCGAGAGGGAAGAGTGGTAAAGCGAAACGGGAAAATTGGACTCCTATACAAGAGAAGGCATTGGCCAAGGCTTGGGTTTATTGCACCTTAGACAAAAGAAAAGGCAACCAACAAAAGAAGAATAGTTTTTGGGGCAAAGTTCTTAAGCACTTCAACAACACGATGGGAGGAAGCAGCCGAAACCATCATCAGGTCCGCTCCAAGATGATTACCATGCACGGAAAGTTGAAAACATTCAACGGGTTTTATCAGCAAGCGGTAAACTATTTAATATTCATACGTATAATTTTTACCCAAAAAAATACTTATTTTTTTTCTGTAATTTATTATTTTAGGACCGTTTACGTCCAAGCGGATCCGACGATGCTTGGGTCTTGAAGCAAGCGTTTAAGGATTACAAGGAAAAAGAACATCATGAGTTTGCTCATATGGCGGCGTGGGAGGTCGTCCGAAGTCAAGAAAAATATAGCCAAGTTCCGTTGTTGGGTGAAGACGAAAGCTCGGGCTCGAGTTCAAAAAGAAAGTCGTCAGACTCGGGTAATTACCAAGCGGATACACCGAATGCCGAGTTCATGAGTGGCCATCAAACTATCCCCGACATGAACGTGGATCCCTCGCCACGAAGACAAAAGAGGAGGGATAAAAAAGCCAAAGCCGCCCCTTCTTCAAGCGACGATCCAAGAGACATAACCACTAAATTTGAAGAATATAGGGCGATGAAAAAAGAGTTGATGGATATCAAAAGGGTGCGAGAGGAAAGATATTTGGCGTTGGTCGAGAAGCAAGCCGAAAATATGCGCCAGGCTAAATTCGACAAGGACTTGGAGACGTACAACCGGCCTCACGACAATGTTCCCCCAGCAATGTTGGAGATCACGCTCGCACAAAAACGCGAGATAGCCGCAAAGTATGGATGGCCGTGTGATTTTTAATTTTTTTAGTCGTTGCGTTGTTTTAGTGAGGTTATTTCTATGAATTTTTTTTTTAGTTTCATTTTAATGTAATTGTTTTTTTTTAATTAATTTGATGCTTTATTGTTTTTATTTAACACATAATTTTTAAAAACAAAAAAAAAAAGTTTGCCACTTTCAACTGTCTAAACCATTGCCAACACTTTTCAGCAAAATTTAAACTTTTTCTCCTTTTTGACGTGGCACTCTCTGATTGGTCTATTTTAAAGTTGGCCACTTTCACCTGTTTAACCACTTCCTTCACCCTTATGATATTTTTGTTTGTAGAGGAAAAAAGCAATTAAATAATAATAACTAGGTTGGGCAATCAATCTATCGTGTATCTTGTCTGTAAGGATATCATCCCAACCGCCATTTTGTTTTTTCGGGTTACCACTCATTCCATTCATTCATCTTCTTCCACACTTCCCCCAATCTTTCTCTTTCTCTTTCTAGGGTTTCATCTTCATCTTCCATGGATAATACCATCAACCTACACGACGACGATTGGGAGCTGCTAGACCACTCCACTTCCGATCAAACCACCGCCTATCTCCACCGAATCGAACAAGATTACTCCGAAGGTATGATCAAATCCGATTACTTCTCAATTGATTCTAACAACTTTTCACAAAATCACGTCGATGACGTCACCGACCATGTTTCTGTTGAGTCTGATAACCCTAGCTGGATTGATCCTGTTTGTGAGGTTAATTATTCGGTTACGAAACCCGCCGGTGAGGTTTCCAGCACCGATAGTGATGATGACGGTAGATATGTAGGTGATATTGTTCGGTTTAACGAAGCGATGGATTCGGGCGAAATTGAGTCGAAAACGAGTGAAATTGAGGCGAAACCGAGTGAAATTGAGTCGAAACCGAGTGAAATTGAGTCGAAACCGAATGATTTGGAGAAGGTTGTGAAAGCGGGTGGGGAGGAGGGGGGAAGGGTCGGGGTGGGGGTGTGGTGGAAGATACCGTTGGATTTATTGAAGTATTGTTTGTTTAAGGCGAGTCCGGTGTGGAGTTTGTCGGTTGCGGCTGCGATGATGGGGGTTGTGATTTTGGGGAGGAGGTTGTATAGGATGAAGCAGAAGAGTAGGACCTTGCAGCTTAAGGTTGCGGTGGATGATAAGGTTAGTTTACGGTTTCCTTTGTTGTTGTTGTTGTTGTTGTTTGGTATTTTTATTTTGGTGTATGTGTTATTCCGGTTGCAGATGTTTGTGTTCACATGGGTTTTTAAGTGTTTTGGATTGATAAACTCATCTATAAGGTTATAAATCTAGGTGAACTTAGCAGAATCGTATAACTGTCATATCGCAGGACACCTTGACAGTACTTAATTAAGATCTACTAATGGGGTTTCAGTGTTTGTTTCATGGGAAAAAATACATACTAAAACAGATATGCATGTACTTAGAAAACGTGTAAATTGTGTTATATTATATGTTTAATAGAATAAACGGGTAAAGTTTAAAACTTGGTGAAAAATGGAACTTGTCGGATCGGCGAAATGAGGCGAAACAAATATGCATTTAATGCTTATAACATTTTAAGTTAGTTTTATTAAAAAACTATAGTTTATTTGTTTTATAGTATAGTTTTTGTAATTGTATGTGTCACATTAGTTAATCTTTTAATCAAATTAAAGTAGGCAAAAAAGATGTTGTGGCGGGTTAACCAAACCTGTCTTGACCCGTATTGAAACCTACCTATATTGAGCCGTTACTCTACTTGATCGTCTCATTTTGCCATCTCTTAACACACACATGTGTAGCGTGTATGTATGGTGTTTATGTGCATATTACGTATCACCTTATGCATACTGTATATGTGTAGCATATGTATACATACACACATATTTTATAAATGATTAAAAAAGCTTCCACAAACGCAAAGATCCAATTGATAACTTGTATCACTATAAACCAATAAGAAAATAGTGTAACCTCCTTGGCTTTGATCGATTGTTGATTTTTACTTCCCATTTCTGAAAAATCGAAAACTTTGTTTGTCATAAAAACCGAAAGACGAGCTGGATTCAAATCACACTTAAATTCTAGATGCAGTCACACATGTTTTACATTAAACTGATAAATGAGTTATGAGTGTTGGTTGGATTCTGGTAGGAACATTTGTCTTAATGCACAATTTTTTAACTGTGAAATACCTCAAGTGTTGGTTGGATTCTGGTGGGAACATTTGTGTTGATGCACAATTTTTTAACATGTGGTCGATGTTTTTATATTGTGATGCAGTCACAAACTTTTATACACGTGTCAGCACCAATATCCTCTCCACACTCTTTATTTTAAGGACCCCTTTTTATTTGAACCAGATTCACGACTTTTTATATACACCTCTTTTATATACATCTGTTACATGTTATATGTGTCAACATTGTTGTGTGGATTGTTGTACAGAAGGTATCTCAGGTTATGAGCCGGGCTGCACGACTCAATGAAGCATTCTCAGTAGTGAAGCGAGCTCCCATCATTAGGCCATCACTGCCTGCTGCTGGGATTACACCCTGGCCTGTGATGGCTTTAAGATGAACGTAAATAATGGGAAATACGCAAAAGATATGTGATTTTCTTCTACTGTAAGTTGTTTGTATGGCGGTGTGTAATATAAAGCTTCACTTTTAAGTGGCCTGGTAACTGTTGTAACATTCCTATACTGCGTGTGATCTTGACTTGATATGTGGTTCTGTAATAGTTTATCATGAGCTGTTGTTAATAAGTTAATTAAAAGACATTGGTTCTGAGGTATGAGCAAGAGTGTTGGATCTTGAAATATGATACTATGGGTGGGCGGGTTGGATGACGAGTTGTGTTCCTAGTCAAAATAAGACGGGTTTTGGTACAGTTTGAAACGTGTTGGGTTGACTTTATACACTCGCGTGTGCACATATATCAATTAGTTTTGGTAGTTAGAGATTTGATGCCTTTGCGTGGTATAACAAACCTGTTGCTCCACCAAGTCTGAATTTCATGCTTAATTCATGTTTTTTGATAGTCAAACTTTCACGTGTGTTGTATTTATTATAAAGAACATATTTTAAGAATCCCCTACTTAGCTTCTACATCAATTTTCAACAAAATTAGGCATAACTCAATAAATTGTGCATAAGTCAAGATAGCTTTCGCTGTATTGACAAACGGTGTACCTCTTAATTTAGTTGTTAATATCGCGAGGCCTGCTTGGGTTATGTGAGTATATGGTGTTCGGGCTGTAGCTGAGGTGTAAGCGAATGCAAACAACACGTATGTGAGGCGTAAGGTATTTATATAATAGTTTCTTTAGTTTTTTGACGTATGCGAGGCGTAAGGTATTTATATAACAGTTTCTTTGGTTTTTTGACAGGTTTACATCATGTGCCTAAATCTAGATATGAATAACCTTTATGTGTAACCTATATAACTTACTTTATGTATAACATCTTATAGCATAAAATCTGCTATGTATAAGAGGTGCACGTGATGTGTGCGCCTCACACAATTTTGACAAGCACCTCATGAGCATTATGGGTGCGTCTCCTGACTAGGTGCTTATTAAAATCAAGCTAGTTTAATAGCCTAACAAACTCAACGTTGCATTTTAGCCAATCGCACAAATAACATGAATACTTTGTCAAAATAGATGTTCATAACATTACAGCGCTATTATGGTAGTCTGCCACTCATGGTGTCGTGTAATTTATACAAAAGTAATATTGCCTTTATACAACTCTTAGTTTTCACACCGGTAAAGCCAAGGTAGATTCAAACATTAGTTGTAGAGCTTCTACGAAGTGTGCTGTTGAACATTTTGGTTGATACAAAGAGTTTTGGAGCAAAGTGTATAATACAATTATCTTTTGGTTTATAATCTAATCTTATTAATCATCAAAATAGTAAAATAATATTTGGCCATGTATTCATATGAATGATCAATAAAATACTAGGGTACTTCTAACTCCTTGTCCTTATATTTCTTTATTTGCTTTTATGATTTGAATTCAAAAGAAGAGTTGGGATCAATTTGTGGCACTTGTATCATGATGCCAATTTGTGGCAAAATTTGGCATAAGTCAATAAATTATGCTTAAGTCAAGATAGCTTTTACTATATTATATAACAGTTTCTTTAGTTTTTTGACGTATGCGAGGCGTAAGGTATTTATATAATAGTTTCTTTAGTTTTTTGACGTATGCGAGGCGTAAGGTATTTATATAAGAGTTTCTTTGGTTTTTTGACAGGTTTACATCATGTGCCTAAATCTAGATATGAATAACCTTTATGCGTAACCTATATAACTAACTTTATGTATAAAATCTTATAGCATAAAATCTGCCATGTATAAGAGGTGCACGTGATGTGTGCGCCTCACACAATTTTGACAAGCACCTCATGAGCATTATGGGTGCGTCTCCTGACTAGGCGCTTATTAAAATCAAGCTAGTTTAATAGCCTAACAAACTCAATGTTGAATTTTAGCCAATGACACAAATGCCAAAAATACTTGGTCAAAATAGATGTCATTAACATTATAGCGCATTATGGTAGTCTGCCACTCGTGGTGTCGTGTAATTTATACAAAAGTAATATCGTTTTTATACAGCTCCTAGTTTTGACATCGGTAAAGCCAAGGTAGATTCAAACATTAGTTGTGGAGCTTCTACGAAATGTGCTGTTAAACATTTTGGTTGATACAAAGAGTTTTGGAGCAAAGTGTATGATACGTTTATGTTTTGGTTTTGATGAAACAATGGTTAACCGGGTGGGTTAACTCACTGGTCTCGTCAAGAGGGTTAATCCCTTCTTTCCGAGGATCGCTGGCTGGATCGTCTGGTGGTGGGTTTCCTGCACAAGGAAACAAACCGTGACTCGTAACAAGGAGGATGGGGTGGGGGTTGCTCCTTGTTACCACTCTCCGGCGTGAGAATCAGTAGTTTGCTTGGGAAGCAAAGTGTGATAGTAGTAGTAGTCAGAGAGTTCAGAAGTGATACCTCAAACCTGGTTTGGGGTGAGTATTTATAGCCGAGGAGTGAAGGAGGGTAGTTAAGTAGCTAGCCTGACATCGCACAGCTACTTGTAGGTGTGTCAGACCTGTCAGTCATGGGGAGGATGCCACGTCCTGCTGTGGTGTCAGACTGTTGCACATACGTGGGCTAGTAGGCGACTGTTCACAGTGCCACTTGCACTGAGTGTCAGACCCACTTGCTTTGTAGGCAGGATGCGGTGCCAGGCCGCATCTCTGCTTGCGGTTACAGACGTTCTTTGTTCTATCCAAGATGCATGCGGGATGCGGTGCCATGCCGCATCGCCGCTATGTGACTGTTACTGTTGTCCAGACCCCTTGTCGTGACGAAAATGTTCATAGGATGCGGTGCCAGGCCGCATCGCCATGTGTAACATTTGTTTCCGTACTTAAGGTAAGTCTTCTCATCACTGGACAGGTTGGATTGCTGTGTTCGCGCGTGCCCGCACGGACACAGGTAAGTTTATTGCTGGTGGGGGTTTTGGTAAGGGTAATGGTCATTCGCGGTCATGCAGACGCGAGATCTGGGACCATACCCCTTCAAGTCCCCCCAGTCTAGTGTTTCTTCCTTATGCAAGTTGCATGTGGGAGGAATACTGGACTATGGTGTCTAGAAGGTAGAATATGGGCAATTTGGATGGCTCCTCCTTCTAGTTGTTTGACCGTTCGGTTGTCAGTCCGTTAGGTCTGTAGGCCTTTCGAGTGTATTGTTTCTTCCTCTAAGAAGGATGTCTGGTGAGCAAGTTCCGTCTGATGCGGAATTCTCAGCCAAGGACTTGACTCTTGGTCTACCTTTTCCTGATGTCATCAGCCACCTGTTGGTGTTTCGAACCAACCTTTGAAACGGTGACTGAAGGTGTTAGCAGGGTTCGAACCAACCTTTGAGATCGTGCCGGGAGATGTCCGTCTCCGCCACTCTAGTTGTAACCTCTGCGTTAGCTAGTGCAAAGTTGTAAGTACTTTGCTCAAGCTCTATGTTTAGCAACTGGACATGCAACGATGATCCCTGTTTTGTGGGGTGTTCGTGTTCTCCAGTTAAGCTTTCTAGTAACCGCACGTCCTCTGCGGTTTATCTCTCAAGTAACTGCACGTCCTCTGAGGTTTAGCTCTCTAGTAACCACACGTCCTTTGCGGTTACCTCGTTGCTGCACCTTGTTGGCCTTGTTTGTTTGAGAAACGTGGGGTAGTTGCGTCATTGTTGGCCGTGTTTGGTCGAACAATGTGAATCTAGACTATGGGCAGATAAACATGGTCATAGGCAGGGTTGTGCCCACCATTGTTTATTCTATGCGGTCCATAGGTGGGTAACTAGTCATAAGCAGACTTGTTACCACTGTTCTGGAGCTACTTTCCTTCACGCTTTGGTGGGAAGTAGTTTTCCTTTAAGTAGTATTGCCGGAGGAGATCACCTTAGATACTTGGGAAGTTGGTTGAAACTCTCCCGCATTCGTTTTGTAGCCACTTTCCTTCATGCTTAGTTGAAAAGCAGTTTTTTTGAAGTAGCTTTGCTCCACCGCGTGGTGGTTTAGTTGTGGCTCTTCCGTAGCTACCGTTCGCATAGTTGCGATTTGTAGCAACTACTCATGAGTGGTTGCGGTTTGCAGCAAAGAACTCGCTTCTAGAAGTCTTGTAGCCTGGATGTGGCTCTTGAAGGTTCAGGAGACAGGGTTGCTGATGTTCGGTTGCTCATCATACTTGTCCTTTTCCTTAAGGAGTAGCTGTTTGCGTTCCCTCCGTGGTTGTGAACCAGGAATGAGGGCTTTGAAGCTTGAAGAAGCTTACATGGGGTGCGGTTTATCGCATCCTGAGAAGCGGTTTTCGTAGTCCAAAGAACCATGCTGGTTCTGAGTATCTGACACACCTGTGCGGGCTCGTGTGTGTCATCTCCGCATATTCCACGTGTGCTTGTGGGTATGTGCGGTTATTGTTTATACCCCCTTATATAATTTAAAGATATATATTTTTGCCTTTTTTGAGGGGTATGTAAAAAACGACATGCGGTATGGGTTATGGTGCGGTAAACCAGAGAAACCGCATGCCGCTTATGTTTGGATAATGTTTGCCGCTTTTGTGCTGCCTACGTGGCTGATGGCACGTGTGGGTTGTTGAAAGTTGGTAGGATTCTGACATGTGATGATCTGAAAGAACGTTTGCACTGCCCGAGGTCATAACTACACTGTAGCAAGTAGTGTAAAGGTCTTTTCTGTCAGGCGCATGGCCGGCCACGCGCGCGTGATAACCGTCAGCGGAAGCGTCGCTGAACACGTGTCACCCTGTAATTCGACTCTTTTGAACATGCTGAGTCGGTTTACTGCATCGCATTAATTGCGATGAGTATATAAGGGGAAACCATTTGTGGTTTCCTCACTTTATTCAAATTTTTCGAATTTTTCCAGTGAAAGAAAGCATGTTCCCTTCATCTTCTCCGACTGACCTGTCTGTAATTCCGGTTGTTTTCTGAGTTTTCTTGCAAACTCAATACTTCTCTTCTTTATATTTCTCGATGGCTGAACCATCTAACCCACACAATGTGGAGGGTGAAAACCCTGAACATTCTTCTCCGGTGGTTGGGGAAGAAGAGGACGACGGTGGTAGTGCACCTGGTGGTGGGCTACCAGTATTGAAGTGGTCTAGGGCGTCGTTCACCCGACTGATGACCAGCATCCAAATGCCCCAGGAGTTTGGGGCTGTTTATCCTCAGGAAGGTGATACCGGTGCCTGTGCTCCGGCCGGTCATGTCACCATGTGGGCCGATTCTTTCATTGATGGTAACCTTCGTTTACCATTAACCGTTTTTATCGCTGAGGTCTTGGAGTATTACAAGGTCCATATCTCCCAGATGAGTCCTTTTGGGATAATACGTATTAGAAACTTTGAGTACACTTTTCGTGCTCTTGGTTTGCCGGTTACCGTTGATAATTTTCGGGGGTTCTACCAATTGACGGTGAACACCGGCTTCTTCTCTTTCAGTCAACGGTATGGAAGCACCAAGTTGATGACTCCACCAAAGGGTATTACGACGTAGAAGAGAAAGTTCTTTTTTGTTAAGGCTGCCGCGGTTGTTGTTGGTATGACTTTGCGGAATGTCAATGAGCCTATCCCTGCGGAGGATATAACTATTCCTAGTGCGAAGACCGCGGAGTGGTTCCCAAGATTGAGGACTATTGAGAATAGGCAGCTGAATAATGATGAGTTGTGGGTGCTGCGGATGATGTTGACTAGGGCTGATAAGCATGCAAAGCCCGTTGTGCGGGAAAAAACTGGTGGTAAGTATTCTTACGCTTGTGCGGTTTCTTTATTCCTTTGCTTGTTATTGATTTGTACGTGTATTATCAGAAGTTGCTGAGTTGTGGAAGATATTTGATCCAACCTTTACCGGCAAGGTGGATATTGTTAAGTGTGCGGCGGGTGAAGGTTTTAACCTGACCATCGTCCACAACTTCCGCGTTCCTAAACGCGATGCACTGGTTGGACCCCTGCCGCAAGGCAAAGGTATAAGCCATAACATTCTTTGTTGCCTTATACGGTTCACCTTGCTGATTTTCTATATGTAGGTACCCTTGGGGTCCTTGGTAAATTTGAGTCAAAGGGTGCGCCCAAAAAACATGCGGAGAAGAAGCATGTGGATAAACCCGTGCGGGGTCTCGGCGTGAAGAAACCTGAGGCTCCTGCTATTTCGCCTTTGGTGCCGCAGGCGGCAGGTATCTCTCGCTCTCATTTCCGCAGATATACCGATTACGTGGTAGTATCTGATACCCTTGAGGGTTTGGGTGTTCCAGGTGGTGGTGCGGTTGCAGGTGGGACCTCTGCGGGTTCCAAACCTGTTGATGAGAAGAAGAGAAAGGCAGATAAGGCTGTTGATGCTGGTGAGAAGAAGAAACCGAAAATTCAGACCCGACGGAAGGCTGTTCTGAAGTCTGTTGAACCTGTGGTTGCTTCTGGTAAGTAGTTCATAATTTTTACAAGTATTGTTTTTGTACTTGTAGTTTAAAGCCTTTTGCTTTGATTACAGAACCGCAAGATGAAGGTTTCTCCATTTTTGATGCTCCTCATTCCCCTCCGCGTGACAAAGCTGCGGATGTGGGGGTAAAAGTGGTGCCTGAGCCCTCTGCGCGGGCGGAGGATACTGGGAAGGGGCCTGCGGCTCAGATATATGATACAGTGGATTCTCATGATAATGTTATCACCCCAGAGGATACAGAGGAGCTTCATTTGAAGTTTGCTTATACTGGAAGCAAGAAATCTCCCGCTGCTGAGAAGGCTTCTGGTTCCGCTTCAGGGGGTGCGGGTTTTACAGAGACTCCCATTCAGCCTGAAGAGACTGAATTGGAGTTTTATTACCGCACTTATACTGAAGACCGGGCCATGACCTATCACCGCCCTCCATGGACTGTAATGCAAGGGGATGATATCTCTGCTGACCCCTCCGCGTGTAGGGAGATTTTGGGTGGTTTAGGCACCCCATTTGAAGTCAATCGGGCCCGCGCCTTGCCAACTGAGGTCCAGATTAACCAACTCTCCTCCATGCTTGTGGGGAGTTCCATAATGGCGAATGCCATTTTGGACAACTACAAGGTGCTGGGCCGCAGGGAGGAGGAAAATGCGCGGTTGCGTGCCGAGGCTGACGGGTTGGTGAAGGCTGCACGTGAGGGTGCAGAGCAGCTTGAAAGGGATAGGGCTGCTTTTGAAAAGCGTAAGCAGACTGAGGAGTGGGTTGCCACTGCTGAACTTAAACAGGTTCGTACCCTTGCAAAACTGCTTTCTGATGAGCGCAAGAGTTGGAAAGAAACTCTTTCTAATGAGCGCAAGACGCTATCTGATGAGCGCAAGACTTGGAAAGAATCTTGGGCCAAATAGAATGAAATTCTTTTTCATGTTCGTCAGGAGCTTACCAATGCCAAGGCAGCGAATGCTGCGTTGGTTAAAGAAAAAGCCGCAGCTGTTGTGGCTGCTCAAGAGGCCAAGGAAGCAGAAGCTCGCCTTGCCAAGGCTCTTGAAGAGGCCAAGGAGGCGGAGGCCCGTACTGCAAAGGCTCTTGAAGGGGCAAATGTTGACCGCACCAACCTAACCAAAACTATCCTGGGCCTCCAGGTATAAATCTCTTTTGTTTTTGAATTTGAACATGTTTCACCAGTATGTTGATTATCTTTGTATACTTGTTTTCCCTTGTTAAAAGGCTGAAGTGCGGACCCGGGGGGCCACTATTGAGGAGGTCTCTGCCCGTGCTGCTGAAACTGAAGCGCGGGCAAGAGAGGCTGAAGAGGCTAGAGATAGCCTTGCTTCTTCACTTGATCTGCTCAAGGCTGACCGTGAATGGATGCGTATGCATGGTGTCGGGAATGTAAGTATCCGTTGCCTTTGCTACTTTTTTATATTTTGCCTTTGCTGACTGTATTTTTGTTTTGCAGATTGTTGCATCCATCCTTGACGCACCTGAGAATGTGGCAGGTGTCAATGAGATTAAGGAGCGCGCCCGGGATGCTGGTTTTAAAGCTGGCTACAACCGTTGCATTGGTCATATAAATGTTTTGGCCCAGGGCGAATATACTGATGAAAGATCCGGGTTCCATGGTGTTGACACTGAAGCGCTTCTTGCTGCTGCTGTTGCGGATTATAATGACACGCCCATTTCTGCTCTTGAGGATCTTAATGAGTGCCTAGAGGCAGAAGACTATGTAGACCGCTTGCGGGTGTTGTATGCTGATGAGGAAGATGAGGAAAAACCTGCTATTGAAGGCAAGGATGGTGCAGGCTCCAGCGGTACAAAGAAAGAGTAGGCTGGCCTGCGTGTTTTTTGTTTTTTCCTCAATGTAAATGTCAAAAACCTTATGTAAATCCCTTGTGCACCGCGTAGGTGTGGGAAATTTTTTGCATATAAAGTTTGAAACGTTTTAAGTTATACAAGTGTTTTTATTACTTGCATGTGTGAACTTGTATGAGTTAATGTTAATGTGAATTAACACTAAGCCTGTGTTTGCCTTTTGCATATCTTAGATGATATGCAAGTATGAACCTGTATCCAGCCGGATAGACAGTTAGTGTTGCCATTGCTGGCCTATTACAATAGTTGCGTGTGTTTGCCACTTTGTGTGGGTATCGCAAATGAAGATTTTTCCAATCTGTTTTTGTGGATACCGCAGAGTGGAACACGCATTTGTAATAGAAGTAAATAAACAATATTGCATTGAATCGTCTATTTATTTGTTTACAAAAGGCCTGCGGCCCGATAGGTTACATGGTGAATATAAAAAACATGGCTTACATGTAACAGCGGCGAAGCTGTTGTGCATTCCATGTGCGTGTGATAGTTTCGCCCTCTAATGTTTGCAGTTTATACGCGCCTTTGCCCAAGACCTCTTGGATGAGGTAGGGTTCTTCCCATTTGGGGGCAAGTTTCCCTGGGCGCTCCGCGTTAGATGCTTCATTGTCACGAAGGACGTAGTCTCCCGGGTTGAAAGTACAAATGCGGACGCGTGCATTGTAGTACTTTTCCAGTTTGGTTTTGTACTTGGCCTCGTTGATGGCAGCGTTTTTGCGCCTTTCTTCCAAGAGGTCCAAGTCAACCCTGCGTTCTTCATTGTTGTCTATCTTGTTGATAGCCAACATTCTTGGTGAAGGGAGGCCTATTTCTGCGGGGATCACCGCTTCAGTGCCATAGACAAGGCTGAAGGGTGTCTCACCGTTAAATGTCTTTGGGCTTGTCCTGTGGGCCCATAAGATACTTGGGAGTTCATCAACCCAGCCGCGTCTGGCTGTTCCCAACCGTGTTTTGATGCCTTTGACTAAGCTTTTATTGATACTCTCGACCTGGCCATTCCCCTGCGGATGCGCCACTGAGGAGAATATGTGTTCAATATTTAGCTCCTTTAGCCATTTTTGAAAGTCATCGGCAGCGAAGTTGGTACCGTTGTCGGTGACAATGCACATTGGTAGACCGAAACGACAGATGATGTGTTCCCAGACGAATTTCCTTGTTATCATAGCGGTGGTTGAGGCGAGCGGTTTTGCCTCTACCCATTTTGTAAAGTAGTCAACAGCCACTATGATAAATTTCACTGCACCTGGTACGTCTGGAAATGGTCCTATTACGTCGATTGCCCATTTTTGAAATGGCCATGCGGTGGTGACGGGGATCAGGTTGTTCTTGGGGCGCAAGGTCTTAGGAGCATGCCGCTGACAATTGAAACACTTGCGCAAGACTTTGACTGCATCCAGGTGCATGCCGGGCCAGTAGTACCCGGCATTCATGATTTTGGCCACCACCATGCGTGGGCCTGCGTGTATGCCACATATTCCTTCGTGTATTTCTCTGATAAGGTACGTGGCATCTTGAGGGTCGACGCATCGTAGGAGTGGCCCCAGGTATGATTTACGGTATAAGATACCGTCTCCCATTTGGTAATGACATGCTTTGTATTGTAGCTTGCGTGCCTCTGCCTTGCTTTCGGGAGTAACACCTGATTGTAAGTATGCAATGATCGGTGTCATCCAGGATGTTGTACCATACTGGATGACATTGACTTGGCGCAGGGGTACTGAGGGATTTTGCAGAACCTCGATGCGTACCTCTTTTGCCAGGTGTTGGAAGCTGGTGGATGCAAGTTTTGATAGTGCATCCGCGGGTTTGTTATCACTCCTGTTGATATGGTGGATATTGAAGGAGGTGAACTTTGATTTCAGTTGCAAGGCTTGTTCGAGGTAGAGGATCATGATATCCCCTCTTGCTGCATAGTCGCCGCGAATCTGCCCTGCCACTAATAGTGAGTCGACGTGTGCTTCCAAATGTTTGACGTCGAGTTTGACTGCCAGCCGCAGCCCGGCCAGTAGAGCCTCATACTCTGCCTCGTTATTTGTGCTTTGAAAATCGAGGCAGATAGCATAGGTAAGTTCTTGGCCGTCGGGGCTGACGAGGCACAGACCTGCACCTGCACCATCTTCGTTGGACGCACCATCCGTATATAGTGCCCAGGTTTCTGCGGAGGAAGGTGGTGATGCAGGGTTTTGTTCTTCTTCGCATTCTTGAATGCGATTTGCTGGTATTTCAGCAACAAAGTCAGCCAAGACCTGGCCTTTGATTGCGGGGCGCGGCTTATAGTTTAGTGAAAGTGCGCCCAGCTCGATTGCCCATTTTGCTAACTGATGTGTGTAAAATGCAACATATAAATTACATCAAATAAGGCATGAAACTAACCCTTTTTAAGTACTAATATTGGAAAAAGAGTGTTTTTGTCTTCCTTTTGTATTTTCAGGATTAAATGAGCTCAAAAACACAAAAGAAGCAAAAAGACAGCTAATTCCAACATAAATACAAGGAAAGGAACATAAGTGGACTGCCCGACCCCTCAACGGCATCTTCCCAAGCAAAATAGAGAAGGCAGAAGGCTGAACACGCCCCGTGCTTAGCCAGCACGGGGTCGTGCCCAAGAAGCAGCAGAAAAGACAAACCTATAGAAGCTTCTATTGCCCACCACGGGGCCGTGCCCAGTGAACACGGGGGCGTGTCGAAAGTACAGCAGGCGCATTAATTGTAATTGCGAATTACAATTAATGAGGAGAGAGAGTGTCAGACAGGCACGGGGCCGTGCCCAGCGGACACGGGGCCGTGCCCAGCTCTCTGTTCAACCTATAAATAGGAGTGCTTGGTTTCATTTCAACTCATCCCTTGGCACACCACCTCTCTCACACTTCATCCACCACCACCCACCACCATCACAACACCATCATCCACCACCATCATCCATTGTCCATCGTAGAGTGTGTGAGTCGTCTCGGGATCCAAGATTGATCGTAAGAGTTCTTGACAATCAAGGCCATGTTTGCCTAAGTCTCTTACATCACTTGGTGAAGACAAAGTGTCTAGTATAATAATTTTTATTTCTAATCTTTTGCACTTTTTATTTGGTTTTGTATTAATGACTTTAATAACTAGTTACTTATGTTGAAGGTGATCCTTCCTTATCGTTTGTCCGTGGTGTCTTGGCATTATTTTACTGTCTATATAAAATAGAGGATTTTCACCATTCATATCTCCACGGTCTATATGGAGGTATGTTGGCTACCTGGTCGGGGGTTAAGGGAACGGTTTGGTAAAGGTCTTGCCATTGTTCAGCGTTTAGAGGTCCTGCAATGGACCTGGGTCAAATTTAGTAGGACCTCCTTCAATACTTCACGGTATTGGATGGCGGGGGTCCAAACTCTTTGATCCCCTCATAAGTTAACTACTATTAATACTATAACCCGGCTATTTAGGACTGTATCCCTGCTGACTCAGACTACTTAGCCGAGGGTAACGTCACCGCCAAAAGCGGGGCCTACCACAATACTGCATTAATAACTTAATTCATTATCTTCCAATAATCCACCCTTTTAGGATTGTATCCTTGCTGACTCAAACTACTGGGGTGAGGGTAACGTCACCTTCAAAAGAGGGGCCTACTACAATAACTAAGATAATCTCTTAATTATGTGCAAAAGTGCGGAAATAATCAAAGGTTATACTAGATACGAGTCGGAACCAAGTGATTCATCTTGTCTATCTGTTTTTATTTTTATTTTCAGCATTTTAGTTAGTTTTTATTTTTCTTAGTTTAAAACATTTTTCTAAACTTTTTATTTTGATTAGACGTTGAGGATAAACCGGTACTAAAAGCTCTTGTGTCCTTGGACGACCTCGGTATCTTACCAACGCTATACTACGCTCACGATGGGTGCACTTGCCCATATGTGTGTTTAGTGTTAGTAAAATATCGTGTTTTATAAATTTAAAACTTGGCTAAAATAAGTGTTAAAAAGGGCTTAAAATATACACCTAATATATACGACACTTCGCACGCATCAAGTTTTTGGCGCCGCTGCCGGGGACACAAGGATTTTAAGAAAGTTAGGAATCAACGGCCTAATCATTTTTTTTATTTTTCTTTTTAATTTTTTTAGGATTTTCTTAGTTTTTCAGCTTCTGCAGAGCTCAGCACGGGCCGTGCCCGCTGAACACGCCCCCGTGCTAAATCATTAGAACTGGAAATCCTGTTTTACGTCAGACAGTAAGCTGAACACGGGGCCGTGCTCACCCAACACGCCCCCGTGCCCAAGATTCACTTACTGAAAACAGAACCGTTAGATCCCGGCGGTTGGTAATTTCTGACATAAACATGAGTGATAGTAATTGTTTTTACTTTCGGCACTTTTATGGTACGTGGTGTCAATTATGTGGTGGCAAACATGAAGAAGTAAAATGCTACTTTCTAAATTATAGGCCCCACTACATGGACCCACCGACTTCTTACAACCTTAAGAGGGGCGAAAGTAAAAATAAGCACTATTTCTCCCTCGAATGCGCCCAGCCAGATATTCTAAGGGAAATGCTCCTTGATGAGTTATTTCAACTAGAAAAGCTAATTCTGAATTGGTTAAAAGAGCTTAGGAAGGATTTTATTGATCCATCCCAAGACGATAACCATTACGAAATGCTGGGACCGCATTCCGACAACCTCGTTGCTCCCGAAAATACCTTCGTACCTAACAAAGACTTGGACGATAGTCGTCCCTGTGTCGATTGTGCCGTGAAGGACTCTCCATCGACTTCGTTCGGTGCATACATAGACCTGAGCGATTCGGCATACACCTTCTTTAACGAGAGCCCGGGAAAGGGTTGGACTTGTCCACCTAGAATGAAAATAGGAATTACCCTCACCGACAACCTCTTGCGTTCTCGCCTTAGTCTAGGACAATTAAGGTATCTTAGGCACTTTGGGGTTGTTCCAACCAATAAGGAGCCACCCGATACTAACAAGTTCCTTAAAAACTAGACAACTTCATAAAACAGTCCCTCGACACGGGGCTGTGTCCAGCCAACACGCCCCCGTGTCCATCAAAAGATTCCATTCTGATCAGTACGTCAGAATACGGACAAACTGTGTCAGAACTCCACCTGCACACGGGGCCGTGTCCACTGGACAAGGGGCCGTGTCCAGGATGCTGTCGTTTTCTATAAATGCAGCCAAGAATTCTGCACATTTGGACCAACTTGGGACAGAGATTTACAGGAATCTTCTCTCAAACTATCCTAGGTAAGTCTAAAAGAAGGTTCCAACAACCCATCTTGTCCTTTCCTCTTTTAGCCATTTCCTTCTTCTCCATCTTTCTTCAAGAACTACCATTAAAAGTTTGAATTCTTCCAACTTTGTGGTAAGGATTAATGAGTTTTGTTCAAGGAATCTTGGTAAAAACATGTTATGTAACATTGTTTTAAGTTATTAGCAACTAAAAAGACCCCACAAGTTCAGAAAATAACTTAAAAATCCAAGTTTCCTTGCTCCAAAATTCTGCAGAAAGATGAACACGGGGCCGTGCTCACTGAGCACGGGGCCGTGTCCGGTAACTGTTTCATTAAATAAACTTTTTCAGTTTATTTTTCGTAGGATGTCGAGTGAAAACAGCGAAACATCTTCTGTGCATTCGTCAAACAGCCGAAGAGGAAGGAGACCCTCCATTGAAGCTACACTTGTGCACTATGTGATAGCATTAAGGGAGGCTCTCGACGAAATGACTTCAGTAGAGGAGGTCCTAATCGACCGTATTAACGATCTTATGATGGGACTTGAAAGCAGCTTCCAAGAAATTAACCTCTTGCACCAGAGGTTAAATATTCTTGTAGCACCCCCGATTGAACCAGTCCTTCCTCAGCAGGATTGGAACCTAGCACTCGGAATCAACAACCCTACCGGGTGGTAAGACTTTCCGGCGGAACCTCCCGTGGAACACCAACAAGAGATCCCGGTGGAAGTCGAAACTCCTCAAACTAATGCCAATGAGCCTTCTTTTCTCCTTCCAAGGGAGGTGGAAGAATGGCTCGCCGACATATGAGGAAAACCGCACGCAGAAGAAGGAGTTCAAAAAGGCCTTGTTTAACCAAGATTAGTTACTTCTTGGAAATTTTGCTAATTAAAATAAAGTAGAGGCTAGAACTCCATGGTTTATTATTTCTTTGTTTTATCTAGTTTAATCTTAATTTAGGACTATGTAAGGTCTCTCTATGATTGCAATGAAATGATGGTTTTTAAAGTTTGGATGGTTTTTAATAAATAAAACACACTCATGGTGGAAAGGGATGAAAAGGGGAACGAGAAAAATGAACTCATGCACAAGAACAAGGCAACCCGACAATTCTCTCAAGTTCAGAAGGTTCAACACGGGCCGTGCCCAACCAACACGGCCCCGTGCTGAACCACCTGCAGAAAAACGCCCAGTTCAGGTAACTGGACACGGGCCGTGTTCACCCAACACGCCCCCGTGTCCAGACTTCTGTTTCTCTTGTTTTAATTTTATTACTGGCACTTGAACACGGGGCCGTGCCCGGACAACACGGGGCCGTGTTCAGCGCCCAGTAACAGAAAATTTTTGCTTTTTACACCATTTTACACATCTAATCAACCTAAAAATTTATTTTTGGGACACATTGAGGACAATGTGTAATTTAAGTGTGGGGGGGATGCTAAAACCTTGAATTTTGCAAGTCCTAAATACAAGTCTTACACAAAACTCTATTGGAACCGCTAATCACCCCAAATTTTTTTCAAAAATTTCATTTTTCTTACTTGTCTAGGTTTAACTCGGGAAATTCAAGTTCTCAAAAAGGTTATATTTTTACAAATTTACAACCGATAGCGTAGTGATAAAAAGAACTAACATAAGAAAATTATGAAAAGGCATGACAAACTTAGTTAAAATTTGATTATATATACTTGATCACATAAAAACCCATTCCCACAAAAGTGAGTTTTGAGCCTTTATTGAGCATACAATTACATATCATTAGACTAAATGCTCATTTTTCGTTTCTTGTGTGAATAGCCGCTTGGTTCTTACAACTCTAGAACTTGCCATGACGATACATTCCCGGTCCTTATCAACTTAAACCCGAGTAAGTAAATGATGGAGACATTAGGACTAACCCTTTTTATTTCTACACCATTATTTTTCTTTTTCTTTTACCACCTACCCAAAAATCCCCCTAGTTAGCCCCTTTGAGCCTAAACCTATTTATTTCATCACCCAAACCAAAAACCCTTTTACCCACCAAAACCTTTTTATTTTTTTTAACCCTTTGTTTTAGTAACAAGCTCGGTTTTTCGTTTGATCGTTCAAAAAAAAAATGTGTTGATGATGAAGCAAAAAAAAAAAAAAAATAAACAAACAAGTTCATCAAAAATAACTTTGTTTGAATAAAAGCTTCATCAAAATAAAAAGTTACAAAAATAAAGTCTTACGAAAACCGACACTTGTTACGCTTTTCGCCTTTTTCTACTAACCACTAACCACTATCCCAACCACCTACCTTTAACCCAAGCCTAACCCTTAACCCACAAAGTCCTCTTGATATTTACAAAGGTATAAAAGTTAAAAAGGAGGAGGATTGATTGCTTGGCAAGCTTATGGTAGGAATAAGTTCCATGCCGCTCTCGAGTGATTCACTAAAAATACACCTTCGGCCGAGTGTGAGTGATTTCTCCCGTGAGGTATGTGAACTTGTATATAGATGGAATTTTAAAAAGGCATGTTATGCCCAAATAAGTAATTTCTCCTATGAAACGTTCTAAATAAATCATTACGAATAGGATTGTAAGTAGATAAAAATAAAACCCAAAAAGATCTTGGACATCCCGACACTCTACGACAAGCCCAAAACCTTCTCTTCTACCTATTCCATTTGGGAGTGTAAGCCACATATTAAAGAGTTTTGCTTGAGGACAAGCAAAAGTTCAAGTGTGTGGGTATTTGATGTGTGTAAAATGCAACATATAAATTACATCAAATAAGGCATGAAACTAACCCTTTGTAAGTACTAATATTGGAAAAAGAGTGTTTTCTCTTCCTTTTGTATTTTCAGGATTAAATGAGCTCAAAAACACAAAAGAAGCAAAAAGACAGCTAATTCCAACATAAATACAAGGAAAGAAACATAAGTGGACTGCCCGACCCCTCAACGGCATCTTCCCAAGCAAAATAGAGAAGGCAGAAGGCTGAACACGCCCCGTGCTCAGCCAGCACGGGGCCGTGCCCAAGAAGCAGCAGAAAAGACAAACCTATAGAAGCTTCTGTTGCCCACCACTGGGCCGTGCCCAGTGAACACGGGGGCGTGTCGAAAGTACAGCAGGCGCATTAATTGTAATTGCGAATTACAATTAATGAGGAGAGAGAGTGTCAGACAGGCACGGGGCCGTGCCCAGCGGACACGGGGCCGTGCCCAGCTCTCTGTTCAGCCTATAAATAGGAGTGCTTGGTTTCATTTCAACTCATCCCTTGGCACACCACCTCTCTCACACTTCATCCACCACCCACCACCATCACAACACCATCATCTACCACCATCATCCATTGTCCATCGTAGAGTGTGTGAGTCGTCTCGGGATCCAAGATTGATCGTAAGAGTTCTTGACAATCAAGGCCATGTTTGCCTAAGTCTCTTACATCACTTGGTGAAGACAAAGTGTCTAGTATAATACTTTTTATTTCTAATCTTTTGCACTTTTTATTTGGTTTTGTATTAATGACTTTAATAACTAGTTACTTATGTTGAAGGTGATCTTTCCTTATCGTTTGTCCGTGGTGTCTTGGCATTATTTTACTGTCTATATAAAATAAAGGATTTTCACCATTCATATCTCCACGGTCTATATGGAGGTATGTTGGCTACCATGTCGGGGGTTAAGGGAACGGCTTGGTAAAGGTCTTGCCATTGTTCAGCGTTTAGAGGTCCTGCAATGGACCTGGGTCAAATTTAGTAGGACCTCCTTCAATACTTCACGGTATTGGATGGCGGGGGTCCAAACTCTTTGATCCCCTCATAAGTTAACTACTATTAATACTATAACCCGGCTATTTAGGACTGTATCCCTGCTGACTCAGACTACTTAGCCGAGGGTAACGTCACCGCCAAAAGCGGGGCCTACCACAATACTGCATTAATAACTTAATTCATTATCTTCCAATAATCCACCCCTTTAGGATTGTATCCTTGCTGACTCAAACTACTGGGGTGAGGGTAACGTCACCTTCAAAAGAGGGGCCTACTACAATAACTAAGATAATCTCTTAATTATGTGCAAAAGTGCGGAAATAATCAAAGGTTATACTAGATACGAGTCGGAACCAAGTGATTCATCTTGTCTATCTGTTTTTATTTTTATTTTCAGCATTTTAGTTAGTTTTTATTTTTCTTAGTTTAAAACATTTTTCTAAACTTTTTATTTTGATTAGACGTTGAGGATAAACCGGTACTAAAAGCTCTTGTGTCGTTGGACGACCTCGGTATCTTACCAACGCTATACTACGCTCACGATGGGTGCACTTGCCCATATGTGTGTTTAGTGTTAGTAAAATATCGTGTTTTATAAATTTAAAACTTGGCTAAAATAAGTGTTAAAAAGGGCTTAAAATATACACCTAATATATACGACACTTCGCACGCATCACTAACCTCCCAGAGATGTCGGGTTTGGATAGGATCGGGCCGATCCTGTAGTTGGTTAACACTGTGATGACGTGGTTTGCGAAGTAACGTCGTAATCGTCTCGACGCGTGCACTAGTGCCAGTACCAACTTCTCCATGATGGAGTACCTTGTCTCTGGGTCGTTGAGCATTTTGCTGATGTAGTAGATGGGTGTTTGAACTCCTTCCCGCTCCATTAGGAGTACCGCGCCTACCGCGTTGTCCGCGGCAGATAATTACAAGATGAGTGGCTCATCCTTACGTGGTGCGGTTAGAGTTGGGAGTTGAATCAAACACTCTTTCATCTCCCGGAAAGCTTTTTCGGCCTCTGCGGTCCATTGGAATTGCTCCTTTTTTAAACAGCTTCGCAGGGTCTTGATGAAAGGATACGACTTAGCTGCATGGTTGGTTAAAAATCTGTTTAGTGCGGCTAGCCTACCGGCTAGTCGTTGCATTTCTTTCATCGTAGAAGGCGATGGCATGCGCTCGATCGCCTGTACTTTTTCCGGGTTGACCTTGAATCCATCTTTGGTTACGATGAATCCAAAGAACTTGCCTTCTTCCATTCCAAACGAGCATTTCCCAGGGTTGAGCTTCATGTTGACGCTTCGCAGAGTTTGGAATGTTCTTTCGATATCGTTGAGCATGGTGTCTTCTTCCATGCTCATGACGACCAGGTCGTCCATATAGATTTCGACACTTTTGCTGATTTGGCCGCGAAAAGTGTCGTTCATCAACTTCTGATAGGTTGCGCCCGCGTTGCGCAACCCGAACGGCATTTTTGTGTAGCAGTAGTTCCCGATAGGAGTGCGGAATGCCGTTTTATCTTCGTCCTCGATTGCCATCTGCACCTGGTGGTAGCCTTTGTAACAATCGAGGAAACATTTCCATCGAAATGGTGCAAGGTTATCAACCTTCTCGTCGATCTCCGAAAGCGCGTAACAATCCTTGGGGCAGGCCTTGTTGAGGTCTTTGTAATCGACACACATGCGCCAGCCCCCACTTGGTTTTTCTACCATGACTGGGTTGGATAACCAAGTCTGGTATTTGACTTCCCACAGGATGCCTGCGCAGAGCAGTTCTTGTACCTGCTCTTCCATCGCCGCGTTCTTTGCTGATCCAAGGTGGCGTTGGCCTTGGATCACCGGCTTGATACCTGGCATGGTATTCAAGAAATGCTGCGCGATTTCGCGTGGCACCCCTGTCATGTCTGCGGGTGTCCACGCAAAAATATCTTGGTTCCTGAAGAGGAGTTGCTTCAGGCGCGCTCTGATGGTGGGGGGCAAGGCATGGCCCAACGTGACCGTTTGCTCTAGGTGTCTTGCGTTAAGCACCCATTTTTCTGGTTGCGTGTTGGGGGTAGGTCTTGCTACCTTGGCCGGACGCAGCTCGTCCGTAGACATAACTTCTCTACGGGCGTAAATTATCGCGATCCCCGTCTCGGTTGGGAAACCGATGGCAGAGTGAGGGACGAATGTGATCATGTTGAAGTCGCCCTGGGATTCCCTCCCCAGAAGTACGTCGTATTTGGAGGTGTGAGGCAGAACCATGAAGTTTACCTCCTCCGTTCGTGTGTGCCTACCATTGGTGAGGTGCACAGGAAAGTGATTTGGCCTAGTGGGAAAACGGTTTCTCCCGCAAACCCGGCCAATGGGTAGTCCACCGGCTGCAATCGATCTTTGTCTTCTTGATCGAATTGGTTGAAGCACTGCTCGTATATAATATCAGATGTACTGCCCGGGTCGATAAATAATCGCTCGGTGCAGTAGTGAGCTAGGTGGCCTGTGATAATCACGGCGCGCCTGTCGCGCGGTCCGCCTCGGACTTTTGGAAAGACAACTTGTTCGTCTTTCCAGTCATTGTCCGGTCTTCTTGCCGCCTTGCGCGGCCTTCCTCGCCCTCCATTGATCATGTGGGTTGAGGCCACGTACATGGTCCTCTTACCCGTGGAGGTGCCCTCGTTGTGGGGGGTGATGCGCTTGGTGGCTTTTTGTGCGCCTGACAACAGGTGTTGCAGTTTCCCCTCTTTTAGGGCTCGCTCAATCTCCAGTCGGAGACTGATGCAGTTGTTTGTTGTGTGGCCATTGTCCTTGTGATACTCGCAGTAGAGTGCGAGATCTTGGTTCTTTTTGGACTTGATTGGTTGGGCCGGTCGCAGGAATTGCGCGTCCGTAAGGAGGACGTCGCTTGGCGACTGGTTGATCTCGGCCCAGCTACGGTCCCGAGACTCTTTCTTTGACGCCCGTTTTTCACGTTGGGCGTTGATTGTAGCGCTTGCGTCGGGCTGGTTGTTACGCGGGACATATGGTCTGGGATCGCCGCCGCGATTCCATGTGTCCCGGTTGCGCTTGTTGCGCTTGTGTTCTTGGTGGGAGGATTGGCCTTCCGTTTGGGGCTGCGCCTTTGATACGTGCGGTCTGAGGGACCGCTGAGTCTGGGCGTATGTCTTGACCGCAGCCATGACATCTTCCCATTTCTTAGGCAAGCCGTCCTTGCCGGAGATATTCATAACCATTTGTTCGTCCTTGACTGCAATGATGAAATGGTTACGTGCCATCTGGTCCGCAACGTCGCCTATCTCTAGGCACTCTTTATTGTAACGGAAAACGAATGTCTCAAGCGATTCGTTGTCTCTGCGCCAGATGTTCATGACGTCCATAGAATCACGTTCATGACGTCGCTGCTGGCTAAAGTGTGCGAGGAACTTTTGTTGCAAGTCCTCGAATGAGGCCAGTGATCCCACCGGCAAAGAATCTAACCAAGCCCTGGCTAGACCTGTTAGGGTCTGGGGGAAAAAATGACACCAGGTGGGTTCATCCCACCTACCGTTGCACCCGGCCCCGACGAAGATGTTCATGTGATCATCTGGGTCGGTCGAACCGCTGTATTTCCCAATGTTTAATGGGAATTTTGTGGTGGTGACATCGGCGTGGGCGATTTCTGGGGCGAATTTGGAGTTTTCGGCCGCAGATTTCGGCCTGTAGGGTTGGCTTTGGTGGCGCTTTGCAGCGCGGAGGTATGTAGTACGGGGGTGAGTGGGAGGAACATAGTTGTGTCCTCCCAGTCTACTGCTGGTAGCATGAGACTCCCCGCGGTATGTACCGTCGTCGGGATCAGTGTGGCCCTGTCCTTCATGGTGGGACTGAGGTCCCAGTCGGCTCTGAATGCCGAGGCCGCGGTGCGCTGTAGACTGCCGCCTATCCTCGCCATGAGGGCCTAGGCGGCTATGTATAGGGTCCCTGCGGCGGGACCCATATGAGGAATCGTCCGCATCCAGTGTACGGACATCGCAGTAAGAGGAACCGCGGTCTTCGTGCCTACTCCGGGAGGCTGGATGTGTTGGGGCTCTGCCGTCGTATTGTAAAATATGACCCGCAGGTGTATGATGTGCTGGGGTAGGCCCCACAGATACCTGTGCTTCTGCGCAGGCTCTGTTGTATGCTGCGGCCAGCAAAGCTTGTTGCTGGTCGTACCAAGTATGGAGGTTCATGCCTGGAGGTATCACAGAAGCGTACTGTGATAAATCGTGTCCGAACGTAAGGGATGCACCCCCTTACATTGATGTGCCAATATGTTCAACATTTGGGGCTGGAGGGGCAGTCCCCGTAGGCCCTGTGTTTGCGGGGTTTAGGTTATCCCCGGTAGTGTTGTTTTGACGATCAGACATGATCTTTGGAGAGAAAGGGATGGTTGGAAAAAGTGCTAAGAGTAGCGGTGGGCGCCAATGATGAAACAATGGTTAACCGGGTGGGTTAACTCACTGGTCTCGTCAAGAGGGTTAATCCCTTCTTTCCAAGATGCATGCGGGATGCGGTGCCAGGCCGCATCTCTGCTTGCGGTTACAGACGTTATTTGTTCTATCCAAGATGCATGCGGGATGCGGTGCCATGCCGCATCGCCGCTATGTGACTGTTACTGTTGTCTAGACCCCTTGTCGTGACGAAAATGTTCATAGGATGCGGTGCCAGGCCGCATCGCCATGTGTAACATTTGTTTCCGTACTTAAGGTAAGTCTTCTCATCACTGGACAGGTTGGATTGCTGTGTTCGCGCGTGCCCGCACGGACACAGGTAAGTTTATTGCTGGTGGGGGTTTTGGTAAGGGTAATGGTCATTCGCGGTCATGCAGACGCGAGATCTGGGACCATACCCCTTCAGGTTTATAATCTAATCTTATTAATCATCAAAATAGTAAACTAATATTTGGCCATGTATTCATATGAGTAATCAATAAAATACTAAAATACTAGGGTACTTCTAACTCCTTGTCCTTATATTTATGTATTTGCTTTTATTATTTGAATTCAAAAGAAGAGTTGGATCAATTTGTGGCACTTGTAGCATGAGGCCAATTTGTGGCAAAATTAGGCATAACTAAATAAATTATGCACACGTCAAGATAACTTTCACTATATTGACAAACTTTATATTGACAAACTGTATACCTCTTAATTTAGTTTTTAATATCGCGTGGCCCACTTGGGCTATATGGGTATATGGTGTCCGAGCTATAGCTGAGGTGTAAGCGAATGCAAACACAACACGTATGCGAGGCGTAAAGTATTTATATAACAGTTTTTTTAGTTTTTTGACGTAAGCGAGGCGTAAGGTATTTATGTAATAGGTTCTTTGGTTTTTTGTCAGGTTTACATCATCATGTACCTAAATCTAGATATGAATAACCTTTATGCACAACCTATATAACTAACTTTATGTATAACATCTCATTGCATAAAATCTGCCAATGTATAAGAGGGGTCCCTGATGTGTGCGCCTCACACAATTTTGATAAGCACCTCATGAGCATTATGGGTGCGTCTCCTTGTTTTGGTCAAAAATCAGTTTAAGGATAATGTAACCAAAATTTGATTGTAAGGTAGAGTGCTAATGTATATGAACAATTGAGTGATCAAAGTATAATGTAAAAAATTACAATGAACACTGATAACATCGAGGAAAACACCCTTGATCCTTGATAGATCTCCGGCACAAAAAACCTCGTGTGATGGAAACTACCAATCACCAAATGTATAACAAAAATGAAGAGTGATCCTTGTACAACTTCGGAAAACTATGAGCTCAATACAATGTTGACTAGTATGTAGTTTGCGAGAGAGTTGAGAGTTAGCAAAACTCTGCTGTGTTCGAGTGTTGTGACATTATGTGCCTAAAATGAGCTCATAATTCCCTTATAAAAATGGAAACTAATACGTTACAAACAATGCGAAATTCATGCAGGTGTCCCATGTTCTCCATAACGGTTACATGCTTCCAACTCGTGTGAAATAGAGAGCATATTCCTCGAAATTCTAACATTGACTAAGTCCAATTCGTTATGTACCTACGAATATAAGTTTTAAACAAAGGATATAATTGTTAGTTAATACAAATAATAATAAGGATTCGTGATCCTCAGACTTCCTGCACCATCTGTTAAGGATCAGTGATCCAGGCCAATCTAAGGATATGTGATCCATAGCTCTAAAAATTAAACCCTAACAATTGCCCCCCAAATATGGCTGATATTAGATTAATTTTATCTGTCATATTTCAGTTTCTTTCGAACTAGCCGTTACGAATTGAACTAGCCGTTACAGCGCTTGCGTCATTGACGGGATAAGCCTGCAACCATCATTGCGAATATATAGGGGAAAAGATAGAGTCGGAAATCCCATTTAAGATCAGAGATCACTAATTTAAAACCCATATCAAGATTCATTAGGTATTCTCTCCTCCTCTCTTCTCCTTTTCTTCTGTATTCATCCATTTTCTTCAGCAATTCAATGATGAAAATGGTCACTCGATCCTCTCCGAATAAGGATCAGGATCATGATAGCCCACCCAAAAGCCAAGACCTGCTAAAGAATCCTTCTATAGAGCTATGTAGGTTCACCAATCCTGAAGTCGATCAGTTGTATACTCGTTTCCCTCCGGGAACAGTATTTCGACCTTTTGATTCTTCACTCAAAAGTGATTCGGTATCCTCTGTTTGGGTTGTTTTCCTGCTGCACCATTCCAAATTGGCTATTCCTATCCCTTCACAGAGTTCACCCAACGATTCTTCACATTGACTGGTCTGTGCTATAGCCAGGCGATGCCGATGCTGTGGAGGGTGTTATACACTTTTGAGCAGATCATAAGTGAAGAAGGATTGGATTTCAACCTTTCTGAACTCTCACGCCTGTACAATCTTGTGTCTCATGGATCCCACCGATTTCTATTCAAAGCCAAACCTCAGCAGCCACTCCCACTCCTCAAAACCACCACCAACGATACCTCCTGGAGAAACCAGTTCTTCTTTGTAAGGAGGGATACTATTCCTTTAGGGAATAGTCTTCCAAAAAAGTGGACTTTGAAGGGTAGGATATAGGATCCTTAGGTTAGGACTACAGAGAGTTCTTTTTTATGTGAGGATAACTGATCCTGATTTATTTACTTGTGCAGTGACCAATTTTTCCTCTCTTGCTGTTCAGCCTGCAACTAAACAAAGAATAGTTGCATTCTGGGCATTAGACTCAACAGTTAGAACATTTAAGCCAAAAGCAAAGGATTTAGAAGATACCACATCCACATCCTTCACAATGTCAAGTAAGTACTCATGTATAACTAAATATAATAAAATTAAAGTTAAAAGATCACGAATACTTATCTTTATGTTGGCTGAATAGGTGCTCCTAGGTCCGCATCCAAGTTTGCCTCAAAATTTGATCTGGGCGATATTGACAGCATGATCTCCCCTTGTTCAATCAAGAGAGAGCTGGCCAGAGGCCAAAGCCAACCAGAGCCCAAGGTCATGACCACTTGTGCTAAAACTAGATCCAAAAGGAAGAAGCCATCAGACCCTAAGGAGCATAGCTTCCAAATCGAGCGCCAGTTTCACGACTTCGTCACCGAGATAAGGATCCTTGATCCTCATTTTCTGTTTTTTGACTGCTATTAAGGATCACTGATCCTGAGTTCTTGTTCTTGTAACCTGTATAGATTTCTTCGCCTCAAAGCCCTCCAAGATAAGAGTCTTGCATATGCGGAGGTGATGCTGGCTGATCTTCGTTCCATTGCTGCTGCTAAGGATAAGAAAATTGCTCAACTGGAAAAGGAGAAGACAGGTCTGGACGAGCAGCTGATGTATACTGGAATTGGGATTCATGAAGCACAAATGAATGCTACAAAAGATTCTAAAGTCTACGCTGCCCGCACTGTTCTTCAGGCTAGGATCAAGATAACCCAGGAGGCCATGGATCCTGTGTTCGACCGCTCTGCTTGGGACATTACTGGATGGAAGCAGGCTCTCCTAAATCTGGGTGGTGATGGCGATGTGGATCAGGTGATGGCTCTAGAAGCAGGACCAAGCGGGGTTAAGGATCAGAAGGAGGCTGGTGAAGAGGGTGCAGCTGAAGGTGGTGCTGCTAAAGTGGGCAATGAAGGATGATATAGACGAGGCTTGAGCCCGCTTTTTTTAGGATATGTGGTTTGGTTTTTTGGTTTATGGTGTTTGAATTCTAAACAATTTGGTTTGTAAGTATTTGAATAATAGTTTTTAGGGTAAGGATCCATGATCCTTAAGACAATAGGGGGTGGCAAAAGTGGATGGGTCCTTCTGTTTGTGGGGGATGAAGCCTTTACACCTCTCGTCTTTACTTTCCTGCATCTTAAGAACAATTAGTATGGACACCCTTTATCAACCCAAGTGGACGTGCCATGTTTTGCTGGTAGAAACTTGTGTTGATGATTTTGGTAACCATTTAACGAGGTTTTAATAAAAGTTACAACCTATTAACTATATCTTGGGTTGTATTTTTATTTCTGAAATGTTTTTTTGATGTGTTTATGTTTATTGTTAGCTTTATTTATAAAACTTAGAGAATTTTGGATTGTCAAAAATATACCAATTCTCCATAATAACTCTAGAAAATTTGAGGAGTTATATGATCAAGGATCATATATCCTGAATTAAATGGTCTAGGGTGTAATCAACTATGTAAATAAACTAAGGATAAAACATACCAAAGAATCCAAGTTAGGATCCTATATCCTTAAGACTTACAATTGCATAAACAGACCAGAGAAATCAGTTAAGGTTTAAGGATTCGGGATCCTTATTTGCAAACCTTTAAAGCTTCAAGAACCTGTAAAAAAGAACTTGGGACTAAGCCAAATATACTGGGGATAAACCCATCATAACTAGGGACAAGCCCAAATAAACTGGGGCCTAGCCCAAATAAACTGGGGCCAAGCCCAAAATCATTGGAATACTAGGGTTCAGCCCAAACTGACGACTAGCCCAACGTAAGTGACATGAAAATGCCAAAACCTTAGCTAACGTGAAAACGTTAGAAACCTTAGGATAATGGATGTATGGTACGTCTACCATTATACTGGAGATCCTACATATGGCCAACAATAATGAAATTGTCAGCCACTAAGCGTGTACTGGTCCCATTGCCTTGAACCATACTTGGATAAACGTGCGCTACTGGCGGGATGTTAAAACTCAATTCGTATGAAAGGTGAAAACCTTTAAACCTTATAAGGTATAAGATACCTTAAACTGGGGATAATCCCAAAAACTTTAGAGAGGTAGCCAACCCCTTAATCCTCTGTGAAAGATGTTAAAAACTCGGTGAAAGCTTAAAACTTGATAAAAATGGATGTTAAATTATTAACATCCTCCCATTATAATGAATAATAAGTATGAAATGAAAGAGAGTGAAAGTAATAAGTTACCGAAGTAAGGATCATATATTCTTCGAGGTTCCTTGAGCCTGGGTCAGAATATTGGAGTCTCTGAGGATCCTTGATCCTTCTTACATGAAGTATTTCTTCAGATGAACAATGTTCCAAGCTCTTGGTAGGAGATCACCATCCATAGTTAATAAGCGATATGCCCCCTTTCTAGCTTCTGCTTCTATCAAATAGGGGCCTTCCCATTTTGGTGCTAATTTACCATCAGCTGGATTTGTAGTGTTATGCTTTCCTTAGCACCAAATCGCCAACTTGAAATCTTCTGATCCTGACATTCTTGTTGTATGCTCTAGCCAATCTTTGTTGATAACTAGCCATCCTTATTCTTGCTAAATCTCTAAGCTCATCCACAGTATCCAGGTCTTGAGTCAGGTTTTCAGCATTTGTCTCAAGATCACGGATGCTTGTTCTGGCTGTAGGAACAACCATCTCTGTAGGGATCACTATCCCAGTTCCAAAGACTAGGGAGGATAGAGTCTGGCCTGTGGCATTCTTTGGAGTTGTCCTATCTGCCCAAAGGACATATGGTAGCTCTTCAGCCCACTTTCCTTCCTTGGATCCTAATTTCTTCTTCAAGTTGTTGATGATGATATTGTTGCTTGATTTTGCTTGACCATTAGCTTGTAGGTGGACTGGTGTTGATGTTATCATCTTAATCCCCAGTTGTCACAAAAGTTAGTAGTTCTATTCCCAATAAATTGGGATCCATTATCACAAACAATTTCGAAAGGAATTCCAAATCTAGTAATATTGTTTCTTTTAATGAAGGATATGACTTCTTTTTACCTGACTTGAACAAAAGCTTATGTTTCTATCCATTTGGAGAAGTAGTCTGTCATAGCTAGCATAAATACTTTTCCTCCAGGTGCTTTTGGGAGTTTGCTTACTATATCCATCCCCCATTTCATGAATGGCTAAGAGGAAATTATTGGATATAAGGGCTCTGCTGGCTGATGTAGGATGTTGCTATGTCTTTGGCAAACATCACATTTCCTTGCATACTCTACAACATCCTTCTTCATTGTAGGCCAATAGTAACCCTTTCTAAGGATCCTTGAGAATAATGCTCTGCCCCCAGGGTGATTTCCACAGTCTCCTTCATGAAAATCCTTCAAGACTCCTTGAATCTCTGGATCCTCAATACACCGCAAATAGGGACCTGCAAGAGATCTCTTATACAACATGTTATTTAATATAGTGAATTGAGATACCTTAATCCTGAAGGCTCTGGGATGCTTCCTTGTGGGAATTTCCCTACTCTGAGTATACTTCAGAATTGGAAGGATCCATGATCCTGAATTTGACTGCATATCATTACTAGGTACAATAGCAGTATCCTGCACTATCTCCATTGCTTCATTTTCCTCAACTGCAGGAGAAAGGATATGGATGATGGGAATTGTCACATCCACTGGTATTTTCAAGGATGATCCTATGTTTGCTAAGGCATCTGCCTTTGCATTCTCCTCTCTAGCCACCTGTGTTAAGCTGAAAAAAATCAAAAGAATCTACCAGTTTCCTGACTATTTCTAAATATTAGATTAGTTTTTCTCCTTTGACAGTATATGAGCCATTAAAATAGTTAGTGATTAGTAATGAATCTATATACACTTGAAGATACCTGATCCTCATTTGCTTAGCTAATTGCAAACCTGTTATTAAGGCCTCATATTCTGCTTCATTGTTGGTAGTTTGGAATTCACATGCAATGGATCGGGGTATTATGTCCCCATATGGCGATTTTAGTAGTATGCCTAGTCCAGTTCATTTGACATTTGAGGCTCCATTTGTGAAGAGTGTCCAAGGATCCTTGGTCTCCTCAAGTTATTGAACCTCTAGTTCAACTTCCCTTTGTAGATCACTACTGAAATCAGCCACAAAGTCAGCCAAAGCTTGAGACTTGATAGCAGTCCTGGGTTCATACTTAATGTCATACACTAAGCTTTACAGTCTACTTTGCCATTCTACCTGACATTTCAGGTTTCCTGAGAACATTCTTAAAAGGAAAGTTAGTTTTCACAATAATAGTATAAGTTTCAAAATAATGTCTAAGTTTAGTGGAAGCCATAATTAAAGCAAGAATTATTTTCTCTAAATGAGAATACCTAGCTTCAACATCAAGAAAGCTTTTACTTACATAGTATACTGGATGTTGTTGGCCTTAATGATTCTTAACTAACACTGCACTTACTGCTTTACCTGAAACAACTAAGTACAAGGATAATGGCTCACCATCTTCTGGTTTCATCAGGGCTGGTGTTGAGGATAGATAATCCTTCAGAGCTTTGAGTGCTACTTCATGCTTCTCAGTCCACTCAAATTTCTTATTCTTCCTCAGAATGTCATAAAAATCCTTGCACTTCTCTGAAAACTTTGAGATGAACCTATTTAAGGCTGCAATCCTTCCTTTTAGCCTCTGTACATCCTTAGCATTGCTTGGAGATTTTATATTTACTATTGCCTTTATCTGTTCATGACTAGCTTCAATCCCCCCTTTGGTCACCATGTATCCTAGGAATTTCCCAGCTTTGACACCAAAATGACACTTTAAAGGTTTAGCTTCATGTTGTACTGGTCAAAGATGTTAAATGCCACTTCTAGATCCTTAAGACGATCTTCTGCTTTCTTGAATTTGACCACCATGTCATCAATGTAAACCTCCATAGTGTCTCCAAGTTGTTCTTTGAACATCATATTCACTAGTCGTTGATAAGTGGCACCTGCATTTCTCAATCCAAAAGGTATAGCAATATAACAGTATATGCCAGTGGGGTCTTGAATGCTGTATCCTTCTGATCAAATGGTTCCATCTGAATTTGTTGAAATCCAGATGAAACATCCATAAAAGTAAGCAATTCATGGCCCGCTGCTGCATCCACCATGGAGTCAATGTGTGGAAGTGGAAAAGGATCCTTGGGACATGCTTTATTTAAATCATTAAAGTCAACACATACCCTCCACTTTCCATTTTTATTTTGGACAACCACCACATTGGCTCACCATTTTGGATACTTGACTTCCCTAATCATACCTGACTTTAAGAGTTTGTCAACTTCTTCTTGGATAACGACATTCCTTTCAGGTGCCAACTTACTTCTCTTTTGATGGATTGGCCTGAAAGATTTATCAATACCCAATTTATGAGTAACAATGTCTTTGGAGATACCTGTCATATCTTCGTGCTTCCAAGCGAAGGTAGACTTTCTTCTCTTTAAGAAGGATATGATATCCTGCTCTATACTGTCAAGGATCCCAGATCCTATAAAAAATTTGGATTCAGGATCCTCAGGGTCCAGTACTATATCCTTGATGTCTTGCCCCCTTACCTCCATGACATCCCTTGGAGGATACTTTAATTTTTATACTGCCCTTGGTTTCGAAGTTGGCTTCATTGAAGAGGTGTAACAGTTCTTCTCTTCTTGCTGATCACTTTCTATTTTCACCATTCCCCATGGGGTTGGTAGCTTCACACATTGACTCGAAGAAAAGGAAGGGGAACTACAATAAGAATCCTAATGTAAAGGTCCAAAAGCGGGATGCAGGTCTAAGTGCTTCTGGCTCTAATGACTCCGAAGGGAAGATTCACTGCAAGTTCTGCTGTAAGGTGGGACATAAGCAGAAGGACTGCCCGGACTTTAAGGAGTGGCTAGCCAATAAAGGTGATAATCTTTTCGTGATACGTGAGTCCTTTAATTTAAATGTTCCATCTAATACTTGGTGGTTTGATTCTGGTTCTATGGTTCATGTAACCAATTCCTTACAGGGATTCCATACAATCTGGAAGCTGGAAAGAAACCAAAGAACGCTTAAGCTGGGAAATGGAAAGCCGTTAGTAGTCGAGGCCGTGGGAACATTAGATTTAGTTATGAAAACTGGTTTAACTATTAGACTTTATGATACCTTATATATTCCTGAGATTACTCGGAATCTTGTATCAGGACCAAAGTTAGACGTAGACGGTTTTCTTGTTTCTCATGGTCATGGCAAACTTACTATCAGTTTTAATTCTCAAATATTTGGTTATGGCTTCTTGGATGGTGGTCTCTATCGATTAGAATTAGATGATGATTTTTCCAAGTCTTTGTTATCATATAATATCAATGAGAACTTAACAAAGAGAAAACGCAAACGAGACTTAGAAACTTCATCCATGTTGTGGCATCAACGTTTAGGCCACATTTCACGAGAACGCTTAACTCGACTTGTGAAGGATGAGGTCTTACCACCTCTTGATTTCAATGATTTTGGAACATGTGTCAAATGCCTTAAAGGTAAAATGACATCAGCGAATAAGAAAGATGCCACTAGGAGCTCTAATTTATTAGAATTCATTCTTACTGATATTAGCGGCCCTTATAACATCGCTGGCATAACTGGACGCACTTCATTTATCACGTTTATTAATGATTATTCACGTTATATGCACTTGTATTTCATTAAAGAAAAATGTGAATCTCTCACAACTTTTAAAGACTATAAAGCTGAAGTTGAAAAACAATTAGATCGTCAAATAGAAGTTGTTAGATCAGATAGAGGAGGCGAATATTATGGTCGACATACTGACGTGGGTCAGGCTCCTGGTCCATTTTATGAGTTTTGTAAGGTCCAGGGGATCGTGAACCAATATACTATGCCCGGTACTCCTCAGCAGAACGGTGTTGCTGAGAGAAGAAATAGAACCCTAATGGACATGGTACGCAGTATGTTAGCCAACTTAGGTTTGCCCTTATTCCTCTGGACCGAGGCCTTAAAAGCATCTGTTCATATACTCAATAGAGTTCCTTCGAAGTGTGTCCCTAAAACTCCTTATGAACTTTGGACAGGAAGGAAACCGAGTCTTAGATATATGAAAGTATGGGGTTGCCTTGCCGAAGCTAAACTTTATAACCCTTTTTTAAAGAAACTGGATATGAAACAACAAGTTGTTTCTTTATTGGATATCCAGATCACTCAAAGGGTTATAGATTCTATTGTCCCTCCCATGTTACTCGTATTGTAGAAACCAAGCGTGTCGCGTTTCTTGAGGACTTTAAGGTCAGTGGGAGCAGTGAAAATCCTTACCTTGATTTACAAGAAGTACAAGACGCGGGTGGGGGGTGACACTCGTCCATTTCATTACCTCCTATTACTACTCCTCTTGTACTCGATGATGAACCGCATGTCACTGCACCACCTCCAACTCATTCAGAATTAATTGTTGCTCTGCATGTACCTGAGAATGAAGGACCCTCCAATGTCGAAGTTGAGAATCAACCTAGGAGGTCATCTAGGGCGAGGAGGCCCACTAATTTTGATGATTATGAAACCTACCTAGCTGAAGCCGTATCAGATGATGGAAAGTTTACCGATCCTACCTCTTACAATGAAGCCATTAGTAGTGATCAGTCTTCTGAATGGAACAAAGCTATGATTGACGAGCTTGACTCCATGAAGAAAAATGACGTTTGGGATTTGGTTGAATTACCTGACGGTGTTAAACCCGTAGGATGTAAATGGGTCTTCAAAACAAAACTAAATCCGGATGGAAGCGTTGAACGATATAAAGCAAGATTGGTTGCAAAGGGCTACACTCAGAAAGAGGGAATCGATTATCAAGAGACTTTTTCACCTGTCTCTCGAAAAGATTCCTTAAGGATCGTCTTGGCCCTAGTAGCTCATTTTGATTTAAAGTTGCATCAGATGTATGTCAAGACTGCTTTCCTCAATGGAGACTTGTATGAGGACGTGTTCATGAAGCAACCTGAAGGTCAAGAACATCTTGTCTGCAAGCTGAAGAAATCCATATACGGTTTGAAGCAAGCATCACGTCAATGGTATCTTAAGTTTGATGAAGTCATGAAGACGCAAGGATTTATGAAGAACCAAGTGGATCAATGCACCTACCTCAAGATGAGTGGGAGCAATTTTGCAATACTTGTCCTTTACGTAGATGATATTCTATTGGCAAGTAATAGCTTAGATATGTTGCATGAATTGAAGCGCTTACTCTCGCATAACTTTGACATGAAAGATCTCGGAGAGGCTTCTTACGTTATTGGCATTGAAATACACCGAGATAGGAGAAATGGAATTTTGGGCTTATCACAAAAGGCTTACATTGATCGTGTCCTTAGTCGATATAACATGCAACACAGCTCTCCCTCCGTAGCTCCAGTAGTTAAAGGAGATGTTTTCGGTTCTTTTCAGTGTCCGAAAACTGAGGATGAAAAGGCACAAATGAGAACGATACCTTATGCCTCAGTAGTTGGGAGCCTCATGTATGCTCAAGTCTGCACCTGTCCAGATATCGCTTATGTTACAGGGATGCTAGGCCGTTATCTGTCTAATCCTGGCCTTGATCACTGGAAAGCAGCGAAGAAAGTACTTCGATATCTTCAGGGGACAAAAGACTGCAAACTGACTTATAGAAGAAGTGACGTTTTGGAAGTGGTTGGTTATTCTGATTCTGACTTTGCTAAATGCAAAGATGACAAGAAATCCACTTCAGGGTATATCTTTATGTTAGCCGGCAGACCTATTTCATGGAGGAGTCGTAAACAACAGCTAACTTCAACATCCACTATGATGGCAGAATACATTGCTGTATATAACGCTACCTGTCATGGAATGTTGCTAAAGAATCTGATTACTGGACTCAAAGTTGTTAATTCCATATCTAGACCATTGAAGTTGTACTGTGATAACTCAGCTGCCGTTAACTTCTCGAACAGTAACAGTTCGACCGGAGCTGGATTATATCTTGATACAAAGTATTTGTTCATACGTGAACGTGTTGAGGAAAATAAGCTTTGTATTGAGTATATAAGTACGAAAAATATGCTTGCGGGTCCGATGACTAAAGGTCTCCCACCTAAAGTATTCGAAGAACATGTTTCGAAGATGGGCTTTTGTAAAGACCTTATTTAAATGCATATTGTACTTAGTTACGTTTAATGATAAAAATTTCCTCATTTGATTTGTTTGTCACTAACTACGTTTCGCTAGCCTAATGACGTAAAGAATACTATTATACAAATCATCATTTAAGGTCTTACTTGTAAATTGATCCTTATTTTGCTTAGGTTTTAAATTTGGGATTTTAGTATGATTAATGGGGGTCCTGAGTTGAATAACTGACTCAACGACTGTATTTTTCTGCTGCAATTTTGGTTTAAAATTAAAATGAGTATTAACTCCTGATCAGGCTTATCTAATACTCATAATAAATGATCACTCGGCCAAGTAGGAGAATGTTAGCGTAAATTATTTATTTAATTATTTATTAAATAATTTATGGTGCCCTTATTGATCATTTATCTAACAACTAGATCAATATTTACCTTAATATCCCTATAAAATTAACTGGGTTTTATTTGATGGACATAAAGGCCCGTACTAGTTAATTAGGGTTTCCCCTTGGAACACACCATAAAGTTTACGACCCCCTCACTGCAATAACCTAATTCGTATTCAACTCCATCCTAACTGCTCACCCTAAACAGGAACCGATCAAGATGGCTTCTTCTTCATCTCTAACCACTACTGGATTGTCAGGTATATCAAGATCCCTAAAGTGTTTTTCCATTAGATATTAAAAGAACTGATTAACATGTAAATGTTGTATTCGGACTGGAATCTTGGTTTCGAACCAAAGATGAATTGAGATCGTTACTCGTAACATTTCGTTGCGATGAATGGTTATTTAATTTTTTGTTTTTCAAATATATCATTCTTGCTTTTCTTCTATCAGCAGAGTCATTGGTAGATATATATATATATATATATATACATGAAGACAATATGAATTAATTTAAAGAGATGGCAACATAAACAACCATGATATAAATTTAAAATATACCTGAATTTATTGATTGAAAATCTTGATTACAATTGATCTCCTTACAATTGGGAGGAGCAACTATAATTTGAAAATCTAAAGATCTTGAACATAAAGAAGTTGATAATACAAGTTTTGGGTTTGAGGGTTTTTTCATACATAAGAGAAGATGTAAGAAAAGGTGTGTAGAAAAGTGTGTCCTTCTTTCTTGATCATCCTTCCTTTTATAGATGAAATAAAAGGGTCTTCATAATTGAATCTTGAAAGAACTTCCGTATAAAATGGCTTTTGTTGAAAAGTTGTTTGTCCATTTTGAGAATTTCTTGCACCATGTTTGAAAAATTGAAAAGCTTCTTGTCTTCATATTGAATTATTTGCACCACTTTTGGAAAATAAGAAAAGTAGATTGTCCATATGTAGAATTATTGGCCATCACCTTTTAAAAATAAGAAAAGTAGAGTATCCATTTATATAATTATGTACCTTCTTTTCTTTCACCATCTTTTGTCGGCCAAAGAAATAAATATATATATTATTATTATTATTATTATTATTTACATCAAATCATATGGGTCTTGAGAATCTTGAAAAATTTCAGTCTCCGGGGATGAGTGTTTTGAAGGAGATGGAGACTGTCGAATTTCATTAACTAATTTTAAAATATCTTCTGGAGACTTGCAATCTGAAAATCTTTTAATATACTCTTGATCTTCATCGCTGGCTTTGATTTCTCGAATTGGAGACTTTAGACCTTTTTCGTATTGAATGGTTAATTCTTTATAGTAGTTGGTAACTGCTTGAGAATTAGCCTTTGTAGTAACAAACTTATTCCACCATTTACATCTATATTGCCTAAAGAGCAATGGAGGAGAAAGTTCTGGAGGGCTTTCTTCTTGAAAATTGTACGTCCATAAACAAATCCATGGGATTCTGAATACACTCATAAACTGTAAAGTATATTAAAAAATCGGTGTTCCTTCATGTTGAAAATATTCGACAAATCTTGAAAATGCTTCTGAAATCTCCTTTGGAAAAGCTTCTGGAATAATTCCCATATATTTAAACCATTTAACAAACCATCTAGGATAAGTATTTGAAAATTCTTCATCAAATTGGAAAAACCAGGAATGGTCAAAGTTTCTTAAAAAGAATGCATATTCCCATGCATCTTGATAATCATAATAGTCATATTGAGGATAGGTGCTGAAGCCTGAAAGGGTTTTTGGATTATAGGGCTTAGAATTCCAGTCTTCCAAGGATAGAACTCTTAAAATTTTTACTTGACTATAAGCAATCTTAGTAGGATCTTCCTTATTAAAATTGTGTCGAATAACTGCTTATTCTGAATCTACTAAAATTGTTTGATAATACTCTCGGGTCTTGTAATTTCCTTTGAAAAAGTGACATCCTCTTGGATAGATGAAATCGATTAGAGATAAAAATTTTGGCTAACCTTTTCAACCTCCAAAGGTTCTAAAATTTTTATAATCTTTTTATTTGGGTTAATAGTGTAAGGAATAATGGCTGGAGAAGAGCTTGAAGGAGAGGCTGGTTTAGAAAGTCTTGTGAAAGAAGGAGATTGAATAATGGGTTTTGATTCTAGATTTTGAATAATGGATGAGAATGGAGGTCTAGATCTAGGCCCTGGGGATAAAGGGGCAAATCTGTTTTGAATATTGGGTTATAAAAGAAATTGTTGTAAATGGGCTGGTCTTGAAGGAGAACCTGGAGAACTTGATAATTGGGACTTTGAGAATTGTTGTTTTGATAATATAATCTTTTTTGAAGACTCGTTGCTCATATTCCCTGTAAAAACTCTCTAGATAAAAAATCTGGTAAAGAATTGTTTTCTCCTTTTATAAATTCTATTTGAAAATCAAAGTTGCTTAATAATGCTTGCCATCTTGAAAAAACTTGTTTTGAAATCAAAATTTTAATATCTTTTTCTAAAATATATTTTGCAGATAAACAATCAATTCTTAATAAAAATGGTTTCATATATAAATCATCTTCAAACTTTTTTATACATAAAACTATACTCAAAATTTCCTTTTTGATTGTAGAATAATTTTTCTGAGTATCATTCCATGCACCTGAATAATATCTAACTAAACTTTCTTTATTATCTAATTCTGTTTTAATATTCCTCCAAATCCTAGATCACTTGCATCGGTTTCTACAATTAATTTTGCATTGGGATGGGGAATATGTAAACATGGTAGACATTTTATTTTATCTTTAATGTATTTTACTATATCTGTATGTTCTTGGGTCCATGGTTTTGGATTCTTTTTTAATCTATCATATAGAGGTTTACATATAATTCCTAAGTCTTTGAAAAAATCATGAATATAATATAAGCATCCTAAAAATCTTTGCAATTGCTTTTTATCTTTGATTTCATTTGGAAATTTATTTGAAAATTCTAAACTTCTGTTAATAGGTTTATTGTTCCTTGAATAATATTATGTCCTAAAAATCTTATTTCTGTTTGAAAAAGACTCATTTTAGAAGGTGATACCACTAATTCATTTTTATGAATAATATTATAGAAAGCATTTAAATATTTAAAATGTTGGTCTAAGGAATTTGAAAATATCAATACATCATCAATATAAACAATTGCATAATTTCCTAATGGTAAAATGATATCATTCATTATATTTTGAAATTTTGAAGGAGCATTCTTTAAGCCAAAAGGCATAACATTCCATTCATAGTGTCCAAATGGTACATTGAATCCAGTTTTATATCTATCTTCTTCAGCAATTTGTACTTGCCAAAATCCAGACTTCATATCAAATTTAGAAAATATTTTTGAATCATAAATCTTTTTTAATAAATCTCTTTTATTTGGTATAAGATATCTAATCCATTCTAAAACTTTATTTAGTGGTTTATAATTTATGACTAATCTATGAGCTCCTCTTTCTATTTCTGCACTATTTTGAACATAGAAGGCAGAGCAAGACCAAGGGGATTTGGATGGTCTTATCAATCTCTTATCTAATAATTCTTGTATTTCTTTTTTACAATATCCTTCTAATTCTTGAGACATATGTATAGCTTTAGATTTTGTTGGAATATTTTTCTCATTAAAATCTTTAATATAAGGTAATCATACAACATGTTGTTTTCTTTCCCAAAAAGCATTTGGAATATTTGCACAGACATTATCTTTAAATTTATTTTCAGTTTCTTGTATTCTTTTTATAATTATTTTATCTTGCAATTGATTCTTTATTCTAACATGATCAATTTCTTCAATTAAAAATTCCTTTTGTTTTTCTTTTAAGCTTAAAATATTTATTTGTTTAGAAGTAATTGGATGGGCAAATTCAAAGCAGATCTTTTTATTTAATACCTTAATACTTATTCCCTTTTCTTCAACTGTGAAAGGATATAATTGAGTTATAAATGAGAGTCCTAATATAATTTGAGATGTTAAATCCTTGACTAAAACTAATTGAGTTTTATAACAATAGTTTTCTTTACAAATATGAACATTTGATAATTTATATTCAATATTTAATGGGTTTCCATTGGCTTCAGACAATCTATATGTAGTCTTTTCATAGTATTTTGTAGGTATTAATCCTTCTTGAATACAATTCATGTCAGCACCACTATCAATCATGGCGACTAAAGATAATCGAAATTCATTATTGACTATTATATTTAACTTAGTATACCATTTTTGAGAAGTTAATCCTTTTGGACGACTTATTTTTCCTACATTTTCAGCATCATCTTTAGTATTGTTATTGTTTTCTTCATCTTCTTTATTTTTCCTTTTTTCCAATTCTTTAATTTGTAATTTTATTTCTCAGATTTCTTCTTTTATATTTTTTAATTCTATTTGTAAATCAGTTATTGTAACAAAATTTTCTTTTATTTGTTTTGTTTGAAATCTTTGACATATTTCATTAAAATTATATGCTTTTGTTTCTTTTTCTATTGGTAGTTTATACTTTTCTTTTAATTGTTTTAAATATACTTGTTTTACTTCTTTATCTTCAATTTTTTTTAATAATTCAAATAAGACTTTATTATCTGATGTTAGAGAATTTATTGTACCATCAATTTCAAAAATACAAGGACCAACGCATTCACACATATTGTCTTCTGAACTACTTTCTGAATTAGAATCTTCAATATAATTTAAATCATTATCACTATAGTCTGAAATACTGTCTTCACTTGAATTTTCATAAATAAGTATTTTATTTATCTGTTCTTTTAATTCATCAGAAATATTTAACTCATTTATCTTTTTCCTAGTATAACAATCTTTTGAATAATGTCCCTGTCTTCCACATTTATAACAAATAACAATATCTTTTTTACCTTGTTTGTTCTTTTGAAAATCAATTTTATCTTTATAATATTTTTGTTTATTTTTAATATATGGCTTTCTTTTATAATTCTTTTTGATAAATTGTTTAGGAATTTTTCTTTTAGATTTAGAAGGAGTTTTAAATGGTTCAAATCCATATTGTTGACAAAAACTTCCTAATTCTTTATGGCCTTGGATTCCATCCTTTTTAATCTTTTCTTTTAATCTTAAATCATTACATATTTTTAATCCTTCTTGATTTATATAATTTATTATTTGACCATAAGATAAGTCTCTATAAGGAATACTATTATTAAAGTCTTGTTTAATTTTTTCTCTTATTGTTTCTGCAAATAATTTTGGTAATCCGGCTATAAATCTTTCTTTCCAATAGGCTTCTCTGCTATCTTCTCTAGTCATAACTTTTGAAAGGAAAACATCTTTATACCATCTAAAATCTTGTAATTTTCTACATGTCAAATTTAATAGTATTAATGAATTTCTTTCTTGATAATCTGTTGGATTTCCAATAAAATGTTGGATTATAGCAAATACTAGAGTATTAATTATATCGGGTATTTCAGTTGGTGTTTGAACATTATTTTCTGTTTTAATAATTATTTTTTAGCATTTTTAATTATATGTTTTTCTTCTTCTGTGAGATACTTATCCCACCAGCATTTTAAATTTCCAGTAAAACCAGAAACTATCATATTAAGAATTGCAGTATCATTATTTCCATTTGCTTTATATGCATTCGCTGCCATTATCATTTCTTGCATTAAACTAAGAATCTGATGTTCTGTTTGGCATTCTATACTCCATTCATATAGAGAACTTCCATCACATTTGGCTTGAACTAAAGTATGTCGTTCTTCAAATTGTAAATCAGGTGGAGTAGGTCTAGGATAATAATTTCTTGTTTCAGGCCTAGTAGTATAAGTATTATTTTTTGAAAAATGATAATTTCTTCTAATTTTATTTATAGAATCTTCTAATTGAAAATCATTAAATTGCTCTTCAATATTTTGAATTTTTTATTCTGAAATAACATTTATATTTAATTTTGAAAGTTTTGAATTAATATCTTGTAACATATCTTGTTGTTTATTTAGACGTATTGGGATATCTATATTGTATGGTTTAAATATTGGATTTTCAATAGTTTCAGTTAATATTTTAGTATTTGAAGTACTAGATTGATCTAAAGTTTTATTATTATTAGTTTCTATTCTTTCTAATTGTTCTCCTATGGTATTTAATTTTTCATTAGTATAATTATTTTGAAAAATAATTGCCTTTACATTTTTTTTCTATATCTTCCTTAATGTTTGCTAATGGTTTTGCAATATATTCTTTATTGTCAGTTTTTATCTGTATATCCATATGTGGAGGGTGTACACTTGTAATATTTTCATTTTTATCTATAATTGTATAAGTTTTTGTTATAGTATTGCTAACAGATATATTTTCAAAAAATGGATACTCAATTTTATTTTCTATACAGTAAAGAGAAAACCAAGAGAAAAATGGAATATTTTCATCATTTTCACACATATATAATTGCCAATCAATTTCATGTAAAAATCTTTCATCCTCATTAAATTTAGAAAAATACCATATTAAATTTTTATTATTATAATTATTGAACATTTCATCTTTTAAATATTTTAACATTTCTTTATCCATGATTAACAAGTTGTGCTTGAAATCTTTTCTATAAGCTTTTTTCTATGATTATTTTCTTCTCTTAATTTTTCTTCTAAAAGTAATATATATCTAGGCGAAAGAAAATACGAGTCTATATAGTTAGAGAGATGATATGGGTCAGATGGAGGCATAATACTTGAATTGCATGACTTATAATCATCTATTCTTTGTCTTAAATCTTCTATTCTTCTATTGCAATTTTTCAAAAACCAAATATAGCAATTTCTTTGAACTTGAACCTTTGAATCACTCATTGTATATCTTCATAATCTCCCATATCAGACTTAGTTGGAACATAAGTATTATTATCACTATCATTTTCTTCATATAGTGGTTTTGGAATAGTATTTGAAAAATCAACACCTTTTATTTTCATTGATAAACTTCTTCTAAATAGATTTTCATCTAAGGTATTTCTAGAAGTACTTGCTCCTATAGAATGCCTTGGTGGTATATTACTAAAAGAAATATCTATTGAACCATCAGAATGTTCTACTATGCTAGATGTTTGATTATCTATCTCTATAGGTTTTGGCGGGTTTATATCTTGTAAATTCCATGTTAATGATTGAGTTATTTCATTCCATTTTAATTTTTTAGGTGTTCTTATCTTTGTATGCATAGTATTAGCTTCAAAAATAATAGTTTCATCTTTTGGGGATACTAATTTTGTTTTAGGTTCTATAGTGGTAGTCATAGTCTTATAATATATTCTATATATAACTACTGCAGCATTAGTTTTTTCTCTAAATTCTACATTTTTAGTTTTAATTGTTAATGTTAAAATATCTAAAATATGTGGATCAAATATACCAATTGAAAAGTTTGGGTAACAATTAAAATAAATAGGACCATTTGAAATATTAGACTCAGCCATAGCTAACAAAGAATTATTAAAATTTGTATGTCTTGCATCTCTTAGAATTATTAAAATTCTTTTAATAAATTGATATGAAGAAGATTAAACATGAAGACAATATGAATTAATTTAAAGAGATGGCAACATAAACAAACATGATATAAATTTAAAATATACCTGAATTTATTGATTGAAAATCTTGATTACAATTGATCTCCTTACAATTGGGAGGAGCAACTATAATTTAAAAATCTAAAGATCTTTAACATAGAAAGTTGATAATACAAGTTTTGGGTTTGAGAGTTTTTTCATACATAAGAGAAGATGTAAGAAAAGGTGTGTAGAAAAGTGTGTCTTTCTTCCTTGATCATCCTCCCTTTTATAGATGAAATAAAAGGGTCTTCATAATTGAATCTTGAAAGAGCTTCCGTATGAAATGGCTTTTGTTGAAAAGTTGTTTGTCCATTTTGAGAATTACTTGCACCATGTTTGAAAAATTGAAAAGCTTCTTGTCTTCATATTGAATTATTTGCACCACTTTTGGAAAATAAGAAAAGTAGATTGCCTATATGCAGAATTATTGGCCATCACCTTTTGAAAATAAGAAAAGTAGAGTATCCGTTTATATAATTATGTACCTTCTTTTCTTTCACCATCTTTTGTCGGCCAAAGAAATAAATATATATATTATTATTATTATTATTATTTTTTTACATCAAATCATATGGGTCTTGAGAATCTTGAAAAATTTCAGTCTCCGGGGATGAGTGTTTAGAAGGAGATGGAGACTGTCGAATTTCATTAACTAATTTTAAAATATCTTCTGGAGACTTGCAATATGGAAATCTTTTAATATACTCTTGATCTTCATCGCTGGCTTTGATTTCTCGAATTGGAGACTTTAGACCTTTTTCGTATTGAATGGTTAATTCTTTATAGTAGTTGGTAACTGCTTGAGAATTGGCCTTTGTAGTAACAAACTTATTCCACCATTTACATCTATATTGCCTAAAGAGCAATGGAGGAGAAAGTTCTGGAGGGCTTTCTTCTTGAAAATTGTACGTCCATAAACAAATCCATGGGATTCTGAATACACTCATGAACTGTAAAGTATATTCAAAAATTGGTGTTCCTTCATGTTGAAAATATTCGACAAAACTTGAAAATGCTTCTGAAATCTCCTTGGGAAAAGCTTCTGGAATAATTCCCATATATTTGAACCATTTAACAAACCATCTAGGATAAGTATTTGAAAATTCTTCATCAAATTGGAAAAACCAGGAATGGTTAAAGTTTCTTAAAAAGAATGCATATTCCCATGCATCTTGATAATCATAATAGTCATATTGAGGATATGTGCTGAAGCCTGAAAGGGTTTTTGGATTATAGGGCTTAGAATTCCAGTCTTCCAAGGATAGGACTCTTAAAATTTTTACTTGACTATAAGCAATCTTAGTAGGATATTCCTTATTAAAATTGTGTCGAATAACTGCTGATTCCGAATCTACTAAAATTGTTTGATAATACTCTCGGGTCTTGTAATTTCCTTTGAAAAAGTGACATCCTCTTGGATAGATGAAATCGATTAGAGATAAAAAAAATTTGGCTAACCTTTTCAACCTCCAAAGGTTCTAAAATTTTTATAATCTTTTTATTTGGGTTAATAGTGTAAGGAATAGTGGCTGGAGAAGAGCTTGAAGGAGAGGATGGTTTAGAAAGTCTTGTGAAAGAAGGAGATTGAATAATGGGTTTTGATTCTAGATTTTGAATAATGGATGAGAATGGAGGTCTAGGTCTAGGCCCTGGGGATAAAGGGGCAAATCTGTTTTGAATATTGGGTAATAAAAGAAATTGTTGTAAATGGGCTGGTCTTGAAGGAGAACCTGAAGAACTTGACAATTGGGACTTTGAGAATTGTTGTATTGATAATATAATCTTTTTTGAAGACTCGTTGCTCATATTCCCTGTAAAAACTCTCGAGATAAAAAATCTGGTAAAGAATTGCTTTCTCCTTTTATAAATTCTATTTGAAAATCAAAGTTGCTTAATAATGCTTGCCAACTTGCAAAAACTTGTTTTGAAATCAAATTTTTAATATCTTTTTCTAAAATATATTTTGCAGATAAACAATCAATTCTTAATAAAAATGGTTTCATATATAAATCATCTTCAAACTTTTTTATACATAAAACTATACTCAAAATTTCCTTTTTGATTGTAGAATAATTTTTCTGAGTATCATTCCATACACCTGAATAATATCTAACTAAACTTTCTTTATTATCTAATTCTTGTTTTAATATTCCTCCAAATCCTAGATCACTTGCATCGGTTTCTACAATTAATTTTGCATTGGGATGGGGAATATGTAAACATGGTAGACATTTTATTTTATCTTTAATGTATTTTACTATATCTGTATGTTCTTGGGTCCATGGTTTTGGATTCTTTTTTAATCTATCATATAGAGGTTTACATATAATTCCTAAGTCTTTGAAAAAATCATGAATATAATTTAAGCATCCTAAAAATCTTTGCAATTGCTTTTTATCTTTGATTTCATTTGGAAATTTATTTGAAAATTCTAAACTTCTGTTAATAGGTTTTATTGTTCCTTGAATAATATTATGTCCTAAAAATCTTAATTCTGTTTGAAAAAAGACTCATTTTAGAAGGTGATACCACTAATCCATTTTTATGAATAATATTATAGAAAACATTTAAATATTTAAAATGTTGGTCTAAGGAATTTGAAAATATCAATACATCATCAATATAAACAATTGCATAATTTCCTAATGGTAAAATGATATCATTCATTATATTTTGAAATTCTGAAGGAGCATTCTTTAAGCCAAAAGGCATAACATTCCATTCATAGTGTCCAAATGGTACATTGAATCCAGTTTTATATCTATCTTCTTCAGCAATTTGTACTTGCCAAAATCCAGACTTCATATCAAATTTAGAAAATATTTTTGAATCATAAATCTTTTTTAATAATACTCTTTTATTTTTATTTTTTTTGAAATGTAAACTTCATTAACGACCGACCACCCCAGAAACCGGGGGGGCACCAAAAACACAACAAAATTACATAATTACAAATTTACACCAGTTGTCCCAAGATAAACTCTTGAATTTCGTTCTATTCTTAACCCAAAGAAACCCCAACGCCTTTACCTCGCTAATAATCTTCTCTATTCTAACCGGCACGTTCCTGAACCTAACTTCATTTCTCGCCTTCCACAGACTCCAACAAGCTATGATCATAATACCTTGAAAATGTTATTTTCCGGCTCCTTTAGACCACACGTCAAGTATGACACCAACAGATCTTGAACAGAGAAGGCAAAGATTTGCGGAACACGGCACCATTTACTAACAAAATTCCACAAGACATTGGCCGCAAAGCAACCTGTAAAAAGGTGGCCTACCTCATCTTCTCCTTCGTTACAGAAGAGACATATCGAATTCTGGATGTTTATGTTTCTTTTCCGCAAGGCTTCGACCGTAGGAATCCTGTTAATGACCGCACGCCATCCGAAAACGTTACACTTGACAGGGACCCATTTGCACCACCTGAAATTCGATCCATAACTCAAACCCCTGCCCTTCTGAATCGTTTTTTTAACTGCAGCAACAATGAAACCCTCCTTTCCTTCCCCAATCCAGGTCCATCTATCCGATCTACCCGTAACCACAACCGATTCTAATAAACTGTTCAACTGGTTCAGTTCCTCTTGTTCAGAGCCTTGTGCCGGGGGTCTTTTCCACTTCCAAATAATCCATTCTAAAACTTTATTTAGTGGTTTATAATTTATGACTAATCTAGGAGCTCCTCTTTCTATGTCTGCACTATTTTGAACATAGAAGGCAGAGCAAGACCAAGGGGATTTGGATGGTCTTATCAATCTCTTATCTAATAATTCTTGTATTTCTTTTTTACAATATCCTTCTAATTCTTGAGACATATGTATAGCTTTAGATTTTGTTGGAATATTTTTCTCATTAAAATCTTTAATATAAGGTAATCTTACAATATGTTGTTTTCTTTCCCAAAAAGCATTTGGAATATTTGCACAGACATTATCTTTAAATTTATTTTCAGTTTCTTGTATTCTTTTTATAATTATTTTATCTTGCAATTGATTCTTTATTCTAACATGATCAATTTCTTCAATTAAAAATTCCTGTTGTTTTTCTTTTAAGCTTAAAATATTTATTTGTTTAGAAGTAATTGGATGGGAAAATTCAAAGCAGATCTTTTTATTTAATACCTTAATACTTATTCCCTTTTCTTCAACTGTGAAAGGATATAATTGAGTTATAAATGGGAGTCCTAATATAATTTGAGATGTTAAATCCTTGACTAAAACTAATTGAGTTTTATAACAATAGTTTTCTTTACAAATATGAACATTTGATAATTTATACTCAATATTTAATGGGTTTCCATTGGCTCCAGACAATCTATATGTAGTCTTTTCATAGTATTTTGTAGGTATTAATCCTTCTTGAATACAATTCATGTCAGCACCACTATCAATCATGGCGACTAAAGATAATCGAAATTCATTATTGACTATTATATTTAACTTAGTATACCATTTTTGAGAAGTTAATCCTTTTGGACGACTTATTTTTCCTACATTTTCAGTATCATCTTTAGTATTGTTATTGTTTTCTTCATCTTCTTTATTTTTCTTTTTTTCCAATTCTTTAATTTGTAATTTTATTTCTCGGATTTCTTCTTTTATATTTTTTAATTCTATTTGTAAATCAGTTATTGTAACAAAATTTTCTTTTATTTGTTTTGTTTGAAATCTTTGACATATTTCATTAAAATTATATGCTTTTGTTTCTTTTTCTATTGGTAGTTTATACTTTTCTTTTAATTGTTTTAAATATACTTGTTTTACTTCTTTATCTTCAATTTTTTCTAATAATTCAAATAAGTCTTTATTATCTGATGTTAGAGAATTTATTGTACCATCAATTTCACAAATACAAGGACCAACGCATTCACACATATTGTCTTCTGAACTACTTTCTGAATTAGAATCTTCAATATAATTTAAATCATTATCACTATAGTCTGAAATACTGTCTTCACTTGAATTTTCATAAATAAGTATTTTATTTATCTGTTCTTTTAATTCATCAGAAATATTTAACTCATTTATCTTTTTCCTTGTATAACAATCTTTTGAATAATGTCATTGTCTTCCACATTTATAACAAATAACAATATCTTTTTTACCTTGTTTGTTCTTTTGAAAATCAATTTTATCTTTATAATATTTTTGTTTATTTTTAATATATGGCTTTCTTTTATAATTCTTTTTGATAAATTGTTTAGGAATTTTCCTTTTAGATTTAGAAGGAGTTTTAAATGGTTCAAATTCATATTGTTGACAAAAACTTCCTAATTCTTTATGGCCTTGGATTCCATCCTTCTTAATCTTTTCTTTTAATCTTAAATCATTACATATTTTTAATCCTTCTTGATTTATATAATTTATTATTTGACCATAAGATAAGTCTCTATAAGGAATACTATTATTAAAGTCTTGTTTAATTTTTTCTCTTATTCTTTCTGCAAATAATTTTGGTAATCCGGCTATAAATCTTTCTTTCCAATAGGCTTCTCTGCTATCTTCTCTAGTCATAACTTTTAAAAGGAAAACATCTTTATACCATCTAAAATCTTGTAATTTTCTACATGTCAAATTTAATAGTATTAATGAATTTCTTTCTTGATAATCTGTTGGATTTCCAATAAAATGTTGGATTATAGCAAATACTAGAGTATTAATTATATCGGGTATTTCAGTTGGTGTTTGAACATTATTTTCTGTTTTAATAATTATTTTTTTAGCATTTTTAATTATATGTTTTTCTTCTTCTGTGAGATACTTATCCCACCAGCCTTTTAAAATTCCAGTAAAACCAGAAACTATCATATTAAGAATTGCAGTATCATTATTTCCATTTGCTTTATATGCATTGGCTGCCATTATCATTTCTTGCATTAAACTAAGAATCTGATGTTCTGTTTGGCCTTCTATACTCCATTCATATAGAGAACTTCCATCATATTTGGCTTGAACTAAAGTATGTCGTTCTTCAAACTGTAAATCAGGTGGAGTAGGTCTAGGATAATAATTTCTTGTTTCAGGCCTAGTAGTATAAGTATTATTTTTTGAAAAATGATAATTTCTTCTAATTTTATTTATAGAATCTTCTAATTGAAAATCATTAAATTGCTCTTCAATATTTTGAATTTTTTGTTCTGAAATAACATTTATATTTAATTTTGAAAGTTTTGAATTAATATCTTGTAACATATCTTGTTGTTTATTTATACGTATTGGGATATCTATATTGTATGGTTTAAATATTGGATTTTCAATAGTTTCAGTTAATATTTTAGTATTTGAAGTACTAGGTTGATCTAAAGTTTTATTATTATTAGTTTCTATTCTTTCTAATTGTTCTCCTATGGTATTTAATTTTTCATTAGTATAATTATTTTGAAAAATAATTGCCTTTACATTTTTTTTTCTATATCTTCCTTAATGTTTGCTAATGGTTTTGCAATATATTCTTTATTGTCAGTTTTTATCTGTATATCCATATGTGGAGGGTGTACACTTGTAATATTTTCATTTTTATCTATAATTGTATAAGTTTTTCTTATAGTATTGCTAACAGATATATTTTCAAAAAATGGATACTCAATTTTATTTTCTATACAGTAAAGAGAAAAACAGGAGAAAAATGGAATATTTTCATCATTTTCACACATATATAATTGCCAATCAATTTCATGTAAGAATCTTTCATCCTCATTAAATTTAGAAAAATACCATATTAAATTTTTATTATTATAATTATTGAACATTTCATCTTTTAAATATTTTAACATTTCTTTATCCATGATTAACTTGTTGTTAAAAATTATTTCTATAAGCTTTTTTCTATGATTATTTTCTTCTCTTAATTTTTCTTCTAAAAATAATAGATAGTTAGAAGACTGTAGATATGATTTAGTCGTATAGTTAGAGTAATGATAAGGGTCAGATGGAAGCATGATGCATGGATTTTTATATGGATTCTTATATTCTTCTATTCTTTCTCTTATATACTTTATTCTTCTATTACAATTTTTCAAAAACCAAATATAGCAATTTCTTCGAGCTTGAACCTTTGAATCACTCATTGTATATCTTCATAATCTCCCATATCAGACTTAGTTGGAACATAAGTATTATTATCACTATCATTTTCTTCATATAGTGGTTTTGGAATAGTATTTGAAAAATCAACACCTTTTATTTTCATTGATAAGCTTCTTCTAAATTGACTTTCAACTAAAGTATTTCTAGAAGTACTTGCTCCTATAGAATGCCTTGGTGGTATATTGCTAAAAGAAATATCTATTGAACCATCAGAATGTTCTACTATGCTGGATGTTTGATTATCTATCTCTACAGGTTTTGGCGGGTTTATATCTTGTAAATTCCATGTTAATGATTGAGTTATTTCATTCCATTTTAATTTTTTAGGTGTTCTTATCTTTGTATGCATAGTATTAGCTCTAAAAATAATAGTTTCATCTTTTGGGGATACTAATTTTGTTTTAGGTTCTATAGTGGTATCCATAGTCTTATAATATATTCTATATATAACTACTGCAGCATTAGTTTTTTCTCTAAATTCTAAATTTTTAGTTTTAATTGTTAATGTTAAAGTATCTAAAATATGTGGATCAAATAAACCAATTGAAAAGTTTGGGTAACAATTAAAATAAATAGGACCATTTGAAATATTAGACTCAGCCATAGCTAACAAAGAATTATTAAAATTTGTATGTCTTGCATCTCTTAGAATTAGTAAAACAGGAGCATCAATTCCTAATCTAAACATAGGTTTAATGGCGACTTGAACTAATCCTATGTGTAGAAATTTATACAATTTTCTATGTCTTTTAATAGCTTCTACTGATAATAATTGCATGTTTTGATACTCTTTATTAATAGGTATAGTTTGTTCATGAGTTTTTATAGAATAATCTTGTAAAAAATCAAAAGTACCAACTTTGTAAATAGTTTTAACATCTTGTTTTGGTATACTCCAATTTAAAAGATTGTTTTCAATTTGAGAAATATTAATTTCAACAGAATTCATATGTAAAGAGTTCATGTTTAAGTCTTCTTCATCATTATCATTAGTATTTGATCTATAATCTCGTTTAGAAAAGAATTTTGATAACTGATTCATTATAATTATTAGTCTTTAAATTTTTAAAGTAGAGCTTATACTGAGGGAACACCCCCATATCGTCGTGGTCCGGCTACCCATTCTCATCTTTTTGGGCATAATGCTAATCCAACCGACAATCAACAGGGCTTACCAACACAGTTCTACCCCCCTTTAAAATTTCAGGGCTAATAATCATAATAAATTAATTATTAAAACAGTTTCTAAACAGAGTCATGGCTCTGATACCAAAACGGTTTATGATATTAGGTTGCATTTCTTAAAAGAATTTTAAACTTACCATTGGAGATATTAGACAAAGGAGTTGTTGAACAACGATTTATGGAAGGCATGTCCGCAATTGATAATGCAATGTTAAATGCAATTGTGGTATTCGGACTCAAATTTCTTTATGAGGTATAGATGAACTTAGATTATTGATCGTGCCATTACTTCCAGATGATCTGTTCATCAGTCTTTTATTATTCAAATACATCCTTATTGCTTTTCTTCGCTCAGCTGACTCATTTATTCGATTATAGCGAACAGTATCTTTACTCAATTTGTGATTACTTATTATTTAAACATATATAAAAATATTAGACTGCATTTATATGATTGAAAACTTGAACTTACCATTCCATATCTGAGATAATGGAGTTGGTGGACTACAAATTATATTAGGAACGTGTGCGTTTGTTGATGCAATGTTAGGTGTAAATGTTGTATTCGGACTGCAATTTTCTTTGTTATGCATAAATGAGTTGATGGTACCATTGCTTTGGGATGCATTGTTATAGAACCTTTTGTTGTTCATAAATATCCTTCTTGCTTTTCTTCTTTCAGCAATCTCGTTTAGGGATGGCAATGGGTCGGGTTTGGGACGGGTTTAGGTAATCCCAAACCCAAACCCGGTTAGATAAACTTGTCCCAAACCCGTCCCAAAACCCGTCAGGTTTCTAGCGGGTAAATACCCATCGAGTATCAGGTATACCCGCGGGTTTCGGGTAAACCTGTTAATTTAAAAAGATTACTTGTTGGGTATACTCATCTCAAAACCCATTGGGTATCTATCGGGTAACTACTAACCCGTTACATTTTGTATTGTCATTTATAAAATATATATCAAATAACTACAATGTATACGGAATAGAATACATATATGTGTAAAAAATGGATGTATCATATATACATATTTAATAATATAAAAGAAATTATATCGGGTATACAATCGGGTAAACGGGTACACTTTATCGGGTAATTGGGTCGGGTAAACGGGTATATCACTAAATCCCAAACCCGTCCCAAACCCGCAAAAAAAAAAAAGTTATTCCCAAACCCGATTAACCGACCCCAAACCCATCCCAAATGTGTCGGGTTTCGGGTTTACCCAGCGGGTTCGGGTTTGATTGCCATCCCTAGCCTCGTTCGCTTGGATATTGCGAATAGTAACTGAAATGAAACATTGATCAATAAAATATTACATATATTTTTAATAATAATAATACACTGTAGTAATCGAATTTATAGTTGAACCTACCATTGGAGATATCAGACAAAGGACTTCTTGAACATCCAATTATGTTAGGAACATCCGCACTTGAGGATGAAGTATTTTTTCGTCTTCGTGACATTTTTTTGAATATTCAATATATCTCGCATGTAATATACATAAGATTAAATAATGTACAAATGAAAACGATAAAGGAAAACAGTAATGAGATAATAAAAATAGGAAAATACAAAACTATATCGCTGAAATGAAAAATTCGAAGACTTCCAGCAAACAAGTAAATAGTAAAGCAAGATAAATAGTAAAAGATTATTAAACTAAGTCTTCACAAAATGTATAATGTTATGAGAGCACATACCTTAAGAGAGAAACAAAGAAGACTTATGTGTTCTTCATTTAGAGAATGAGTGATACACATGCATGATGTTTGATACAATGAGTCTTTGTATGATTTGGATTTATATAGATTGACAAAAATGTTAAAAAAGGAAAGAGGAGTAAATTATGGATGAATTAATATTGAATAGCAAGTAAATTGCAATCATATTTGATTTAGTACATTTAACATAAATGTCCATGAAGTTGTTGTTTTAGAATAAATGAAAAGATAGGAAACTGCTGATAATTGATTTACATAGTAATATTATAATTGTTTCTACTAAACATATTAACGTAAGTGTGTGTGTATATATATATATATATATATATAAATAATATAAATAGGGTGAAATAAAATCACATATTATTTAACATACATATAAGATCAGCAGAGTGAAATAAATGAAGATATTATTTAAGATAAAAGGTAAGACACATGTATAATTTATATTTTTTGGCAGAATAAAGTCAAGATTATATAACTTATAGTAACTCAACCATTGTTACTGACAATTGTATATTATTTATTAATTGAAAGACAAACAGCAAAACTTGTAATATTTTAAATATAATATATATTATTGAAATACCAAACTGATTCAAAACATGATATTGTCCACACAGAAAACAAACCAACCAAGATCAAGTAGTGTTATAACATAAAATAATAAAAAACAGTTCAAAACCACCAAAGCAATGCATAATAAATTATTTCTCGAGCTTTGGAATCAGCAACTTCTTCTTCTCATCACTGTTGACATGTTCCATTTCACTTGATTTATGCATCTTTGTTGCTGAGATCGAGCAATACTCTTCCACATCATAGACTTCTACTAAGTTACGCTTGACATCATCTTTATTAGCAATTGTAGCAGGAGTGTACCCTGTATAACGAATATTCTCACAAACAAAATGATGTATTCAGAAAGACATATAACCTCTTCATCAATCAAAATCATGTCCATAGAGTAGATATCTTTAGGATTTCTCTTATCAGGATGGTCCCAAATCCTGATAACCCGAACCTTGACTGTGAAGTTTTCTTGAAAAGCATCAACAGCTCTCAACATGGTTACGTTATGGTGCTCCATAATATATGCTATTCATTGCAAAAGAGAATTAAAAATGCTTAGTAAGATAAAATAAGTTGTGTAGCAAATAAAGAAAGAAAATACAAATCAAAACATGACTTCTTTTGTTTTCTCAACGTGATGTAATGCGTAAAAAAGACAATGCCAAGGAGAGCATAAGAAATAAGAAACACCTAATAAAGGATTTGTGAGTGAATATGCATAGTAGTGGAAACCTAACAACACTATTTATATGTATAATAGGATACATTATAAAAGGAATACATCAATCATTAGCAAAAATAATTTTCTGAAACATAGGAAAGTCTACAAAAGTAGTCAACCATGAAATCTTGAATTCTTGTATATGATTTTGAAAAATGAGATATCTTATAAGTTGGCTCGATTTAGGTAATTTTTTCGTTGTTAAAATTTAACTGATTTGACTTCATCTGTATTTAGGGCAAGTAAGACTTAATCATATATGTAGGATCGTTGAATCGATCTAATGAGTCGATCAGAAGAGTTCTAGATCAAATCAAAGGCGGAATTCAATGATTCGATCTTCATTGCAGCTTGATTAACACTAGGAATCACTTTAACCGTCTCTTGTATTGATTTGATAGTGATTATAGGTCTGGAGACACTTCGGCAGAGCTTCGCTACCGGAATCACAACTATTACAAATGAAAGACCAAGCTCACCTATATATAGTAGTCCCAGTTCGCACGAACCACGATTCACCAGGTCGTGCGACCTGGCAGTTCGTACGAACTGGATCTGCCAGTTCGTGCGAACTGGTCCAACAACTCTAACTTCCTATTTTCTAGGCTACCGAGCTCCATTCTATCCAATCTAGATACAAGACTCGATACAAGACGAAGTCGACAGACATATGCACCAATAAACTCCCCCTTGGATGTTGACGAGTCTTCAGTGCGAGTCTTCAGTACGTCGAGTCTTCAGTCTTGATCAGTCTTCACGCTCTTTCCAAAGTATCTCTCTGTAAGCATCCTTCAATCTCTATCTCTTCCACTCTTCAGACTCCCCTTTGCTGACAAACTCCCCCTTAAGTTGTTCCGGGATCGCAATCTGACATAGCTTTCACAAGTTTAGGAACAATTCCTGGCTCTTCGTAGCAACAGGATCAGGAACCTGGCTTTAACTCTGCTCAGACTTAGACACGGGAATCTGCACAAATCTCTACCCAAAACATAAGTTTTTTTTATTTATAACAATTTTAATCTCTGCTTAACCACTTGTAATCATAACACACAAATTTAGCCTTTGACAATTGTGAAATTTACTTTTGTAGAAGTCATTCAGTATCAACAATAGTTATATCAAGTTCAAATTAATGACCTTGATTAACTAACCGTAAAATCAGCTTCAAAACATTTCTCAAATTTTCTCAAACTTTAACTTCATTTTTCATATCAAACAAACTCTCCCAACCCACTGTTGTTCATCATGTTTAGCACTCGGAATTTTGAAAATTAGCTTTTCAACATCAGTTGTCGAAAATAAGATGAAATAAAATCTTTTTAATTTTTCAAAATTTTATGCTAAAACACTCCGAAAATCTTTTTGGATTTTTTTCTTTAAAATGAAAAGCAGTAAAGAAATATTTAAAATCAATTGATTCGAGATGCGAGATTAGTGTTTTTAGGACTTAAACTTATTCACGTGTACCACCTCAGAATATACTCCCGTATCCAGACTCCTATATTCAGTCTTACAGGTGAATGTACACTAATGATATCTGTAAGGGGTAAATGCGAGGCCATGAGAGCTCAGGCTATTGCTTCCGCAAAATCAGAGAGATGATGACTCGACTTTAGGTGTGTTCCCTTTAGAGAATCTTTTCTTCAACAGCACATGATTAGAATCTTTGGTATTTTAATGCTCACGGGCCGTAAGCCCCTTGATGTTAAAAAAAAATGTTTCATCATTTTTTATGCTGAGGGTAGGCTTTAATATTAAAGCAGTGCAAAGTATTATACGAGGACTAGGCTATTGCTCCCGCAAAATCAGAAGTCCTGATATAATACCCCAGATATCATCACGCACAAAGACCTAGTATGTCAGAAATAGAAAGCCCTTCAAACAAGATTTCAGGGGTTACCTATATATCCGAGAGATATTCCCCACGAAATAAGTAAGTATGATATTTAGATTTATATCTCGAAAACAATCTACTAAGCGTGCAAAAATCTACTGGCATATCATCAGTGAGACCATTTATCACATTTTAACTTTCCATTTCTTTAGCGTACTGTGATTGTCTACTGATGTACTATCATTTCCTCTTTTTCACAACAAAACTCATTTTGATTTTTCGATGTTTTTTGGTTTTAAGATTTTATCATGTTTTTGGATTTTTCAAATTTTCAAAATTTCAAAATTTCTAAAATTTTTACTCCCCCTAAAATCAAAATTATGTTTCAAATTTTGATTTTCCGGGAAAATTTGAAAAAAAAACGCAATAAACTGTACAAATAAACTGACAAACTGATGTGAATTGCTTCAATTCGCCATCCACTTGGCTCAAACAATCAGAACTCCCCCTGACAACAAACTATTTTCCCATTAAGATTTCAAAACACTTAAGTTTGTTTTAATCAAAATGGTTTTTCCGAAAAATTAATTTGTTGATTTCACTTGTAGGACCGGGGTTTCATTCATCACCTTGTTTTCCAATCACACTTGTAAAATTTAACACTTGTAAGTTTTTCACAAAAACATTTTTCAAGAATGATGCCGATTCATGCTCCACGATTATCAACTTGGGAGCTCCGGCAAGTCCCGATTTTACTTTTTAAAGAATCTCACCCATGCCTGAGGAATCATGGGTGAACCATCCTCATTTGGTTTAACAATTTTCGATTCATAAAAATCTTTCACACCTTTCACCTTTCCATCAGCCATCTTCCCAAAAATATGTAACACTTTACCATTAAAAGCTTTTTCAGCATCAAATTCTTTCTCATCAGAGAAGAATTGATCTGAAATCTCAATCTTACCACTTTTTGATTTCAAGTTTCCGTTTGACAATGGTGGAAAATTTTCATCATCCATTGTTGGAACGGAATTTTCACCTTTAAGCACAACATGTGGCTCCTCTGACTTTGACGAGTCAGATTCATTGCCAGAACTATCATCTGAACTTTTAACAACCCATTTTTGTTTGTTCAAATTTGCTCTTCTTTTGTAAAAATGTTTCGAACTTTCACCAACTTCGAAAGTCGAATTTTTGAACTCCTTGAATTTCTCTATTGGTTGTTCTTTTTTATCAACACATTTTTCTTTCATTTTGGAGTTAGAAGAAACTCCCTAATTTGTGTTGGTGGACTTTGGGCAATTCCAGGCAATATGTCCAACCTCTTGACATTTGAAACAAGTTCTTCTTTCAACTCTCAGTTCAGATTCTTTCAACATATTCTTTTTTCTTTTGGCGAGAAACTCCTTGTTTGACTGTCTCCAGAATGGTTTCTCCTTCTCATTTTCAGAACTTGCTCCTGAAACAAATATAGTTTTTTGTTTATAAGTTTTCTCATTTTTATGATTTTCTGGTGGAATAAAACCTAATCCTTTCTTTTTGAAATTACTGTTATGGTTTGGTTTCTTTCGATAACCCCAACCAGAACTGTAACCCTTTTTCTTGTTCAATCTTTGTTGAACTCTTGAGGTGTAATTTTTAGGTTTTCCAGTAAGATATACATCTTTTATTTCAGAAATATTAATTTCTGTTAATTTGAAAACCTTGTTAATCATTTCAGTTTTAACACCTCTTATTGGAAATTCCTCATCAAAAAATAATTTGTCGGAATCATTCAAAGTATATGCTACTTTGAATGTTTCGTCATTCAAATTATTTTGTGATATTAGAAAAATCTTTACTATAAACCCTTTTAACCGGTGAACTCGAGCTTTTATCTGATGAACTCGAGTTTTCAGATTTAGACTCTGACTTTGACTCTTCATCTTTATCCAACACCTGATCGACCACTTTCTTAATTAACTCAGACTCATGATCAGTATCAGACGCTGTGAAGGTGACATCAAAATCATCTGGCAATCCATTAATAGACTCGGATTTCAGATTAGGATTGAGTGCTTCAACCACCTTTTCAAAATCTCGGGGGGTATAGCCATCCCACATCGGATTTGGTACTCTGTTATACTTCAAACCAGTTTTCTTACCATAATTTTCTTCACTTTCTTCAAACTTATGAGCAGCCACGGTAGGATAGATGCGATCAATAACATACTCTGAGCTTTGATAACTTCGCAGTAAATTGTTCACTCTTTCGGTTTCAATCTTCATTGATGCCAATTCTTGTTTCAGCTCAGCATTCATCTCAATATATCCGTTGATTGCTCTTTGCTTTTGAATAACTTTTGCTTTCAGAAGATTTTTCATCTTAACACTTCATCACAAGCTCTTTTGTACAAGTTCACTTTGCTGCTTAGGAGATCATATGACTCCTTTATGCTCCTCACATTGTGCAGTAAGTTCTCTTTGAGCTTTTCCAATTCAGCAAGCTTTGTATCTTTTACAGCACATTCTTTGCAAGATACTAAACACTTTGTACAAGGTTTTTCAACCTCTATAATCTTTTCAACTTCAACAATTTTTCAACTTCAACTATCTTTTCAACTTCGACAATTTTTTCAACTATTTTCTCCACCACCTTTTCAATCACAGTTGGTTCTTTCTCAACTTCTACCTTCACTTCATTCTCTTCAACCTCGACCTTCTGTGTCGATTTTTCTTCAACTTTTGCTTTTTCTTCAGCAATCCTTCTTTCTTCAATTTTTGCCTTTTCTTCAGCAATCATTCTTGCTTCAATTTCTTCTTCAACAACTCTTCTTGCTTCTAATTCTCTCTTCAGTCTAGCAGCCTTTTTCTCTTTCAACATCTCGATTTTATCTGCAAAAAACAAATTAAAACTATAAGAATCCAATTGTTTTCTAGCTTTATTAATATACTCTTCCTCATCATCAGTATCTTCATCACTTCCTGAAGATTTAAAAATCGGTTGTCTTCTAGGACGATCCTTAGATTTGACTGATTCTTCTCCTGGTGTTGAGTCTTCAAAGATTCGAGCAACAAATGCTTTAGAAACTGAAGGTCGGTTAGGATCATAATTATCCCAATTAAAGCCTTCTGAAATTCTCTCATCATCTTGGTCTAACCAACCATAAGACGCTTTACCCTTTGATTCTTCAATAGTACGTGAGGGTGAAGATTGTTGTTGATATGGTTGTTGAGCAACTTGATGATAAATTGCTTTTCTATGATAATCGTTGTTCCCGAAAGGATCTTGTCTTCCGGTTGCTTCTCTGTTTGTACACTCTCGTTTAAAATGTCCTTTTTCTCGGCAACGAAAACAAGTAACCTTCGATTTGTCAAAACCTAGCTGAGATGTTGCAGCTTCACGAAGATCATCTCTTCCTGTGATCTGTTTGAACTTTTCTGCTCTTCTCAAAACACTAGCTAAACACCACTTGATGTCCATTAACTCAAGTTCCTCAGAATCAATCTGGTCATAATCCTCTTTAGTGAGCATCGGATTGCCAATTCGTCCAGCAACTAAGCTTTCATACGACTCTAACATCGTAGCAAGTGATGCCATGTGTTGCTTCGCAATATCTGGAGAGAAATTTTGACCATTTTGAATATTTAATGTAACATTGCATTGTAAAACTTGACCATTAAAGTTTGTTGAAGTTTGTGTTTGAGAACTTGGTGTTGAAAAATTTGGTTCAAAGCTTGAATAAGATGAAGAATATCCACCACTCTGAGTTGTAGTGCTAGCATTTGTTCCGGAAGTACCATCAGCACTGAAAGCAGTCTGAATCTTCGGACTCGGAGTAGTCTCAACTTTGCTTCCTCTATAGTATAGACTAACATCTTGTTGAGCACCCGGATTCTTCGTGATAGCAGTTTTCTGAACAGCCAATTCATGTTCTTCAAGCTTCTGAATGAACTTACACAAATTCATATCTTCAAATTGTCGGTTATGCTTTAAAATCAACAGATATGTTCCCCATTCATTCTGTGGTAACGCATCAGCTAGCTTATCAACCCATTCTTCATCTTCTTTCTTGATGTCCAATCTTTTCATTTCCTGGACAAGATGACAATATCTCTCGATAATCTTCCTAGTCGTCTCACCTTCAAAAGCTGTAAACATATCAAAAGATTTTTTAGTAATGCTCGTTTATTTTTATCATTTCAGCACTTCCCTTAAACTTTTTAACCAACGCTAACCAAATTGATCTAGCAGTTCCCTCATGTTGAAGCAAAACGAAAATATCTTCTTTTACCGCTTGTTGGAGAAGACTTATCATCATCTTTTCACCGGTGTATCTTAATTTTTCATTCGGTGTAAATTCACTTAATGATTTTTCATTTTCAAGATCATCTTTCAGTCTAGTGTAATCTTTCTCTAACGCAACCCATGCATCAAACTTATTAGCTTGCACCCAGTTTTCAAAACGCTCTTGCCATCCTTTAAAGTCCTCAATGTACATAAGCTTTGGAGGCTTTTGGAAAGTTCCTGTTTCATTTTCGATTCCAACAGTTTCGGCAACTGTAACTGGAGCAGTAGCAAAGGCATTGTAAAACTCGTTATCCATGATTCGGTAAAAAGTTTCACAAAATCACAATGTTCAAACGAGCTGGTCAAAGTTTCAAACGACCTGGTAGCTTATAGTTCACCCCACACGACCTGGATCACAATTTCAAACAACCTGATATACTTTCAAACGATCTGGATCAGATTCAAACGAACTGGATCAATTTCACACGACCTAGTTCACTTCGTGTGAACTGGATCACTTCGCACGAACTGGACCTAATTCTCAAACGATCAGGTTCAAACGATTTGAACTCAAATGACCTGGAACCTATTCACTTCGTGCGAACTGGTTCAAAGGTTCAAACACCTGACACCTCGTACAACCTGATTATATCTCACATGAACTAGACCTAATCTTAACCCGTGCGAACTGACTAACTTCAATCCGTGCGAACTGACAAACTTCAATCCGTGCGAATTGAACACTCCGTGCGAACTGGACTCACACCTCAAACCGTGCGAACTGGGAATATACTCAAACGACCTGACCTAATGTTCAAACGATCTGATCTGTTTTCACGCGACCTAGAACACTTCGCACGAACTGAATCACTTTGTGCGACCTGATATCGAACGATCTGGTTCAAAAGTTCATGATTTTGTCCAATTTTGATCGATTTTAGGTTGAATTAAGTTCTGGTTTCTTCAAGGATTGTTTAAAACAGTGTTCCGCGTGTTATATCAAGAAATTAGATCATTTTAACCGTGAAATCTTTCTGATTTGATGAAAACGTGTAGAAAAGTAAGAAGAAATGAGTAGAAATCAGATGTTCTTGATGAAATCAAGCTGAAATGGTAAGAACTCTTCCTCCTGAGCTCTGATACCACTTGTAGGATCGTTGAATCGATCTAATGAGTCGATCAGAAGAGTTCTAGATCAAATCAAAGGCGGAATTCAATGATTCGATCTTCATTGCAGCTTGATTAACACTAGGAATCACTTTAACCGTCTCTTGTATTGATTTGATAGTGATTACAGGTCTGGAGACACTTCGGCAGAGCTTCGCTACCGGAATCACAACTATTACAAATGAAAGACCAAGCTCACCTATATACAGTAGTCCCAGTTCGTACGAACAACCATTCACCAGGTCGTGCGACCTGGCAGTTCGTACGAACTGGATCTGCCAGTTCGTGCGAACTGGTCCATCAACTCTAACTTCCTATTTTCTAGGCTACCGAGCTCCATTCTATCCAATCTAGATACAAGACTCGATACAAGACGAAGTCGACAGACATATACACCAACAATATATATTGTTGATTGACAGTATGTTAGTAATTTTTGGAAATTTTAGTAATTTTAGAAATGTTTTATAAATAAATAGAATTTCAAATTAGTTGATTTATGTATTTATGTACATTTTTAATAAATCAATAAATCAAACAACTTTAATTGACTTAAAAAAATATTATTATAATATTAAAATAAAAAAATCATAGAGTTTCAAGATGTAGTTAAAACGACATTAGCATTTCGTCTAACACATGGTATGCACAAAACATACAGCAACAAAGCTGATAAAAATTCAAAAAAGAAACACCTTTTCTTTATTGTCCGACCATTAGTAGTGGCTGAAACTGAGACCCATAACAAAACTGAAAAAGCCTTCCTCATTATAGAAAACTATAACAACAGAATATGTGAATTGATTATAATAGGAGCTGCAAATAATACGTCAAGGGATCCACATGGATATATGAAAAGTATCTATAATGAGGTGAGAGTTGAAGAAAATCTTACAATTTCGAATGAGGGTGCAATAGAAAGACAAACTTAAGAACATAAAGGAGAATCCAACATCATTGGAGTACCACTTTTTATACATAATGTACAGCTTGTGGGTGTTAATTTTCGTATGGGTTTATGGGGAATTTTGACCCATGTAATGACTTCCAATAGTTGCCATAACGACTTGAAAAAAAACACCAAATTTCAAGATTATTTTCAAGATTTTTAATCTTTATGAAACAATAAATGAAACTATACCCGGATGAGCTATAAAGGCGTCAGCTTGGCGAGCCATCTCAGCTTTTCTTTCGTGCATATCATCAAATTTCCAACCTAAAAAGTAAACACATAATCAATTTAAATCAAACCCCCTATTTCATTTCTTAAGTGGTACAAAAATCTTAAACTTTTGAAAGTTCAAACCAATCATGAAGCAAGTAACCATAAGCAAGATCCCAGATGAATGTATTATCATCATCATCCCTTCCATGTGTACAATCCTAAAACCTAATACTACACAAGTAAAAAAAAACTAATGAAAAGAGGAACGAACCAAATAATTCCCAGTGTCCAACATGAATTCGTCTACAACAAAAGACCACCCTTTCTTAATGCCAATTTGCTCTCCAATCATTTCAATGTTTACATCAAACCTTCTTCTAGAAAGATATATATACCAAAGTATGTTCTTTTAAACATAGATCACTAACAACTTTGTTCCAATCATGAAGAAAGAATACTTGATCTTTTGATTTTTTTAACTATGACCGTATAACATCGGACATCTGCAACTTGTAACATAACATCTTTAGGCGGCCACTGTCCCATTATCGGTGGTGGGACCGCTGTTTGATGAGCACCGGGCAGATTCGATTGCATTTCTACCGCTACATTTTTAGCGGTAGCAGGCGTATGAACAACAGGATTCCCCGAGTTGTCATTCTGCAAATTGGCTACATAAAATGAAAATTATTATAATATATCGTGGATTAAAAGCGACAACAGCCAAGAGTTTAAATTACCATTTGAAGAACCATCATTCTCACTCTCAGCACTGTTAATATTCAAATCTTATAATTAGATTTGCATCATTTAAAAAGATAATAATGTGGTATATTAAATTAAAGAGTAAAATGTCATTTTGGTCCATGAGGTTTGGGCAGTTTTGCGACTTTTCGTCCAAAGGTTTGGCCAAAACTCAGGGATGAAAATGACATTTTATCTATAAAAGCGACATATTCTGAATATGTATGATGCATGCACACCTTTGGGTAGTGTTACCGTCATTCCCTGAACTTGATGCTACATTCTGGCAGACTACCATAGGCGTGCCGGGATGAGCATAAACTTCCGGCGGTGAATATAGAGCCGGATAAGGAACTGGAGCCCCGTATTATGGCATCATAGGATGTTGAAATAAATTAAATAACCATACATCAGTATAACGAAATCTAACAAACAACTAACTACAGATGATGATGATAACCTGGCCTCCCCACATGTATGGATGAGGAGTAGGAGGTGCAACGATTTGACGTAAAGAATGGCGGAGGAGCTCCGCCACCATAATACGCCTAACACGAAACGCATAAACCTCCATAAGAATCAATCTCAATGCTCATAACCAAAGAAGTATAAGCATAATCATTATATTATATTATATTATATTATATTATATTATATTATATTATATTATATTATATTATATTATATTATATTATATTATATTATATTATATTATATTATATTATATTATATTATATTATATTATATTATATTATATTATATTATATTATATTATGAAATCAAGGTTATGATCATTCACCTGCATTTAGGCTGACTAATTAGCATAGGAGGGTAGATGTGTTTCCTGAAAATTATGTAGAGGTTGTAATGATTTTGTGTGACACGATTAAAAAAATTGTAATAAAAAGAAATGGTAACGCCACCTGACTTAAAGTAGGTTTAGAATGCTTAGCAGTTGAGTTTCCATCACCAGCTCCCATGAAATCTACAGGTCAAAAGAGCAACTAACATACAAATGAACAGATCTCATAAAACTTAACCACAACACATTTATCTCATAAAATCGTTGAAACCGCTCTAATTACCAGATCCATATCATAATAAAAGGATATGAAACTTAACGTTTACAAAAAATCACACCTGTTTGACTTCTGAAAGTCCAACAACCTACTTTTGAACATTGAACTGATGTAAATTCAGTTCTCATTTACATCATATAAGAAGCAAGCACCAAAAAGTAAACAAAAATTACATATATAAGAAGAGGTCAAAAGAGCACAAGGTGCATGCCAAGGAAAAGAAGCGCATCCCAGCGCACCTTTGTGCTGAAAGTTGAAAGCCCACCTTTTAGGCGCTCACGCGCAAATGCAGGTGATTTTCCGGCCAAATTCCAGCAAAAAATGGTTTATAAAAAACCTAATTAATGCTAGAATCAACATAAGCTGGTGCCTATGTGCCTTGAGTGCCCCTTGGGCTTTATACAATATCAAACTTGATAGCTGTCATCTCTATCCAAATTAAAAAAAAACCAGAACAAAAACAGCTTAACATGCTGTATCAAATTGGAGGGTTTTATAACCGTTTCTGAAATCTGGATGAGTTTCATAACATACCCAAAGACTGGATTGGTTTAGCAATGATTTTGAAAGTAGAAATTAACCCAAAGTAAGTGTTTTTCTATTTAATGTAATTTCCAGTATTGAAATTAAAAAGGAACAGATTAATAATAATAAGTATAACAATCCCAGATAAGATATCATAAACCAAAATATATGAAATTCTCTACTACCATAAAATACATAAATCAGCATGTATATAAGAACTCAAAACAAAAAGGGCAATTATATGGTAAATTACACAATAAAATCAAGCTAAATATCAGAAAAGAAAAGATAACCAAATGCAATTGAATGAAAAGGGGTAAGATATTGCAAGAAATACCTTGTTTGGAGATTTGAATTCCACCGAGTTCAAGGAGTGAATAAGCTATTGGTTGTGTGGATTTGTATCTGCGAATAAAAGGTGAGGATACGAAGACGAAGGTGGTGAATCCATTAAATTGATGACGATATAATGATAACGTTATACACTCAAAATCAAACTATGAACAAAAATATATTACCTTCATGGAGACGATTGCATCGTGATAACCTAACAAACAAAAACAACAGATGCGAAAGAAAAAAAAAACACATCATTCGGATATTAAAAGAAATCGATGAATGTTAAATACTGAAAAAAACTTGCTGTTTAATTGAAAGTTATCGTAATCGAACCTTGATCTTGAGATTAATCTCAACAGGATTGATGGTCGGCAGTGAGGAAGGGGAGAGCGAGTGAAGTGAAACCCTAATTATTATTATTATTAACCTATAAATAAATAAGCAACTTGAATATGCATACATGTGTTGTAACATGTGCTTAGGGAGTTTTTCAAAAAAAAAAACTAGAATTTTCCTTTTTAACCCTAAAGTTTTAATCTTTAACAATTTAAGTTTAAAGTTTAATCTTTATTTCCTTTTTAACCCTAAAGTTTTAATCTTTGACATTTTAAGTTTAAAGTTTTAATCTTTGGTAATTTAACCCTTTTGATTAATTTGATTTTTCACTTCTAATTCAAAAGTTTCTATCTTATACAATTTAATCCCTTTGATTAATTTGATTTTTCACTTCTAATTCAAAAGTTTCCATCTTTTGCAATTTAACCACTTTGATTTTTTTTTACTTATGTGTGGTAATCTTGGCTTTGGGGGTTTTTCAAACAAAAAATGGTTATGCATATGGTTGTTAAAACCATGGCTTTTGGGGTTTTTTAAAAAAATTGATTTTTTTACTTTCACCCAAAAGTATTTCATGAATTACTTTTAACCCAAAACTATTTGTTTTTTTTACTTTTAACACAAAACTTTTTATCTTTTTCAATCTATCCTCACAACTTTTTACTTTCAGCTTTGGTCCTTTATAGTTTTTGTTTTCCGTAAATTTTTCGCTTTATGCTTCGTTCTAAATTTTGTGACTTAACACATCGGAACGTGCGTCTTTAGTTTAAGGTTTTTACGTTTCGTTCTAAATTTTACGAGTTAACACGACGCAACGTGCGTGTGTGGGTGAACGTTTTTACATCGTCTATTTTTTCCTGTTTGACAGGTTCAACATAACGTGTGCTTCTTAAATCGACTTAGTTATAACTAAAGAATCCCCGCCGCATTGCGGCGGGTCGTAATTCTAGTTTTTGTTATGTAATAACATCTCATACGGGTTATAAGGCATTTATACATATCCATTGACCCATATTTGCTAAACGGGTCCTCTTCTTAGGGATTGGATTTGGTTTTGGTTTTGGTTTCTGTAAAAATGCTGAATAATGCCATGTGGCATACATAGCTTAAGAAAAATGCCATGTATGATGTAGTTGCTAGAAAAATTCCATATGGCATCATAGGTATGTCTTTTATTAGGTAGAACAGATATATAGAGAGAACTTGAATATATTAATTAATTATCATTAATTGTATCCTTTTCTAGAAAAAAAAATAAAATAAACAACTTTGATAAACTGTACTGAATATAATTTCTTAAATGAATGTTTTGAATGGTGGTATTATATAAATGGTCAATTTGAAAGGTTGTGCATTTTACTTAAACATGTCACCAAAAGGACCACTACTCATTACACCCGCTAAACCATTTTCTATGTAGGTTTTATTTGAGAAGAAATTTTTATTTGAGAAGAAATTTAAGTCTGTATTCTAAGGAAGGTTTATTTGAGAAGAAATTTTTAATCAATTAGTCTTTGATTTGTTTTAGGATGTAAGTCTGTATTTTAGGGAAGGTTTATTTGAGAATAAATTTTTATTAAGAAGAAAAAGAACAAATGATACAATAACAAAATATTAAATAGTTTTTAAATATCTCATTAATTATCATGCTCCACACAAATTGATTAGTCATAAAGATTATCATCCTCCACACAATTTTTTTTTGCCTACACAAATCAAAAGTCATCCTACACATTTCAAATTATTCCTACACATATTGAAATTAACTTACACAACTTGTAATTTATCATATACACCTCGTAGGTTATCCTACAATCTAAGTTATTTTATTTTATATTTTTGAAAAAAATGTATATTTTGAAGATAAGTTACAAATTTTAGTGTAATTAGCTATTAAAAAGGAAGACTAAAAATTAATGATCAATGTAGGTTTACCAATGTACCCTTATAGTAAAATTAAATACTTATATTAAATAAAGTAAAATGAAACATACTTATTGATTGAATTTTTTTCTTTTTTTTTTTCTTAAAAAATCCTCTCATTTAAACTCTACAATGTATTTTAATTGCCTTAAATATAGAGAGAACTTGAATATATTAATTAATTATCATTAATTGTATCCTTTTCTAGAAGAAAGAGATAAAAGAAACAACTTTGATCAACTGTACTATACTGAGTATAATTTCTTAAATGGATGTTTTGAATGGTGGTATTATACTATTATATGAATGGTCAATTTGAAAGGTTGTGCATTTTACTTAAACGTGTCACCAAAAGGACCACTACTCATTACACCCGTTAACTCATTTTTTAGGAAATGTTTATTTGAGAAGAAATTTAAGTCTGTATTCTAAGGAAAGTTTATTTGAGAAGAAATTTTTAATCAATTATTCTTTGATTTGTTTTAGGACGTAAGTCTGTATTATAGGGAATGTTTACTTGAGAATAAATTTTTATTAAGAAGAAAAAGAACAAATGGTACAATAATAAAATATTAAATAGTTTTTACTTATCTCATTTATTATCATCTTTACCTACTTGATTAGTCATAAAGATTATCATCCTCTACACAAATTATTTTTGCCTAGACACATCAAAAGTCATCCTACACATTTCAAATTATTCCTACACATATTGAAATTTATCTTACACAACTCGTAATTTATCATATACACCTCATACGTTATCCTACACTCTAAGTTATTTTATTTTATATTTTTGAAAAAAATATATATTTTGAAGATAAGTTACAAATTTAAATGTAATTAGCTATTAAAAAGGAAGACTAAAAATTATGATCTATGTAGGTTTACCATTGTACCCTTATAGTAAAACTAAATACTTATATTAAATAAAGTAAAATGAAACATACTTATTGATTGAGATTTTTTCTCTTTTTTTTCGTAAAAAATCTTCTTATTTAAACTCTACAATGTATTTTAATTTCCTTATATATAGAGAGAACTTGAATATATTAATTAATTATCATTAGTTGTATCCTTTTCTAGAAGAAAGAGATAAAAGAAACAACTTTGATCTGTACTGAATATAATTTTTTAAATGCATGTTTTAAATGGTGGTATTATATCGTCAATTTGAAAGGTTGTGCATTTTACTTAAACGTGTCACCAAAAGGACCACTACTCATTACACCCGCTAACCTATTTTCTAGGGAAGATTTATTGAGAAGAAATTTTTATTTGAGAAGAAATTTAAGTCTGTATTCTAAGGAAGATTTATTTGAGAATAAATTTTTAATCAATTAGTCTTTGATTTGTTTTAGGATGTAAGTCTGTATTCTAGGGAAGGTTTATTTGAGAATAAATTTTTATTAAGAAGAAAAATAACAAATGGTACAATAATAAAATATTAAATAGTGTTTTACTTATCTCATTTATTATCATCCTCCACACAAATTGATTAGTCATAAAGATTATCATCCTCCACACAAATTTTTTTTGCCTACACTAATCCAAAGTCATCCTACACATTTCAAATTATTCCTACACATATTAAAATTTATCTTAAACAACTCGTAATTTATCATATACATCTCGTAGGTTATCCTACACTCTAAGTTATTTTATTTTATATTTTTGAAAAATGTATATTTTGAAGATAAATTTTAATGTAATTAGCTATTAAAAAGGAAGATTAAAAATTAATGATTTATGTAGGTTTACCAATGTACCCTTATAGTAAAACTAAATACTTATATTAAATAAAGTAAAATAAAACATACTTATATTGAATTTTTTTTTCTTTTTTTTTCTTAATAAATCCTCTCATTTAAACACTACAATGTGTTTTAATTACCTTATATATAGAGAGAACTTGAATATATTAATTAATTATCATTAATTGTATCATTTTCTAGAAGAAAGAAATAAAAGAAACAACTTTGATCAACTATATTGTACTGAATATAATTTCTTAAATGAATGTTTTGAGTGGTGGTATTATAGGAATGGCCAATTTGAAAGGTTGTGCATTACTGCATTTTACCTAAACGTGTCACCAAATGGACCACTACTCATTACACCCGCTAACCCATTTTCTAGAGAATGTTTATTTGAGAAGAAATTTTTATTTGAGAAGAAATTTAAGTCTGTATTCTAATGAATGTTTATTTGAGAAGAAATTTTTAATCAATTAGTCTTTGATTTGTTTTAGGATGTAAGTCTGTATTCTAGGAAAGGTTTATTTGAGAATAATTTTTTATTAAGAAGAAAAAGAACAAATGGTACAATAATAAAATATTAAATAGTTTTTTATTTATCTCATTTATTATCATCTTTGCTAATTGATTAGTCATAAAGATTATCATCCTCCACACAAATCTTTTTTGCCTACACACATCAAAAGTTATCCTACATATTTCAAATTATTCCTACACATATTGAAATTTATCTTACACAACTCGTAATTTATCATATACACCTCGTATGTTATCCTACACTATAAGTTATTTTATTTTATATTTTTGAAAAAAATGTATATATTGAAGATAAGTTATAAATTTTAATGTAATTAGCTATTAAAAAGGAAGACTAAAAATTAATGATCTATGTAGGTTACCAATGTACCCTTATAGTAAAATTAAATAATTATATTAAATAAAGTAAAATGAAACATATTTATAGATTGGATTTTTTTCTTTTTTTCCTTAAAAAATCTTCTCATTTAAACTCTACAGTGTATTTTAATTGCCTTATAATATATACAGAGAACTTGAATATATTAACTAATTATACATATTAAACCAAAGAACTTGAATATATTAACTAATTATATTATACATATTAAACCAAAGTTCCCATGAACAGTACACATATTTTTTTATAATATTTTTTATATTTTTGATTATTTGATTATTTTATTACTTAAATGATTTCATTAATTAACTCTATAATATGTATGAAATTTGGTAAACAGTAGTTCACCTGGTTTAGGCCAAATTAAATTACGATTTTTTTCCCGCGTTAAAATTACGATTTTGCTATCAGTTTAAAATTACGTTTTTACCTCCAGTTAAAAATAAAATTATGCTTTTGCCCTAGTTAAAAATTACAATTTTGCCCTCGATTCAAAATTACGATTTTGTCCCGTTTAAATTTACAGTTGCGCCATTAGTTTTGTTTTGTTTTGTTCCTCCCAGCTAAATTACCATTTTCCCTCAATTTAAATTTACATTTTTTGTTATCGTTTTTGTTTGCTTTTCAAGTAAAATTACGATTTTGCCCCCAGTGTATAACTTCAGACACAAGATTGGGGAATAGTGTCAGGAAACTGCCTGACAGTCCCCCACTGGCCCAACCAATTTACGATTTTATCCCCGCTTTAAAATTACGATTTTGCCATCAGTTCAAAATTACTTTTACCTTCAGTTCAAAATAAAATTATGCTTTCGCCCGCAACTAAAAATTACCATTTTGCCCTCGATTCAAAATTACGATTTTGACCCGTTTAAATTTACAGTTTTGCCATTAGTTTTGTTTTTTCCCCACCCACCCAAATTACAATTTTGCCCTCAATCTAAATTTACATTTTTGTCATCGTTTCCTTTGCTTTTCCAGTCAAATTACGATTTTGACCCCAGTGTAAAATTACAGTAATGCCATCGTTTTAGTTTTTTTTTTTTACAAAACTATAGTAGTGTTTTATTTTAATTGTTTGACTCGGTGTGATTTTTATTTTTCACCAGTTTAAAATTATTGTTTTTCTATCGTTTTTGTTTTTCTTAAGCAAAAGTATGATAGTGTTTTAATTTAATTGGTTGACTCAATGTAATTTTTTCTGAGATCGTGTTATGAGTTAAATGTAAAAGTAATCGAAACACAAATAGACATGTTATAAGAGAGAAATATTCGGCTTAGTGCCCCGCAATGCGGGCAGGGCAAAATCTAGTCTATCTAATAAATAAAATAATATGTTTTATAATAACAACAACAACAACCATACCCAGTAAATCCCACAAATAGCAAAGCTACTTATAGGGTTTGGGGAGGGTGGGATGTAGGCAGACCTTGCATCTATCCCACAAATCCCACAAATATGTTTTATAATAACAATAGTATTTATAGTCAATGTTTTTCTAATTGAACTTATTCAACACTTGTTGAATATTACTAGTTATCATTAATTGTATCCTTTTCTAGAAGAAAGAGATAAAAGAAACAACTTTCTGAAAATAATTTCTTAAATTTGTTGCAGGTGGTTCATACTAATAGTGGCAGACTTTACAGCATATTTTGTTGTTATAGGGGTATGATAGTTCTTGCTCGTTTGACATTTGTACTTAAGAGTTTATTGTACAACAATCAGTTAAATTAATTATGTTTATTTCTACCCATTACCTTGAGGTCTAGTATTATTGTGTCTCTCCTCTATCACGGATGATTTAAATTTTATAACTTGCATGTATAGGTGTATTTTGTTGTAGATTATTGTAACACAAAATAGTATACATTTTTACGCATAGTCACATAGATTATTTCCTAATACAGAATTTAAGTGTCAGCATAACACTTCATTGGCTTAAACCAGTGGTTTTAGCTCTGATACCACCTTCTGTCGCAACCCCCGACCCCTGCCCGGGAGCGGGTGCCGCCAGCCAGTCAGATGATATCGGCGTTTATTAATTTGGCAGCGGAATACATCAGGACTGTAGTTAGAAAATATTTTTATCAGAGTTAAACACCAACTTTTATAATAATAAATGGGATAAAACTCAAGTTTCCATTACAATACACTTTATAGGGATAACCCTAGTTTATTGAAAATAAAACTCCTTTTTATTTAGGTAACTTTTATAGCCACTTTTCCAAGCCTTCAGTGGTCTCCAGCTGGCTTCTATGGCTTTCACATTTTGTTACCTGAAACGCGTTTTAAAAATATTTTATCAGCAAGAAATACTGGCGAGTGCATCCCAGTTTAATCAAAACTGTTTTATACTTACAGTATTGAGGGCATCCGCAATTACATTTGTTTATGTCTACTCAATTACTCATTCAGTACTGTCAACACCTGACTTGTGGGTCATATTACTCATTGGCTACCTATTTGTCCAATGGTAACGTCTTTCACATTTTGTATGCAAAACCCCAACATACCGGCAGTAATTGTAGAATCACAAATACTCAATTACTGTTAATTGTTTATTTCAAACATTTGAGATTTTGGTAAAGCATTTTGACTCATGAAGTAATTTACAAAAAGGTGGCAAAAAGCAGATGTACTCACATTGTTTACTTAGGTAAAACTAAAGCTTCCTGGTGAATCTCCTGGCTATTATCTATTAAAATTAAACAATGCACAAGTGTTAGTAAAATAACCCAAATTATATTACCGTACAACTCGAGACAGAACTCCAATGACTGAGTCAGGCAGAGCCTTGACATGCATTACGGAGTCCTAGATCAATCGGGTGTAACACGAGACATAAGTCCAACGACTGAGTCAGGCAGAGCCTTGACATGCGTTACGGAGCCCTAGATCGATCGTGTAGGGTAACAATTAGGGTTATAATACTTACAACGAGGCAGAGCTTTGCTTTATATAGGTATAATATCCCGAGTATAACAGCTAACAGAAAGTAGAGAGAGAATTCAGAAAATGAACGATGAGAAATGAGGTCGAAACCTCAATTTATAGGCCTGACGAGGGGTTTCTCGCGCCCCGCGAGAGATATAGGGCTGGCCTTCGCGGCCCGCGAGAGACTGCGTGTCATTTATAGCTTTGGCCAGTCAGCGTGTAGGGTCGTTGAGTCATCAGACACGTGGCGCAATGCCTTGTCCGGCAATCCAAGGTCCTCGCGCCCCGCAACAGACTCCGGTGTCTGGGTCGCGGCCCACGAGTGAAGGTATTTTTTTTAGTTTTATTTGATTTTTATAAATATTAAAGTATTCTAGGCTCGTTATTTGCATACGAGGTATATAAGGAACATTTTAGGGTCACGTTAAAGATTCTAGGAGGGTTGTTATATGCACCCAGCTTAGTTGCACAAAGTATCCATTAATTAAGTTTCTTTCCTCCACCAACCACAATCTGTAACATAAAAAAGAAACATAAACCCACTTTGTTCAAAGCACATACCTACACTACTATGAAAAAGAAATAAAATATTTTTTCACCAACGTTAAAATTAGCATGGTTCCATTTGAAGCACATCTTGTAGCATAATATACTATCTTTTTAAAATATTTGAAATATTTAAAGTACGGGTGTTGATGGTCAAGCCGCTGGTCTAGACGTAAAACTTGGGCCAAACAACCCAAACCAGTAATAATAGTTTTGTGAAAGTAAGATACAAAAGATACTACTATTGTAAAAAGAAGTGATTCATATCAACCCAATCAAAATCCAAAGCAACATAATAAACTTATAAGCACCTTCTTGATGATATCATAAACATCATCTGCAATCGGGGAGCCTTCTTCCCAGATCTCTAAGCAAAATTGTTTAAATAATTGGTACTTAATATATCTACCATCCGACACTCTTATCCCTTAGAAAGGTTATTGCATGTGAAGTCGATAATATCAATTGTTTAATTTTGGCCTTACTACTCTGGCTTCCGTTCTGAAACCCATCCTTAATTACATTATATATCAAGGTTAGAAGTAGCTAGTATATCAGCTAAGATTAAGGAGGGAAGATTGAGATGGTTTGGGCATGTGAAGAGGAGGCAGACAATAGAGCCAGTTAGAGTAGTTGAAACTCTCGTGGTGGAGGGGAGGAGGAGTAGGGGCAGACCCAAAATCACTTGAGATGAGCGGATTAGGCAGGATTTGCAAAAATTGCACCTCTCTGAGAACATGGTCCATGATAGGAGCTCGTGGAGACGGAGGATTAAGGTTAAAGATTTCTAGGAGAGGGTTCAATTGTGCTTTTAGGGGTAGTGTATAGTAGTAGATATGTTTATATTTGTATAGGCTGTTTGTGTTGTTATATTTGTCTTGTTTACCATGCACTCTTTTACCACTCATGTTATATTGGTAGCTTCATACACACACACACACACATACACCTCATGTTCTATATTTTTTCCTCTTTCTTTCCTGGGTGTTTTGGAGCCGAGGGTCTCACTGGAAGCAGCTTCTCTATCCCTAGGGATAGGGGTAAGGTGTGCCTACATCCCACCCTCCCCAGACCCTGCCAATAGCTCTGCTATTTGTGGGATTTTACTGGGTATGATTGATTGATTGATTGATTGATCTTTATATGGTTAACACTATGAACTACAAAAAAGGTCAAAATAGTTAGATATGATAAAATGTTGTTTTGGTAGACGCAAAGAAATGGATAACTAAATAGGAAAAATCAAGTGCAAAATCTCGATAAAGTCCACTAATTAAATGAAGTGAAAGGGTTAATTAGCACCAGGTAGTGTCTTCGGTTACTTATAATATAGGATTGAAGTGATTTTTCTTTACTTAACTATCTCGTAAATAGCGACAACAGATGGATTTTTCCAACACATATAAAAATCTACCTGGATAGAAATTAGCTATATTTTTTTTCAAATATACCAACAAAATTTACCAAACTATATAGAATTCCTACACATGAACATTAGCCTACACAAACTATTAAGATGAGATGGAATACATCTAATATTGTCCTACACGGACTATTTAGATGAATTGGAGAAAAATAAAACACCAACAAAAAATTGGACGAATACAAATTCACCAAATCGCACAAATACACAAATCGAATTTTGTTCAAAACGGTTCATACACAGTAAGTAACCGACAATTAAACAAAAGTACCTGGTACCTGACTGTAACACCCTAGTTATTATTTTACTAGTTTTCGTATAATTAACGAAAATAAACATGTAATTAAGATTACATATGCATTGGAAATTTCGGGTTTATTTAAAACTTTTTACAATTTAAAAAGTTAACAACATATCATGTGTACATTCGTCGTTTAACATAAAAAACGATGCATAGTGCGGAAGCTTATTTCATGGTCGTGTTCGGTTCTTGCTCGTCGCTTGATCTTCATCCGGGCACTCTTGGTGATCACCTATGATCAAAAACACAACACAAGTTAGTTTTGATCAAGTCTAAACAATTACAAGCAAGTTCCATGGATTAACAAATGAAAAAAAATAAAATTCTTCGGGCTGAAGGCGTCGCGTAGCGCCACAGGGGCTCGCGCTACGCGAGGCCCTTAATTTCACAGCCTCCTTTGTTTTCTGATGCTGCAGATTCCCAGCACGTCCTGATTTCACGGAAACGGCCATAACTTCTTCGTTATTGATCCGTTTTACCCGATTCTTTTTCCTACGCGTCCGTAATTTAATTCTCCATCTTATGGAGTTAAGATCCAACATCCATCATAATAAAATTTCAGACTTTTAGGTCTTCGGCTTATCGCTCTTTTACCCAATTTTGACCCGTTTATGCATTTTATCACACCAACTTGTTTATTTGATCTTTAAACTCATGAAGTTCATTATATCAATATCTTCTATCATATTACTCTCAAATCACGGGTTTCTTACATAATAAAAACCCGTTTACGCTTAAATGCTTATTTTGACCCATGAAGAGTATTTAAGCACTTTTAGGCTCAAAATCGCTTTCTTTCTATTCTAGCATTGTAACCTATATTTCTTATCTAGTATCCTTCCATCACAACTAATTTTGTGTTGGATTTAAAGTAGATATCTATGTGTTCCGAATTTTACCCCTTGGAATATCATTTTACGGCAAAGACTCATATGGAGTCTTTCGGCCCAAGAATTACATCTTTCACTACTCATACTCGTTCTAAGCTTTTGTTTAATCATAAGACTCGTTTCTAAACAACCTCTAAGGGTTGTTTGTTCAATTTAGCCTACAAGGGCGTTTTGGTCGATTTTGGTCCTTCTTTTACAATGAAGGACTCTCACCAAGTATTCGACCAAAATATCACTTTTAACTACAACATAAATATGCGTACCTGGCTCGGATCAACAAATAGACCCGATTTATACCTCCCTTTTTTTTATCACATTTTCTATGGCGACGGAAGTATCCGAATCGCTAATCTCTCCTGTTAACACAAGACTTGACAACCACATCAGTCGATACAGTCAAATGGTGTTATCACGCCATTTGACCCGTTTGGCCTATATGACCAAGCATCTTCATAAGTAGCAAAACATGGTTAATAATTACCAATTTGCTCATCCGACCCATTTCGGATTTTTGCCATTAGACCCCTTTTTAACTACCATTTACTTTAGTCGGTACTTGACTAAATTTCCATCTCTACTTATTTTCTCGTTATTGGTGGCACTTTAAAGTGATCTTAACGAAAACTCATTAGTTATTAGTCATTACATGACTAATTTACCATTTATCCCTTTTTCCATAACTCATGATTTCTTACCAATTTCTCTCGTTCCGACTCTCATTGAATCATGTCGGAACATTCTATACCAACCACTTAGTAGCATTTAAATACAATACTTGCAATCATGTAATTTTGTACATAATGTAAAAGGGCGTAAGCTTTACTTACATCGCATCCGAACTACGCTTTTCCTTTCCTTCTTGATTCGTTTGACCCGCTCCCTCATCAAGCTTCCACCTAGCTTGTTACGCGTCAAACTATCATCATCGTTTTCAAGGTGGTTAGTTTAATCATAATTTAATACGATTATTCCACCTTACGCATTTCATATCAAAAATGACCATTTATCGTATTATAGGTCAGTTTGACTTTTTAAAAGTCAAATGCCCATTAGTATACTAATTGCATATTCGAGTTCATCAACTAGTTTTAGCATTCTTTAATTACCCGGTAGGCGTTATATTTAGACCACCGTTTTAACCAAAGTTCTAACCACGTTTATCACATTTAGAACTCTTTTTAATCACATTTTGCATAATAGCCAAAACATCACAATTAGGTGCTTTAACTACAAAATTCTAGTTTCGAGCCTTCTTTGAGGCATTTCAACAAACACTTTAAGGGCAGAATTTTACATGTTTATTTATCAAGTCTCTAGCTTATCTCTTAGCCCTAATTTCACATAAATCAACCTTCTTACAAGGTTGATAACTTCAAATTTTCTGGAATCACATCAAAATTGTCAAATTACACTAGGTTAACAATCTATTTCCTAGTGTTCATCACAATCTACATAACCCACTAATCACCTACAATGGTGTTTATGGATTCTACTAGATTTTCACATGAATTCAACTTGTATTTGTCTAGGGTTTGTCCCTAGACACTATAGTTGTTCCTAAATCATCATAAAACAAACATGCAACATCAATATTCAGATTTCCCAATTTCATGAGAATTTCAAACAGAGAATTAACACCAAATTTTACATACCTTGTAACCCCCTCGTGATGAGGATCACTAATCTATGCTCAATTTTTTATTCGGGCTTGATTTGCCCCTTCAATTTGATGAATTTCTGTGTTTTAGGGTTGAAGCTTGGGACCTCCTCCTTGTCTGGTTGAAATCGCAGAACACACACCACGTATGTGTGTGTTTTATGTTTACTACTTTATTTAATTGAAACTTTAATTCAATTGTCCATGTCTAGTCCCTTCACTTTACACAAGTTATTTAAAGGGTATCTTAACCACATTAGTTCTATTTTGTCAAGACATTAACTAACTAGGTTAATACTCCTAGTTACTTGGTGGGTCCCGGGAGTTATAATCCGTTTTATTTTAAGTCCCATTAACTCGGGCTCTTATAAAACTCGATTCCTTAAAACGTTGCTTTGCTTGTATTTAATATTAGGATTTCTTATTTAATTCCAAATATTTACCGGGTTATTTTTACTACTAACGGTACTTTACCCGTCTTTTAGTATTAACGGAGTTTGATTACCAAATCCGTTTTCGGGGTGTTACAAGTCTACCCCCCTTAGAGAGGTTTCGTCCTCGAAACCTTTTATTACATAATTCATTGAGTTTAAACTCAATGTATTTGAGCCAAGAAGTCTTTTAATCAATATCTATACCTTTTTTTTTAACCAATCGTTAGTATTACCGAAAAGTACGATAACATCTTTTTGGTTACTAATTGTCTACATATCTCATGTGACATAGTGTAACTTCGTAATAACATAATCTCGTTCTTCCACTAGTTTAGTTAACTTAGCGATATCCATCGCTTTCATATACTATCGAATTCTTTATGAATCCGTTACTTTGACCCGTTTAAGGGTCTTTAGTGAAATATTTCACTTTTAGCAATAATTTCTTTTGTTTTCAGATTTATCTATTCGGTTCAGTTATACCGAATCCACCGCTTACACGCAAACCAATTTTTTTTTATTGATTTGAATTACTGGCCTTAACTGGTCTTACTAACTAGACTTATTAGTCCCGTTACGTTATGCCCATTGCTTAGGCTATAATGTGATTATAATTCACATTACTTTTTTTGACTGCGATCGTGTCATATCACGTTTAATTTATATCAATCTTTTATTTTGAAAATATCACTTTTCGAATATATCATCTTGCGCCTATAAGTATCAAAACTTGAATCTTTCAGGCTTACTATTCAAGTTCCTATCAGGATTTATATTTGTAAAAACGTTATCTCTTACTAAAACCGAAGTTTTAGTTTTAGGATCTTTTCCTTAACTTGTGTCAATTATCCATACCGGGATATTGACAGTCCATAATTTAATCTTTTACAGTCTTAGTTTTATGCGGGAATTCTTAACTGATTCCCTCGCTTTATCTAATTTAACCCGTAGGTTTTATCACTTAGCCTCATGGGCTATTTTGATTAGACTTCCACCTCCTTAGGGCGAAATCCTTATAATTTCTTTCTAATCATGACCCGTGGGTCGTTTTAGTCTCATAGACCTTTCATAATCTCTTCGCTTTAACCCATTCAATTAACTTAAATACTAACTTTACCTCCCGTTATCTTTTACGCGGGGAGTTATAACCAGTTTTTCTTGTTTCACACTATTACCCATAGGTTATGATGATCCCGTAGATCATTCTGTTTACTCGTGTCTTTATTAAAAATATATATTTGGTGTCAAAGCACTCTTTTTATGTTTGAAAACCATTTGTTTTCACGCTTGAAATCCATTAGCTTTTGACTGTAGTTCGTATCTACAATCGTTTTCTTTTGGATAATTCTTCTGACTCTATGACTTCTCATGTTAATTAAGCATCGGTTTGTCTCAAGCTTACAGTTATCCGGCTTGCGCTTACTTATGCCATTAAGCATTATACTTTAATCAACCAGTTCAACCTCAAAATAGTTGAATATTATTATCAAAATTTCTGTTTACGAAATTTTATGGTCTTTTAGTCATAACTCATAATCCGAGTCTTTTGACTTTAAATTCATGTTCCCGTTTCTCGGTTTACGCATGTGTTTAAATCCTTACCCATCAACCGGGTACTTTACCGAAGTCATTATTAGTGCAAGCATTCCGGTATACATCAAGTTTTCGTTGTAATTTGTTTGGTTGTCTTAGCGGAAGCCATCACTTTTATTCAACCAAACCTTTATTCTTATTTGACCATCCTTGACAGTCTTATAGACTATGAATGATGATTATCATCATCATCATTTCTTTACTACGACCAAAGTCAACGACTTTGATCGTCTTTCTCGCGTGGGCAATACCTTTGTTTCTATGACCCCGCGGGTCATTTATACTTTGGTTTTACAATGCCCTTTTTGTCTACCATGGTTTTTGATCGTTTTTCCCATGTGGGCAATACCTTTGTTTCTATGACCCCGCGGGTCATTTATACTTTGGTTTTACAATGCCCTTTTTGTCTACCATGGTTGTTTCGTCAAAAATGACTTATGTCACGAATTTCCTTGGGTCTTTTATTTCTATGTGCGCCATACATCGTTTTTATGGTTCCCGCGGAAACCATTTATACGAGTATGCCCATAAGATTTCTTGACCCTAAGGATCCTTTAAATTTTCATTCATCTTGACCTTACTACATCGGACATAACTGCGCTCATTATAAGAAGCTCATGCTATCATGTGTTCACTACTTACTTGGCCAGAGTAAGCGATCAACACATGGTACGCGTGACCTTATTATAATTACCACATCACGTCCCATGTAAGTAACTCCTCAATTTATTTCCATGTTTATGGTTTCATTTGGTAAAACTTTATTTAATTGTTAGTTAACAATTATTAGTTTTAGTCGTTTATCCTTGAACATGTAAAATGTCCCTTTTTATAAACATTTATTCACATTTATTGATGTGATCACTACTTTTCTCAATAGGATTTATATTGAGAATACTTACTTGGATGATCACTCTCGTCCAAGTTTCTATATAAACAAGTCTTGTTATTCATTTGTTATTCATCATTGTGAATAACACATTTCCTATTAAATTTCTCTTGGAAATCGGGTTTTCCAAGTTCTATCATATGTGTATGCAACCGTTATTACTTACGTGTTTGTTGCATATAACGACTCGTGCGATTAAATTTAAAAGTGTGCACCTGGTAATGCTTGCCCTAACGGGCTTCTCTTGTCATTAGTCTTGTTCGCGACCGTTACGCGATTTAGGTCCTTGATGAGTATGCTCTTCCTGTCATACCTCGGACCGTTCCATCATCATATCCATAATTCGTTCACTCCCGTCATCTTCAGACACGAGTGTCCTTCAATTAAAACATTCACAAGAGTTAGTAATGTCAACTTCAATAATCGCCCGTATTATAATACAAGGCTTTTTTTTCTACTATACGCGTCAACGCGCGTATTTTCGTCAACCATATCCATCATTTTAATTGGGGTAACGTGTACCACACGATAGCCCTATGTGTTATTTACAACACTTTAGCATACTAAACTATTAACGTACTTGTACTTACCGGATTTGCGATCAAGCCTCGAACCGAACACTTTACCCTTTAACCTTGGGCTCTGATTACCAACTTGTAACACCCTAGTTATTATTTTACTAGTTTTCGTATAATTAACGAAAATAAACATGTAATTAAGATTACATATGCATTGGAAATTTCGGGTTTATTTAAAACTTTTTACAATTTAAAAAGTTAACAACATATCATGTGTACATTCGTCGTTTAACATAACAACGATGCATAGTGCGGAAGCTTATTTCATGGTCGTGTTCGGTTCTTGCTCGTCGCTTGATCTTCATCCGGGCACTCTTGGTGATCACCTATGATCAAAAACACAACACAAGTTAGTTTTGATCAAGTCTAAACAATTACAAGCAAGTTCCATGGATTAACAAATGAAAAAAAATAAATTCTTCGGGCTGAAGGCGTCGCGTAGCGCCACAGGGGCTCGCGCTACGCGAGGCCCTTAATTTCACAGCCTCCTTTGTTTTCTGATGCTGCAGATTCCCAGCACGTCCTGATTTCACGGAAACGGCCATAACTTCTTCGTTATTGATCCGTTTTACCCGATTCTTTTTCCTACGCGTCCGTAATTTAATTCTCCATCTTATGGAGTTAAGATCCAACATCCATCATAATAAAATTTCAGACTTTTAGGTCTTCGGCTTATCGCTCTTTTACCCAATTTTGACCCGTTTATGCATTTTATCACACCAACTTGTTTATTTGATCTTTAAACTCATGAAGTTCATTATATCAATATCTTCTATCATATTACTCTCAAATCACGGGTTTCTTACATAATAAAAACCCGTTTACGCTTAAATGCTTATTTTGACCCATGAAGAGTATTTAAGCACTTTTAGGCTCAAAATCGCTTTCTTTCTATTCTAGCATTGTAACCTATATTTCTTATCTAGTATCCTTCCATCACAACTAATTGTGTGTTGGATTTAAAGTAGATATCTATGTGTTCCGAATTTTACCCCTTGGAATATCATTTTACGGCAAAGACTCATATGGAGTCTTTCGGCCCAAGAATTACATCTTTCACTACTCATACTCGTTCTAAGCTTTTGTTTAATCATAAGACTCGTTTCTAAACAACCTCTAAGGGTTGTTTGTTCAATTTAGCCTACAAGGGCGTTTTGGTTGATTTTGGTCCTTCTTTTACAATGAAGGACTCTCACCAAGTATTCGACCAAAATATCACTTTTAACTACAACATAAATATGCGTACCTGGCTCGGATCAACAAATAGACCCGATTTATACCTCCCTTTTTTATCACATTTTCTATGGCGACGGAAGTATCCGAATCGCTAATCTCTCCTGTTAACACAAGACTTGACAACCACATCAGTCGATACAGTCAAATGGTGTTATCACGCCATTTGACCCGTTTGGCCTATATGACCAAGCATCTTCATAAGTAGCAAAACATGGTTAATAATTACCAATTTGCTCATCCGACCCATTTCGGATTTTTGCCATTAGACCCCTTTTTAACTACCATTTACTTTAGTCGGTACTTGACTAAATTTCCATCTCTACTTATTTTCTCGTTATTGGTGGCACTTTAAAGTGATCTTAACGAAAACTCATTAGTTATTAGTCATTACATGACTAATTTACCATTTATCCCTTTTTCCATAACTCATGATTTCTTACCAATTTCTCTCGTTCCGACTCTCATTGAATCATGTCGGAACATTCTATACCAACCACTTAGTAGCATTTAAATACAATACTTGCAATCATGTAATTTTGTACATAATGTAAAAGGGCGTAAGCTTTACTTACATCGCATCCGAACTACGCTTTTCCTTTCCTTCTTGATTCGTTTGACCCGCTCCCTCATCAAGCTTCCACCTAGCTTGTTACGCGTCAAACTATCATCATCGTTTTCAAGGTGGTTAGTTTAATCATAATTTAATACGATTATTCCACCTTACGCATTTCATATCAAAAATGACCATTTATCGTATTATAGGTCAGTTTGACTTTTTAAAAGTCAAATGCCCATTAGTATACTAATTGCATATTCGAGTTCATCAACTAGTTTTAGCATTCTTTAATTACCCGGTAGGCGTTATATTTAGACCACCGTTTTAACCAAAGTTCTAACCACGTTTATCACATTTAGAACTCTTTTTAATCACATTTTGCATAATAGCCAAAACATCACAATTAGGTGCTTTAACTACAAAATTCTAGTTTCGAGCCTTCTTTGAGGCATTTCAACAAACACTTTAAGGGCAGAATTTTACATGTTTATTTATCAAGTCTCTAGCTTATCTCTTAGCCCTAATTTCACATAAATCAACCTTCTTACAAGGTTGATAACTTCAAATTTTCTGGAATCACATCAAAATTGTCAAATTACACTAGGTTAACAATCTATTTCCTAGTGTTCATCACAATCTACATAACCCACTAATCACCTACAATGGTGTTTATGGATTCTACTAGATTTTCACATGAATTCAACTTGTATTTGTCTAGGGTTTGTCCCTAGACACTATAGTTGTTCCTAAATCATCATAAAACAAACATGCAACATCAATATTCAGATTTCCCAATTTCATGAGAATTTCAAACAGAGAATTAACACCAAATTTTACATACCTTGTAACCCCCTCGTGATGAGGATCACTAATATATGCTCAATTTTTTATTCGGGCTTGATTTGCCCCTTCAATTTGATGAATTTCTGTGTTTTAGGGTTGAAGCTTGGGACCTCCTCCTTGTCTGGTTGAAATCGCAGAACACACACCACGTATGTGTGTGTTTTGTGTTTACTACTTTATTTAATTGAAACTATAATTCAATTGTCCATGTCTAGTCCCTTCACTTTACACAAGTTATTTAAAGGGTATCTTAACCACATTAGTTCTATTTTGTCAAGACATTAACTAACTAGGTTAATACTCCTAGTTACTTGGTGGGTCCCGGGAGTTATAATCCGTTTTATTTTAAGTCCCATTAACTCGGGCTCTTATAAAACTCGATTCCTTAAAACGTTGCTTTGCTTGTATTTAATATTAGGATTTCTTATTTAATTCCAAATATTTACCGGGTTATTTTTACTACTAACGGTACTTTACCCGTCTTTTAGTATTAACGGAGTTTGATTACCAAATCCGTTTTCGGGGTGTTACACTGACCTTAGGGTTACCTCTGATGTTATGAACCTATTACATCAGCCGAACGCGACGCCACACCAACAAAAGCAAACATAGATCTAATTGACAAAACAAAGCACCGATCACAATAGTCAGAGCAGCATCACATACTCGTTAGATGAGTATATATACCAAACTAATTCACAAATCGAGCACAAATTCTAATACTTAAACGAAAAAATCGAACCTTATAAAGAACGCGATGGACGATCACCAGAGGCATTTCCGTAATTCCTAATCTCCTGCAGGCAACTCCTCCATCTCCTCCCTCCACGCCTCTGGCTGGCCATATTACAGCATCTGTGACTCACACTGGTCTTTTAGGCTTGGGAATCCACCAGAATGTCAAGGGAACCCAGAAGCCACAACCGTCACAGTCGCCGTCAACCACCACCATGGGTGGCCGGTCGAAGATGTGGCCGGTTTTTCCATCACCGCCGCTCCTCTTTCTCGTCCATCGTTGCTCTCTCTCTCTCTCTCTCTCTTACTATGAAAGAAAATGGAAAATGGGAAGCGGAACCCTTAACCACCACCACCTTCTACCGTTTGCCGCGTCAAAACCACCCGACCATCATCACCGCCAAGAGGGTGGCCAGCTGGAGAAGACGGCTCTGCTCTCTCTCCACCTCTAATTTGTCTCTCTCTTACTCCTCTCTCTAAACCCTATTCAGTGTTCATACAGCAAAAGAAAAGGGGATGGGAAGGGTGGAGACTGGAGACTATGTTTGGTATTAATTCTCTAAATTGCCCTTCGTTACTGTTCAATCACTTCAATTATTAATATGTATATAATTAATCTTTCATGACTTGGGTTTGTTTAACGAGTATTTGGTCCATCCTTCACAATACACAAAAAGCCCACATCTAATAAAAAAAATTATAATCAGTCAAAATATCTTTTTTTTTTTGAAAAAGTTAAACTTCATTAAAACAAGTCTCCGACCCAAACGGACAAAAGACCAATACAAACCAATACCTCCAACCCAAACGGGCAAAGAGCCAAATTAAAACCGGTCAAAATATCTCAACCTCGATCAACCAAGAATTTGCTAAGTCAATTGTGGGCCCCGTATAGCAATTGTGAAAATCCATAGGGTCGTATTGTAACAACCCTTGCCAAAATTATTATTTATTATTTTAATAATGCCCATTAGGAAACCCTAATTGAGACCCCCCAAGTGTTATGGCACGACCCGTAAATTTTAAAAACAGGCGAAACTAGGTTCAGGACCCCCTAAAACTCAAGGGGGGGGGGGGGTATTCCCTAGTGGATAATTATCCCTAAAAACGAACTAAAACTCGAAAATTCGTTTGATGTTGACTCACCAGGGCTATGTAGGACACGAGGCCACCCTAGCCTAAATGGGTGTGCCCCGCGTGTCGCGCCAGGGTCCCTGGCAGCCGGCGCGACACGCGGGGGAGACCAAAATCTAGTATAAAATCCAGGGGTTTGGCACTTGCATGGGGAATTTGTTACGAGGAAAAAATTAGTTACGTACGTTGAGTTATATGTTGTTTCATTAAAAAACACACACAATCCCGAACCTCTGCTGCGATAACAGGGTACTAACTCGATCACTGCTACGATACAATGTTCGATCGATTAAAACCAATCTGATGGATGTTTAAGTGCTGCCTGAATACGGGCTATACTTTGTCATTCGTCGTGAGGGTTTCGATGTCGTGAGTTATCGTAAATGTTGTATTAAGTTACTGACCTAGTTTCGTTTGCATTGTTATTTTAACTAGGTTACCAGGCTAAATCAGTAGGCGGACTCTGTCCAATTAAACTTGCAAGGTGAGTCATTCTCTTTTTATCAAAATTGCTTTACAAACCCTAAATGTTTTCCAGTTATACTTTGCAGTGATTACGTCTTTGCTAATCTTAAGTTACTGGCAGTAAGTGGGGTATTGTGCACATTACTGCTGTTTTTATCACTTTAGGTGGGCGGGCCTAATTAGTGATATACGTCGCTATTGGGTGACAGGACCCAATAGTGGTATGACCACAGTCATAGATGGTCGAGTGACAACTGAACCAGCTAATTATAAGATAGGGGCAAATGTGAAAACTCCTAATGCTGTAAATTGTAACAATGTGTCATTTTGTGCAAATTGAATGACTCGCCAGTATTTCCCCGATGACAAAATCTTTTTAAACATATTTCAGGTGATTTACTGTGAACAAGGAAAAGTGTCGCGTAGCACTACCAGCTTGAATGAAGTGGCTCAGTAAATAAATAAACATGTTTTTGTAATTAGGGGATTTCCCAGTGAAATTCCTTTATTGTATATTACGGGGTTTATCCCGAACTTGAAATAAAATAAATGGGTGTTTTCAGTTAAACGATCCTGTTAAAATTTCCGCTCCCAAATCAAACACCAATACCACGGGTTTTCTGTCCCGCGGCGTCCGAACCGGGAAACTGGGTCGGGGGCCGTGACACGTATTATTGGCACACCTTGGCTTATTAAATCGACACATTCAATACGCATCGTATAGGCCTATACGATGCGTATTAAGTTGGTTAATTAATTCCGTGTCAGTCAAAGGCTGACACTGTCTGATGGGGTAAAAGTAATACGCATCGTATAGGCCTATACGATGCGTATTAGTTTTTTTAGAAAGTACCATCAGCTTTCTGTCACTGTTGGGTGACGTAAAGTGATTGACATAAGCCCTATACGCATCCTATAGGGCTATACGAATAGTATTGAATCCTGAATTTGAATTCTTCCTCCCCTATTTAAACGACGAAGAAGACGATATATATCGTCTTCGTTATATATTCACATTCACTAACAAACATGTCTTGGTACAACTATGTTTTCGGTGAGCCGTCTGACGCAACACGAGCGCGTCTACTCCACGTAAGGTTCGGTGGCGACATTGGATAGTCCCCTTCAAGTCTGACGTGGATAAAATGACTACGATTAACAAATAACAGTGAAATGAACTGATGGGGGGCACGTGCGTGCTCTAGATCATATAAGGGAAATACAGTAGAACAACCTTGGATGTCTAATATGTGAACAATCACACCAAACCTATTGGCAAGAAGGAGTGCTGCTTGAGGCATCTCCATCCAATGTTCCCTGGGTGCCATTCCAACCCCGATAAAATCTATTCTCTGTACTTGTTGGTCGTAGTCCCTTGGTAATTCACTATCGAAGACGTACTTCCACATTTCTTTGTTCGGACCCGTCAGCTCTTCAAGTAGTTGGTTTCGAATATACCCAAAGTAGTCTTGTTCAAACCCTAAACCCACAGCCGCCACCCGAATAAACTTCAAAAATTCAGGGCGTCAATACGCATCGTATAGGCCTATACGATGCGTATGATGCCAGCCGCCAGACAACACCTGCACCTGTCAGTTTGCAATGTTTTTTAACTTTTTCAATACACATCGTATAGACCTATACAATGCGTATTGAAAATCTAGGATGTGCGGATAGATAATGAGGTGTGGGAATAGAATTCCCCAAATCCATATTTGAATGTTTTGTGGTGACATCAGGGAATTAATTCAACTTTTAATATTAATGTGCACTATTAGTCCCTCAAAATTCCATACTTGTCATGATGAATTTTCCACATTTATTTATTCCAACTCAGGTCCTTCTAGTAAAACATACAATAAAATAATCGTTCGTTGATCCGTTTAAGCTCGTTTCGATTCCTTTTTCGCACCGGGACCTGTAACAAAATAAAATAGTAAAACATACAATAAAGCTAATAAAACTGACTCTAATTAGTTACTAAACTATACAAAATACATAGGATAAAATGTGTATTTTACAACACATCAATTCATCAAATATCCCTACACTTACTCTTTTTTCGTCTCTAAAAAACTCTGCAAATGGATTAGAACTTGAAGACTTAGGGCATGTTTGGCTAAGCCTTTTGAAACAACTTATTGACTTATTGGCTTTTTGAAAAATCATAAGCTACAAAATGATGTTTGACAATGAGGATGTATGTGAGGGGAAAAAAATCAATAAGTCACTCCATACTAGCTTTTCCAAAAAGCCAGTAAGTCAATAAGTTGTTTCAAAAAGCTTAGCCAAACATACCTTTTTTTTTTTTGAAAAGTAAACTTCATTCACAACCAGCCGACCCGAATCGGGCCAACTACAAAACACAAAACAATTACATATTTACAAAGGAGACTCACTCCTCCCAAGAAATCCCTTTGTGTTTAGACCTGTTCGAAAACCATAAAAAACCTAACACCTTTATTTCGCTCAAAATCCTATCAATCCTAACCGGACTATTAGAAAAAAATCAACTTGTTCCTAGCACGCCAAAGACTCCAACAGGTTATGATAATCAGACCGTGAACCGCTTCCCTCTTCTTGTTCGATGCCGATATGTTGTTATGAAAGCCAAACATACCCTTAGATTTCGCATTTCAAATCAATGAAAAATAATTATAAAATTATTTTTTATTGACATGTGAGCAGTCTTGATGTTTTCAAGGTGATGACCCATTTTCAAGTAGCAAAGAAATTAGGTGACCTTTTGGTCTTTTGTTGACTTATTTTCATAATCATCATGATGTTAAATTTTCGTCATGAAAATTCAATGCACGTCTACTACTGATCCTATTATATATTCATCGTCTAATTAACAAAAACTGTGAAGGCTGGGCAACGCTTCTCCACACACTTTACGTGCAAAAATGGTGGCGGCAGCATCTATTGGAGTCTCAGTGAAGTCGTTGTTTATCGTATTGTATTGTGTGATGGCAGCTGCGTTTGTTTACTTGTTCATGTTCGGTGACTTAATTTCTTGTTTTGACATACATTCCAGGTAACTTACATACCAGATCTTATGTTCTCTTGATATTAACTAAAGGTACATACATATAGATGGTTCTTATTATTAAAAAGTTAAAAGTTGCCAAACTTTTCTTAGTTTTGAGGCGTATATACATATTATTAGTTCTTAATCTTTTTTCATTTCAAAAGAAAATATATTGGATATAATTGTTTGATTAACATCCATATCTAATTTTTTTTTTTTTTTTTTTTGCATATTGTTACCTTATACTTTCTCTTTGAATAAATAAATTCACAAAGACATTTACTATTGTTATCAAAAGCTTATTGGAAATGTCATTTCCATCTATAAGACCGTGGGGTATGGTGGGGCGGAGGTTTGGGGCATGGGTTGACACGTGGCTTGGGGGAGCTTCGCTGGGCCTACCCACATTGAAGACGGTATGGTGGGGCGGGGGTTTGGGGCGTGGCCAGCCCAAACAGGTGTTTTATATTTTTTAAAACAAAAAAATTAAATTTTTTAATGTTTTTTAAATAAAGAAAATTATATAAAAAATTCCTAACGCTTATATTTTTTCTTTATCTCTTCTCTCGTCTCCAACATTAGTTCCAACTCTTCACCCTCTAGGTGATCAATGAGCTGGGCTAGAAATTTCATATCATCTCGTCTTTATTTCAGGGCATCCCTAGCTTCTTTGCTCTTCCGAATTTCGGCCCTTTGTTGTTGGAATACATTGAATGTATCTAACTTGCATGCAATGTCATCCAACTGATCGTTGTATACTCCCCTACGCGAGCCCGAACTCCCAACTGAAGGTGATGCCGTACCCGATCTTGATTTTTGAGCGCGCCTTTTTGCGGCATCTCTTCCGTATTCAGGCCGGTTTGGCGAATCATCCAAAAAGTCCTCCAACTCTTGATCTCGTGCATCCGATTGGGCTTGTGACGAGGGTGTCCTTGACCTTTTGGAAGACGTGTTAATTTCGCTACCACTGGGGATATTCGCCCACTTTGGATGGACCTTACAAATCTCCCAACAATAATGAAACGGAAGTCGTTCCCCACATTTGTTTTGAATGTAACCAATGCATTTGTCACAAATTCGGCTTCGGTTTCACCACTTTTTGGGTTTTGCTTTGCTTTATTTAAAAAAACACTAAATTTGGTAAGTTGACCGCTTATCTCGGTCCACTTCGAAGATAAGCTATCGTTTTCACGATAAACCTCCCTTTCCATTTCTTCATGTAATGCTTTACTAATCGCTTCCCATAAATGGCTTCTATGTTGAGAATTTCCTATTTTAATCAAAACAAAATTTAATATATTAGAAAGTTATAGAAAAAAAACCATAAATATTAAGGGTTACAAAATATTTAAAAATACCTAAAGTTGGATGTAGAGATTGTTGAAGCCAAGCCCTCGCCAATGCAAGTTCTTCATTAACGACCCATCTTTGTTGTTTTCGTTTGGCGGTTTCAAGTGCTTTCTCCGCCTCGGTTTTTTTCTTGTGACTTCTCTTTTTGATGGGTTTGGATACGGAAGGACCATCGTTGGGTGGTTGAGTTTCGGGGACGGTTTCAGTTTGGGAAAGGTTGATGGTGGTTAGTGAAAGGTTGATGGGCGTTTGTGGAAGCTGGCTAGGTATAGAATCGTCGGTGTGTGGGAAATTAGTATACAAACGATTCCCGAGATACGATGCATAACCCGCCATATCGGGCATAGAGGAGTGTATTAAAAATGGACGAGACATTGGACGATTGGGTGGTGGGCTAGGATTTTCTTGGAATGCCCACGGGTTGTTCGGGTCATAACCACGATTATGATGATGCATTTTTCGTTTTGTAGAATGAGAATATAGATGATTATAGAAGATGTGGAGTGTATTGTGGTTAATTGAGGTAAAAAAAGGAATAGAAGTGTGAGTTTTATAGTGAAAAAATAAATATTTTTTTTAACATAGCCGTTGGCCAACGGCTAGTTTGGTTTGGCCAACGAGAACCCGCCATGTCATACTGATAGACCCGCCCCACGCCCGGCTTTAAACTCCCGCCCCTTGGGCCACGCCGAAACCCAAGCCCACCCAGGGTGGTGGCTTGGGCGTTTTCAGCCCACCCACGCCTCAACCCCCGTCCCATACCCCACAGTCTAAGACCATCTCTTAACCCAAAAGTAAAACAATATGTAATTAATTATTCTCTTTTTCCAAAAAGGACCATCCCTTCCCCTAACATCCACATAAACTCTACCTCATCACGTTTCCTTTCATCCCCATCAAGAGGGAGGGGCAGCGGGGTAAGGGTGTACCTCTTCCCCTTTCCCCTCCAGTCAATCATCATTAAGGATTTCAAACAAACAAGCTTGGAGAATTCTCACCGATTGCCCCGAAATGTGATTGAGGGGGAGGTGTTCCCCTTGGGGGAAGGTGCCACATAGATGGCACATGGGCTCCCCGATTCTCTTTCCCTTCCCACACCCTATAACCTTACTCGGCGCAACACGTCGCTTTGGATACAACTAGTTGACATTTAGTTTTCTAATAATAACTAGATGAGTACAATTTCCTTTTTTCTTTTGAACGACCAACAAAGTTCGACCACCAGGTAAATCCAATGGCAAAAGGCCACTCACGTCCGTGATTGTAGACGACGCTAGTGACCTGTCCCGCCACCATTTCAGAGGAAACGCACCGCCCAAAGATCCACTGTGATAAAACCTTCAACCCTGAGTATTTTACTTCAGACGAGACTCAAACCCATTACCTTCACTTTAAAATGCTATAGGGCAAGGTCATTGACTAGACGCGTAAGGTCTAAGTTGACTGGATCTAGTTGACTAGATCTGGACTTACTCACTGTTCCGTTATTAGGGTGAAGGGAGTGGAGCGGTGAACTCTTCGGCAAAGGAGTTTGCCGCGCGGCAACACTGCCGCCGGCCTCCTTTGCCGCTCGGCAAACTTGAACTTGCGGGGTTGGGTCACCGATTCGGGAAAGAGGGGGGACAAGACTTGTTATGTTTTATGTGTGTGTGTGTATGTTTGACTTTAACATATATATATATTTTTTTTAAATGAAAAAAAAAAGGTTTACCACTTTCAAGTGTTTAACCAATGCCAACACTTTTCACCAAAGTTTAAACTTTTTCTCCTCTCTGACGTGGCACTCTCTGATTGGTCCATTTTAAAGTTTACCACTTTCACATGTTTAACCACTCCCTTCACCCTTATGCTTTCAACTAGTAGTGTCAAGACTCACAAATCCACTTTTTCAATATTTATGAATTTTTTTATGAAATTAATATTATTCTCATACACGTTTCTATAATCTAATAATTAGTCTATGATTTGTTTTAGGATGTATTTCAGGGGGAATTTCATTTAAGAAGAAATTTTAATTGAGAATAAAAAGAACAAAAGGTATAATAGTAAAATATTAAAAAGTTTTTCACTTATCTCATTTATTATCATATTTGACTAATTGATTAGTCATAAAGACTATCATCTTCTACATTAATTTTTTTGGCTATATACATCAAAAGTTATCCTACACATTTCGAATTATTCCTACACATATTGAAATTTCTCATACGCAACTCGTAATTTATCATATACACCTCGTAGGTTATCCTACACTCTAAGTTATTTTATTTTTTTGAAAAATGTACATTTTGAAGATAAGTTACAAATTTTAGTGTAGTTACCTATTAAAAAGGAAGACTACAAATTAATGATCTATGTAGCTTTTCCAATGTACCCTTATAGTAACATTAAATACTCATATTAAATAAAGTAAAATGAAACATACTTATTGGTTGAATTTTTTTTAATCTTCTCATTTGAACTCTACACTGTATTTTAATTGTCTTATATATAGAGAGAACTTGAATATATTAATTAATTATCGTTAATGGTATCCTTTTATCTAGAAGAAACAACTTTGATCAACTATACTGAATATAATTTCTTAAATTTGTTGCAGGTGGTTCATACTAATAGTGGCAGACTTCACAGCATATGTTGTTGTTATAGGGGTATGATAGTTCTTGCTCGTTTGCCATTTGTACTTAAAGAGTTTGTTGTACAACAATCAGTTCAATTAATTATGTTTATTTCTACCCATTACCTTGAGGTCTAGTATTATTGTGTCTCTCCTCTATCACGGATGATTTAAATTTTATAACTTGCATGTATAGGTGTATTTAGTTGTAGATTATTGTTCAACAATCTGTTTTATTAACTATGTTTAATTTCACTCATCAAAAACTTTTAAGTATAAAAGCATCTTTAATTATGTTTATTTCCATATCACTTTAAATTGCTGAAGATTTTTTTTTTTGTTAAAGTTAAAAAACTATGTAACAGGTGTGTAACCCTAGCTAGACACAATTTTTTTTACATATGTAACAAATAAGTTTATTTAAAACAATCCACACCACAATTTATTTTTTGCTCAAAATACTTAAAAAATATGTATATTACATGCTCTATTTTTATTATAAAAAAATTTGTTTGTTACATAGGGTTTGAATCGGATTTTTTTTTTTTTTCACAAAAGTGGGTTTCAATTCTAGTACTCTCATATATATATTAAGTCATCTATTATTGGTGCTAATTATAAAAGTTGAATAATTATATACTTATATATGTCATTTTGTATCGTTGAATATTTATATACTTATATATGTCATTTTGTATCGTTATTCTTTTAGGCATGGGTTGCCTATAAGGAATCAAGTTGGATTATTGCAATTGTTTTAATGGTCACCATGTATTTTATAGGAGGGTAATCTTCTATCTGTTTAATAGCTTTATGTTATTATTCTAGAATCATGTTTTCATTTCACTCATATTAATTATATTCAACTTTTCTGACCATATATATATAGCCTCGTTAGCCTTGGATACATCCTTACACAGTTCTACAAGCTGTCACACGAAGAATATGTGAAAGATCCATTATATTTTGTGTTAACCAGACGTCAAAAAATGTAAGAAATGACCAAAGATACTGGATTTACCTTTTGAACACTCTATCATGCTCTTAAAATCCATTTATATTTAGGAGTGTAAATTTTTTTACATTTTAAATGACAATTTTTTCATAAAGCATTGCTATACCCACCCACTAGTACTGACAAATATAACTCGGTTTATATTATCAACATGGGTCTAAATGTCTAATAATGTAACAAACCCTAGGTTTATATTATCAACATGGGTCTAAATGTCTAATTCAAATTTTTTAATAAAAAGTTAACCCAATAAAACTTAATTATAAAATAAAGAAATAGCTGAAAAGTCCAAAACTTTACAGAAAGAATGCTAATTATAACAAAGGGGAGGGATCATGAGAACAATTGTACCATAAACAATAAACATAATTAGTACATAAGACAATCTGCACTCACTAATATACCAGTGTTTGAGATAAATCTTTTTTTGTTAAGCATAAACATCTACGTTCTACGTACAAGTATTATATATTAACAAATAACGATAATATATATACATTCTTTTTTGTAAAGTACAACTGTACAAGTGTGTCATTAAAACTAAAGATTTCATCTAGCGCTGTTTGTTCTCAAAACTAGACAATATAATTTCTTTGGGCACCAAGTTCGGTAATAGAGGTCCGTTGGTTAGTAAAAAATGGCCTTTGTTACATTTAAATCATATTAAGATGTAAGTACGTATATAGGCTACATTTTGTAAATCCTTAACAATCTTGTACTCTTGGTTGGTTTGTCAGATATGGATAGTATACAAGGAATCAAGTTGGACAAGTGCTTTCTTCTGGATTGTTTTACTTGTATCCTTTACAGGGTAAGCATCAAAAGTAACCATTGGTTTTTATTTATGTCAAACACATAACAATAAAATAGATTACTACATATCTACAAAATGAGTTATCATCTTTTCCTGCAACTTTATTGCAGTATTACACTATGTGCATACATACTGCGGCAACTGTTCCAACTCTCACCTCAGCAACCTGCTTCCCTAATAATATTCAACAACAAGAACAGGCAAGTATATTAATGTACGCAATTAATTTTCATATACATATATACAGCGGCGGAACTAGCCCAAAAATTTAGGGGTATCCCAATTTTTTATTTTTTAGACCAGGGGTATCCTTTGTATAACGGAGACGAAGTTGAAGGGTATTTTTACACTACGAAAACGAAGTTAAGGTGTATTTTTACACTACGGGTACAAGGCTGAGGGGTAGCCCTTGCTACCCCTAATAAAATTGTAAGTCCGCCACTGCATATATATAAGGTTCAAAGGGGTCGTTGATTAGTTGACGTCTATATCAGTGAGTTAATCATACGTATTGACCAATGTAAGTTATATATATAGCCACCAACAAACATGTGTTGTTGCTAACACATGCATCTTAGGGAAGCAATTTGTTGTGTAACAACTTTATAGGTATAGCCAGATTTTTTATAAAGTTGCTAAAGGACCAGGCTGCCGAAGAACAAACAAAGCCGATTTGAAGACTAACCCTCTCATGACTTTCTTTTATTAATATAACACGACACACACACACACACGTAGAACATTACATTAACCCACCATTTATATTAAACTTATACTAATCCTTACACAAGTCAAACTCAATTAAATAAACAAAATCAAACTAACCTGATAAACAGAAACAAGTAAACCTATTTAATTAAACTTCCTGGTGCCTAGAATCCTTGGTGAACTCAATGATAATCAACAAAATCATAAACTAGAACTTTTATTTCTGTTTCTGAATGAATAATGATTGTGAATGTATACAAGTGAGAATCCTAATCCTATTTATAGTTGAAGTGGTTCCTCTTGGTGAAGAGTCGTGTCTCTTCCTGAACCGATGTGTGGTTGTTTTGCTGCCAAGTCCAATCGTCGTGAAGTTTTGGATTGTTGCTAGAAGTCGTGATCAATATAGGTAGGTTATAGAGTTTCCATCTTGCCGCTTCTAGTCCTTATACAATCTAACTAATCTAAATGCAATACAAACCTAACTAATAACTAATTACATAACTAACCTACATGAACTAAGGAATTATAATCTAATATTCCCCTCTAACTTCTTAATCTATGCCTTACACGTATTCATGTTTCGGCATGTTCATTCTTCAAGGGAATGAAGTCTTAATCTTCCTTTGAATCTTCTTTACTTGCACCTTGATCTTTCTCCGTGTCTTGATTGCCATCATGTGCTTCAACATCTTTATCGCGAACTTGTTGTAGAAGATCCTTGTTTTTAAACTTTGGTTTTCTACCTGTCACTTGCGTGACTTCTTGATCTGATTCTTCAACAATTGCAACATGAACTTTATCTTCAACGTGAGCAAATTCTTTCATGTCTTCATAAGTTTGAACATCATCTTTAAGTTGATTGCCATCTTCTTTGGTTACAACTGGTTTGTCTTTGGGTAGTGAATCACGAATTGCTTCTAGTCTTCTTTTCTTGTATCCCTTTTCTTCTAGAACATAGACACGACACTGTTTATCTTCTTGATTATTTGCAAGAACTTCACGTTTTTTTCCCTTTTCTAACTGTGCTTTTTCTGACTTAAGCCTTTTAATCTATTTGTTTATCTGGCTTGCAAATGACTTCTCCTTTTCATGCATCTTCCTTTCAAACTGTATTTCTTTGTGTTTCATCTCAGTTTGAAATTCTCGTTTCTTTGCTTCAAAATCATGGAGCAACTCTAACTTCCAAGATTCTAATTTTCTTTTTAAATCACTTTCTGTTTCTCACCTTTCTTTTCCTAGAAAATCCTCCTTTCAATGACTAGATTCCTCCATTCTGGTGTTTCTGTAATTGCCATCAAGAGTGTTGGTTCCTCGCCCTCTTGTACCAAGTGTGACTCCTCTTGCGGTTGTTTTGCTTTCTTGCATTGCAAGACATAATGTCCAAACTCATGGCAACTATAACACTGCACTTCTCTAATATCTTTCTTGAAACGGTTTTGATCTCTAGGGTTTCTATTCCTCGTATCATAACCTTCATCCTTGTTCCTAGAAGCGAGATACTTCCGCCTATTTCTTCTTGTCTATTTTTTCATCAAGTCACTTGCCTTGTGATGCATAGAACCTTCCTTGTCTATGGTTTCCAAAATGCCTTCTACGACCATAGTTCTTGTCGTGTCGTGTGAACAAAAGTTTCTCTTGATCTTCTACCGAGTTTTCATCCACCAGATTGGTCTTTTCTTCAAAGGCTTTCAATATTCCAATTTTCTCATTTAGGGCTGTTTCTAGATCAGTGAATTGTTCAATGGTTGCAACAATTTGAACGAACCTTCTTAGTACAGAACTTAGAAGTTTCCATACTAAAGTTGGTTGATCAAACGTTGAACCAAAATCACTTGCCCTAGTGACAATACTATTAAGCCTTGTGGTGAACGAATCGATAGTATCATCCTCCTTCATTTTCAACATCTCAAATTATATTGAGTGTTTGAAGACGTGTTTTCTGCACTCGATCTGCACCAGCGTGTCTTGTCTTTAGTGCATCCCATTTTTTTGCACTCTTGCAATTTGTATTACCATATCTTCCGGTAGTGCTTTAAGTAGATACACAGTCGCTGTCATATCCTTCTTTTCATCGGGTTGCGTATTATCCTTGGGTTCTATCATATCCATAATCCGTTTGCCCTAAGTATGGTTCTTGTACAGATTGCCCATACCGTATGATTTGTATCTTTTAAAATAGGACACTGAAATTGGGAGAACGGACTACCCTCTTTAATTACTACAACATTTGACGGAGAAGCTCCTCTTGAATCCGCCGCAATTACTTTCCCAACAATTTTCACATTCGATACTTTTTTTTCTTCTAAAACCAAAATCTCGATTCCAAAGTTCACACTAACTTTCTAATGGAATCAAAACAATTCTAAACTTAAATAAATTCTAGAAAAATAGAACGTAGAAACTGGAATTTGTGAACCCACTCCGCGTGATTATGTTTTCTCTTTCTTTTCTTCGCAGTTTCGTTTATGCCCTTGATAGCGAACAACTCGAACACTTCTTCAGCTTCTGACGTAACAAGAACAAACAACGAACCAAACAGGTGTTTTGATCACTAAACTGAAACAATTAGACTTCAATTTCCGCTAATTTGAGAACGCTTGCTTGACAGATTTGACTTTCGATTTTTGCTAATTGAGAACGTTTGCTTGACACGATTTGGGTTTCAATTTCCGCTAATTGAGAACACGTCTTCGATTCGAACCTTTGGCTCTAATACCACTATTGCCCATAATCCTTGATGAACACAATGATAATCAACAATAATCATAGACTAGAACTTTTCTTTATGAATGAATAATGGTTGTGAATGTATACAAGTGAGAATCCTAATCCTATTTATAGTTGAAGAGGTGCCTCTTGGTGAAGAGTCGTGTCCCTACCTGAATCGATGTGTTGTTTTGCCCCAAGTTCCAATCGTGGTGACGTTCTAGATTGTTGCCAGAAGTCGCGATCCATATAGGTAGGTTATATAGTTTCCATCTTGCCACTTCTAGTCCTTATACAATCAAATGAATCTAAATACAATACAAACTTAACTAATAACAAATTACATAACTAACCCACATGGATTAAAGAATTATAATATGATACTTCCATATTTATCAGCTTATACTATGCATCTTTATCCCTTATTCCACATGTGAACGACCCCAGCTTCATCTGTTGATCCGATCCTAAGCAAGTCCAACAATCACCCATAATTTGGGTTCCTATCCACTCGACCCTGGATCTTCAGTTCCTAGTAGACCTCGTAGTCCTGGTAATCTTTTCCAGTTCTTCTTTGTACTCATACGTACCATTCAGACCAACGCTTTCTAACCACCTGTCAACATCCGATCTGAACTACATATATTCTACCTCATATGCAAACGGCCATACTAACCCTCGTTTCCTATGTGGAAACTTCTTTTAACCGCACATAATTAACAGAAGAGCGGGTTCGTCATCTTCGATATGAACTAACCATATTGTGCTTCTTCTTGTTTCTGATTTGCATCTGAACCATATTCTGACTCATACACAACAGACCATACTGACCTTTGTTCTTACTTTATGTGCACATAGCTAATAGAAGAGCTGGTTCATCATCGTCAATGCGAACTAAGTGTCAGAACTTGTGGGATAAAATCAACCAAACAAAATAAAGTGCAGATTTATTCAACCTTCTTTCTCAAAACAATACAAGTAAATCAACCAGTCATCATAGATTGACTGGTGAATACATACAAACCAAAGGATTAACAAAGAACAATCAAACCTCACGAATGAACATGTGAGGAAGAAGAACTAGACAAAGAGAAGACATCCTCACGAATGTACATGTGAGGGAAGGAGAAGAGAACTGGTTTTTTGGAAGATGAGGAGCTCATGTCTCCTACGTTTGCACTGGGATTCTCTAACGGTTATAACAAGGCAGCACCTTCAACGGCTATAAGCCCAACATAAGGCAGCCCCTTATAAGACCAATAAACAACAGCCCAATAAGCCCAGCAATCTCTTTTATCAAGCCCAGCTGCATAGTCATTTGTCTTGTACTTGTACAGCCCATTAGTGACCATTAATACCTCATCAAAACATAAAATAAACAATTAGAAACAATCTTAACAAAATAAAACATTTAAACTGAAAGATTATAACAAGTATCCCTTGTTATTTTAACATCCCCCCTCAGTTTAAATGTGCAAACAAAATAACAAGACCCAAACACTTACACAAGTATGAATGATCTTTAGGCAAAAGGATTTACAAAGATGAACCAAACCACTTGATGGATGCACCGAGCCGTGTCCTGGCCCAAACGTGAACCCAGTATTTGAACCAAGCATTTAGCCCATCTCCAGCGAAAAATATTGTGCAAAAATAACAAAAGAAAGCACATGAATTAATCAACTGTTACTGGAGAGAGGAGTTGAATTGAACAAACAAATTTTCATGCTCAACATATGTAAGCATATTAAAGCATGTTTACCATTTATAACTATAAGACAGCCAAACAACACGACTTTGCTCTACCAGACATTACTTATCAACAAAGAATGAAGAACCACATGGTTCTATCACAATATATAAACAAATATCTGATATCAAAAAAAAAAAAAAAAAAAAACATGCAAATGTAAACTAGTAATTGGACTTTAAATCCATTAACAATATACATAACAAGTCACAAGACACACCACCTTCCTGCACTGCACTACTGCAGAAAGAAAGAAACAAAAGAGAAATGCCATAATCATCATACAAAGAAGACACTCAAAATTGCCACAAGGCACATGATAACTTCTGTAATCATCACAGAAAAGAACAATCATACAAATTATCCTAACAACAAAGAATCACATGATTGCATAAAAGAATCAGACACACATCTGATAACATATAAAGTTACATGACCTTTAAACAATGAATCACCAGATTCAGAACCAAGACTGATAATAATGTCAACAAAAGACATATACCAGACTTAAGACACAGCCAAACAAGTTCCGATTAAACAAAAATCACAAGATTTGAAATCCGAATAAACATGTCTCACACGAGAAAATATATAAGGCTGTCAAATATTCAAGAACAATCTTGATAAAACAATACTTGTGAAGAACTTAAAGACTAATTTGACTTGACCAAAAACTTTTACAACTTTACAAGAAACATAACTTGTAAAGAACATAAAGACTAATTTGAATCAAGCAAAAACTTTTACAACTTCACAATAAAATGAATCACATGATTCAATAAGATTATCAGAAACACATCTGATAAGACAAAAGGCACACGACCTTTTACAAATTTTATAAGACAAAAGTCACATGACTTTTAAGACTTCAGAACTATGTCTGAAAGACAAGACTTGTGAGGAACTTAAAGACTAATTTGATTCAATCAAAAACTTTTACAACCTCACAACAAATACTGAATCACAAGATTCAAGACAAAACTGATAACGTATAGATCAGACTACAAGATACAGCCAAAAAACTTCTAGTTGAAATAAAAATCACATGATTTTTCAACCAAAAAATCTCATTAAAGAGAAAAAGACATTGGGCTGTCATAACTTTCAAGAATAATCTTGAACAAATAACTGGTCAAAATCACGAACCACACAGTTCTATAACCAGCAAATAAGTCCGATAAAACTAAGAATCACATGACTCTACAACGGACTACATCTAGACCATAACAATTGAATCACAAGATTCGAGAAACAGGTCTAAAAATAATACGACATATATCAGACTATGAAACACAGCCAAACAAGAGCACAAAATCATGTGATTTCCAATTAGAAACAAAAAAAGGCTCACACGTGAAAAACATACAAGGCTGTCAACAAAATCAAGAACAATCTTGACAAATACAACAGGTTAGACAAACACTTGAACTACCTGGTTCGACTAACCACAACATAACATTTTTGACAAGACATGCGGGTCAAACAAGCCATCATAATATGATTTGAGAAACAAAAAAAAACCATCAAATACACGATTAAAGCCGAAAGGCAATTTTACCATTGTTCAAGACAAAACGAAAATACTTAAACCAGGATAGAGATTTGAGATCAATAATAAAACTTGAGACTGTTACTACTAGCAACTTTTATCAAGAAAAAAGTTCAAGACATAGATAGAGGCTAGCCTAATAGTAACACAAAACACATAAACAGTTTCACAACATCAAGAATAATTTTGAACATATACAATTGATAAAATTAATAACCCACACACCAGAAAATAAACTTCCAATCAAAAAACAATTTTGACTAAAACAACAAATGAAAAACGATCAGACACAGTTATAGCCAAAAGGACATCGACTAAAAACAAAACACCAACAAAGCCCTTCAACATAGCTAAACAATCAAAACAAGATTATGAAACACAACTAAACTGTAAAAAGGACACACAAGACTACCAAACCCACATTTTTAAAGGAATTATACTAGCTTTAATTTCATGTTGATTGCATGGACAAAAGTACAGCATAGTAGTTAACAAAACTTTTACTAAATAATTTAAACCCAAATAAACTTAACAAAAAAAAGAGTACAAAAAAAGCCAAAACATACAAAGCGATAACTGATAGATCTACAAGCTTTAACATACAAAGACAACGAAGACGCAAACACAAAGAAGAAAAAGACCTTAAGCATACCGATAAGGATCAACAAGAACACATACCAAACGCACAGACAGTGACATGACCAAAAACACAAGATAATCAAAACTATAATAAGAGAACAATTACAAACATCCAGGTTAATACATCATAGAACAACCCATACAAATAGATAATACAATGAGATACCGACTGAAAAACAGGACAAGGACGCATGAATCCTTAAATTTGTGGCTCCATGATGAATGCAATCTTAACGACATATCTAAGATATAATAGAATAAGAGAAGACTTTTATGTAAGAGCATTGAATCAAAAAACCAACAATCAAAAAGATCATGTCCATAAGAATAGCACCATACCACACAAAACAATACATAACAAACAATCTGGTTTACTAAGCAAACATAAGGGTCTTTAGGATCAAGATTCTATGAACAACATAAAATAGATATTCAGAAATATATGATAAAGATGTCGAAAAAAATAAAAAGAGAGACAGAAGACTTACAGCACCATTATCAGAAGACATAATCTTTCTTTCATGTACCCCTTCTTCTCGAAACAACAAAAAACCTTGAAAAACAGATCTCATTGCCCTTCACATAGAGGACATGATAACCAGATCTTCAGACCATACACCAGGCAGCGAAAAAACTTGATAATATCAACTGATTTGTATCCCAAAGCAAGACCAAATATAACATTTGTAGCAGTACCGGTACGGCATGAATCAGCAACATGTTGCACAGGGCTGTAAGCATTGCTAGTGTAGTACTTGGTAACGAAACCAATAACAAGACCAGCCCACAAACCAACACAAACACACAAGAACAATTGCCAATTTTAACTACTTTTTTGAGTTCCAAAATTAAAGATGGTGAAGCTAGAAGGAAGAGCGATCCAACTAACAATGGCGAACAAGGTGGTGATCAAGTAGACTATGATGCCAACGGAGCTCACGGTTAGTGGGTACTACATTGAAGTGAAATCATGGGTGTTACTGAATAAGGAGATGAAGCGACAACGAGGGCTGCACATGATGACACAGCATATGACCCGAACAGATCCGATCCCATACCAAGAGAAATCAAAATGTCCCCAAAGCGAACATTCTGCCACACCTCCGAACCAAAAAAAGGGGGTCGATGTCACTGGCGGATTAACCGGCGACCGATTCCGATTAATCGGAGAAACCAATCAAACTACCGTCATCCAGCCATCGTTACAACCACCAATCTGCACCGCACCGTACGAGAACTAACCCGATGTGACCCGAAACTTGAACCGGAAAAAAACGAGCCCAAAACAACCAAAATAATACCCGAATCTGAACTAAATGTGTACCGAAACCGAAACCAAAGCCTTGAACCAGACTGGGTTGAACGAATCTGAGTTGAACCATTTTGACCCGAACGAACCGTGACCCGAGCCTCGAATTAACACCACCACCACCACTGCTATCGTCGCCGCCGCCGGCAACTCTGGCATCGGCAACTCGAATCATCATCATCTTCACCCAATATCCTCATCATCGGTCGACAGCGCATAAATCATCATCATCGGTCACGGCTGTGGCCGGCTGGTGTCTGGATTAGGGTTGGAAAGTGTAAGCGGCAGATTGTGTTTTGATTTAGGGTTTGAGTTATTTTTGTTGCTGTCTGCATTTAGAGAGAGAGATCTGTCTTTGGGTTTGAAAGAGAGATGAGAAAATACAAGGTTTGAAACCCTAGACCACAAGGTAAACAAGTAGCACCAGCGGAAGAAACACGGATCTCTCACAGACCAGAGCCTTGGAGCTCTGATACCATGTCAGAACTTGTGGGATAAAATCAACCAAACAAAATAAAGTGCAGATTTATTCAACCTTCTTTCTCAAAACAATACAAGTAAATCAACCAGTCATCATAGATTGACTGGTGAATACATACAAACCAAAGGATTAACAAAGAACAATCAAACCTCACGAATGAACATGTGAGGAAGAAGAACTAGACAAAGAGAAGACATCCTCACGAATGTACATGTGAGGGAAGGAGAAGAGAACTGGTTTTTTGGAAGATGAGGAGCTCATGTCTCCTACGTTTGCACTGGGATTCTCTAACGGTTATAACTAGGGATGAGCACGGTACTCGTTCGGTACCGGTACCGAAAAATGAAAAAAGTGAGTACCGGTACTTATTGGTGTTTTACCCGTAAATACCGGTACCGTAGCGGTACCGAAAAACAGGGAAACTGGGTACCGGTACCGAATATTACCCGATACGGTTCGGTACCGGTGCAACCGGTACCGTAACCGGTACCGTACCGGTACCAAATGCTCATCCCTAGTTATAACAAGGCAGCACCTTCAACGGCTATAAGCCCAACATAAGGCAGCCCCTTATAAGACCAATAAACAACAGCCCAATAAGCCCAGCAATCTCTTTTATCAAGCCCAGCTGCATAGTCATTTGTCTTGTACTTGTACAGCCCATTAGTGACCATTAATACCTCATCAAAACATAAAATAAACAATTAGAAACAATCTTAACAAAATAAAACATTTAAACTGAAAGATTATAACAAGTATCCCTTGTTATTTTAACACTAAGTGTGCTCCTTCTCGCTTATGAATTCTATCTTCCCTTTTTTTCCGATTTTGACAGTCATCCGCATAGTGTCTGTATTCATAACACTTGTAACACATAACATTAGACTTATATTTTATGATGTTTCTTTTCGTGATCATCGGTTGTGTTGTATCGGATCCCTTTAGCTCCACCACCTCCATTACCGACAATTCCCTTCGTCATATGAACTCGTATAACTATTCCCAGGCAATCGTTTATCTAGAAATTCCCCAACATCCACTTCCGTTAGCTCTCTGATTTTTTTTTCAATAGATAGATGAAAAGTTTCCATGGGTTCAAATGACCCAATTTAATGCAATTCCGTTCAAACTCTAATTAGAACTTTTATTGCTATATTTTGTTAAATTTTGACTTCCATTTTTTCTCTAAAATTTGGGTTTCATATCTTCAAATATAATCGACGTGTATAACCAACAATTTATAAATGAGAAATTTTCAAGTATAAAGATACTAATCATGTTTAAGATCATTTTTAAATAATGAGAAGTAAGCTGTAATGTTGAACACCAAAACCAATGTTATGTGCCATTGTACCACCATTTTCATACTATAAATTTTCAACAATTGTATACATAGGTGTACCCAATATTTAGGGGATTTAAAAAAAAAAAAAACAAAACAAAAAAAACCCTTTTGATTTTTCACTTTTAACCCAAACCTATTTGATTTATTTACTTTTAACTCAAAAGTTTTCGTCCTTCAAAATTTAACCTCACAATTTTTTTTATTTTCAACTTTGGTCCCTTTCATTTTTCATCTTACGCAAATTTTTCATTTTACGTTCCGTCTTAAATTCTGCGAGTTAATACGGCGCAACGTGTGTGTGGTTTAACATTTTTACGTTGTCTATTTTTTTCGAGTTTGATAGGTTCGTTGCAACGCAGGTGTCCTAGGTCAACTTAGTTATTCTTTTCTATGTTTTACGTTTCGGTCTAAGTTATTAGCATTAACACGCCGCAAGTTCAGTGTTAATAGCCCCGGCGCAATGCGGGGGTGCTTAATACTAGTTATGATCTATTAGTTAAGCTGTTTAGCTTGAAATTTTGTCGAATAAGTAAATCTTTTGGTGTTGTACTTTGAACTTCCATAATCTGTTTGTGTTTGAATAAAGAATATAACTTCTTAAGATTTTAGACATTACACGAGATACATTCATAAGCACTAATTAAGATAATATTAAATACTTCATACGTTTTCAAGTCTATATATATAAATATGTTAGCAATTAGCATTACTAGTGGAAGGAGAATTTGTATCGAGTGAAGTGCATTTTTAAATCAATGCATGTGGTTCGTTCATCTGGGGTTGGTTCTGGTACAAACCATATTTATCCTACAAACCGTAAGAACATATCCTAACACTTAAAAAAAGTTAAATTAGCACATACCAAAACAATACAAACATAAAAGTAGCACATTTGAATTATATTAGCACATGAAAATTAATCAACATAATTTATTTTAGCACATATTTGAATGATATCAGCACTTTTCTTAATCAACACATTGAAAACAAAAGGAAGATCCAAATAAAGAATTAATTGCTTGTTAGCATATTTTATAAGGAATTCAATATAATTGATATTATTTAGGATATTATTTTATCATTTCTCTATAATTGGTTAGATGCCACGTAACTCTTTTTAAATAGTTCTTACAATTTGTATGCGAAATGTGGTTTGTATTTGTTCCTACTCCTCGTTCATCTTTTGTATGATAGTAAGATCTAAACTGTACAAACTTTTTCTTATGTATATCTTTTAAATCTTGTAGAGATTTGCAGTCAGGTGATCCACTATTGATGGCGCATCCCAATGATGTATAACTATAATATGTGTAATGGTTTGTTTTTACTTTTAATAACTGTGGTGCGCATCTTAATGTATAACCACACAGTATGTTAATGGTCTGTTTTTTACTTTTAATAATTGTGGTACGCATCTTAATGTATAACCACACAGTATGTTTTTTTAAAGGCCAACAAAGCAATTATATATATACAGATGCTAACAAATGTTAGACATACACCAAATTACATCACCCAGATACAGATATAGCCTAAAAGAAACAACCAATTGCTACATTAAACTCCCATACTTAATACATTTGCCATGCACCAGTTGTCCCAAGAAAGAGCAAAAACCTTTGCTCTGTTTCTAAGCCAAAGGTGACTTAAAGACCTTTATTTCATCCAAGACTTCTCCAACTTTATGCAGCGAGTTGTTAAAGACTACATCATTACTAGCTCGCCAAATGCACCAGATCATAGTGAGACTTACCATATAAATAACTTTCTTCCACTTAGTCGATCCGCGGTTTTGTTCATGAATTTTCAGAATATCTCTAGCTTCGAACAAAATACATGGGGGCAGCCTCCACCACTGCATTACATTGTCCCAAACCTGCTGTGAAAACGGACAAAACGCAAACACATGGTCTACGTTTTCCTCGAACAATCCGCAGAAAGGGCAGCTGGTAGTAGGGGGAGCGCACTGCCTTTTAGCTAAATTGGACCTAGTAGGAAGGCGATCCAAATTTAACCTCCAGGCTGTGAAGTTGACTTTCAGTGGTACCCAATTATTCCAAGCGAAGGAACAATCATCGGCTGGCCCGGACGACGCCATAAGCCCACGCAGGCTGCTCACCGAGAATTTGTTAGACGACCCCAATACCCAGTCCCACCTATCCTCCATCTCCGACACCACCCTAGAATTTAGAACTGCCGACATCGCTTCAAGTTGAATTATTTCATCTCTATGTATCAGAGCTCGAGTCCAGGAGAAGGAAACGTAATGAACCCCATGATCTATTTTTACTCGGTCCATAACAGAGGCCAATTTTTTCTTTTCGAGCCCAAATAAGGTAGGAAATTTTATGGCGAAAGGCTCATCTGTGGCCCATTCATCGGACAAGAAGGATGTATCTTGGCCGTTCCCCACAATTACCTTGAAAAGGCGGCTCAGGTCTATCTCCAAACCCGATAACTCGTGATGAATTCTAGCCACCTATTTCCAGGGACCTGTGGCTGTAAGCTTTACTGGAACAAAGTTCCAGGACCTAGCGTGTTGATGAAGGCTCCACACAACTTTTCTCCAGAGGCAATCTTTGTCCGTCTTGAAGCACCACCACCACTTTGCTAGTAACGCAACATTAGCGTCCCTCAAAGATCCGACACCAATACCTCCCTGATTCATCGGTTTCATCATCTTTTTCCAAGCAACCCAACTTATGCGTTTCTGTTCTGGCGACATACCCCAAAGAAAATCCTTCCTAAGACGTTCCAACTGTTTAATAACCCGATTTGGGGCTTTAAAGAACGAAAAGTAGTAGGTCAGAAGGGAATTTAGAACAAATTTTATAAGCGTTATCCGCCCACCGTATGACAAAATATTAGCTTTCCAAATGGAGAGACGACTTTTAAACATATCCACCACAGGCTTCCAATTTTTTCGCCAAGTTCATATTTGCTCCAACCTGAAGCCCCAAATATTTAAACGGAAGTGTACCCAATCTGCACCTCAATATGACTGCCATATTCTGGGCACTACTTACATCCACCCCTATACCGTACACATTGCTCTTTGCCAAGTTCACTTTTAGGCCCGAAGCGAGGTAAAAACATCTCAATATTCGCTGCAAATTAAGCGCATTCGTGTACGACCAATCCCCAAGAAACACAACATCATCCGCATATAGGAAGTGAGATAACAAAGGCCCATTCGCGGCACACCTCAACCCATGATAAACCCCTACTGAACAAGCCCTCTTAATGACACCCGAGAGGGCTTCCGTTGCAATGATGAACAGAAACGGTGATAATGGGTCCCCCTGTCGCAATCCACGGTGACACACAAACTCTTGGGTTGGACCCGTTAACTAAAACTGAGGCTTTAGCCGTAGAAACGGCTGCCATAAACCATCTTCTCCATAGACCTGGAAAATTCATCTGTTCCATAACTGAATCTAAAAAACCACCGTGTAAGGTATCGTTAGGGGTGCAAACGAGCCGAGCTACTCACGAGCTACTCGAGCTCGGCTCGAAAAAAAGCTCGAACGAGCCGAGCTTAAACGAGCTCGAGCCTAAAAACAAGCTCGTTTAGTAAACGAGCCCGAGCCCGAGCTTCGCTTATCGAGCTCGAGCCGGCTCGCGAGCCTAATCGAGCTTTCTGTTTATATATTTTTTTATTAATATATTAAACATATATTTATATTATAATAATTACCATTTACATAAATATAAAAAATAACTAAATTATATGTAAAATAATAATTATAATTAATATATATTAATTAATAAATACTAAATGAGTCGAGCCCGAGCCGAGCTCGAGCTTGAAAAATTACCTTCGAGCCGAGCTCGAGCTTTAGAAATAAAGCTCGAATCGAGTCGAGCTCAAGCTCGAGCTTTCATGTGTTAAACGAGCTCGAGCTCGAGCCTGGTCGAGCTTGGGCTCGACTCGGCTCAATTTTAAACAAAAAAACCCTGCTTTTTGGATCTCTTCAACCAAGAGATAACCTCATTGAGTATCAGAGGACCAGCCAAGTTCAAATTGTCCAATTAAAACTAAATAAAAAAAATCTCCATTTCCAAGTCCTTGTAACAAAGATAACAAAAACGGGATGAAATAAACAAATATTGGTTAATATTCAAGATTATTATTCATTCTTTAATTAAAATGCGTTAACAACATATTGAAAGTAAAAAATGTTGTATTAATATGTCGCGATTCAAAAGTAAAAATAAAGGCAAACATCAAAAGGTCTATGCTTGAAGTGATTGAAGAAAGTTAAAAACTAAATCCAACAACTCTTAAAGACTTCCAATTCCCAATATTGTGTGGCTACCCACCTTATGCTCAAGGTGGACAGACGCATCCCTAAAAAAATGATTAAGTGCTAAATTTCCGGTAAAATCTCGATCGCGCCCCTTAAAAATTTTCGTCTGCACCCCTTGGAAAATTTCGACCGCACCCCTTGAATTTTTTTTTAAAAAAAATACAACCTAATTAACTTTTCACTTAACTAATTAACCTTCACTTAACCCAATTAACTTTCTCCTAACCTTTAGCCTAATAAACACTCCATAACCCAAGCCCAACCCAATTAATAATATGATTTGAACTAAAATATAATAACCCAACACACCGCCCTTTCCCCTTCTCTCGTCCTACTCTTCGTTTTGTGATCCCAGGCCCACGACACCAACAACATCGCACAACATGTCTTCATAAGGCAGCATCAACAACTTTGGATTGCGCCGGAGAATAGTAAATTATGGTCACCACACTCACGAAAACAGCATCTTCATAACTCTTTTCGGGTATGGTTCGATTATTTTGTTGTTTTCTTGTTTTATTTGGATTTTTAGGAGAAATAAAATTGTTAAAAATGTTTGAAATTTTAGTTGTTTTGTTGTTTTTTTTGAAACTTTAGTTAGCTGATTTTGTTGTTTAAGTTAAAGTTTAGTGTATTTAAATGGTTAGTTACAAGAAATCATCAATTAAAACTAGGATTTGATTTTAAAGTTAAAAATTATGAAGTCTGATGATGATTGTTTAAGTGTTTAGTGTTAAAAATTAGTTGTATATGTTATATACAAAAGACTTGCTTAGAAAAGTAGCTATAAATGATGTTTGTATAGATTTTAAAAAATAAAAACCCGTACGACGACATTTTAAATGTCTTTGTAACGTTGTTTGACGTGTTTTTGATGATTATATAAATTTTAGCTTGATATTCTTTTGTTTTACATGACCCGAATCGACCCGAATCGACCCGATATGAACCGAAATTTTTTTCATATACCTAAAAGTCTAAAATCTTTAAAAATATTTCAGACCCCGTAAAAAAAATTTAGGTCCACACCATTGTGATATGACATGTCTTAAAAGTGTCACAATTCCATCACCAATTTGTTCAGAAGGCTAAAAGGTTCAATTATTACACAATTCCATCACCATTTTGTTCAATTCTATTATTACAAATAAGAAAACACCAGGGGTGCAAACGAGCCGAGCTACCCACGAGCTACTCGAGCTCGGCTCGAAAAAAAGCTCGAACGAGCCGAGCTTAAACGAGCTCGAGCCCGAGCCTAAAAACAAGCTCGTTTAGTAAACGAGCCCGAGCCCGAGCTTCGCTTATCGAGCTCGAGCCGGCTCGCGAGCCTAATCGAGCTTTCTGTTTATATATTTTTTATTAATATATTAAAAATATATTTATATTATAATAATTACCATTTACATAAATATAAAAAATAACTAAATTATATGTAAAATAATAATTATAATTAATATAAATTAATTAATAAATACTAAATGAGTCGAGTCCGAGCTCGAGCTCGAGCTTGAAAAATTACATTCGAGCCGAGCTCGAGCTTCAGAAATAAAGCTCGAATCTAGCCGAGCTCAAGCTCGAGCTTTCATGTGTTAAACGAGCTCGAGTTCGAGCCTCGTCGAGCTCGGGCTCGACTCGGCTCGTTTGCACCCCTAGAATACACTTGATCTCTTTGTTAAAAATAAAGATCATCGATCACATAAAAGTTGCAAGTGACATAATTGACTAATTTTGTTTAACCAAAAAATATAAAACATCTCAACAATTAGGCTATAGGGTGTGGCTATGACCCGCATGACCACCACGATCCTCCACGTCAGCGTCATGTCATCGCCCTCTAATTAACCATCCAAAATCACTATCCTAAGGGTGTGATCATGACCCAAACCACTATCCATCCCTTTTTTTGTGTGAAATATATTTTATTTATTTTAAATAAACAACAAATAAAATTAAATAAATTTTAGTAATAAAACTACATTACATTCAAATTATTAAAAAATAACATCCAAATTTAAACTACATATTATAAATTAAGAAAAAAACTACTCGTTGTTAACCCGACCAAATTTCCAAACATGTTCAATCAAATTCAAACGAAGATGATTATCCGTAGTCTCGTTGTATAACGCCCACATGTTAGATTCTTTTTTCCTTCATCAACTGGTACAACATTCTCATGAATGTCCTTAGGATCATATTCACATATGGCCGTTACCTTCGTCTTCGATAATCATGTTATGCGGTAAGATACAAGCATACATACAATATCTCAATGTTTTGAGTTCTATGTGCTCGTGCTGGGTTTGCAACTATATGCCATTTTTGTTGCAGAACCCCAAAGAGACGCTCAACATATTTCCTAGCAGATTCTTGACATTTTGCAAATTTCTTTCTTTTTTCATCTTCTGGATACGGTATAGTTTTAACAATCGCTGTGTATGTTGGGTATATTCCATCAGCTAGATAATACTCGTGCGTGTATTCTACTCTTGAAACCGAAAACCTAGAATCGGGCCCCTTACCGTTAATGATATTATTGAAAACATCTTCGAACCAGGAACACCAAAGAAAGCATGCCAAACCCAAAGATCATTTGATGCCACGGCTTCTAGAATTAATGTGGGATAACCATGATCACCTCAGGTAAATTGACCTCGCCATGCATTAGGGCAATTACGCCAAGGCCAATGCATACAATCTATGCTACCAATCATTCTAGGAAAAGCATGTTTACTTTCGTATGCCTGGTACAACTTTATGATGTCATCCTTTGTTGGCCCTTCGTAAGTACTTCGTGTTGTATAGCTTGTCCACCCCTTTGCAAAATTGATACAAACTCCCTCGTGAAGTTCTATCAGACATCTTCATATATTCATCCCACATGTCACTACTTGTACCATAAGCCAATTGGCGAATTGCCAACGTACACTTTTGTAAAGTGGCCAATCCCCTTTTACCTGTAGCATCCCATCTTAATGTGAAAAATGGGTCATAATTAGCCAAATTGTTGGCTATACGTAAGAAAAGACGACGGCTCATTTGGAAACGACGCCTAAACATTCCATCCGCATATGTCAGGTTTTCGGCAGAGTAATCGGCCATCAACCTATCATAGGCACCTGTCACACCCCCAAAATCCATCATGCGGAGTATCACCGCTTGGAGGCGTGACATGACCAGGATCGAGCCACCAATCATATTGAACAACATAATTAAGTAAATAAAACCAACCACAATACAATTGGTGACCAAAACAGAGTAACCGACTTTAAGTTAATAGCGGAAGCATAAAACGTAAGTCCAAAACATAAGTTCCAAAGTTCATAAGTTTAAAGTCCAAAACGTAGGTTTAATAAGTTCATAAGGATTTAAATATTAAGCACGGAACATAACAGTCCGTATCCCACAACAACCTCCTCCTGGTGCAAACTCCATATGCATCTAACGACCTGTAAAGCATGTAACAACGAGTCAACAACAAAGTTAAGTGAGTTCACGCTTGGTTGTTTAGTTTAAGTTATTTCCGAAAACATGGTTTGTCTTTCGTTGGCTTAATTGCCGTGGGGGTACCCCATAGTTGAAAATATGATTAACCATTTCCTTCTTTCCCAAACCATGACCCGTGGGGGTTTCCCCATGTTAACCACTAGACCGTTACCATATCGACAACTGACGAACAATAGTTGTGCCCTACGTCAATGTTCTATCATCATTGACAGTTTGCCCAGATCCATTAGTACACGCCCGTCCAAACGGCACGGTGTGAGGCTTGTCAACCCTAATAGCGCTATTAACTAATGACCCGCTCGCCATTGGCCCGGCGATCAAGTCGATATAAAAATGAGGGACTTCATGATAGAGTTTTTTCTAGTAAGTTTTAAGGTTGTTGTCCTACCCAAGGAGGACGAACGTACGTATTCTACCCAAGGAGAATACGCATGATTAATATTGGCATCCTACCTATGGAGGATGGCGGTACATATCCTACCCAAGGAGGATATGTAGGTTCCATTTTAATTCTTTAACCATTCCCAACCACCGGGAATCCCATGCCTTAGAAAGTGTGTGAACTCACATCGGTAGCTCGGTTTGACTCTAAAAAATAGCTAACAGTCAAGGTCGGTCAACCACGTCCTAGTATGATTACCACTTAGTTTATTAGTGACTTCAAATAAGCACGAAGTTCCTACACGCATCTATCACATAACATGCGTCACTTTAACGGTTCATGCCCATATAAACTTCCCATCTATTCCCGTTCATAAGCAAACATACGACATTGCACATAACACTTTCATTGACATATAACATGTTAGATTATTCTTAGATAACCTACCCGACATTTGGACACGCAAATTACTAATTATGTCGTTTCAGCTTTTACATTCAAAACTGGGTTGTTTTCGGGAATTTTAATAAAATAGTTACCCTATTTTAAAAATTCCCAACTTTTTACAGAAGGTCTTAACCGATACAAATATTATTGTGTAAAAATCTCGGGATCCAATTCATTACCAATATTTTATAAAAATTCATTTACCGGACTGCAATCAGATTCATTACTTTCTGACTGCAGTCCACGGAATAATTTATTTAAAATTCATCGTAAGTCCGATTTATGAAATTCCAGTGGGAGAATTACTATGACATCAGTGTCCATCTACAGTACAAATTTCGTGACCTAATTCTACACATATTTCAAGTTATGACGAAAAACATAACACATATTTTCTGTAGAAAAATGCAGCTTGAGCTGCTGTCCAAACACAGACCTTTAAAAATAGTAAACGACCTTGAAAAATTACGATTCCAGAGCCATTGGATCTGTTTTTCGAAAATACATAATTTAGGCTTTAGAAAATCAGTTTTTCGATTTATTATGATCTGTTTACAGCCAGTTGAAGTTGGCTGAAAATGCCAATCAACTTGCTTTTTAGAGTTTAAATGTTACTAAAACGCATCAACAAATGTCCTAACAACGGGTTTATCAAGAAATCAACGATCAAACATCATGCATGCTTTATCCAACCCTAATCCAACAAGACTTCATCTTTATGTAAACTTATGTAAAGCTTTATGTTCATCTTCTTAGTTCTTGTTCTTTAGTGTTTTAAACATAATAATCATACTAAAACTTTTAACTACAAAGACAAGATGAACAAGGGTGTAACAAGGACTTACTACTAGCACACAGGCTAGGGATGATTCTAGTGAAGAAGATGATGAAGAATGATGATGAAAAAGCAAGAGACAAAGTCCCTTGAAGCTCCACAAGTTGCAACTTCCTTGAATCACCTTCTAAGCTTGAATGGAACTCAAAAATGGATGAAGATGGTGGACTTGTGGTGGTGATGGGGGCGGCACAAGTGAGCCGAGAGGAAGGGGGTGTGGAGTGAAGGTGTGGGTGTGATAATGAGAAGTATGGTAGTGATCTTTGGTGCCATGCTTATAAAGGATTGTTCTAATATTTTGGTAACCTTCACAAGTAACCAATCTAATAAAATAAAGGGATATAATCTTGCACAAGATTGAGGTATGGTGTAGTTGATTTGTGGGTCCTCTTTGGGACCGAATTCGGTTGGGGGGGGGGGGTTGGTTGTAAATTTTGTAACTAGGTTGGTAAATATTAGTTAAATCTCAAGTATGCACTTGCATATATTAGTTACTTGATATTTAGTGGGTGTTAGGGTGTTCGAGGACCATGACTAGCTCAAAAATAATTAAACAATGTATTTGACAAAAAATTTAGTGTTTCGGGTAATGTCCGGTTGTTCGGTTAGATATCGTTCCGTTAAAGTGTTTAATTATTCCGTAAAGTGTCTTTTATATATATATTTTTGTACCACTTTTATTTCTTAACACTTAGGAAAACATTCAGGACCATTTAGTCAATTTTCTGCACAAGACTAGTATGTTAACAAACACATGTAAGTATGACGCAGTAATCAGAAAATAGTTATGTGTTTCCGCACAGTTATCAAGCACTTTTATTTAACATTAATTAATCGTACGGATACATGTAATTACGAGGGTTGTCACATTCTCCCCCTGTAAAGAAAATTTCATCCCGAAATTTACCGCGTGGTTACTGAGGAAGCTAGTTAAGTTGCATGGTTTACTGGTTTTCCTGGGGTGTCACATCATCCCCCCGTTGGTTTGGAATTTCGTCCCGAAATTCTGCAGTAGCTTCAGCCTCAGTAGTGGGTGCACTTTTCTTAAACAACTGGGGATACTTGGGTTTCATTTGGTCTTCTCGTTCCCAGGTATACTCTGGGCCACGACGGGAATTCCAACGAACTCGGACAAGAGGTATTCTGGTACGCTTGGGAACCTTAACATCTCGACCAGTAATCTCTACTGGTTCCTCGACAAATCGCATCTGTTCGTCGATTGTGAGCTCCTTTAAGGGAACTATGAGGGTCTCATCTGACAGACACTTCTTCAGATTCGACACATGGAAAACATTGTGAACTCCGCTGAGTTCTTCAGGTAGATTTAACTTGTAAGCGACTTTGCCAATTTTCTCAATGATTTCGACTGGTCCGACATAACGCGGATTGAGTTTGCCTCGTTTGCCAAAACGAACTACTCCTTTCCAAGGTGAGACTTTAAGTAGCACTCGATCCCCAACCTGGAACTCGAGTGGTTTTCGTCGCTTATCAGCGTAGCTTTTCTGACAGTCGCGAGCTGCCGCCATTCGTTGACGTATCTGAGCAATCCTCTTGGTCGTGTCTACCACAAGTTCTGGGCCTGTGATTTGGCTGTCACCAACTTCTGCCCAACAAAGAGGTGATCGGCATTTACGTCCGTACAATGCCTCAAATGGAGCGGCATGGATACTGGTGTGGTAACTGTTGTTGTACGAAAACTCCACTAACGGGAGGTGTTTTTCCCAGCCATTACCAAAGTCGATTACGCATGCCCTAAGCATGTCTTCAAGGGTTTGGATGGTGCATTCAGATTGCCTATCCGTCTGTGGATGATATGATGTGCTCATGTCTAATCGAGAGCCAAAGGAGTTGTACATAGCTTGCCATAATTCAAATGTAAAATGTGAGTCTCGGTCAGAAATGATGGAGGTTGGCACTCCGTGCCTTGATACTACTTCCTTTAGGTAGATGTCTGCTAGAGTAGAAAACTTGTCTGTTTCCTTGATAGCCAGAAAATGTGCAGACTTGGTCAGTCGATCCACTATCACCCAAATAGTGTCATTTCCGCGTTGCGATCTAGGCAGGCCAGTAACGAAATCCATGGAAATTTGCTCCCATTTCCATTTCGGGATCTCTGGTTGTTGGAGTAGGCCTGATGGTTTTTGATATTCGACCTTGACCCAAGCACAAGTCAAGCATTTACTGACGTAGGTTGCTATGTTGGTTTTCATACCAGGCCACCAATACGTAGTCTTGAGATCATGGTACATCTTATCCGAACCAGGATGTACCGAATAACGAGACTTGTGCGCTTCATCCATCACAAGCTCACGTAAGTTTCCGTAAAGGGGTACCCAGATGCGCCCTGTTACATAGTAGGCTCCGTCTTCCTTTTGTTCTAACCGTTTCCTTGATCCTCGTAAGGACTCAGCCCTAATGTTCTCTGCTTTCAACGCTTCAACCTGAGCATCTCGTATTTGGGCAGGAAGACTAGACTGGATGGTAAGTTGTAACGCACGTACACGTTTAGGTATAGTATCCTTTCGACTGAGGGCGTCGACCACAACATTGGCTTTGCCCGGGTGGTACTTGATCGCACATTCATAGTCATTCAAGAGCTCGACCCATCGACGTTGTCGCATGTTGTGACACCCCAGGAAAACCAGGAAACCAACGCAACATAACTGGCTTCCTCAGTAACCACGAGCTAAATTTCGGGACAAAATTTTCTTAACAGGGGGAGAATGTGACAACCCTCATAATTCCATGTATCCGTACAATTTATTAATGATAATTAAAGTGCTTGATGACTGTGCTGAATCATTTAACTGCTTTCTGATTTCTGTGTTATACTTACATGTGCTTGTTAACATACTAGTAGTGTACGGAAAAGTTACTAAATAGTCCGGTCTGCTTTCCTGAGTGTTGAGAATTAAAAATGTTACAAAAATATATATATAGGACACTTTACGAATTAATTAAGCACTTTAACGGAATAGTATCAAACCGAACAACCGGACATTACCCGGAACACCAAAATAATGCTAGAAGCATTGTTTTTATTCTTCTAAGCTAGTTAGGGTCCCCGAACACCCTAACACACTATATATTACTTAACACACATAAACCACTAATTATTTCACTTATCTCCTAACTAGATTAGTAACTAACCATTACATCTCAACCAAGCACCCCCCCCCCCCCAAACCGGTTATGGAGTGACCCCACTCCTAGATTTTTATTGAATTGTTTAAGTGATCTTGTCTCCATATTTGGTGAACATAAGAACCATTGGATCAAGAGGTGTTGGAAACAAGTTTATAAGGACCACTAGACTAACATAACTTATCATTCTCAACACACATCAACACCATCACTCTCTCTTCCTCTCTTCTTGGTCTCGGCCGAGAGCTCCACCACCACCATCATCACCTTCAAGTCTCCATCATTCAATCTCTAGTGATCCTAAGGTGCTACAAGGTGTACAACGAAGCTTGGTGTCTTCGGAAGTTGAAGGACCTTCTTTATTTGCTATTAACCACCACATTTCTTCACTTGAACTTCCCTAGCCTTGAGCTAGTGGTAAGAACTTAGATCCTTGTATTTTACATGTTGTTTAAGTGGTTAATGATGTGTAGTGATCAAAATGATAAGAACTTTAATGAATCTTATGAAGAAGTCTTGAACATAAACTAACTTAGTAATAAATCATGGATAAAAGATGAAGAAATCATGATATTCATATGTTGTGATGCTTGTTGGTTGTTGTTACTCATGTAGTTGATATGGATCATCCTATGATCTTGCTAGATCATGATTAAAAACATGAACTCGCAAGATGAGAAAGTTAGAAATGTGTAGGATGATGGAATCATCCACACATAAACTATGAACTTGAATAAATAAATGTTTTCTTGAAAAGTAAAGATCAAAGTAGGTTACAATCTGGTAGATCTAAAGATCCATGAATGGTTTCTCAAAAGAACCAAGTGAAAAATATAAGTTTCATTAAATATTGGACCTTACAAAAACTAATCACATTTTTGGTGGATAAACAAGTGTAGAAACACTTGTGTAACTAGAAACTTTCATGAAGAAATATTTTTTAGAAAATATGGTGGAATTTGTAAACACTTAAAGTCTTTAAAAATAAAGTTTTTAAAGAACTAATCACATGTTAAAAGGTAACAAGACTTACTAAGTATGCTAGTAAGTTACTACATATTTTTATAAATTTTCAAGTTCATAAGTTTATAGTTTATGCTTGTTTTTGACATTTGGTAAATAGAGATTGTATGTTGATGATTGAGAATTGTTTGAATGAATTTTTGAAAAAGAAAATGATATGCTAGTAAGCATGGACACCTCCATTTACAAAGGAAACTCTGGCGAAATTTTCTAAAAATCCCAACACTTAGAAAATATTTTTCTAAAACAAGCGTTATGAGTGTATTTTATAACTTGCTTTTCGAATATAAACTTCGCCATAATTTTTGTAACAAAACACCAAGTATCCGAGGTTGACTTTCGTAAATAAAATTTGATAAACATATATTTAAAATATATATTGTATACTAAAACTCTTATGTGAATATTTGTTTATTTTACCGTTATATTATTTTAGGGTAAAATAATATATAACTTAACAAAGTGCGTTGACGTTTAAATTGTGTGATATGTGATAAAAGTAATGGGTAGATAAACCATACGTGTTGAGCATGAGAAATTGATTGTTATGTGTACCTTGTTAGGACGTGCTTGATTTCTTGATTATTAGAGTAACTAATCTAACCGAGCAAACCGAGGTGAGTTCACACTTTTCTACAAAGCATGGAAATTCCCGGTGGGAATGGGAATGGGTTCAGGAATAGGGATTCCTCGTCCTTGGGACGCGTTCAGGAATGAGAATTCCTCGTCCTGTAGGGACGGAATTAGACTTACTGGACTAGAACTCTATCAGCGAAGTCCCTCCCTTTATATCGACTTAATCGCCGAGGCTATGGCGAGCGGGTCATTAGTTAATAGCGCTATTAGGTTTAACAAACCTCACACCATGCCAGTCGGACGGGCGTGTACTAATGGACTATGGCACGTCGGTGATGATAGACACCGACGCTAGGGCGCAAGTAATTTTCGTTAGTAGTCGATATGATAAACGAGTCTGGTAGTTTAAATAATGGGGTAGCCCCCACGGCCGGAGTGCCGGGCTGGATAGCCATGGAAGGTGGACATGGGATGGTTAACTGATAAATGTTTTCGAACAATGGGGTAACCCCCACGGCTGGATAGCTGATTAAGATTAAACTACGTTTTTTGGAAACAACTCTAAAATGGACAACCAACCGTGAACTCATTCAACTTTGTTGTTGACTCGTTGTTACATGCTTTGCAGGTCGCTAGTTGCTATGGGGCTTGCACATGGAGGTGGTCGTTGTGGGATGCGAACTGTTATGTCCCGTACTCAATAAATAAACTTAATGAACTTATGAAACTTATGTTTTGGGTCTTTAAACTTATGAACTACGAACTTATGTTTTGGTTTAACGTCTTATGCTTCCGCTGTTTAAATTGAACTTGGTTAACTTCCTTACGGTCACCAATTGTATTGTGGTTAATTTTATTTACTTAAATACGTGGTTCAATATGATTGGTGGCTCGATCCTGGTCACGTCACGCCTCCAAGCGGTGGTACTCTGCATGGTGGATTTTGGGGGGTGTGACAGATTGGTATCAGAGCCATTGGTTATAGCGAACTTAGTTTTAAAAAGGGAAAAACTTTTTGATAAAAAAACCAGACTATAACCTGTACAGTGCTCAACGATCCACAACGACGCTTCGCTCCACGTGCAAGACTCGACACAATAGGTGGTATATGTTATATTATCGGTTAGATAGTCCACATTGTGCATTAATTAACGTGATAATTGCTATTTGAACCTTGTGTGCTTACTCTCTACTGTCGTCCCACACTTACGCATTTTCACGACACTTTTCTCACTTACGTTGCTTTGTTATGAAGATCATGAACGGACGCGGAGGACGTATCAACCTAACTCAATCCCAGCTGGCGGCTTTGATCAACGAACGAGTTGCTGAGGCACTCGCATCAGCTCCAGCAGGAGGTCAACACGCTCAGCCTCCTGTGTGTACGTTCAAAACCTTTATGGATTGCCGACCTAGTACTTTCAGCGGCACAGAAGGGGTTGTAGGTCTTCTTCACTGGTTCGAGAAGATCGAGTCTGTTTTCGAGATGTGTGAATGCCCTGCAGATCGTAGGGTGAAATATGCTACTGGAACACTCGAAGGTGCCGCATTAACCTGGTGGAAGGCACAGGTCCAACTGCTAGGGCTGGCGGTTGCTAATGCCACCCCATGGAATGATTTCAAGGAACTGATTAAAGAAGAGTACTGCAGTCGTGACGACATCCACAAGCTAGAGGTGGAATTTTTCAATTTGAAGATGATGGGGTCTAAGATCGAGGCATACATGAAGAGGTCAAATGAGCTGGCCATCTTGTGTCCTACAATGGTGGACCCTCCCATCAAACGTATTGAGCTGTACCTCAAGGGTCTTGTACCAGAGATTCAGAGTCACGTAACCTCAGCTAATCTTGGCACCATTCAGCAAATCATCAAGTTGGCTCATCGTCTCACCGATCAGGCAGTTGAGCAGAACAAGCTGCCCAAACGTATTAGCGCTACTACTTCTGATGCTCCCAATGATAATAAACGCAAATGGGATGGAAATTCGGGCAAGGGTTCTACTTCAGTTCAGTCCCAGCAGCGGAAGAAAGATTAGTACAGGAGCTCCAGTCAGCAGTCTTCTGGAAATCTAGGGCAGGGTGGATACAAGGGGAATCACCCCAAATGTAATCGCTGTAACTTGCACCACAGCGGGCCATGTAGTAAAGGCAACTGTCATCGATGCAACAAGCCTGGTCACATTGCAAGAGATTGCAGGAGTCAGCGTTCGGCGAATCAGAACCGGCAGCAACAGCAAGCCCCACCAAATCAACGCCAACAGCAGCAACAACAAGGTAACAAAAAAGGGTGCTTTCAATGTGGTACTGAGGGCCATTTCAAGAAAGATTGCCCCCGGCTAAATCAGAACCAGAACAACAACAATCAGGGGAATGGAAACGGCAATGGGGGAAACAACAATGGTAATGGGGCAAGGGGTCGTGCGTTCGTGATTGGTCAGGGTGATGCAAGGAACGATCCCAACGTTGTGATGGGTAAGTTTCTTCTGGATGATTTCTTTGTTACTGTTTTATTTGATTCGGGTGCCGATACTAGCTACGTGTCCTTAAAAGTTAGTATCGGCACATAACTAGTATCGGCACCCGAATCGAATAAAACAGTAACAAAGAAATCATCTAGAAGGAACTTACCCATCACAACGTTGGGATCGTTCCTTGCATCACCCTGACCCAGCACGAAAACACGTCCCCTGGCACCATTGCCATTATTGTTACCCTCGTTTTTGCCTCCATTGTTGTCTCCATTGTTGTTCCCGTTTCCTTGGTTGTTGTTGTTCCGATTCTGGTTCAGCTGAGGACAGTTTCTCTTGAGGTGACCTTCAGCACCACACTGATAGCATCCCTTGTTACCCTGCTGTTGCTACTGCTGATTCTGTGGAGCTTGTGGCTGCTGTTGACGATTCTGATTCGCAGGAAGTGAGCTCCTGCAATCCTTTGCTTCATGGCCAAACTTGTTACACCTCAGACAACGACTCTTGTGGCACTGCCCGCTATGATGCTTGTTGCACCGGTTGCACTTGGGGTGGTTCCCTCGGTATCCACCCTGTCCTTAACTACCAGAAGATTGCTGACAAGGACTCTGGTAGCCATCAGTCTTTCACTGCTGAGGCTGAACTGAAGTAGAACCCTTACCCGAATTTCCATCCCACTTGCGCTTGTTATCACTGGGAGCATCAGTAGTAGTAGCGTTAATTCGCTTGGGCAGCTTGTTCTGCTCAACTGCCTGATCAGTGAGACGATGAGCCAACTTGATGATTTGCTGAATGGTGCCAAGATTAGCTGAGGTCACGTGGCTTTGAATTTCTGGCACCAAACCCTTAAGGTACAACTCGATATGCTTGATAGGAGGATCCACCATAGTGGGACACAGGATGGCTAATTCGTTCGACCTCTTTGTGTATGCCTCGATTTTAGACCCCGTCATCTTCAGATTGAAAAATTCTACCTCTAGCTTGTGGATGTCGTGACGACTACAGTACTCTTCTTTGATCAGTTCTTTGAAACCGTTCCATGGGGTGGCATTAGCAACCGTCAGCCCTAGCAGTTGAACCTGTGCTTTCCACCAGGTTAACACAGCACCTTCGAGTGTTCCAGTAGCATATTTCACCCTACGATATTCAGGGCATTCACATATCTGGAAAACAGACTCAAGCTTCTCGAACCAGTGAAGAAGACCTACGGCTCCTTCTGTGCCGCTGAAAGTACTAGGTCGGCAATCCATGAACATTTTGAACGTACATACGGGAGGTTGAGCATGTTGACCTATGGCGCGAGAATAAAAGACAAGGTTAAGCACAAGAGTTGGTTCGCGAAGGTGGGATCTAAACGTCCTAAAATAGGTCGAAATGGCAGGTTATACCTCCTGTAGGGACGGCTGCGAGTGCCTCAGCCACTCGTTCGTTGATTAGAGCCGTCAGATGGGCTTGAGTTAGGTTCAGTCGTCCACTCATGATCTTCATATCAAAGGAAACATGAGTGAGCAAGGTGTCGCGAAAGTGCGATGACAGAAGAGAGTAAGCACACATGTGTTTTCAACAATAGTTGTTACATTTATCTAAGCATACCATGAACAATGTACTATGTAACTAACAGGTAGGTAATATAAACATAAACTATATCACCTAGAATGTTGAGTCTTGCACGTGGAGCGAAGCGTCGTTGTGGATCGTTGAGCACTATACGGGTTATAGTCTGGTTTTGTCAAAAAGCTTTTCCCTTTTTAAAACCAAGTTCACTATAACCAATGGCTCTGATACCAATCTGTCACACCCCCAAAATCCATCATGCGGAGTATCACCGCTTGGAGGCGTGACATGACCAGGATCGAGCCACCAATCATATTGAACAACATAATTAAGTAAATAAAACCAACCACAATACAATTGGTGACCAAAAGAGAGTAACCGATTTTAAGTTAACAGCGGAAGCATAAAACGTAAGTCCAAAACATAAGTTCCATAGTTCATAAGTTTAAAGTCCAAAACGTAGGTTTAATAAGTTCATAAGGATTTAAATATTAAGCACGGAACATAACAGTCCGTATCCCACAACAACCTCCTCCTGGTGCAAACTCCATATGCATCTAACGACCTGTAAGGCATGTAACAACTAGTCAACAACAAAGTTGAGTGAGTTCACGGTTGGTTGTTTAGTTTAAGTTATTTCCGAAAACATGGTTTGTCTTTTGTTGGCTTAATTGCCGTGGGGGTTATCCCATAGTTGAAAATATGATTAACCATTTCCTTCTTTCCCAAACCATGACCCGTGGGGGTTTCCCCATGTTAACCACTAGACCGTTACCATATCGACAACTGACGAACAATAGTTGTGCCCTACGTTAATGTTCTATCATCATTGACAGTTTGCCCAGATCCATTAGTACACGCCCGTCCAAACGGCACGGTGTGAGGCTTGTCAACCCTAATAGCGCTATTAACTAATAACCCGCTCGCCATTGGCCCGACTATCAAGTCGATATAAAAATGAGGGACTTCATGATAGAGTTTTTTCTAGTAAGTTTTAAGGTTGTTGTCCTACCCAAAGAGGACGAACGTACGTATTCTACCCAAGGAGAATACACATGATTAATATTGGCATCCTACCTATGGAGGATGGCGGTACATATCCTACCCAAGGAGGATATGTAGGTTCCATTTTAATTCTTTAACCCATTCCCAACCACCAGGAATCCCATGCCTTAGAAAGTGTGTGAACTCACCTCGGTTGCTCGGTTTGACTCTAAAAAATAGCTAACAGTCAAGGTCGGTCAATCACGTCCTAGTATGATTACCACTTAGTTTATTAGTGACTTCAAATAAGCACGAAGTTCCTACACGCATCTATCACATAACATGCATCACTTTAAGGGTTCATGCCCATATAAACTTCCCATCTATTCCTTTTCATAAGCAAACATACGACATTGCACATAACACTTTCATTGACATATAACATGTTAGATTATTCTTAGATAACCTACCCGACATTTGGACACGCAAATTACTACTTATGTCGTTTCAGCTTTTACATTCAAAACTGGGTTGTTTTCGGGAATTTTAATAAAATAGTTACCCTATTTCAAAAATTCCCAACTTTTTACAGAAGGTCTTAACCGATACAAATATTATTGTGTAAAAATATCGGGATCCAATTCATTACCAATATTTTATAAAAATTCATTTACCGGACTGCAATCAGATTCATTACTTTCTGACTGCAGTCCACGGAATAATTTATTTAAAATTCATCGTAAGTCAGATTTATGAAATTCCAGTGGGAGAATTACTATGAAATCAGTTTCCATCTACAGTACAAATTTCGTGACCTAATTCTACACATATTTCAAGTTATGACGAAAAACATAACACATATTTTCTGTAGAAAAATGCAGCTTGAGCTGTTGTCCAAAAACAGACCTTTAAAAATAGTAAACGACCTTGAAAAATTACGATTCCAGGGCCATTGGATCTGTTTTTCGAAAATACATAATTTAGGATTTAGAAAATCAGTTTTTCGATTTATTATGATCTGTTTACAGCCAGTTGAAGTTGGCTGAAAATGCCAATCAGCTTGCTTTTTAGAGTTTAAATGTTACTAAAACGCATCAACAAATGTCCTAACAACGGGTTTATCAAGAAATCAACGATCATACATCATGCATGCTCTATCCAACCCTAATCTAACAAGACTTCATCTTTATGTAAACTTATGTAAAGCTTTATGTTCATCTTCTTAGTTCTTGTTCTTTAGTGTTTTAAACATAATCATCATACTACAACTTTTAACTACAAAGACAAGATGAACAAGGGTGTAACAAGGACTTACTACTAGCACAAAGGCTAGGGATGATTCTAGTGAAGAAGATGATGAAGAATGATGATGAAAAAGCAAGAGACAAAGTCACTTGAAGCTCCACAAGTTGCAACTTCCTTGAATCACCTTCTAAGCTTGAATGGAACTCAAAAATGGATGAAGATGGTGGACTTGTGGTGGTGATGGGGGCGGCACAAGTGAGCCGAGAGGAAGGGGGTGTGGAGTGAAGGTGTGGGTGTGATAATGAGAACTATGGTAGTGATCTTTGGTGCCATGCTTATAAAGGATTGTTCTAATATTTTGGTAACCTTCACAAGTAACCAATCTAATAAAATAAAGGGATATAATCTTGCACAAGATTGAGGTATGGTGTAGTTGATTTGTGGGTCCTCTTTGGGACCGAATTCGGTTGGGGGGGGGGGGTTGGTTGTAAATTTTGTAACTAGGTTGGTAAATATTAGTTAAATCTCAAGTATGCACTTGCATATATTAGTTACTTGATATTTAGTGGGTGTTAGGGTGTTCGAGGACCATGACTAGCTCAAAAATAATTAAACAATGTATTTGACAAAAAAATTAGTGTTCCGGGTAATGTCCGGTTGTTCGGTTAGATACCGTTCCGTTAAAGTGTTTAATTATTCCGTAAAGTGTCTTTTATATCTATTTTTGTACCACTTTTAATTCCTAACACTTAGGAAAACATTCAGGACCATTTAGTCAATTTTCTGTACAAGACTAGTATGTTAACAAACACATGTAACTATGACGCAGTAATCTGAAAATAGTTATGTGTTTCAGCACAGTCATCAAGCACTTTTATTTAACATTAATTAATCGTGCGGATACATGTAATTACGAGGGTTGTCACAGCACCTACATATTTTACAAAAATATAAATTACACTAAGATATAAACGGCACTTCAAAAAATATAATGCACGAAAAAAAATACCTTCACGATCCCTATTTAAACATTGTTGTCGTTTTTTCCATTTGGACGAGGTTTCTTCCTCCTCTATAATTATTTGTATCGTTTCCATCACCACGTTCAAAAAAAATTCGTTGATCTCGTCAGAAGAAGTTGGTGACGCCATGTTGGTGGGATAACCTGTTTCTTCTTTTTCTTTGCTACTGTAGGTACAAATAATATAACCGATTTAGGCCAAATTACATGAGAGATCTATAACAGAGTTGTCCAAAAATAAAAAATAAAAGTAATTTAATCCATAAAATTTGAAACTGAATCAATTTCGTTACAACTAGAAAATATAAAAAACGATAGCGACATAAATTAAAGAAGAAAACTAGAAAATATAAAAAATGATAACTGACGTGCTCTTAACTATACATATATTTACAATATATTTACGCGCAGCGAACTGGGTTTTAATATTTATAAAAATGGTTTATACCTTAACATTAAAACACACACAAAAGGACAAGTGTATCCCGTCATATGTGTAGCAAAGTATTGGTAAGATCCAGATATTGATCCATGGAATACGGGCAGAGTAGAGTACTAAATCTTTGTCATTGATTTACCGGATAAAAAGATAAGTGAATGGTTGTTTAACTAAAATTATCTAAAATTATACCTAAAATATAATAGAATCCAAATATGAAAAATATATTATTATCTTCTTTAACAACAACCTAAACATGCTATCTACATCAGATATGTCACAAAAGTACCTAATCAATTTTCCAAATGCAAAACATTTAATCATCCGCTAGGAGTTTTCTAACATGATGATTCTTCGGAAACCTAACGCAATAAACACACGTTAACCACCTAAAATCATTCTTTAGCGAGCTATTGATATACATTCATGTGAACCTTTAAAGATAGATTAGTCATCCGCTAGGAGTTTTCTAACCTCACTTATCAAAGAAAGCAATACCGATGGTCACAATACAGCCACGAGGATAAGCATTTAAGTAGATCATATAACAAAATATTTCATCTTACAAGTTTTAAACACAAATCTACCATGTTAGAAATTTCAACCAAAACTACTAAACAAAGATCATAAACCGCGTTAAGAACATGTAACAACACCATATAATTCGTTAGAACCCTTACGTGCAAGAAAGCATTCTTAATGAAAGTAAGATTTATCTTTTATAAAACCAATACCCCTCTCAAGTCTCATGGTGTAAACAGGTTTACAAACAAGTGATTAATCAAGGAATTGTCAACAATCTTCACTAACCACAGATTCATTATCCAAGACAATCAAACATAATCAAGAATCCAACATCCATGAAACATTCATCATATAATCATGAAGATTCAAACATGAAAAAGTACTAAAGATTCTTACAAATAAGATTACAACATAAAGGTCATTCAAGAAACAAGTTCATTACTACTATTACACAATACTACATTAAACATAAACTAACATCAACTCAATACTTGAATAATGATCAGAATACATGTTTGAGAACAAGGAATCAAACAATAAACAAGCAAGGAATTGATGGGTTGGATCAGTTAAGCTTCCATTCGTTCTTAAGGCTTCAAACCGGTCTGATCAGGAGAGCTTCGGAACCCAGAAATTGCCCAGAAACCTGGAGAAAAACCCAATATTCTAACAAGCAGCGAATGCTTCTATTTATAGGGAATTTTCTGATTCGCATGGTCGTGCACTAGCACTTATCGAGTGACGTCATTTATTCCATTCGGGTCAGACAAGTGGACAAGTTGGTTCCGATCATCAGGTCGGCACGGTCGTGCATCTGGCAGCACATTAGTGCGGTGTCATCAGATTTGTATCAGAATGTCATCAGATTGTCTGGTCCAGGTAGTGCACGGTCGTGCAATGACTCACACGGGCGTGCTTTCTGAGTAAACAATGGCACCGCTTCTTGCACTGGCAGTGCTTCCGGGGTCGCAGGCCTTGCACGGTCATGCATATGTACGGACGGGCGTGCGTGATCTGGCAGTTCACTAGAATTTTGCCAATTTCATCAAAATTGTATCATAATTGCCCCGTTTTCAAAGATTTGTCCTTTGCATATTGTTTAAGACTTGAAAATAGAAAAGTACCTAATTTGGTACCTAAACATCGTAGTTTCGGTCAAAAACGCTTAAAACGGAAGTAAATTGTGGGATAAAAACATGTATAATTTAACATATATCAATAACTACATAATTTAAAGACCCCATTGTTTAGCAATTTTCGCCTTCATTTTTTACAACACTTCTTTATCTTTTTCCGGGAGCGAGTCGATGATTATCGCCATTAGCTTAAAGTCTTCACGATCGGCCGCTTCTTGCATTTCTTTTTATTTAACTTAAGTCTCGCCGCTTGTGTTTCGTTAAATTCGGTGAGCTTGCTCATCAACTTATCCACCTTCATTTCACCCGAAGTTTCATTTTTTGTCGACATCTCTTTCTTTTTGGCCACCGCTTCCTTTTTTACTTTGTCTCTACAATTTGGGCGCTTTAATTCCGGGATCTCCGTCACTTCATCGTCAAACTCGAGTTCGTCATTAATATAACAACCCTCCAAGATATTCCGACGCCCCTAATATATTAAAATATCCCAATATGTCCTAAAGTACACCCCGTATGCGAAAACGGGCCCCGAATACCTTTATTTCTATTAAAATTAAATAAAAACAAAGTTTTAACATCGCTCGCGGGCCGCGTAAGACCACATCAGGGTCAACGTGGGGCGCGACAGCTCGGAGTCAGGGCTGCACCCGGTGCCGCCACGTGTCGGGCTCGTGTCGAAGCTATGGTGCTGACCAGTCATAGCTAGGGCCTACTTACCCTACTACGTGGGCTGCGTAGGCCTTTCCTTTCTCTTACGCGAGCCGCGAGGGAATGTGAAAGGTTACCTATAAATAAGGGCCTTTAGTCTTCAGTCGAACTCGCTCATTTCACGCTTTCTCTCTCGAATTTCTGCATAGATAACTTAATTTCCGGGCATAATACCCCCTAATTAACGAAGTTCTGCTCCGTTGTAAGTATCATAACCCCGGTTACGTATTAGATACGTTGCCCGATTGGTCCAGGGTTCCATGATGGCTGTCGTGGTTCTACCCGATGTAGTCATTGGAATGCCGTCTCGGGGAGGGTATTGATAATGTAAATATTGGGTTATTATACTAACGCGTGTGCATTTGTGTAAATTATAGATAATCACCAAGAAACCCATAAGACAACATTGTGAGTAATCTCCTTTTTGTAAACTGTTTTTACAAAACCTTAAATATTTTACATTGTGATTAAGCAGTGATTGAGTCTTTGTAATTCTTCAATTACTGCCGGTATGTTGGGGTTTTGTATACAAAATGTGGAACACGTTACCATTGGACAAAGAGTTAGCCAATGTGTAATATGACCACCAGTCAGGATTGACAGTACTGAATGAGAAATTGTGTAGATGTAAACATTGTAATCGCTCTCAATACTGTGAAAATTGATAAAACTCTTATTGATTAAACTGGGATTCACTCACCAGTATTTCCCACTGACAAAATGTTTTTAAACGTGTTTCAGGTAACAAAATGTGAAAGCCAACTAGAAGCCAGCTGGACAGCACTGAAGGCTTGGAAAAGTGGCTATAAAAGTTACCTAAAATAAAAGAAGATGTTTTATTCAATAAAATAGGGATTTTCCCTATGAAAATATTTGTAATGAAAACTTGGGTTTTATCCCAATATGTTTAAATATTATAAAAGAGTGGTATTTACTCTGATAAAATATTTCCTAACTACGGTCCTGATGTAATTTCCGCTGCCAAAATGATAAACACCGATACCACCAATACTGGTTCTCGCGGCCGCCCGTTCCCGGGACAGATAGGGGGCGGGGGTTGTGACAGAAGGTGGTATCAGAGCTAAGCCACTGATTCAGCCACAGAAGTGTTCTGCTGACACCAAGATATTATTCTAATTGTTAGGAAATTAATTATGGAAATACGTGCATATCTGTATTTTATTTTATTGTTGTGTGTTATTTGACTATTTGTTAGTTTACAGTATGAGTGATCAAGGACCCTCCGACGCTTATCGTCATTTGTCCGGCTCACCTAGGAGCGAAGGCACCTTTTCACAGCCTGCCCTCTCAGGGTATTCAGCTGATAATGAAGAAGGGATATTTATGTTTAAGGCTCAGTCTGAAGAGCCATTCCCTCAGAAAAAGAGAGGATGGTTCAGTAGGGGAGCACACGAGCGTAGGAAGAGAATGAACAGCAGCGAGTCCTAGCAGCCGCTAAAAGAGAGACAGATGCCCATACACAGGATATGCTTAATAGAAGCTTAGCCAATTTTCATATCCTAGCAACCACAGCTGCCGACCCAAACCTGGAACAACAAGTAGCCCTACAAACATTACTCTTGTTTCCCACGTAGCCAATAAAGATAGAAAACAACCCAGAAAACCAAGTCCAAATGCATGATTTCAACCCAGAGGAGATACCTAAGGTACCAGAACCCAATCCCTTAGACCCAGACTACGACCCGTGGTTTGATGATCATAGGGATTATGTGCTAGCGCTGGCAATTCTGACACGAACACGATAACATGACACGAACCTACACGAAGTTAACAGGTTTCGTGTTTGACCTTAACAGGTTTCGTGTCTAAACAGGTCGACACGATAAGACCTGTTTAAATTTCGTGTCTAAACAGGTTAAAACCCGTTAACCTGTTAAGACCCGTTAATGACCTGTTAATAATTTTAAATTAAAAATATATGAAATATATATGGAGACTTGGAGAGGCGATATTCAACTTACAACTATACACGCAATATTTTGAAATCATACTCACAGTTCACGACCCTTCAGTGCACACCAAATAAACCCTAAATTTCGTTAATCGCTGGCAGCCGCTCAACCCTTCATCGCTGCTCACCTTCATCGCCGGCCGCTCAACCCTTCACTTCAGTCACCGGCGCCGCTTTCAAGTCGTTCCGGCCGCTCAACCCTTCACTTCAGTCACAGATTACAGTTTTCAAGCCGTTCAGGCGCCGCAATCAATCACTCGTTCTGTTCCTCGTTCACTGTTGTCCGCCGGCAATCTATTCAGGTAAGTTTAAGATACTCTATTTGTGTCATCATTCTGTTGTTAAGTTCATCTATTGTAAATATAATGATTTTAACTAATTGAAATATGCACTGATTCTACATTCTATGTAGTGTAAAAAATAATGATTTAATTTTTTTTGACTATACAAATATGCACTGATTCTACATTCTATGTATATGCACTGTTGTTAAGTTCATCGTTCACTGTTGTATACTTCATAGATACTTCATTACATGTCCAGTTTAGTATGCACTGATTTGTGTGAATATACTTGGTAACTAAAAGATGAAGGTTGTCATTACATGAAGGTTGTTCTGTTCATCTGTTTGTGTGAATATACATGTCCAGATGATTTATTTAGATTTGAGTTGTCATTTATTTAGATTTGTAACTAAAAGATGAAGGTTGTCCCATTCTATTAGCACAACCTACTACAATGAGCCAACATATGACTTATTTAGATTTGAGTTGTCATTTATTTAGATTTGTTTCTTAAATTGTATTTTTTTATATAGTTACTGATTGAACATTATTTTTCTATTTATATATTGAAGTCATGAGCGATTCACAAAATAAAGTGGGGAAAAAGAAGGGCAAAACACCGGTTGATCAGTTATTCACAAATATACGGAGATGCGAGCCCCGAATATTCAAATGTTGATCAGTTTTTGAATTATACATTTAATGAATATGTCAACATGTTAAATGTGGCCGGTGATGATAGAAGAATTGCAAATGTATTTGGAGGAGTCAAGGGTTGACATTAATCGTAATGTCTTTTGTAATGTCTTTTCTCTTGATTGGTTATTTGGAGATTATTGTAATGTCTTTTCTCTTGATTTTTTAATGTTTTTTTGCATGGTTTTCTATTAATGTTATTAGGTATATTTGTTTGTACTTTGTAGGTCGAACCAAGTTAGTTTAGATGAGCTCACAGAAGATATAATGTCGCTTGACATTAGCCGTGAATCAGATGCTTCAAATTCCGTGAACAATCCTAAGGTATCCACTCCAAATGCTTCAAGTAGTGTTGCTTGTTAAAAATCAGAGAACATCTCAAGGTACCCACTTCACATGTTTCTAGAAATGTTGCTTGATAAAACTATATGAATGAGTATATGTCAAATTGTCCATGCCTAATACGACTGTAATTATTTGTGTGTAGGTTTGATTGTTTGGAATTGAAGATCTTGAGAAAGAAAGGCATATGGGAACTTGAATGTTGAAACTATTTGGATGTTATGATTAGACTTTTATGGATTTCGTTTTAAGTTTGTTAAAACATTATGTGTTTATGCATTTTTATGACTTTTGTGAACCTTTGGTGACTAAATTTTCATTAAACAGGTTCCTTAATTGCTAATTTCAAATATGGAATAATAGGTCATGTTCGTGTCTTAACAGGTCGTGTTCAGGTCTTAACAAGTCGTGTTTGTGTCTTAAACAAGTCATATGATATGTTGACAACATTTCCGTGTCTTAACAGGTCATTTCGTGTAACCTGTTTATTAACAGGTTCGTGTTCGTGTTTGGAAAATCTGACACGATAAGATTTCGTGTTGTGTTCGTGTTTACAGGTTTCGTGTTAGTGTCTTAACAGATCGGGTTGACCCGATATGCCAGCCCTATTATGTGCAACGCTACCACCTAACCAACGAACCCATGCCGAACCTAGCAGCTTACCCAGGTCTGGACCCTCTAGATCCCTACTACGATACTGATGAATACATTAGGGAGATCTTAGAGAATCCGTACCCTCAGGAAGAACCCATGCCACAGGACCCAGACCCAGTACCAGCACCTGCACCCCCAATGAGTGCAGAAAATGTGCAAGAGCTCTGAACTTTCGGAGAAGAGATTTTAGAAAGTAGCGAGAGGATGAGACAGGTTGGAGAGCGACTCGTCTGGAAGTACGACGAGCGTAATATGGAGTTCTGGATGAACCCATATCAGTGAAGGTGATGGTGGAGATAGAAATAATAATATCATAATATATAATATGTGTGTATGAAAAAAATATAATATATATGTGTAATAATAATAATAATAATAATAATAATAATAATAATAATAATATATGTTGTAGTATAGACCACTTCGTGGTTGGTGATGCATATTAGTATTGTAATTTTTAAATTCCAGTGCTAGTTTGTATTAGATGCATAATATAAGAAAGAGTAAGTCGCAATGCTCGACGTTTTTGATCAATATGCGTGTTATGTGATTGGTTGTATTAAATATATTTTGTGATATTAATAATTGGGAAATGTTTAAAATTCAGATGGACAACGAAGTGAACCAGGAAAACCAGAATAGATAACCAGAGTAACAATAACCTGGATAACGAAAACCCGAACAACAACAATAATGGAAACCAAGTGGATAACAGTGCCATACAACACATAGTGGCACAAGGGATAATATATGCAATGCCATATATTATCAAAACGGTTAAGAAAGCAGAAAATAAATGATGTAGCGCGTGAAACGGAAAAATGAAGATTACACGTTGATTCTTCGAATACCCATGCAGTTCTTCCCCAACCCCCAAATTGTAACCCCAAAGGCCACGGAATTTGAAGTGAAAAAAATAGTTTTCTCAAAATTCAATTCTGAACTTCTCATTAGCTTTAGCAACATATAAATAGAGACTGAAATTCGAAACGGGCCTAAAAAAGATAACGGGCCAAACACACGGCCTATAACAAAAAGCCCAAAATAGTTCAAAAAACATAAAAATGCAAATAAGTAATAGAAATAAGCGTTTTTTGGCCCGGACGATGACCCAAACCGCCATAGGCGGTTTGTAGCAAGATGGAGCTCGTTCTCACGTTCGAATCGCCTGGTCGCACGTCCAAAATGGACCCCCGTAGCCCAAGTTAGAGCCATTTTAGTGAAGCCCCTTTTGTTACGCGGTCTTGGGCCTCCAAATACAAAATAGCCCGTTCATCCACACTTGGGCCCACATCAATAAAAGTAAACGTGATAGTAAGCGACCTTCTGAACCTGAACACAACGTAAACAATGGATCCATACTTCAAGTGCCCATTCCCAAAAGAAGAAGAACCGTGTCTTATGGTTGTTCTTATAAAGAATTATGGTCTTGTAAACCAATGGAATTCTCAGGCAATGAAGGGGCCGTTGCATCTCTACGCTGGATAGAAAAGACTAAGGCAGTCTTAAGAATAAGAAAATGCGCGGAAGATGATAAGATAATGTTTGCTTCCAATCTATTTAAGAACTCAGCCTTAGAATGGTGGAACACTATCCTCCAGTCTAGGGGAAGTGATAGAACTTACAATATGGAATGGGAGGAATTTAAAAACATGGTAGAAAGGAAATTTTTCCCTCCCAATGAAAAAGAACATATAGCAAACAAATTCCTAAACCTTAGGATGACTGGGGTAGATAGTAAGGGTTATACTACATTATTCTTTGAATATGCTAGAATAGTACCAACCCTTGCATCGCCAGAACTAGTATTAATCTCCCGTTACATCTGGGGATTAATTAGTGAAATTAGGCATGTAGTCAAGGCAGCTAGACCTCAAACCATAGAAGAAGCTGTAGAACTAGCAAATACCTTGACAGATGAATTAGTCCGTACACGAGAAGAAGATCAGAGGAGGAACCTAACCCAGAAGCTTACCCAAGAATTCCGTTCTGGAAATTCTAATCGTGGGAAAAATGTAGGTTCTACTTCTGCACCTTATTGCAAGTATTGCAAAAGGAAGCATTCTGGGAGATGCTCCATATACTGTAACTTCTGCAAAATATCTGGACACAAGGAGGAAGACTGCAGGAAGAAGTCTAACAACAGGATATGCTACAACTGTGGAGAACAAGGTCATATCAAGCCTAACTGTCCAAAACTAGCTCCAGCCACGAACACCAAGAATACCAAAAATGCTATAGCATTTGTTCTTACTGCAGAAGAAGCAAAGATGATCCCGGATGTGATAGCCGGTACGTTTTTAGTTAATGATGTTTTTGCTAAAGTATTATTTGACTCTGGTGCGAACCAAAGTTTTATTAATACTTCATTTTGCAAATTTCTCAAACAACCATTAACTAAACTTCCACAAGAATGTCTAGTAGAGACAGCAAATGGGGAAACCATTAAGATTTCTGAAATCTTGCAGGGAGCGAGAATAGAAATTCTAAATCAGAAATTTATTGTAAACCTTTACCCAATGAATCTGGCAGGATTTGATGTTGTATTAGGAATGGATTGGTTAATAGCCAATAAAACCAGTATTTTATGTGATCAAAAGTCAATCCAAGTAAATTCACCAAGGGGTAAAAAGATCACAATTAAAGGAAATAAACACACTAGATCCACAAAATTCATCTCTGTGATGAAAACAGCAAGTTATATCAGAAAAGAATCATTAGTGTATTTGATTTCCCTAATCACTAACACTAAAGGAAAAGAATTAAAGGATATTCCAGTAGTATCCCAGATTTCGGATGTATTTCCAGAGGAGCTACCAGGACTACCTCTAGACAGAGAAGTTGAATTTAGAATCCACCTGCTACCAGGGATAGCACCAATTGCCAAAGCACCTTACCATTTGGCACCCGCCAAAATGCAGGAACTGAAGAAACAGTTAGATGAATTATTGGAAAAGGGATTCATACAGCCAAGCTCATCGCCATGGGGAGCACCGATCTTATTCGTTAAAAAGAAAGACTGATCAATGCGTATGTACATTGACTACCGTGAATTAAACAAAGTCACGATTAAGAATCGGTATCCATTACCGAGAATCGATGATCTGTTTGATCAATTGCAAGGAGCTCGATTTTTCTCAAAAATTGATTTACGATCAGGATATCATCAATTAAAGGTACAGGAAGAGGACATTCCTAAGACCGCTTTTAGAACAAGGTACAACCATTATGAATTTACTGTCATGCCATTTGGTTTAACCAATGCCCCAGCTGTATTTATGGACATGATGAACCGAATATGTAAGCCATGTTTGGATAAATTCATAATTGTCTTTATAGATGATATTCTTATTTATTCTAAAAGCAAAGAGGAACATGCAGTGCATCTGCACGCACTTCTAAGTTTATTGTGAAAAGAAAAGCTTTATGCTAAGTTTTCAAAGTGCGAGTTTTGGTTAGAACAGGTACAATTTCTTGGACATTTAGTCAATCATGAAGGAATTCATGTGGATCCCACAAAGATCGAGGCGATTACCAAGTGGAAAACCCCTGCGTCACCAACCGAGGTTAGAAGTTTCTTAGGATTGGCCGGTTATTATAGAAGATTTATTCGAGATTTTTCTAGAATAACCATTCCCTTAACTAAGCTAACCTGTAAATCCGTTAAGTTTGAATGTGGACCAAAACAAGAAGAAGCCTTTAGAATTCTTAAGCAAAGATTAACCAATGCACCCATACTAGCGTTACCAGAAGGAACTGAAGACTTTGTAGTCTATTGTGATGCTTCTAAGTTAGGTTATGGATGTGTGTTAATGCAATGTCAAAAGGTTATAGCTTACGCCTCTAGACAACTTAAGAATCATGAAGAGAATTATTCAACCCATGATCTAGAATTAGGAGCTATAATTTTTTCCCTTAAGATTTGGAGACATTACCTTTATGGTAGTAAGTTTACCATTTTCAACGACCATAAGAGTTTAAGGTATGTTTTCGGGCAAAAGGAATTGAATATGAGACAAAGACGCTGGATGGAGATACTTAGTGATTATGATTGTAATATCCAGTATCATGCAGGAAAGACAAACGTGGTAGCCGATGCTTTAGTCGAAAGTATCATGAAAAGCCAAAAAGAGTACGTTCTCTTACGTTAAATCTGCAAGTAGATTTAAATGAACAGATTAGAGAAGTACAAGAATCAGTAATCAAGGATGATACTGAAAAGTTAAAAGGAATGATTAAGAAATTAGAACAAGGAACCGATGGAATTTGGAGATTCCATAAGAAGAGAATGTGGATACCTAAATTAGGAAACCTACGTCATCATATATTAGAAAAAGCACATAAGTCTAAGTATACGATGCATCCTGGAAGTGATAAAATGTATCAGGACTTAAGAAAGAATTTTTGGTGGATAGGAATGAAAAAGGATATAGAAGCATATGTTGCAAAGTGTTTAACCTGTTCATAAGTCAAAGCTGAACATCAGAAACCCTCAGGTTTGCTGCAACAGTTAGAAATGCCTGTATGGAAATATGAATTGATAACAATGGATTTTGTTACTAAATTACCCAAAACAACAAAATGTAATGATACAATCTGGGTGATTGTAGAAAGGCTAACCAAGTTAGCTCATTTCCTACCATTGAAAGAAACTTTCAGTATGGAACAATTAGCTAAATTATATGTAAATGAAACAGTTTCATTACATGGAATTCCTCTATCAATTGTTTCTGACAGAGATAGTCGTTTTACCTCTCATTTTTGGACAAGTTTCCAAAAAACCATGGGAACCAAGTTGAATCTAAGCACCGCTTATCATCCTCAAACGGACGGACAAAGCGAAAGGAGAATTCAGACACTGGAGGACATGCTTAGAGCTGGTGTAATTGATTTCGGAGGTAATTGGGACGATCACTTGCCATTGATAGAATTTTCTTATAATAACAGTTATCACACAAGTATCAATGCTGCACCATTCGAAGCACTTTATGGACGAAAGTGCCGAACGCAAGTCTGTTGGGTAGAAATTGGAGAAAAACAACTATCCGGACCTGAGATAGTGCAAGAGACGACAGACAAAATCATTCAAGTCAAGGAACGACTAAAAGCAGCACGTGATCGAAAAAAGAGTTATGCTAATAACAGACGAAAGCCATTGGAATTTCAGGTAAGAGATAAAGTGTTATTGAAAGTCTCTCCTTGGAAAGGAGTGGTAAGCTTCATCAAAAGGGGAAAGCTAAGCCCTAGGTATGTTGGACATTTTGAGATTATTAGAAGAATCGGAACTGTAGCCTATCAGCTACAACTGCCAGAGGTAATGGCATGGATACATGATGTATTTCATGTATCTAATCTCAAGAAATGCTTAGCTGATGAATCACTGATTGTACCTCTTAAGAACATAGAGGTAAATGAGCAGTTAAAATTTGTAGAGGGGCCTCTACAGATTGAAGACAGGAAATTTAAGAACCTCAAGCATAAGAGATTAGTTCTGGTCAAAGTGAAATGGGACTTCAAAAGAGGACCAGAATACACATGGGAGCTTGAATCAGAAATGCAAAGGAAATACCCGCACTTATTCCAGTAGATCTCGAGGACGAGCTCTAAAACAAGGTGGGGAGGATATAACAACCCTCCAAGATATTCCGACGCCCCTAATATATTAAAATATCCCAATATGTCCTAAAGTACACCCCGTATGTGAAAACGAGCCCCGAATACCTTTATTTCTATTAAAATTAAATTAAAACAAAGTTTAACATCGCTCGCGGGCCGCATAAGACAACATCAGGGTCTACGCGGGGCGCGACAGCTCGGAGTCAGGGCTGCACCCGGTGCCGCCACGTGTCGGGCTCCTGTCGAAGCTATGGTGCTGACCAGTCATAGCTAGGGCCTACTTACCCTAATACGCGGGCCGCGTAGGTCTTTCCTTTCTCTTACGCGGGCCGCGAGGGAAGGTGAAAGGTCACCTATAAATAAGGGCCTTCAGTCTTCAGTCGAACTCGCTCATTTCACGCTTTCTCTCTCAAATTTATGCATAGATAACATAATTTCCGGGCATAATACCCCCTAATTAACGAAGTTCTGCTCCGTTGTAAGTATCATAATCCCGGTGACGTATTAGATACGCTGCCCGATTGGTCCAGGGTTCCGTAATGGCTTTCGTGGTTCTGCCCGACGTAGTCATTTGAATGCCTTAAGTGTTGCTTGGATTCTGGTGGGAACATGTGTGTTGATGCACAATTTTTTAATATGTGGACGATGTTTTTATATTGTGATGCAGTCACAAACTTTTATACACGTGTCAGCACCAATATCCTCTCCACACTCTTTATTTAAAGGACACCTTTTTATTTGAACCAGATTCACGACTTTTTATATACACCTCTTTTATATACATCTGTTACATGTTATATGTGTCAACATTTGTTGTGTGGATTGTTGTACAGAAGGTATCTCAGGTTATGAGCCGGGCTGCACGACTCAATGAAGCATTCTCAGTAGTGAAGCGAGCTCCCATCATTAGGCCATCACTGCCTGCTGCTGGGATTACACCCTGGCCCGTGATGGCTTTAAGATGAACGTAAATAATGGGAAATACGCAAAAGATATGTGATTTTCTTCTACTGTAAGTCATTTGTATGGCGGTGTGTAATATAAAGCTTCACTTTTAAGTGGCCTGGTAACTGTTGTAACATTCCTATATGCATGTGATCTCGACTTGATATGTGGTTCTGTAATAGTTTATCATGAGCTGTTGTTAATAAGTTAATTAAAAGACATTGGTTCTGAGGTATGAGCAAGAGTGTTGGATCATGAAATATGATACTATGGGTGGGCGGGTTGGATGACGAGTTGTGTTCCTAGTCAAAATAAGACGGTTTTGGTACAGTTTGAAACGTGTTGGGTTGACTTTATACACTCACGTGTACACATATATCAATTAGTTTTGGTAGTTAGAGATTTGATGCCTTTGCGTGGTACAACAAACCTGTTACTCCACCAAGTCTGAATTTCATGCTTAATTCATGTTTTTGATAGTCAAACTTTCACATGTAAGAACATATTTTAACAATCCCCTACTTGGCTATGACATCAATTTTCAACAAAATTAGGCATAACTCAATAAATTGTGCATAAGTCAAGATAGCTTTTGCTATATTGACAAACGGTGTACCTCTTAATTTAGTTGTTAATATCACGAGGCCTGCTTGGGCTATATGAGTATATGGTGTCCGGGCTGTAGCTGAGGTGTAAGCGAATGCAAACACAACACGTATGCGAGGCGTAAGGTATTTATATAATAGTTTATTTAGTTTTTTGACGTAAGCGATGAGTAAGATATTTATATAAATGTTTCTGTAGTTTTTTTTTGACACCAAGGGTGACCTTTGGATGTTGTCGTGACACTTTGGTTACGAAGGTTAACGGGGTCTAGGTTTGTGGATGGATTCAGTAATCGAAAGTCCCTCCAACTCAATCAATATCAACAACATGTCGTGACCGGTTAGGCTTGGTTGATTTTGTCAGAAAAGAAAGTAGGTTTCGGGGGTTCATTGATTAGTACACCCCTGGTCGGGACCGTGGTCGTACGTCTCCGGTTTGCCGGCCTATCTTCTTTCTGAGATTGAATCATCATGTAACTAAATCTGGATATGAATAATCTTTATAACTAACCTATGTAACTAACAATGTGTATAACATCTCATTGCATAAAATCTGCCAATGTATAAGAGGTGCACTTGATGTATGTGCCTCACACAATTTTGACAAGCACCTCATGAGCATTAGGGGTGCGTCTCCTGACTAGGCGCTTATTAAAATCAAGCTAGTTCAATAGCCTAACAAATTCAACATTGCACTTTACCCAATGACACAAATAACATAAATACTTCGTCAAAATAGATATTCATTACATTATAGCGCTATTATGGTAGTCTGCCACTAGTGGTGTCGTGTAATTTATACAAAAGTAATATTGCTTTTAGTTGTGGAGCTTCTACGAAGTGTGCTGTTAAACATTTTGGTTAATACAAAGAGTTTTGGAGCAGAGTGTATAACACAATTATCTTTTCGTTTATAATCTAATCTTATTAATCATCAAAATAGTAAAATAATATTTGGCCATGTATTCATATGAGTAATCGATAAAATAGTAAAATACTAGGGTTCCTCTAACTCCTTGTCCTTATACTATTTCTTTATTTACTTTTATGATTTGAATTCAAAAGAAGTGTTGGATCAATTTGTGGCACTTGTAGCATGATGCCAATTTGTGGCAAAATTAGGCATAAGTAAATAAATAATGCACAAGTCAAGATAGCTTTCACTATATTGACAAACTGTATACCTCTTAATTAAGTTTTCAATATCGCGAGGCCCGCTTGGGCTATATGAGTATATGGTGTCCGGGCTATAGCTGAGGTGTATGCGAATGCAAACACAACACGTATGCGAGGCGTACGGTATTTATATAATAGTTTCTTTAGTTTTTTGACGTATGCGAGACGTAAGGTATTTATATAATAGTTTCTTTGGTTTTTGACAGGTTTACATCATCATGTACCTAAATCTAGATATGAATAACCTTTATGCACAACCTATATAACTAACTTTATATATAACATCTCATTGCATAAAATATGCCAATGTATAACTAACCTATATAAATATGAAAAAAAATATAACAGAGTAAACTTTTTATTTTACTTGGGTTTATACATTATTATTTATTAATACTTTTATTAGTTTTTTTTTTATTTATCTGACTTTTTCAAAAAAAAAAAAAAAAAAAGAAGGCTCATCCTCCACACCCTAAACTCATCCCATGAGACTCATCCTCCCTATTCGATGACGTGGCTAACTATGTGGAGGCTCATCCCTTGAGGATGAGACTTCTCCACACCCTATAGCCTTACCCTAATCTGGTGATTGGGTAAAAAAATATGATTGGAATTGATATTATATGGTGATTGGGTTAAAAAATGTGATTGGAATTGATATTATAATATTTTTACCTTATAGGCTCATGACTTTATAGTCTGTGTTTGGGGGTGGGATAAGACTTTGAGACCAATATGTTCTGGGTTCGATTCTCACAAGGGGGGTTTTCCCATATTTATTGAGTTTCCTCCCGAATTGGTGTATAGGCATTATGCCTAGTGGAGATGGATATGATCGGGTGTTTCCGCTGGTGGCACGATGATACTCCAGTGGTACGTCAGTGATCCAAGTAAAAGTATGGCTTTTTAAAAGCTAAGTAAAAATATGGCTTAGGAAATGCGTATCTTGGATATTGCATGTTTAACTTTTAAACACTGAATATGGTTGTAGTTTAGTGAGAACTCTACGTGAACCCCTACGTATCTAAGTAATTTCTAGAGTAAACTTTCGTTTTGCTCCCTGTGGTTTGGTCACATTAACGGTTTTGCCCCAAACCTTTAAAAATAGCCATTTTACTCCCTGATGTTTTGGTTTTGTTGCCAGTTTGCTCCCTGCGGGGAGCAAAATGGAAAAACAAACAATTGGATGGAGTTAGAGGCGGGGAGCAAACTGGCAAAAAAACCGAAACATCAGGGAGTAAAATGGCTATTTTTAAAGGTTTGGAGCAAAACCATTAAAGTGACCAAACCACAGGAAGCAAAACGGAAGTTTACTCTAATTTCTATGACACATGGTTGAATTTGTTCAACCAACCAACTACATGGTAACAATTGAAAAATGACTATTTGGAAATAATAAGTTGCAAAGGTAATGATGATCAAATGGTTCAATTAAGAATTTCCAAGCGAGATGCGGCAAAAATTCGGTATATGCACAAAACAAAACATAAAATAATGAAAAATACCGATCATATAGTGAAAAATAAAGATGCGAATTACCAACAATCCAACACTTTTCAATAATTTACATGAGCTGTAGCAAAAAATACCAACCTCAAACTTTAATCAATACACAAATATTCCAACCAACAACTTATATAAACAGTTCTATCATGCATCGATGGGGGTCATCGACGGCTCGTGGTTGAGCTAGGAGGGAGGCTATACAATGACTTCAATTGCTTGCTAATAAGCTTACTACTTTGCAAAGCCAGTTCAAGTTCCAAATCATCTGACCACCATTGTTCCAAACCATGTGCTTCCAAAAACTTTTGTTTCCCTTTCGACAACACAAAAAGCTTTGCCGCCAGGTGTCCATTGGCGGCTGATGGCGGCCTCACGTTCTCCTTCCCACCACCACCACCATCGCCACTAGTGGCGGAACTAGCCCAAAAGGTTAGGGGTATCCTAATTTTTTTTTTAGGATCAGGGGTATCCTTTATATAACGGAAACGAAGTTGAGTTGTATTTTTACACTACCGAAATGGAGTTAAGGGGTATTTTTACACTACGTAGACGGGGTTGAAGGGTAGCCCGTGCTACCCCTACTAACACTTTAAGTCCGCCACTAATCGCCACCATCTTTACCGCCAGCTGGATCTGTATAATAGCAGCATATATAATCACTATTGTTAACATACAAATGAGGCACCCATTTGTTAAATGCCACTTGATTATTACTATGTTCATTAGATATAGCACCATTATTAGATGACGTCACCATTGACTTAACTTTCTGCCAAACAACAACCGTTTTTTCACCCATATTTTTCACCATTGACTTAACTTTCTGCCAAACAACAACCGCTTTCACTACTAGAAAACTGGGTTTTTGCCACCGCATTTCCGGTCGCAAAACAGTCGCAACTGCCCTATTGCGACCGTTTCCCGATCAAACATGCGATCGGAAAAACACCCGTCGCAATTGCTCTATTACGACTGAGTTGCGACTGCTGCTATCATTTGCGACCTGTGTTTTGCGACTATAAAAGTGGTCGCAAATTTTGCGACTGTTACTGGTTTTGTGCGGCTTTGGTTGCGACAGTCTTGTTGCGACCGTTTTGCGACTGTTTGCCTTTTAAAATTTGCAATCATTTTCCGACAGCTTGGCTTAAGAAAATTTGTGACCATCTTTCGCGGTCGCAAAATGCTCCTTTTTTTCTTTTTAGCCATTTTTTTAACCTGCATATAATGTCATTTTTTTTAAATTTACACATCATCAAATTTTCACAATTATATAAAACATTCCACTTAAAACATCAAATACCAAAGTTATTATAACAAAATACATGTTAAAACAAATTATTTATAACCTACATTATACGTTTTGAAACCTAGCTTTTATCATCACTTCAATGTTTGCCATTCTTTGATTCATAGCCTCTTTCTCCACGTTATCTTTCCCTTTTTCCACCACCAATCCCGCAATAATTTCGTTCAACCTTTCTTTTTCTTCTTCTTCTTCTTCTTTTTCTTTCACTATATCTTGGATAATCATGTTCAACCTTTCGATCTAATGAAACCAATGCAAAGTGAAATATTAATGGCCGGCATAATCATAATTTATTAAACTGATTAGCTGCTTATATTGTTGTCAAAGTTACCAGTTATATTCCAGCTAAGATTCAGATGCTATTGCAAACAGAATGCTAAGTTCCTATAGAACCAAAAAGATTCAGCTGAAACTTATTGTAGCTCGTATTACAGCTAGACGCTTTTGATAAGAAAAACAGACAGAGACCCAGTACTTACCATCAACTTCAACTCCCTTAGGAACAAATGGTACTGATCCAGTAGCTATAATTATGTCTTTTGCTGTAATGACTGTCTCAGTGCCCCCAACCTTTCCATATTTAACCTTTTGTGGACCCTGTAAATATATTTATAATAATTAAACATAAGGTGCGTGTATGATCCGATGCAAGTTAACGAGAAAAAGGTAAATAGTATAAATGACTCGATTGGCCAGTTACATGACATACCACAACAGTGCCAACACCAGTCAAGATGTCAACACCAAGAGATTACATAGAATTGGTTAAGTTATTTCGAATTTTGGTGGCGAGATTTTCCGCATGATCGGCTACCCCTTGTCTGTCATACCCAGCAGCTGCAACCTGCCAATATAAATTATTATAGCGAAAACTAGATAATTAAAAGTTTCTACCTCAATGAAATGTGTGTATGCTGTAACATAGAATTCAATCCGTATTTAAGTAACATAAACGTTTGTCTGACATACCTTCTGACTGTTGACAATAGCATATAACTAACCTACAAAAATATTCTGACCTACAATAGCTAATAAAACTAACCTAACAAGCATCTTAATTTGTACAGTTGAGTTTACAGCCGAAATACAAACGTTTCATGATTCTCTCCTATTAGTTATATTACTGAGAGATGTTGAGTGCACACAACCTGATTTTGCTGAAAGTAGTATAACCTAATAAGTACTTAGAGGCCTATTCCAAACAATAAAGATAGAAGCACTAATTGAAACTAGACTCTAAAAGGTCTAACATTTTTTTAAGAAAACGAATAAACTAAACTAAATAGTATGTCTACCATAATAATATCAGATATTTAAGTTCATGAATAAGTGATAATAATAAACATACCTTGGGACTTGTCTACCATGTACATACAGATCATTAACATTGCCTGAGAATCCGGACAAGCATCGCAAGTGATTGTGTTTGATCAGGGGATACCTAGTAACATACCACATAAGTAAGACCAAATTCCATAAAAAGAAACCGCAAACAGAACCAAAATACCTGCATTTGACTCCCACGCATTGGTGCAGTCTCCTCTCTAAGTTCTCTTAGAATCTGCAAATCATACAAATCCTTCCTTCTTTCACTCATACACAATTAATCAACTGAATGTTTAACCAGAATTCACTAGAGTTCACATGAGTTTTCGACTTCTTACCAGTGGTTCCCTAACATTAGCGAGCAAGTAGTCGTATATCCACGGAGTAACACTAATCACCTGCTTAGTGCTGTAGTTGTGGACCTTGTGGTCACTGGAAGTAGTGGTCACATCCCTCTCACTCAAGCAAGCGGTGGTCAAATCCTTGTCACTCAAGCAAGCGGTGGTCAATGCCTTGTCACTCAAGCAACTAGTGGTCAAAGGAGCTGACTTTTGCTGACCGAATGATCAGTTATTAGACCTAGGGAAGATGGTGTAATTAGTGCGCAACCGGTTAGGGAAAACGGTAAATAATGGGAACGCCCACCAGCCCTGAATCACTGAACCAGCCATCAATTAAAACCACCAAGAAAGTGCAATTAGTGATATAAAATACTATATTAGCATTTAATTTTCTCTTTCAAATCTTGAGTTTTAGTCACTTAATATCGGAAACTTGATGCTTAGAGAAATTGTAATTGGCAGAATAAAAGTGCGCCGGCAAAATCCAACGTTTTGACCGGAAGAAAGAACAGGGTGTGTAGAAAAATTACCTTGAGACATACAAGATTGGCAAGCTCCCGTAAAGAACGACACTCCGACAAGTACAGTGTTATCCATAGCATGTAAATCCAACGTTGTAAGATTTATTTTCGGGTCGGGCCAAGCAAGTGCAAGTATAATCGGCTTGCATGGGTTAGTAAAGAAACACATTATCTGCATGAAAATAAGGTTAATAATCTGACTTTTACATACCCATTTGACCCATTAGACATGAAAAATAACAGAATTGACCCATCAATCACAAGTAAATGGGTCAAAAATGGCACATGTAATTTGAATAATCAACAGAGTGGGAATGTACAATGTTTACTGGAGCATCAGTTTGCCTGCACATAACCCATGGTACACCAGCTCCAAGTCCAACAGCCATATTTGCAGCTCATTTTAAGCTCAATGTTGCGAGTCTGCAGTTATGTGAAACAAATCAAAACAGAGGTATTCACATTCTAGTTTTGAGAGTGCAGAACTATTAGAATGGAACGTTTCTCAGTCTTATCCGTTGGAGATATTTTCAATACAAAAGGCACCAAATAGTCGATCATCTTTGATTTACAATAGTCATCATCCAAATACATATAACAACCACATGACTTGCAAATGTCAACTAGGGCAAATCATATGAAACAACTACAAATACGGATAAAATCAACAATATCGAATTTTTTTGCGCCTTAATAAAGTAATTTGACATAAACGAGAAGATTAATGAGTTGTTGATAGAAAATTGAGCATACGAAACCAAAACCTAACTTTAAAATGTTTGATCATCTATGATTAAAATAGTCATCATCCAAACGCAGTTAACAACAACATGACTTGCAATTGTCCATTAGGGCAAATCATATGCAACAAAAACACCAAATACTAATAGAAGCAACTATATAGAAAACCTGAGTCTAAGAAAAGCTAAATTTATCAGAATATCACTCATTCAAAATCACCGGTCATCTTCAATTTAGAATATACATCATCCAAATACAGTTAAAGAGCAACATGACTTGCAGTTGTCAATTAGGGCAATTCATATGCAACAAAAACGTTGAATATACAGATAAAAAACTGAATAACGTTGAATATACAGATACAAGTTATTTCGATCTATTTTGGACCTCAGTAGAGAAATTTGGCATAAACAAGAAGATTGATGCGAAATCGAGCGTATGTACAAACCTGTGTACTTATGGAGATCAGAGAGATTGCTGATCAATCGAAGTCAGATCAAAGATGGTAGATAGATGGTAGATAGCTAGCCCTAATTCACCAGTTAAACATGAAAGCTCAAACCTATAAAACATGAAAGATCAAAGACAACGAAATCAAATTCAAGTCTTAATAAATAATTCAAATCATATATATACTTTTAACACAATCAATCACTATGATCAATCACCAAATCATATAAACAACTAGCAGCAAATAAGCAATAACAGCCACAAACAACTAAAAAAAATCATGAAACGAGACAGAGATTACTCACCGTCGGAAAAATACAGAAACAGACTTCCGGCAGTTATATAAATACTCCTTGATTAACGTAGAGTCATACGAAGATTCCAAGTTATCAACACAATACACATGCGAAACCCTTCGTAAACCTCAGATTTCGTTCGTCTAGCATCCGTCAAGCTCTGCAGAAAACAAAGCATGACAGAATGTTCATTGTTCACTTTCAAACAGGTTTCAATCGTCTTCTTCCTCAAAGCCTTCACCGTTCTGGAATAAACTTTTTTTCTAAGTGATTAACAACAGAGGCATCAGCATTCATAAAACGACTTTCATGACAAAAATTTAAACTAGAACTAATATTATAGTGTTCACTACAGTTGACTGATTTCGATCTAATTTTACCAGAAATCGAAACCTCTAACTGATCCGGTGAGTCATACTTACCAAATTTGACATCTGCCGGAGCACCGCACACGGCGTTCATCCACGGAGGACCGCTCCAAACATCGTAACTGTTCAAAACGCCCATCCGAAACCTAGATAAAGGTGATAAACATCCAAAACTATTATAATCACAAACACTACTGCAATTCGGATCGATTAACATGACTTTATCATCCCCGTGATCATTTCCAACGAAGAAGAGGAAGTCGAGGACAGTAATCGATCATTCTCCTCGGAGAACGAAAACGCTCGGCCGGAATCGGATCCTGAGGTGTAATCGGAGCAAAATTGAAGCAATTGGTGGATCCAGTGGTGTGAATTGGATGAGAGAGAGAGATATCAGAAGAAATTGAGAAAATTTGTGGTGGTAAAATTGTGGATCAGATGAAAAAATAAACCCTAGGTGGTGGAAGAGACGTAGAGCAATGGACGGAGGAGTTTGGAAACAGGGGGTATGTCTGGCAAAACTAACTTTTTGTTTTTTATTTTTAGACATTCTCGTATATGCGACCACTTTAGATAGTCGCAACTTTTGTTTTTTATATATTTCTTGTATTTGCGACTGCTTTAGGCGGTCACAACTTTTGCTTTTTTTATTTTTCTCATATTTGCGACCGTTTTCCGACCACCGTTCAACTATTTGCGACCGGAAAATTGCGGTTGCAAAATTTGAGACCGTTTTGCTACCGAATGTGGGTTGGTCTTTCATTTTGCGATTGTTTTGATGTTGGACGCAAACTGGTCGCTAATTTTGCCACCGCCTTATGTAGGTCACAAATTTTGGTTGCAATTGCCTAGTTTTCTAGTAGTGTTTTACACCCATATTTTTCAAGCTTATCGCAAGTGAAACCGAAGGCGGATTAAACAAATGAGTCTCAACAAAAAGCCCTTGTTTTGCTAACATTTTCCCTATCTGAAGTGCGAATCCCGCCCCTAAAGAGTGACCCGCAACAGCAACATTTTGACTTCCATATGCATCAGAAATCGATTTTAACACCTCTAACGCCCCTTTAAATCTAACGGAACCTTTCAAAGTTTCCCAAGCTAAGAACCTTAGAGTTGGACCTTTTAGAAGTGTTCCTCGTAGTGTTAAAACCGCGCGAGGTGCACGACTTCGTCTAATGACTATGAAATCAGACAATGCTGCTGATCTATCCCATTCTAAAACTGCACCATAAATAGTGTTGGGAATCAGTTGTTCAAAATAGCGGAATCGGTTTATATATAAAACTCATTAAGTCCGATTTTAAGTATAAAACTCATAGTTAAATTTATTAACCCGGTTAATAAATATTCCCAATCAGGATCAAGATTACACACGTATAAACAAATAAATAATCAATCATAGAGAGTTTAGTAATCAACCTTTGATGACTACACCGGGATTGTAACACGTGGGTTACAACGAATCCTCGCTAGTAGGAAGTTCAGAAAAAAATGTGAATGCTCGAGCAGAAATATCAAGGAGGTTAGGTATGGTTTTTGGCCTTTGAATGAGTTTCCCTTTTGGTTTTTTCATCCTTCTCTTCTGCACATTTCTGTGCCTTTTAAATCAAATTGCATTTCAACTTTTTTTAGTAAGTGAGCAATTATCATTTCATAGTGGACAATTATCATCTCATAGTGGCCAACAATCATTATAGTGTGCCATTATCATCTTGTAGTGGGCATATACAATATTATAGAATTGCCGACATATGAAGCCAAAATGATTTGTTTGAGTTATAATATAACACTTATCAAATTGTCTAATATTTGATACATTATATTTATAAAACTCAATCTTACACCAAACCCCTTGCGATTATACTCTTATAACCTTCTTAACAATAATCTAATTAATATTAAGTCCCTCGAGTTCAAATATTATTATTTCAGGAATAATAACCCACCTTTTCGTGAACATATACGATTCGTGTACCAACGTGTAACTCTTCGGATCGCACCGAGTTGGTTACGTTGACATTCAATTACATCGGACATATATCTCCAACAATCTCCCACTTGGACGATTTTAATTAAAATGAGTCAACGTGTGCAGAGTTGGACGACTAGCTTCATCGCACTGTTCCTAACACGGTATGACAATTTACAGTCCTCAACTAGTTCTTTGAGTTCAAGTAACACTTTACTTAACCAAATACTTTAGCCCTGATATTCCTATCAATAAGTCCCTTCTGTATAGAACATTCTTTGATCATAAGACATGGATCATTCATTCTTATATAGTGATCAACCATTCTCTATTCTTGTCCTTAATTCAAAATGGTCTACCGAACTCTTTAGTCCGGGTGTGGCCACGCGTTTATTCCATTTTGAGTTAACGAGGGCGCCAGAATGCTAAACTTCTAATCACATAAAAGTACAGAATTCCATCAGCATCATATAACTCCCACTTAATCTTGGATTTTTCCCAAAGCTACCTGGATTACTACCCATGTTTCAGGACAGTGTTAGATAACATCAAAGATTATCCTTGATCAATGTAGTTTGATATGTGCCTAAGGAAAAAAGGACAGATTGATCATATCAATATCAAAACATCTCATGACTTAGATTCATGAAGATCGTTTTGAAGCGAGTCACATCCAATATCATTCCGTAGTGATATCTGTGAATTCTGATTCTCAAACTCTTGAGTTATTCATCTCATGAATACAATCATCTCAATTCACAATAGTCTTACATTCAAATTCATTCCCATGTAATTTTATCGACTACGGATATTTTAGAATACGCTTATTCAAGGATTTAAACATACAAATAACGAACACAGTTACAGAATAATTAAACTTGCATTTAACCAATAAATCAAATAACTATTTCAATGTAACTGTCGTAGTTCAAGATTAAAACACCAATACTAACTACAGATCATGCCCACTGTCTAGTAAATCTAAGCCCTATTTTTTCAGCATGCTCCTCATGTTTAGCTTGAGGCAAAGGCTTAGTAAAGGGGTCAGCCAGATTTAGATCTGTATGAACTTTGCTTATTACGATGTCTCCACGCTCTATTATCTCTTTAATATAGTGGAATTTTCTGAGTATATGCCTTGTGGTTTGATGCGACCTTGGTTCCTTTGCAAGAGCAATGGCACCAGTGTTGTCACACAGCATCTCGATTGGTTTCTTTATGCTAGGCACAACGTCGAGATCAGTAATGAATTTCTTCATCCAGGCAGCCTCCTTAGCAGCATCCGATGCAGCATTGTATTCTGATTCACAGGTGGATTGAGCAACCACCACACTTTGCTTCGAGCTCTTCCAAGTAACAGCCCCACCGTTCAGAATGAAAACATATCCCGTCTGTGATCTTGAATCATCACGATCAGTCTGGAAACTTGCATCAGTATAACACTTAACAGATAGCTCCTCATCCAGCCCTCCATATATTAAGAACATGTCCTTAGTCCTTCTTAAGTACTTAAGAATGTTCTTCACTGCAGCCTAGTGGCTCTCTCCCGGATTCTGTTGATATCTACTCGTCATGCTAAGAGCAAACGAGACATCAGGTCTGGTACATAACATGGCGTACATTATGGAACCGATAGCAGAAGCATATGGAACTCTTTCCATTTTCTTCTTTTCCTCTTCGGTCTTAGCACACTGCTCGCCATTAAGAATGGTTCCATGTGCCATGGGCAAGAGCCCCTTTTTTGAGTCTTGCATTGAAAAGCGCCGTATGACCTTTTCAATATATGTACTTTGACTTAGACCTAATAACCGCTTTGATCTATCTCTATAAATCTTTATTCCTAGAATATAAGCGGCTTCACCAAGATCTTTCATTGCGAAACATTTACCCAACCAAGCCTTAACATCTTTTAGCATAGGGATATTATTTCCAATGATTAGTATGTCATCTACATACAGAATTAGAAAAGTGATATAGCTCCCACTAGATTTCTTGTAAACACATGGTTCATCTTCGTTTTTAATGAAACCAAACTCTTTGATTTTCTGATCAAAACGAAGATTCCAGCTGCGAGATGCTTGCTTTAGTCCATAGATGGATTTAGAGTGAATTGCAAGTTTTGTCCTTTATCTTTAGGCCATTTTGCAAGTTTTGTCCTTTATGTTTAAATTTACGAGTTTTGTCCTTTATGTTTAAAAATCAAGCACGTTTTACCCTTTGGGGCAAAACGTGCTTGATTTTTAAGGACAAAACGTGCTTGATTTTTTAAACATAAAGGACAAAACGTGCTTGATTTTTAAACATAAAGGACAAAACGTGCTTGATTTTTAAGGCCCAAAGGGTAAAACGTGCTTGATTTTTAAACATAAAGGACAAAACTCGTCAAATTTAAAATAAAGGACAAAACTTGCAAAATGGCCTAAAGATAAAGGACAAAACTTGCATTTCACTTGATGGATTTATTTAGCTTGCACACCTTATTAGGATTCTTTGGATCAACAAAACCTTCAGGTTGAACCATTTAGACATCTTCAAGTAAGTGTCCATTAAGGAACGTGGTCTTGACATCCATTTGCCATATCTCATAGTCATAATATGCAGCAATAGCAAGCATAATTCTAATAGACTTAAGCATGGCTACTGGCGAAAAAGTTTCCTCATAATCAATTCCTTGAGTTTGAGTGAACCCTTTTGCTACAAGCCTTGCTTTGTAGGTTTGCACATTTCCATCCATGTCGGTCTTCTTCTTGAAGATCCATTTGTTTCCTACAGTCCGACATTCGGTAGGAAGATCAACCAAATCCCAGACCTGGTTATCATACATGGATTGCATCTCTGTATTCATGCCTTCTTGCCATTTCTTGGATTCTGAATCCAAAATTGCAGCTTTGTAAGTAGCAGGTTCAGCTTCATCAATCATGAAGATATCGTCATACCTTTCAGGTGCACGACGATCCCTAATACTTCTTCGAACACTTGGTGTTACTGTTGTTTCTTGAGTCCTTTCAGGCTCAACTTCAACAACTAGAACGGTTACTTTTGGTTCTGACTCAACATTTGATTCAGTCACTTGTGATTCTCGAATTTCTTCAAGATCCACATGGTTTTCTCCAATCCCCCGCGCCAGAAGCTCTTCTTCTAAGAAAGTGCCTTTGCGTTTAGTGAAAACTCTATTTTCAGTGGGGTGGTAGAATAGGTAACCGATCTTTTTGGCGTATCCGACGAAAACCACCTTTTCACCTCTGGGATCTAGTTTATCCAAAGATTCTAGAGTGACATAAGCATCACATCCCCAGACCTTAAGATAAGATACTTTAGGTTTCTTTCCATGCCATATGTCATAAGGCGTTTGGTCAACCTTCTTTGTTGGAGCTATATTCAAAATTCTTGCGGCAGTTTCTAGAGCGTAACTCCAAAAGGAGCGTGGGAGGGTTGTTCGACACATCATAGATCGAATCATATCTAATAGAGTTCGATTTCTCCGCTCAGACACACCATTATGTTGTGGTGTTCCAGGTGGAGTGAGTTGTGAAACTATTCCACAATCCTTTAGATGGTCGATGAACTCCTGACTAAGATATTCACCGCCTCGGTCTGATCGAAGCATCTTAATAGTTCTATTTAGCTGATTCTCTACTTCGTTTTGGTATTCCTTGAACTTTTCAAATGTTTCATGTTTATGCTTCATAACATAAACGTAACCATATCTACTGAAATCATCAGTAAATGTAACAAAGTATCTTTCTCCTTGTCTTGACATTGTTCTGAATGGACCACATACATCTGTATGTACAACTCCTAACAGATCATTAGCTCTTTCTCCAACATTTGAAAAAGGTGTGTTTGTTAACTTTCCACTTAAGCAAGATTCGCATTTCCCAAACGACTCAGAACACTTTGAATCTAATATTCCTGTGGTTTTGAGTTGTTTAACACGGTCCTCGCTTATGTGACCAAGTCTACAATGCCACATATACATATCATTAAAGTCTAACTTATAACGTTTATGTGAGATGTTGCATAATAAGTTATTGTCTTGGATTTCTATCTCATAGATTCCATTGTTTGGTTTTGCATTAAAGTAAAATATATCATTAAAATAAGCAGAAATAAATTCACCATTAAAACGATAATGAAAACCTTGTCCATGCAAAACAGAAACCGAAACAATATTTCTAGTAACACTAGGAATAAAATAAACATTGTTCAAAACAAGTTCTAAACCAGAAGGAAGTAAAAGAACATATTCTCCAATTGCCTTCACAGCAACTCTTTGTCCATTGCCAACATGGACCTCCAAGTCGCCCTGTTTCATATTCTTAATCTTTCTTAGCCCCTGCAAAGCATTACAAATGTGAAAACCACATCCTGTGTCAAACACCCATGTTTTGCCAGAAAAAGAAAAGATTTCAATAAAAAATATACCTGAGGACTCTCCTCCTGAAGCCTTGGCTTGCTTCGGTTCAGCCAAATACTTAGGACAGTTTCTCTTCCAGTGCCCAATTTCATTACAATGAAAACATTTGGCATCCTTCTAAGACTTCTTGTTTGCAACAGATTTGCCCTTTCCCTTGCCTTTTCCTTTGCCCTGATGGCCCTTTTTCTTGGTGTTAGGTTTCTTGATCTGACCCTCCTTGATCATCAGCACTGGTGCAGTCTTGCTGGGTATATTCACCTCAACAGTTTTGAGCATCTGATGCAGCTCTGCAAGTGTCTTCTCCATCCCATTCATATTGTCGTTCATAGTGAACTGATCATACGACTTGGGCAATGAGTTGAGGATAATATCTCCAGCTAACTCATCACTCAAGGGGGATTCCAGACGAGCCAAGTGATCAACATATGCCTTCATTTTTAGCACATGAGCGCTAACTGATGTACCCTCTTGCATACGAGTGGTTATGAGTGATCTCATCACATCAAACCTTTCATGACGAGCCTTCTGTTGGAACATTTCTACCAGGTGCTCATTCATCCCGTATGCCATCATATCCTCCATGGACTTTTGAAGTTCAGGGATCATGGATGCCAGCATCAGACATGAGACTTTCATAGAGTCATCATAATGCTTTGCATAGCTTCTGTATGCAACAGTTTGCTGATTGATGGGTTCATCAGGGAGTGGCGTATCAAGAACGTACAGTTTGTTCTCCGCTTTGAGAACAATTTTCAAATTGCGGTGCCAGTCCATGAAGTTGGATTGGTTAAGTTTGTCCTTCTCTAAGATGGACTTGAGAGAGAATTGGGAGGAATTTTTTTTCGTTTGACATCTTCAAAATTCAAAATTAATTAATTAGTATTTTATGTTTTAAACATCTTAATATAATTTTATGACCCAAAAACAAAATTTTAATTAAGACGAGACCCCGATTCATCAAAACACAGTGAACTGTCTAAAGCACTATCCACTGGTATGATTATGTAGGTAAACAACGATTGTTAATTGTGTCCACTACACAACTCTCCATTTGGGGTTTTCGTTTAAAAACGAAGTATGTTTAACCCCAACTATGCCCACTTGCCAAACAAGTGATGTTCACGAAAAGTTACACGTTGGTACACGAATCGTATATGTTCACCAAAAGGTGGGTTATTATTTCTGAAATCGTCCAAGTGGGAGATTGTTGGAGATATATGTCCGATGTAATTGAATGTCAACGTAACCAACTCGGTACGATCCGAAGAGTTACACGTTGGTACACGAATCGTATATGTTCACGAAAAGGTGGGTTATTATTTCTGAAATAATAATATTTGAACTCGAGGGACTTAATATTAATTAGATTATTGTTAAGAAGGTTATAAGAGTATAATCTCAAGGGGTTTGGTGTAAGATTGAGTTTTATAAATATAATGTATCAAATATTAGACAATTTGATAAGTGTTATATTATAACTCAAACAAATCATTTTGGCTTCATTTGTCGGCAATTCTATAATATTGTATATGCCCACTACAAGATGATAATGGCACACTATAATGATTGTTGGCCACTATGAGATGATAATTGTCCACTATGAAATGATAATTGCTCACTTACTAAAAAAAGTTTAAATGCAATTTGATTTAAAAGGCACAGAAATGTGCAGAAGAGAAGGATGAAAAAACCAAAAGGGAAACTCATTCAAAGGCCAAAAACCATACCTAACCTCCTTGATATTTCTGCTCGAGCATTCACATTTTTTGCGTGAACTTCCTACTAGCAAGGATTCGTTGTAACCCACGTGTTACAATCCCGGTGTAGTCGTCAAAGGTTGATTACTAAACTCTCTATGGTTGTTTATTTATTTGTTTATACGTGTGTAATCTTGATCCTGATTGGGAATATTTATTAAACGGGTTAGTAAATTTAACTATGAGTTTTATATTTAAAATCGGACTTAATGAGTTTTATATATAAACCGCTTCCGCTATTTTGAACAACTGCTTCCCAACAGTGGTATCAGAGCCACGGTTACACTCATATAGATGGTAGATGATATAAATTTTGATCTATGTTTTATTTGTCAAAAGTTTTATTTGACAAAAGATCAAAACTTTTGGTTGTCTTTGGATTGTGAAGTGAATCGAGCCCTAGGTTACGACCCTTGTCATGGTTGTGTTTGTTTTATATTATTATTTTATTTTATTTTGATTTGTATTTTTGGCGGATAATGGATCCGATGTAATAGATAGGATTAGATTAGATTTGTTTTATTGTAATTACAAATCTTATTGTAATCTCAAAAGTACAAGATCAAGATAAAGATAAATATCAAGGTAAAGATAAATGGCGAACAGGTGCCATGAACAGGTGCCAAGGGGTGAAAAGATCACAATTAAAGGAAATAAACACACTAGATCCACAAAATTCATCTCTGTGATGAAAACAGCAAGTTATATCAGAAAAGAATCATTAGTGTATTTGATTTCCCTAATCACTAACACTAAAGGAAAATAATTAAAGGATATTCCAGTAGTATCCCAGATTTCGGATGTATTTCCAGAAGAGCTACCAGGACTACCTCTAGACAGAGAAGTTGAATTTAGAATCCACCTGCTACCAGGGATAGCACCAATTGCCAAAGCACCTTACCATTTGGCACCCTCCGAAATGCAGGAACTGAAGAAACAGTTAGATGAATTATTGGAAAAGGGATTCATACAGCCAAGCTCATCGCCATGGGGAGCACCGATCTTATTCGTTAAAAAGAAAGACTGATCAATGCGTATGTGCATTGACTACCGTGAATTAAACAAAGTCACGATTAAGAATCGGTATCCATTACCGAGAATCGATGATCTGTTTGATCAATTGCAAGGAGCTCGATTTTTCTCAAAAATTGATTTACGATCAGGATATCATCAATTAAAGGTACAGGAAGAGGACATTCCTAAGACTGCTTTTAGAACAAGGTACAACCATTATGAATTTACTGTCATGCCATTTGGTTTAACCAATGCCCCAGCTGTATTTATGGACATGATGAACCGAATATGTAAGCCATGTTTGGATAAATTCATAATTGTCTTTATAGATGATATTCTTATTTATTCTAAGAGCAAAGAGGAACATGCAGCGCATCTGCACGCACTTCTAAGTTTATTGTGAAAAGAAAAGCTTTATGCTAAGTTTTCAAAGTGCGAGTTTTGGTTAGAACAGGTACAATTTCTTGGACATTTAGTCAATCATGAAGGAATTCATGTGGATCCCACAAAGATCGAGGCGATTACCAAGTGGAAAACCCCTGTGTCACCAACCGAGGTTAGAAGTTTCTTAGGATTGGCCGGTTATTATAGAAGATTTATTCGAGATTTTTCTAGAATAACCATTCCCTTAACTAAGCTAACCTGTAAATCTGTTAAGTTTGAATGGGGACCAAAACAAGAAGAAGCATTTAGAATTCTTAAGCAAAGATTAACCAATGCACCCATACTAGCGTTACCAGAAGGAACTGAAGACTTTGTAGTCTATTGTGATGCTTCTAAGTTAGGTTATGGATGTGTGTTAATGCAATGTCAAAAGGTTATAGCTTACGCCTCTAGACAACTTAAGAATCATGAAGAGAATTATTCAACCCATGATCTAGAATTAGGAGCTATAATTTTTTCCCTTAAGATTTGGAGACATTACCTTTATGGTAGTAAGTTTACCATTTTCAACGACCATAAGAGTTTAAGGTATGTTTTCGGGAAAAAGGAATTGAATATGAGACAAAGACGCTGGATGGAGATACTTAGTGATTATGATTGTAATATCCAGTATCATGCAGGAAAGACAAACGTGGTAGCCGATGCTTTAAGTCGAAAGTATCATGAAAAGCCAAAAAGAGTACGTTCTCTTACGTTAAATCTGCAAGTAGATTTAAATGAACAGATTAGAGAAGTACAAGAATCAGTAATCAAGGATGATACTGAAAAGTTAAAAGGAATGATTAAGAAATTAGAACAAGGAACCGATGGAATTTGGAGATTCCATAAGAAGAGAATGTGGATACCTAAATTAGGAAACCTACGTCATCATATATTAGAAGAAGCACATAAGTCTAAGTATACGATGCATCCTGGAAGTGATAAAATGTATCAGGACTTAAGAAAGAATTTTTGGTGGATAGGAATGAAAAAGGATATAGCAGCATATGTTGCAAAGTGTTTAACCTGTTCATAAGTCAAAGCTGAACATCAGAAACCCTCAGGTTTGCTGCAACAGTTAGAAATGCCTGTATGGAAATAGGAATTGATAACAATGGATTTTGTTACTAAATTACCCAAAACAACAAAATGTAATGATACAATCTGGGTGATTGTAGACAGGCTAACCAAGTTAGCTCATTTCCTACCATTGAAAGAAACTTTCAGTATGGAACAATTAGCTAAATTATATGTAAATGAAACAGTTTCATTACATGGAATTCCTCTATCAATTGTTTCTGACAGAGATAGTCGTTTTACCTCTCATTTTTGGACAAGTTTCCAAAAAACCATGGGAACCAAGTTGAATCTAAGCACCGCTTATCATCCTCAAACGGACGGACAAAGCTAAAGGACAATTCAGACACTGGAGGACATGCTTAGAGCTTGTGTAATTGATTTCGGAGGTAATTGGGACGATCACTTGCCATTGATAGAATTTTCTTATAATAACAGTTATCACACAAGTATCAATGCTGCACCATTCGAAGCACTTTATGGACGAAAGTGCCGAACGTCAGTCTGTTGGGTAGAAATTGGAGAAAAGCAACTATCCGGACCTGAGATAGTGCAAGAGACGACAGACAAAATCATTCAAGTCAAGGAACGACTAAAAGCAGCACGTGATCGACAAAAGAGTTATGCTAATAACAGACGAAAGCCATTGGAATTTCAGGTAAGAGATAAAGTGTTATTGAAAGTCTCTCCTTGGAAATGAGTGGTAAGATTCATCAAAAGGGGAAAGCTAAGCCCTAGGTATGTTGGACATTTTGAAATTATTAGAAGAATCGGAACTGTAGCCTATCAGCTACAACTGCCAGAGGTAATGGCATGGATACATGATGTATTTCATGTATCTAATCTCAAGAAATGCTTAGCTGATGAATCACTGATTGTACCTCTTAAGAACATAGAGGTAAATGAGCAGTTAAAATTTGTAGAGGGGCCTCTACAGATTGAAGACAGGAAATTTAAGAACCTCAAGCATAAGAGATTAGTTCTGGTCAAAGTGAAATGGGACTTCAAAAGAGGACCAGAATACACATGGGAGCTTGAATCAGAAATGCAAAGGAAATACCCGCACTTATTCCAGTAGATCTCGAGGACGAGCTCTAAAACAAGGTGGGGAGGATATAACAACCCTCCAAGATATTCCGACGCCCCTAATATATTAAAATATCCCAATATGTCCTAAAGTACACCCCGTATGCGAAAACGGGCCCCGAATACCTTTATTTCTATTAAAATTAAATTAAAACACAGTTTAACATCGCTCGCGGGCCGCATAAGACCACATCAGGGTCTACACGGGGCGCGACAGCTCGGAGTCAGGGCTGCACCCGGTGCCGCCACGTGTCGGGCTCCTGTCGAAGCTATGGTGCTGACCAGTCATAGCTAGGGCCTACTTACCCTAATACGCGGGCCGCATAGGTCTTTCCTTTCTCTTACGCGGGCCGCGAGGGAAGGTGAAAGGTCACCTATAAATAAGGGCCTTCAGTCTTCAGTCGAACTCGCTCATTTCACGCTTTCTCTCTCAAATTTATGCATAGATAACATAATTTCCGGGCATAATACCCCCTAATTAACGAAGTTCTGCTCCGTTGTAAGTATCATAATCCCGGTGACGTATTAGATACGCTGCCCGATTGGTCCAGGGTTCCGTAATGGCTTTCGTGGTTCTGCCCGACGTAGTCATTTGAATGCCTTAAGTGTTGCTTGGATTCTGGTGGGAACATGTGTGTTGATGCACAATTTTTTAATATGTGGACGATGTTTTTATATTGTGATGCAGTCACAAACTTTTATACACGTGTCAGCACCAATATCCTCTCCACACTCTTTATTTAAAGGACACCTTTTTATTTGAACCAGATTCACGACTTTTTATATACACCTCTTTTATATACATCTGTTACATGTTATATGTGTCAACATTTGTTGTGTGGATTGTTGTACAGAAGGTATCTCAGGTTATGAGCCGGGCTGCACGACTCAATGAAGCATTCTCAGTAGTGAAGCGAGCTCCCATCATTAGGCCATCACTGCCTGCTGCTGGGATTACACCCTGGCCCGTGATGGCTTTAAGATGAACGTAAATAATGGGAAATACGCAAAAGATATGTGATTTTCTTCTACTGTAAGTCATTTGTATGGCGGTGTGTAATATAAAGCTTCACTTTTAAGTGGCCTGGTAACTGTTGTAACATTCCTATATGCATGTGATCTCGACTTGATATGTGGTTCTGTAATAGTTTATCATGAGCTGTTGTTAATAAGTTAATTAAAAGACATTGGTTCTGAGGTATGAGCAAGAGTGTTGGATCTTGAAATATGATACTATGGGTGGGCGGGTTGGATGACGAGTTGTGTTCCTAGTCAAAATAAGACGGGTTTTGGTACAGTTTGAAACGTGTTGGGTTGACTTTATACACTCGCGTGTACACATATATCAATTAGTTTTGGTGGTTAGAGATTTGATGCCTTTGCGTGGTATAACAAACCTGTTGCTCCACCAAGTCTGAATTTCATGCTTAATTCATGTTTTTTGATAGTCAAACTTTCACGTGTGTTGTATTTATTATAAAGAACATATTTTAAGAATCCCCTACTTAGCTTCTACATCAATTTTCAACAAAATTAGGCATAACTCAATAAATTGTGCACAAGTCAAGATAGCTTTCACTGTATTGACAAACGGTGTACCTCTTAATTTAGTTGTTAATATCGCGAGGCCTGCTTGGGCTATGTGAGTATATGGTGTTCGGGCTGTAGCTGAGGTGTAAGCGAATGCAAACACAACACGTATGTGAGGCGTAAGGTATTTATATAATAGTTTCTTTAGTTTTTTGACGTATGCGAGGCGTAAGGTATTTATGTAACAGTTTCTTTGGTTTTTTGACAGGTTTACATCATGTGCCTAAATCTAGATATGAATAACCTTTATGCGTAACCTATATAACTAACTTTATGTATAACATCTTATAGCATAAAATCTGCCATGTATAAGAGGTGCACGTGATGTGTGCGCCTCACACAATTTTGACAAGCACCTCATGAGCATTATGGGTGCGTCTCCTGACTAGGCGCTTATTAAAATCAAGCTAGTTTAATAGCCTAACAAACTCAATGTTGAATTTTAGCCAATGACACAAATACCATAAATACTTGGTCAAAATAGATGTCATTAACATTATAGCGCATTATGGTAGTCTGCCACTCGTGGTGTCGTGTAATTTATACAAAAGTAATATCGTTTTTATACAGCTCCTAGTTTTGACATCGGTAAAGCCAAGGTAGATTCAAACATTAGTTGTGGAGCTTCTACGAAATGTGCTGTTAAACATTTTGGTTGATACAAAGAGTTTTGGAGCAAAGTGTATGATACGTTTATGTTTTGGTTTATAATCTAATCTTATTAATCATCAAAATAGTAAACTAATATTTGGCCATGTATTCATATGAGTAATCAATAAAATACTAAAATACTAGGGTACTTCTAACTCCTTGTCCTTATATTTATGTATTTGCTTTTATTATTTGAATTCAAAAGAAGAGTTGGATCAATTTGTGGCACTTGTAGCATGAGGCCAATATGTGGCAAAATTAGGCATAACTAAATAAATTATGCACAAGTCAAGATAGCTTTCACTATATTGACAAACTGTATACCTCTTAATTTAGTTTTTAATATCGCGTGGCCCACTTGGGCTATATGGGTATATGGTGTCCGAGCTATAGCTGAGGTGTAAGCGAATGCAAACACAACACGTATGCGAGGCGTAAAGTATTTATATAACAGTTTCTTTAGTTTTTTGACGTAAGCGAGGCGTAAGGTATTTATGTAATAGTTTCTTTGGTTTTTTGTCAGGTTTACATCATCATGTACCTAAATCTAGATATTAATAACCTTTATGCACAACCTATATAACTAACTTTACGTATAACATCTCATTGCATAAAATCTGCCAATGTATAAGAGGGGTCCCTAATGTGTGCGCCTCACAATTTTGATAAGCACCTCATGAGCATTATGGGTGCGTCTCCTTGTTTTGGTCAAAAATCAGTTTAAGGATAATGTAACCAAAATTTGATTGTGAGGTAGAGTGCTAATGTATATGAACAATTGAGTGATCAAAGTATAATGTAAAAAATTACAATGAATACTGATAACATCGAGGAAAAAGCCCTTGATCCTTGATAGATCTCCAGCACAAAAAACCTCGGGTGATGGAAACTACCAATCACCAAATGTATAACAAAAATGAAGAGTGATCCTTGTACAACTTCGGAAAACTATGAGCTCAATACAATGTTGACTAGTATGTAGTTTGCGAGAGAGTTGAGAGTTAGCAAAACTCTGCTGTGTTCGAGTGTTGTGACATTATGTGCCTAAAATGAGCTCATAATTCCCTTATAAAAATGGAAACTAATACGTTACAAACAATGCGAAATTCATGCAGGTGTCCCATGTTCTCCAAAACGGTTACATGTTTCCAACTCGTGCGAAATTGAGAGCATATTCCTCGAATTCTAACATTGACTAAGTCCAATTCGTTATGTACCTGCGAATATAAGTTTTAAACAAAGGATACAATTGTTAGTTAATACAAATAATAATAATAAGGATTCGTGATCCTCAGACTTCCTGCACCATCTGTTAAGGATCAGTGATCCAGGCCAATCTAAGGATATGTGATCCATAGCTCTAAAAATTAACCCCTAATAATTGCCCCCAAATATGGCTGATATTAGATTAATTTTATCTGTCATATTTCAGTTTCTTTCGAACTAGCCGTTACGAATTGAACTAGCCGTTACAGCGCTTGCGTCATTGACGGGATAAGCCTGCAACCATCATTGCGAATATATAGGGGAAAAGATAGAGTCGGAAATCCCATTTAAGATCAGAGATCACTAATTTAAAACCCATATCAAGATTCATCAGGTATTCTCTCCTCCTCTCTTCTCCTTTTCTTCTGTATTCATCCATTTTCTTCAGCAATTCAATGATGAAAATGGTCACTCGATCCTCTCCGAATAAGGATCAGGATCATGATAGCCCACCCAAAAGCCAAGACCTGCTAAAGAATCCTTCTATAGAGCTATGTAGGTTCACCAATCCTGAAGTCGATCAGTTGTATACTCGTTTCCCTCCGGGATTAGTATTTTGACCTTTTGATTCTTCACTCAAAAGTGATTCGGTATCCTCTGTTTGGGTTGTTTTCCTGCTGCACCATTCCAAATTGGCTATTCCTATCCCTTCACAGAGTTCACCCAACGATTCTTCACATTGACTGGTCTGTGCTATAGCCAGGCGATGCCGATGCTGTGGAGGGTGTTATACACTTTTGAGTAGATCATAAGTGAAGAAGGATTGGATTTCAACCTTTCTGAACTCTCGCGCCTGTACAATCTTGTGTCTCATGGATCCCACCGATTTCTATTCAAAGCCAAACCTCAGCAGCCACTCCCACTCCTCAAAACCACCACCAACGATACCTCCTGGAGAAACCAGTTCTTCTTTGTAAGGAGGGATACTATTCCTTTTGGGAATAGTCTTCCAAAAAAGTGGACTTTGAAGGGTAGGATATAGGATCCTTAGGTTAGGACTACAGAGAATTCTTTTTTATGTGAGGATAACTAATCCTGATTTATTTACTTGTGCAGTGACCAATTTTTCCTCTCTTGCTGTTCAGCCTGCAACTAAACAAAGAATAGTTGCATTCTGGGCATTAGACTCAACAGTTAGAACATTTAAGCCAAAAGCAAAGGATTTAGAAGATACCACATCCACATCCTTCACAATGTCAAGTAAGTACTCATGTATAACTAAATATAATAAAATTAAAGTTAAAAGATCACGAATACTTATCTTTATGTTGGCTGAATAGGTGCTCCTAGGTCCGCATCCAAGTCTGCCTCAAAATTTGATCTGGGCGATATTGACAGCATGATCTCCCCTCGTTCAATCAAGAGAGAGCTAGCCAGAGGCCAAAGCCAACCAGAGCCCAAGGTCATGACCACCTATGCTAAAACTAGATCCAAAAGGAAGAAGCCATCAGACCCTAAGGAGCATAGCTTCCAAATCGAGTGCTAGTTTCACGACTTCGTCACCGAGATAAGGATCCTTGATCCTCATTTTCTGTTTTCTGACTACTATTAAGGATCACTGATCCTGAGTTCTTGTTCTTGTAACCTGTAGAGATTTCTTCGCCTCAAAGCCCTCCAAGATAAGAGTCTTGCATATGCGGAAGAGATGCTGGCTGATCTTCGTTCCATTGCTGCTGCTAAGGATAAGAAAATTGCTCAACTGGAAAAGGAGAAGACAGGTCTGGACGAGCAGCTGATGTATACTGGAATTGGGATTCATGAAGCACAAATGAATGCTACAAAAGATGCTAAGGTCTACGTTGCCCGCACTGTTCTTCAGGCTAGGATCAAGATAACCCAGGAGGCCATGGATCCTGCGTTCGACCGCTCTGCTTGGGACATTACTGGATGGAAGCAGGCTCTCCTAAACATGGGTGGTGATGGCGATGCGGATCAGGTGATGGCTCTAGAAGCAGGACCAAGCGGGGTTAAGGATCAGAAGGAGGCTGGTGAAGAGGGTGCAGGTGAAGGTGGTACTGCTAAAGTGGGCAATGAAGGATGATATAGACGAGGCTTGAGCCCACTTTTTTTTAGGATATGTGATTTGGTTTTTTGGTTTATGGTGTTTGAATTCTAAACAATTTGGTTTGTAAGTATTTGAATAATAGTTTTTAGGGTAAGGATCCATGATCCTTAAGACAATAGGGGGTGGCAAAAGTGGATGGGTCCTTCTGTTTGTGGGGGATGAAGCCTTTACACCTCTCGTCTTTACTTTCCTGCATCTTAAGAACAATTAGTATGGACACCCTTTATCAACCCAAGTGGACGTGCCATGTTTTGCTGGTAGAAACTTGTGTTGATGATTTTGGTAACCATTTAACGGGGTTTTAATAAAACTTACAACCTATTAACTATATCTTGGGTTGTATTTTTATTTCTGAAATGTTTTTTTGATGTGTTTATGTTTATTGTTAGCTTTATTTATAAAACTTAGAGAATTTTGGATTGTCAAAAATATACCAATTCTCCATAATAACTCTAGAAAATATGAGAAGTTATATGATCAAGGATCATATATCCTGAATTAAATGGTCTAGGGTGTAGTCAACTATGTAAATAAACTAAGGATAAAACATACAAAAGAATCTAAGTTAGGATCCTATATCCTTAAGACTTACAATTTCATAAATAGACCAGAGAAATCAGTTAAGGTTTAAGGATTCAGGATCCTCATTTGCAAACCTTTAAAACTTCAAGAACCTGTAAAAAAGAACTTGGGACTAAGCCAAATATACTGGGGATAAACCCATCATAACTAGGGCCAAGCCTAAACTGGGGCCAAGCCCAAATAAACTGTGGCCAAGCCCAAAATCCTTGGAATACTAGGGTTCGGCCCAAACTGACGACTAGCCTAACGTAAGTGACATGAAAATGCCAAAACCTTAGCTAACGTGAAAACGTTAGAAACCTTAGGATAATGGATGTATGGCACGTCTACCATTATATTGGAGATCCTACATATGGCCAACAATAATGAAATTGTCAGCCACTAAGCGTGTATTGGTCCCATTGCCTTGAACCATACTTGGATAAACGTGCGCTACTGGCGGGGTGTTAAACCTCAATTCGTATGAAAGGTGAAAACCTTTAAACCTTATAAGGTATAAGATACCTTAAACTAGGGATAATCCCAAAAACTTTAGAGAGGTAGCCAACCCCTTAATCCTCTGTGAAAGATGTTAAAAACTCTGTGAAAGCTTAAAACTTGATAAAAATGGATGTTAAATTATTAACATCCTCCCATTATAATGAATAATAAGTATGAAATGAAAGAGAGTGAAAGTAAGAAGTTACCGAAGTAAGGATCATATATTATTCGAGGTTCCTTGAGCCTGGGTCAGAATATTGGAGTCTCTGAGGACCCTTGATCCTTCTTACATGAAGTATTTCTTCAGATGAACAATGTTCCAAGCTCTTGGTAGGAGATCACCATCCTAGTTAATAAGCGATATGCCCCCTTTCTAGCTTCTGTTTCTATCAAATAGGGGCCTTACCATTTTGGTGCTAATTTACCATCAGCTGGATTTGTAATGTTATGCTTTCTTTAGCACCAAATCACCAACTTGAATTTTGGATTGTCAAAAATATACCAATTCTCCATAATAACTCTAGAAAATATGAGAAGTTATATGATCAAGGATCATATATCCTGAATTAAATGGTCTAGGGTGTAGTCAACTATGTAAATAAACTAAGGATAAAACATACCAAAGAATCCAAGTTAGGATCCTATATCCTTAAGACTTACAATTTCATAAACAGACCAGAGAAATCAGTTAAGGTTTAAGGATTCAGGATCCTTATTTGCAAACCTTTAAAGCTTCAAGAACCTGTAAAAAAGAACTTGGGACTAAGCCAAATATACTGGGGATAAACCCATCATAACTAGGGACAAGCCCAAATAAATTGGGGCCAAGCCTAAACTGGGGCCAAGCCCAAATAAACTGGGCCCAAGCCCAAAATCCTTGGAATACTAGGGTTCGGCCCAAACTGACGACTAGCCCAACGTAAGTGACATGAAAATGCCAAAACCTTAGCTAACGTGAAAACGTTAGAAACCTTAGGATAATGGATGTATGGTACGTCTACCATTATACTGGAGATCCTACATATGGCCAACAATAATGAAATTGTCAGCCACTAAGCGTGTACTGGTCCCATTGCCTCGAACCATACTTGGATAAACGTGCGCTACTGGCGGGGTGTTAAAACTCAATTCGTATGAAAGGTACCTTTAAACCTTATAAGGTATAAGATACCTTAAACTAGGGATAATCCCAAAAACTTTAGAGAGGTAGCCAACCCCTTAATCCTCTGTGAAAGATGTTAAAAACTCTGTGAAAGCTTAAAACTTGATAAAAATGGATGTTAAATCATTAACATCCTCCCATTATAATGAATAATAAGTATGAAATGAAAGAGAGTGAAAGTAAGAGGTTACCGAAGTAAGGATCATATATTCTTCGAGGTTCCTTGAGCCTGGGTCAGAATATTGGAGTCTCTGAGGATCCTTGATCCTTCTTACATGAAGTATTTCTTCAGATGAACAATGTTCCAAGCTCTTGGTAGGAGATCACCATCCATAGTTAATAAGCGATATGCCCCCTTTCTAGCTTTTGCTTCTATCAAATAGGGGCCTTCCCATTTTGGTGCTAATTTACCATCAGCTGGATTTGTAATGTTATGCTTTCTTTAGCACCAAATCACCAACTTGAATTTTGGATTGTCAAAAATATACCAATTCTCCATAATAACTCTAGAAAATATGAGAAGTTATATGATTCATATATCCTGAATTAAATGGTCTAGGGTGTAGTCAACTATGTAAATAAACTAAGGATAAAACATCACAAAGAATCCAAGTTAGGATCCTATATCCTTAAGACTTACAATTTCATAAACAGACCAGAGAAATCAGTTAAGGTTTAAGGATTTAGGATCCTTATTTGCAAACCTTTAAAGCTTCAAGAACCTGTAAAAAAGAACTTGGGACTAGGCCAAATATATTGGGGATAAACCCATCATAACTAGGGACAAGCCCAAATAAATTGGGGCCAAGCCTAAACTGGGGCCAAGCCCAAAATCCTTGGAATACTAGGGTTCGGCCCAAACTGACGACTAGCCCAACGTAAGTGACATGAAAATGCCAAAACCTTAGCTAACGTGAAAACGTTAGAAACCTTAGGATAATGGATGTATGGTACGTCCACCATTATACTAGAGATCCTACATATGGCCAACAATAATGAAATTGTCAGCCACTAAGCGTGTATTGGTCCCATTGCCTTGAACCATACTTGGATAAACGTGCACTACTGGCGGGGTGTTAAAACTCAATTCGTATGAAAGGTGAAAACCTTTAAACCTTATAAGGTATAAGATACCTTAAACTAGGGATAATCCCAAAAACTTTAGAGAGGTAGCCAACCCCTTAATCCTCTGTGAAAGATGTTAAAAACTCTGTGAAAGCTTAAAACTTGATAAAAATGGATGTTAAATTATTAACATCCTCCCATTATAATGAATAATAAGTATGAAATGAAAGAGAGTGAAAGTAAGAAGTTACCGAAGTAAGGATCATATATTCTTCGAGGTTCCTTGAGCCTGGGTCATAATTTTGGAGTCTCTGAGGATCCTTGATCCTTCTTACATGAAGTATTTCTTCAGATGAACAATGTTCCAAGCTCTTGGTAGGAGATCACCATCCATAGTTAATAAGCGATATGCCCCCTTTCTAGCTTCTGCTTCTATCAAATAGGGGTCTTCCCATTTTTGTGCTAATTTACCATCAGTTGGATTTGTAGTGTTATGCTTTCCTTAGCACCAAATCACCAACTTGAAATCTTCTGATCCTGACATTCTTGTTGTATGCTCTAGCCAATCGTTGTTGATAACTAGCCATCCTTATTCTTGCTAAATCTCTGAGCTCATCCACAGTATCCAGGTCTTGAGTCAGGTTTTCAGCATTTGTCTCAAGATCACGGATGCTTGTTCTGGCTGTAGGAACAACCATCTATGTAGGGATCACTATCCCAGTTCCAAATACTAGGGAGAATAGAGTCTGGCCTGTGGAATTCTTTGGAGTTGTCCTATCTGCCCAAAGGACATATGGTAGCTCTTCAGCCCACTTTCCTTCCTTGGATCCTAATTTCTTCTTCAAGTTGTTGATGATGATATTGTTGCTTGATTTTGCTTCACCATTAGCTTGTGGGTGGACTGGTGTTGATGTTATCATCTTAATCCCCCAGTTGTCACAAAAGTTAGTAGTTCTATTCCCAATAAATTGGGATCCATTATCACAAACAATTTCGAAAGGAATTCCAAATCTAGTAATACTGTTTCCTTTAATGAAGGATATGACTTCCTTTTACCTGACTTGAACAAAAGCTTCTGTTTCTATCCATTTGGAGAAGTAGTCTGTCATAGCTAGCATAAATACTTTTCCACCAGGTGCTTTTAGGAGTATGCTTACTATATCCATCCCCCATTTCATGAATGGCTAAGAGGAAATTATTGGATATAAAGGCTCTGCTGGCTGATGTAGGATGTTGCTATGTCTTTGGCAAGCATCACATTTCCTTGCATACTCTACAACATCCTTCTTCATTATAGGCCAATAGTAACCCGTTCTAAGGATCCTTGAGAATAATGCTATGCCCCCAGGGTGATTTCCACAGTCTCCTTCATGAAAATCCTTCAAGACTCCTTGAATCTCTGGATCCTCAATACACCGCAAATAGGGACCTGCAAGAGATCTCTTATACAACATGTTATTTAATATAGTGAATTGAGATACCTTAATTGTAGGATCGTTTTGGAACCCAAACGAGTCAATCAGAAGAGTTTTTCTCAATACGAAAGGCGGAAACAGACGTATCAAGTTCAATTCAGCAAGAATATCACTTTAAACTGTCTTTTGATTGATATTAGATCGATTACAATGCTGTAGACACTTCGGCAGAGCTTCACTACCGGAATCAGAATCGTTACAAATGAAATGGCACTTCAGGTATTTATAGGAGAGATGATTTCGCTTGAAACAGTTCAAACGGAATCTAATTCCGCACGAAATTATACAAACGAAATCAGCATCTGATTTCAAGCGAAATTACCCACTTGATTTCGCATGAAATGACCTTGTGTCATTTCAAGCGAAATTCCTATAAAAACATATATTTCCTCGTTTTTCGTGCCTTGATCTAACTAATACAAATACAACACTCGATACAAGACGACGTCGACAGACGTATGCACCAACAGACTCCCCCTCGGATGTTGACGAAGTCTTCGGTGTCGAGTCTTCAATCTTCAGTCTTTATCAATCCTCTCAACCTCTTCCGAAGTATCTAACAATGTAAAGTATCCTTTATCTCTCTCTTTCTCTTTCTCTCCAGAATCTCGATCTGGCTCTAACTCTTCACTAATTCTCTTGATCAGATCTCTTGATTCTCAATCTTCAGTTTGTATGAAAATCAGGATCTGAACTTGGCTCTAAAATCTTTTATCCCAAGATCTGTAGCTGGCTCTTACAACTTCAGACTTCCCTTTAAAATCTATTTAGGATCGCAGTCTGACTTCCACAGATACAAGATCGTGACCTGGCTTTCATCCAATTCTCAGGTATCGGAACCTGGCTAACCTGCACATTCTCTACCCAAAAATAAATCTCACGAATATAAAATATGACAAATTTATACATCACTTGCAGATATTAATCAAAATGATTTAACATTCAAAACTTTCCGATGACCACTTGAAGAAATGCCATTTTTCTTTTCAAACAACACTCTCCCAAACCTGTTCATCATGTTTAGCACTTGGAACTTTGAAAATCAGCTTTTCAACATTCGTTGTCGAAAATCTTTTTGTATTTTCAAAAATTATGCTAAAACACACTAAATTTTTTTTATTTTTTTTGAACAAAATGAACATACAGTAAAGAAATATACACAGACAATATTTTTGTGAGTTTGTGTAAGAGGATCATATCAGTTTTTGAAACAAATCACCAACACCGTTAAGCTTTAAACATTTTAAGTTCTAAACAATTCACTTAGATTGTCAGTATACTGATCCACTTAAATTTTCACACAAAGTTCAACTGATTCGAGATACGAGATTAATGTTTTAAGCACTTAAACTTATTCGTGTGTCCCACCTCAGAATATACTTTCATATCCAGATCCCAATATTTAGTCTTACAGGTGAGTATACCTAGATGATATCTGTAAAGGGGTTTAAATGCGAGGGCCGTGAGAGCTCAGGCTATTGCTTCCGCAAAATCAGAGAGATGACGGCTTCAACTTTTGGTGGGTTCCCTTTAGAGAATCTTTTCTTCAACAGCACATGATTAGCATTTTGCAATGTTCCATCATTTTTTTATGCTGAGGGTGGGCTATATTTCAAGCAAGCATAAAGTATTCTCCGGGGACTAGGCCATTGCTTCCGCAAAATCAGAAGTCCCGGGATAATACCCCAGATATCACTAAGCATAAAGACCTAGTATCTCAGAAAGAGGGACCTTTCAAACAAGATTTCGGGGGTTACCCAAATATCCGAGAGATGTTCCCCACGATATAAGTAAGTTTGAAATTTAGGTTTATATCTCGACACAATCTACTAAATGTGTAAAAATCTACTGGCATATCATCAGTGAGACCGTTTATCACATTTTATCTATCCAAATCTTTAGCATGCAGTGATCGTCTACTGATGTACTATCATTTCCTCTTTTAGACAACAAAACTCTTTTTTGATTTTATCATGTTTTTTACTTTTTCAAAATTTCAAATGTTTTTGGATTTTCTGAAAATTCTTACTCCCCCTAAAATGCAAAATCATTTAAAGAAATTTGAAAACAAACTATACAAATAAAATGACAACAGTTGTGAATTGCTTCAAATCTCCATCCTCTTGGCATAAACAATCAGAACTCCCCCTTACAACAAACCATTTTCCCATTAAGATTTCAAAACACTTAAGTTTGTTTTAATCAAAATGGTTTTTCCGGAAAATAAGTTTTTATTGAATTCATAAAGCCACTTGTAGGTTAGGGGATCAATTCATCACCTTGTTCTTTCATCTTCAACCTTTTGAAAAATTTAACAATTTTTAGATCAATCAACAAATACCACTTTGTAGAAAATCAAGTACAACTTAATGTCCTTGATTTACCACTTGTAAGTCGAAATATCACTGAAGTGAATTTCTCAAGAAAGATGCCGATTCCTGCTCCACTCTTACTAACCTGGAAGCTCCGGCAAATCAGGTTTTCATTCATCATAATAAGTTCCATCCCAGTCACAAACCTGGGATGACCCATTTTTACCTGGTTTCTTTATTTTTTTCTCATAAAACTCCTTCACCCCTTTAACCTTCCCATCAACCATTTTACCAAAAATATGTTGCACTTTGGGGTTAAAAGCTTTTTCAATATCAAATTCTTTCTTTTCTGAGAAAAATTGATTTGAAATCTCAAATTTACCAACTTTTTGTTTAAAATTTTCAGCCCTCAATGGTGGAAAATTTGCATCATCCATTGGAGGTATTGATGTTTCCAACTTTAACTCAACACGTGGCTCCTCTGACTTTGTAGAATCAGATTCATCGCCAGAAGATAGTTCCTCTGATTTTGACGAATCAGAATCATTTCTAGAACTATCATCAGACTTCTTAACAACCCATTTTTGATTGTCAAGATTCACCAACCTCAAACTTCGAATTTTTGAAAACTTTGAATTGTTTGGTTGGTGGTTCATTATCAACCATCTTTTCTTTCATTTTATCAGAAACTCCCTGTTTTGGTTGGATTGCCTTTGGACAATTCCTGGCAATATGACCAACTGTTTTGCGTTGAAAACAGGTTCTCGTTTCCTTTTTCTGAGCAATTTCTTTTTTCATTTCTTCTTGCTTCATAGCAAGGAATTCTTTGTTTGTCTGATTTCTGAACAACTGCTCTTTTTCTTCTTCGGTTGATATTCCTGAAACAAACACAGTTTTTGGTTTATAAGTTTTTTCATTTTTATGATTTTTCGATGGAATAAAACCAAGACCTTTTCTTTTGAAATTACCGTTATGGTTTGGTTTCTTTTGAAAACCTGAACCAGAACTATAACCATTTTTCTTGTTTTCTCTTTGTTATACTCTTGAGGTGTAAGGTTTAGGATTTTCAGAAAGATTTACATCTTTTATTTCAGAAATATTAATTTCTGTTAATTTGAAAACCTTTTTGATCATTTTAGTTTTAACACCTCTTATTGGAAATTCATCATCAGAATATAATTTGTTAGAATCATTCAAAGTATAAGCTACTTTAAATGTTTCGTCATTCAAATTAGATTTTGATAGCATAAATTCTTTATTATAAACCAGTTTCTCCTTTTTGACAGTTGATTTTGACTTGTCAGATTTTGACTTCGAGTTTGACTTCAACTTTGACTCCTCGGTTTCATCGTTATCCAACACCTGATCGACCACTTTCTTTATTAATTCGGACTCATGATCAGTGTCAGATGATGTGAAAGTAACATCAATGTTGTTTGGCAAATTTTCTGAAGATTCAGACTCCCACTGTAAATTGGTTGCCTTTTTGACTCTTTCTGAATTTGGATTTCTAGGAGAATATCCATTTTCAAGCGGGGGTGGACACTTTGTATAACTGGCACTTTGTTTCTTACCAGAAATCTTCACTTCAGTATCCTTTTTCTTTTCAGAACTCTTGTCTTCAGATACTTTCTCTTCATCAAATGCCTTCATGCCTTCAACGGTTGGATAAATCCTGTCAATAACATAAGAAGTACATGAGTAACTTTTTAATAATCAATTAACTCTTTCTGTTTCAATTCTTTGTGTTTCCAACTTCTGTTCAAGCACAACACATTTTTCAATGTAATTGTTGACAACTTTCTGCTTTGTCATCAAAGCTCCTTGAAGTGTCTTCATAGTTGTTGCTTGTTCACTGCTTGATTGATTGTATTGATTCATTGCTTTGTTCAGAACATCATAAGATTCCTTCAATCTGTTCATGTTATGAATCAATGTACTGTTCTGCTTCTTCACTGCTTCACAGTTTTCACATTTCACAAGAACTTTTTGTGCATTAACTTCTTCATCAACTTTGAAAGCTGGAATGTCTTTTATTTTCTTCCTTATCACAGGAACTTCTTCATCATCACTGCTGACTTGTTTTTTAACTTTCTTCTTTTTCTTTTTAACTTTTTCATCATCACTGTCACTTTCTTCTAACATTTTCAAATGCTTTTCCATTCTTCTTGCATAATAATCATCATCATTATCACTATCTTCAGCAACTCTAGCAGCAAAAGCTTTATGATTTGAAGTTTTGTTAGGATCATAATCATCCCAACTGAAATTTGCCCAACTAAACCCTTCTGGTAATTTTTCATCATCTTGATTTATCAGACATGCTTTACTACCAGCTGAAACATATTTATCCCAACTGAATTCTTTTGTTGACTTTTTATCATCTTGATTCACCATACAAGCTCTCTTTGATGAATCTTCAATTGTATTCCTAGCATGAGCAGTTTGTGGTTCTTGTTATTGTTGAGCAACTTGATGATAAATTGCTTTCCTATAGTAATCATTGTTGTTGAACGGATTTTGAGCTCCACTTGCTTCGCGATTTGTGCACTATCTCTTGAAGTGTCCTTTTTCCCTGCAACGAAAACAAGTAACTTTAGATTTATCAAAACCTAAAGTAGAAACATTTGCATCACGGAAATCATCTCTTCCCGTAATTTGTTTAAACTTTTCGGCTCTTCTCAAAACACTCGCCAAACACCACTTTATATCCATCAATTCCATCTCCTCAGCATCAATCTGATCATAATCCTCTTTTGTCAACACTGGATTCCCGATCTTTCCTGCAACTAAACTTTCATATGATTCTAATACAGTTCCCAACAATGACATGTGACCTTTTGCAACCTCTTCCGAGAGATTTTCACCATTTTCAAGATTCAAAACAATGTTGCATTGTAATCTCTTGCCATTCTTGGTCGTTGAAAAATTTGGATCAAATGATGGATATGAAGAAAATTCAGTTTTACTATTTGATCCTTTAGATGACCCTCCTGATGAACTTTTAGCATTGAATGCAGTTTCAACCTTTGGTGACATGTTGGTCTTGTCACTGATACCTCCTTTGTAATACAGCCCAATATCTTGTTCTCCATCAAAATCTTTCATTCTTGAGATCTTTCTTTGTTCCATCTCTTGAGCTTCAAGCTTTTCAATGAACTTGTTCAGTGTCAGATTCCCAAAATCTCTCTTATTTCTCAACATCATAAGATATGTGCCCCAATTTTCATGTGGCAATGCATCAGCTAACTTTTCTATCAATTCTTCATTATCTTTATTGATACTTACTCTCTTCATTTGAACTAACAGATTGCAATATCTTTCGATGATCTGCTTGGTGCTCTCAGTTCTCAAGCCACGAAATAAATCAAATTCCTTTTTTCAAAAGTGACTTTTTATTTTTGATCATTTCTTTACTTCCAACAAACTTTGATTTTAATGCTTTCCAGATAGAGTATGCACTTCCATTGTGTTGCAATAAAACCAAGATATCTTCCTTCACAGCTTGATGCAATAGACTAATCATCATCTTCTCATTTTTGTATTTCTTTCTATCATCAACACTTAGATCTTTAATAGCAATCTCCTCCTCATCATCATTCAATGGTCTAACATATTTCATTTCCACACATTCCCAAGCATCCAAATAATTTGCTTGAACCCAATTCTCAAATCGTTCTTCCCATCCTTTGTACTCTTCGATATTCATAAGCTTAGGTGGTTTTTGCATAGTGCCCGTTTCATTTTCCATGTTCAAGTTCTGAGTAACACTAGCCGGAGTATTCGGGGTAGTAGCAAAATTCTGACACTTTCAAACGAAATCAAACTCAAACGAAATCACCTCTTCAACCGGAATACCCTTTCAAACGAAATCACAGTTGAAGCGAAATCACCTGCACAACAATAAATACCAACTCACACGGAATCACTTTTCACACGAAATATGGCTTTCAAACGGAATCACCCAAGTGAAAACTGATTTCGAGCGAAATTAACAGCAACTTCAAGCGAAATTATAATTCCGTGCGAAATTACAGCAATTGTTCGAACGAAATAATATCAACTTTCAAGCGAAATTAAACTTTCGAACTGTTTTAAGCTGAATTAATGTCTGAAACTTTAAAGGGTTTATTAAAACACTGTTACGCATATAATGTGAGAAATTTAGCCGATTTTAACCGTGAAAAGTTGTTAATTTTGAAAAAGAAGGTGTAGAAATCAGAAATTGCAGCTGAATTGGTAAGAACTCTTCCTCCTGAGCTCTGATACCACTTGTAGGATCGTTTTGGAACCCAAACGAGTCAATCAGAAGAGTTTTTCTCAATACGAAAGGCGGAAACAGACGTATAAAGTTCAATTCAGCAAGAATATCACTTTAAACTGTCTTTTGATTGATATTAGATCGATTACAATGCTGTAGACACGTCGGCAGAGCTTCGCTACCGGAATCAGAATCGTTACAAATGAAATGGCACTTCAGGTATTTATAGGAGAGATGATTTCGCTTGAAACAGTTCAAACGGAATCTAATTCCGCACGAAATTACACAAACGAAATCAGCATCTGATTTCAAGCGAAATTACCCACTTGATTTCGCATGAAATGACCTTGTGTCATTTCAAGCAAAATTCCTATAAAAACACATATATCCTCATTTTTCGTGCCTTGATCTAACTAATATAAATACAAGACTCGATACAAGACGAAGTCAACAGACGTATGCACCAACATTAATCCTGAAGGCTCTGGGATGCTCCCTTGTGGGAATTTCCCTACTCTGAGTATACTTCAGAATTGGAAGGATCCATGATCCTGAATTTGACTGCACATCATTACTAGGTACAATAGCAGTATCCTGCACTATCTCCATTGCTTCATTTTCCTCAACTGCAGGAGAAAGGATATGGATGATGGGAATCGTCACATCCACTAGTATTTTCAAGGATGATCCTATGTTTGCTAAGGCATCTGCCTTTGCATTCTCCTCTCTAGCTACCTGTGTTAAGCTGAAAAAATCAAAAGAATCTACCAGTTTCCTGACTATTTCTAAATATTTGATTAGTTTTTCTCCTTTGACAGTATATAAGCCATTAAAATGGTTAGTGATTAGTAATGAATCTATATACACTTGAAGATACATGATCCTCATTTGCTTAGCTAATTGCAAACCTGTTATTAAGGCCTCATATTCTGCTTCATTGTTGGTAGTTTGGAATTCACATGCAATGGATCGGGGTATTATGTCCCCCTATGGCGATTTTAGTAGTATGCCTAGTCCAGTTCCTTTGACATTTGAGGCTCCATTTGTGAAGAGTGTCCAAGGATCCTTGGTCTCCTCAAGTTATTGAACCTCTAGTTCAACTTCCCTTTGTAGATCACTACTGAAATCAGCCACAAAGTCAGCCAAAGCTTGAGACTTGACAGCAGTCCTGGGTTCATACTTAATGTCATATGCACTAAGCTTTACTGTCTACTTTGCCATTCTACCTGACATTTCAGGTTTCCTGAGAACATTCTTAAAAGGAAAGTTAGTTTTCACAATAATAGTATGAGTTTCAAAATAATGTCTAAGTTTAGTGGAAGCCATAATTAAAGCAAGAATTATTTTCTCTAAATGAGAATACCTGGCTTCAACATCAAGAAAGCTTTTACTTACATAGTATACTGGATGTTGTTGGCCTTAATGATTCTTAACTAACACTGCACTTACTGCTTTACCTGAAACAACTAAGTACAAGGATAATGGCTCACCATCTTCTGGTTTCATCAGGGCTGGTGTTGAGGATAGATAATCCTTCAGAGCTTTGAGTGCTGCTTCATGCTTCTCAGTCCACTCAAATTTCAGAATGTCATAAAAATCCTTTCACTTCTCTGAAAACTTTGAGATGAACCTATTTAAGGCTGCAATCCTTCCTTTTAGCCTCTGTACATCCTTAGCATTGCTTGGAGATTTTATATTTACTATTGCCTTTATCTGTTCATGACTAGCTTCAATCCCCCCTTTGGTCACCATGTATCCTAGGAATTTCCCAGCTTTGACACCAAAATGACACTTTGAAGGTTTAGCTTCATGTTGTACTGGTCAGAGATGTTAAATGCCACTTCTAGATCCTTAAGATGATCTTCTGCTTTCTTGAATTTGACCACCATGTCATCAATGTAGACCTCCATAGTGTCTCCAAGTTGTTCTTTGAACATCATATTCACTAGTCTTTGATAAGTGGCACCTGCATTTCTCAATCCAAAAGGTATAGCAATATAACAGTATATGCCAGTGGGGGTCTTGAATGCTGTATCCTTCTGATCAAATGGTTCCATCTGAATTTGTTGAAATACAGATGAAACATCCATAAAAGTAAGCAATTCATGGCCCGCTGCTGCATCCACCATGGAGTCAATGTGTGGAAGTGGAAAAGGATCCTTGGGACATGCTGTAGGATCGTGTTCTGACCCGAAACGAGTCGTTCAGAGGTGTTCTACTCAATATGAAAGGCGGAAACAGACATATCGAGTTCGATTCAGCTAGATATTCACTTTAACTGTCTTTCTGATTAATTTGACAAAGTTTTACAGCGAGACGACACTTCGGATGCACTTCGGCTCCGGAATCACACATACAAGTCTTCTTCAAATGAAATCAGGACACCACTATATATAGGCAGGCTGATTCCGCTTGAACCGGTTTAAACGAGATTACATTTCAAACGGAATCACCATTTCATGCGGAATTACTATTTCAAGCGGAATTAGCAAGGTGATTTCACCTGAAATTACTTGTTGATTTCAAACGAAATTACACTTTCTAATTTCGCTTGAAACTGCTTGTTTACCTATTTATGACAGTTTTCTCGTATTACGTGCCCTGAAAAATCTATAAACATACAAGACTCGATACAAGACGAAGTCGACAAACGCATGCACCAACAGACTCCTCCTCGAATGTTGACGAGTCTTCAGTGTCGAGTCTTCAATCTTCAATCTTTATCAGTCTTCTCAAACTCTTTCAAAGTATCTGACAATGTAAAACTTCCTCAAACTCTGTCTTCTTATCATCTCCAGGATCTCCACCTGGCTCTTATCTCACTCTAATTCTCTTTATCAGATCTCTTGATTCCTTAAGTTCATCAGCATCAACAACTGCATGAACTTCAATTTCAGGATCAGAACTTGGCCCTCAAGATCGTAACCCGGCTTACCTGCACATTCTCTACCTCAAAATAAATTTCCCAAATTTAAAATTTTAACAATTAAAATTTTGACAATTTTATATACCACTTGCACGTATCTTTCCAGAATGATTTAACACTATAAAAATTTCTGATGACCACTTGTATACTAATAATCAAAATCTTTTCTTATTTAAGCACAAACTCCCCCTCACCAAATGCTCATCATGTTTAGCACTTGGAATTTTGAAAATCAGCTCTCCAATCTCAGTTGTCGAAAATCTTTTTGAATTTTTCAAAATTTATGCTAAAACACACTAAAAATCTTTTTGGATTTTTGAATAGAATAAGAATGCTGTAAAGAAATATTTACAGACAACACTTTTGTAATTTTGTGTAAAAGGATCATATCAGTTTTTGACAAGTTACAAGTACCGTTGAGCTTAGTTACACATTAAGAATTAAACAGTTCACTTAGATTGCCAATATACTGATCCACTTAAGTTCTCACACAAATTTCAACTGATTCAGGATATGAATTAGATGTATTAAGAACTTAAACTCATTCATGTGTCCCACCTCTAGAATATACTCCCGTATCTAGATCCCAATATTCAGTCCTACAGATGAGTACACCACAGATGATATCTGTAAGGGGTTAAATGCGAGGGCCGTGAGAGCTCAGGTCAGAACTTCCGTTCAGCTGAGAGATGACGGCTTCGACTTTTGGTGGGTCCCCTTTAGAGGATCTTTTTTACAACAGCACATGATTAGCATTTTTCAATGTTTTATCATTTTTATGCTGAGGGCAGGCTATATTTCAAGCAAGCGTAAAGTATTCTCCGGGGACTAGGCCATTGCTTCCGCAAAATCAGAAGTCCCGGGATAATACCCCAGATATCACTGAGCATAAAGACCTAGTATCTCAGAAAGAGGGATCCTTCAAACGAAATTTCAGGGGTTACCAATATATCCAAGTAGTGTTCCCCACGAAATAAGCAAGTTTGAATTTAAGTTTATATCCCGAAAAAGCTTACTAAATGTGTAAAAACCTATCGGCATATCATCAGTGAGACCGTTTAACGCTATTTAAATATTACATTTCTTTAGCATACTGTAACTGTCTACTGATGTACTATCATTTCCTCTTTTTCACAACAAACTCATTTTTGATTTTATCATGTTTTTGCCTTTTTCAAATTTTCAAATGTTTTTGGATTTTCTGAAAATTCTTACTCCCCCTAAAATTCAAAATCATTTAAAGAAACTTTGAAAACAAACTGTACAAGTAAATGACAACTGATATCGAATCACTTCAATTCGCCATCCACTTGGCATAAACAATCAGAACTCCCCCTTACAACAAACCATTTTCCCATTGTGATTTCAAAACACTTAAGTTTGTTTTAATCAAAATGGTTTTTCCGGAAAATTAGATTTGTTGATTTTAACATTTGTAAAGTTGGGGTTTCATCACATTGTTCTTTCAACCACTTGAAAAATGTAACAATTTTAAGTTCAAACACCAAATATCACTAGTAGAAAATCAAGTACAAGTTAATGTCCCTGATTTACCACTTGTAAGACGAAATCACTTTTGTGAATTTCTCAAGAAAAATGCCGATACCTGCTTCACACTTACCAACCTGGAAGCTCCGGCAAGTCAGAATGTTTACATATGAAAAACAGACATCCAAGCTTCACCAAACTTGGTTGTGACCTCTTCAGTTTCACTCGAGCTATAAGTTGCCTTCTTAGTTTCATAAAATTCTTTAACCCCTGTGACTTTTCCTTCAACCATTTTTCCAAAAATCTTTTTCACATTTCCATTAAAAACCTTTTCGACATCAAATTCTTTCTTCTCAGAATAGAATTGATTCGAAATCTCAACCTTTCCAACTTTTCGTTTAAATTTTTAGCCCTCAATGGTGGAAAATTTACATCATCCGTTGGTGGAACTGAAGTTTCCAGTTTTAACACAATTTGTGGCTCTCTCTGACTTTGTGGAATCAGATTCATCGCCAGATTTCACATCTGATTTCTTAACAACCCACATTTGGTTGTCAAGATTAACTCTTCTTTTCTAAAATCTTTTCTTTGAACATTCACCAACTTCATATGTTGAATTTTTGAAAACTTTGAATCTTTCAATTGGTGGTTCATTTTTCTCAACAATCTTTTCTTTGAGTTTAGAAACAACTTCCTGTTTGATGTTGGTTGCTTTAGGACAGTTCCAGGCAATGTGTCCAACTTCTTGACATCTGTAACAGGTTCTTGTTTCCTTTCTTTGATAGGCTCCATTCTTCATTCCCTCTTGCTTCTTAGCAAGGAATTCTCTGTTTGATTGCTTCCAGAATGAGCTCTTTTCTTCTTCCTCCGTACTTGATCCTGAAACAAATACAATTTTTGTTTTATAAGTTTTCTTATTTTTATAATTTTTCGGTGGAATAAATCCGAGACCTTTCTTTTTGAAATTACCATTATGATTTGGTTTCTTTCGATAACCTGAACCATAATCGTAACCCTTTTTCTTGTTTAATATTTTGTTAACTTTTTGTTGATCTCTTGAAATGTAAGATTTAGATTTTTTAGAAAGATTTTGTTAGTGCATTATGTGTCTATCGCTTCCGTCAATCTAGTCCATAGCAGAAACAAAAGAATTCTAGCATTTTATTGTAATATCTAGTTAAAAAGGGCAAGGTGGCAAACTTGTAAATAAGGAGAAATCCTTATATCATTGTGCCTATAAATAGGGAGTTATAGTGTTAGGTTTAAGACTTTTTGCTCATTTGGAGGTTTAGGAGATCTAATCTTAGAGAGAGAAAGTTCTCTCATGTGATTCTCGGCTTTGTATACGTCATCTTATTCAATAGAATCACGTTATTAGTATGTTCGGTCACGCACGTTCACGGATTCCGCACGTCGAACGTTCGTTACGCAATCGTACGGTATCAAAATCGATCCTACAAGTGGTATCAGAGCAGGAGCTCGATTGCACTGATCAAACACATAGATTCGTACCAGATTTCATTGATTTCAGATCCAAATTTCATCATTTCTTCATCTTCTACTCATTTTTCACGTTTTTAACTGTTTTTCATCAAATTGAACAGGTTTTTACGGTCCAAATCGGCTGATTTTTTGATATGTTGTGCGAAAACACTTGATTTACAACCCTACCAAATTTCAGATTCAAACTCCTAGCCGTTTAGGAGAAATTTGAGTTTTTAGGTCCGATTTCGCGTCAAAAACCTGATTCCGCTCGTAAAGTCATAAAAATCAGATTCCGCTCGTAGGACAAATTCTGATTCCGCTCGTAAAGTCATAAAAATATGATTCCGCTCGTAAGACACATTCTGATTCCGCTCGTAATCAGATAAAGTCTGATTCCGCCCGAGATTATCTTCTGATTTCGCTCGAGAAAATCAAATTCTGATTCCGCTCCAAAATTCATTAATTTTCTGATTCCGCTCCAGAGTACCGAATATCAGATTCTGCTTGAACGTCGTGATTTTGATTGAGCAGACATACATTGTGTGAAATCATAACTGATTGTGTCAGGCCCATGTATTGATATAAGTATTTGCATGTGACCAGATATGTTAATGTGAATACATAGTTTAGGTCCAATCAACAATTAATCGGTGATATTTGTGTCAGTCAACTACTCGGACCAATCATTTTCACATAACAATTGATGTTGTCGATTTAGTGGACTTGGAGGTTCAATAGGCTCTTAATTGAATCAGGAGTGCATGTGAATTCGATTCCTAACTGCCGAAGAAAAAAAAAAGAGTGCATGTGAAGTCATTAATTGTGTGATTGTTTCAAAACATCGATTGAAAGGCCCATGTGTGATTTGTGTTAGATCATTAAGTGTATCACGTGAATATTAAAAACTGTTTAGCCCAAGATATATTGATCTGATCGAGTAAAGTGAGGTCCAATCAGATTGTTTTGAAGGCCCAATCAGATGTTATTGAATAGGCAGCCCATGTGACTTCATATTAGCGGCCCAATGAGAATGTAGAAGTTAAAATTTGTCGGCTCATGATTGTATTTTGCATGTGTTGATTGAAGTTCAAGTGTATTGGTCCAATCAAGTGAAAGTTTTTTTTTAACCCACTAATTGATCGGCCCAAATCATTCTAAGGCCTAATTGAATCCATTTTGATCCGATCAAGCCCATTCATTCAACGATTTCACCCGAACAACCTTGGATCGAATCAGCGAATCTTCGACAACGAGTCTTAGATTGATTTCATCAAACATACACTTTTACGTATTCAGTTTGTTTAAACTGATCGTTTGTTTGTTTGTTTGCAGGTGATTCGAGGTAATTTACAAGGCGCAAATATCAAGAAGTTGAAATTTTGTGGACTTTGAGCTTAAAAACAATTTTAGAATTCATGTCACTTAACAAAGAAGTTGTGGTCAAAATGTTTGACGAAAAGGAAAACAAGAATCTTGAAAATTTAAATGATTGGCCTAGTGAATCTTGGTATGAGATTAGAAGTGATAAGAATGTTTATGTTAAAAGATTCGAAAATTTTTTATGTATGAAGAATGAATCATTGGAGAAATTGGAAAAACGATTCAGTGAGTTAATTAACAGGTTAGAAAGACATGGGATATATTTTTCACATGATGAAATAATTTCAAGATTTGCTGATGCATTACCTTTGGAATGGGATAAACTTTTGTGTGAACTGAAACGGGATTCTAGTTTATCACGCTTTGGTTTAAGAGATTTCATTAATAGACTTAAATCACACAAGGATGATGAAGGATCAAGAAAAAGGAAGTTAATGGATGAAATAAAAGAAGATTTAGAAAAGATAAATTTGGATGTAATCATTGAAATGAGAAAAAGAATCTCTGTGTGTCTTGCTGCAAAAAATGTTATGAAATACGATATTAAGAGGGGTTGTTATATTGATGAATATATGAATCCTCTTGATTTTGTTAAATTTTTTTGTGCAGGTACATACAAGACAGAGACACAGGATATTTCAAAGATTGAAGAATCCAAGAAAAATAAAACTTCAAAATGTGAAGTTGTATGCTCAAAATGCGAAAAATTCGAAGCAGAAAATGTCAATTTCTTGAAAGATGTGGAGAATTTGACATTGGAAAACAAAGCTTTGAAAGACGAGAAAAAGGCTGATAATGAACAGATTTTGGAGTTGCGCTTGAACTGCGAAAAACTAAAATCTGAAAATGACAAACTTTTGAAGAATATTGAGAGTTTGTCATTAGAAAACAAAAATTTTAAAGAAAAAGAAAAAGATTTTGAAAATGAAAAATTAAAGATTGAAAAAGAGTTTCAAAGTCAAATAAAGATTCTTGAAGACGGGAGATCTGTTTTTAGCAAGAACAATATTGAAAAGCAAAAGGTAATAAATTCCCATCGTCAGACGATTATTCGACTTGAAAAAGAAGCTGAAGGTGATAGAAAGAAAATCAAAGAGTTAGAGAAGAAATTGAAAGGTTTTGCGAAACCAGATTATCCATGTCCAAAACCGATCAATTCTGTTCCAATAAGTGACAATGTCACAAATTTTGACAAAGTCAAAATTGAAGATTGTGATGATGAATCTGATGATGAAAAAGAAAAAGAAGAAAAAAGAAAAACATTTTTGAAATTAAATGAAATGTTTAAAAATACTGTTTTACATTCTACTGAGAAAGGTGAATGCTCAACGCAAAAACCTGTAAAGAAGAATGTGTAACATAAACAAAAAGATAAAAAATCGAAAAATTTTCAAAAAGAAAATAAAAGCTCATCAGATCAATCATCCAATCATTATGAAAAACCACAAAAATTTAAAAATCAAAACTTAGAAAAAGTTGGTAACCAGTGGTGCAGGTTTGACCACAGTGCTCAAATGCCAAATCAAGGATACAAGAGGAGACATGAGTACCACAAGGCAAATCAATGCTTTGATCTAAGTGTGTGGTATGAAGACAGTATGTGGTATGAAAGTAGTGAGAGGTATGATAACAGAGTGTGTTACACTTGTGGATTTCAAGGACACATTGCTGTTAACTGCCAAAGTCAGAGAATCGAAACAAGAAGGTGCTATGAATGCCACATCAGAGGACACATTGTCAGAGATTGCCCAATGAGATCAAAAGGAAGATTGAGGGCTGAATCTCAGAAAATGGGAAAGAAACCAGTCAATGTCAAGCCCAAAGAATAGAAAGTTCATGAACCTAAAGTTCAAGAACAGAAAGTTCACGAACCGAAAGTGAAGCTTTCACAGGGGCAGAAAGACAGACTGAGAAAGAAAGGAAAGAAGGCAAGAGAATACTTGGAGAAAATTTTGTCCTCGGATACAACTGGTAATCCGAGAAAAAGTTCTGATGAATTGCTTTCCTCAATTGAAAAGGCAAGCAAAACGAATTCATCAGATGCAAATCTGAGGACAAAAGAGAAGAAAAAGAAAGTTGTTAGCCATGAATTTGTTTCTTCAGAAACAAAGGAGCAACATGTTGGCGATGAATCTGGCTCAATAAAGTCAGACAAGCCATGTTCAGGCATTGATTCTGGTTTGTCAAAACCAGAAGAGCCATCTGTTGAGGTAAAAACTGTTAAACCCAAGGCTGGTCAGGCTTGGGTGAATTTGTTTAAATGAAAAACCTGACTTGCCGGAGTTCCCAGGTTGGTAAGTGTGGAACAGGAATCGGCATATTTCTTGAGAAATTCACAGGTTGGTAACTGTGATATTTCGAATCACAAAAGACTAATCAAGGACATTAAGTTGTACTTGATTTATCTTTCCGATGAGTGGATAAAGGTGAACAATGTGATGAAAGAACCCCGAGTTTGTAAAAAGACAAACAAAACTAATTTTCCGGAAAAACCATTTTGATTAAAACAAACTTAAGTGTTTTGAAATCTAAATGGGAAAATAGTTTGTTGTCAGGGGGAGTTCTGATTGTTAAGCCGAGTGAATGGCGAATTGAAGCGATTCGATATCAGTTTGTCATTTTATTTGTATTTCAAATTTTCCTTGAAAATCAAAATTGAAACATATTTTGATTTTAGGGGGAGAAAAATTAAAAAAAAAAATTTGAAAATTTGAAAATGCCAAAAACATTGAAAAAGTAAAAATGAGTTTTGGTGTATAAAAGAGGAAATGATAGTACATCAGTGGACGATCACAACATGCTAAAGATATGGAAAGTTAAAAAGTGATAAACGGTCTCACTGATGATATGTCAGTCGGTTTTTGCACATTTAATAGATTGTGACGAGATATAAACCTAAATTCAAACTTGCTTATATCGTGGGTAACATCTCTCGGATATATGGGTAACCCCCGAAATCTTGTTTGAAAGATTCCTTTTTCTGATATACTAGGTCTTTATACTCAGTGATGTCTGGGGTATTATTCCAGGACTTCTGCTGAGTGGAAGTTCTGACCTAGTCCTCGAATAATACTTTCCGCAATGGTTGAAACATAGCATCACCCTCAGCATAAATGATAAGACAATAAAATTGCTTAGCAATGCTGTTGTAAAAAAGATCCTCTAAAGGGGACACACCCAAAAAGTTGAGTCATGATCTCTCTGCTGAATGGTAGTTCTGACCTGAGCTCTCATGATTCTTCATAATTTATTAACCCCTTACAGATATCATTTGTGTTATAATCACCTGTAAGACTGAATATTGGGATCTGGATACGGGAGTATATTCTGAGGTGGGACACGCGTTTAAGTTTAAGTATCTAAGACATTAACTCGTATCTCGAAGCAGTTGAACTTTGTGTGAAAATTTAAGTGGACCAGTATACTGACAATCTATGTGAATCGTTTAGAACTTAAAATGATTAAAGCTTAACGGTGCTAGTGATTGGTTTCATAAACTGATATGATCCTCTTACACAAACTCACAAAAATATTGTTTGTATATATTTCTTTACTGCATTTCTTTAAACTCAAAATCCAAAAAGATTTTAGTGTGTTTTAGCATAAAGTTTTGAAAAATACAAAAAGATTTTCGACAACTGATGTTGCAGAGTTGATTTTCAAAATTCCAAGTGCTAAACTTGATGAACTAGAGGGTTGGGAGAATATGTTGAAAACTTTGAATGTTATATACAAATGTTTTGAAAGATTGTATGATTAGTTAATCAAGGTCATTCACTTGAACTTGATGTAACTATACAGATTGATGAATGATTTCTACCAAAGGAGTCACATATGAAAGCAGTGAAGCGGATTCTTCGTTACTTGAAGGGGAAACCTAACCTTGGGTTGTGGTATCCAGCTGATAGTGATTTGAGGTTCGTTGCTTACACTGATTCAGACTTTGGAGGATGCAAATCAAACAGGAAGTCTACAACAGGTGGTTGTCAGTTCTTAGGAGGCAGGATCGTGTCTTGGCAATGCAAGAAGCAATCCTGTGTGTCTACCTCTACGTGTGAAGCTGAATATATTGCTGCGGGTAGCTGTTGCTCTCAGGTTCTCTGGATCCAACAGCAGATGCGCGATTACGGTTTGGATTTCACTCGTACTCCTATTATGATAGATAATAATGCCACTATATCAATCACAAACAATCCCGTAAAGCACAGTAGAACTAAACACATTGACATACGTCATCACTTTATACGGGATTGTGCTAAAAACGATTAATTGAATTGCACCGAGTCGACACAGAAGATAACCTTGCTGATCTTTACACAAAAGCTTTTGATCGAGCTCGCTTTGAACACTTAGTCGAACTCAATGGGATGAGGAATCCTGAATAACTGGTTTTTCATAAGAATTTTTGTAAATAGTTTACTGTTTTTCTTAAAAATCAAAAATACAAAAACATCGAAAAATTTCAAAAACACAAAAACAATAGAAAAGCAAAAATGAGTTTCCTGGCGAGCAAAAGAGAAAATGATAGTACATCAGTGGTCTGTCTAAACCTCTTTAAACCTTAAATGAAATATGCTAAGCAGCTCTATATAAGATGTATCGGTAGGCTCACAATCATTTTAAAGTGTGCAGGGTGATATAAACTTAAATCGACTGAAGACCAGGTGGGAACCATTCATTGGCATATGGTCTTAGTACCGAAATTTCGTTTGAGAGATTGCCGAGGTTCTGAGATATTCGGTCTTTATGCTGCTTATCATCTGGGTATCATGGTTGTATCTTTTACCGAAAAATAACGGGGACGTAAGTCTAGATCTTCCATGATATCATACATACGTGTACATATTGCATTCGACCTCAATAAGTGATCAACAATCACATGTCCCCAAAATAAGTGATAATATATCACATTTATCCGGGAGTCAAGTTCGTCTCTCTGCTGTACGAAAGTACTGACCTGTTCACGGACTTGCTCCTGTGCCCTCATGCATCTGAAAATCAAGTTCCTCATCAATAAGTGATTCTATCACATAGGGCTTGTTTTCAATCAAAATAAGTGAGTTTCTCACATCATATACGGTCAAACAGATGATAATCGGTATACTCACCGGTAAGATGAACCCTCGTGCATACCTTGATACGGGAATGTGTCGTGATGTGGATGAACACCGGTCGGTAAGTATAAATCATACCTTAACGTATCCCCTCGCCATGATTACATATGATAAGTTGAGCTTATGTGGACAACAATACCGATAATCATTATAGGATGCTTATCTAAATGTTAACTAAAAGAACAACAAGAGCGTTTTGACATGACCGTACACTGATATGATTCTCTTACCCTCGAAACTCGCAAAAAGAATGTCTGTAAATATTTATTTACTGCTTTCAGTCTTTACATTTGAAAATATAAAAATCCAAAAATAGTATCGTTTTCTGTTAAAATTCTTAATGTACGGAAAACTGTTATTCTTGGAGGAGTTGTTACCGAAAGGGGGAGACTGTGTTAGAAAGTGGGTTCAAAATTTTTTAAATCATGCAGGTTATAAGGTGTTTGTTACAATTTGTGCGTGTTGGTGCTTTATTTGAAAATGCTTAATCTGATACAGTTTAACTATCTCTTGTATAATAATAATTCTTTAACTATGTTGAAAAATTCTTATGGTTTCTCGAGATGTTTGTTTTATAGTATACAGATTGAAGCAGTTTGTTGATGAGAAGTTGCTGTGAAGAGAGGAGGAGTTTGTTGCTGCTTGGTAGAATCCTCCTTCTACAACGCAGAGTGGATGCTGTGAAGACTTACATTGAGTGCTGAATCAAAACTTGGAAGATTTGGTGATTGGATGCATCAGCTTAGGGGGAGTCTGTTGCTGACAAAGATGTTGCTGACAAAGACAGAATTCATGTTGAAGCTGACGCTATCCAAAGACCAAAGACTGTGAGATTCTGAAGACTAAAGTTTCCTTTGCAAGCTATTGTCAAGGGGGAGTTTGTTGGTGCATGTTATATGACAACAGCTTTGGATTGGTCTTTGGATATTAAATAGAAGATTGGATCATGAAGACTTAAAGAAAAACGAGTTCTATAAAGCCCAATCAGTCCAAGTTTATATTAAGTCTATTAGGCCCAAGTTTATGTGACAAATGTAATATGGGCAAAGCCTAATTCGAGATCTTGGCTGTGTGTATATAAACAGCCTTAGTCTTGAGTTCTAGGGTTAGACACTTTAGATATTCTAGACACTTTGAGAGAGCATTCAAGTTTGAGAGGTTAAGAACAAAACAGAAATCGGCTGTTAGGTTCTTGTAGATCTTAGTGATTGTAAAACACTTCTAAGGGTTTGATAATCACAGAAGATCAGTTTGAAAGTTTGTGTGTTTGTGTGTTCGAGTTCTTGTTCTTCTACATAATCTTGTTTCTGTGTTCGAAGATCAATCAAGGGGATTCCGCACCCTTGATTGATAAACAGTCTTGTTAAGATCCAACGGGATTAAGGGACCTAGTTGACGCTATCCAAAGACCAAATACTGTGAGATTCTGAAGACTAAAGTTTCCTTTGCAAGCTATTGTCAAGGGGGAGTTTGTTGGTGCATGTTATATGACAACAGCTTTGGATTGGTCTTTGGATATTAAACAGAAGATTGGATCATGAAGACTTAAAGAAAAACGAGTTCTATAAAGCCCAATCAGTCCAAGTTTGTATTAAGTCCATTAGGCCCAAGTTTATGTGACAAATGTAATATGGGCAAAGCCCAATTCGAGATCTTGGCTGTGTGTATATAAACAGCCTTAGTCTTGAGTTCTAGGGTTAGACACTTTAGATATTTTAGACACTTTGAGAGAGCATTCAAGTTTGAGAGGTTAAGAACAAAACAGAAATCGGCTGTTAGGTTCTTGTAGATCTTAGTGATTGTAAAACGCTTCTAAGGGTTTGATAATCACAGAAGATCAGTTTGAAAGTTTGTGTGTTTGTGTGTTCGAGTTCTTGTTCTTCTACATAATCTTGTTTCTGTGTTCGAAGATCAATCAAGGGGATTCCGCACCCTTGATTGATAAACAGTCTTGTTAAGATCCAACGGGATTAAGGGACCTACACATTAGTAGTGATCAGTCTTCTGAATGGAACAAAGCTATGATTGACTAGCTTGACGAGCTTGACTCCATGAAGAAAAATGACGTTTGGGATTTGGTTGAATTACCCGACGGTGTTAAACCCGTAGGATGTAAATGGGTCTTCAAAACAAAACTAAATCCGGATGGAAGCGTTGAACGATATAAAGCAAGATTGGTTGCAAAGGGCTACACTCAGAAAGAGGGAATCGATTATCAAGAGACTTTTTCACCTGTCTCAAGAAAAGATTCCTTAAGGATCGTCTTGGCACTAGTAGCTCATTTTGATTTAAAGTTGCATCAGATGGATGTCAAGACTGCTTTCCTCAATGGAGACTTGTATGAGGACGTGTTCATGAAGCAACCTGAGGGGTTCAAACCTGAAGGTCAAGAACATCTTGTCTGCAAGCTGAAGAAATCCATATACGGTTTGAAGCAAGCATCACATCAATGGTATCTTAAGTTTGATGAAGTCATGAAGACGCAAGGCTTTATGAAGAACCAAGTGGATCAATGCACCTACCTCAAGATGAGTGGGAGCAATTTTGCAATACTTGTCCTTTACGTAGATGATATTCTATTGGCAAGTAATAGCTTAGATATGTTGCATGAATCGAAGCGCTTACTCTCGCATAACTTTGACATGAAAGATCTCGGAGAGGCTTCTTACGTTATTGGCATCGAAATACACCGAGATAGGAGAAATGGAATTTTGGGCTTATCACAAAAGGCTTACATTGATCGTGTCCTTAGTCGATATAACATGCAACACAGCTCTCCCTCCGTAGCTCCAGTAGTTAAAGGAGATGTTTTCGGTTCTTTTCAGTGTCCGAAAACTGAGGATGAAAAGGAGCAAATGAGAATGATACCTTATGCCTCAGTAGTTGGGAGCCTCATGTATGCTCAAGTCTGCACCTTTCCAGATATCGCTTATGTTACAGGGATGCTAGGCCGTTATCTATCTAATCCTAGCCTTGATCACTGGAAAGCAGCGAAGAAAGTACTTCGATATCTTCATGGGACAAAAGACAATAAACTGACTTATAGAAGAAGTGACGTTTTGGAAGTGGTTGGTTATTCTGATTCTGACTTTGCTAAATGCAAAGATGACAAGAAATCCACTTCAGGGTATATCTTTATGTTAGCCGGCGGACCTATTTCATGGAGGAGTCGTAAACAACAGCTAACTTCAACATCCACTATGATGGCAGAATACATTGTTGTATATAACGCTACCTGTCATGGAATGTTGCTAAAGAATCTGATTACTGGACTCAAAGTTGTTAATTCCATATCTAGACCATTGAAGTTGTACTGTGATAACTCAGCTGCCGTTAACTTTTCAAACAGTAACAGTTCGACCGGAGCTGGATTATATCTTGATACAAAGTATTTGTTCGTACGTGAACGTGTTGAGGAAAATAAGCTTTGTATTGAGTATATAAGTACGAAAAATATGCTTGCGGATCCGATGACTAAAGGTCTCCCACCTAAAGTATTCGAAGAACATGTTTCGAAGATGGGCTTTTGTAAACACCTTATTTAAATGCATATTGTACTTACTTACGTTTAATGATAAAATTTTTCTCATTTGATTTGTTTGTCTCTAACTACGTTTCGCTAGCCTAATGACGTAAAGACTACTATTATACAAATCATCATTTAAGGTCTTACTTGTAATTGATAATGCAGTGTTAAATGCAACTGTGGTATTCGGACTCACATTTCTTTATGAGGTATAGATGAACTTAGATTATTGATCGTGCAATTACTTCCAGATGATCTGTTCATCAGTCTTTTATTATTCAAATACATCCTTCTTGCTTTTCTTCGCTCAGCTGACTCATTTATTCGATTATATCGAACAGTATCTGTACTCAATTAGTGATTACTTATTATTTAAACATATATAAAAATATTAGACTGCATTTATATGATTGAAAACTTGAACTTACCATTCCATATCTGAGACAATGGAGTTGGTGGACTACAAATTATATTAGGAACGTGTGCGTTTGTTGACGCAATGTTAGGTGTACATGTTGTATCCGGACTGCAATTTTCTTTGTTATGCATAAATGAGTTGATGGTACCATTGCTTTGGGATGCATTGTTATAGAACCTTTTGTTGTTCATAAATATCCTTTTTGCTTTTCTTCTTTCAACAACCTCGTTTAGGGATGGCAATGGGTCGGGTTTGGGACGGGTTTAGGTAATCCCAAACCCAAAACCGGTTAGATAAACTTGTCCCAAACCCGTCCCAAAACCCGTCGGGTTTCTAGCGGGTAAATAACCATTGGGTATCAGGTATACCCGCGGGTTTCGGGTAAACCCGTTAATTTAAATAGATTACTCGTTGGGTATACTCATCTCAAAACCCATTGGGTATTTATCGGGTAACTACTAACCCGTTACATTTTGTATTGTCATTTATAAAATATATATCAAATAACTACAATGTATACGGAATAGAATACATATATGTGTAAAAAATGGATGTATCATATATACATATTTAATAATATAAAAGAAATTATATCGGGTATACAATCGGGTAAACGGGTACACTTTATCGGGTAATTGGGTCGGGTAAACGGGTATATCACTAAATCCCAAACCCGTCCCAAACCCGCAAAAAAAATAAAAGCTATTCCCAAACCCGATTAACCGACCCCAAACCCGTCCCAAATGTGTCAGGTTTCGGGTTTACCCAGCGGGTTCAGGTTTGATTGCCATCCCTAGCCTCGTTCGCTTGGATATTGCGAATAGTAACTGAAATGAAACATTGATCAATAAAATATTACATATATTTTTAATAATAATAATACACTATAGTAATCGAATTTATAGTTGAACCTACCATTGGAGATATCCGCACTTGAGGATGAAGTATTTTTCGTCTTCGTGACATTTTTTTGAATATTCAATATATCTCGCATGTAATATACATAAGATTAAATAATGTACAAATGAAAACGATAAAGGAAAACAGTAATGAGATAATAAAAATAGGAAAATACAAAACTATATCGCTGAAATGAAAAATTCGAAGACTTCCAGCAAACATGTAAATAGTAAAGCAAGATAAATAGTAAAAGATTATTAAACTAAGTCTTCAAAAAATGTATAATGTTATGAGAGCACATACCTTAAGAGAGAAACAAAGAAGACTTATGTGTTCTTCATTTAGAGAATGAGTGATACAAATGAATGATGTTTGATACAATGAGTCTTTATATGATTTGGATTTATATAGATTGACAAAAATGTTAAAAAAGGAAAGAGGAGTAAATTATGGATGAATTAATATTGAATAGCAAGTAAATTGCAATCATATTCGATTTAGTACATTTAACATAAATGTCCATGAAGTTGTTATTGTTTTAGAATAAATGAAAAGATAGGAAACTGCTGATAATTGATTTACATAGTAGAGTAGGGATCCTGCGGAAAGTGTGTTTTTCCTAGAAAGTCTAGGAAGCGATCTGGGCCATCCAATAGGTGTTTTAATGGTTAAGATGAAGTCAATGGCAATCTTGTAATTTTTAGTTTATTTAATTCATTGGTTTAAAAGACTAGGGGCAATTTTGTCAATATATCGTGTTTTAAATCAATTAGATAACCGTCAGTCAAACCCATTCCCTAATTTCACGCGATTTTCCCTCTCTCTCTCCAAACCCATCTTCGAAACCCCAATCCCTACAAAAAATAACTACAATCATGGAAGAAGATAACTTTAGAAAGGGTGGAGAGCACCGGATCAAATTAAAACACTTCTCCATCTCCACCATCTCCGAGTTCATCATCACCATTCAAATACTGTTCTTATCATCTCCGTTTTCTTGACGATGTGTTTTAACAACAAGCAAATTAATACAGTTGTGTTTTAGCAGCAAGCAGATTCATACAGTTGTGTTTTAGCATTCAGATTCATACAGTTGTGTTTTAACAGCAAGCAGATTCATACAGTTGTGTTTTAGCATTCAGATTCATACAGTTGTGTTTTAACAGCAAGCAGATTCATACAGTTGTGTTTTAACATCAAGCAGATTCATACAGTTGTGTTTTAGCATTTAGATTCATACATTTGTGTTTTAACAGCAAGCAGATTCATTACAGTTGTGTTTTAGCATTCAGATTCATACAGTTGTGTTTTAACAGCAAGCAGATTCATACAGTTGTGTTTTAGCATTCAGATTCATACAGTTGTGTTTTAACAGCAAGCAGATTCATACAGTTGTGTTTTAAAAGCAAGCAGATTCATACAGTTGTGTTTTAGCATTCAGATTCATACAGTTGTGTTTTAACAGCAAGCAGATTCATACAGTTATGTTTTAGCATTCAGATTCATACAGTTGTGTTTTAACAGCAAGCAGATTCATACCCTGTGTTTTACCATCTTTATATTGTGGGATCTATAAAAAAATTGACTTTAGCCCTGTAAACTATTAAAACACAGCACCAAGAACATGCTGATAATTTCCAGTAATCTTCTGAACAATGGAATATGCGATTGGTTTAGATTTGAAAACAAATTATTCAGAAAATCATGGAGAAAAACGGTTACAAAATATGGACATGGATAGTTAGTTAATGAAGATAAATTCCAAAAATAAAAATAGAATGTGAAAGTACACAATTGCCCTTCTAGTTAAAAATCTTCAATGTCACATGTCGCATTCTGATTGCTTCCTAGACTTTCTAGGAAAAACCCACTTTCTACCCAACTCCTACTCTACATAGTAATATTATAATTCTTTCTACTAAACATATTAACGTAAGTGTGTATATATATATATATAAATAGGGTGAAATAAAATCACATATTATTTAACATACATATAAGATCAGCAGAGTGAAATAAATGAAGATATTATTTAAGATAAAAGGTAAGACACATGTATAATTTATAATTTTTTGGCAGAATAAAGTCAAGATTATATAACTTATAGTAACTCAACCATTGTTACTAACAATTGTATATTATTTAATAATTGAAAGACAAACAACAAAACTTGTAATATTTTAAATATAATATATATTATTGAAATACCAAACTGATTCAAAACATGATATTGTCCACACAGAAAACAAACCAACCAAGATCAAGTAGTGTTATAACATAAAATAATAAAAAACAGTTCAAAACCACCAAAGCAATGCATAATAAATTATTTCTCGAGCTTTGGAATCAGCAACTTCTTCTTCTCATCACTGTTGACATGTTCCATTTCACTTGAATTATGCACCTTTGTTGCTGACATCGAGCAATGCTCTTCCACATCATAGACTTCTACTAAGTTACGCTTGACATCATCTTTATTAGCAATTGTAGCAGGAGTGTACCCTGTATAATGAATATTCTCACAAACAAAATGATGTATTCAGAAATACATATAACCTCTTCATCAATCAAAATCATGTCCATAGAGTAGATATCTTTAGGATTTCTCTTATCAGGATGGTCCCAAATCCTGATAACCCGAACCTTGACTATGAAGTTTTCTTGAAAAGCATCAACAGCTCTCAACATGGTTATGTTCTGGTGCTCCATAATATATGCTATTCGTTGCAAATGAGAATTAAAAATGCTTAGTAAGATAAAATAATTTGTGTAGTAAATAAAGAAAGAAAATACAAACCAAAACATGACTTCTTTTGTTTTCTCAACGTGATGTAATGCGTAAAAAAGACAATGCCAAGGAGAGCATAAGAAATAAGAAACACCTAATAAAGGATTTGTGAGTGAATATGCATAGTAGTGGAAACCTAACAACACTATTTATATGTATAATAGGATACATTATAAAAGGAATACATCAATCATTAGCAAAAATAATTTTCTGAAACATAGGAAAGTCTACAAAAGTAGTCAACCAAGAAATCTTGAATTTTTGTATATGATTTTGAAAAATGAGATATCTTATAAGTTGGCTCGATTTAGGTAATTTTTTCGTTGTTAAAATTTAACTGATTTGACTTCATCTGTATTTAGGGCAAGTAAGACTTAATCATATATGTAGGATCGTTGAATTGATCTAATGAGTCGATCAGAAGAGTTCTAGATCAAATCAAAGGCGGAATTCAATGATTCGATCTTCATTGCAGCTTGATTAACACTAGGAATCACTTTAACCGTCTCTTGTATTGATTTGATACTTATTAAAGGTCTGGAGACACTTCGGCAGAGCTTCGCTACCGGAATCACAACTATTACAAATGAAAGACCAAGCTCACCTATATATAGTAGTCCCAGTTCGCACGAACCACGATTCACCAGGTCGTGCGACCTGGCGGTTCGTACGAACTGGATCTGCCAGTTCGTGCGAACTGGTCCAACAACTCTAACTTCCTATTTTCTAGGCTACCGAGCTCCATTCTATCCAATCTAGATACAAGACGAAGTCGACAGACATATGCACCAACAAACTCCCCCTTGGATGTTGACGAGTCTTCAGTGCGAGTCTTCAGTACGTCGAGTCTTCAGTCTTGATCAGTCTTCACGCTCTTTCCAAAGTATCTCTCTGTAAGCATCCTTCAATCTCTATCTCTTCCACTCTTCAGACTCCCCTTTGCTGACAAACTCCCCCTTAAGTTGTTCCGGGATCGCAATCTGACATAGCTTTCACAAGTTTAGGAACAATTCCTGGCTCTTCGTAGCAACAGGATCAGGAACCTGGCTTTAACTCTGCTCAGACTTAGACATGGGAATCTGCACAAATCTCTACCCAAAACATAAGTTTTTTTTATTTATAACAATTTTAATCTCTGCTTAACCACTTGTAATTATAACACACAAATTTAGACTTTGACAATTGTGAAATTTACTTTTGTAGAAATCATTCAATATCAACAATAGTTATATCAAGTTCAAATTAATGACCTTGATTAACTAACCGTAAAATTAGCTTCAAAACATTTCTCAAATTTTCTCAAACTTTAACTTCATTTTTCATATCAAACAAACTCTCCCAACCCACTGTTGTTCATCATGTTTAGCACTCGGAATTTTGAAAATCAGCTTTTCAACATCAGTTGTCGAAAATAAGATGAAATAAAATCTTTTTGATTTCTCAAAATTTTATGCTAAAACACTCCGAAAATCTTTTTGGATTTTTTCTTTAAAATTAAAAGCAGTAAAGAAATATTTAAAATCAATTGATTCGAGATACGAGATTAGTGTTTTAAGGACTTAAACTTATTCGCGTGTACCACCTCAGAATATACTCCCGTATCCAGACTCCTATATTCAGTCTTACAGGTGAATGTACACTAATGATATCTGTAAGGGGTAAATGCGAGGCCATGAGAGCTCAGGCTATTGCTTCCGCAAAATCAGAGAGATGATGGCTCGACTTTAGGTGTGTTCCCTTTAGAGAATCTTTTCTTCAACAGCACATGATTTGCATTTTTCAATGTTTCATCATTTTTTATGCTGAGGGTGGGCTTTAAGATTAAAGCAGTGCAAAGTATTATACGAGGACTAGGCTATTGCTCCCGCAAAATCAGAAGTCCTGGTATAATACCCCAGATATCATTACGCACAAAGACCTAGTATATCAGAAATAGAAAGCCCTTCAAACAAGATTTCAGGGGTTACCTATATATCCGAGAGATGTTCCCCACGAAATAAGTAAGTATGATATTTAGGTTTATATCTCGAAAACAATCTACTAAGCGTGCGAAAACCTACTGGCATATCATCAGTGAGACCGTTTATCACATTTTAACTTTCCATTTCTTTAGCGTACTGTGATTGTCTACTGATGTACTATCATTTCCTCTTTTTCACAACAAAACTCATTTTGATTTTTCGATGTTTTTTGGTTTTTCGATTTTCTCATGTTTTTGGATTTTTCAAATTTTCAAATTTTCTAAATTTCTAAAATTTTTAATCCCCCTAAAATCAAAATTATGTTTCAAATTTTGATTTTCCGGGAAAATTTGAAAAAAAAAACGCAATAAACTGTACAAATAAACTAACAAACTGATGTGAATTGCTTCAATTCGCCATCCACTTGGCTCAAACAATCAGAACTCCCCCTGACAACAAACTATTTTCCCATTAAGATTTCAAAACACTTAAGTTTGTTTTAATCAAAATGGTTTTTCCAGAAAATTAATTTGTTGATTTCACTTGTAGGACCGGGCTTTCATTCATCACCTTGTTTTCCAATTACCACTTGTAAAATTTAACACTTGTAAGTTTTTCACAAAAACATTTTTCAAGAATGATGCCGATTCATGCTCCACAATTGCCAACTTGGGAGCTCCGGCAAATCCCGATTTTACTTTTTAAAGAATCTCACCCATGCCTGAGGAATCATGGGTGAACCATCCTCATTTGGTTTAACAATTTTCGATTCATAAAACTCTTTCACACCTTTCAACTTTCTATCAGCCATCTTCCCAATAATATGTAACACTTTACCATTAAAAGATTTTTCAGCATCAAATTCTTTCTCATCAGAGAAGAATTGATCTGAAATCTCAATCTTACCACTTTTTGATTTCAAGTTTCCGTTTGACAATGGTGGAAAATTTTCATCATCCATTGTTGGAACGGAATTTTCACCTTTAAGCACAACATGTGGCTCCTCTAACTTTGACGAGTCAGATTCATTGCCAGAACTATCATCTGAACTTTTAACAACCCATTTTTGTTTGTTCAAATTTGCTCTTCTTTTGTAAAAATGTTTCGAACTTTCACCAACTTCGAAAGTCGTATTTTTGAACTCCTCGAATTTCTCTATTGGTTGTTCTTTTTTATCAACACATTTTTCTTTCATTTTGGAGTTAGAAGAAACTCCCTGTTTTGTGTTTGTGGACTTTGGGCAATTCCAGGCAATATGTCCAACCGCTTGACATTTGAAACATGTTCTTCTTTCAACTCTCAGTTCAGATTCTTTCAACATATTCTTTTTTCTTTTGGCGAGAAACTCCTTGTTTGACTGTCTCTAGAATGGTTTCTCCTTCTCCTCTTCAGAACTTGCTCCTGAAACAAATATAGTTTTTGGTTTATAAGTTTTCTCATTTTTATGATTTTCTGGTGGAATAAAACCTAATCCTTTCTTTTTGAAATTACTGCTATGGTTTGGTTTCTTTCGATAACCCGAACCAGAACTGTAACCCTTTTTCTTGTTCAATCTTTGTTGAACTCATGAGGTGTACTTTTTAGGTTTTCCAGTAAGATATACATCTTTTATTTCAGAAATATTAATATCTGTTAATTTGAAAACTTTGTTAATCATTTCAGTTTTAACACCTCTTATTAGAAATTCCTCATAAAAAATAATTTGTCGGAATCATTCAAAGTATATGCTACTTTGAATGTTTCGTCATTCAAATTATTTTGTGATATTAGAAAATCTTTACTATAAACCCTTTTAACCGGTGAACTCGAGCTTTTATCTGATGAACTCGAGTTTTCAGATTTAGACTCTGACTCTCTTCATCTTTATCCAACACCTGATCGACCACTTTCTTAATTAACTCAGACTCATGATCAGTGTCAGACGCTGTGAAGGTGACATCAATATCATCTGGCAATCCATTGATAGACTCAGATTTCAGATTAGGATTGAGTGCTTCAGCCACCTTTTCAAAATCTCGAGGGGTATAGCCATCCCACATCGGATTTGGTACTCTGTTATACTTCAAACCAGTTTTCTTACCATAATTTTCTTCACTTTCTTCAAACTTATGAGCAGCCACGGTAGGATAGATGGGATCAATAACATACTCTGAGCTTTGATAACTTCGCAGTAAATTGTTCACTCTTTCGGTTTCAATCTTCATTGCTGCCAATTCTTGTTTCAGCTCAACATTCATCTCAATATATCCGTTGATTGCTCTTTTCTTTTGAAGAACTGTTGCTTTCAAAAGATTTTTCATCTGAACATCTTCATCACAAGCTCCTTTGTACAAGTTCACTTTGCTGCTTAGGAGATCATATGACTCCTTTATGCTCCTCACATTGTGCAGTAACTTCTCTTTGAGCTTTTCCAATTCAGCAAGCTTTGTATCTTTTACACCACATTCTTTGCAAGATACTAAACACTTTGTACAAGGTTTTTCAACCTCTACTGCGACAACTGTGCTCTGTAATCGATGTACAATGTAAAAAAATGTTAATTATCAATAAAACAATGTGCTTTGGTGTTATTATATGTGTTTTGGTGTTATTATGTGTGTATTTGTGTTTGATGATTTAACGATTTGATTCGATTCCGATTTCAAGCTTTAAATCGCTTTCTGGAAGGTTATACGCAAACTGGTGCGTAAACGCAGTCAGTTTAACGCAACAAACACTCCGGAATAGTGACATAGGCTTAACATACCTTAAATAACCTCCACATAACTTAGAAATAAGCTTTGGATGGCTTGGTGTGTTGAAATCAAGTTTGTTCGATCGTAGGGACTATTTGTGTCAAACTGCGAAACTATACCGATTTGTATAGTAACAAACATTCCGAAACTTGATCATAAGTTAAACATACGCTAAATAACCTTTACATAGCTTAGAAATGGGCTTTGAGGGGTTCGGTATGCTAAAATAAACTTTATTGATCAATAGGGACTAAAAGCGTCAAAAAGTGCATAAGTTTGCATTTTCGCACATATCTTACGTTCTGAATATATCCAGACATCCAAAAATTTATGTAATCATTAAAATATTTTATTTTAGTGATTGGCTTGATAAAATTTCATTCATCACGCAATTTGGATCATTTTTGCGTTCGTTACGATTTCCGTCGTAATTAACCAAACAACGCAACCGTACGACCAAACGAGCCGACATCAGAGATATTTTTAGCATGTTTTGAGTTCCCTATACTTTAACTTCATTTTAGAGCCTTGAAATGGGGTTAACGGGGTTTAAACGCATCAAAATAGGCCATAAACATGTGTAGGGACCAAAACTGTAAATTATTGAAACTTTTCTGACCTGGCACCTGGTGGCGCTGCGTAAGCACCAACTGTCTTCCCCCTGGCATGGCGCGGGCACCTGATCTGGACAGAAACTTGAATTTTAGTATTTTTCAGCAATAGGATTGAACTTGGGGGTCTTTTTTGTAACTTTTTCAATACCATTTGCTGGTTTTGGGGGCACCCCTAGTATTAAAAATCAATGGGCATGAGGTGTACGGCCAAGATCGAAGCTCATTTCCTGATAAACGATCCTAACGGTGGTCCATTTCCTATAAATACCCACCATAGTTCTTTGCAATCTTCACACAAATCTGATCTATTTGTTCTAAGTTGAGGCTTAGCACCTCATACCTGAGCAAGTTGATCTAGATTTTCCATTCTTAGACCCTTTGTAAGTCCTCTTTCGTTCTTGTTTCGTTTTTCAAGCACGAAAGTCAAACAGAGTTTGACTTTCAGCTTTGACCAGTCAATGGTCAACACAAAGTTCATTTGAACTTTGCAACGTGAGCGTAATCATGATGGTTATAGTCCATTGTGACTATACCTACTGATTACCACGTTGACTAGGTGTAGTGACGAGTCGTAGTTTCGGCCAAAATGCGTATTTATGCGTATTTTGTAACCAAACTACTCTTGGGTATCAAAACCGTTTATTTTGATACCAAAACCTGTTTTCTAACTTAACTAAACATGTTTTAGCATGTTTAGCTCGTCACTTTTAGTTTAGTGCTTGTGTAGAGTCGTAAGTCAAGCGGACTAAACACCCGCTTAGACTTTAGAACTCGACCCGTTTGGTCGATCATTAGGATCCGACCAAGCATGTTTAGTGACCATAGTTGTATAGGGAATAACCTTCCGAGGTTATACCTTATGGTCACTTAGGTTTAATTAGTTGTATGATAAGTAGTTTATGTGCCTTAGGTAAATGACCAAAATGCCTTTTTCATGCATAATTGATAATTAAGCATATGTAACATAAACTTTTGTCACATAACTGATTATGCACCATATTTAAACATGTTTAGGCATATAATACTTGTCATAGGACTAGTTAGACGTCTCGAACGCGCTTATGCACGCACGACGCGTTAAAGTAGCGTAAGCTACCTTAATGGGTCGTGACGGGTCGAAAGCACTTAGGTTAGGTTCCAATTTAGGATGTAGGCTTTGTTAAACCATATCACATGAGTTCCAACACTCATTTGGTTTACAAGACCTCATTCTATCCGATCTTCCGATTTAGGTGTCGATTGTTTGACTAGTGATTCGATTACTAGGTACTGCTTGATTTCTCTGGTTTACTTGAGTTTGTTGAAGTTCTATTGATTGAGGATACTTTGCACATCATGTGAGTACATAGTTCCCCTATTTTACTATTTTCAATTGTTTTGGGGAGATTCATATGTATCAAAACGATTTTCGATATTATAACGATGATTTCAAAAACGATTATGATGGTTTATACTAAACTAATAACGATTTCGATAAAGTGAATGAACTTGTTGGTTGTAGTTACATAACGAATTACATTCATTAGCATTGATTAAGCAGACCAGTATTAGGTTATGGTACCATAGGATCTGACAAATCCCGTTATCGTACTGCACCCATGGTTATATGTGGGTTAGGTGGGTAACGACTGAATCTGATTATTAACTTAACCTTTGGTGGTTTGTTAATGCAAGAAGCGAGATAGTCGAGTCACGAAGGTTTGAATGTTATTAGCGAGATGACCAAAAATAGTTTTCACAATTAAAACGAGGATGATTTAAACGACTTAAACGAGTTAAACGATTTGGAAACGAGTTAACGATTTGGAAATGATTTGAACAAGATTAAACGAATTGGATAAACGATTGGTTTTTGGTTAAGTGTTTAGATAACGGGACGGGTGTAATATGGTGAAAACATGGTAGATACGCCGCTGGTACTTCTTATATATAAGTGTTTTCAACATATTACATACCGTGGCGTTATTTAGTTCACTTGGGTAAACGATTTTGAAACGATGTCACATAGCGATGTTTTCGAAAGGATATAAACCATACGAGATTTATTAAACGAGTTAATACGAAATGTTTAACCAATTTGGTTTACTAAAACAAATGTTTTTGGGTTAAGAATCATGGCTAGGAGGTTTTATAAATTATAACCCGCTTGATTTGAGTTGGTTAATTTCGTTGCAATATTATACTCTTTTCAAAACAAGGTTTTTAATAAGGTATTGCAATATGTAAACTAGCCATGAATCCGACACTCTTATAAAACCTATGTGCTCGCCAGCATTTCTTTGCTGACTTTGTTTTTACATATGTTTCTGGTGTTGTTGCTTGATGTTGATTGCTAGGATGCATGAGTCACATAGGATCTGGACGAGGCCTTAGTGACATAATAACAGTGATAGTCGATATGTAACTCGTTTGTTTTGTGTTAAAACAATGTAAATTACTTATTAATAAATAAAACGAAACTCTTTTTGTATCCATGTTTGTGAAACAATAATTCTGTTTCAACATATTACATACCGTGGCGTCATTTAGTTCACTTGCGTAAACGATTTTGAAACGATGTCACATTGCGATGTTTTCGAAAGGATATATGTAACAACTCTCACCCAAAACTATTATTTCTTATTTTATTTTTGTCCAAAAGGATACCCTAATTGAGACCCCCAAGTAATCCTGCATAACCCCTAAAATTTTCAGAACAATCGGAATCAGGATCAGGGCCCCTAAAACTCAGGGGGGTATTTCCTAGCTGGTAATATCCTTATAGTTTTATGTGGAAATCGAATTTTAACGAACGGTCAACTCAGCTAAGCTAGTAACAGACGTGGCTACCCTATGAAAAAAGTGACCTCTCGCGCTACGCGAGAGCCTCTCGTGACACGCGAGCGCGCCGTTTTTCCAGTATAAATAGAGGAGTTTGGCACTTGAATTTCGGCATTGGTTTGACGTAAAAACTCGTTTCGTACACTGAGATATTGTCTGATTACTCCAAAAACACACACAATCACGAAACGCTGCCGCGATAACAGGGTAATAACTCGATCACTGCTATGATTCAATGTCCGATCGATAAAAACCAATCCGATGAATGTTTAAGTGCTGCTCAAACTCGGGTTATACTTTGTCATTCGTCGTGAATTCGATGGATGTTTAAGTATCGCACTTTGTCATTCATTGTGAAGGTTTTGAATCTCGTGAGTTGTTGTAAAAGTTGGATTAAAGTTACTAACCTAGTTTTCGTGTGCATTGTTATTTGAATTAGGTTAACAGGCTAATCAGTAGGCTATACTCTGCCCGATTAAACTTGCAATGTGAGTCATTCTCTTTTTATCAATGGTTTTACTAAATCTCAAATTATTTTCAAGAGTTATAATTACAGGGATTAAGTCGTGGTTATCTTGAATCATTGGCTAGTGGGGTATTGTGCACAATACTAATCTCACACGGTTAGGCAAATAAATCCTAACAGTGATAATCATTACTACTTGGGTTAAAGGACCCAATAGTGGTATGACCATCGTCACCAGGAGGTGACACGGCGCCAGATAAAAATAAGATAGAAGCCATTGTAATCGCTCTTATGCTGTAATTGATAACTATGTGTTGTTTTATCAAATTGAGTGACTCGCCAGTATTTCCCCGCTGATAAAATATTTTTCAAACATGTTTCAGGTGACCTACTTTGAATCAAGGAAAAGTGCTACGGAGCACTAACAAGCTTGAAGTAGTGGCTCAAATAAATAAATAAACATGTTTTGTAAACCAGGGAATTTCCTAGTAAAATTCCTCTATTGTAAATTACGGGGTTATCCAAAATTATGAAATAAAATAATCGGGCATTTTCAAGTTTTAAACGATCCTGTTAATCTCACTCGATTCCCCTGTTTCCTTTTAGACAATGCCTCCTCGACGTGATGCACAATCTTTTACTGCTGAAGAAGTCGCAGCCCTTGTCTCACAGCAAATGGCTACTGTGCTTCTAGGTGTTGTGACCCAAATCCATGAGTTATACAACAACAATAATAATAACAATGCACAGTGTAATTTCAAGAATTTCAATTCTGCTAAGCCGTTGAAGTTTTCTGGGTCGCAAGGAGTAACTGCGCTCCTTCAATGGTTCGGAAGTATCGAGAGCACATTCAGACATGTGCAATGTCCGAATGGGCGTAAGGTTGAATTTGCATCAAGTGTGCTTGAGAAGCGTGCTCTTACGTGGTGGAACGGAGTGATGCGTGATAGGGGTGCCGAAGTGGCATTGGCATAGACATGGGAAGAGCTTCGAGCTCTCATGATGAAAGAGTTTTGTCCCCGTCATGAAATTCGAGCTTTGGAACGAGAGTTTGACGATCTAAAGCAAGATGGGGGAGAACACCGTGCGTATACGGATGGTTTTGAGGAACTCAGTCTTTTGTGTCCTACTATGGTTACCCCGTTGGAGAAAGCGATAGAGAGGTATATCGATGGTTTACCCGATTCCATACAGGATATTATAACTGGCATTAATCCTACTACTGTTCATCACGCGATCGAGTTATCTGCTACCCTGACTGAGTCTCAAGTCAGGAAGGGTAAACTTACCCGCAAGGGTGATAAGAAGAAGTCGACCCATTCTGTTAAGGAAAAGGGTAAGGGTAAGAAAGGTGAGTCGTCGAAGAAGTCAAAAAAGCGAAAGGGTGCTCAGAATTTTACAGTAACAGCTCAGAACCCTCAGAACCCACCGGCTCAACCGCCTGCGAAGAAAGTGTATGCTGGTACCGCACCTCATTGTGCTCGCTGCAACGGTCATCATGTTGCACATCAAGCTTGCAAGCAATGCACTACGTGTGGTAAGCTTGGGCATCTGGCCAACATCTGTCGCTTGGGCCAGAATCAAGCCGCTCAGAATCCAGCACAGGTTCAGGGGAATGCTGCGAGATTTCCACCTGGTTCGTGTTATAATTGCGGTGAAATGGGTCATTTCCGCAACAACTGCCCGAGGTTGGTGAACGCGAATGCAAACGTGAATGTGAATCCCGCTCGTGGACGAGCATTCAATCTGAACGCTAACGAGGCTCGAGCTGACAACCTCGTTGTCAATGGTACGTTTCTTGTTAACAATCGACCTGCATCTATTCTTTTTGATTCTGGTGCCGATAGAAGTTTTGTTTCATTATCTTTTGAGCCTTTACTTGCGATACCTAGAACTAAACTGAGGAAACCCTTATCTGTCGAAGTTGCTACTGGTAAACCTCTTGTTCTCGATTCTGTTATTCGTGATTGTCAGTTGAACTCGATAACCATCTTTTTCCTATTGACCTCACACCAATGCAACTTGGGAGTTTCGATATTATCGTGGGGATGGATTGGTTAACCAAACATCATGCTGAGGTGGTTTGTTTTGATAAGATTGTTCGTATTCCTCTATCGTCTGGTCAAGTTCTAGAAGTTCGTGGCGAGAAACCATCTGGTGGTTTGAAACTTATGTCGTGTACGAAAGCCCAACGTTATTTACGAAAAAGATATGTTGCTTTTCTGGAACATGTCACCGAGGAGAAAAGCAAGAGCAAGAGTATTCAGGATATTCCGATTGTTCGGGATTATCCACAGGTGTTTCCCGATGAGCTGCCTGGTTTGCCTCCAGTTCGTCAAGTCGAGTTTCATATTGACCTTGTACCCAATGCCAACCCGATTGCGAAAACACCTTATCGTCTTGCACCGTCAGAGATGCAAGAGTTATCAAAACAGCTTCAAGAATTATCTGATAATGGATTCATCCGTCCGAGCTTTTCGCCTTGGGGAGCTCCTGTCCTCTTTGTGAAAAAGAAAGATGGATCTTTTCGAATGTGTATCGATTATCGTGAGCTTAATAAGCTTACCGTCAAGAATTGATTTCCCCTACCTCGAATTGATGATCTCTTCGACCAGCTGCAAGGTGCTTCATGCTTTTCCAAGATCGATCTGCGTTCTGGGTATCATCAACTTCGTGTCCTCGAAGAAGATATTCCCAAAACTGCCTTCCGCACAAGATATGGGCATTACGAGTTCACTGTCATGCCTTTTGGTTTGGCGAATGCCCCAGCTATCTTTTTGGACTTAATGAATAGGGTCTGTAAACCTTATTTAGACAAGTTCATCATTGTGTTCATCGACGATATTCTCATTTATTCGAAGTATCGAGCCGATCACGAGCAACACCTTCATTTGACCTTGGAACTTCTGAAGAAGGAACAACTTTTTACTAAATTCTCCAAGTGTGAATTTTGTCTTAGAGAAGTTGTTTTTGGGTCATATTGTCAACGAGCAGGGCATTCATGTAGATCCATCCAAGATAGCTGCTATTAAGGATTGGAATACACCGACGACACCTACAGAGATTCGATCATTTCTTGGTCTTGCTGGTTATTATCGACGATTCATTTCTAATTTCTCAAAGATTGTTGTTCTACTCACTGATTTGACTCAGAAGAATAATCCTTTTGAGTGGGGAACTAAGCAAGAAGAAGCGTTCCAAACGCTGAAACAAAAGCTTTGTGATGCTCCTGTTCTATCTCTACCTGAGGGAAACGATGATTTTTTTGTCTATTGTGACGCGTCGAATCTAGGACTTGGTTGCGTTCTTATGCAACGAGGTAAAGTCATAGCTTATGCGTCTAGATAGCTAAAAGTTCACGAGAAGAACTACACAACTCATGATCTTGAGTTGGGAGCTGTGGTTTTTGCTCTCAAAATCTGGAGACATTATCTTTATGGCACAAAGTGTGTGGTTTTCACAGACCACAAAAGTCTCCAGCATATTCTTAATCAGAAGGAGTTGAACATGAGGCAACGACATTGGGTTGAACTCTTGAACGACTACGATTGCGAGATTCGCTACCATCCTGGTAAGGCGAATGTCGTAGCCGATGCGCTTAGTCGAAAGGAACGAGTCAAGCTTCATTCTATTCAGACTTTAACTGATATTCAATCTCGTGTCCTTCAAGCTCAACGATCTTGTGTGATCAAAGGCTTATTGAAATATGAGCTACCGCTTCAAATCGAACTTAAACTCGAAAGGAAAGACGATGGTTTGCTTTATTTCAAGGATCGTTTGTGGATTCCGAAACAAGACGATCTTCGCACCTTGGTAATGGACGAATCTCATAAGTCTCGATATTCTATCCATCCTGGTACTGATAAAATGTACAAGGATCTTCGTACTCAGTATTGGTGGCCTGGTATGAAAAAGGATGTTGCCTTGTATGTATCAAAATGCCTAACTTGTCTCAAAGTTAAGGCTGAACATCAACGACCTTCTGGTTTGCTTGTACAACCAGAGATACCGGTTTGGAAGTGGGAGAACATTGCGATAGATCTCATCACTAAGTTACCGCGTACATCTAAAGGTCATGATGCTATTTGGGTTGTTATCGATCGGCTAACGAAGTCAGCTCATTTTATTCCGATTCACGAGGATCTATCTACTGATAAACTTGCAAAGATTTATGTTGATGAGATTGTATCACGACATGGTGTTCCTTTGGATATCATTTCCGATCGTGATGCTCGGTTTTCATCTCATTTTTGGAAGACCATGCAATCTGCTTTGGAAACCCAACTGAATCTAAGCACTGTTTATCATCCCCAAACAGATGGTCAATTTGAGAGAACGATTCAAACTTTGGAGGATATGCTTAGAGCATGCGTGATAGACTTTGGTGGTAATTGGGATTCTCATCTTCCGTTGATTGAGTTCTCTTATAACAACAGTTATCATGCTAGCATTAATATGGCACCATTCGAAGCTCTCTACAGTCGAAAATGTCGTCCACCTGTCTGTTGGAATGAGATCGGTGAAGCCCAGCTTACTTGACCTGAGCTCATTCTAGAAACAACAGACAAAATCAAGAAAATTCGCCATAATCTTGTGACAGCTCGAAGCCGTCAAAAGAGTTACGCGGATATGCGACGCAAGCCCTTAGAATTTCAAGTCGGAGATCGTGTCCTACTCAAGGTGTCACCTTGGAAGGAGTGGTGAGATTTGGAAAGAAAGGAAAACTTGCACCCCGATATGTTGGACCATTTAAGATTGTTGAAAGAATTGGAAAGGTTGCCTATCGACTAGAGCTACCTCCAGAGCTTGGAAATATTCATCCGACTTTTCACGTGACCAATTTGCGAAAGTGTTTAGCTGATGCTGATCTTCACATTCCTCTCGACGAGATTCAAATCGATGAAACGATGCACTTTGTCAGGAAACCTGTGGAGATAACGGACCGTGCATTCAAACAGTTGAAGAACAAACGGATTCGATTAGTCAAAGTTCGTTGGGAATCCAAACGTGGCCCAGAGTTCACTTGGGAATGTGAGGACCAGATGAAGATGAAGTATCCGCATTTGTTTTCACAAGCTTCCTCTAGTTAAAATTTCAGGACGAAATTTCCTGAAGTAGGGGAGACTGTGACAACTGTGCTCTGTAATCGATGTACAATGTAAAACAATGTTAATTATCAATAAAACAATGTTCTTTGGTGTTATTATATGTGTTTTGGTGTTATTATGTGTGTCTTTGTGTTTGATGATTTAACGATTTGATTCGATTCCGATTTCAAGCTTTAAATCGCTTTCTGGAAGGTTATACGCAAACTGGTACGTAAACACAGTCAGTTTAACGCAACAAACACTCCGGAATAGTGACATAGGCTTAAGATACCTTAAATGACCTCCACATAACTTAGAAATAAGCTTTGGATGGTTTGGTGTGTTGAAATCAAATTTGTTCGATCGCAGGGACTGTGTGTATCAAACTGCGAAACTATACCAATTTGTATAGTAACGAACATTCCGGAACTTGATCATAAGTTAAACACACCCTAAATAACCTTTACATAGCTTAGAAATGGGTTTTGAGGGGTTCGGTATGCTAAAATAAACTTTATTGATCAATAGGGACTAAAAGCGTCAAAAAGTGCATAAGTGTGCATTTTCGCTCATATCTTACGTTCTGAATATAACAGGACATCCAAAAATTTATGTAATCATTAAAATATTTTATTTTAGTGATTGGCTTGCTAAAATTCCATTCGTCGCGCAATTTGGATCGTTTTTGCGTTCGTTACGATTTCCGTCGTAATTAACCAAACAACGCAACCGTACGACCAAACGAGCCGACATCTGAGATATTTTTTAGCATGTTTTGAGTTTCCTATACTTTAACTTCATTTTAGAGCCTTGAAATGGGGTTAACGGGGTTTAAACGAATCAAAATAGGCCTTAAACATGTGCAGGGACCAAAACTGTAAATAATTGAAACTTTTCTGACCTGGCACCTAGTGGCGCTGCGCGAGCACCAACTGTCTTCCCCGTGGCGCGACGCGAGCACCTGATCTAGACAGAAACTTGAATTTTAGTATTTTTCAGCAATAGGATTGAACTCGGGGGTCTTTTTTGTAACTTTTTCAATACCATTTGCTGGTTTTGGGGGCACCCCTAGTATTACAATTCAATGGGCATGAGGTGTACGGCCAAGATCGAAGCTCATTTCCCGATAAACGATCCTAACGGTGGTCCATTTCCTATAAATACCCACCATAGTTCTTTGCAATCTTCACACAAATCTGATCTATTTGCTCTAAGTTGAGGCTTAGCACCTCATACCTGAGCAAGTTGATCCAGATTTTCCATTCTTGGACCCTTTGTAAGTCCTCTTTCGTTCTTGTTTCGTTTTTCAAGCATGAAAGTCAAACTGTTTGACTTTCAGCTTTGACCAGTCAATGGTCAACACAAAGTTCATTTGAACTTTGCAACGTGAGTGTAATCATGATGGTTATAGTCCATTGTGACTATACCTACTGATTACCACGTTGACTAGGCGTAGTGACGAGTCGTAGTTTCGGCCAAAATGCGTATTTATGCGTATTTTGTAACCAAACTACTCTTGGGTATCAAAACCGTTTGTTTTGATACCAAAACCTGTTTTCTAACTTAACTAAACATGTTTTAGCATGTTTAGCTCGTCACTTTTAGTTTTGTGCTTGTGTAGAGTCATAAGTCAAGCGGACTAAACACCCGCTTAGACTTTCGAACTCGACCCGTTTGGTCGATCATTAGGATCCGACCAAGCATGTTTAGTGACCATAGTTGTATAGGGAATAACCTTCCGAGGTTATACCTTATGGTCACTTAGGTTTAATTAGTTGTATGATAGGTAGTTTATATGCCTTAGGTAAATGACCAAAATGCCCTTTTCATGCATAATTGATAATTAAGCATATGTAACATAAACTTTTGTCACATAACTGATTATGCAACATATTTAAACATGTTTAGGCATATAATACTTGTCATAGGACTAGTTAGACGTCTCGAACGCGCTTATGCACGCACGACGCGTTAAAGTAGCGTAAGCTACCTTAATGGGTCGTGACGGGTCGAAAGCACTTATGTTAGGTTCTGATTTAGGATGTAGGCTTTGTTAAACCATATCACATGAGTTCCAACACTCATTTGGTTTACAAGACCTCATTCTATCCGATCTTCCAATTTAGGTGTCGATTGTTTGACTAGTGATTCGATTACTAGGTACTGCTTGATTTCTCTGGTTTACTTGAGTTTGTTGAAGTTCTATTGATTGAGGATACTTTGCACTTCATGTGAGTACATAGTTCCCTTATTTTACTATTTTCAATTGTTTTGGGCCGATTCATATGTATCAAAACGATTTTCGATATTATAACGATGATTTCAAAAACGATTATGATGGTTTATACTAAACTAATAACGATTTCGATAAAGTGAACGAACTTGTTGGTTGTAGTTACATGACGAATTACATTCATTAGAATTGATTAAGCAGACCATTATTAGGTTATGGTACCATAGGATCTGACAAATCCCGTTATCGTACTTCACCCGTGGTTATGTGTGGGTTAGGTGGGTAACGACTGAATCGGATTATTAACTTAACCTTTGGTGGTTTGTTAATGCGAGAAGCGAGATAGTCGAGTCACGAAGGTTTGAATGTTATTAGCGAAATGACCAAAAATAGTTTTCACAATTAAAACGAGGATGATTTAAACGACTTAAACGAGTTAAACGATTTGGAAACGATTTAAACGAGTTAACGATTTGGAAACGATTTGAACAAGATTAAACGAATTGGATAAACGATTGGTTTTTGGTTAAGTGTTTAGATAACGGGACGGGTGTAATATGGTGAAAACATGGTAGATACGCCGCTGGTACTTCTTATATATAAGTGTTTTCAACATATTACATACCGTGGCGTTATTTAGTTCACTTGGGTAAATGATTTTGAAACGATGTCACATAGCGATGTTTTCGAAAGGATATAAACCATACGAGATTTATTAAACGAGTTAATACGAAATGTTTTACAATTTGGTTTACTAAAACAAATGTTTTTAGGTTAAGAATCATGGCTACGAGGTTTTATAAATTATAACCCGCTTGATTTGAGTTGGTTAATTTCGTTGCAATATTATACTCTTTTCAAAACAAGGTTTTTGATAAGGTATTGCAATATGTAACTAGCCATGAATCCGACACTCTTATAAAACCTATGTGCTCGCCAGCATTTCTTTGCTGACTTTGTTTTTACATATGTTTCAGGTGTTGTTGCTTGATGTTGATTGCTATGATGCATGAGTCACATAGGATCTGGACGAGGCCTTAGTGACATAATAACAGTGATAGTCGATATGTAACTCGTTTGTTTTGTGTTAAAACAATGTAAATTACTTATTAATAAATAAAACGAAACTCTTTTTGTATCCATGTTATTGAAACAATAATTATGTTACAACACTCCCCGACGTTTCCGCCACGTTTTGTTGTTTTACGTGGTCGGGGTGTGACATCTAAAATCTTTTCAACTTCAACAATTTTTTCAACTTCAACTATCTTTTCAACTTCGACAATTTTTTCAACTATTTTCTCCACCACCTTTTCAATCACAGTTGGTTCTTTCTCAACTTCTACCTTCACTTCATTCTCTTCAACTCGACCTTCTGTGTCGATTTTTCTTCAACTTTTGCCTTTTCTTCAGCAATCCTTCTTTCTTCAATTTTTGCCTTTTCTTCAGCAATCCTTCTTGCTTCAATTTCTTCTTCAACTCTTCTTGCTTCCAATTCTCTCTTCAGTCTAGCAGCCTTTTTCTCTTTCAACATCTCGATTTTATCTGCAAAAAACAAATTAAAACTATAAGAATCCAATTGTTTTCTAGCTTTATTAATATACTCTTCCTCATCATCAGTATCTTCATCACTTCCTGAAGATTTAAAAATCGGTTGTCTTCTAGGACGATCCTTAGATTTGACTGATTCTTCTCCTGAGGTTGAGTCTTCAAAGATTCGAGCAACAAATGCTTTAGAAACTGAAGGTCGGTTAGGATCATAATTATCCCAATTAAAGCCTTCTGGAATTCTCTCATCATCTTGGTCTAACCAACCATAACACACTTTACCCTTTGATTCTTCAATAGTACGTGAGGGTGAAGATTGTTGTTGATATGGTTGTTGAGCAACTTGATGATAAATTGCTTTTCTATGATAATCGTTGTTCCCGAAAGGATCTTGTCTTCCGGTTGCTTCTCTGTTTGTACATTCTCGTTTAAAATGTCCTTTTTCTTGGCAACGAAAACAAGTAACCTTCAATTTGTCAAAACCTAGCTGAGATGTTGCAGCTTCACGAAGATCATCTCTTCCTGTGATCTATTTGAACTTTTCTGCTCTTCTCAAAACACTAGCTAAACACCACTTGATGTCCATTAACTCAAGTTCCTCATAATCAATCTGGTCATAATCCTCTTTAGTGAGCATCAGATTGCCAATTCGTCCAGCAACTAAGCTTTCATATGACTCTAACATAGTAGCAAGTGATGCCATGTGTTGCTTCGCAATATCTAGAGAGAAATTTTGACCATTTTGAATATTTAATGTAACATTGCATTGTAAAACTTGACCATTAAATTTTGTTGAAGTTTGTGTTTGAGAACTTGGTGTTGAAAAATTTGGTTCAAAGCTTGAATAAGATGAAGAATATCCACCACTCTGAGTTGTAGTGCTAGCATTTGTTCCGGAAGTACCATCAGCACTGAAAGCAGTCTGAATCTTCGGACTCGGAGTAGTCTCAACTTTACTTCCTCTATAGTATAGACTAACATCTTGTTGAGCACCTGGATTCTTCATGATATCAGTTTTCTGAACAGCCAATTCATGTTCTTCAAGCTTCTGAATGAACTTACACAAATTCATATCTTCAAATTGTCGGTTATGCTTTAAAATCAACAGATATGTTCCCCATTCATTCTGTGCTAACGCATCAGCTAGCTTATCAACCCATTCTTCATCTCCTTTCTTGATGTCCAATCTTTTCATTTCTTGGACAAGATGACAATATCTCACGATAATCTTCCTAGTCGTCTCACCTTCAAAAGCTGTAAACATATCAAAAGATTTTTTTAGTAATGCTCGTTTATTTTTTATCATTTCAGCACTTCCCTTAAACTTTTTAACCAACGCTAACCAAATTGATCTAGCAGTTCCCTCATGTTGAAGCAATACGAAAATATCTTCTTTTACCTCTTCATGGAGAAGACTAATCATCATCTTTTCACCGGTGTATCTTAATTTTTCATTCGGTGTAAATTCACTTAATGGTTTTTCATTTTCAAGATCATCTTTCGGTCTAGTGTAATCTTTCTCTAACGCAACCCATGCATCAAACTTATTAGCTTGCACCCGGTTTTCAAAACGCTCTTGCCATCCTTTAAAGTCCTCAATGTACATAAGCTTTGGAGGCTTTTGGAAAGTTCCTGTTTCATTTTCGATTCCAATAGTTTCGGCAACTGTAACTGGAGCAGCTGGAGCAGTAGCAAACGCATTGTAAAACTCGTTATCCATGATTCGGTAAAAAGTTTCACAAAATCACAATGTTCAAACGAGCTGGTCAAAGTTTCAAACGACCTGGTAGCTTATAGTTCACCCCACACGACCTGGATCACAATTTCAAACAACCTGATATACTTTCAAACGATCTGGATCAGATTTAAACGAATTGGATCAATTTCACATGACCTAGTTCACTTCGTGCGAACTGGATCACTTCGCACGAACTGGACCTAATTCTCAAACGATCAGGTTCAAATGATTTGAACTCAAATGACCTGGAACCTATTCACTTCGTGCGAACTGGTTCAAAGGTTCAAACACCTGACACCTCGTACAACCTGATTATATCTCACACGAACTGGACCTAATCTTAACCCGTGCGAACTGACTAACTTCAATCCGTGTGAACTGACAAACTTCAATCCGTGCGAATTGAACACTCCGTGCGAACTGGACTCATACCTCAAACCGTGCGAACTGGGAATATACTCAAACGACCTGACCTAATGTTCAAACGATCTGATATGTTTTCACGCGGCCTGGAACACTTCACACGAACTGAATCACTTCGTGCGACCTGATATCGAACGACCTGGTTCAAAAGTTCATGATTTTGTCCAATTTTGATCGATTTTAGGTTGAATTAAGTTCTGATTTCTTCAAGGATTGTTTAAAACAGTGTTTCGCGTGTTATATCAAGAAATTAGATCATTTTAACCGTGAAATCTTTCTGATTTGATGAAAACGTGTAGAAAAGTAAGAAGATATGAGTAGAAATCAGATGTTCTTGATGAAATCAAGCTGAAATGGTAAGAACTCTTCCTCCTGAGCTCTGATACCACTTGTAGGATTGTTGAATCGATCTAATGAGTCGATCAGAAGAGTTCTAGATTAAATCAAAGGTGGAATTCAATGATTCGATCTTCATTGCAGCTTGATTAACACTAGGAATCACTTTAACCGTCTCTTGTATTGATTTGATAGTGATTACAGGTCTGGAGACACTTCGGCAGAGCTTCGATACCGGAATCACAACTATTACAAATGAAAGACCAAGCTCACCTATATATAGTAGTCCCAGTTCGCACGAACCACGATTCACCAGGTCGTGCGACCTGGCAGTTCGTACGAACTGGTCCAACAACTCTAACTTCCTATTTTCTAGGCTACCGAGCTCCATTCTATCCAATCTAGATACAAGACTCGATACAAGATGAAGTAGACAGACATATGCACCAACAATATATATTGTTGATTGACAGTATGTTAGTAATATTTGGAAATTTTAGTAATTTTAGAAATGTTTTATAAATAAATAGAATTTCAAATTAGTTGATTTATGTATTTATGTACATTTTTAATAAATCAATAAATCAAACAACTTTAATTAACTTAAAAAAAATATTGATTATAATATTAAAATAAAAAATCATAGAGTTTCAAGATGTAGTTAAAACGACATTAGCATTTCGTCTAACACATGGTATGCACAAAACATACAGCAACAAAGCTGATAAAAATTCAAAAAAGAAACACCTTTTCTTTATTGCCCGACCATTAGTAGTGGCTGAAACTGAGACCCATAACAAAACTGAAAAAGCCTTCCTCATTATAGAAAACTATAACAACAGAATATGTGAATTGATTATAATAGGAGCTGCAAATAATACGTCAAGGGACCCACATGGATATATGAAAATTATCTATAATGAGGTGAGAGTTGAAGAAAATCTTACAATTTCGAATGAGGGTGCAATAGAAAGACAAACTTAAGAACATAAAGGAGAATCCAACATCATTGGAGTACCACTTTTTATACATAATGTACAGCTTGTGGGTGTTAATTTTCGTATGGGTTTATGGGGAATTTTGACCCATGTAATGACTTCCAATAGTTGCCATAACGACTTAAAAAAAATCACCAAATTTCAAGATTATTTTCAAGATTTTTAATCTTTATGAAACAATAAATGAAACTATACCCGGATGAGCTATAAAGGCGTCAGCTTGGCGAGCCATCTCAGCTTTTCTTTCGTGCATATCATCAAATTTCCAACCTAAAAAGTAAACACATAATCAATTTAAATCAAACCCCCTATTTCATCTCTTAAGTGGTACTAAAATCTTAAACTTTTGAAAGTTCAAACCAATCATGAAGCAAGTAACCATAAGCAAGATCCCAGATGAATGTATTATCATCATCATCCCTTCCATGTGTACAATCCTAAAACCTAATACTACACAAGTAAAAAAAACACTAATGAAAAGAGGAACGAACCAAATAATTCCCAGCGTCCAACATGAATTCGTCTACAACAAAAGACCACCCTTTCGTAATGCCAATTTGCTCTCCAATCATTTCAATGTTTACATCAAACCTTCTTCTAGAAAGATATATATACAAAAGTATGTTCTTTTAAACATAGATCACTAACAACTTTGTTCCAATCATGAAGAACGAATACTTGATCTTTTGATTTTTTTAACTATGACCGTATAACATCGGACATCTGCAACTTGTAACATAACATCTTTAGGCGGCCACTGTCCCATTATCGGTGGTGGGACCGCTGTTTGATGAGCACCGGGCAGATTCGATTGCATTTCTACCGCTACATTTTTAGCGGTAGCAGGCGTATGAACAACAGGATTCCCCGACTTGTCATTCTGCAAATTGGCTACATAAAATGAAAATTATTATAATTCTATATCATGGATTAAAAGCGACAAAAGCCAAGAGTTTAAATTACCATTTGAAGAACCATCATTCTCACTCTCAGCACTGTTAATGTTCAAATCTTATAATTAGATTTGCATCATTTAGAAAGATAATAATGTGGTATATTAAATTAAAGAGTAAAATGTCATTTTGGTCCATGAGGTTTGGGCAGTTTTGCGACTTTTCGTCCAAAGGTTTGGCCAAAACTCAGGGATGAAAATGACATTTTATCTATAAATTCGACATATTCTGAATATGTATGATGCATGCACACCTTTGGGTAGTGTTACCGTTATTCCCTGAACTTGATGCTACATTCTGGCGGACTACCATAGGCATGCCGGGATGAGCATAAACTTCCGGCGGTGAATATAGAGTCGGATATGGAACTGGAGCCCCGTATGGTGGCATCATAGGATGCTGAAATAAATTAAATAACCATACATCAGTATAACGAAATCTAACAAACAACTAACTACAGATGATGATGATAACTTGGCCTCCCCACATGTATGGATGAGGAGTAGGAGATGCAACGATTGATGGAAAGAATGGTGGAGGAGCTCCGCCACCATAATACGCCTAACACCGAACGCATAAATCTCCATAAGAATCAATCTCAATGCTCATAACCAAAGAATTATAAGCGTAATCATTATATTATATTATATTATGAAATCAAGGTTATGATCATTCACCTGCATTTAGGCTGACCAATCAGCATAGGAGGGCAGATGTGTTTCCTGAAGATTATGTAGAGGTTGTAATGATTTTGTGTGACACGATTAAAAAATTTGTAATAAAAAGAAATGGTAACGCCACCTGACTTAAAGTAGGTTTAGAATGCTTAGCAGTTGAGTTTCCTTCACCAGCTCCCATGAAATCTACAGGTCAAAAGAGCAATTAACATACAAATGAACAAATCTCATTAAACTTAACCACAACACATTTATCTCATAAAATTGTTTAAACCGCTCTAATTACCAGATCCATATCATAATAAAAGGATATGAAACTTAACGTTTACAAAAAATCACACCTATTTGACTTCTGAAAGTCCAACAACCTACTTTTGAACATTGAACTGATGTAAATTCAGTTCTCATTTACATCATATAAGAAGCAAGCACCAAAAAGTAAACAAAAATTACATATATAAGAAGAGGTCATAGTTATCAAAAGAGCACAAGGTGCATGCCAAGGCAAAGAAGCGCATCCCAGCGCACCTTTGTACTGCGAGTTGAAAGCCCACCTTTTAGGCGCTCACACGCAAAAGCAGGTGATTTTCCGGCCAAATTCCAGCAAAAAATGGTTTATAAAAAACCTAATTAATGCTAGAATCAACATAAGCTGGTGCCTATATGCCTTGAGTGCCCCTTGGGCTTTATACAATATCAAACTTGATAGATGTCATCTCTATCCAAATTAAAAAAAAACAGAACAAAAACAGCTTAACATGCTGTATCAAATTGGAGGGTTTTATAACTGTTTCTGAAATCTGGATGATTTTCATAACATACCCAAAGACTGGATTGGTTTAGCAATGATTTTGAAAGTAGAAATTAACCCAAAGTAAGTGTTTTTCTATTCAATGCAATTTCCAGTATTGAAATTAAAAAGGAACAGATTAATAATAATAAGTATAACAATCCCAGATAAGATATCATAAACCAAAATATATGAAATTCTCTACTACCATAAAATACATAAATCATCATGTATATAAGAACTCAAAACAAAAAGGGCAATTATATGGTAAATTACACAATAAAATCAAGCTAAATATCAGAAAAGAAAAGATAACCAAATGTGTGACAACTGGCACCAAACTGGTAATTTCCGTACACTTTAATCATTGCTTAATGACACCAATTATGTGCTTAATTGTCAGCAATGTCTGATTACATGCTAAACAAGTGAATTCATGCACGTTGTATACTACAAAATATTGCTTTATGCATAAACGAGAGCGTTGCGTCAGAAATATTAGTAAACTCACCGGTAGGACACAATGTGTCAACAGAACTGCAGAAGGCAGTCAGACATTAGAACTGAGGCCTAGGTATAGGTCCAACGACAAGAATACATTAAAACCCAAGAGTACATACAAGGGTTTAATATATATACTATTCGAAAGCAAAAATAAGCACTGAAAAGCACCCGAAACGCACTTTAAGTGCAGAAATTTATACAAATCAGCTATAAATCTGCTTATAGCACATGAATATCACGCAGAAATTACGTTTTGTTGTCCAGAATACTTCCCAAAGTATCAGGAATTCGGTGTGTCACTAAAACAAATATTAACGACACTTTAAATGTTTATTAACCACTTTAACGGATCAATATCCAACCGAGCAACCGAGCTTTACCCGGAACATAAAAATATTGACATGACATTATTTTTCCTTTTCTGAGCCAGTTAGGGTCCCCGATTACCCTAACACCCGTTACAAAACACTACACACAAATACCTTATTTAAAGTTCCTAATTAACTAACTAAACACTAACCATTTAGTTCAAAACAAACCAAACCCCACCCCCCCCCCCCCATGAATCCGATCGGTTTCCCCTAGGAAACCACCACCACAAGTTGTTGATTATTTTAATGTTGGTTGTCTAATATCTCCTTAGCACATTATTTAGTGGATAATGGGATAGCATGGATTATAAATTAACTTATAAGACTAAGGCTTATCATTCATTTCAAACAAACAAATTTGCAACTCTCTTTTCCCTCTTGCTTGGTGTTTGGCCGAGAGCACACCCACACCTCCCATCACTTTCAATTTTCCATCTTACTAAACCACATACACTCAAGTGTGTTAGAGTTCATACAAGGAGACTCGGTACTTACGGAATCGCAAGGACCTCACTACATCGCTATTAACCACCCATTTTTCGTCTAGTTTCTTCCCTAGCCTCGAGCTAGTAGTAAGTGTCTCTAAACATTCTCTTGTTCATATTTAACGTGGTTAATAAGAGATTTAACGGATAAAAATTATGAACACTAGAGAACAAAATTAAAAGTCTTATAAAAATGATGAACTTGTTGGATAAAAGAAATGTAATGGTGTAAAACTTGTTAAACTTGTTTTGTTATGATTATTTTGTGTTGTTTGATGCTAGTAGTAGAACGGATCGTCATCTAACCGGGCTAGGTCATGTTCATGAAACATGAACTAGTGATAGGTTAAGTGTAAAAATGGTAAGATGATGAACTCTACTACTTATAAACATGAACTTGTGTAAAAACGGTTTTTCTTATAAAATGGAGTTCTAAACTAGTAGATCTAAAGATCTACAAGTGGTCTTTTCGAAGGACCAAGTAAAATATACACAAGTCTTATTTTAAGTCGGATCTTTCATAAACTAGAGGTGTTTTTGTGAACAAACGAGTGTGTGGACACTTGTGTAACAAAAGTTTTAACAAAGAAATAATTTTCGTAAATACCGACTAGAAGTTGTAAAAATACATATTCTTTAAAAATAATGTTTTCAAGAAACAAAAGTTATTTTTTTTAAAGAGGACGAGGACTACAAAAAAATGATGGAAAGATTACTACACATTTTTACACAACTTGCAAGTTCATGTGTTTGCGAGTCATACTTATTTTGACTAGTTTGATATTGGAAAATTATATATTGATGACTGAAAATTGATTGATTGAGTTGTTAAAAGAAAATGATACGCTTGTAAGCGTGGCCACCTCCAGTTACAGAGGAAACTCTGGCGAAATTTTTCCAGAAAACAACACTTAGAAATATTTTTGAAACAAGTGTTATGAATGTATTTTTGGACTTGTTTTCCAAGCAAACTTCGCCATGATTTTTGTTATAAAACGACCAAGTATTCGGAGGTGGATTTTTGGTAAACAAACTTGTTAAATATATATTGCGAATATATATTTCATAGTAAAACGCTTACGTGATTTTATGATTATTTTGTGAACTATATTTTATTTTTAGAGTAAAAATAATATGACCTGGAGATACTCGTAACGAGTAAAAATACAAAAGAATACACATGCAACCTATTTAGACAAAATACATAATTCGGGTGCAAAGTGCAAAATACAAAAAGCTTATATTTATTTTTGAGAAAATAATATAAGTAAGACACGTAGTTAAAAATATAAAAGAATACATATACAAAAGATAGTGATTTGTGCTTACACGATAAAAGTCTAGTGACTAACGATAATAGAACACGTTTAGGTCACGACGCACTATAAGCAAAACCGGTGAAGTTTACGACGCAAGGAACGCAAAGTTGTGAGTTCATGCTCCCCCTTTTCTTTTAACTGTTTTCAGTTTTATAACTTCGGGGGTGGAATACATGTACAAATATTATAATGTTTATAAATGGTATGATAACAAGAAACGCACTTGGTGAGGACGAGAACCAAGTAGGATGCATTATGAGAAATGATAACAAGAAACGCACTTGGTGAGGACGAGAACCAAGTAGGATGCGTTATGAGAAATGATACGAGAAATCGTGTCACGAATAGGGTACATAAGCACCATTAATCAACAATATTCCTAGACCGCAGAACAAAAGGTTAGATCTAACGGGTGCCGGGCAGCCACACTCTCGGTGAGGGCGAGAATCGAGTAGTGCTTTTGTGTCTCAGAATATACCAATTAAATGCCTAAGGTTTGGTGACTTCCTATGTCGTGTCACATGTTAATGGCTTTGCAACCCATTAACAATCCTGATACTTACAGGAATACTTTATTTACATAAAATTCATACCATACTAAAACTTGAATTAAATTTGAGTACGTGGGGTACTCAAGGAGATGGGAATTATACTTGAGTACGTGGGGTACTCAAGAAAAACTTGAATTATACATGAGTACGTGGTGTACACATGAATACTTGATTTATATATGAAAACTTGATTTATACATGACTCAAACTATGTTTTCATACAAAGTATACAAACGTGAAATACAAAAACTGCATGAATTCACACCAACATTATGTTGACGTTTTTCCAAAACTCACATGTATTTCAGGTAACTAAGATGGGTGTGCGCGCGGTCTTGCTTATGCTCATGGATGTCGCTTATGTTTATCTTTAAATAAAGTTGTAAACTGTTTAAGACAATGTTTTATGCGACTTAGCGATGTAAACGCTAAACTTACGTTTTCAAATTATGGTATTTGATGTTATTTTACGAGCATGTAGCATGTTTACTCTTCGTATGCAATGAGAACCTTTCATGATCACACCTCGTGCTTCCGCCGCAGAAAGGGGTGTGACAGATTGGTATCAGAGCTGCGATTGTAGTGAACCAGGATTCCTTCTCGAGTCTAGTCTACAATCTCTAGGATCCTTTCATGAAAACAATTTTTCAAAGAGTTTTCATTGCATAAAAACGTCCCGCGACATCTACTACCTGAAACTGTTTACATGAGTCTAGAAAAGACACTACGAGACTTAGGGTGCACGAGAGTAGCACTCGTCTGTGATTGAGAGTTAATTGCAATTATGTGTGATAATTAGCATATACTAGAAGTAGAATGTCACAAGTATACGTGACTTTACCTGAAAGCGATGGCCCATCTGAAGGAAGAGATACGAGGATGAATCGAACTGTGAGGACTGTGCAAGGAGTTACGTAATTATGAATGCATACATAATTATGGAATTCGGTGCACAGAAACCACAGCAAGTCTTGTCACGTATAGATTCCCTCAGTGCAAGCCTACTAAGTACTCTGATAGAGTAAAAATTGTTTGATGTCACTTATGTGGTATATACTTGTGTATATATATATATATATACTACTACTGTCTCGTATGACGATATCAAACAAATGTCTAACCCTATTGAGTTGTGTTCTTCAGAACATGGCACCCAGAAGAGCTGTGAACGCTCGTGACCAACCTCCTCCTCCCCCACTGCCAAGAATTGCCGAAGAGCTGGAAGCTCTACTGGAAGAAAGGATCTCCGCTGCTATCGCCCAGTACGAGGTGAACCGTACTCAAGACAGTGGAGGACCAAGCAACGCTAGACGTAATGGGAATGGAGATTCGTCTGGAGGCAATGCAGCTCAAGGCTGCACTTTCAAGCAGTTCCTCGACTGCAAGCCGATGAACTATGACGGCACAGGAGGTGCGGTAGCATTTGTACGCTGGGCGGAGAAGACTGAAGCTACTATCTGCATGAGCAAGTGTACCGCGGATCAGCAAGTCACTTTTGCTACTGGATTGTTTGTCGATGAAGCTCTGACTTGATGGAACTTGCAAGCCCAAACTTTGGTCGATAATGCCGCTTATGGCCTAACCTGGGAGGAACTAAAGGAAAGAATGAGAGAGAAGTATTGCTCTCGCGCTGAACTCCAAAGGCTGGAAACGGAGTTCTGGCACTTGACTATGGAAGGTGCTGACATTAATGGTTATACTCGAAGGTTCCACGATCTGTCAAGAGTGCTACCCTACATGGTGACTCCCGAATTCAAGCGCGTTGAACGCTACATTTGGGGACTGGCCCCAGAGTTTCGTGGCATGGTGACGTCGGCCAAACCACAAACAATCACTGAGGCTGTAACTTTGGCTGTCAGCCTGACTGAAGATTGTGTTCGTAGGAAGCGGTTATCACTAAACTCAACCGAAAAGACCGAGACGCATGCTGAATCGTCCGGCGAAAAGAAAAGGAAACACGCAAACTTGAATCAAGCAACTCGCAACAACAAGGGCTTCAACAACAAGAAGCGCGACCATAAACCGCCTCAGGAAGTGGAAACTCTTTCAACCATGAATGACGCTCATACCAAAAGGTACCTGGGCACTATGCCTTTCTGCAATCAGTGCAAGCGTCATCACGGAGGAGTTTGTCGCATCCCAAAATGCGACAAGTGTGGAAATCTGGGTCACCCTACCGAAAACTGTTGGGGAAAAGGAAAGAACAGGAAAGGAAACCGCAACAGTGCTGGAACTGGAAACAATGGTAGAAATGGAAGTGGCAACGGTAAGCGGAATGGCCATGGAACTGGGCAAAACCAAGGATGCTTTGGTTGTGGAAGCATGGATCATTTCAAGAAAAATTGCCCAAGGGGAAACAACGTTCAGACTCGAGCGTTTGTGATTGGGGCAAGGAAAGCACGCGAGAACCTTAACGTGGTCACCGGTACGTTTCTCATTAACAATCACTTTGCATCCATATTATTTGACACTGGCGCCGATTATAGCTTCATGTCTGTGGAATTTAAACGCATGCTTGGAATAGAATCTAGTAGATTAGAAATTCCTTATTCCATAGAACTAGCCAATGGTAAACTTGTTGAATCGGGTGAAGTTGTTAGAGGCTGCACACTAGAGCTTGGTGAACGAAGATTTAGCATCGACCTCTTACCTATTCAATTGGGTAGCTTCGACGTAGTGGTCGGAATGGACTGGCTGTCCAAGAACAAAGCTAAAGTTGTATGTTATGAGAAAATCATTCGCATCCCTCTGGCGAATGATGAAACTCTCATCGTGCATGGAGAAAAACGAGACGCGCCTCTTCGAATCATCAGTTGCATGAAGGCATAGAAGTGCCTGAGGAAAGGATGTGTCGCTTTCCTAGCACACGTTATAGACAAGAAGGCTGTGGAGCCAAAACTCGAAGACATTCCTGTGGTAAAGGAATTCCCTGATGTTTTTCCTGAAGATTTGCCAGGACTACCTCCGCAACGACAAGTCGAATTCCATATAGACTTGGTTCCAGGAGCCGCTCCTGTAGCCAAGGCTCCCTATCGGCTTGCACCATCCGAAATGCAGGAATTATCCACACAACTCTAGGAGTTGTTGGATAAAGGATTTATAAGGCCAAGATTCTCACCTTGGGGAGCTCCAGTATTATTCGTGAAGAAGAAGGATGGAACACTACGGATGTGTATCGATTTCAGGGAACTGAACAAGCTCACTATCAAGAATCGGTACCCACTACCGAGGATTGATGACTTATTTGATCAACTGCAAGGATCAAGCTACTATTCCAAGATCGACCTTCGATCTGGATACCATCAGTTAAGAATCCAAGTAGAAAGCATGCCAAAGACTGCATTCAGAACGCGATATGGGCACTACGAATTTCTTGTGATGCCGTTTGGGCTGACGAATGCACCAGCGGTCTTTATGGATCTGATGAACTGCGTATGCAAACCATATCTCGATAAATTCATGATTGTATTTATCGATGATATCCTGATTTACTCGCGAACGAAAGAAGAGCACGAGCAACATCTTAGAACCATCTTGGAACTACTGAAGAAAGAGAAGCTTTATGCAAAGTTCTCGAAATGCGAATTCTGGATTCGCGAAGTACAATTTCTTAGTCACGTTGTGAATGAGAAGGGCATTCATGTAGACCCGTCCAAGATAGAAGCAATAAAGAATTGGGAAGCTCCCAAGACCCCAACTGAAGTTCGACAATTTTTGGGCTTAGCGGGCTATTATCGGCGATTCATCGAGAATTTCTCAAAGATAGCTCAACCGCTAACAACCCTTACTCAAAAAGACAAGAAATACGACTGGGGTTACAAACTGGAAGAAGCCTTCCAGTTACTTAAAAACAAGTTATGCGATGCACCGATACTATCATTGCCCGAAGGCACTGAAGACTTCGTGGTATACTGCAACGCTTCACGACAAGGCTTGGGATGCGTGCTTATGCAGCGCCAAAAAGTCATCGCTTACACTTCAAGACAACTGAAGGTACATGAAAGAAACTATACCACTCACGACCTGGAGCTGGGCGCAGTGGTATTCGCCTTGAAGATTTGGCGACATTATTTATATGGTACTCGATGTACAATCTTCACAGATCATAAAAGCTTACAACACATATTTGATCAGAAGGAATTGAATATGCGCCAGCGGCGATGGGTCGAGCTGCTAAATGATTACGACTGTGAGATCAAGTACCATCCTGGAAAGGAAAACGTTGTAGCAGACGCACTAAGCCGAAAGGAAAGGGTTAAGACCCTAAGGGTTCGAGCATTGGAAATAACCATTCGAACGAACCTCACTGCACGCATTCATGATGCACAACAAGAAGCTCTTAAAGAAGAGAACCGTAAAGCTGAATACCTCCGGGGTATGTTGAAATACATGGTGCCAAATGAAGAGGGAGCCTTATACTTTAAGAAGCGTATCTGGGTTCCACTCTATGGTGGCTTACGAGAAGTCATTCTTGATGAAGCGCACAAATCGAGATACTCGATCCATCCAGGATCGGACAAAATGTATCAAGACTTGAAAGAATATTATTGGTGGCCGATACTCAAAAGCGATGTTGCTGTTTATGTTGGAAAATGCCTAACATGTGCTAAGGTTAAGGCCGAATATCAGAAACCGTCCGGCCTACTACAACAACCAGAGATTCCCGTGTGGAAGTGGGAACAAATCTCGATGGACTTCATAACGAAATTACCCAGGACCCCGAGAGGGCACGATATGATATGGGTAATAGTTGATCGATTAACGAAGTCTGCGCACTTCCTACCGATCCGAGAAAAAGACAGCACGGGAAAGCTTGCTGAAATATACTTAAGAGAAATTGTGGCACGTCATGGAGTGCCAATCTCAATAATTTCAGACAGAGATGGACGCTTTGTCTCCAGAATTTGGAAATCATTTCAGGAAGCCTTTGGATCTCAGTTAGATCTAAGCACGGCATTCCATCCACAAACAGACGGCCAGAGCGAACGGACTATACAAACGTTAGAAGATATGCTTCGCGCATGTGTCATGGATCTAGGCGGCAGCTGGGATACTCATCTACCTTTAGTTGAGTTTTCCTACAATAACAGTCATCATACGAGCATAAAAGCCGCGCCGTTCGAAGCTCTGTATGGCCGCAAATGCCGATCGCCCTTATGTTGGGCAGACGCTGGAGATAAACGTATGGTTGGTCCTGAACTTGTACAAGAGACAACCGACAAGATTGCGCAGATCCAAGAGCGCATTAAGGCGGCTCGAGATCGACAAAAGAGCTACGCTGATCCGAAGAGAAAATCAGTAGAATTCGAGGTGGGAGACAAAGTGTTGTTAAAAGTCTCACCTTGGAAGGGCGTAGTCAGATTTGGAAAGCGTGGAAAGCTGAATCCACGATACATCGGACCATTCAGAATATTGAAAAGAATTGGTACCGTGGCATACAAGTTGGAGTTACCGGAAGAACTTAATGGAGTACATGATACGTTTCATGTATCCAACCTGAAGAAGAGTCCAACACAAGAAAACGTGATCATCCCGATGGATGAAGTGCATATTGATGACGCCCTCCGATTTACAGAACAACCCGTTGAGGTTACCGACTGGAAAGTCAACAAGACCAGGAGGAGCACTGTTAAACTTGTCAAAGTACGTTGGAGCTCTAAGCACGACCCGAATACACATGGGAACGTGAAAACCAGTTCAAAGAAAAATATCCCCACCTATTCAAGAAGACTCCAGCGAAAGTTAGTTCAGCCTGAATTTCGGGACGAAATTCTTTTAACGGGGGGAGACTGTGACAACTGGCACCAAACTGGTAATTTCCGTACACTTTAATAAATGCTTAATAACAGCAATTATGTGCTTAATTGTTAGCAATGTCTGATTACATGCTAAACAAGTGAATTCATGCACGTTGTATACTACAAAATATTGCTTTATGCATAAACGAGAGCGTTGCGTCAGAAATATTAGTAAACTCACCGGTAGGACACAACGTGTCAACAGAACTGCAGAAGGCAGTCAGACATTAGAACTGAGGCCTAGGTATAGGTCCAACAACAAGAATACATTAAAACCCAAGAGTACATACAAGGGTTTAATATATATACTATTCGAAAGCAAAAATAAGCACTGAAAAGCACCCGAAACGCACTTTAAGTGCAGAAATTTATACAAATCAGCTATAAATCAGCTTTTAGCACATGAATATCACGCAGAAATTACGTTTTGTTTTCCAGAATACTTCCCAAAGTATCAGGAATTCAGTGTGTCACTAAAACAAATATTAACGACACTTTAAATGTTTATTAAGCACTTTAACGGATCAATATCCAACCGAGCAACCGAACTTTACCCGGAACATAAAAATATTGACATGACATTATTTTTCCTTTTCTGAGCCAGTTAGGGTCCCCGAATACCCTAACACCCGTTACAAAACACTACACACAAATACCTTATTTAAAGTTCCTAATTAACTAACTAAACACTAACCATTTAGTTCAAAACAAACCAAACCCCCCCCCCCCCCCCCATGATTCCGATCGGTTTCCCCTAGGAAACCACCACCACAAGTTGTTGATTATTTTAATGTTGGTTGTCTAATATCTCCTTAGCACATTATTTAGTGGATAATGGGATAGCATGGATTATAAATTAACTTATAAGACTAAGGCTTATCATTCATTTCAAACAAACAAATTTGCAACTATCTTTTCCCTCTTGCTTGGTGTTCGGCCGAGAGGACACCCACACCTCCCATCACTTTCAATTTTCCATCTTACTAAACCACATACACTCAAGTGTGTTAGAGTTCATACTAGGAGACTCGGTGCTTACGGAATCGCAAGGACCTCACTACATCGCTATTAACCACCCATTTTTCGTCTAGTTTCTTCCCTAGCCTCGAGCTAGTAGTAAGTGTCTCTAAACATTCTCTTGTTCATATTTAACGTGGTTAATAAGAGATTTAACGGATAAAAATTATGAACACTAGAGAACAAAATTAAAAGTCTTATAAAAATGATGAACTTGTTGGATAAAAGAAATGTAATGGTGTAAAACTTGTTAAACTTGTTTTGTTATGATTATTTTGTGTTGTTTGATGCTAGTAGTAGAACGGATCGTCATCTAACCGGGCTAGGTCATGTTCATGAAACATGAACTAGTGATAGGTTAAGTGTAAAAATGGTAAGATGATGAACTCTACTACTTATAAACATGAACTTGTGTAAAAACGGTTTTTCTTATAAAATGGAGTTCTAAACTAGTAGATCTAAAGATCTACAAGTGGTCTTTTCGAAGGACCAAGTAAAATATACACAAGTCTTATTAAGTCGGATCTTTCATAAACTAGAGGTGTTTTTGTGAACAAACGAGTGTGTGGACACTTGTGTAACAAAAGTTTTAACAAAGAAATAATTTTCGTAAATACCGACTAGAAGTTGTAAAAATACATATTCTTTAAAAATAATGTTTTCAAGAAACAAAAGTTATTTTTTTTAAAGAGGACGAGGACTACAAAAAAATGATGGAAAGATTACTACACATTTTTACACAACTTGCAAGTTCATGTGTTTGCGAGTCATACTTATTTTGACTAGTTTGATATTGGAAAATTATATATTGATGACTGAAAATTGATTGATTGAGTTGTTAAAAGAAAATGATACGCTTGTAAGCGTGGCCACCTCCAGTTACAGAGGAAACTCTGGCGAAATTTTTCCAGAAAACAACACTTAGAAATATTTTTGAAACAAGTGTTATGAATGTATTTTTGGACTTGTTTTCCAAGCAAACTTCGCCATGATTTTTGTTATAAAACGACCAAGTATTCGGAGGTGGATTTTTGGTAAACAAACTTGTTAAATATATATTGCGAATATATATTTCATAGTAAAACGCTTACGTGATTTTATGATTATTTTGTGAACTATATTTTATTTTTAGAGTAAAAATAATATGACCTGGAGATACTCGTAACGAGTAAAAATACAAAAGAATACACATGCAACCTATTTAGACAAAATACATAATTCGGGTGCAAAGTGCAAAATACAAAAAGCTTATATTTATTTTTGAGAAAATAATATAAGTAAGACACGTAGTTAAAAATATAAAAGAATACATATACAAAAGATAGTGATTTGTGCTTACACGATAAAAGTCTAGTGACTAACGATAATAGAACACGTTTAGGTCACGACGCACTATAAGCAAAACCGGTGAAGTTTACGACGCAAGGAACGCAAAGTTGTGAGTTCATGCTCCCCCTTTTCTTTTAACTGTTTTCAGTTTTATAACTTCGGGGGTGGAATACATGTACAAATATTATAATGTTTATAAATGGTATGATAACAAGAAACGCATTTGGTGAGGACGAGAACCAAGTAGGATGCGTTATGAGAAATGATAACAAGAAACGCACTTGGTGAGGACGAGAACCAAGTAGGATGCGTTATGAGAAATGATACGAGAAATCGTGTCACGAATAGGGTACATAAGCACCATTAATCAACAATATTCCTAGACCGCAGAACAAAAGGTTAGATCTAACGGGTGCCGGGCAGCCACACTCTCGGTGAGGGCGAGAATCGAGTAGTGCTTTTGTGTCTCAGAATATACCAATTAAATGCCTAAGGTTTGGTGACTTCCTATGTCGTGTCACATGTTAATGGCTTTGCAACCCATTAACAATCCTGATACTTACAGGAATACTTTATTTACATAAAATTCATACCATACTAAAACTTGAATTAAATTTGAGTACGTGGGGTACTCAAGGAGATGGGAATTATACTTGAGTACGTGGGGTACTCAAGAAAAACTTGAATTATACATGAGTACGTGGTGTACACATGAATACTTGATTTATATATGAAAACTTGATTTATACATGACTCAAACTATGTTTTCATACAAAGTATACAAACATGAAATACAAAAAATGCATGAATTCACACCAACATTATGTTGACGTTTTTTCCAAAACTCACATGTATTTCAGGTAACTAGGATGGGTATGCGCGCGGTCTTGCTTATGCTCATGGATGTCGCTTATGTTTATCTTTAAATAAAGTTGTAAACTTTTTAAGACAATGTTTTATGCGACTTAGCGATGTAAACGCTAAACTTACGTTTTCAAATTATGGTATTTGATGTTATTTTACGAGCATGTAGCATGTTTACTCTTCGTATGCAATGAGAACCTTTCATGATCACACCTCGTGCTTCCGCCGCAGAAAGGGGTGTGACAAAATGCAATTGAATGAAAAGGGGTAAGATATTGCTAGAAATGCCTTGTTTGGAGATTTGAATTCCACCGAGTTCAAGGAGTGGGTGTGGATTTGTATCTGCGAATAAAAGGTGGTGAATCCATTAAATTGATGACGATATAATGATAACGTTATACACTCAAAATCAAACTATGAACAAAAGTATATTACCTTGATGGAGACGATTGCATTGTAATAACCTAACAAACAAAAACAACATATGCGAGTCGGATATTAAAAGAAATCGATGAATGTTAAATACTGAAAAAACTTGTTGTTTAATTGAAAGTTATCGTAATTGAACCTTGATCTTGAGATTAATCTCTACAGGATTGATGGTCGGCAGTGAGGAAGGGGAGAGCGAGTGAAGTGAAACCCTAATTTTTGTTATGTAACAACATCTCATACGGGTTATAAGGCATTTATACATATCCATTGACCCATATTTGCTAAACGGGTCCTCTTCTTAGGGATTGGACTTAGTTTGTGTAAAGAGACTGAATAATGCCATGTGACATACATAGCTTAAGAAAAATGCCATGTGTGATATAATTGCTAGAAAAATTCTATGTGGCACCCTAGTTATGTCTTTTATTAGGTAGGATAGATATGTAGAGAGAACTTGAATATATTAATTAATTATCATATCCTTTTCTAGAAGAAAGAGATAAACGAAACAACTTTGATCAACTGTACTGAATATAATTTCATAAATGAATGTTTTGCATGGGGGTATTATATAAATGGTCAATTTGAAAGGTTGTGCGTTTTACTTAAACGTGTCACCAAAAGGACCACTACTCATTACACCTGCTAAACCATTTTCTATGGAGGGTTTATTTAAGAAGAAATTTTTATTTGAGAAGAAATTTAAGTCTGTATTCTAAGGAAGGTTTATTTGAGAAGAAATTTTTAATCAATTAGTTTTTGATTTGTTTTAGGATGTAAGTCTGTATTCTAGGGAAGGTTTATTTGAGAATAAATTTTTATTAAGAAGAAAAAGAACAAATGATACAATAAAAAAATAGGGTGGAGATACAATAGGAAGTTTATTTGGCTAGGAAGGCTAGGAAGTGATCTTGGCCATCCATTTAGATAATCAATGGCTAAGATTAAAACAGGGAAATTGAAGGGCAGAAAAGAGACGCGTGAGTTTGTTTAGGGGCATTCTAGTCAATCCAAGCCAATAGTTTCTCTCTCCTCCAATTCCCCCCCATTTTTTAAACGTTAATAACTCTTTCATACGACATTATTTTTTTATAAAAATTGCACCAAAAAAACGAGCGTTTTTTATCTTTAAAAAACAATAAAAATCCAGTTGCGTAAAACGCAATAGAAAAACCCCCAGTTACGTAAAACGCAATGAAAAAAAAACCTAAAAAATGACATTTTTCTAAAACGCAATGCACAAAAAACACAAAGAAATGACTTATTTGTAAAACGCAATGGCCAGAAAACACAAAGAAATGTCTTATTTCTAAAACGCAATAGCCTAAAAACTCAAAAGCAAAAGTAATTTCTAAAACGCAATGGACTAAAAACACATAAAATGTGTTTTACCTAAAACGCAATGCACAAAAACACAAAGAAATATCTTATTTCTAAAACGCAATGGCCAGAAAACACTTAAAATGTCCGTTTTCTAAAACGCAATGGACTGAAAACACATAAAAAAGTGTTTTACCTAAAACGCAATGCACAAAAAACACAAAGAAATGTCTTATTTGTAAAACGCAATGGCCAGAAAACACATAAAAATGTTTTAGTTCTAAAACGCAATGCACCAAAAACACTTCAAGAATGTGTTTTTCTAAAACGCAATGGCCAGAAAACACATAAAAATGTTTTAGTTCTAAAACGCTCTGCCCCTTGGACCCCGCTAGGGGCTGCCGCCCCTGGGACCCCGCTACCAGGGGCGCTGCCCTCGGACCCCCGCCAAGATCGTAAAACGCAATTACTAAATCAAAAACCCAGATCGTAAAAATGAAATTAAAGAATTTCTTACATGGATCGAAGTGATTTCTTCAACAATTGACGAATTTTGAATGATTGAAACACTTATCAACGCTCGAATCGAACGGATCGAGTGATTATCTTCAAAATCACCGGAAAAAACGAGATTTTGTATGAAATTAAACTGGGTTTTCTTCAAAAAAAAAAAAGCTGAAGAATACGTTGATCGGGTGTTTGAATCATTGATTGGTGATGAAAATCGCACTATAATGTAGTGATTATTGAGATAGAAATTGAAGAAATGGTTGAAAATGGTGGGTTTTGAAAATGGTGGGTTTTAAAGATACTGGGTTTTGAAAAGGAAGAAGAAAGGTTTGGATTGACTAAAATACCTTATTTTAAATGTTGTCACATGTCCTAATCCTATTGCTTCCTACACTTCCTAGCCAAAATAAACTTCCTATTTGATCTTTTCCCTAATAAAATATTAAATAGTTTTTTACTTATCTCATTTATTATCATGCTCCACACAAATTGATTAGTCATAAAGATTATCATCCTCCACACAATTTTTTTTGCCTACACAAATCAAAAGTCATCCTACACATTTCAAATTATTCCTACACATATTGAAATTAACTTACACAACTTGTAATTTATCATATACACCTCGTAGGTTATCCTACAATCTAAGTTATTTTATTTTATATTTTTGAAAAAAAATGTATATTTTGAAGATAAGTTACAAATTTTAGTGTAATTAGCTATTAAAAAGGAAGACTAAAAATTAATGATCAATGTAGGTTTACCAATGTACCCATATAGTAAAATTAAATACTTATATTAAATAAAGTAAAATGAAACATACTTATTGATTGAATTTTTTTCTTTTTTTTCTTAAAAAATCCTCTCATTTAAACTCTACAATGTATTTTAATTGCCTTAAATATAGAGAGAACTTGAATATATTAATTAATTATCATCATGGTTGTAAAACAAGGTCTCCAAGGCCGAGTACTCCCCGAGTAGTCGCTACAAGGTAGGCTGCCGAGGCGACTTTCTTCAACTCCAACTAATTACTCGAAATCAATCAAATGCGGTCAACATTGGCCAAAATCAGATCTAGTAGGTCAACTGGGGCCGAGTTTGACTTAAAATAAAATAAAACATAATTTCTATGCCTATCATATTAAAGAATGAATATCAATTTCACGTATTTTGTTATAAATATTAGTAAATTTATGTTATTTGACATGTATTTAATTTCCGAAAACTAATTTCTTTATAATTTAGCATCTCCGAGTACTCCCCGTGTACTCTCCGCCTAGGCTGAGTACTCTCAACTCCCCGGTCAACCGACTAGGGAGCGCCTAGCGACTTTTACAACCATGATTATCATTAATTGTATCCTTTTCTAGAAGAAAGAGATAAAAGAAACAACTTTGATCAACTGTACTGTACTGAATATAATTTCTTAAATGGATGTTTTGAATGGTGGTATTATACTATTATATGAATGGTTAATTTGAAAGGTTGTGCATTTTACTTAAACGTGTCACCAAAAGGACACGTTTGAGAAGAAATTTTTATTTGAGAAGAAATTTAAGTCTGTATTCTAAGGAAGGTTTATTTGAGAAGAAATTTTTAATCAATTATTCTTTGATTTGATTTGTTTTAGGATGTAAGTCTGTATTATAGGGAAGGTTTATTTGAGAATAAATTTTTATTAAGAAGAAAAAGAACAAATGGTACAATAATAAAATATTAAATAGTTTTTACTTATCTCATTTATTATCATCTTTATCTAATTGATTAGTCATAAAGATTATCATCCTCTACACAAATTGTTTTTGCCTACACACATCAAAAGTCATCCTACACATTTCAAATTATTACTACACATATTGAAATTTATCTTATACAACTCGTAATTTATCATATACACCTCATAGGTTATCCTACACTCTAAGTTATTTTATTTTATATTTTTGGAAAAAATGTATATTTTGAAAATAAGTTACAAATTTTAATGTAATTAGCTATTAAAAAGGAAGACTAAAAATTATGATCCATGTAAGTTTACCATTGTACCCTTATAGTAAAACTAAATACTTATATTAAATAAAGTAAAATGAAACATACTTATTGATTGAGATTTTTTCTCTTTTTTTTCGTAAAAAAATCTTCTTATTTAAACTCTACAATGTATTTTAATTTCCTTATATATAGAGAGAACTTGAATATATTAATTACTAGTTTAAGATCAGGGAGTTTCGCGGGTGGCTTAACACAAACATATAATATCTACTGGTATTGAAGCTCATGTATGAACTATACCAGTCTTTAGATACATCGAAAATCGCCAAATATGATATGGGTATCAAAAATTGCCAAATATGGGTACCGGTACCGAAAATGTTCGGTACGGTACCTGTACCAATATTTGTATGTAAAATTCGGTAAAATACTGCTACCGTACCGACCTGAATATACCGGTACCGAAAACGCCAAGAAGTGAGTACCAAAAAAATTGAATACGGGAAATTTGATACCGGAACCAAGTATCAAATGCTCATCTCTAGTCGTTTCCTTCACTTGTGACATAACCGAAGTCCGATCCAAGATGTAAAGTCCAAAGCCTTCCACCTAAAACACATCAGCCAAATTTTAGAAAAAAAAACCATCAACTTTGACTTTTGACTTTTTAGTCAAACGAATCAAACTATTATTTAAATTGGTGTAAACTAACCATATAACCTCCATAACAACAATACACTCCGCTAAATTTCTTCGTGTTCGATAACTGTGGTATATCTTTGGAACTATTATCATAGCAGCATTGAGTTTCCTAACGGGTCGAGGTGAAACAAAGACGGTTGACCCAGGAGAACTCAAACCACCCGTCTTAAGTTTCGACCTTTTGGATTCTGATTTTTTGAAAACCTGTACCAGATTCTTGAAAGAAAGGGAAGCCTCAAGAATTACATCAACCCATAAGCTTAACTATTCTTGATACTTGCCATTGTGTCGACCCATACCCTTGACTATTCCAACTCCAATTTAGAAAGGTAGACTCTTTCTTCTCTCTCTTATACTTCCAGGCCATTTTAAGCTTTTTAAGACGGTCTTTTTCCGCCTTAGGCATGTTTCCAAGCAGTTCATTTCACTCGTACGCCTAGATAAACCAACATGCCTCTTTATCTCCAAACAGAAACAGACAAACACTATAGTATAACTAATAAAGATTAGTTTTACAAAAGATTTAACTGAACAGTAATTTAGTTTTTGAACAAAAAGATTCGAAGGCTTGATTGACGCATCAATAAAATAGTGAATTATGGAGTGAATGAATGTCTCTTTGATGTATTTTTCTTTGTCTCTAAAAGACATGCATAAAATAGTAAGTACTCACTTTCTCATTAAGTTTTGACCATCGTTGCTCGATTTCTAATTCAGAATAAAAATAAGTACCAATTTGACCAGGTACAATCTAGTGATAATCCAGTTGTTTCAACAACAATGAATAAAAAATTAGCATAAAGTGGACCAAAAGTAATGCTATCAAAAGAACAAAAATGGGTTACCAACCCAACCAACCTGTTTCGAACTGTATTTACAGTTACTTGTTCTGACCCATACCCATTTCAACGTATTACCCTCCACCCGTTTTCCTACCTGTAAATTAATGTAAAGGACAAAAAGACCAACCTGCCTAAAATGGCGAGATGAACTTTTTACCTTATCCCATGGCCTCGACCACAACCAATCCTTCTGACCTGAACTTTTGAGAAATTGCTGACTATGGATATGTAGTCATTACCTTGAGCAAGTGTATAGCACATTCAGCTAAAAAAGTAAAACCATATGAAATGAGAGTTACAAACCATTGAAATATTATTTAGTGCAATGCCTATTGACTTAAAAAAGAAAAAAAAAAGTCAAACCAGAAACAAACCTTAGTTGTTATTTCGTCATCATCTCTACAGGCTAAATTTTCCAATATTTCATGTATAGTAATCAAATCCATTCTTAAGCATGCATCACCAAGTGGGGTCTTAGGCATAGTGGGTCCACCTTATGGTATACCCAATAATACATGAGAAGACGCCTGTGATATTTACATTGGTAGAAACTTAACATAACAATAAAGATAAAACAGGAAAAGCATACATTATGATCATTATATAGATTATGGGATTTATAAAAAAAGTATAGGGAATATATGAAACAAACATAAACCCCCAACAATATATAGCGAGATAAGGACCACCCTTCTGCAATGAAAAGATAATGCCATCAATATAAAATAATCGCCAAAAAACTAAATGAGCAACTTTACAGAACACTGAATACCCATATTATTACAAATGGTAATAACGATCTGATGCAAAGAATAGGGAGAAAATGCAAGCCTACTATGCAAACCTGTTGTTTTCCATCATCTCTCATCCAAGCTTCGTGTAAAAGATAATATTTCATAAACATTTTGAAGTGAATACCATCGCTTGTAATGGTTGTTCAGACACTGTTAGCATCCTTAAAACACTCCCACACAGCTGCAAAAGATCCCGCCTTGCTGCTGCACCGTTAATCACAATTCGGCCCATAATCGATCCCAATATAGCACCTGATTGCATCTCGATGTAGTACATTTGTTGTTCTCTTACTGTAGTTGTCTACCCTACATAATTTTTAGCCATATACTTCAAATCGTACATATTTTTATATCCACATAAAAGAAACACGGCAAAACAAACGTCACCTGAAGCGCAGAGATGATTTTTAACTGAAACCCAAAGGCAATGACAACTTGCATATATGCATCATAATGGCAACATCATACTTGCCGAAACTGCCCTAGATCATGGTAAATCAAGATTTCAACATAGTTGTATCAAATGGGTAAAACAATTAATCGGATTCAGTCTTAATGGGTACTACATATTTCATCAAATAAAATTGAACATACACATAAACAATAACAAATCAACGAAACGATACATGAAAGAGCAATTAGAGTAAATTACTTTTTAAGTCCCCATGTTTTATTTATATATTTAACAATATCCAAGTCAACATTCTAACTATGATATTACTTGTTTCAGCTTGCCAGAGGCAACAGAATACAAATCAAATCATCAACCTTCATCATCATCACTAAATACATAAACAAAACTGGAACAATGAACATCAGAATACGAATCGACTCATCAAACATAGGTTATCTATAATACCAGAAAACATAAAACTTTGTAGCATCAATAACCGAATCAGAGATTATTCTGAAACAAACTTAAAGGAATTAAAAAAAAACTTAAAACCCTAAAACGATTTAGGGTAAAAATTAAGTCGAATTGTATCACTCTTAGATGAACAAATATTTCAGCTTCTTTGGTATAATGTTAAGCCGCATTACCGAAATGACAACTCAGCCTTCAAGATATCTTATATTATACCAATCCAACTCCAATACAGTTACAGCACAGACAAATCAACACCAGAAAACCCTAGCAGACGAACAAAATCACAAAAAATCAAAGCCGAAACACGTAAACGATCAATCCGAACTGTATAATTGAAAAACGCGAAGCATAACAATTGCTGGAAATCATAAAGTAAGTAATCAGAGTGATGATCTTAATAAAGTACTTGAGATTGGTAGGATATGACACGAACGAAAATAATCAGCGATCAAAAAAGCAGATGACTTGTTAGGGTTTGTGGTTGATAAAAGGGGGAACAAAGAATCAATATCGAAGGCTGATGACTCACGGATTCCACTCGGCTTTTGATTTCATTAATTTTTCTGTGTACGAAATTATCCTTTTATAACCGAGAGATATTTGAGCCGACTTCTGACGGTGCCATCAATGGTATCGCCTGAATAGTATAGCAATGAAGAAGAAGGAAGAGGTTCTTCAATCTTCAACAAAAACCCATCAATTTTAGGGTTAGAACAGAATAGGTGATGAGAGGAGACGAAGAGGAGAGAAACAGAGCCGTGAAGGAGATTGATCTCATTATCGGTAAGAGGACTACAATTTCATTCTGAGATTGTGAGACGGATGAAAGAAAATGGAAAAAAGGGATGAAGAAGAAGAAGCAATGGCGTGAAGAGGAGCGTAAGAATGATGTGTGTGGAGGAAGATACGTCTAGGGTTTGGAATATGAGAAGGAAAAAAAGCGCTTGTGGTTTTACCGCTCAAATTCATTCAATAATGAATGATAGAATGTCAGGTGGCAATGAGTGGTTTAAGCTTATGCCAAGTGGCACCAAAGTGTTTTGATTTAATATACATAATAGATTATATATATCAAATGACAACACCACTTTGCTACAGTGGTGGTGTTGTCAAATTTTTTTTCTTTTTCTTTCTTTCTTTTTCTTTATGGTTTTTTTTTTCTTTTTTACTTTTACCCTTTAATTTTCAGTATTGACTTTTACAACCCTTTAACTTTCTAAATACTTTTTAATCAAGTTTTACATCTTTATTTTTATTTACGTGTCGATATAAACTTAAGTTGATTTACATTTCGATATGATTTTTTTTGTGTTTATTTACGATTTTGCCCCTAGTATAAAATTCGTTTTAATATTTTTTAGAAGACTATGGTAGTGTTTTGTTTTAATTGGTTGGCTCGATTTAATTTTTATTCGTCATGCCAAGTGGTAGTTTTTCTATCGTTTTAGTTTTTTTAGCAAAAGTATGGTAGTATTTTGTTTTACTTTGTTTACTCAATGTAATTTCTTTTGAGATCGTTTTATGAGTAGTATGTACAAGTAACTAAAACACAGACGTACATGCTATGAGAAAGAAATATTCGGCTTAATGCCCCGCAACGCGGGCGGGCAAAACCTAGTTAATTATCATTAGTTGTATCCTTTTCTAGAAGAAAGAGATAAAAGAAACAACTTTGATCTGTATTGAATATAATTTTTTAAATGCATGTTTTAAATGGTGGTATTATATAAATCGTCAATTTGAAAGGTTGTGCATTTTACTTAAACGTGTCACCAAAAGGACCACTACTCATTACACCCGCTAACCTATTTTCTAGGGAAGATTTATTGAGAAGAAATTTTTATTCGAGAAGAAATTTAAGTCGTATTCTAAGGAAGATTTATTTGAGAATAAATTTTTAATCAATTAGTCTTTGATTTGTTTTAGGATGTAAGTTTGTATTCTAGGGGAGGTTTATTTGAGAATAAATTTTTATTAAGGCTATCCGTAGTCATAAAGCCCCTTGTGGGGCGTTATGCGACACGTGTCGTGCCAAGTCACACGGGGGCTTTATGGGGCGTTATATCACTAGAGCCCGTAGTCATAAAGCCCATACCCATCATTACCTAATTCTTAATTTTCAATTTCATTAAATATTATAAAAACCCTTAATAATTTTTTATTGGTCAACACTTCAAAAGCACACCCCATACCGCCGCGAAATTAATCGCGCCACTCCCCATTTCTCATTGATAGCGCCCAAGGTTTTGGTGTAGCCGGCGTTTTGGCGGCGTCATGAAGGGGGAAAGCGCCCCACTACGTATGCTCTAAGAAGAAAAATAACAAATGGTACAATAATAAAATATTAAATAGTGTTTTACTTATCTCATTTATTATCATCCTCCACACAAATTGATTAGTCATAAAGATTATCATCCTCCATACAATTTTTTTTTTTGCCTACACTAATCCAAAGTCATCCTACACATTTCAAATTATTCCTACACATATTGAAAATTATCTTAAACAACTCGTAATTTATCATATACATCTCGTAGGTTATCCTACACTCTAAGTTATTTTATTTTATATTTTTGAAAAAATGTATATTTTGAAGATAAATTTTAATGTAATTAGCTATTAAAAAGGAAGATTAAAAATTAATGATTTATGTAGGTTTACCAATGTAACCTTATAGTAAAACTAAATACTTATATTAAATAAAGTAAAATAAAACATACTTATATTGAATTTTTTTCTTAATAAATCCTCTCATTTAAACACTACAATGTGTTTTAATTACCTTATATATAGAGAGAACTTGAACATATTAATTAATTATCATTAATTGTATCATTTTCTAGAAGAAAGAGATAAAAGAAACAACTTTGATCAACTGTATTGTACTGAATATAATTTCTTAAATGAATGTTTTGAGTGGTGGTATTATAGGAATGACCAATTTGAAAGGTTGTGCATTTTACCTAAACGTGTCACCAAATGGACCACTACTCATTACACCCGCTAACCCATTTTCTAGAGAATGTTTATTTGAGAAGAAATTTTTATTTGAGAAGAAATTTAAGTCTGTATTCCAAGGAATGTTTATTTGAGAAGAATTTTTTAATCAATTAGTCTTTGATTTGTTTTAGGATGTAAGTCTGTATTCTAGGGAAGGTTTATTTGAGAATAATTTTTTATTAAGAAGAAAAAGAACAAATGGTACAATAATAAAATATTAAATAGTTTTTTATTTATCTCATTTATTATCATCTTTGATTAATTGATTAGTCATAAAGATTATCATTCTCCACACAAATCTTTTTTGCCTACACACATCAAAAGTTATCCTACAGATTTCAAATTATTTCTACACATATTGAAATTTATCTTACACAACTCGTAATTTATCATATACACCTCGTATGTTATCCTACACTATAAGTTATTTTATTTTATATTTTTGAAAAAATGTATATATTGAAGATAAGTTATAAATTTTAATGTAATTAGCTATTAAAAAGGAAGACTAAAAATTAATGATCTATGTAGGTTACCAATGTACCCTTATAGTAAAATTAAATAATTATATTAAATAAAGTAAAATGAAACATATTTATAGATTGAATTTTTTTCTTTTTTTCCCTAAAAAATATTCTCATTTAAACTCTACAATGTATTTTAATTGCCTTATAATATATACAGAGAACTTGAATATATTAACTAATTATCATTAATTGTATCCTTCTCTAGAAGAAAGAGATAAAAGAAACAACTTTCTGAAAATAATTTCTTAAATTTGTTGCAGGTGGTTCATACTAATAGTGGCAGACTTTACAGCATATTTTGTTGTTATAGGGGTATGATAGTTCTTGCTCGTTTGACATTTGTACTTAAGAGTTTATTGTACAACAATCAGTTAAATTAATTATGTTTATTTCTACCCATTACCTTGAGGTCTAGTATTATTGTGTCTCTCCTCTATCACGGATGATTTAAATTTTATAACTTGCATGTATAGGTGTATTTTGTTGTAGATTATTGTAACACAAAATAGTATACATTTTTACGCATAGTCACATAGATTATTTCCTAATACAGAATTTAAGTGTCAGCAGAACACTTCATTGGCTTAAACCAGTGGTTTTAGCTCTGATACCACCTTCTGTCGCAACCCCCGACCCCTGCCCGGGAGCGGGTGCCGCCAGCCAGTCAGATGGTATCGGCGTTTATTAATTTGGCAGCGGAATACATCAGGACCGTACTTAGAAAATATTTTTATCAGAGTTAAACACCAACTTTTATAATAATAAATGGGATAAAACTCATGTTTCCATTACAATACACTTTATAGGGATAAACCCTAGTTTATTGAAAATAAAACTCCTTTTTATTTAGGTAACTTTTATAGCCACTTTTCCAAGCCTTCAGTGGTCTCCAGCTGACTTCTTTGGCTTTCACATTTTGTTACCTGAAACGCGTTTTAAAAATATTTTATCAGCAAGAAATACTGGCGAGTGCATCCCAGTTTAATCAAAACTGTTTTATACTTACAGTATTGAGGGCATCTGCAATTACATTTGTTTATGTCTACTCAATTACTCATTCAGTACTGTCAACACCTGACTTGTGGGTCATATTACTCATTGGCTACCGATTTGTCCAATGGTAACGTCTTCACATTTTGTATGCAAAACCCCAACATACCGGCAGTAATTGTAGAATCACAAATACTCAATTACTGTTAATTGTTTATTTCAAACATTTGAGATTTTGGTAAAGCATTTTGACTCATGAAGTAATTTACAAAAAGGTGGCAAAAAGCAGATGTACTCACATTATTTACTTAGGTAAAACTAAAGCTTCCTGGTGAATCTCCTGGCTATTATCTATTAAAATTAAACAATGCACAAGTGTTAGTAAAATAACCCAAATCATATTAACCGTACAACTCGAGACAGAACTCCAATGACTGAGTCAGGCAGAGCCTTGACATGCATTACGGAGTCCTAGATCAATCGGGCGTAACACGAGACATAACTCCAACGACTGAGTCAGGCAGAGCCTTGACATGCGTTACGGAGCCCTAGATCGATCGTGTAGGGTAACAATTAGGGTTATAATACTTACAACGAGGCAGAGCTTTGCTTTATATAGGTATAATATCCCGAGTATAACAGCTAACTGTAACACCCGTCTAATTTAACATGGATTTAATATATTTATTCATACCATATTATATGAAAATGTCTAAGTTGTGACATAATATTCCATAAGTAGGGTTCAAAAGTAACAACATTTAGTCGACTACCGACTAAATCAAAACATTCAAAGTTGTTTACAATTCACAAACGTAGTCTATTAAGGATTTAAAACATTGCGGAAGCTTCAAAAGTAGTGTTCGGTTCTTCGTCAATTGCTTGATCGCCATCCGTAAGTTCACCTACATCACCTAATGTCAAAACAACATCAAAGGTTAATTTTGACAATAATAAAACACGTATAATCGAAATCTAGCATCAAAACAATTGAAAACAATTAAAATTCTCGAATCAGGGTCGCTCGCGCCCCGCGAGAGATGTTATGCGGGCCGCGAGAACTCCTCGCGTGTCGCGGCGTGTTTCAGGTACCCTTCCGCGTGGCACGGGGGGTCATGTTTTCCAGCAGGTTATGTTTATTGAGCTGCATTTTTTGCCAGCTCCGGAAAACTCAGATTTTAACTTCAGATGTGCATATCTTTTGACTCGTAAGTCCGTTTTAGGTGATTCTTGTTCCTATGCGTCTGTAAATTCAATACCAACGTAACTACAATACTTTCGATATAAAAAGTTTGATTTCCGGACCGAAGAAATAAAAGTCGTTTATGTGCTAATCGACCTATTCTAACTTTACTTACTTAATTACCGTTTAACTATCAAGCCTATGGCGTCTTATGCCCATCATCCGGGGTTTAACATCCCTTGCATTACCTTACCCAAATTCCATGGTTTAATGCTTTTGTGATCTACATCGCCAATGCTATTAGTTAAGACACTATCACTACAATTGACACACTTATTCGACCCGTTGGCTCATCTTGTGGAAAAATCCTCCACTATGATGACTACCAAATGGTTCTCTCTTAAAGCTACTCTATTGATTCCAATAACGATCATGATTACTAAAATCAACATAACTATTAATCAACAACGCGACTATGCATAATTTAACAACAATTCATTGAATGTAACGGGTCAAGTTACATACCTTAGTGTACGCCTTTCAACCGCAAATCACCACCGGCTTGTCCACTCGACGTTCCGGTATCCTTTTCTATAGAGTTCAATTTATGACATGTTTAGAACTCTCTTTAAACCTTATATCGCATAATACACCGAAACATCATAATTATGCGTTTGAACTTTAAATTTCAATTTTAAGCCTTCTTTGAGGCATTTTCACAAACACTTTAAGGGCAGATTTTTACATGATTATATGACAAGTTTCTAGCTTATCACTTAGCCCTAATTTCACATCAATCAACATTTTACATGATTGTTAGCTTCTACATTTCTGAAATCACTTCAAAATTGTCAAATTACACTAGGACAACACTCAATTTTCCTAGTGTTCATCAATTTACACATAACCCACTAATCACCTACAATGGTGTTCATAGTTTCCACTAAAATTTCACATGATTTCAACTTGTGTTTGTCTAGGGTTTGTCCCTAGACACTATAGTTGTTCCTAAATCATCATAACACACACATGCAACCATAATTTCAGATTTTCCCAATTTCATGAGAATTTCAAGTTGAGAGTTTTCATCAAATTTTACATACCTTGTAATCCTCTTGTGATGAGGATCAATAATCTATGCTTTAATTTCGATTTCAACTTGGATTGAGTCTTCAATTTGCAAGTTTAGTGAAGTTTTAGGGTTTTGGAGAGTGGGGATCGCCCCTGACCTTCTTCTGTGCGACCAGACACCTTCAAATGGGTGTTTGGTTTTGATTTTTATTAAAATTAACAATATAATTTCAATTCTTACAACTTTGGCCCTTCCACTTTGTTCAACTTATAGTTTAGTTGCTTTTAACCCTATTATAAGCTATTTCTAGACTTGTAACTAACTAGGTTAAAATTCCTAGTTAGTAAATTCTCATTTATTATACTTTATAATTCTAATATAAAGTTTTATATTTTTCGGGGTGTTACACTAACAGAAAGTAGAGAGAGAATTCAGAAAATGAACGATGAGAAATGAAATCAAAACCTCAATTTATAGGCCTGACGAGGGGTTTCTCGCGCCCCGCGAGAGATATAGGGCTGGCCTTCGCGGCCCGCGAGAGACTGCGTGTCATTTATAGCTTTGGCCAGTCAGCGTGTAGGGTCGTTGAGTCATCAGACACGTGGCGCAATGCCTTGTCCGGCAATCCAAGGTCCTCGCGCCCCGCAACAGACTCCGGTGTCTGGGTCGCGGCCCGCGAGTGAAGGTATTTTTTTTGTTTTATTTGATTTTTATTAATATTAAAGTATTCTAGGCTTGTTATTTGCATACGAGGTATATAAGGAACGTTTTAGGGTCATGTTAAAGATTCTAGGAGGGTTGTTATATGCACCCAGCTTAGTTGCGCAAAGTATCCATTAATTAAGTTTCTTTCCTCCACCAACCACAATCTCTAACATAAAAAAGAAACATAAACCCACTTTGTTCAAAGCACATACCTACATTACTATGAAAAGGAAATAAAATATTTTTTCACCAACGTTAAAATTAGCATGGTTCCATTTGAAGCACATCTTGTAGCATAATATACTATCTTTTTAAAATATTTGAAATATTTAAAGTAAGGGTGTTGATGGTCAAGCCGCTGGTCTAGACGTAAAACTTGGGCCAAACAACCCAAACCAGTAATAACAGTTTTGTGAAAATAAGATACAAAAGATACTGCTATTGTAAAAAGAAGTGATTCATATCCACCCAATCAAAATCCAAAGCAACATAATAAACTTATAAACATATATGCACCTTCTTGATGATATCATAAACATCATCTGCAATCGGGGAGCCTTCTTCCCAGATCTCTAAGCAAAACTGTTTAAATAATTGGTACTTAATATATCTACCATCCGACACTCTATCCCTTAGAAAGGTTCTTGCATGTGAAGTCGATAATATCAATTGTTTAATTTAGGCCTTACTACTCTGGCTTCCGTTCTAAAACCCATCCTCAATTACATTATATATCTTTGTATGGTTAACACTATGAACTGCAAAAAAGGTCAAAATAGTTAGATATGATAAAATGTTGTTTTGGTAGACGGAAACAAATGGATAACTAAATAGGAAAATTCATGTGCAAAATCTCGATAAAGTCCACTAAATGAAGTGAAAGGGTTAATTAGTACCAGGTAGTGTCTTCGGTTACTTATAATCTAGCATTGAAGTGGGTTTTCTTTACTTAACTATTTCGTCAATAGCGACAACAGATGGATTTTTCCAACACATACAAAAATCTACCTGGATAGAAATTAGCTACATTTTTTTCAAATATACCAACAAAATTTACCAAACTATATAGAATTCCTACACATGAACATTAGCCTACACAAACTATTAAGATGAGATGGAATACATCTAACATTGTCCTACACAGACTATTTAGATGAGTTGGAGAAAAATAAAACACCAACAAAAAATTGGACGAACACAAATTCACCAAATCGCACAAATACACAAATCGAATTTTGTTCAAAACGGTTCATACACAGTAAGTAACCGATAGTTAAACAAAAGTACCTGGTACCTGACCTTAGGGTTACCTCTGATGTTATGAACCTATTACATCAGCCGAACGCGACGCCACGCCACGCCACACGCCAACAAAAGCAAACATAGATCTAATTGACAAAACAAAGCACCGATCACAATAGTCAGAGCAGCATCACATACTCGTTAGATGAGTATATATATACCAAACTAATTCACAAATCAAGCACAAATTCTAATACTTAAACGAAAAAATCGAACCTTATAAAGAACGCGACTGACAATCACCAGAGGCATTTCCGTAATTCCCAATCTCCCGTCGGCAACTCCTCCATCTCCTCCCTCCACGCCTCTGGCTGGCCATATTCCGGCATCTGTGACTCAGACTGGTCTTTTAGGCTTGGGAATCCACCAGAATGTCAAGCGAATCCAGAAGCCACAACCGTCACGGCCGCCGTCAACCACCACCATGGGTGGCCGGTCGAAGATGTGGCCGGTTTTTCCATCACCGCCGATCCTCTCTCTCGTCCATCGTTGCTCTCTCTCTCTCTTACTATGAAAGAAAATGGAAAATGGGAAGCGGAACCCTTAACCACCACCACCTTCTACCGTTTGCCGCGTCAAAACCACCCGACCATCATCACCGCCAATAGGGTGGCCAGCTGGAGACGACGGCTCTGCTCTCTCTCCACCTCTAATTTGTCTCTCTCTTACTCCCCTCTCTAAACCCTATTCAGTGTTCATACAACAAAAGAAAAGGTGATGGGAAGGGTGGAGACTATGTTTGGTATTAATTCTCTAAATTTCCCTTCGTTACTGTTCAATCACTTCAATTATTAATATGTACATAATTAATCTTTCATGACTTGGGTTTGTTTAACGAGTATTTGGTCCATCCTTCACAATACACAAAAGGCCCACATCTAATAAAAAATTATAATCAGTCAAAATATCTTTTTTTTTTTTTTGAAAAAGTTAAACTTCATTAAAACAAGTCTCCGACCCAAACGGACAAAAGACCAATACAAACCAATACCTCCAACCCAAACGGGCAAAGAGCCAAATTAAAACCGGTCAAAATATCTCAACCTCGATCAACCAAGAATTTGCTAAGTCAATTGTGGGCCCCACATAGCAATTGTGAAAATCCATAGGGTCGTATTGTAACAACCCTTGCCAAAATTATTATTTATTATTTTAATAATGCCCATTAGGAAACCCTAATTGAGACCCCCCAAGTGGTATGGCACGACCCGTAAATTTTAAAAACAGGCGAAACTAGGTTCAGGACCCCCTAAAACTCGGGGGGGGGGGGCGGGTATTCCCTAGTGGGTAATTATCCCTAAAAACAAACTAAAACTAAAAAATTCGTTTGATGTTGACTCACCAGGGCTATGTAGGATACGAGGCCACCCTAGCCTAAATGGGTGTGCCCCCTCGTGTCGCGCCAGGGTCCCTGGCAGCCGGCGCGACACGCGGGGGAGACCAAAATCCAGTATAAAATCCATGGGTTTGGCACTTGCATGGGGAATTTGTTACGATGAAAAAAATAGTTACGTACGTTGAGATATACGTTGTTTCATTCAAAAACACACACAATCCCGAACCTCTGCTGCGATAACACTGTAATAACTCGATCACTGCTACGATTCAATGTTCGATCGATTAAAACCGATCCGATGGATGTTTAAGTGCTGCCTGAATACGGGCTATACTTTGTCATTCGTCGTGAGGGTTTCGATGTCGTGAGTTATCGTAAATGTTGTATTAAGTTACTGACCTAGTTTCGTTTGCATTATTATTTTAACTAGGTTACCAGGCTAAATCAGTAGGCAGACTCTGTCCAATTAAACTTGCAAGGTGAGTCATTCTCTTTTTATCAAAATTGCTTTACAAACCCTAAATGTTTTCCAGTTATACTTTGTAGTGATTAAGTCTTTGCTAATCTTAAGTTACTGGCACTAAGTGGGGTATTGTGCACATTACTGCTGTTTTTATCACTTTAGGTGGACGAGCCTAATTAGTGATATACGTCGCTATTGGGTGACAAGACCCAATAGTGGTATGACCACAGTCATAGATCCGGTCGAGTGACAACTGAACCAGCTAATTATAAGATTGGGGCAAATGTGAAAACTCCTAATGCTGTAAATTGTAACAATGTGTCATTTTGTGCAAATTGAATGCCTCGCCAGTATTTCCCCGCTGACAAAATCTTTTTAAACATGTTTCCGGTGATTTACTGTGAACAAGGAAAAGTGTCGCGTAACACTATTAGCTTGAATGAAGTGGCTCAGTAAATAAATAAACATGTTTTTGTAATTAGGGGATTTCCTAGTGAAATTCCTTTATTGTATATTACGGGGTTTATCCCGAACTTGAAATAAAATAAATGGGTGTTTTCAGTTAAACGATCCTGTTAAAATTTCCGCTGCCAAATCAAACACCAATACCACGGGTTTTCTGTCCCGCGGCATCCGAACCGGGAAACTGGGTCGGGGGCCGTGACACGTATTATTGGCACACCTTGGCTTATTAAATCGACACCCTCAATACGCATCGTATAGGCCTATACGATGCATATTGAGTTGGTTAATTAATTCTGTGTCAGTCAAAGGCTGACACTGTCTGACGGGGTAAAAGTAATACGCATCGTATAGGCCTATACGATGCGTATTACTTTTTTTAGAAAGTACCATCAGCTTTCTGTCTCTGTTGAGTGACGTAAAGTGATTGACATAAGCCCTATACGCATCGTATAGGGCTATACGACTCGTATTGAATTCTGAATTTGAATTCTTCCTCCCCTATTTAAACGACGAAGAAGACGATATATATATCGTCTTCGTTATATATTCACATTCACTAACAAACATGTCTTGGTACAACTATGTTTTCGGTGAGCCGTCTGACGCAACACAAGCGCGTCTACTCCACGTAAGGTTCGGTGGTGACACTGGATAGTCCCCTTCAAGTCTGACGTGGATGAAATTACTATGATTAACAAATAACAGTGAAATGAACTGATGGGGGGCACGTGCGTGCTCTGGATCATATAAGGGAAATACAGTAGAACAACCTTGGATGTCTAATATGTGAACAATCACACCAAACCTATTGACAAGAAGGAGTGCTGCTTGAGGCATCTCCATCCAATGTTCCCTAGGTGCCATTCCAACCCCGGTAAAATCTATTCTCTGTACTTGTTGGTCGTAGTCCCTTGGTAATTCACTATCGAAGACGTACTTCCACATTTCTTTGTTCGGACCCGTCAGCTCTTCAAGTAGTTGGTTTCGAATATACCCAAAGTAGTCTTGTTCAAACTGTCACACCCTGGCTTTGAAGAAGCGTGGGTTTATTTTGGTGTGACTTCTTAATACCATAGCTTTATCACAACAAAGCTATATGAAAGTAAAACCATGATTATCATCCATTACTTCAAGTTTTAAAAGTAAAATACGACAACATTGTTTTAGAGTTGACACATGCAACGAGTTACAACCCAACAAAATAAAAACATTGTTCATACGACATAACCACCAACATGAAATAAACATAGTTTAAGACATGTGACTCGTCCAGGTAAAAGTCACAATCCCTAAACTTGGATGACACCATTCTTCTACGCAGCGTAACGACAGTGCATACTTTGCCAGATCCCTAATTCCCTGAAATACATGTAAGTTGAAAAATCAACATAAAGTTGAGCGAGTTCATGTGAAAGTGAGTATGTAAAACCTTTGTAAGTATAAAAATCCCTGGTATGTAGCAAATAAGGAAATAAAGAGATCACCAATGGTTTGCAAGGCCATTGATATGTGTGAAGTGCAGTAGGAAGACTCAAACCTAGCAGATTTTTGCGTCGGGTACCAAGTCACCCCGAGGTCCGTACTGTTGGGCCTGGGGCTGGGCTCGCTACACCCAGATAGATCTACCGCTAAAGACCCTCGGTCCTACTATGAGGATTAATGGCCTCCAGTTCCCGCCTACCCACTCACATGATCTAAGTAGTAACCCTCCTTACGCTAACCATACCATGTAAAAAGTATTCGTAATCATAGTAACATGTATTTCACCCCCGAAGTATAAAAACTGAAAACAGTTAAGAGAAAGGGGGGGGGGGGGACATGAACTCACAGAAGTGCGTCTCGAAATAGTCCGTGCCAAAGTAACCTGCTGCGTGACGACCTACACGTACTAACTTCTATTAGACGGACGACCGTGCCTTGGCTTAAGGTTTAACGTTTTTGGGAAATAGTTAGGCAACTATTTCGTATTTACACTTCTTAATTATTTAATAGTTGTATTCCTTCCCAAGGATGGGGGTTTTAATACATGTGCGTTTTTGTAATTCCAAAAATATATTATTAAGTCTCACTTAATAAAATATATTTTTATTCATTTGTCTAAAATATTCTATCTCCAAAATATACATACTTTTCTCAAAAATATTATATTTTATACCTTACAATTTCCAAAATAACACTTTTATCAAAATACACGTTTAAGAGTATTTTTCCAAAAATACGTAAGTTACATTTAGAGTTTGGGTTGTAATAATAATACTGGTGTAACTTAGACATTTATTTGTGATAGCGTTGGTATTATTTTGGAGTCGTTACTTTTTAGTGTATACGAGTTATATTATTTTTATTCTAAAAATAATATATAGTTCACAAAATAATCATAAAATCACACAAGTGTTTTATTATGAAATATATATTCTCAATATATATTTAACAAGTTTTATTTAAGAAAGTCCACCTCCGACACTTGGTAATTTTGTAATAAAAATCATGGCGAAGTTTGTTTCGAAAACAAGTAAAAAATATATTTATAAACACTTGTCACCAAAATATTCTAAGTGTTATTTTCTGGAAAAATTTCGCCAGAGTTTCCTCTGTAACTGGAGGTGGCCACGCTTACTAGCGTATCATTTTCTTTTCAAAATTCAATCAACAATTTTCCAATCATCAATAATCAATGTTCAATCGTCAAACTAGTCAAAATAAGCATAAATCGCAAACACACGAACTTGTAAGTTGTGTAAAAGTATGTAGTAACTTTCCAGTATTTTTAGTAGATCTTTCTATCTTTAAAAATAAAATCGGTTTCTTGAATACTTTATTTTCAAAGAACATGTAACTTTACAACTTCTTAGTAAAAAATTTCGAAAATACTTCTTTGTTAAAACCTTTTATCACCCAAGTGTTTACACACTTGTTTGTTTACAAAAATGCTTTTATTTCATGAAAGATCCGGCATTAAATAAGACTTGTATATTTTACTTGGTTCTTCGAAAATACCACTTGTAGATCTCTAGATCTACTAGTTTAAAACTCTATTTTACAAGAAAAAATTATTTTACACAAGTTCATGTTTATGTATGAATGGGTTCGTCATCTAGTAACTTTCCTACTTAACATAATGCTAGTTCATGTTCCATGAACATGATCTAGCGTGGTTAGATGACGATCCGTTCCACTACTAGCAACCAACATCATAAAATAATCACAACAAAACAAGATTCATGAGTTTTACACCATTATTAACTCTTTAACCATCTTGTTCATCATTCTTACAAGACTTTTAGTTTTGTTTTCGCATGTTCATGAATTTTATCCGTTAAACTTCTTATTAACCTCTTTAGACAAGATCAAGAGGGTGTTTAGAATCACTTACAACTAGCTCAAGGCTAGGGAAGAATCGAAGCGAAAACAAGGTGGTTAATAGCGATGTAGAGAGGTCCTTGAGATTCCGTAAGCACCGGGTCTCCTCGAATGATCTCTAGCACACTTGTATGTGTGTAAAATGTCTTGATCAAATTTGAATGATGGTGGGATGATGGTTCTGGTGTTCGGCCGAGAGTAGCCAAGGGAGAAAGAGAGAGTGAGTCTTGCTAAGTGTGTTGATGTGAGAGAAGGGTTATTCATGGGGTTTACTTATAATCTCAATTAGCTTAATGTCCATAGGGTAATATGCCATCTAGATATTTAACAACCACAATATAATAATCAAGAAATGTGAAGGTGTGTCCCCACATGGGGGAAATCCGATCGGTTGGGGGGGGGGGGTATTAAGGTTTGATTTCAACTAGATGGTTAGTGTCTAGTTATGTTAATTATGAGATTAAATTAAGTTACTAGTGTGTAGTGTTTTGTAACGGGTGTTAGGGTATTCGGGGACCCTAACTGGCTCAGAAAAGGAAAAACAGTGTCATAGACAATATTTTTATGTTCCGGGTAAAGTCCGGGTGTTCGGTTGGATATTAATCCGTTAGAGTGCTAAATAAGCATTTAAAGTGTCGTTAATATTTGTTTTAGTGACACAATGAATTCCTGACACTTTGGAAAGTGTCTAGTATTATTTTCCCATGTTTTTGCACTTTACTAGTTAGCTTAAATGCTGGATTTTGTATTAAAGTGCAGAATTTTGTACTTAAAGTACGTTTTAGGCACATCCGGTCACTCTAACTATCACCTAGCGACGCAGTTTAACAATCCTCACCTTCCTACACTCCCTACTGGTGTAGTAAACTATTCCCGGCTCATACTGGCCTCAGAGACAGTGTCTGTCTGATGTTGGCTATGTCAACATGTTTACTGGGTTATCCGTATAGTGTGCTACTGTGCTTTTGTGCATCAAGTTTGTCACTATAGTTCTGTGTAAATAATGGAGTGACAGCAATAAAGTATGATGCATGTACGTGTGTGTATCAGAATTTAAGTAGCAGTTTAATCACAGTTGTAAGCAAGCACAATAATTAAGCATTAATTAAATATTAATTAATTCGTACGGATACCTGGTTTGGTGAGGGTTGTTACATTCTCCCCCCGTTAAATAAATTTTGTCCCGAAATTTAGGCTCTGCTTCTAGTTGCAGGGGTCTTAGGAAATAAATGGGGGTATTTCTCTTTCATACGGTCCTCACGTTCCCACGTGAATTCAGGTCCATGCCTAGCATTCCAACGAACTTTGACGAGTTTGACACTGCTCCTGCGCGTTTTGTTAACTTTCCAAACCGTAACCTCGACGGGTTCTTCAGTGAAGTGGAGCGTGTCATCGATATGAACTTCATCAGCAGGAATGATCACTGTCTCCTGTGTTGGACTCTTTCTCAAATTTGATACATGGAATGTATCGTGAACACCATTGAGTTCAACAGGTAGGTCCAACTTGTAGGCAACAAGCCCAATCCTTTGCAGGATTCTGAAAGGGCCAATGTAACGCGGATTCAACTTCCCACGCTTTCCGAAGCGTGCCACACACTTCCAGGGTGAAACCTTCAATAAAAACCATATCCCCAACTTGAAATTCCAAAGGTTTCCGCTTGGGATCTGCATAGGCTTTCTGCCTGTCGCGAGCCGCCTCGATGCGCTTTCGAATTTACGCGATCTTGTCTGTTGTCTCTTGGACTATTTCGGGACCAACTAGTTGTCTATCACCTGCGTCAGCCCAGCATAGTGGTGATCGACACTTGTGTAGGATCGTGAAACGACCTAATGAGTCGATCAGAAGAGTGCTCAGACATAATCAGAGGCGGAATTCATTGATTCGGTCTTCATTTAGCTTGTATTCACTATTAAATGTCTCGTATATTAATCTCTGAACAATTTACAATATGGAGACACTTCGACAGCACCTCGGCGTCGGAAATCAGAATGTTACAAATGAAATCGTTTGAAGGGTATTTATAGGCAAAGCCCTTCCGTTTGAAGGTGACATGCCACCCTTCAAACGGTCACGCTTCAAACGGTCACGCTTCAAACGGTCACGCTTCAAACGGAATGGGCTCAATCACATCTAAAACCTACCCTATTTCTCGTATAACGTGCCCTGATCTATCAATTCTAGTATAAGACTCGATACAAGATGAAGTTGACAGACGTATGCACTAACAGACTCCCCCTCGGATGTTGACGAGTCTGAAGTATCGAGTCTTCTCATTCTTCTGTCTTTACCGGTCTTCGGGCTCTTTCAATATCTGAGACTCGAACTAAGATGAAGTCGACAGACAACTACACCAACAGACTCCCCCTTGAATGTTGACGGAATCTTCAGTGAGAGTCTTCATCATAACGACTCTTCAATCTTGATCGATCTCCTTTCTTTTTTAGCATGTACCAAGATCTTCTCTTTGGCTCTAACCTCGTCAGACTCCCCCTCTCATCATGATGGGATCACCGTCTGGAATTAGCTATCACCTAGAGATCAATCCCTGGTTTTATCTCTGATCAAGCTCATCTCCCGCATAATCTTCTCACAACACATAAGATTTTACTTAAATCAATAAGAAAAACTTTCTTTCTCAAAATAAATTTCTCAATTCAGCACACACACTCCCAAACCAGTTCATCATATTCAGCACTTGAAATTTTGAAAATCAGCTCTTCAACATCTGTTGTCGAAAATCTTTTTGTATTTTCAAAATTTATGCTAAAACATACTAAAATCTTTTTGGTTTTTGAAATAGGATGAAATACAGTAAAGAAATATTTACATACAATATTTTTGTGAGTTTGCGTAATAGGATCATATCAGTTTTTGAGACAAATCACTAGCACCATTAAGCTTTAACATTTTAAGCTCTAAACGATTCACATCGATTGACAATATATTTGTCCACTTAAACTCAATCTAAAAACTTTTGAAATGCTTACCGATACGTTAAGGTATATTAAGATAGCACTAAAATTCTTATGGACCCCATGATCTCAGCATATCCCCTCATCATGCAATACACTGACTCAAGTAATGCCTTTAAACTTTTATCAACTGTGATTGGTGCGAAAACAAAGCAGAATGTTTAAACATTAACAATCAGGTCGATACTTCCGTATACGCAGAGAAAGTCCAATGTTTAAACAAAATAAGAAAAATAAAACAAGTTGAAGTTGTTTAGGCTTTAACCACCAGGTCGATACTTCCGTATACGCAGAGGAGGTCCAAAGCTTAAACGAAACACCAAAGAAAATAAAGCAGAACGTTTAGGCAACAACATCCAGGTCGATACTCACGTATACGCAGAGGATGTCCGATGCTTAAACAAAATAAAGAAATAAAACAAGTTTAAATCTTTGCAAAATGAAATGCACAATCACAGCGACTTTTTAGCAAAGTTGTGAAAGTTCACAAACTTAACCAACTTTATGTCTTTCGACAATCAGCGATTACCGAGTAGGTACACAATCAAGAAGGACAAAACTAAGTACTATGCTTTCAATCATGTTTTCCACTAGAACTAGGCTTTTTCATTTATGTTTGTATCATTCTCGCAAATCTACTAGTCTAGCTGAGCCTAGCGTCACATCTTTAGTGAGATCGCTTATCACATTTTATCTCTCCATTTCTTTAGCATGCTGTGACAGTCCAACTGATCTACTATCATTTCCTCTTTTTCACAACAAAACTCATTTTACATTTTATCATGCTTTTGGCTTTTTCAAATTTTCTAATGTTTTTGGATTTTCTGAAATTATACTCCCCCTAAAATACAAATACATCTAAAGGAAATATGAAAACAAACTATACAAGCAAAATGACAACTGATATCGAATTGCTTCAATTCGCCATCCACTTGGCATAAACAATCAGAACTCCCCCTTACAACAAACTATTTTCCCATTGATTTCAAAACACTTAAGTTTGTTTTAATCAAATGGTTTTTCCGGAAAATAAGTTTTGTTGATTTTGTAAAACCATTGGTAGGTTAGGGGTTTGGTTCATCACATTGTTTTTTTTAACAACTTGTAGGAAATCAGATACAACTTAATGTCCCTGATTTACCACTTGTAAGATCAATTCAATCAAGCATTTTCAACCAAACATCATCTGTTGGTTGAATTCTCAAGGTGCCGATTCCTACTCCACACTTACCAACCTGGGAGTTCCGGCAATTCACACTTATACAAAAACAATTTTCATACACAATGAATGATGCCGATTCATGCTCCACGATTACCAACTTGGGAGCTCTGGCAAGTCATGTTGTTAATTTAAACCGATTCACCCAAGCCTGACGGTCCTTGGGTGATTTTGAATTCTTGTTTAAAAATGGTGGAAAATTTGCATAATCCATTGTTAGACCAGAATTCTCAACTTTTACCTCAACACATGGCTCCTCTGGCTTTACCACACCAGATTCATTGCCTGAACTTGGCTTGTCTGACTTTGAAGAGTCAGATTCATCACCAACATGTAGCTCCTTTGTTTCCAAAGAAACAAATTCATCACCAGCAACTTTCTCTTTCTTTACTCTCTTCTCTGTCCTCAGATTTGTATCTGATGAATTCGTTTTGCTTGATTTGTCATTCTTTGGCGAGCAAGACGATTTATCAGAAATTTTATCTGTTTTACCAGTTGTATCCGAGGACAAAATCCTTTCAAGATATTCTCTCGCTTTCTTTCTCTTCTTCCTCAGTCTGTCTTTCTGCCCCTGTGAAAGCTTCACTTTCGGTTTTAAAACTTTTTGTTCTTGAACTTTAGGTTCTTGAACTTTCTGTTCCTTGGGCTTTGCTTTGACATTGACTGGTTTCTTTGCCATTTTCTGAGATTCAGCCCTCGATCTTCCCTTTAATCTCATTGGGCAATCTCTGGCAATGTGTCCTCTGATTTGGCAGTTATAGCTTCTTCTCGTCTCATAACTCCAATTCTGGCAGTTAACAGCAATGTGTCCTTGATAACCGCATCTATAACACACTCTGTTATCATACCAATCACCATCTTCAGTCCAAACATTCAGATCATAGCACAATTTGGCTTGGTGATAATCCTTGCTCCTCTTGTATGCTGGATTTGGCTTTTGAGCACTGTGGTCAAACCTGCACCACTTATTACCAACAGTTTTTGAGTTTTGATTTTCCAATTTTTGTGGTTTTTTATCACGACTGGATGACTGAACTGATGAGATTTTATTTTCTTTTTGAACATTTTTCAGTTTTTTATCCTTTTGTTTTTGTTCCACATTCTTCTTTACAGGTTTTTGCGTTGAGCATTCACCTTTTTCAGTAGAATGTAAAACAGTTTCTTTAAACATTTTATTTAATTTCAAAAATATTTTTCTTTTTTCAATTTCATCATCAGTTTTCTCATCACAATCTTCAACTTTGACTTTGTCAAAGTTTGTGACATTATCACTTATTGGAACATAATTAATAGGTTTTGGACAGGGAATAGTTGAAGTATTCACAAACACCTTCAACTTTTCTTCCCATTCCTTGATTTTCTTTTGAGCACACTCTGCTTCCTTTTCAAGTCGAATAATCTTTTCAAGATGAGAATTGATTGCAATTTGTTTTTCAAGATTGTTTTTACCAAAAATAGTTTTCTCATCTTCCAAAATCTTTATTTGACTTTGAAATTCTTTTTCAGTTTTTACCTTTTCATTTTCAAAAAAAAATTATTTTCTTTTCAAAATCTCTTTCATTTTCTTTCAAATTTTGTTTTCTAATGTCAAACTGTTTAACCCACTTAACAGTTTGACATTTTCAGATTTCAATATCTCAAACTTTTCCTGCAAAACAAGAATCTGTTTATCATCAGATTGCTTCTCTTCCTTCATCCTTTTGACTTCCAATGTCAAACTTTCCGCATCCTTTAAGAGTTTGCCATTTTCAGCCTCAAGTTTATCACATTTAGAGCACACCGATTCAGAACCAGATTCTTCTTTCATTAAAACTTTCTCTTCCTCTATCTTGTATGTTCCTGCACAAAAAAATTTAACGAAATCAAGAGGATTCATATTCTTATCAATATAACAACCCCTCTTAATGTCATAGTTCATGACACTTTTTGCTGCAAGACACACACAAACTCTTTTGTCTATTTCAACAATTACATCCAAACTCATTTTATCTAAATTTCCTTTTATTTTATCCATCAATTCTCTCTTTTTCTTGTTATTTTCATAATCATATGCTTTGAGCTTTTTGATAAAATCTTTTGGATGTAATTTTGAGAACCCAGAAAATCCAGAATCTCTTTTAATTTTTTTTTAAAAATCATCCCATTCTGCAGGTAATGCATTTGCAAGCTTTGATGCTTGTTCAGCATCTGTCAACTTTATCTCATATATTTTCAATTTGTCCAGTAAATAGTTAAATCTGCTTTTCAACTCCTCAAATGTCTCATTCTTTTTACACAGAAAATTTCCAAGTCGCATAATCCAAATCCGTTTATCATATTGTTCATAACTGCTTGCTCTATACCAACCATATCCATCATTTAATCGTTCAATATGATCATTTTCTTTTTCATCAAATATTTTTGCCATATTTCAAACACAACCTGTTCAAACAAAATACCAAGTTCAAACTAGATCCACTTTCAAACGGAACCCTTTTCAAACAGAATGGTGCTTGTTCAAACGGACAGATCAGTTTCAAACGGACAGGTCAGTTTTCAAACAGACGTGTCAGTTTCAAACGGACAGGTCAGTTTCAAACGGACAGGTCAGTTTCAAACGGACATGTCAGTTTTCAAACGGACAGGTCAGTTTTCAAACGGACAGGTCAGTTTTTCAAACGGACATGTCAGTTTTCAAACAGACAGGTCAGTTTTTCAAACGGACAGGCAAGCCTCGTTCAAACGGTCACCAATTTTCAGTCCATTTTTACCAGTTTTACTTCGAGTTTTGATATGATATTCTCAAGGGGTTTTTAAAACACAATTACGCACACATTGTGAAAGTTTTAGCCGATTTTAACCGTGAAAAGTATCAATTTTGTGAAAGAAGGTGTAGAAAATCAGAATTTGCTAGTGAAAACGAGCTAAACGATAAGAACTCTTCCTCCTGAGCTCTGATACCACTTGTAGGATCGTGAAACGACCAAATGAGTCGATCAGAAGAGTGCTCAGACAGAATCAGAGGCGGAATTCATTGATTCGGTCTTCATTTAGCTTGTATTCACTATTAAATGTCTCGTATATTAATCTCTGAACAATTTACAATCTGGAGACACTTCGACAGCACCTCGGCGTCGGAAATCAGAATGTTACAAATGAAATCGTTTGAAGGGTATTTATAGGCCAAGCCCTTCCGTTTGAAGGTGACATGCCACCCTTCAAGTGGTCACGCTTCAAACGGTCACGCTTCAAACGGTCACGCTTCAAACGGAATGGGCTCAATCACATCTAAAACCTACCCTATTTCTCGTATAACGTGCCCTGATCTATCAATTCTAGTATAAGACTCGATACAAGACGAAGTTGACAGACGTATGCACTAACAACTTGCGTCCGTAAAGAGCTTCAAATGGCGCGGCTCCAATACTGGTGTGGTAGCTGTTGTTGTACGAAAACTCGACCAAAGGTAAATGTTTATCCCAGCTACCCCCAAGATCCATTACACATGCTCTCAGCATATCCTCCAAAGTCTGTATAGTTCGTTCACTTTGGCCGTCAGTTTGCGGATGAAATGCAGTGCTCAGATTCAACTGCGAGCCAAAAGCTTCCTGGAAGGATTGCCAAATCCTTGATATAAAGCGTCTATCTCTATCAGAGATAATCGAGAGAGGCACTCCATGACGTGCAACGATCTCTCGCATGTATATTTCCGCAAGTTTACTCGTGTTGTCCTTTTCTTTGATTGATAAGAAATGTGTGGACTTTGTTAGGCGGTCTACTATCACCCAAATCATATCATGGCCTCTGGGTGTCTTTGGTAGCTTTGTTATGAAATCCATTGAGATTTGTTCCCATTTCCACTTGGGAATTTCAGGTTGCTGCAGGAGTCCTGAAGGCTTCTGGTATTCAGCTTTCACCTTGGCGCACGTTAAACACTTGCTAACATAAACAACAACATCGCCTTTCATCCTAGGCCACCAATAATAGTCCTTAAGATCTTGGTACATCTTATCCGCTCCTGGGTGGATAGAGTACCGTGATTTGTGGGCTTCATAAAAAATAACTTTTCTCAAACCACCAAACAGAGGAACCCAAATCCTTTTCAAGAAGCATAGCGTTCCTTCCTCGTTTGGCACTAATTGCTTCTCCATCCCACGGAGATATTCCCCTTTAATATTCGTTTCTTTCAGAGCCTCTTTCTGCGCGGCACGAATGCGCAGGGAAAGATCTGTCTGGACAATCATCTCCAAAGCCCTAACCTTTATGGGCTTGATCCTTTCTTTTCGACTTAGGGCATCAGCGACCGCATTCTCTTTCCCTGGATGATACTTGATCTCGCAGTCGTAATTGTTCAGTAATTCGACCCAACGTCTTTGTCTCATATTCAATTCTTTCTGGTCGAATATGTGCTGCAGACTCTTATGATCCGTAAAGATTGTACACTTTGTACCATACAAATAATGTCTCCAGATTTTCAGCGCAAATACCACTGCGCCTAGCTCCAAATCATGCGTGGTATAGTTCTTTTCATGAACTTTCAATTGGCGTGAAGCGTAAGCTATAACTTTCTGGCGTTGCATTAACACGCAACCCAATCCTTGACGTGAGGCGTCACAGTATACCACGAAATCATCAGTCCCTTCTGGTAGCCCTAAGATCGGCGCATCACAAAGCTTGTTCTTCAACAACTGAAACGCTTCTTCTTGCTTGATTCCCCAATCAAACTTTTTATCCTTCTGTGTGAGGAAGGTCAATGGTTGAGCGATCTTTGAAAAATCCTCAATAAATCTTCGATAGTAGCCAGCCAAACCTAAGAACTAGCGAATCTCGGTCGGCATTTTTGGAGTCTCCCAGCTCTTTATCGCCTCGATCTTTGTGGGATCAACATGGATTCCATTTTCATTAACCACGTGTCCAAGAAACTGGACTTTGCGTAGCCAAAACTCGCACTTTGAGAATTTGGCATACAACTTTTCCTTTTTCAGCAATTCCAAAATAGCTCTTAGATGCTGTTCGTGTTCATTCTTCGTCTTTGAATAGATCAAGATATCGTCTATGAACACAATCACAAACTTGTCCAAGTACGGCTTACAAACTCTATTCATCAAATCCATAAAAACAGCTGGCGCGTTTGTCAACCCAAACGGCATCACCAGAAACTCGTAGTGTCCATAGCGAGTTCTGAAAGCGATTCTAGGAATACTTTCCTCTTGTATTCTCAGCTGATGGTAACCAGATCGCAAATCGATCTTCGAGTAGTAGCTTGAACCTTGCAGTTGATCGAATAGATCATCGATTCTCGGCAAAGGGTATCTGTTCTTGATAGTTAACTTGTTCAACTCCCGGTAGTCAATGCACATACGGAAACTACCGTCTTTCTTTTTAACAAACAGAACCGGAGCTCCCCAAGGTGAGAAGCTTGGTCTGATGAATCCTTTATCCAATAGCTCCTGGAGTTGTGTCGACAACTCCTGCATCTCTGACGGCGCAAGTCTATAGGGTGCCTTGGCTACAGGCGCGCCACCTGGAACCAAGTCAATGTGGAATTCGACTTGCCTTTGAGGCGGTAACCCTGGCAAGTCTTCTGGAAAGACCTCTGGATATTCCTTGACGACTGGAATCTCATCAATCTTTGGTTCAACAACTTTCTTATCCACGATGTGTGCTAAGAATGCAACACATCCCTTCCGTAAACACTTTTTAGCTTTTAGGCAGCTAATAATTCTCAGCGGCGTCTCATGCTTCTCTCCGTGCACTATGATTGTTTCTTCATCCGTCAATGGGATGCGGATGGTCTTCTCATGGCAAACAATCTCGGAATTGTTACTTGATAGCCAATCCATTCCCACTACCACATCAAAGCTTCCCAACTCGACAGGTAGTAAGTCTAGCATAAACTCGTGCCTTCCTAGTTCAATCACACATCCTCGGACAACTTCACCGGTCTCAACTAATTTCCTATTTGCTAATTCGATGGAGTATGGAACATCTAGCTTACTAGGCGTCAACCCAAGTATTTTCTTAAATTCTAATGACACGAAACTATAATCCGCACCAGTATCAAACAAAACGGATGCAAATCTTTGGTTTATAACGTTAGGATCCTGGCGCGCTTCCCTCGCCTCCATGTTAAACACTCTTCCGCGGGCTTGAATCAATCCTGGGCAGTCCCTCTTAAAATGCCCAATCTCACCACAGTTAAAACAACCCAATCTTTGACCATTACCTCCTCCGTTCCCCGCTTGATTGTTGTTTTGATTTCGATTCGCGTCCCCAGCTTGATTTGCATTGTTCCCTCGATTTCCATTACCTCCATTATTCCCTGGTACACGATTTCCATTGCCACCTCGATTATTGTTCTGATTACCAAAACCTCCTTGGCCTCCCCGACCTGCACTAGCCCAGCAGTTATCCTTCAGGTGGCCAACTTTTCCACAAGCTTCACATACTTTTGGCCCACATCGGCCAGAATGATAACGCTGGCAGGCGTTACACTTGGGATGCGTACCCATATATCCTTTTCCTTTCTTCCCAGCACCGGTTGCAGCTTGGACCGGTGTGCTTGATTCTCCTTTCTTGCCAACATTGCTAGTTCCCTGCTTGAAGTTCGAGAATTTCCTCTTATTCTCACCAGACGACTCTACGTGAGTCTCTTTCTTCTTTGGCTCAACATTCGAAAATTTGTTCAGGCGGATGGCTTCCTCAGTAAGAGACACGCTCAGATCGATAGCCTCTATGATTGTTGCAGGCTTGGAAGTAGTGACCATACTCATGATCTGTGGAGCTAAACCCCAGATAAAGCGCTCGATTCACTTGAATTCTGGTGTAACCATATAAGGTACCACATGCGACAGGTCGTGGAATCTCTGAACATATTCCGCGATTTTGGGACCGTCCATCCTCAAATGCCAAAACTCAGTCTCCAACCTTTGTATCTCAGCACGAGAACAATACTTCCTTCGCATCAATTCTTTTAACTCAGCCCAGCTCAACGCGTAAGCAGCGGCTTCACCAAGAGTGTGCACTTGTAAGTTCCACCAGGACAGGGCTCCGTCCAAAAATAGCCCAGAAATGTAAGTCACTTGTTGGTCTGGAGCGCACTTGCTCATTCGGAGAACAGACTCCGTCTTTTCGGCCCATCTTACAAAAGCAACAGCACCTCCGGTGCTGTCAAAGTTCATAGGCTTGCAGTCTAGAAACTGCTTGTAAGTGCACCCATGTGGTGGATTGTTATTGCCGTTATTGTTCGAATTGCTTCCGCTGGTTCCTCCTTGTGAGGCTGCATACTGTGCAATGGCGGCAGCATTGATTCCTTGAAGTTCTGCCTCGTTGGCAGGCATACGCGTCTCGCGCCTTAGTGGCATCTTCTAAAAGATGGTTCACGTTGGTCAGGTCATAGTAAGTAAAGTGTACGTATATATTCAACAATATCAACACATAACATCTCATGTTATAAATAAATCAACCGCATAACATCTCATGTTATAGAACATAAACAATCAACCAACATCACATATAATGAGAATACTTCGATTGCGCTGTCATAAATCAAGACCACAATGTAAGGTTTACAAGTACATAACTGTATCATACATCATCAGTGACTAAGGGCCACATCGCCCTAGTCCAAACTATCTAATCAGTGACAATAGCAACAAATATACAAATCATCAAAAGTCACAATCATCAAAATGTGGTCTCCAAAAGCTGTGTAGTCTGCACAATCGCGGTCGTCTCACCCAAAAGTCTACCTGTGTCGTACAAAAAGGCCTAAGCTGATGGTGGTGGAGGAGGGGGAAAACGAGAAAAGAGTAAACGTCGCATATGAAGCCAGTCCTCCTCCATAGCGCGATGAGAGCGCAATAAGTGTGCTATCTGCTGCTCGGGAGTCCAAAAACGAGCGGCAGAATCAGGTGAAAGTGGTCGAGGAGGGTGTGATACGGCAGGTGGGGTCTGGCACTGGCACGGGCACGGGAGTCGCTGAGCTCTCTCTAGCTCCTGTACTCGACGGGTCAGCGCCTCCTGCTGTATCATGAACGATGTGAGAACATCCTCCGTAGAATACCCCACGTGATATGGGTGATACGGATCCGTCGGTGGCATAACGGGGGGCGTGGTCCAGAGGAATGGCTCACTAGATGGAGCGAAGGATGGTACAGCAAATGGTGCAGCAGTGGGAACAACAGTGGGATGAACAATCTGAGGCACAAACTGGCCTCCTCCTGAAACAAAAGGTGTATGACCAAACGGATGACGTGACGAACCCTCCCCAGGACGGGGTGGAGGAATGTCCTGGAGGTAAGTGATCGGGAGATCTGTGCGGTGAGTATATGTGGTGTGCGGGGGAATCAAAGGAACATCAATGGGAGCTGAAATAGGGGCTGAAGCGGGGGCTACAGGTGGTGTAACTGGTATCACGAAGGGTGGGTAATCATCGTCATCATCTATCCACCCATTGCGGGTGTGCGCGTATCGTGGATCAATGTGGGTCGCGAAAGGTGCACGGTCGAACATCACCGACATAGGATCTGGAAGTGGTGCAACAACAAGATCCTCTAACAACAGCGGGGCATCAATATGAACATCAACAGCATGATCATCCACCAACTGTGGAACAACAACAGGATGATCATCAACAAGTATATCATCAACGAAAGGAGCAACAGCAGGTGCATTGGCATGAACAGGGTCATGCTCAAATGCCGGGTCAGGAGCGACAACTGGCTCAGGGGCCACAGCCGGCTCCGGATCAACAAACTCCATCTCAAAATCAGCTGGATCAGCAAACAAGGGATCGACAGGGGCTACAGGATCCTCCACGGGCTGGTCTAAGTGTATGAACTCAATGTCATGGTCTGGATCAAAACCAGGTGGAAAAACAGGATCATCCTCGATGTCGTGATCAAACTCAAAGTCTTGTGTAGGTGCAGCTGATGACGCCATATCAGGATCGGCGTCGTGTGAGTGGTGCTGCACTCCCTGTGTATGCAAAGATGCGGACGCCACAGACTCAAATGAGTCTGGGACAGGTAAATGAACGGGAGCCTCCTCTACAGGAGCGTTAGCAAGAAGTAGGATATCATCAGCAGCAATAGGGGCCTCGCCCTCAGGATCATCCTCAAGTGGGTCCTCCTCAAATAAATCGACATCATCGTCAGAAACATCAACAAGTGGCATATCAACAACCGGATAAGCAGCAAGGGGTATATGAGCAGGGATCACCACGAGTGGTAAATCCCCAGCGAGATGGCCATCAGCAGGCTCGGCTACGACGTCAGGCAGCGCAAAGGGCTGAAAGTTGTCATCATCTGTGCTGGTAGTATCGGAAGTGTACACCTCGTGCTCCGATGAGACTATGTCATCTGATACTATCGCCATAGGGTCCAGAGTATCGGAAACTCCAGTGTCTGATGAAGAAGGCATGATGTTTGTAACACAAACACACATACGTACAAATAATCAATCATATAATCATATAAACATGTTAGTCACCAATAAGCAATCAAGTAATTCTCCTTGTCCCACTAGTCTAACCTCCCAGCCTCTCAGACTGAACTTCCTAGTCCCACTAGATTAACCTCCCAGCCTCTCAGACTGAACCTCCTTGTCCCACTAGATTAACCTCCCAGCCTTTCAGACTGAACCTCCTAGTCCCACTAGACTATCCTCCCAGCCTCCCAGACTGAACCCTCTAGTCCCACTAGACTACTCCCTTAGTCTCTCAGACTGAGCCATAACCGTTAAAAATATTTTGCACTCTGGATCTGGACGTAGTGTATGCAACGTAAAAATGTTTTCGTGAGAGCCCTAGTGATCATAGTCTAGACTCGAGAAGGAATCCTAGTTCGCTATGTTCAAAGCTCTGATACCAAGCTGTCACACCCTGGCTTTGCGGAAGCGTGGGTTTATTTTGGTGTGACTTTTTAATATCATAGCTTTATCACAACAAAGCTATATGAAAGTAAAACCATGATGATCATCCATTACTTCAAGTTTTAAAAGTAAAATACGACAACATTGTTTTAGAGTTGACACATGCAACGAGTTACAACCCAACAAAATAAAAACATTGTTCATACGACATAACCACCAACATGAAATAAACATAGTTTAAGACTTGTGACTCGTCCAGGTAAAAGTCACAATCCCTAAACTTGGATGACACCATTCTTCTACGCAGCGTAATGACAGTGCATACTTTGCCAGATCCCTAATTCCCTGAAATACATGTAAGTTGAAAAATCAACATAAAGTTGAGCGAGTTCATGTGAAAGTGAGTATGTAAAACCTTTGTAAGTATAAAAATCCCTGGTATGTAGCAAATAAGGAAATAAAGAGATCACCAATGGTTTACAAGGCCATTGATATGTGTGAAGTGCAGTAGGAAGACTCAAACCTAGCAGATTTTTGCGTCGGGTACCAAGTCACCCCGAGGTCCGTACTGTTGGGCCTGGGGCTGGGCTCGCTACACCCAGATAGATCTACCGCTAAAGACCCTCGGTCCTACTATGAGGATTAATGGCCTCCAGTTCCCGCCTACCCACTCACATGATCTAAGTAGTAACCCTCCTTACGCTAACCATACCATGTAAAAAGTATTCGTAATCATAGTAACATGTATTTCACCCCCGAAGTATAAAAACTGAAAACAGTTAAGAGAAAGGGGGGACATGAACTCACAGAAGTGCATCTCGAAATAGTCCGTCCCAAAGTAACCTGCTGCGTGACGACCTTCACGTACTAACTTCTATTAGACGGACGGTCGTGCCTTGGCTTAAGGTTTAACGTTTTTGGGAAATAGTTAGGCAACTATTTCGTATTTACACTTCTTAATTATTTAATAGTTGTATTCCTTCCCAAGGATGGGGGTTTTAATACATGTGCGTTTTTATAATTTCAAAAATATAATATTAAGTCTCACTTAATAAAATATATTTTTATTCATTTGTCTAAAATATTCTATCTCCAAAATATACATACTTTTCTCAAAAATATTATATTTTATACCTTACAATTTCCAAAATAACACTTTTATCAAAATACACGTTTAAGAGTATTTTTCCAAAAATACGTAAGTTACATTTAGAGTTCGGGTGGTAATAATAATACCGGTGTAACTTAGACATTTATTTGTGATAGCGTTGGTATTATTTTGGAGTCGTTACTTTTTAGTGTATACGAGTTATATTATTTTTATTCTAAAAATAATATATAGTTCACAAAATAATCAAAAAATCACACAAGTGTTTTATTATGAAATATATATTCTCAATATATATTTAACAAGTTTTATTTAAGAAAGTCCACCTCCGACACTTGGTAATTTTGTAATAAAAATCATGGCGAAGTTTGTTTGGAAAACAAGTCAAAAATATATTTATAAACACTTGTCACCAAAATATTCTAAGTGTTATTTTCTGGAAAAATTTCGCCAGAGTTTCCTCTGTAACTGGAGGTGGCCACGCTTACTAGCGTATCATTTTCTTTTCAAAATTCAATCAACAATTTTCCAATCATCAATAATCAATGTTCAATCGTCAAACTAGTCAAAATAAGCATAAATCGCAAACACATGAACTTGTAAGTTGTGTAAAAGTATGTAGTAACTTTCCAGTATTTTTAGTAGATCTTTCTATCTTTAAAAATAAAATCGGTTTCTTGAATACTTTATTTTCAAAGAACATGTAACTTTACAACTTCTTAGTAAAAAATTACGAAAATACTTCTTTGTTAAAACCTTTTGTCACACAAGTGTTTACACACTTGTTTGTTTACAAAAATGCTTTTATTTCATGAAAGATCCGGCTTTAAATAAGACTTGTATATTTTACTTGGTTCTTCGAAAATACCACTTGTAGATCTCTAGATCTACTAGTTTAAAACTCTATTTTACAAGAAAAAATTATTTTACACAAGTTCATGTTTATGTATGAAAGGGTTCGTCATCGAGTAACTTTCCTACTTAACATAATGCTAGTTCATGTTCCATGAACATGATCTAGCGTGGTTAGATGACGATCCGTTCCACTACTAGCAACCAACATCATAAAATAATCACAACAAAACAAGATTCATGAGTTTTACACCATTATTAACTCTTTAACCATCTTGTTCATCATTCTTACAAGACTTTTAGTTTTGTTTTCGCATGTTCATGAATTTTATCCGTTAAACTTCTTATTAACCACTTTAGACAAGATCAAGAGGGTGTTTAGAATCACTTACAACTAGCTCAAGGCTAGGGAAGAATCGAAGCGAAAACAAGGTGGTTAATAGCGATGTAGAGAGGTCCTTGAGATTCCGTAAGCACCGGGTCTCCTCGAATGAACTCTAGCACACTTGTATGTATGTAAAATGTCTTGATCAAATTTGAATGATGGTGGGATGATGGTTGTGGTGTTCGGCCGAGAGTAGCCAAGGGAGAAAGAGAGAGTGAGTCTTGCTAAGTGTGTTGATGTGAGAGAAGGGTTATTCATGGGGTTTACTTATAATCTCAATTAGCTTAATGTGCATAGGGTAATATGTCATCTAGATATTTAACAACCACAATATAATAATCAAGAAATGTGAAGGTGTGTCCCCACATGGGGGAAATCCGATCGGTTGGGGGGGGGGGGGGTATTAAGGTTTGATTTCAACTAGATGGTTAGTGTCTAGTTATGTTAATTATGAGATTAAATTAAGTTACTAGTGTGTAGTGTTTTAAAACGAGTGTTAGGGTATTCGGGGACCCTAACTGGCGCAGAAAAGGAAAAACAGTGTCATAGACAATATTTTTATGTTCCGGGTAAAGTCCGGTTGTTCGGTTGGATATTAATCCGTTAGAGTGCTAAATCAGCATTTAAAGTGTTGTTAATATTTGTTTTAGTGACACAATGAATTCCTGACACTTTGAAAAGTGTCTAGTATTATTTTCCCATGTTTTTGCACTTTACTAGTTAGCTTAAATGCTGGATTTTGTATTAAAGTGCAGAATTTTGTACTTAAAGTACGTTTTAGGCACATCCGGTCACTCTAACTATCACCTAGCGACGCAGTTTAACAATCCTCACCTTCCTACACTCCCTACTGGTGTAGTAAACTATTCCCGGCTCATATTGGCCTCAGAGACAGTGTCTGTCTGATGCTGGCTATGTCAGCATGTTTACTGGGTTATCCGTATAGTGTGCTACTGTGCTTTTGTGCATCAAGTTTCTCACTATAGTTCTGTGTAAATAATGGAGTGACAGCAATAAAGTATGATGCATGTATGTGTATGTATCAGAATTCAAGTAGCAGTTTAATCACAGTTGTAAGCAAGCACAGTAATTAAGCATTAATTAAATATTAATTAATTCGTACGGATACCTGGTTTGGTGAGGGTTGTCACACAAACCCTAAACCCACAGCCGCCGCCCGAAACCCACAATGTCCATCCGGCCTGACATCTTTTATTCTTGAAATGTAGGGGTGGAACACTTTTGGAATTTGTTTTTTGTATCTGTGTGCATATTCAAGCATTCCCTCATCAGCGATTAACGAAAAGCCATTATCCTTGCCAGGCTCTTCTTCATGTGAAGATGTTGAACGACCGCGTCGATTAACGACCTTTGAGACTTTAGAGACATTGCAGACGTAGACGATATTAGGGAATCTTGCGACGGTACATAAGAGCTATGTCGAGGAGGGTCACACCTACTTTGTTGTCTAGGAGTCCCAAATGAGCTATAATACAATAATTAACGATATAAAAATAATAGAGATGTGATATGATACGACACGATACGCTATAATACGATACTTAACGATAAAAAATAATAAAGATTTTAAAACTTATTAAAATAAAAATAACCAATAATAAACACCAATAACAAACTCAAAACACCAAATCCCAATACAACACAAAAAATAAACTTCAAAAATTCAGGGTGTCAATACGCATCGTATAGGCCTTTACGATACGTATGATGCCAGTCGCCAGACAACACCTGCACCTGTCAGTTTGTAATGTTTTTTAACTTTTTCAATACACATCGTATAGACCTATACAATGCGTATTGAAAATCCAGGATGTGCGGATAGATAATGAGGTGTGGGAATAGATTTCCCCAAATCCATATTTGAATGTTTTGTGGTGACATCAGGGAATTAATTCAACTTTTAATATTAATGTGCACTATTAGTCCCTCAAAATTCCATACTTGTCATGATGAATTTTCCAGTTTTATTTATTGCAACTCAGGTCCTTCTAGTAAAACATACACTAAAATAATCGTTCGTTGATCCGTTTAAGCTCGTTTCGATTCCTTTTTCACACCGGGACCTGTAACAAAATAAAATAGTAAAACATACAATAAAACTAATAAAACTGACTCTAATTAGTTACTAAACTATACAAAATACATAGGATAAAAATGTGTAATTTACAACACATCAATTCATCAAATATCCCTACACTTACTCTTTTTTCGTCTCTAAAAAACTCTGCAAATGGATTAGAACTAGAAGACTTAGGGCATGTTTGGCTAAGCCTTTTGAAACAACTTATTGACTTATTGACTTTTTGAAAAATCATAAGCTGCAAAATGAAGTTTGACAATGAGAATGTATGTGAGGGGAAAAAAGTCAATAAGTCACTCCATACTAGCTTTTCTAAAAAGCCAGTAAGTCAATAAATTGTTTCAAAAAGCTTAGCCAAACATACCCTTAGATTTCGCATTTCAAATCAATGAAAAATCATTATAAAATTATTTTTTATTGATATGTGAGCAGTACGTCTTGATGTTTTCAAGGTGATGACCCATTTTCAAGTAGCAAAGAAATTTGGTGACCTTTTGGTCTTTTGTTGACTTATTTTCATAATCATCATGATGTTAAATTTTCCTCATGAAAATTCAATGCACGTCTACTACTGATCCTATTATATATTCATCGTCTAATTAACAAAAACTGTGAAGGCTGGGCAACACTTCTCCACACACTTTACGTGCAAAAATGGTGGCGGCAGCATCTATTGGAGTCTCAGTGAAGACGTTGTTTATCGTATTGTATTGTGTGATGGCAGCTGCGTTTGTTTACTTGTTCATGTTCGGTGACTTAATTTCTTGTTTTGACATACATTCCAGGTAACTTACATACCAGATCTTGTGTTCTCTTGATATTAACTAAAGGTACATACACATAAATAAATGGTTCTTATTATTAAAAAGTTAAAAGTTGCCAAACTTTTCTTAGTTTTGAGGCGTATATACATATTATTAGTTCTTAATCTTTTTTCATTTCAAAAGAAAATATATTGGATATAATTGTTTGATTAACATCCATATCTATTTTTTTTTTTTTTTTGCATACTGTTACCTATACTTTCTCTTTGAATAAATAAATTCACAAAGACATTTACTTTTGTTATCAAAAGCTTATTGTAAATGTCGTATCCATCTACAAGACCATCTCTTAACCCAAAAGTAAAACAATATGTAATTAATTATTCTCTTTTTCCAAATAGGACCATCCCTTCCCCTAACATCCACATAAGCTCCACCTCATCACCTTTCTTTCATCCCCATCAAGAGGGAGGGGGAGCGGGGCGAGGGTGTACCTCTTCCCCTTTCCCCTCCAGCCAATCATCATCAAGGATTTCAAACAAACAAGCTTGGGGAATTCTCACCGATTGCCCCGAAATATGATTGAGGGGGTGGTGTTTCCTTTGGGGGAAGGTGCCACATGGGCTCTCCGATTCTCTTTCCCTTCCCACACCCTATAGCCTTACTCGGCGCAATGCGTCGCTTTGGATACAACTAGTTGACATTTAGTTTTCTAATAATAACTAGATGAGTACAATTTCCTTTTTTCTTTTGAACGACCAACAAAGTTCGACCACCAGGTAAATCCAATGGCAAAAGGTCACTCACATCCGCGATTGTAGACGGCGCTAGTGACCTGTCCCGCCACCATTTCAGAGGAAACCCACCGCCCGAAGATTCACTGTAATAAAACCTTCAACCCAGAGCATTTTACTCCAGGCGAGACTCAAACCCATGACCTTCACTTTAAAATGGAGTTAATTACGTTTTTCGTCCCTATGGTTTGTCAAAAATCACTATTACAGTCCATTAGTTTAAAAATTGCGATTTCAGTCCTTATGGTTTCACTTTCATAACTATTACAATCCACCTCCGTTAACCTCATCTATTTATGCTGTTAAATACATGTGAAAAGACCATAATGCCCTCGTCAATACAAAAATAATATATAAAATTCTAAAAATAATAAACAATTGGTGGGTCCCACTTCACAAAGTTACAAGACTTCATCCTTCTCACACCCTATGTTTTTCCGGTCATCTTCTTCGTCTCCGGTGAACTTTTCATTTCCGGAAAAATTTTCAATTTTTTCTTTCAGTTTCACTTTGTTTCCCGTCATCTTCTTCGTCTCCGGTGACTCTTTCGCCCGAGTTATGAACCATTTGCCAAACCTTAACCGCACCGCTCTGATGACCGAAGACATACCAGTTGGTTTCCAACCAATCAGAAAAGGTACAAGTGGTAACCGACACGATGAAATCGGACGGAAGTTGTGAAGTGTTGAAAACCGATAAATAGTCACCGTTTATGCTCCAAACCGCTAGCATAATCCCAGTAGCTATCACGATTTCACCCGTTAATTCGTTCATATAAATAGCCGAAACCGGAGACGCGAACACAGGAAGCTGTCTGATGAAACCCAATGAGCTAAGATCCCATAACACGACGGTGCAGTCATCTGAACCGCTAATAATGACCATGTACGGCTGACAAATATGAAGACACGTGATTGTACCCGAGTGAGCAGAAAGAGCTTTTTCCAATTGTAAGGTTCGCGGTGCACGGGACACTGGAGCTACCAACCCGCCAAACACAGACCAAACCGGAGAAAATTTTGCCGAAAATGAAGAGCTCGCCGGAGAAGATGACCGGAGAAGAGCTCTCCGGGGAAGATGACCGGAGACGAAGAAGATGACCGGAGAAGGATGAAGTCCTGTAACTTTGTGAAGTGGGACCCACCAATTGTTTATTATTTTTAGAATTTTATATATTATTTTTTTATTGACAAGGGCATTATGGTCTTTTCAAATGTATTTAACAGAATAAATGGATGAGGTTAACGGAGGTGGATTGTAATAGTTACAAAAGTGAAACCACAGGGACTGAAATCGCAATTTTTAAACTAATGGATTGAAATAGTGATTTTTGACAAACCACAGAGACGAAAAACGTAATTAACTCCTTTAAAATGCTATAGGGCAAGGTCATTATTGACTACACGCGTAAGGTCTAAGAGCATTCTCATCCAATCCATCAAATTATACATACATTTCACTAAAAAACAACTCCTATATCAATATATTTTCACTAAAAACAAATACTTTTTCTCTCTCATTTTCAATTAAATAATATTATCATTACATTTTTATCTCTCCTTCACTCACAACCACTTTCAATATATATTAAAAAAATTATACTGGGTGAACAGTGTCCCCCTAAATATATAGATGAACAGTAACATTTTCTCTCTCCTCCACTCACAACCATTTTTTATACCCTTTATAATATAAAAACTACCCCTCACATATTTTGATGGTTTGGATGAGAATGCTCTAATTTGACTGGATCTGGACTTACTCACTGTTCCGTTATTATGCTTTTAACTAGTTGTGTCAAGACTCAGAGCATTCACATCCAATCCACTAAAAATATACATACATTCCACTAAAAAACAACTCCTATATCAATATATTTCCACTAAAAACAAATACTTTTTCTCTCTTCTTTTCAATATATATTACATTTTTCTCTCTCCTTCACTCACAACCACTTTCAATATATATTAAAAAATTATAGTGGGTGAACAGTGTCCCCCCAAATATACGGATGAACAGTAATATTTTCTCTCTCCTCCACTCACAACCACTTTTTATACTCTTTACATTTTAAAAACCCCACACTCACAATATGATGCCTTGGATGTGAATGCTCTCACAAATCCACTTTTTCAATATTTATGATTTTTTTTATGAAATTAATATTATTCACATATACGTTTCTATAATCTAATAATTAGTCTATGATTTGTTTTAGGATGTAAGGATGTATTTCAGCAGGGAATTTCATTTAAGAAAAAAATTTAATTAAGAAGAAAAAGAACAAATGGTATAATAGTAAAATATTAAAAAGTTTTTTTTACTTATCTCATTTATTATCATATTTGATTAATTGATTAGTCATAAAGACTATCGTCTTCCACATTAATTATTTTTGGCTATACACATCAAAAGTTATCCTACACATTTTAAATTATTCCTACACGTATTGAAATTTATCATACGCAACTCGTAATTTATCATATACACCTCGTAGGTTATCCTACACTCTAAGTTATTTTATTTTTTTGAAAAATGTATATTTTGAAGATAAGTTACAAATTTTAATGTAGTTAGCTATTAAAAATGAAGACTACAAATTAATGATCTATGTAGCTTTTCCAATGTATCTTTATAGTAACATTAAATACTTATATTAAATAAAGTAAAATGAAACATACTTATTGGTTGATTTTTTTTTAATCTTCTCATTTGAACTCTACACTGTATTTTAATTGTCTTATATATAGAGAGAACTTGAATATATTAACTAATTATCGTTAATGGTATCCTTTTATCTAGAAGAAACAACTTTATCAACTGTACTGAATATAATTTCTTAAATTTGTTGCAGGTGGTTCATACTAATAGTGGCAGACTTCACAGCATATGTTGTTGTTATAGGGGTATGATAGTTCTTGCTCGTTTGCCATTTGCACTTAAGAGTTTATTGTACAACAATCAGTTCAATTAATTATGTTTATTTAACCAATTACCTTGAGGTCTAGTATTATTGTGTCTCTCCTCTATCACGGATGATTTAAATTTTATAACTTGTAGGTGTATTTAGTTGTAGATTATTGTTCAACAATCTGTTTTATTAACTATGTTTAATTTCACTCATCAAAAACTTTTAAGTATAAAAGCATCTTTAATTATGTTTATTTCCATATCACTTTAAATTGCTGAAGAATTTTTTTTTGTTAAAGTTAAAAAACTATGTAACAGGTGTGTAACCCTAGCTAGACACAATTTTTTTTACATATGTAACAAATAAGTTTATTTAAAACAATCCACTCCACAATTTATTTTTTTGCTCAAAATACTTAAAAAAATATGTATATTACATGCTCTATTTTTATTATAAAAAAATTTGTTTGTTACATAGGGTTTGAATCGGTTTTTTTTTTTTTCACAAAAGTGGGTTTCAATTCTAGTACTCTCATATATATATATATATATATATATATATATATATATATATATATATATATATATATATATATATATATATATATATATATATATATATATATATATATATTAAGTCATCTATTATTGGTGCTAATTATAAAAGTTGAATAATTATATACTTATATATGTCATTTTGTATCGTTATTCTTTAGGCATGGGTTGCCTATAAGGAATCAAGTTGGATTATTGCAATTGTTTTAATGGTCACCATGTATTTTATAGGAGGGTAATCTTCTATCTGTTTAATAGCTTTATGTTATTATTCTAGAATCATGTTTTCATTTCACTCATATTAATTATATTCAACTTTTCTGACCATATATATATAGCCTCGTTAGCCTTGGATACATCCTTACACAGTTCTACAAGCTGTCACACGAAGAATCCGTGAAAGATCCATTATATTTTGTGTTAACCAGACGTCAAAAAATGTAAGAAATGACCAAAGATACTGGATTTACCTTTTCAACACTCTATCATGCTCTTAAAATCCATTTATATTTAGGAGTGTAAAATTTTTACATTTTAAATGACAATGTTTTGCTATGATAGTATGATGTCTTATTTTTGCATGTGTGGCAGTTGCCCTTTGGTCAACTTTTTTAAGTTTTTTTTTTTTGTCTTTTAGTAAGTTTTTGTTTATTTTAGCCTTTTACTCATAATCAACATTTAATATTAACACTTAGAACCATTCAATACTAACAAAACAAGTTGGATGAATAGTGACATGCTGTTGCATGGCAGTTGCCCTGTGGTCAACTTTTTTAAGTTATTTATTTATTTTTTTTTTTTTTGTCTTTTAGTAAGTTTTTGTTTATTTTAACCTTTTACTCATCAACATTTAGTATTGACACTTACAACCTTTTAATTTTCTGAGTTTTTTACATAAATAAGTGGGTTAGAAACAAAAAGAGTGCTTTTAGGCGATCAAGAAATTTTGTTGCAAATGTAGGTAGATCGCTGTTTGGATGAGCGATCTTCTACACCACCTCTGACATAAATCAGAAAAAAGCTGATCATCTTACAAGGTTGCTGTTTGGGATAGTAATCTTCATAGAAGTCGCTGAATGGGATAGAAATCTTTACAAGGTTGCTGTATCATCCCACCAACTCATAGAAGATTGCTGTTTCATCCCAACACCTTATAAAAGATTGTTGTTTCATCCAACCAACTCATAGAAGATCGCTATTTCATCCCAACGCCTTATAGAAGATCGCTGTTTCATCCCGACAGCTTATAAAAGGTCGCTGTTTCATCCCACAATGTATCAAAGATATATATAGATATATATTTGTGTTTTTTAAATAAACTTTAAATTTAATACATTAATTTGTGTAAAAAAAATAAAAATTAAAAGTTTTCGGGTTGAACGAGTCGTGTTCGGGTCAACCTACGAATATTCGGGTCGGGTTCGGGTTCATTGGTATGACACAATTTTCGGGTTCGGGTAGGGTTCGTATAAAATTTTCGGGTTCGGGTTGAACCCGCCAACCCGCAAACACAATCCGTTTAGCACCCCTAGTGCAAACAGCAACCTTTTCCTACATTGCACACCAAAACAGCGACCTTTTCGGGTTCGTTCACGGGTTAGACCGGCCGCGAGTCACGGGTTTTAGTTCGGTCATCGGGTTGCGGATAAGGAAGCTAATGAACCAGGGGTAGATTGGTCGTTTAGTACCTTATGTTTACGTAACTGTAACTGGTAGAAGATTTGGTCAAGGATTTGACCGAGTTTCATGCTTATGAACGTGGGTTTATTATGCATGTGCTTTTTTATTAGTTTTGTTATTATAAATAGGATAGTTAGTGTTTATTTATGGATGTACCCTTTCTTTAATAATCAAAACAAAAGCCTTCTTCTTCATATATTCTCTGCAAATTATCTTTCACTACATACACTATATACATACGTGAGTGTTAGTGTGTGTGGAGTGGGGCCTGTAACCAACATTTCCTACATTGCACTCCAAAACGGCGATTTTTCATATCAAACAACGACCTTCTTAAAGATTGCATGTCCAAACAGCGACCTTTTTGAAGAAATCTTTTTCAAACAGCGACCTTTCTTAACATTGCAGTCCCATTCAGCGACCTTGTTGAAGAATGGTGTTTCAAACAGCAACCTTCTAGCCTCTTGCAGCTTTTCCAGATTTATGTCAGAAGGAGAGTTGAAGATCGCTGAACCAAACAGCGATCTACCTATATTTGAAACAAAAATCCTGGATCACCTAAAAGCACTCTTTTTATTTCTAAACCACTTATTTCTGCAAAATTTTCCAATTTTCTAAAAACTTTATAATCATTTTTTACGTACTTATATTTATGTATGTGTCAGTATAAATTTAAGTTGATTACGTTTCTTTGAAAATGGGTAGACTCAGATATAATATATTTTTTGTTTTTGAACGTTTTCGGTTGATCTACGTTTTTGCATAAATTTTATTTTACAACAAGTCGAGTCAAATATAATATGTTTTCATTAGACTTTATAAATTCGACTTACTTTACGTGTCCACGCCCCCACAACGCACGGTACCAATTTTAACTTAAAAAACATAAATTTTTATTTATTTTTTTGTATGTGTCGATATAGGTTCAGGTTGGTGTTCGACGTAAATTTCTTTCACAAATAAGTCGGGCCATATATAATACGTTTACGTGCTTATTTTTATGTACATCTTCAGTTTATCTACGTTTTGACGTAACTTTTGTTTAGAAATTAACAATTCAAATCTTTACTGTACAAATCCGAGTTACTTTACATTTGAACCCGTCGCATCGCACGGGGAAAAATACTAGTTTATAACATCTAACTTTGATTTAAACATTTGGTATAGGGATGTTAGTGGAGGACCTTCTGTTGTAGCTACAAGAGTGATCTTTATACTATTAAGTTGCTTGGAGATTGGAGCTCTAATTTATACGCTTATTGTTGAGTTATCACCATCGTATCCCAAATATTTCACATCGTAAATATTCTTTCCTTTTTAGAAAGTAAAACAGAATATATCTTAACATTATGTTGGCATTAATAGAGAGAATAATTGGCAGGTGCTTCATAACAACTGAAACTGACATGTATATTCACATTGTTATTTTTTCGGTATGTCTTCCTTCACTAATCCAAGTTTTTTTCATAAAGCATTGCTATACCCACCCACTAGTACTGACAAATATAACTCGGTTTATATTATCAACATGGGTCTAAATGTCTAATAATGTAACAAACCCTAGGTTTATATTATCAACATGGGTCTAAATGTCTAATTCAAATTTTTTAATAAAAAGTTAACCCAATAAAACTTAATTATAAAATAAAGAAATAGCTGAAAAGTCCAAAACTTTACAGAAAGAATGCTAATTATAACAAAGGGGAGGGATCATGAGAACAATTGTACCATAAACAATAAACATAATTAGTACATAAGACAATCTGCACTCACTAATATACCAGTGTTTGAGATAAATCTTTTTTTGTTAAGCATAAACATCTACGTTCTACGTACAAGTATTATATATTAACAAATAACGATAATATATATACATTCTTTTTTGTAAAGTACAAGTGTGTCATTAAAACTAAAGATTTCATCTAGCGCTGTTTGTTCTCAAAACTAGACAATATAATTTCTTTGGGCACCAAGTTCGGTAATAGAGGTCCGTTGGTTAGTAAAAATGGCCTTTGTTACATTTAAATCATATTAAGATGTAAGTACGTATATAGGCTACATTTTGTAAATCCTTAACAATCTTGTACTCTTGGTTGGTTTGTCAGATATGGATAGTATACAAGGAATCAAGTTGGACAAGTGCTTTCTTCTGGATTGTTTTACTTGTATCCTTTACAGGGTAAGCAGCAAAAGTAACCATTGGTTTTTATTTATGTCAAACACATAACCATAAAATAGATTACTACATATCTACAAAATGAGTTATCATCTTTTCCTGCAACTTTATTGCAGTATTACACTATGTGCATACATACTGCGGCAACTGTTCCAACTCTCACCTCAGCAACCTGCTTCCCTAATAATATTCAACAACAAGAACAGGCAAGTATATTAATGTACGCAATTAATTTTCATATACATATATACAGCGGCGGAACTAGCCCAAAAATTTAGGGGTATCCCAATTTTTTATTTTTTAGACCAGGGATATCCTTTGTATAACGGAGAGACGAAGTTGAGAGGTATTTTTACACTACGAAAACGAAGTTAAGGGGTATTTTTACACTACGGGGACGGGGCTGAGGGGTAGCCCTTGCTACCCCTAATAAAATTGTAAGTCCGCCACTGCATATATATATAAGGTTCAAAGGGGTCGTTGATTAGTTGACTTCTATATCAGTGAGTTAATCATACGTATTGACCAATGTAAGTTATATATATAGCCACCAACAAACATGTGTTGTTGCTAACACATGCATCTTAGGGAAGCAATTTGTTGTGTAACAACTTTATAGGTATAGCCAGATTTTTTATAAAGTTGCTAAAGGACCAGGCTGCCGAAGAACAAACAAAGCCGATTTGAAGACTAACCCTCTCATGACTTTCTTTTATTAATATAACACGACACACACACACACACGTAGAACATTACATTAACCCACCATTTATATTAAACTTATACTAATCCTTACACAAGTCAAACTCAATTAAATAAACAAAATCAAACTAACCTGATAAACAGAAACAAGTAAACCTATTTAATTAAACTTCCTGGTGCCTAGAATCCTTGGTGAACACAATGATAATCAACAAAATCATAAACTAGAACTTGTATTTCTGTTTCTGAATGAATAATGATTGTGAATGTATACAAGTGAGAATCCTAATCCTATTTATAGTTGAAGTGGTTCCTCTTGGTGAAGAGTCGTGTCTCTTCCTGAACCGATGTGTGGTTGTTTTGCTGCCAAGTCCAATCGTCGTGAAGTTTTGGATTGTTGCTAGAAGTCCTGATCAATATAGGTAGGTTATAGAGTTTCCATCTTGCCGCTTCTAGTCCTTATACAATCTAACTAATCTAAATGCAATACAAACCTAACTAATAACTAATTACATAACTAACCTACATGAACTAAGGAATTATAATCTAATATTCCCCTCTAACTTCTTAATCTATGCCTTACACGTATTCATGTTTCGGCATGTTCATTCTTCAAGGGAATGAAGTCTTAATCTTCCTTTGAATCTTCTTTACTTGCACCTTGATCTTTCTCCGTGTCTTGATTGCCATCATGTGCTTCAACATCTTTATCGCGAACTTGTTGTAGAAGATCCTTGTTTTTAAACTTTGGTTTTCTACCTGTCACTTGCGTGACTTCTTGATCTGATTCTTCAACAATTGCAACATGAACTTTGTCTTCAACGTGAGCAAATTCTTTCATGTCTTCATAAGTTTGAACATCATCTTTAAGTTGATTGCCATCTCACTACGCCAAAATAGGGCTACGGCCACACTTTTAGCAAAACCGCCCTGCCACACATTTGAAAAAATATGTGGCGAAAGGTCCTTTATAACATTTTAAAACACTTTTAGCCACACATTTTATTATTAATGTGACCATTGCACAATAGTTCAAAACCTTTAGCCACATTTATCCAAAAAAATGTGACATTGACTTGCCACAACTCTAAAAGTGTGACGAAATGTGACCTACCGCCACAATATTTGTTTGATTTTCTAATTCATGTGACAGTAACGCATCTTTTTGAAACCTTTAGTCACACTTTCAATAAAAAAATGTGACAATCACTAGCCATATTAGAAAAATGTGACTAAATGTTACTAACCGATACAATAGGCTTTTAATAATGTGGCTAAAAAATTATTAAATATAGCCACTTATAAGTTATTGTGACTAAGAAACATTTTTTATTAGTCACTCATAATATTTTATGTGTAACTAATTAAAAGTTTTGAAAAAAAACGTGACTAAAATTGGTCTATTGCCACACTTTAAGTAATTTAAAGTGACCATCCATTTTCACTCTTTTATCTCCTCCATTTCTTCCATCCCCACCAAGCAAAAACCATAATCCCCAATTACCATTTTCACCCAAAATTCCCATCAGTTGGAGGTCGTTTCGAGGTGTCGGAATGGTGGTAATACGGTTGTTGATGTTTCTTATGGTGGTGATAGTTTGAATTTGTGCTCTCAGAGAGTGGGAGGTCGATCTGTGTCTAGGTGGAATGATGGTGATGGTTTTCCGGGTAAAGTTACCCCATTCCACCGCTGCTGCTCTAGTCAACGGTCTCATGGTACACTATCTCATCTCTTAAATTCAATTTCATCTTCAATAGTTTCTAATTTCTCATGAATTTTACCTGTTTTTCGTGAATTTGTTTGCTCGATCTGTAACCGACACAGTCCAGCTATGGCGCGAGGTACAATTTAATCGTTTTTTCACTTTTTCGCTACGAGCTGGGTATCGAATCTGTTCGAATTTTGTAAGATTTTTTCTGTACGGTTGTGCAGTGAGTATACATTTGCTGCCATGGATAATCTGGACCATTGTACGAAGTATTTGAACCAGACGCTAGTCACATTTGGATTCCCGGCTTCTCTGGATTTGTTTGCAACTAATCCGGTTTGAGAATTTTGAGTTTGTGTTATGATTTTGACATTTTGTTGTTTTATTTTGTGTTTATTTTTTGTTTATGGGTTATGTTTAGGTTTCGGTTGCGCGAACTTGCAATTGCATATACTCGTTGTTGCAGCAGAGGCATCGCGATATTGAGTTTCGAGAGTCGACTAATGATAAGAGGCAACGGTGAGGTTTTTGTTGTTAGAAGTAGTTTAGTTTACTTGAGGCATTTGGTTAGTTAAGTATCTCACCGCTTCTGCACATTCGGTACCGGTACCCGGTACCAAATGAAGTTCATCGTGACGTACAATCCTCAAAAAGCACTAAACCTAAACCTTTTTTTTAGTTTTTTTTTTTTAAATTTTTTTGATTTTTTTAAATTTTTTTTGATTTTTTTGATTTTTTTTAAAATTTTTCTAATTTCTCATGAATTTTACCTGTTTTTTGTGAATTTGTTTGCTCGATATGTAACCGACACAGTCCAGCTATGGCGCGTTTTCGCTAACGCGTTCACGCGGTGGTCCGAATGGACGCCGATAACATTTACCGAAAGCATTAACTACTTCACCACTGATATGAAAATCGGATTCTACGCCGGAGAACACGGCGATAGTGAGGAGTTTGACGGTGTGTTGGGGACGTTAGCTCACGCGTTTGCACCGCCTAGACTCCGGCAATAACTTTGATTGTTAGAAATTTGACCCGACCGACCACGAAAATTTTAACGATTGGTTGTGAAAGTTTTAATTATCGAAAAAAAGTGAACCCATAGGAAAAAAATCCTGGATCCGCCACTGTTCTGATCCGTAATAATTTTGCGGATCGAATCTGCAAATCTTTTCTTAATGAACCTGATCTGTAATCTGCGCAAACGAATCTTGCAGCGAACTGCAGCGAACCAACTTTTTTATTCTGCGCAACTTAAAATCTGTGCATGAATCTCGATTCTGCGGACAAATAACAATTCTGCAGTGATAACAGATCTGATAACAGTTCTGCGCGGCTGATAACAGATCTGATAACAATTCTGCAGTGATAACAGTTCTGCGCGGCTTCTGTGCGGCTGATAACAGATCTGATAACAATTCTGCAGTGAAGTTCATCTTTTAGGCTCATCTTTTATAGCAGTTTGTACCATCTTTGCCCAACAGTTGGGATCAACGGGCCAGAGCTCGTGTAACAAAAATTAGTTTCATGGGCTTGACCCGTCTAGAACTTTAGGCTGTCTTTTAAACTAGCTTGTACAACTAGTGTTTAACAGCTCATGATACAAAAGGTTAGAATGATGAGTTTGACCAGTTTATAATTTTAGGCTCATCTTTTACGAGCAGTTTGTATTATCTTTGCCCAACACCTGGGATCAAAGGGACAGAGCCCAGGAAACAAAATGTTAGAATTGTGGGTTTGACCCGTATAGAATTATTTTGACCCGTATAGAATTATTTTGACTAATTAGTTTGTACGTCTTCCGTTCGAACTAAAAATGACCCGCTATAAACAAAACAAGCTCTGAACGTAGCCAAATTAGTCTACTTGCTACCTCAACCCATTGACTAATAAAGTCCAAGTGAAATGGGAGATGGGAGGTTGGGTAACAGTAAAAACATCTGGTTCTTTAATGTGGGTCAAATCTCTTTTCTTGGATTTCATAAATAATTTGTTGGACTTTTCAAGAAAAATGAGAATCAACGTAAAATTAGAAATAGAGATTGTGCAGTTTGAAAGATGGATGGTACTGAAAGTAATTAGTTTAATATCATTAACACGGCCGGCCCTAGGGGTGGGCGAGCCGCACCCCCGGCTGAGGCCCGTTTTCTCCGAGGGCCAAAAATGTTTTACTTTTTTTTGTATAACCAAGCATTAAGTGAACTGTTACATAAATTTTAAGTGATCGTTTAAAACAAAGTAATTGAGTGTTCCAATAGGTTGGTCTTTGAGTTTAGCTATTAAATCATAAGGTCCCGTGTTCAAGTCTGTCTTCTGTAGGTTTTTTTTTTTTTTGTTTGTTAAACGTTGTCTAAGTGCATTGTGAATAAATGTTCTAATATTACTTTCCTTAAAGTTTTTAGTACACATAAATATGGGAGAAAAATGCTCGGATAGTCCCTGTGGTTTCGCCTTTTTCACCTATAGTCCCTATCTTTCTAAAACTACTTGAATAGTCCCCAAGTTTTCGATTTTTGTTCTCGGATAGTCCCTGGGTCTAACTTCAGTTACTTTTCTCTGTTAAGTGGGTGTTGAAATGACCAAAATGCCCTTTCCTTAAAAGGCCAAACCATAGGGACTATCCGGGCATCTTCTTATTTTTATTTATAAAATCCTTCAAATGAAGTTCTGTTTCCACTAATATACTTTGAATCAGCAAATGAACAGATTTAAACAAATATACTGATTTCAACGACTGAATTTTTCTGCAGCGGATGTTCTGCAAATGTGCAGTTATCAGCGGATGTAACAGATTCTGCTGATGAAGTTTGAGTCTGCAAACTAACCAGCGAATGAAATTATCAGCGAATAACAAACAAATTTCAGTGACTGAATCAGATCTGATGCTGAACCAGATCAGTTAATGATGTGATGTGATTCCTGGTACGTGATAATTTTCAAATCTGCGCGAAGATACTTGTATGTTGATCCATTAATCTGAATTACACAAAACTTCCTTGATCCGTTGGAATGGATCCTGAGTCAATCCGTTACAAACCTACTGATCCGTGAAACGTTGCTTTGCCGAAAATTAGAGAATGAACTAGAAACAATCCAATAGCAACTATTTCTGCGAATATCAATGAACAGATTCCGCAAACTCTGCACAATTACGGACAAACGATTCAGCGGACAACGTAAATTCTGCAGTGGCCGTACACCAAATAAACGACACCAAACTGTACACCAAATAAACTCCAAACTGATTCGGGTCTGCAGCGAATTATCAGCGAATAAACTGTTTCAAACTTCTGAATATTGCAGCGGATGGATATATTTCCCACGGATGAACAGTAATATGTTTTCTCATTCTGTATGTTTCTATTTTCCTTTTTTAGTTGTTCATATTGGTGTAATATAGCCAATGGCTAGTGGTTGGTGGATTAAATGAATAAAAGTCCTTTTGTTGTTCCTTTTGTTTCCCACGCATGTTTGGTCAACGTTGTTATCAATTTATTGGTGGGTAAAAATGTCTACATGGATATACTTTTACAGCGTTTATTTGTGTATTTTCCTTTGTTTATTACGAGTTTGAGCAGTATAATTAGAGCACACTAAATGGAAAATATTATATTTTAATCAATTTATGTTATTTAGAGACTAAACTAATTGATTTATATGATTATGGTATTTTAGGGTAAACAATGTTCAAGAATAAACAATAATATGACACCCATATTATTAAATGAGCTTGTTTTTTAGTCTCAAGCTCGGGTTGTAATATTATCATTACAATCCAATCATTCCGACAGACAACTGTAGGTAGAGGTTCTAATATTATCATTCAAAACATTACAATTCAGCGTTTTTACATATTATTCACTAAATAAAAAGCAAAGAAAATGACTCATGTAATGATAACCATGACATGGTTCAATCGGCATTACGTAAAACTATACCGTTACAGTCGGTTCTGTAATAATCATCGCGGGATTCATTACCCATGTCAAGTGGATCTACACGTGGCAATATATTATCATTGTGAGGAAAAATTACAGTACTAAATTCCTCATCAACGTCGTCATACGAATCTCTATAGTTTTTGGGAGGTGTCATAAAGACAATAGACATTTTTTTATCCAGCTGGTCTTTAACATAAAACACCTGTCGTGCTTGTGAGGCCAATATGAACGGATCATCCTTGTGGCCTAATCTGTTAAGTTCAACCAACGTGTAACCAAGAGTATCTTGTTTGACCCCATTTCTATTTTCAACCCAGTCGCACAAGAAAAGAGGAATTCTTTTAATATGATAATCTAGTACCCAGATCTCTCGTAATACCCCATAATAGAAGTTTTTTCTGTAGGTTACTACTTCTTTAGAAATGTGCATGTCAGTTGCCTCTACACCAACCCCACTGTTTTGGTAAACTCCACCGTCACGAGATTTTGTACGAAATGTATAGCCATTGATTTGATATACATCGTATTTTAATACGTTGCTGTGTGCTCCATTTGAAATCCACTTTACGGTTTCTGATATACTTTCTGTGGAAACCGCTAACTCTTTTTCAACCTAAATTTCATTACTAGGATGAGATTCACCTTGCACAAACTACAATAAAGGAAAAACTAATATTATGCTAAAATTTAAATTACCTTGTTACGTAACCAGTGACCAAACGTTGTGTTATGCTCTTTCTCCAGCCACGCTTGTGGTTTACCACCATGTCGGTTTTTCAAAAAGGTCATGTGTTGTCTACAAGTACATAAATTAGTATCATATTTGATAGATTCTAATGTAAAAAAAAAACATGTTTGTTATACTTACTCAATATAAGGCACAATTTCGGGCGTATTTTGCAATACATAGAAATGTGCTTTCAAGGAGAGTTCCGGAGAAACCAGAACTGGTTTACCGGCTGACAAAGGATTTCCTTCCCCGTTATCATTTTCAGATGTCTTATACTTATATGGTGGAATGCCAATAGTCTTCATGTTTTTTTGGTATTCGCTGAAAAACTCAATTGTTTCTTCTACAATATTCTCCTCAGCAATGCATCCTTCTGGATAAGTTTTATTTCGCACATGCCCTTTAATAACCTTCATGCACCTTTCAAAGGGATACATCCACCGAAAGCATATTGGCCCGCATAATTTTACCTCCCTAGTAAGGTGCACAGTTAAATGAATCATAATATCGAAAAAGGATGGGGGAAAATATTTCTCGAGCAGACACAGTGTCACACAAAGCTCTTCTTGCAACTTATCTAGTTCTTCTACCTTGATTTCTTTGCTACATATTGATTTGAAAAAAAAGCAAAACCTGATAATAGCATATCTTGTGGGTTCCGGCATGATAGACCGTATTGCAATGGGCAAAAACTGTTGCATAAGCATATGATAATCATGTGATTTAAGTCCCACAAGTTTCCTATCCTTTCGATTCACCAAACTAGAAAAATTAGAACAATACCCTTGTGGAACCCTTAAGTTGTATAATGTTTCACAAAACTTGTCTTTTTCATCTTTCGTTAATGTGTAACATGCTGCAGGAAGTATTGTTTTGTTGCCTTGTGTTTTAGCCTGCAACTCTTGTTTTAACCCAAAATGCGCCAGATCCAATCGAGCATTCAATCCATCTTTCGTCTTTCCTGGAACGTTTAGCAATGTTCCGACAATACTCTCAGCCACATTCTTTTCAATGTGCATGAAATCAATACAATGTTGGACACAATTATACCGCCAATACCTAAGTCGTCGATACCATATGTTGAATTTCTTCCAATAGGTCGGTTCTTTATGTCCGGAATTTGAACTATCACCCTCTTTTGATGTGTTCCTTTTTCTCTTAATTGTCTTCCCCCCTCTTCCAGTAGAAGTTTCTAGGATTCCTGATACTTTATCCTTAAATCCTTTCCCCCATATATTCTTAACGTATTTAACCTCGTTGAATATTTCTTCCCCGGTCATAGGATTTGCAGTAGTTCCCCATTCTTGTTTTCCATTGAACGCTTTCGTTTGCTTTCTGAAAGGATGGTTATATGGTAGATATCTTCTGTGACCAGCATAACTCTGCTTGGATGAGAAAGGAAGTCTACAACATTGAGTTTCTTTTCGACACACTACACAACCATGGAATCCACTATAAGGGCAGCCACATAGTGTACCAAGAGCAGGGTAATCATTAATCGTCCATAAAACAACTGCACGTAGGATAAATTTTTCTTGTGTATAGGCGTCATATGTTTCAACTCCTTCTTCAAATAAGAGTTGTAGATCATCAATCAAAGGATCCAAAAACACATCAATATCGTTTCCAGGCGTTCCCGATATTAGTACCGAAAGCATGATAAACCTTCTTTTCATACACAACCAAGGCGGAAGGTTGTAAATGACAGCTAAAACCGGCCAAACACTATGATTTCTATTACCTCTATTTACGTCAACCCCATCTGTGGAAATGCCAAGCCGAAGATTTCTTGGATCGTCAGCAATTTCGGGAAATTGGTTATCTATGGCTTGCCATGCAGGTGAATCTGATGGGTGGCGTAAAACACCGGGTTTTTTGGAACTGGTAGCGTGCCATAATAAATCTTTTGCTATACTCTTAGCTTGAAAGAGTCGTTTCAATCGTGGTATTATGGGAAAGTACCACATTACCTTTGCAGGAATATTTTCATACATTATTTTAGTGTTCTCATCCACCTTCCACCTTGACTTCCCACAAGTTGGACATACAACCAAGTCTTTGTACTCCTTCCTGTAAAGAATGCAGTCGTTGATGCATACATGTATCCTTGTATATCCTGAACCCATTGCCTTCATTGTCTTTTTTGCCTCATATGTATTGTTAACCATTTCGTTACCTTCAGGTAGCATCTTTTTCAACAAAGCTAGAAGTTCAGTAAAGCACTTATCTGAGACTCCATGCTTACTCTTCAAGTTGACTAGTTGAACTAGTGCGGACAACTTTGTGAAGTTAGGACATCCTTTATAAAGGGGCTTCTCAGCATCAACAAGTAGTTCCTGAAGCTTCTCATAGTCCTCTGTGAAATTATCTTCTGTGGCATTTACCATTTCTATTGTTTCCGTGGCATCTGTTGGAATTTCGGTGTCAAAATACTCTGTATGAAGCACATTTTTAACTGGCTCATCTTTTTCTCCATGTTTTATCCACCTTGTATAATTTGGATCAATTCCCTTATTGAACAAGTGATGATCCACTTCATCCAAAGGAAGAGAGTAGTGGTTTAAACAATTTATACATGGACATGGAATTTTTGTTTTTTGTTTAGTTTTTTTTTGGTCGATGTTCGTCGACATCTTCAAATTGCGAACTGCATAATCTAGAAATGCTGCAACTCCATCCATATATGGCTTTTTGGTTCTATCGGTTAACATCCAAGACTTATCCATCCTTTAATCACGACCTGGTACATAAGCATAGTAGAGTAAAAACACATTAGAATAAAAATACGACAAGGTATGTAGAGAAACATCATATAATATAAGCATGCTTATGATTGTCAAATTTTATTGCCTGATCACCGAGCAAGCAATAAATACAGGGCTGTATTTAAAGAACATGCATAAATTAGTTTCGGTGTGATTCGGACAAGTTTCGGTGTGATTTGGTGTGATTCGGACGAGTTTCGGTGTGATTCGGTGTGTTGTTTGAACTTTTCAGACAATTATTCATCAATTTCGTTTAAGGATCAGTTGAGTTTCATTGAGTTTCGGATGAAATTTTGATAAATTTTGACAAAGTTTCGATATAATTCGTTGATATTCGGTGATTTTTGGTTCGAGTTCTATATATTTTGAAGATTTCAATCAGTTTGTCATTGATTTCATGTTGAGTTTCAGTTCGAAATTATCAGTTTTGAACAGTTTACAATCGATTTTCGTTGGTTTCAGTTCGAGTTTATGAGTTTTTGATTACTGTTACATTGTTTCAGCTTGTTTAAACATAGTAAATTATGAGTTTTTGATTACTGTTACATTGTTTCAGTTGTGCTATACCTTGTTTGTGAACAGATTTGATTTAAGAAGCGCAGGTAATACAGTTTTAAACTTGCAGGGTGAAAAGAAATTTCATAAAGTAGAAAACAATAGATACAACAATTCATATTGTTGAAGTACCTCACTGAAAGACAGGGATGCAATCGTAGAAATCACAGAGTTTCTTCTCGAACTTAGGACCCTAACCAACAAATTCTTCAAGATGATGCAGCCTTCTAATTCCGTATGGTGCAGCCTAATTTTCGTAACAGTAGGGTTCGGATGATATATATGGCAGCAAAGGATTCCTATATCAAAGGATTCTGGTTTAAATCGAAAGTGTGTATAAAATTTATTAGTTCCTATATCTGGTTGGATGTGGCATGCCCGGCCGAGTGGTTAGTCTGCGTGTTTGTGAGGCGGAGGTCGCGGGTTCGAGTCTTCATAAGGGCCGGTTCCTAAAAGAGGACCCCCTTTTTACTTCCTTTTTTTGACACTAACTGAACTAACTGAGTTCTTTAACTCAGTTAGTGATTCCTTTATAAAACTAAGAAGGTTAATCCTTAACTAGGTTATCTTTAAAGAATTAACTAACTTAGTTAGTTTAATCTAATAAAATTTCCTTTTTAATTCCCAAAATTTGATAAATAAATAAAATAATTTATTTATTTAATTAATTAAATTATTTATTAATTATTAAATATTATTAAATATTGTAATTATTTGATTTAACCCAACTTCCTGGTAATCTACTGAATTAACGTACGAATTCCCGATTTTGTCGAATGATCAATAATATGGCGGGTTATATATATTTCTTGTACCGCCCCTTATACCTATGTATTAATTCCCAATAATGCTAATACGATGAATATGGGATGGGATTTGCTATTAACATAAAATCTATCTCTTAGGCTACACGGTATGGGGTTCGGCCCCGGGTCGTCTTGGTTCGGCGGGCGGAACACCGTGCCGCCCCCCCCCCCACGTCGCGTCTTCCCCGTCGAGTTCTCGCCGTTTGTGACGGTCCAAAAAAGTTGGCCCCCTACCAAAAGTTACCGTTTCAACGACCCGAACAACCCGAACAATCCGTATAACCCGACGACTCCCATCAACTCTAATGTTTTCGGCTCAAGGAATGGGAAATAATGACGATGAATGTCGAGGACGAACCCGATCCGAAACGTTCGATGTTGAAAAAACTACAACGCGACATCATGAAAAAACATCAAATTATTTAACTCTATGTTTTTTTTTTATTAAGTCTTTGGTTTTTTTTATTAAGTGTATGTTTTTTTTTTTTTTTTTTTTATTAAGCAAAGGATTCTGGTTTAAATCGAAAGTGTGTATAAAATTTATTAGTTCCTATATCTGGTTGGATGTGGCATGCCCGGCCGAGTGGTTAGTCTGCGTTTTTGTGAGGCGGAGGTCGCGGGTTCGAGTCTTCATAAGGGCCGGTTCCTAAAAGAGGACCCCCTTTTTACTTCCTTTTTTTGACTTTACCATATAGTTTTGTTTTTTTTGATAATTAAAACTCCGTCAAATTTGAAATTTGGCTTTACCATATAGTTTTGTTTTTTTAACATAGTACCCCGCTCTTTGTTCCCGCCCCCAATTCCGCTTTCCCTCCCTCAAATTAACAAAACCCTAGTTTTTTTTCTTCAGCCGCATCACATCCAATCCATCTCTATTCTCATCTTCACCTTACTTCTCCATCTCTTCATCGCATAGAAGATAGAACCTTACCATCGCAGGCTATCAGACCATCGAATACTACCACGTCAAATCGAACCGGGAACCAGGTTAGTGTTTCTCTGCTCAGAAATGATAAAAGGCTACTTATTTGATTTTGACACGATTATTAAATGATGGATATCAGAACGTGATGAAGAGCAATAGATACTTATGTAGGTATCAATTATGACATTTTCTTATATATGTACCATTTGTATAGATTTTGAATGTGAAATTTTCAATGATTTGTGGACAGTAATCTGTTAAAGGGTACACATAATTCAATTCTTCAATTTTAGATTATAGATATGATGAAGCGTACTCGATCGATAAGGCTTTAGTGTTAACTGGATAAGAATAAGTAAAAGCTAGGGTCGTGAACTTTGAAAAACCGAATTATACCTACTGGACCGAAAACCAACCCTTTACATTTAGGTTCAGGTAGTGACCTGATACGTAACCGGAACCGAGTGTAACAGGAACCGGAACCAACCCTTTATGTAGGGTATTATTTCGGGTAATAGATTATAAGATGTTCGGTTATTGGGTCGGTTCAGATCGACATCGGGTTGGGTCGGTTATTGACAAACGCTCGCCCCTAGCACGCACTAGATTCACACCTACACAAGATAATTACATAACTTCAAGATTTCTTGACAATCGTGGGGAGCATTGGTTTTGTTTGTGAAACAAAAAGATGACACGATGTGGGCGTGTTTCATAAAAATAAGTTAACAAGTTCCTGTTTCATGTTAAAAACTAATAGAAGTTCGCTGTTTTGTATTAAAAATTGAATGAACTTCGCTGTTTCCTATTGAAAAGCAACTGAACTTCGCTGTTTGATGCTGAAAAGTAACTGAAGTACGCTGTTTGATTTTTAAAAGTATTGATCTTCGATGTTTGGTTTTAATATGTAAAACAAGTTCGTTGTTTGATAATTATAATTAAAGGAACTTCGCTGTTTGATATTGTTATGTTTTATAAGTTCGCATATTTATTTTAATATGTTCAAAAGCAAAAACCAGCCCGCTTAATAGCACTAGGCTGTAACTTACAGTTACCAGCAAGTTTCAGAACCACCCGTCCCCGATACTCTGTTTTGGAAGTACCCAATATCGGGTACGGTTTTGTAGAAGTCCCCAATATCCGGGTACGTTTGGGAAACGTCCCCGAGCCGTCCCCTACGCGTTTCCGTCCCCGAGCCGTCCCCGGGACGGGCACTCGATGTAAGATGCCGTCCCCGTGCTTCATAGGTTATCTCTTTCTCAAGAAGCAAATTATATTGCATTATATTGCTGCTGTTAATATGTTGTGTGCTGCTGCTGTTAATATGTTAATTACATTGTGTATTTGCATGCTCTGTTTTGGTTTGAAATATGTTATGTACTTCACTAGTAAATGACTGAGTATACATGTTTTGAGGCTAGGAAGTAATAATGGTGATGAATTGGTTAAACATTCTGTTCATATAGTGCCACAAGAACTACAAGTAATAAAAAGAAATTTGAATTGAGCATCTGAGGGCAAAAAGAACAGATGATATGTTTATGTTTATGTTTATTTGACTGTGTTAAAAGAATTATATAACCTTTAGTCAAAGCATCGAGAACTCCACTAGACTCTAAATACTTCCTAAAAGCTTCCTTCTTTGCTTCTTTCTCCTGTAAACAAACAAAATGTATAAAAGAATGTGGTTAGCAAACCAAATAACATAGCATGCTGGCATGATCACCTAAAGAAATGACTAAGATTCGCAAAAAAAAAAAAAAAAAAGAAACTGTTGGGCCGCCATTAATAATGTTGCAAGTAGATCAATTCCATGATATATCTTGGTTACTACAAATTAACTTAATGAATAAAGTGCCCTAACAAGTTGAATAATTCGCTTTTTTTGCATCTTGCTAGTTGCTAGTAAACTAACATCTTTTCCAGCATCAAACATGTCATTGAAATAACCGGCAACTTAACTCCACCCCATTATAAATCACAAAATTCAAAAGATAGATCATAGATCTCTTCTGTCAAAGACGACGAGCAGTCGAATGTTAAATCGTTTCAACTACTTTTATTAGAAACCTACATATCTATACATAAAAAAGAACCTGCATTGCTGATTCTCATTTGATATCACAGAAAACATTAAAACAACTTTTGTCCGGTTCCAGTTCTCATTTCTGGAAAATTTATTCATTCTCTTTATTGTATATAATAACAACTTTTGTCAAACTCATTTCTAGCATCATGGAAGTTGAAGAAGAAATCATGGAAGTTGAAGAAGAAAGCGATTTCTCGGATAGGGATTCGACAGGTGAATCTGAAAGCGATTTCTCGGATATGGATTTGACAGCACACAAAACAAAAACACCGAAGAGGGGGTTGACCAGGTTACCAAAAATGCGAACAGCATTTACAAACTCGGGTGGAAAAAAACACAAAGTTACATTTGATGAATTGAAGAAGTTTTCTGGGGAATATAGATCAGAATTTTCAAGTTTTTTGGGAGACCTAGTAAGAGAATATGTCGGATTTAGGTTTTTAGCGTGGAAAACAGTGCCAACAGAAGTAAAGGATAAATTGTGGGAGGAAATAACGGTTAATTCTTTTCTCTTAATTATAAATGTATTTTTACATTTTCATGTGACTAACATACAATTTGTATTATATATTGCAGCGTTTTTATGACATTGATGCATGTCGTAGGCGTTTTGTAATGACTCGGCTTGGTGAACTGCTTCGAAATTTTAGAAGAAAAGTGTATGCGGGATACATAGTACCTAACTTAGGTAAACCAAAGAAACTTGCACGAATTCCTAAGAGGTATCGTTCAATGGTGGAGCAAACAGACTGGGACAAGTTTGTAACATATACACAATCAGACGAGTTTAAGGTTTTAATCTTTTATTCTAATGTTCATCATTATTTTATTTTAAATATAATTTTAAACTCTAATGAAATAATTACAAATTTTGTTGTAAGGATGTGTCAAATAAGAGAAAAACAGCACGATCAAAAAACGTTTATGATCATCACTTGGGACGAGGAGGGTATGCTTATCTAAGAGACAAACTGGTAACTTCATTTCTTCAATTAAAGTTTGTTTTTTTTGTGCTTATAATGATTTTTTGTTTGTATGTCTGATGTGTGTGTCCGTTATTTTTGTTCTATATATTACAAGGTACAAAATAACGAACTTTCAGTTGATGAGATCCCCTCTCGTGCTTTAATGTGGAGGAAAGCAAGGGAAAACAAAAACGGAGAATACAAGAATGTTGATGTAAAAGACATAGCTAATAAAATAGTAAGTTCAACTTTAAACTTTTTTGGTTTATTTTTAATTACTATAATACATGTTTATTTGTTAACAATTTCTACAGATTGACACTGAAACGCAAATTAAAGATGGATCCGTGAACCTTGATCCGGGCACGGATGCACTCACATTAGTATTTGGCAAAGAAAAAGGTGGGTATTTAAAAGGTGTTGGTTATGGAGTGACTTCTAGTAGATATTGGCAGAGTCCTCGAACAAAAGGATCATCAAAAGAACGAATTGCACAACTGGAGTTTCAACTACATAACGAGAGACTTGAGCGTGGGAAAAAAGATGAACAAATTAAGACCCTTTCGATGCAGATGGCAGAAACAAATAACACACTTAATCAAGTTTTAGCTCATCTGGCTGCACAAGGACAAACATTACAAATATGTTCATTATCTGCAGACAAAATGTCACAAACACAAGTAAGTGACTTATTTTATTAGCAAATTAATACCTTAATAGTTTTCAAATGTGAACCATTGTTAGCTACCATAAATAGCAATCTATTTATATAAATTTACCATGTGCATTACAATTTTAGAAATTTTCCCTGTTTTATCGAATCGTATTATCTGTATTGCTTCCTTGTTACATTTTGTAGGTAAATTCTTTGGATAAACATGACGGATCAAAGCATAAGGCCAATGCTACCGCATCTAAAATAGTGCAAAAAGAAATGGCACCAACGGTAAGTATGATAATTTCATTATTTTTTTTATAATTTCCCATGTAATTATTGATATTTCATAACACACTTATTTGAATTGTAGGTAAAATCTATGAACAATAGTACTGGATCAAAGGACAATACTAATGTTACCACATCTAACATATCAAGTAAAGTAGTGCAAACGGAAGTCACTTCTCATGCTAACACTTCTAAAATGGTGCAAAAAGAAATGATAACGGTAAGTGTTTGACAATTTCGTATTTTTTTATAGTTTTTATGTGTGATTGTTGATTTTCTATAACTTAATTAATTCAATGTTTTTAGGAAAATGTGAAAACTAGAAAAAAAGATCTTTTGTCTACGCAAGAGACTTCACTTCTTGGGACATCATCGCAGTTGGAATCACAAGAAAATATACATAATACACATTCAACAAATGTCCTAGAGGTATGTGTTACGAAATACATATTTATATTGATTTTAACCTTAAGATGTTAATATAAAATATTTTTTTTGTAGATCAAGTGTACTCTATATACTATAAATATGAACAACTGTGTGGCTTATGGTACAATTCATTTGTCAACGGGAAAACAAAGCGTTCATGGAGTTCCACTACAAGATAATTGCTATAGAGTTTCTATTGATAAAGTTGTAAAAGAAGCAGCATTTTTACCGGTAGAATCATGTGAGGTCAAAACAGTTGGGGATGCACTAAATACTTTTGTTGCTTGGCCAAAATACCTTGTCAAAACTAGCGAAAAGGTTTGTTCTTTATTAATATATGATTAATTACTCTAGCTATTGATATTTGTTTTCATGCTTTTTGCTTCAGATACCAAATCTATCAAGCATTCAAACACAAAACTCTACAACTCAAGTCGCTAAAAAGCAAAAGAAATGTTTTACAACGCTAGATGGCATCAAAAAACAGGGAGCAAGAAGAACAAGAAAAACACTTTAAACTAGTACTTATTTTATGTTTACAATCATTTCCTTTTGCAACATTTGTAGATAGTTTTTGATTAGAAGTTTAGTTTTTGGTATTATCGTGCACAGATTTTGGTTTATTAATTTTAATATTATTTGGTTTTAGGTTTTCTCATGTTTATTATTGTTTTTTATTATTTGGATATACATATGTGGCTAAAGATTAGCCATAAGCCACACTTAAAAGCACAAAAGTTCATGTGGCTTTACATAAACATTAGCCACACCATTGTCATTTTATCTTTTTGTGTCACAAAATCATAGTAAATGTTATGTAAAAACAAATTATGTGTGACCAAAGATTAAACAATAGTCACATAGTAAAATTACAAATTTTCATGTGGCTTTACATAATTACTAGTCACATCATCGTCACTTTGTTTATTTTGCCGTGACGAAATGTTAGCAATTGTCATGGGTAAAAAAGATTATGTGTGACCAAAGGTTAGACAATAGTCACATTTAAAATTACAAAATTTCATGTGGCTTTACTTGACCATTAGTCACACCATCGCCATTGTGTTTATTTTGGTGTGACGAAATATTAGCAAACGCCATGGGTAAAAAATATTATGTGTGACTAAAGATTACACAATAGGCACACTTAGAAAGAAAAAAAAATTCATGTGGCTTTACATAACTTTTAGCCACACCATCCTTATTTTGATTTTTTTATGTGACAGCATGATAGCATCTGTAATGCACAAAATGAATTTGTGTGGCCAAAGGTTAGATGATAGCCACACATAAAATCATAAAGTTTTATGTGGCTTTACATAATCATTAGCCACATTATCCTTACTTTATGTGACGAAATGATAGCAAATGTCATGAGAAAGTAAATTATAAGTGACCAAATGTTAGCCATTGCCACACTTAAAACCACAAAACTTCATGTAGCTTTACATAAACATTAGCCACGCTATCATCACTTTATTACTTTTGTGTGACGGAATAATAACATATGTCATGTGAAAAAAAAAAATGTGTGACCAAAGGTTAAACAATAGTCACACTTAAAATTACAAAATTTTATGTGTGACTAAAGGTTAGACAATAGTCACATATAAAATTACAAAGTTGTTTTTAGTGTCTAGAAATATTTTTTAGCCACAGGTATAGTAAACAGATGTGACTAAATAATAAAACGGTCACACTTACAGTGAGTTCATGTGGCCATTCCAAACATTTAGTCTTACTTAATAAATGGAATGCTTAATTACAACAACTCTTTTTGCCACATTTTTTTTAATTGATGTGGCTAAAACAAACTTTTAAGTGACTATATAATAGAAACAACTACATTTACAATAAATTCATGTGGCTGTTGTTACCCTTTAGCCACACTTATTGTACATAATGTCTGATTTCCAGCAAGAGATAGTGGTACCCTTTAGCCACACTTTAAAGTTGCTACGGCCACTAAACGTGAATGTGGCCGTATGATACCTATGATGACTGGACCTTTGGTCACACTTGAGTTGAAAAAAAAAGTGTGACAAAAGGCGTATGGTCACTCTTTTTTTCTGTGGCCGTAAGCCTTTTTTGGCGTAGTGTCTTCTTTGGTTACAACTCGTTTGTCTTTGGGTAGTGAATCACGAATTGCTTCTAGTCTTCTTTTCTTGTATCCCTTTTCTTCTAGAACATAGACACAACACTGTTTATCTTCTTGATGATTTGCAAGAACTTCACGTTTTTTTTCCTTTTCTAACTGTGCTTTTTCTGACTTAAGCCTTTTAATCTCTTTGTTTATCTGGTCTGCAAATGACTTCTCCTTTTCATGCATCTTCCTTTCAAACTGTATTTCTTTGTGTTTCATCTCAGTTTGAAATTCTCGTTTCTTTGCTTCAAAATCATGGAGCAACTCTAACTTCCAAGATTCTAATTTTCTTTTCAAATCACTTTCTGTTTCTCACCTTTCTTTTCCTAGAAAATCCTCCTTTCAATGACTAGATTCCTCCATTCTGGTGTTTCTGTAATTGCCATCAAGAGTGTTGGTTCCTCGTCCTCTTGTACCAAGTGTGACTCCTCTTGCGGTTGTTTTGCTTTCTTGCATTGCAAGATATAATGTCCAAACTCATGGCAACTATAACACTGCACTTCTCTAATATCTTTCTTGAAACGGTTTTGATCTCTAGGGTTTCTATTCCTCGTATCATAACCTTCATCCTTGTTCCTAGAAGCGAGATACTTCCGCCTATTTCTTCTTGTCTATTTTTTCATCAAGTCACTTGCCTTGTGATGCATAGAACCTTCCTTGTCTACGGTTTCCAAAATGCCTTCTACGACCATAGTTCTTGTCGTGTCGTGTGAACAAAATTTCTCTTGATCTTCTACCGAGTTTTCATCCACCAGATTGGTCTTTTCTTCAAAGGCTTTCAATCTTCCAATTTTCTTATTTAGGGTTGTTTCTAGATCAGTGAATTGTTCAATGGTTGCAACGATTTGAACGAACCTTCTTAGTACAGAACTTAGAAGTTTCCATACTAAAGTTGGTTGATCAAACGTTGAACCAAAATCACTTGCCCTAGTGACAATACTATTAAGCCTTGTGGTGAACGAATCGATAGTATCATCCTCCTTCATTTTCAACATCTCAAATTATATTGAGTGTTTGAAGACGTGTTTTCTGCACTCGATCTGCACCAGCGTGTCTTGTCTTTAGTGCATCCCATTTTTTTGCACTCTTGCAATTTGTATTACCATATCTTCCGGTAGTGCTTTAAGTAGATACACAGTCGCTGTCATATCCTTCTTTTCATCGGGTTGCGTATTATCCTTGGGTTCTATCATATCCATAATCCGTTTGCCCTAAGTATGGTTCTTATACAGATTGCCCATACCGTATGGTTTGTATCTTTTAAAATAGGACACTGAAATTGGGGTAAAGGACTACCCTCTTTAATTACTACAACATTTGACGGAGAAGCTCCTCTTGAATCCGCCGCAATTACTTTCCCAACAATTTTCACATTCGATACTTTTTTTCTTCTAAAACCAAAATCTCGATTCCAAAGTTCACACTAACTTTCTAATGGAATCAAAACAATTCTAAACTTAAATAAATTCTAGAAAAATAGAACGTAGAAACTGGAATTTGTGAACCCACTCCGCGTGATTATGTTTTCTCTTTCTTTTCTTCGCTGTTTCGTTTATGCCCTTGATAGCGAACAACTCGAACACTTCTTCTGCTTCTGACGTAACAAGAACAAACAACGAACCGAACAGGTGTTTTGATCACTAAACCGAAACAATTAGACTTCAATTTCTGCTAATTTGAGAACGCTTGCTTGACAGATTCGAGTTTCAATTTTTGCTAATTGAGAACGTTTGCTTGACACGATTTGGGTTTCAATTTCCGCTAATTGAGAACACGTCTTCGATTCGAACCTTTGGCTCTAATACCACTATTGCCCATAATCCTTGATGAACACAATGATAATCAACAATAATCATAGACTAGAACTTTTCTTTATGGATGAATAATGGTTGTGAATGTATACAAGTGAGAATCCTAATCCTAATCCTATTTATAGTTGAAGAGGTGCCTCTTGGTGAAGAGTCGTGTCCCTACCTGAATCGATGTGTTGTTTTGCCCCAAGTTCCAATCGTGGTGTAACGACTCACACAAAAATGTCCTAAAACGTTCCGTAAATATAAACCGGACCCCTGATATAACAACCCTCATTAAAAGTCCTATTTATATTATTATTTTATTCAATAGGAAACCCTAATTGAGACACCCAAGTGATTCTACGCAAACCCTAAAATTTTCAGAACAATCAGAATCAGGATCAGGGCCCCTAAAACTCAGGGGGGTATTTCCTAGTTAACGATTATCTACTTAACGTGCTCTCCAAGTTGAATTTTCAGAAAATATTGACTCAGCCGAGCTAGTCCCACACGTGGCCACCCTATAGCCATTTTATTAACCTTACGGACCGTAAGGTCATTAAGCTTACGGTCCGTAAGCTTGTCAATTTTGGTGTATAAATAGCAGGCATTGGCAAACGCATTCTGTTGTTCATTCGACGTTCAAATTCGATCTGTATATCGAGTTATAGTCGAAACAGTCACAATTATCACTAATTAGTAGGGGGTGCTGCTACGATACAGGGTATTAACTCGATCGCTGCTACGATTCAATGTCCGATCGATTAAACTATCCAATGGATGTTTAAGTGCCGCTCAAATTGAGTTTATACTTTGTTATTCATCATGATTTCGACTTGAATGTTTGAGTGCTGTTCGAAATCGGACTATACTCTGTCATTCGTTGTGAATCCGCTGAATTGTTAAGTATTGCACTTTGTCATTCGTTGTGAGGGTTATATCTCGTGAGTTATCGTAAATGCTATATTAGTTAATTACCTAGTTTGTATGCACTAGGTTACAAGGTTAATTAATAGGCTAAGCTCTGCCTGTAGAAATCTGCAATATCAAGGCTTATCTGTAGACTAAACTTTGTCCGTATAAATCTGCATGATTATCTGTGAGTCATTTTCTTTTTATCAAATTGCTTTATAAATTCTTAGAATATTTTCAAAGTTATAATTACAGTGATTAAGTATATGTAGTCACCAAATTACAGCCGGTATGTGGGGTATTGTGCACATTACTGTTGTATTATCACTTTAGGTGGGCGAACCTAAAATTTGTGAGATACGTCACTATTGGGTGAAAGGACCCAATAGTGATATAACGTCATTCATTGGGGCAGCCAATGGTGATATGACCATAGTCACAGATCCGGTCGAGTGACAAATACCGTGGGTAGTTGGTTGATATCAGAAACATTGTAATCTCTCTTAATACTGTAAATTATAACAAACAGGTCGTTTTAGTAAAATGAATGATTCACTCAGTATTTCCCGCTAACAAAACCTTTTTAAACACTTTTCAGGTAATTACAGTAGATTGGAGTAAAAGATGGATACGGCACTGAAAGGCATCAAGAAGTGGCTTATTTTTTTAAATTAAATCAAAATTAAGAAATATTGTTTTATATAATAAAATTTATCTTTATTAAAGCTACCATTGTAAAACATGGGTTTATACCATCTATTTAAAATAAATAAAATCCGGTGTGTCTGAACTCTGATATTTTTCCTAACTCACGGTTCTGAGGAAATTTCCGCTGCAACATTTTAAAAATAATCACCGGTACCACTGGGCTGTTCGCGACTCCCGATTCCGTTCAGGGTGGGTCAGGGGTCGTGACAGAAGGTGGTATCAGAGCCAACTCAAAGAGCCACTGCTTTAAGCCTATAAGTGTTGTGATAACAATACTTAAACTTAAATAAAAGAGTTAGGAGATTGCTGTTAACTGGTAGCACACATGATAGCATTTAGACTTGAACTTAAGAAAATATGCCTTAGTATCAGCTTCGAGATAAGCTAAATACTTGTGTAAATAAAGTATGATGGGTTTTGATATACCATAAGAATGGTAATTAGAATATTGCAATATATGATAAATAAGCAAGAATTAATAGTAATTATTGCTTATTGATATTACTTGGTCTAGAATAAGATATGTTATGGGAATACAAATTTCCTTGATTCTGGATAAAAGACCTAATAAAAGAGGTATTTTTTTCAAATCTTGAAAAGATACTATTTATGGGAAATAGAAAATTTTCTCCGGCAAGACTGGGTATGGTGTAGCAGACTCTCCAGCTTGTCCGGATATAACGGGGTTACCTCTCCGGCGCGAACCGGATAAGACGGGATAAATAATATGTCAAACGAGTGACAAGATTTCCCTAAATAGTATCATGATCTGATATCTGAATTGCTTTGGAAATATGAATCTGTTAAATACATGATCTTATTAAGGGTATGTATATTACAGCATGTGAAATATGTGATTATATAGATAGGTATATCTATAAGAAATTCCAAAAGTCAATTTGGAATAAAGCACAAGCATCTGTGTCTAGATTTTTTTTTAGGAATCTCTTTTCCGACATCAAACATTATTTCGTTTGATTATCCGCCTAGTAACTTGAGCGACAATAATAAACGATAGAAACCCATTAAGTTGGGATACCATCGAAAGTGTAAAGAATTTCTAACGCGTTACCATAAACTATTAACGCAAGTAAAAAGTAAGTAAAGTTGTGATAAGGTACAAGAAAACACATGAAAATTTAATTATAATTCCACAGAAGTTGAAGTATTTCACACACGACTTCCCAGGCAAGACCTTTGGAAAATATAAATTGAGCACGGTGACACCAATATTAATTCCGTCAGCAGAAGAAATACTACTAAAAAAAAGAAGCACTTTGCAACACGATCCTACAAAACGACATGAAATCTCGCTGAGGTATATTAGAACAAGATTTCACAAAAACATCGGTGCACAGTCTAATCAGAGTCATAATTATTATCACTGCAAAAGGAGTCATATACCTTTGCAAAATTCCCTATTTCATTTTATTTGACATTCCCTGGTAATGTCATTTAATAACGGTTATCACTCGAAATTTCAGATATAAGTTCTTATATTTCTTTTATTGAAAATCCTGACTTCTGCATATAATAAATTTGACTTTCGCATTTCTACTTTTCCTAACGGTCACCATATCAGTAGGATTTATTCATAATAGCAAATATTGATTCATTTCATTTCTTGGTAAATCCACACGTTACACATGCACCGTTTGTTGCGCATGTGGTTCGTTTAATTTCTGAATTCCACTGGAGGGCTTCATTCTAATTTGTCGTTTTATTCAAACTCAAATATCCTTTAGTTAGACTTGATTTTGGCACGGTAAACCTCATTATTACTAAACTCTTAACATCGAGTCAATAAATTTTGAAAAACTCAATTTTCTTTGGCATCCATGGTTTCTGTTATGACCATGTCTGAACTTTCCTATTTAAACTCGTTTTGTTTAAACCGAGTTCAAATTGTTTGAACTTGCTCACATTACATATTCAATTCAAAGTTCCATATGATGAATTAAAACCATCATATTCAAAATAATCCTAACAAGCATTTTTCTCTTAAACTATAACATGCTTGTGTGATCCTCGACTTCACTAAATCATTTCTGTGATCACAATCACTTTGTGGTAATATTTTCACAAAATCTGAAGATTTCGCTAATCTCGGATTTAATCATTTAATTGATTATATTAAATCCACTTTGTTAATTTATTCTATACAAGTAATCTTAAAACAATTATGTGCTCAGATAATGATACCCAAATTTATATTTCGGTATATCTCTTAATAATATCAATCGAGCCTTTCATAATATTTATTACTCTATCAATCGTTAATCGAAAAAAAAAAACAGTATATATAAATTTAATTGATTATATATGGAATTACCTAATTTACAAATATAGTATTACTATATTTTAAACCATTACGGTGAAGAAATTATATTTGAGGTATACTTTTATTTAAAGTTATTATTTAGTTATTTATTATTGATAATTTTATTATTAATAATAATAAGTAGTAGTATTAAAATTATTTTTAATACTAGGGTTATTGTCAAGAGCAGGTATTGGATAGCCTAGCCTTAGTTAGGCATGGATTGGCCACATATGCTTAAACAAGGCAGCACTAACCAATATCCCACCAGGATAATAACTAGTTCATCATACTTATTTAGTAAATTTTAAATATATGTACAAATATTTTTACTTTGTACCGTAAGAAAAAGATATATTTTCATAAAACAAAACAAGAATTAGAGGAACGAATAAAATTTTCTAAATAAACTGTCTAAGTATTCATGAATAAGACATTTATACCTATATATAATTGTTCAACTTGTTTAATTATTCTACAATACTTTTATAATTTAATATATATTAAAATATCAAATGTTATTTATTCAAGCCAATATTACGTATGCCTGATATTAAAATAAACATTTACTATTTTACTTTTATGATATAAAATATCTTTTTGTAAAAATCTTATAGTTAAACATATTTGATGAATCGTGAATTCTAGGATATTTGGATCAACATATTAATAAAATATATCATTATTTTGTCAAAATTACCACGGGTTTTGATATTTTAAAACTATCTATATTAATTTAGTATTTATAATAACAGAAAAGGGAAAGATATTTAATAAATTAAAGTATCACATATTTTGTGGTAACTAGATAACACTCTAGCAAGAAAATGACCATATAAGAATAATATGGTAGTCATCAAATACGTTGGATTAGTGGAACATTATAATGAATAGTCTCCGTTTTCACTTATTTTTAACATTTATAAAAACATTCACAACATTATATGATTTCAAAAAAAAAAAAAAAAAAAAAAATCCACATAGACCCATTAAGTGTTATATATTTACAAAATATTTTACAAATATTTTGTACACTAAATATTTTATACCTTTATTTACAATTCTCATTTAACGTTATAAATAATAGTGAATTCTTTTACAAAATAATAATACTAAAATATTTTGTAATAAACTTCATGGCGATATTTTGTAATATATATTACATAGAAAATATAAGTTATTTTACATGGTATAAGTAAAATACTAAAAATAATATTTATTAAAAAGTGGTTACCATTTACATATAGTAACAATGCATAACAAATAATATATAGTATTTATATTTGATATGTAAAATACGGGTTAAACAGAAACACAAATAATATATATCTACTTTACAAATATAATATAATAATTGGTTATGCCAAAACAACTTGTTCTTACTATATTTCAATCTCTAGAACATAAGTATGAAAAATATGATTACTAATAGTATACTATCACATTGTTTCACAATTAAAACAATTTGGAACTCTAAACCATAATGCACTAACTCTATTGTCTTTTAGTGTATCTTTGCAATTCACTCCTTTCAACACTTTGATTTCTCATACCATAAATATTTGACAAATCATTTTTCATACTTCTATTTTTGGAACCCGTCAATTATAAGTTTTCCTCAGTTGCCAATCAAAGTAAGCTTTCTTTTGACAAAGAATTTTTATTGATTCTAAAAGTCCTTCACATTCATTTTAAATATCTATCTTTTAGCTTGAACCTAGTCACTTTGAAAATTTTATCATTTCATCTCATTCGTTTATCATCAATTTCTCGAGCTAATTCAGTTAAATCATTGAATCCCACTTCTGATACAACTCGTATTCACAAAATTAGATATTTTAAATCTGTGTCATCTACCCTAATATTATTTTTATTAACTAAAAAGATGACATAAATCTAAAAGAAATATCATAACCCAAATACACTTGGAAGCTGGAATCTGAGATGAAGAAAAAGTATTTCTACTTATTCAGTAAATCTCGAGGACGAGATTTTTATTAAGGTGGGGAGAATGTAACGACTCACACAAAAATGTCCTAAAACATTCCGTAAATATAAACCGGACCCCTGATATAACAACCCTCATTAAAAGTCCTATTTATATTATTATTTTATTCAATAGGAAACCCTAATTGAGACACCCAAGTGATTCTACGCAAACCCTAAAATTTTCAGAACAATCAGAATCAGGATCAGGGCCCCTAAAACTCAGGGGGGTATTTCCTAGTTAACGATTATCTACTTAACGTGCTCTCCAAGTTGAATTTTCAGAAAATATTGACTCAGCCGAGCTAGTCCCACACGTGGCCACCCTATAGCCATTTTATTAACCTTACGGACCGTAAGGTCATTAAGCTTACGGTCCGTAAGCTTGTCAATTTTGGTGTATAAATAGCAGGCATTGGCAAACGCATTCTGTTGTTCATTCGACGTTCAAATTCGATCTGTATATCGAGTTATAGTCGAAACAGTCACAATTATCACTAATTAGTAGGGGGGTGCTGCTACGATACAGGGTATTAACTCGATCGCTGCTACGATTCAATGCCCGATCGATTAAACTATCCAATGGATGTTTAAGTGCCGCTCAAATTGAGTTTATACTTTGTTATTCATCATGATTTCGACTTGAATGTTTGAGTGCTGTTCGAAATCGGACTATACTCTGTCATTCGTTGTGAATCCGCTGAATTGTTAAGTATTGCACTTTGTCATTCGTTGTGAGGGTTATATCTCGTGAGTTATCGTAAATGCTATATTAGTTAATTACCTAGTTTGTATGCACTAGGTTACAAGGTTAATTAATAGGCTAAGCTCTGCCTGTAGAAATCTGCAATATCAAGGCTTATCTGTAGACTAAACTTTGTCCGTATAAATCTGCATGATTATCTGTGAGTTATAATTACAGTGATTAAGTATATGTAGTCACCAAATTACAGCCGGTATGTGGGGTATTGTGCACATTACTGTTGTATTATCACTTTAGGTGGGCGAACCTAAAATTTGTGAGATACGTCACTATTGGGTGAAAGGACCCAATAGTGATATAACGTCATTCATTGGGGCAGCCAATGGTGATATGACCATAGTCACAGATCCGGTCGAGTGACAAATACCGTGGGTAGTTGGTTGATATCAGAAACATTGTAATCTCTCTTAATACTGTAAATTATAACAAACAGGTCGTTTTAGTAAAATGAATGATTCACTCAGTATTTCCCGCTGACAAAACCTTTTTAAACACTTTTCAGGTAATTACAGTAGATTGGAGTAAAAGATGGATACGGCACTGAAAGGCATCAAGAAGTGGCTTATTTTTTTAAATTAAATCAAAATTAAGAAATATTGTTTTATATAATAAAATTTATCTTTATTAAAGCTACCATTGTAAAACATGGGTTTATACCATCTATTTAAAATAAATAAAATCCGGTGTGTCTAAACTCTGATATTTTTCCTAACTCACGGTTCTGAGGAAATTTCCGCTGCAACATTTTAAAAATAATCACCGGTACCACTGGGCTGTTCGCGACTCCCGATTCCGTTCAGGGTGGGTCGGGGGTCGTGACACGTGGTGACGTTCTAGATTGTTGCCAGAAGTCGCGATCCATATATGTAGGTTATATAGTTTCCATCTTGCCACTTCTAGTCCTTATACAATCAAATGAATCTAAATACAATACAAACTTAACTAATAACAAATTACATAACTAACCCACATGGATTAAAGAATTATAATATGATACTTCCATATTTATCAGCTTATACTATGCATCTTTATCCCTTATTCCACATGTGAACGACCCCAGCTTCATCTGTTGATCCGATCCTAAGCAAGTCCAACAATCACCCATAATTTGGGTTCCTATCCACTCGACCCTGGATCTTCAGTTCCTAGTAGACCTCGTAGTCATGGTAATCTTTTCCAGTTCTTCTTTGTACTCATACGTATCATTCAGACCAACGCTTTCTAACCACCTGTCAACATCCGATCTGAACTACATATATTCTACCTCATATGCAAATGACCATACTAACCCTCGTTTCCTATGTGGAAACTTCTTTTAACCGCACATAATTAACAGAAGAGCGGGTTCGTCATCTTCGATATGAACTAACCATATTGTGCTTCTTCTTGTTTCTGATTTGCATCTGAACCATATTCTGACTCATACACAACAGACCATACTGACCTTTGTTCTTACTTTATGTGCACATAGCTAACAGAAGAGCTGGTTCATCATCGTCAATGCGAACTAAGTGTGCTCCTTCTCGCTTATGAATTCTATCTTCCTTTTTTTTCCGATTTTGACACTCATCCGCATAGTGTCTGTATTCATAACACTTGTAACACATAACATTAGACTTATATTTTATGATGTTTCTTTTCGTGATCATCGGTTGTGTTGTATCGGATCCCTTTAGCTCCACCACCTCCATTACCGACAATTCCCTTGGTCATATGAACTCGTATAACTACTCCCAGGCAATCGTTTATCTAGAAATTCCCCAACATCCACTTCCGTTAGCTCTCTGATTTTTTTTCAATAGATAGATGAAAAGTTTCCATGGGTTCAAATGACCCAATTTAATGCAATTCCGTTCAAACTCTAATTAGAACTTTTATTGCTATATTTTGTTAAATTTTGACTTCCATTTTTTCTCTAAAATTTGGGTTTCATATCTTCAAATATAATCGACGTGTATAACCAACAATTTATAAATGAGAAATTTTCAAGTATAAAGACACTAATCATGTTTAAGATCATTTTTAAATAATGAGAAGTAAGCTGTAATGTTGAACACCAAAACCAATGTTATGTGCCATTGTACCACCATTTTCATACTATAAATTTTCAACAATTGTATACATAGGTGTACCCAATATTTAGGGGATTAAAAAACAAAAAAACAAAACAAAAAAAAACCCTTTTGATTTTTCACTTTTAACCCAAACCTATTTGATTTATTTACTTTTAACTCAAAAGTTTTCGTCCTTCAAAATTTAACCTCACAATTTTTTTTATTTTCAACTTTGGTCCCTTTTATTTTTCATCTTACGCAAATTTTTCATTTTACGTTCCGTCTTAAATTCTGCGAGTTAATACGGCGCAAAGTGTGTGTGGTTTAACATTTTTACGTTGTCTATTTTTTTTCCAGTTTGATAGGTTCGTTGCAACGCAGGTGTCCTAGGTCAACTTAGTTATTCTTTTCTATGTTTTACGTTTCGGTCTAAGTTATTAGCATTAACACGCCGCAAGTTCAGTGTTAATAGCCCCGGCGCAATGCAGGGGTGCTTAATACTAGTTATGATCAATTAGTTAAGCTGTGTAGCTTGAAATTTTGTCGAATAAGTAAATCTTTTGGTGTTGTACTTTGAACTTGCATAATCTGTTTGTGTTTGAATAAAGAATATAACTTCTTAAGATTTTAGACATTACACGAGATACATTCATAAGCACTAATTATGATAATATTAAATACTTCATATGTTTTCAAGTCTATATATATAAATATGTTAGCAATTAGCATTACTAGTGGAAGGAGAATTTGTATCGAGTGAAGTGCATTTTTAAATCAATGCATGTGGTTCGTTCATCTGGGGTTGGTTCTGGTACAAACCATATTTATCCTACAAACCGTAAGAACAGATCCTAACACTTAAAAAAAGTTAAATTAGCACATACCAAAACAATACAAACATAAAAGTAGCACATTTGAATTATATTAGCACATGAAAATTAATCAACATAATTTATTTTAGCACATATTTGAATGATATCAGCACTTTTCTTAATCAACACATTGAAAACAAAAGGAAGATCCAAATAAAGAATTAATTGCTTGTTAGCATATTTTATAAGGAATTCAATATAATTGATATTATTTAGGATATTATTTTATCATTTCTCTATAATTGGTTAGATGCTACGTGACACTTTTTAAATAGTTCTTACAATTTGTATGCGAAATGTGGTTTGTATTTGTTCCTACTCCTCTTTTATCTTTTGTATGATAAATTATTCATGAGCATTAAGATTAATTTACATATTTTATGTCTCTTATAGTAAGATCTAAACTGTACAAACTTTTTCTTGATGTATATCTTTTAAATCTTGTAGAGATTTGCAGTCAGGTGATCCACTATTGATGGCGCATCCCAATGATGTATAACTATAATATGTGTAATGGTTTGTTTTTACTTTTAATAACTGTGGTGCGCATCTTAATGTATAACCACACAGTATGTTAATGGTCTGTTTTTTACTTTTAATAATTGTGGTACGCATCTTAATGTATAACCACACAGTATGTTTTTTTTTAAAGGCCAACAAAGCAATTATATATATACAGATGCTAACAAATGTTAGACATACACCAAATTACATCACCCAGATACAGATACTGTTGTTTGGTATAGAGAATAATCTCATATTTGGTTTGAATTGTATTAAGAAATTGTAGTGTACAAGATTAGGGTTACACAAAGATGGTGTTTATATAGACCACCATATTACACACTAGCCCCTATACTATTTGTTTCCTTCTTTCCGACACTCCCCCTCAAGTTGAGTAGTGGGATCTCCAATACTTAACTTGCTCAAACAGCTACTAAAAGCGTTTCCGTTGACTGCTTTTGTGAGAATATCTGCAAGTTGATCCTTTGATGATATATACGGGAGCTCAATGATCCTTTCCTCCAGTTTTTCCTTGATGAAATGTCGATCTACCTCCACGTGTTTTGTTCGATCATGCTGAACTGGATTTTCTGAGATTTGTATTGCAGCTGTATTGTAGCACATAATTTTACTGGGTGCTGCCCTTTGGGAGAAACCAATGTCTTCTAGAAGTTTCCTGATCCAAAGAACTTCGCTTAACCCTCGAGCTATGCCTCTGAACTCTGCTTCTGCACTCGACAGAGCGACCACCTTCTGTTTCTTACTCCTCCAGGTAACAAGGTTTCCGCCAACCAAGGAGAAGTACCCTGATGTTGACCTTCGATTTCCCTTATCTCCTGCCCAGTCGGCGTCAGTGTAGAGCTCAACATTTAAATGTCCATTTGCTTTGAACAACACTCCATGGCCTGCGGTTCCCTTTAATTACCTTAGAATTCTCTGAGCAGCTTCCATGTGGGCAACTTGCGGTTGGTGCATAAACTGACTTACCACTCCAACAGCATAAGCTATATCAGGGCGAGTGTGAGAGAGATAAATTAACTTGCCCACGAGCCGTTGATACCTTTCTTTGTCTGCAAGCTCGCCATTAAGCTCCATGTGAAGATTGTGGTTCACCACCGTTGGCGTATCTGCTGGTTTACAATCAATCAAACCAGTTTCCGCCAGGAGATCAAGGATATACTTCTTTTGGCAGATGAAAATCCCCTGTTTAGACCTGAGAACTTCTATTCCGAGGAAATACTTGAGATTCCCAAGGTCTTTCATTTCAAACTTTGAAAACAGATTCTTTTCCAGCCGTGCTATCTCTTCTACATCATTTCCGGTGATAATCATGTCGTCTACATATATGATCAGGCAAGTTACGGGGCCATTTCTTCTTTTGAGGAACAGGGTATGATCAGCGTTAGTTTGGTAATACCCGTATTCTTTCATGGCCAAGGTGAACTTTCCAAACCAGGCCCGAGGAGACTGTTTTAGCCCGTACAGAGATTTTTTCAACCGACAAACTTCCCCATCTTTAAAACCCCCTGAAAAACCTGGAGGTGCTTCCATGTAAACTTCTTCCGATAGGTCTCCATGGAGAAATGCATTTGTAACATCAAACTGATGGAGAGGCCAATTCTTATTGGCTGCCACAGAGAAGAGTACTCTGATGATGTCCATTTTTGCAACCGGAGAAAACGTCTCAGAGTAATCGATCCCATACGTCTGAGTGTACCCTTTGGCTACAAGTCGAGCTTTGTATCTTCCAATAGAACCATCTGGTTTATACTTAATTGAATATACCCAATGGCAGCCAACTGTTTTCTTTCCTTTTGGGAGAATGCACTTTTCCCACGTATTGTTTTTCATAAGAGCTTGCATCTCTATTTCCATTGCTTCTTTCCAGTTCTTCTTACCTTGCGCTTCCTTTAGAGAGCCAGGTATTTGTTCGGAGTATAGAGAGGTGACAAATACTTTCGCACTGTTAGATAAGTTCCCATTAACTATATTAGCTACAGGATACCTTGAAGTTCTGGTTTCCCTCTCTGGCGAGTACCGTTTTGGAGGGACCCCTCTATTGGCTCAAGGAGGGAGAGGGTATCTTCCGGTTGTCTCTGTTGCAACTGGTTCCACATGTTCAACGACTTGTTCAACCTCTTCCAAGTCTGGTTCACCCTGTTCCACATCTGGTTCAACCTGTGGAGTAGGTTCCATTGTTGTCGGTTCTATGTGTTCCCCTGTTGTCTCATGGTTATAAAACGTAGAACATCCAGGGTCCTTAGTAATTCTTACCTCAGGTATCACGTTGGATGGACTTTCTTCAGTGGTACTGTGCTCCGTAGATTGTGTGGCTGTGTTTGAAGGACTCGCAGTACTGTGATGATTTTCTGTTGTTACTTCTTCAGATGAGGGAAGTTGGGTTAGCCAACTCAGTGTGTCTATACATTCATTATCCCCCTGACCACTGAGTTGGGTGTCATAAAAGTATTTTGTTTCAAGAAAGTCAACGTTCATTGTGGTGAACATTTGATGAGTTTTTGGATTATAATACCGGTAACCTATTTGGTCGATACCATAGCCGACAAATACACATTTCTCAGCACATGGGCCTAGCTTGTTTCGATTGATTTTGGGTATGTGGACAAATGCAGTACACCCGAAGATTCGAGGTTCAAGTGTAAGAGGGTGGGAAATACTGGCAGACTTAGACAGACAATCTAAGGGAGTCTTAAATTTAAGAGCTTTTGTGGGAAGCCGATTCAGGAGATATACGGAGGTTGCAACTGCCTCCGGCCAGAAAGATTTAGGAACCTGATATTCGATTAAAAGGGCTCGAGTCATTTCAAGAATAATACGGTTTTTCCGTTCGGAAACACCGTTTTGTTCGGGGGTATGAGAACAAGAGGTTTGATGAATTAATCCTTTGGTTTTAAAGAATTTTTTCATGGATGTATTGACAAATTCCCCCCATAGTCGGATCGAAGGATTTGGATTTGAGTTCGGAATTGCGTTTGAATCATAGCATAAAACATGATAAATTTTTCGTAAACTTCGGCTTTGTTTTTAAAAAAATATACCCATGTCATGCGAGTGCAATCATCCACGAATAGTATAAAGTACCGAAGACCCTGCCCCCCATCACAGGAGCAGGACCCCACACATCAGAATGGATTAGTGAAAAAGGTGAAGCAACTTTCGTATTGCTAGGTTTAAATGGTTGTCGATGGCTTTTAGCACGAAGACAAGTTTCACAATCTATTTTTCCATTTGAAGGGAAGAGTTTTGGAAACAAAAGGTGCGAATAACCATGGGATGGGTGTCCCGAACGTCTATGCCATAGCCAGGCTTCCCGGTTTTCAGTTCCATGAGCCAACATCACAGTACCCTGTTGAGCCACTTCATCCACGTAGTACAATCCGTGGCGCTCAGTACCACGTCCAATAATCACACCCGTCCTGATATCCTGTAGGATGCAGAAAGTAGGGTGCATTAGTACCGTGCAATTCAATTCTTTGGTAATATGACTAATTGAGAGCAATTTGTGTGATAGTGACGGAACATAGAGGCAATTTGATAATTTCATAGTTGGTGAAATTTCAATCACTCCTCCTCCTTTCACTCGCATCGTTCCGTTGTTTGCTGTATGAATCTGAGTTTTTTGAGGTTGGGACATTGAACATATGTCTAAAGGTTCAAACGTCATGGTGTCGGTGGCACCAGAATCAAATATCCAAGAACTGTTTTTTCCATGATTGATTTCCATATTTTTTTTTGTAAATAAGCTGTCGGTACGGAAAAGACAGCAGACCAGCGTATTTAATAAATATGCTGGACACTTGAACTCGCGTTCAAGATTTATCAATTACGCCGGGAACAAATATGCTGGACTACTTATATCTGCCAGAATAACGACGCCCGAGACAGACGTTATCTTACCGGCGTATTTATCAAATACGCCGGGCAACTTGAACTCGCGTTCAAGATTTATAAAAAACACCCGAAAATAATAAATATGCTGCTGTGTTGTTGACCGGCGGAATTAATTGCTCAGACAATGCGAAACAAATTATTGGTGCAGCGGATTTATGAGTAGCTATATGATGGATTAAATGATAACTCCAACATAAAATAAATTAATAATGGCAGTGGATGTGGATGTGGACTTTTGAGTCGGTGGAAACAAGGATTAATTCAAAGGATCTAACAAATAAAAAACAAACCACACGAACTAATTCGGCGACGGCGGCGGCAGTTGAAAAAGTGTTTCTAGGGTTGAGTTTTGCAATGGTTCTATTGGTTGTTGGTGTTTTTTATATAAAACAAAAAATGGAGAAGAAGGTTATTAGAGACTAGATAGTTTCGAATGATTTGATTTCTGGAGATTGATTCGGCTGGTATATTGTAGATGATGAGCAAAGCGATTTTAAGAATCAGAGACCTGCTCTGATACCATGTTGTTTGGTATAGAGAATAATCTCAGATTTGGTTTGAATTGTATTGAGAAATTGTAGTGTACAAGATTAGGGTTACACAAAGATGGTGTTTATATAGACCACCATATTACACACTACCCCTATACTATTTGTTTCCTTCTTTCCGACAGATACAACCTAAAAGAAACAACCAATTGCTACATTAAACTCCCATACTTAATACATTTGCCATGCACCAGTTGTCCCAAGAAAGAGCAAAAACCTTTGCTCTGTTTCTAAGCCAAAGGTGACTTAAAGACCTTTATTTCATCCAAGACTTCTCCAACTTTCTGCAGCGAGTTGTTAAAGACTACATCATTACTAGCTCGCCAAATGCACCAGATTATAGTGAGACTTACCATATAAATAACTTTCTTCCACTTAGTCGATCCGCGGTTTTGTTCATGAATTTTCAGAATATCTCTAGCTTCGAACAAAATACATGGGGGCAACCTCCACCACTGCATTACCTTGTCCCAAACCTGCTGTGAAAACGGACAAAGCGCAAACACATGGTCTACGTTTTCCTCGAACAATCCGCAGAAAGGGCAGCTGGTAGTAGGGGGAGCGCACTACCTTTTAGCTAAATTGGACCTAGTAGGAAGGCGATCCAAATTTAACCTCCAGGCTGTGAAGTTGACCTTCAGTGGTACCCAATTATTCCAAGCGAAGGAACAATCATCGGCTGGCCCGGACGACGCCATAAGCCCACGCAGGCTGCTCACCGAGAATTTGTTAGACGACCCCAAGACCCAGTCCCACCTATCCTCCATCTCTGACACCACCCTAGAATTCAGAACTGCCGACATCGCTTCAAGTTGAATTATTTCATCTCTATGTATCAGAGCTCGAGTCCAGGAGAAGGAAACGTAATGAACCCCATGATCTATTTTTACTCGGTCCATAACAGAGGCCAATTTTTTCTTTTCGAGCCCAAATAAGGCAGGAAATTTTATGGACCAATTTTTTCTTTTCGAGCCCAAATGAGTCTTGGAGAAAGGCTCATCTGTGGCCCATTCATCGGACCAGAAGGATGTATCTTGGCCGTTCCCCACAATTACCTTGAAAAGGCGGCTCAGGTCTATCTCCAAACCCGATAACTCGTGATGAATTCTAGCCACCTATTTCCAGGGACCTGTGGCTGTAAGCTTTACTGGAACAAAGTTCCAGGACCTAGCGTGTTGATGAAGGCTCCACACAACTTTTCTCCAGAGGCAATCTTTGTCCGTCTTGAAGCACCACCACCACTTTGCTAGTAACGCAACATTAGCGTCCCTCAAAGATCCGACACCAATACCTCCCTGATTCATCGGTTTCATCATCTTTTTCCAAGCAACCCAACTTATGCGTTTATGTTCCGGCGACATACCCCAAAGAAAATCCTTCCTAAGACGTTCCAACTGTTTAATAACCTGATTTGGGGCTTTAAAGAACGAAAAGTAGTAGGTCAGAAGGGAATTTAGAACAAATTTTATAAGCGTTATCCGCCCACCGTATGACAAAATATTAGCTTTCCAAATGGAGAGACGACTTTTAAACATATCCACCACATGCTTCCAATTTTTTCGCCAAGTTCATATTTGCTCCAACCTGAAGCCCCAAATATTTAAACGGAAGTGTACCCAATCTGCACCTCAATATGACTGCCATATTCTGGGCACTACTTACATCCACCCCTATACCGTACACATTGCTCTTTGCCAAGTTCACTTTTAGGCCCGAAGCGAGGTAAAAACATCTCAATATTCGCTGCAAATTAAGCGCATTCGTGTACGACCAATCCACAAGAAACACAACATCATCCTCATATAGGAAGTGAGATAACAAAGGCCCATTCGCGACACACCTCAACCCATGATAAACCCCTACTGAACAAACCCTCTTAATGACACCCGAGAGGGCTTCCGTTGCAATGATGAACAGAAACAGTGATAATGGGTCCCCCTGTCGCAATCCACGGTGACACACAAACTCTTGGGTTGGAGACCCGCTAACTAAAACTGAGGCTTTAGCCGTAGAAACGGTTGCCATAACCCATCTTCTCCATAGACCAGGAAAATTCATCTGTTCCATAACTGAATCTAAAAAACCCCAGTGTAAGGTATCGTTAGGGGTGCAAACGAGCCGAGCTCCTCACGAGCTACTCGAGCTCGGCTCGAAAAAAAGCTCGAACGAGCCGAGCTTAAACGAGCTCGAGCCTAAAAACAAGCTCGTTTAGTAAACGAGCCCGAGCCAGAGCTTCGCTTATCGAGCTCGAGCTGGCTCGCGAGCCTAATCGAGCTTTCTGTTTATATATTTTTTTTATTAATATATTAAACATATATTTATATTATAATAATTACCATTTACATAAATATAAAAAATAACTAAATTATATGTAAAATAATAATTATAATTAATATAAATTAATTAATAAATACTAAATGAGTCAAGCCCGAGCCGAGCTCGAGCTTGAAAAATTACCTTCGAGCCGAGCTCGAGCTTCAGAAATAAAACTCGAATCGAGCCGAGCTCAAGCTCGAGCTTTCATGTGTTAAACGAGCTCGAGCTCGAGCCTGGTCGAGCTCGGGCTCGACTTGGCTCGGCTCGTTTGCACCCCTAGGTATCGTAGGCCTTCTCAATGTCAATTTTAAACAAAAAAAAAAACCCTGCTTTTTGGATCTCTTCAACCAAGAGATAACCTCATTGAGTATCAGAGGACCAGCCAAGTTCAAATTGTCCAATTAAAACTAAATAAAAAAAATCTCCATTTCCAAGTCCTTGTAACAAAGATAACAAAAACGGGATGAAATAAACAAATATTGGTTAATATTCAAGATTATTATTCATTCTTTAATTAAAATGCGTTAACAACATATTGAGAGTAAAAAATGTTGTATTAATATGTCGCGATTCAAAAGTAAAAATAAAGGCAAACATCAAAAGGTCTATGCTTGAAGTGATTGAAGAAAGTTAAAAACTAAATCCAACAACTCTTACAGACTTCCAATTCCCAATATTGTGTGGCTACCCACCTTATGCTCAAGGTGGACGGACGCATCCCTAAAAAAATGATTAAGTGCTAAATTTCCGGTAAAATCTTGATCGCGCCCCTTAAAAATTTTCGTCTGCACCCCTTGGAAAATTTCGACCGCACCCCTTGAATTTTTTTTAAAAAAAAATACAACCTAATTAACTTTTCACTTAACTAATTAACCTTCACTTAACCCAATTAACTTTCTCCTAACCTTTAGCCTAATAAACACTCCATAACCCAAGCCCAACCCAATTAATAATATGATTTGAACTAAAATATAATAACCCAACACACCGCCCTTTCCCCTTCTCTCGTCCTACTCTTCGTTTTGTGATCCCCAGGCCCACGACACCAACAACATCGCACAACATGTCTTCATAAGGCAGCAACAACAACTTTGGATTGCGCCGGAGAATAGTAAATTATGGTCAGCACACTCACGAAAACAGCATCTTCATAACTCTTTTCGGGTATGGTTCGATTATTTTGTTGTTTTCTTGTTTTATTTGGATTTTTAGGAGAAATAAAATTGTTAAAAATGTTTGAAATTTTAGTTGTTTTGTTGTTTTTTTTGAAACTTTAGTTAGCTGATTTTGTTGTTTAAGTTAAAGTTTAGTGTATTTAAATGGTTAGTTACAAGAAATCATCAATTAAAACTAGGATTTGATTTTAAAGTTAAAAATTATGAAGTCTGATGATGATTGTTTAAGTGTTTAGTGTTAAAAATTAGTTGTATATGTTATATACAGAAAGACTTGCTTAGAAAAGTAGCTATAAATGATGTTTGTATAGATTTTAAAAAATAAAAACCCGCACGACGACATTTTAAATGTCTTTGTAACGTTGTTTGACGTGTTTTTGATGATTATATAAATTTTAGCTTGATATTCTTTTGTTTTACATGACCCGAATCGACCTGATACGACCCGATATGAACCGGAATTTTTTTCATATACCTAAAAGTCTAAAATCTTTAAAAATATTTCAGACCCCGTAAAAAAATTTAGGTCCACACCATTGTGATATGACATGTCTTAAAAGTGTCACAATTCCATCACCAATTTGTTCAGAAGGCTAAAAGGTTCAATTATTACACAATTCCATCACCATTTTGTTCAATTCTATTAATACAAATAAGAAAACACCAGGGGTGCAACCGAGCCGAGCTACTCACGAGCTACTCGAGCTCGGCTCGAAAAAAAGCTCGAACGAGCCGAGCTTAAACGAACTCGAGCTCGAGCCCGAGCCTAAAAACAAGCTCGTTTAGTAAACGAGCCCGAGCCCGAGCCCGAGCCCGAGCTTCGCTTATCGAGCTCGAGCCGGCTCGCGAGCCTAATCGAGCTTTCTGTTTATATATTTTTTATTAATATATTAAACATATATTTATATTATAATAATTACCATTTACATAAATATAAAAAATAACTAAATTATATGTAAAATAATAATTATAATTAATATAAATTAATTAATAAATACTAAATGAGTCGAGCCCGAGCCGAGCTCGAGCTTGAAAAATTACCTTCGAGCCGAGCTCGAGCTTCAGAAATAAAGCTCGAATCGAGCCGAGCTCAAGCTCGAGCTTTCATGTGTTAAACGAGCTCGAGCTTGAGCCTCGTCGAGCTCGGGCTCGACTCGGCTCGTTTGCACCCCTAGAAAACACTTGATCTCTTTGTTAAAAATAAAGATCATCGATCACATAAAAGTTGCAAGTGACATAATTGACTAATTTTGTTTAACCAAAAAATATAAAACATCCCAACAATTAGGCTATAGGGTGTGACTATGACCCGCTTGACCACCACGATCCTCCACGTCAGTGTCATGTCATCGCCCTCTAATTAACTATCCAAAATCACTATCCTAAGGGTGTGATCATTACCCAAACCACTATCCATCCCTTTTTTTGTGTGAAATATATTTTATTTATTTTAAATAAACAACAAATAAAATTAAATAAATTTTAGTAATAAAACTACATTTACATTCCATAAATTAGAAACAATTTTGTACATAAAGAGTTGTAATTTATGTTTTGGGTGGTTTTCAAAAAAAAAAAAAAAAGTTGATTTTTTAACTTTAACCCAAAAGATTTTTATGTTTTGCAATTTACATTCCATAAATTAGAAACAATTTTGTGCATAAGGAGTTGTAATTTATGTTTTGGGTGGTTTTCAAAAAAAAAAAAGTTGATTTTTTTACTTTAACCCAAAAGCTTTTTATGTTTTGCAATTTTAACCCATATAAATTGTTTTTTTTTCACTTTTAACTCAAAAGTTTCATTATTTTCAATTTAACCTCACAATATTATTTTACCTTCAACTTTGGTCCCTATACTTTTCATCTTTCGCAAATTTTCGTTTTACGTTTCGTTCTAAATTTTGCGAGTTAAGACGGCACGACGTGCGTGTGTCGTTTAACGTTTTTTTTTGTTTCGTTCAAAATTATGCAAGTTAACACGACGCAACATGCATGTGTGGTTCAATGTTTTACATTTATTTATTTTTTCGTTTGACAAGTTCGTCGCAACACGCGGGTCCTGGATCGACTCAGTGTTGGTAGTCACTGACGTTGGTGTGACATTAGTGCTATTTGGCATAGTTCTACGCCCCCGCCGCAACGCGGGGGAGCTTAAATCTAGTTACATTCAAATTATTAAAAAATAACATCCAAATTTAAACTACATATTATAAATTAAGAAAAAAACTACTCGTTGTTAACCCGACCAAATTGCCAAACATGTTCAATCAAATTCAAACGAAGATGATTATCCGTAGTCTCGTTGTATAACGCCCACATGTTAGATTCTTGTTGCCTTCATCAACTGGTACAACATTCTCATGAATGTCCTTAGGATCATATTCACATATGGCCGTTACCTTCGTCTTCGATAGTCATGTTATGCAGTAAGATACAAGCATACATACAATATCTCAATGTTTTGAGTTCTAAGTGCTCGTGCTGGGTTTGCAACCATATGCCATTTTTGTTGTAGAACCCCAAAGAGACGCTCAACATCTTTCCTAGCAGATTCTTGACATTTTGCAAATTTCTTTCTTTTTTCATCTTCTGGATACGGTATAGTTTTAACAATCGCTGTGTATGTTGGGTATATTCCATCAGCTAGATAATACTCGTGCGTGTATTCTACTCCTGAAACCGAAAACCAAGAATCATGCCCCTTACCGTTAATGATATCATTGAAAACATCTTCGAACCAGGAACACCAAAGAAAGCATGCCAAACCCAAAGATCATTTGATGCCACAGCTTCTAGAATTAATGTGGGATAACCATGATCACCTCAGGTAAATTGACCTCGCCATGCATTAGGGCAATTACGCCAAGGCCAATGCATACAATCTATGCTACCAATCATTCTAGGAAAAGCAAGTTTACTTTCGTATGCCTGGTACAACTTTATGATGTCATCCTTTGTTGGCCCTTCGTAAGTACTTCGTGTTGTATAGCTTGACCACCCCTTTGCAAAATTGATACAAACTCTCTCGTGAAGTTCTATCAGACATCTTCATATATTCATCCCACATGTCACTACTTGTACCATAAGCCAATTGGCGAATTGCCAACGTACACTTTTGTAAAGTGGCCAATCCCCTTTTACCTGTAGCATCCCATCTTAATGTGAAAAATGGGTCATAATTAGCCAAATTGTTGGCTATACGTAAGAAAAGACGACGGCTCATTTGGAAACGACGCCTGAACATTCCATCCGCATATGTCAGGTTTTCGGCAGAGTAATCGGCCATCAACCTATCGTAGGCACCTGTCACACCCCCAAAATCCACCATGCGGAGTATCACCGCTTGGAGGCGTGACATGACCAGGATCGAGCCACCAATCATATTGAACAACATAATTAAGTAAATAAAACCAACCACGATACAATTGGTGACCAAAAGAGAGTAACCGACTTTAAGTTAACAGCGAAAGCATAAAACGTAAGTCCAAAACTTAAGTTCCATAGTTCATAAGTTTAAAGTCCAAAACGTAGGTTTAATAAGTTCATAAGGATTTAAATATTAAGCACGGAACATAACAGTCCGTATCCCACAACGACCTCCTCCTCGTGCAAACTCCATATGCATCTAACGACCTGTAAGGCATGTAACAACGAGTCAACAACAAAGTTAAGTGAGTTCACGCTTGGTTGTTTAGTTTAAGTTATTTCCGAAAACATGGTTTGTCTTTCGTTGGCTTAATTGCCGTGGGGGTTACCCCATAGTTGAAAATATGATTAACAATTTCCTTCTTTCCCAAACCATGACCCGTGGGGGTTTCCCCATGTTAACCACTAGACCGTTACCATATCGACAACTGACGAACAATAGTTGTTCCCTACGTCAATGTTCTATCATCATTGACAGTTTGCCCAGATCCATTAGTACACGCCCGTCCGAACGACACCGTGTGAGGCTTGTCAACCCTAATAGCGCTATTAACTAATGACCCGCTCGCCATTGGCCCGGCGATTAAGTCGATATAAAAATGAGGGACTTCATGATAGAGTTTTGTCTAGTAAGTTTTAAAGTTGTTGTCCTACCCAAGGAGGACGAACGTACGTATTCTACCCAAGGAGAATACGCATGATTAATATTGGCATCCTACCTATGGAGGATGGCGGTACATATCCTACCCAAGGAGGATATGTAGGTTCCATTTTAATTCTTTAACCCATTCCCAACCACCGGGAATCCCATGCCTTAGAAAGTGTGTGAACTCACCTCGGTTGCTTGGTTTGACTCTAAAAAATAGCTAACAGTCAAGGTCGGTCAATCACGTCCTAGTATGATTACCACTTAGTTTATTAGTGACTTCAAATAAGCACGAAGTTCCTACACGCATCTATCACATAACATGCATCACTTTAACGGTTCATGCCCATATAAACTTCCCATCTATTCCTGTTCATAAGCAAACATACGACATTGCACATAACATTTTCATTGACATATAACATGTTAGATTATTCTTAGATAACCTACCCGACATTTGGACACGCAAATTACTACTTATGTCGTTTCAGCTTTTACATTCAAAACTGGGCTGTTTTCGGGAATTTTAATAAAATAGTTACCCTATTCAAAAAATTCCCAACTTTTTACAGAAGGTCTTAAACGATCCAAATATTATTGTGTAAAAATCTCGGGATCCAATTCATTACCAATATTTTATAAAAATTCATTTACCGGACTGCAATCAGATTGATTACTTTCTGACTGCAGTCCACGGAATAATTTATTTAAAATTCATCGTAAGTCCGATTTATGAAATTCCTATGGGCGAATTACTACAACATCAGTGTCCATCTACAGTACAAATTTCGTGACCTAATTCTACACATATTTCAAGTTATGACGAAAAAACATAACACATATTTTCTGTAGAAAAATGCAGCTTGAGCTGCTGTCCAAAAACATACCTTTAAAAATAGTAAACGACCTCGAAAAATTACGATTCCAGGACCATTGGATCTGTTTATTGAAAATACATAATTTAGCCTTCAGAAAATCAGTTTTTCGATTTATTATGATCTGTTTACAGCCAGTTGAAGTTGGCTGAAAATGCCAAGCAGCATGCTTTTTAGAGTTTAAATGTTACTAAAATGAATCAACAAATGTCCTAACAACGGGTTTATCAAGAAATCAACGATCAAACATCATGCATGATTTATCCAACCCTAATCCAACAAGACTTCATCTTTATGTAAACTTATGTAAAGCTTTATGTTCATCTTCTTAGTTCTTGTTCTTTAGTGTTTTAAACATAATCATCATACTACAACTTTTAACTACAAAGACAAGATGAACAAGGGTGTAACAAGGACTTACTACTAGCACAAAGGCTAGGAATGATTCTAGTGAAGAAGATGATGAAGAATGATGATGAAAAAGCAAGAGACAAAGTCCCTTGAAGCTCCACAAGTTGCAACTTCCTTGAATCACCTTCTAAGCTTGAATTGAACTCAAAAATGGATGAAGATGGTGGACTTGTGGTGGTGATGGGGGCGGCACAAGTGAGCCGAGAGGAAGGGGGTGTGGAGTGAAGGTGTGGGTGTGATAATGTGAAGTATGGTAGTGATCTTTGGTGCCATGCTTATAAAGGATTGTTCTAATATTTGGGTAACCTTCACAAGTAACCAATCTAATAAAATAAAGGGATATAATCTTGCACAAGATTGAGGTATGGTGTAGTTGATTTGTGGGTCCTCTTTGGGACCGAATTCGGTTTGGGGGGGGGGGGGTTGGTTGTAAATTTTGTAACTAGGTTGGTAAATATTAGTTAAATCTCAAGTATGCACTTGCATATATTAGTTACTTGATATTTAGTGGGTGTTAGGGTGTTCGAGGACCATGACTAGGTCAAAAATAATTAAACAACGTATTTGACAAAAAAATTTAGTGTTTCGGGTAATGTCCGGTTGTTTGGTTAGATACCATTCCGTTAAAGTGTTTAATTATTCCGTAAAGTGTCTTTTATATATATATATTTTTGTACCACTTTTAATTCCTAACACTTAGGAAAACATTCAGGACCATTTAGTCAATTTTCTGCACAAGACTAGTATGTTAACAAACACATGTAAGTATGACGCAGTAATCAGAAAATAGTTATGTGTTTCAGCACAGTTATCAAGCACTTTTATTTAACATTAATTAATCGTACGGATACATGTAATTACGAGGGTTGTCACATTCTCCCCCTGTAAAGAAAATTTCGTCCCGAAATTTAGCGCGTGGTTACTGAGGAAGCTAGTTAAGTTGCATGGTTTACTGGTTTTCCTGGGGTGTCACATCATCCCCCCGTTGGTTTGGAATTTCGTCCCGAAATTCTGCAGTAGCTTCAGCCTCAGTAGTGGGTGCACTTTTCTTAAACAACTGGGGATACTTGGGTTTCATTTGGTCTTCTCGTTCCCAGGTATACTCTGGGCCACGACGGGAATTCCAACGAACTCGGACAAGAGGTATTCTGGTACGCTTGGGAACCTTAACATCTCGATCAGTAATCTCTACTGGTTCCTCGACGAATCGCAACTGGTCGTCGATTGTGAGCTCCTTTAAGGGAACTATGAGGGTCTCATCTGACAGACACTTATTCAGATTCGACACATAAAAACATTGTGAACTCCGCTGAGTTCTTCAGGTAGATTTAACTTGTAAGCGACTTTGCCAATTTTCTCAATGATTTCGAATGGTCCGACATAACGCGGATTGAGTTTGCCTCGTTTGCCAAAACGAACTACACCTTTCCAAGGTGAGACTTTAAGTAGCACTCGATCCCCAACCTGGAACTCGAGTGGTTTTCGTCGCTTATCAGCGTAGCTTTTCTGACGGTCGCGAGCTGCCGCCATTCGTTGACGTATCTGAGCAATCCTCTTGGTCGTGTCTACCACAAGTTCTGGGCCTGTGATTTGGCTGTCACCAACTTCTGCCCAACAAAGAGGTGATCGGCATTTATGTCCGTACAATGCCTCAAATGGAGCGGCATGGATAATGGTGCGGTAACTGTTGTTGTACGAAAACTCCACTAACGGGAGGTGTTTTTCCCAGCCATTACCAAAGTCGATTACGCATGCCCTAAGCATGTCTTCAAGGGTTTGGATGGTGCGTTCAGATTGCCTATCCGTCTGTGGATGATATGATGTGCTCATGTCTAATCGAGAGCCAAAGGACTTGTGCATAGCTTGCCATATTTCAAATGTAAAACGTTAGTCTCGGTCAGAAATGATGGAGGTTGGCACTCCGTGCCTTGATACTACTTCCTTTAGGTAGATGTCTGCTAGAGTAGAAAACTTGTCGGTTTCCTTGATAGCCAGAAAATGTGCAGACTTGGTCAGTCGATCCACTATCACCCAAATAGTGTCATTTTCGCGTTGCGATCTAGGCAGGCCAGTAACGAAATCCATGGAAATTTGCTCCCATTTCTATTTCGGGATCTCTGGTTGTTGGAGTAGGCCTGATGGTTTCTGATATTCGACCTTGACCCTAGCACAAGTCAAGCATTTACTGACGTAGGTTGCTATGTTGGCTTTCATACCAGGCCACCAATACGTAGTCTTGAGATCGTGGTACTTCTTATCCGAACCAGGATGTACCGAATAACGAGACTTGTGCGCTTCATCCATCACAAGCTCGCGTAAGTTTCCGTAAAGGGGTACCCAGATGCGCCCTGTTACATAGTAGGCGCCGTCTTCCTTTTGTTCTAACCATTTCCTTGATCCTCGTAAGGACTCATCCCTGATGTTCTCTGCTTTCAACGCTTCAACCTGAGCATCTCGTATTTGGGCAGGAAGACTAGACTGGATGGTAAGTTGTAACGCACGTACACGCTTAGGTATAGTATCCTTTCGACTGAGGGCGTCGGCCACAACATTGGCTTTTCTCGGGTGGTACTTGATCGCACATTCATAATCATTCAAGAGCTCGACCCATCGACGTTGTCACATGTTGTGACACCCCAGGAAAACCAGGAAACCAACGCAACATAACTAGCTTCCTCAGTAACCACGAGCTAAATTTCGGGACGAAATTTTCTTAACAGGGGGAGAATGTGACAACCCTCATAATTCCATGTATCCGTACAATTTATTAATGATAATTAAAGTGCTTGATGATTGTGCTGAATCATTTAACTGCTTTCTGATTTCTGTGTTATACTTACATGTGCTTGTTAACATACTAGTAGTGTACGGAAAAGTTACTAAATAGTCCGATATGCTTTCCTGAGTGTTGAGAATTAAAAATGTTACAAAAATATATATATAGGACACTTTACAAATTAATTAAGCACTTTAACGGAACAGTATCAAACCGAACAACCGGACATTACACGGAACACCAAAATAATGCTAGAAGCATTGTTTTTATTCTTCTAAGCTAGTTAGGGTCCCCGAACACCCTAACACACTATATATTACTTAGCACACATAAACCACTAATTATTTCACTTATCTCCTAACTAGATTAGTAACTAACCATTACATCTCAACCAAGCACCCCCCCCCCCAAACCGGTTATGGAGTGGCCCCACTCCTAGATTTTTATTGAATTGTTTAAGTGATCTTGTCTCCATATTTGGTGAACATAAGAACCATTGGATCAAGAGGTGTTGGAAACAAGTTTATAAGGACCACTAGACTAACATAACTTATCATTCTCAACACACATCAACACCATCACTCTCTCTTCCTCTCTTCTTGGTCTCGGCCGAGAGCTCCACCACCACCATCATCACCTTCAAGTCTCCATCATTCAATCTCTAGTGATCCTAAGGTGCTACAAGGTGTACAACGAAGCTTGGTGTCTTCGGAAGTTGAAGGACCTTCTTTATTTGCTATTAACCACCACATTTCTTCACTTGAACTTCCCTAGCCTTGAGCTAGTGGTAAGAACTTAGATCCTTGTATTTTACATGTTGTTTAAGTGGTTAATGATGTGTAGTGATCAAAATGATAAGAACTTTAATGAATCTTATGAAGAAGTCTTGAACATAAACTAACTTAGTAATAAAGCATGGATAAAAGATGAAGAAATCATGATATTCATATGTTGTGATGCTTGTTGGTTGTTGTTACTCATGTAGTTGATATGGATCATCCTATGATCTTGCTAGATCATGATTAAAAACATGAACTAGCAAGATGAGAAAGTTAGAAATGTGTAGGATGATGGAATCATCCACACATAAACTATGAACTTGAATAAATAAATGTTTTCTTGAAAAGTAAAGATCAAAGTAGGTTACAATCTGGTAGATCTAAAGATCCATGAATGGTTTCTCAAAAGAACCAAGTGAAAAATATAAGTTTCATTAAATATTGGACCTTACAAAAACTAATCACATTTTTGGTGGATAAACAAGTGTAGAAACACTTGTGTAACTAGAAACTTTCATGAAGAAATATTTTTTAGAAAATATGGTGGAATTTGTAAACACTTAAAGTCTTTAAAAATAAAGTTTTTAAAGAACTAATCACATGTTAAAAGGTAACAAGACTTACTAAGTATGCTAGTAAGTTACTACATATTTTTATAAATTTTCAAGTTCATAAGTTTATAGTTTATGCTTGTTTTTGACAAGTTTGGTAAATAGAGATTGTATGTTGATGATTGAGAATTGTTTGAATGAATTTTTGAAAAGAAAATGATATGCTAGTAAGCATGGACACCTCCATTTACAAAGGAAACTCTGGCGAAATTTTCTAAAAATCCCAACACTTAGAAAATATTTTTCTAAAACAAGCGTTATGAGTGTATTTTATAACTTGCTTTTCGAATATAAACTTCGCCATAATTTTTGTAATAAAACACCAAGTATCCGAGGTTGACTTTCGTAAATAAAATTTGATAAACATATATTTAAAATATATATTGTATACTAAAACTCTTGTGTGAATATTTGTTTATTTTACTGTTATATTATTTTAGGGTAAAATAATATATAACTTAACAAAGTGCGTTGACGTTTAAATTGTGTGATATGTGATAAAAGTAATGGGTAGATAAACCATACGTGTTGTGCATGAGAAATTGATTGTTATGTGTACCTTGTTAGGACGTGCTTGATTTCTTGATTATTAGAGTAACTAATCTAACCGAGCAAACCGAGGTGAGTTCACACTTTTCTACAAAGCATGGAAATTCCCGGTGGAATGGGAATGGGTTCAGGAATAGGGATTCCTCGTCCTTGGGACGCGTTCAAAAATGAGAATTCCTCGTCCTGTAGGGACGGAATTAGACTTACTGGACTAGAACTCTATCAGCGAAGTCTCTCCCTTTATATCGACTTAATCGCCGAGGCTATGGTGAGCGGGTCATTAGTTAATAGCGCTATTAGGTTTAACAAACCTCACACCGTGCCAGTCGGACGGGCGTGTACTAATGGACTATGGCACGTCGGTGATGATAGACACGGACGCTAGGGCACAAGTAATTTTCGTTAGTAGTCGATATGATAAACGAGTCTGGTAGTTTAAATAATGGGGTAGCCCCCACGGCCGGAGTGCCGGGCTGGATAGCCAGGGAAGGTGGACATGGGATGGTTAACTGATAAATGTTTTCGAACAATGGGGTAACCCCCATGGCTGGATAGCTGATTAAGATTAAACTACGTTTTTTGGAAACAACTCTAAAATGGACAACCAACCGTGAAATCACTCAACTTTGTTGTTGACTCGTTGTTACATGCTTTGCAGGTCGCTAGTTGCTATGGGGCTTGCACATGGAGGTGGTCGTTGTGGGATGCGAACTGTTATGTCCCGTACTCAATAAATAAACTTAATGAACTTATGAAACTTATGTTTTGGGTCTTTAAACTTATGAACTACGAACTTATGTTTTGGTTTAATGTCTTATGCTTCCGCTGTTTAAATTGAACTTGGTTAACTTCCTTACGGTCACCAATTGTATTGTGGTTAATTTTATTTACTTAAATACGTGGTTCAATATGATTGGTGGCTCGATCCTGGTCACGTCACGCCTCCAAGCGGTGGTACTCTGCATGGGGGATTTTGGGGGTGTGACAGATGGTATCAGAGCCATTGGTTATAGCGAACTTGGTTTTAAAAAGGGAAAAGCTTTTTGATAAAAAAAACCAGACTATAACCTGTACAGTGCTCAACGATCCACAACGACGCTTCGCTCCACATGCAAGACTCGACACAATAGGTGGTATATGTTATATTATCGGTTAGATAGTCCACATTGTGCATTAATTAACGTTATAATTGCTATTTGAACCTTGTGTGCTTACTCTCTACTGTCGTCCCACACTTACGCACTTTCACGACACTTTTCTCACTTACGTTGCTTTGTTATGAAGATCATGAACGGACGCAGAGGACGTATCAGCCTAACTCAATCCCAACTGACGGGTTTGATCAACGAACGAGTTGCTGAGGCACTCGCGGCAGCTCCAGCAGGAGGTCAACACGCTCAGCCTCCTGTGTGTACGTTCAAAACCTTTATGGATTGCTGACCTAGTACTTTCAGCGGCACAGAAGGGGCTGTAGGTCTTCTTCACTGGTTCGAGAAGCTCGAGTCTGTTTTCGAGATGTGTGAATGCCCTGCAGATCATAGGGTGAAATATGCTACTGGAACACTCGAAGGTGCCGCATTAACCTGGTGGAAGGCACAGGTCCAACTGCTAGGGCTGGCTATTGCTAATGCCACCCCATGGAATGATTTCAAGGAACTGATTAAAGAAGAGTACTGCAGTCGTTACGACATCCACAAGCTGGAGGTGGAATTTTTCAATTTGAAGATGACGGGGTCTGAGATCGAGGCATACACGAAGAGGTCAAACGAGCTGGCCATCTTGTGTCCTACAATGGTGGACCCTCCCATCAAACGTATTGAGCTGTACCTCAAGGGTCTTGTACCAGAGATTCAGAGTCACGTAACCTCAGCTAATCTTGGCACCATTCAGCAAATCATCAAGTTGGCTCATCGTCTCACCAATCAGGCAGTTGAGCAGAACAAGCTGCCCAAACGTATTAGCGCTACTACTTCTGATGCTCCCAATGATAATAAATGCAAATGGGATGGAAATTCGGGCAAGGGTTCTACTTAAGTTCAGTCCCAGCAGCGGAAGACAGATGAGTACATGAGCCCCAGTCAGCAGTCTTCTGGAAATCTAGGGCAGGGTGGATACAAGGGGAATCACCCCAAATGTAATCGCTGTAACTTGCACCACAGCGGGCCATGTAGTAAAGGCAACTGTCATCGATGCAACAAGCCTGGTCACATTGCAAGAGATTGCAGGAGTCAGCGTCTGGCGAATCAGAACCGGCAGCAACAGCAAGCCCCACCAAATCAACGCCAACAGCAGCAACAACAAGGTAACAAAAAAGGGTGCTTTCAATGTGGTACTGAGGGCCATTTCAAGAAAGATTGCCCCCAGCTAAATCAGAACCAGAACAACAACAATCAGGGGAATGGAAACGGCAATGGGGGAAACAACAATGGTAATGGGGCAAGGGGTCGTGCGTTCGTGATTGGTCAGGGTGATGGAAGGAACGATCCCAACGTTGTGATGTGTAAGTTTCTTCTGGATGATTTCTTTGTTACTGTTTTATTTGATTCGGGTGCCGATACTAGCTACGTGTCCTTAAAAGTTAGTATCGGCACATAACTAGTATCGGCACCCGAATCGAATAAAACAGTAACAAAGAAATCATCCAGAAGGAACTTACCCATCACAACGTTGGGATCGTTCCTTGCATCACCCTGACCCAGCACGAAAACACGTCCCCTGGCACCATTGCCATTATTGTTACCCCCGTTTTTGCCTCCATTGTTGTCTCCATTGTTGTTCCCGTTTCCTTGGTTGTTGTTGTTCCGATTCTGGTTCAGCTGAGGACAGTTTCTCTTGAGGTGACCTTCAGCACCACACTGATAGCATCCCTTGTTACCCTGCTGTTGCTGCTGCTGATTCTGTGGAGCTTGTGGCTGCTGTTGACGATTCTGATTCGCAGGAAGTGAGCTCCTGCAATCCTTTGCTTCATGGCCAAACTTGTTACACCTCAGACAACGACCCTTGTGGCACTGCCCGCTATGATGCTTGTTGCACCGGTTGCACTTGGGGTGGTTCCCTCGGTATCCACCCTGTCCTTGACTACCAGAAGATTGCTGACCAGGACTCTGGTAGCCATCAGTCTTTCATTGCTGGGGCTGAACTGAAGTAGAACCCTTGCCTGAATTTCCATCCCACTTGTGCTTGTTATCACTGGGAGCATCAGTAGTAGTAGCGTTAATTCGCTTGGGCAGCTTGTTCTGCTCAACTGCTTGATCAGTGAGACGATGAGCCAACTTGATGATTTGCTGAATGGTGCCAAGATTAGCTGAGGTCACATGGCTTTGAATTTCTGGCACCAAACCCTTAAGGTACAGCTCGATACGCTTGATAGGAGGATCCACCATAGTGGGACAGAGGATGGCTAATTCGTTCGACCTCTTTGTGTATGCCTCGATTTTAGACCCCGTCATCTTCAGATTGAAAAATTCTACCTCTAGCTTGTGGATGTCGTCACGACTACAGTACTCTTCTTTGATCAGTTCTTTGAAACCGTTCCATGGGGTGGCATTAGCAACCGCCAGCCCTAGCAGTTGAACCTGTGCTTTCCACCAGGTTAACGTAGCACCTTCGAGTGTTCCAGTAGCATATTTCACCCTACGATCTTCAGGGCATTCACATATCTCGAAAACAGACTCAAGTTTCTCGAACCAGTGAAGAAGACCTACAGCTCCTTCTGTGTCGCTGAAAGTACTAGGTCGGCAATCCATGAACATTTTGAACGTACATACGGGAGGTTGAGCATGTTGACCTATGGCGCGAGAATAAAAGACAAGGTTAAGCACAAGAGTTGGTTCACGAAGGTGGGATCTAAACGTCCTAAAATAAGTCGAAATGGCAGGTTATACCTCCTGCAGGGACGGCTGCGAGTGCCTCAGCCACTCGTTCGTTGATTAGAGCCGTCAGATGGGCTTGAGTTAGGTTCAGTCGTCCACTCATGATCTTCATATCAAAGGAAACATGAGTGAGCAAGGTGTCGCGAAAGTGCGATGACAGAAGAGAGTAAGCACACATGTGTTTTCAACAATAGTTGTTACATTTATCTAAGCATACCATGAACAATGTACTATGTAACTAACAGGTAGGTAATATAAACATAAACTATATCACCTAGAATGTTGAGTCTTGCATGTGGAGCGAAGCGTCGTTGTGGATCGTTGAGCACCATACGGGTTATAGTCTGGTTTTGTCAAAAAGCTTTTCCCTTTTTAAAACCAAGTTCACTATAACCAATGGCTCTGATACCAATCTGTCACACCCCCAAAATCCATCATGCGGAGTATCACCGCTTGGAGGCGTGACATGACCAGGATCGAGCCACCAATCATATTGAACAACATAATTAAGTAAATAAAACCAACCACAATACAATTGGTGACCAAAAGAGAGTAACCGACTTTAAGTTAACAGCGGAAGCATAAAACGTAAGTCCAAAACATAAGTTCCATAGTTCATAAGTTTAAAGTCCAAAACATAGGTTTAATAAGTTCATAAGGATTTAAATATTAAGCACGGAACATAACAGTCCGTATCCCACAACAACCTCCTACTGGTGCAAACTCCATATGCATCTAACGACCTGTAAGGCATGTAACAACTAGTCAACAACAAAGTTGAGTGAGTTCACGGTTGGTTGTTTAGTTTAAGTTATTTCCGAAAACATGGTTTGTCTTTCGTTGGCTTAATTGCCGTGGGGGTTACCCCATAGTTGAAAATATGATTAACTATTTCCTTCTTTCCCAAACCATGACCCGTGGGGGTTTCCCCATGTTAACCACTAGACCGTTACCATATCGACAACTGACGAACAATAGTTGTGCCCTACATCAATGTTCTATCATCATTGACAGTTTGCCCAAATCCATTAGTACACGCCCGTCCGAACGGCACGGTGTGAGGCTTGTCAACCCTAATAGCGCTATTAACTAATGACCCGCTAATGAGGGACTTCATGATAGAGTTTTGTCTAGTAAGTTTTAAGGTTGTTGTCCTACCCAAGGAGGACTGATGTGTTCAAAATGCAACATATAAATTTCATCAATTGTGGCATAAAACTAACCCTTTTTTAGTACTAATGTTGGAAAAAGTGTGCTTTTGTCTTCCTTTTGTATTTTCAGGATTAAATGAGCTTAAATTAACAAAAGAAGCAAAAAGACATCAAAATCTAACATAAATACAAGAAAATGAACAAGATGTGACATGCCCGACCCCACGACAGCATCTTCCCAAGCAAAACAAGACATCAGAAGACTGAACACGCCCCGTGCTCAGCCAGCACGGGGGCGTGCCCAAGTGTCAGCAGAAAAGACAAAGTGGTAGAAGCTTATATTGCCCACCACGGGGCCGTGCTCAGCGGACACGGGGCCGTGGTCAACTATAAGATTCGCACAATCCAGGCAAATCTTCATAGTACAAAGATTCTTCTGCACACGGGGTCGTGCTCAGTGGACACGGGGGCGTGGTCAACTAATAAGACAAAGCTGGATTAAATGAAGAAAGACAGGATGTGGACACGGGGCCGTGCCCACTGGACACGGGGCCGTGCCCGAGCTTCTGTTCAGCCTATAAATAGGAGTGCTTGGCTCAAGCTCAAACCATCCCTTGGCACACCACCTCTCTCACACTTCACCCACCACCCACCACCACCATAACACCATCATCCACCACCATCATCCATTGTCCATCATAGAGTGTGTGAGTCGTCTCGGGATCCAAGATTGATCGTAAGAGTTCTTGACAATCAAGGCCATGTTTGCCTAAGTCTCTTACATCACTTGGTGAAGACAAAGTGTCTAGTGTGATACTTTTTATTTCTAATCTTTTGCACTTTTTACTTGGTTTTATATTAATGACTTTAATAACTAGTTGCTTATGTTGAAGGTGATCTTTCCTTATCGTTTGTCAGTGGTGTCTTGGCATTATTTTACTGTCTATATAAAATAAAAGATTTTCACCATTCATATCTCCACGGTCTATATGGAGGTATTTTGGCTACCTGGTCGCGGGTTAAGGGAACGGTTTGGTAAAGGTCTTGCCATTGTTCAGCGTTTAGAGGTCCTGCAATGGACCTGGGTCAAATTTAGTAGGACCTCCTTCAATACTTAACGGTATTGGATGGCGGGGGTCCAAACTCTTTGATCCCCTCATAAGTTAACTACTATTAATACTATAACCCGGCTATTTAGGACTGTATCCCTGCTGACTCAGACTACTTAGTCGAGGGTAACGTCACCTCCAAAAGAGGGGCCTACCATAATTTGCATTAATAACTTAATTAATTATCTTTCAATAATCCACCCTTTTAGGATTGTATCCTTGCTGACTCAAACTACTAGAGTGAGGTTAACGTCACCTTCAAAAGAGGGGCCTACTACAATAACTAAGATAATCTCTTAAAATAGTGCAAATGTGCGGAAATAATCAAAGGTTACACTAGATACGAGTCGGAACCAAGTGATTCATCTTGTCTATCTGTTTTTTTTTTGTTTTTTTTTTCAGCATTTTTAGTTAGTTTTTATTTTTCTTAGTTTAAAACATTTTTCTAAACTTTTATTTTTGATTAGACGTTGAGGATAAACCGGTACTAAAAGCTCTTGTGTCCTTGGACGACCTCGGTATCTTGCCAACACTATACTACGCTCACGATCGGTGCACTTGCCCATATGTGTGTTTAGTGTTAGTAAAATATCGTGTTTTATAAATTTAAAACTTGGCTAAAAATAAGTGTTAAAAAGGGCTTAAAATATACACCTAAAATATATAACACTTCACACGCATCAAGTTTTTGGCGCCGTTGCCGGGGACACAAGGATTTTAAGAAAGTTAGGAATCAACGGCCTAATCGTTTTTCTTATTTTTCATTTTTTTTAAGGATTTTTCTTAATTTTTCAGCTTCTGCAGAACTCAGCACGGCCCGTGCCCACTGAACATGCCCCGTGCCCGCTGAACACGCCCCGTGCCCAATCATTGGAACTGGCAATCCTGTTTTAAGTCAGACAGTAGGCTGAACACGGGGCCGTGCCCACTCAACACGCCCCCGTGCCCAAGTTTCAGTTACTGAAAACAGAACCGTAAGATCCCGACGGTTGGTAATTTCTGACACAAACATGAGTGATACTGATACTTTTTACTTTCGGCACTCTTATGGTACTATGTGGTGTCAATTATGTGGTGGTAACCATGAAGAATTAGAATGTTTTTTTCTAAATTATAAACCCCACTATATAGACCCATCATTTCCTGGTATCCTTAAGAGGGGCGAAAGTAAAAATAATCCTTATCTCTCCCTCGAATGCGCCCAACCGGATATTCTAGGAGAAATGCTTCTCGATGAATTATTTCAACTAGAAGATCTAATTATTAATTGGTTGAGAGAACTTAGGAAAGATTACAATAATCTTTTCCAAGACGATAGCCAAGAAGAAGGGTTGGAACCGCATTCAAACAACTTCATTGTTTCCAATGATACTTCTAACTCTAGTGAGGACTTGAGCGATAGTCGTCCCTGTGTCGATTGTGCCGTGAAGGACTCCCCATCAACTTCGTTTGATGCATACATAGACCTGAGCGATTCGACATACACCTTCTTTAACGAGAGCCCGGGAAAGGGTTGGACTTGTCCACCTACATATAGCATAGGAATCACCCTCACCGACAACCTCTTGCGCTCTCGTCTTAATCTAGAACAATTAAGGTATCTTAGGCACTTTGGGGTTGTTCCATCCAGTAAGGAACCACCCGATCCGGAAAAGTTCCTTAAAAATAGACAAATTCCTTAAGACAGCTTCTAGACACGGGGTCGTGCCCAGGTCAACACGCCCCCGTGTCCACCCAAAGATTCCCTTCTGATTTTGTCAGAATGCGGACAAAAATGTGTAAGGATTCCATATGCACACGGGGCCGTGTCCAACCGACACGGGGCCGTGCGCAACGTACTGTCGTTTTCTATAAATGCAGTCACGAATCCTGCACATTTGAACCATTCCAGGGACAGAGATTTGAGGAATATTCTCACATACCATCCTAGGTATTTTCTAAAAGAAGTTTCTCAACCATCTTTTTGTCCTTTCCTCTTTTATCCACTTTCATCTTCTTCAATTTTCTTCATACTTCCATTAAAGCTTGAACATTCCATAATTTCAAGTCTTATTGGGATGTTTGTTAGATTTTTGTTCATGGAATCTTGTTAAAAATAAGTTTTATAACAATGTTTTAAGTTGTTAAGTTCAGAAATGCTTCAAAAATCATAAAAACAATTTAAAACCCCAAGATTCCTTGTTCATAAATCCTGCAAATATCTGAACACGGGGCCGTGTTCGATGAACATGGGGCCGTGTCCAAAGTACTGGATCCATAAAGTTGAACTCTTTTCGGTATGTTTTCTCAGAATGGCAAGCAGAACAAGCGAAAACTCTTCGTCGCATTCCAGAAACAACCGGCAGGGGAGAAGATCATCAACGGTTGAAGATTCTCTTGTAAACTATGTTTACGCCTTAAGAGAGGCCCTTGATGAAGTAACAAGTGTGGAAGAGGCATTGGTAGAGCGCATTAATCATTTGACGGTGGGACTAGAAGGATGTCTCAGGGAGGTCAACCTTTTGCACCAAAGGTTGAACATTCTCGCCTCTCCTCCTTTGGTACCGATTATCACCCAAAGGGCATGGAATGTGGTGCCGGAAGTCATCATTCCGGCCGAATGGTACGCCCTACATCCGGAACCTCCTCGAGCCATACTACAAGGGGTTCCGGTTGGTGTCGCTCCTCCTCCACCAGATGTTGAGGAACATGAAGCCGCCTCCCTTCTCCCGAGGGAGATCGAAGAATGGCTCTAGCAACATCTAAGGAACACCGTTTGGCTTGGAGTTCTATAAGACTTTTAGACCGGAAGTCTATTTCCGGAATTTTGGTTCTTATTGTAGAAATAGAACTCCTTAGGAAGATTTTACGGATCACTTGACCTATTTAATATTAGGACTTTTAACTTTTACTTTCTGCTTTATTTTTCATTTTTAGGACTATTATGTAATTCTCTCTATGATTAATGAATGATGGTTTTAGTTAATTTGGTGTTTAGATGGTGTTGCAATGAATAAAACACACTTGAGATGGCAAAGGATACAAGAGAGACTTGAACCAGCACCCCATGCAGGGAAACAGAACCGTCCGACAAATTTCTTCGTTTACAGTAAGTTCGGCACGGGCCGTGTCCGCCCAACACGGCCCCGTGCTGCACAGTCTGCAGAAAAAGACCCAGTTCTGGTAACTTGACACGGGCCGTGTTCACCCAACACGCCCCCGTGTCCAGGCTTCTGTTTCTCTTGTTTAAATTTTGTTACTGGCACTTGAACACGGGGCCATGCCCGGACAACACGGGGCCGTGTTCAGCGCCCAGTAACACAAAAATTTCGCTTTTTACATCTTTTTACACATTCAATCAACCTAAAAACTTATTTTTGGGACACATTGAGGACAATGTGTAATTTAAGTGTGGGGGGGGGGATGCTAAAACCTTGAATCTTGCAAGTCCTAAATACAAGCCTTACACAAAACTCTATTGGAACCGCTAGTCACCCCAAATTTTTTCAAAAAATTTTCATTTTTTTTACCAGTCTAGGTTTAACTCGGGAAATTCAAGTTCTCAAAAAGGTTATATTTTTACAAATTTACAACCGATAGCGTCGTGATAAAAAGAACCAACATAAGAAAATTATGAAAAGGCATGACAAGCTTAGTTAAAATTTAATTATATATACTTGATCACATAAACCATTCCCACAAAAGTGAGTTTTGAGCCTTTATTGAGCAAACACTTACATATCATTTGACTAAATGCTCATTTTTGTTTCTTGTGTGAATAGCCGCTTGGTTCTTACGACTCTAGAACTTGCCATGCCGATACATTCCCGGTCCTTACCAACTTAAACCCGAGTAAGTAAATGATGGAGGCATTAGGACTAACCCCTTTTTATTTCTACACCATTATTTTTTCTTTTTTTTTTACCACCTACCCAAAATCCCCCTAGTTAGCCCCTTTGAGCCTAAACCTTTTCATTTCATAGCCCAAACCAAACACCCTTTTACCCACCAAAACCTTTTTCATTTTTAACCCTTTTTTTTAGTAACAAGTTCGGTTCTTCGTATGTCTATTCAAAAAAAAAAAAATTGTGTTGATGATGAAGCAAAAGAAAATAAACAAACAAGTTCATCAAAAATAACTTTGTTTGAATAATAGCTTCATCAAAATAAAAGTTACAAAAATAGAAAGTCTTACGAAAACCAAAACTTGTTACGCTTTTCGCCTTTTTCTACTAACCACTAACCACTCACCCAACCACCTACCTTTAACCCAAGCCTAACCCTTCACCCAAAAAGTACTCTTGATATTTACAAAGGTATATAAGTTAAAAAGGAGGAGGATTGATTGCTTAGCAAGCCTATGGTAGGAGTAAGTTCCATGCCGCTCTCGAGTGATCCACAAAAATACATTTTCGGCCGAGTGTTGAGTGATCCCCGTGAGGTATGTGAACTTGTATATAAATAGAATTTTACAAAGGCATGTTATGCCCCAATAAGTAATTTATCTTATGAAAAGTTTTAAATAAATCATGACGAATAGGATTGTAAATAAATAAAAATAAAACTAAATAAAGAATCTTGGAAATCTCGACACTCTATGACAAGCCCAAAACCTTCTTTTCTACCCATTCCATTTGGAAGTGTAATAGCCACATATTAAAGAGTTTTGCTTGAGGACAAGCAAAAATTCAAGTGTGGGGGTATTTGATGTGTTCAAAATGCAACATATAAATTTCATCAATTGTGGCATAAAACTAACCATTTTTTAGTACTAATGTTGGAAAAAGTGTGCTTTTGTCTTCCTTTTGTATTTTCAGGATTAAATGAGCTCAAATTAACAAAAGAAGCAAAAAGACATCAAAATCTAACATAAATACAAGAAAAGGAACAAGACGTGACATGCCCGACCCCACGACAACATCTTCCCAAGCAAAACAAGACATCAGAAGACTGAACACGCCCTGTGCTCAGCCAGCACGGGGGCATGCCCAAGTGTCAGCAGAAAAGACAAAGTGGTAGACGTGCTCAGCGGGGCCGTGCTCAGCGGACACGGGGCCGTGGTCAACTATAAGATTCGCACAATCCAGGCAAATCTTCATAGTACAAAGATTCTCCTGCACACGGGGTCGTGCTCAGCGGACACGGGGGCATGGTCAACTAATAAGACAAAGCTGCATTAAATGAAGAAAGACAGGATGTGGACACGGGGCCGTGCCCAAGCTTCTGTTCAGCCTATAAATAGGAGTGCTTGGCTCAATCTCAAACCATCCCTTGGCACACCACCTCTCTCACACTTCACCCACCACCCACCACCACCATAACACCATCATCCACCACCATCATCCATTGTCCATCATAGAGTGTGTGAGTCGTCTCGGGATCCAAGATTGATCGTAAGAGTTCTTGACAATCAAGGCCATGTTTGCCTAAGTCTCTTACATCACTTGGTGAAGACAAAGTGTCTAGTGTAATACTTTTTATTTCTAATCTTTTGCACTTTTTACTTGGTTTTGTATTAATGACTTTAATAACTAGTTGCTTATGTTGAAGGTGATCTTTCCTTATCGTTTTTCCGTGGTGTCTTGGCATTATTTTACTGTCTATATAAAATAAAAGATTTTCACCATTCATATCTCCACGGTCTATATGGAGGTATGTTGGCTACCTGGTCGGGGGTTAAGGGAACGGTTTGGTAAAGGTCTTGCCATTGTTCAGCGTTTAGAGGTCCTGCAATGGACCTGGTTCAAATTTAGTAGGACCTCCTTCAATACTTAACGGTATTGGATGGCGGGGGTCCAAACTCTTTGATCCCCTCATAAGTTAGCTACTATTAATACTATAACCCGGCTATTTAGGACTGTATCCCTGCTGGCTCAGACTACTTAGTCGAGGGTAACGTCACCTCCAAAAGAGGGGCCTACCATAATTTGCATTAATAATTTAATTAATTATCTTTCAATAATCCACCCTTTTAGGATTGTATCCTTGCTGACTCAAACTACTGGGGTGAGGTTAACGTCACCTTCAAAAGAGGGGCCTACTACAATAACTAAGATAATCTCTTAAAATAGTGCAAAAGTGCGGAAATAATCAAAGGTTACACTAGATACGAGTCGGAACCAAGTGATTCATCTTGTCTATCTGTTTTTTTTTTGTTTTTTTTTCAGCATTTTTAGTTAGTTTTTATTTTTCTTAGTTTAAAACATTTTTCTAAACTTTTATTTTTGATTAGACGTTGAGGATAAACCGGTACTAAAAACTCTTGTGTCCTTAGACGACCTCGGTATCTTGCCAACACTATACTACGCTCACGATGGGTGCACTTGCCCATATGTGTGTTTAGTGTTAGTAAAATATCGTGTTTTATAAATTTAAAACTTGGCTAAAAATAAGTGTTAAAAAGGGCTTAAAATATACACCTAAAATATATAACACTTCACACGCATCAGGACGAACGTACGTATTCTACCCAAGGAGAATACGCATGATTAATATTGGCATCCTACCTATGGAGGATGGCGGTACATATCCTACCCAAGGAGGATATGTAGGTTCCATTTTAATTCTTTAACCCATTCCCAAGCACCGGGAATCCCATGCCTTAGAAAGTGTGTGAACTCACCTCGGTTGCTCGGTTTGACTCTAAAAAATAGCTAACAGTCAAGGTCGGTCAATCACGTCCTAGTATGATTACCACTTAGTTTATAAGTGACTTCAAATAAGCACGAAGTTCCTACACGCATCTATCACATAACATGTATCACTTTAACGGTTCATGCCCATATAAACTTCCCATCTATTCCCGTTCATAAGCAAACATACGACATTGCACATAACACTTTCATTGACATATAACATGTTAGATTATTCTTAGATAACCTACCCGACATTTGGACACGCAAATTACTACTTATGTCGTTTCAGCTTTTACATTCAAAACTGGGCTGTTTTCGGGAATTTAAATAAAATAGTTACCCTATTCCAAAAATTCCTAACTTTTTACAGAAGGTCTTAAACGATCCAAATATTATTGTGTAAAAATCTCGGGATCCAATTCATTACCAATATTTTATAAAAATTCATTTACCGGACTGCAATTAGATTCATTACTTTCTGACTGCAGTCCACGGAATAATTGATTTAAAATTCATCGTAAGTCCGATTTATAAATTCCAGTGGGAGAATTACTATGACATCAGTTTCCATCTACAGTACAAATTTCGTGACCTAATTATACACATATTTCAAGTTATGACAAAAAACATAACACATATTTTCTGTAGAAAAATGCAGCTTGAGCTGCTGTCCAAAAACAGACCTTTAAAAATAGTAAACGACCTTGAAAAATTACAATTCCAGGGCCATTGGATCTGTTTTTCGAAAATACATAATTTTGGCTTCAGAAAATCAGTTTTTTGATTTATTATGATCTGTTTACAGCCAGTTGAAGTTGGCTGAAAATGCCAATCAGCATGCTTTTTAGAGTTTAAATGTTACTAAAACGCATCAACAAATGTCCTAACAACGGGTTTATCAAGAAATCAACGATCAAACATCATGTATGCTTTATCCAACCCTAATCCAACAAGACTTCTTCTTTATGTAAACTTATGTAAAGCTTTATGTTCATCTTCTTAGTTCTTGTTCTTTAGTGTTTTAAACATAATCATCATACTACAACTTTTAACTACAAAGACAAGATGAACAAGGGTGTAACAAGGACTTACTACTAGCACAAAGGCTAGGGATGATTCTAGTGAAGAAGATGATGAAGAATGATGATGAAAATGCAAGAGACAAAGTCCCTTGAAGCTCCACAAGTTGCAACTTCCTTGAATCACCTTCTAAGCTTGAATGGAACTCAAAAATGGATGAAGATGGTGGACTTGTGGTGGTGATGGGGGCGGCACAAGTGAGCCGAGAGGAAGGGGGTGTGGAGTGAAGGTGTGGGTGTGATAATGAGAAGTATGGTAGTGATCTTTGGTGCCATGCTTATAAAGGATTGTTCTAATATTTTGGTAACCTTCACAAGTAACCAATCTAATAAAATAAAGGGATATAATCTTGCACAAGATTGAGGTATGGTGTAGTTGATTTGTGGGTCCTCTTTGGGACCGAATTCGGTTGGGGGGGGGGTTGGTTGTAAATTTTGTAACTACGTTGGTAAATATTAGTTAAATCTCAAGTATGCACTTGCATATATTAGTTACTTGATATTTAGTGGGTGTTAGGGTGTTCGAGGACCATGACTAACTCAAAAATAATTAAACAATGTATTTGACAAAAAAATTAGTGTTCCGGGTAATGTCCGGTTGTTCGGTTAGATACCGTTCCGTTAAAGTGTTTAATTATTCCGTAAAGTGTCTTTTATATATATTTTTGTGCCACTTTTAATTCCTAACACTTAGGAAAACATTCAGGACCATTTAGTCAATTTTCTGTACAAGACTAGTATGTTAACAAACACATGTAAGTATGACGCAGTAATCAGAAAATAGTTATGTGTTTCAGCACAGTCATCAAGCACTTTTATTTAACATTAATTAATCGTACAGATACATGTAATTACGAGGGTTGTCACAGCACCTACATATTTTACAAAAATATAAATTACACTAAGATATAAACGGCACTTCAAAAAATATAATGCACGAAAAAATACCTTCACGATCCCTATTTAAACATTGTTGTCGTTTTTTCCATTTGGACGAGGTTTCTTCCTCCTCTATAATTATTTGTATCGTTTCCATCACCACGTTCAAAAAAAATTCGTTGATCTCGTCAGAAGAAGTTGGTGACGCCATGGTGGTGGGATAACCTGTTTCTTCTTTTTCTTTGCTACTGTAGGTACAAATAATATAACCGATTTAGCCCAAATTACATGAGAGATCTATAACAGAGTTGTCCAAAAATTGAAAAAAAAAGTAATTTAATCCATAAAATATGAAACTGAATCAATTTCGTTACAACTAGAAAATATAAAAAACGACAGCGACATAAATTAAAGAAGAAAACTAGAAAATATAAAAAATGATAACTGACGTGCTCGTAACTATACATATATTTACAATATATTTACGCGCAGCGAACTGGGTTTTAATATTTATAAAAATGGTTTATACCTTAACATTAAAACACACACAAAAGGACAAGTGTATCCCGTCATATGTGTAGCAAAGTATTGGTAAGATCCAGATATTGATCCATGGAATACGGGCAGAGTAGAGTACTAAATCTTTGTCATTGATTTACCGGATAAAAAGATAAGTGAATGGTTGTTTAACTAAAATTATCTAAAATTATACCTAAAATATAATAGACTCCAAATATGAAAAATATATTATTATCTTGTTTAACAACAACCTAAACATGTTATCTACATCAGATATGTCACAAAAGTACCTAATCAATTTTCCAAATGCAAAACATTTAATCATCCGCTAGGAGTTTTCTAACATGATGATTCTTCGGAAACCTAACGCAATAAACACACGTTAACCACCTAAAATCATTCTTTAGCGAGCTATTGATATACATTCATGTGAACCTTTAATGATAGATTAGTCATCCGCTAGGAGTTTTCTAACCTCACTTATCAAAGAAAGCAATACCGATGGTCACAATACAACCACGAGGATAAGCATTTAAGTAGATCATATAACAAAATATTTCATCTTACAAGTCTTAAACACAAATCTACCATGTTAGAAATTTCAACCAAAACTACTAAACAAAGATCATAAACCGCGTCAAGAACATGTAACAACACCATATAATTCGTTAGAACCCTTACGTGCAAGAAATCATTCTTAATGAAAGTAAGATTTATCTTTTATAAAACCAATACCCCTCTCAAGTCTCATGGTGTAAACAGGTTTACAAACAAGTGATTAATCAAGGAATTGTCAACAATCTTCACTAACCACAGATTCATTATCCAAGACAATCAAACATAATCAAGAATCCAACATCCATGAAACATTCATCATATAATCATGAAGATTCAAACATGAAAAAGTACTAAAGATTCATACAAATAAGATTACAACATAAAGGTCATTCAAGAAACAAGTTCATTACTACTATTACACAATACTACATTAAACATAAACTAACATCAACTCAATACTTGAATAATGATCAGAATACATGTTTGAGAACAAGAAATCAAACAATAAACATGCAAGGAATTGATGGATTGGATCAGTTAAGCTTCCATTCGATCTTAAGGCTTCAAATCGGTCTAATCAGGAGAGCTTCGGAACCCAGAAATTGCCCAGAAACTTGGAGAAAAACCCAACATTCTAACAAGCAGCGAATGCTTCTATTTATAGGGAATTTTCTGATCCGCATGGCCGTGCACTGGCACTTATCGAGTGACGTCATTTATTCCATTCGGGCCAGACAAGTGGACTAGTGGACAAGTTGGTTCCGATCATCAGGTCGGCACGGTCGTGCATCTGGCAGCACGGTAGTGCGGTATCATCAGATTTGTATCAGAATGTCATCAGATTGTCTGCTCCAGGTAGTGCACGGTCGTGCAATGACTCACACGGGTGTGCTTTCCGAGTAAACAATGGCACCGCCTCTTGCACTGGCAGTGCTTCCGGGGTCGCAGGCCTTGCACGGTCATGCATATGTACGGACGGGCGTGCGTGATCTGGCAGTTCACTAGAATTTTGCCAATTTCATCAAAATTGTATCATAATTGCCCCGTTTTCAAAGATTTGTCCTTTGCATATTGTTTTAGACTTGAAAATAGAAAAGTACCTAATTTGGTACCTAAACATCGTAGTTTCGGTAAAAAACGCTTAAAACGGAAGAAAATTGTGGGATAAAAACATGTATAATTTAACATATATCAATAACGACATAATTTAAAGACCCCATTTTTTAGCAATTTTCGCCTTCATTTTTTACAACACTTCTTTATCTTTTTCCGGGAGCGAGTCGATGCTTGTCGCCATTAGCTTAAAGTCTTCACGATCGGCCGCTTCTTGCATTTCTTTTTATTTAACTTAAGTCTCGCCGCTTGTGTTTCGTTAAATTCGGTGAGCTTGCTCATCAACTTATCCACCTTCATTTCACCCGGAGTTTCATTTTTTGTCGACATCTCTTTCTTTTTGGCCACCGCTTCCTTTTATACTTTGTCTCTACAATTTGGGCGCTTCAATTCCGGGATCTCCGTCACTTCATCGTCAAACTCGAGTTCGTCATTAATATAACAACCTTCCAAGATATTCCGACGCCCCTAATATATTAAAATATCCCAATATGTCCTAAAGTACACCCCGTATGCGAAAACGGGCCCCGAATACCTTTATTTCTATTAAAATTAAATAAAAACAAAGTTTTAACATCGCTCGCGGGCCGCGTAAGACCACATCAGGGTCAACGTTGGGCGCGACAGCTCGGAGTCGGGGCTGCACCCGGTGCCGCCACGTGTCGGGCTCGTGTCGAAGCTATGGTGCTGACCAGTCATAGCTAGGGCCTACTTACCCTACTACGTGGGCCGCGTAGGCCTTTCCTTTCTCTTACGCGAGCCGCGAGGGAAGGTGAAAGGTTACCTATAAATAAGGGCCTTTAGTCTTCAGTCGAACTCGCTCATTTCACGCTTTCTCTCTCGAATTTCTGCATAGATAACTTAATTTCCGAGCATAATACCCCCTAATTAACGAAGTTCTGCTCCATTGTAAGTATCATAACCCCGGTTACGTATTAGATACGTTGCCCGATTGGTCCAGGGTTCCGTGATGGCTGTCGTGGTTCTACCCGATGTAGTCATTGGAATGCCGTCTCGGGGAGGGTATTGATAATGTAAATATTGGGTTATTATACTAACGCGTGTTCATTTGTGTAAATTATAGATAATCACCAAGAAACCCATAAGACAGCATTGTGAGTAATCTCCTTTTTGTAAACTGTTTTTACAAAACCTTAAATATTTTACAATGTGATTAAGCAGTGATTGAGTCTTTGTAATTCTTCAGTTACTGCCGGTATGTTGGGGTTTTGTATACAAAATGTGGAACACGTTACCATTGGACAAAGAGTTAGCCAATGTGTAATATGACCACCAGTCAGGATTGACAGTACTGAATGAGAAATTGTGTAGATGTAAACATTGTAATCGCTCTCAATACTGTGAAAATTGATAAAACTCTTATTGATTAAACTGGGATTCACTCACCAGTATTTCCCACTGACAAAATGTTTTTAAACGTGTTTCAGGTAACAAAATGTGAAAGCCAACTAGAAGCCAGCTGGATAGCACTGAAGGCTTGGAAAAGTGGCTATAAAAGTTACCTAAAATAAAAGAAGATGTTTTATTCAATAAAATAGGGATTTTCTCTATGAAAATATTTGTAATGAAAACTTGGGTTTTATCCCAATATGTTTAAATATTATAAAAGAGCGGTATTTACTCTGATAAAATATTTCCTAACTACGGTCCTGATGTAATTTCCGCTGCCAAAATGATAAACACCGATACCACCAATACTGGTTCTCGCGGCCGCCCGTTCCCGGGAGAGATAGGGGGCGGGGGTTGCGACAGAAGGTGGTATCAGAGCTAAGCCACTGATTTAGCCACAGAAGTGTTCTGCTGACACCAAGATATTATTCTAATTGTTAGGAAATTAATTATGGAAATACGTGCATATCTGTATTTTATTTTATTGTTGTGTGTTATTTGACTATTTGTTAGTTTACAGTATGAGTGATCAAGGACCCTCCGACGCTTATCGTCATTTGTCCGGCTCACCTAGGAGCGAAGGCACCTCTTCACAGCCTGCCCTCTCAGGGTATTCAGCTGATAATGAAGAAGGGATATTTGTGTTTACGGCTCAGTCTGAAGAGCCATTCCCTCAGAAAAAGAGAGGATGGTTCAGTAGGGGAGCACACGAGCGTAGGAAGAGAATGAAAAAGTTGCAACAGCAGCGAGTCCTAGCAGCCGCTAAAAGAGAGACAGATGCCCATACACAGGATATGCTTAATAAAAGCTTAGCCAATTTTCATATCCTAGCAACCACAACTGCCGACCTAAACCTGGAACAACTAGTAGCCCCACAACCATTACCCTTGTTTCACACGTAGCCAATAGAGATAGAAAACAACCCAGAAAACCAAGTCCAAATGCATGATTTCAACCTAGAGGAGATACCTAGGGTACCAGCACCCAATCCCTTAGACCCAGACTACGACCCGTGGTTTGATGATCATAGGGATTATGTGCTAGGGCTGGTAATTCTGACACGAACAAGATAACATGATACGAACCTACACGAAGTTAACAGGTTTCGTGTTTGACCTTAACAGGTTTCGTGTCTAAACAGGTCGACACGATAAGACCTGTTTAAGTTTCGTGTCTAAACAGGTTAAAACCCGTTAACCTGTTAAGACCCGTTAATGACCTGTTAATAATTTTAAATTAAAAATATATGAAATATATATGGAGACTTGGAGAGGCGGTATTCAACTTACAACTATACACCCAATATTTTGAAATCATACTCACAGTTCACGACCCTTCAGTGCACACCAAATAAACCCTAAATTTCGTTAATCGCTGGCAGCCGCTCAACCCTTCATCGCTGCTCACCTTCATCGCCGGCCGCTCAACCCTTCACTTCAGTCACCGGCGCCGCTTTCAAGTTGTTCCGGCCGCTCAACCCTTCACTTCAGTCACAGATTACAGTTTTCAAGTCGTTCAGGCGCCGCAATCAATCACTCGTTCTGTTCCTCGTTCACTGTTGTCCGCCGGCAAGCTATTCAGGTAAGTTTAAGATACTCTATTTGTGTCATCGTTCTGTTGTTAAGTTCATCTGTTGTAAATATAATGATTTTAACTTATTGAAATATGCACTGATTCTACATTCTATGTAGTGTAAAAAATAATGATTTAATTTTTTTTTACTATACAAATATACACTGATTCTACATTCTATGTATATGCACTGTTGTTAAGTTCATCGTTCACTGTTGTATACTTCATAGATACTTCATTACATGTCCAGTTTAGTATGCACTGATTTGTGTGAATATACTTGGTAACTAAAAGATGAAGGTTGTCATTACATGAAGGTTGTTCTGTTCATCTGTTTGTGTGAATATACATGTCCAGATGATTTATTTAGATTTGAGTTGTCATTTATTTAGATTTGTAACTAAAAGATGAAGGTTGTCCCATTCTATTAGCACAACCTACTACAATGAGCCAACAGATGACTTATTTAGATTTGAGTTGTCGTTTATTTAGATTTGTTTCTTAAATTGTATTTTTTTATATAGTTATTGATTGAACATTATGTTTCTATTTATATATTGAAGTCATGAGCGATTCACAAAATAAAGTGGGGAAAAAGAAGGGCAAAACACCGGTTGATCAGTTATTCACAAATATACGGAGATGCGAGCCCCGAATATTCAAATGTTTATCAGTTTTTGAATTCTACATTTAATGAATATGTCAACATGTTAAATGTGGCCGGTGATGATAGAAGAATTGCAAATGTATTTGGAGGAGTCAAGGGTTGACATTAATCGTAATGTCTTTTGTAATGTCTTTTCTCTTGATTTTTTAATGTTTTTTTGCATGGTTTTCTATTAATGTTATTATGTATATTTGTTTGTACTTTGTAGGTCGAACCAAGTTAGTGTAGATGAGCTCACAGAAGATATAATGTCGCTTGACATTAACCGTGAATCAGATGCTTCAAATTCCGTGAACAATCCTAAGGTATCCACTCCAAATGCTTCAAGTAGTGTTGCTTGTTAAAAATCAGAGAACATCTCAAGGTACCCACTTCAAATGTTTCTAGAAATGTTGATTGATAAAACTATATGAATGAGTTTATGTCAAATTGTCCATGCCTAATACGACTGTAATTATTTGTGTGTAGGTTTGATTGTTTGGAATTGAAGATCTTGAGAAAGAAAGGCATATGGGAACTTGAATGTTGAAACTATTTGGATGTTATGATTAGACTTTTATGGATTTCATTTTAAGTTTGTTAAAACATTATGTGTTTATGCATTTTTAAGACTTTTGTGAACCTTTGGTGACTAAATTTTCATTAAACAGGTTCCTTAATTGCTAATTTCAAATATGGAATAATAGGTCATGTTCGTGTCTTAACAGGTCGTGTTCGGGTCTTAACAGGTCGTGTTTGTGTCTTAAACAAGTCATATGATATGTTGGCAACATTTTCGTGTCTTAACAGGTCATTTCGTGTAACCTGTTTATTAACAGGTTCATGTTCGTGTTTGGAAAATCTGACACGATAAGATTCCGTGTCGTGTTCGTGTTTACAGGTTTCGTGTTAGTGTCTTAACAGATCGGGTTGACCCGATATGCCAGCCCTATTATGTGCAACGCTACCACCTAACCAACGAACCCATGCCGAACCTAGCAGCTTACCCAGGTCTGGACCCTCTAGATCCCTACTACGATACTGATAAATACATTAGGGAGATCTTAGAGAATTCGTACCCTCAGGAAGAACCCATGCCACAGGACCCAGACCCAGTACCAGCACCTGCACCCCCAATGAGTGCAGAAAATGTGCAAGAGCTCTGAACTTTCGGAGAAGAGATTTTAGAAAGTAGCGAGAGGATGAGACAGGTTGGAGAGCGACTCGTCTGGAAGTACGACGAGCGTAATATGGAGTTCTGGATGAACCCATATCAGTGAAGGTGATGGTGGAGATAGAAATAATAATATAATAATATATAATATGTGTGTATGAAAAAAATATAATATATATGTGTAATAATAATAATAATATATGTTGTAGTATAGACCACTTCGTGGTTAGTGATGCATATTAGTATTGTAATTTTTAAATTCCAGTCGTAGTTTGTATTAGATGCATAATATAAGAAAGAGTAAGTCGCAATGCTCGACGTTTTTGATCAATATGCGTGTTATGTGATTGGTTGTATTAAATATATTTTGTGATATTAATAATTGGCAAATGTTTAAAATTCAGATGGACAACGAAGTGAACCAGGAAAACCAGAATAGATAACCAGAGTAACAATAACCTGGATAAGGAAAACCCGAACAACAACAATAATGGAAACCAAGTGGATAACAGTGTCATACAACACATAATGGCACAAGGGATAATATATGCAATGCCATATATTATCAAAACGGTTAAGGAAGCAGAAAATAAAAGTAAACGTGATAGTAAGCGACCTTCTGAACCTGAACACAACGTAAACAATGGACCCAAACTTCAAGTGCCCATTCCCAAAAGAAGAAGAACCGTGTCTTATGGTTGTTCTTAAAAAGAATTCTGGTCTTGTAAACCAATGGAATTCTCAGGCAATGAAGGGGTTGTTGCATCTCTACGCTGGATAGAAAAGACTGAGGCAGTCTTAAGAATAAGAAAATGCGCGGAAGAGGATAAGATAATGTTTGCTTCCAATCTATTTAAGAACTCAGCCTTAGAATGGTGGAACACTATCCTCCAGTCTAGGGGAAGTGATAGAACTTACAATATGGAATGGGAGGAATTTAAAAACATGGTAGAAAGGAAATTTTTCCCTCCCAATGAAAAAGAACAGATAGCAAACAAATTCCTAAACCTTAGGATGACTGGGGTAGATAGTAAGGGTTATACTACATTATTCTTTGAATATGCTAGAATAGTACCAACCCTTGCATCGCCAGAACTAGTATTAATCTCCCGTTACATCTGGGGGTTAATCAGTGAAATTAGGCATGTAGTCAAGGCAGCTAGACCTCAAACCATAGAAGAAGCTGTAGAACTAGCAAATACCTTGACAGATGAATTAGTCCGTACACGAGAAGAAGATCAGAGGAGGAACCTAACCCAGAAGCTTACCCAAGAATTCCGTTCTGGAAATTCTAATCGTGGGAAAAATGTAGGTTCTACTTCTGCACCTTATTGCAAGTATTGCAAAAGGAAGCATTCTGGGAGATGCTCCATATACTATAACTTCTGCAAAATATCTGGACACAAGGAGGAAGACTGCAGGAAGAAGTCTAACAACAGGATATGCTACAACTATGGAGAACAAGGTCATATCAAGCCTAACTGTCCAAAACTAGCTCCAGCCACGAACACCAAGAATACCAAAAATTCTATAGCATTTGTTCTTACTGCAGAAGAAGCAAAGATGATCCCGGATGTGATAGCCGGTACGTTTTTAGTTAATGATGTTTTTGCTAAAGTATTATTTGACTCTGGGGCGAACCAAAGTTTTATTAATACTTCATTTTGCAAATTTCTCAAACAACCATTAACTAAACTTCCACAAGAATGTCTAGTAGAGACAGCAAATGGGGAAACCATTAATATTTCTGAAATCTTGCAGGGAGCGAGAATAGAAATTCTAAATCAGAAATTTATTGTAAACCTTTACCGAATGAATCTAGCAGGATTTGATGTTGTATTAGGAATGGATTGGTTAATAGCCAATAAAACCAGTATTTTATGTGATCAAAAGTCAATCCAAGTAAATTCACCAAGGGGTGAAAAGATCACAATTAAAGGAAATAAACACACTAGATCCACAAAATTCATCTCTGTGATGAAAACAACAAGTTATATCAGAAAAGAATCATTAGTGTATTTGATTTCCCTAATCACTAACACTAAAGGAAAAGAATTAAAGGATATTCCAGTAGTATCCCAGATTTCGGATGTATTTCCAGAAGAGCTACCAGGACTACCTCCAGACAGAGAAGTTGAATTTAGAATCCACCTGCTACCAGGGACAGCACCAATTGCCAAAGCACCTTACCGTTTGGCACCCGCCGAAATGCAGGAACTGAAGAAACAGTTAGATGAATTATTGGAAAAGGGATTCATACAGCCAAGCTCATCGCCATGGGGAGCACCGATCTTATTCATTAAAAAGAAAAACGGATCAATGCGTATGTGCATTGACTACCGTGAATTAAACAAAGTCACGATTAAGAATCGGTATCCATTACCGAGAATTGATGATCTGTTTGATCAATTGCAAGGAGCTCGATTTTTCTCAAAAATCGATTTACGATCAGGATATCATCAATTAAAGGTACAGGAATAGGATATTCCTAAGACCGCTTTTAGAACAAGGTACAACCATTATGAATTTACTGTCATGCCATTTGGTTTAACCAATGCCCCAGTTGCATTTATGGACATGATGAACCGAATATGTAAACCATATTTGGATAAATTCATAATTGTCTTTATAGATGATATTCTTATTTATTCTAAGAGCAAAGAGGAACATGCAGTGCATCTGCACGCACTTCTAAGTTTATTGTGAAAAGAAAAGCTTTATGCTAAGTTTTCAAAGTGCGAGTTTTGGTTAGAACAGGTACAATTTCTTGGACATTTAGTCAATCATGAAGGAATTCATGTGGATCCCACAAAGATCGAGGAGATTACCAAATGGAAAACCCCTGAGTCACCAACCGAGGTTAGAAGTTTCTTAGGATTGGCCGGTTATTATAGAAGATTTATTCGAGATTTTTCTAGAATAACCATTCCCTTAACTAAGCTAACCTGTAAATCCGTTAAGTTTGAATGGGGACCAAAACAAGAAGAAGCCTTTAGAATTCTTAAGCAAAGATTAACCAATGCACCCATACTAGCGTTACCAGAAGGAACTGAAGACTTTGTAGTCTATTGTGATGCTTCTAAGTTAGGTTATGGATGTGTGTTAATGCAACGTCAAAAGGTTATAGCTTACGTCTCTAGACAACTTAAGAATCATGAAGAGAATTATTCAACCCATGATCTAGAATTAGGAGCTATAATTTTTTCCCTTAAGATTTGGAGACATTACCTTTATGGTAGTAAGTTTACCATTTTCAACGACCATAAGAGTTTAAGGTATGTTTTCGGGCAAAAGGAATTGAATATGAGACAAAGACGCTGGATGGAGATACTTAGTGATTATGATTGTAATATCCAGTATCATGCAGGAAAGACAAACGTGGTAGCCGATGCTTTAAGTCGAAAGTATCATGAAAAGCCAAAAAGAGTACGTTCTCTTACGTTAAATCTGCAAGTAGATTTAAATGAACAGATTAGAGAAGTACAAGAATTAGTAATCAAGGATGATACTGAAAAGTTAAAAGGAATGATTAAGAAATTAGAACAAGGAACCGATGGAATTTGGAGATTCCATAAGAAGAGAATGTGGATACCTAAATTAGGAAACCTACGCCATCATATATTAGAAGAAGCACATAAGTCTAAGTATACGATGCATCCTGGAAGTGATAAAATGTATCAGGACTTAAGAAAGAATTTTTGGTGGATAGGAATGAAAAAGGATATAGCAGCATATGTTGCAAAGTGTTTAACCTGTTCATAAGTCAAAGCTGAACATCAGAAACCCTCAGGTTTGCTGCAACAGTTAGAAATGCCTGTATGGAAATAAGAATTGATAACAATGGATTTTGTTACTAAATTACCCAAAACAACAAAAGGTAATGATACAATCTGGGTGATTGTAGACAGGCTAACCAAGTTAGCTCATTTCCTACCAATGAAAGAAACTTTCAGTATGGAACAATTAGCTAAATTATATGTAAATGAAATAGTTTCATTACATGGAATTCCTCTATCAATTGTTTCTGACAGAGATAGTCGTTTTACATCTCATTTTTGGACAAGTTTCCAAAACACCATGGGAACCAAGTTGAATCTAAGCACCGCTTATCATCCTCACACGGACGGACAAAGCGAAAGGACAATTCAGACACTGGAGGACATGCTTAGAGCTTGTGTAATTGATTTCGGAGGTAATTGGGACGATCACTTGCTATTGATAGAATTTTCTTATAATAACAGTTATCACACAAGTATCAATGCTGCACCATTCGAAGCACTTTATGGACGAAAGTGCCGAAGGCCAGTCTGTTGGGCAGAAATTGGAGAAAAGCAACTATCCGGACCTGAGATAGTGCAAGAGACGACAGACAAAATCATTCAAGTCAAGGAACGACTGAAAGCAGCACGTGATCGACAAAAGAGTTATGCTAATAACAGAAGAAAGCCATTGAAATTTCAGGTAAGAGATAAAGTGTTATTGAAAGTCTCTCCTTGGAAAGGAGTGGTAAGATTCATCAAAAGGGGAAAGCTAAGCCCTAGGTATGTTGGACATTTTGAGATTATTAGAAGAATAGGACCTGTAGCCTATCAGCTACAACTGCCAGAGGTAATGGCATGGATACATGATGTATTTCATGTATCTAATCTCAAGAAATGCTTAGCTAATGAATCACTGATGGTACCTCTTAAGGACATAGAGGAAAATGAGCAGTTAAAATTTGTAGAGAGGCCTCTACAGATTGAAGACAGGAAAGTTAAGAACCTCAATCATAAGAGATTAGTTCTGGTCAAAGTGAAATGGGACTCCAAAAGAGGACCAGAATACACATGGGAGCTTGAATCAGAAATGCAAAGGAAATACCCGCACTTATTCCGGTAGATCTCGAGGACGAGCTCTAAAACAAGGTGGGGAGGATATAACAACCCTCCAAGATATTCCGACGCCCCTAATATATTAAAATATCCCAATATGTCCTAAAGTACACCCCGTATGCGAAAACGGGCCCCGAATACCTTTATTTATATTAAAATTAAATAAAAACAAAGTTTTAACATCGCTCGCGGGCCGCATAAGACCACATCAGGGTCTACGCGGGGTGCGACAGCTCGGAGTCGGGGCTGCACCCGGTGCCGCCACGTGTCGGGCTCCTGTCGAAGCTATGGTGCTGACCAGTCATAGCTAGGGCCTACTTACCCTAATACGCGGGCCGCGTAGGTCTTTCCTTTCTCTTACGCGGGCCGCGAGGGAAGGTGAAAGGTCACCTATAAATAAGGGCCTTCAGTCTTCACTCGAACTCGCTCATTTTACGCTTTCTCTCTCAAATTTCTGCATAGATAACATAATTTCCGGGCATAATACTCCCTAATTAACGAAGTTCTGCTCCGTTGTAAGTATCATAACCCCGGTGACGTATTAGATACGCTGCCCGATTGGTCCAGGGTTCCGTAATGGCTGTCGTGGTTCTGCCCGACGTAGTCATTTGAATGCCTTAAGCGTTGCTTGGATTCTGGTGGGAACATGTGTGTTGATGCACAATTTTTTAATATGTGGACGATGTTTTTATATTGTGATGCAGTCACAAACTTTTATACACGTGTCAGCACCAATATCCTCTTCACACTCTTTATTTAAAGGACACCTTTTTATTTGAACCAGATTCACGACTTTTTATATACACCTCTTTTATATACATCTGTTACATGTTATATGTGTCAACATTTGTTGTGTGGATTGTTGTACAGAAGGTATCTCACGTTATGAGCCGGGCTGCATGATTCAATGAAGCATTCTCAGTAGTGAAGCGAGCTCCCATCATTAGGCCATCACTGCCTGCTGCTGGGATTACACCCTGGCCCGTGATGGCTTTAAGATGAATGTAAATAATGGGAAATACGCAAAAGATATGTGATTTTCTTCTACTGTAAGTCATTTGTATGGCGGTGTGTAATATAAAGCTTCACTTTTAAGTGGCCTGGTAACTGTTGTAACATTCCTATACTGCATGTGATTTCGACTTGATATGTGGTTCTGTAATAGTTTATCATGAGCTGTTGTTAATAAGTTAATTAAAAGACATTGGTTCTGAGGTATGAGCAAGAGTGTTGGATCATGAAATATGATAATATGGGTGGGCGGGTTGGATGACGAGTTGTGTTCCTAGTCAAAATAAGACGGTTTTGTTACAGTTTGAAACATGTTGGGTTGACTTTATACACTCGCGTGTACACATATATCAATTAGTTTTGGTAGTTAGAGATTTGATGCCTTTGCGTGGTACAACAAACCTGTTACTCCACCAAGCTAGTCTGAATTTCATGCTTAATTCATGTTTTTGATAGTCAACCTTTCACATGTATTGTATTTATTATAAAGAACATATTTTAACAATCCCCTACTTGGCTTTTACATCAATTTTCAACAAAATTGGGCATAACTCAATAAATTGTGCATAAGTCAAGATAGCTTTCGCTGTATTGATAAACGGTGTACCTCTTAATTTAGTTGTTAATATAACGAGGCCTGCTTGGGCTATATGAGTATATGGTGTCCGGGCTGTAGCTGAGGTGTAAGCGAATGCAAACACAACACGTATGCGAGGCGTAAGGTATTTATATAATAGTTTATTTAGTTTTTCGACATAAGCAATCGTTAAAATGGAATGGTTCGGGTAAACCTGCGGTCCATCGAACATCGGGAAGTAAGTTTGACAAACACCGTTGCTTAAATGTTGAACAATCACCCCAAATTTTTGAGCCACCAACAACCCTGTGTAGGGCAACCACATCCAGCATGCCATAGGTGCAGGTTCAACATTTAACCAATTTATCGATCGATACACATTATCGTAACATCCCTTGTCCAATGATTCGAGTATATGCCCCCAACGCATTCTGTTAATGAACATCTCGTCGAGTAGCTCTTGGCGGACCCACTTCCACTCTTTCTGGTCATACCCCAAACCCATAGCTATGGATCGAAACCCACAGTTATCGTCCGGCTGGGCATCTTCGATATGCGTTATGTATCTCCGATAGCTAGATGGAAGCCAATCCTTAAAACGCTCGATCACGTTTTTGTACCTATAATTGGCAAAAAAATAAAAAACTAAAAAATATTAAAAAATAAAAAATTGAAAAAGAATTCTAAATATATGTATGTATATACGTATGTACCTGTGCCCGGCCAACCGTGGAAAGTCTTTATCTATAATTGGAAGTGTATTTTTTTCTTCTTTGGTTTTCTTTGAACGACTACGTCGCACATTTGGCTTTTGAGTGTAGTCGTTCCTCTGTGATTCAGGTTGTTTATCTTTATTCTTTTGTTGTTTTACTTTCGTAGTTGGGCGGCCCCTAGTATCTTGTTATAGCTCAGGCGGTTGATGGTCAGTCATACTTGGATTCAACACCGCTTTCATCTTCGACAACATACTTTTTACCACTAGAGGTGGCTGCGTATGTAGTTGCTGTGTGAGGTTATCCATTTCCGCCTGAATATTACACTCGTCTTGATTATGTTCTTCTGTTCGAAAAATCAAGTTTTGTCCAGAATTTATCTATCGCGGCAAGTGGAATTTTGCAACCTGTTTTTCAAGAATCATTGTTAAAACATGAAGTATAATGATGATTATATTCTATGGATCGAAGCATATGTTATAGTTGTTATGTTACCTGTATTTTCCCACCACTCCATCTGACAAGCACATGGCAACCCACAACCCGTAGAAAGCTGGTGGCCACAAGTCCCCCCTCCTGCCCTCAACGCATTTAGCTTCTTCCACTCGACAACCAATAACTCTAAGGCTTTTTGGGAAACATTATCGCGTAGGTTGTCAAAAAATAGAAATTTGTGGTCCCCCATTTGCACGGACCTGCTCTCCTGAAAACTAAGTTTTATTTGTATCTTTTGTGACTCTACAACTTTGCCAACATGACACACAAGTCTATGGAGCGAGTTGTTTGGCCCTTTAATGTATCACTTAAACTTAGAATGCTGGCTTTCAACTCTGTTGGTTGTATGTTGACCAAAATTGGGGACTGTGTTAGTCCAAGCTGAAACGAACTTTTCTTTATAATCTTTCAGCCACACATCATACAAATAATCCAGAACATCTGAAAAAAAATTTGAATACAATGATTTGTAATGTTTGTATGTATATATGTATGCATGAATGTATGTAAACTAATATAATATGTACCTGATCGTCCGTCGTTAACCAGTCGCGTGAAAAGCCGCTGAAAGTTATAATTGTATATCGTTGGAATGTGATAATTACACAGTCGAGACCAAGAAAGCTTGAATATTTTCCAGTCTTCATCCGTAAATTTTGCCCGACAGTGTTTTAGAATATTCTGTGAGATGTGCCACCTACATGGCAATTTGGAAGCTTTTGGGAATACTTTATCGCAAGCATTCATCAAAGCTTGATCCCTATCTGTTACAATTACACGTGGCTCCATGCAATCTACCAACAATTCTTTGAGCTTCTCCAGGACCCATAAGAATTATCTTTTTTTTCTTTAGAGACAAACGCATGAGCCACACAAAAAGACTTGTGTGTCGATGTCACACCCACAACTTGAATGAACGGAAGCTTATACTCATTCGTCTTGTAGGTAGCATCAATCATCAATACATGTGGGAATGCACGCCACATGTTGTACGAGTCCGGATGAACGAAAAAATCCTCCTCGGCCGCGTTTGTGGAGGGATTCACTCTGGTGAAATAAACGTACCTTTCTTCTTGCAACATGCTCTCCAATATCTTCATTGGAGTTCGATCGCCGTACATTTTTCGTTTAATCTTTTTAATCACGTTTTGTACATCTTGTAGAATGCACACGCTATGTGGGTACTGATTTCTTGTGGTTAAATGTATATTTGTAGGCTCCATGTCTTGCATATAAAGTCTCTCCACCAGTGATTCTTCGTCCGGGGTCAGCGTTCTAGCAAACGCGTGGCCCTCGAGAAATTCAGCAGGCTCATGGTTGTGAATGCTTTTCTTCTCCACAAGGCTCCAACTACCACTACTTGAGTCTAGTTTCCCTATCAGACTAAAAGGACAGCCGACCTTTTTGCTACCGGAACGCCGAACGGATGCTTTACTTTTGTGTTCGCCGCCACGATCGCATTGCAACCATATCTCCACTGTCCTTGCTGACGCACCTTCGCCTTTTTTCCTCGTTCGTTGGGTGACAATGACGTAAATCCCGTATGCTTGGGTAAACAAACATTTTTTCTCGATAAGGGTCGTATAGGTCGATTTTCACGCTTTTTCAGACTGAACTCCTTTCATGTCAGTAATTATACCTTAAAATCATCAAAAGTCGTGCCGATAAGCCTCTCATTGCTCAATGAGAGGCGTATAGGGTTTAATGCTCCAACTACCACAACCTTATATGCCTCTCATAGGGCAATGAGAGGCTTATCAAAACACTTTTTCTGGCACATTAATTGCTTTCACACTATATACGCCCCTTATTGCCCTATATGCCACCTCTGGGGGGGGGGGGTGCACACAAAAAGGGGGGTGTGTCAATACACCCTGGCCCGTGATGGCTTTAAGATGAACGTAAATAATGGGAAATACGCAAAAGATATGTGATTTTCTTCTACTGTAAGTCATTTGTATGGCGGTGTGTAATATAAAGCTTCACTTTTAAGTGGCCTGGTAACTGTTGTAACATTCCTATACTGCATGTGATCTCGACTTGATATGTGGTTCTGTAATAGTTTATCATGAGCTGTTGTTAATAAGTTAATTAAAAGACATTGGTTCTGAGGTATGAGCAAGAGTGTTGGATCATGAAATATGATACTATTGGTGGGCGGGTTGGATGACGAGTTGTGTTCCTAGTCAAAATAAGACGGTTTTGGTTCAGTTTGAAACATGTTGGGTTGACTTTATACACTCGCGTGTACACATATATCAATTAGTTTTGGTAGTTAGATATTTGATGCCTTTGCGTGGTACAACAAACCTGTTACTCCACCAAGCTAGTCTGAATTTCATGCTTAATTCATGTTTTTGATAGCCAAACTTTCACATGTATTGTATTTATTATAAAGAACATATTTTAACAATCCCCTACTTGGCTTTTACATCAATTTTCAACAAAATTAGGCATAACTCAATAAATTGTGCATAAGTCAAGATAGCTTTCGCTGTATTGACAAACGGTGTACCTCTTAATTTAGTTGTTAATATAACGAGGCATGCTTGGGCTATATGAGTATATGGTGTCCGGGCTGTAGCTGAGGTGTAAGCGAATGCAAACACAACACGTAAGCGAGGCGTAAGGTATTTATATAACGGATCAGGTATCCACACCCCCCCCCCCCAAAAGTATCTACACACCCCCTAACCCTAAATGACTCTCATTGCCCAATACGCCTGAAACTGGCCCCACCCATACTCCCCTCATTGCCCAATACGATTGAAAAGTATTTACACACCCCCCTGCCATCTAATTAATGCCAATCATTGGGTGTCAGCCAATGATTACCAATGATTGGGGTGTGTGGAACTTTATTTTGATAGGGTATTTGTATGGGGAAGTTGTGAAATATTAAGAAAATTAAATTTTTTTTTATAAAATGTTTTTATAAAAAAATGTGTTAGTATTATAAAATTTTCATATTTTTATGAAATGAATTGTGTATATTATTAAATGCCAATTTTTTATAAGTATTATTAAATGTCAATTTTTTTTTTATAAAACGAATTGTATATATTATAAAATGCCAATTTTTTTATAAGTATTATTAAACGTTTTATTAAATGTCAACTTTTTTATTTATCAATTATTATTATGTATTTAATTTTATTAAATGGGTATATTATAACGTTTTATTAAATGTCAACTTTTTTATTTATCAATTATTATTATGTGTTTAATTGTTTCTATAACGCAATGTGTATGTTAAAAAATGTCAACTTCTGAAAGTCTTTAGTTGTTTTCCAATTGTCGTTTATTAACCATAACGCAACAAGAAACGCAATTTAAAATGTAATTAAACATCGTTTTATATTAATACACAAAACATGTAACTTTGATACAGAATGCGACTAAACCCTAAACCCTAGATCGCTAATTGTTACATATTTTTGAATTCCTGTACAGGAAAACGATGGGTGCAGCATACACAATATAAAGACAGCCACGGCTGTCTTGAAATTGTGTACCGAACCCAACCTTCCAACGGGATTCTGCTTCACATCTACCACACTGAAATGGCATAAGGGATCAGGAGGTTGGAGTAGTGGAGTCGGCATTTCGTTTATCAACCACCGTCCAGCCTTCCGCGTCTTTTCGGGATGGTGAGCGAAGTAGCATTCCCGTTGGTGGAAGGCTCGTGAGAACACTAATGAACTCCTCTCTTGGAAGGACATGTTACGGGGCGGACCGCGTTGGCTAGCGTCACTTGGAGCTGACGAGTCAACAGGCTACGTACACGCCTCCAGCCCACAAATCTGCTTCTTTTCTTGGGTTTAGGTTTTGCCAGTGGTTTGGATTGAAATTCCATGGGTTCTTCTTTATCCGCGAAGTAACCGGTGAATTCCTTGGAAACTTCTATCTTAACGGGGTAGAGGTTAAGATTTTCTAAAGCTTCAGATATCTCATTCATGCTGTTTAGCATATATGCAAAATACATACCAAATGTTAAAATAAAATAACAAAATTTCATAGATAACCCTTAAATATTATTGCATACCATACATAAAACAACTGATAAGTAAACTATACTACGATTTACTGTGAACTTATTTATTTACTGAATAAGGTTTCTGGATTGTAAATAAATAAAGGTGCTAAAACTTGAGTTAAAGTATTTAGAGAATTGCATTTTCTGCTACTGTGGCTAGCATATAAAAATCTGCCCATTTCTCATCTAATTTGTCCTCCCAAGGTGTTTTACTGGTTAATTCCTGGGTTTCCTGTTTAATCTTCTTCTCTCGGTTTTTCTTTATTTCCTCCTGACTTTTCCTAATAATCAAACTTCTTTTATTAGGAGAAAGTGGTTTCTCGTAATGTGCCTTTCTCACAAATATTCCTTCTTCAGGAATTACATAAGGTTTTGTTTGGGATAAACTTCCCTTCTCGTTGGATGACCTATCTAGTTTAAGATAGATATTTGACAGCTTTTGTTTACCCATACTGTAATTAACAAATAATCAGTTAATAAAACACATAATCACATAATTGGCAATTAGTAAAATTAAGTATTTCTAAATACTTAATAGGCATAGATCAGTGGCTCTGATACCACCTTTTTCTGTCACAGCCCTCGACCCGGTTTGACCCGTTTCAAGAGCCGCGAGACAGAAAATCCCGTGGTATTTATTTAACAGCGGAAGTTTCTTCAGGATCATTTTAAAAACTGAAATATTTCCCGATTATTTTATTTCGCAACTCGGGATAAAACCCGGTAATTTACAATCTTGAGATTTCACGAAGAAATCTTTTATTTTACAAAACATGTTTCTTTATTTTATACTGAGCCACTTCCTTAAGCTGATAGTGCTTCACGGCACTTTTCCTGGATCACAACAGATCACCTGAAACATGTTTGAAAAAGGTTTTGTCAGCGGGAAATACTGAGTGAATCATTGATTTTGCTAAAATGACTCTTTTGTTATAATTCACAGTATTAAGAGATATTACAATGTTTATTTCAACCAATTACCCACAGTACTTGTCATCGACTCGTTTCGGTGACTGTGGTCATATTACTATTGAGTCCGTTCACCCAATAATAACGAGTATCATTAATTAGGTTCGCTCACCTAAAGTGATAAAAACAGTAATGTGCACAATACCCCACATACCGGCTGTAATTTGGTGACTACATAAACTTAATCACTGTAATTATAATCTTGAAAATAAACATACTTTTTGATAAACAGATTTGATAAAAAGAGAATGACTCACATTGCAGATTTATTATGAACAGAGCTTAGCCTACTGATTAGCCTTGATAACCTAGTTTAAATAATCAGGCACACAAACTAGGTTAGTAACTTAATACAGCATTTACGATAACTCACGAGATTAAAACCTTCACAACGAATGACAAAGTGCGATACTTAAACATCCATCGATTTAACGACGAATGACAAAGCATAAACCCTAATGTGGGCAGCACTTAAACATCCATTGGATAGTTTAATCGATCGGACATTGAATCGTAGCAGCGATCGAGTTATTACCCTGAATTGTGGCAGCACTTCGTGACCAGTGTGTGTTTTGGGACTGTTTATGCTATATCTCAACGTACAATTCGAATTTGAATGTCGAACGAACACTCAATTGCATGAAACAGACTGTTCTATTTATACTTGAAATTGGGTTCCCCCGCGTGTCGCGGAAGATGTTGCCGTCCCTGTCGCGACTCGCCTGGGGTAACAATCTACCCTAGGGTAGCCTTGTGTCCCAGTAGGCTTGCTGAGTTGGTTTCGTGTTATTTCGAATTTTTGACAACGAACTGTCAAGATGTTACCGAATAGGGTTTACCCCCCCTGAGTTTTAGGGGCCCTAATCCTGATTCCAAATGTTCTGAAAATTTTAGGAATTTTGCAGAATCACTTGGGTTTATCAATTAGGGTTTCTTATTGGATAATTTAATTAAATTAAATATGAATTTTGATGAGAGTTATTACATTCTCCCTACCTTAATAAAAATCTCGTCCTCGAGATTTACTGGAATAAATGAGGATACTTTCGCTTCATTTCTGATTCCAGCTCCCAAGTGTATTCAGCTCCTCTCTTTGAATCCCATTTGACTTTGACTAAAACTAGTCGTTTATGTTTGAGAAACTTGATCTTTCGATCCTCAATTTGAAGAGGTTTCTCAACAAATTTCAGCTTTTCGTTTACCTCTATATCTCGAAGAGGTACTACCAGTGATTCGTCTGATAAACATTTCTTGAGATTGGATACATGAAATACATCATGGACTCCAGCTAATTCTTCTGGTAGTTGTAAACGATAAGCAACTGGTCCTATACGTTGGATCACTGAAAATGGTCCTACATACCTTGGACTTAGCTTTCCTTTCTTACCGAATCGAACAACTCCTTTCCAAGGGGAAACTTTTAGTAGTACTTTGTCTCCTACTTGGAATTCAAGTGGCTTGAGCCGATTATCTGCATAACTCTTCTGACGATCGCGAGCCATCTTCAGTCTTTCCTTGATTTGAGTAATCTTATCAGTCGTCTCTTGCACTATTTCAGGACCTGACAATTGACTTTCTCCTATTTCTGCCCAACAAACTGGAGTTCTGCATTTTCTTCCATACAGTGCTTCAAATGGGGCAGTTTCAATACTTGAATGATAACTATTGTTATAGGAGAATTCAATTAAAGGTAAGTGATCGTCCCAATTTCCACCAAAATCTATCACACATGCTCGGAGCATGTCTTCTAGAGTTTGGATTGTCCTTTCACTTTGCCCGTCTGTTTGTGGATGATAAGGCGTGCTTAAGTTTAGTCGAGTTCCCATTGCTTCTTGGAAACTTTTCCAAAAATGAGAAGTGAAACGACTATCCCTATCTGATACATTGGAGAGTGGAACTCCATGTAAAGGTACGACTTCATCTACATACAACTTTGCCAATCTTTCCATGCTAAAGGTTTCTTTCATAGGCAGAAAGTGAGCAGATTTGGTTAATCGATCCACAATTACCTAAATCGCATCATTACCTTTTTCTGGTTTTGGGTAACTTAGTAACAAAATCCATTGTTATGAGTTCCCATTTCCATACAGGCATTTCTAATTGTTGTAGTAGACCTGAAGGTTTCTGATGTTCTGCCTTAACTTGTGAACAAGTAAGACACTTAGAAACATATCTAGCTATATCCTTCTTCATGCCCATCCACCAGAAATTCTTTCTTAAATCTTGGTAAATCTTATTGTTTCCTGGATGCATAGTATACCTAGATTTATGGGCTTCTTCTAAAATATTAGGTCTTAAGTCTCCTTGCTTAGGTACCCAAATTCTACTTTTGTGGAATCTCCAAATTCCATCTGCTCCTTGTTCTAATTCCTTTATTCGTCCTTTCATTCCTTCGGTATCATCCTTGATTGCTGTAGCTTGAACCTTCTTCAATTGTTCCATTAAATCTATTTGTAGATTTAATCTGAGAGCACGAACCCGTCGTTGTTTCTCATAATACTTACGACTTAAGGCATCTGCAACTACATTTGCCTTTCCTTCGTGATACTGAATATCACAGTCGTAGTCACTTAGGATTTCCATCCATCTCCTTTGCCTCATGTTTAGCTCTTTTTGCCCAAATATATATCTTAAACTTTTATGATCTGTATAAATAGTAAATTTACTTCCATACAGATAATGTCTCCAAATCTTAAGGGCAAAAATTACGGCTCCTAATTCTAAATCATGAGTCGTATAATTTTCTTCATGCTTTTTCAATTGCCTTGAAGCATATGCAATTACCTTTTTGCGTTGCATAAGCACACATCCATATCCTAGTTTTGAAGCATCACAATATACTTCAAAATCTTCAATTCCTTCTGGTAATGCTAAGATTGGTGCATTTGTTAATTTCTGTTTCAAAATCCTAAAAGCTTCTTCTTGTTTAGGTCCCCATTCAAACTTAACTGCTTTACAGGTTAGCTTAGTTAATGGTACGGCTATCTTGGAAAAATCCTTAATAAACCGTCTATAATACCCAGCTAAACCTATAAAACTTCTAATTTCCATTGCTGTTTGTGGAACCTTCCATTTGGTAATTGCCTCTATCTTAGCAGGATCTACGTGAATACCTTCGTGATTCACCATGTGTCCTAGGAATTGTACTTCCTTTAACCAAAATTCACACTTTGAGAATTTGGCATAAAGCTTTTCTTTTCTTAACAAAGTTAAGAGTGCATGAAGGTGTTCACAATGCTCTGTCTGACTTTTGGAATAAATAAGTATATCGTCTATAAAAACAATTACAAATTTATCCAAATATGGTTTACAGATCCTATTCATCATGTCCATGAATGCAGCAGGTGCATTCGTTAACCCGAAGGGCATAACTGTAAACTCGTAATGACCATACCTAGTTCTGAAAGCAGTCTTAGGTATGTCTTCTTCCTGTACCTTCAATTGATGATATCCGGAGCGTAAGTCTATCTTAGAAAAATATCTAGCTCCTTGAAGTTGATCAAACAGATCATCAATCCTAGGTAATGGGTATCGATTCTTAATTGTAACCTTATTCAATTCTCTATAATCGATACACATTCTCATTGAACCATCCTTTTTCTTAACAAACAGTACTGGTGCTCCCCATGGGGATGAACTAGGTTGTATGAATCCTTTATTTAGTAATTCATCTAATTGCTTTTTCAGTTCTAACATTTCTGTGGGCGCTAACCGATAAGGTGCCTTGGCTATCGGTGTAGTTCCTGGAATTAGATGAATCCTAAATTCTACTTCCCTATCTGGGGGTAATCCCGGTAACTCTTCTGGAAATACATCCGGATATTCTGAGACTACAGGAATTTCCTTAAGTTCTTTACCCGTAGTACTAATGATTACTGAAATCATATATACTATTCCTTGTTTTCGTTCATAATTAGCAACTTTCATTACTGATATGAACTTCATGGGCTTATGTGGTTTATCTCCTGTAATCCTAATTATTTCCCCAGTAGGTGCCTGAATTTCTATAGAGTTTTTATCACAAAGGATTCGAGCATGGTTGGCTACTAACCAATCCATTCCTAACACAACATCAAATTCGGCTAATTTCATAGGTAATAGGTTTGCAAAGAATTTATGACCTGAAAGTTCTATATTTTCCTTTTTCAAAACTTTATCTGTACTAATAGAATTTCTGTCTGCCGTTTCGACTGTAAAAATCTGCCTAAGGTTGGTTAAGGGTAAATTAAGAGCTTGGCAGAATGAAGTATTAATAAAACTTTGGTTTGCACCAGAGTCAAATAATACTTTGGCGTAAATGTTGTGAACTAAGAACGTACCAGCTATCACATCTGGAATGAGTTCTGCTTCTTGTGTAGTTAGCTGGAATGCTCTGACATTCTTCTTTGTAGCTCCGTCAGCTGGTTTAGCTTTGTTGTCTGCTGGTTTAACCAATTTAGGACATTCTGTTTTGAAATGTCCTACTTCTCCACAATTATAACAGATTGTGGATTTCTTCCTGCAGTTTTCTTCACGATGTCCTACCATTTTACAAAAATTGCAGGTTACACTACATCTTCCAAAATGTTTATTTCTGCAATTCCTGCAGAACGGTGGAGTTGAGGGTTTCCCTGTTCCTCTTCTTTTGAAATTGCTATTATTACCCGTACGAAATCCCTGGGTAATTTTCTGAGCCAATTCTTTCTTTCTGTCTTCATCTCTTGTGCGCACCAGTTCGTCGGTTAGGGTATTAGCTAATTCCACAGCATCGTCAATAGTGCGAGGTCTCGCAGCTTTAACGATATTGCGGATTTCACTAATCAGTCCTCAAATGTAGCGAGAAATGAGTACCGGTTCTGGCGAAGCCCGCGTTGGTACCACTCTAGCATATTCAAAGAATGTCGAAGTATAACCGCGAAAATCTATACCCATCATCCGATGGTTTAAGAACTTATTTGTCATTTGTTCCTTTTCATACTCGGGACAAAATTTTCTTTCTACAAGACACTTAAATTCTTCTCAATTCATGGCATAAGCTATTATTCTTCCTTTTGATTGTAACACAGTATTCCACCATTCGAGTGCTCCTTCCTTGAAGAGATTTGATGCGTACATGACCTGATCATCTTTAGCACATTTACTTAATGCAATTACTGCTTCGGTTTTCTCTAACCAACGCAGTGATGCAGTTGCTCCTTCATTGCCTGCAAATTCAGTAGGTTTACAAGCAAGAAATTCTTTGTAAGTGCAACCAGGCGTTGCAGCTTTCATTTTCTTAGGAAATGGAGCTTGATGTGGTTCCTCATCATGGTTAACATGATCATTGCCTCCGTTTACACTATTACTGAAGTTATCTTCAGAGATACGTTTACTAGGAACGATTTGTTGTGGTTCGATTGGGTTCTTTACAGCAGCAACGATTGCTGGAATAGCGTTGGCTATCCCTTGAGCAACAATATTTTCGATATCTTGCCTAGTCATATATTGATCTCCTGGATGTTGCTCAGATTGATTAACCTCATTTACTGGTTCGTTACCAATGTTTGCCATCTGATAATTAATTTTATATAAATAATTAGTATAAATACAAATATAATAAAACAGTTTGCACATAATCACATTAATATGTAAAACCAAAAATTATCGATTTCCCAAGTTTCATTTCTATATATTATATTATTTATCATACAACGTTTTATTGTTAAGTTATTACACATACTGGTTCTTATGATTATTTATTTAACAAATATTCCTGCAAACTCCCATTATTTAGTCGGCTAATTTCTTAAAAACGACGCTCCCTTTCGTCATACTTCCAAGTAACTCTTTCTCCAACATCCCTAATCCTATTTCCTGCATTAATTAACTCTTCGCCCCAGAGACGAAGTTCAGTCAGATTCTCCGGGCCCATAGTTGGGTATAATGGAGGTTCTGGGTCAACTTGTGGGAAAAATGTATCAGGATTGTTTAAAAGATTTTGGTATTGCCAATCAGTTGTCCACCATTCATCTAATTCTACTGGTAGTGGTTGAGGTTGGACAATAGGATCTGGAATAGCAGGTTCCAGATTGATTGGAATTGGAGCTTCTAGTGGGTAGCTGAAAAGATCTTCTTCAGCAAATATAAGATTTGGGTTAGCTGGTTCAAGGTTTCCATCAGCAGGTCCGATGAGGTCACTCATCACTAGTTTATGATCTAAAACCTCCCAGGGAGTCATTTTCTGTTTCTGTCTAGAACTTTCTCCGACTTCTCTTTCTGTTTGCTTAAAACTCTTCTCAGCTTCTATCTCTACTTGATTAACATTTTCCTCAATTTCTACCCCTTTTCCTTTGTCTTTTGATTCTTCAGTTTTAGTAACCTTTCTTGTTGCTGGCTTTTTCCTACGTACACGCCTCCAGCCCACAAATCTGCTTCTTTTCTTGGGTTTAGGTTTTGCCAGTGGTTTGGATTGAAATTCCATGGGTTCTTCTTTATCCGCGAAGTAACCGGTGAATTCCTTGGAAACTTCTATCTTAACGGGGTAGAGGTTAAGATTTTCTAAAGCTTCAGATATCTCATTCATGCTGTTTAGCATATATGCAAAATACATACCAAATGTTAAAATAAAATAACAAAATTTCATAGATAACCCTTAAATATTATTGCATACCATACATAAAACAACTGATAAGTAAACTATACTACGATTTACTGTGAACTTATTTATTTACTGAATAAGGTTTCTGGATTGTAAATAAATAAAGGTGCTAAAACTTGAGTTAAAGTATTTAGAGAATTGCATTTTCTGCTACTGTGGCTAGCATATAAAAATCTGCCCATTTCTCATCTAATTTGTCCTCCCAAGGTGTTTTACTGGTTAATTCCTGGGTTTCCTGTTTAATCTTCTTCTCTCGGTTTTTCTTTATTTCCTCCTGACTTTTCCTAATAATCAAACTTCTTTTATTAGGAGAAAGTGGTTTCTCGTAATGTGCCTTTCTCACAAATATTCCTTCTTCAGGAATTACATAAGGTTTTGTTTGGGATGAACTTCCCTTCTCGTTGGATGACCTATCTAGTTTAAGATAGATATTTAACAGCTTTTGTTTACCCATACTGTAATTAACAAATAATCAGTTAATAAAACACATAATCACATAATTGGCAATTAGTAAAATTAAGTATTTCTAAATACTTAATAGGCTTAGATCAGTGGCTCTGATACCACCTTTTTCTGTCACGGCCCTCGACCCGGTTTGACCCGTTTCAAGAGCCGCGAGACCGAAAATCCCGTGGTATTTATTTAACAGCGGAAGTTTCTTCAGGATCATTTTAAAAACTGAAATATTTCCCGATTATTTTATTTCACAACTCGGGATAAAACCCGGTAATTTATAATCTTGAGATTGAACGAAGAAATCTTTTATTTTACAAAACATGTTTCTTTATTTTATACTGAGCCACTTCCTTAAGCTGATAGTGCTTCACGACACTTTTCCTGGATCACAACAGATCACCTGAAACATGTTTGAAAAAGGTTTTGTCAGCGGGAAATACTGAGTGAATCATTCATTTTGCTAAAATGACTCTTTTGTTATAATTCACAGTATTAAGAGATATTACAATGTTTATTTCAACCAATTACCCACAGTACTTGTCATCGACTCGTTTCGGAGACTGTGGTCATATTACTATTGAGTCCGTTCACCCAATAATAACAAGTATCATTAATTAGGTTCGCCCACCTAAAGTGATAAAAACAGTTCTAGTAACTACCAAAAGAATGCATACACAAATAGTTCTAGTGGACGAAGCAAAGAGACCGTTGTGTATCTGAACCAGGTTCTCAAACAAACCGTGAAATCGAACAGTTTCTCCGTAGATTCCGTCCGGTTTAAAAGCCGGTTCAGACGCGTGATGGTATATGGTGGTCACGGAACTACCGGGCGTCGGTAAATGCTATCAAGAGTGCACCGTCAGAGTTCCGAGTGACTTGGCTAATGATGTTGGATGATGCATCCCCCACCGCCAAGCACCTCAGCCTAGACCGACGTCCCGGCGCATGAATCTGAAATATGAACGCAGTGCACTTCTCCATAAGAATTACGTTTCCACCACCGTCAAAACACCGACTTTCGATATCCTGTTAAAAAACATAGAATTATAGTGTTAGACTCGATATTAGAAATTATATTGTAAAATATAATAAACAAACAACACCACCACCAACACCAACACCACCACCACCACCACAGCCGACCACCCACCACCACCACAGCCGACCTCACCACCACCAAAACCACCACAGCCTACCACCCACAACACAACACAACACCACCTCACCACCGTCAACCACCACCACCCCAGCCGACCCACCACCCCCACCACCACCACCCCATCCGACCCACCACCACAACCACCCCAGCCGACCCACCACCACCACCACAACCACAACCCCAACACCACCACCACCACCCCAGCCGACCCACCACCACCACCACCCCAGCCGACCCACCCCCCACCACCACCACAACCACAACCACAAGCCCAACACCACCACCACCACCACCACCACAACCCCAACCCCAACACCACCACAAACCGCCAAAATAAAACCACAAAAAACAAGGGTAAACAAACCTTGAATATTCCGACCATATAGACCGATACGAGAGCAAAAACTATACGAGAAACGCGTGCGGTCCCCTTCCGGATTGTCATGTGTGGTCCAGAACTCGTCTAACCAAAAAATAACTTTTGTATTTGGATATGTACACTGTACTTGTTCTCGGTTAAAGTATAAAGGAAGTGAAACTGAACTTCAATGAGACCCGTATGGGTCGATGAGAGGCATATGCAAGTGGGGTGTCATAAATGTCCTGTCAACTTTTCAGAAAAGGTAGGTGGATATGGGTCTCATCGGGCTATACGAGGCATATGGGCTGAAAAGTTGTCAGGATCCGTACCCACCATACGCGCGTATGGGCCTATGAGCGGCATATTGGTTTGGTTTTTTTTTTAAAAAGCTTGTATATGTTGGTTGCAAATGTCGGGTATTTTTGTCATCCTTACTTGCCATAGAAATATACACCATCTTCACAATCACAAATTCACAAAGGTTGTTTGCAGATGTGGTAGGACAGCTGCACTTAGAACATCTTGGACTGAAGCTAATCTCGGACGTCAATTTTACACTTGTCACAGTATGGTATGTTTTTAATGTATTTTTTTTTCCATTAACCCTTGTATATTAGTGATTTATTTTTTTTCGTGTCAGCGTTCTAAGTGCAACTTCTTTGTGTGGGTCGATCCTCCCATGTGTCGTCGAGCATGTGTGGTCATCAAAGAACTGATGGGTACGAAGGCTTTGCTTAAAAACGAAGTCAATTTTTTGAGAGAGGAGATTCGAATTTATAAATTGCAAGAAGCGGAATTTGAAGATATTCATTCAAGTGTTGTTCGTAAGAGGGAACGTTGGTTGATAATCAGTTGGATTTTTTTTGTGTTGTTTGTCTTGTTATTTTTCATTGTTAGTATGTAAGTTTATGCAAGACATGTAATCGAATATTAGTTATAAATGCCGTTTTTTATATATATTAAGTTTTAAAAAAATGTAATCGAATATTGTGTTGTTTGTCTTGTTATTTTTCATTGTTATTATATATACTAAGTTTTTTTTTAAAGATGTTGTTTTTTTTTTAAAATAAGTCGACTAAGCATAAATAACTAAGCATAAATAACAAAACGAACAAACATTCATTAAGTTACAAATGTTTAAACATACCAAAATAAACAAAAAGAAATAAATATTTGTTCATACATGCCCACAAATGTTTAACAAAATAAAATTCACCCAACAAAAACAAATACTAATCCTCCATCTCCTTATAGCTGTCGTCAGAATCATCCCCACCACTTGCCTGCGTCCCGAACGGACCTGCCTCCATGTCGAAACCCGGATACACTCGTGGATGTGGCGGGGGTCGAACCGGCAACCCCGCCTGGGTACGTCTCTCGGCCTCACTAGCCATCACCCACTCCATCAAATCCTCCATCCGCCTGTCCATCCGCTGAAACTGCTGTGTCCAGCTAGCCATCATACCATCCTGACCCGCCACCAGCCTCTCAAGGAGACGTTGGGTGGACTGAGGCAACCGCACTGCATGATAAACGCGTTGTGGAATCTGTGGCGGCTCCTGTGGTTGCCCCTGGTCAACCTGAGGCTCCATGTCTCCATCCATAGTAGGCACGTCAGCAATATGCGGCATCTCCACCTCCCCAGCCTAGAGCAGTGGCTGGTGGACTATCGGTTGGGGTTCAAAAATTTGTTGGTGTTCGGCAACAAACCGATGCCCGATATCCGGAAAGTTCACCGCAATCTTCATCCCTCTCATCGTCCTAAGATCTAAGAGCTCGTGTGGTGCTGGGGCCGGCATATCATCAAGGAATGGGTAATACAGACCGCAATGCTGGGCAATACGCGTGATAAACGGCCCTCCAATCAAACGGCTACGCCTCTGCCGTTTGCCGTACGAGGCGAAATACTCCGCCAGACAGCGATGGAAGGCGCACGGTGTGCCCGTATATAAGCAGTACAGAAAGAACAAATCCACCTTCGTGACCCACTCGTTGCTTTTGACACGCGCAGAGATCGACGTGGCAATGCAGCGGTGTATGTAGCGAACGAGTGGGTCAGGAATGTCAGAAACTCGGGCCTTCTTATCGAAGGGTCCAGGACATAGAGTGGGCCACCAAGCAAACAATTGATCATCAGGCTTAGCCCAAATCGCGGTGGTATAGATGTCCTGAACCAACTCATCATCGGTATAGAACCCGGTGGCAACAGCAAACTGACGCAGCGACCAATTTTGTCGCTGCCCGAACAAACAGAAAGATACCTCGGGAGGCGGTGCTTCCATGTTCGGATCGTCCATATCCGAATTGGGCCGGTCAGCCGGCCGTGGACGAAACACGAATGTGGACAGAAACTCCACCATCATGGTCCTATAAGATGGCCCAGCCACCACCGAAAACATGCGATCCCACGGGGAATTCTCCCTGATCAAACCCTGGGCTCTCTCCTCCTCCCCGACCTCCTGTAAAGCCTCCCATGACAACGCCCTCTGCCGACCCACCTTCATTTGCCGCAACCTGTTAAAACGTTTATACTCCCTAGAATTGTTCGGGTAGTCCATATAGGGAATACCCGAACAATCACCCCCGGCCATCTCATCGAATCTAGGCACCTGTATCGCACCAAACTCCTCCTCGTCTGACGACATATCTGCAAAAATTAATATATAATACGTGTCATATTATAAACTTTTTTCAATTTTTATAAACTTGTAAGAAATTTCTAACAAATTAACATCTAAATAATCGACAAACCACCACCACCACAGCCGTCAATAACCACCACCATAACCACCACCACCACCACCGTCAAACCCCCACCACCACCACACCCGCCTAACCACCACCACAGCCGTCAATAACCACCACCACCACCGTCAAACCCCCACCGCCGTCAATCCCCCACCACCGTCAAACCCAACACCGCCGTCAAACCCAACACCGCCGTCAAACCTAACACCGCCGTCAAACCCAACACCAACACTACCGTCAAACCCAACACCACCGGCCATAATTTAAAAAAAAAATAAAAAATAAACGAAGGAAAGATGAAATAATACACTAACCTTTTATGAAAATATGGACCGTATAGGTTGATACGTTCTAAGTCGAGCTATACGAGAGAGACAATGTGTGTTTCTTGGTGTTTTAGTGTGTGGTAGATCTATTTTCTATTTGGTCAAACCTGAAAAGTAGTTTTTGAATCAATGAGGGGCGTATAGGGCAAAAAGGGCGTATAGGAGTTGTTGTTAAAGCGTACGAAGTGTATAAAGGATTTACCAGAACCAATTTATCAGCTCCTGTACAGGAGGATAAACTGGTTAAGGCTTGTGTGTTCTATGCGAGTTGTGCGAGTTCGAATCCCGGGGGAGGCCGGTCCGATACAGAAGGACCCCTCCCTTTTTTTGACATTTTTTATTATTCATTTATTTATATTAAAATTAATTCCTTTTAAAAGTGGAAACCACCAGGGGAGGCTTTTTGGTCAATGAGACACTCATAAGGTGTCAACCAGGGGAGGCTTGTTGATCAATGAGAACCTTATAGGAGTTGTAAATGGGTCTCATTGCCCTATACGGCTCATATGAAATTAATTTTTTTAACAATTTTATGTGGTAATTAAGGGTTTTTTATGTTATAAAACACCCTAATTAATATTTTTTTTTAAATTGTTGCATACACTATATTTCACGGATGTTACACCTTTGCCAAGTTAACAAATTCTTTTTCGTGAAGTTCAATTACTATCTACTAACGCCCTACCCTGTGTAATACGATACATGTACATTGTCACCCATTCATAGCTTCTATACGTCAGTGAGATATTTCAAAGTCCATTTCGTACGGACATCGGACAATCATCCCGTTAACTTAGCAATAATAATAATAATAATAATAATAATAATAATAATAATAATTAATACGATACATGTACATTGTCACCCATTCATAGCTTCTATACGTCGGTGAGGTATTTCAAAGTCCATTTCGTCCCGGCATACGGGTCAGGCCGGGGATCGGGTACGGTCTTTGACACATGACGATATTTTATGAAATGAATTTTGTGTATTATAAAATGTCAAATTTTTTATTTATCAATTATTATTATGTCTTTAATTAGTATTATAAAACGTCAACATTTTTTTAATTAGTATTATAAAACTTCTACATTTGTTTTATCAAGTATTATTATAAAACGTCAAATTCTCTATAATCCATAACGCAAATGTAAGTGAACATTCTTTGATAAAATAACACAAAACACAACACTTTCATACAAAATGTAATACAATACATAGCCGAAACCCTAAACCCTAAACCATACACACTAAATCGCTAACTATTACATATTATTACTTAGATTCACACGAACCCATTGTGTATCTGAATCAGGTTCTCAAACAAACCGTGAAATCGAACAGTTTCTTTGTACAACTGTGGCTAATGGAAATGCATGAAAAATATGACGAAGAATTTGATTCTCGATTTCAGTTATTTCTGTTGATTCAGTAATTCAACGTATTTTAGTTGGTTTCGAATATACCCAAAGAGATCTGAACCAACCGAAATCCACTTCCGAGATGATTCAAGTGAGTCCTATGAAGCAACAGAAATCGGAGCGCGCCGCTTAAATCGGAGGACAAGTAGAGTAACGTTACCGATCAGTCCGTTGACCAGAAACTGTTCGTGAATCTGGAATACGAACGCAGTTAAGCGTTTGAATCTGAAATATGAACGCAGTGTACTTCTCCATAAGGATTACGCTACCACCACCGTCAAAACACCGACTTTCGATATCCTGTTAATAAAACATACAATTATATCATTAAACACGACATCCGAAAACATATTGTTAAAAATAATAAATATAATAATAAAAATAACATATGCACATTTAAAAAAAACGATGATATAAGTCTAGACCCGGCAAACGTGTCAGGCCGGGGGTCGGGTAGGGTTACCCTACCACCACCACCACCACACCCGCCAAACCACCACCACCACCACCACCACCACAGCCACTACCACCACAGCCACCACCAACACCACCACCACTACCACCACAGCCACCACCACACCCGCCTAACCACCACCACCACCACCACTACCACCACAGCCACCACCACACCCGCCGAACCACCACCATAACAATCACCACCACCACAGCCGTCAATCCCCACCACCACAACCAGCACCACCGTCAAACCCAACACCACCACAAACGGCGGAAATAAAACCAAAAAATAAAAAAAAGGTTGAAGATTAAGCAATAAAATTTGGAATACAAACTAACCTTCATCGTGTGGTCCAGAGTTTGTCTTGTGAAAATCGTGTGGTCCAGAGCGTGTGTGTGTGTTCTTGGTGTTTAAGTGTGTGAGTTTTCAAATTTTAGATCTAGTTTACCCCTTTATTGAAGTTGGGAAAGTGTTTGTGTTCAATGAGGGCCGTATGGTTCAATGAGCAACTTATAGGAGTTGTTGGGTTTAAAGCGTATGAAGTCTATAAAGGATTTACTAGAACCAATTCATCAGCTCCTGTACAGGAGGATAAACTGGTTAAGGCTTGTGTGTTCTATGCGAGTTGTGCGAGTTCGAATCCAGGGGGAGGCCGGTCCGATACAGAAGGAACCCTCCCTTTTTTATTTGACATTTTTTATTATTCATTTATTTATATTAAAATTAATTCCTTTTATTAAAAAAAACAGATTTTATTTTTAAATCCATTTATAACAATAGTAACAATAATAATAAATAATAACAATAATAATAATAATAAACAATAATAACAATAATAATTTTAACAACAACAATAATAATAACAATAATAACAATAATAATAATAATAATAATAATAATAATAATAATAAACAATAATAATAAACAATAATAATAACAATAACAACAATAAATAATAAATAATAATAATAAACAATAATAATAATAACAATAATAGTAATAATAACAATAATAATAATAAATAATAACAATAATAATAATAATAATTTAACAACAACCATAATAATAACAATAATAACAATAATAATAATAATGACAATAATAATAACAATAACAACAATAAATAATAAATAATAATAATAAACAATAATAATAATAATTTTAACAACAACAATAATAATAACAACAACAACAATAATAATAATAATAATAATAATAATAATAATAATAAACAATAATAATTACAATAACAACAATAAATAATAAATAATAATAATAAACAATAATAACAATAACAACAATAAATAATAATAAACAATAATAATAATAATAATAATAATAATAATAATAAATAACAATAATAATAATAATAAATAATAACAATAATAATAATAATAAGTTTAACAACAACAATAATAATAACAATAATAATGATAATAATAATAATAATAATAAACAATAATAACAATAACAACAATAAATAATAAATAACAATAATAATAATAATAATAATAATAATAATAACAATAATAATAATAAATAATAACAACAATAATAATAAACAATAATAATAATAAATAATAACAATAATAATAATAAACAATAATAATAATAATAATAATAATAATAATTTTAACAACAACAATAATAATAACAATAATAACAATAATAATAATAATAATAATAATAATAAACAATAATAATAACAATAACAACAATAAATAATAATAATAAACAATAATAACAATAACAACAATAAATAAAAAATAATAATAATAAACAATAATAACAATAACAACAATAAAGAATTTCACGAAAAATAATTTGTTAAGTTGGAAAAGGTGTTAGTAGATGTATCGTGTTACACAGGGTAAGGCGTTAGTAGATAGTAATAGAACTTCACGAAAAAGAATTTGTTAACTTGGCAAAGGTGTAACACCCATGAAATATAGTTTATGCAACAATTTAAAAAAAATATATTAATTAGGGTGTTTTATAACATAAAAAACCCTTAATTACCACATAAAATTGTTAAAAAAATTAATTTCAAATGAGTCGTATAGGGCAATGAGACACATATACAACACCTATAAGGTGCTCATTGACCAATAAGCCTCCCCTGGTTGACACCTTATGAGTGTCTCATTGACCAATAAGCCTCCCCTGGGGGTTTCCACTTTTAAAGTAGTTTTTGAATCAATGAGGGGCGTATAGGGCAAAAAGGGGCGTATATGAGTTGTCAAATAAAAAAGAGAGGGGTCCTTCTATATCGGACCGGCCTCCCCACAGATTCGAACTCGCACACCTAACACAGAACACACAAGCCTTAACCAGTTTATCCTCCTGTACAGGAGCTGATAAATTGGTTATTGTATATCCTTTATACACGCTTTAACAACAACTCCTATACGCCCCTTTTTGCCCTATACGCCCCTCATTGATTCAAAAACTACTTTAAAAGTGTAAACCACCAGGGGAGGCTTATTGGTCAATAAGACACTCATAAGGTGTCAACCAGGGGAGGCTTATTGATCAATGAGCACCTTATAGGTGTTGTATATGTGTCTCATTGCCCTATACGACTCATTTGAAATTAATTTTTTAACAATTTTATGTGGTAATTAAGGGTTTTTTATGTTATAAAACACCCTAATTAATATATTTTTTTTTAAAAATTGTTGCATACACTATATTTCACGGATGTTACACCTTTGCCAAGTTAACAAATTCTTTTTCGTGAAGTTCTATTACTATCAACTAACGCCCTACCCTGTGTAATACGATACATGTACATTGTCACCCATTCATAGCTTCTATACGTCGGTGAGGTATTTCAAAGTCCATTTCGTATCGACATCGGACAATCATCCCGTTAACTTAGCAATAATAATAATAATAATAATAATAATAATAATAATAATAATAATAATAATAATAATAATAATAATAATAATAGTAATAATAATAATAATAGTAATAATAACAACAGTAATAAATAATAATAATAATAATAATAATAATAATAATAACAAATAATAATAATAATAATAATGATAATAATAATAATAATAAAACATATGCACATTGTAAAAAAAACGATGTTATATCTAGTCCCGGCAAACGGGTCGGGCCGGGGGTCGGGTACGGTCTTTGACCCATGACGATATTTTATGAAATGAATTTTGTGTATTATAAAATGTCAAATTTTTTATTTATTAATTATTATTATGACTTTAATTATTTTTCACTTGTCATTTATTAACCATAACGCAATAAATACACGAAACATCGTTTTAAATTAATACACAAAACATGTCATTTTAATACAAAATGTAACAACTAAACCCTAAACCCTAAATCGCTAATTGTTCCATATTCTTAAATTCTTGCAAATTGTATCGGTTATTCAGATCTCTATTCGGTCACCATAATGTTGCTATCAAGTTTAAGGATGCGTTCCACGGTAAACGTGCTTTCCGCTTCCCCATTACCACATGAAGAACCTCCGACCTGATCTGGTGCTCCCTCCTTGTTGCAGAAGATATCTCAGTAACCGGTTCCACAGCATGAAGAACCAATCCGTACAGAAGGAGTTCTCCCTCGAGGTTGCTGACGCAGAAGCATTGTCGTTGGTGGAGGTGGAAGAACATTCCAGTTCACCCTCATAGTCACCGGTAAATATCTACTTCCACCGTCACAGACTGTGGGTGCAGAAGCATTGTCGTTGGTGGACGTTCTGGTGCATGAATCTGGAATACGAACGCAGTTAAGCGTTTGAATCTGAAATATGAACGCAGTGTACTTCTCCATAAGGATTACGCTACCACCACCGTCAAAACACCGACTTTCGATATCCTGTTAATAGAACATACAATTATAGCATTAGACCCGACATCCGAAAATATATTGTTAAAAATAATAAATATAATAATAAAAAGAACATATGCACATTTAAAAAAACGATGATATAAGTCGAGACCCGACAAACGTGTCGGGCCGGGGGTCGGGTAGGGTTACGCTACCACCAACACCACCACATCCGCCTAACCACCACCACCAGCACCACCACCACTACCACCACAGCCACCACCACACCCGCCTAACCACCACCACCACCACTACCACCACAGCCACTACCACCACACCCGCCTAACCACCACCACAACAACCACCACCACCACAGCCACCACCACACCCGCCGAACCACCACCACAACAATCACCACCACCACAGCCGTCAATCCCCACCACCACAACCAGCACCAGCACCACCACCACCACCACCACCACAACCACCACCACCACAGCCACCACCACAGCCACCACCACCACCACCACTTCCGTCAATCACCACCGCCGTCATTCCCCACCAAAGTCAATCCCCCACCGCCGTCATTCCCCACCACAGTCAATCCCCCACCACCATCAAACCCAACACCACCGTCAAACCCAACACCACCACAAACGGCGGAAATAAAACCAAAAAATAAAAAAAAAGGTTGAAGATTAAGCAATAAAATTTGGAATACAAACTAACCTTCATCGTGTGGTCCAGAGTTTGTCTTGTGAAAATTGTGTGGTCCAGAGCGTGTGTGTGTGTGTTCTTGGTGTTTTAGTGTGTGAGTTTTCAAATTTTAGATCTAGTTTACCCCTTTATTGAAGTTGGCAAAGTGTTTGTCTTCAATGAGGGCCGTATGGTTCAATGAGCAACTTATAGGAGTTGTTGGGTTTAAAGTGTATGAAGTCTATAAAGGATTTACTAGAACCAATTCATCAGCTCCTGTACAGGAGGATAAACTGGTTAAGGCTTGTGTGTTCTATGTGAGTTGTGTGAGTTCGAATCCCGGGGGAGGCCGGTCCGATACAGAAGGACCCCTCCCTTTTTTGAATCAATGAGGGGCGTATAGGGCAATAAGGGGCGGATAGATTTTTGAATCAATGAGGGGCTTATGAAGTGTATAAAGGATATACTATAACCAATTTATCAGCTCCTGTACAGGAGGATAAACTGGTTAATGCTTGTGTGTTCTATGCGAAGGGTGCGAGTTCGAAACCTGGGGGAGGCCGGTCCGATACAGAAGGACCCCTCCCTTTTTTATTTGAGTAATTCTAATTTTTTTATTATTCATTTATTTATATTAAAATTAATTCCTTTTATTAAAAAAAACAGATTTCATTTTTAGTTTGAGTCAACAATTTTAAATCCCTTTAAAACAATAGTTTTCTTTTATTTTGTACTCTTTTCTTTTAAATGAAGCACTTTAATTAAAAAAAAATTATAAAAAAATTGTTGCGTACACTATATTTGACGGATGTTACAATATATTTAAATTATAATAAAGAGAAACATTAATAAGTTCGTTGCGTACACTATGTTTCACGGATGCTACACCTAACACAAGTCAATAACTTCTTTTTGTCGAGTTCTATTACTACGTAGTAACGCCCTACCCTGTTCAATACGAGACATGTACATTGTCTCCCATTCCATAGCTTCCATACTTCGGTATATATTCCAAAGTCCATTTGGTACTGTCATCGGGCTATCATCCGCTAACTTAACCATGATGAAATGGCTATCTTCGACATAAGCAATCGTTAAAATGGAATGGTTCGGGTAAACCTGCGGTCCATCGAACATCGGGAAGTAAGTTTGACAAACACCGTTGCTTAAATGTTGAACAATCACCCCAAATTTTTGAGACACCAACAACCCTGTGTAGGGCAACCACATCCAGCATGCCATAGGTGCAGGTTCAACATTTAACCAATTTATCGATCGATACACATTATCGTAACATCCCTTGTCCAATGATTCGAGTATATGCCCCCAACGCATTCTGTTAATGAACATCTCGTCGAGTAGCTCTTGGCGGACCCACTTCCACTCTTTCTGGTCATACCCCAAACCCATAGCTATGGATTGAAACCCACAGTTACCGTCCGGCTGGGCATCTTCGATATGCGTTATGTATCTCCGATAGCTAGATGGAAGCCAATCCTTAAAACGCTCGATCACGTTTTTGTACCTATAATTGGCAAAAAAATAAAAAACTAAAAAATATTAAAAAATAAAAAATTGAAAAAGAATTCTAAATATATGTATGTATATACGTATGTACCTGTGCCCGGCCAACCGTGGAAAATCTTTATCTATAATTGGAAGTGTATTTTTTTCTTCTTTGGTTTTCTTTGAACGACTACGTCGCACATTTGGCTTTTGAGTGTAGTCGTTCCTCTGTGATTCAGGTTGTTTATCTTTATTCTTTTGTTGTTTTACTTTCGTAGTTGGGCGGCCCCTAGTATCTTGTTGTACCTCAGGCGGTTGATGGTCAGTCATACTTGGATTCAACACCGCTTTCATCTTCGACAACATACTTTTTACCACTAGAGGTGGCTGCGTATGTAGTTGTTGTGTGAGGTTATCCATTTCCGCCTGAATATTACACTCGTCTTGATTAAGTTCTTCTGTCGAAAAATCAAGTTTTGTCCAGAATTTATCTATCGCGGCAAGTGGAATTTTGCAACCTGTTTTTCAAGAATCATTGTTAAAACATGAAGTATAATGATGATTATATTCTATGGATCGAAGCAGATGTTATAGTTGTTATGTTACCTGTATTTTCCCACCACTCCATCTGACAAGCACATGGCAACCCACAACCCGTAGAAAGCTGGTGGCCACAAGTCCCCCCACCTGCCCTCAACGCATTTAGCTTCTTCCACTCGACAACCAATAACTCTAAGGCTTTTTGGGAAACATTACCGCGTCGGTTGTCAAAAAATAGAAATCTGTGGTCCCCCATTTGCACAGACCTGCTTGTCACACCCTGGCTTTGCGGAAGCGTGGTTAATTTGGTGTGACTTCTTAATACCATAGCTTAACCATAACAAAGCTATATGAAATAAAATCATGCAAGATCATCCATTCGATTAAGTTTAAAAACCAAATACAATAACATTGTCTTAACGGAAACATGTTCTAACGACATAAACATTGTTCAACAAACACAACATAACATAAGCGTAGCTTAAGGTCTGTGACTTGTCCAGGAAAGAGTCACATTCCCTAAACCCGGATGACCTCGTAACTAGTGCAGCGGGAAAACGTGTCATACCGCGCCAGATCCTTTAATTTCCTGAAATACATGTAAGTTGAAAAATCAACAATAATGTTGAGCGAGTTCATGTGTAAGTGAGTAAGTAAACCTTTGTGAGTATAAAAATAGTCTTGGTATGTAGCAAATAAGGGAATTGAGATCACCAATGGTTTGCAAGGCCACTGATATATGTGAAGTGCAAATATGGAGACTCAAACCTAGCAGATTTCGCCACGGCATTAGTATGTGGACAAAGTCACCCCAAGGTCCGTTTCTAGTTTGGCCTGGGGCTGGGCTCGCTACACCCAGATAGATCTACCGCTCCTGTCCCTCGGTCCCGCCATGAGGACTAATGGCCTCATATTGCTCCTACCCACTCACATGATCTAAGTAGTAAACCTCCTTACGCTAACCATACCATGTATAATGTACTTGAAATCAAAGTAACATGTATTTCACCCCCGCAGTTAAGAAAACTGAAAACAGTTAGAGAAAAGGGGGACATGAACTCACCGTGGTGCGTCTCTACCAAGTATGCCTCCAAATCTAACAGCTGTGTGACGACCTACACGTACTAATTCTATTAGACGGACGGCCGTGCCTTAGCTTTATGGTTTAAGTTTTTGGGGAAATAGTTAGGCAACTATTTCGTGTGTACATTCTGTATATACTTGGTAGTCATTTTTCCTTCCCAAGGATGGGGGATTTAATACATATGCGTTCGTATAATTTGGATTACACTATTAAGTCTCACTTAATATATTTTATTTCTAATTCCCAAAATATAAATATTCTTCTCAAAAAAATTATATTTTAATACATGTGATTTTTCCAAAATAATACTTAGTAATATTATTTTTACTCTAAAAATAATATTTACGTAGTTCACAAAATAATCATAAACACTTATACAAGTGATGTTGTGAAAAATATATACCAAAATATATTTATGTATCACGTTTTATTTTGTGAAATCCCACCTCCGATGTTTTGTAAATATAGTCGTGGCGAAACTTATGTTTTGAAAACAAGTCAAAATGTATTTCTAACACTTATAGTGAAAATATTTCTAAGTGTTAGGTTTTTGGAAAAATTTCGCCAGAGTTTCCTCTGTAACTGGAGGTGGCCACGCCTTCAAGCGTATCATTTTCTTTTATAAACCAAATCAACAATCTTCTTATTCAATCAAAACAATGTTCAAATCACAAACTAGTCAAAATATGTATATAAATCGCATAAATTTCATGAACTTGTGATTTATCCAAACTATGAAGTAAATCTCATTACTTTTAGTGAATCTTTATATAAAACAATCCGATTTTGTAAAAACCTCGTTTTTAAATAATTTCCATCTTTACAACTTCTTGTAAAATTTGACAAAACTAGTTCTTTGTCGAAACTTTATGTTACATAAGTGTTTACACACTTGTGTGTTCTAAAAACCATTCGTGTTAGTGTAAGATCCGTCTTTAAAAGCATGTTTTCTCTTGACACTTGGTCCTTTGAAAATACCACTTGTAGATCCGTAGATCTACTAGTTTTAAACACTATTTCACAAGTAAAATCGCTTTTACACAAGTTCATGATTCGTGTGTGGTAGAGTTTCACCCTTTAACCCTTATTACTTTCAAAACAACTTTATGTCATAATCTAAGGTCATGACCAACCCGGGTTAAATGACGATCCGAGCTACCACTACATAGATCGGGACTAAATAACCACACAAATCAAATACTACATGTTTTACACAACATATGAGCTTTTAACCACCATTTTTAGTGTTTTAAGTAAACTTTAAGCTTCAACTTGTAAGATTTCGAGTTTTAACCGTTACACATCGTATTAACCACTTTAAGATAGTTCAAGAAGGTGATTTAAGTAACATACCACTAGCTCGAGGCTAGGGAAGAATCTATGCGAAAAATGCGTGGATAAAAGCAAGAGAGTGAGGTCCTTCGCCTTCCGTTTACACCAAGACTCCTTGTATGTGATCCTTAACACTTGTAGAGCTTGGAACTTGCAAGATAAAAATCGAAAATGGATGGATGGGGGGTGGGTGTGTTCGGCCGTAAGCTAGAAGAGAGGGAGAGAGAGGTGTGGAGTGGTGTTGTGTTAAGTGAATGATCATATGGGTCTAAGCTTATACTTATAGACAATCAACAAGACTTTTAACCATTGGATGCTATGTCTTCTAGATACTAAGCAAGAAGATTAAAATAATCAAGGTTAGGACAAGTGTGTCCCCTCTTAGTTGGGGACGGTTAGAGAGGGGGGGTCCTAGTCCGAATCCAATCAATAGTTAGGTATATTAGTTAGGTTAAGTAAGTTAGTTAAGTACTTAACCCGGTTAGTTGTGTGTCGTGTGTTATGACGGGTGTTAGGGTATTCAGGTACCCTAACTGGCTCAGAAAAAGATAAATAATGAAAATAACAATATTTTCATGTTCCGGGTATAGTCCGGTTGTTCGGTTGGATAGCAATCCGTTAAAGTGCTTAACAAAGCTTTAAAGTGTCGTTATTACCCTTTTTAGTGACACAACTTATTTCTGACACTTTGGAAAGTGTCTAGTAATATTTTTCTCATGTTTTGGCACTTTATTAGTTAGCTAAAAGCTGAATTTTTGTGTAAAGTGCTGAGTTTTGTACTTAGAGCACGTTTTAGGCACATCCAATCATTGTACTTATTCCTAGAGACGCAGTTCTACAACCCTTGTATCCCTACACTCACCACTAGTGTAGTAAAATATTTCTGGCTCCTACGGGCCTTAGAGGCAGTGTCTGCCTGATGCTGGCTTTATCAGCATGTTCAATAGGTTATCCGTTAAAGTGCTACTGTGCTTTTTGTGCATCATGTTTGTCACTAAGGTTCAGCATGTAAATAATGTAGTGACGGTAAGTAAAGTATGATGCAAGTAAGTACATGTATCAGTATTCTAGTAGCAGTTCATCAATAATTTCAAATAAGCACAGTAATTAAGCAGTAATTAATTATTAATTAAGTCGTACGGATACCTGGTTTAGTGCGGGTTGTCACATTCTCCCCCCGTTAGAAAAATTTCGTCCCGAAATTTTAAGTTCTGCTTGTAGATGCAGGGTTCTTAGGAAATAGGTGGGGGTACTTCTCTTTCATCCGGTCCTCACGTTCCCAGGTGTATTCAGGACCATGTCTGGCATTCCAACGAACTTTGACGAGCTTGACACTGCTCCGGCGGGTCTTGTTTACTTTCCAATCCGTAACCTCAACCGGTTCTTCAACGAAGTGGAGCGTGTCGTCAACATGGATCTCTTCGATGGGAATGGCAATGTTATCTTGAGTTGGACTTTTCTTCAGGTTGGATACATGAAATGTATCGTGGACTGAATGGAGTTCAGCAGGTAGGTCCAACTTGTATGCTACTAGTCCTATTCTTTCCAGAATTCTGAAAGGACCAATGTAGCGCGGATTTAACTTCCCACGCTTTCCGAAGCGTGCCACACCCTTCCAGGGTGAAACTTTCAATAACACCATTTCTCCAACTTGGAATTCCACATGTTTCCGGTTTGGATACGCATAGGCTTTCTGTCTGTGGCGAGCTGCTTCGATGCGTTTAAGAATCTGCGCAATCTTGTCTGTCGTCTCTTGGACGATTTCGGGACCAGCAAGCTGCCTATCACCTGCGTCAGCCCAGCATAGTGGTGATCGGCACTTGTGTCCGTAAAGGGCTTCAAATGGTGCGACACCAATACTGGTGTGGTAGCTGTTGTTGTATGAAAATTCGACCAAAGGCAAATGCTTATCCCAGCTACCGCCCAAATCCATAACACACGTTCTCAGCATGTCTTCCAAAGTCTGTATCATTCGCTCGCTTTGACCGTCAGTTTGCGGATGAAACGCAGTGCTCAGATTCAATTGTGAGCCAAAGGCTTCTTGGAAGGATTGCCATATCCTTGACACAAACCTTCCGTCTCTATCAGAGATGATTGAGAGAGGCACTCCATGACGTGCGACGATCTCTCTCATGTATATTTCGGCCAACTTGCTCGTATTATCCTTCTCTCTGATAGGTAAGAAGTGTGCTGACTTTGTTAGGCGATCCACTATTACCCAAATAGTGTCATGGCCTCTCGGCGTTCTTGGCAACTTTGTAATAAAATCCATGGAGATGTGTTCCCATTTCCACTTGGGAATCTCGGGTTGTTGCAGAAGTCCTGAAGGCTTCTGGTATTCCGCTTTCACCTTAGCGCACGTTAAACATTTGCTCACATAAACAGCAACGTCGCCTTTCATCCTAGGCCACCAATAGTAATCCTTGAGATCTTAGTACATCTTATCCGCTCCAGGGTGGATAGAGTACCGCGACTTGTGAGCTTCATAAAAAATAACCTTCCTTAAACCTCCAAACAAAGGAACCCAAATCCTTTTCTCAAAACATAACGTTCCTTCCTCGTTTGGTACCAGTAGCTTCTCCATCCCACGGAGATATTCTTCTTCGAGGTTTCCTTCCTTGAGAGCTTCTTTCTGCGCGGCACGAATGCGCAAGGAAAGATTGGTTCGGATAATCATTTCTAAAGCTCTAACCCTTATGGGCTTGATCCTCTCCTTTCGACTTAGGGCATCGGCGACCACATTCGCCTTCCCTGGATGATACTTTATCTCGCAGTCGTAATCGTTCAGCAACTCAACCCAACGTCTTTGCCTCATATTCAGCTCCTTCTGGTTGAATATGTGCTGTAGGCTCTTGTGATCTGTAAAGATTGTACACTTTGTACCATAAAGGTAGTGTCTCCAGATCTTTAATGCAAAAACCACTGCGCCAAGTTCCAAATCATGTGTGGTATAGTTCTTTTCATGCACTTTCAGTTGACGCGATGCGTAAGCAATAACCTTTTGGCGTTGCATCAACACACAACCCAATCCTTGACGCGAAGCGTCACAGTATACCACAAAATCATCTGTACCTTCCGGTAGTGCTAAGATTGGCGCATTGCAGAGCTTATCCTTCAATATCTGGAACGCTTCTTCCTGTTTGATTCCCCAATCAAACTTCTTATCTTTCTGCGTGAGGAGCGTCAATGGTTGAGCGATCTTTGAGAAATCCTCGATGAACCTTCGATAGTAGCCCGCCAAACCCAAGAATTGTCGAATCTCGGTTGGCGTCGTAGGCGTTTCCCAATTCTTGATCGCTTCGATCTTTGTGGGGTCAACATGGATTCCATTTCCATTAACCACATGTCCAATAAATTGGACTTCGCGTAGCCAAAACTCGCACTTAGAGAATTTGGCGTACAGCTGTTCTTTCTTCAGCAGCTCCAAAATAGCTCTTAGATGCTGTTCGTGCTCAGCCTTTGTTCTTGAATAAATCAAGATGTCGTCGATAAACACAATCACGAATTTGTCCAAGTACGGCTTGCAAACTCTATTCATCAAGTCCATAAAGACAGCAGGTGCGTTTTTCAAACCAAACGGCATAACAAGGAACTCGTAGTGTCCATAACGAGTTCTGAAGGCTGTCTTCGGGATACTCTCCTCTTGTATCCTTAACTGATGGTATCCAGATCGAAGATCGATCTTTGAATAAAAGCTTGAGCCTTGCAGTTGATCAAACAGATCATCGATTCTTGGCAGAGGATATCTATTCTTGATCGTCAGCTTGTTCAGCTCCCGGTAGTCGATGCACATACGAAAACTACCGTCCTTCTTCTTGACAAACAGGACCGGAGCTCCCCAAGGCGAGAAGCTTGGTCGGATAAATCCCTTGTCTAACAACTCTTGAAGTTGTGTCGACAGTTCCTGCATCTCAGACGGAGCAAGTCTATACGGTGCCTTAGCCACAGGCGCGGCGCCTGGAACTAAGTCAATGTGAAACTCTACTTGCCTCTGAGGTGGCAGTCCAGGTAAGTCTTCTAGGAAGACTTCTGGGTATTCCCTCACGACAGGGATGTCTTCGATCTTCGGCTCAGCAGCCTTCTTATCCACAATGTGTGCCAGGAAGGCAACACATCCCTTCTGCAAACACTTTCGCGCTTTCAGGCAGCTGATAATTCTCAACGGCGTATCACGCTTCTCCCTGTGAACCACAATTTTTTCGCCATCTTCGGTTGGGATACGAACAACCTTTTCGTGACAAACTATCTCAGCTTTGTTGCCTGATAACCAATCCATTCCTACCACCACGTCGAAGCTTCCCAACTGGACTGGTAGTAGATCCAAAGCAAACTCACGCTCTCCTAATTCGATCACACAACCTCTGATAACTTCGTTGGCTTCTACTAACTTCCCATTGGCCAATTCGATTGAGTACGGAACATCTAACTTATTAGCGGCTAAACCAAGCATATTCTTAAACTCTAACGACGCGAAGCTATAATCGGCACCAGTATCAAATAAAACGGATGCATAGCGTTGATTTACAGGGAACGTACCAGTAACGACATTGGGGTCCTGGCGCGCTTCCCTTGCTTCGATTTGGAACACTCTTCCACGGGCTTGGTTTAATTCTGGGCAGTTCTTCTTAAAATGCCCGATATCACCGCAGTTAAAGCATCCAAGTCTTTGCCCGTTTCCACCTCCATTCCCAGCTTGGTTGTTGTTTTGGTTCGCATTACCAGCCTGAATCGCAATGTTGCCTCGATTCCCGTTTCCTCCATTGTTCCCATGCGGGCGATTTCCAATACCACCACGATTATTATTTCTATTCCCAAATCCTCCCTGGCCTCCCCGGCCAGCACTAGCCCAACAAGAATCCTTCAAGTGGCCCGGCTTTCCACATGCTTCGCACACTTTCACACTACAATGGCCAGTATGGTGGCGTTGACAGGTATTACACTTGGGCTGGGTTCCCTGATATCCTTTTCCTTTCTTTCCACTACCAGCTGTAACCTGAGCTGGCGTGCCTGATCCTCCTTTCTTAACCGCCACACTGGCGCCCTGCTTGAAGTTTGAGAACTTCCGTTTGTTACCTCCTGATGACTCGACGTGAGTCTCTTTCTTCTTATGCTCAGCATCATCAAACTTGTTCAGGCGAATAGCCTCCTCTGTGAGAGCCACGCTCAAATCAATCGCCTCAGTAATGGTCGCAGGCTTGGATGAGGTCACCATGCTTATGATTTGAGGAGCTAATCCCCAAATGAAACGTTCAATCCGCTTGAACTCCGGAGTGACCATGTAGGGTACCACATGCGATAAGTCATGGAACCTTTGAACGTATTCTGCGATCTTTGGACCGTCCATTTTCAAGTGCCAGAACTCGGTTTCCAATCTTTGGATTTCCGCGCGAGAGCAGTACTTTTTGCGCATAAGTTCCTTCAGTTCGGTCCAGGTTAGCGCGTAGGCAGCAGCTTCACCAAGTGTCTGTACTTGCAGATTCCACCAAGAGAGGGCTCCATCCAAGAATAGCCCTGAGATATAGGTGACTTGCTGATCTAGTGCGCATTTGCTCATGCGTAGAACAGATTCCGTTTTCTCGGCCCAACGAACAAAGGCGACAGCACCTCCTGTGCCATCAAAGTTGACCGGTTTGCAGTCTAGAAACTGCTTGTAGGTGCATCCTGCACATATGTTATAACATACGATCAGCATTAGCATCATTGCTAAAGATATCCATTTAGGTCATGGTAGGTCTAAATGACTTAGTATTACCATGAGGTGGATTATTGTTGTTGCCAGTGTTGCCAGAGTTGCTTCCACTAGTCCCTCCTTGAGAGGCGGCGTATTGTGCAATGGCAGCAGCGATAATTTGCTGGAGTTCTGCCTCATTGGTAGGCATGTGTGTCTCACGTCTCGGCGGCATATTCTAAAAGATGGTTTACGTTGGTCAGGCCATAGTAAAGATCCCATGTTATAATACGTAAGTCAGGTCATAATGTAGAGTACGTATATAATGATAGTAATAGTTCATAACATCTCATGTTATAATCATATCAATCACAAAACATCAATCACACAACATCCCATGTCATAGAATATAAATAATCAAATCAAGCATCAAGTATGATGAGAATACTGCGATTGCCATATATCGAGACCACATAGTAAGCGTACAAGTACATCACAGCGTCATACAACATCAGTCGACTATGGGCTACATCAACCTAGTCCAAAATCTATATCAAATCAGTGTCGATACATCAAATACATGTCAACAAAAGTTAGAATCAAAATGTAGTCTCCAAAAATGCTGTGCAGTCAAAAGCATTCGCCGTCTTCTCACCAATGTCTACCTATACGGTACTGAAGAGCTCTACACGGATGGCGGTGGAGGAGGGGGAAAGTGAGTGTAAAACAAGCGGCGCAAATGATGCCAGTCCTCCTCCATGGCTCTCTGGGTACGCAAGAATGAAGCAACCTGCTGCTCCAGGGCAAAAAGGCGTGCAGCATAGTCTGGTGGTACAGGTCGAGAGGGCTGCAAAGGAGAGTGGGTCTGACCCTGGCACTAACACGGCGGCGGCTGGGCTCTCTCAAGCTCCTGTATGCGCTGCGTGTGTGCCTCGTGCTGGGCGACAAAAGACATCAAAACGTCCTCAATAGTATACCCCATGTGGAAAGAATGGTAGGGGTCAGTCGGTGGCATAGCAGAAGATGACGTCCAAAGGAACAGCTCACTGGTGGGATCAAAAGGTGCCACATGAAATGGAGAAACAGGGGGAAAAGTAGCAGACGGTGGTATAATAGGGATAGATACCGGTATGTGTCCAAAAGGGTGAGCCGAAGAACCCTCTCCAGCTCGTACTGGAGGTGTAAACCGAGGAAATGAAAAGGAAGTATCAATGTGACGGGTATCAGGGATTTGAGGGGGAAAAGGTGGGACCTCGTCATCACCAGGAATCCACCCACACTGGGCGTGCTCATCTCGTGGGTCCACCTGTGACTCAAAAAGCGCACGATCAAACTGAACTGGCATAGGATCATGGTGAGGTGCAACAAGAGGGTCAACTGGTGCATCAGCAATAAGTGGGGGATCAATATGATCAGCAGCAATGACATGATCGCCCTCCAACAACGGAGCATCTATAGGGTGATCATTAATAGGTGGGTCAGCAAAGACAGGCTCAATAATAGGTGCGTCAGCATGAACTGGGTCATGCTCAAGTACTGGGTCAGGAGCAGGGTCTAGTGGCTGCTCGGGCTCATCAAAGGCCATCTCAAAATCAAACTCAGGGTCGATGGGATCAACTGGGTCGACTGGATCCTCCATAGGCTGATCCATGGGTATAAACTCTATATCCTCATCTGGGTCGAATCCTGGGGGAAAGACAGGATCGGAATCCTCCACATCATCGTGGTCGAAAGTAAAACTAGGAATAGGGGCAACAGAGGATGCCTGATCGGGATCTGATCCATGAGAAAAGTGATGCGCACTCTGAGTATGTGAAGGTGCGGAGGCCACAGACTCGAAAGAGTCTGGGACCGGAGAGTGAGCAGGTGACTCCTCGGCGGGAGCATCTGCGATCATCAAGAGATCACCAGCAGCAAGAAGGGCCTCGCCCTGAACATCCTCCTCTAAGGGCTCGTCGTCAAACAGATCGACGTCGTCATCATCGTCGGCGTCGAGAAGCAAATCATAGGCGGGATAAACAGCTAAGGGTATGGGAGCAGGGATCTCCACTAACGGTAGGTCCCCAGCCAAAGGGCCATCAGCGAGCTCATCAGCACCATCAGGTAAAGCAAAGGGCTGGAAATCATCCTCGTCCGTGCTAGTAACGGTGGATGTGTGGACCTCATGCTCTGAAGGCTCTAGGTCATCTGAGACTATAGGTATAGGTCCAGTGGTGTCTGAGTCACCTGTGCCAGAGGTGTCCATAGTGTCTGTAACATAAACACAACATGCACAAACAGTCAATCATACAATCAAATAATCACATAAGTCACCAAGTAAGCATTCGGATCATTCTCCTAGTCCCACTAGCCTCCCAGTCTCCTAGACTGATACTCCTAGTCTCACTAGCCAAATTCTCCCAGTCTCTAAGACTGCTCTATCATCTACCTCGACCTTTTAGATCAAGCCTCGGCCTCTAAGACCGAGCCTCAGCCTCCAAGACTGAGCCTACTCTTCCTAGTCCAACTAGCCAACTACCTCGATCTCTCAGACCGAGCCTCGGCCTCCAATACCGAGCCTCAGCCCTTTCCGGACTGAGCCTAAAATAATGAATAAAATGTGCTCAACATTTGTTTGTAAAAAGTGTTGGATCTGGACTTAAGTGGTATGCAGAAAAATGTTTTCGTGAGAGCCCTAGTGATCATAGTCTAGACTCGAGAAGGAATCCTAGTTCGCTATGATCAGAGCTCTGATACCAAGCTGTCACACCCTAGCTTTGCGGAAGCGTGGTTAATTTGGTGTGACTTCTTAATACCATAGCTTAACCACAACAAAGCTATATGAAATAAAATCATGCAAGATCATCCATTCGATTAAGTTTAAAAACCAAATACAATAACATTGTCTTAACGGAAACATGTTCTAACGACATAAACATTGTTCAACAAACACAACATAACATAAGCATAGCTTAAGGACTGTGACTTGTCCAGGAAAGAGTCACATTCCCTAAACCCGGATGACCTCGTAACTAGTGCAACGGGAAAACGTGTCATACCGCGCCAGATCCTTTAATTTCCTGAAATACATGTAAGTTGAAAAATCAACAATAATGTTGAGCGAGTTCATGTGTAAGTGAGTAAGTAAACCTTTGTGAGTATAAAAATAGTCTTGGTATGTAGCAAATAAGGGAATTGAGATCACCAATGGTTTGCAAGGCCACTGATATATGTGAAGTGCAAATAGGGAGACTCAAACCTAGCAGATTTCGCCACGGCATTAGTATGTGGACAAAGTCACCCCAAGGTCCGTTTCTAGTTTGGCCTGGGGCTGGGCTCGCTACACCCAGATAGATCTACCGCTCCTGTCCCTCGGTCCCGCCATGAGGACTAATGGCCTCATATTGCTCCTACCCACTCACATGATCTAAGTAGTAAACCTCCTTACGCTAACCATACCACGTATAATGTACTTGAAATCAAAGTAACATGTATTTCACCCCCGCAGTTAAGAAAACTGAAAACAGTTAGAGAAAAGGGGGACATGAACTCACCGTGGTGCGTCTCTACCAAGTATGCCTCCAAATCTAACAGCTGTGTGACGACCTACACGTACTAATTCTATTAGACGGACGGCCGTGCCTTAGCTTTATGGTTTAAGTTTTTGGGGAAATAGTTAGGCAACTATTTCGTGTGTACATTCTGTATATACTTGGTAGTCATTTTTCCTTCCCAAGGATGGGGGATTTAATACATGTGCGTTCGTATAATTTGGATTACACTATTAAGTCTCACTTAATATATTTTATTTCTAATTCCCAAAATATAAATATTCTTCTCAAAAATATTATATTTTAATACATGTGATTTTTCCAAAATAATACTTAGTAATATTATTTTTACTCTAAAAATAATATTTACGTAGTTCACAAAATAATCATAAACACTTATACAAGTGATGTTGTGAAAAATATATACCAAAATATATTTATGTATCACGTTTTATTTTGTGAAATCCCACCTCCGATGTTTTGTAAATATAGTCGTGGCGAAACTTATGTTTTGAAAACAAGTCAAAATGTATTTCTAACACTTATAGTGAAAATATTTCTAAGTGTTAGGTTTTTGGAAAAATTTCGCCAGAGTTTCATCTGTAACTGGAGGTGGCCACGCTTTCAAGCGTATCATTTTCTTTTATAAACCAAATCAACAATCTTCTTATTCAATCAAAACAATGTTCAAATCACAAACGAGTCAAAATATGTATATAAATCGCATAAATTTCATGAACTTGTGATTTATCCAAACTATGAAGTAAATCTCATTACTTTTAGTGGATCTTTATATAAAACAATCCGATTTTGTAAAAACCTCGTTTTTAAAGAATTTCCATCTTTACAACTTCTTGTAAAATTTGACAAAACTAGTTCTTTGTCGAAACTTTATGTTACACAAGTGTTTACACACTTGTGTGTTCTAAAAACCATTCGTGTTAGTGTAAGATCCGTCTTTAAAAGCATGTTTTCGCTTTTACACAAGTTCATGATTCGTGTGTGGTAGAGTTTCACCCTTTAACCCTTATTACTTTCAAAACAACTTTATGTCATAATCTAAGGTCATGACCAACCCGGGTTAAATGACGATCCGAGCTACCACTAAATAGATCGGGACTAAATAACCACACAAATCAAATACTACATGTTTTACACAACATATGAGCTTTTAACCACCATTTTTAGTGTTTTAAGTAAACTTTAAGCTTCAACTTGTAAGATTTCGAGTTTTAACCGTTACACATCGTATTAACCACTTTAAGATAGTTCAAGAAGGTGATTTAAATAACATACCACTAGCTCGAGGCTAGGGAAGAATCTATGCGAAAAATGCGTGGATAAAAGCAAGAGAGTGAGGTCCTTCGCCTTCCGTTTGCACCAAGACTCCTTGTATGTGATCCTTAACACTTGTAGAGCTTGGAACTTGCAAGATAAAAATCGAAAATGGATGGATGGGGGGTGGGTGTGTTCGGCCGTAAGCTAGAAGAGAGGGAGAGAGAGGTGTGGAGTGGTGTTGTGTTAAGTGAATGATCATATGGGTCTAAGCTTATACTTATAGACAATCAACAAGACTTTTAACCATTGGATGCTATGTCTTCTAGATACTAAGCAAGAAGATTAAAATAATCAAGGTTAGGACAAGTGTGTCCCCTCTTAGTTGGGGACGGTTAGAGAGGGGGGGGGGGGTCCTAGTCCGAATCCAATCAATAGTTAGGTATATTAGTTAGGTTAAGTAAGTTAGTTAAGTACTTATCCCGGTTAGTTGTGTGTCGTGTGTTATGACGGGTGTTAGGGTATTCAGGGACCCTAACTGGCTCAGAAAAAGATAAATAATGAAAATAACAATATTTTCATGTTCCGGGTATAGTCCGGTTGTTCGGTTGGATAGCAATCCGTTAAAGTGCTTAACAAAGCTTTAAAGTGTCGTTAATACCCTTTTTAGTGACACAACTTATTTCTGACACTTTGGAAAGTGTCTAGTAATATTTTTCTCATGTTTTGGCACTTTATTAGTTAGCTAAAAGCTGAATTTTTGTGTAAAGTGCTGAGTTTTGTAATTAGAGCACGTTTTAGGCACATCCAGTCATTGTACTTATTCTTAGAGACGCAGTTCTACAACCCTTGTATCCCTACACTTACCACTAGTGTAGTAAAATATTTCTGGCTCCTACGGGCCTTAGAGGCAGTGTCTGCCTGATGCTGGCTTTATCAGCATGTTCAATAGGTTATCCGTTAAAGTGCTACTGTGCTTTTTGTGCATCATGTTTGTCACTAAGGTTCAACATGTAAATAATGTAGTGACGGTAAGTAAAGTATGATGCAAGTAAGTACATGTATCAGTATTCAAGTAGCAGTTCATCAGTAATTTCAAATAAGCACAGTAATTAAGCAGTAATTAATTATTAATTAAGTCGTACGGATACCTGGTTTAGTGCGGGTTGTCACACTGCTCTCCTGAAAACTAAGTTTTGTTTGTATCTTTTGTGACTCTACAACTTTGCCAACATGACACACAAGTCTATGGAGCGAGTTGTTTAGCCCTTTAATGTATCTCTTAAACTTAGAATGTTGGCTTTCAACTCTGTTGGTTGTATGTTGACCAAAATTGGGGACTGTGTTAGTCCAAGCTGAAACGAACTTTTCTTTATAATCTTTCAGCCACACATCATACAAATAATCCAGAACATCTGAAAAAAAAAATTGAATACAATGATTTGTAATGTTTGTATGTATATATGTATGCATGAATGTATGTAAACTAATATAATATGTACCTGATCGTCCGTCGTTAACCAGTCGCGTGAAAAGCCGCTGAAAGTTATAATTGTATATCGTTGGAATGGGAGAATTACACAGTCGAGACCAAGAAAGCTTGAATATTTTCCAGTCTTCATCCGTAAATTTTGCCCGACAGTGTTTTAGAATATTCTGTGAGATGTGCCACCTACATAACAATTTGGAAACTTTTGGGAATACTTTATCGCAAGCATTCATCAAAGCTTGATCCCTATCTGTTACAATTACACGTGGCACCATGCAACCTACCAATAATTCTTTGAGCTTCTCCAGGACCCATAAGAAGTTATCTTTTTTTTTCTTTAGAGACAAACGCATGAGCCACACAAAAAGACTTGTGTGTCGATGTCACACCCACAACTTGAATGAACGGAAGCTTATACTCATTCGTCTTGTAGGTAGCATCAATCATCAATACATGTGGGAATGCACGCCACATGTTGTACGAGTTCGGATGAACAAAAAAACCTCCTCGACCGCGTTTGTGGAGGGATTCACTCTGGTGAAATAAATGTACCTTTCTTCTTCCAACATGCTCTCCAATATCTGCATTGGAGTTCGATCGCCGTACATTTTTCGTTTAATCTTTTTAATCACGTTTTGTACATCTTGTAGAATGCACACGCTATGTGGGTACTGATTTCTTGTGGTTAAATGTATATTTGTAGTCTCCATGTCTTGCATATAAAGTCTCTCCACCAGTGATTCTTCGTCCAGGGTCAGCCTTCTAGCAAACGCGTGGCCCTCGAGAAATTCAGCAGGCTCGTGGTTGTGAATGTTTTTCTTCTCCACAAGGCTCCAACTACCACTACTTGAGTCTAGTTTCCCTATCAGACTAAAAGGACAGCCGACCTTTTTGCTACCGGAACGCCGAACGGATGCTTTACTTTTGTGTTCGCCGCCATGATCGCATTGCAACCATATCTTCACTGTCCTTGCTGACGCACCTTCGCCTTTTTTCCTCGTTCGTTGGGTGACAATGACGTAAATCCGGTATGCTTGGGTAAACAAACATTTTTTCTCGATAAGGGTCATATAGGTCGATAAGGGTCATATGGGTCACTTTCACGCTTTTTCAGATTGAACTCCTTTCATGTCAGTAATTATACCTTAAAATCATCAAAAGTCGTGCCGATAAGCCTCTCATTGCTCAATGAGAGGCGTATAGGGTTTAATGCTCCAACTACCACAACCTTATATGCCTCTCATAGGGCAATGAGAGGCTTATCAAAACACTTTCCTGGCACATTAATTGCTTTCACACTATATACGCCCCTTATTGCCCTATATGACACCTCTGATGGCTTTAAGATGAACGTAAATAATGGGAAATACGCAAAAGATATGTGATTTTCTTCTACTGTAAGTCATTTGTATGGCGGTGTGTAATATAAAGCTTCACTTTTAAGTGGCCTGGAAACTGTTGTAACATTCCTATACTGCATGTGATCTCGACTTGATATGTGGTTCTGTAATAGTTTATCATGAGCTGTTGTTAATAAGTTAATTAAAAGACATTGGTTCTGAGGTATGAGCAAGAGTGTTGGATCATGAAATATGATACTATGGGTGGGCGGGTTGGATGACGAGTTGTGTTCCTAGTCAAAATAAGACGGTTTTGGTACAGTTTGAAACATGTTGGGTTGACTTTATACACTCGCGTGTACACATATATCAATTAGTTTTGGTAGTTAGAGATTTGATGCCTTTGTGTGGTACAACAAACCTGTTACTCCACCAAGCTAGTCTGAATTTCATGCTTAATTCATGTTTTTGATAGTCAAACTTTCACATGTATTGTATTTATTATAAAGAACATATTTTAACAATCCCCTACTTGGCTTTTACATCAATTTTCAACAAAATTAGGCATAACTCAATAAATTGTGCATAAGTCAAGATAGCTTTCGCTGTATTGACAAACGGTGTACCTCTTAATTTAGTTGTTAATATAACGAGGCCTGCTTGGGCTATATGAGTATATGGTGTCCGGGCTGTAGCTGAGGTGTAAGCGAATGCAAACACAACACGTATGCGAGGCGTAAGGTATTTATATAATAGTTTATTTAGTTTTTTGACGTAAGCGATGAGTAAGATATCTATATAATTGTTTCTGTAGTTTTTTTTTATACCAAGGGTGACCTTTGGATGTTGTCGTGACACTTTGGTTACGAAGGTTATCGGGGTCTAGGTTTATGGATGGATTCAGTAATCGAAAGTCCCTCCAACTCAATCAATATCAACAACATGTCCTGACCGGTTAGGCTTGGTTGATTTTGTCAGAAAAGAAAGTAGGTTTCGGGGGTTCATTGATTAGTACACCCCCGGTGCTAGTAAGGTCGGGACCGTGGTCGTACGTCTCCGGTTTGCCGGCCTATCTTCTTTCAGAGATTGAATCACCTGTAAGATTAAATATATTATGTATTAATATTTAATCTATAGCCATTATAATCATTTACATAATATAGATCAAAATATATAATAACCTATTAAATAATTAGTTGGTAATTGTTGATGGACCATATTACCCTTATTAACTAATTAGGTTTCCTCCTGGGTGCTTATATAAAGAGAATTATGTGGAGGTTAAGGGGTTAGACAATTACACATTAGAAACACCCCATAAGATCATAACATCATAATTCGACCTCCATCTCCTACAGCCGATACCTTTTTCGGTTTTCTAAGTCCCCATCATCAGTCAGCACCCTAAGGAGGAACCAGATCACAATGACAAGCATGTCGAACTCCATTACTGGATTCTCCAACGCACTGTCTGCTGTAACAGGTATGTTTTAATGTTTTCCTTCATGTACAAACAGAACTGAACCAACATGTGGTATCAGAGCATATGTTGATTAGTCGGTTTTGTTTTGTATCCGTAAATCTGGATTAAAAACTGGAAAACAGGATTTGAAAAAACCATAATAAAAATTCGGTTTTTGTTCATCCGAGATGCCATCTCGGATCTGTTCTATACATCTCGGATCGTTTGTTTCATCCGTGATTACTATTCCGAAATCATAATGTTCAAGAATTGATTAAATGAATGGAAAAATTTCCAGATTTCGGATATATGATTAAGTTAATTTTATTTAGGGTTCATCATGTTCTTAGTTAAAATTCGAATTTTCCTTTATGATTTGGAATGTGATTTGAATTGTTAAATGTTTCCCTAATTTTGATCTAATTTTGTCTATTAAGTTTTTTCGAAATCTGTTAAAAGGATAAACAGATTATGATTTCAAAATTTTATGATAAAAATAGATCAATGTTATAATTGGAAACTCTATCACAATTCTTAATTTTCGAATTTTCAGTTATGTTATCACAATAAACAGCAACTGGATCGCACAAGATCAGATCACATAAGAGATGATCTGATCGCATAAGATAATCGCATAAGATCAGATCGCATAAGAGATGATCTGATCGCACAAGACTGCATAATCGCACAAGATTTGTGGATCGCACAAGATTTGTGGATCGCACAAGACTTGTGGATCGCACAAGACTTGTGGATCGCACAAGACATTACTGATCGCACAAGTTTTGGGCATTACTGATCGCACAAGTTTTGGGCATTACTGATCGCACAAGTTTTGGGCCTTACTGATCGCACAAGTTTTGGGCCTTATTGATCGCACAAGTTTTGGGCCTTACTGATCGCACAAGTTTTTGGGCTTTACTGATCGCACAAGACTTTTAAGCTGTTTAATGTGATCCGTGCTAACAGGTGGTTTGCTATTAAATAATTGGTTTTGTAATTACTTAGTTAATTAATCAGAATCAGATAATGTTTTACAAAACCAAAATAGCTTAACTTGAATGAGCTTTTGATGTATCATTTCTGGCCAAAGCTGACTTGACACATCTACTTATCATTCAAGTATTACGAAAGCTATGTTGTGTGTGCATCATAAGCATGAATGTCTTAATTTCTGGCCAAAGCTGATTTAATTCATTCATAGATGGCATACTCAACAAGTGCATAACTAAAGTGATTGTTTCAATTTCTGGCCAAAGCTGATTTGTTACAACCACTTTGCACATATGCTTAAATGATTACACTTCTGGCCAAAGCTGTTTTGTCTTCGTTTAAGTAGAATTTTTTAGCTAAGTCTATTATTTTGATGTTAGTAATAGACAATATCACAGCTTTATAATGTAAAATGGTCATTATTTATGCCTGCCTTAGTTTAACGTGCCCTTAGATCACATTAGGACTTCTTCCTTAGTATCATAACTTGCTCATCTTATTTCCACTATCAGCGCCCAATTGCGGGATTCCACCTTTGACTGGTGATAACTTTGCTGCATGGAAGGATGCTCTCATGCTTACTCTTGGGCTGCTGGACTTTGATTATGCTCTAAGAGAGAATAAGCCAGCGGATCTTACCACTCAAAGTACTGCTGCTGAGCAGTTGACTCATGATAAGTGGACTAGGTGTAACCGCATGTCTCTCATGTTTATGAAGCAGTCCATAAGCAATGCAATCAGGGGAGCCATTCCTGATTCTGAAGATGCTAAAACCTACTTGGAACATGTGGAGGCGCAGTTCAAAGGGACGTCTAAAGCACACGCTAGTACTCTTATTCTCAAGCTGGTGACAACTAAGTATGATGGGAGGAGCGGCATTCGCGAGCACATCATGATGATGAATGACATGGCCAATAAGCTGAAGGGGATGGAAATGGAAATCAGTGATGGTTTCCTTGTTCATTTCATCATTACTTCGCTTCCTTCATCCTTTGAAGCATTCAAGATCAATTACAACACTCAGAAGGACAAATGGACGATGAGTGAGCTGGTCGCCATGTGCGTACAGGAGGAAGAGCGTATGAGGATGGATCGCCATACTGATGTTGCAAACTTCACTACCTCCAACTCTAAGAAAAGGAAGAACAATTATCAGAGGAAGCATGCTTCAAAATTCCAAAGGCCTAATCCTAATACAAGTGCACCTTCCAGCTCTAAGAACTCCTTAGGCAGTATCCGCTGCAAATTCTGTAAAAAGACAGGACACATGCAGAAGGAATGCCCTGACTATAAGGAGTGGAGGGCTAAGAAAGGTAACGATTATTTTATGATACTTGAGTCCTATAATTTAAGTGTTCCTGCTAATTCTTGGTGGTTTGATTCTGGTTCTATGGTTCATGTTACCAATTCAACTCAGGGATTCCTTTCAATCCGGAAGCTGGAAAGAAACCAAAGAACACTTAAGGTTGGGGATGATCGAGAATTAGAAGTGAAGGCCATTGGAACATTACAATTAGTTATGAAAACTGGTTTATGTATTAAACTTTATGATACCTTATATGTTCCTGAGGTAACTCGGAACCTTGTATCAGGACCAAAGTTAGACATGGACGGTTTTATTGTTTCCCATGGTCATCGCAAACTCTCTATCCTTTATGATTCTGTTCTTTATGGTACTGGTATTCTGGATGGTGGTCTCTATAGATTAGAACTAGAAGATAACTTTTCCAAATCTTTGTTGTCATATAACATTAATGAATCACTCACAAAGATGGAAGAGAAACGAGACTTAGAAACTTCATCCATGTTGTGGCATCAGCGTTTAGGCCACATCTCAAAAGAACGATTAAATCGTCTTGTAAAGGATGAAGTCTTACCTCCTCTCGATTTCTCTGATTTTGGAACATGTGTCAAATGTCTTAAAGGTAAAATGACATTAGCGAATAAGAAAGGTGCCACTAGAAGCTCTAACTTATTGGAACTCATTTATACTGACATTAGTGGTCCCTACCAAATCGCTGGCATAACAGGACATACTTCATTTATCACTTTTATTGATGATTATTCTCGTTACATGTACTTGTATCTAATTAAGGAAAAGTCTGAATCTCTTACAACTTTTAAAGATTATAAGGCTGAAGTTGAAAAGCAATTAGATCGTCAGATTAAAGTTGTGAGATCAGATAGAGGCGGTGAATATTATGGAAGACATACTGATGTGGGTCAAGCTCCTGGTCCATTTTATGAGTTTTGTAAGGGCCAGGGGATTGTGAACCAATACACCATGCCTGGTACACCTCAGCAGAACGGTGTCGCTGAAAGAAGAAACCGTACCCTTATGAACATGGTGCGCAGTATGTTAGCCAACACTAATTTACCATTATTCCTCTGGACTGAAACGTTAAAAGCAGTTGTTCATATACTCAATAGAGTTCCTTCTAAGTCTGTCCCTAAAACTCCTTATGAACTTTGGACAGGAAGGAAACCGAGTCTTAAATATATGAAAGTATGGGGCTGCATTGCTGAAGCAAAACTTTACAATCCTTTCCTAAGGAAACTTGACCCTAAAACAGTTACCTGTTTCTTTATCGGGTATCCTGAGAACTCTAAGGGTTATCGTTTCTATTGTCCTTCCTATGTCACCCGTATTGTTGAAACCAAGCGTGTTGCGTGCCTGGAGGATTTCAAGGTCAGTGGGAGCAGTACCAACCCTTACGAAGAATTGCAAGAAGTACAAGACGCGGGGGGGGGGGGGGGGGAGACTCGTCGCTTACCATTACTCTGATTACTCCTCTTGTACCTAATGCAACTACTGTACCTGAAGCTACTGCACCAACTGCAAATTCACCTCTACAATCAGAACCCATTATACCTCATGACGAAGGCACATCAAACGCTCAACACCAAGACAACGCTGAACCCGATAATCCACTCAGGAGGTCATCTAGGCAAAGAAGGCCTACTAATTGGGATGATTATGTTACCTACCTGACTGAAATGGATCCCGGAAAGCTCAATGATCCTATCTCTTACAATGAAGCCATTAGCAGTGATCAGTCTTCTGAATGGAATAAAGCGATGATTGATGAGCTTGAATCCATGAAGAAAAATGACGTTTGGGATTTGGTAGAATTACCCAACGGAGCCAAACCCGTAGGATGTAAATGGGTATTCAAAACAAAACTGGATCCGAATGGGAACGTTGAACGCTACAAAGTGAGATTGGTTGCAAAGGGCTACACTCAGAAAGAGGGAATTGATTATCAAGAGACGTTTTCACCTGTCTCTCGTAAAGATTCATTAATGATCGTCATGGCCCTAGTAGCTCATTTTGATTTGGAGTTACATCAGATGGACGTTAAAACCGCTTTCCTTAACGGAGATTTGGACGAAGATGTTTACATGAAACAACCTGAAGGCTTTAAACCTGAAGGTCATGAGCATCTAGTCTGTAAGTTGAAGAAATCCATTTACGGGTTGAAACAAGCATCACGTCAATGGTACCTCAAGTTTGATGAAGTCATGAAGAAGCAAGGTTTTATGAAGAATCAAGTGGATCAATGCACCTACCTCAAGATGAGTGGGAGCAACTTTACTATTCTTGTCCTTTATGTAGATGATATTCTATTGGCAAGTAATAGTTTAGACATGTTGCTTGAGTCGAAGCGGTTACTCTCGCATAACTTCGACATGAAGGATCTCGGAGATGCTTCTTACGTCATTGGCATCGAAATTCACCAAGATAGACACAAAGGGATCTTAGGATTGTCCCAGAAGGCTTACATAGATCGTGTCCTTACACGATATAACATGCAACAGTGCAAACCCTCCGTCGCTCCAGTAGTTAAGGGAGATGTTTTCGGTTCATTCCAGTGTCCGACAACAGAGGTTGAGAAGGAGCAAATGAGCCAAATACCTTACGCGTCAGTAGTCGGGAGCCTGATGTATGCTCAAGTCTGTACTCGCTCAGATATCGCTTATATTGCTAGAATGCTAGGCCGTTATCAGACTAATCCTGGCCTAGATCACTGGAAAGCAGCTAAGAAGGTACTTCGATATCTGCAAGGGACGAAAGACTATAAACTGACTTATAGAAGAAGTGATCATTTAGAAGTGGTGGGCTATTCTGATTCTGACTTTGCCAAGTGCAAAGATGACAAGAAATCCACTTCGGGCTATATCTTTATGTTAGCAGGCGGCCCTATCTCATGGAAGAGTCATAAACAACAGTTGACCACAACTTCCACAATGATGGCAGAGTACATTGTTGTTTATAACGCAATCTGTCATGGAATGTTGCTTAGAAATCTGATCACTGGACTCAAAATCGTTAATTCCATTTCTAGACCATTGAAGCTTTATTGTGATAATTCAGCTGCCGTTAGTTTCTCGAACAGTAACAGTTCGACTGGAGCTGGTTTATATCTCGATACAAAATATATGTTCGTACGAGAACGAGTTGAGGAAAATAATATTTGTATCGAGTATATTAGTACTAAAGATATGCTTGCGGATCCGATGACTAAAGGTCTCCCTCCTAAGATTTATGAAGAACATGTTCGGAATATGGGATTTAGTAAAGACCTTATTTGAGCATATTGTACTAGCTTATGTTTTATGTTAATGAAATTTCCTCAGTTTGATTTTGTATGTCTTTTAGAATATGTTCAACCGGTATAATGGCATATAGACAAATAAAGTTACAAATCAAACAAAGGGCTTACGCGTATTTTGATCATGACGATTAGGTTTTAAATTAAGGCTATAGTATGATTAATGGTGGTCCTGAGTCGCATAATGATTCAACGGCTGTATTTCACTGCTATAGTACTTGTTTAAGGCTAAAATGAGTGTTAACTCCTGATCAGGCTTATCTAATACTCATAGTAAATGATTACTCGGCTAAGTGGGAGAATGTAAGATTAAATATATTATGTATTAATATTTAATCTATAGCCATTATAATCATTTACATAATATAGATCAAAATATATAATAACCTATTAAATAATTAGTTGGTAATTGTTGATGGACCATTTTACCCTTATTAACTAATTAGGTTTCCTCCTGGGTGCTTATATAAAGAGAATTATGTGGAGGTTAAGGGGTTAGACAATTACACATTAGAAACACCCCATAAGATCATAACATCATAATTCGACCTCCATCTCCTACAACCGATACCTTTTTCGGTTTTCTAAGTCCCCATCATCAGTCAGCACCCTAAGGAGGAACCAGATCACGATGACAAGCATGTCGAACTCCATTACTGGATTCTCCAACGCACTGTCTGCTGTAACTGGTATGTTTTAATGTTTTCCTTCATGTACAAACAGAACTGAACCAACATCATCATGTAACTAAATCTGGATATGAATAATCTTTATAACTAACCTATATAACTATGTGTATAAGAGGTGCACCTGATGTATGTGCCTCACACAATTTTGACAAGCACCTCATGAGCATTAGGGGTGCGTCTCCTGACTAGGCGCTTATTAAAATCAAGCTAGTTCAATAGCCTAACAAATTCAACATTGCACTTTACCCAATGACACAAATAACATAAATACTTCGTCAAAATAGATATTCATTACATTATAGCGCTATTATGGTAGTCTGCCACTAGTGGTGTCGTGTAATTTTGTTAAACATTAGTTGTATATACAAAGAGTTTTGGAGCAGAGTGTATAACACAATTATCTTTTAGTTTATAATCTAATCTTATTAATCATCAAAATAGTAAAATAATATTTGGCCATGTATTCATATGAGTAATCGATAAAATAGTAAAATACTAGGGTTCCTCTAACTCCTTGTCCTTATATTTCTTTATTTACTTTTATGATTTGAATTCAAAAGGAGAGTTGGATCAATTTGTGGCACTTGTAGCATGATGCCAATTTGTGGCAAAATTAGGCATAGGTAAATAAATAATGCACAAGTCAAGATAGCTTTCACTATATTGACAAACTGTATACCTCTTAATTAAGTTTTTAATATCGTGAGGCCCGCTTGGGCTATATGAGTATATGGTGTCCGGGCTATAGTTGAGGTGTAAGCGAATGCAAACACAACACGTATGCGAGGCGTACGGTATTTATATAATAGTTTCTTTAGTTTTTTGACGTATGCGAGACGTAATGTATTTATATAATAGTTTCTTTGGTTTTTGACAGGTTTACATCATCATGTACCTAAATCTAGATATGAATAACCTTTATGCACAACCTATATAACTAACTTTATATATAACATCTCATTGCATAAAATATGCCAATGTATAACTAACCTATATAAATATGAAAAAAATATAACAGAGTATACTTTTATTTTACTTGGGTTTATACATTATTATTTATTAATACTTTTATTAGTTTTTTTTTAATTTATCTGACTTTTTTCAAAAAAAAAAGAAGGCTCATCCTCCACACCCTAGGCTCATCCCATGAGACTCATCCTCCCTATTCGATGACATGGCTACCTATGTGGAGGCTCATCCCTTGAGGATGAGACTTCTCCACACCCTATAGCCTTACCCTAAGGGTGAGAGGGGCACTCCCCTCTTAGAAGAGTCCCCTCTCTTACGCACACCCAATCAGGTTATGCCACGTCAACTCCCCTCTTAAACTCCCCACACACCCTCAATTTGATGGCGACACTCCTCTCTTAGGGGACTTGCTTTTTTATTTTTTGTTTTTTTTATTTGTTGTAATTATGCATATTTATAAATTAAAAAAATATTAATAAAAATTAAATAAAATTTAACAAAAGACATTTCAAAGTAGAAAATAAAAATTACATTCAAACTAGAAAATAAAAATTACATTCAAACTAGAAAATAAAAATTTTAGAAATTGCACGGCCACCCGTACTTGTTAGCGATGTCGCGCTTTCGGGCGAGGATGAACGGCAACATTTCCGGCGGAGCATCGTTGTGCGGCTTGAGGAATGTTTTCATATCTCGATCGTACGCGTAGTTTCTCATCGTCTCGCGTTGTTCCGTTATGAGCTCGCGAGCCTCCGACTCTCTTTTCTTCCTCAATTCAATCGCCTCCAATTCCATCGCGTGCTTCGCTTCTTTCATGGCGGTGTACTCTTTGAATTGTGCCGCCAACTCGGCCGAGCCCTCGGACGATGTCGCTTGACGCTTGTCTCGCCGTTGTGTTCTTTGTGGCGAGGGGTCTTCGTTCATATCGGGTATGGAAGGGTCCACGTCAACGGGCTTTCTTTTTTGTGCCGAACCTTCCCCTTCCTCACCCAACAATGGGACTTAGGCCTCGACATGTTGAAAACCGTTCGGATATCTATCTTTAAATTCCTTTAAAGCGACTTTCATCACGTTGAGATCGCTACACCCGCTTCCTCGTGTGCGATCCTACATATTATAAAATAATAAGTGTTAAAAAATATGAACTTAGTAAACAAAATTAAAAAAAATATACAACGTTAAAAAATATAATTTTTACCGCTTGTTGGTATAGGCCGTTGAAAAAGTTTATTTTCGTCATCATCGGGCCCCATTTAGACCGTACTTGATGCACGGTCCGGTTACTTCCACCAACGGTAGCGTTATAATGATCTAAAATCTTACGCCAAAAACTATCGCGGTTTTGTTGATTGCCCTTCTTTTTGTTGGTAGAGCAATGTACCCACGCCTTTGCCAACGCCTCTTCTTGGACCTTTGTCCATTTTTGGCTCTCCATTTTTCCCTTTTTATCCCGAGCATCATCTTCTTCGTTGTCGGCGTCTTCATCCACATTATATTCATCGTCGCCGGTGTCATCTTCATAGTCGCCCAAATTTTGAGTTTCGGGCACTACTTCCTCGTCCTCGTCGTCGTAAATAGGTAGAGGACGTTCAACATTTCCTCGTGTAGATGGAACTTGTGGGGAACGAAAACCATACGGGTCGAAGGCGGGGGATTGAGGAGGATCAATTGATAACAAATTTTGAAAATAGCCGAAAGTGGGTTGAAGGTTGGGTGGTTGGGTGTTGTAAAAGGAGGGGTGTGAAGGTTGTTGGAAAAAAAAAACGGGGGTTGTGAAGTATATCCGAAAGGGGGTTGTGGTTGTGCACTTGCACCGCTCGAACCACCACGAGACGGTTGCGAGCCGCGTCCCTTAGAGTTTTTCTTGGCTTCGCGGGGTTGGTTCTCCATTGCTCGGTTTGGCTTTGTGTTGTATTTGATAGATTTTTAGAGTGATTTTGAGAATGGGTAGAATGGGTGTGGTAAAAAATTAGATTAAGTTAGTTATATATATTGGTTAAAATTGAATTTTTTTTTTTAAATTCGACCGTTGCCCAACGGCAACATCTCGATCCTCGCAATTCCCACGTGGTGAACCCTCCCCGATCCCCCTCCCCAATCCACCTCCCCGCGGTGATGGAGGCGGTGTTCCCGCTCGGGGACTTGGGTCACCGCCCCACTCCCCGCATGGTGCCCCGTATACCCTATCCTGGTGATTGGGTAAAAAAATATGATTGGAATTGATATTATATGGTGATTGGGTTAAAAAATGTGATTGGAATTGATATTATAATATTTTTACCTTATAGGCTCATGACTTTATAGTCTGTGTTTGGGGGTGGGATAAGACTTTCAGACCAATAGGTTCTGGGTTCGATTCTTATAAGGGGGGTTTTCCCATATTTATTGGGTTTCCTCCTGAATTGGTGTATAGGCATTATGCCTAGTGGAGATGGATATGATCGGGTGTTTCCGCTGGTGCCACGATGATACTCCAGTGGTACGTCAGTGATCCAAGTAAAAATATGGCTTTTTAAAAGCTAAGTAAAAATATGGCTTAGGAAATGCGTATCTTGGATATTGCATGTTAACTTTTAAACACTGAATATGGTTGTAGTTTAGTGAGAACTCTATGTGAACCCCTACGTATCTAAGTACTTTCTATGACACATGGTTGAATTTGTTCAACCAACCAACTACATGGTAACAATTGAAAAATGACTATTTGGAAATAATAAGTTGCAAAGGTAATGATGATCAAATGGTTCAATTAGTAGAATTTCCAAGCGAGATGCGGCAAAAATTCGGTATATGCACAAAACAAAACATAAAATAATGAAAAATACCGATCATATAGTGAAAAATAAAGATGCGAATTACCAAGTTACGTTGCGGTACGATACCCCTTAGGTACCGATAATTAAAATCCAACAATCCAACACTTTTCAATAATTTACATGAGCTGTAGCAAAAAATACCAACCTCAAACTTTAATCAATACACAAATATTCCAACCAACAACTTATATAAACAGTTCAATCATGCATCGATGGGGGTCATCGACGGCTCGTGGTTGAGCTAGGAGGGAGGCTATACAATGACTTCAGTTGCTTGCTAATAAGCTTACTACTTTGCAAAGCCAGTTCAAGTTCCAAATCATCTGACCACCATTGTTCCAAACCATGTGCTTCCAAAAACTTTTGTTTCCCTTTCGACAACACAAAAAGCTTTGCCGCCAGGTGTCCATTAGCGGCTGATGGCGGCCTCACGTTCTCCTTCTCACCACCACCACCATCGCCACCATCTTTACCGCCAGCTGGATCTGTATAATAGCAGCATATATAATCACTATTGTTAACATACAAATGAGGCACCCATTTGTTAAATGCCACTTGATTATTACTATCTTCATTAGATGTAGCACCATTATTAGATGACGTCACCATTGACTTAACTTTCTGCCAAACAACCGTTTTTTCACCCATATTTTTCACCATTGACTTAACTTTCTGCCAAACAACAACCGCTTTTTCACCCATATTTTTCAAGCTCATCGCAAGTGAAACCGAAGGCGGATTAAAAAAATGAGTCTCAACGAAAAGCCCTTGTTTTGCTAACATTTTCCCTATCTGAAGTGCGAATCCCGCCCCTAAAGAGTGACCCGCAACAGCAACATTTTGACTTCCATATGCATCAGAAATCGATTTTAACGCCTCTAACGCCCCTTTAAATCTAACGGAACCTTTCAAAGTTTCCCAAGCTAAGAACCTTAGAGTTGGACCTTTTAGAAGTGTTCCTCGTAGTGTTAAAACCGCGCGAGGTGCACGAGTTGGTCTAATGACTATGAAATCAGACAATGCTGCTGATCTATCCCATTCTAAAACTGCACCATAAATAGTGTTGGGAATCAGTTGTTCAAAATAGCGGAATCGGTTTATATATAAAACTCATTAAGTCCGATTTTAAATATAAAACTCATAGTTAAATTTATTAACCCGGTTAATAAATATTCCCAATCAGGATCAAGATTACACATGTATAAACAAATAAATAAACAATCATAGAGAGTTTAGTAATCAACCTTTGACGACTACACCGGGATTGTAACACGCGGGTTACAACGCAACCTCGCTAGTAGGAAGTTCAGAAAAAAATGTGAATGCTCGAGCATAAATATCAAGGAGGTTAGGTATGGTTTTTGGCCTTCGAATGAGTTTCCCTTTTGGTTTTTTCATCATTCTCTTCTGCACATTTCTGTGGCTTTTAAATCAAATTGCATTTCAACTTTTTTTAGTAAGTGAGCAATTATCATTTCATAGTGGACAATTATCATCTAATAGTGGCCAACAATCATTATAGTGTGCCATTATCATCTTGTAGTGGGCATATACAATATTATAGAATTGCCGACATATGAAGCCAAAATGATTTGTTTGAGTTATAATATAACACTTATCAAATTGTCTAATATTTGATACATTATATTTATAAAACTCAATCTTACACCAAACCCCTTGAGATTATACTCTTATAACCTTCTTAACAATAATCTAATTAATATTAAGTCCCTCGAGTTCAAATATTATTATTTCAGAAATAATAACCCACCTTTTCGTGAACATATACGATTCGTGTACCAACGTGTAACTCTTCGGATCGTACCGAGTTGGTTACGTTGACATTCAATTACATCGGACATATATCTCCAACAATCTCCCACTTGGACGATTTTAATTAAAATGAGTCAACGTGTGCAGAGTTGGACGACTAGCTTCATCGCACTGCTCCTAACACAGTATGACAATTTACAGTCGTCAACTAGTTCTTTGAGTTCAAGTAACACTTTACTTAACCAAATACTTTAGCCCTGATATTCCTATCAATAAGTCCCTTCTGTATAGAACATTCGTTGATCATAAGACATGGATCATTCATTCTTATATAGTGATCAACCATTCTCTATTCTCGTCCTTAATTCAAAATGGTCTACCGAACTCTTTAGTCCAGGCGTGGCCACGCGTTTATTCCATTTTGAGTTAACGAGGGCGCCAGAATGCCTAAACTTCTAATCACATAGAAGTACAGAATTCCATCAGCATCATATAACTCCCACTTAATCTTGGATTTTTCCCAACGCTACCCGGATTACTACCCATGTTTCAGGACAGTGTTAGATAACATCAAAGATTGTCCTTGATCAACGTAGTTTGATATGTGCCTAAGGAAAAAAGGACAGATTGATCATATCAATATCAAAACATCTCATAACTTAGATCCATGGAGATCGTTTTGAAGCGAGTCACATCCAATATCATTCCGTAGTGATATCTGTGAATTCTGATTCTCAAACTCTTGAGTTATTCATCTCATGAATACAATCATCTCAATTCACAATAATCTTACATTCAAATTCATTCCCATGTAATTTTATCGACTACGGATATTTTAGAATACGCTTATTCAAGGATTTAAACATACAAATAACGAACACAGTTACAGAATAATTAAACTTGCATTTAACCAATAAATCAAATAACTATTTCAATGTAACTGTCGTAGTTCAAGATTAAAACACCAATACTAACTACAGATCATGCCCACTGTCTAGCAAATCTAAGCCCTATTTTTTCAGCATGCTCCTCATGTTTAGCTTGAGGCAAAGGCTTAGTAAAGGGGTCAGCCAGATTTAGATCCGTATGAACTTTGCTAATTACGATGTCTCCACGCTCTATTATCTCTCTAATATAGTGGAATTTTCTGAGTATATGCCTTGTGGTTTGATGCGACCTTGGTTCCTTTGCAAGAGCAATGGCACCAGTGTTGTCACACAGCATCTCGATTGGTTTCTTTATGCTAGGCACAACGTCGAGATCAGTAATGAATTTCTTCATCCAGGCAGCCTCCTTAGCAGCATCAGATGCAGCATTGTATTCTGATTCACAGGTGGATTGAGCAACCACACTTTGCTGCGAGCTCTTCCAAGTAACAGCCCCACCGTTCAGAATGAAAACATATCCCGTCTGTGATCTTGAATCGTCACGATCAGTCTGGAAACTTGCATCAGTATAACACCTAACTGATAGCTCCTCATCCAGCCCTCCATATATTAAGAACATGTCCTTAGTCCTTCTTAAGTACTTAAGAATGTTCTTCACTGCAGCCCAGTGGCTCTCTCCCGGATTCTGTTGATATCTACTCGTCATGCTAAGAGCATACGAGACATCAGGTCTGGTACATAACATGGCGTACATTATAGAACCGATAGTAGAAGCATATGGAACTCTTTCCATTTTCTACTTTTCCTCTTCGGTCTTAGCACACTGCTCGCCATTAAGAATGGTTCCATGTGCCATGGGCAAGAGCCCCTTTTTTGAGTCTTGCATTGAAAAGCGTCGTATGACCTTTTCAATATATGTACTTTGACTTAGACCTAATAACCGCTTTGATCTATCTCTATAAATCTTTATTCCTAGAATATAAGCGGCTTCACCAAGATCTTTCATTGCGAAACATTTACCCAACCAAGCCTTAACATCTTTTAGCATAGGGATATTGTTTCCAATGATTAGTATGTCATCTACATACAGAATTAGAAAAGTGATATAGCTCCCACTAGATTTCTTGTAAACACATGGTTCATATTCGTTTTTAATGAAACCAAACTCTTTGATTTTCTGATCAAAACGAAGATTCCAGCTGCGAGATGCTTGCTTTAGTCCATAGATGGATTTATTTAGCTTGCACACCTTATTAGGATTCTTTGGATCAACAAAACCTTCAGGTTGAACCATATAGACATCTTCAAGTAAGTGCCCATTAAGGAACGCGGTCTTGACATCCATTTGCTTTATCTCATAGTCATAATATGCAGCAATAGCAAGCAGAATTCTAATAGACTTAAGCATGGCTACTGGCGAAAAAGTTTCCTCATAATCAATTCCTTGAGTTTGAGTGAACCCTTTTGCTACAAGCCTTGCTTTGTAGGTTTGCACATTTCCATCCATGTCGGTCTTCTTCTTGAAGATCCATTTGTTTCCTACAGTCCGACATTCGGTAGGAAGATCAACCAAATCCCAGACTTAGTTATCATACATGGATTGCATCTCTGTATTCATGGCTTCTTGCCATTTCTTGGATTCTGAATCCAAAATTGCAGCTTTGTAAGTAGCAGGTTCAACTTCATCAATCATGAAGATATCGTCATACCTTTCAAGTGCACGACGGTCCCTAATACTTCTTCGAACACTTGGTGTTACTGTTGTTTTGTGAGTCCTTTCAGGCTCAACTTCAACAACTAGACCAGTTACTTTTGGTTCTGACTCAACATTTGATTCAATCACTTATGATTCTCGAATTTCTTCAAGATCCACATGGTTTTCTCCAATCCCCTGCGCCAGAAGCTCTTCTTCTAAGAAAGTGACTCTGCGTTTAGTGAAAACTCTATTTTCAGTGGGGTGGTAGAATAGGTAACTGATGTAGTGAGTAGTGTGATAATGAAGATCAAACACGTTGATTCTACGAATACCCGTGTAGTTCTTCCCCAACCCCCAAATTGCAACCCAAAGGGTACGGAATTTGAAGTGAAAATTCAGTTTTCTCAAAATTCAAGTCTGATTGTTTCAATTACTAAAGGGACATATAAATAAGAACAAAAATTTGAAATGGGCCTAAAAAAGATAACGGGCCAAACATATGGCCTAAAACAAAATGCCCAAAATAGTCCAAAAAACATAAAAATGCAAATAACTAATAGAAATAAGTGTTTTTCGGCCCGGACGATGACCCAAACTACCGTAGGCGTTTGCAGCAAGATGGAGCTCGTTCTCACGTTCGTTTCGCCTGGTCGTACGCCCAAAACGGACCCCCCGTAGCCCAAGTTAGAGCCATTTTAGTGAAGCCCCTTTTGTTACGCGATCTTGGGCTTCCAAATACAAGATGGCCCGCTCCTCCACACTTGGGCCCGCATCAGTAACCGATCTTTTTGGCGTATCCGACGAAAACCACTTTTTCACCTCTGGGATCTAGTTTATCCGAAGATTCTAGAGTGACATAAGCATCACATCCCCAGACCTTAAGATAGGATACTTTAGGTTTCTTTCCATGCCATATCTCATAAGGCGTTTGGTCAACCTTCTTTGTTGGAGCTTTATTCAAAATTCTTACGGCAGTTTCTAGAGCGTAACTCCAAAAGGAGCGTGGGAGGGTTGTTCGACACATCATAGATCGAATCATATCTAATAGAGTTCGATTTCTCCGCTCAGACACACCATTATGTTGTGGTGTTCCAGGTGGAGTGAGTTGTGAAACTATTCCACAATCCTTTAGATGGTCGATGAACTCCTGACTAAGATATTCACCGCCTCGGTCTGATCGAAGCATCTTAATAGTTCTATTTAGCTGATTCTCTACTTCGTTTTGGTATTCCTTGAACTTTTCAAATGTTTCATGTTTATGCTCCATAACATAAACGTAACCATATCTACTTAAATCATCAGTAAATGTAACAAAGTATCTTTCTCCATGTCTTGACATTGTTCTGAATGGACCACATACATCTGTATGTACAAGTCCTAACAGATCATTAGCTCTTTCTCCAACATTAGAAAAATGTGCGTTTGCTAACTTTCCACTTAAGCAAGATTCACATTTCCCAAACGACTCAGAACACTTTGAATCTAATATTCTTGTGGTTTTGAGTTGTTTAACACGGTCCTCGCTTATGTGACCAAGTCTACAATGCCACATATACATATCATTAAAGTCTAACTTATTACGTTTATGAGAGATGTTGCATAATAAGTTATTGTCTTGGATTTCTATCTCATAGATTCCATTGTTTGGTTTTGCATTAAAGTAAAATATATCATTAAAATAAGCAGAAATAAATTCACCATTAAAACGATAATTAAAACATTGTCCATGCAAAACAGAAACCGAAACAATATTTCTAGTAACACTAGGAATAAAATAAACATTGTTCAAAACAAGTTCTAAACCAGAAGGAAGTAAAAGAACATATTCTCCAATTGCCTTCACAGCAACTCTTTGTCCATTGCCAACATGGACCTCCAAGTCGCCCTGTTTCAGCTTCTTAATCTTTCTTAGCCACTGCAAAGCATTACAAATGTGAAAACGACATCCTGTGTCAAACACCCATGTTTTGCCAGAAAAAGAAAAGATTTCAATAACAAATATACCTGAGGACTCTCCTCCTGAAGCCTTGGCTTGCTTCAGTTCAGCCAAATACTTAGAACAGTTTCTCTTCCAGTGCCCAATTTCATTACAATGAAAACATTTGGCATCCTTCTGAGACTTCTTGTTTGCAACAAATTTGCCCTTGCCCTTGCCCTTTCCTTTGCCCTGATGGCCCTTTTTCTTGGTGTTAGGTTTCTTGATCTGACCCTCCTTGATCATCAGTACTGGTGCAGTCTTGCTGGGTATATTCACCTCAGCAGTTTTGAGCATCTGATGCAGCTTTGCAGCTGTCTTCTCCATCCCATTCATATTGTAGTTCATAGTGAACTGATCATACGACTTGGGCAATGAGTTAAGGATAATATCTCCAGCTAACTCATCACTCAAGGGGGATTCCAGACGAGCCAAGTGATCAACATATGCCTTCATTTTTAGCACATGAGCACTAACTGATGTACCCTCTTGCATACGAGTGGTTATGAGTGATCTCATCACATCAAACCTTTCATGACGAGCCTTTTGTTGGAACATTTCTACCAGGTGCTCATTCATCTCGTATGCCATCATATCCTCCATGGACTTTTGAAGTTCAGGGATCATGGATGCCAGCATCAGACATGAGACTTTCATAGAGTCATCATAATGCTTTGCATAGCTTCTGTATGCAACAGTTTGCTGATTGATGGGTTCATCAGGGAGTGGCGTATCAAGAACGTACAGTTTGTTCTCCGCTTTGAGAACAATTTTCACATTGCGGTGCCAGTCCATGAAGTTGGATTGGTTACAATCCCGGTGTAGTCGTCAAAGGTTGATTACTAAACTCTCTATGATTGTTTATTTATTTGTTTATACGTGTGTAATCTTGAGCCTGATTGGGAATATTTATTAACCGGGTTAATAAATTTAACTATGAGTTTTATATTTAAAATCAAACTTCATGGACTGGCACCGCAATTTGAAAATTGTTCTCAAAGCAGAGAACAAACTGTACGTTCTTGATACGCCACTCCCTGATGAACCCATCAATCAGCAAACTGTTGCATACAGAAGCTATACAAAGCATTATGATGACTCTATGAAAGTCTCATGTCTGATGCTGGCATCCATGATCCCTGAACTTCAAAAGTCCATGGATGATATGATGGCATACGAGATGAATGAGCACCTGGTAGAAATGTTCCAACAGAAGGCTCGTCATGAAAGGTTTGATGTGATGAGATCACTCATAACCACTCGTATGCAAGAGGGTACATCAGTTAGCGCTCATGTGCTAAAAATGAAGGCATATGTTGATCACTTGGCTCGTCTGGAATCCCCCTTGAGTGATGAGTTAGCTGGAGATATTATTCTCAACTCATTGCCCAAGTCGTATGATCAGTTCACTATGAACTACAATATGAATGGGATAGAGAAGACAGTTGCAGAGCTGCATCAGATGCTCAAAACTGTTGAGGTGACTATACCCAGCAAGACTGCACAAGTGCTGATGATCAAGGAGGGTCAGATCAAGAAACCTAACACCAAGAAAAAGGGCCATCAGGGCAAAGGAAAGGGAAAGGGCAAGGGCAAATCTGTTGCAAACAAGAAGTCTCAGAAGGATGCCAAATGTTTTCATTGTAATGAAATTGGGCACTGGAAGAGAAACTGTCCTAAGTATTTGGCTGAACTGAAGCAAGCCAAGGCTTCAGGAGGAGAGTCCTCAGGTATATTTGTTATTGAAATCTTTTCTTTTTCTGGCAAAACATGGGTGTTTGACACAGGATGTGGTTTTCACATTTGTAATGCTTTGCAGGGGCTAAGAAAGATTAAGAAGCTGAAACAGGGCGACTTGGAGGTCCATGTTGGCAATGGACAATGAGTTGCTGTGAAGGCAATTGGAGAATATGTTCTTTTACTTCCTTCTGGTTTAGAACTTGTTTTGAACAATGTTTATTTTATTCCTAGTGTTACTAGAAATATTGTTTCGGTTTCTGTTTTGCATGGACAAGGTTTTAATTATCGTTTTAATGGTGAATTTATTTCTGCTTATTTTAAAGATATATTTTACTTTAATGCAAAACCAAACAATGGAATCTATGAGATAGAAATCCAAGACAATAACTTATTATGCAACATCTCTCGTAAACGTAATAAGTTAGACTTTAATGATATGTATATGTGGCATTATAGACTTGGTCACATAAGCGAGGACCGTGTTAAACAACTCAAAACCACAGGAATATTAGATTCAAAGTGTTCTGAGTCGTTTGGGAAATGCGAATCTTGCTTAAGTGGAAAGTTAATAAACACACCTTTTTCAAATGTTGGAGAAAGAGCGAATGATCTGTTAGGACTTGTACATACAGACGTTTGTGGTCCATTCAGAACAATGTCAAGACATGGAGAAAGATACTTTGTTACATTTACTGATGATTTCAGTAGATATGGTTACGTTTATCTTATGAAGCATAAACATGAAACATTTGAAAAGTTCAAGGAATACCAAAACGAAGTAGAGAATCAGCTAAATAGAACTATTAAGATGCTTCGATCAAACCGAGGCGGTGAATATCTTAGTCAGGAGTTCATCGACCATCTAAAGGATTGTGGAATAGTTTCACAACTCACTCCACCTGGAACACCACAACATAATGGTGTGTCTGAGCGAAGAAATCGAACTCTATTAGATATGATTCGATCTATGATGTGTCGAACAACCCTCCCACGCTCCTTTTGGAGTTACGCTCTAGAAACTGCCGCAAGAATTTTGAATATAGCTCCAACAAAGAGGGTTGACCAAACGCCTTATGAGATATGGCATGGAAAGAAACCTAAAGTATCCTATCTTAAGGTCTGGGGATGTGATGCTTATGTCACTTTAGAATCTTCGGATAAACTAGATACCAGAGGTGAAAAAGTGGTTTTCGTCGGATACGCCAAAAAGATCGGTTACCTATTCTACCACCCCACTGAAAATAGAGTTTTCACTAAACGCAGAGGCACTTTCTTGGAAGAAGAGCTTCTGGCACGGGGGATTGGAGAAAACCATGTGGATCTTGAAGAAATTCGAGAATCACAAGTGACTGAATCAAATGTTGAGTCAGAACCAAAAGTAACTGGTCTAGTTGTTGAAGTTGAGCCTGAAAGGAATCAAGAAACAACAGTAACACCAAGTGTTCGAAGAAGTATTAGGGATCGTCGTGCACCTGAAAGGTATGACGATATCTTCATGATTGATGAAGCTGAACCTGCTACTTACAAAGCTGCAATTTTGGATTCAGAATCCAAGAAATGGCAAGAAGCCATGAATACAGAGATGCAATCCATGTATGATAACCAGGTCTGGGATTTGGTTGATCTTCCTACCGAATGTCGGACTGTAGGAAACAAATGGATCTTCAAGAAGAAGACCGACATGGATGGAAATGTGCAAACCTACAAAGCAAGGCTTGTAGCAAAAGGGTTCACTCAAACTCAAGGAATTGATTATGAGGAAACTTTTTCGCCAGTAGCCATGCTTAAGTCTATTAGAATTCTGCTTGCTATTGCTGCATATTATGACTATGAGATATGGCAAATGGATGTCAAGACCGTGTTCCTTAATGGACACTTACTTGAAGATGTCTATATGGTTCAACCTGAAGGTTTTGTTGATCCAAAGAATCCTAATAAGGTGTGCAAGCTAAATAAATCCATCTATGGACTAAAGCAAGCATCTCGCAGCTGGAATCTTCGTTTTGATCAGAAAATCAAAGAGTTTGGTTTCATTAAAAACGAAGATGAACCATGTGTTTACAAGAAACCTAGTGGGAGCTATATCACTTTTCTAATTCTGTATGTAGATGACATACTAATCATTGGAAACAATATCCCTATGCTAAAAGATGTTAAGGCTTGGTTGGGTAAATGTTTCGCAATGAAAGATCTTGGTGAAGCCGCTTATATTCTAGGAATAAAGATTTATAGAGATAGATCAAAGCGGTTATTAGGTCTAAGTCAAAGTACATATATTGAAAAGGTCATACGACGCTTTTCAATGCAAGACTCAAAAAAGGGGCTCTTGCCCATGGCACATGGAACCATTCTTAATGGCGAGCAGTGTGCTAAGACCGAAGAGGAATAGAAGAAAATGGAAAGAGTTCCATATGATTATGCTATCGGTTCCATATTGTACGCCATGTTATGTACCAGACCTGATGTCTCGTATGCTCTTAGCATGACAAGTAGATATCAACAAAATCCGGGAGAGAGCCACTGGGCTGCAGTGAAGAACATTCTTAAGTACTTAAGAAGGACTAAGGACATGTTCTTAATATATGGAGGGCTGGATGAGGAGCTATCAGTTAAGTGTTATACTGATGCAAGTTTCCAGACTGATCGTGACGATTCAAGATCATAGACGGGATCTGTTTTCATTCTGACGGTGGGGCTGTTACTTGGAAGAGCTCGCACAAAGTGTGGTTGCTCAATCCACCTGTGAATCAGAATACAATGCTGCATCTGATGCTGCTAAGGAGGCTGCCTGGATAAAGAAATTCATTACTGATCTCGACGTTGTGCCTAGCATAAAGAAACCAATTGAGATGCTGTGTGACAACACTGGTGCCATTGCTCTTGCAAAGGAACCAAGGTCGCATCAAACCACAAGGCATATACTCAGAAAATTCCACTATATTAGAGAGATAATAGAGCGTGGAGACATCGTAATAAGCAAAGTTCATACGGATCTAAATCTGGCTGACCCCTTTACTAAGCCTTTGCCTCAAGCTAAACATGAGGAGCATGCTGAAAAAATAGGGCTTAGATTTGCTAGACAGTGGGTATGATCTGTAGTTAGTATTGGTGTTTTAATCTTGAACTACGACCGTTACATTGAAATAGTTTGTTGGATCGTCGTGTGACCCTAATGAGTCAATCTGAGCAGTTCATCATCAAATACAAAGGCGGAATCAATGTAAATGATGTTAACACAGCTTGTTCCTTTCTAATCTTTATCTATTACTGATTTTTAGAGCTTTTACAATCAGTTCTGACAAAAATCTGGCAGCACCTCAGCTCTCACACACTTAATTCCAAATCAAATGACAACAGCAGACATGTATTTATAGTTGATGTGATTTCGTTTGAATATGTCATAAGTCAGTTCAAACGAAATTACTCATGTTAATTTCGTTTGAATGGACCAAGACACCTTCAAACGAAATTACACACTTAAACATGTACAAACCCTAATTTGATCCCTGTTGTGCACTCGTTTATCTAATCTAGACATAAGACTCGATTAAGACGAAGTTAACAGACACTAGATGCACCAACAGACTCCCCCTTGGATGTTAACAAAGTCTTCGGCGTCGAGTCTTTAGTCTTTGGTCTTGATTGATCGTTCTCTATCTTTGTGCCTTGAACCATGCAAGACTTGATACCAGACGAAGTTGACAGACAAACTACTTGATGGATCGTCGTGTGACCCTAATGAGTCAATCTGAGTAGTTCATCATCAAATACAAAGGCGGAATCAATGTAAATGATGTTAACACAGCTTGTTCCTTTCTAATCTTTATCTATTACTGATTTTCAGAGCTTTTACAATCAATTCTGACAAAAATCCGGCAGCACCTCAGCTCTCACACACTTAATTCCGTATCAAATGACAACAGCACACATGTATTTATAGTTGATGTGATTTCGTTTGAACATGTCACAAGTCAGTTCAAACAAAATTACTCATGTTAATTTCGTTTGAATGGACCAAGACACCTTCAAACGAAAGTACACACTTAAACATGTACAAACCCTAATTTGATCCCTGTTGTGCACTCGTTTATCTAATCTAGACATAAGACTCGATTAAGACGAAGTTAACAGACACTAGATGCACCAACATAGTTATTTGATTTATTGGTTAAATGCAAGTTTAATTATTCTGTAACTGTGTTCGTTATTTGTATGTTTAAATCCTTGAATAAGCGTATTCTAAAATATCCGTAGTCGATCAAATTACATGGGAATGAATTTGAATGTAAGACTATTGTGAATTGAGATGATTGTATTCATGAGATGAATAACTCAAGAGTTTGAGAATCAGAATTCACAGATATCACTACGGAATGATATTGGATGTGACTCGCTTCAAAACGATCTCTATGGATCTAAGTCATGAGATGTTTTGATATTGATATGATCAATCTGTCCTTTTTTCCTTAGGAACATATCAAACTACGTTGATCAAGGACAATCTTTGATGTTATCTAACACTGTCCTGAAACATGGGTAGTAATCCGGGTAGCGTTGGGAAAAATCCAAGATTAAGTGGGAGTTGTATGATGCTGATGGAATTCTGTACTTCTATGTGATTAGAAGTTTAGGCATTCTAGCGCCCTCGTTAACTCAAACTGGAATAAACGCGTGGCCACGCCCGGATTAAAGAGGTAGACCATTTTGAATTAAGGACGAGAATAGAGAATGGTTGATCACTATATAAGAATGAATGATCCATGTCTTATGATCAACGAATGTTCTATACAGAAGGGACTTAATGATAGGAATATCAGGGCTAAAGTATTTGGTTAAGTAAAGTGTTACTTGAACTCAAAGAACTAGTTGACGACTGTAAATTATCATACCGTGTTAGGAGCAGTGCGATGAAGCTAGTCGTCCAACTCTGCACACGTTGACTCATTTTAATTAAAATCGTCCAAGTGGGAGATTGTTCGAGATATATGTCCGATGTAATTGAATGTCAACGTAACCAACTCGGTACGATCCGAAGAGTTACACGTGGGTACACGAATCGTATATGTTCACGAAAAGGTGGGTTATTATTTCTGAAATAATAATATTTGAACTCGAGGGACTTAATATTAATTAGATTATTGTTAAGAAGGTTATAAGAGTATAATCTCAGGGGGTTTGGTGTAAGATTGAGTTTTATAAATATAATGTATCAAATATTAGACAATTTGATAAGTGTTATATTATAACTCAAACAAATCATTTTGGCTTTATATGTCGGCAATTCTATAATATTGTATATGCCCATTACAAGATGATAATGGCACACTATAATGATTGTTGGCCACTATGAGATGATAATTGTCCACTATGAAATGATAATTGCTCACTTACTAAAAAAAGTTGAAATGCAATTTGATTTAAAAGACACCGAAATGTGCAGAAGAGAAGGATGAAAAAACCAAAAGGGAAACTCATTCAAAGGCCAAAAACCATACCTAACCTCCTTGATATTTCTGCTCGAGCATTCACATTTTTTGCGTGAACTTCCTACTAGCGAGGATTCATTGTAACCCACGTGTTACAATCCCGGTGTAGTCATCAAATGTTGATTACTAAACTCTCTATGGTTGTTTATTTATTTGTTTATACGTGTGTAATCTTGATCCTGATTGGGAATATTTATTAACCGGGTTAATAAATTTAACTATGAGTTTTTATATATAAAATTTTGTGAACATATACGATTCATGTACCAACGTGTAACTCTTCGGATCGTACCGAGTTGGTTACGTTGACATTCAATTACATCGGGCATATATCTCCAACCAATAGATCCATTTCTTTCATCAATTAAAGTTCTTGAAAGTTTCTACTTAAAGGGTATGAACCATTTTGGAGCTAGCGCGGTTTCTTGACTTCGGTTTTCTTGTTGATCGAGTTCTAGTAAGTAAACTGCTTGGATAAAACAGGCTATGACAGTCCCCTTGTAGTTTCCATCTTTCCTAAATCATGAAAAAAAAAGTATCCAACCTGAGCTCGACTAGGCTCAAGCTCAAGCTCAAGCTCAAGCTTGGCTCGGTTCAAGCTCTTATTTTAAAGCTTGATGTCACGGGGTTAGTTTTCACATACACCTCTTCATTGACACTGACTCCATCCCCCAATAAAGTCCAGGAATAGCCAGTAACCCAAGCGTTCAAGCACAACCCACAGTATTACGATCTTTAAATATTTGGCCCGTGACATTGAGCTCAATTCCCTTATATTTTAAATAATACTAATCTTTACTCTATTTAGTTTTCATTTAATTTGATTTTTCTATAATATTTAGTTTTCATTTAATTTGATTTTTCTATAATAACTTGCGTTCGTTAACTTTTGGAAAAAAAATCTTTACACGGAGTTGTATTCAAAACAAAGAATTTTTATTTGTATCTTAAGCTATAGTTTTCCGGTATCATACCAATGCTGTCACACACTAAACTAATACCGACTGAAACTGAGTTCTTACCCCATCCCGCGGGGGAATCCCTCAAGTTTATAATTATTTTTTATATATATTTTAATTATATTTTTAATATATAAAATAATAGAGTAAACTTCCGTTTTGCTCCCTGTGGTTTGGTCGCTTTAACAGTTTTGCCCCAAACCTTTAAAAATAGCCATTTTACTCCCTGATGTTTCGGTTTTGTTGCCAGTTTGCTCCCTGCGGGGAGCAAAATGGAAAAACAAACAATTTGGATGGAGTTAGAGGTGAGGAGCAAACTGGCAACAAAACCAAAACATCAGGGAGTAAAATGGCTATTTTTAAAGGTTTGGAGCAGAACCGTTAAAGTGACCAAACCACAGGGAGCAAAACGGAAGTTTACTCAAAATAATATGTAGTATTTAGTTATTTTATCATAAATGCAGACTCGAGCTCGTCTAAGGTTGACTGAACAAAGAGTAAAAAAAACAACAAATAACAAATGAGTCCATGTTTATTCAATCATACATTCCATTAATCCGCTAGATTAATCTCCCAATTTGCAGACTCAATTAATGGATTCAATTTCATTTCAGTAACAGAAACAATATTACTACCACAAAAGAAACTAAAATTGAGAAACTAACCAGCTGGAATTGATGAGATCTCGACAATTCGACGCAGAAACCTTACGCGGTCCAGATACATGAATCTAACCAGCTGGCATGCCACATCAGCAAGTTTTTAACCTAGTTAGTGTTTTTTTAACTGGGAGTATTTTACAAACAAAAGTGAATAGTTCGGATTATTATTGGTGATTAAATGAGTTGGGATTATTATTGGCCAATAACAGTGAGTTGGGATTATTTAAATCCAATTTGCCTATAATATATAAAAATAATTATATTTAGTTACAAGCAGAAAGTCCTCAAATGTATACAAATTAGTTGATGCCCCGCCCGCGTTGCGGGGCGATAGCCAAATAATTCTCAATCAATTAAAAAAACCCTATTATAGTTTTGTTAGGAAAAAAAACTAAAACGATGACAAGACCGTAGTTCTGAGCTCAGAGCAAAACTATAGTATGTCAGGATTAATGAGCGAGTGTTAGGCAGCTCCTTCACATGGAAAAAAATTAAATCCAGTCAACCAATTATAAAAACACTTTTATAGTTTTGCTAAAAAAAACTAAAACGATAACAATACTGTAATTTGAACTGAGGGCAAAGTTGTATTTGTTGACTCGGGTAAAATCGTAATTTGCCAAAAGTTAAAGTGATGGCAATACTATAAATTTGAACCAGAGACAAAATCGTAGTATAACTATGCACTAAAGATAAAATCGTAATTTTAAGCTGGGGACAAAACTATATTTTTAATTTGAACTCGGGAGAAATCAAAATTTTGAAATGAGGGCAAAATCGTAATCTGAATTGGGGGGCAAAAACATACTTTTATTTGAACCAGGCAAAAACATAATTTTAAACTTAAGGCGAAATCATAATTTTTGAAAGGGGCGAAAATGCGAAATCGTCATTTTTTGTTTGGAGCAAAAGCAAAAATTTATTTTGAACTGGGGCCAACATTGTAATTGCAATATAGGGATAAAATCATAATTTTAAACCGAAGGCAAAATCGTAATTTTGCGCGAGGGAAAAAAAACGTAATTTTATTTTGAAGTGGGGGCGAAACGTAATTTTATTTTAAATTAAGAACGAATCCATAATTTTAAAACGAATATAAATTAATAAAACAGGTGATTAAATAGGGAAGTGCCACACAACTGTGTGACACTATTCCCCTCACTTCCCTTTTGTATATGTAGGAAATAAATGCTACATTGGTAATTAAGTCAATATATAGCGCAAGTTAAGTTTTATTTTGCTTTTTGTTAGTGATTCTGCATAGTTTTGTTCTAAATGACTAACTAACATGGTTATATATTTTGGATAAGCTTGTTATTAGTTAAGATGCGTGGTAGGAGGACTGTCCTTTTTTATTCGAAACCCGAAAAACGACCTAAATCCGAACTCGAATTAAAGAATAATCAAAATACCCGAACCTTGATAACCCAAACCCGATCAACCTGAACCTTAAATAGGTCGTTATCGGGTCACTTTTTCCCAACCAAAAACCCAAACAACCCGACTAATAACCTGAAACTTGAAACCTAAATAAAAACCTAAACATTTGTTGCCTTTTTTTTATAGATTTGATTTGATTTGGAGTGTTTGGTATTTGAAACATTAAGTTTTGAGACTTTTGAATATCATCATACCATATTATTAAATAATGTTTGAATTGTGATGATATTATTTTGTGAAAAAAAAAACATTCTTTTTTTTCATTTTGCATTTAAACCTGAAAACCAAATAACCCGAACCCGAATAACTCATACCCGAACAACCCGAACTTTCTTGATGCTGCTATGTCACACCCTGTATTTCCCGATGGGCCCGGACTTGGGGTACGTGACTAGATTATACAGTTACACAAATAGCACAACGAAAGTCTTGGGATTTAAAATACTATTACAAATTACAATGTCCGAATGTTCAAAAATAATTATACAGACGTGATGAAACAGTGGTTAACCAAGAGAGGTTAATTCACTGGTCTCTTCAAGTAGGGTTAATCCCTTCTTTCCGATGATCGGTGGCTGGATCGTCCGCTGATCTGTCTCCTGCACAAGGGAAACACATCGTGACTCGTAACAAGGAGGAAGGGGTGGGGGTGCTCCTTGTTACCACTCTCCGGCGTGAGAATCAGTATTTGCTTGAGAGCAAAGTATGTGATAGTAGTAGAAGTAAGAGAGTAGATAAGCGATACCTCAAACCTGGTCTGGGACGGGTATTTATAGCCGAGGAGTGGAGGAGGGTAATTGAATGGCTAGACTGACAACGCGCAGCCCCTTTGCAGGTGTGTCAGGCTTGTCGGTTATGGAGGTGATGCCACGTCCAACTGCTGATGCCACATCCACTGCGGTATCAGTCTTTTGCTTACATGTGGGCTGACAGAAAACTGTCATTGGTGCCACTTGCTCTGTAGTGTTAGTCCCACTTGCCTTATGGGCAGGATGCGGTGCCGCGCCGCATCGCTGCTCGCGGTAACCGCTGTAGTTTCCGCGTCCTTGCTCTGGCCAAGACATGTGTGGGATGCAGTGCTAAGCCGCATCGCCACTTGTGGTGACTGTTGTCGTTGTCCAGATCCCTTGTCGTGACGAAAATGTTCATAGGACGCGGTGCCAAGCCGCATCGCTATGTGTAACACCCATTTTCATACACAGGGTAAGTCCTCTCATCCCTTGACCGATTGGATTCGACCGTTGTGTTCGTGTGTGCCCGCACGGACACATATAAGTTCTTGTCAGTGGGGGTTTTTGATAACGGTAATGGTCACTCACGGCCATGCTGGTGCGAGATCTGGGACCATACCCTTTCAAGTCCCCCCAGTCTAGTGTTGTTTCCTCATGCAATATGCATGTGGGAGGAATACTGGACTATGAGGTCGATTGGGTACTTTGGAAGTTGGAGAAGATTCTAGGCCGGACCGGTGGCTCCTGCTTCAAGTAAATCAAGCGGGGGGTCTGGTAGACTCGTGTGACGTCTCTTCCGTACCGGTGAGTATGTTTCGTCTGATGCGGAATTCTCAGCCGAGCATTTTGATCCGGTAGTATGGTCTACCTTTTTCTGACGTCATCAGGGTTAGTAGCCACCTGTTGGTGTGCCGAACCAACCTTTGAGATGGTGACTGAAGATGTCAGTGTCCGCAACTCTAGTTGTAACCTATGCGGTTGCGGATGCAATGATGTAAGTGCCTTGCTATCACTTTATGTTTATCGACTGGACATGGAACGATGATCCCTATTTTGTGGGGTGTTCGTTTTCTTCCAGTTTAGCTCTCAAGTAACCGCTCGTCCTTTGCGGTTACCTCGTTGGCGCATATCGTTGGCCATGTTTGGTCGAACAATGTGAATCATTCGCATGAGCTATGGGCAAATAAACATGGTCATAGGCATGTTAGTGCCCCCCATTTTTTATTCTATGCGGTTCATAGGTGGGCAAACAAAGTCATAAGCAGACTTGTTACCACTGTTGTTTGGCTTGTTGCTCAAGGAAATCACCTTGGATGGTTAGGAATCTGGGTGAAACTCGTCCGCATTTGTTCTATAGCCATTTTCCTTCACGCTTAGTTGGAAAGCAGTTTTTCTGGAAGTAGCTTTACTCATCCGTGTGATGACTTAGTCGTGGCTCTTCCGTAGCTACCGTTTGCGTAAATACGTGTTGCCGCTGCGACTTATGAGTGTCTTCGGTTTGTAACAGAAAACTCGCTTTAAAAGACTGTTATGATTGGATGTAGTTCTTGAAGGATCAGGAGTCAGGGTTGCTGATGTGCGGTCGCTCAGCATACTTATCCTTTTCCCTATGGAGAAGCTGTTTGCATCCCCTCTGTGGTTGTGAACCGGACACGAGGGATTTGAAGCTTGAAGAACTTCAAGGTAATGCGGTTTTTGCTGTTCCTGAGAAGCGGTTTTCGCGGTCCAAAGAACAACGCTGGTTCTGAGTATCTGACACACCTGTGCGGGCTCGTGTGTGTCCTCTCCGCATATTCCACGTGTGCTCGTGGGTATATGAGGATATTGGTTATTCCCCTTTACATAGTGTAAATATATATTTTTTCTATTTTTTGAGGGGATGTAAAAAACGACATGCGGTATGGGTTATGGTGCGGAATGCCATAAAAACCGCATGCCGCTTATCTGAATGTTGTCGTCGCCTTTTTGTTTATTGTACACGTGGTAGACCTCACGTGTAAGTTGGTAGAAGTTGGTGGGATTTATCTGGCATGTGCTGAAATGAAAGGACGTTTGCACTGCCCAAGGTAATCAATGAACTGTAGCAGGAGCATAAAAGTCTCTTTTGTCAGGCGCGTGGGAGGCTATGCGCGTGTGATAACCGTCAGAAAAACCGTTGTTGGACACGTGTCGCCGCATAACTGGGTTATTTTCTGCACGCCTGTTCGGTTTCCGTGACGCATTTATTCCGATGAGTATAAAAGGGGAAACCGTTTTGAGGTTTCCCCTCACTTCTTCAAAATTTCAAATTTTTCCGGTGAGAGAAAGTGAACATTCTTCGTCTTCTCCGATCAATTATTTGATTTTCCGGTGAGGTTCTTGAGTTTCTGAGCTTACTGACATTTCTTTATTCTTCCTAAATGGCTGATCCATCTAACCCACATTCTACTTCGGGTGAAAACCCTGAACCGCCGTCTCCGGTGGCGGCGGAGGAAGAGGAAAACGAGGTTAATGCCCCAGGCAAAAGCTTGCCGGTTTTGAGGTGGTCGAGGTCGTCGTTTGATATTCTGATGAGAGATATCCAAATGCCTCCGGAGTATGGGGCCATCTATCCACAAGAAGGTGACACCGCTGGTGATGCTCCGGCGGGGTATGTCACCATGTTTGCTGATTTTTTTGGAGATTGTAATCTCCGGTTGCCGTTGACTGTTTTTGTGGCTGCAGTTTTGGAGTGGTATAAACTCCATATCTCTCAACTCAGTCCTTTGGGAATGATCCGAGTTCAAAACTTTGAGTATACGTTTCGTGCTCTGGGTTTAGAGCCCACCGTCGGAGATTTCCGGCGGTTTTACCAGTTGTCTGTGTCACTGGGTTTTTTCTCTTTCCGTCAACGGGAGCATACTCCGAAGTTGATGATCCCCCCGAAGGGTATGACAAAGTGGAAAACACAATTTTTCTATATCAAGGCTGTTGCGATTGCTGCAAATATGCAGTTTAGGAACGTAACAGGGACGATAGTAACGGAGAACATTAGTCTACCCTCCTCAAGTACGGTGGATTGGTTCTCAGGGCTGCGCATCATTGGTTGGAAGAAGTTGGGTAACAGGCAGTAGTGGGTGCTGCGGATGATGCTAGGGAGGATGAGCAGTAATGCAAGACCTGTGCTGCGGGAGAAGAGTGGTGGTGAGCGTCTCTTTAGCTGTGCGGTTTTTTACGTTCCTGTTTTTGTTACTGAGCTTTGTACATGTGTTGTCAGAGGAGGCTCCGTTGTGGAGGATGTTTGTCCCTGACTTCAAGGGTGAAGTCGAGGTAGTGCTTGGTGCGGATGGTGAGGAAGGGTTCAACCGCACTATTCGTAATAACTTCCGTCTGCCTGATCGGGATGCATTGAATGCGGTGTTGCCGCAAGGCAAAGGTATATTAACTTGTTCCTCGTTTATTGTTTTTGTTAAACAACGTATCCCTGATGATTGCTTGTCGATGAACGAAACGCCGGGGATCTTGGTGCCCTGGGGGACCCTACCGCAGCGGGTGTTCCCAAACCGTTTGTGCTGAAAGTCAGTGATAAACGTCATCGTAGACTGAAGAAACCGCATAAGGCGGTTGTTGTTCCTCCTTTTGTGCCGGAGGTGGCAGGTATCCCTCATTCGTCTTTACACGAATATGACGATTACGTAGTAGTGTCTGACACCCTTGAGGGCTTGGGTGTTCCAGGTGGTTCTGCGGCTACGGGTGGATCGGCAACGGGTACAGAGCCCGTTGGAGTGAAGAAACGGAAAGGAGATGCCCCGGGTGCCGGTGTGCAAAAAGCTCCCAAATTGAGAAGGACCCGGGGGGTTGCGATCCCGAAGCCCACACCTGCGGTTACAACTGGTAAGTTGGTAGCATTCGTAGTGTAAGTGTTTGACAGTTATAACTGATGGATGTTCTTTTTTTTTTTTTTTTTTGTAGAAAGCCGGGAAGAACCGGTGTCTTTGTTTTCCTCTCCTCTTTCTTCTCCGAAAGAGACGGGTGTGGAAACCCAGAAGGAGGGTAGGAGAAGTCCTTCTATTGAAGTGGTTACTCCACCGTCTGTTCATGCGGAGGATACTGCGAAGAAATCTGCGGCTTGAACTATTGATGATGCGTTGGATTCGTCCAACAATTTAATTTGTCCGCATGACGCTGAATGTCAGGGGGCAAGAAGCGAGAGTCCCCTGTTTTTGAAAAACCAAAGTCTCCTGCTGGTGAGAAAACATCTGGTTCAACTGCCGCGGGTACTGGGTTTGAAGATCAACCCTCCATTCATCCTGGCGAGACTGAATTGGAGTTTTATTACCGCTCTTATGCGGCAGGCTGGGGTTTGGATTACCATCGCCCTCATTGGAATGTTATGCAAGGGGGTGACATTTCGAATGATCCCTCGGCCTGCAGGGAGATTTTGGGGGGTTTGGGTACCCCTTTTGAGACTCTTCGGGCCCGTGGTTTGCCTCGTGAGAATCAGATAAACCAACTGTCTTCCTTGCTTGTTGGGAGTTCCATAATTGCGAATGCAATTATGGAAGACTACAAAGTGTTGGGTCGCAGAGAGGAGGAAACCGTTCGCCTGCGGGCTGAAGCTGAGGCATTGGTGAAAGCTGCTCAGGAAGGTGCAGAGCAGCTAGAAAAAGATAAGGCTGCTTTCGAAAAGCTGAAGCAGACTAAGGCTTGGGGTGCAACTGCTGGCCTTAAACAGGTTCGTACTCTTGCCAAATTGCTTTCTGATGAGCGCAAGGGTTGGAGGGAAGCGTGTGCTCGAGAGAATTGAAAAACTTTTTTGTGTTCGCCAGGAGTTGACCAATCTCAAGGCCGCAAACGCTGCTTTGATGAAGGAAAAGGCCGCAGCTGAAGCGGCTGTAAAAGAGGCGGAGGCATGCGGTGCCAAGGTGCTTGAAGAGGCAGGTGCTTGAAGAGGCGGATGCTGACCGTAATAAATTGAACAAAGCTGTTGAGGACCTCAATGTATAAACTGTGATCATACTTGAGTTGTTTCTTAAGTATAATTGATCTTCTGTTAATATTTTTCGGCACTTGTTGTTGATAGTTGGAGGTGCAGAACCGGGTGGCGATTATTGAGGAGGTCACTGCCTGTGCGACTGAAGTTGAGACGCGGGCAAGGGAAGCTGTGGAGGCTAGAGATGGATTGACTACCTCCCTAAATCAGCTTAAGGCAGATCGTGATTGGATGCGTGACCACGGTATCGGGCATGTAAGTACCTGGTTTCTTCCTTGTCCTTAGGTTTGCCTTTGTTAATCTTGTTACTTGTATTCTTGCAGATTGTAGAGACCATTCTTGAAGCGCCTGAGAACGCGACTGCCATTAATGAGGTTAAGGAGCATGCACGGCAGGCTGGGTTCAAGGCTGGTTACAACGAATGTCTGAGTCATGTGAACCCCTTTTATAAAAGCAGATTTACTGATGAGAGATCTGGGTTCCATGGCATAGATACTGAAGGTCTGTATGTTGTAGCTGTTGACGCATATAACAACTTGTCCCTTTCTGCCATTGAAGATATTGAAAAATGCTTGGAGGCGGAAGATTACGTGGACCGTTTGCGGTTGTTGTATGATCGTCCTGAGGAGGAGGAACCAGCTAGTGGTGCAAAGGAGGATGCGGGCACTAGTGGTACAAAAGAAGTCTAGGTTGGCCTGAGTGTCCTTTTTGACTTCCATTTTGATGTAAATGTTGGAGGAAAAACTTATGTAAAAATATTTTGGAATATAAAGTTTATCCTTTTGCTCAATTTGTACAAGTGTTTTTACTACTTGTTCTTGAACGTGTATGAGTTAATGTTTTGTAAGGCCAATGTTTAAGGCCTTTGTGAATAACATTAAGTCTGAATTTGTCATTTGCATATCTAGGTGATATGCAAGTATGTGCTGCTCAAAGTGTGTATGTAAAGAATATTTACTTTATCTTTGTGTGAGCGCGGGTGAAATAGTGTTTATTTAAGGCCAATGTTTCAGGAGTCTGTAAATAATACTAAGTCATTGTTTGCCATTTGCATGTCTAGGTGACATGCAAGTATATGAATGACTCTGTTGGCTATAAAGCGCAGTTGAGTGTACTCTGCACCTTTGTCGTGTGAGTATGTTTTAATCCCGTTAGGGTTTAGGAATTGCACAGGTTTTGTAAAACCCGTATATGCGTATCCGGGCGGATAGACATTGATGTGTTGCCTTTGTTGGCCTATTACAATATTTGTGTGTGGTTACCACTTTGTGTGGGTATCGCGAATGAAGATTTTTCCAATCTGTTTTTGAAGATACCACAAAGTGGAACACGCATTTGTAATAGAAGGATAAACAATATTGCATTGAATTGTTCATTTATTTATTGACAAGTGGCCTGCGGGCTAGTAGGTTACATTGAAAATGTAAACGTAGCTTACATGTAATAGCGTCGAAGTTGCTGTGCGTTCCATGTCCTTGCGATAGGTTCTCCTTCCAATGTTTGTAGTTTGTACGCACCTTTGCCCAGGACCTCTTGGATGAGGTAGGGTCCTTCCCATTTGGGGGCAAGTTTCCCTGGGCGTTCTGCGTTAGAGGCCTCATTATTGCGAAGGACATAGTCTCCTGGGTTGAATGAGCAGATGCGGACGCACGCGTTGTAATATTTTTCTAGTTTTGTTTTTTTTACTTGGCCTCGTTGAATGCGGCGTTTTCGCGCCTTTCTTCTAATAGGTCCTAGTCAAGCCTGCGCTCGTCACTGTTGTCAATTTTGTTGATAGCTAACATTCGAGATGAAGGGGGACCTATCTCAGCGGGGATCACCACCTCAGAGCCATAGACTAGGCTGAAGGGTGCCCCCCCGTGACTTGTCTTCGGGTTAGTCCTATGGGCCCATAGGATACTTGGGAGTTCATCGACCCAGCTGCGTCTGGCTGTTCCCAACTGTGCCTTTATGCCTTCTACTAAACTTTTATTGATGCTCTCGACTTGGCCGTTCCCTTGCGGATTCGCCATTGAGGAGAAGACGTGTTCAATGTTTAGTTCCTTTAGCCAGTTTTGGAAATCTTCGGCCGCGAAGTAGGTGCTGTTATCGGTTACGATGCACATTGGTAGACCGAAACGGCAGATGATGTGTTTCTAGACAAATTTCCTTGTTATCATAGCGGTGGTAGAGGCTAGCGGTTTTGCTTCTACCCATTTGGTGAAGTAGTCGACGACCACTATGATAAATTTTACCACACCTGGTGCGTATGGAAATGGTCCCACCACGTCGATTACCCATTTTTGAAAAGGCCATGCAGTGGTGACAGGGATGAGGTTGTTATTTGGGCGCAATGTCTTTGGTGCGTGTCGCTGACAATTAAAACATTTGCGCAAGACTTTAACCGCGTCCATGTCACACCCTGACTTTTGCGGAAGCGTGATTATTGGTGTGACTTCTTAATACCATTGCATACGATCATAACAACACTATATGATAAAATCAGTAGATGTACATCCATTAATTTGAGTTTAAAAGTAATACAACATAATTGTTTGAAAAGACGTTACCAAATTTAAGTTACAAATCATAACATATTTTGAGGAGTTCAAAAGACTCAACAAAAGATTTTAAAACAAACCCGAGTTACGTATCTCGTCCAGGATTAAGATACGTCTCCTAAGCCCTAATGACTTGGATGACATGTTTATTCACAACGCAGCTAAAAAACTCCAACGCCCGCCAGATCCGTCTACTAATTTCCTGAAATACATGTAGTTTGAAAAATCAACATAAAGTTGAGCGAGTTCATGTGAAAGTGAGTATGTATAAACCTTCGTAATATGTTTGTATGTATGAAAATCCCTGGTATGTAGCAATTAAGGAAAAAGAGATCACCATTGGGTTGCAAAGCCAATGATATGTGTGAAGTGATGCAGGAAGACTCAAACCTAGCGGATTTGTGCGTCGGGCACTTAGTCACCACCTGGTTCACTCAGCGGACTCAGGAGTAGGGCTCGCTACACCCAAATAGATCTATCACTAATGTCCCTCGGTCCTACAACGAGGATTAATGGCCTCAAGTTTCCGCCTACCCACTCACATGATCTAAGTAGTATACCCTCCTTAAGCTAACCATACCATGTATAAAAGTGTCTGTAAATATTGTAACATGTATTCCACCCCCGAAGTATAAATACTGAAAACAGTTAAGAGAAAAGGGAGACATGAACTCACTGAAGTGCGTATCCAGAAACGTCAATATCCAACTTTATCTGCTGCGTGACGACCTACACGTACTAATTCCTATTAGACGGATGGCCGTGCCTTGGTTTAGGGTTTAACGTTTTGTTGGAGAAATAGTTAGGTAACTATTCCGTAATCACACTTCTTATTTATTTTATAAGTGTATTCCTTCCCAAGGATGGGGGTTTTTAATACATGTATACGTTATATTTCCGAAAATATATTTTTAAGTCTCACTTGAAAATATATTTTAATTACTTGTCTAAAATATTTCAATTCCCAAAAATATACATATTTTTCCCAAAAGTATTATATTTTACTTCATACAATTTCCAAAATAATACTTTATCAAAATACACATTTAAGAGTATTTTCCGAAAATACATAAGTTACATTTTAAAGTTCGCGTTGTAATAATGACACCGGTGTAACTTAAATATTTATTTGTGATAGCGTTGGTATTATTTTGGAGTCGTGATTTCATAATATACTCCCGTCATATTATTTTTGCCTTAAAAATAATATATGCAGTTCACAAAATAATCACATAATCACACAAGCGTTTTATTATGAAATATATATTCAAAATATATATTTAACAAGTTTTATTTACGAACAATCCACCTCCGACACTTGATAATTTTTTTAATAAAATCATGGCGAAGTTTATTTTGAAAACAAGGTTAAAAATATATTTTGTAAACATTTGTTACAAAATATTCCTAAGTGTTTTATTTCTGGAAAAATTTCGCCAGAGTTTCCTCTGTAACTGGAGGTGTCCACGCTTACAAGCGTATCATTTTCTTTTAAAAATTTAACCAAACAATTTACCAATCATCAACATATAATCTTTTTACATCAAACTAGACAAAATATGAATAAATCATAAACTCATGAACTTGAAGGTTTTGTAAAAATATGTAGTAACTTACCAACAGTGGCGGAACTAGCCCAAAAAGTTAGGGGTATCCTAATTTTTTTTTTAGGATCAGGGGTATCCTTTATATAACAGAAACGGAGTTGAGGGGTATTTTTGCACTACGGAAATGAAGTTAAAGGGTATTTTTATACTACTGAGACGGGGTTGAGGGGTAGCCCGTGCTACCCCTATTACCACTCTAAGTCCGCCCCTGCTTACCAACGCGTTTAGTAAATTTTGTTAACCTTAAAAACATGATTGGTTTCTTGTAAACTTTATTTTTAAAGAGTTTGAAGTTTAACAACTTCTAGTCAAGGTTTACAAAAATATTTCTTTACGAAATTTCATTGTTACACAAGTGCTTACACACTTGTTTAGTTGCTATAAATGCTTCTTGTTTATAAAATATTCGGGTTTTAACAAAACTAGCATTTTCCGCTTGGTTCTTCTGAAAAACCGCTTGTAGATCTTTAGACCTACTAGTTTAGAACTCTGTTTTACAAGAAAAATCACTTTTACACAAGTTCATGTTCATGTGTGGAAGGGTTCATCATCTTACAACTTTTACCCTTAACATATCACTAGTTCATGTTCCATGAACATGATCTAGCGTGGTTAGATGACGATCCGTTCCACTACTAGCACCTAACAACATAAAATAATCACAACTAGTCAAGATTTACAAGATTTACACCATTAGTTTCTCTTTAACCAACTAGTCCATCTTTCTTTCAAGACTTTTAGTTTTGATCTTGTGTGTTCTTGAGTTTTAATCGTTAAATCTCTTATTAACCACTTTAAACAAGAACAAGAGAGTGTTTAGAAGCACTTACTACTAGCTTGCGGCTAGGGAAGAATCAAAGCGTAAATAGGGTGGATAAAAGCAATGTAGAGAAGTTCTTGAGATTCCGAAAGCACCGGGCCTCCTCGTATGGTCTCTAGCACCTTGGGATGTATGTGGATTGAGTGAATAATGGTGGATGATGGTGGTAGTGTGGCAAGGGGGTGGCGGCCGTGAGCTTCAAAGAGAAGGAGAGAGAGCAAATTTTTGGTGAAGTGATTATGTGAAAGTAATGGTTAACTCTTGAACATTCTTATAGACCATTCAACACTATTAACCATTATATAATGTGCTATCTTGATACTAGACAACATGAAATAAAATAATCAAAAATTGGTGGGGTGTGTCCCACATGGGGAACCGATCGGATGAGGGGGGGGGGGGGGTTATGGGTTGGTTTGTAATGGTATAGTTAAGTGTCTAGTTTGTTTAGTTAGGAATTTAAATTGGTTATTAGTGTGTTATGTAATATAATGGGTGTTAGGGTGTTCTGGGACCCTAACTATCTCAGAAAAGTGTAAACAATGTCATTGACAATATTTTTATGTTCCGGGTAAAGTCCGGTTGTTCGGTTGGATATTAATCCGTTGAGGTGTCTAATAAAGCTTTATAGTTCCCTTTTATAGTGTTTTAGTGACACAATTAATTCCCGGCACTTTGGAAAGTGTCTAGTATTATTTTCCCATGTTTTTGCACTTTACTAGTTAAGTTAAATGCTGAATTTTTGCATAAAGTGCAATTTTTTTTTTTTTTTTTTTTTTTTTTTTTTTTGTAATTAAAGCATGTTTTAGGCACATCCGGTCACTATAAATGTCACCTAGTAACGCAGTTTTATAATCCTCACCTCCCTACACTCCCTACTAGTGTAGTAATCTATTCCCGGCTCATACTGGCCTCAGAGACAATATTTGTCCAGTGCTGGCAGTGTCAGCATGTTTATTGGGTTATCCGTATAGTGTGCTAACTATGCTTTTGTGCATCAAGGTTGTCACTGATGTTTGTGTGTAAATAATAGAGTGACAGTATAAAATGTGATGCATGAGTATGTATGTATTAGAAAGCAAGAAGCAGTTTAACCACAGTTGTAAGCAAGCACAGTAATTAAGCATTAATTAGATATTAATTAATTTGTACGGATACCTGGTTTTGTGAGGGTTGTCACATTTTCCCCCCGTTAAAAAAATTTCGTCCTCGAAATTTGTACTATCTTAACTCCTTATGGTTAAGTCACACATGAATAATATCGAAGTAAACAATCATCAAATCGAAACAAACATTTCTCACATTAGGTGAGTCCAAGAATATATGTCAACCCGAATCCTAGGGTTAAAAAGGTGTGTGCTTTTAGCATTTGTTGTCAGAGGTACAAGACGTACTTGACGTATAGTCTAGCGTAATCCAGCTAGCAGGGGGGGTTCCACAAAAGTGAGGTTTTAACTAATAAGATTCTCAAACGATCGATCGCAATATGCAAACGAGTTCTCACGCATCCCTAGCATACGTTATAAGAATTCAAAATCAACTACTCAAACGAAATAGTAAAATGATCTGTCAACTCCCGAGTAGATGAATGGTAAGATTTAGTGTGTTGAAAACTTGAATTGCGATAATACGCCAAGTGGATACAAGCGAATCTGGTGTATCCTTGCCTTGATTTGTAGTTGCATCAGAAATGTCTAATTGTCAAGTTAACAAAAGTATATGTGGTTTTGCGTGACACGGTTGGCCATGATTAGCACATACTACAAAGTTGTAAGGACACCACGAGGTGTCGAAATGACATAATTTATGTATAGTGGTGACTGAACAAATTCACCGTGTTGGGAATCAAGCGAAAGTGTACCGAAACAAGCCTGAATATTTGATTTACACAATGTTACAAAGTTTTTAGTTGAATACGGAACAGTCACAGAGTCACTGTGTTTGATCGAAGGATGAAAAGTGTTAAGTACCGTAAGGCATTCGATTGTCAACGAAAGAATCGTTAGGAGGTACATTGGGCTTATGAAATGACTATATGTACCATTGCCTTAACACACAATTGTGTTGAGACTGCTTTGATCGTGAATATCAAAATGGGTTGTTAACAATTAATAGGCAGTTAAATCTGTGTACGAAGTGAGTAACCAATTAAGCGCAAGCTTCAATTTTTTTTGTGTGAAAGTATCCCTACAAGGTGTCGTAACCAACAAAAGATTTAGTGAAGTTGTAGACCAAACAAGTCTATTACGACTCGAAACAAAAGAATCTTTGCCAAAGTATTAGAATATGATGCTCTAAATGCATCATATGGCGTCTCAAATCAACATGTGAAAGGGATAAGCTCAATCAATTGAACTTAGTTTCAGCGTAACTCGACAATAAACGTATGTATCAACAAAGGAAATCTCGGCGTGGTACAAAATAAATCATGAATGTAATTTGGAATAAAAGAAGTTTCAATAGAGTGCGTTGACTAGACAGCAAGAGAGCCAATAATTACAATAATGTAGGTCATTCAAATCACAATTCAGTAATCAGATTTAGCAACATAATATTTGAACCTTAATGAAGCGTTTATTCGAAATGAAACGCATGCGTAGCAAAAGGTGCATGGATTATATATAAGTTTTCAAGAAATGAAGCGGTGTGTAACTGCTAAAATGGAGAAGTGACCAAGCATACGAAGCAAACATGTGTTCGCTCTTTAGCGAAGAGAATCAGTGTGATGCAACTACTTTGAGAGGAGTAGAGATGCAAACATCTACTCGCTAGAAGCAAGAGTGAAGATTTCAACGAAAGGAAATGAAAAGTTTGTCAGGTTAATGATGGTTGATTGAGTTGACAGATATGGTTCCTAAGTAAAAACCCTTACTAGTTTGGACCTGGGTTCCCAAAGGTCCTAAATATGTATTTTCTAAATCCTCCAGATTTCACATCCCGTGTAGACTGGTTTGTGCATCGCGTAGGAAGCACTATTTTTGTGTACGTCTAAGAACAAGTCGTTGTCCCAAAATTTTTCCTCGGTATACTTTCTTCCCGAATTCACTGCTAACGTTGCTTGATCGTCGATCAGTCGTGTAATACTTGTTGGATGCTCGCAGTTAATCAAATAAGTAAGTCGTCAGTTGTTAGCAAGAGCCACCGACTCTGGTTGGCTAGCTCGTCCGACTCCCGATCATTTGAAAGTCATCGTCCTTTCTTTTGATGAGCAGCACTGAGGTTACCTAAAAAGGAATTTTGGTCTGTTATCTTCCTTCTCTATCCACTACTGAAACTACACTGTCAATTCTTGCATCTCCGAAGGTGTAAGTCACTAAGATGCATCGACTACAGGCGTGACGCCTGGAATCCAATAGATTCGAAATTTGACTAATCGTTGTGGAGATAATTCTGGCAAGTCTTCGAGGAAGACTTCAGGATATTCCCTTACAATTGGAATGTCTTCGATCTTTGGTTCAGCAGCTTCTTTATCCACGATGTGTGCCAAGAATGCAACACATCCCTTCTGCAAACACCTTCTAGCTTTCCGACAGCTAATGATTCTCAGCAGTGTATCGCGCTTTTCTCCATGAACAACGATCGTCTCTTTATCCGACATAGGGATGCGGATGGTCTCCTCGTGGCAAACAATCTCGGCCTTGTTACTCGACACCCAATCCTTTCCCACCACCACGTCAAAGCTTCCCAACTTGACAGGTAGCAGATCTAGCGTAATTACGTGACCTCCTAGTTCAATTACACATTCTCTGATGACTTCTCCTGTTTCAGTTAGTTTTCCATTCGCCAATTCGATCGAGCATGGAACGTCTAACTTACTAGTGGTCAACCCAAGTATATTCTTAAATTCTAACGATACGAAACTATAATAGGTACTGGTATCAAATAACGTGGATGCAAAATTTTTGTTTGATAGAGAACGTACCAGTAATCATGTCTGGATTCTGGCATGCTTCACAAGCTCCGAGGTTGGAAGTCCCTTCAAGGTCTTTGTTAACCCCCCTTGGTCAATTTTTCCTAAAGTGCCCCACGTTCCCGCATCGGTAGCAGCCTGGAAATTTATTATCATTTCCACTTTGGTTGTTGTCATTGTTCCCTCATTGTTTGGGACTCTTCGTCCCACAGGCATCCTTGTTGTGTCCTCTCTTCCCACACGTACCACACTTAGGCTTCGGACATCCACATTCGTGGTGATACTTGCACCCATCACGTCTCGGCTTAGTTTCTAAGTAAATCTTAACATCGGCTTGTTTGTTATTAGGGCAATTTTTCTTGAAATGTCCTTTGTCCCCGCAGTCAAAACAACCTCGAACAGATCTTTGTTCATCATTATTTGTTCGGGTGTCTTCGGTGAGCTTCCTCTTGTTCTTTCCGGATGACTCAGCCTGAGTCTCCTTCTTCTTGGCAGGGTTTGCAAGTTTTTCTAGTCTACATTCTTCCGTAGCGAGTGCCAAACCCATCTTACTTGCAGCAATAGTTGTTGGTAGTGTTGATGTTGTCATCTAGCTCAAGACTTGAGGCGCCAGTTCCCAAATGAATTGTCCCAATTCCTTCAATTCTGGTTTCACCAGATACGGAACAACTCGTGACAATTCGTAAAGTCTTTGCACGTACTCCAACACCTTTGGACCTTCCCTCATCAGGCTCCGGAATTCACCTTCCCACTTCTGGGTTTCCATTTGGGAGCAATACTTCTTATGCATCATTCCTTTCAGTTCACCCCATGTTAACGCATATGCTGCAGTCGCGCCCATTATTCGAATCTGAAGGTTCCACCATAACCGAGCTTCATCTGCAAACAACTCAGAAACGTATGGGACTTGTTGTTCTGGCATACAACCGCTCAATTGAAAGATGGAATCCATTCTTTCGATCCATTTCACAAAGGCTATGACACCTCCAGTGCCGTCGAACTTTGGAGGCTCGTAGTTGAGGAAGTGCCAGTAGGTACAGCCATGAGGTGGGTTGTTTTTTGTGGTACCCTTGCTGGGTTCGGAGCGCAGAGCCTCGTGCTGTGCTATAGCGGTGGCAATTATCCCTTGGAGTTCTGCCTGGGTAGTAGGCATGCGTACTTCGCGTCTTGGTGGCATCTTCTAAAAGATGATCATGTAAGTCAGGTCATAGCAAGTATAATAATTGTACATTTACAGTAACATCCATCAACACATAACATCTCATGTTATAAATTAAAACATATAACCCAACAAAGCATGTAGTGAGAATGTTGCCATTGAGCTTCATTAATCACGACCACAACAGTGTTTTACAAGTTTAATAGTACCTCACACGTCAGAGTAAGATCGCGGGGCTACATCACCCCCAAAAATACAAGTCAAACTATAACTATCATATACAAAAAGTGTAATCTCTCAAAAAGCTGCGTAAGCTGGCTCAATAGCGACCTTCTCACCAAAAGATCGACCTTCTTAAAACCAAAAATATGACCATGCTGATGGCGGCGGAGGAGGAGGAGGAAAATGAGAATAGAGTAAGGGACGCATATGTAACCAGTCCTCCTCCATAGCGCGATAGGCGCGCAGCAAGTATGCTATCTGCTGCTCAGGAGTCCAAAAACAAGCGGCAGAATCAGGGGACAGTGGACGTGGAGGGTGCGATGCTGCAAACGGTGCCTGACAATGACAAGATGGACGTGGTGCACTCTCGAAAACCTGAATACGACGCGTCGATGCGTCCTGATGTATCATCAAAGGAATGAGGGTGTCCTCCGTAGAGTGCCCAACATGGTATGGGTGATATGGATCAGATAGTAGCCTTCGAAAAGTCTTCACAATCTCGGCTCATCATTAGTGTCTTTGCCCAAATGTGATGCACTCCGCATAGCCCAGAAGCCAACTATACTGGTGACTAAGGTGGACGAGGAAAGAAAGGTAAACTGTTATCCTGCGTGAAATCCTCCTCGCGTTTGTATATACGTTGAAGCAATTAGCTGATCTGCCGCTTGGCCGTAAAGAAACGAGCATCAAATCCTGGGAACGGTGTAATAGTAATGGTCAAGAGCGCAAAAGGAACCTTGATGTATGTGGCGAATCAAAGTATGCTGGTAATAGACAGGGTGGAGGATGTGGTGTCTTACATAAGCTTTTCAGACAATATGCTGTCTTGTGATGTAGACACTTAAATCATGTTTTCAGTTATGTAATGTTTTGCATTTGAAGTTGCCAATTGTGGTGTCAGCTCAAGCTCCAACATTCTGCGACTCATATCCTCATACTGTAGTTGGTGTTACAGGAGCAACTCATCTCGTGTGTGGCCTCCATAATGTAAGGGATGGTAAGGGTCCAAAGTTAGCAAAGAGTATTATAGGAACCATCAAATCGGCTCGTCCAGCGATGTAGAGGTGAAAGTAGTAGATGGTGCGGCCTGTGAGGTCGTAGAAAATGTTGCTGTAGCAAAAAGGATCGCTACGTGGGTACCGACCTGGAGTACCTTTCCAGGGTGCAGGTATGTCTTGAAAGAATGCGATAGGCATGTTGTTGCAATGGGCGTCGGTCTTCATAGGTGCGACATCAGCGGTGCAGGTGTGGTAGAAGTGTCTCACGAAAAGGAGATTCAATAGGTGCAGGTACTGGGTCGGATATAAGGGATGCATAGTCTGGTAAGTCATAAGGAACACGGTCATGATCAAGTAGGGGTTCAAGTTCAGCAGGTGCTATGTCAAGCGGACACAAAAGGTGCAGAAGCTAGCTTAGGAGCAGGCTCTGGGGCGTCTAACGGTGTGGTGCTTCGAACAGGTGTTAGTGCAGCCGTCAAAGCGGCGTCGTTGTCTGCGTTAGTAGTAGAAAGATGTAATCCGGTTGTCTGTAAGGATGCAAATGTCACAGACTAAAAGGAGTCTGAATGCATGCTAGAATCAGAGGATGGTTTGTTAACAGGGGTCCTAAGAAGTGAAGTTAGTAACAGTGTTCTCGTCTAATTTTCTGTCGTCATGGGCGTCGGCAGGAGGACCATCGATAAGCATGACAACGTAGTCATATATTGTTTTTCGAGTAGCCAGCCTTCAGTAGGAATGTCCGCAGGAGGCGCATCATCGTGGATCAGAGCCATGGTGTGTCCATCATTGGGATGACCAGTGATGGAGTGGTCATAGATTGAAACAAGAGTGACAGAAAGATTCTTGTCAGAGGAGCAGTCTTGCAAAGGGTAAAGTATCACCAAAATCTGGTAGTGCGGACTATTGGAAGTCGTCCTCGTCCTTAGTCAGCATATCTGGTTCACTCTCATGGTCTGACGTAATGTTTCTAGCGCAGATGCAGTCTCATTATTCGTGACAGCGGCCGTAGGGTCATCAATGTCTGATAACTCGCCTTCTAAATATTGTGACGTGTGTGCCGGTTCATAATAGTCATAGCATGTTTACTCATAGTAATTATTATCAATTAGTGTATGCATATATTCATATGCACGTATATAAAAAATCAGCAATTATGCGTGTAAGTAATAACAATGTAAGCATGTATTCATCCTAGTCTTCCCCAAACTATCCTACCTGGTCTCTCAGGCTAACTCCCTCAGTCTCCCCGACTGAACTCCCTCAGTCTCCCCGACTGAACTCCCTCAGTCTCCCCGACTGAATTATAATCATAAATTCGGAAATGTGTATTTGTGCCTCTTTGTTTGTAAAAATGTTTGTTCCCTGGATCTGGACGTTTTGTGTGTATACAATGAAAACATGTTGTGAAAACATTTTCGTCAGATCCCTAGTGATCGTAGTCTAGACTCAAGAAAGAATCCTAGTTCGCTACGACCAAAGCTCTGATACCAAGCTGTCACACCCTGACTTTTGCGGAAGCGTGATTATTGGTGTGACTTCTTAATACCATTGCATACGATCATAACAACACTATATGATAAAATCAGTAGATATACATCCATTAATTTGAGTTTAAAAGTAATACAACATAATTGTTTGAAAAGACGTTACCAAATTTAAGTTACAAATCATAACATATTTTGAGGAGTTCAAAAGACTCAACAAAATATTTTACAACAAACCCGAGTTACGTATCTCGTCCAGGATTAAGATACGTCTCCTAAGCCCTAATGACTTGGACGACATCTTTATTATCAACGCAACTTAAAAACTCCAATGCTCGCCAGATCCGTTTACTAATTTCCTGAAATACATGTAGTTTGAAAAATCAACATAAAGTTGAGCGAGTTCATGTGAAAGTGAGTATGTATAAACCTTCGTAATATGTTTGTATGTATGAAAATCCCTGGTATGTAGCAATTAAGGAAAAAGAGATCACCATTGGGTTGCAAAGCCAAGGATATGTGTGAAGTGATGCAGGAAGACTCAAACCTAGCGGATTTGTGCGTCGGGCACTTAGTCACCACCTGGTTCACTCAGCGGACTCAGGAGTGGGGCTCGCTACACCCAAATAGATCTATCACTAATGTCCGTCGGTCCTACAACGAGGATTAATGGCCTCAAGTTTCCGCCTACCCACTCACATGATCTAAGTAGTATACCCTCCTTAAGCTAACCATAGTATGTATAAAAGTGTCTGTAAATATTGTAACATGTATTCCACCCCCGAAGTATAAAAACTGACAACAGTTAAGAGAAAAATGGGGATATGAACTCACTGAAGTGCGTATCCAGAAACATCAATATCCAACTTTATCTGCTGCGTGACGACCTACACGTACTAATTCCTATTAGACGGATGGCCGTGCCTTGGTTTAGGGTTTAACGTTTTGTTGGAGAAATAGTTAGGTAACTATTCCGTAATCACACTTCTTATTTATTTTATAAGTGTATTCCTTCCCAAGGATGGGGGTTTTTAATACATCTATACGTTATATTTCCGAAAATATATTTTTAAGTCTCACTTGAAAATATATTTTAATTACTTGTCTAAAATATTTCAATTCCCAAAAATATACATATTTTCCCAAAAGTATTATATTTTACTTCATACAATTTCCAAAATAATACTTTATCAAAATACACATTTAAGAGTATTTTCCGAAAATACATAAGTTACATTTTAAAGTTCGCGTTGTAATAATGACACCGGTGTAACTTAAATATCTATTTGTGATAGCGTTGGTATTATTTTGGAGTCGTGATTTCATAATATACTCCCGTCATATTATTTTTGCCTTAAAAATAATATATGCAGTTCACAAAATAATCACATAATCACACAAGCGTTTTATTATGAAATATATATTCAAAATATATATTTAACAAGTTTTATTTACGAACAATCCACCTCCGACACTTGATAATTTTTTTAATAAAATCATGGCGAAGTTTATTTTGAAAACAAGGTTAAAAATATATTTTGTAAACATTTGTTACAAAATATTCCTAAGTGTTTTATTTCTGGAAAAATTTCGCCAGTGTTTCCTCTGTAACTGGAGGTGTCCACGCTTACAATCGTATCATTTTCTTTTAAAAATTTAACCAAACAATTTACCAATCATCAACATATAATCTTTTTACATCAAACTAGACAAAATATGAATAAATCATAAACTCATGAACTTGAAGGTTTTGTAAAAATATGTAGTAACTTACCAACGCGTTTAGTAAATTTTGTTAACCTTAAAAACATGATTGGTTTCTTGTAAACTTTATTTTTAAAGAGTTTGAAGTTTAACAACTTATAGTCAAGGTTTACAAAAATATTTCTTTACGAAATTTCATTGTTACACAAGTGCTTACACACTTGTTTAGTTGCTATAAATGCTTCTTGTTTATAAAATATATGGGGTTTAACAAAACTAGCATTTCCGCTTGGTTCTTCTGAAAAACCGATTGTAGCTCTTTAGACCTACTAGTTTAGAACTCTATTTTACAAGAAAAATCACTTTTACACAAGTTCATGTTCATGTGTGGAAGGGTTCATCATCTTACAACTTTTACCCTTAACATATCAGTAGTTCATGTTCCATGAACATGATCTAGCGTGGTTAGATGACGATCCGTTCCACTACTAGCAACTAACAACATAAAATAATCACAACTAGTCAAGATTTACAAGATTTACACCATTAGTTTCTCTTTAACCAACTAGTCCATCTTTCTTTCAAGACTTTTAGTTTTGATCTTGTGTGTTCTTGAGTTTTAACCGTTAAATCTCTTATTAACCACTTTAAACAAGAACAAGAGAGTGTTTAGAAGCACTTACTACTAGCGCGCGGCTAGGGAAGAATCAAAGCGTAAATAAGGTGGATAAAAGCAATGTAGAGAGGTTCTTGAGATTCCGAAAGCATCGGGCCTCCTCGTATGGTCTCTAGCACCTTGGGATGTATGTGGATTGAGTGAATAATGGTGGATGATGGTGGTAGTGTGGCAAGGGGGTGGCGGCCGTGAGCTTCAAAGAGAGGGAGAGAGAGCAAATTTTTGGTGAAGTGATTATGTGAAAGTAATGGTTAACTCTTGAACATTCTTATAGACCATTCAACACTATTAACCATTATATAATGTGCTATCTTGATACTAGACAACATGAAATAAAATAATCAAAAATTGGTGGGGTGTGTCCCACATGGGGAACCGATCGGATGAGGAGGGGGGGTATGGGTTGGTTTGTAATGGTATAGTTAAGTGTCTAGTTTGTTTAGTTTGGAATTTAAATTGGTTATTAGTGTGTTATGTAATATAACAGGTGTTAGGGTGTTCTGGGACCCTAACTAGCTCAGAAAAGTGTAAACAATGTCATTGACAATATTTTTATGTTCCGGGTAAAGTCCGGTTGTTCGGTTGGATATTAATCCGTTGAGGTGTCTAGTAAAGCTTTATAGTGCCCTTTGATTGTGTTTTAGGGACACAATAAATTCCCGACACTTTGGAAAGTGTCTAGTATTATTTTCCCATGTTTTTGCACTTTACTAGTTAAGTTAAATGCTGAATTTTTGCATAAAGTGCAGAATTTTTTTGTAATTAACGCATGTTTTAGGCACATCCGGTCACTATAAATATCACCTAGTAACGCAGTTTTATAATCCTCACCTCCCTACACTCCGTACTAGTGTAGTAATCTATTCCCGTCTCGTACTGGCCTCAGAGACAATATCTGTCTAGTGCTGGCAGTGTCAGCATGTTTATTGGGTTATCCGTATAGTGTGCTAACTGTGCTTTTGTGCATCAAGGTTGTCACTGATGTTTGTGTGTAAATAATAGAGTGACAGTATAAAATGTGATGCATGAGTATGTATGTTTCAGAAAGCAAGAAGCAGTTTAACCACAGTTGTAAGCAAGCACAGTAATTAAGCATTAATTAGATATTAATTAATTTGTCCGGATACCTGGTTTTGTGAGGGTTGTCACAGTCCAGGTGCATGACGGGCTAGTAATACCCAGCGTTCATGATTTTGGCCACTACCATGCGCGGTCCTGCGTATATGTCACATATGCTGTCGTGCATTTCTCTAATGAGGTACGTGGCATCTTGAGGGTCGACACATTGTAGGAGTGGCCCCAGGTATGATTTGCGGTATAAAATACCATCCCCCATATGATAGTGACACGCCTTGTATTGTAGTTTGCGTGCCTCTGCTTTGCACTCGGGAGTAACACCTGATTGTAGGTATGCGATGATTGGTGTCATCCAGGATGTTGCACCGTATTGGATGACGTTAACTTGGCGCAGGGGTACTGAGGGGTTTTATAGAATCTCAATACGTATTTCCTTTGCCAGTTGCTGGAAGCTGGTGGATGCGAGTTTTGAAAGTGCATCCGCGGGTTTGTTTTCACTCCTATTGATATGGCGAATGTTGAAGGAGGTGAATCGTGATATTAGTTGTGTGGCTTGTTCGAGGTAGAGGATCATGATATCTCCTTTCGCGGCATAGTTGCCGCGGATCTGCTCCACAACTAATAATGAGTCGACGTGTGCTTCCAAGTGTTGGACGGCGAGCTTGACTGCCAAGCGCAGCCCTGCTAGTAAAGCCTCGTATTCTGCCTCGTTATTTGTACTCTTGAAATCGAGGCGGATGGCGTAAGTAAGCTCTTGACCATCAGGGCTTACGAGTCGAAGACCTGCACCTGCACCGTCTTCGTTGGACACACCATCATTGTATAGTGCCCAGATGTCTGATGGGGACGGTGGAGGTGTAGGGGTTTGTTCGTCTTCGCATTCTTGAATGCGATTCGTCGGTACTTCCACGGCGAAGTCAGCTAGAATCTGGCCTTTGATTGTTGGGCGTGGTTTGTAAATCAATGTGTGCGCGCCCAGTTCGATGGCCCATTTTGCTAATCTTCCAGAGATTTCGGGCTTGGAGAGGATTTGCCCGATCCTGTAGTTGGTTAACACGGTGATGACGTGATCTGCAAAGTAACGGCGTAGCCGTCTGGATGCATGCACTAGTGCGAGTACCAGCTTTTCCATGATGGAGTATCTCGTCTCTGGATCGTTGAGCATTTTGCTGACGTAATAGATCGGTGTTTGAACTCCTTCTCTTTCCACTATGAGTACCGCACCTACTGCGTTGTCTGCGGCAGATAGGTATAGGATGAGTGGTTCTTTCTTGTGTGGTGTAGTGAGAGTTGGGAGTTGGATCAAACACTCTTTCATCTCTCGGAAGGCGTTTTCTGCCTATGCGGTCCATTGGAACTATTCCTTTTTTAAGCAGTTCCGCGGAGTACTGATAAAGGGGTAAGATTTAGCCACGTGGTTGGCTAAGAATCTGTTTAACGCGGCTAGCCTGCCGGCCAGTCGTTGCATTTCCTTCATCGTAGAAGGCGATGGCATGCGCTCGATCGCCTGAACTTTTTCCGGGCTGACCTTGAATCCATCTTTTGTACCGATGAATCCAAGGAACTTGCCTTCTTCCATTCCAAACGAGCCTTTCCCTGGATTGAGCTTCATGTTGACACTTCGCAGAGTTTGGAAAGTTCCTTCGAAATCTGTGAGCATGGTATCCTCCTCCATGCTCATGAAGACCAAGTCGTCCATGTAGATTTCGACACTCTTGCTGATTTGATTGCCAAAAGTGTCGTTCATTAATTTTTGATAGGTTGCGCCTGCGTTGCGCAACCCGAACGGCATTTTTGTATAACAGTAATTCCCCGTCGGGGTGCGGAATGCCGTTTTGTCTTCGTCCTCGATTGGCATCTATACATGGTGGTAGCCTTTATAGCAATCGAGGAAACACTTCCATCGGAATGGGGCGAGGTTATCAACTTTCTCGTCGATCTCTGGAACTGCGTAACAATCTTTGGGGCAGGCTTTGTTGAGGTCCTTGTAGTCGACGCACATGCGCCAGCCCCCGGTCGCTTTTTCTACCATGACTGGGTTGGACAACCAAGTCTGGTATTTGACCTCCCGCAGGATGCCTGTGGAGAGCAATTCTTTGACCTGCTCGTTCATTGCCTCGTTCTTTACGGATCCAATGTGGCATTGGCCTTGGATCACCGGCTTGATACCTGGTAGGGTATTCAAGAAATGTTGCGCGACTTCGCGTGGCATACCTCTCATGTCTGCGGGTGTCCATGCGAAGATGTCTTGATTCCTAAAGAGAACCTGCTTCAGGCGCGCTCTTGTGCTGTTAGACAAGGCGTGACCCAATGCCACCGTTTGTCCGGGGTACCTTGCGTTGAGTACCCATTTTTCTGGTTCGATGGTGGTGGTAAGCCTTGCCGCTTTGGCCGGACGCAGTTCGTCTGTGGACATAACCTCTCTGCGGGGCATAAATGATCGCGACCCCCGTCTCGGTTGGGAAACCAATAGCAGAGTGGGGGACGGACGTGATCATGTTAAAATCGGCCTGGGATTCTCGCCCGAGAAGTACGTCGTATCGGGAGGTGTGGGGTAAAACCATGAAGTTTACTTTCTCGGTCCGCGTGTGCTTACGGTTAGTAAGCCACACGGGGAATGTGATTTGGCCTAGAGGGAAAACTGTTTCCCCTGCGAATCCGGCCAACAGGTAGTCTACCGGCTGCAATCGATCTTTATCTTCCTGATCGAATTGGTTGAAACATTGCTCATAGATGATGTTAGAGGTACTGCCCGGGTCTATAAACAGACGCTCAGTGCAGTAATGAGCTAGGTAGCCGGTGATAACGACGACGCGTCTGTCGCGTGGTCCGCCTTGAACTTTGGGGAAAACGACCTGTTCGTCTTTCTAGTCGTTATCCCCTCTTCTTGCCACCTTGCGCGGTCTTCCACGGCCCCCATTAATCATGTGGGTTGAGGCCACATACATGGTCTTTTTGCCCGTGGAAGTGCCATCGTCGTTGGGGGTGATGCGCTTGGTTTGTTTCTGCGCGGCTGTCAACTGATGTTGCGGCTTCCCCTCTTTCAGGGCTCGCTCAATCTCTAATCGGAGACTGATGCAGTTGTTGGTTGAGTGGCCCGAGTCCTTATGATACCACAGTAAAGAGTGAGATCTTGGTTCTTTTTGGACATCATCGGTTGGGCTGGTCGCAAGAATTGTGCGTCCGTCTGGAAGAATTCTCTTGGTGACTTGTTGATCTCGGTCCAATTGTGGTCTCGAGATTCTTTCTTCGATGCCCTTTGTTCGCGTTGGGCATTGATCGTTGCCCTTGCGTTGGGCTGGTAACCGCGCGGGACATAAGGTTTGGAATCGTTGCCACGATTCCATGTGTCCCGGTTGCGCTTATTGTTGCGCTTGGCGTCTTGGCTGGAGGCTTGACCTTCCGCGTGGGGCTGCGTTTTGCCAGTGTGTGGTTTAAGAGACCGCTGAGTTTGGGCGCTACGTCTTGACCGCTGCCATGATGTCGTCCCATTTTTCTGGCAAGCCCTCCTTGCCTGAGATGGTCATCACCATTTCATCGTCCTTGACGGCTCTGATGAAATGGTTGCGGGCCATTTGATCTGCGATCCCGCTGATCTTGAGGCATTCTTTATTGTAACGGATAACGAAATATTCTAGGCTTTCGTTTTCCGCACGCCAGATGTTCACGATGTCCATTGAATCTCGTTTGTGACGTCGTTGGTGGCTGAAGTGTGCAAGAAATTTTGCTTGCAGCGGTTCAAATGAAGCCAACGATCCAACTGGCAAAGAATCGAACCAGGCCCTCGCTAATCCGGTGAGGGTCTGGGGGAAACAATGGCACCATGTGGCCTCATCCCAATTGTCCATACACCCGGCGCCAGTAAAAATATTCATATGGTCGTCTGGATCGGACGAACCATTGTATTTCCCAATCGTGGGTGGTAGTTTGTTTGTAGTGAGTTTGGCGTAGGCAATCTTCTGTGAGAATTTGGAGTTTTCGGCCACGGATCTAGGCCTGTAGGGTTGGGCTTGGTTGCGCTTTGCAGCGCGGACGTATGTAGTGCGGGGTTGAGTGGGAGGAATGTAGTTGTATCCTCCTGGTCGGCTGTTAGCCGAATGGGAGTCCCCGCAGTATGTACGATCGTCTGGGTCAGTGCGATCATACCCCTCGTTGTGGGGTTGCGGTTCGAGACGGCTATGAATGCCGGAGCCGCGGTGGGCCGTTGATTGCCGACGAATGTCGCCGTGTGGGCCCAAACAGCTTTGTATTGGGCCCTTATGGCGAGACCCATATGTGGAGTCGTCCTCATCGATCGTGCGGACGCTACAGTAGGAGGATCCGCGCTCCTCTACCCTATCCCGGGAGGCCGGGTTGGCAGGTGCCCTGCTCTCGTATTGCAAGATACGGGCCGCAGGAGTGTATGGTGCGGGTGTGGGTCCTCCGGGTATTTGTGCCTCTGCGCTCGCCTTGTTGTAGGCTGCTGCAAGGGCAGTCTGTTGTTGGTAAAACCAGGTATGGAGATCCATTCCTGGCGGTATCACAGAACCGTACTGTGAAAAATCTGGCATGAACACTGGGAGTGTGCCCCCCTGTGCGGATGTGCCTATGTGGTTGATTGGTTGTGCTGGGGTGGTGTTCCCCGTAGGTACCAAGTTTGTGGGGTTGAGGTTGTCCCCAGTGGGATTGTTTTGACGATCAGACATGATCTTCAAGAAAGAAAGAGATGTGAAAAAAGTGCTAAGAGTAGCGGTGGGCGCCAATGATGAAACAGTGGTTAACCAAGAAAGGTTAATTCACTGGTCTCGTCAAGTAGGGTTAATCCCTTCTTTCCGAGGATCGGTGGCTGGATCGTCCGCTGACCTGTATCCTGCACAAGGGAAACACACCGTGACTCGTAACAAGGAGGAAGGGGTGGGGGTGCTCCTTGTTACCACTCTCCGACGTGAGAGTCAGTATTTGCTTGAGAGCAAAGTGTGTGATAGTAGTAGGAGTGAGAGAGTAGATAAGCGATACCTCAAACTTGGTCTGGGATGGGTATTTATAGCCGAGGAGTGGAGGAGGGTAATTGAGTGGCTAGACTGACAACGCGCAGCCCCTTTGCAGGTGTGTCAGGCTTGTCGGTTATGGAGGTGATGCCACGTCCAACTGCTGATGCCACGTCCACTGCGGTGTCAGTCTGTTGCTTACGTGTGGGCTGACAGGCAACTGTCATTGGTGCCGCTTGCTCCGTAGTGTCAGTCCCACTTGCCTTATGGGCAGGATGCGGTGCCGCGCCGCATCGCTGCTCGCGGTAACCGCTGTTGTTTCCGCGTCCTTGCTCTGGCCAAGACATGTGTGGGATGCGGTGCTAGGCCGCATCGCCACTTGTGGTGACTGTTGTCGTTGTCCCGATCCCTTGTCGTGACGAAAATGTTCGTAGGACTCGGTGCTAAGCCGCATCGCTATGTGTAACACCCATTTTCATACACAAGGTAAGTCTTCTCATCCCTTAACTGATTGGATTCGACCGTTGTGTTCGTGTGTGCCCGTACAGACACAGATAAGTTCTTGTCAGTGGGGGTTTTTGATAAGGGTAATGGTCACTCGCGACCATGTTGGTGCGAGATCTGGGACCATACCCCTTCAAGACGGTAGTATTAAAAGATCCACAGGCGGATCCAGGGCCGGTCCTACAATTTTGGGGGCCCAAAGCGAATTAAAAATTTGAGGTCATTTTTATTTTTTTAGGCTCGTAATTTCGGTTTGTATCTGACATGAAATATATCAGGAAGAAACTTATAAATCACTTAACCATTATATAAACTAGATGATTTCTCTAATCAATTAATGTTGGGATCGAATACATAAATCAAATTTAAGTTGGTCAAAAGAATTTAACCTAACAAATAACAATCTACATTATGTGTGAAAGGAATTAAAACATGCTACTTATTTTAAGTATACTATTGTCATTAGTTAGAAACGATTTTTTTAAATAAAATTTTACATGGACGTATCATGTTAAAAATTGCGTGGACAAAATATTTTAGCTTATTAAATTAAGAGAGATGATTAAAAAAAGATGCATTATAACCCTTTATTAAAAGAGTGAGTGAGGTGATTAATAATTTTGAAAATGGGTAGCGGGTGGGATTCGAACCCAGCCCTCTACAAAAACCAAATATAGTTCTTACCATCAAGCTACACTTGTATTAATGTTAGCAAATATCACCGTAAATATAATATTCTTTTTTTATAAATATAGATTTTTTTTAATTTCGGAGGCCCTATTTTTTCGGAGGCCCTAAGTCATGACCTAGCCCAATTACACTAATGGGCCGGCCCTGGCGGATCGAAAGTATCAAAATGGATACATAAACAGACTACTAGGCTTCAATGCAAGGAGTTGCAAATTCCTCTTAAACATTTACCGGGCAAATTCCAGCCTATTACGTAACTTTGCAACCTGCGCTTAGTCTTTTGAAGATACGTCAGTTTTCACTGGTAAATACAAATAACCGACGCATTTTAAAAATATTTCAAAATTGTTTAAAGTGCACTAGGCATATGTATTTTCATAAAAAAAACTTGGGAAAATAAATACGATATCTTGTATACAGATTTACATGCTTGTCAATACATATGTGGCCCGATACAAAACACCGATAACATGATTAACCGACACACCACTTTAACCCATAAAGGGTATCCTAATATGGGTAGAAAAATATTTTATAATAGCATTAACATCTATCGGGTGTATGCGTACAACCCGAGTGTAAGTCGTGGCCATTTGCAACTAAATGAGCCGAGGATATCCAGGATACGATCGCATTAACCTCTATCCTTTCTATATTATGGATTTCAATTGGCAAAACTTTATTCTTTTGCTATTAACCAATTATTAGTTCTACCCGTTTCATTCTTGAACATATAAAAATGTTTTCCTTTTTACCGAACTTTTATATCATCACATTCGTTAATGTGATCGCTACTTTTCTCATTAGTATTATATTGAGATTTATTCACTTGGATATTTACTCCCGCCCAAGTTTCCACATAAACTATTTCTATTATTGTTTTGTTATTCACCACCGTGAATAACACTTATTTTTACTTAATTGCTCTTGGGAACTTCATCCTGAATAGATGTCTTATTTAGGTTTTCCAAGTTTTATTCTACGGATGCGATAGTCATTCTCTACGTGTTTGTTACATAATGCTATTTGTGCGATTAAAATTAAAACGTGCACCTGGTAAATGCTTGCCCTAACGGGCTTTCCCTGCTATTAACCTTACTAGCGACTCTTATGTGATTCAGATCCTTGGCGAGTATGCTCTACTCGTCATACTTCGGACCGTTCCTCCGTCATATCCAAAATTTTTTCAACTCTCGTCATCTTCAGATGCGAGTGTCCTTCAATTAAAACATTCACAAAAGTTAGTAATTTCAACACTAATGAACGCCCGTATTATAATACAAGACTTCTCTACTATATGTGTCAACACACGTAATTTCATTGACTATATCGATCCTTCATCGATTTGATTGGTGTAACGTGTATTACACGATAACCCCATGTGTTGTTTACAACACTTTAACATGCTAAACCATTAATATACATATAACTTACCGGATTATGCGATCAAGTCTCGAACCGAACACACATTACTCTTTAACCATGAGCTCTGATTACCAACTTGTAACGCCCGTCTCAATTAATCAAGATTATAATAATAAAACACGCATTTTATGCTAAATTGTGACTTTACAAAAACTTTTCCAAGTTAACATTCTTACATGTCAATAATATTCAAATATAGTACCAAGTGTTTTACATAGTTCACTTAAAACAAAAACATATTAGATCAACGCGGAAGCTTTGTTCGATCGTGTGTTCGGTTCTTGTCCATGCTTGATCTTCATCCGGATGCTTACTAGGTTCACCTAAATTCAAAACCAACATAAAAGTTAGTTTTGATAGCTTAAAATGAGTTTAAACAAGTTCTACGCATCACACAAACATAACAAAAATATTTTTCCAGCTTTTATGTCTCTCGCGTGTCGCGAGAGACTCTGCTCAGCTTGTCGCGTGGCGCGACGTCTGTCATGTGTCGCGACCCAAACCTTGTGACCCGTTGCGTGGCACAGAAAAGACCAATTTCCAGCAGATTCGTTACTGAAACCTGCATTTTTTCACTGCTCTAATTTTTAACCAAATTCCAACTTCAAAATGCCATAACTTTTTATCTACTTATCCGTTTTACACGATTCTTTTTCCTACGCATTTGTAATTTAATTCTTCATCTTATGGAGTTAAAACCTGATATTCAACTACTTCAAAAATTCAAATTTCAAGCTCTCGGCATGAAATTCCTCTTTAACACTTTTGACCCGTTTCATGATTCATTAATCCACTTTCGTTTAAATCATTGTAAATTCTTGAGATATTCATTATCTCAAAACCATTAACTCGTGAGTTCAAAACTTTCATACATTATGCAACTAAAAGTTGAGTTATGCGCAAAACTTCATTTTGACCCGTTAAAGGGATTTACCATTAACTTTAAAATTCACTCTCTCCTTTCACCCATCATTTTACTACATTAAGGTATCTACCTATATTTCGTAATCTTAATGCAAATTCCTAAACAACCCATGTGGGTCATTTGCCCAATTTACCCATGAAGGGCTTTTTGGTCAATTTTAGTCCCTCATTTTACGACGAAAGACTTCCACTAATTACTTATTTATGCGTACCTGGCTCGGGTCAACTTATAGACCCGTTTTATACCTTACTTTTTATTAACCGCTACTTATGGTGACGCAACTATCCACTTCCTGTTCACTCCTGTGAACATATGACTTAACAACCAAACGTTAGTCGATATCTGTCAAATGGTGTTATTATCACCATTTGACCCGTTTGGCTTATACGACCAAACATTTATATTTATATCAAATAATGGTTTTTAATTACCCATTCACACACCCGACCCATTTCGGATTTTTACCACAAGATCTTTTTTCCATTAACCATGGTTTTGATCGTTTTTATTCGTTCCCACTCATATTGTTTCGTATCGGAACCCATATTCAGATAAAATCCGTTGTCATATTTATCACATATAAAATAAATACGTACACTTAAATTGGGTGTAAGATTTACTTACCTTGCGTCCGCGCAAACATTCTTCGCATCCATGATCAGTTCGACTCGTTCCTTTCCAAGCTCCCACCTAGCTTGTTTAGAGTCAAACTATATCATAACATCCATAAGATGGTTAGATTGGTCATTCTATACAATGGCCATCACCCTATGGACCCTTTTTTTTACACACGTATCAATTAAAGCATGCCATATGTTGAACAACTAATTTTATACCATAAATCTTTTCATTCCTTAACCGTTTGACCCGTTAGTGAAATTACTTATACAAACTAGATAGTAAGTGATTTTAAACACTTTAAGCATGTCACATAAAGTGGTATCTGTTCCCAACAATCAATACTTCATGCCTAAAGCAAGTATATACAATCCTATGCCTTTTTCTTGGTTAATAAGAACATTATTAATGTGCAACGATTTTCTATTTAGCTGCTATAATTGACCATTTTAACCCATTTAAAATCTGAATTAGATCAACATGTTCAAAGATGTATCGTAGAAATCTCAAATACCTTTCCAAGCATGTATGGTACGTCTTCTACCGATGTTTCTATGATTTTATATGATTTTTACAAAATCAGGACAACAGCTTATTTTTAGCCAAAACAGCAAGTTGTCTTTTCGAAATAGCCACTGAATTCGACGTTTTTGACCCATTTAACATCTGAACCAAGTCATCATCTTAACTAACGAAATGCAGATTACTCAGAGACCTTTCTAGGCATATAAAGTACACACCCATATGATTTTTCTGTGATTTATTGTGAATTTTCAAAATTCAGGTCTGCACCAATATATTTAAGCATTTCATCGAACACTTGGCAGGTTTCACATTGAAGATTAGTCTCCAACCTATCTCTTGAACACCTTACCCTAATTTTATCAACATATGTCACTAAGTTTTAGCATCAAAATCAAGCTTCTACGTCTAGCACTCATGAGCAATATCATTCTTGCATCATAACATCAATTTCTCACAATCTAGCATACAAATTATTGTGTTCATCACTTTGTTCTAAAAACCCACTTAACACCTATATGGGTGATTATAAATTTCATAGTTTACATCACCATCCCATCAAACTTTTAACTAGGGTTCGCTCCTAGACATGGTTTCAACACAACAACACTCATGCGTTCAACATTCAAGCATGAATTTCAATTATGAGTGTTTATCAAAAATTCAAGGTAACACAAAATGAGGAAATTGAACATACCTTGTGATCCCCTAAGCTTGGTGATCACGATTTTATTAAAAGCCCCAATTTCCCGGCTCGATTTCTCTTTGATTTAGTTGAATTTCATGTGTTTAGGGTTCTTGAAGAAGAACCCCTTCTTGTCTCTCCTGGATGTCGCGACCCACACACACACAAGTGTGTGTTGTGACTTTTGATAGTGTTTTAATTAAAACATTTCTCTAATTCCCCACTTTTAGTCCCTCAAGGTTTTAAGGTTTTATAAATGGGTTAATTACTACAAGTTCCTTCATTGTTTTACTAAACATTATTAACTAGGTTAATTATTCCTAGTTAACTTAGTGGATTCCGGAAGTTATAACCCGTTTTATTTTGAGTCCCGTTAACTCGGGCTTCTTATAAGCTTTGTTTTCTCAAAAGCTTTTTATTCTCTTTTGATTTAATATTAGGTCACAATTATTTAAATCCTAATACTTACCGGGTTAATAATTTTTTTATCACTAACGGTATTTCACCCGTTTATTATTATTAACGTGGTTTGATTACCAAACCCGTTTTTGGGTTGTTACATAATGCAACTTAGAATCAGTAGCTAAAGTTGCTAATTCGGGTCAGAATCGAAAGTTAAAGCAGAAGTCAAACTGCTTGACTTTCGGTTGCGAACCGACATATAAACTGGAAATGACGGGCTAAACATACTTAGACATGTTCTAATATTAGTTACCAACTGGGTTAGTGTCAAAAAGATGTGTTAAAACGTTTACAAGTTCATTTTATAATTTTTCTGAAAATCTGCGTTTTGACTTTTTATTAAACATAACTTTGACTCGTCATTTGACCAACTTAACGTCATTTCCAGGAGGTTCCCCTTTAAGAGATTAACATCTACCTTATTACGATCACTTAGCCACATTCGATTCGAACAATGGCTGGACCATAATGGTCTAAACCGAAAGTCAAATCAAAAGTCAATTTGCTTGACTTTTCGGCTAAATTCTAGCCTATAAAACGAAATGAGCAGAATAGGAACACTTACTTGTGATCCTAGAGAATGTTTATACTCAGATGGAGGTCCTTTATGATCAGGAGCAACTCCAATAAGCAGATAAAGGAAGAAATGAGAAGTTAGAAAGGAAATGGGTTGATCTTAGTTGCTATTTATACTAGTTGAAGAAGCACAAGATCAATACAAGTGTTAGGGTTTGTTCTCAAATCAAAGTAGGTATCCCCTGAGGTGGCAAGAGCTGCACAAGAGCTCAGGTTCGCGAGCAAGGTGACACAAGGCAGACTTCCTTGGCTCCCAAACAAAAAATCTGCCAGATCTAATCCTTACGGACCGTATGGGTCAAGGGCTTACGGTCCGTAAGGCTTTTAGGCGCCCATGATTTTTGTATCCCATACAGACCATAAGGTATAAAGCCTTGCAGTCCGTATCTGCTATTCTGAATTGATTTAATTCCTTGCTTACGGTCCATAAGCATATAAGCTTACGGTCTGTAAGGGGTCACTCAGAGGCCATAAAATGACATGTTGACATATATGGTCCCTCCACATCATTCTTCCATTATTTTTACAAAAATGGCCCCTCTCGCCAAACATCGTGGCATAAAATGAGAGTTAATTGGACACGTGTCTTTAATAATTCGACACAAATTTCCGAGGTGTTACATGCTAAGAAGATAATAACAACCCATATACAGATTCATACATCACAAAACCAAAACTCCAAATAAACAAAACAACTTTTAAAAACTATTACTACTGAAGCTTCTCCACTCCTTGTATGTAGTCACATGTCTTGCTTGTTTGTTTACGCACCAGAATGTTGTTTCTCTAATGTCCTTTACAACCTTAATCTCCATAGTATTCGCACCCTTAAATATTTTCTCATTCCTCTTATTCCAAATCCTCCAAGCCGTCATCTTTAGTATAGAATACACTACCTCCTTTTTCTTAGGCTGATGTACCGAGTTCCTCCCATGCTCCAGTATGTCTCTTAGAGAATTGAAGTGTGTGATGACTGGTATTTTGACCCATAACATCACCTGCAACCACACCGCCATAGCAAAGGAGCAATTAACAAGGAGGTGATCCACAGAATCCAATCCAACCCCACACGCTGAGCATGAATAATCTGCAATCAGGACTACCCTTTCTTAAAAGTTAATCTTAAAACTCGTATGAGTTGAAAGTTGAAGGGCCAAAGTGAAGATTGATATAATTGTTTTTTATTAAAGTTTGGTTTATTTTAGGTAATTATATTGTAATTGGTTTAGGAAAGGTTTAATTGTCTTAGAGAACAAGTTTAGTAGTATTATAAATAGGGGTCTAGGTTATTGTTTTTATTTGTCCTTTTTCCTTGTAAGTTTGTAAGTTCGTTTTATTGAATATGAAAGAGTTGCGGGTTTGTCCCCACAATATCTCGTGTTCGTGTTTGTTGATCGTGTTCGTGTTTGTTGATACGATTGTTTAAACTGTCCGGGCCAATAATTGGTATCAGAGCTTTGGCTCGTTTAACACACAATTGATTAACCGAAAGTTTGGTATTGCTACCCATTCGAGATCGGAAGTCCGTTAGCGCTTTGAATCAGATAGGTCGATCATCGTTTGTTTTCTTTTAATTTTGCCATCCATGATTAACTAGAAAGAAAAAAAGAATACTGTCCTCTTGAAGTTTATGTCAATCAAATAAAGAAAATAAAGGAATCGTTTATGGTGCTTGGAATTAATTCGCATTGTAAAACAAAGCAGGAGGAGTTATTTCTTTTTAAAAGTATCACGACAAATTCAAAAAGTGGTGGTTGTGATTTTTGAAACAACTAAGTTGTTGGTTTTTGGTGAAGATAAAATAAAAAGCGTTCATGATTTGATTTGAAGAGAGAAAAAAGGTTTCAAACAAGCAACAAGTCTAGCTCGATCAAGAAACCAGATCACGATCACAATCTGGTTCAGGTTCGTTTGAACGCAGAAAAGAAAAACAAAACGCAACAGTAAGTTCCCGTATAGAAAGATTGTTTTCGGGTAATCAAGAATTTGTTCTTAGTGAATAGAAAGAAAGTAAGAAAGAAAGAAAAGTTTGTAGTGTTTGGTTACTTATTAGAGATTGGTTTAGGGAACGAGAATCAATTCTAACTGAAAATAACAAACGAGAAAAGAAACGAAAGATAGAAAGACATGATGGTGATTGGGGGGCTACCAGTATTAACGAAATCGAACTACAAAGTATGGTCAACCAAGATGGAGAAATTTTTGAAAGACTGTGGATTTTGAGATGTTATTGAACCAACTGTGGACATAGTTGTAGATGAAAGAAAGATGTACACCGCATTGGGGTACATATGTCAAACCCTACCAGAAGACATCTTGGTACAAGTTGGCATACTCATAAATGCTAAGGAAGTATGGCGTGCTTTGAAGATTCGGCATCTTGGAATTGATCGTGTGCGAAAGGAAGAACAGGAAAAAAGAAGCTCAAGAAGCCGCTGAGAAAGAAAGATTGGATTTGGTTGTTCGAGAAGAACAAACACGTAAGAAAGAAGCTCAGGAAGCTATAGAGAAAGAAGAAGCTTTGCAAGCTATTTTGGAAAGTGAAGAAAAGGAAAGATTCAATAAAGAAAAGAAAAGACTTGCTTTGGAAGAAGAAGAGAAAATAATGAATCTTCATGTATGTTTACCTGACTCAAAAAACCATGAAGATGAAGAAACTGTTAAGATCGGTTTGCAGCAGCGAAGCAAGAAACCTGCTACTGATCATGATGATAAGAGAAAAGATCTAGTATCGTATGAAAGGAATGATGCAGTTAAGAAATCTACACATGTAGAACTGTATGTGAAAGTCAACAGTCGAGCATTTATTGAAGACAAATCGGAACCGAATGAAAAGTTCAGAAGAATAGTCAGAAAGAAAAGCCCAACAGGGGCTGGGTCTGATAGAGAAAGAAAGGCTAACCCCGTTGTGAGTTTTGGGTCCGAGTCGAATTGCCAAGAATCTTTGGCTAAGCAGAGAAAGAAAAGAAAAGTGAGGAAAAAGAAATTGTCAATTGAATAAGTGATGCAACAAATATGTGAAGATAGAAAAGGTCAAGAAAAGAAAGCGTTTAATTAAGTCGGATCTAAGATGAATGTGGAAGGTTTGAATGATGAGCGTGAAGAACCTGTTAAACAGGTTTATTACAAACAAATGAAAAGAAAGAATAAAGGCAGGCCAATGATAGAAATTGAAGAGTTGAGAGCGCTATTTGGGATTCAAGACCTTGGTGGTACAAAGTAAGAAAGTTTGGGCCGGGTTTTTGGATTAAGGGGGAATGTTGAAAGTTAATCCTAAAACTCGTATGAGTTGAAAGTTGAAGGGCCAAAGTGAAGATTGATATAATTATTTTTTATTAAAATTTGGTTTATTTTAGGTAATTATATTCTAATTGGTTTAGGAAAGGATCAATTATCTTGGAGAGCAAGTTTAGTCGTATTATAAATAGGGGTCTAGGTTATTGTTTTTATTTGTCCATTTTCCTTGTAAGTTCGTTTTATTGAATAAGAAAGAGTTACGGGTTTGTCCCCCCCCCCCCCAATATCTTGTGTTTGTTGATCGTGTTCGTGTTCGTGTTTGTTGATACGATTGTTTGAACTGTCTAGGCCAACACCCTTTTCATTAATTCCTCCGGCATAGGAAATTTTCCATTCAGAGCCCTCTAAACAAAGAAATTCACCTTCCGGACTGCTAAGCGTATCCAAACGAATTGATTTTGTTGTATATTGCTCTCACCTTCTGTTAGGTCCAGTCTAACCTGCTTAACCGAGAATTCTGTCATCACACAGTTTTTGACCCACAACCATTGGTCCTCTTTTTTATGAACCCTTTGCTGAACGAGTAATTGATGAAACTACTCCATTTGACTCTTCTCTCCCTCTGATATCAAGTAGTGTCCTCCACTCAAGATCCCATATCGGAACCTGAAAGTGAGTTTTGTAACAGTCTGTGACCCGTTCTTGTTTATTAATAATCAGATTATAAACCTGCTGGATAGCTTGTATCTCACCAAAGATCCCATCGATGTTTACTTTCTTCCCGTTAAAAATTGACTCATTTCTTGCTTTCCATATGGTCTAACAGGATGCCAAAATTACCGTTTGAATATATTTTCTTTTTATTTTGTCGATCGCCAAGTTTTTGTATATTTCCAGTAGTTCCTTCATAGAATAGGCATATATCGGTAGGATTTTGCACCAAAGACTTAACTTATGCCAGACAATAGATGCCACATAACATCCGGAAAAGAGATGGTTTGCATTCTCTTCATAATCACAACACAGTTTGCAGACCGGAGAGCTAGTTAATATACCTCTATTCTTTAATCCCTCCATTGTTGCTAGCCGATCTTGAATCCCCCTCCAACCGAAAATATTCACCTTTTTGGCACCCATTTCACCCATTCATATGGGCAATAGGGCACTGTAAAACGACATAATGTTGCCCTTGTAGAAATTGACCGTAAATATCCCATCCCCACTGACCATCCATTTCCACTTGTCTGGATGGTTTTCCAAATTTGTATTTTGTAGCAAGTTTGTTAACTGCTGCAGTTGATTTCTTTGCCCACTCGAAGCTGTCACACCCTGATTTCCCGGTGGGCCCGGACTTGGGGTTTATGCGTGAAAATTTGATATAGATATTCACATTAACACAACAGAAGTCTTAGGAGCATAAAATAATTATTACAAAGTACAAATGTCCGTAAGTTCAAAAATAATATACAGACGATAGTGTACTAAAAGATCCGTAGGCGGATCGAAATAACAAATTATTGCATAAGACTACTAGGTTTCTTGCTTAGAGTCGCAAATTCCAATAAGCAAATATCGGGCAGCTTCCAGCCTATTCCGTACTTTGCAAAGTTGCGCTTAGTCTTTTGAAAATACATCATTTTTCACTGGTAAATACAATTAAATGAAACATTTTGAAAATATTTCAAAATCATTTTATATACCATTTGGTATATATCAATTTTCATAAATAACTTGGGACAAACTATATCTCTTGTTACCGGTATTACATGCTTGTTAATACATATGGGGCCTGGAACTAAACTCCGAGACATGATTAACCGACACACCACTTTAATCCCCATATTGGGTAAGAAAATATTTTATCATAGCATGAGCATCTGTCAGGTGCATGCCTACACCCCGTGCTAAGGTCGTGGCCACTTGTAATTAAATGAGCCGAGGATATCTAGGATACGGTCGCATTAACCCCCAATGTTTAAGTTATCAAGTATAATGGATTAAAATGGGTTATTTGGATTTTGGAGACATAGGTCATTGATCCCATACCCGACCAAGCGGTAAATAATTTCACCGTAGCCCAAGCCCGTATAGGGAAAATAGGTTAAAACTATTTACCTGAGCTTAAATCTTTACAATCCAAAGATATTTATAAGCACAACCGTTTAAGTCAAAACAACTAACAAGGTTACAATATATTGGACGCCCTTAGTCTGGAATGAATGAAACTATAATCCGTTAGAATGTTAACGGCCTTATTCAAGTCATATGACTTGGACCGATTAACTATAAATAAAATCGGTACAATTCGCTAGATTAAGCGGAGATCGGATATAATGTAGTTTGCACCCTCACGAGTACTATGACCCGTATAATATGGGTAGAACAATAATATATTCTGATTAGAAATGATTTTGAAGGATTTTGACCTAATTCGGTTAACTAACATAAGCTAAGCTATATAAGACAATCGTACACGCATAGGTGGCATCGAGTGATCGGATGAGTCAATGTCAAGTCTATTATGCCAAAACATGTTTATTATGTTACCATATCAGTTCATAACTCAATTTATATGTCCACTATGATTCAAAACCATTTTATGCACAAAAGGGCATAATCAACATTTTTAAGGCATAATATAAGGACTTACATAAAACCCGACAAACGATATGATCAAATGGTATAACCTAAGAGGGTTATTCCACACTTTAATATGATCATAATACAACTTCAAATCAGTAGCTAACTTAGCTTGAACGGGTCAGAATCGAAAGTCAAAGCAGAAGTCAAAACTGTTTGACTTTCGGTTGTATAAAGAGCTATAAGCAGGAAATGATGGGTTGGACATGATCTAACATGTCCTAATATGTTATACCAACTGATATAGTGTCAAACATTGGTGTTTAGATACTTAGAAGTTCATTTAATATAGTTTTTGAAAATCTACGTTTTGACTTTTATTTTATTACAACTCTGACCCGTCATTTGACCAACTTAACTTGATCTTCAGGAGGTGCCCTCATAGGGGATTATCACCTACCTTATTACGATCATGTAGCAATGTTCGATTCGAACATTGGCTTGACTGTAATGGTCATAACCTAAAGTCAAAGCATAAGTCAATTTGCTTGACATTCGACAAATAACTTAGCCTAGAATGAAAAAGAACAGAATTAGAGAACTTAAAAGTGTTCAATGAAGACTAAGCTTCAGGTAGGAAGCCTCTTTATGATCAGAAGCAACTCCAAACAGATTAGAAAGAAATGTGAAGGTGCAAGTTTATGAGGCTCATGGAGGCCTCTATTTATAGTTGCACCAAGATCACAAGATGATGCCAAGTGTTGGCAATGATTTCTAAATGCTAAAAAATGTCTAATGAGGTGTTTGAAGCAGGGAGACGGTGGAAATTCACGGGAGAGGAGACACAAGCAGCAGGCTGCCATGGCAGTCTATACATTCTGCCAGGGCACCCCTTACGGACCGTAACGGTAATGGCTTACGGTCCGTAAGGACCTTAGCGCGCCCATGGTTTCAAATTCCTTACGGTCTGTAAGGAACAAGCCTTCTGGTCCGTAAGGGGCTATCAGAATAAAATATTATTAACTGCCTTACGGTCCATAAGGCATATGCCTTGCGGTCCGTAAGGGCCCTTCAAAAGCCAAATTTTAGCAATTTGTCATAAATGATCCCTCCACATCCAGTCTTCCATAATTTTACATATTTGGTCCCTCTAATCCAAATAATTTGGCATATTTGAGAGTTGATTGCACACGTGTTTCCATATGATTCGATATAAATTTCCGAGGTGTTACATCCTCACCCCCTTAAAAGAAATCTCGTCCTCGAGATTTTATTCAAATAGATAGGGGTATTTCTATTTCATATTCGCTTCAACCTCACATGTATATTTTGGGCCACGATTCCTATTTCACTTTCACGATGAGGATTAATTTCTTTTGGAGCTTTTTAGCCTTTCGATCCTCGATCAAAATCGATTTCTCAATAAACGTCAGGTTTTCATCAATCTGTACATCATGGTGCAACATTGCTAGCGACTCATTGACTAGGAATTTCTTTAAATTTGATATGCGGAATACATCATGGATTCCACTGAGTTCCTCTGGTAGCTTAAGTCTATAAGCCACGGAATCGACACATTCAGTTATTTCGAATGGTCCATTGTATCTCGGGCTCAACTTGCCCTTCGTTCCAAATCTCATAACACCTTTCCAAGGTGATACTTTCAATAAAACTTTGTCCCCAATTTGGAACATAAGAGGTTTTTTCCTTTTATCAGCATAGCTCTTCTGCCTATCACGAGCAACTTTGTGCCTATCACGGATCTGAATAATCTTATCCGTGGTCTCCAAGACTATCTCAGGTCCTGATAGTTGGCTTTCTCCAACTTCAGCCAACAAACGGGCGTTCTACACTTTCTCCCATACAAGGCTTCAAATGGAGCAACCTTGATAATTGTATGATAACTATTATTTTAGGAGAATTCAATTAGGGGTAGGTGATCATCTCAACTATCACCTAAATCAATAACACACGCTCTCAACGTGTCCTCTAATGTTTTAATTGTACGTTCACTTTGACCATCAGTCTGTGGATGGTAAGCCGTACTAAAATTTAATTTCGTGCCCAAAGATTGTTGGAAACTTTTCCAAAAATGAGACGTGTATCTAGTATCTCTATCAGATACTATGGATATTGGCACTCCATGTAAGGACATAATATTGTCCACATATAATTTGACCAATTTATCGGAACTAAAAGTTTCTTTAATTGGCAGAAAATGGACTGACTTTGTCAGTCTATCGACAATCATCCAAATCATGTCATTGCCACGTTTGGTCTTTGGTAACTTGGTATTCAAATCTATAGTTACCTTCTCTCATTTCCATGTGAGAATTTCAAGTTGTTGTAGCAGTCCTAACGGTTTCTGATGTTCGGCTTTAACTTGCGAACACGTCAGACATTTAGCTACATAAGTGGCTATGGATTTCTTCATACCCATCCACCAATAATTCCTTTTCAGATCCTGATACATTTTATCTCCTCCAGGATGTATCGAATATCTCGAATTATGAGATTCCTAGAGAATCAGATCTCTGAGTCCTCCGAAGATAGGAACCCATGTATGATTATTTAATCTCAGGATTCCATCATTCCCATGTGTTAACTGATCAGCAGTTCCACCTAATCCTTCATTAGAAGCATTTTCTTCTAATAAATCTTGCTTTTGAGTATCTAGTAGCTTTTCATTCAAGTTAGTCCGTAGCTCAATGCTTTAGCGTGGTTTAACCCTTTCCTAGCGACTTAAGGCGTCAGCAATGACATTTTCCTTACCAGGATGGTAACGAATCTCAGATTCGTATTCATTTAAAGTTTCCATCCAACGGTGATGTCGTATGTTAAGATCTTTCTGATTAAACAGATGCTGGAGGCTTTTATGATCGGTGTATATTACACACTTTGTACCATATAGGTAATGTCTCCATAACTTTAGTGTGAATATAATGACACCCAATTCCAGATCATGGGTGGTGTAATTCTTTTTGTGCACCTTAAGTTGTCGTGATTCCTAGGCAATCACTTTGCTCCTTTACATCAATACACACCCCAATCCTGTGTGCGAAGCATCACAGTAGACTACAAAGTCTTCAATCCCTTCAGGTAGGGTTAAGACAGAAGCATTGCTCAATTTCTTTAGAATTTCAAAGGATCCTTTCTGTTTAGGACCCCAATCAAATTTTACATTCTTGTGGGTCAACGTAGTCAAAGGAGTGGCAATTCAAGAGAAGTTCTCAATGAACCTTCTATAATAGCTAGCTAATCCTAAGAAACTATGGATTTCTGAAGGGGTTTTGGGTGTTTCCCAATTCATTATAGCTTCAATATTAGCGGGATCCACTTGGATACCATGCTCGCTAACGACATGTCCCAAAAACTGGACCTCTTTAAGCCAAAACTCGCACTTAGAGAATTTTGCGTAAAGCTTCTCTTGCTTTAGCAAATCAAGAATACATCTAAGATGTTTCTCGTGATCATTCTTATTACGAGAGTAGATAAGTATGCCGTCTATAAAGACAATGACAAACTTAACCAAGTACGGTTTGCAGACTTTATTCATGAGATCCATGAAAGGTTCTGGAGCATTTGTGAGCCCAAAAGGCATCACGAGAAATTCAGAGTTGTCTTATCTGGTTCTAAAAGCAGTCTTTGGAACATCTTCACTCCTTACTTTCAGTTGATGATAACCAGATCTCAAATCAATCTTTGAAAAGAAACTTGCTCCTTATAATTGATCGAACAGATCATCAATTCTTGGCAAAGGATAACGATTCTTGATCGTTATCTTGTTCAGCTCGTAGTGGTCAATGCACATCCGCATTGAACCGTCTTTATTTTTAACAAATAGAATAAGAGCTCCCTAGGGCGGGGAACTTGGCTGAATAAAGCCTTTCTCCAATAGCTCATCAAGTTGTGCCTTTAACTCCTTCATCTCAGTGGGTGACAAATGGTACGGAGCTATGGCTACGGGAGCCGATCCAGGCATGATGTCGATTCTAAACTCGACTTGCCTCTCCGAAGGCAGACCAGGTATATCTTTAGGGAATACATCAGGGTACTCCAAGATAATTGGAATTTCTTCGATCTTTAGCTTTGGTTCATCAATAGTCACCTGTGCCATGTAAATGACATATCCTCTTTTCAAGCACTTGGATGTCTTAAGCAAAGACGCTTTCTCTGGCAATCCATAATGTTGATCTCCATGAATAGTGAGTATCTCACCGGATGGGGATTTTATTTCGATAAGTTTCTTATCGCAGGTAATGCGGGCTTGGTTTTGAGATAACCAATCTATGCCTAAAACTATATCGAATCCCGCAAGGTTCATTGGCAAAAGATTAATAGGTATAGACTAGTTCTTAATGGATATAACGCATCTATCAAGAATCGTGGAAGCTATTTCTATGCTACCGTCGGCCATTTCAACTTCATATGTAATGTCTAAGGTTCTTAGGGGCATGTTTAGAAGCTTACTAAATTTATGGTCTACGAAGCTCTTATCAGCTCCAGAATCAAATAAGACTCTAGCAAATATATCATTTACGAGAAACGTACCTGTAATGACATTCACGTCTTTAACTACTTCTCTTACAGTTAATTGAAAAGCTCTTGCATTCGGCTTCTTTGCATCCCCAGGCTTAGGATTTCCCTCAGCAGCACGCTTAGGGCAGTTAGTCTTTATGTGGCCCTTCTCACCACATCCATAACAAACAACATTCTTCAAATCCCTACATTCATGGTACTTATGACCAGTCCTTTTGCAGATACCACACTGTTTTGGCTGCTGGTTTGTACGACACTGTCCCCAGTGTGGTCTTCCATAAGTTTTACACATAGGTCTATCATCAGACCTCTTTTGGTTCTTATTGAACCCAAATTTACCTTTCTTCGAATCCTGGAAGCGGTTATCCTCAAGCTTCCTTTTTCCATCGTTCTACTCGTGACTGTTCTCAATCTCACCTCATCTTGAGTAAGGCAGAGAGATAGATCTACAGCAAATCTAAAAGTAGTAGGTTTAGAGGCTTTAACCATGCCTTTAATCTCTGGTGCTAAACCACCAATAAAACACGCAATACGCTTGGATTCCAGAGTAATCAGATACGGAACCAATCTTAATAGAGAGTTGTAGTCGGACACATACTTCCGATAGTCCATGTTCTCCATGGTGAGAGTCATAAAATCGGACCATTTCATGTTGTACACGGACACTTTCCATGTCAATTGAATCATGGCCGTCCACCATGTTAGGGCATCGCCCTTAAATGATTGAGATACAAACTTTATAACATCTTTATCAGCACAGTCGCGGATATCCACAACAGTTTCCATTTCATCAAGCCACTTCAAGGCATCGATAGCTCCTTTTTCCCCCGTGAAGTCTCGAGGTTTGCAAGACACAAAATATTTATAGGTACACCGGTCTTTAACAGTTCGGGTTTCATTCTTGGCAACTCGCTTGGGTTTACTCCTCTCATTCGAGGAATAGTGTGAACCTTCAGATTTTTGAGTGGAAGATGGGGGGAATGATTGGGATTTCGAATAGGTTGAACCCGATCCTTTATAGTTTGCCATAAAATTGGCCATAGCTTTCCTGACCTTTGTAGCAATTAGGGACTGAAGGTTATTTCCTTCACCCTCGCGGGTGACGTGCTCTATGTTATCACACCCGCCATCGGCACCACCAGAATTTTGGTTCGCCATAAAATTTAAAAATTTGGACTACAGGCCAACAATAGATTATTGCTCAGTGCAATTTAAACATTTCATTGAATGTCAAAATAGAAAGCGTCATCGAATTTGATGACTTGATAAAGTTATTAGCCGTGGTCTCATTGGACCGTATAGGCTATAAGGTTTGGACATATGTCCTCCATCTTTTTCGGTCAGTGTGCACATTTTCACAACTGCCAGTAATATTAACATTACATTGAATGTTAAATGAGATTAATCACTGAATATTAGCCGTAGTCTCATTGGACCATAAAGGCTATAAGGTTTGGATATATATCCTCCACCTTTTTGTCCAGTGTGCACATTGTCACAACTGTCAGTAACATTACATTGAATGTTTCTTAATAAGAATAGTCTAATATTATTAGCTGCGGTCTCATAGGACCTTATGGCTATAACGCTTGGGCATATTTCCTCCACCTTTTTCGGCCAATATGCTTCCACAATGTCACACTGCCTAATTATAATTTAGCATTACATTGAATGTTAAATGAAAATGATCATTGAAGTTATGTCTCAATAATTTGACAACATTATGAGTCGCGATCTCATTGGATCATATGGCTATAAGGTTTGGACATATGTCTTCCGCCTTTTTGGCCAGTGTGCCATATGGTCACAACTGCCATTATCATTATTTGATAATAAAATAATCTCATTGACATTGAATGTTAAAATAGAATGATCATCGAATTTGATGATTTGATAATACTATCGTTAGCCGTGATCTCATTCGATCCTTATAGGCTATAAGGCTTGGACATATGTCTTCCACCTTGATGGCCAGAGTGTTACCTCATTGTCACACTGCCAGAAATATTAACATTACATTGAATGTTAATATAGGAATAATAATTGTCTTAATGGTTTGGCAATAATATATATTGTTATCAGTAGTCCTATTCGACCATAGGACTATAAGGTTTGGACATATGTCCTCCACCTCTTTGGTCAGTGTGATGCCTTATTGCCACACTGCCAGTTATCATTGCTAGTAATGTAGGATTTGCCATATGGCTAATCAAACCATTAAGAAGATCTTGTTGATTTTCATGCAGATCGATAAAGTTCAAATCAAAATCGAGACGAACGCTTGAAAATGCTGAAACGAATATAAAATAATTTGAAAATCTTCATAAAATCAAGGAAATTACAATACTAGACCATATAAGGACTTTTGAAAAAAAAATACAATGCTAGTCCACATAGGGAATTTTTGAAAAAAACACTACAATACTATGTCCAACATGGACTTTTGGAATTTTTAAAATTACAATAAAAGATAAAAAATTACAATCTTCATTCATATTTCTTTCCTTTGATGATTTTGGAATGTTTCTTGAATATCTTGCTCGTTCTCCGTTCATACTTTTCAGCCTGTCGCTAAATTTGTTCCGCTCGTTCCAAGGCTTGATTAATGGTCTCGAGTTGTTGCGGTGGTTGTAGTTGTGGAACAACAAGATACTGGTATCCATAAGTAGGATATCCAGTATTTGGATAAGCAGGAGGAAATGGTGACAAATAAAGAGCGTTATGTACAACCACCTGTAAATAGGGGTCGTATGACAGAGCCAAATAATTAAAATCCATAAGGGCTGCCATGTAAGAAGTATCATATCCAGTCATATCTGGATATGTAGGAATAGGGTTATCAAAACCCATAGGTAGTTGTTGAGGTGGCTCAACAATGGGTTCAGGGTTAGAGGGTCCACCCATTTGTGGGTCCTCTGTTATAGATTGATATGTTGGGTGCAGAGGTGGAAGCATTCCCGACCATTGCCTTGCACAAATCGACATACGTGCACCACTGCGAGGCTCCCTCGGTTGTGGTGGTGGTTGAGGTTGCTGCTCCGTTGGCTCCATTAGTTCATCCTCCTATGGAGGTGGCGATGTTTGTGGAGGTGGATAAGGTGGTGTGTTGACAAAAGTAAACTGGTTAAAATATTGATCCCATTCATTGGGACCCTGATAAGGTGAACCTGCATAAGATGCAGTATCACTTGACAGCTCAATAGGATGCAAGTTGGATCCAGAAGGCGGCATCTCATGATCAGAGTCGTCATCCTGTTGGTTTTGGCTAGGGGGTGGTGAGTTTATATACTGGTTCGGGTCAAAAGAATCATGGTGAGAATGGGAATGAGAATGATGTGAATGATGGGAATGTGAATGATGTGAGACTGAATGTTTCAGTGGCTACGACGAGTGTGACTTGTTTGAGTATTGAGGGTGATCCGAACTGTCACGACCCCCGACCCTACCCTGGGAGCGGGAGCCGCAAGCAGTCCAGTGGTACCGGTGGTTATTTTGAAAAGTATTGCAGCGGAAAATTTCATCAGGACCGTGAGTTAGGAAAATATCAGAGTTTAGAAACACCGGATTTTATTTATTAAACAGATGGGGATAAACCCATGTTTATGCAAAGGTAGCTTTAATATGGGATAAACCCGAATACGTAAAACAGTTTTTCTTAATTTAATTTAATTGATAAAATAAGCCACTTCTGTAATCCTTTTGGTGTCGTATCGCAACTCTTATTCCAATCTACTGTAATCACCTAAAACGCGTTTTAAAAAGATTTTGGTCAGCAGGAAATACTGGTGAGTTCATTCAGTTTTACGAAAGACACATTGTTATAATTCACAGTATTAAGAGCGATTACAATGTTTATGTATCAACCAATTACCCCAAATCGGTATTTTTCACTCGACCGGATCTGTGACTATGGTCATATCACCCATTGGCTAACCCGTTGTCCAATGGTGAAGAATATCAAGTAGTGTATACAAAACCCCACATACCGGCAATAATTGAAGATTACAAAGACTTAATCACTGTAATTACAACTTTGAAAACAAGGTTTTGAAAGCAATTTTGGTAAAAAGAGAATGACTCACCTTGTTAGCATATAGTCTTGATTAAACAAGCCTCCTGATTCTATGCCTTCTGATAACTAAGTATCTACTTTTAAATTTTGAATCTTCTGATGATTAAACATCTTGTTTGATAGTAAGTTATGGATCGGAGTTTTCTGATAGTTAAACATATAGTTTAACAGAGTGGAATACGTTTTAGTGTAAAACCATATCAAACCTAACGATGGTCACGAGATCAGGACCTTAACGAAATTCACAAAGTATAGTCTTATTTAGACAGCACTTTAGCATTAGTTAGTTGGTTCCCGGATCGATCGGAAAGAATATCGTATCGGTGATTATTGGTTAGAACACCAATGTATAGAGAGAAAAATAGAAGAAATGAGCAAAGAAAAATGAATCCCAAGCTTCCTATTTATAGGTAAGGGATAAGTCTTATCCCATATAGAACTTCCCTAGGTGTTATCTACCCAGATACATCTTCCTCAGTTGGACCTTCCCTAGATAAAACCTTCCTCAGATAATACCTTCCTTATATACTATTTTGCTTAGATAATATTTTCCTTACATAATACCTACCCCATATATACCTATTTAGATATTATCTACCTCATGTATATCTTGTTTGTTAAACTCTAGCTGTTTAGCTAATTAACTTAATTAGCTAATTAATTAATCTTACTTAGCTAATTAATTAATCTTACTTGGTTAATTAATTAATCTTACTTAGCTAATTAATCTTACTTAGCTAATTGGTTAATCTTACTTGGTTGATTATTTAATTAACTTAATCTTACTTAGCTGTTAAGTTTACTTATCTATTAAGGTTTCTTAACCGCTAAGTTTTTCTAAACAAGTAAGTTTACTTAACTGCTAAGTTTACTTAACTACTAGGTTTACTTAACTATTAAGTTTACTTAATCGCTAAGTATTCTAGTTCAGTAACCCCCTGGTTAGTAGTTCTAATTTCTAGATACAATGGAACTCGTATTAGTGTATTAACTCAATTCAACTTTAATGATAATCACGAGATCAAAACCCACAATGAATGACAAAGTATAGCTGTATACAGGCAGCACTTAAACATCTGTTGGATCGATTTCAATCGATCGGATAAAGTATCATACTAGTGATTAGAGTTATTACCCTAATAACGGGCAGATTTTCGGGATTTAGGGGTATTATTCCCGAGCTATTATTTTGCTATAATATAGGCTAAGAGACAGAAAAGAATTGAACGATTTGAAATGAAACCATCGGCTGCTATTTATAGGCTGAAATAGGGGCGAGTCGCGGCCCGCGAAGCATATCAGCTTCTCCTTCGTGGCCCGCGAGGGAGTCTGGGTCAGAGTGAAGGTTGTTGAGTCATGGCAAAAGGTTGACACGTGTAGAGCAACGTGGACCTCATGCTTATCCGGAAACTCTAGGTCTGTCGCGCCCCGCAAAGACCTCTTCTAAATCTGTCGCAGCCCGCGACTGATGAAAATTATTGTTTTTCTTGGATTTTTATGAAAAGTAAGGTTTTACGGGTTCGGGTTTTTACTTAGGAGTGTTTTAGGACATTTTGGTGCGAGTCGTTACACGAACTATGTGATTGTGATGGTATATGTCTTGACGATCGTCCCCGCATGGGACCTTTTCCTTTTCCTCTATATCTTGGCGGCATAGTTACCTGTTAAATAACAAAATCAATAACATAACCTAAATAGATATGAGTGGTCTTAGGTTAATGCCTAGACTCGAAAAAGTCTAAGGATTATGTTAAATGTGATATTTAAGTTTAGACACAAACGGATAATGTCTAATTTGCTCAAACGTTGGCTCTGATACCAACCTGTCACACCCTGATTTCTTGGTGGGGGACTTGGGGTTTATGCGTGATAACTTGATATAGATATTCACATTAACACAGTGGAAGTCTTGGGAGTATAAAATAATTATTACAAACTACAAATGTCCGAAAGTTCAAAAATAATATACAGATGAGAGTGTACTAAAAGATCCACAGGCGGATCAAAATAACAAATAATTACATAAGACTACTAGGTTTCTTGCTTGGAGTCGTAAATTGCATTAAGCAATAACCGAGCAGCTTCCAGTCTATTCCGTACTTTGCAAACCTGCACTTAGTCTTTTGAAAATATATCAGTTTTCACTGGTAAATACAATTAACCGATACATTTTGAAAATATTTCCAAATCATTTTATATACCATTTGGTATATATCAATTTTCATAAATAACTTGGGACAAACTATATCTCTTGTTACCAGTATTACATGCTTGTCAATACATAGGGGGCCCAGAACTAAACTCCGAGACAAGATTAACCGACACTCCACTTTAATCCCCATATTGGGTAAGAAAATATTTTATCATAGCATGAGCATCTTTTAGGTGTATGCCTACACCCCGTGCTAAGGTCGTGGCCACTTACAATTAAATGGGCCGAGGATATCCAAGACACGGTCGCATTAACCCCCAATGTTTAAGTTATCAAGCATAACGGATTACAACGGGTAATTTGGATTTTGGACACATAGGTCATTGATCCCATACCCGACCAAGAGGCAAATAATTTCACCGTATCCCAAGCCCGTATATGGAAAATAGGTTAAGAGTATTTACCTGACCTTAAATCTATACAATCCAAAGATATTTATAAGCACAACTATTTAAGTCAAAACAACTAACAAGGTTTCAATTTACTGGATGCCCTTAGTCTGGAATGAATGGAACTATAATCCGTTAGAACGTTAACGACCTTATTCAAGTCACAAGACTTAGACCGGTTAGTTATAAATAAAATCAGTACAATTCGCGAGATTAAGCGGAGACCAGATAGAATGTAGTTTGAACCCTCATGAGTACTATGACTCATATAATATGGGTCAAATAATAATATATTCTGATTAGATATGATTTTGAAGGATTTTGACCCAATTCGGTTAACTTACATAAGCTAAGCTATATAAGTCAATCGTACGTGCATAGGCGGCATCGAGTGATCGGATGAGTCAATGTCAAGTCTGTTATCCAAAACATGTTTATTATGTTACCATATCAGTTCATAACTCAATTTATATGTCCATTATGATTCAAAACCATTTTATGCACAAAAAGGGCATAATCAGCATTTTTAAGGCATAATATAAGTACTTGCATAAAATCCGACAAACGATTTGATCAAATGGTATAACCTAATAGGGTTATTCCTTACTTTAATATGATCATAATACAACTTCAAATCAGTAGCCAACTTAGCTTAAACTGTTCAGAATCGAAAGTCAAAGAAGAAGTCAAATTGTTTGACTTTCGGTTGCGAACCGAGCTATAATGTAACGCCCTAACACGTTTTAACCAAATTTTGACACAGCGGAAAATACATACTAAAAATTTCTTTATAAGTTATTCTTTCTTTCACTTAAATACATTAATCCCTTTTCCTAAATTAATTAAAAACTAACATACGTATATCGAATTAAGTGACCACATACACACCCAAGTACAACCCATGTCTTGACTCGATCTTCAACCGCTAACACATCTTGAACAACCATTCATAAACCTGTACAACCTGCAGTCACCACAGCCAATTACTTCATTAGCAACTAGTGACATAATATATAAACTTTAAAACGTGCATAATCAAACATCAACATCTCTTATTCTCGTTCATATAAGTCCATTCGTCCATCCATTCGGAGACTCTCGTACGACTTCCATACTTAACCTTCACTCTCCATTATTTGTATACCTACACTTTCATTTCATTCTTAACAGAAAACAATTAGCATCATTATACTTTCCTATTCACTTTCGACTTCTTTTTCCGTAAACTTACCTATTTACTTCCATTGTTTAATACTTTCACATGTATCACAATAATGATCATAGTACAATATATTTTACATCTAAAGTGTAAGTCCGGGATTTACTTACCTTACTCGTCCGTATTTGTATTCGCTTACTTGAGTCTTCTTGTCCCGTTAGCCTTCCTCGCTCCCATCCCTCTTGACATGATTCCTATACTTTCATGTCATTACATTAACATCCTTATTAGCATACATGATTATTCATATGAACGATCATATCAAGTTCATATCTCACATATGTATTCCATTAGCCGATTCAAACAAGCATATAGCATACTCAACATCATCATAACACAACCTTCACATATTATTGTCATTTAGACATTTCATCAAACACGTGGCGTGCGTACTACTTCCTAGGCACCATGTACAACTAGTTTATGCATAATCTTCCTAGTTCATTCATATTTCATCAAATCTTCTTACTAATCAACAAGTATCATTAGCACATAAACATCAAGCATAGCATCATCATATTTCTCCTAATTCATCTAACAAGAATTCATCATACCCACATAATACATCAATCTTTCCACAAGACTTGGACATAGATGGTGATTCTAGTCATCATCTTCACCATAACTAACGGGTTTCACCTCTAATCATCAAATTAGCACTAACCATACGTAACCGATGTTCTATACGAGGGTTCTAACCCTTATACATGATTAATTTCATATTAACTCACGGATTAGAACATAACCCACTTCACCCATGATCACCAATCTTAAATTTAAGACATACCTTATGATCCCCTCGTGATAGTGATCATTTATCCATGCTCGGTTATGATTTTAGACTTCATTCCACCCTTCAATTTGAAGATTTATCAAGAACTAGGGTTTGAACCCTTGTTCTTCTTCTTCCTGATCGTCTCACACACACACGAAGTGTGTGTGTGTGGGTTTTCCTTTATTTAATAAATCATGTTTCCTTTTTAACGGTTTTGGTCCCTCAACTTCGTTTCAATTAATAAAGAGACTAACACTCATTATCTTGTTACTTATATATACATGTCAGCACTCGGTAAATTATTCCTAGTCAACTTTTATTTACGGGTCACTTTTACCCCAAACGGTAATTTACCCGTTCCTTTATATTAACCGGGTTTAAATTATCAAACCCCATTTTTGGGGTGTTACATATAAGCAGAAAATGACGGGTTAGACATGATTTAACATGTCCTAATATGTTATACCAACTGATATAATGTCAAAAATAGGTGTTTAGTTACTTAGAAGTTCATTTAACATAATTTCCAAAAATCTGCGTTTTGACTTTTATTTTATTACAACTTTGACCCGTCATCTAACCAATTTAACGTGATCTTCAGGAGGTGCCCTCATAGGGGATTATCACCTACCTTATTACGATCACGTAGACATGTTCGATTCGAACATTGGCTTGACCGTAATGTTCATAACCAAAAGTCAAAGGAAGAGTCAATTTGCTTGACTTTCGGCTAATAACTTAGCCCAGAATGAAAAAGAACTGAATTAGAACACTTGCAAGTGTTTAATGAAGACTAAGCTTCAGGTAGGAGGCCTCTTTATGATCAGAAGCAACTCCAAATAGAAGAGAGAAAGAAATGTGCAGGTGCAAGTTTATAAGGCTCATGGAGGCCTCTATATATAGTTGCACCAAGATCACAAGATTATGCCAAGTGTTGGCAATGATTTCCAGACTGTAACATCCGTAAAAAACGGACCTCCGAAAATCCGACTCGGATTTTTCTTTATAAAACCAAACTCTTTTTTTTTTTTTTTTAATTTTGAAGCGGAGTAGAACTGTATTGCGTAAATTCGCAAAATATATTAGTAATAATATAAAAAGGTGTTATTCATTTTATTATACGATAGTTTAGGTACTGAAACTACATGTGTATTCTATAAAATGAGATTTAATGGAATATATTTTTCTTAAAAAATATTTTGTAAAGCCTTAATGTATGAGAATACGATTCACTCTAATGTAATTTATTGAGTTAAATAGAATTAAAGTAACATAGCTAAGTCATAATTAACATTCATGTCAGACTATAAAAATTGCTATCATAACTTACGTTTTCCTATCAATGAATATAACTCTGTTGTTTCGGTTACGTTGCCATTCATGGCCATAAATCTAAAATGATTATTTGGACAAGATATGAATCAGCCCATACTCACTCTTACAATACAACCCTCCCTTCTTTGTTCATTGTCACCATTAATTCCGATGCGTAGTCATGTTTCGGCAAACCACTAGCATCAAACCGTTATGTTTTGCAACCTCCAAAGACACGGCGACCAAAGATTGAGAAAGATGAAGCATCGTGTATCTCCGTTCATTTTTTTCCTTTCGATCAACGAAATAAAACTTTATTGATGGCCGTCATCGAAATAAGGTAAGGATTTATCTCTATGTTTATTATCCGCGTTGCGTAAGGCATTAAACGAATCATTTAAAGCAAAATCCTGACTCCGGTCACCGTTTAAACCATAACCAAAGAAGATGACCTTTTGCATCTTGTAGTTTTAAAACTATTTTATTTTTCTTCTGTGCATAGTGTCGTCTTTCATGGAGTTTGAAATTTTAAATATCATAATTCTATATATTTGTTTTTGTTCCTAGCTTGAATCATTAAATCAGTATTGCTTATGAAAAGTTAAGATTGTATATGTTAGCTACTATATTTTTTTAAGTAACCAGAACACATTCATTCTAGCTCTATATGAAAATGTCGCATTTTATTAATAGTAAAAATACTAATGGGTTTCAATTTTATGGAAATGGAAACAATACGAATTCAACAAGTTTTCACTATGCTTTACGTATGTTAAGCCCTCATTTGTTAAAAGCTAATAATAACCCATTTGATGCAACAATTCAACAAAAAGCGGACTTCAACAATTCAACAAAAAGCGGACTTCAACAAAATACTATTTCATATTTAATTGTTCACAATCACGTCCGAACATTTGAAACTCCCACACTCTCTACAATCTCTGCACTTTGATTTCCATTAACAACATCACCATATCATTGTACAATTTAGGGCACAAATTTAACAAAATCATTCATCATCGGTTACCGATTGTTATTACATTCAACAATGTAATAACCGATTACAAAATCATCGATTACCATTGATTGACATGACCTGGAATCAGAAATCGTGTTCGTCTGAGTATTAATCGCTGATCGTCTATCTCTGCCAGATCTCAACTAGTTGCTAATCACGCCATCGAACACTCGGTAAGGCTGCGATTATTACCGGTAGATATATATATTATAGTTTAAGTATCTGTTGTTATCGGTAAATAATTTTGATTTCTATGAATGTGATTCAAGTCGTTGATCTGTTAAATGTGCTTATTATGCTATTGCACATACTTATACAGTGCCATAGCCGACCTAGTATGTATATGTGAACCAAATAAAGTTAATAATATCATTCAATTAAGTGCATAGTGAATTCGAGAAATTTTTAGGATACGCGTAGAAGATTCTGTGCAATTAGAACATGTTGTTGTTGTTGTTTTAGGTAATGCACACGTGCATAGTGAACTTGAATAGTTTTGTGTGAGATACGTGATTTTGTGTAATTAGGATATGATGGTGTTATTGTTTCGTATGATGCACATGTGCATAGAGAACATGAGCAGCTTTGTTTAATATACGTGTATATAATTTTGTGTAATTAGAATCTATTGATGTTGTTGTTTAAAGTGATGCATATGTGCATTTTGAATTTGAGCACATAACATTGAACTTTACATACTGATTGATTTTAAATATCATTATAATAATATGTGATGCACATGTGCATATCGTTTACGGTGATGAAAAAAGTTGTTTAATGCACAAATTTAATTGAATTTGCATGTTTAATTATATTACGTTTCAATTATTATTGTAGACAAAAAAATGAAAAGAAAGCGAGGAAAGTAACATTTGTGTTGAGATCGAATGACGAAGGGGTAACAAAACTGCCAGATGATAAGGAAGGTGAATACAAAAGAGTTAAGCGAAAAGCTAAAAAAGGTTGGTTATTAGTCGATGATGCAGTTGGTAGTATATGCACATGTGCATCCAGTTGTTACTTTCATGTTGAACGATGTTGTTTGATGTCATGTGCCGTTACCGCAGGAGCAAAAATACAAGGAACAGGACAAGTAAACAAAAGCACGATGTGATGGATGATAAGGGCGATGAGAGGGTGGAAAACATTAATGAAAGATAGTTGGATAGAACGATGTTATATTGATAATTATGGTTGTTTTTTGTATGGTGGTTTATATGTTAGTTGTTTTGTAATGATAAGTTATATTTGTTTAATGGACAGTAACAACTATCTGATCGTTAATTCACGGTAATTTGATGTAATATGGTATCGTATATGTTGGGAATGCACATGTGCATATGGTGAATTAGTATACATAGTGGATAAGGTGAATTAGTATGCATAGTGGTGATATATGATGTGTTTCCGGATGGTTATATTCAGTTTACAATGTGTTTAAATGTTATATGGTGATTGGTATAGTACATGTTAGAAATGCACAAGTGTCTGTTGATGTGACGTAAATGTTTATGTTGCCAATGCACATGTGTATATTTATATATTATTATGTATAGTGGTGATGTATGACGGTGTTTGGTATAGGACATGTAGTTTACAGTCTTATATGGTGCTTGGTATAGTATATGTTGGAAATGTACAGGTACCTATTGATGTGATTTAATGTGTGGCATTGTTTATGTTGGCAATGCACATATGTATAACGTAGAGGTAGTAATGTATAATGTTGTTTGACATAGTATATGTTGGCAATGCAATTGTGCATAACGTATACGTTGCAATGTATAATAGGTGGGTTGAAAATGGCATTAAAAACCGTGCATCGATAAGTTTAGATGGTATGGTTTCAATGTTGAAAATGTACGCGTTGGGTAATGCACATGTGCATGATGTTGAAACAGTGGACATGTTGGTAATTTATGTTAATTGGTCATGAATACAACAGTGAACACTACACCGCTAAGTAGATAAAAAAATAGGTCTAAACAAGAAATGTAACAAAAAACAAATGATAATCAATTTATAAGTAGTTCAAGTATTTTTTTGGTTGTCCTTCTTTTGAACATAATATGTACCATTCTTTTGAATATAATATGTACCGATGTGTACAATGCTCAATGTTGGATTCTTCCTATATATAAACAAAAAATAAAATGAATAAAAAGAGGAGATAAAAATCATAATTAATAAAACATATGGAATGCGTACGCACAATGTTTAAACAGTCAACGATGTATACATGGTCAACAGTTTATCGGTCAACCATGTATACATGGTCAACAGTTTATCGGTGATGATTACAGTGGGTCAACAGTTTATCAGTGATAATTATAGCGGGTCAACAGTTTATCAGTGATAATTATAGGGTGTTAGAGTGATAATTATAGGGTGTTAGCGATACGATGCACATGTGCATGGGAAATGTGTTGATGGTTAACATATGATTATAGGGAGATGATTAAAGGGTGTTGGCAATGTGATGCACATGTGCACGGTTATGTATTAATGGTTAACAGTATGATTAGTTATGATTATGGGGTGTTGTTAACGTGATGCACATGTGCATGTTCATGTTAATGATGGTTAACAGTTTACGGATGACGAGTATGGGTGTTATCAACATAATGCACATGTGCATGATCGATGATGAGTATAGGTGTTATCAACATAATGCTTGCATTGATCAATCAGATAAACAAAAAAATTGAACAATGTTAAATAAACAATGATACAGGAACATAGAGTAACCAAGAAAATGTTAATTTTTTTTAACAGCAGCAAAACTTCTCATACCAAAATGAAATACCAAGGATTAGCTGGTAAAACTGCAACAAGGGGTAAAAATCTAAACAAGACAAAAAAGTGCAGAACATACTCTGCACATACACAACCATACAAAACATAAAATAACAAAAAAAAAAAAACCCAGCCTTCCCAGCTATCAACACAGAACTTCGAACGATATTTTACCCATCCGAACGAGAGGTTAATAACATCCTCGAAAGCCGACTCCAAAGAACGCTTGCCCCTTTAAAGAGCCTGTTGTTACTATCCTTCCAAATTACCCATAAAGTGGAGTAAATTATACCCAAAAGCAATGTACTATTTGTAACAACCCGACTTTTTGAAGTCAAAGTACAAGTCAAAGTCAAAGGAAGAAAAGATTGCTAATTAGATCTGTCTTTTCTTGCTTAATTATTACTTGTACTCTTTGACTCGATAATCGATGAATATTAATTACCATTTGATTGTTTTACAACTGTGAATTATAGGAAGTAACAATGCGATAAAGTTAATTAAACGCTAATCTACTTAACGCTAATCTCATCGCTACCGCATCGCAATTCGAATCACAGGTTATGGATATTGTTTTACGTGTGTGTGCCATTTATATGTTACTTGTGTGTGCTTATATTTATGTTTTGTGGTGATTATTCGCAAACGCAATCGCAACTCTATCGCAACGTAATCTCATCGCGGACTCGAAAACTAATTGGTGTTTTTAAGTTATGTGTTAGTTATATTATTTGTGTAGCTATTGTTTAATACTATCGCATCGCTTACTCTCAACGCATCACAACGTTCAACGCACAAAACGAAAAGTAGAAAACCAACTCGCCGAGGCCCTTCGATCGAATGACCATTCGATCGAATGGTCATCCGTCCGGATGACCATCCGATCGGATGGCCATCCGATCGGACTGCCCTCCGATCCGTCACACTACACCGCCTTTCTCCCTCTTTGCCTATAAATAGCACCTGTCACATCACTGTTCATGTGATGTGACAGCTCCCCTCCGACCAGCACGTTCCATCCCTATTTTCTCTCGATTCCTCTCAATTATTGTAAGTTTCTACCCTAAATCTTGTACTTTCTTGATCTACACACACTACTTCATCTTTTTCACCATCAAATCTTAACTTTTCACCATGAAATAAGTGGATTTGGGCTATTTTAGGATGATGTCATCATGGGTTCTTAAGAACACCAAAGTGTGACCTCATTCCACCAAGAACAACTCAGATCCAAGGGATTTCTACAATGTTTAAACACTGATTTCACCTAAAACTAAACATCTTTCAAATGTTTCAAACTTTTCTTCAACTTCCTTAACTTTTCACTCAAAACCGTTAGAATCTGGACTCCTTCGGGTTCTCCACCCATTCTTTGGTGAAGACCCGGGATGAGAATGGATTTCTAACAAAGAGACAACCGACTCACGGGTTGAACATGAACAACCGTCAAGAACAGTTAACTGATCGGACGGGGTGATTCCCATTCGATCGGATGACTTGGGCTTGATGGGTTTCTGTTGTTTGACACGCTGTCATACCGTCTCGACTCAATCACAAAACTTTCCAAACTTAGCAGAAATTACAAGTTTTCAAAATGAACAGGTTATCGAATGAATTGCAATCCGATCGGATCGTCATCCGACCGAACGACAATCCAAACGGATGTGTTTCCAACACTTAAATATTTTACAAACTTCAAAGAAGGCCAGTTTCCAACAAAAGGCCATTCGACCGAACAGTCATCCGTTCGGATGACCATCCGGCCGGATGACCTGATTTGTAGAAACACTACTCTTTTTTATAAAATGCTACAACGAAAACTTCAAAGTTCATACACAAACACATCCATCCCAAACGGACGACCCTCCGTCCGAATGGCCATCCGTCCGGAAGGCCATCCGACCGGATCACCCTTCGTCACTTAATCCCACAACACACCGACACGTTGTTTAACGCACTGTTCAACGCTTATACTATCGTACTGTGATCAGGCTAATCTCCCCAGCGCTCCCTTCAATCCAAGATCGATGTTTATTTATAAGCACTATCTGTGGGTATACTCAAACCCTTTTTCGCTTAACGCACTTTTGGGTGTCACAAACGTTACTTATATCAAATCACATCAACACACAACGCAAATACTTTTATATACGCTAACCGCTCTCGCATGTTATACGCGACTCAATGAATGCATGTTTGTTATGTTAACAAATTGATTGTTGTCTACCTGTCTTAGCAACGATAGTACTATAGTTTGGACTCAGCACCTGTTTATTCAGGGGTTGTTAAGGATCTTACTTCATATGTTCGCAGTGGTGAACATGTGTTGCGCACTCTACAACTCACAGTCATTGGTATTGATAGGATCTTTGTCGATAACTCACGTGCTTCACTTTTAACGTACTACATGCTGGTTATGCGTAAAACGCTTTCGCTACTATTATGCTATTAAACTTGTGTACTCACCTTTACACTATGTGTATTGACTTTTACTTTAACGTACGTGACAGGTGTTTAGGATGCTTTGCTTGCTTTGTGGAATCAAGACTAGGAAAGTCTAGAAACAAACGAACAATATGAATTATGAGTTGTCGAAACAATTTATTTGTATATGAGATTCTATGTCTGTAATAACTACTTTTCTTAATATGTTATGGGACGTAACGTTAAATATTTGGTAATTATAGTTGTTATGGATTTCTCCTGGACAATCTGTTTCGCTCAGTGCCGCGTCCCGGTGTTTCCGCCATCGGTTGGGGTGTGACACTATTGACATAAGAATCTAATCGTGTATACTCCTGAACAAGCTGCTCCAGGGATGAGAGGCCTGTAAGGTCCCAGTTACACCAAACAGAGATCTTCCTCCACACCGCCTTGGCTATCAGGCACTCATAAAAACATGAATGACCGACTCCGAAACCCCTACACACTCTATGCAGCAACCAGTAATGGTACTAACCCCTCTCGCACATAGATTTTCCCCAACCGGAACCCTATTATGCAGCAACTTCTATATGAAACCACTAACTTTAATAGGGACCCGGTTAAGCCACTCGGACACCATAAAATCCGACCCTAAAGCAAGCTTCTTCCAGTGTAACAACTGTGCTTGTAATCACTATGAACAGTTCTGTTATCAATAAAACAATGTTATTTGATCCCAATGTTTGTTTGATTGTGTTTTACATTTTTCATGTTTTGACTTTTATGTAATTTCAAACTCTACATCGCTTTCTGGAGAGTTATACGCAAACTAGTGCGTAAACGTACTCAGTTTAATGCGAGAAATACTCTGGAACATCAACATATACTCAACATACCTTAAATAACCTTTACATAACTTAGAAATAAGTTTTGAAGGCTTTGGTATGGCAAAAACAAGTTAATTCGCTTACAGGGACTAAATATGACAAACTGCGAAAGTATGTCAATTGGAACTGTAACGAACATTCCGGAACATGACCATAAGTTAAACACACCTTAAATATCCTTTACATAGCTTAGAAATAGGCTTTGAGGGGTTTGGTGTGCTAAAATGAACTTTTGGAACATTCAGGGACTAAAAGTGTCAAAAAGTGCACAAGTTTGCATTTTCGCGCATAACTTACGTTCTGAATACATCTGGACATCCAAAAATTTATGAAAGCATGACTATATTATATTTTAGTGTTCTCCATGAGAAAAATCCATTCGTCGCGTCATTTGGATCGTTTTTCGCGCTTATGCGCATTCCGTCGTAATTAAGCGAACATCGCGTTCGTACGACCAAACGAACCGACATCCTAGATATTTTTGAGCATGTTTTGAGTTCCCTATACTTTAACTTCATTTTAGAGCCTTGAAATGAGGTTAACGGGGTTCAAACGCATCGAAAATCGCTTAAACAAGGTGCAGGGACCATTTCTGAAAAATATGCCAAAACAAGGGCCTAGCGTGACGCGACGGGCCTTAGCGTCACGCGAGCCCCCTTCTGGACCAGATTCAGTGTTTTTAATCACAAGTTGCAACCAATTAATCCTTAACCACATGTTTTAAGTGATGTGTCACTAAGTTAAGGAGCATTTGTGGCACCATAACATTCCGACAAGTGTACGCACGAGATTCGATCACGTTATTCAAGAAACGATCCTAACGGTTACCCGAATACTATATATACCCCATGCCTTTCATTGTTTTAAGGCACAAGAATCTTATTAGTTGTGTTCTAAGTTGAAACCTTGTTTCATACCTGAACTATACTGATCTAGATTAGCATTCGGGGACCCTTCGTAAGTATTCTTTCGTTCTTTTCCTTATTTTTACTGCTTTTCGAGTCAGAAAGTCAAACTTTGTTTGACTTTCAGCGTTGACCAGTAATGGTCAATGCGAAGTTCGTTAGAACTTCGCAACGTGATTGTAATCACGATGGTCATAGTCCCTTGGGACTATGCCTACTGATTACCACGTTGTCTAGGGTCGTAGGGTAAGCGATCTAATAAATCGCCTATACCTTCGAACCCGACCCAGTTTGGTCGATCATTAGGATCCGACCAAATACATTAGGTGACCATAGTGTAGGGAATAACCTTCCGAGGTTATACCTTATGGTCACGACGTGTAAGTAGTTGTATGATAGGTAGTTTATATGCCTTAGGTAAATTACCAGAATACCCTTTTCATACATAATTGGTAATTTAGCATATGTAACCTAAACTTTTGTCACGTAACTGATTATGTAATATGTTTAGGCATATAATACTTGTCATAGGACTAGTTAGGCGGTCCGAACGCGTTTCACGCGCACGACACGTTAAAGTAGCATAAGCTTCCTAAACGGGTCGTAATGGGTCGTAAACATTTATGTTAAATTTCATTTAGCATGTAGGCTTTGTTAAACCATATCACGTGAGTTCCGACACTCATTTGGTTTACAAACCCTAATGCTACCCAGTCTTCCGAGATAGGTCCGGTTTATTAACATAGTTACCTATACTAGGTGCCGTTTGATTCCGAGATCTCTTGCATTGCTTAGTGGTTATCTTTATACAACTGAGCAATCTCAAGTGAGTACATAGACCCCTCTTTTACTGTTTTCCAAACTGTTTTGGGGTGGAACACATGTGCCTACTTATTACTTTCATGCTTTCCTGTTTTAACATCATATACATGTTATGTTCGTTAGTACATTATAGTACATGATTTCATTACATCTTATGCTAGGTGTGCCCATTGTGTGCATTACTTAGAACATTGTTTTACATGACATTTCCTGCTAGGTGTGCCCATTGTGTGCATTACTTAGTACATTGTTTTACATGACATTTCCTACTAGGTGTGCCCATTGTGTGCATTACTTAGTACATTGTTTTACATGACATTTCATGCTAGGTGTGCCCATTGTGTGCATTACTTAGTACATCGTTTTACATGACATTTCATGCTAGGTGTGCCCATTGTGTGCATTACTTAGTACATCGTTTTACATGACATTTCACGCTATGTATGTTCATTTGATTACATACTTAGTGCATTGTTTTCACATGCTCACATTTTGTTATGACATTTGGTTTGTTCACATGGGACAATATATCCATTAACATTAGCTACGCCGTTCGTTAGTAGGTAGTGGTACCATAGGAATTGACAACTCCCGTTCCGGACATCCCAGGGTAAGGGGACAGAAAGGAATGACCGAATTCGTTGACAAAAGACAGATAGACCTTTAATTTGTTTAAAGGGTTTATCACCACAGTCGCCAGGCTTGGATGTATGCATTTTCACAATACCGCATAAATGTTCATATTAAATAGTTGCATGCATTTACACAAAACATAGCGTTGATTTAAACCATGTTTTACTTCAATACTTTGTTTTTGTGCATATGGTTTAGTTGAGACATTTCACTTGCCATACATGACATTTTGACATAGACATTTGACATGGATATTTGACATAGACATTTGACATGGATAATTGACATAGACATTTGACATGGATATTTGACATAGACATTTGACATGGATATTTGACATAGACATTTGACATGATTTACATCTTGACATAAACACTTTGACATATTACCCAATACATTTGACAATTGATTTAAACATAGACTTCTTACATTGTTTGGTTTGGTTTGATTAAGTGATTAAGTAACGATGCGTGTGTAATATGATACAAGCATGGTGGATACGCCGTTGGTACTTCCTATATATAAGTGTTTGTATGGTATTACATGGCGTAACGTTATTTGAATCATTTCAGTTTGATACATATAACATTTTATACAAATAACATACTTTTCTCAAGACATTGATTTACAAACAACTTACCTTATACAAACACATTTTTTACATGGTTATTTATTTAACCTGACACTTACTTATACATATCATCTGATCTTATTGTTTTCAAATGATTTACAAGACAAAGCAAATAACAAGGTTCATGACTAAACATTTTCTCAAACATAAGTCATGAATCTTATTTTCGCAAAACCTATGTATCTCACAGGCATTTTTATGCTGACGTACCTATTTTCGCATGTGTTTTCAGGTGCTTTTCCATAGGATGTTGATCATGATACTAGGGCGGACCTGTGCCTTAGAGACTTTAAAAGAAGATAGACTATGTTTAATTATGTTCTGAACTCGTAATTTACTGTTTCGAGACAATGTAACACCCTTGTTTAATAAATAAAATACACTTTGTGTGCCATGGTTATGAAACAATTAATTCTGTCGCAACACGCCCCGATGTTTCCGCCGCGATTTGTTGTTTTACGCGGTCGGGGTGTGACAGAAGAGTTGGTATCAGAGCCAATGGTTATAGGGAATTAGGTTATTAGTAATGCTTTGACCTAGACTATAACTTTTCTAGGACCCTAACACAAGTTATCTTGTGTTTAGATCTTAAAACATGTACATCACCTATCCTTAGGTGATTATCAAAACAAGAACCAAAATTTTCCGAAACGATTTTTGAAAAACAATCATCTGTTTTTGAATAAATTTTTACAAGGTTTTGAACCCTCTGTTATATGGTTTTGAACCCTTTTCAGTATTGGTTTTTGGCCTTGTGCCTTCTAATTTTCAAAATCCCGTCAAACGTTTTGGGTTTTAAATAATGTGAACATGTGCAAACTGGAAGGGTGAATGCCTGTATCCTGGGTTTTCTGTCTAGGCAAGCACTTCGTATACATCTCAACCAGATGCGAGACCAGTTGTGCTTACCTGGGAATTCTTGGGATGAGTGTTCACTTATAGGCGAGCATGTCTTCATTATACATTATTTTTGACCCATTTACTTTGATTAGTCACTGTGTGTCGTTTGTTTGCTTTGTGATACGGACGAATGACCACCATCTTTGCTTTTGTTGATTTTGTTTCATCTCATTCTTTTCATCCAATCATCTCACTCGTTTCTTTTCATGTTTTCCTCTTTTAGAATGCCTCCTCGACGCGAGAATCAGATAGCTACTGCCGAGCTGGCAGAAATTATTGCGCAGCAGATGGCTGCTCAATTCCCAAATCTCTTTGCTCAATGGAACCAGGCCAACAACAACAACAATGTTCCATGCAAATACAAGGATTTTAACCAGGCTAAACCACTCAAGTTTAGTGGTTCTGAGGGAGCGACTGGGCTTCTTCAGTGGTTCGAGAGCATAGAGAATACTTTTCGCCATGTGCAGTGTCCGGATAATCGCAAGGTCGAGTTCTCCTCGAGCGTGTTTCAGAAGAGGGCTTTGACATGGTGGAACGGGGTTATGAGAGACAGAGGTGCAGAGGTCGCTCTCGCACAGACATGGGCTGAACTTAGAGCCCTTATGATGAGGGAATTCTGTCCTCGCCATGAACAGCGAGCGTTGGAGAAGGAGTTTGATGTTTTGAAGCAAGATAGTGGTGAGCACAGGGAATATACTGATCGGTTTGAAGAATTGAGTCTGCTTTGCCCAACAATGGTCACCCCACTCGACAAGGCTATCGAGAGATACATCGATGGCCTACCTGACTCGGTACAAGACATTCTTACTGGTAGTAACCCTGCCACACTCCGTCAGGCGATCGAGTTATCTGCGACATTGACTGAGTCGCAGATCCGGAAGAACAAGTTACACCGGAAGGGTGACAAGGGCAAGAAGCAGTCGGCTGACAAGGAAGATAGCAAGAAAGGTCAAAACTTGAATGGAAAGAACTCTGGTTCTTCGAAAAGGTCAAGGAAGCGTAAGGCTTCCCAAAATTTTGCTATCACTGCCCAAGCTAATCTGGCAGCTCCCAACCAACCCGCACAGCCTCCAGCAAAGAAACCCTATACAGGGAATGCACCTTTGTGCAATAGATGCAACAGTCACCACCAGCCACAACTTCCATGCCGTTTCTGTACTAACTGTGGGAAATCAGGCCATCTCACCAATGTTTGTCGATCTGCTCAGAATCCCGCGGTTCAGAACCCGGCTCAACAAGTTGCTCAGCCTCCTGCTCCGCAACAGGGTCAAGCTGCACGACCACAATACCCACCAGGTGCCTGTTACAATTGTGGGGATCTGACCCACTATAGGAATCGGTGCCCAAGACTAGTCAACCAGAACCAGAACCAGAACCAGAACCAGAATCAGGCTCCGGCTCGAGGCCGAGTTTTTAACATGAATGCCCAAGAGGCACAGGCTGACGATAATGTGGTGAACGGTACGTTCTTTATTAATAATCAGCCTGCATCCGTTCTTTTCGATTCCGGTGCCGATAAGAGTTTCGTGTCTTTGTCCTTTGAACCAATGCTTCGCGTGTCTAGAACGAAACTAGGCAAATCTTTGACAGTAGAGGTTGCAAATGGTGAACCCATTATTCTTGATTCTGTTCTTCACAACTGCCAGTTGAATCTTAACGACCATCTTTTTCCTATTGACCTCGCGCCTATGCAACTTGGAAGCTTCGACGTTATTGTGGGAATGGATTGGTTATCCAAGCATCACGCAGAGATAGTTTGTTCTAAGAAGATTGTTCGTGTGCCGCTTTCGACAGGCGAGATCCTGCAAGTTCAAGGTGAGAAGCCTACCGGTGGTCTCAAACTCATGTCTTGTTTTAAAGCTCGGAAGTATCTGCAGAAGAACTATGTGGCTTTCTTAGCACATGTTACAGAAGATAAAGGCAAGGATAAGTCTATTTCAGATATTCCTGTCGTTCGGGATTATTCTGAAGTGTTCCCTGAAGATTTACCTGGTCTACCTCCAGCACGCCAAGTCGAGTTCCGCATTGATCTCGTACCTGGTGCAAATCCCATTGCCAGAGCTCCATATCGTCTTGCACCGTCTGAGATGCAAGAGTTGTCTAAACAGCTTCAGGAGCTCTCTGACAAAGGTTTTATCCGTCCCAGCTTTTCACCTTGGGGTGCTCCCGTTCTTTTTGTCAAGAAGAAGGATGGATCCTTTAGGATGTGTATCGATTATCGTGAGCTTAACAAGCTTACCATCAAGAATCGATATCCCCTACCTCGCATCGATGATCTCTTTGATCAGTTACAAGGCGCTTCTTATTTTTCGAAGATTGATCTGCGATCTGGATATCATCAACTTCGGGTGCAAGAAGAAGACATTCCGAAGACAGCATTCCGTACTCGTTATGGACATTACGAGTTCACAGTCATGCCATTCGGTTTGACTAATGCTCCTGCTGTTTTCATGGACTTAATGAATAGGGTCTGCAAACCTTATTTGGATCAGTTCGTCATTGTTTTTATCGATGACATCTTGATTTACTCTAAGACGCGAGCTGATCACGAGCAGCATCTTCGTCTTACTCTGGAACTCCTGAAGAAAGAGCAACTTTTCGCCAAATTCTCCAAGTGCGAATTTTGGCTTAAAGAAGTTCAATTTTTGGGACACATTATCAACGAACGAGGTGTTCATGTAGATCCCTCCAAGATCAGTGCGATTAAGGATTGGGATACGCCTACTACTCCTACTGAAGTTCGTTCTTTTCTTGGTCTAGCGGGTTATTATCGCCGCTTCATAGAAAACTTCTCTAAGATTGCAGTTCCTCTAACTGCTCTAACTCAGAAGAAAATGCCCTTTTATTGGGGATTCAAACAAGAGGAAGCTTTTCAACACCTGAAGCAGAAGCTTTGCGATGCGCCTGTTCTATCATTGCCTGAGGGTGATGATGATTTTGTCGTGTATTGTGATGCATCTAAATTGGGTCTTGGCTGTGTTCTGATGCAAAGGAACAAAGTCATAGCCTATGCATCAAGACAATTGAAGATACATGAGAAGAACTACACCACTCATGATCTTGAGTTGGGTGCAGTTGTTTTCGCTCTCAAGATCTGGAGACACTATTTGTACGGTACAAAATGTGTGGTTTTCACCGACCACAAAAGTCTTCAGCATATCTTCAACCAGAAAGAACTCAACATGAGACAGCGACGTTGGGTTGAGCTTTTAAACGACTACGACTGTGAAATTCGCTACCATCCTGGTAAGGCGAATGTCGTGGCCGATGCATTGAGTCGCAAGGAACGTACTAAGCTTCATTGTGTACGTGTTCAATCTGTTATTCAAGCACAATCCGATATCCAAGCACGCATTTCTCAGGCTCAACAATCTTGTGTTTCACAAGGTTTGTTGAATAAAGAATTTCCCTATCACATAACACCTGCTCTTGAACTGAAGGACAATGGGTCATATTACTTCATGGACCGTTTGTGGGTCCCAAGCCAGGATGATCTTCGTGCCTTGCTTATGGATGAAGCCCATAAGTCTCGTTATTCTATTCATCCGGGCTCAGATAAAATGTATAAGGATCTTCGTATTCACTATTGGTGGCCAGGTATGAAGAAAGACATTGCCTTATACGTATCCAAATGCCTTACTTGTCTTAAGGTTAAGGCTGAACATCAGCGTCCTTCTGGTTTATTGGAGCAACCAGAGATCCCAGTTTGGAAATGGGAAAACATTACTATGGATCTCATTACTAAACTCCCGTGCACAAAGAAAGGTCATGATGCCATCTGGGTAGTCGTTGATCGTCTTACAAAGTCAGCACATTTCTTGCCAATCCGCGAGGATTTTCCTACTGACAGACTTGCTCAAATCTATGTAGATGAAACTGTAGCTCGACATGGTGTTCCTTTGAACATCATTTCTGACAGAGATGCTCGTTTCACTTCTCATTTTTGGAGAACCATGCAATCTGCCATGGGGACCCAACTTAATCTGAGCACAGCTTATCATCCGCAAACGGATGGTCAATCTGAGAGAACAATCCAGACTCTGGAGGATATGCTAAGAGCTTGTGTGATCGATTTTGGTGGTAGCTGGGATTCACATCTTAAATTGATTGAATTCTCCTACAACAACAGTTATCACACTAGCATCAAAATGGCTCCTTTCGAAGCTCTCTATGGTCGAAAATGTCGTTCACCAGTCTGCTGGAATGAGATTGGCGAGGGTCAACTTACTGGACCTGCCCTCATTTTAGAGACAACTGACAAGGTCAAGAAAGTTCGTGATAACCTTCAGGCAGCTAGAAGCCGTCAGAAGATTTACGCGGACCCAAAACGCAAAGCCTTTGAATTTCAAGTCGGTGATCGAGTATTACTTAAGGTCTCACCTTGGAAAGGTGTGATCAGATTTGGAAAGAAAGGAAAACTTGCACCTAGATACGTTGGACCATTCAAGATCGTCGAAAGAATCGGAAAGGTAGCCTACAGACTTGAGTTACCTCCTGAACTTGGAAATGTTCATCCAACTTTTCACGTGTCCAATCTCAAGAAGTGTACAGCTGATGAGAACTTCTCCATACCGCTTGACGAAATTCGTGTTGGCAAAACACTGAAATTTGTTGAGAAACCAGTGGAAATCATGGAACGTGAAGTCAAGTGGCTTAAACGCAAGCGCATTCCTTTGGTCAAAGTTCGTTGGGAAGCTAAACGTGGACCTGAGTTTACTTGGGAACGCGAAGATCAAATGAAGGCGAAATATCCACATCTTTTTCCACGAGTTTCCTCTAAATAAATTTCGGGACGAAATTTCCACAAGTAGGGGAGACTGTAACAACTGTGCTTGTAATCACTATGAACAGTTCTGTTATCAATAAAACAATGTTATTTGATCCCAATGTTTGTTTGATTGTGTTTTACATTTTTCATGTTTTGACTTTTATGTAATTTCAAACTCTACATCGCTTTCTGGAGAGTTATACGCAAACTAGTGCGTAAACGTACTCAGTTTAATGCGAGAAATACTCTGGAACATCAACATATACTCAACATACCTTAAATAACCTTTACATAACTTAGAAATAAGTTTTGAAGGCTTTGGTATGGCAAAAACAAGTTAATTCGCTTACAGGGACTAAATATGACAAACTGCGAAAGTATGTCAATTTGAACTGTAACGAACATTCCGGAACATGACCATAAGTTAAACACACCTTAAATATCCTTTACATAGCTTAGAAATAGGCTTTGAGGGGTTTGGTGTGCTAAAATGAACTTTTGGAACATTCAGGGACTAAAAGTGTCAAAAAGTGCACAAGTTTGCATTTTCGCGCATAACTTACGTTCTGAATACATCTGGACATCCAAAAATTTATGAAAGCATGACTATATTATATTTTAGTGTTCTCCATAAGAAAAATCCATTCGTCGCGTCATTTGGATCGTTTTTCGCGCTTATGCGCATTCCGTCGTAATTAAGCGAACATCGCGTTCGTACGACCAAACGAACCGACATCCTAGATATTTTTGAGCATGTTTTGAGTTCCCTATACTTTAACTTCATTTTAGAGCCTTGAAATGAGGTTAACGGGGTTCAAACGCATCGAAAATCGCTTAAACAAGGTGCAGGGACCATTTCTGAAAAATATGCCAAAACAAGGGCCTAGCGTGACGCGACGGGCCTTAGCGTCACGCGAGCCCCCTTCTGGACCAGATTCAGTGTTTTTAATCACAAGTTGCAACCAATTAATCCTTAACCACATGTTTTAAGTGATGTGTCACTAAGTTAAGGAGCATTTGTGGCACCATAACATTCCGACAAGTGTACGCACGAGATTCGATCACGTTATTCAAGAAACGATCCTAACGGTTACCCGAATACTATATATACCCCATGCCTTTCATTGTTTTAAGGCACAAGAATCTTATTAGTTGTGTTCTAAGTTGAAACCTTGTTTCATACCTGAACTATACTGATCTAGATTAGCATTCGGGGACCCTTCGTAAGTATTCTTTCGTTCTTTTCCTTATTTTTACTGCTTTTCGAGTCAGAAAGTCAAACTTTGTTTGACTTTCAGCGTTGACCAGTAATGGTCAATGCGAAGTTCGTTAGAACTTCGCAACGTGATTGTAATCACGATGGTCATAGTCCCTTGGGACTATGCCTACTGATTACCACGTTGTCTAGGGTCGTAGGGTAAGCGATCTAATAAATCGCCTATACCTTCGAACCCGACCCAGTTTGGTCGATCATTAGGATCCGACCAAATACATTAGGTGACCATAGTGTAGGGAATAACCTTCCGAGGTTATACCTTATGGTTACGACGTGTAAGTAGTTGTATGATAGGTAGTTTATATGCCTTAGGTAAATTACCAGAATACCCTTTTCATACATAATTGGTAATTTAGCATATGTAACCTAAACTTTTGTCACGTAACTGATTATGTAATATGTTTAGGCATATAATACTTGTCATAGGACTAGTTAGGCGGTCCGAACGCGTTTCACGCGCACGACACGTTAAAGTAGCATAAGCTTCCTAAACGGGTCGTAATGGGTCGTAAACATTTATGTTAAATTTCATTTAGCATGTAGGCTTTGTTAAACCATATCACGTGAGTTCCGACACTCATTTGGTTTACAAACCCTAATGCTACCCAGTCTTCCGAGATAGGTCCGGTTTATTAACATAGTTACCTATACTAGGTGCCGTTTGATTCCGAGATCTCTTGCATTGCTTGGTGGTTATCTTTATACAACTGAGCAATCTCAAGTGAGTACATAGACCCCTCTTTTACTGTTTTCCAAACTGTTTTGGGGTGGAACACATGTGCCTACTTATTACTTTCATGCTTTCCTGTTTTAACATCATATACATGTTATGTTCGTTAGTACATTATAGTACATGATTTCATTACATCTTATGCTAGGTGTGCCCATTGTGTGCATTACTTAGAACATTGTTTTACATGACATTTCCTGCTAGGTGTGCCCATTGTGTGCATTACTTAGTACATTGTTTTACATGACATTTCCTGCTAGGTGTGCCCATTGTGTGCATTACTTAGTACATTGTTTTACATGACATTTCATGCTAGGTGTGCCCATTGTGTGCATTACTTAGTACATCGTTTTACATGACATTTCATGCTAGGTGTGCCCATTGTGTGCATTACTTAGTACATCGTTTTACATGACATTTCACGCTATGTATGTTCATTTGATTACATACTTAGTGCATTGTTTTCACATGCTCACATTTTGTTATGACATTTGGTTTGTTCACATGGGACAATATATCCATTAACATTAGCTACGCCGTTCGTTAGTAGGTAGTGGTACCATAGGAATTGACAACTCCCGTTCCGGACATCCCAGGGTAAGGGGACAGAAAGGAATGACCGAATTCGTTGACAAAAGACAGATAGACCTTTAATTTGTTTAAAGGGTTTATCACCACAGTCGCCAGGCTTGGATGTATGCATTTTCACAATACCGCATAAATGTTCATATTAAATAGTTGCATGCATTTACACAAAACATAGCGTTGATTTAAACCATGTTTTACTTCAATACTTTGTTTTTGTGCATATGGTTTAGTTGAGACATTTCACTTGCCATACATGACATTTTGACATAGACATTTGACATGGATATTTGACATAGACATTTGACATGGATAATTGACATAGACATTTGACATGGATATTTGACATAGACATTTGACATGGATATTTGACATAGACATTTGACATGATTTACATCTTGACATAAACACTTTGACATATTACCCAATACATTTGACAATTGATTTAAACATAGACTTCTTACATTGTTTGGTTTGGTTTGATTAAGTGATTAAGTAACGATGCGTGTGTAATATGATACAAGCATGGTGGATACGCCGTTGGTACTTCCTATATATAAGTGTTTGTATGGTATTACATGGCGTAACGTTATTTGAATCATTTCAGTTTGATACATATAACATTTTATACAAATAACATACTTTTCTCAAGACATTGATTTACAAACAACTTACCTTATACAAACACATTTTTTACATGGTTATTTATTTAACCTGACACTTACTTATACATATCATCTGATCTTATTGTTTTCAAATGATTTACAAGACAAAGCAAATAACAAGGTTCATGACTAAACATTTTCTCAAACATAAGTCATGAATCTTATTTTCGCAAAACCTATGTATCTCACAGGCATTTTTATGCTGACGTACCTATTTTCGCATGTGTTTTCAGGTGCTTTTCCATAGGATGTTGATCATGATACTAGGGCAGACCTGTGCCTTAGAGACTTTAAAAGAAGATAGACTATGTTTAATTATGTTCTGAACTCGTAATTTACTGTTTCGAGACAATGTAACACCCTTGTTTAATAAATAAAATACACTTTGTGTGCCATGGTTATGAAACAATTAATTCTGTCGCAACACGCCCCGATGTTTCCGCCGCGATTTGTTGTTTTACGCGGTCGGGGTGTGACATCCAGGACTTTTCTAGCCGCTTGAACTGTGAACCCATCAGATTGACGAGGAGGGTATATATGTGATGAATCAGGAGATGCCATATGTATCACAAAGGGGTTACAAGTGAAATCATGTTTATTTGTAAGTAGATGACAAATAGCAATATAATCGGACTGAGTAATCGTATAAGGACACTTACAGTGGGAATTGGTAACAACATAGAAATTGGTAACAGAATGGGTGTAATAAAAGGATGTAATTTGTTGTAATCACCGGATAAATGATGTATTCTTCTGAGTAATCGTATAAGGACGAGCCGGATTAGTTATCGCAGTGGTGACTTATGAGCAGATGTATGAATGTCACCTGATGAGTTGTCGTCGGAGGAGTTGTCAGCGAATGAGTTGTCACGGTGGTGGGGATTTAGTTTTTAGCATTTTAGCTTTGGGTGGGGGGGGGGGGTGGAGGAGGGGGGTTTAGGTTTGGGGGGGGGTTAGGTTTTTTTGGGGGTTTAGTTTTTAGCATTTAGCTTGGGGGGGGGGATAGGTTTTTTTAGGGTTTTTTTTAGGTTGAGTAAACTGCCATTTTGGTCCCTGAGGTTTTGGTGACTTTTGCCATTTTAGTCCAAAACTCAAACCTTTTAAATCTGGGTTTCCGTGGTTTCATTTTTATTGCCATTTTGGTCCAAAAATCAAATCACCTCTTATTTGGCTATTAAAATCTAGTTATTTTGTCTTTTACTTCAGGGGCAAAATGGTCCATATTAATTTATTATAACATATTATTAATTAAATTAGTTATATTAAATATCATTTACCCTATAAACCTTTACCCAGTTCATCTTCTTCATTTCTCCCCACACCCAAACCCTAATCCCTAATCCTCATCAACTCCCCTACAACCGTCTGATCGACCACCTCCCAAAACAACCACCATGAAAGTATCTCTAAAACTCGTAGACCAAACCCATAACCATATCCACTTTAAAGCCAAAATCCCCATCGCCGTTTTCAGAATCCCCTTCATCTCCGCCACCCACCACCACCCTTCTCCGTCCTCCAACACCCTCTCCCTCTCCCTCCACACCCACTTCCCTCCGGCCCTCCCTGTTCAGAACCCCATCTTGTTCAAAATTATCATATACACACCCAGATCCTTCATATAATCAAGAATCGTTTCGTTTTCAAAATCAAACGCAGAAATCAAAACCCTTGAGAAAATTGAACCCTAACTGCATAAGATTTGTTGTCGGTATCGAGTATTTGATGTATAAATACAGCGATTGAGACAAAGGGCATACCAGAGTAACTGAAGACGGGTGAGCAGCGATTGAATCGCCATCCACCGTCAACTGTCGTAACAACGCCACCTGCTGCGTCACCTTCTGCTGTTCCAGTAGATCTGGTGAAAGCTCCTCCGACGACTCCTATGGCAGATCCTCCAACGGCTCCTATGACTGCTCCTCCTGTTACGACTCCGGTGAGAACTCCTCATGCTCTGGTGCCGGTGAGTTCTCCACCACCAGCGGTTGACTCACCTCTGGTTCCTGAACATGAAGATAATGTGGGGATGATGAACTTATGGGGAAGATATATATGCTGACCATTATTAATTATTAGGGTAAATGAATTTAATATAATTAATTTAAGTAATAATATGTTATACTAAAATTAGATGGACCAAATTACGCACGTTCATTTGAAAATCACGCATGTTATAAATTCAAAAAACCAACATGCGTGATTATTTCATATAACATGAGTGATTATATCAAATTTTCAGACCGACTGGGTTTGATCAATTTCGTCCAATTCGTTTCAAATTTCTTTTCGTTTCACTTCTAATTGGCTATTGTTCGGTCAATTTCATCGAATTAGGTTCAGATTCATCGTTGATTTTGAAAAGTTTCATCAAAATATCGACCCTCGAAATCAAACCGTAGAACAGAGGATGAAGAAACATGACCAAGCTTTGATTCAGACCGTACAACAGAAGATGCAGGAACATGACCAAGCTTTGATTCGATTGGAGTCAGATGGCAGTAACAATGGTTTCAGATCATAGAAAAGGGGATGCGATTTTTTTAACTGGGATGTAGCGCATGCGTGATTATTTGTTTCAACATGCGTGATTAGGTTTTGTTGACTTTATAACGTGCGTGATTTTCAACATAACTTGCGTAATTTGTCGCGTACGTGATGTACGTTAAGCCGTAGTGTATTTTACACTTTCTATATATATATATATATATATAGGGGAAGGTTCAAATGAAAACCACTAGTTAACGCGAAAACTCGAAAACTAACTAAAAAAACCTAAAAAGCATACCAAATTTTTTTTTCATACCAATTTTCGCTATTTTAGGTATATATAAAAAATTTCAAAAGAAAAATTGTAGTACACATGTGTATATGTACTACTACAAAAAAAAATTGAAATTTTTTTATATATAAAAACTAGCGATTCTTAATAAAAAATTGTAAAAAAAAAAATTTGGTGTGTGTTTTTTAGGCTTTTTTAGTTAGTTTTCGAGTTTTCGCGTTAAAAGTGGTTTTTATTTGAACCATCCTCTATATATATGTATATAGTTGCATTTTTTAATATCATGAGTTGACGCTAACCCGCGCGTTGCGGCGGGACATTATTTATAAATGTCTTTAGTAACTGAACAAAAAGTAAACATTAAAGGTTAAATCAATTACGTGCCTTGCGGATTGTTACGTAAAACTTTTTTTATATGAGAAGAATAATTAAGTCAAAACGATAACGTTCATTCGCCATGCTAGGGGCAATCGCTACAACAGGAAAAACCCAAATGCCCAAAAAGATTTAGATTGATCGAGAATCGTAAAAATGAACACATAATAGGAACATAAATTAAAGTTTTGCATATCAATAATTAAAATGAACACATGGTATAAGAAAAATACATCGTTATTCTTATGTATATTATATAGAAACAATATTAAAGTATCTAAAAACAAAAGCCAAGTAATCTATACTTTCTATAAAAGAAGAAATCTCAATGACATAAGAAAAGCTGAGGTGTCTGCAGGAGAGGCTGTCCAACAAGGCTTTTCTTATGTCATTATTACATCATAAAGCCTAATATAAAATATCATTTAAAATTTTGTCTAAACATCTGCTCTCAAACTTCAACCTATGTTATAAATTCAAACCTCTGTAATCAAAACCTCTGCCTATTCAAAATTTAAAATCCTGGCTCCAAATTCAAAATTCAAACTACATATGAATCTGGCTCCCTATAAATAACATGTATGAGTTTGTTGCTCCACATTCAAATTTCAATATCATTGTTCCAGTATCATTGTCTGCGAGCGTATCTCTCTCTATCTCTCTCAAATGCATAGCTCTCATGATTGAGCCGGTTAATTTCCGATTATCCTTCCAATATCATTGTTCCAGTATCATTGTTCCATATCGTTGTTCCAACATTGTTGTTTCATTGAAGCTCTGTTTGACACATCTTTCTGCCTAATCTGAGTTGTTTAAAATTCAAACAATCAGTTGCGGGTTATTTTAGGTTTGTGCATTCTTTTAAACTGTTGATATATGTTGATAATATTTATTTTAAGGTGTTGATAAATTTCAACTTTGTTTTTTCCGAGTGAGCAGTGGGGAGTTCTTCTGCACTGTTTTTGAAGCCTGAAGTGCAGAAAGTGGAGTACTTCATGAAGCGCCGATGTTGTTCCAGGTTTTCTTGTATTTATTATCACTGGTGATGTCCATTTTATATATTAGTTCTTCAATCAGCCTAATCATCGGCCTTTTATAGATGGTGCGGTGAAATTAAGTCTGACCTTTGGGCTGTTAGCTATTTCACTATATAGTATGATTGTCAGTTCAGAAGCTTTTCATCACGTTTTATTACCATTATATCCTTCTTTTACATGAGACTTGAAGAAATATACAAGTTAAAAATGTCATCATACTCTTCTGTAGGTTCTTATGATTTAAAGTATCGCTTTATCAAGAAAGTTAAGGATCAAGTATACGAGGATAGGGCTAATGTTCAATAGCTGAAGAGGTGTTTTGGTGGACTGTGTCACACCCCAACCGATGGCGGAAACATCGGAGTGAGACGAAAACTAGATTGCAAGAGACTTCATAACACTATTTGTGACAAGTATTTAAACAATAAATTTCCATTTCATTTCTAAAGAGTCAATTACAAAGATTTGAAATAAATACATCATGAGTAACGAAATACAATACAACAAGAATACAAATTTAAAGTGTGTATCTAAGCATGCTACTAGTTTCCATGCATCACCAACATCATCGCTAAACCTGCATCATGTTTTAAAATACAATTCAATGCAAAAGCAAATGCGAGTATACAAGTTTTAAGAATAAGTATAAGTATAAAATTTTAAAAACAAATCCACATGGCAACTTAGTTTACACAAGATCAACCTAACATGGCATGCAATATTTCTAGCCAATCCTCTATTTACGCAACAATGATTTAATTCAACATGACCACTAGTCTACGGGCGGTGCATTACTCCTATAGCGCTATACATGTCAAATGGAGGCTCGTGAAAGCTAATGACTAAAATATATCACATAAGTATGGTCCATGTAAGCATCAAGTATCATAACATAGTATTCATGTATAAGGATTGTTTTTGTGCATTGCATAAAGAATAAGTTTAAGTGTAGTTTAATAGTTAAACATGTTACACCCCAAAAGTGGTAAACATAAAAAGGGGGTTGCGAGTATACTCACGATTTGCATATGCTTTCCGATTATCCATTTGTTGACGAGTAATAAGATTAGGAGATCGAATGTATGAGGTTAAAGTTCAAGTATGTTTAGAGTCGAGATTCGGAATTTAAACAACATGAAAATAACTTATGAAAATAATATGTGAAAATAATCACCTAGTATATATGATACTTGTTCTTGACACTATGAAGCCTCAAGGGTTAATGTTTTCATGAGTAATATACTCATTATAATCGTAACAAGTCTTATGTCTTAGATGATGTTATTCTAATATCTTGACGAATGAACACAAGTCCACCACCAAGGGTTCGAATAGTATATATATGTATAAGTATTATATGTATTATTTAGTCCATTAGTCAAGCATGAGGTAGAAGATAATCTTCATTTAGGTACCTCTATTGGGTCATAGAATTCATGTAGGAGGTAGGAAGAACAAGCTTCCATTTTGGTACCTCTTATGGTTCACCACTACACTTGATGTAAAAACATACAAGGAGGGTCATGAACTAATATCAATACAAGAATAAGAAACAACTATACTATGAGAAATCATCAAGAAATGTGGGGATTCTATGTTGGACAACCCAAGTTGGTCCATAATCACACCTTCATCAAGCTTTGAAGCTTGAACATGACTTGTGGGTTAAAAACCCTAATTAAAACAGAAAGTATTTGAGGATTAACCTCTGATTTTGTATGTCTCAGCCCCGTTTTTAAGCTTAACTAACCATAGAAGTGGTTATAAGCATAAGGACGTGGGTTTGCGTGAGTTAAACTCAAGTTTGAACAAGGATTAGTAAAGATAAATGAAAACAGTGAACTTTGGAGCCTTTTTGCCGGAGTTACAGGGATTTATTTACTGTGAATCACCCATGGAATCGAAGCTAAGGAAAATCCAAGCACATAGGAAAAAAGAATGAGCTAAAACGGACAAGAAATTAAGAAGTTATGCTTGTTTGAAGAACTTGTGTCGAATCTGTCCAAAACTCTGAATCTGCAGCTGATTAAAGGTGTTTGAGAGTGATTTAGAGGTGTTTGAAAAGTGTTTATTGCTTGTAGGAGACATGGTATTTATAGGGGAAGGAGTTAGGGTTGTTAGGTGGTGTTTAATGGAGGTTTGGAGGTGATTGGTGGTGTTTAAGTGTTGGGATTTCGTGCAAAATCGCAGCTGCTTGAACTTTCTGCCCGCCAGACCCCCTTCCGTAAGGGAAAAGGCATACGGTCCATAAGCCTTTGGGCTGAACACACAAATTTTATTTATTTGATTTATTGATTTGTAACTTGTCCAAATGTTACATGCTACGTATTTTATGACCATTTTAGGGTATTTAAGTGTATAAAGCATGTTCTAAAGGTTACATAAGTATAAAATGAATATGATTAAGTATAAGACTCGTATGTAAGTATGGTACAAAGCATGTATGTCACGTATTAGAAGGTTCTTTATACGTTTGCAAGTATCACAAATACGTATCAATTGTTTCACCAACCAAAGTATGAATATGTATGGAGTATGTATAACACAAATTTAAAGAAATACAAGTTCTATTTATTTAAGATCCAAGTCCAGTATTTGATGAGAGGATGATTACAAGGACGCGAGATTTCCAAAAATATAAATTCAAGCAATGGTTTCTAAATATGGAAAGTATGAAAACGCAGGGCGTTACAGTCTCCCCGCTTTTAGGAAATTTCGTCCCGAAATTTATTCAAGAGGAAGACTCAAAAATTTTGAAACGTAGAGAGTATGAAATTTTCAAGAATGGTAAAATAGATTTGTAAGAGAACTTGTTCGGCAACAATGATTTTTGAGGCTTAAGTATGAGTGAAACGTGTTAGGTAAAACAAGTTGAAACAAGTTTTGAATACCAACTTGGGAATGTATTAAAAATGTGCTGTCTTAAAAGGAAGATTTCGTACAAACGGTTTGTATTTTGTTGGAAAGTGAGGTAGTTTTCATGGAAAGTTTAAAGGATAGTACTAGATCGCATATGTGTAGAAAATTGTTTATTGGGAGAAATGAGAAGATTCAACGTTTTGCATAAAATGGTTTTGGTAGGTAACGACCCATCAGGGTTGTTGGCATAGGTATAAGGAGTAGAAAGATAGCTTTAAAAGTAAAGTGGTAGATTTGGACTCGAATGTTTAAACAAGCTAGATTGTAAACGAGGTTCGTATAACAGAAAAAGAATGATGGAGAATAATAGGAGTATGGAAGTGGACGAATGACTCTTAATAAACGAATACAAGTATAAGAATGACATAGGTGTGGTTATACGAGGTAGTGTGTTAAGAATGAAGTCTCGTCATGGATAATCGGATATAATGCGTTCGTGAGTTGTCTAAAGTTTGTATTAGGTCTAAATAGGTCTGCAAAACACTGAATTTCTCGTGGCACGTTTTACGAAAATTTGGTAACATGGTGAAAATACTTATATATAGGAAGTACCAGCGGCGTATCCACCATGTTTTGACCATGTTACGTTCGTTTCGTATTTGGTGTCATGTCACGTTCCGTGTCTTACCATATACAGTAGTATTCTGTGGTTCTCATACGCCTATCACTATAATCCCGTGTGCACCCGCGATTATTTTGATCGTCGCATGATCCGCATAGCTTGTACTAGTTGTGTAGGAATCAGGGTGTACATAAAAGGATAAGGATGTGTACGTATAAGAATATAGTATGCAAGGAAGTCCATGCTTAAGTATGTATAGGACCCACGTAAGTGAATCCCTCGGATTACGCTCGCATACGGGTACGAATGTATGAATCTTGAATATGAATGAAAGTATAAGTATAAGTTTAAGTATGAATATGCACGTAAGTATGAGTATCAACATAAAACGTACGAGTAGTATGAGTATACTTGTAAGCATGAAACTGTCACACCCCGATATTTCCATGTATTACCGGTGGGCCCGGTGGGGAGTATCGTGATGTAGTTGATATCATCATAGTCAATAATCACAGTTAAATGCACAGCGGAAGTCTAAAGTAAAATATATTACAAACTGATTTGAGAGTAACATAAAATATTACAACGGAATGTAATTGATCCACAGGCGGATCTAAATAAAAGAAACGTTGTTCAACAGACTTTTAAGTCACCGAGCTTGCAAGACTCTTATTTATTCACCCCGGAGTAGCCAGCCTATTCCGCCTAGTACCTGCACTTTAGCATTTTTGGAAAATACGTCAGTTTACACTGGTAAATACAATTAACCGACTCATTTTGAAAATATTTAAGAAAATTGATTTAGATTTAGATGCACAAGGCACAAATAATCTTTTATAACTTGGGATAATTATTTTAAAAATAATCTTGTATACAGATTTATATGTTTGCCGTCCGTCAGGGCCGGTTAGAAGAGCCGGACAAGATTAACTGACACGCCACAGGTATAATGCCCACAAGGAGAATTCCTTATTGTGGAGTACCATTTGTACATACGCAACTGTCAGGGGTATGCCTACACCCCGTGCTTAAGTCGTGGCCATTTCAATGAATGAGGCGAGGATATCCAGGACATGGTCATTAACCACCCAAAGGCCATATACCAAACTAAACAGATTAAAACGGGTTATGCAAATATATTAATCACAATCCGATTTAAACAATTACACACCCGACCAAGCGGTATTATTATAATACCGTATCCCAAGCCCATATAAGGGAAAATAAGTTAAAAGTATTTACCTGAGCAAAAATACAATTTAACTCAGCCGTATAACAAATCAGCAAATGCAGATAGCTTTTACTGGTCTCCTAAATCTGGAAATGAAGGTTTAATAACCTATTAGATTCCTAACGGGTATTACTTAAGTTTAAACTTAGGCCGGTTAGTTTTTAACGGAAAGTTTACGGTTCAAAACGCAAGATTAAGCGAAGACCGGATTAGAATGTGACTTAGACCCGACAAGTTTGAAGACTTGTATAATATGGGTAAAGTAAACACATTCTGGATTTTGAGGTAAAAATGATAAGGTTTGACCCGTTTCAGTTAATTTATGCAAACTAGTTACATAAACCGTACCGAATCGCGAATAATGCATAACGGGTAACCAAATGAGTCATGAACAGGTTTCCTAAGTTAATATGCTTAAAATATGTTATGATATCAGTAGGATATCTTCCATTATGCCCAAAACGGATTTAAAGTCAAATTAAGCCCCGTAGGGGTATTTTGGTCATTTCGAAGCTCATAAAAGAGATTTAACAACAATCTGAAGTTCGGGTCTGAATTGATCAGTGAAAATAGTAATTTTTATAAGTCATAACAGTAGGGTATTGCATATATGTGAAATTTATCATTTATAACCAAATTATGCACCGTAGGGGCATTTTTGTAATTTCACATAAGCTTTAAAGGTCTAATTTGGAAATCTGAGTTCAAAACTTTTGATTACTGTTAAATTATAAAAATTTACTTAAAACATCACTAGGTATTAAGTTTTATATGCCAAAAAGAGTTTTAACCCATACTATGCGTTTAAAACGAGTAAAAGTCAGTTTTAAGCGATTTTCAGGTTAAAATAAGAAATCTGAGTTTTTGATTAGTTTATAAAGTTCAAAATATTTTATTTATCATATAAAACTAGTAGCAAAAAGTTTGGTATCAAAATGTTATGTAAAACTCATTTTATTATCAGAAAGGGCATAACCGACAATTACCGAATCAAAGCACGAATCCTATGCCATGATCAGTTTAAAAATAATTAGAAATTTTCAAAAATCCAAAAATATTATTTTATATCAGTGGGTAAAAGGTTTGGTGTCAAAATTCGGGTTTAAATAGGCTTTATGCTAATTACGCCGTTTAATTAATAAAAAGCTTTCCATTTACGCTATTGAGCATAACTCCTAATCTAGACCTCAAAATGAGGTCAAATTTTTAGGACATGTTTATAATTCAGTAACAAAGGTTTTTTTCCTCTCACATTTTCAAAAATCTCGTTTTAAGGTCAAAAGGGCATTATGGTCAACATTTAAGCAATTAACGGAAACATGCAAATGAATCGGATAATTAAGGACCTATGTTGTATAATCTCAGAGAGTTATACTAACATGTAACCTGGTCCTAATGGAACTTTAAGGCATGTCTAAACTAAACTAAATCGGGTTAGAACTGAAAGTCAAAGCAAAAGTCTACTTTTGCGACTTTCGCTTCCGAACCGAGCCTAAACTCAAAATTGTCGGATTGAACATGCTTAGACATGTTCTTACATTAATTACCAAGTTATAAAAAGTGTTTAAACAGGTTTCATAGCTCCTACATTGTTAATTACAAGTTTATTTGCAAAATACCTTTCTGTTGACTTTTTATAATAAAGTTTGACCCGACAATTGACCTAGTTAGAGTGGAAATCAGAGGGTGCCCTTTTAAGGGTTTATTACCCACATAATTCCCAACTCATAGCCACTTTCAATTCGAAAAATGACTGGACCATTAGTGATTAATCACTAAGTCAAACCGTAATTACGATAAGTTTGACTTTAGGTCATTAAACTAATAAAACACGAATTAGAGAGGTTAGGGAAGCTTACTGAAGTACTAAGCACGATTTAGAAGCTAATGGAATCTTGCTTGAGGTCCATAGAGCTTCAAAAATTCAGTTAGAAAGATTTTTGAGTGAACAAGTTCAAGTGTTGCAACATGGAGCTTTATATAGTGATTTTGATTGAACAAGATCATGCCAACAAGGTCTATGGGTGATTCCTGATCATCAGAGGTGTCCCCTATGCATGAAAATCTGTTGGCCAATCTCCTGGATTCGAATACCATGCTCATAAGTCGGTTAACCTGCTGAAACAGGCAACTGTCATGTTTTTGGAAGCTGGCAGGTTTTAGGCGGCCCGCGTAAGCTCCAAGAGGAGTCTTACGCGGTCAAAAATCTTTCAGCAATTGCACATTTGGTCCCTGGTCCTCCTAAACTTATTTTTAACTTGTTTTATTTCACTTTTAACCCTCAAACTTGACTTTTAAGGACTCCAAGTCATAAACAAACTTGTTAAGCCCCCGGTTAGCTATACAATCACCAAATAAGTCCTGAATTTCAACGTTGACGCTTTTAACGCCTTATTTACGAATGTTGGCATATCTTTCTCATATGATATCGAAACCTTGTGAAATTTTTATCACTTATTCTCGTGAGCATAATTAATCATTACAAAGCTTCAGCTTTATTAAAAGGTCACTCAGAGGTATAATTTAAACATGTTGACACATTTAACCCTTGCGGCTTGTAATCTTTCACTTTCTTCCACAAACGGCTTCATATGATTCATAATTCATTCGTTTAAGGGTATAAACATCGTGTACGGTTTTTGAAAAGTATAATTATCAAATGTTAACACTTTGAACCTTTTTACACATATACTTTCTCTGTTTGTTAACTTTAGTCCCTTATATTTAATCCATTACACGTTTAAAGCTCATGACACGTGTCTTCATTATATTGGTCGTGATTTTACGAGGTGTTACATCCTCACCCCCTTAAAAGAAATCTTGACCTCGAGATTTACTGAAATAAATGAGGGTACTTCTATTTCATTATGGACTCAACCTCCCACGTGTATTCGGGACCTCTGCGGGCATCCCATTTAACCTTTACAATTGGTACGTGCTTCTTTTGAATCTTCTTAACCTGTCGATCCTCGATCGACAAAGGTTTTTCGTCAAACTTCAAGCTCTCATCAATATGCACATCTTTATGTGACATGACTAGCGATTCGTCAGCTAGACATTTCTTCAGGTTACAGTTGTGGAACACATTATGAATCCCGCTGATCTCTTCAGGCAGGTTTAACTTGTAAGCCACTGTTCCGACACATTCAATGATTTCGAATGGTCCTATGTATCTTGGGCTTAACTTGCCTTTCTTACCAAATCACATTACTCCTTTCCATGGTGATACCTTAAGTAACACCTTGTCACCTACCTCGAACTTTAGAGGTTTACGCCTTTTATCTGCATAGCTTTTCTGCCTATCTTTGGCAGCTTTGAAACGATCTCGTATCTGTACAATCTTATCTGTCGTCTCCAGGACTATATCAGGTCTTGTTAGTTGAACATCTCCAACTTCTGCCCAATAAACGGGCGTCCTGCACTTTCTTCCATACAAAGCTTCGAAAGGTGCAACTTGAATACTGGAATGATAGCTATTATTATAAGAGAATTCTATCAATGGGAGATGATCTTCCCAACTTCCACCTAAGTCAATAACACACGCCCTTAACATATCCTCTAATGTTTGGATTGTACGTTCACTTTGACCATCCGTCTGAGGATGATATGCAGTGCTGAAGTTTAATCGAGTACCTGGGGATTGCTGAAAACTTTTCAAAAAATGTGATGTATATCTCGTATCCCTATCCGAGATGATAGACACTGGCACTCCGTGAAAAGATACAATCTCATCCACGTATAGCTGAGCTAACTTATCTGAGCTTTGTGTTTCCTTAATAGGTAGGAAGTGAGCTGACTTAGTTAGTTTATCCACTATAACCCAAATAGTATCATTTCCTCGCTTTGTTTTTGGCAACTTTGTGATAAAATCCATGGTTACCATTTCCCACTTCCAGGTGGGAAGCTCAGGCTGTTGTAGCAATCCTGACGGCTTTTGGTGTTCAGCTTTAACTTGCGCGCACGTCAAACATTTTGCCACATAAGTGGCTATAGACTTTTTCAAGCCTATCCATCAATAACTTGCCTTTAAATCCTGGTACATCTTATCACAGCCAGGATGAACACAGTATTTAGAGCTATGTGCTTCTTGTAGAATAAATTCTCGAAGTCCTCCATAAATTGAAACCCATATTCGTCCATTCAATCTTAGGATTCCATCCTTGCCATATGATAACTGTTCAGCAATGACTCCCAGCTTTTCATTTTGATAGTTAGCTTCTAATACAGCTTCCTTCTGAGCGGCTAACAATCTTTCATTTAAGCTGTTCTTTAATTCAATGCTCTTGGCATTGATTCTAAGGTTTAACCCTTTCCTTTCTGCTCAAGGCGTCGGCGACTACATTCGCCTTGCCTGGATGGTATCGGATCTCACAATCATAATCATTTAGTATCTCCATCCATCGGCGATGTCTTATATTCAGATCCTTTTGATTAAACAGATGCTGAAGGCTCTTATGGTCAGAGTAGATCACACACTTGGTACCATATAAATAACTAGTAGTTTACCCGTCCGCTGTCCGGGTATATATGATTAACATCATCCAAACTCACTGCTGTCCGGGTATATATGATTAACATCATCTAAACTCACTGTATATTTTAATATCACGATGACTACTTATCTAACTATTAAGAACATCAATAACTATGTCTATATTTAACATAATGTTGACTTTTAATTTAATTTCAATTAATAACTACAACTCTTCTTGAATTGTCATACATACTAATTTAAAATCTTACATCTAATTCGCACAATTTAAAATATTTAGTTAATTATTTGTAATTGATTAACGTAGGAATTGCTAACACCATTAAATGAAGATAAATGAGATCTATCAATGTTACATGTTTACAAAAGTATTAAAAAAAACTATCAACACAACCAAACGTAGATTATATTTATGTCATGAGAATATTATTTAAGAACATCAATAACAGTGTCTACATTTAAGATAATAATGACTTGTAATAAATGATAAACATGCAGGATACATCTACAAAAGTGGCAGTCCAGTCAGCATGGGGCGTTATTGCAAAAGTGGCGTAGTGGGAATTATGCCCAATAATCCCTTTTAGGCGTTTTTTTTTTAAAAAGCAAGCTAGTTTCTCATTGGCCAGTCAAACCCAGTCAACCCATCACAATCTCTTTTAGGCGTGGTTTTAAAAACGCCAAGCCAATTTTTTTCAAAAAAAATGCCCCATAACGCCCTATGTAATGGGGAGGGGGCGTCTTTTGGGATTTTTTTTTTCAAAAATAATGCCCCACTACGGGTGGTCTAATATACAATTTCGTTGGCAAAACACAAACCATTGTAACAAACACAATGACTTGTTATCCAACTATTAAGAACATCAATAACCATGTCTATATTTAAGATAATAATGACTTTTTATTCGATTGCGATTAGTAACTACAACTATTCTTATATTCTTATACATCGAATTGTCATACGTACTAACTTAAAATCTTACATCTAATTCACACAATTTAAAATTTTAAAGTAACTATTTTTAAATTGATTAACATAGCAATTGCTAACACCATTAAATAAAGATAGACGAGATCTATCAAAGTTAGATTAACATAAACTAAATCAATTACAATTCTCTCTATGATCGCTCGAAGAAAAGGGAGCATATGAAGAACTAAACAGAAAAGTAGGCATCATCAGTGATAACAATTACAAGCGAACCTGGAGCAGCATCGGATACCTTGATGAAGTCCTCCACTCTCCCCCATCAGATTTCAAGAACAACGCAGAAGAGTTTATCATACAACTGTTGAAACAGGACCAGAAAATCTGTGACATCCTGGCCGATCTGCAAAACAAAAGAAAGAATAAAATCGCGTGGAAGAAGGCGAGAGTCATTGAAATCTTTGGAAGTGTTAATTGTAGCGTATAATATTTTATACATATTACACTTTTTAATCTTTCTTTATATTTAATTTAATAAAATTAATATCCATTGTATACAAAGTAAACACAATGACAAGAACACATAACATAATGTATAGAAAACCGACCTAGTTGCAAAACACAATAATCAGACGCAATAACACAATATATAGAATCAGTTGCAATACCATGGCTAATATTAACATTATCCATACGACCAATATTCAACTATTTCTTTATTTAATTAAACAAACAATAAAATATAAAAGATAATAAAAAGATACGCAATCAACATCATATCTATCACAATCAAAACAACTTCATCATCACCGGCGTTTCATATCTCCTTGAAGATCATCGCCGGTGAAGATTTGATCGACAAAAAGGTAACTTCCGATTGTAAATCTTAACGGTTTAATTTCTATTAGATTTCTAAACCTCTGTTAGATACTTAATCAGCGACATATGATGGTTACTGTAGCGAATAACTTGTTTGTAGATGTCAAATCTGATTTTAGGTTTCAATCATCTTCAACCTCTCATATGTTATGTATAGTTGATATATATCTTATGTATTGCATGTTATGGACATTGTCGAACTAATGTTTACAGTATAATGTGATAATAATATATGAAAAAGTTGCAATCAAACAGGGGTGTTTGGGTTAGCTTATTTTGGAGCAACTTATGACTTATTGACTTATAAAAGTTAATAATTTTTTTTTGAGTGTTTGGGTTAGCTTATTTTAAAGGGTTTTGTGTGTTGACAAGCCATTTTTGAGAAGTCAGAATTTCTAACTTCTCACTTGTCACTTATATAAGTTAATAAGACATTTTTAAGAAGGAATCCCAAACACACACGGATGAAAACATATGATTCTATTATAATTTTTTTATTTTTGGGGTTCCTTCTCTAAAAGTACTTATTAACTTATATAAGTCATAAGAGAGGAGTTACAAATACTAACTTATCAAAAACAACTTCTCAACACACAAAAATAACTTAAATAAGCTAACCCAAACACTATAAACACAACTTATTAAATTTTATAAGTCAATAAGATATAAGTTGCTCCAAAATAACCTAACCCATGTGCGATTACGCAAAAAGAGATATTTTACGAATATATATATATATATATATATATATTTACTGATATATTGAAACGGTATACAGAAGAGATCTATTGCACATTATGAATTAGGAATAATATTCTCATGACATAAGATTACATTTTAACACATTGTGTATTAATACTAATAGTTAATATTAAATGTTATATATCACAGGTATACAAAAATGATTACGTGCTGCCTGTCTCTATTACAAGACCCTAAATCATTGAAACTGGTATGCTGTAATGCCTTCAATAAGTAAGTGTAAACTTCATTACGTAAACTGAAATTAGTAAATGTAACTACAAGCATTACCAATTGAGTTTGTAAAGCTTGTGGGAGGAGATTACCGGAACCGGACAAAGGTAACGATAAATCATGAAAGCGGAATAAGCTGTACAACATGGCTGAGAAGTGTAAGAGGTGAAAGTGTTGTCACTGACGGATGGATAAGTATTGTAAAATGTCTTAAATTGACAAAGAACACCTTATTGGTTTTGAGGATAATCAAAGAAAAATGTCTACAAATACATTGTTTCATACAAAACGTTTGTGATGAATCGTTCTTGACAGTCAACCGTTACGGAGATTTAAAGATCATAGTAAGTATAGTTATATGTTAGTAGGAATTTGTTTTTTGTTATACTTGTCAGCAAATGGAATAAATGAATATATGTTTATAAAATATTACACAACTTTTCAGGTCATTCCAGAAGCTTATGTGAACAAATTTTACTGTTACTGGCCAGTAAAAGATTCTTATAACATATACGCAGCAGGTCAGTGTTGGAAATTTGATACCGAAAAATAAATGCATGCTACGTTTTTGCTAAAGGGTGTCCGGAGATGTTTGAATATATTGACATAGAAGACAGTGATATACTGATGTTGATGAAAACAGACAGCGAATCGTTTGACTTGACACTTTATCGTAGCGGAGTTGAGGTTGTTTTTAGAAAGAAGGAGACAACTAAAGACAACTCAGTTGTTGAAATACCTAAACACACATACTATGAACACTTCAACTCTGTAAGTAATTTAAAGTAAGTTAAAATGGTTTGCTAGTCAATACGACTTATTTACAGATGTTATCGTATAACAGATCTTCACTGATCAAGAAGACTCAATCGACCAATTCATTACTGGGGTAATGAGTTTACATATTTTTACAATACAATATATTGATCCTCAGATGTTAATAAATTTTAAAATTCTTGGATGCAAATGAATGATGAGAAACATGAAGTGAATAAGAAAAGTGTTGAAAAAGAAAAGTTGAAGTCTGAAAGAAAGAGTTTTGTAAGTGAAGGAAATAACAACCAGACAAAAGAAGATGTAAGTCTTTGAAACATAATAACGGATAAGTTATTTGTTCATATTATTATACATACTTAGTTGACGATTGTAGTTTAATTTGCTTTAATGTTACGGGCTGTAATAACAGGTTAAAAAAAGGTAAACAGATTGCATCCGATTCTACATCTGAAGAACCTAAACAACTGATATGCTGTACAACTTATGATCATTCTGCCGTGTCAGCAACTGGACGACAAACACGAGATCGTTTGGTAAGTTAAGAAAATATTCCAATAAATATTTCTTGTACATTAACATGTATACTATATATACATATATATATATATATATATAGTGGAGGGTTCAAATGAGAAAAAATTCTTTATAAGAAGAAATTTCAACCAATAAGAATGCTTCATTAGCCTTCATTTAATATTTGTACTGAAAGGAAATGCATGTTTGAAATGATAAGGTTAACAAAAACGGGAAAAGAAGTCAGATGGCGTTGAAGGTAAGCAATGAAGATGAAAAACGTGTTGCAAATCAAAATTATGATCAAGAAAGTGGTGCGTATCAATTCAACAGGAAAGCAAATTATCGAATGGTATGTCATTTCTGTTATTTAATGAGAACAATTTACAACACCATTCATGAGGCTATTTATACGTATAGAATTACCAGTTATACACATAACAATTGAACTTGGTTTGCAACAAAAAACCTTAAAACAGTTGTTTTTTTTCTAAACAATAAAGTATAACTTCACTTATAACCTTCATAGAATAACAATAATAGATAATAGATACTAAATTTTGTTTATTCAAAAATTAACAATTGATATTCGTTGCTGCTGACAATTATATCCAACACGGCTAATATACTTGTTAACTCTAACATCAATGCAGCGATTACCTGTAGAAGTTGTAAACAGAGCAAGGCTAACAAAGAAGGTGCATCAAATGAATGTCAGAAACATGGATGGGAAAACAGTTGTGAAGATAGTTAAGCGACAGAAGGATGGAAATGGATTTAGGTATGCGATTGAAGGGTGGCCAAGTTTCATAAAGGAAAATGATATTAGCGCGGGTGATAATATGCATTTAACTTATGTAAAATCAGGAAACCTCCTCATGTTGACGCATGTGGATGCAGTCAGCCAAGCTTAGCAGTTAACGTTATCTGCTAATGATGCAGATGTCTGCGTATATAAACCAATGCCTTTTGTCGTCATCGTTTGATGGTTTTTGGTGGGACATGTTGGAACAGCTTATTGTGTTTTTTTGGTTGGTTGGTAGCCTAACCTTGATGACAATTATTACTATATTAGGGAATGGATGACATATTTTGTTTATAATTATAATTTGTAAACAGTAGTCGAAGTTCATATTTAGTTATAAATTTAGTTGTGATTTCCTGTATACAACATTAGAAGTCTTATTGGTAATATTTCCATCATCCAAATGCACTGTATATTTTAATATCATAATGACTTCTTATACAACTATCTAGAACATCAATAAGTGACTCCATAAAAAAATGTCTCCATATTTAAGATAATAATGACTTTTTTATGCGATTGCAATTAGAAACTATAACTATTCTTGTATTGTCATACATCGAATTGTCAAACATAGTAAATTAAAATCTTACATCTAATTGGCACAATTTAAAATGAATTAGTTATTTGTAAATTGATAAACGTAGAAATTAATAACACCATTAGATGAACTTAGATAAGATATATGAAAGTTAGATGTTTTCAAAGTGTTGAAAGAACTACCGATGACAAACAAACGTTGATTATATTTACTGGCATAAAATATTACACACCAAACATATTATAAACATAATAGAACAATTAAAATAACACATTAATTTCGAATATTGATTCTCCATATACAAAAAAATATCAACCACAAAAACAACCACAAACATAATACTATGTATATAACACAAGGATAACAACAAACAACTAAATACAAAACCATAACTAAACATGTGGTGAAACTACAGTTTCAATATAGCTTGCACCTACAATGCCGCCTTGTGTAAAGATGATAGGAAAATAACCATGCATCTTCTTTGCCCTTACGTTTATTTGAGCAACATCACCCCATTCGTGTACTATAATTAATTTGTTATTACCATCAATGTAGTGCACAGATGACCCTATCATCAACGGCATAAACACACGGGGTACAAAAGACACCACTTTCGACCAAGTATTATTTTGTAGACGCCACAATTGAACATCTACACTACACACTACACATTCCAATACTAACCAGCATATGAAGTTCATCTTGTATAGTCACCAACTGACCTATAGATTCCACACTCAATGTATCTGGGTAACCTACATTTTCTATTACCTTCGACTCAACATCCAAACGAAGAACCGCTGTGTTACCCATACACCAGAATTTGGTCAGTACAAAATACAAACTTTTCCTACAAAATGTCCCAACGGACCAACTATAAACAACAATATCATATGGACTATCAATTAAGAACCTTGGAGTTGACCATGAACCTTCACTAAACGAATAAATATTAACAGTCAACCTGAAATGAGTGCGTTTAATGTGCACAATTTTGTAATCACCAGCAGAGTCAACACAAAACCCAAGACTATCATCATCCATATTGTAAAATCCCTGATAATTAGAATTTCTCAGCATCTTGAACACACGAGTTAGTGGATTCCAAACAACCAAATCACCAGTATTACATAAGCAAACACATACCATGCCATCCAAACTTGCTAAAAAGATCACATTACATGGATGACAATCGAAGGGAATGTGAATATTATTGCCTAAAACACATCTAGGAGATGCAACATCAACATAACGAATCGCACACGATGATTTGTCAAGAGCAATTATTTTCTGGTCACCTAATACTCGCAAGAAACGACAATTATTCTTAGCAAACTCAGGAGTTGAAAGATAGGCTAACCACTCTTTAGACACAGCCTTGCACCGTATAACCTCCTTTGCCGGAAGTCTTGGAATAATCTTCATCAATATTAACAGATATGGAAGATCCTTCATATTCACTTACGATTATACTTTAATTAAAAATACTGACGTTGATAGAGAGAGGAAGAAAACACATACGAAAAGCGATTTCTTTGAAAAATGAATACCTACATAGAAACTACCCCAATTAACAGTTGACATGGGTGAGTAAAAACTCCTAAAACTCCGAGTAGTGGGGGTAAACGGTTTTCACACACTATGGACGATAGGAGGTAAATAAAATTAAATAACAATATATATTAGAAACCGTTTCTAATTTATAGGAAAACATATACACATACATGGAGATACTTTTTAATCAATCACATACACGAATATACTTTTTATTAATTAATCTTATTTTTATAAATTACTTTGTTAGTTGTCAAACATTGTGTTATTACAATTGTGAAAATAATTACATCGTAGATTTTTTTTGGCATTGGGTTTTATATATTATTTTGTCCTTTTTATAAAAATATTGTTTTTTATGATAATAGGATTATTGAAAAATAATGAGAACCACAACTAAAAAATAGGAAGTTAGTTACACAATACAATATATAAAAATAGACACCTAAAAAAAATCAAATATATGGACAACAGAAAACCAATAACACATTGATAAACAAAACATAAAATGACAATATTCCAGCAAAAAAAAAAAAACAAAAAAATCCAGTAAGAACTATTCCTTAACTGGACATATTACAAAGTGGGAAGTTTCTAATTGTCCTTAACTGCACAATATGTAACCACTATTAAAAAAGAATGAGAAAGACATCAAAAAGTAGGAATTAATTACACAATGTTATATTTAAATATAGTCAACTACAAAAGAAATCAAATATATAAAAAACAGAAAAACAATGACACAATGATACTTAAAAAACACAATGAGTATACTAAAAGAAATCATTCAACTAAAAACTAATCATTAACTGCACCTATTACAACGTGGGAAGTTTCTAATTCTACGTAACTGCACAATGGTAAGGGCTTCCAAGCTGCTCTTAGGGCTTGGTCTCCAAGGGCCCATTGTGTTTTTTTTGTAGACCTTTTTGCTTTTAAACCACAATCACACGTAATCATAACTAAATACGCACAAAGCAAATATTAAAATCATACACTCTCAATGAATATTTAACATGATAATATAAGCACATTAATTCATAAAGATGCAATCTCATTGTGACAAACTATACCACACATAAAAACAACCACAAACATCAATTACTAACTGATCAAAACAATGAAGAACAAAAAAAGAACAACATAAAATAGCATAACTAAACATTTGGTGAAATTGTAGTTTCAAAATAAACAGATCCATTCACACCTTGAGTAAAGATGATAGGCAAAAAAACATGCATTTCCTCTGCCTCTACAGTTACATCAGTAATATCACCCCATTCTTGAACTATAATGAACTTCTTATTTCTGTTGATATAGTGCACAGACGACCCAATCATCAATGGCATAGAAATAGCAGGTGGACAAAAAAAATACTTTTGACCACTTTTCATTTTCAAGTTTCCACAATTCCATATTCACACTATAGAATCCGATACTAACCAACATATGGAGTTGATCTCGAATACTAACCAAGTGACCTGTAGCTTCCACATCCATTGTATCTGGGAATCCAACATCAGAAATTACCCTGCTATCAACATCTAAACGAAGTACACATGCGTTACCCACACACCACAACCTGGTCAATACGAAATACAAACAATTTGCACAAAACGTGCCTACAGACCAACTATAGACGTCAACATTAAACGGACTGTAGTTTGAGAACATTGGAGTTGACCATGACCCTTCACTGAGAGAATAAATGTTAACAGCCAACATCATATGTGTCCGTTTAATATGCACAATATTGTAATCACCAGAAGACCTGACGCAAAACCCAAGACTATCCTGATTCGGATTAAAAAAAACCCTGTGAATTAGAATTTGATAGCATCTTGAACACACGAGTTAATGGATTCCAAACTACCAATTCACCAGTATTGATTAGGCAAACACATACCATCCCATCCAAACTTTCTAGAAATAAAATATTGCACGGATGAGCGGTGAAGGGAATGTGAACTTTATTACCTAAGAAACATTTAGGGGATTCACTATCCACATAACGAATATCACACAATAATCGGTTAACGGCAATTATCTTATGATCACCTAATCAGCGCATGAAACGACAATGATTCATAGCAAACTCAGGTGTTGAAAGATAGACTAACCAATCCTTACACACAACCTTGCACCGTGTAACAACTTTTGACGGAAGTCTTGGGATTATATTCATCAGTATCAGCAAAGACGGAAGAAACTTCACAATCATTGTCAATGTAGGTTAAATAACAAACACTTTGACAATCAATACAACAAATATGAAAAGAGATTCCTAAGAAGATGAAAGTCCAACAAATATTATCACAAGCAGTAGTTAACACACGTATATTAGAGCTCCTACAATTACGAGTAGTAGGTAGTTATTAAATAGATAACTATCGAGATTTTTTAAATCGGTTAAGTTTTTAGTACACATTTACATTAATTTTATTTTTTTGGCCAATATTCAGTTGAATAATAATTTACATAAATAGTAATAACAACTTTTGATTCAATCGTATTTTTAAGTATAATATGGCAACTTTCTCTTATAAATACATACTCGAAATATTTTGTTTCATTGTATGTGTTGCAAGCACTATTTGATTGTTAGTCTTCTTTCTGATTTTTCGTGTTTGGGTTAACATGTATCGTCATGGTCCGAATTTTATCATAACTATACTTGATCCGCTATCCCTTCAACAGGTACATACCTTTCAGAATTATTTGTTTAAAGTAACGATTCCTATTGTTTCATCCTTTATTCAAAAGAAATTTGCCTTTTGTTTTTTGGTTTTCAGGCTATACCTATATGTATGAGTAGATTTATATGGATGAATAAGTTAGAATCTTCAACTGTTACTCTTAAATTTGATGAAACGCATTCATGGTCTGTTGTTATTAAATTAATAAAAGATGTATTCTACTTTACGGATGGATGGTGTGAGGTTTTAAACTACTTCGGCCATGAATCTTTCTTCATGATTTTCAACTATCTTGGTGATCATACTTTCAAGTTCAACCTCTTCTCTCATGATCCAAATAAAGAGTTTGGAAAATCGTTTTGTAAAATTATTCAAAATCCTATACAAAGTCCAACGGTACGTAATTTTCTTATACATTTTATTTTTTATTTTTTGTTATTACGATTTATTAAAAAAACATAATACGCATAAAATTGTAATAATTATTTTTTTACAGGTTCTACCAGATACTTTTATTTTAAAACATTATGATTATCGTTTACCGGATAACATGGTTATATTTAATGTATCCGAGTATCATCAATGGGAAGTCCGTATTAGAAAGATTGGGCCAAATTATTGTATTGCTGATGGTTGGTTTAAATTTATTGAAGATCTAAGGTTAAATCCTGTGGATATTCTATGTTTTCAAAAAAAGGACGTGAATCATATTAATATTATCATATTCAATAAAGATGGTCGTCACGTTTTGTTAAACAACACTCCTTTGATTGAGCCAGAATATGAACATATTAGCAATGTGGAAGGTTATCGACAAGTTAGTGACGATCCTAACTATCCTTTTTTTTGCAATGACAGCAACTCATCAATTGGTATTATACTATCCTGTTTTATGTTACATTTTTTTTTGTTTTTTAATGTTTTTCATTTAATAACATTTACATATTTTTAACATTTTTACAAAATGTAGATCCTTCCCAAGTTAATTACTGACTTAACTGGTTTAAATGAGTTTTCTAAAGTAAAGATCAAAGTTGTTAAAGGAAATATTTGGGTTACGAATCTTCGTACACACAACATTGATGGTCAAATAAGGTTTGTCAATCAATTTATTATCTTAGTTATTATTTCTCTTTTACCCAATGTGTATATATCACTAACAAAATTTTTCATATTTTTTCTACCATAGGTACGATGTTGTTGGATGGAAACATATACTTCAAGCTGAACATATTTCCTTAGGTGACGATTGCTTTTTCAACTGGTCTAAAACGAATTCGAGGCTATTGGTTACAAAACTACAGCAAGCAGAAGGGTTACAGCAATAGAGTTTCAGTTTATATTGAAAACCCAAAAAAACATATATCTTACATTTACTTTTCGATCCCCCTTTTTTTATGTTTGTAGTACAATGCGTTGTTTTTTTTTAATATTTAAATTCAGATTGCCATGATAATTTCATCCGTACAGTCCGTTTATGATAAGCAACACAAATCTACTTAAAAAGAATGGTATACATAACATACAAACTACTTAAAAAGTACCAAAATAAAAAAAACACAATGACAAAAAACACAATTGTATAACATATATGATTACACACAACACAGAGACTTCACGTTTGCTTTTATTTTTGTTAGGATCTGAGTTTCTTATGATTGAGTTTGTTTCTCATAATTGAACAAATGAACGAAAGTAAAATGAGATTAAATGCAGCGGAAGTGGAATCAAACTTTGTAAACACAATCTAAGGGACAATAGTTTTCGTAAACACATGTTTCTCATTAAAAACCCTGTTTGGGGGGTTTTTGATCAAGGTTTTATAAAGGGAAAAAGTGAATGCTGACGTGGCAACGATTATAAAAGTCCACGTGCCAACCCTTCGTGAAGGAATGAATAATGGAAGACAGTTGATTTATGAAACCACTGATGAAGCAAGAACAGTGGTTGCAAACGGTTATACTGGAAACAGTGGGTGATTCTAAGCTATCAGTGGACAGCCATCAGTGGGTTAAAACACTGATTTTGAGCAACAGTGATTACCAAGGAAATGAGAGGAGAAGGGTTGACTTTCAGCAGTGGACAGTATTAACAGAACAGATGTTTGAACAAAAATAGTGATGTCTGATGGTGAATCAATGAGATATTGAATCTTTGATGATATATTTCAGCTACTTGTCTATCAGTTGGACTTTACAGCAACAGCAACAGCATCATAATATTCTTCAATCAGTGGTTGAGAAAACATCTGCTGCATGTGTACGGTCAAAACACTAAGCTTATTGCCTTGGAATTGATATCCCCCTGATGTAAGCTTTTCACACTCTTGGTATCTGTACTTGTTTGTGTATGATAAATCTTGACAACCATGCTCCTAGCATATGCTATGTTCTTTGAGTGTTGCACAAGTTTTTCAAACTTGTTGTCACTGAACTGCAGAAGCCCCTCTTACAAGACATCTACCCAACTTTCTGTCTTTTTAGTACCCCAAGGTGCATGACTTGTTGATGAGATGGTAGAAAGCCAGCAAGGATGCAAATGTTTCAGGATTGACCTTTTAAAAGAATCCTTTTTCATTGAAGATGTCAAGTGTTTGGTGAAATGAATGACTTGTAAAGGATTGATGTTTTTAAAAGGTGAAGCTGCACATGTAATATATGACACACACACATACACAAAAATAATGACATAAAAACACAATGACAAAAACACAATTGTATAACATATTTGTACACAAACAATAAACGTTTGGTTTTTTTTTATAAATTATGAAACAATTTAAAAGTTAGTAAACTTAGATAAACCTGGATCTGGGTACACTAAACGATTAATGGCAGGAACGGTTACATAATGTAGAAACTGCTTGGGGTAACGATGCGAATAACTGAAGAGACACACGTTTACACACAGTTATTACTACACACACAAACCCATTCAGTTAACACGGGAAACTTAAACTGATACACGCTTTATTACGCATGAATCAACGAAAAATATTAATAACCTTTGTAATTATAACATAATAATCCAATCGCTTTTTTTTAACGAAATAATCCAATCGCTTTACCGCCTATTCAATTCCCTACCCCTGACCACCTATAAAATAAACTAACCCATAAGTCCATAACACATCACCTATCTTCTAACACTAACTCGAAACATCTCTACATTCAACACAACTACAATCATGCCTGGATCACCCTACCATTTCGGAGACACAACAGAGGCCAAGAAAATTATAACCACTGCACACTTTGTAGAGGATCAAAAGGATTCAGAAATCTTACGAACACTACAGAGAATGCATAACACCGCCACTACAGATGTAGAGAGAAACAATACTGACATGAACTACAACGTTCTGCAGTATATTTCGAATGGGCTACTGAACGAAAATCAAATAAAGATTATACAATATATGGATAAACAGTTACAGATAAAGAAAAACATAGCAGTTTCGTTAGAAGAACTCAAGGATACCTTGTCGGAGTACATGAAGACGAAGAATGAAAGGGTTACTATAATGAAGAACTATTAGAAACGTTTAATGATTACTTTTATTTTGTTTTTGATCGCTCATGTATTTGACCTTCTACAAGTGTATCCTATCTACTTAATGTAATAACATATTTAAATATTGAGACTGTCTTATAACAAATTTACCTAATGACTCTATTTTACCATTTTACTGAAAATTTTATTTGTTTTGCTTAGAATTTCGATGTATTACATAAAGTAACATATTACAAAACACATGATCTGTTAGTGCACTATGTCTATTGACTGCGTCTTGTATCATGTAATAGGTTGTTCAGTGCATTAGGTTTTTTAGTTTGAAAGTGATGATTTAGCTTGAAGGTGTCATATGTCATTTCAAGGGAAATCATGATTTCCCTTGAAGCAGTTCAAGCTAAACCTCAACACTATATAAGCTTCAAGCTAAATCAAGATTTAGTTTGAAGAACACATTTGCACATTTGACTTTTGGAGAGCTCTAGTTCTAGAGAGAGAAACTAGAGAGAGAAAGTCATCAAGTGATTCAAGGTTCATTGTAAATTTCAGATATATCAATAGAATCACAATTATATTACATCTTGTGTGTTTCGGTCTCGATAGTTCACGGATTCCGCACGTAGAACTTTCATTTCGCAATCGTATCGGAGTTAAACCGGTCCTAACAAGTGGTATCAGAGCAGGAATTCAATTGCTTTGATCAAACAACAAGATTCGTAACAGATTTCAAAGTTTTCAGATCTGAATCGCAACTTTTCTTCTTCATCTACTCATTCTTTCACGTTTTATACGGTTTCTTGACGAATTGAACGGGATTTCACGGTCCAAATTGGATGATTTTTTAGTATGTTGTGAGAAAATAGTTGATAAACAATCCTACAAAGTTTCAGACTCAAATTCCTTGTCGTTTGGGAGAAATCTGAGTTTTTCTGTCCGATTTCGTAAACATTCAGCTGGATTTCGCTTGAACCTGATGTTTTGGTCTTGATTTCGCTTGAAGACATTGAATGTTTGAAGCGAAATAGTGAAGTTCGCTTGAAAATCCTTAATCAGCAGATTTCGCTTCAACAGGAACTGTTTGATTTCGCTTCAAGACTGAACAGTTGATTTCGCTTCAGGACAGCATATCATTGATTTCGCTTCAGGACATCAGTCATTGATTTCGCTTCAATATCAGTTTGGGATTTCGCTTCAAGTGCTTAATAGTTGATTTCGCTTCAAGTGTTTAATATCTGATTACGCTTCAACAGAGACTGGTTGATTTCGCTTCAAGACTTAACAGCTGATTTCGCTTGAAAGCTGTTGAATAGCTGATTTCGCTTGAAAGTTGTTGGACTGATTGATTTCGCTTGAAAAGTGAAATTTTGTGTCGAGAACATTTCACGGCAACCAAGTGTCAGTCTATTTCAAATTGTTTAATATTGTTTGAACTAATTGTGTTTGTTTGTTTGTTTGCAGGTGATTCGAGGTGAATTACACGGCACAAATGTAACACCTCGAAAAATTCGTGTTAAATAAAATAACGACACGTGTCATTTAAAGACAAAACGCGTTGGAAAACCCGGATTAGATAAAGATGTTTCGGCAGGATTTAGAGTGGCGTCATGTTAATTTTTACCTCTGAACACCCCAATTATAAATCCCAAGACCCGATTTAATATTTACACATCTATTATACCCTCAATTCAGGGAATTATTGCCAATAGTGGAATTGATAATGCGTGACTTGATCCCACAAAGAAAAGCAATGATAAACCTTTGTTTTCGGGTCTTGTTTCTGAATCCAAAGCATGTAAATGTAAATGGTAGGGTAACATACAGTAATAAGCACTTGGTGAAGGTCCCTAGATGTCAATAGATGTCCCAAAAATCGTGCAAGTGGGTTACCCTTTCAAAACTTCAACAAACAAACAATTTTTGTGCCTGATGACTACCTTACGGACCGCAACCATGGGAGCCTTACGGTCCGTAAAGCAACCCCCAGCAACAGAAAATGGGCAGTAGCCTGTTATGTGCAATTGTGACCCCCTTGGCCGGTTTTTCTTGCATGTGAAGGACCCTTAGACTTCCCTAGGCTCTAGTAACAAGTGTTGAATGATTGTGGTTGATCATAGACTTTGTTGTCATCAATTCATGGTGCCATGAACACTATAAAACCCACCTAAGTTGCAACTCTTTGATCATTCCATTCTCAATCCAAGTCTGATCAATTGAGGAGCTTTCAAGCTGATTGCAAGGCCTCTCTAATCATCCTTAAACACTTGGTAAGTTGACTAACCTTTCTAAATTAATTATAGCTTAGTATTTTAACTAAAAGTCAAACCGACGTAACTACGGTTTGACTTCGTAATTAATTAATGATAGCTCAGTCGTATGTCGAATTAAAAGTACCGTTAAGTAGGTAATTATATGGGTATTAAACCCTTATAAGGGCACGTCCCAATTCCAGACCTATCTAGGTCGTTTGTCGGGTCAAACGTTGACCGAAAAAGTCAACAGAATTACAAAATATGATTTAACGCACGATTAATGATCCGAGAGGTGTGTAACCTGTTTTAACCTTAATATAACATGGTAATAATTATAAAAACTTGTCTACGCTTGCCCGACTCGACAAATTTCTATTTAAACCCGGTTAGGAACCGAAAGGCGCAAAACCTTGACTTTTGCTTTGACTTCGGTTCTGACCCGTTTTAGTTTGATTCGAAGATGCCTTAGTGCTTCATTAGAGTAGGGTTGCATGTTAGTATAAGTCTCTGTACTTGTTTCGTTGATTATCCGATGCATGCACACGTTTCCGTTAATCGCTTAAATTGGACCGTAATGCCCTTATAACCATACAACGAGAATTTTGAAAATGTGGAAGTACAATAATCTTAGTTACTGATTATTAAACATGTACGTAAATTTTCACGTCAATCGGAGGTCTAGATTAGGAGATATGCGCATTAGCGTAAATAATAAGCTTTTTATTAATTAAACGGCGCGATTAGCGCATAGCCTATCTAAACCCGATTTTCGGTACCAAAACTTTTACCCACTGATGTTAAATAATATTTTGGGATTTTTGAAGATTTTTAATTATTTTTAAACTGATCTTAAGCTAGGCTTATCGCATTGATTCGGTTAATACCGAATATGCCCTTTTAGGACATAAAACGAGTTTTACGAATCCGTTTGATACCAATCCAATTGCCACTGATTTAAAATAATAAATAGAGTGTTTTGAGCCTGTTTTGCTGATCAGAAAACTCAGAATGGTATTTTAAACCGTACGTCGCTTAAAACGGCTTCATACGCGTATTAAACGCATAATTTGGGTTTAAAACCATTTTGGGAAATGAGACTCTTCACCAACTGTTGTGGTCTGTTAAAATTAATAATTTTGCTGATTAAATCAGACCCGTATCTCAGAAGTATTATAAATCTCTTTTATAACCCTTAAAATGACCGAAATACCCCTACGGGGCGTATTTAGGGATTAAACTCGTTATGGGCATTATGGAAGATATCATAATGATATCACAACATATTTAAAGCGTATTAACTTAGGAAACCTGTTCGCGACCCTTTCGATTACCCGTTATGCATTATACGCGTTCGGTTCGGTTTAGGTAACTAGTTTGCATAAACTAGCCGAAACGGGTCAAACGATACCATTTTTATCTCAAAATCCAGAATGTGAATAGTAAACCCATATTAAACAAGTCCTCAACTTGTCGGGTCTAAATCACATTCTATCCGGTCTTCGCTTAATCGTGCGTACGAACCGTATCACAAAAACTGACCGGTCTAAGCTTAAGCTTAATTAAAGACCCGTTAGGATTCTAATAGGTTATTAAAAACCTTCGTTCCAGATTAGGAGCCCAGTAAAAGCTATCTGTACTTGCTGATTTGATATACGGCTGGGATTGAATTTATATTTACTAGTGTAAACTGACGTATTTTCCAAAAAGGCTAAATGCAGGTACTATACGAAATTGGCTGGATATGTCTCCTTAGCATCAATAGAAGTCTCGCAAGCTTAAGATGCCTAAAAGTCTGTTGAACTATTGTTTCCATTTTATGTTCGATCCTTCTGTGGATAAACTTCCGAATATTGTGATAGTTGATATTACAATAATAAATTCGGTTGTATTATATTTTAAATTGCTTCCGCTGTGCATATTGATATTATGTTGTTTGACTATTATGTTGCCAACCATGACGTCACGATACTCCCCACCGGGCCCACCGGTGACACGTGGAAAATCGGGGTGTGACAGGTTGGTATCAGAGCCAACACTGAGTGAATTAAACACTAACCTTAGTGTTTAATCTCAGTTACACAATTGCACATATCTAAACCTTCTGAGTCTAGACTTAACTTAGGAATATTCTCAATCCTAATCTTGAAGTTTTGCTTCCAAATTTTTATATATTGGATACGTCGCCAAGCGAAGAAGCTGTAATAAGAATTCTCTACATCTGGAGCCTTGAAATGCTGAGCTTCGTACCGCGATCAGGATGAGACGTGCGACCAAGGAGAAAGCCTTCAAGAATTGAATGAAGAAGAAACTCCTTTTACTAAAGATCGTTTCCTTAATAGTCCTTATAAGGACATAATTATTTTTAGTCCATTCGAGGACAACATTATTCCTTTTAAGTCCCGCTTAGGGCAACTTTATACTTTTATTTTTATATAATGGAATGATTAAGTTTAAACTTTCATTCTAAATAAGAAATATTAAATAAATGGAACAATAATATTTCCTTTTTGCAAGATCTACCATTATAATAAAATGGCAAAATCTAAAAGGGCAAGACCTAGCTTCGAGTCATATTAAGACCGGCCAAGATGGCAGTTCCGCAATTTAGATTCAGATCCATATTTACACCTCAATTTAAAAATTGTTCTGCGTTAATTATAAATTAAGAATCTTAAGTGTGAAACCTAGCCTCGGGTCAATTATAAGACCGGGCCAAGATGGTAAGACCTGTTAAAAAGATTCAAATCTTTAATTAAGAATCTTAAGTGTGAAACCTAGCCTTGGGTCAAATATAAGACCAGGCCAAGATGGTAAGACCTGTTTAAAAAGATTCAATTCCCTGTTAACAGCTTAAAACATGTTAACACTCCTGGCAGATGTGATTCATTTAAAATCACACACGTCATTTTATATAGGATTCTTCAAAAGATTCCTAACCCAGTTTAATGATCCCTGAATCCTGGGTTTACGTCATCAATTAAGATGATCATATTTTAACCATACGTGGTAATATAGTGCCTACGGGCCTTGCTCATTTCTACATGAGCCAAAATACAGTGGTAGCTATGACTCCCTGTCAGATAAAGGTAATGAACTAGGTTCAAACCTCAAATGCTTTGATTCTCTGAAATCATAGCTTATAAATTATATATGTCCTTGTGACTAAGCCAGTTGAGCTAATATACTTAAAGACCTTGATTCTCTGAAATCATGGCTTATAATTTAAAAATTGTCCTTGTGACTAGGCCTTTTGTGCTATTAAATAAAACTGTTATTGTTGCTTTGATTCTCTGAAATCATAAGCTTATAATTTATAAATGTCCATGTGACCAGGCCATTGGGTGCCACTAATAAAACTGTTAATGTTTTATAATTAGGATAAATTATAATAGAAATCCTAAATAAATATGATTAATAAATTAACCAAATATGGTCTCTGTTTACCATGGTTAATGAATTTCTCTAAGGGGCAATTCGGTAATAAACATCCCTTAGAAGGGAAGTGCCTACGGGCTATAGTTAATGTCCTCTGAGACTAAAGACAGTGGTAGCCTACAACTCCCTGTCAAGAAAAGGTAATGAACTTTGATTCAAACCTTAATGCCACGATTCTCTGAAATCATGGCTTATAAATTTAACTTGTCTACGTGACTAGGCCATTGGTGCTATTATTAACTTATGAATTAGGATTTGTGATAAAAATCCTGAATAAAATAAATATCCTTCCTTCTCTGTCAGTATGCAATTGAAGGGAATCTTAAAGGTGAAACCTAGCCTACGCGGCCAAGATGGTGAAACCTACTCAAGGGATTCAGATCCTTGTTAACACCTAGGAATGTGTTAGCACTCCTGACAAATGTGATTCGAGAAAATCACAACAGTCATCCTTATATGGGATTCTTCCAATTCTCAAATCTAGCCTAGTGATCTAGGAATCATGGCTTATATCATCCTATAAGATGATCATATTATAAACATCCGTTAGTAATGAAGCACCTACGGAGTAAACTTGTTGTCCGATAAGACAACGACAGTGGTGGTCTTTGACATCCTGTCTAAAATATTGGACTATGTCCAAACATAATAGTCAATATGATCAATGCGATCATGACTAATACCATTTAATACGATGATAATATTATTTAAACATCCTTTAGTGATGTCTTGCCTACGGGCTATAATATATTGTCCATTTGAGACATTGATGTTGTTATCGTTATGATTCCCTGTCCAAGGTGGTGAGCTATGCTCAAGCCTAATAGTTCATATGATCAATACGATCATGACAAAAATCATCAATACGATGATTAAAAATTTTAACATCCGTAATGATGTTTTGCCTAAGGGCTATATTAGATCGTCCAACTGAGACAAGGCAATTGTAATCTTTTGTGATTCTTTGCCAAGGGGGTGAGCTATACTCAATTCCCATAGTCTATACTATCAGTGCGATCCTGACTAGTATCCTCAGTATGCTGATCATAATATTAACATCCCTTGTGATGAAATGCCTACGGGCTATACTTTATTTTAGAGTCGGTAAGACAAAGATAGTAGTGATCTTTATGATCCCCTGTTCAAAATGGTGTGATTATACCCAAACCTAATAGTCAATATGATCGATGTGACCATGACTAATATCATTAGATACGATGGTTATATATAAACATCCATTAGTGATGTTGCTTGGCATATTTTCTGCCAAAAGAATTGTCCTTCAAGACGATGACAGTTGTAGTCTACGACTCCCTGTCCAAAGGTGAAGAACCACGTTCAAACCTTGAAGCCCTAATCTAATAATATTGCGGCTTATAAATTCAGGTCCTTGGTAATAGACCATCAAGTTGTGTATTAAAGTCATTCATGACAAGCCTATGTGCTATAATTGGTCATTCGTGACAAGTTAACATATTAAATGTTAACATTCCTGGTGACATGCCTTTGTACCAGATTTGATGAATGTCCTTATAACAAGGCCGTTTGTGCCATATCTAAATGTCATCACGACAAGGCCTTCGCGCCATATGATTACTTATGTCCTTCATGACTGTGCTTTATGCCATATTTTTCTACGTCCCTCGAGACAGGCTTCTATGCCATATATGTATATATATATAATAAAAGTCTTGTAAGGACTAGCCTTTGAGCTATTTATAATTGTCCTAGTGACAAAGACAGTTGTGACATTATGGTCCCCTGTCAAGCAGGTATTGGACTCGCTCCAAACTTTGCATGCCGTTGATGGTCCCGTTGTGACCTAGGCTAAATATAATGGAAATACGTTCAAATAACATTCACTATGAATGTTCAGAACAGAATAGCCTATACGGTTTATGAATGCCGTGGCTAACCTAAGTCAGGTCATCAGGATTATGACCAATAATGGTTAAATCTTGGTGATTGGTACCAAGTTTCGTGTATGGAAAACTCGGATGAGGTAGACGACAGTCACAACGCTATTAAGGCGACAAAAGTTAATAAAACTACAAACGTAAACCTCAATATTAATGGAGTTAATCCTCAGGCTGTGGTTGACGCAGCAAATGGAAGGACCATAGAAAGGTCATGAGACAATCCAAAGAGCCGAATTCTTCTCGCTCTAAATCTCATTCAAAACCATGTTTAAATTGCTCATGAGGAGATCTTGTTCACACTTCGTATATGAAGGATGAACCAAAAGAAGGAGAATAACTCCCAGAAAATCTGAGAAAGAGAGCGAGTACAGGCTTAATAAAAAGCAACGAAAGTTCGGTAAGAAGCCTGTATACCTCTGAGACTGTTTCAGCATTATTAGATGGATGTTTTATATCCATAAGGAATTTTTCCGAGGTCCTAGTACCGTTAAATATAAGGACTCAATAAAGTGATAAAAAACGATTGGTTGTCTTAAAAATCAAGCCCATATTGTGGGTGATAAGGAGCAATTAATTATCAAGACTCCTTATGAGACAACCCTCGTAATTACACGTATCCGTACGGTTAACAAATATTAAACATAAAAAAATGGTGGAACTGGCCGTCCCCGGAATCGAACCTGGGTATAGGCCGGCCGCACCCTTTCGCGCGCCTAGCCAACTGAGCTAGGTGCCTAGTTTGTAAAACTTCCATTATTGAATAAATATAAGCACTTGTGCAATAAACTTCCTTATCATTTATCAATGATAATTTATGCTAAGTGTCCTGTTTTTTTTATACAGGCAATAATAAATCTTCATGAACCATAAACTTAGCAAATTTTTTTTTATAAGCATCCACAAGGTATAATTACCAAGGAAACCATAGTAACCGATTCTTCTAATATCGGCAAGAAAAACCTTTCCGAAAATCTAAGAGCACTCTTTCTTTGCATAGAGTACGACGACATATGTTATTTTAATTATTTTTCTCATTGTTTTCTATCGCCTGCGAATGCCAAACTATGTTTGATTAAAGTGGCATATGAGGATTGGCGTATCCTAGTGTGTCCCATAGATTATTTCCATGTCTGATCAGCATGGAGGTTTAATACATGGAACCCCTAAGATATCCCAATGATCATATTGTACTAAAGTCGACTAGTAGTATTCAAAGAAGATATCCAAAATGGAAATTTTTTTTCCAGGTAAATGTTCCCGAATAAGGAATTCGTGGACTTATAACATAAAGGTGTCACTCATTTGACACGAACGATAATGGATGAACTGGAGCCTGAGATATGGAAAATCTCTGTAGCCTCCTTGTATCTTAATTATCTTCTCAAAAGTTTTCCCTGCTTACCTCCTGGAAGACAGGTAGAACTAAGATTAACATCCCGCTGTGGGCTGGAGTATTATGAAAACTCCATATTGATTATGGAAAAATCGAAACCTTGATTTAGTAGGTTTTAAGACATAGGCACATATAGCCTGCCTCAATCTTCTGAGGGTTTTATGTTATTAAATAAGAAAGACGGTTCATATTGCTTATGCATACATGCCGCAACCCTAATTAGGCAACGATTAAGAATTGCCATCTGCTACCCAGGATCTAAGGGTAAATTATTGGTGGATAGGCTTGAAAAGGTCCGTAGCCACCCATGTAGCTAAGTGCTTGACATGTGCGCAAGTCAAAGCCGAGCATCAAAAGCCGTCAGGCTTGCTACAACAGCCTGAACTTCCTACGTGGAAGTGGGAAATGGTAACTATGGATTTTATTACCAAGTTACCCAAGACGAGGAAAGGAAATGATACAATATGGGTTATAGTTGACCGACTGACTAAGTCAGCTCATTTCTTACCCATCAAGGAGACTTATAGCTCCGATATGTTAGCCCAGTTATACGTTGACAAGATTGTAGCCCTACACGGCATACCTGTAGCTATTATCTCTGACCGGGATACTAGGTACACGTCACACTTTTGGAAGAGTTTCCAGCAATCTTTGGGCACACGTTTGAACTTTAGTACGGCTTACCATCCTCAGACAGACGGTCAGAGTGAGCGTACTATTCAAACGTTGGAAGACATGCTACGCGCATGTGCGATCGATTTGGGAGGTAGCTGGGATAAGAACCTACCATTGATCGAATTCTCCTACAACAATAGCTACCATACCAGCATAAAGGATGCGCCTTTTAAGGCATTATACGGTAGAAAGTGTAGATCGCCAGTTTGTTGGGCGGAAGTTGGAGAAGTCCAGTTATCAGGACCGGAGATCGTGTTCGAAACGACGGACAAGATTGTCCAGATTCGCAACAATCTCCAAGCTGCCCGAAATAGGCAGAAGAGTTACGCGGATCCAAGTCGTAAGGACTTCCACTTCGAAGTAGGTGACAAAGTCCTACTTAAAGTGTCACCATGGAAAGGGGTGATGCGATTTGGTAAGAAAGGCAAACTAAGCCCGAGATACATAGGACCTTTCGAGGTTATTGAACGTGTCGGGTCAGTTGCCTACAAGTTGAACTTACCAGAAGAGCTCAGTGGAATTCACAATGTGTTCCACATCTGCAATCTAAAGAAGTGTTCCGCTGACGATTCACATGTCATGCCACATACAGATGTGCAAATAGATAAGAGCTTAACGTTTGTTGAAAAACCTTTGTCGATTGAAGATCGACAGGTAAGGAAGCTTCGAAGGAAGCATATACCTTTTGTTAAGGTCAAATGGGATGCCCGTAGAGGTCCCGATTTCACGTGGGAGGTTGAATCCACGATGAAAGAAAAGTACCCTTACTTGTTTCAGTAAATCTCGGGTCGAGATTTATTTTAAGGGGGTGAGGATGTAACACCTCGAAAAATTCGTGTTAAATAAAATAACGACACGTGTCATTTAAAGACAAAACGCGTCGGAAAACCCGGATTAGATAAAGATGTTTCGGCAGGATTTAGAGTGGCGTCATGTTAATTTTTACCTCTGAACACCCCAATTATAAATCCCAAGACCCGATTTAATATTTACACATCTATTATACCCTCAATTCAGGGAATTATTGCCAATAGTGGAATTGATAATGCGTGACTTGATCCCACAAAGAAAAGCAATGATAAACCTTTGTTTTCGGGTCTTGTTTCTGAATCCAAAGCATGTAAATGTAAATGGTAGGGTAACATACAGTAATAAGCACTTGGTGAAGGTCCCTAGATGTCAATAGATGTCCCAAAAATCGTGCAAGTGGGTTACCCTTTCAAAACTTCAACAAACAAACAATTTTTGTGCCTGATGACTACCTTACGGACCGCAACCATGGGAGCCTTACGGTCCGTAAAGCAACCCCCAGCAACAGAAAATGGGCAGTAGCCTGTTATGTGCAATTGTGACCCCCTTGGCCGGTTTTTCTTGCATGTGAAGGACCCTTAGACTTCCCTAGGCTCTAGTAACAAGTGTTGAATGATTGTGGTTGATCATAGACTTTGTTGTCATCAATTCATGGTGCCATGAACACTATAAAACCCACCTAAGTTGCAACTCTTTGATCATTCCATTCTCAATCCAAGTCTGATCAATTGAGGAGCTTTCAAGCTGATTGCAAGGCCTATCTAATCATCCTTAAACACTTGGTAAGTTGACTAACCTTTCTAAATTAATTATAGCTTAGTATTTTAACTAAAAGTCAAACCGACGTAACTACGGTTTGACTTCGTAATTAATTAATGATAGCTCAGTCGTATGTCGAATTAAAAGTACCGTTAAGTAGGTAATTATATGGGTATTAAACCCTTATAAGGGCACGTCCCAATTCCAGACCTATCTAGGTCGTTTGTCGGGTCAAACGTTGACCGAAAAAGTCAACAGAATTACAAAATATGATTTAACGCACGATTAATGATCCGAGAGGTGTGTAACCTATTTTAACCTTAATATAACATGGTAATAAGTATAAAAACTTGTCTACGCTTGCCCGACTCGACAAATTTCTATTTAAACCCGGTTAGGAACCGAAAGGCGCAAAACCTTGACTTTTGCTTTGACTTCGGTTCTGACCCGTTTTAGTTTGATTCGAAGATGCCTTAGTGCTTCATTAGAGTAGGGTTGCATGTTAGTATAAGTCTCTGTACTTGTTTCGTTGATTATCCGATGCATGCACACGTTTCCGTTAATCGCTTAAATTGGACCGTAATGCCCTTATGACCATACAACGAGAATTTTGAAAATGTGGAAGTACAATAATCTTAGTTACTGATTATTAAACATGTACGTAAATTTTCACGTCAATCGGAGGTCTAGATTAGGAGATATGCGCATTAGCGTAAATAATAAGCTTTTTATTAATTAAACGGCGCGATTAGCGCATAGCCTATCTAAACCCGATTTTCGGTACCAAAACTTTTACCCACTGATGTTAAATAATATTTTGGGATTTTTGAAGATTTTTAATTATTTTTAAACTGATCTTAAGCTAGGCTTATCGCATTGATTCGGTTAATACCGAATATGCCCTTTTAGGACATAAAACGAGTTTTACGAATCCGTTTGATACCAATCCAATTGCCACTGATTTAAAATAATAAATAGAGTGTTTTGAGCCTGTTTTGCTGATCAGAAAACTCAGAATGGTATTTTAAACCGTACGTCGCTTAAAACGGCTTCATACGCGTATTAAACGCATAATTTGGGTTTAAAACCATTTTGGGAAATGAGACTCTTCACCAACTGTTGTGGTCTGTTAAAATTAATAATTTTGCTGATTAAATCAGACCCGTATCTCAGAAGTATTATAAATCTCTTTTATAACCCTTAAAATGACCGAAATACCCCTACGGGGCGTATTTAGGGATTAAACTCGTTATGGGCATTATGGAAGATATCATAATGATATCACAACATATTTAAAGCGTATTAACTTAGGAAACCTGTTCGCGACCCTTTCGATTACCCGTTATGCATTATACGCGTTCGGTTCGGTTTAGGTAACTAGTTTGCATAAACTAGCCGAAACGGGTCAAACGATACCATTTTTATCTCAAAATCCAGAATGTGAATAGTAAACCCATATTAAACAAGTCCTCAACTTGTCGGGTCTAAATCACATTCTATCCGGTCTTCGCTTAATCGTGCGTACGAACCGTATCACAAAAACTGACCGGTCTAAGCTTAAGCTTAATTAAAGACCCGTTAGGATTCTAATAGGTTATTAAAAACCTTCGTTCCAGATTAGGAGCCCAGTAAAAGCTATCTGTACTTGCTGATTTGATATACGGCTGGGATTGAATTTATATTTACCAGTGTAAACTGACGTATTTTCCAAAAAGGCTAAATGCAGGTACTATACGAAATTGGCTGGATATGTCTCCTTAGCATCAATAGAAGTCTCGCAAGCTTAAGATGCCTAAAAGTCTGTTGAACTATTGTTTCCATTTTATGTTCGATCCTTCTGTGGATAAACTTCCGAATATTGTGATAGTTGATATTACAATAATAAATTCGGTTGTATTATATTTTAAATTGCTTCCGCTGTGCATATTGATATTGTGTTGTTTGACTATTATGTTGCCAACCATGACGTCACGATACTCCCCACCGGGCCCACCGGTGACACGTGGAAAATCGGGGTGTGACAACAAATACCAAGAATTCAAAATGTTTGATGAACTGGAAAACTCTAAATTTGAAAGAATGAACAATTGGACTTGTTGTTCTTCTTCTGAGAAAAAGGAGGTTTTGGTTGAAAGATTTGAATATTTCATGTGTCGAAAGGATGAAACATTGGATGAGTTGGAAATACGGTTTAAAAATTTAATGAACAGTTTGAGAAACAAAGATATTAGAATATCAAATGATGAACAGATATCGAAATTGGCAAATACATTACCTGCTAAATGGGATAATTTTTTAGCTGAGTTAAAAAGGGAAGATTTTTTTCATGAACTTTATCCAACACAGTTCTTTAATGAGGTTAATGGAGAGTTTCGTAATGAAAATAGGAAAAAGAAGGAAATATTGACCAAAATGGAAAAGAATTTTCAAAAATTGGAATTGGATGTTATTACTGAAATTGATAATAGAATTCGTGTGTGTCTTGAAACAAAGAGTATTTTGAAATATGATATTAAAAGGAAATGTTATATTGATGAAAGTATGAATCCTTTTGATTTCGTTAAACTCTTTTGTGCAGGAACATATAAGATGGAAACAAAGGATATTCCAAAGAACGAAGAATCTTTGAAGCTTGAATCTTCAAGTTCAGAATCAGTGTGCTCAAAATGTGACAATTTTACGGCTGAAAATGACAAACTTTTGAAGGATGCAGAAAGTTTGACATCAGAAGTCGAGAAGTTGAAAGATGAAAAGCAAACTGATGATAACCAGATTCTTATGTTGCAGGGAATTTGTGAAAATTTGAAGTCTGAAAATGTCAAACTGCTTAGTGATTTGAACAGTTTGATATCAGAAAACAAGATTTTGAAAGAAAAAGAAAAAGAGTTTGAAAATGAAAAATTAAAATTTGAAAATGATTTCAAAAGTCAGTTAAAGATTTTAGAAGATGAGAGAGATGTTTTTGGAAAAGATAATCTTGAAAAACAAATTGAAATCAATTCTCATCTTGCTAAAATCATTCAGCTTGAAAAAGAAGCTGAAAAAGCTCGGACTAAAATCAAAGAGCTTGAAGTAAAATTGAAAGGTTTTGTGACTTCTATATCACATGTTTATCTAGAACCAATCAATTTCAAAATTGAAAATATCAAAGTTGAAGATTGTGATGAGATATCTGATGATGAAAAAGAGAAGAAAAGATTTTTAGAATTACAAGAAAAATTTCAAAATACTGTTCTGCGATCTACTGAAACAGGTGAATGTTCTAAACAAAAACCTGTTAAGAAGAATGCAGAACAGAAACAAAAAGATAGAAATTTGAAAAATTCCAAAATTGAAATTAAAAGCTCATCAGATAAATCATCCAATCATTATCAAAAATCACAAAAATTTAAAAATGAAAACTTACAAAATGTTGGTAATAAGTGGTGCAGGTTTGACCACAGTGCTCAAAAGACAAATCCAGCATTGAAGAGGAGAAATGATTATAACCAAGCCAAACAATGTTATGATCTGAAGGTTTGGACTGATCAAAGTGGATGGTACGATAACAGAGTGTGCTACACCTGTGGTGTTAGAGGACACATTGCTGTTAACTGCCAGAATTGGTATTATGAGACAAGAAGATGCTATAATTGCCATATCAGAGGACATATTGCCAGAGATTGCCCAAGGAGATCTATGGGAAGATCGAGGGTTGAATCTCAAAGAACGGTAAAGAAGCCAGTCAACGTCAAGCCCCATGAACAGAAGGTTCTAAAACCTAAAGTTCAGGATCAGACAATTCAACAAAAGAAAGTAAAGCTTTCACAAGGGCAGAGAGACAGACTGAGGAAAAAGAGGAAGAAGGCGAGAGAATATTTTGAGAAAATTTTGTCTTCAGGTTCACCTGTTGGTTCAAATAAGAGTTCTGATGAATTGATTCACTCGACTGCAAAGCCAAGCAAATCGAATTCTTCAGATACAAATCTGAGGACAAAAGAGAAAAAGGAAAAGAAGAAAATGGTCGGCGATGAATCTGATGTTTCAAAGTCAGACAAGCCACCATCAGGCGATGAATCTGACTCATCTAAGTCAGATAAGCCAAGATCGGGCAATGAATCTGATTCCACAAAATCAGAAGAGCCACAAGTTGAGGTAAAGAAGGAAGAAACTATTCTTTTGATGAATGATGAAAAATTTCCTCCATTACAAGCCACAAACACAAAATCAAAAGGTGTTGATGCTGGAAAAATGTTTAATAGCAATGTTAAACATATTTTTAGTAAGATGGTTGATGGTAAGGAAAAAGGAGTGAAAGAGTTTTATGAAGAGAAGAGAAAAGCTCAAAATACACCCAAGGACAGTCAGACTTGGGTGAAACTTTTCAAATAGAAAAATCTGACTTGCCGGAGCTTCCAGGTTGGTAAGTGTGAAGCAGGTATCGGCATCATTTCTTGGGAAATTCACAGGATGGTAACTGTGATATTTCGTTTTACAAGTGGTTAATCAAGGACATTAAGTTGTACTTGATTTTCTACAAGAAATTGTTGTGTTTGATCTTATATTGTTAAAATCTGTACAAAAAGGTTTTATAGAGATCAAGGTGATGAGATATCCCCAAACTCACAAGTGATGGGTAAACAAACTAATTTTTCCGGAAAAACCATTCTGATTAAAACAAACTTAAGTGTTTTGAAATCATTATGGGAAAATAGTTTGTTGTAAGGAGGAGTTGTTGATTGAATATGCCGAAACCCTCACGGCTGAACAAACATGATTACTTTCATCAGATTGAAAAACGGTTTTCAAACTGTTAAGATCAATGGGTTGTAAATCATGGGGGTACTTTATGTTATATTTTCTGCAAAACAGAGCATGAGATGCAGAAAATGGATGGCGAGACAAAGCTATCAGTGTTGGTTGTCAAATTTTCTTTATTTGATTTTGCATTTTAGGGGGAGTAATATTGTTAGAAAATACAAAAACATTTGAAAATTTGAAAAAGTAAAAAACATGATAAAATTCAAAAATTGAGTTTTTGTGTAAAAAGAGGAAATGATAGTACATCAGTAGACAGTTACAGTATGCTAAAGAAATGGAAAGTTTAAATGTGTTAAATGATCTCACTGTGGATGTGTCGGTAGATTTTTATACATTTAGTAAACTTTTTCGGGATATAAACCTAAATTCAAACTTACTTATTTCGTGGGGAACACTACTTGGATATATAGGTAACCCCTGAAATCTCGTTTGAAAGGTCTCTTAATCTGATATACTAGGTCTTTATACTCTATGATGTCTGGGGTATTATTCCGGGACTTCTGCTGAACGGTAGTTCTGACCTAGTCCCTGGCTAATACTTGCTTAAATGCTTGAAACACAGCATTACACCCTCAGCATGCTGAAACAATTAAATTGATATATGCTGCTGTTGTAAGCAAAAAGATCCTCTAAAGGGGACATACCAAAAAGTCGAAGCTGATATCTCTCTGCGTATACGGAAGTATCGATCTGAGATCCCTTGGCCCTCGCATACCTAAATTATATACAGATATCATTGTAGTATTCTCACCTGTAAGACTGATTATTGGGATTCTGGATACGGGAGTATATTCAAGAGGTGGGACACATGAATGAGTTTAAGTTCTTAAAATACCTAATTCGTATCCTGAATTAGTTGAACTTTGTGTGAAAATTTAAGTGGACAAATATATCGACAATCTAAGTGAATTGTTTAATGCATTAAGTGAAATTAAGCTCAACGGTACTTGTGACTTGTCATAAACTGATATGATCCTCTAACGTATACTCAAACAAAAATATTATCTGTAAATATGTTTGTACATATTTCTTTACTGCTTTATATTTTCAGGAAAATACAAAAAGATTTTGATTCTGATTTGTTTTCGACAACTGATGTCTGAGTGCTGAGTTTCAAAATCTAAGTAAGCTGATTGTGTTTCTGAAAATAAAACAAGTTCATTAATTTGAAACTTGATTTAAAATCAAAAATTTCAAAAACAGTTTGTGATATCTCCAAGGTCATTAATTTGGACTTGGATGATTAACTGTGAGGGAGTTGGATTCTTTAATATTGCTAAATCTATACAGTTTGTTGATAGGGGGAGTGGATTAAAGAATTTGATTGGAATTGCCAGGTTACAATTTCTGGATAGTCTAAAATGTTGTTACTTATAAACGTATGAGTGATTGCAGATAGTCCAGACTACGATCCCGAGAGCAGAGTCTAAGGGGAAGTCTGAAGACAAGTTTGAAACACAGAAAAGCTTGTAGATAGAAAGCTAGGTGTCGATCCCAAAGCACGGAAGCTTGATGAAAGGGGGAGCCTGCAGCTGATAGAAGAAAAGAGAGTGATGGATGCGTACAATGTTACAATCTGAAGGAAAGAAAAAGCAGAATGATCAAGACTGAAGAGGGTGATTATAACAGAGATTAGTCACTGAAGACTTCGTCAATATCCAAGGGGGAGTCTGTTAGTGCACTATGTCTATTGACTGCGTCTTGTATCATGTAATAGGTTGTTCAGTGCATTAGGTTTTTTAGTTTGAAAGTGATGATTTAGCTTGAAGGTGTCATATGTCATTTCAAGGGAAATCATGATTTCCCTTGAAGCAGTTCAAGCTAAACCTCAACACTATATAAGCTTCAAGCTAAATCAAGATTTAGTTTGAAGAACACATTTGCACATTTGACTTTTGGAGAGCTCTAGTTCTAGAGAGAGAAACTAGAGAGAGAAAGTCATCAAGTGATTCAAGGTTCATTGTAAATTTCAGATATATCAATAGAATCACAATTATATTACATCTTGTGTGTTTCGGTCTCGATAGTTCACGGATTCCGCACGTAGAACTTTCGTTTCGCAATCGTATCGGAATTAAACCGGTCCTAACATGATCAAGTAACATATAGAAGTATGTATACTAACTGATTGTAAAGTATTAACACAGCTATAGTTAATAAATGTTTATTTTCTTACATAACTTGTGTAAGATTGCTCTACAATATTTAGGTTGATTATTTTACGTGTAAAATATCAATAAATATAAGACAGTAGATGAAACATATTTGTTAATTTACAAATGCCTGTTGATATTACAAAAGAATTGTATTTAACGTATACCATTGTGTTATTGCCATTGTGTTAATAATAACAATGTGGTTTTTGGAAACATTACCATAAATACTGCATTTTTGTTATATGTTATATTTGTTAAATATTAATCTAATATAAATTTATCTATTAAAAAAGTAATTAACTATTATCTACACACAAATTGACATCTATGAACATTAAAAACAGCCTAATACAAATAATAGTCACACAAAATACACCAGTCAAAAGCTTTGAAAGTAAATACAAAAAAAAAAACAAAGAAAACAAAACATTTCGCAATCACAAAAACGGCATTACAAGGTACAAACATAAAATTAACAAATTACTTGAACACACAAACATACTAACTGCATTAAAATAAAATAAAAACATAAGCATAAACCGTTTATGGAATGTGAACAGACAACGACGGAAACGAACTACTTCTTAACGCGTTTCACCTTCTTCGAATTATTCCTAAGTCTCTTCTTGTAGTTTCCTCCAATTTGTTTAACAACCATAGAACCACCAACCGTTCAATTAGACATATTGTTAACATCATCTTGCACTCCTATATGACTTTTGTTAGAATCAGTCATTTGATCATATTGAACAGCACCCTACATGAAACATAGACAACATGAAACACTTCTATAATTTCTAAATTATTAAAATGATATACAAAAAACCAATTACCTCTTTATTGATTTGTATGGCAGAGCCCTCATATTGGTCAGTACCAACAATACCCTAAATGCAACAAACCAACATGTTACACTAAAAAAATAACCAACGTAATAACATAAAAATAAACAATTTATTCACCTTCATCACAGATTGACCAACACTGTCATCATGCTTCTTATCATTACCAATATCCTACCATAACAAAACAACCAATATTACATTTAAAGTACATAACAAAATAACCAACATAATAACATAAAAATAAACCGATTTATTCACCTCCATCGTAGATTGACCAAAACTGTCATCATGCTTCTTATTATTACCAATATCCTGCCATAACAAAACAACCAATATTACATTCAAAAACATAATAATACACATCCAAATAAAAGAATCATTTACCTGAAGTCTCGCTTTAGTAAGGCAATCATTTACCTCCGTATCAATAATAACCTATATATAACATCAAAATCAATTTCCAGCTAACTAATACTATAAAGTTTAAAGAAAAATAGACTTAACCTCTACTTCAGATTGCAAATGGTTGCCAGCTGTCTTGTTATCTCCAATAATCTAAACGTAACATACGAACCATTAATCAAATAACAGTAACAGTAACTTATATTACAAAGTTAATAAAGTCATGAAAATAATTAAAAGTTTGAAACTCACAAAAAACCAAACCACAAACACATATTGAAAATAAAAAACAAAATACATAAAGAGTTACCGATGACTGCGTTGACGGTGTAACAGAATTATCAACTACTGTGCTAAACACTTCATCAGCCATCTCCCATTCAACATCTTTGATCTTTGCACACATTTCAGTTTCTTCATCAATTTGAAGAACACCAGCTGATGGAGGAGTGGTAGCGTCAACAAATGTAGATATAGACCTAGGCTGTATAAGCACATTGATATCATCCACGAAGTAATGTTACTATTATCAAACAAACCAACTTACTAAGGTAAAGTCACTTAAACCCAAATAAAACAAATCATTTACATGTACAACACTTTGGGTAAGGCTAGCATCTCGCCCATTACCAACAATAACCTAAGAAAACAAACCAATAATTAAACTAACTCTAATTAACCATATTAAGTAATATTAAAATAATAGTAACAGTAACCTATATTACAAAGTTAATACAGTCATGAAAACAATTAAAAGTTTGAAACTCACAAAAAACCAAACCACAAATACATATTGAAAATAAAAAACAAAAAAACATAAAGAGTTACCGATGATTGCTTTGACGGTGTAACAACATTATCAACTAATGAGCTAAATACTTCATCAGCCATCTCTCATTCCACATCTTTGATCTTTGCACACATTTCGGTTTCCTCATCAATTTGAAGAACACCAGCTGATGGAGGATTGGCAGTGTCAGCAGTTGTAGATATAGACCTAGGCTGTATATGCGCATTGATATCATCTCCGAGGTATTTAGAAACAGTAAACCGGTTGGAAAAGTTAGGTGCTAAATTATAGGGATCGATCTTAATAACAAAAATAACCCTTCGAGAACATAAATTTTCATTCAAATACGATTCTATCCAATTTGGATAATCAACACCCTACAAAAAACATAATAAGCTATCAACACAACTGAACAAACTAATATATACTAATCATGCAAAAAATTCAATAACTAATAATTGTAAAAGGAAATGTAAAATAAACCTCTGACAAAGACTTATTAACTAACTCATCAACATATATTTTAAGTAGAGATACTGCAGCTTCATTAAAAACAACACATGTCATCTCATCATTGGTACCATTAGTAACACAAAGTTCCAATTTGTATCTGCAAAACAGAAACGATTAATAAAACAAAAAACAAACAACAAATAAAATATTAAAAAAACTTACACATAATGTGGATTGACAACATCTTCTTCACAGTTCCACACAAATAGTAACCGTCAACCATTGACGCCTTCTTACGACATTTGTTACACTTAACATATTTCCAATCACTATGCATTTCCACACCACTTATGTTTGCATCAATGTTGAAAATTGTTCCCTGTGCATGATTTAAAGTCAAAAACTAATGATTAAAAGTAAAAAACTAACAAAAAATAATTTATTTGGGTGTATTAGCAATACAATACCTCAGCCACATCTCCTGCTGTAAGAAGGCTGTATATGTTTGCAATACTCGTAATTTGAAAGGTGGCTGCATTGTCTTCATTGATAGTAATTTGAGGAGACTCACTGAAAACAAAAAAAATACAACGTATATAAAACATAAAATAATAATGCATCTAATAAAACATACCAAATCACATAATTACATAATCCTGTAGGCATCAATTTCAGGTATAGAAAGATTCAAGTAAATTTAAGTCGCCACAGTTGTCATTAAACTTGTAGAACCTAATTCAATACAAACATTTAAACATAAGTTATAAATAATCAATTAACAATGCAACATATCCTATACATAACACCACACCCTTGTAAGATCGAACTTTGCAAGATGACAAAATAATAACAACTGTATTTTTTGCAATTCTTCGAATATAACCATCGCTAAACTGATTCACCAAGTGTCCCCATAATGAAACATTCACCTTCATATCACTGAATTATATATATTTAAGAATGAGATAGTAAAAATAAACAATATAGACGAAAGAATTAATATAGACAACACTAACATACTTGGTGTCAGAGATAACAATGTTTCGTACACCAGGATTGCAAGATGAAACAAATTCCAATTGATACTGAATAGAGCCCCATTCCCTAAGAACGCCAATAACATCTACACACACACACACACATATATATATATATAACATTAGAAAACTTGAAGAATAAAAAACTAACAGAATAAAATGCATACATACCTGTAAGATATTTGTCATCATTAACACGATCGGCTAACAGATTGACTGGAAGAAAATCAAACACATATCGTCTGAAGACAGACGGATGCATCAGACAAGTAGTAATATTTGTTGAATACAAGAACTGAATGAAAATATCGCACCGCAATGGACGATACATGGTACTATACTTATGAACAACAAACTTACGAATCCTGTAAACACATCCCTCTTTAAACGCATTCTGAAATAACCTCAGCAAGTTAGATGGAATCTTTGCATGAATAGATGAACCCTGAAAAAACATATACATTTTAAGATTAGATAATTACCAATGTAAAATCAAAAACTAAACAATATTGCATTACAAAGAAATACTTACTTGTGCATCACATAGAATCATGTCAAACGAAAGGATATGATTTGTTTTAGGGTTGAACGATGTCCAAGCACGCGAGACCAACACATCAACTTGCCAGTTGTTGGTAAAATAAGCACGTAAATCCGAAATACTTGCCAGTTGGTTGGTTTAAGGGAAAACGGGTTTGTAGCTGGACTAGCAGCAAGAAAGGCAGAATCAAAGAAAGTGGATAAGCACGCTAAAGCTTGCGCAGAGAACCAACATGTCTTTATCCCTTTTGCCTTTGATACTTTTGGCTCCCTAGCGCCAGAAGCCATCAACTTCTTGATGAGGGTTCAACGGGTTATCCACAGCAATTGTTCGACCCCAAGGAGGCAGGGGTTTGTGTTCGGGAGGTTGGGGTTTGCAATTCAGAAAGGGTTGGCGGCGCAGCTTGTTGCCCGTCTACCTTCTGTTTTGATGTAACTTAACAAGTTTTCTGGTTATATCAATCGATTTGAGTAAAAAAAAAAATTCATTTTATAAAGTAATAAGCTGCAAATATATATAAGACTGTAATCAACATCACACATATAATCCATAACACTATAAACAAAGACTACACATATAGACCCATATATATACACACAAGGCTAATAATACTCAACAAAGAAAACATGTTACCTTTGAACAACCTAGTTTGACAACGCCAATTAGTCAATTACACAATACTATCAGCTGGCGATAATGGCAAATTATAAAAAACTTCCTTGTACCCAACATTTTTAGTCATAATGTTAGGACATTTTTCTTTATTATCCACATAGAACTTTAGTCCAGCACGAGATGTTACACGAGATGCAGCAACATATAACTGTCCATGGGAGAACACAGGCTTTACTAAGTAAACACAAACATTATTAAAAGTTTGGCCTTGAGTTTTGTTAATAGTCATAGCAAAACAAACTTTTATAGGAAAATGTCGTCGCTTAAATTCAAAAGGCCAAGATGAATTACTTGGAGTCATATCAATTCTACCAATGAATACTTTCTCTCCAACATGTGGGCCTGTAATAATCGTACATTCAAGAACACGACGACTTATTTGACTTACAACCAACCGCGTCCCACTACACAAGCCACGTTGCATGTTTAGGTTACGCAACAAAATAACAGGTGCACCAACCTTGAGATGTAGTACATGATTCGGAAGTCCAGAAATTTCAAACTGTTAAGAAACTCAGGAGCATACATAGCACGCAATTCTTCAACATTTTGTGTACTCGTACATATCTCATCAGCACTAAACAATGTATACATTTCACCTGGTATCTTCTCAAGAACATGTTGGTTAATCGTATCAACTTCATCATTAGTCGGACAAAGAATGCAACGTTCCTTCAAGTAATCGACATAATTAAATCTGTTCATAATATTAGGGAACTTATTTAACACAACGGACTCAAGATGTTTATCAGTTACAGAAATTAACATATCTCTTGGTATACGAATCCATGTAGCATCATCTGATCCATCCATAGAAACTGAAGGAAGACAACCAGTCCCCATGTCTAAAAGCCATTTACTAAATTCCTGCATTTGAATAAGATCCCTACCAAAAATACTTGGATCATGTAAACGCATGTTAGTTGTCAAAGAAAACACTTTACATGACCTCCATATATTCGGCGACTTGTTAATCGCTGAAGCAACAATTTCACTTCGTGAACTAAATTGAACAACAGGAAGTATCTGCCGAAAGTCACCACTAAATGCGACAACCTTTCCACCAAATACTTTATGCTCAGCACTAGCCATGCTGTCTCGACACACATCCCTCAATGTTCGATCAACAGCTTCAAATACACGGCGATGTTGTAGAGGTGCTTCATCCCAAATAATAAGTGAAGTATAATTGATTAACTTAGCCAAATCTGAACCAACATCAATGGCACAACAAGTGTCCTTATCAACTTCAATAGGGATGCGAAACCGAGAATGTGCTGTACGCCCACCAGGTAGTAATAAGCAATACCAGATGACGCAACAGTCAAAACTATCTCATTATTTGATCGAATACGAGCTATAAGGGTCGTCCATAAGAACGTTTTCCCAGTTCCTCCACTACCTAACACAAAAAATACGCCTCCTTTTCTAGCCTGAACTGCAGAATATATACTATCAAACACTTCCTTTTGTTGACTATTCAACCCAGCGTATTGCTTAATAAAACGTGTCCTTTCCTCATTAGCATCATACATTCTCTCAAATCTTCCAAAGTATGGTCAATCTGCGGTAAGGTTGGAAAGGAAGTCAACGACCGGCCACTCTGAATCAACACTTGTTCAATCTCTTTCATAGTATAATTCAATATTTCAGCATCTGAGAAATTCAATGAAAAAATTTTCAAAATTGTTTAGATATTTATGAAGAATGTCCTCTGATAGGTATTCATAACAATAAAAAAATAATTGCCGAGGATCACTAACAGTACAAAATAACAAAATTGTAACAAATAATTCACGAAGGCGATCCCCAAATTGCCAATGATAAACCTGGCGTACAACATCAACCCATTCAACATCATCACCCAAAAGACTTAATGCTTTACAAGCAGACATATACGTTGGATGTTCCACCCCGTCAACAGTTCGAATCTCTTTAAAACTTCTCGGACCACGCACAACATTTAATAGCATTCTAAGATAATACTTTTCACCCATCGTAGGACTTACATAATATATACGTCCAATAGTTTGAAATGAACCTTTACGGGGCTCCCACACTCTTTCCTTCTCATGCCATGTAAATAAAGTTGGGTATTCGGCATACGTCAATTTCCGGCCAAACTCATACCTTTTATTTGCAGCCATCCATTCAGTAAACTTTGACATTGCAGTTGTTGTTCGTTGTAAAACATCAGAAATTTGTTCATGATCCTTAAAATATGCTCTATTACACCCTTCTTCATGAAATGGGAGTCTTTCAATAGCCACTGAACGATAATGCATGTCAAACTCAAATATCCTCCAACACGCCTCTGATGCTGAAATATACCTACAGTTCATGTACTGCTCAATCTCATTTTCATGATTTAAAAGTGATGTAAATGTTGTTCTCCCACCTTGACCTTCCAATATTGCGGTAGCACGATCTTGACCTTTGTTAATATAGCTGAAAAGATATTTAACCAACATTCCTTGGTTACACCATTCAACATTGATATGGCAACCATACTTTATAAGCAACGCACGATTATAAGGAATAACATATCCATTATCTAGCATAATATCTTGCCGACCAACACGAACTTTACGTGAGTTATTACGTCGTCGATACGATGGCCACCCATCATTTCTAATAAAAGTTTCATCACAATAACTCTTCGGAAATCCTTTAGTACATTTGCCATCATTCATACAAGGACTCGAAGGTCTAAGGTTACCACATGGACCATGCATCATATGAGTACCAACATTTAAAAAACCGATTGGGTCACCCGATTCAGAAGGCAGCTCAGAAGATATAAATCTATCAATTTCATCCGGTGAAGAAATTTTATCAGCTTGACTAAGAAACACAAGAATGTGGCAATGTGGCAGACCACGTTTTTGAAACTCTATTGTGTAAAGAACTGCAAAGACAAAAAAAAAAACACACAATGTTTTAACACACATCATAATAACACATTAATCACATGTTAACATACAACCATTGATAATAAAATTCATTTAACTTACCCGCTTTAGGAACACCAAAATGATGCTTTTTCCTTATGTCTTTCATGAGCTCATCAAGTTTGATCTTAAATACCCGTGCAACAATATCAGGTCTTTCAGATACTAAGTGACCCACTGTGTTTTCCTGCAAATGCCATTGAATTTCATGCCATTTTGGGTTACACGTCATGGTAATAAAAAGATCCGGAATACCAGCCCAACGACAAATTGCCATCGCATCTTGATATTGTTGTATCATATGCCTAGGCCCCCCGGTGAAGGACGCTGGCAACACAACACGTCGACCTATAGAATCATAGTTTGTCTCACCTTCTAATATACGATCATGCAACCCATTATACAACTCCGAACGAATTGTTGTCTGATGAGTCTTGTACCATTGTAAGTCATGTTCAAGCACTTGCGTATGTGCATCAACAACAAATGTAAGAAATAAACGGCCAGAACTATGCAATGTTCTACCTTCTTCCATTCTAACCATCAACCAAAAACAATAGTATTCTCTCAATGAAACATTTTTTCTTTTACTTTCAGCACTAATATTACTTAGAGGAATGCCCACATTAAAACCATCTTCTCCATACGGGAAAAGTAATGGATATTGCAACGACATGTAACTGGGATGAAGTTCAGAAATACGTTTCGCATTTGTACTACCACGGTCTTCAACAATAATATCACGACAATTTGTAGGATTACCATCACCCGGAATCAATGCAGCAACTTCATTGACCGTAGGCAAATTAAACTGTCTCGCATCCCTTCTTCGTGTACCAAGCAGTCTAAGTCTAACAGGTTGCTGCGAAAAGTGAGTAAATCTTTCTTTGGCCATCCTAAAGCTCTGAACTAATGGATTGTGCCGATTAAGCATTTTAATTAAATCATTAACTAAACTTCGAATACATGCATCATCATTCCCAGACTGAATACACTTCTCCACTGCTTTTAATCGATTGTCAACCTCATTTTCTGTGTCACAAATATATAGTTGTGCAAATCTTGGCCGTCCATCAATATGCTGAGGTAACAAAGTACCAATCCTATGATGATTATGTCCATTCAACACATATGTATAGGGACCACCTCCATCATTAACATCCGAACAGACTTTACCGCCAGTAGAAGTAAACGAAAAACATTGAATTTAGAAGCTTGATATTCTCTTTAAACACCTTAGATCACGATTCACCATTCGGCTGTAAAAGCCGTCGCAATGGTTGCGGAGCATGCCGAAGTAAAGGTAAAACAACCTTGCCTTTACCACAACAAATAGAGAGAGTTGGATTAGACAAGGCAAGATATTTAGTACTTCTCTCACCATACCACAAGATCGCTTTGCAATAAGGACATACATATTCTGTAATTCCACAATCCCAATATGATACATCTCCTATACAAAATAAAACAATCATATAAGAGAAAGTTATATTTATCATTTTAATGAGGCATTCAAACAACTAACAGTCATCAATGAACAATCCATACTTGATGAGTTTTCATCTTGGGAAACACCAGCACCAGATGACCTCCGGTTGTGCATAGAAGGCGATGATGCTGAAACAAACTCCGAAGTTAAAGAATGTGATACAAAAGGTGCATCACTATTCATTGAATTAGTTCCATGGAATTGATTTGAATTTGGGCCAACTGCAATACACGTAGATACAATCAGATGTGTCCTAAAAACATGAACACGTTTACATTACTTGGCATAAAAAAAATTAACAATACGTACCATAACAACGTCGTTGAACTGGCATATTTTCAATGTTTGAACCAGCCGGGCGATCTCGTAATCGAGGACAACCACGACTTCTAATATTACGGGTTGTTTCATCAGATCGAAATGTCGACATAGATAAAGAAGACAGTGTTGATAATATTTCAGAATCACTTGCAATACCATGGTTAATAATAACACTATCCGTACCACCAAGATCTGTATACAAACAATATTCATTTGATACCGCTTGATGAATAATGTCAATGTTTTATTCTCCATCTTCAGCCTCTTCATATCTAGTCCTTAAATACCTCAACTACTCATAGTGATAGCTATTACATACTGGAAGCTCTACACAATACTTACCAATCCATACGTACATAATATCATGGAATATACCAAACAACCAATGCGCACCAGCCTTACACACTATATGCAAGCTCTGACATTTGTTAGAAGAATCAGCAGATAAACCAACAACATCTGAAAATATTTTGTAGTAAACTTCGTGATATCACTTTATAAACTTCTTTTGCGTATAATGCACTCCAAAATATCATCTCACAACCCATCATTACATAAGCACAAAACACCGTATCCATACTTGATATCACTCCAAGAAAATAGACGACTATTATATAGAAACACCATCGGATCTATATACATACTTAGAACATAACACTGTTTCATGCAGGTAAAGCAAACATCTCGATCACAAATACGCCATTGTCAAGCTATACCCTAATCTATTATTTATACTACATAATTTAAATTAACAAAACACAATAGCAACAAACATAGTTATAAGAAGACATGCAACCAACTATTAAATACAAGTAACAACAAAAGAAAGCAATGAAATTAAATATGAATATGAAACACCTATACAAACTATGAAAAACAAAATCACACATACATTGCTAAATAGATAGTAGCTCCTTTGATACTTCGTTTCCAACTACAACTTTTCAAAACCTATTGATAAGGGAAACTAAAGAACTGTAGTAAAAAATATTAGGACAATAGTTGGGTTATTAAATACAGTTATCAAAGTTCAAATAATAATGGGGCAACATAGTGGGTAGTTTTTGAACATGCACCATAATTGTAGGAATTATAATTGTCTTTAATTAGATAATATTATATATTTTATACAAAAACAAAGTAAACACGAAACTACCACAAATGAATGCATAACTTAAAATGCTAATTATAATTACAAACATTAGGTGTGTTAACCTAATTTAAGTTTTTTTAAACAAAACGTGTTTTTATAGAAATGTAATAATATATACTAACATTGTCCTATACCATTTATGTTGTTAATTACATTGTGTTTTATTATGGAAAAGATTGTGCTTATACGAAATCACTATGTTTAGGAATAGTACGTTACCCTATTGCAATAGTCCTTATATACTATTTGTAGTTGTATGTATATTTTATACAATATTAAGCTCTAATAAAGGCATTGTGTTTTTTATTAAACCTTACTTTTTTTACTAAATTCTGATTATCAATGTAAACTTGTTTAAGTGGAAAAAAAAAGCACAAACACAACCCAAACTATATAAATCAAAAACTCTTTTCTGTAAAGATGGCCTAACTTTAATTGTAAGAAATACAATAACTGAAACAAAAGCCGCTTTTATACAAACTAAAATACTATCCTACAAAAAAAAAAGAAAAAAAACCAGAAATAAGAGACATAGAAAAATAAAAAACAAACATGAGTACTAAAATCGCTCTAGATAATTAATCTTAACTTCCATGCAACACTTCACACTTTCAAGAGTGGACACAATACGATCCAAATGATTAATTGTCTTCCTAATCACATCGATAGAAGCACGAACACCAATGTCACGAACATCGCAAGCAGGTAATTCCAACAAATCACCTACTATTTTACGCATATCTTCTATAAAGTTAGCCACACGTTTGAAACCGAACTTCAAAACAGTCATATACAAGACATCCCTCTGTAACTGCCAAACTACCTCATCGATCATCTTTTATTTAAAAGTTAAAACGACGGAAACCAGATATAATTATACAAACGAATGATATAATCAGAGGTTAAAGAATTCAAATATTCCTTTACGATTATATTTATACATACATACATATAATCATATATATATACACCGCTAACAAACTTGAGCATAAAACATGGATACCCTGCTAACTGAAAATACGTGGAAGATTCATAAATTATGTCACCACACTATTTATTTCGTCAAAAAAGATGACAACTAACCAACCACGTTTTGTTTTTCTTTTTTTTAATAAATTGAATAAATGAGACACTACATGAGCTATAATCAATAGTTTAAAATAACACATCAAAATTTTAAGCTATGTTCAAACGACGTATAGTGATAAAAATATTTATATCTGCATACATTTTAATGTAATAGTTAAGTTTATCTCATCTTGACTCAAGTCACTGGATGCCTGTCATATAACTGTTGCAAAAAACACAATTAACATTATTCATAAGACAATTCAAGATGTTGTTTTGTCTTTTATTAATCAACTAAATAACCGAAATATTATTTTTAGAATATTTTAAATATAGTATCTTTTTTATGTATTATATGTGTTTTCAAAAACAATGACATGAATTCTAAATTCATATTGACTTTTTTTCAATAACATGGAACCAAAAATAAAAAAAACATTGCAAGACTTCCGGTGACAAACACAAAACTGGACCCATGTTGTTTGAAATGTTTCAATGAATTTAATAAAATATGATAAATTTTAAGCTTGGGTTACAATTGTATAATTAATCATAACTTTGAGTTTATGTTTCTAATTTGAACTTATAATAAAATATGATAAACTTTAAGCTTGGGTTACAATTGGATAATTAATCATAACTTTGATTTTATGTTTCTAATTTGAACTTAAAAAACTTTTGGTTATTTAAAAATTGAATATGAAATCACTATAACTTTTAGGATTTTCAATTAATGTTATTAGTGATACGATCATTTTGGATGTAGCTTTCTTAATGGTTTAACTTGCAAACAACAATAGAGTTGACTTGGTCATTTAACAATCTGTATATATAATGCCAAATCAAAAACACAAAACCTGTATACAATTTGTTACACTACCCGAACCAGAAACTACATTAAACATCATTCATATATTAAATAATACTACATTAAACATCATCCATATATCAAATAATAAAACATAATATCGAACATTAGAAGATCCTTACACAATAAACCACTATATTGACTGTTTGACAGTTGTGAAAAGTCCTTTATGCCCTTGACCCTTAACATCTTCTATACTTAATCTCAGTTCATCATGATTCGAATAGTTTCATCACACTTCTCAACCAAATCTGTCAAGAAAATCTCTCCCATCTCCCAACACCGATTATCATCTTCATCATCTTCATCTTCCGAACAATACATCTTCATCATCTTCATCTTCATCATCTTCATCATCTTCATCTTCATCGATAACAATCCAAGGTAAAATCACATACCTAAATCGCATCGATAACATGATTCTTGTGGGTTTTTGTCTCGGATATCAAAACAGAGGTTTGGTTTTGTTTGATTCTTGTGGGTTTTTGTCTCGGGTATCAAAACAGAGGGTTATCTTCTATACGGTAAAATCACAAACCAAAATCACATAGATAACATGATTCTTGTGGGTTTTTGTCTCGGATATCAAAACAAAGGTTTGGTTTTGTTTGATTCTTATGGGTTTTTGTCTCAGGTATCAAAACAGAGGGTACTAAATGGCTGCGGATGTAAAGGGGTTTTTGATTCTTGTGGTTTTGTTTGATTCTTGTTTGATTCTTGTGGTTTTGTTTGATTTTTGTTTGAATGTGTTTTGGTTATGAATACGGTACTAAATTCAAAATAGAGGTTTTTGAATGTGTTTTGGTGTTGATTCTTGTGTAGTTATTTGAACACATCAATATTGATACTTGAAATGTGTTTTGGTGTTGATTCTTGTGTAGTTGTTTGAGAACTGTTTAAAAAGAACAGTTTCGGATTGATGTGTTCCTCATTTGAATCTGTTTATATTGGATCAGATTGTGAATTTCGGATTGATGTGTTCCTCATTTGAATGTGTTTATATTGGATCAGATTGTGAATACATTGTTCCTCATTTGAATGTGTTTATATTGGATCAGTTTCGGATTGATGTGTTCCTCATTTGAATGTGTTCCTCATTTGAATGTGTTTATATTGTACAGAATGGCTGCGGATGTAAAGATATGCAAAACACCAACTACGAATGCGAGAACACTTGACAACCTCCTAGAAGATGGTGCGGTGCACATAAGGAAGTGATTGATCAGAACGATCAATTGCATATAAATGAATACAACCCCAGTGGCAGATATGTAAGTAGCGAGCTCTGGGATTTCAAGGAAAATCGAAGAGCTACACTGGGGTTATATTCATTCATACGAATGAATATAACCCCATTGGCAGATATGATGTTTAGCTACACTGGGGTTATATTCATTCATATCTGCTACATTCCGAAGTGCACCCGTCAGTAAAGATCCACAATTGCTTGTGGTGACGTTTTGTCTCTGTATTGTATGTTACGGTCTTTTGTTATCGAGTCTGTAAGTTCCGTCATGTCTACGAAGTTGGTATGACGTTTTGTCTCTGTATTGTATGTATTCAAAGTTTACATTTAATATACAATTTAGGATTTAATAATTTGTTATATATAGTATACATTTAAATATTGGATTGCATTTATTAAAAAATAGTTAATTATTAGATTGCATTTAATTATTAGATTGCCTTTATTTAAAAAGAGTTAATTTGAATTATTAGATTTCTTAACAAAAAAGCAAGAAAAGAATTTAGGGGCTCAGGTTGATATTGCACTCATACCATAGGGACGCAAAGTGTTTTTAATATATGCCAAAAGACGGTCTTACCCCTGGCTCAAACAGTCAAACTGACGGCAGGGACTCATAGTGTTATAAATTTATAAAGTCAGGGGCTCAAAAAACCAAAAAATGAATTTAGGGGCTCAGGTTGATGTTTGGGACATACCACAGGGACGCAAATTGCATTTTTCTCTAACATTAAATTACTAAAATACTAAAGACATTAACATAAACTATAAACAAACATGATAAATCAAAACATAAAGAAGAACAGAAGCTTGATACCTTTAGTAATTTGGAGACACAAGGCTCTCAAAATAGACAGACCCTTGTAAGGCAGTCATGTACTTACAAGGAAAGTAGTACCCAACTTGCATAGTTTTCATATCTAAAATATAAATATCCCCACAAGTAGTCATCAACAGCATTTCATCAGTAGACTCTACATACTCTACAAACCCGAGGAAACTCGATGGAACAACACCAATACAAGGCAGAACCCATAAGTTAATCCATTCTTCATATCCCAACTTACACAAACCAACTAAATACATATCATATTTATAACGCATAAAAATGTGAAGTAGCCCAGCAATACTGACCAAAGATCCATCAAAACCTCCTCCATAAAAATCACATGGTAATGGAACACTTGAAAATTGCTCTAGCTTAACATAAAATTGACTGCACACAATCACCAGAACATGAATCAACAATGAAATATACACCATCTCCACACAATGTACCTAATGACCATTTTCCACCATGCTTAACAGACAGAATGTCCGTAATTTTCCTCCAGGAATGTAGTCGGGTAGAATAAATATAAACTGCCTCTGTGCCACGTCTTCTTATAACATGTAAAACCTTGTACTCATTTGCAGAATCCACATAGAAAGCAGCAGAATCAGAATCTTTTTTAAAGAAACCATGTGATTCACATGATGACAAAGTTGTACTTGCCTGTGTAAGAGGATTCCAAATTAAAATTTGAGAAGTCTCTTCCAGGCACACACATAACATTCCATCCAAACTCCCTAATATCATCAATTCATCTGGTCGGGTTTTGAATGGTTTAACAGACATCATTTTAGGACCACAAAAGCCCGTGCATGCATAAAACATTTTTTTAAGAGAACCACAACGATCTAATTTCGCAAGCACCCACTTGGTAGCTGACGGTGACGTACTACGACAATGAATTAATGGAAACTCTGGTGTGGACAGGATAGACAACCATTTTTTGCACACCAACTTGCAACGACCTATATCTCTTGCAGAAAGTTTTGTAAAAATACCATACATTAATATCTCTACAAGCAACTCCGACATAACAAATATTGATTAACTGCTCACATTAGATCAACACATGTTAGTTAGTCCAATTCACTTTAACATCAAAGTGTAAATCATAGTTATGAAGAATAGAAGGCAAAGTAACAAATTGAAGAAAAGATACTTACAAACAGCAACTTTTATTTGCTCAAAGATCTGGAACAATTCTGACTGAAATGTTACCCTATAATCATATAAATAGGAAGATGTGAGAGAGAAACGTCAACCCATAAAAGACTGGAGATAATGGGAGAGAAATGCTTAATAACTAATCACGTAATAAAAGGATTAGTAACCACTAACATAGCAGTTGATTTTTTTTGAACGGCAAAACTTCTATATAAATATATAGAAAAGGCAACATAGCAGATGATATCTCCAACTTTCTAATACACTTTATCCGGTAAAATAACACAAAACAAAATTTATATCATGTCATATAAAAATGCAATATTATATGTAACCACACAAACAACTCAAAATATCAGGTCTTAGTCATACTGCCTTTACATACAACACTAAAAACCCATACATTCCACTAAGTTAACTGCAAATACATACCATAAACAATACATAACACTTTTGAATAATGGTGAGAGTGGGAACAAAGATGTTCAGTTAATGGCACAGATGTTAGAGATATTTAGACAAGTTAATGAATCAATGGAGTTGAAGCGTCGGTTTTTACTTTCCTTATAAGTAGTTTTGTTAAGTTTAGTGATAGTTGTTGTTATGGTAAAGTGGTTTGTATTCAATTATTAAGAGTTATTGGTGGTATTTTTATTTTAATGGAATGTTTTGTTTTGTTTCTTGAAAGTTAGTCTGGATGAATTGTGTTTTTTATTTTGGTCGTTTTTTTATTGTGGTTATTTAATCATATATTATTTCAAACATTTAATATATTCAGTTTAATTTCTTCGAGCGACCATCCGGAGAATTGTAATTGATTTGGTTTATTTTGATGTTAAATTGTGCCTGAATATAGAGTTGCACTTGCACACATGAAAAAAAACACTATCTCAAACAACTGCTCTGTGAAAAGCTGTCCACTGCCATAACCACTGTTTTGTTCAAACATCTGCTCTGTGAAAAGCTGTCCACTGCTGAAAGTCAACCCCTGTTCTCTCATTTTTACTTGGATATCACTGTTGTTCAAAATCAGTGTTTTCATCCACTGATATGCTATCCACTGATAGATAAAATCACTCACTGTTTTCATTATAACTGTTGCAACCACTGATAATTGTTGAATCATGTTTGTTCATTTGAATAATTATGCTTTGTTTTTCAATTTGCTGGGTTGGACAGTGTTGCTCTAATGAGAATGTACATTTAGAAGCAAGTTTATGATGAAGTTTCTGTTATTATTTATGATATTGTGTGTTACTTAAAATCATTGTGTTATTTACAGCTATTGTGTTTTTTTGTGATGGTTCTTTTGTTTTTTTTTTTTTTTTTGAAATATACTATGACAACAGTGGTTGACAGTTGTTTTTTTTTTCTTTTCAAGGTGGTGGCTGATTTTAACATAGTACACCAAGAATAATTAAACCCTAGGCTTACTTTCAACATCCTGTTCCCCTTACACATTTTTTTTTACTTCTTCTTCAAGAATCCTGTTCCTGTTTTCCAATGTGATTGCATTATCTTCATGCTTGTTAATGGTGTCCAATATCCTTGGAATCCAAACAACAAATGAGATATATTATTTTTTTACCAAGGGGTGGCTCAGCCCAACTATTTACTGTTTATTTTGATACTGGTATGGTTTATCAAGGGGTAAAATGAGATATATTATTCAACAAAAATGATTTCAGTCATTAAAGTTAAAACAATTAATGATTTCTACGATTCCATTTCTAAAGTTAAACAACTTTAATAAATTTCAGTCATTAAAGATAAACAACTACTATTGAGTGAAATGTCCTTTATACCCTTAACCCTTAATGATAAACACATATAATCCCTAACACCGATCACACTTCTCAATAAGATCAGAAAATCTAATAATTCCCTAAACACCGATCACACCTCTCAATAACATCTGAAAATCTCTTCTCCCAACTCCCAATACCGATCATCATCTTCATCTTCATTGAATCTCCACCGATCAGGACCTTACATTGTGTTAACCATATTATAATATTATCTTTCTTAAAATTAATTTTTGTTTGTTACAGCGTATTAAAAAAGTTCTCGCTAAAAAACTTGGCTTGGATAGGAAAAGAACTTTAAAGACTGTAGATGCTGCTGGAAATGTTTGGGATGTTCGGGTTGGTATCGAGTCTCCTGATGATCGGTTTTACATAAAAAACATGAAACAGTTTGTGAAGGATAAAAACTTGGTTCCTCGTGAAGAATTTACCCTTAAGTTCGTCATGGGTAAAGGTATTTTCTTGTTTGACTGAATGGTTGTGGGGCTCTTTTAGATAATGTTATTGGTTTGTGGTTGCTGGTTTGCACAAAACACTTTTGTAAAGGTTGGTAGTTTAGTTTTGATCTTGGTTTGCACAACTCCCTCAAAACCAATGGGAATTGAGGAAAATAAACCCTAGAATCGGTTGCGATTTTGGAATGAAAAGAAAGTGTGAAGAAGAAAGAGATGGAGAGAGATGGAGATTAAAGTGTGAAGAAGAAAGAGGGAGTTGGGATATGATTACTTCTCACACAGGTGCATTAAATGCCCGGTTCATATCCCATGCATTTCAAAATTCCCTCCAAAAAAAAAAAACCAATTTATCATAATAATAAAACCAATTTATCATAATAATAAAATCCTATCATATACAAAAGGAATTATGACATCAGCATTGACATATGACAAATGTTAGAGATTGCCTACTTCAGCTTAAAGTCTCCTATTATAAATTATATATACATAGTCTCACTATCAGAACATTGTGTTATATGAATCTGGCTATATTTAACGTAATATCATGCTCGGAATAAATACAAATAACTGTTGTTAAAATACCACTTTATTACAATTTAATTTATATAATTTTAATTAACATATATGTTTTACTTTATATATTATATATTAGTTGCAAGTATATACCAACAACCATTAACAAAAACATCGTAAGAATATATTATCAACAATTTATAAAAGCACAACAGCGTACAAAATTACCATAATTTAATATTAAATGGATAAAACAATCTAATGTAACATCATTTTTATCTAATAAATAGCGATAAAGGCTGGCACAACAAAGTCAAACTCACCACGTCTAACACACAAATTTCAAAATGATTATCTCAAATTTTCAAACCATAATGTCATCCATTTAATAATTTTTAAACAATAAAGAAAAGAAAAAAAATTAACCTAATTTAAGATTTTTTTTTAGAAATAACCAGCACTATTTTAGATCCCTGCAACATATTCATACGACCAAGACTTTCCCCCATTTACATCGACTCTCTTTCTCACCATCATTTATTTACTTCTCTTTTTAGTAGTCCCATACAGAAAACTCTACTTTTACCGCTTATTTCCTTCATTTTAATAGTTACATTTACAAACCCCCTTTTATTCATCGTCATTACACCTTGACCAATTATTACAGTTCAGGTCAAACTTGAAAATTGTATCATTTGATTCAACCTTAAATTTTTTGGACAAAGATGGCGTCTTTCAAGAATGACAGGGACAAAAATGATAAAAAACTTGAAGTTTGGTCTGAATTGGCATAACTAAACAAACTACAAGGCCAAAAATAAAATTCAACTAAAAACAAATATAACTTTAAAAATTTTTACAGGAAATTCCCAAAAGATTTCATTAAGGATTATATTATCTTATATTTTATATATATATATCTATCATATATTTAAAAATAAGTTGGGCCGATGTGGCACTCAATAATAAGGCATCAAATATGGTTTTTGGCTCCAAAACTCCCTTCTCAATCTTTTAACATGGAATGGAGCATCAGGCCTAAAAACCCGACCCATTTTTTCGGATCCTATAAAAGTCTTCTAAATATTTGTTCATCTCTAACAATCCCCACATCTTCTTCACGTTTCCCCACAAAACCTTTCATCATTACCAAATCTACACTTCATATCTCAAATCTTCAATCGATCAAATCTTCATTTCCAACACAAAAGAAACATTTCTTCTCTTGAACCTGGTTATCTCCACAATCTTCATCACTTGATTCTTCTCCGAGAAGGTATGGTTACCTTATATGTTTATCTTTCAAGATTTTTATGATTTGGATGATGTTCATGGTTTATTTCTAATTATCTTCATCGATTAAGTGAGGATTATCTTCAGAATCTGCATCAGTTGATTCTTCCCCGAGAAACTATGGTTACCGTATATGTTTTTTTTTTTGTAAGACTTGTAAGATTTTGTATCAATTGTGTGAAGTTCGTGTATTTTATGTTATTATCTTTGTCGTATATGTGAAGATTCTACTCCGATTATAATTTTTTTGATATTTTGTTCCGTATTTAGGTATGCTTTTCGTTTAATTTTATTTTTTTTTGGATATAGGGATCTGATTTTTTTTTGTATATTGCACTCTGACTCTCATATTTTGGATGTGTGGTTGAGTGTTTTATGATAGATTAGGTTTTCGATATTTGTTGATTTTATTGCTAGAATGGTTTATGATATGGTTTTCTATGTTTATAACAACCTTGAGTTTGCTGGTTTTTTTACCTATACATGCAATGTTTAATGTCAAAAACTATAGCCACTTTTATCCGTGATTAAAGAACATATATCTCTAATACTTCATTAACACTCTTGTAATTTTTAAAACCTGTCATGCCCTTACCATTCAATCAAGTATGCCCTTATGAACCCTTAACAATACAAGCCTTAACCATGGATGTATGTTTGTACTACTTTTAGTGATAGCTGATAAGATATGTCTTAACCATGGATGTATGAATGAATTACTTTTACTGATAACTTATAACATAGGCACAAACTAAAAGGAATAAACTTTAGTTAACTATTGCATGCAGTTAGAATTTCCTGAGCTGAACATTTCGAATAATAAGGATATTCATAGACTTGAAAATGATATAAAGTTTAAAGATTTGATAAAATACGATGTGATATATGACATAGCAAGTAACAATGCATAAGGACATCCGTAGCACTTAACATAGTAGTGCAAAATATATTGACAGTAGAAACACTTGTTTAGTTGTCACAACATAATATATCAAAAAATTTAGTTTATAGCATTACACTTTATTAGCTGACTATAACAACTACAACATATATCTTACAAAACGACATGACTTTGCGTGCATTTGGAATTGCAGTCTGCAAATGGCACCATCTTTCTGCGTAGTGTTAAAATGACCATCACGTTCTCGACTGGTACACATCCTCTGAGAATACAATTAAATATAAATAATTGCTTACTGGTTTTGTTTATCTTTCACACACTTATATCATAAATCTTTCAGCCACTACCTCCATCAATTGGGTTCTTTCATGACAAAGAACTACAAAACAAAAGCAAAATTTGTATACAGGCAGATAACGGGCATCATTGGGACGTCAACATCAGGAAAATAAACAGAGTATACTACTTTGCAGATGGCTGGAAAAATATTGTTGATGATTTAGGGCTTGATGATGTTTGTTTGATAGTATTTGAAGCTCACAGTGAATGCAAATACAAAATCAAAGCCTTTAAAGATTCACGTCAACTGGGACCATCATTCTGCGATGCAATATCCAAATGATCGGAGAAACTGTAGGACCGGTTTTGACACCGTTCGATTGCGTAACGAACGTTCGACGTGCGGAATCCGTGAACGTGCGTGACCGAACACACAATAACGTACTAGAACCGTGAATCTATTGAAAGATATAACGTGTATGATATAAGAATCACGTAGAGAGTACTTTCTCTCTCTAGACTTTCTCTCTCTAGACTTGAATCTCCTAAATCACCAAAATGAGCAAAAGTCCCTCAACTTATGTCATAACACTCTATTTATAGGCCTTGGAATTAATGAGATTTCTCATTAATTACCAAAATGCCACCTTGCTAATACTATCTAAATATTACAATAAAATCCTAGATTTCTACAGTTTCAGCTACGGTTTGAATTGACGGAGGCGATAGACATTAATGCATCAACAGAAACACATTGTACACTCTCAACCATGAACTCCCAAAATAACTTAAAACCACAAATGTGTTATAATTTACATAACAAATAACTGCATCTCATCTGTCTAATATAATTATTGCAAAGGCTCCCTAAAAACTTTCTCAAAGACAATATGAAAAATAAACCCCCAAACATGTCAATACAACTATCTACAGGTGAAGGACATACATGGGAATTAAAGATAGAGAAAAGAGGAAGACAATACTATTTGACAGATGGATGGATGAATGTTATAAAAGACATGCAGCTAAAATTCGGCTACATTCTCGTGTTTGACATAATTCAAAATCCAAAGCTGACGATGACTGTTTTCCATCCTGATGGAAGTGAATTTATAATCCCAAAAAAAGAACCTGTTGAACAAAAAGAAGCGCACATGCATAACCAAGGATGCCACAACAAAGCACCATCATCTACTGCAGACAACAGCACATTTAAAAAGACTGCCACAGAGAAATTCGTAAGATATCCGATACAATTTTTAACTATAATCACAGTTCACTTATATGCATTGAATTCTAACCAACTATTCCATATACTAACATTGTTTATTATACAACTTGAAAAACAGTTCATCCCATATGAAGTTGTTAAAAAGAAGAAAATTGCTCAGACACGCACTTTGATAATAAAAAATCAAGAAGGAAGTTGTTATAACCTGGGAGTCAAAATTCATTCACGTAGAGCGCGAAAGGAATATCTGGTGAATGAATGGCTGGAATTTATGGCAGAGAATGATATATCTTTTGGAGATAAGTGCACTTTCAAGATCTTAGAAGATGAAGGTATGATATTACTTTCAAACGTTTGCAGGTTAAATTAATTCACACAGCCAGAAGCAGATTCAGAACCAACTTGACTTCTTTTTGCAACAACTAATATGCAGTATGGTTGGTGGTAGTTTTTTTTGTTTAAATTAATCGTCGTTAATCATGAAGGCTTATAACACTTTCCCTAAACTTCAAAAAAACGATGTATTTTGTATTGGTAATACTCGTACACAATGATAATCATCATTGCTCTACTTACATTGCTGTTTATCATATTGTTTCAAATCGAATATGTCCTTGCAAACAAATAGTAAATAATAATTTTGTATGAACAAACATGTTAACATAACATATAGCATCTGCTATAGACCACTATAATAATAACCACAAAATATAGACCACTCAAACATATATCAACTACTATATCCCAATAGCAGTAATAAACTGCATTTGATGCCAATGGTTGTTTAATATGTAAACATGTCTATACGTGTGATGGATTAAAAAATATATACTGGTTTACAAATGTTTCTACTTTTACATAAATCATCAAACAAATGATAAGTAATACATATTCAAAACGAATAAAAATAGCTAACCACAATTAATACTACAATGGAGTCCCAAAAATGTTCCCAATAACAATAGAAAAATAAAACTAAATAAAATTGAAACACTTTTTAAAACAATAAACACAATAAACAAAATTGCTAACAATATAACAGCAAATAAAAATACAAGAAAATAGCACTACCCAAGAGCTGAATCAACAGTCTCTAAAAATAATGCTCCTTTACGACCAAATAATGCTCCTGTAAGCCAACAAAAAGAATCAACATGTTGAAGGTATTCAAAATCTTGTACACTCATGTATACTTCAGCAATATTCCCAAATTTGGGGAGCAAAATCAATTTGCCATTTGCCATATCCGATGCTCCACACCATTCCACAAATGAGAATGTTTCAACATTTGGGAAAGACGACACCTTAGACCATAAATTATCTTGATATTTGAAAAGACTCACATTAACATTAGGCCAGATTTCAACAACAAACATATGAAGCTTATTGTTAACAGTGAGAAAATATCCGTCATAAACATACAGGTCATTAACTGTTGGAAAAGGAAACCTCTTAAACGATTCAGTAATTACATCAAAACCAATTATATGAATGTCACCCCGTACCCTCACTTGTTTAACAGTGAAATATAAGGTATTGTTCACAAAAGAGCCAACAGACCAAATATAACACTCCGCTGCATATTTTTTCCCAATAAAAAAATCTACATTTCTCCAAGTGCCGAGTCGTCGTGAATAAACACGAGCAAGATCATAATTACGACGACGTTTAATTTGTAATATTTTAAGATCGGAGGATGTATCAAAATACATACCAGCTGCATCCGATTGCCAATCATATATACGATCAGAATCCTCATCGAACAAAAGTTTGAAACTCATAGTAGTTGGATTCCAAAGCATCATCTGATATGAAGGCCTTTCGTTGCAAACTAATAAAAGCCCACCAACAGTAGAAATAATATGTAACAACAAAGGCCGAGTTTTACCAGGGAAACAAATAGTTTTCCTTGCACCAATGTCTACCTGTCCATCCATTATGCTATCAATAAATATTGATAGTGGTTGAATGGTGATTCGTTTCCGACATTTTGAACTACCAATCCGGCTAGAATGCAAAGCAGCAAACTGACAACTTGATAACTCATCACGCCATTGTTTACAAACACATTTGAAACGACAGATTGCCTTAACTGGGAGTCTGGATAGTATTTCAGAAACTACAACTTCGATTCCAAGGTCTGCCATGCTATAACCTACATTAAAAAGATAAAATTATACATAAAGTAAATACACAAATAACCGTAAGAAACTGCGTTAACTGGGACTCTACTTAGTAAAAGACGTTCAATTATTGTAGTAACTCCTAAACTACCACGTCACATGTCAAAAACACAACACTTGACTTAATAAGTTTTGAATATAAAAACCAACAATATATTAACAAAAAAAAAACCCCGCCTTACATAAAGTATTATCAAACAACTAAACTGTAAATAAAAAAGACCATTCCATACTCGATAATTGCATAAAACCTTAGCCCAACGTAAATTCGATAGTAATCATTTCACCCAATCTTAAATCCTATTATATATAATACTTCTCATAACTACATCTTTTTTATCATCTTTTCAACCTTTGTTTATCTTCACTCAACTCACACAATAAAACACACAATGAAGTAGAACAAAAAAAAGATTAGAAAAAAAAACACAACATCATACCATAACAAACAATTGGCTTGCGTATAACACAATCCATAGAAAAAAAAACACAACTATAATTTAGAATATATATACAACTAAAATATAACATGTAACTAATCATCACTTAAGTTATCTAGACTATAAAAATAACTGACATTGGAAAAACACAATTTATATATTTATATCTTATATTTTTCTAAACCACTTTACATTAATTACTTGAAAAGAGTCAACTGCAAATGAAAAGACCATTTCAATAAATCATCATTGCATCTAAGCTCAGATGCCAATAAGAAATCATTACTCTTCTTTCACACAAGTTGTTAATCCTATTATATATAATACCTCCTAACTACATCCTTGTCTAACCTCTTCAACGACTCTCTATCTTCACTCAACTCTTCTCTATTCTAACTACAATGAGTACATCAAACTCCAAAGGTTGGTCTGAACTGTCCCAAGTTAAAAGGGATATCTATGAAGAATTCAAAGGTCAACATGAAGACACAGAAAGAGAGACCAGAGACAGCTTGATTGACATAACACGACTACTTCAACAGCAACTACGGGAGAATAAGAAGATGAGAATGAAGATCATGAGCAACCCACCATCACATGAACAGTACATTGCTGGATTGCTTCTGTCTGATGAAGAAGGGGAGACAGAGGATCTACTTGATAAAGCAAACAGCTTAGCTGACCAATACACAGCAAAAACCAACCAAGGAAAGCAAGCTCTTACTAAATTTCTGGCTTCTTAGACTGAATGCAAATTAGTTTGTTTGATGTGCATGTAGCTGTTGGTATGAGGTTTCTTTCCATGATAGTAGGACATCTTCCTTATGTTTTCGCTTTTTGATCTCATACTTAACGACCAACATGATTCCACATCTAATGTATTGACAAATTTTGTTATTGTCTATAATTTAGTCAATGAATGATGGTTATATTTATGTTCCTCTTATAAGTTTTTATATATACAACTTAACTAATGTAGCATATTATTATAAACAACCAATATCTAAACTGAACTTCAGATACTCAAACATAAGAAATCTGAACAGTATCAAAACATACGAGAATAAAAAAAACAGAAGAGAAAGTTTATGTCAAGAAAAAAAAAACATTGAACAAACGCAAAACATAAAAACCATCGCTCTAAAATGCAACAAACAAAAGAAACTACATCTCACTCATTAAAATGGGTAAACTTAATCTCTTTCTTACCAACATCTTTCACGCTCTCCACAATATTATTACTTGTACTTTCACAAATGCTCGAGTTCGAAATGACATCCAAATTGTAAAGATCAAGCAATTTACGCTTAGACGTCGTATCTTTACAAACCATTGAACATGTTTTTTTATCAATTTAATCACCATCGGAACTCATCACAAGAGAAATTGGAGTACCATTCTTCTTATCATCAAGCATACAGCTCTAAACCAAAATTGAAAAAGTTTATTAACTAAAGACAACTATAATACTTCAGTTAAAAATTCATAGTACCTGACTAATCCCAGACATTTGTTTAACCACATCAACAACTGATTCATCGTCAGTTATTCTTTGAATCTCGTATTCTTCATCACAATATGTCAAGTTAGTCTCACTGACTTCAATCTTGAATGCAAACAATTTATCCACCAAAGTTTTTAATTCGTTTGGAAATCGCACAGTACCATCATCCTGAAAACATAAAAGATAGGATATATAACCAAAAAGTTAGCTTACAAAAAAATATAATTTGAGAAATAGAAACTAAATATAAATCATACACATGCATACTACCAATGTGTTATCCTGAATCAACTGTTTTGCAGACTTCTCGATAACATGGTTAGCCGTATTATGAAACAAAATAAGAGATACATCACCACTGCTATCCTCAACACGAACCTTCAATCTAATTGATAATAACATAACAAATAAATTTGAATTCAAACGGATTACATAAACTAAAATAAGGTAACTAATGAAGAAAGTTACAATGTCAAAATGACAACGTAAATAACAACAGAATAATAACAATACCTTAAAACCGGTTCATCACTAACATTTTTTTGACAAAATTCATTAGTGCACACATACAACGTATGTTGGTCTTGATCACAACCTCCGTCAGATTTAGTTAAACCCGTGTTTTTTTGTACAAGCCTCATTTAAACAATTAGGACACTTCAAAGAAAACCAACCAACCTCCTTGGATATTTCCTTTACGGTACCCAGTATGATAACAGATCGTGGCTGTAAGAAATATAAATATATCCACTTACATCTAATGTAAATATTGAAATACAAAACTTGAAATGGTCTATGATTACCTCACTAATTTCCCACACATCATCGATGTTACTAAAAACAATATTTTTTAGAAAATCATCCATAACCACCTGCAATCCGATAGAATTAGAAAGCAGTAATGCATCAACTTTGCTGTCGGTAACTCAGAATGTAATACAAAAACAATGGAGACAATTATCACATAATGCAATGCACTTGTTTTCAAAACAGAAAGAATATGAACTAAACAAACCTTGCGAATAAAACTGGACATAACCGAGTATGATATGTTTATTAAATAATCAAGTAATATGATATTTATACACCATAAAAAGCAGTTGATGACACCAGATTTGTAGGAACATGGGCGACAGCACATAAGTAGTAAACCGCTAATACATACCATGATGTAAAACAAATAATACATAAAGTATAGCATGTAAAATAAAAAAACAATAATATAGAAAAAACACAATCATAATACCATATAAAATAAAAAACACACAATCATAAACACTCCGGATACTTAGCTTATAATCCAATAAGGGAATTTATTAATTTCTCTGCCACAAAATATTTATTACACATCAAACACAGCATTTAATGTTATACAATAAGATAAAATAAGACACACAACTACAAAAGAATAGTTAAACCTGAATACAAAAGTTCTAATACATACATTGTCATATAATAAGAGAAAAGATCACTCTTCATAAAATAACACAATTTCTTAAAAAATTACACAATAATAACCATTCCAGATAACTACCTCTACATTAAATTTGAGTTAGGATCGGTTAAGAGAGATTTATTAACAAATGAACACAGCAGTTTACCTTACCATCTTTGTAGGACACCATGCAAGAAAGACTACAACAACTTATTAACCTAAAATCCTGGATTATAAACCGCTAGTACATACCATATATTAAAATTACACATATTAAAGATTTCATTTAATATAATAACACAATATTATACAAAAGAAGGATAGAACCAAATGATAAACATACCATCTATTTTTACAACTGCCTTTTAGCACACATTCAAGAGTTGTACTAAATGATAAACATACATGACACATATACAAAAAAAAAAAAAAAAAAAAAAACAATTGATGATATCAGGTTTGTAGGACTTCTTCACCTAAATATATAGTAAAACAAATTAAACTGAAAATATTAAAAGTTCGAAATAATATATGATTAAATAACACCAATCGAAAATAAATATCCATGCAGACAATTGTTAATACACTTATACATACGGAACTACTTGAAACAATAAACAAAATTCGAAAAAACGACCACCATTCCCTATAATATAGCATAATAATTTCTAATCAATCGGCGAAACAACGGTCTCGATAAATAATGCTTGTTCCGCACCAATGTAGGAATCAAGATGTTGAAGGTCATTAAAAACTTCATTGCTCAGCTTAGCTTCAACAGGACGAATCCAAACGTTTCTAAGCAACCACTTGTTGTTTTGAAATATATTAGACCAACGGAAACTTTGTTCATAACTAATAATATGAATATTATTGATAGAAAACATCTTGATGAAGGCTTCATCTTCAACTTTGTACAAACCAACAGATAAATCGGGAGACCCTTCAACAACAATAAAATGGAGCTTCTTTGCAATGCTCAGAAATTTTCCTGGCCAAGGAGTAACTTCCAAACTTTCAGGAAAATGAATGCTTCTAAAAGTTTCGGAAATAACATTGAAAGCAACTATATACCTCTCGAAAGGGCCATGATACCAACTTCTTGAACACACGAAATATATGGATTTGCCAGAATAAATTCTGGAAGACATTGAATAACCCCGACCACCGAAATTACCTCCCCTCAAGAAATCTATTTCTCTCCACGTCTCACGACGTCGTGAATAAACACGAGCAGTAACGACATTATTCAACAAATAATATTTGATGTGAAGCACTTTAAGATCATTGGTTTCATCAAAATACATTCCACCTGTATCACAGTTTTGAACATTCCGCTGAGAAAAGTCTGAGACGGACAACAACTTATGGCACCTGGTTGTTGGATTCCAAAGGATCAGCTCATAGCATCTCGCTTTAAAAGACACTAACAACAGCCCATTAAGCGACGCTAGAATACGTAAGAATATAGGGTCAACATTGCCAGGAAAAGTGATCTGTTTGCTTGTAAACACATCCAAATTCCCACATATTACGTTGTCAACAACAATTGACATACCTCGCAAGGAGACATATTTCTTATGTGAATTTCCAATTCGACAAGAATGCATCATCTCAAAAAAATGAGTTGACAGTTACTTACGGAAATCTTTGCAAACACATTTCAAACAACCAATAGCTTTGGCAGGGAGCCTTATGAATATTTCATCGACAATCAATGCAAACCCAAGCTTTTCCATTTTATAATCTATGGGGCTACAATATAAAATATAATAAATGAAATACAATTGAGACAATTTGATATGTAAATGTTTATATATAAACACAATGTATACAACCGCTTTTCATACACAACCGGGTGATAAAATAAGACTAACCAACCACGTAACTTATATAAAAAAACTGTTAATGAAAGTAGTTTAACATTGTATGAGCACAATCTTAAACAACTGCTGATGTTAGCAAATATTGACCTTTCTACAAACATTTTGAAATCAACACAGCAGTTTACCTTACCATCTTTGTAGGAGAACATGCAAGAAAGACTACAAAAACTTATTAACCTAAAATCTTTTATAAACACAGCATTTAATGATATACAATAAGATAAAATAAGACACACAACTACAAAAGAATAGTTAAACCTGAATACAAAAGTTCTAACACATACATTGTCATATAATAAGAGAAAATATCACCTCATAAAACAACACAATTTCTTAAAAAATTACACAATAATAACCATTCCAGTTAACTACCTCTACATCAAAATTGAGTTAGAATCGGTTAAGAGAGGTTTATTAAGAAATGAACACAGCAGTTTACCTTTCCATCTTTGTAGGAGAACATGCAAGAAAGACTACAACAACTTATTAACCTAAAATCCTGGATTATAAACCGCTAAAACATACCATATATTAAAATTACACATATTAAAGATTTCATTTAATATAATAACACAATCTTATACAAAAGAAGGATAGTACCAAATGATAAACATACCATATATTTCTACAACTGCCTTTTAGCACCCATGAATGAGTTGTACTAAATGATAAACATACATGATACATATACAAAAAAAAGTAATTGATGTTATCAGAATATACACAAAAGCCAAAAAATACACGATGTATACTACGAAAATACAATTTCGTTGGTAAAACACAAACCATTGGAAAAAACAAAATTCATGATATCAGGTTTGTAGGACTTCTTTACCTACATATATAGTAAAACAAATTAAAATGAAAATATAAAAAGTTCGAAATAATATATGATTAAATAACACCAATCGGAATTAAATATCCATGCAGAGAATTGTTAATACACTTATACATACGTAACTACTTGCAACAATAAACAAAATTCGAAAAAACGACCACCATTCCCTATAATATAGCATAATAATTTCTAATCGATCAGCGAAACAGTGGTCTCGATAAATAATGCTCGTTTCGCACCAATGTAGGAATCAACATGTTGGACGTAATTAAAAACTTCATTGCTCAGGTCAGCTTCAACAGCACCACTCCAAATGTTTTTTATCAACCACTTGTTGTTTTGAAATATATTGGACCAATGGAAATTTTCTACATAACCAATAATTTGAATATTATTGATAGAAAACATCTTGATGAAGGCTTCATCTTCAACTTTCAACAAACCAACAGATAACTCGGGAGACCTTTCAACAACAATAAAATGGAGCTTCTTTGCAATGCTCAGAAATTCTCCTCGCCAAGCGCTAACTTCCAAACTTTCAGGAAAACGAAGGCTTCTAAAAGTTTCAGAAATAACATCGAAAGCAACTATATACCTCTCCAAAGCGGGATACCAATTTTTTGAACACACGAAATATATGGTTTTGCCAGAATAAATTCCAGAAGACCATGAATAACCATGACCACCGAAATTAGCTCCCCTCAAGAAATCTATTTCTCTCCACGTCTCACGGCGCCGTGAATAAACACGAGCAGTAACGACATTCAAAAAAATATTTTATGTGAAGCACTTTAAGATCATTGGTTTCATCAAAATACATTCCACCTGCATCACAGTTTCGAACATACCACTGACAAAAGTCTGACACGGACAACAACTTATGGCACTTGGTTGTTGGATTCCAAAGGATCAGCTCACAGCAACTCGGTTCAGAGGACACTAACAACAACCCATTAAGCGACGCTATAATACGTAAGAATCTAGGGTCAACATTGCCAGGAAAAGTGATGTGTTTGATTGTAACCACATCCAAATTCTCAACTATTACGTCGTCAACAACAATTGACATATCTTGCAAGGAGATATATTTCTTATGTAGTGAATTTCCAACTCGACAAGAATGCATCATCTCAAACAAATGAGTTGACAGTTCCAGACGAAAATCTTTGCAAACACATTTCAAACAACCAATAGCTTTGGCAGGAAGCCTTGTGAATATTTCATCAACGATCATTGCAAACCCAAGCTTTTCCATTTTATGATCTATGGGGCTACAATATAAAATATAATAAATGAAATACAATTGAGACAATTTGATATAAAATGATTATATATAAACACAATGTATACAACCGCTTTTCATACACGACCATGTGATAAAATAAAAAATAACTAACCACTAACCTATATAAAAAAAACTGATAATGAAGGCAGTTTAACATTGTATTAACACAATCTTAAACAACTGGTAATGTTAGCAAGTATACTATAATATACAATTTCGTTGGTAAAACAAAAACAATTGTAAAATACACAATTCATGTTATCAGGTTTGTAGGCCAACTTCACCTACATCTATAGTAAAATAAATTAAACTGAAGATATTAAATAATATACGAATAAATAACCACAAAGTAATGTATTCAAAAATCTACACAAAAAACTATTTGAACTTCAACAATTAAGAACATCAATAACAGTGTCTACATTTAAGATAATAATGACTTTTTATTCGATTGGAAGTAGTAACTACAACTGTTCTTATATTCTCATACATCGAATTGTCATACAAACTAACTTAAAATCTTACATCTAATTCACACAATTTAAAACTTTTAAGTAACTATTTTTAAATTGATTAACATAACAATTACTAACACCATTAAATAAAGATAGATGAGATCTATTAAAGTTAGATGTTTATGGTATAGATAGTGTTTTTTTTTCATGTTTGCAACTCTATATTCGGGCACAATTCAACATCAACATAAACTAAATCAATTACAATTCTCTATATGGTCGCTCGAAGGAAAGAGAGCATATGAAGAACTAAACAGAAAGGTCGGCATCATCAGTGATAACAATTACAAGCAAACCTGGAGCAGCATCAGATAGCTTGATGAAGTCCTCCACTCTCCCCCATCAGATTTCATGAACAACTCAAAAGAGTTTATCACACAACTGTTGAAACAGGATCAGAAAATCTGCGACATCCTAGCCGATCTGCAAAACAAAAGAAAGAATGAAATCGCGTGGAAGAAGACGAGAGTCATCGAAATCTTACGAAGTGTTAATTGAACAACATCAAAAAGAGTTACTATTATAATATTCTCTAAATATATTATGAAATTTGATTTTTTGTAAATTATCAACCAAAACAGAATATGTGAATTTTAATCTTTTATATGAAAAGATAAATGTATAATATATATATATATATATATATATAAAACAAAACGGCAACAGCAACAATATATCAGATTTTATGAAATCTTCTCTTCAAAGCCATATTCTCTCTCATAATTAAAGCTGTATCAAAAAGTCAAAATATCCATCATAGCTGAACTTCTTTATGACTACCCTTCCAACAAAGATCTTTTCGGTTAGTGGATTTGTGAAAAGGGTTTCAAAATTTCTTTCATTTGCATTGCTCATTTCTCTAACATACGGTTTCTAAGTCAACAAAAATCAGGTAAAGTGTCACACCCTCAAAATACCACCTAGGGAGTGTCCCTGTTAGGCGTGTGACCACTAGCAATGAGCCACTAATTACATTGAATCATAAGTTTAAAATAACGTTCCATCAATTAATAATGATAAAATCACAATCATAAGTTATTAAAAAAAAACAAAAGTTCAGCGGAAGCGTTAGTGTAACATAATGTAAATACTTTTCGATCAATCATAAGAAATAAATGTTTGATAAATAATCCCATCCGTATAACCATGACCACTCTCGCTCTCCAGCCAGCAAGCTCCTGTTTCAATCACCTAACGACCTGCGAGCATGTAACAAGTGTATCAGACAAGGCTGGCGAGTTCACAGTTTTAGAAAACGTTTGTTACCAGTTGTATGTAAAACAGTTCACCGACAAATGCAAGTAATATTGTTAATATCTCAATTCCGAACAAGACGGCTCCTGATGTACATGACTGCCCTTTCCCACATACTCCTATCCAGTACTGGGCCCGACTGGGTCATTAGTTCACATCCGTCCTATCTAGGAGCGGTGTGAGGGTGTCAAACCTAAGTAGCGCTACCAACTAATACCCGTTACCCTCCAGGTAACAACATAAGGGACTTACAAGAATGATAGGTGAGAATATTAACCAATATACCCGTTTTTACCCAAAAGACTTATCCCTCCACGGGATACCCACTGACTGTCCCCAACCACTGGGACGCATGCTCGAATGTAGTGAACTCACCTTAGTTTTACTCGGTAAGAATTAATTCACTTGATTACCAGTTGATCATACGCGTCCTAACATGGTTACCGGTAACAATCAGTTCTATGCATATAAATCACGCATTCCACAATCACCTTACACAGGTGGCGTACAAGTAGTTCACATAACGTTATGCAAATCGTAACAAAGAATCGTGCTACACACAAACCATAACATTCCTTGTAACAATCAGTTTTTCGCCAAAATGATATCATGTATTATAGTAGGTTGTGTGTGATAAATGTCATGACATGTAGCAAATCATTTGCATCACTAATCGGTTTCTCTCTCACAAGCATGTGTCATATTTTTCAATTTCACGAAACAATAATAGACACCTACCAACCACATACATGTGATCGACCCACATTGCAACAATAATCCCGGCCCACTGTACTCATTTAGATTTGGTTAATTGTTAAGTCCCAGCCCGCAACCCGTTGGTGGTTTCCGTTTTAGCTTATGGCCCACTCAGACCGGCCCACTTGTTTAATCATCTTTACCCAACCCAGCCGACCCAACAGTTATACCTCCTTGCTTCACAAAAACCATATTTATCAAGCTCCATTTATAATAGAATGCAAGAATAAAATAAGCATGATCCACACATGTGATCATGGGGCAGTGGACTAACTGATGAATGCACATGCAAAACTAATATTTGAGATAATTGTGTGCGGCCCTGCAACCGTCATGTGCATCCCAATACATTATGTGAATAAGTGTTAGTCATGTGGCCCATGAGTATGGTTTTGAAAGGTCCAATTACATGTTATAACCTACTGTTGTGTGGTCCCATAATAGCTTGCATCTATTAATTTGATGTCAGCCTTTTTACTTAAATTGATGCATCACATGAAAAGGGCATCGAACAGTGTGTACACACATGCAGTTACAAAAGAGATTCACATGTAGTTACAAAAATTCGGTCCAATCCCCATCTAAAATAACATAATCATCATTCAATCGACATCACCTGTCATTCATCTCTAATGATTATGTCACAATTATACACATTCCATCCAATCAGTTTCATGATTCTTAAACAATTTTCATCATCACATATGACACGTTAATCCCCAATCATGTATACAAACAGTTTATTATGAATATTGGCTAATATTATCAGAATATCGACATCAACAAATCCAATTACCTCTAATCCTTAAATCATAACTTGTTATCATACAACCCTTCTAACAGTTAAACATCATGAACTTGTGCAATATTATGTATTACGAATCAACAGCTTATCATCATACAATTCTATACACTGGACAATTAGCCATACCATTACTATATCATGCAATCCATGTTTAGCAAGAAATACGACTTATTAATACAAAGCATACACTAACCGAGTGCTCGACTTGATTCAGACGTTGATTCAATGGGATGTTGCGTCAGTGGGGGGGGGGATCTGCCGTACGTAGGAGATGAAAGAGAGTAGGGTTTTTGTGTTGAGTTTATCACCAAGCTATCAAATGATGCGTAACATGTGTTCTAATAGTCAAAGTTTAGGGTAATTACCATTTTAATCAAAATGGGCCGGAGCCCATTTAATTTGGGCTGCCGCACACAAGCACACAAATGGTGGTTTGGTTCTCAATTCAATTGGTTAGGTTTGGGCTTCAAGCGTGGTGCGGCCCAATTATAATAGTGTGCGTGCTTAACAAAGTTTTAAATACGCATACAGAATTACACTAGAACGAAACGCGTGATACATAGAAAAGGAATAACGAGGAGTTAGGATCACAAGTTTAAACGTTACCAACTTTGAAAGTTCAGGTTGTCACATCATCCCCAACTTGAAAGAAATTTCGTCCTGAAATTTGACAAGTAAGCACAAAGGAGTGAAGTGAGAAATCAGGATTGTTGCAGGTTTTCCTCAGGTGCCACATAGAATGAAACGCATGATACATAGAAAAGGAATAACGAGGAGTTAGGATCACAAGTTTAAACGTTACCAACTTTGAAAGTTCAGGTTGTCACATCATCCCCAACTTGAAAGAAATTTCGTCCCGAAATTCGCCAATGACATCAAGAGTTGATTCAACAGTCTGAGCAATTGGGGATGATTGAGCTTCATCTGGTCTTTGTGTTCACATGTGACCTCCCGTCCATGTCCTGAGCTCCAATGAACTCTCGTGATTGGGGTTTGACTATATTGACGGACCTTAACTTCCGGGTTCATGTTTTCGATGGATTCTTCGACAACTGCAACTTGTCTAACAAGGATATCTCAAACGTTTCAATAAACACTGCCTTAGATTTGAGACATAATGATATTGTACATGTTACCCAATTCGTCAGGTAACTCGAGTGTGTAAGCGATATGACCGTTTCCTTCCAAAATTCTGAATAACTCAACGTAACATGAATTAAGCTTACCACGCTTCCCAAGCGTACCGCACCTTCCCAGGGCGAGATTTTCAACACGATACGATCGCCTACAGCGAACTCCCAGTATTCCCTAAGCTTATCGGCTTTTCCGACAGACATGCGTTGCCGCCAAACGATTTCAGATCTGGTCAATCCTTCCAGGGGTTTTGAGTACAGGTCCTAGACCTGTGATTAGGTTGTCACCCTTCTCTAATCCAACAGGGAGTTTAACGTTACTGCTCAAGTGATGTTTCAAACAGAGTTGTCTGAATACTAGAATGACGACAGCGACGATAGACCTCAGCCAAAGGTATGTGTCCTCCCAATTTTACTAAGTTAGTCATGCACATGCTCGCCGCATGTCTACGAGTGCCAGGATGGTTCGTCACTCTGTCCGGTTGTCCTTTAGTGATAAGCAATGCCCATGTCTAGACGTGAGCCAAGGGTGTTGTGTATTGCCTGACATGCATCAGGGATAGATCAAAATCAGAGATAACAGGAGTTGGCACCTCACGCTTACTAGTCGCCTCTCTCAGGGGAACATTCACAGCTGTGAAGACTCGTCAGTTTCCTCGATTGCAAGAAAGTGTGCTGGTAACGTGAGACAGTTAATGATCACCCAGGTGATATTGTTTCCATTTCGAGTTGTAAGTAGACTGGTGATAGAATCCATGGCAGTCTGTTCCAATCCCCAAATAGATGCTTCTGATCACTGACACAACCAGGAGGTTTCTAATGTTCTACCTTGACTTTCGCACAAGTTAAACGTCGTTTACATGTTTCGCTGTGTAGGCCTTCAAGCCCAGTTGCTAGTACAAGATCCTTAGATCTTAATGTATATTCCATCAACATCCAAATGACTAGAATATCAAGGCTGGTGTGCCTCGCTCAACACAAGTTCCCTTGGATTGCTGCACAGTGGGATCCGTAGTCATTCGATGAAGTAGTGAATATCGTCCGACTTACTAGAAGTTGCTCCTCCATGCCCCGCATGGATCCAGCTTGAAAATTCTCTTCCTTCAGTGCTTCGGTCTGAACGGAGCAAGTCTTGATTAGTTAGGTTAGAGTCGATAGAGAGCTGCAAAGCTCGTGCACGTTCAAGTTTCACAGTCGTAATCATCCCAAAGTTCCATCCAGCGATGCCCTTAACTGATTTAGCTCTTTCGAAACCAGCGTACACGGGAGGCCCTTGTGATCGGTCTAAGTAGTGCATTCGGTACCGTCCAAGTAATGCCTCCAACCCCATTACGTAAGTCATCATTCTCTCGTGTTGGATCGGTGTGTAACTGGGACTCTGATTCAGAGCATCATGGTATAGCACTAGATTATCAGTACTCTCGGATAGAAGCGATGCTCAGTGCATTGCAGAGTTGGGTTTCAAAAGCTGAGAAGGCGTTCTCCTGTTTTGTCTCCCATGAGTACACAGCACCCTGCTGTGCTATAGGGATTAAAGTTGTGCGATCTTTGAAAATCTCATGATGTATCTGCGATAGTATCTAGCTAGACCAAGAATTATTTATACCCTCAAAGGAATCTTTGGTGTCGATCAGTTTCTAACAAAATGGATCCTAGCGAAAATCCACATGTATTCCCACTTCATTGATTACTTGACCAAAAATGTACTCCTCGAATCCAGAAGTTACACTTTACAGGACTTCGCGTGTAGGGGCTTCTCACTCGGGAGCTCTAAGTTGAGATACAAGTATCGCCCATGGTGTTTCCTTTCTCCTGGGAATGATTCAAAACGTCATCAAAACACGGTCAATTCATGTGATCCGTAAAGTTGTTGATGTGTTAATTACCCCAAAGGTCGTGATATGTAAAGTCGTGTGGCCGTACTGCGCTTGATATGCCGCTTTAGAAACATTCTACCCTTGGACTTCCATCTGGTGATAGTTCGCTTGTTAGTTACCCTCTAATAGGAGCTTAACCCTCGCAGCTGGTTAACAGGTTGTCAATACATGGTCGAGGCAGACGGTTCTCGTACGTCACCTTGTTGCGTTCTCGATAATACCTACGAAAAGGCTAGTCTTCAGAAATATAACTGGGGCTCCCCAAAGCGAAAATCTAGGTCCAATAAAACTCCCGGTCAACAGTTCCTGTAGTTGATTGAACAGCTCTTGCAACCCTTCGGGTGCACGATGGTAAGGGGAGTAATCAGGGATGCCTCTGACGTGAGATCGAACTGAAATTCCGCCTAACAATTTGGAGGTAGTCCTGAAAATTCCTCGGGTAACACACCGAGGGGAATCACGAACAATTGGTGGATCCTCGACCCCCTTTTTCCTTGGCCTTAACATCGGTAATCATTGCTAACATAGCGGGGTAATCCCTCCGTAAATTCTTCTGAGCCTTCATTGCTAATATGATGCTAACCTTTACACCACTCTGACACTTTAGGGTACAAAGTGACGCAGAATTTCCTTCCCACAGGGTATATCTACGCGATATCTAGCTAATCGATCTCCACACCGACTGCATCAAAACCAACAAGGATAGTAGAAGGGAGGTCAACGTCGAACACTTATCCCACAAGGTCGAGTTTGCATCCCACCGAACACACATGGCTTCCATTGACTTGTTAGCAATCGGTTCCACAACAGGTTCGGTTTCGAAAAGCATCAGGGTTAAGCAGAATAGAGACGAAGCGAACAACTACCCATACAAGCTATCATGTTGCTGCTATGCCTGGCGTCGCTTACGCCAATCCTTAATGTCCTTCCACGAGCATCATTTCCAGTGTTGTTGTTACGGTTGCGAGGGTTCCCATTACTATCATTATTCCCTTGGTCGTTGACGTCTTGACTTAGCAACAGCCAATCCCTGTCAATGTCACCTTCATTTCCATGCTGTAGACTACGATTACGAGTACCTTGACGTTGCCGTGCCTGCTGCCTCCAATGCCGTTTCTTGAAATGGAGCCCTACAATCTTTCACCATCAAAGTCCATCTTTTTACCTTCTGTGCCACGCGCTAATCACAGTGCGGGTAGCCACATATTTCACTCTATAATCTGTTGTCATCGCCTATGTCCCAATTGATTCGTAAGAGTTGACTCCCACGAGTCGCTTACTAGAGTTAAGAATTCAATTGAAGTCAAGTTGCTGGTGTTCGTTGCCGGTAATCAGGGTTGTCCAAATACCGAGGTCGGTAAAATACTACGCTTACCCTTTTGTCCATCAATCTAACAAGTCGATTGAGTAATAGACAGTATGCTGTAAGAGTGTTGTAGAAGTGATCACACTTCGGGGTCTGAGACATCAGCACGCTAAGTACCAGCAAACAGGGATAAGTGAGGAAAGTATAGTCCAATCATTTGACGCTGAGCCATCCACTCAGGGACGTTCGTACTAGCACCTAACATTCTACATAGTTCGCTAGGCGTTCAGATGTGTGATCAGGTGATACTCGATAGCATCGAGATTCGTAAGGATTCAGAAAGAGGTGAAAAGATCATGTTCAAGTAACAGACAATCACTGATATGACTCTTATAGACTGTTGTGTTTCACATCGATCAAATAACGGAACGGAACCCCTTTTTCACTTGTTAAGCCTCACTGGGACTCGCATGCACCCCACATTGTTATTATGTGTGCACCCACAATAACACTGTGATTTGCATGCTCATCTCAGTTCCTCTTAACTCATGTCAAATGGTTCCTCCAACTCGAGTGGCAATCAAAGAGCATCACGTAACGTGGGTCATGAATGTTTAGGGAAATACCACCCTATCAGACACATAACAGAGGCAGGTGATACATGAATTCATACTATTGTGCTAGACGTGCAATCTCATGCAATATCATATGTAAGTGTTCACTAGTTATGCAGTACAACGAGTATACGAGAGACGAACCTTGCAGTCTGGAGCTGAGTGTCATGGTCGTATTCAGAACTTGTTCGGTTATAGTCTGGTTTTATAAAAACATTTTTAAACCAAGTTCACTATAACTAGTGGCTCTGATACCAAACTGTCACACCCTCAAAATACCACCTAGGGAGTGTCCCTATTAGGCGTGTGCCACTAGCAATGAGCCACTAATTACATTGAATCATAAGTTTAAAATAACGTTCCATCAATTAATAGTGATAAAATCCCAATCATAAGTTATTAAAAAAAACACAAGTTCAGCGGAAGCGTTAGTGTAACATAATGTAAATACTTTTCGATCAATCATAAGAAATAAATGTTTGATAAATAATCCCATCCGTATAACCATGACCACTCTTGCTCTCCAGCCAGCAAGCTCCTATTTCAATCACCTAACGACCTGCGAGCATGTAACAAGTGTATCAGACAAGGCTGGCGAGTTCACCGTTTTAGAAAACGTTTGTTACCAGTTGTATGTAAAACAGTTCACCGACAAATGCAAGTAATATTGTTAATATCTCAATTTCGAACAAGACGGCTCCTGATGTACATGACTGCCCTTTCCCACATACTCCTATCCAGTACTGGGCCCGACTGGGTCATTAGTTCACATCCGTCCTATCTAGGAGCGGTGTGAGGGTGCCAAACCTAAGTAGCGCTACCAACTAATACCCGTTACCCTCCAGGTAACAACATAAGGGACTTACAAGAATGATAGGTGAGAATATTAACCAATATACTCGTTTTTACCCAAAAGACTTATCCCTCCACGGGATACCCACTGACTGTCCCCAACCACTGGGACGCATGCTCGAATGTAGTGAACTCACCTTAGTTTTGCTCGGTAAGAATTAATTCACTTGATTACCAGTTGATCATAGGCGTCCTAACATGGTTACCGGTAGCAATCAGTTCTATGCATATAAATCACGCATTCCACAATCACCTTACACAGGTGGCGTACAAGTAGTTCACATAACGTTATGCAAATCGTGACAAAGAATCGTGCTACACACAGACCATAACATTCCTTGTAACAATCAGTTTTTCGCCAAAATGATATCATGTATTATAGTAGGTTGTGTGTGATAAATGTCATGACATGTAGCAAATCATTTGCATCACTAATCGGTTTCTCTCTCACAAGCATGTGTCATATTTTTCAAATTCACATAACAACAATAATACTATGCACCCAGCATATATATATCCTTAATTCACGAAACAATAATAGACACCTACCAACCACATACATGTGATCGACCCACATTGCAACAATAATCCCGGCCCACTGTACTCATTTAGATTTGGTTAGTTGTTAAGTCCCAGCCCGCAACCCGTTGGTGGTTTCCGTTTTAGCTTATGGCCCACTCAGACTGGCCCACTTGTTTAATCATCTTTACCCAACCCAACCCAGCCGACCCAACAGTTATACCTCCTTGCTTCACAAAAACCATATTTATCAAGCTCCATTTATAATAGAATGCAAGAATAAAATAAGCATGATCCACACATGTGATCATGGGGCAGTGGACAAACTGATGAATGCACATGCAAAACTAATATTTGAGATAATTTTGTGCGGCCCTGCAACCGTCATGTGCATCCCAATACATTATGTGAATAAGTGTTAGTCATGTGGCCCATGAGTGTGGTTTTGAAAGGTCCAATTACATGTTATAACCTACTGTTGTGTGGTCCCATAATAGCTTGCATCTATTAATTTGATGTCAGCCTTTTTACTTAAATTGATGCATCACATGAAAAGGGCATCGAACAGTGTGTACACACATGCAGTTACAAAAGAGATTCACATGTAGTTACAAAAATTCGGTCCAATCCCCATCTAAAATAACATAATCATCATTCAATCGACATCACCTATCATTCATCTCTAATGATTATGTCACAATTATACACATTCCATCCAATCAATTTCATGATTCTTAAACAATTTTCATCATCACATATGACACGTTAATCCCCAATCATGTATACAAACAGTTTATTATGAATATTGGCTAATATTATTAGAATATCGACATCAACAAATCCAATTACCTCTAATCCTTAGATCATAACTTGCTATCATACAACCCTTCTAACAGTTAAACATCATGAACTTGTGCAATATTATGTATTACGAATCAACAGCTTATCATCATACAATTCTATACACTAGACAATTAGCCATACCATTACTATATCATGCAATCCATGTTTAGCAAGAAATACGACTTATTAATATAAAGCATACACTAACCGAGAGCTTGACTTGATTCAGACGTTGATTCAATGGGATGTTGCGTCAGTGGGGGGGGGGGGGGTCTGCCGTACATAGGAGATGAAAGAGAGTAGGGTTTTTGTGTTGAGTTTATCACCAAGCTATCAAATGATGCGTAACACGTGTTCTAAGTAGTCAAAGTTTAGGGTAATTACCATCTTAATCAAAATGGGCCGGAGCCCATTTAATTTGGGCTGCCGCACACAAGCACACAAATGGTGGTTTGGTTCTCAATTCAATTGGTTAGGTTTGGGCTTCAAGGGTGGTGCGGCCCAATTATAATAGTGTGCGTGCTTAACAAAGTTTTAAATACGCATACAGAATTACACTAGAACGAAACGCGTGATACATAGAAAAGGAATAACGAGGAGTTAGGATCACAAGTTTAAACGTTACCAACTTTGAAAGTTCAGGTTGTCACATAAAGTAATTCCTTTTTTTTTCAAACTTGATGTTCATTTGCCATTTGTTGCTTGGAATAACTTAATGAAAATGGCAATCTGTATACAGAAATGTAGATGTAACTTGTTTGGTTGACATAATTACCTTGATTCAGTTACATAACATACATATGTTCTTAGTGTATTGACTGCATACATGTCTTCGGGTATGAAAAAAAAAACAGATTTAGGAAGTCATCTGAACACAGGGAAATGCTAAAAGACATTAAATATAAGATGCACACCAGGTGTTCGAACAAATGACTGTATCAAAAATTTTGTACTTAACAAAAGCATCATTTTGCTAAAGTAAAACTTTCAACAATAGTGAGGTGTTTTATACAATTAGGTTGAATAAAAAGGGTAAGAAATATAAGATATGGTTATGTAATAAAAGAAAGACACTAAAGTAGAATAAAGATGTAAAATGGCGAGGAATGGTATTATGCAGCTTATGTATGTTTGTCATTCCTTTAAAGTACAACAAAAAGAAAAAATAAATAAATTTCACATTACTAAAATGGGTCAACGTTTTAAATGTTTCTTAGAATGGCTGGAGCTGAAAACGATGTTATCGTCATATCGGATTCTGAAGACTCTTCGGCTGAATCAGAGGAGTTTGATGATGATGAGACTGATCCGCTGATATTTTTTGTGCCATACACCAAACGGTTTGTAAGTTCCGACAAAATTATATGTTAATAGGCGTCTAATATGTTTACATAATTTGGTTAAGTTTTGTATTTTTTAATACTTTAACATCATTAATGGAAATTATTATTATGCTTTGTAACTTATAGCGCATACCGGTTGCAGTAGCACAAATGACAGGAATTGACGAAACCTTGAAAGTTAAGATCATCAACAGGTAACATGTGGAAACAAAACATGATGTTAGGGCGGAGCCAAATAAAAACAGTATCAAATACATTGTCAAAGGCTGGGCGAAATGGCTTAAAGATAACAACATAAAAAAAGGTGATCATTGAACGTTCCAGTACTTTCCAGATATTCGTGCTTTGTTCCTTAACGATGTTTTTCTCTAGTGGTGATGTTTGAAACTTTGAAACAGGGTTGAACCATAACATATGGTAGTTTTGGCAAACGAAGAAACTTAGTGTAGCTTCTGTAGTGTTAAAATAGTTGTTTGTAAGTAGGTTAACATGTTTGTTAGTTCCAAACTTTACATAGTTTAGACGGCTACTATGTAACCGTGTTTATAAATATACACGTTTTCTAGTTCTAGTTTATATGTTATATATTGAACATGTTTTTTTATCAATTGTATCACCATCGGAACTCATCACAAGCGAAATTGGAGTACCATTCTACTTATCATCAGGCATACAACTCTAAACCAAAATTGAAAAAGAATATTAACAAAAGACAACAAAATGGAAAAGACAACTATAATACTTCAGTTAAAAGTTCATAGTACCTGACTAATCCCAGACATTTGTTTAACCAGATCAACAACTGATTCATCGTCAGTTATTCTTTGAATCTCGTATTCTTCATTACAATATGACAAGTTAGTCTCGCTGACTTCAATCTTGAATGCAAACAATTTATCCACCAAAGTTTTTAATTCGTTTGGAAATCGCACAGTACCATCATCCTTTAAACATAAAAGATAGGATATATATACAATTACGTAAGTAAAACACAAATCACTGTAAAAAACACAATTCATATTATCAGGTTTGTAGGACAACTTCACCTACATCTATAGTAAAAGTAATAAAAATAAACTGTTAATGTTAACAGTTTTCACTCTTCTATAACTGCTTTATAACACACATTCATGAGTTGTAATAAATGATAAACATGCAGGTTACATATACAGAAAAAAAAAACAATTGATGTTATCAATATCTCCTAACGATATTACACAAAAGCCAAAAAAACACAATATAAACTATAATATACAATATCGTTGATAAAACACAAACCATTGTAAAAAACACAATTCATGTTATAGGGTTTGTAGGACAACTTCACTTACATCTATTACAACCACTGATTACAAATTACTAATTATAAGAAAAATACAAAACTTAAGTAAACTACTGCTTCAACTTTCCACTGTTGTAGTCTAAGCACTGATGGTGAGCATCAGTGCTTTCTTCAAAGGTGATCAGTCCTTGAATGGGCAGGGCTTGTGTCTTCAGCAGTACTTAGGTGATGACTGACTGAGCAGTGCTTACAGGTTGATTCAATCCAAGAGTTTCTGCTATCATCTTCTTAATACCCTCTTTTACAAGGTCATCTCCTGCCATTAACTCATCCACTGTTTCAGCATCCAACTGTTTTTGTTGTCTTCTTTTATAGATGGCAGCACCAGCTGGAGCAGTGGATTTCCTGATTTGCAGCTTTGGTGGTCTTGTTGAAACCTCTGCTTCAGGATAGTCAGGTTTTTGTGGAACCCTTGGATCTTTCTTCCTTAGTTCCTCCAACCTTTTGTAGGTGGTCCTGACTTTGTCTTCTTGCCATCTCATCACTTGATTTTTAGAACCATAATCAGCAGCAATTAGTTCCTCTTTCATTCTCTTCAGCTCCAATGTCTTTTCAGGTATATTCTTCTTATACTTTGCCCAATCAGGAGGAGTGTGTTTAACCTTGTTTTTAATCATTTCTTGAATCCTGGCTGCTTCACTTTCAAGCTCAGGAATGGTCCAATCTTTGTACATGTATTTTTCTCCCTTGTATTTCTTATGGGCCATAATGTTTTCAATATAATCTTTTCTCAAGGATTCATCTGCTCTTTCTGAAATTTGTCGACATACATTATTTGCAAACTGCTCTAAAGATGTGACTTGTGTAAGCAAAAATTGATAATACCTTTGAATTTCTTTGTCAGACTTTCCTTGTAAATCTCTTTTAGAGATATCCTCTGCTTTTTGAGCCTTAACTTCCAAATATTCTTTAATATTTTTAGTCCTAGGATATCCTTCAACCGATGGCAACATCCTTTTAGCAGGGTTATCCTCAAAGTAGAAGGATTTAATCTCTTCTCTGACTGCTGCGAGTTCTAGAGGATATTGGATACCTGCAGGAGTGATGACAGTGATTGGTTGTTGAACTTGGGCTGAAGAGAGAGAAACAGGATTTGGAATATTGACAAGTGCATGAGATTGTGAAGATGTAGGTGGTGATAATGGAGAATCATCATCAGGTAAAATTACCCTTCTCCTTGTTTACTTTAGGAGAGGCAGGTGGTGTGTTGGATGGTTGTGAAGTATTGATTTGAGTGGTGGAAGGTGGTTGACTAACAGTTGTTGAAACAACTGGTGTTTCAACCCCTGTTCTCATTACAACAAATGTTTTAACATCTGATGTCTTCTGCTTTTTTGCAGGAGATGATGGTGGTGAAGTTGTTTTTGGTGGTGATGGTAGCCTTGGTGGTGAAGTGATTTCTGGTAGTGGTGGTATGGCAGTAGTTGTGGTGTGTGTTGAAGTGGTGTGTGTTGAAGTGCTGGTTTTTGGTTTAACAACTGCTGAAACCACTGACGTACCAACCGTTGTTGATACAGCAGGTGATTCAACAGCTTTTTGTGTGGAGGTTTGATGTTTGGAGCCTTTGGAAGGTGGTTTGGAGACATGCTTTATGGGACTGGATGGTGTGTGTTTGGGTTGCTTCACTTGTCTAATGGGCTTCTTATTATTATCCTTAGGATTTTCATCATCCATTGGTTCAGAAGGACCTTGCACATTCAGCTCCATAAAAGCTCTTTTCTCCTGTTCCCACCTGGCTTCATCCTTAGCCTTTCTATCCCTTTTTACACTTGCTTTTGCTTCAGCAAGTGCATTTGTGGTAACACCAATCTTTTTACTACCATCTGGCAAGGGAATGTCTTTAGTCATGCTTGATTTTTCTGGTTCAATATAAAGACCATCTTCAATTCCCTTCTTCTTCCACTGCTTCATTTTCTCCCCCTTTTTGGCATTATCTGGTGGTGGGTTATCAATGAAGAGAACAGTGGGAGGAGCAGTGCCAGTGGTGTTTAGAATGTGGGCTTTTATAGCCTTGATGTCAGCTTGAGTATCTTTAAACCTTGACTCCAACATGTTTCTCAGCTTTTGAACATGTATCTCATGCTGCTGATCAGCCAAATGTCTTTGTTGTTGGAGCAGTGGTTGAAATAAGTTCCATAACTCATTTACAGCAGGTGCAGGTTGTGCAGGTGCTTTAGCTGGAGTAGCAGTGGTTGGGACCTTTTGAGCTTTCAACAACTGTTGCATCATATCTTTTATTCCAGCAATAGATGTATCATGACTATCAATTCTAGCCGTCAATTCCTGATATTTTAAATCATCACCCAACTTAATGGGATCATCTGATTCCCCACCGGCAGTGGTTGTATCAATGTGTGATTTAGGGAACGAATTCCAAAAGTCACCCAATGATGCCCCTTGTTCTTGGTACTGGGGTCTTCTTCCTTCAACACTTGATAACCTTTTGATGGTACCAGTGGTCATAACAAACTCACTGGTGGATATCAGAGGCGCTATGGAAGGAATTACCTTCAAGGGAGTCTGATTGATGAAACAACTGGCCAAATGTAGATCTGTTGTTCCAACATTTGTAGTTGCTGCTCCACTTGAACTACTAACTGGAATTTCAGGCAATTCCAGCAGTGTAGCCTCCTCATTTGTTGTTGGTGGGTTAACAGAGATAAAAACACCAGACTCAGTCACTTGTTGATGTATGTTCTCATTGACAGGTGTTTGAGAAGAACTGATTTGTGTCTGGTCAATATCAACTGCATCCAACAAGGGTTTTATGGATGGTGGAATTTGTGAAGTGAGGATAGGAGTGGAAAGAAAATTTGCCCCGGGAAGTGGGCTGTGCATAATAGAATCAAGTGATTCTAGAGCATCATATTGTGGAGTCCCGATATGTACAACCTGTTCTTTTTGTGAAGAAGCAGGAGGAGTTTGAGGCATGGGTTGAGAAATTTCTACCATCTGCTGTGAGGAAGTAGCAGCAGTGGTTTCTTGTGACTTTTGTGCTGTCACTGGCAGTTGCTCTGGTATCTCATCTTCCAGAGTTGCCTTTGATTTTGGTTTGGGGGGCTTTTTGGATTTTTTTTTTAGGCTTTTTGGTAATGGCAGGTGTGGGTTTCATAGTAGTGGGTGTGCTACTATGATCACCTGGAGCAGTGGACTCAGCAGCAGATACCTGAGGAGAAGTGGTAACTGCTAAAATCTGCTCAGGCACCTCTGCTTGTGTTTTTGTAGGTTTTAACATTCTTGTGAATGTTTCAGCAGTTAAATAGTTTATTTGAAAAGGAGGACCCTGTATAAGTACACGGGCATTTTATTTTGAAATTTTTTTATCAAAATAGTAACTCAAAAATCTTGGAAATAATAGAAAAGCCTATTTCTCAACATTTTTGACCAAATTATCGAAGATTACCAGGGAATAATTACAATTTTCATCTTGAAGTATAGCATAACCCAGATATTGTATCTTCAACGGGATTTCGTTGAAGGCAGTGGTTTTGTTAGAAACACATATAAGGAGGGTATGAAATAAAAACCTTGTAGCAGATGGAAAACTGCCCTTTTGTAAAGTATCTATTTTCATCTCTTCTCCATACCCTCTTTCAAGAAAATCTCTTTGGTACTCTGTTTTCGAAAAAGAATTTTTACCTTCAAGATCGTTGAGCTCAAAAACTTCAGATATGGCTTGAGGTGTGATAGAGATTTTTACACCTTTTTATTGTGGAGTTGATGACAACAACCTTTTTGTCCACCTTCTCAAGATTGGCATTCTTCCAAAATTCTCGTTGAGTATCGATGTAGATGGTTGCATTGCAAGTGAGCAAAGTTTTGTACTTTGTGGATGATAATGTGTCGATGATGGAATCGAAGGTTTTGGTGTCACTGGGTTTTTCAAAGATACCCAAGTAATTGTGAGACCATTTGTACGGAATCTCAACCGTGGCTGGCTCATTTGCTTTAGATTTGCTGGCCTTTTTCACCATGATTGAAAAGAGTTAAAAAGATTTGCTTTCGACGATGAAGGTTGTGGGAGAATTTGTTTTGGGGGGAAAACTGTTTTGAGAAAGGACTTTTGAATTTGATTCGAGTGAAAACCCTATTTGGGGGTTTAGGGCAGGGTTTTATAAAGTGAAAAAGTGAATGCTGACGTGGCAGCAGTTACAAAGATCTGACGGCGAAGAACTGACCACGTGCCAACCTCTGATGGAAGGATGAATAATGGAGGACAGCTGTTTAGGGAACCACTGATGAATCAATTATCAGTGGTTACAACGGACAAAATGAAGGCAGTGGGTGATTTTAGCTATCAGTGGATAGCTATATCAGTGGATAAAACACTGATTTTAAACAACAGTGATTATCAAGAAAATGAGAGAACAGGGGTTGACTTTCAGCAGTGGACAGCATTTTGTAGAACAGATGTTTGAACCAAAAATAGTAGTTAAGTAAGACTTTTAAGGTTTATGAAAAATTTTCATTTTAACTATTTATAAGCATGGATTTTTTATTTTCTGAAAACATTTTGATGCCTAAAATGCATGTTTAAACAAGTTTTGCTTGTTTATCCATGTAAGGCATATCAGTCCTAGTAATCAACCTTTTAGGGGTAAATATGTCCAATGTTTATGTTTGCACATCTACAGTTGATTCATAGTTTGAATATGAGTCAGAAAAATCAAACATTTTTCATAGCAAACCTTCACAGGCTGATGTCTGATTGGAAAGTAATGGTAAGGATTTTGAGGCTAATTTGGTCTGCTACTGTTGCTGTATCAGTGGGTGAGCTTTAATAGTTGTTTTGAACAATTGCTACTCAGATGAAGTAAATGATTTTGTCTTGTGAAACCATAATATCATGTCCAACATCTGGTGCTGGTGACTACGAAATATCTGCAAAAATGACATCCTTTGCAAAACACATCTTAAATCCTCATTATCAAGATTAACACATTTGTAGATTTTTCAGTTGTTTTATGAATACCACTGATTGAACAATATCAGTGGTTGCAACTGTTATAATGAAAACAGTGGGTGAATTTAACTATCAGTGGATAGCATATCAGTGGATGAAAACACTGATTTTGAACAACAGTGATATCCAATGAAATAAAGATAGATGAGATCTATCAAAGTTAGATGTTTATGATATAGATAGTGTTTTTATCATGTGTGCAAGTGCAACTCTATATTCAGGCACAATTTAACATCAAAATAAACCAAATGTTTAAATAACCACAATAAAAAAACGATCATAATAAAAAACACAGTTCATCCAGACTAACTGTCCGAAACATGGATGGGAAAACACTTGTTAAGATATTAAAATTACACATATTAAACATTTCATTTAATATAATAACCACTGTTTAGTATATTACCAAAAAAAAAAACAAAAAAACCATCACAAAAAACACAATAGCTATAAATAACACAATGATTTTAAGTAACACACAATATCATAAATAATAACAGAAACTTCATCATAAGCTTACTTCTAAATGTACATTCTTATTAGAGCAATAAGAAAATTCAGACTAACTTTCAAGAAACAAAACAAAACATTCCATTAAAATAAAAATACCACCAATAACTCTTAATAATTGAATACAAACCACTTCACTATAACAACTATCACTAAACTTAACAAAACTACTTATAAGGAAAGTAAAAACCTACGCTTCAACTCCATTGACTCATTAACTTGTCTAAATATCTCTAACATCTGTGCCATTAACTGAACATCTTTGTTCCCACTCTCACCATTATTCAAAAGTGCCAGGTCACGAACAGCAGTTGGAGGCAATAAACGCAACGTCTCAGTTACATCATCACAAGAGCCAACTCCAGTCTTCAAAGAATGAAAGCATTTCCTCAGATCTTTAGAAAACTCTAACTCAGCTTCCAAATCTTCCATCACTGCTTTATAAAACAGTTCCTTCAAATCTTCTCCTTGATTACTTGATGAAGCCATTGAAAAAAAAGTTAACTTTTTAATTAGAAATCGGTAAAACTTAAATAACTTGACATACGATATACATGAAATGTCTGCATATATATATAAAAGGCTTATGGACACTAACGCGGAACCATTAATGGCATCAACGGTTACATGATGTAAAAATTGGTCCAGGAAACGATACAATCATACAAAAAACTGAAGAGACACACGTTTACATACAGTTATTACTATAAACACACAAACCATTAATTAAACACGGGAAACTTAAACTGGTACACGGCTAACTATGCATCGATCAACGAAAATATTAATTACCCTTTAAATTATAACGAAAATATTACAAACAAAGAAAAACATGCATGTTTAAGGGAAAAGAAAATACACACATAAAAAAACTCCAACTCAACAGAGTATCATTACCAAAATATAATAACCATCATCATACATAAAAAAACAACATAACTAATCTTCGCCAAAACTGTCGATTTCAATCACCTCATCCCACTTCTAACTCTTCAGCGCCTTTACCCTTTGATTAATTATTTTGAAACTACGAGGCTAGAGAATAATATGTCAGTCACTCATCTAGAATATTAACAAAACATATAGATATGGAACCAACCTTGTTGATCTCATGCTTTATAGAATTGTCGGGACATCCAACCAAAGCACCAAACTCCAAGTCAAAGCCTTTAGATTTGTTCTGAAATTTACAAAACAAAATATAAGCAAACATAATAATATTCAGCATAAACATCACCATCTATCACTAACAAAATAATTTACATACTTTAACATAAACGATTTACCTTTGCAGCTCCGATTGAAGACATAGTCAAGTTAGGAAGTACACCAAACAATTCTTCAAACTGAAAAACAATATACTCATTAATAAAATAAACTACCATGTTGAACTAAAACAATGTTATCTTACAGTTATAAAAGAATTATTACATACATCTCCAGTTTCATCAGATATCTTACTCATCTTTTGAAAATGATCATCCACAAAAATGTTGTCAGCCACAACCTGGAAAAAAAACAACTAATAATCACTGTTGTCATAGCATATTACAAAAATAAACCAAAAAACACAGTATCTGTAAAAAAACACAATGATTTTTAAAAATAAACAATATGATAAAATATTTTACAAGAATTATTACGCACGTTTCCAACTTCATCACATGTCCTGCTCAATGTTTGAAAATTATCATCCACAAAAATGTTGTCAGCCACCACCTGGAAAAGAAAAAAAAACAACTGTCAACCACTGTTGTCATAGTATATTACAAAAAAAGACAAAAAAACAAAAAAACCATCACAAAAAACACAATAGCTGTAAATAACACAATGATTCTAAGTAACACACAATATCATAAATAATAACAGAAACTTCATCATAAACTTGCTTCTAAATGTACATTCTCATTAGAGCAATAAGAAAATTCATGCAAATGACCATCCACACACTCGTCAGCTACAACCTGACAAAAAAAGCATGTCAATGATTTTTTACTATGATAACACAAAGGATTCCTACAAACACAAAACGATTGTAAAAAACATAATGCTATGTAAATCACAATACTTGACAAAACAAAATGATATTACATTTCCAACTATATTAGAAGACTTCATATATGCTGGCTGCTTCATTTCCACAACACTGTCCAACCCAGCAAACTGAAAAACAAAGCATCATTATTCAAATAAACAAACATAGTTAAATAAACACAATACCATATAAATTAACAACTTACATTTTCCCCGTAATTGAATCCTCATCATACACAGCATTATCCATCGATCATAACTGAAGCAAAACAAACAAACTAAATAAGAAACTATTATCGAAATATAACAAACATCATAAACTCATAAAATATGTAACCACCTTACAGTGATATGCTTTATTGAAAAGGATGTAATGCAAAGCATGCACGGACATATATATACATCTTGTATGCTAACTACTATGTAGAAGATATCCAAGATGAACCGACAAGGTTGAGGGAGCGTACCCACGAAGCGAGAAACATGCAGAAAACACAGCAAAACTTAACTGGCGTTGAAAAAACAAACTGCCAATTTTTTTAGGTTTGAACGGATGAGATTAAATCTTGTAGGTAACCACCTGAATTATTACGGTCAGGATCTACTTGAACGTGGGTTTGACTGATGGTTGTTTCGCGACGAACAATTTATTAATAATGCCTCCAAAGTTTTAGTGCAAACACAACAGCACCCAACTCTAAATCTGGGTGGTGTAGTTCTTCTCGTGCACCTTCAATTGTCGAGAAGCATAGGCAATGACTTGGCCTTTCTGCATAAGTACACATCCCATGCCTGTGTGTGATGCGTCACAGTATACCACGAACTCTTCAATCCCTTCAGGCAATGTCAACACCGGTGCATTGCTTAGCTTCTGCTTAAGAATATCAAAGGATTCTTGTTGCTTCGGACCCCAGTCAAACTTTATATTCTTGCGAGTCAACAAAGTTAGGGGTGCAGCAATCCTTGAGAAATTTTCAATAAAACGCCTATAATATCTTGCCAATCCCAAGAAGCTGCGAATTTATGTGGGCGTCTTCGGCTCTTGCCAATTCATGATGGCTTCAATCTTGGCGGGATCTACCTGGATTCCGCGCTCACTAACAACATGTCCAAGAAATTGGACTTCACGAAGCCAAAACTCACATTTAGAGAACTTAGCATAAAGCTTCTCTCGTTGTAGAAGTTCAAGAATACATCGAAGATGTTGTTCATCATCGGCCCGATTCTTTGAATATATAAGTATGTCATAAATAAAGACGATGACAAACTTGTCCAAGTAGGGTTTGCACACGCGATTCATGAGATCCATGAACGTTGCCAGAGCATTAGTGAGCCCGAAAGGCATCACTAAGAACTCGTAATGTCCGTATCGAGTCCTGAACGCAGTCTTATGCACGTCTTCATCCTTGACCTTCAGCTAATGATAACCCGATCTCAAGTCAATCTTGGAGAAGTAACTTGCCCCTTGCAGTTGATCGAACAAATCGTCGATCCTGGGCAATGGATATCTATTCTTGATTGTAACCTTGTTAAGCTCGCGATAATCGATGCATAGACGCATCGATCCATCCTTTTTCTTCACAAATAGTATCGGTGATCCCCAAGGAGATGAGCTAGGTCTAATAAATCCCTTTGCCAACAAATCATCCAGTTGAGTTCTCAACTCCTTCATCTTAGTTGGGGCTAACCTGTATGGTGCTCTTGCAACAGGTGCTGCTCCAGGAATAATGTCAATTCTGAACTCCACTTGCCTATCTGGAGGTAACCCAGGTAGTTCATCAGGGAATACATCTGGAAATTCAGAAATAACAGGGATGTCTTTGATCTTGGGTTTCGGTTCATCAATAGTTACTTGTGCCATGTGGATGACACAACCTTTCTTCATACTCCGTGATGCCTTAAGCACGGACACTTGCTTAGGCAACCCATGCTGAGTGTCTCCTTGTATGGTAAGTGGCTCACCATACGGAGTCTTGATAACCACTTGTTTCTTGTCACAAACGATCTGATCTTGGTTATGAGATAACCAATCCATGCCTATTACTATGTCGAATCCAGCTAATTTCAATGGAAGCAAGGACAAAGGAAAAGAGTGGTTCTTAATGGATATAAAACATCCATCTAACACTGTTGAAGCAGATTCTATGGTTCCATCAGCTAATTCTACTTCATATTTTATGCTTAGGTTTCTAATGGGTAGATTTAATAATTTACAAAACTTATCGTCTACAAAGGACTTATCTGCACCCGAATCGAATAACACCCTTGCATATACATCATTGATAAGGAACGTACCGGTTATAACGTTGTCATCTAGTATGGCCTCCTTTGCACCCATCTGGAAGACCCTAGCGTTGGTCTTCTTGACTTCTTCCGGTTTCCTTGCATACTTTGGGCAATTAGACTTGATGTGCCCTTTTTCATTGCAGTTGTAGCAAGTAGCATCCTTTATCTTCTTGCAATCCAAATTCTTATGTTCTTTGGATTTGCATATCCCACATCCAATCGGCTTTGACTGTGACTTTGATTCAAACCTGCATTTTCCAAAGTGACGCTTCTGGCAGGTGTTACATTTAGGCTTTTCATCCGTTTGCTGGTTACCCTTGCTAGACCCAAAATTCTTATTGTGGCCTGAGTTCCCTTTATGCCTCTTATCAGAACGACGAGAGTTATCATCCTCAAGTTTTCTCTTCCCAGCATCAGAGTTCCTAAGCGATCTCTGCCTGACCGCATCAAGAGTAAGGGATAGTGACAGATCAGCTAAAGACCTTAAGGCAGTCGGTCTTGAGGCTTTCATACTAGCTTTGATCTCTGGGGCTAAACCCCCAATGAAATGAACTATACGTTTCGGTTCCGGGGTAACCAAGTATGGAACTAATCTAGACATGGTATTGAAGCTAGTGAGGTAAGCCTGGCAGTCTAAGTTTTTCATCACCAATGTCAGGAAATCGGTCTCGATCTTCTCAACTTCATGTTGAGGGCAGAAGGTATCTTTGATCAAGGTAACAAACTGATCCCAAGTCATATTATATAACGGGACCTTCCCAGTAGCTTGGATCAATAACCTCCACCAAGCTATGGCTTCTCCTTTGAATGATTGTGACACAAACTTCACAATATCCCTATCATCGCAACCACTGATATCAACTATGGTATCCATCTCGTCTAACCACGTCATGCAATCAATGGCCCCTTTTCCCTAGTGAAATTCCTGGGGTTGCAGGAGACGAAATACTTATAGGAACAACCCCTAACATGTGGCTCTTGATCGAATACAATCTTCTTGGACGGAACACTATGCTGATTTGAGGAGTGTTGAGCATCATCTTTTTTTGACTTATGATGTTTAGAAGGTGGCTTACTATGAGCCTCAGAGTGAGTCTTAGGGTGTGATTTTGCACGTTGTACTGATAAGGTCCTGCTGCGGGTACTACTAGATTCATCATCTCGTCTTTCCAGAGCTCGAGTAACGGCATTGTCTATCAATGCCTGTAATTATGCGCCCGTTACATTTACTCTTGTATTATCATGATTTTCCTTTGGGTGACTGTTGACTTCATCTGAGCTAGCCATGTAGCTTGTTTGCTACATAAAATATTGACAATGATTTATTTAGGAATCTATTATAGAATTGTCTTTTATGGCAATTCATTAACCATGGTAACTATAAACCATATTGGTTAATTTAATTTATTCGAATTTTATTATATTTTATCCCAGTCACAAACCATTTAGGATATTAGGGTGGCGTACAAAAGGCCTAGTCACAAGGACAATTTTAAATCATAGGCCATGATTTCAGAGAATCAAGGCATTAAGTCTTGAACATAGTTCATTACCTTTTCTTGACAGGGAGTCGTAGACTACAACTGTCCTTTTTGTCTTATATAACAATGAATATGGCCCGTGGGCATTACATCACTAATGGATGTTTAATATATGATCATCTAAATTGATGATTTGAATCTATGATTTACGGATTATTAGGCTAGAATATGGATTTTTGGAAGGAATCCAATATATAGATGACATGTGTGATTTTACCGTATCACATCTGCCAGGAGTGCTAACATGTTTTCAGATGTTAACAAGGAATTGAATCTTTTAAATAGGTTTTACCATCATGGCCAGGTCTATAATGACATGCAGGCTAGGTTATACCTTTTAAGATTCTTATTTATTATTTAAAGGCAGATTTTATAAAAGCAATGACATTTTTTTATTTATTTCAGATATTATATTTATGCATATAATGACATAATGAAAATTAAATTATAACATGCCACTAAAATTTAAAAGAGTACATATTTGCCCTAAACGGGACTTTAACAGAAATAACTTGCCCACGCAGGGGCTAAACTGAAATACAAGTCCTCGCAGGGACTAAGTACATAAATAGATTGTCCACACAGGGACTAAATTGAAATAACAACAATATAAATAGGGATTTTAATGGTCCCTCTTTTTCTTCCCTTTTATTAAGCTTGCCAGACCCTTGAGAAATCCCCGGTTGTTCCTACGCTCTTCTTGAAATTCCCGTTCTACCCGATCCAGCCTCTGGAGGATTTCCTCCTGTTCCGGTGGCGAAAACCATGGCGGATGCGGCTGCGGCTGTATCGGAGGTTGAGGAGGTGGTGGGTGTTGATACCCATAAGGTGGGTACCCGGTCTGGTAGGAGGATGTGTAAGGCCCTTCAGGATGAAGAGCATTGTAGTTGGCTGCTACAAGGTATGGGTCAACATCGGGGGCATTGTAGTAGTTATACCCCGGCTAGGCAGGTTGTTCAAAAGGGTTATACGCCGCTGTACCGGTGTATGAAGGGATTGGGTTGCCATAACCCAATGGTGGTGGTGCGACTGGCGCAGAGTCCACCTCGGAAACAGGGTTTGAAGGCCCACCCATCTGTGGGTCTTCATGTAGTGGCGGGTAGTGACTGCCACTTGAATGCTGAGAGGTACTGAAATGGAAGTCCCCTCCTCGCACAAACATTCATGCGCCTGATCTTTTCCGCCTCGGTGGTCCCGGAGGCGGTTGCTGCACTGGTGGTGGTGGTGGCGGTGGAGTGACCGCTACAAAACGTGAATCCTCAGAAGGATCCTGCTGCTGCTGTTGTGGTTGGTTGTAGGAGGGAGTAAACACCCAGTCGTATTGGGAAAACCTCGCCTCATAGCTGTTGGGACCACGATAAGGTGATCTATGAAAAGACTACCCATCAGATATCTCGATGGGGTACGTGGGCTTCCCGGTTGGCGGTTGAGCGGCTTCCGGATCTTCATCCATGTCCATCAGGAAATGGTCCTCCGGTCCCAACGGGTTATATCCCGCTGGTTCTTCGATCTGGTTTGCCGGGTTAAACCGGCTTTGGAAGTATGGGGTAGGGTCATTGAATGAGTGGTGAGAGTTGGAGCATTGAAGGGGTATGAAAGAATGGTAGGAGTTATAAGGTTCATTTTTGGACTGAGGTCCGAAGGAGTTTAAGTAGGAGGGTGATGAGCTTAGCGAGACTGAATGCCTCGCGGGTTCCAGGTAGGTTCTCCAATCCTCTTGGGGATCGGAGCTGAGGTTGATTGATGGTGTACGCCGGTGAGAAGGCCCGGCTTCGTGATCGTTTCCCATGATAGGACCCTTCCCTCGTCCTCTTCCTCTCATACGCGGCGGCATATTCTTGTTCCTGTCAAACAAACAAAAGGACAAGGAAAACAATAAAGGACAAAATAAAATAACTTTGGATTAGTCCTAAGTTCTTTGTCTAGATTCAGAAGTCGAGGAATGTGCAATTGTGTCATTGAGATTAAACACAAAAGGCTAGTGTTTAATTCACTCAATGTTGGCTCTGATACCAACCAGTCACACCCTGATATTTCCACGTATTACCGGTGGACCTGGTGGGGAGTATCGTGACGTAGTTGATATCATCATAGTCAATAATCACAGTTAAATGCACAGCGGAAGTCTAAAGTAAAATATAATACAAACCGATTTGAAAGTAACATAAAATATTACAACGGAATGTAATTGATCCACAGGCGGATCTAAATAAAAGAAACGTTGTTCAACAGACTTTTAAGTGACCGAGCTTGTAAGACTCTTATTTATTCTCCCCGGAGTAGCCAGCCTATTCCGCATAGTACCTGCACTTTAGCCTTTTTTGGAAAATACGTCAGTTTACACTGGTAAATACAATTAACCGACTCATTTTGAAAATATTTAAGAAAATTGATTTAGATGCACAAGGCACAAATAATCTTTTATAACTTGGGATAATTATTTTAAAAATAATCCTGTATACAGATTTATATGTTTGCCGTCCGTCAGGGCCGGTTAGAAGAGCCGGACAAGATTAACTGACACGCCACAAGTATAATGCCCACAAGGAGAATTCCTTATTGTGGAGTACCATTTGTACATACGCAACTGTCAGGTGTATGCCTACACCCCGTGCTTAAGTCGTGGCCATTTCAATGAATGAGCCGAGGATATCCAGGACATGGTCATTAACCCCCCAAAGGCCATATACCAAACAAAACAGATTAAAATGGGTTATGCAAATATATTAATCACAATTCGATTTAAACAATTACACACCCGACCAAGAGGTATTATTATAATATCGTATCCCAAGCCCGTATAAGGGAAAATAAGTTAAAAGTATTTACCTGAGCAAAAATACAATTTAACTCAGTCGTATAACAAATCAGCAAATGCAGATAGCTTTTACTGGTCTCCTATATCTGGAAATGAAGGTTTAATAACCTATTAGATTCCTAACGGGTCTTACTTAAGTTTAAACTTAGGCCAGTTAGTTTTTAACGGAAGGTTTACGGTTCAAAACGCAAGATTAAGCGAAGACCGGATTAGAATGTGATTTAGACCCGACGAGTTTGAAGACTTGTATAATATGGGTAAACTAAACACATTCTGGATTTTGAGGTAAAAATGATAAGGTTTGACCCGTTTCGGTTAATTTATGCAACTAGTTACATAAATCGTACCGAATCGCGAATAATGCATAACGGGTAACCAAATGAGTTATGAACAGGTTTCCTAAGTTAATATGCTTAAAATATGTTATGATATCGGTAGGATATCTTCCATTATGCCCAAAACGGATTTAAAGTCAAATTAAGCCCCGTAGGGGTATTTTGGTCATTTCGAAGCTCATAAAAGAGATTTAACAACAATCTGAGGTTTGGGTCTGAATTGATTAAAATAATTCTTTTTATAAGTCATAACAGTAGGGTATTGCATATATGTGAAATTTATCATTTATAACCAAATTATGCACCGTATGGGCATTTTGGTAATTTCACATAAGCTTTAAAGGTCAAATTTGGAAATCTGAGTTCAAAACTTTTGCTTACTGTTAAATTATAAAAATTTACTTAAAACATCAGTAGGTATTAAGTTTTATATGCCAAAAATAGTTTTAACCCATACTATGCGTTTAAAACGCGTAAAAGTCAGTTTTAAGCGATTTTCAGGTTAAAATAGGAAATTTGAGTTTTTGATCAGTTTATAAAGTTCAAAATATTTTATTTATCATATAAAATCAGTAGCAAAAAGTTTGGTATCAAAATGTTATGTAAAACTCATTTTATTATCAAAAAGGGCATAACCGACAATTACCGAATCAAAGCAAGAATCCTATGCCATGATCAGTTTAAAAATAATTAAAAATCTTCAAAAATCCCAAAATATTATTTTATATCAGTGGGTAAAAGGTTTGGTGTCAAAATTTGGGTTTAAATAGGCTTTATGCTAATTACGCCATTTAATTAATAAAAAGCTTTCCATTTACGCTATTGAGCATAACTCCTAATCTAGACCTCAAACTGATGTCAAATTTTTAGGACAAGTTTATAATTCAGTAACAAAGGTTTTTGTCCTCTCACATTTTCAAAAATCTCGTTTTAAGGTCAAAAGGGCATTATGGTCAACATTTAAGCAATTAACGAAAACATGCAAATGAATCGGATAATTAAGGACCTATGTTGTATAATCTCAGAGGGTTATACTAACATGTAACCTGGTCCTAATGGAACTTTAAGGCATGTCTAAACTAAACTAAATCGGGTCAGAACTGAAAGTCAAAGCAAAAGTCTACTTTTGCGACTTTCGGTTCCGAACCGAGCCTAAACTAAAAATTGTCGGATTGAACATGCTTAGACATGTTCTTACATTAATTACCAAGTTATACAAGTGTTTAAACAGGTTTCATAGCTCCTACATTGTTAATTACAAGTTTATTTGCAAAATACCTTTCTATTGACTTTTTATAATAAAGTTTGACCCGACAATTGACCTAGTTAGAGTGGAAATCAGAGGGTGTCCTTTTAAGGGTTTATTACCCACATAATTCCCAACTCATAGCCACTTTCAATTCGAAAAATGACTGGACCATTAGTGATTAATCACTAAGTCAAACCTTAATTACGATAAGTTTGACTTTAGGTCATTAAACTAATAAAACACGAATTAGAGAGGTTAGGGAAGCTTACTAAAGTACTTAGCACGATTTAGAAGCTAATGGAATCTTGCTTGAGGTCCAGAGACCTCCAGAAATTCAGTTAGAAAGATTTTTGAGTGAACAAGTTCAAGTGTTGCAACATGGAGCTTTATATAGTGATTTTGATTGAACAAGATCATGCCAACAAGGTCCATGGGTGATTCCTGGTCATCACAGGTGTCCCCTATGCATGAAAATATGTTGGCCAAGCTCCTGGATTCGAATGCCATGCTCATAAGTCGGTTAACCTGCTGAAACAGACAACTGCCATGTTTTTGGAAGCTGGCAGGTTTTAGGCGGCCCGCGTAAGCTCCAAGAGGAGTCTTACTCGGCCGGTATGAAGCCCAGATCCGGTCAAAAATCTTTCAGCAATTGCACATTTGGTCCCTGGTCCTCCTAAACTTATTTTTAACTTGTTTTATTGCACTTTTAACCCTCAAACTTGACTTTTAAGGACTCCAAGTCATGAAAAAACTTTGTTAAGCCCCCCGTTAGCTATACAATCACCAAATAAGTCCTAAATTTCAACGTTGACGCTTTTAACCCCTTATTTACGAATGTTAAAATATCTTTCTCATATGATATCGAAACCTTGTGAAATTTTTATCCCTTATTCTTGTGAGCATAATTAATCATTACAAAGCTTCGGGTTCGTTAAAAGGTCACTCAGAGGTATAATTTAAATATGTTGACACATTTAACCCTTGCGGCTTGTAATCTTTCACTTTCTTCCAAAAACGGCTTCATATGATTCATAATTCATTCGTTTAAGGGTATAAACATCGTGTAGGGTTGTTGAAAGGTATAATTATCAAATGTTAACACTTTGAACCTTTTTACACATATACTTTCTCTGTTTGTTAACTTTAGTCCCTTATATTTAATCCATTACACGTTTAAAGCTCATGACACCTGTCTTCATTATATTGGTCGTGATTTTACGAGGTGTTACTGAAACGTATGAGTATAAGTAAAAACGTGAAACATATGAGTTTAAGTAAGAGCATGAAACATATGAGTTTAAGTATGAATACGATTATCAATATAAGCATAAAATGTTTTGTTATGAATATGAGTGTGAGTGTGAGTACGAATACTAATGATTGCGTATATAGTATTAAATGAAACGTAACAAATTTAAGCATGTAAAAGTGTTCAAAGGTTGAGCATGTAAATACGAACGATATAAATGAAATTGTCGCGATAAACGGCTAAAATGTGTATGATAATATGTATGTATATTGATTTAACGAAGCATCGAATTTTCCAAATCAAATTTGATTCTCTGATTTGGGAGGTAGAATATAGTTTGTAAATGTAAGACAATATAAAGTATTTATTGGTTATGCATAATGTATTTTGTAATGATTGAAATGCTACTTTTTGTTTAAAAAGGGTGTTTACATATGTTGAAGTCTGTCGGTCCCCATGAAGTCTTCTAGCCCACGTGTTTTTTTTTTTTTTTTGAAATTCGAATGAAGAATTAAGCAGTGTAGAAAAGTTTTTTTTGGAAAATGACGGGTTTGTTTCATTTGCATCAAAACAAGAAATTTTAAACTTTGAAGGTTCTTGTGAAAACGTCGACCCTTAGAAAGAATTTAGTAAAAGGACTTAGTGATTGTTAAAAAATAATTTTAACAAATGATTTGTTGATATTCGAAAGCGTCTTTGGTAAAATGGTCGTATAATATCTAAAGTATCCTACAAGTATGTGAGAAGGTTGGTTTGAATTCCGTTTGAGAATGAAAGTCCTTAGTATGGTGATATAACGTGAGCGTGTGTTTTAGTGGTTCAGTAGAAAATTGAAATTCTTGGGCAAGAGATTCATTGGACCGATTAAATTGATATGTAGCATTTCGTAAAGTTTTGAAATTTGGGCAATAAAAAGTTTTAAGACATGATTAAGAATCTCGTGTATATGAGTTGAGTGAAAATAGATTGTAGGATAAGATGTACGTTTGATAAAACAATGTATTTTGAATTTAATATAGGTAGGTATTTCGATAAATGATAAATGTTTTAGGTATAAAACATGATCGGATTTGCATAATAGGATGTTTTGAGGTAAAGTTTTGGTAACGATCACCTAGGTAAGGGAATCACCCCTAACTCGTCGGTGAGGTCATTTTAAGAAAGGAAGGAGTGGAGCTAATCGTCAAGGTAAGGAAATCACTCCTCTCTCGATGATATGCCTCCATTTTGGTGTTACAAAGAATGTAAACAAAATTGAGTGACGTTTTGAAGTCATGCATATGTATAAATGTATGAAAAAGATTTAATATGTTGTGTGTGTGTGTGAGGAGTAAATATTGAAAGTAAATTCGAATTTGAAAGATTGCATCGTATAAGGTAAATAATAGAAACACATGTTTGGTTAAAATTGTGATGGTTCTAAAACGGAACTTTGACTAACCAAAGTGGTCGAAAATCCTTTCGAATTTGAGGAGCATGCTTTGGCCTAATAGGTAAAATACTCTCGCCGACAAGTCGGTTAACGGTATTTACCCTTCCGGTTACTACATGTCCCAAATCAATTGTGTGACACCTGTGCCTCTACGACCATCAAACAAATACCAAATTTATGAAATATTGTGTTTCATACTTGGTATTTGTAAAAAATACGTGTATTGTTTGCACATATCAATTCATGTTCGATTTCAAGCTTTAAATCGCTTTCTGGAAGGTTATACGCGCACTGATGCGTAAATATAACTAGTTTAATGCAACGAACACTCCAGGATAATGAAATAGTCTTAACATACCTTAAATAACCTTTACATAACTTAGAAAAAGTTTTGGAGGGTTTGGTGTGGCGAAATCAAGTTTATTCGCTTACAGGGACTAATTTCGACAAACTGCGAAAGTATGCCGATTTGTACTGTAACGAACATTCTGGAACTTGATCATAAGTTAAATATGCCCTAAATATCCTTTACATAGCTTAGAAATAGGCTTTTGAGGTGTTTGGTGCGCAAAAATAAACTTTCTTGATCAATAGGGACTAAAAGCGTCAAAAAGTGCATAAGTTTGCATTTTCGCGCATATCTTACGTTCTGAATATATCTGAACATCCAAAAATTTATGTAATCATTAAAATATTTTATTTTAGTGATTGGCATGATAAAATTCCACTCTTCGCTTAATTTGGATCGGTTTTGCGTTGTTACGACTTCCGTCGTAATTAACCGAACAACGCAACCGTACGACCAAACGAACAGACATCCGAGATGTTTTTGAGCATATTTTAAATTCCCTATACTTTAACGTCATTTTAGAGCTTTGAAATGGGGTTAACGGGGCTTAAAAGTGCCAAAAATCAAGTTTTACAAATGCAGGGACCATTTTTGAAATTTCTGACCAGATTCAATGAACCTAGTCCAATTTTGAAGTGTTGATGGTTTTAATGGCTGGTTTTGGATGCTATGGGCTCAAATTTTTTGGTTTTAAACATTCCCATGGTTTTGAAAACCATGAGCCCAAGTGGAGGGCCAAGATCAAAGCACGAAATGCGAGGAATAATCCTAACGGTTTACCGAATCCTATATAAACCCATGCCTTCACTACATTTCAACTCACACTTTGGTTCAATCAGCTCTAAGTTGAAGTTATTACTTTGTACCTGAGTTTTTTGAATCAAAACTTCCTAGCTTGGACCCTTTGTAAGTCTCTTTCGTTCTTCTTATGCGTTTTTAGCACGAAAGTCAAACAGTGTTTGACTTTCTGCTTTGACCATGAGTTGGTCAACACGAAGTTCGTTGAACTTCGAAACATGAGCGTAATCACAATGGTCATAGTCCCTTGTGACTATACCTACTGATTACCACGTTGATTAGGTGGAGTGACGAGTCGTAGTTTCGGTCAAAATACGTATTCTTGCGTATTTTGCAACCAAACTACTTTTGGGTATCAAGACCCTTTGTATTGATATCAAACTTGTTTTCAAACTTCGTTAAACATGTTCTAACATGTTTAACTCATCACTTTAGGTTCAGTGCTTATATAGGGTCGTAGAATAAGTGGTCTAAACAACCGCTTAGACTTTCGAACCCGACCCGTTTGGTCGATCATTAGGATCCGACCAAGCATATTATGTGACCATAGTTGCATAGGGAATAACCTTCCGAGGTTATACCTTATGGTCACTTCGTTTGAGTAGTTATATGATAGGTAGTTTATATGCCTTAGGTAAATGACGAAAATGCCCTTTTTACGCATAAATTCATTTTAAGCATATGTAACCTAAATTTTGACATCTAAACTGATTAGGTAACATTATTAGACATGTTAAGGCATATATTACTTGTCATAGGACTAGTTAGGCGGTCCGAACGCGTTTTACGCGAACGACGCGTTAAAGCGGCGTAAGCTACCTAAACGGGTCATAATGGGTCGTAAGCACGTAGGTTAGGTTTCATTTTAGTATGTAGGCTTTGTTAAACCATATTACATGAGTTCCTATACTCATTTGGTTTACGAAACCTCATTCTATCCGATCTTCCGATTTAGGTCCGTTTATTTACATAATACCTATATTAGGTGCCGTTTGATTTCGTGATCCCTCTAGCTTTGCTTGGTTGTTATTCAAGACTTCTAAGCATCCTTAAGTGAGTACATAGACCCCTCTTTTACTGTTTTCAAATGTTTTTGGGTGAAACACATGTGCCTACTTGTTACTTTCGTGTTTTCCATGTTTTCATATCATATACTTGCTATGTTCATTAGTACACTATTAGTACATGATTTCATTATGTTTTGCTATCTATGTTCACTTAACATGCTAGCATAATTTTTTTTTACGTTTTGAACCATTTGTAATCGTTGGATGTATGTGAACCATTTGTAATCGTTGGATGTATGTGAACCATTTGTAATCATTGGATGTATGTGAACCATTTGTAATCGTTGGATTTATGTGAACCGTTTGTAACCATTTGATTTATGTGAACCATTTGTAACTGTTTGAACCATTGGGTTAGGGAAGTGATTAGGTAACGGGGCGGGTGTAATGTGTTAAAAGCATGGTGGATACGCCACTGGTACTTCCTATATATAAGGGCTTTTAACACATTATATATCGTTGCGTTATCTAGATCACTTGGGTAAACGATTTTGAAACAATGTCACACAATTATGTTTTCTGGATAATATAAACCATACGAGTCTTATTAACGAGTTTCTACGAGATGTTTTACGATTTAATTTAATAAAAAAAATGTTTTGGAGTTAAGAATCATGGCTACGAGATTTTATAAATCATATCCAACTTGATTTGAGTTGGTTAATTATGTCACAATACTATACTTTTCAAAATAAGGTTTTTAAATAAGTATTGCAACATGTAAAACGAGCCATGAATCTGACACTCACATAAAACCTATGTACTCATCGGCATTTTTATGCTGACGTATTTTCACATGTGTTTCAGGTACCATAGTTGATGATATTTGATGATGATATTGATGCATGATCACATAGGAATGGACGAGGCCTTAGCGACTTAATAACAATAAAAGTCTATATGTTCATGTTTTGTTTCTAATTCCAATGTAATGTAATACATTTAATTAAATAAAACGAAATTGTTTAATCCATGGTTGTGAAACAATGATTCTGTTACAACACTCCCCGACGTTTCCGCCACGTTTTGTTGTTTTACGTGGTCAGGGTGTGACAAATTGAAGTTTCGAGACTTGGCGGGATTTATGAAAATCAAGGAGTGGAACTAATCGACAAGGTGCGGGTTTCACCCCTAACCTGGCGATTTAGTATCCTAAGTGTGGTTGGTACTCGTCGGGTCAAAATTTAATTCCAACACCTTGACGAGGGTCCACTAGAATTTGAATTGGAAATTTACCATTAAGATGTGGATTTCACTCCTAACCTAATGGCGTAATTTCGTGCAAAAGTATAAGCGGGATGAGAGTTTTTCACCAATTTGTGGGTTTCACGCCTCTTTTTGGTGAAGTCGTCTCGTTTGTTTAATACAAGTGTTTCGAGTTTAGTAAAATCGAGTAAAATGCATTAGGAAAGGCGTATGTTTAAGAACAATAAAGCATGTGTTAACATATAATGAAGTACGTCAAGAATAACACATAAAGAATGGAATAATGAAACAAGTATTAACACAAAATAAAACAAGTATTATCACGTAAGAAAAGCATGTCAAGTATTAACATGCAAGTGACATATATGTTTTAAAGATCAAAAGAGATTAATATGAAGCAAATAAAGTAGCATACAAGTAGTTTCAAGCAAATCATATGAATAAGGCTCTAAAACTATAGACTAGGTAAAAAGCATGGCAATTTTTCCTAATTCCCTATAGTTATGGCTCTGATACCAATATGTCACACCCCAACCGATGGCGGAAACATCAGAGTGAGACGAAAACTAGATTTCAAGAGACTTCATAACACTATTTGTGACAAGTATTTAAACAATAAATTTCCATTTCATTTGTAAAGAGTCAATTACAAAGATTTCAAATAAATACATCATGAGTAACGAAATACAATACAATAAGAATACAAATTTAAAGTGTGTATCTAAGCATCCTACTAGTTTCCATGCATCACCAACATCATCGCTAAACCTGCTACATGTTTTAAAATACAATACAATACAATTCAATGCAAAAGCAAAGGCGAGTATATAAGTTTTAAGAATAAGTATAAGTATAAAAGTTTAAAAACGAATCCACATGGCAACTTAGTTTACACAAGATCAACCTAACATGGCATGCAATATTTCTAGCCAATCCTCTGTTTACGCAACAATGATATAATTCAACATGACCACTAGTCTACGGGCGGTGCGTTACTCCTATAGCGCTATACATGTCAAATGGTGCGCTATACATATCACATAAGTATGGTCCACGTAAGCTTCAAGTATCATAACATAGTATTCATGTATAAGGATTGTTTTTGTGCATTGCATAAAGAATAAGTTTAAGTGTAGTTTAATAGTTAAACATGTTACACCCCAAAAGTGGTAAACATAAAAAGGGGGTTGCGAGTATACTCACGAGTTGCATATGCTTTCCGATTATCCATTTGTTGACGAGTAATGAGATTAGGAGATCGAATGTATGAGGTTAAAGTTCAAGTATGTTTAGAGTCGAGATTCGGAATTTAAACAACATGAAAATAACTTATGAAAATAACTTATGAAAATAACATGTGAAAATAATCACCTAGTATATATGATACTTGTTCTTGACACTATGAAACCTCAAGGGTTAATGTTTTCATGAGTAATATACTCATTAGAATTGTAACAAGTCTTATGTCTTAGATGATGTTATTCTAATATCTTGACGAATGAACACAAGTCTACCACCAAGGGTTCGAATAGTATATATATGTATAAGTATTATATGTATTATTTAGTCCATTAGTCAAGCATGAGGTAGAAGATAATCTTCATTTAGGTACCTCTATTGTGTCATAGAATTCATGTAGGAGGTAGGAAGAACAAGCTTCCATTTAGGTACCTCTTATGGTTCACCACTACACTTGATGTAAAAACATACAAGGAGGGTCATGAACTAATATCAATACAAGAATAAGAAACAACTATACTATGAGAAATCATCAAGAAATGTGGGGTTTCTATGTTGGACAACCCAAGTTGGTCCATAATCACACCTTCATCAAGCTTTGAAGCTTGAACATGACTTGTGGGTTAAAAACCCTAATTAAAACAGAAAGTATTTGAGGATTAACCTCTGATTTTGAGTGTCTCAGCCCAAATTTTAAGCTTAACTAACCATAGAAGTGGTTATAAGCATAAGGACGTGGGTTTGAGTGAGTTAAACTCAAGTTTGAACAAGGATTAGTAAAGATAAATGAAAACAGTGAACTTTGGAGCCTTTTTGCCGGATTTCCAGGGATTTATTTACTATGAATCACCCATGGAATTGAAGCTAAGGAAAATCCAAGCACATAGGAAAAATAATGAGCTAAAACGGACAAGAAATGAAGAGGTTATGCTTGTTTGAAGAACTTGTGTCGAATCTGTCCAAAACTCCGAATCTGCAGCTGATTAAGGGTGTTTGAGAGTGATTTAGAGGTGTTTGAAAATTGTTTAGAGCTTGGAGGAGACATGGTATTTATAGGGGAAGGAGTTAGGGTTGTTAGGTGGTGTTTAATGGAGGTTCGGAGGTGATTGGTGGTGTTTAAGTGTTGGGATTTCGTGCAAAATCGCGGCTGTTTGAACTTTCTGCCCGCCAGACTCCCTTACGGACCGTAAGGGAAAAATCATACGTCCATAAGCCTTTGGGCTGAACACACAAATTTTATTTATTTTATTTATTGATTTGCAACTTGTCCAAATGTTACATGCTACGTATTTTATGACCATTTTAGGGTATTTAAGTGTATAAAGCATGTTCTAAAGGTTACATAAGTATAAAATGAATATGATTAAGTATAAGACTCGTATGTAAGTATGGTACAAAGGATGTAAGTCATGTATTAGAAGGTTCTTTATACGTTTGCAAGTATCACGAATACGTATCAATTGTTTCACCAACCAAAGTATGAATATGTATGGAGTATGTATAACACAAATTTAAAGAAATACAAGTTCTATTTATTTAAGATCCAAGTCCCATATTTGATGAGAGGATGATTACAAGGACGCAAGATTTCCAAAAATAGAAATTCAAGCAATGGTTTCTAAATATGGAAAGTATGAAAACGCAGGGCGTTACAGATTGCATCTTGGTCTGTTTACGAGAGACCAAGTGTCCATAAACCTGATGGTGATGTCTTTCTTCACTTCAGACTTCAAAAACAGTGCAGAAGCTTTTCATCACGTTTTACTACCATTATATCCTTCTTTTATATCAGACTTGAAGAAATATACAGGTTAAAAATGTTATCATACGCTTCTGTAGGTTCTTATGATTTAAAGTATCGCTTTATCAAGCAAGTTGAGGATCAAGTATATGAGGATAGGGCGACTGTTCGAGAGCTGAAGATTATTAAATTTCGTTCTTCAGTTCTCAATGTAATTGTTGATGTATCGTCATATGTGATATGTAAATTTTACTTCTATTAATATTTGTAGAGCATTTTATTTTTACTAATTTGAGCATCAACAGTTGTTAGAGTTGATACATGTTATTGTAAATGTTGAGTTGCTACTGTTGCTAACATCTGTTATTCCCAACAGCAGTTTCCAAAGAATTGTCAACTATTAACACAATAGAAGTTCTGAACATTCTTAAAAAATAGGTATTTTGAAAAAAATTGACAAAAATCTTTAAAAGTCTGTTGAAATAGTTGTTTTTAAAACATCTGTTTGGCAAAAGATTCATCCACTGTTTAAAGGTATTGTCTGTTCTCATAATTTCTGTTTTTTGTAACGACTGTTGAGTTGCTACTGTTGCCAACATCTGTTATTCCCAACAGCAGTTTGCACAGAATTGTCAACCATTAACATAATAGAACTTCTGAACATTCTTAAAAAATAGGTATTTTGAAAAATATTGGAAAACTCCATCAACAATGCTTTTTTTAGGTTAAAATTTGTCCTTTCAGTTTCTTGATATTTAATTTTATAGTTTTCCGATGAAAATTTATTTTTTTAATGTTTTGCATTAAAAGTCTGTTGAAAACAACTGTTTTCCAAACCTGTGTTTGACTAAGGATTGCTGACTTACTATTGTTGCATAAGATCTGTTGTTGGCCAACAGTGGTTTCCAAACACTGCTGAAGGGCATTGTCTGTTCTCATAGGTTCTGTTTAATCTAAGGACTGCTGAGTTACTAATGTTTCCTAACATCTGTTGTTGGTCAACAGTGGTTTCCAAACACTGCTGAAGGGTATTGTCTGTTCTCATAGGTTCTGTTTAATCTAAGGACTGCTGAGTTACTAATGTTGACTAACATCTGTTGTTGGTCAACAGTGGTTTTCAAACAACTGTCATCCATTATCAGAGCAGAGGTTCTGATGTGGACAGATGTTAGCCATCAGATCTTTGTAACTTCTGACACGTCAGCATTCACTTTTTCAATTTATAAACCCCTGTTTAATCCCCAAACAGAGGTTTTACTTTCGTCTCGAGTTTAGAATTCATCAGAGCGGTTTAAACCTTCTTCTTCAACACTTCTTTGTCAACCTCTCGCAACTTTCAATTCCGATCATGACTTTGATGATGAAAAATTCGCATAACTATCTGGCTATGTTTGAGAAAACCGAGAACAATACTCTCTATCATTCAATGATTGATGTTCTTACATCATCAACATATAAGGTCATTCTTACCGCCAACGCACCCATTTTCCAAGAGATGTTTCGTGATTTTTGGGCAAATGCGAATATTGAAGAACAAAACAATGTGGCCATAAGTATAACTTCAAAAGTCGGAGGTGAATCGGTTGCTATTACCCCCAGTACCATATCAACAACATTTGAGGTAAACGACTTGACATGTAAGACCTCTTTGCCGAAAAATGAGATTCAAACAAACTTGATTGGGAGGGGATATGATGGACAGTTGAATCAGGCAACTATGTTTAAACGTAATTTTCCACCACCAATGAAATTCCTGTTCCATATTCTCATATGTTGTCTCTCAAACAAAAGTACTTCTTTTAATGAAATACCTATGAAAATTCAGTCATTGGGGTATGCAATTTTGACAAATACTGATTTTAACTACTCCTAGGCACTCTTTGTTGATTTGGTTACAAATTTAAAAAAAACATTAAAAAGGGGAAAACTGCTACTATTAAAAAGGGGAAAACTGCTGCTATTAAAAAGGGGAAAACTGCTGGTTTTCTCATGTTTCCTAGACTATTAAGCTACTACCTGCAAAACCATGTTTCTCAAAAAGCTTTTGAAAAAGGTAAAGCTATTAAAATGAATAGTCTAACATCTGAAACATTTACTTGCCTTATGGCTAAAGAGTCAGATGTTTCCAAAACTGAAGTAGAGGGGAATGAGGAAATTTTAGATGAGTCCACAACTGCTCCTCAAACCTCTTTTGTTGAGCCTACTGCTCTTGGTGATCACAGCACTACAACCACTGCTGTGAAACCCCCACCAACAAAATTCAAAAAGACCAAAACAAAATCTAAAAAGCCCACCGAAACCAGCAAAACGGGACCTCTGGAAGATGAGATCCCAGAGGTTAACCCTGTGACAACACAGATGTCACTACAAACCACTGTTGCTATTTCCTCACAACATGTGGAAAGATCTCAACCCATAAACCAAACTCCTCATGATTCCTCACAAAAGGAACATGTTGTATTCATAGGGACACCACAATATGATGTCATACCCTCATATGAGAGTATACTTAAAAGCCCTTCTCCCAGGGCAATGTCTCTTTCGGCATCAATCCCTTCATCTTCTATTCCACCAAAGTTTGTAACACTGCTTCAAGCTATTGACACTCAGACTCATAGAAGCCCCTCTCATGAACACTTTACTGAGAGTTTAACTTCAACAATAGCTGTGTCTGAACCTGTTCAATTAGCTAACCCAGAAACAGTTGAGGAGGCTACACCTCTTGAATTTCAGCAAATTCTTGATGGTATTTCAATTGGAGCAGCTACTACAAATGTCAAATCCACTGATTTACATTTGGACAGTAGTTTCATTAGTCAGACTCCCTTGAAGGCAACTGATGTGTCTACCAAGGTATCTACTTGTGAGTTCAAGTTAACCACCGGTGAGATCACTAAGGTAACCACTGATGCAGAGGGAAGTCCCCAGAACCAAGAACAAGGGGCATCTGCTAATGAAAATTTGGAGATATCTCCACTTTTAAAAGCAGATACAACCACCTCTGGTCGGAATTCAGATGATCCTATTAAGTTAGGTGATGGATTAAAATACCAGAATTTGACGGAGAGGATATCCAATTTGGAAACAACTGTTGCTGATATGAAAGATCAATTGAAGTAGTTGGTGGATGCTTTCAAAAGTCGACCTTCTCATCAGCAGTTATGCCAAGAGCTTTGGAATTCGGTACAACCCTTCTTGCAGCTCAAAGGTAACTGGCTGAGATTCAACTTAATTCCCGCATGAAGCTAATTAGAGTTATGGTTGAAGCAAGATAAAAAGACACACAGGCTGACATCAAGGGCATAAAAGAATGCATTGCAAAGTTAACTGGTACTACCCCTGCACCTGTGTTTGAAAAAGATGATGAAGATGATGCTGAAAAGAGGGAAAAGGATTCCATGAAAAACTTTGGCAAACCAACACCAAGGAATCAGCCAAAACAAAATCCAAAGCCTGCCAAGCAAACTTCTGCAAAATCTCTTGGAAAATCTGATACTTGTAAGAAAAATAGAATTGATGATACCGTTAACAAATAAACAGATAAGGAGATTGAACGAAAGCAGAAGAGGAAGCATACAAAAGAGGAAGATGAAGTGCTCAACATTGGAACGTCAAATAGAAGAAAATCACACAAACACAACGAATCTCCTATTGTCATGTTTCCTAAACCAATATCACCACCAGAAAAACCAACCACTATTGCGAAACTTAAAAGCACTGCTGAACCTAAGAAGCTAGATTCGGATACACCTAAAACAAAACTCTCACTAGAAAAACCACCTGTCAAAAAGCAGAATACAAAATCCTCATCACCACTGCCAACCTCCACTAAAACAATTGTTGATGCAACAAATGTTTCAACACATGTTAAGAAAACAGCGGTTGAGACACCAGCCATTTCAACAGTTGTTAGTCAATCCACTGATTCTACCCAATTTCAATTCCTATCACAATCAACCCTTACACTCATATCACCTTTTTCTTCCCTAACTCCTCCTTCTCCAAAATCTGTTTACACAAGAAAGAGAAAATTCATGGTGCATGAAGAAGAGAAGGAATAAAAAGATATACCCGCACCAATTCCGTTATCAGCTACACCATTCATTCAAACTTCACCCAAACCATTCGTCCCACCTCCATCAACAAAGATCAACCCATTGGCAGTAACTTTCCCTCTGGAACTTGTGACACCCCGTAGAAACGTTCTCACCAGCTTGTCAGTGGCTGCCTTAACTTTCGGGACGAAAGTTCTTAAAACTTGGGGATAATGTGACACTCTGGATTTTCCTGAGCAACCTTCTTGTTTCAGTATCGCGTGTACATATTATTAAATGAAAGTTCATGAATTTATCTTAGTAAGTTATGTGATCCTTGTATTAAGTATGTGTATTATATGTATATATATATAATTACTAGTGAACCGAGACCACGACTCGAGACCACCCGGTCTCGAGTAACCAGTAAACAGTTGGGTCGTTTGGGCCGCGCCTCCCTTAGCCCACTCGGAAAGCCCACTTAGGGTGCACCACCCTCTAAATATAAACCAAAAACCCTCACACACTCTCCTTTACACTCTCTCTCACTTCATCCTCACTCTCTCTCCCTAGAAAACCTTAAACCCTAACAATCAAGCATCACCCTTCCCCTCCTCCCTCTCGGATCAATCGGCAACAACAAGGAGACTCGGCCAAGCTCATCATCATCACTCGGACACTCCATTTTTCTCATCTTCTTTCTTGTCTCGGTGCCTTTTCACCATCCGGTTAGTCTTTTATGTTTCTAGGTGTCACAATGCTTGGTTGATAAATGACATACATGATAAAGGTGTTGATGTGTGATGACATAGGTTAGTGTTGTCGTATAGTTTAAAAAGTTATATGCATACTTGAAAATGTGCACTTTGTACAATGATGAGATGAAATGATGATGCTATCATGATATTTTACTAAGTCTTTGCACATGAAGATTTTGATGAGACATCACATGATTGTGGCTTATGACATAATTGTGGCTTATGAATTAATACAAGGATTGCTTATGAAAGGTGCATCATGTGTGTGTTGTGGTGTTGTAGGTTTATTGTTATGTTTTAAAAATCATATGCTTGTACCCGACCTGACTTATACTGGTAACCATGTTAGGACGTGGTGACCAACGTGTTTGACCAAGTAACTAATCTTCCGAGCAACCCAAGGTGAGTTCACAACTATTAAAGCATGCGTTCACGGTGGTTTTGGGAAACGGAAACTTAAACAACGCTATCCCCGCGTAAGGGATACAAACCTACTTTCTTCCCCTTAAATGGGACTCTTAGTTAATTATTGTTTATACGGTAATGCAACAAGCAACACTAAACGAAACTCTATCACTTAAGTCCCTACCATTTAATACCGATTAGTCGCCGGGGCCTGGCGAACGGGTTATTAGTTAATAGCGCTATTTATGTGTAACCAGCCTCACACCGACCCTTGTTACTGGGAACGGGAGTGAACTAATGTACTCTGGCAACCTGTCAATGATGATAGAACATTGACAAACGGGGCACTGCGGAAACGTATGGTTAAGTAAGTATTCGGTATTGTAAAACAGTTTAGTCGCTTACTTATGGGGTAGCTCCCCATCGCATGTATAAACGGATAAATTAACTGGTGAAACAAGTTTTTGGTAATTAAAAACTGGACAACTCGTGAACTCGCCAACATTTTTGTTGATACCCTACTGCATGCTTTGCGGGTACCCAGTGACTCAGGAGCTTGCAGCTTGGGAATGTGTAGTGGTCGTCTAGCCCATGTGTTGGGTTTTAAATAATCTTGAACTATGAACTTTGTTTTGAAACTGTTTGGTCTATGCTTCCGCTGTTTACTTAAACTGTTATTTAAACTTAAACTTTTAAAACTTCGAACTATAATGTTTACTAACTATTATGGTTGGTGAACATTTTTACTATTGACCAATGCTCAGTATAATTGGTGGCTGGATCCTGGTCAGTCACGCCTCCAAGCGGTGGTACTCCGCATGTGGATTTTGGTGGTGTGACAGATTGGTATCAGAGCCATTGGTTATAGTGAACTCGGTTTTAAAAAGAGAGAGTCTTTTTGAGAAAAACCAGACTATAACCCGTGACTCGTGACGACACTACACTCCAAGGGCAAGGCTCAACGTATTAGACTTCATAACTCGGACTTGTGCTACTTGCTTGTTTACTTTATGTTGATTGCTCTACTATACATACTAGTGTGCCTAATTAGATAGATACGTATCCCTCTTCTACCTCATTCTCGCTATATTACGACATCACGCTCATACTGTGTTTTCTGTTTATGAAGACAATGAGTGGTTGCGGAAGAGGAAACGTTAACATGACTCAGGCTCAATTCACTAACTTGCTCAACACGGTGACTGCAGCTTTCGCAGCTCACCCCGTAGGTAAACTCATTACTTTAGGATGTTTAGATCCTACCCCCGCATCGTCTTTTCACCTCTAAGCCTATTCGCTTCACTTCTCACGACAGGTCAGCCTGCGCCTGCGCAGCCACGTATTTGTACTTTCAAAACCTTCATGGATGGCAAGCCTCTCCTTTTCAACGGCACTGAGGGTGCCATAGGCCTTCTGCACTGGATTGAAAAGGACGAAGCGGTCTTTGCTGTCTGCGAGTGTCCCCCTGCTAACTGGGTAAAGTTCACGACTTGTACGCTTGAAGGAAACGCGCTTTCATGGTGGAAGGCACAGATTCAGATGCTTGGTCTGGAAACTGCAAATGCTACTGCGTGGGAAGATTTCAAGGACATGATCAAGGAAGAATACTGTCACAGGGATGACATTCATAAGCTCGAAAACGAATACTTTGAGCTCAAGATGGTTGGATTAGAGATCGAGACCTACACCAAGCAGTCCAACGACTATGCTGCACTCTGCCCAAACATGTCCCGACCTATGTATCGAAGGATCGAATTGTACATCAAAGGTTTAGCCCCAGAGATCCGGAGCCATGTGACCTCGGCCAACCTCCATACCATTCAGCCAGTGGTTCGCCTTGCTCACAAACTCACTGATCAGGCTGTGGAGGAGGGCAAGTTGCCCAAGAGGATAAATGCTACTGTTGGAGCCTCTGGCGATAACAAGCGTAAATGGGAAGGAAATCAGGGTAAGGATGCTAACCCCACTCAGGCTTCAGTTCAACAAAGGAAGACTGAAAACAACAAAGGCCCTCAGCAACAGGGTGGCTATCGGAGAAACCACCCTAAGTGTAACAAGTGTAATCGACACCACAATGGGGCGTGTAGCAAAGGTCAGTGCCTGCGATGCAATAAAATGGGGCATGAAGCCAACGACTGCAGGAGTCAGTTCCCAGCTAGGCAGAATCAACAACAGCCACAACCGCAACAAGGAAACAACCGTGAATGCTACAAATGTGGGGCAATAGGGCACATGCGAAAGGATTGCCCTCAGCTGAACCAGAATTGCAACAATAATAATCGAGGTGCTGGGAACAACGACAACAACCAGGGAGCTGGAAACAATGCAAGGGCATTCGTGATTGGGGCTGCTGAAGCAAAGAACGACCCCAACGTGGTGGCGGGTAAGTTCCTACTTAATGATCGTTATGTTTCCATATTATTTGATTCTGGAGCAGATGCTAGTTATGTATCCCTACGTATTAGTAAGAAGCTTAAGTCCACTCTTACGCCGTTAAGCTCTAAGCACATCGTTGAAATAGCTAATGGTAGAAACCTCGAGGCCTCACACGTTATTCGTAACTGCAAACTAGAATTGTCTGGTCAGACCTTCCGTATCGATCTCTTCCCCATCATTCTCGGAAGCTTCGACGTCGTCATTGGTATGGATTGGTTATCCAAGCATCGAGCTGAAATCCTCTGCCAAGAGAAAGCTGTTTGTATTCCCCGTCCTCTTAGCAAACCCCTTATCGTCCAAGGCGACAAAAGCGGAGAAGTCACAGGCATCATTTCATTCTTAAAAGCCCAGAAGTGTTTACGAAAGGGGCACACCGCTATCTTAGCACTTGTTGCCGACACGCAGAAAAAGGAAAACAGGATTGAAGATTTTCCAGTTGTACGCGACTATCCTGAGGTATTTCCTGAAGAACTACCTGGACTCCCTCCTCACCGTCAGGTCGAATTTCAAATCGAACTAGCTCCCGGAGCAGCACCTATAGCTCGAGCACCTTATCGTCTAGCTCCCGCAGAACTCAAGGAACTTTCTACTCAACTACAAGAACTTCTGGACAAAGGTTTTATCCGTCCTAGCTCATCACCCTAGGGAGCCCCAGTACTCTTTGTCAAAAAGAAGAATGGCACATTCCGAATGTGCATTGATTACCGCGAACTGAACAAGGTTACCATCAAGAATCGCTATCCACTTCCCCATATCGACGATCTGTTCGGCCAGCTGCAAGGGTCAAGCTATTATTCCAAGATCGATCTGCGATCGGGCTATCACTAGCTGAGAGTCCGCGATGAGGACATCTCTAAGACTGCTTTCAGAACCCGCTATGGTCACTACGAATTCCTTGTTATGCCCTTCGGAATGACCAACGCACCTGCGATCTTCATGGATCTCATGAACCGAGTGTGCAAACCCTACCTCGACAAGTTTGGAATTGTGTTTATTGACGACATCCTAATTTACTCGAAGAGTCAAGAGGAGCATGAACAACACCTGCGTCTCATCCTCGAACTTCTTCGCAATGAGCAATTGTACGCCAAATTCTCGAAATGTGATTTCTGGCTTAGAGAAGTCCATTTCCTTGGGCACATAGTCAATCAGGGTGGGATTCATGTCGACCCCGCTAAGATCGAATCCATTAAGAATTGGCCTGTACCTAAGACTCCGACCGAAGTTCGCCAATTCTTGGGATTGGCAGGATACTATCAAAGATTTATCAAGGGATTTTCTAAGATCGCTCAACCACTTACGACCCTCACTCAGAAGGGTGTTGCTTACAAATGGAGTGATGCTCAGGAATCTGCCTTTCAGGAACTAAAGAAGAACCTCTGTAGTGCTCCTATTCTTTCTTTACCTGAAGGTACCGACGACTTTGTTGTTTACTGCGACGCTTCTATTCAAGGACTTGGTTGCGTGTTGATGCAACGCGAGAAGGTCATTGCTTACGCTTCGCGACAACTCAAGATCCACGAACGGAACTACACGACACATGACTTAGAATTCGGAGCTGTGGTCTTCGCGCTCAAGATTTGGAGACATTACTTGTACGGTACAAAGTGCATGATTTACACTGATCACAAGAGTCTCCAGCACATAATGGGACAAAAGGAGTTAAATATGCGACAGCGCCGATGGGTCGAACTCCTAAATAACTACGAGTGTGCAATTAAATATCATCCAGGCTAGGCTAATGTGGTGGCAGATGCCCTCAGCAGGAAGGAAACCAAACCTAAGCGTGTCTGTGCCTTACAGCTCACCATCCACTCGAACCTCCCTAAGCAAATCCGAAACGCTCAGGTCGAAGCGTTGAAAGTCGAGAACGTCAGGGCTGAGTCCCTGCGAGGATCAAGGAAGCGGCTAGAACAAAAAGAAGATGGTGCTTACTACGTAAACGGGCGTATATGGGTCCCACTTTATGGGAATTTGCGCGAGCTTGTAATGGATGAAGCCCATAAGTCTCGTTACTCAGTACATCCTGGTTCGGATAAGATGTACCACGACTTAAAGACTACATACTGGTGGCCTAGCACGAAAGCCCACATAGCAACCTATGTCAGAAAATTTTTGACTTGTGCAAGAGTCAAGGCTGAGTATCAGAAACCATCGGGCCTACTCCAACAACCAGAGATCCCGCAGTGGAAATGGGAGCAAATTTCCATGGATTTTGTTACCGGCTTGGCAAGGTCTCAACGCGGAAATGACACCATTTGGGTGATAGTGGATCGATTAACTAAGTCTGCCCACTTTTTGGCTATTAAAGAAACAGACAAGTTCTCTACCTTAGCAGAGGTTTACTTAAAGGAAGTGGTTTCGAGGCACGGAGTGCCAACCTCTATTATTTCCGATCGTGATGCGCGCTTTACTTCTGAGTTGTGGCAAACTATGCACAAATCATTTGGCTCACGCTTAGACATGAGCACCGCTTATCACCCACAAACGGATGGGCAATCTGAACGCACCATCCAAACCCTTGAAGACATGCTTAGGGCATGTGTGATCGATTTTGGCAAGGGTTGGGAAAAGCACCTACCGTTAGTGGAATTCTCCTACAACAACAGCTACCACACCAGCATTCAGGCAGCACCCTTTGAGGCATTGTACGGTCGTAAATGCCGATCGCCTCTTTGCTGGGCGGAAGTTGGTGACAGCCAGATCACAGGTCCAGAACTTGTGGTAGACACTACGGAGAGGATTGCCCAGATCAGACAACGCATGGCGGCAGCCCGTGACCGTCAGAAGAGTTACGCTGATAAGGATAGGAAACCACTAGAGTTCCAGGTTGGTGACCGGGCTCTACTTAAAGTCTCACCCTGGAAGGGTGTGGTTCGTTTTGGAAAATGGGGCAAGCTTAATCCGCGATATGTCAGACCATTCGAAATTACCGAAAAGATCGGTAAGGTCGCTTACAGATTGAATCTGCCAGAAGAACTGAGTGCTGTGCACAACGTCTTTCACGTGTCTAATGTGAAGAAGTGTCTGTCAGATGAAACACTCATCATTCCTTTCAAGGAACTCACTATTGACGAACAGCTACACTTTACTGAGGAACCGATTGAGATCATGGATCGAGAGATCAAAACCCTCAAACGTAGCCAGATACCTCTCGTGCGAGTCCGTTCGAACTCGCGACGTGGCCCAGAGTTTACCTAGGAGCGGGAGGACCAGATGAAGCACAAGTATCCCCAGTTGTTCCCTAATGAAACTCCCAGCACTAAAGCTACAACCGAATTTCGGAACGAAATTCCAAACTAACGGGGGAATGATGTGACACCCCGTAGAAACGTTCTCACCAGCTTGTCAGTGGCTGCCTTAACTTTCGGGACGAAAGTTCTTAAAACTAGGGGATAATGTGACACTCTGGATTTTCCCGAGCAACCTTCTTGTTTCAGTATCGCGTGTACATATTATTAAATGAAAGTTCGTGAATTTATCTTAGTAAGTTATGTGATCCCTGTATTAAGTATGTGTATTATATGTATATATATATAATTACTAGTGAACCGAGACCACGACTCGAGACCACCCGGTCTCGAGTAACCAGTAAACAGTTGGGCCGTTTGGGCCGCGCCTCCCTTAGCCCACTCGGAAAACCCACTTAGGGTGCACCACCCTCTAAATATAAACCAAAAACCCACACACACTCTCCTTTACACTCTCTCTCACTTCATCCTCACTCTCTCTCCCTAGAAAACCTTAAACCCTAACAATCAAGCATCACCCTTCCCCTCCTCCCTCTCGGATCAATCGGAAACAACAAGGAGACTCGGCCAAGCTTATCATCATCACTCGGACACTCCATTTTTCTCTTCTTCTTTCTTGTCTCGGTGCCTTTTCAACATCCGGTTAGTGTTTTATGTTTCTAGGTGTCACAATGCTTGGTTGATAAATGACATACATGATAAAGGTGTTGATGTGTGATGACATAGGTTAGTGTTGTCGTATAGTTTAAAAAGTTATATGCATACTTGAAAATGTGCACTTTGTACAATGATGAGATGAAATGATGATGCTATCATGATATTTTACTAAGTCTTTGCACATGAAGATTTTGATGAGACATCACATGATTGTGGCTTATGACATAATTGTGGCTTATGAATTAATACAAGGATTGCTTATGAAAGGTGCATCATGTGTGTGTTGTGGTGTTGTAGGTTTATTGTTATGTTTTAAAAATCATACTTGATAAACCGAATGAATATGGAGATGAATGAGAAAACCCTAAGATGATGAACTGTTTGAATATATGTTGAACATTTACAATTGTATGTTTGATCTATTTTGAAGCAATATTAGACAAGAAAACATGTTTGAAGCATTATGATTGGATAGTACATAATAACATGAAATGAGGATTCTATTGGATAGTACTATTGTGCAAACATTCTAGAAACAACAGATGTTGGAGTCAGAACCCATGATCTCGACTCGAGACCATTAAGTTACAATTCGAGACCACAGCAATTGCGACTCGAGACCTTGACCAAACAACTCAAAACAGACTTCTGGAACTCGAGACCAGCAAGGTCTCGACTTGAGATTCTATGATTTCGACTCGAGACTGGACTCGAGACCTCAGAGGTTACGACTCATGCATGCACTACTTGAGACCAGATGTTCATGACTTGAGATCTCCTGTTTGCGACTCGAGACCGCGTGATCTCGAGTGGAGACCATCCTGTCTCGACTGGGCTGCTTGTCCGTGTTATTAGACCAAGGTGTGTAAACTACTTGCGCATGTTACTGTTTAAGTGGGCAATGTGTTAACTGTTACTGTTTAAGAACTTAGGCAGGCCCAATAACCTAAAGGATAAAGATATGCTAAGCATGCTATGTGTTAGTTAGGTGTAGAATTTACGTGACTTGCTTGTACCCGACCTGACCTATACTGGTAAACATGTTAGGACGTGGTGACCAACGTGTTTGACCAAGTAACTAATCTGCCGAGCAACCCAAGGTGAGTTTACAACTATTAAAGCATGCCTTCCCGGTGGTTTTGGGAAACGGAAACTTAAACAACGCTATCCCCGCATAAGGGATACAAACCTACTTTATTCCCCTTAAATGGGACTCTTAGTTAATTATTGTTTATACGGTAATGCAACAAGCAACACTAAACGAAACTCTATCACTTAAGTCCCTACCATTTAATACCGATTAGTCGCCGGGGCCTGGCGAACGGGTTATTAGTTAATAGCGCTATTTAGGTGTAACCAGCCTCACACCGACCCTTGTTACTGGGAACGGGAGTGAACTAATGTACTCTGGCAACCTGTCAATGAGGATAGAACATTGACAAACGGGGCACTGCGGAAACGTACGGTTAAGTAAGTATTCGGTATTGTAAAACAGTTTAGTCGCTTACTTATGGGGTAGCTCCCCATCGCATGTATAAACGGATAAATTAACTGGTGAAACAAGTTTTTGGTAATTAAAAACTGGACAACTCGTGAACTCGCCAACATTTTTGTTGATACCCTACTGCATGCTTTGCAGGTACCCAGTGACTCAGGAGCTTGCAGCTTGGGAATGTGTAGTGGTCGTCTAGCCCATGTGTTGGGTTTTAAATAATCTTGAACTATGAACTTTGTTTTGAAACTATTTGGTCTATTCTTCCGCTGTTTACTTAAACTGTTATTTAAACTTAAACTTTTAAAACTTCGAACTATAATGTTTACTAACTATTATGGTTGGTGAACATTTTTACTATTGACCAATGCTCAGTATAATTGGTGGCTGGATCCTGGTCAGTCACGCCTCCAAGCGGTGGTACTCCGCATGTGGATTTTGGGGGTGTGACAGAACTGCTTGTAGTTCAAGATGAAATGACTCAATTTTACACAGAGGATGATCCATCCAAAAGAACCTTCCCATCTCTTCATGGATTCGAAACTCTAAAGAATATTTATGAATATCTGAAGCTAAAGGGCAAACAAGCAGAAGATAAGGCAAAAGAAGAGTGTAAAGGGCTATGGGACATTAAGTTATTAGCTCGCATGAAACATTGGCTTGGTGAAGTCATAAAGTTGGAAGATTTTGCCAGAGACCTGAGTAAGAATATGTTAAATCTGTCACCAAATGCTGAACTACAAAAGACATTAAGGAATGATTTCTTGAACACTATAATGGATACCAAGCCCTACGAAGCCTACAGGTCTGATTTCAAAGACTGGCCCCTTGAAGCTCTTAATGAGGAAGTTAATAGAATTGAAAAGATGAATAAAGATCCTCAAATGCAAAAATCTGCTCCCAACTGGAAACAATACAAAAAGATTGAAGTGGATGAAGTGTTGAAGTACAAGAGAATGAAGGCAGAACTTGTAGCAGCTAAGTTTGGGACTGCTAGACAAATTGGAAAATGGTCTAGGCAGTATATTGATCAAGCTTACAATAAGTTAGAAGACGAAGAAAGACAAATCCATCCCTTCCTAAAAAGCCAGTATACAAAGATGAAACCACTGTTAGACGTCGGCAGACCATTACTTCTAAAAAGATGTTCTCATCAGCAGATGTATCCATCGCTGCCTTAAACCAAAGTAAAAGACAACAACTGATGGATGAGGAAGATGAAAATAGGTATGCTGAGTACAGAAAAGAGTCTATCAGAAATCAGTTACGATATGGATTGGATGATGCTTCGTTGCAATTACAAGCTCAAGTTAGTCAAGCACTTCAGAAGTTGGCAAACAGGCCTCAATCGCCAAACTCCTCTCAAATAAAACTTCTCCCAAGAAACCCATCAAATCCAAAAATAGTAAAGTGGAAGTCTGACAAACAGACCCATGAATTGACTTTGATCAAGTTTGATGGTAGTGTTGAAAAGATATCAAGGGAGAATGAACTTGGTCTGAATCCAGTTGACCTCCAAGATCTTTTTAACCTTCAGCTTGATAGGGATGAAGATGATACTGATTCCTTGGATTTTGAGCTCCAATTCAAAGGGCAAATCCGGGAAATGTTGATGAGAGAATAAATATCTGCTGATTTCTAAAGTCTGCTGATTCCTTGATTTAGTTTTGCTGAAAGTTGTTGAGGCAGGTGATTGTGTGTTTGTAGTTAACGTTTTTTGAACCTTAAGTTGTATTCAAATTCTATTAAGTACCTATGTCTATAAACAGTTTATATTGTCTTTTTGGGTAAATAGTTAAATTGTATGTAACTGATATATTAACCGATAATCTATGTTTATAGTTGTCTTTTAGCTATAATAGATACCACGTTTTGGTACAATATCTATACACGTATCTATATGTTTTATTAATATGTGTTATGCGTGGTTGTCTAAGAAACGACCCGTGTTTGCAGCTCTCATTTTTAATGAGAGTACTAAATTCTTTGTTAATAACATTATTCTCTTAACATCTGTTTACTAACCTTTGTAATTTCTGTTGACTGACATTTTTAACATGGGTTGACTAACATCTGATACTTACTACATGATCCATCTGGCAAGCTCTATTAGAGATAATGGATAACTGTTTTTAGGAAAGTCTGTTGGAAAGGAACAGAGGTTTTTAACAGTTAATAGACAACAGTGGTTTGCTATCCACATAATGGAATTGCTGTTGAATAAACCTATTGAATAAACCTATTGACCATTAGTTTATATCAATTTTGTAAGTCTGCACTAATTATTTTTTACTCTCTGTCAATATGTGTTATGCATGGTTTTCTAAGAAACGACTCGTGTTTACACACGGGTCTTACCGCTAGTAAACTAATAATAGAGTAGTTTTTTTATTAGATTTCATCATATAATTGAAATGTTTAAACTATTCTTTTAAGCCCAAACAAATAAGCAAACCTCAAAAAGCCAACGTACTTTGGAAAAGAAATAGGGCATTTTGTAACTTCCGTCGTTATCTTCCATTCCTAAATATCACCACCATCCAAAGACCCCTGAACAGACGTCACACTTTGCCGGAGAGAGATTAAGTTCATGTTATCCTTTTGTTTCTGTTTTTTTCTTTCAATTAGAACGATACCTTCTTCTGTTTTTAATCATCGATTATCCTCAGCGCTATTACGAAGGAATTCAGACAGGAAAGTTTTAATGGCGGTGGAGGTTATACAGGGTGTGAAACGGTGGCGAAAGACGGGGCGGTGATTGGAGGAGACGCCACGATTTGGTTAGCAATTGTAAAGTTACGACAGTATTTTTTTTGTTTGACGGCTGTTTTCGTTTTGATAATTGTGTTACAAACTAGTTTTTGCCCCGCCCGTGTTGCGGGACATTAAGCAATTAAAACAAAACACTATGTTTCATTTACTTGTATATTCTACTCATATCACGATCACAAAAAAATTACGTCGAGTCAACCAATTAAAACAAAACACTATCATACTTTTGCTAAAAAAAACTAAACTGATGGAAATACTATAATTTTAAACTGTGGGCAAAATTGTAATTTTTCAGGACAAATGAGCTTATGACAGGCAGCCGCCTGACACGAATAAAAACTACACCAACTCAACAAATAAAAACAAAACACTACCGTAGTTTTGTAAAAAAAAATTAAAACAAAAAAAAAACTAAATGATGGCATGGGTATATTAAGTTGGGGGCAAAATCGTAATTTGGAAAGAGAAACAAACAAAAGCGGTGACGAAACTGTAAATTTAAACTGAGGGCTGTAAGTGGGAAAATAAAACCAACAGTAAACTATAAATATAAACGGGGCGAAATAGTAACTTTGGAAAAAAAAAAAAAAAGAGAAGGGGGTTTGTTGTGGGTGGCATGTGGTCGCCCAACTCAACCAATCCCATCCAAAAACTATTGCCGGCTATGGGTTTTGTTATTAAAGATTAATTAATATGAAATCGTTTCAGGAAAACGACTTGTGGATTAGATATATCAGAACGCTTCATTTGTTTAATTTAAAGGTGGGGGTTAAGTAAAATTAAACATTGTTATTGTTTTGACCGATGTGAATTCAGCGTAGTTGTTTTTGAAACGTTACTTTTTTTCCTTTATTTTAGAAACGGTACTATAATACTAACCATACGGTTTAGTTGTTTATAAGTTGTCAATTGTTTTTTTGTATTCAAAGGAACGACATGATGTTTAAAAAAGGAGTATGACCCAAGATGGCATCCCAAGTTACTAATTGTATTACATTATAATAATCAAATTGTGGTTTTAACAACAATAATAAAATAATAAGTTCTTTAAGTTACTATGATTGCCAAGTTGTTAGAAACTTATAGTAAAGATTATTTAGATTTTTCTAGAATTAATAATCACGAAAATATAATAACATATATAAATTATGTTATTTTTTTTTTAATTATAAAATATTATTCCTTAATAATGTTTCCAATGAAAACACACATTTATTTCATGAATAGACTATAGACATATTTAGAAAAATTAATGGCTTGGAAAATTTAATATGTAGTTATCGGATATTATTGGGAATCTTAGTAACCCATGACCTTAAAAATATAGTTAAAACTAAGTTATTACTTGTTGAACTTTTAAACCCTAATCAAACTTACTTTTACCTATATATCTAATCACTTAAGTTCAATTAAATATATATTGTGGTTAGGAATAAATGGTATAAATCAGCCCTAGCCAACCCTTGGTTATTTAAATGTTAGACTTATATATATATATATATATATATATATATATAGGGTCAGGATTTAGAGAAAACGGTGAAAAGTGTGAGAACGGAGAGAACGGTTATGGATCGTCAGATCAAAACAATCTATGGACTAGATGACGCGGTGACGTTTTCATAAATAACATCACTTTTATTAGTGTGGCACGCTTCATTAAGGGTAAAAATGTGTTTTGACTTCTCTACACAAAACGCCATCTCATGAATAAACGCCATTAAATTACCGCCTTAACCTACATACAACACACCATCCTAATCTAAAACGCCATTAGATATAAAACGCCAAACTTAATAATAATAAAATTCGGTCTAAAAAACCGCCAAAAACATCCTATATAATAGAACAATGGGCCATCTTATCTAAAACGCCTTTGAATCTAAGAACAAACAATGGGGCGTCATCCTAAAAAGTCCTTGCCATACTTGGTATGGATGAAGCCATTCTGAGAGATATTCTGGCCCCTTGGGGTTCCAATGGCATACGATTTGAAAAACGCCATAAACGCCAAAATGCTGATACAATGAAACCATTAAAAACGTCATATAGTTATTGAATTTGGTTAACGCCAAAAAATCTTAAACGCCAAAAATAAATCAATATTGTGAAAATCGGAATTGGAAAACCGGAAGATAAAATGACAAAAAAGCCCATACGCCCTAATTATATTGCGCGCCACATGTTGGGCCAGGATGCGTTCTCACCGTTCACTTTTAGGCGTTTTCTCCTGATCCCGTTCCTATATATATATTATATAACCCTACAAAAAGTAACTTAGGGTACCATTGGCTAACTTAGTAGTTGTGTCTCTTCACATCACACCTTTAAATAATACCCTTGAATTAATAAACACATCTTATACATGTACCCCTTTATTTAACACACATACCCCTTTGATTAATACATACCTCTTTGTTTAACACACATACCCCTTCCTACTAATTTATCAATTATACATATATACAATTATCAACTTAGGGTTTGTACTTGTTCATTAAAAGTCATGTCGATATTATATGTATACGAACTAAAAGGAATTTACATCACAAGATCTAATCTGTTTGGGTGGTGGTCGTAACTTTTCACCAACGAAGAGAACCCGGTTCGATTCCTCTCTACACTTATTTCACTGTTTTTTTCCTTCCTTTTTTCTCTTACTTGCCACATGAATTAAATAACTTCTTCCCTTATGAATGTTCCACCGTTTCATTGGATTGATAGCACCGCTTGACTTAAAAAGAATAACACCGTTTCGTTATCTATAGATTACATGATAAAATCAATCCATTTATTTACCCACTTTCCAACCTAATAAAAATTCAACAGCCACCATCTTAATTTTCACCGTCATTCTAGACTATCTGTAACCGTGTCACAAAATCTTCACTATCACCATTTCTAACTTTTACGCAAGCCATTCCTTTGATTTTATAACATTTATACCTTTGTAAATTTGAATTTCTTGATGAATTATCAACAATCTATCATCTGCTCTTCATTTTCGCTCTATTTATATACCGATTTATTTTGTATAATTACGTTTGCCCGGTAAACCTTTCATCGATTTGCGATTTTACGTAATTTGTCATTTTAGTGAAACTATGTGACCATTCTACTTTGTGCAGAGAATATTATAATGATAATTAAATTCAAATGAATCAAATGTTTTAAATTAGACATTTCGTCTGTTTCTGCGTTTATTGTTCATGTGGTTTTTATATCATTATTGATAAAAGATTATGTTATCTATTTGCAATAATGATTTTAAGATATAGATACTTGGAAAAGATTGAACCTTTTTTTACCTACAATCAAATTAAAGTGTTGACTGTGATGAATCAGTTTAAATGTCTGTGTGTTTGTGTAAATTCGTGAAGACAGACGATATTCACTGTATATGTGTGGATGCCATTCTCATTCAATTTGCCAAACGAACTACAAATTACCTTTCCTATATGTGTTGTTTGCAAACTGTTTTTTGAACATAAGTTTTTGAATTGAAAAGTCAAAATAGAAATTTCTTTGTTGTTTTGAACGCAATAGTCAACAGGAGTAGCAAAGTTTCAATGATACAACATATTTACAAAACAATTTTGTATATTATGTATGGTTTTGATTAAGATTTAGCCAACACGTGTTCACATATTGCACAACAGAGCATTAGCCGATCATGTATGCATATCATCAAAGTAAACCGAACACCATATCAATATCCCGCCGCAACGCGCGGGTTAGCGTTAACTCGTATATATATATATATATATATATATATATATATATATATAGGGGACCGCTATAATGAAAACCATCCCCAGTTGCGAGAACCGCGAGAACTCCCCTCCACCAATCAGACTTTGACACATATGCACTATTATTTTAAAACATAAAGGGTAATATAGTAATTTACTCAATATGTCAAATCTCTTTTAAAGTCTTATCTCTTTCTCTCTCCATCACACATCAACAACATCAATCAATTTCTCTCTCGTCTCTCGTAATTTGCTTTTTTAGTCTTATTATATTTATTGTTTTTATTAACTTTTTTGTCTCATTACATTAATTGTTTTTTATAAAAAATCAAAATTTTTTATTAAACAAAATTTTAAAATCAGATCTTTTCAAGATTTTTTTACAATAAAATGTTTTTACGAGCCATTTTTTTAAGCCCCGTTTTTACACCCCTTTTTTACGCGTGGTTTTTTACGAGTCGTTTTACGTCCCATTTTTTGCGTATCGTTTTTTTGCCTGGTATTTTTACGCGCCGTATTTACGCGTCGTTTTATCACCCGGTTTTTTTACGAGCCTTTTTTTACGCCCTGTTTTACGCGCCGTTTTTAGCGTCTCGTTTTTACTTTCGTAAAAAAAGTCGTTCGTAAAAAAAAACTTTTCGAAAAAAAAGTTTTTCGTAAAAAAAAAGTTGTCCGTAAAAAAATACGGCGTGTAAAAAAAACGGCGAGTAAAAAAAACACGGGGTGTAAAAAACACGGCGCGTAAAAAAACGGCGAGTAAAAACGTCGCGTAAAAAAAAGGCGCGTAAAAAACGGCGCGTTAAAAATGGGACGTAAAAAACGGCGTGTAAAAAAGTGGGCGTAAAAAACGACGCATAAAAACGGGGGTGCAAACAAGGGCACGTAAAAAACCGAGCGTAAAAACGGCGCGTAAAAACGGGCTCGTAAAAACGTTTTTTTTTTTTTGTAAAAAATCTTTAAAAGGATTGCCTTTTTGTAAAAAAATCTTATTTTAAAATGTTTTTTTAATAAAAAAAATATGTTGTTAACAAAAAACAATTAATATAATGAGACAAAAAAAGTAATAAAAAACATTAAATACAAATAAGACAAAAAAAATCAAATTTACTAAACTACCCTTTTGACATTAAAATATTAAAAACATAATAAGACAAAAAAGATTTAATATTAGGTTTAATTACTTTTAATCTCATCCATCCATCTTCAAGATCCAATGGTTGAAAAGTGGTTCTCACGGTTTTCGCAACTGAAGGTGGTTTTCATTTTAGCAGTCCCCTATATATATATATATATATATATAGAGTAGGGTTCGCACGGAAAGTGTGTTTTTCCTAGAAAGTCTAGGAAGCGATCTGGTCCATCCGATTGGTGTGTTTAAGGGTTGAGATTAAATCAATGGCAATCTTGTAATATTTGAGTTTAATTAATTGATTGTTTTAAATGAGTAGGGGCAATTTTGTCAATGACTGTGTTTTAAATCAATTAGATAACCGCCCAGTTCCTAAATTCAAGCGATTTTCCCTCTCTCTCTCCAAACCCATCTTGGAAACCCCAATCCCTACCAAAAATAACTACAATCATGGAAGAAGATAACTTTAGAAACGATGGAGAGCACCAGATCAAATTAAAACACTTCTCCATCTCCGAGTTCATCATCACCATTCAAATATTGTTCTTATCATCTCCGTTTTCTTGACGATGTGTTTTAACAGCAAGCAAATTAATACAGTTGTGTTTTAGCAGCAAGCAGATTCATACAGTTGTGGTTTAGCATCCAAATTCATACATATGTGTTTTAACAGCAGGCAGATTCATACAGTTGTGTTTTAGCATTCAGATTCATACAGATGTGTTTTAACAGCAATCAGATTCATACAGATGTGTTTTAACAGCAAGCAGATTCATACAGATGTGTTTTAACATCCAGATTCATACAGATGTGTTTTAACAGCAAGCAGATTCATACAGTTGTGTTTTAACAGCAAGCAGATTCATACAGATGTGTTTTAACATCCAGATTCATACAGATTCATACAGATGTGTTTTAACAGCAAGCAGATTCATACAGATGTGTTTTAACAGCAAGCAGATTCATACAGATGTGTTTTAACAGCAAGCAGAATCATACAGATGTGTTTTAACAGCAAGCAGATTCATACAGTTGTGTTTTAGCATTCAGATTCATACAGTTGTGTTTTAACAGCAAACAGATTCATACAGTTGTGTTTTAACAGCAAGCAGATTCATACACTTGTGTTTTAGCATTTAGATTTATACAGTTGTGTTTTAACAGCAATCAGATTCATACAATTGTGTTTTAGCATTCAGATTCATACAGTTGTGTTTTAACAGCAATCGTATTCATACCCTGTGTTTTACTATCTTTATATTGTGGGATCTATAAAAAAAATTGACTTTAGCCCTGTAAACTGTTAAAACACAGCACCAAGAACATGCTGATAAATTCCAGTAATCTTCTGAACAATGGAATATGCGATGTAATGTGACATGGAATTTTAGTTAATGAACACATTGACTTCCAGATTTGAATTCGAAAATAATAAAAATTCCAAAAATCATGGAATTTTAGTTAATGAAGATACATTCCAAAAATAAAATTAAAATGTGAAATTACATGATAGCCCTTCTACTTAAAATCCCTCAATGACACATGTCCAATTCTTATTCCTTCCTAGACTTTCTAGGAAAAATAGACTTTCCACCCAACTCATACTCTCTATATATATATATATATATAGGCTAATTATAATGAGAAAACTCACCTCAGTTAAGAAAACCCAGGAAACCTATATGTATGGTTAGTATTGAACCACGTCATATGCACACCAAATGATAAAAATGGTATATGAGTTTTTTACAATTTCTAGGGAGAGTGAATGTCATGTGTATGAGACTGCATGGCAGTCATCACATCCACTTTTGTTTTGAAAACTCACCTCACCTCATATGTACACAAAACATCATTTTACTCATTAAATGAAACCTTCAGTTCATATGTACCATCTTCCTCCAATTCATCTTTACTTTAATTTCTCTCTCTTTCTCTCTTTCTATCTCTACGTCTCTTTAACATATAACTTCAAGAATTTAAAAACACAATTCATCTTAATTGTACATTTTCTCCCTTTAGAATTTATAAGAGCAACACTTATAAAAAAACCCATCAGACCTCATTCATCTTAATTGAAACTACCTCTCTCCTCATTGATCTCTCTCCTCTACCAAAAAAACCCACTACCACTTTGTTCAGATCAAAGAAATTCGTAACAAATCTAAAGATGTCGATATTGGGGTTTACCAGATCTATCTTGTTTGCGATATGGGGTGGTTTTGCCGGTGCACTTAGGGTTCGTTTGAGGTTCAGATCTAAACTTTGGTGATGACGGTGGATGAAGGTACCACTGAGTTTCAAACCTCATGAAGACGGGTCCTCTTTAATTTAATTTGAAGAAAATTGCACATGAAGAAGATGATGAATGAGATCTCGAAGAGAGGCTGAAGGTTTTTGTTTGAACCAGACAAAGATCCAGTGAAATTACACATCTTTTTTACGTTTTTGAGGAGGCTGAAGGTTTTTGTTCGAAATTTTTGTTCAAGAAGGTGAAAAAGTATGTTTGTTTTTCAGCTTTGTTTGCAAATCTACACTTTTTTAGTCTGCATTTTTGTTGTGTTTTGTGGATCTGCAATTTTTTTGTTCAAAAGTTCTTGTTTTAGGGATCTGTTTGTTTTGATTATTGATTGCATCAATTTTTTGTGTAAAATTTATTTCAGATCAGTACCAATCAAAACAATTTGTTTTAAGTTTTTGTTTATTGGATTAAAATCGAAATTACTTTTCTTGTTTAATGTTATTATTTGTAGTTTTTTCATGATATAATCATGAAAAAAGGTGGGTTTTGTATAATAAAAATAAAGTGAATTTTGTTACATGAAACAAATATGCTAGTTTACAAAAGTCAGGTGGATTCATATGAGTGTAATAGAAAATAATGTAATATAAAATAAATTGTTTTGTTGGTTATGTTACACTTTTTTTGTGTAACATCTTTATGTAACCCAATTTTTAGTAATGTAACAATTCTAATATGTTTTGTTTGTTAGATGAAACAAATGTGCTAGTTGACAAAAGTCAGGGGATTCGTTTGAGTGTAACAACTGGGTCATAATAATGTAACAGAAAATAAATTGTTCTTTGGTTATGTTACACTTTTTTTGTGTAACATCTTTATGTAACCCAACATAGCTGGGTTTTAGTAATGTAAAAATTCTAATATGTTTTGTTAGTTACATATTTAAAAATTCTAAAAAAACATAAATAGATGATATATGTAACACCTTTTTTGCTTTTTATTATTGATTTTATCAATAATGTAATAGAAAATAAATTGTTCTTTGGTTATGTTACACTTTTTTTTGCGTAACATCTTTATGTAACCCAACATAATTGGGTTTTAGTAATGTAACAGTTCTAATATGTTTTTGTTTGTTAGATGAAACAAATGTGCTAGTTGACAAAAGTCAGGGGGATTCGTGTGAGTGTAACAACCGGGTGATAATAATGTAACAACAAATAAATCATTCGTTGGTTATGTTACACTTTTTTTGTGTAACATCTTTATGTAACAACATAGCTGGGTTTTAGTGATTCGTGTGAGTGTAACAACTAGGTGATAATAATGAAACAAAAAATAAATTGTGTTCTTTGGTTATGTTACACTTTTTTTGTGTAACATCTTTATATAACAACATAGCTGGGTTTTAGTAATGTAACAATTCTAATATGTTTTGTTAGTTACATATTTAAAAATTCTAAAAAAACATAAATAGATGATATTTGAGCACATTTTTTTTTGTAGTGTACGTATACAAAAGTAAACAAAAAAGATCAAAATTATTGAGAGAGAGGAGAGAGGAGAGATGAATATTGATGTGATGGTTTCTTACAACATGGGGCTTTTGTTTCTTTGTAAGAGAAATTGTATAAATGTTCCAATATTACCCTTTAGTACATGAAATATATTAAAAAATTGAGACAAAAGGACATAAAAGTAACTGATGGAAAAACGTGAATCTTAGCCATCCATCAAGTATGATCAATGGTTGTTATTGGGTTTTCAGGGTTTATTCAACTCAAATGGGTTTTCAATTTATCCTTGCCCTATATATATATATATATATATATATATATATATATATATATATATATACATATATAGGGGAATGCTAAAATGAGAACCACCTCGAGTTGTAAGAACCGTGAGAACTACACCGTAGGTGGCGCGGTGGACCAAATTTTTTTTTCATAAACGTAGATGCATGTATAAAAACAACATTTGTAAAAAAAATTTCAAAAAAAAAAAATGTCGTGTGTGTAGTTTTGAGCGCCACAAGTTTGTGTTTACGGGTACCGTAAATCTGGCCGGAAAATTTACGGGTCCCGTAAACACAAACTTATGTTGCTCAAAACTACACACACGGCATTTTTATTTACAAATGTTGTTTTTATACATGCATCTACGTTTATGAAAAAAAATTTTGGTCCACCTCGCCCCGGATCAAAAAGTTCTCGCGGTTCTTACAACTCGAGGTGGTTCTCATTTTAGCGGATACTTTTGTATATATATATATATATATATATATATATATATATATATATAGTCTAGCATTTAAATAACCAAGGGTTGGCTAGGGCTGATTTATACCATTTATTCCTAACCACAATATATATTTAATTGAACTTCAGTGATTAGATATATAGGTAAAAGTAACTTTGATTAGGGTTTAAAAGTTCAACAAGTAATAACTTAGTTTTAACTATATTTTTAAGGTCATGGGTTGTTATACTAAGATTCCCAATAATATCCGATAACTACATATTAAATTTTCCAAGCCATTAATTTTTCTAAATATGTTTATAGTCTATTCATGAAATAAATGTGTGTTTTCATTGGAAACATTATTAAGTCTATTCATGAAATAAATGTGTGTTTTCATTGTATAGTCTATTCATGAAATAAATGTGTGTTTTCATTGGAAACATTATTAAGGAATAATATTTTATAATTTAAAAAAAAACTAAATAACATAATTTATATATGTTATTATATTTTCGTGATTATTAATTCTAGAAAAATCTAAATAATCTAACTATAAGTTTCTAACAACTTGGCAATCATAGTAACTTAAAGAACTTATTATTTTATTATTGTTGTTAAATCCACAATTTGATTATTATACTCTTATACAATTAATAACTTGGGATGCCATCTTGGGTCATACCCCTTTTTTAAACATCATGTCGTTCATTTGAATACAAAAAAACAATTGACAACTTATAAACAACTAAACCGTATGGTTGGTATTATAGTACCGTTTCTAAAATAAAGGAAAAAAAGTAACGTTTCAAAAACAACTACGGTGAATTCACATCGGTCAAAACAATAACGATGTTTAATTTCACTTAACCCCCACCTTTAAATTAAACAAATGAAGCGTTCTGATATATCTAATCCACAAGTCGTTTTCCTGAAACGATTTCATATTAATTAATCTATAATAACAAAACCCATGGCCGGCAATAGTTTTTGGATGGGATTGGTTAAGTTGGGCGGCCACATGCCACCCACAACAACCCCCCTTCTTTTTTTTTTCAAAGTTACGATTTCGTCCCGTTTATATTTATAGTTTAATGTTGGTTTTATTTTCCTACTCACAGCCAAATTACAATTTTACCCTCAGTTTAAATTTACAGTTTTGTCACCGCTTTTGTTTGTTTCTCTTTCCAAATTACGATTTTGCCCCAAACTTAATGTACCCATGCCATCATTTAGTTTTTTTTTGTTTTAATTTTTTTTACAAAACTATGGTAGTGTTTTGTTTTTGTTTGTTGAGTTGGTGTAGTTTTTATTCGTGTCAGGCGGCTGCCTGTCATAAGCTCATTTGTCCTGAAAATTTACAATTTTGCCCACAATTTAAAATTATAGTATTTCCATCATCTAGTTTTTTAAGCAAAAGTATAATAGTGTTTTGTTTTAATTGGTTGACTTGACGTAATTTTTTTTGTGATCGTGTTATGAGTAGTATATACAAGTAAATGAAACATAGTGTTTTGTTCTAATTGCTTAATGCCCCGCAACGTGGGCGGGGCAAAAACTAGTTTGTAACACAATTATCAAAACGAAAACAACCGTCAAACAAAAAAAAAATACTGTCGTAACTTTACAATTGCTAACCAAATCGTGGCGTCTCCTCCAATCACCGCCCCGTCTTTCGCCACAGTGGCGGATCCAGGATTTGTTTCCTATGAGTTCACTTTTTTAATGAAAAAATTTTCTCACAACCAAACGTTATAATCATTGGGTTGGGTCGGGTCGGGTAAAATTTCTCATAACCATATGTTAATAAATAGAAAGTTTACCACAAATTTGAGTGGTGTCAGGTACTTGGGGCTAATTCACAAGGAAAAATGTCGGAGGATTTGCTTGGATCTTATGGGTTTGCTGTTACTTATACTAAGCAAACCCACATAGATGTTGTAAATCAAAATGACTTAAATTGTCATGTAAAGTTAACCAGTACAGAAAAAGGATACAAAGAAAAATGTGTTCCTTTAGTTGTGCTTCCATTAACTGTTTTCACTTTGCTCTTCTCCCTATACTAAAATAAAAAAATTCACAAAACTAAAGAAAACACTCTCCAGTATCCACTTGGTGGATAAAAACCAATGTTATAATAATCGTATAGCGAATTCAGCACTAGAAGTATAAAAAAATGTATAAGGGGATATATGGATTTATGTTTACACAGTGATTATATGATTGTTGTCAACTTGCAGCCACAATAATCAGCTTATAACTCTTAAATAAACAGAATTCGTATCCTTTAAAGATATAAACTGAAGCAGACTAAGAAATGTACAAAACAACAACTTTGATTGATTAATGGCCAAATGTTCTACGGTCAGTTGGTTCAAGTTTTTACAAATTACATAACATCGCTAATTATCAAATTCAATTCACAATTAGAAATTAATAAACAATTTCAAAATAATTCACAAATCACAATTCCATTAACGGTTAGCAACATAAGAAATTCAAAGTTTAGTTGTTTACTTGTTTACCTCACTGAAAATTGGAAGTTGAAACAGTGAAATCCGGGCTCAAGCAAAGAAAATAACAAGGGCGACGGCGGCAATCGACAATCGGCGGAGGTGGGTGGAGGCGCCTGTGGTTCACCGTTCTCCGTTCACTTCAATACAGGGGCTGCTCAGTGCTCATGTTCAATATTTCTCTGACTGGTGTCCGGTGGAGGCGGAGGCGAGGAGCGTTGTTTTGTTAAAACCCTAAATGGGTTATATACATTAAAGAAAAAAAATAAAAAGAGAATAGAAAAAACGGAACAAAAAGCTTCAGTGGCGCCTTAAATGGGATTCGAACCCGGGTATCTTTGGAAGATTAACGCGGACCTAACCAGTGGAGAACCAAGGCCTTTTTTTTATGGGTTCCTTTTATATTATTAATAAATTGTTCACCGCGAAACAACCGTCGGTCAAACCCACGTTCAAGTAGATCCTGACCGTAATAATTCAGGTGGTTACCTTCAAGATTTAATCTCATCCGTTCAAACCCAAAAAAATTGGCAGTTTGTTTTTTCAACGCAAGTTAAGTTTTGCTGTGTTTTCTGCATGTTTCTCGCTACGTGGGTACGCTCCCTCAACCTTGTCGGTTCACCTTGGATAACTTCTACGTGGTAGTTAGCATACAAGATGTATATATATGTCCGTGCATGCTTTGCATTACATCCTTTTCAATAAAGCATATCACTGTAAGGTGGTTACATATTTTATGTGTTTTTGATGTTTGTTATGTATCGATAATAGTTTCTTATTTAGTTTGTTTGTTTTGCTTCAGTTATGATCGTTGGATAATGCTGTGTACGATGAGGATTCAATTACGGGGAAAAATGTAAGTTGTTAATTTATATGGTATTGTGTTTATTTAACCATGTTTGTTCATTTGAATAATGATGCTTTGTTTTTCAGTTTGCTGGGTTGGACAGCGTTGTGGAAATGAAGCAGCCAGCAGATATGAAGTCTTCTAATATAGTTGGAAATGTAATATCATTTTGTTTTGTCAAGTATTGTGATTTAGATAGCATTGTGTTTTTTACAATCGTTTTGTGTTTGTAGGAATCCTTTGTGTTATTATAGTAAAAAATCATTGACATGCTTTTTTTTGTCAGGTTGTAGCTGACGAGCGTGTGGATAGTCATTTGCATGAATTTTCTTATTGCTCTAATGAGAATGTACATTTAGAAGCAAGTTTATGATGAAGTTTCTGTTATTATTTATGACATGTGATGAAGTTGGAAACGTGCGTAATAATTCTTGTAAAATATTTTATCATGTTGTTTATTTTTAAAAATCATTGTGTTTTTTTACAGATACTGTGTTTTTTGGTTTATTTTTGTAATATGCTATGACAACAGTGATTATCAGTTTTTTTTCCAGGTTGTGGCTGACAACATTTTTGTGGATGATCATTTTCAAAAGTTGAGTAAGATATCTGATGAAACTGGAGATGTATGTAATAATTCTTTTATACCTGTAAGATAACATTGTTTTAGTTCAACATGGTAGTTTATTTTATTGATGAGTATATTGTTTTTCAGTTTGAAGAATTGTTTGGAGTACTTCCTGACTTGACTATGTCTTCAATCTGAGCTGCAAAGGTAAATCGTTTATGTTAAAGTATGTAAATTATTTTGTTAGTGATAGATGGTGATGTTTATGCTGAATATGTCACACCCCCAAAATCCACATGCGGAGTACTACCGCTTGGAGGCGTGACTGACCAGGATCCAGCCACCAATTATACTGAGCATTGATTAATAGTAGTAAAGGTATTCACCAACCACAATAGTTAGTAAACACCATATTTTAAAGTTCTAAAAGTTTAAGTTCAAATAACAGTTTAAACAAACAGTGGAAGCATAAAACAAACAGTCTCAAAACAAGGTTCATAGTTCAGATTATTTAAAACCCACACACGGGCTAAACGACCACTACACATCCCCAAGCTGCAAGCTCCTGAGTCACTAGGTACCTGCAAAGCATGCAGTAGGGTATCAACAAAGATGTTGGCGAGTCCACGAGTTGTCCAGTTTTAGTTACCAAAAACATGTTTCACCAGTTAATTTATCCGTTTATACATGCGATGGGGAGCTACCCCATAAGTAAGCGACTAAACTGTTTTTACAATACCGAATACTATTCATCCGTACGTTTCCGTAGAGTGCCCCGTTTGTTAATGTTCTATCATCATTGACGGTTGCCTGAGTACATTAGTTCACGCCCGATCCCATACGCGGGCACGGTGTGAGGTTGGTGAGACCTAAATAGCGCTATCAACTAATAACCCGTTCGCCTGACCCTGGCGACTAATCGGTATTAAGAAGTGAGGACTTGAGTGATAGAGTTTTGTTTAGTGTTGCTTGTTGCATCCAGTATAAACAGTAATCAACTAAAAGTCCCATTTAAGGGGAGAGAAGTAGGTTTGTATCCCTTACGAGGGGATAGCGTTGTTTAAGTTTCCGTTTCCCAACCACCGGGAACGCATGCTTTATTAGTTGTGAACTCACCTTGGGTTGCTCGGCAGTGTAGTTTACTTGGTTAAGTATGCTGGTCACCACGTCCTAAATGGTTACCAGTATAGGTCAGGCTCGGACACAAGTAATCACGTATATGGTACACGTAGTTAACACATAGCATACAAAACATATGAGTGTATTGGGCCTATCCGATCATACTAACAGTTAACAGCATCACAGAATCCAATTAGAACGGTATGCACAGTCCACACATTTTCGGCCCAATATCGGAGACAAGCAGCCCACTCGAGACAAGGTGGTCTCGAGTCGAGACCGAGAGGTCTCGAGTCACAACCGAATGGTCTCGGTTTGTAGTGGGGTGGTTTCGAGTCACACCAGCTTGAGTCGTAACCTCAATTGTCCCGGATTTAGTCTCGAGTCGAGATCATGGGTTCTCGAGTCGAGACCTAGATGGTCTCGAGTCCTTGGAGTCTGCTTTGAGTACTTGGACATGATCTCCAGTCGTGACTGCTGTGGTCTCGAGTTGTCATGAGTTGGTTTCGAGTCGAGACTGGTGGTCTCGACTTGCACACCTGATGACCGAGACCTTCTAGAACTATCCGATTGTACTATCCAATAGAATTTCATATGCATGATCTAGTGTACTATCCAATAGAAATTCCCTAAACATGTTTCTTTGTCTAAATGCAAATCAAAATGGATCAAACAAAGCATATTTCAAATATTTTCATGACATTCATGTTGTTCTTTATTAGGGTTTTTATCATAAACATGATTATTCAAACAACCCTATCCTAGCATATACTCAAATCAGCATCATCGATTCCTGAATCTAACATACATTCCTCGGATTACAAACATACACATACACACTCTTATGGTCCTATCAACCTTGCATGTTATCTAACAATTTCTTATCAAAACATGAACATGCCTTGCATATCATGCTACTCGGTTAAAAAGGATCATGTAAACATTTATTCTAAACAATAAACACCCTACACTAACCATCATTTATCATTCAAATATCTTATCACTTTGTTATCATGCAAGAGTTCACATATTTCATCCATCATTTCAATCCTTCAAGGCAAATAGCACTATTATACATATAAACACATAGTGAATATCTAAGGTACTAACCGGTTGTGGAAGGGCACCGATATAAGGAAGAAAGTGAGGAAAGGAAGCGTCCGAGTGGTGATGATGAGCTTGACCGATCCTCCTTGTTGTTGTCGATTGAATCCGAGAGAGAGAGAGGGAGAGGAGGAGGTGAGCTTGATTGTTAGGGTTTTTAGTGGGAGAGAAAGGAGGAGTGTGTGTGAGGAAAAGTTTGGTGCAAATGGTGGTTAATGAGGTTTTATACTCAACCCAAGTTAGTCGAGTGGGATTTAGGGGTGCACAGCCCAACCGGCCCAGTTGTTCACTCGAGTCGGGTTCATGGTCTTGGTTCACTTATACGCACAAATATATATTACATACACATACAACTTGATCAAGAATCATATAGCACACTAAGGTGATTCACCAATTTCATTTAATAAAAATAGGTACACATAATGTCAATACAAGATAGTTGCTCGGGAAAATCCAGAGTGTCACATTATCCCCAAATTTTAAGAACTTTTGTCCCGAAAGTTAAGGCAGCCACTGTCAAGCTAGTATGAGTGAGAACGTTTCAACGGGGTGTCACATCATCCCCCCGTTAGTTTGGAATTTCGTCCCGAAATTCGGTTGTAGCTTCAGTGCTGGGAGTTTCATTTGGAAACAACTGGGGATACTTGCGCTTCATCTGGTCTTCCCGCTCCCAGGTAAACTCTGGGCCACGGCGCGAGTTCCAACGGACTCGCACGAGAGGTATCTGGCTACGTTTGAGGGTTTTGATCTCACAATCCGTGATCTCAATCGGTTCCTCAGTGAAGTGTAGCTGTTCGTCAATAGTAAGTTCCTTGAAAGGAATGATGAGTGTTTCATCTGACAGACACTTCTTCAGATTAGACACGTGGAAGACGTTGTGCACAGCACTCAGTTCTTCAGGCAGATTCAATCTGTAAGCGACCTTACCAATCTTTTCGGTAATTTCAAAGGGTCCGACATATCTCGGATTTAGCTTGCCCCGTTTTCCAAAAGGAACCACACCCTTCCAGGGTGAGACTTTAAGTAGAGCCCGTTCACCAACCTGGAACTCTAGCGGTTTCCTATCCTTATCAGCGTAGCTCTTCTGACGGTCACGAGCTGCCGCCATGCGTTGCCTAATCTGGGCAATCTTTTCTGTGGTGTCAACTACATGTTCTGGGCCTGTGATCTGGCTGTCACCAACCTCCGCCCAACAGAGAGGCGACCGGCATTTACGACCATACAATGCCTCAAAGGGTGCCGCCTGAATGCTGGTGTGGTAGCTGTTGTTGTAGGAGAATTCCACTAACGGTAGGTGCTTCTCCCAATTCTTGCCAAAATCGATCACACATGCCCTAAGCATGTCTTCGAGGGTTTGGATGGTGCGTTCAGATTGCCCATCCGTTTGCGGATGGTAAGCGGTGCTCATGTCTAAACGTGAGCCAAAAGATTTGTGCATAGCTTGCCACAACTCAGAAGTAAAACGTGCATCTCGATCGGAAATAATAGAGGTTGGCACTCCGTGCTTCGAAACCACTTCCTTTAAGTACACCTCTGCTAAGGTGGAGAACTTGTCTGTCTCTTTAATAGCCAAGAAGTGGGCATATTTAGTTAATCGATCTACTATCACCCAAATGGTGTCATTTCCGCGTTGAGACCTAGGCAAGCCGGTAACAAAGTCCATGGAAAATTGCTCTCATTTCCACTGTGGGATCTCTGGTTGTTGGAGCAGGCCTGATGGTTTCTGATACTCCGCCTTGACTCTTGCACAAGTCAAACATTTTCTGACATAGGTTGCTATGTGGGCTTTCATGTCGGGCCACCAGTATGTAGTCTTTAAGTCATGGTACATCTTATCCGAACCAGGATGGACTGAGTAACGGGACTTATGGGCTTCATCCATTACAAGCTCGCGCAAATTCCCATAAAGTGGAACCCATATACGCCCGTTTACGTAGTAAGCACCATCTTCTTTTTGTTCTAGCCTTTTCCTGGATCCTCGCAGGGACTCAGCCCTGACGTTCTCGGCTTTCAATGCTTCGACCTGAGCGTATCGGATTTGCTTAGGGAGGTTCGAGTGGATAGTGAGCTGTAAGGCACGAACACGCTTGGGTTTGGTCTCCTTTCTGCTGAGGGCATTGGCTACCACATTAGCCTTGCCTGGATGATATTTAATCGCACACTCATAGTCATTTAGGAATTCGACCCATCGGCGTTGCCGCATATTCAACTCCTTTTGTTCCATTATGTGCTGGAGACTCTTGTGGTCAGTGTAAATCGTGCACTTGGTACCGTACAAGTAGTGTCTCCAAATCTTGAGCGCGAAGACCACAGCCCCAAATTCTAAGTCATGTGTCGTGTCGTGTAGTTCCGTTCGTGGATCTTGAGTTGTCGCAAGGCGTAGGCAATGACCTTCTCGCGTTGCATCAGTACGCAACCAAGTCCTTGAATAGAAGCGTCGCAGTAAACAACGAAGTCATCGGTACCTTCAGGTAAGGAAAGAATAGGTGCACTGCAGAGGTTCTTCTTTAGTTCCTGAAAGGCAGTTTCCTGAGCATCACCCCATTTGTAAGCAACACCTTTCTGAGTGAGGGTCGTGAGTGGTTGAGCGATCTTAGAAAATCCCTTGATAAATCTTCGATAGTACCCTGCCAATCCCAAGAATTGGCGAACTTCGGTCGGAGTCTTAGGTATAGGCCAATTCTTAATTGATTCGATCTTAGCGGGGTCCACATGAATCCCATCCTGATTGACTATGTGCTCAAGGAAATGGACTTCTCTAAGCCAGAAATCACATTTCGAGAATTTGGCGTACAGTTGCTCATTGCAAAGGAGTTCGAGAATAAGACGCAGGTGTTGTTCATGCTCCTCTTGACTCTTCGAGTAGATTAAGATGTCGTCGATAAACACAATTACGAACTTGTCGAGGTAGGGTTTGCATATTCGGTTCATGAGATCCATGAAGATCGCAGGTGCGTTGGTCGTTCCGAAAGGCATAACAAGGAATTCGTAGTGACCATAGCGGGTTCTGAAAGCAGTCTTAGAGATGTCCTCATCGCGGACTCTCAGTTGGTGATAGCCCGATCGTAGATCGATCTTGGAATAGTAGCTCGACCCTTGCAGCTGGTCGAACAGATCGTCGATACGGGGAAGTGGGTAACGATTCTTGATGGTAACCTTGTTCAGTTCGCGGTAATCAATGCACATTCGGAATGTGCCATCCTTCTTTTTGACAAAGAGCACTGGGGCTCCCCAGGGTGATGAGCTAGGACGGATAAAACCTTTGTCCAAGAGCTCTTGTAGTTGAGTAGAAAGTTCCTTGAGTTCCGCGGGGGCTAGTCGATAAGGTGCACGAGCTATAGGTGCTGCTCCGGGAGCTAGTTCGATTTGAAATTCGACCTGACGGTGAGGAGGGAGTCCAGGTAGTTCCTCCGGGAATACATCAGGATAGTCGCGTACAACTGGAAAATCTTCAATCCTGTTTTCCTTTTTCTGTGTGTCGGCAACGAGTGCTAAGATAGCGGTGTGCCCCTTTCGTAGACACTTCTGGGCCTTTAAGAATGAAATGATGCCTGTGACTTCCCCGCTCTTGTCGCCTTGAACTATAAGAGGTTTGCCAGGGGGACGGGGAATACGAATAGCTTTCTCTTGGCAGAGGATTTCAGCTCGATGTTTGGATAACCAATCCATACCAATGATGACGTCGAAGCTTCCAAGAATGATGGGGAAGAGATCGATACGGAAGGTCTGACCAGACAATTCTAGTTTGCAGTTACGTATTACGTGTGAGGCCTCGAGGTTTCTACAATTAGCTATCTCGACGATGTGTTTAGAACTTAATGGCGTAAGAGTGGACTTAAGTTTCTTGCTAATACGTAGGGATACATAACTAGCATCTGCTCCGGAATCAAATAGTATGGAAACATAACGATCATTAAGGAGGAACTTACCCGCTACAACGTTGGGGTCATTCCTTGCTTCTCCAGCTCCAATCACAAAAGCCCTTCCTCTTGCACCATTCCCAGCATTGTTGTTATTGTTCCCAGCACCCTGATTGTTGTTGTTTTGATTCAGTTCAGGGCAATCCTTTCGCATGTGCCCCGTTGCTCCACACTTGAAGCATCCATGGTTGTTTCCTTGTTGTTGTTGTGGTTGTTGTTGATTCTGCCTAGCTGGAAGCGGGCTCCTGCAGTCTTTGGCTTCATGCCCCATCTTGTTGCATCGCTGACACTGACTTTTGCCACATGGCCCACTGTGGTGTCGGTTACATTTGTTACACTTGGGGTGGTTTCCTCGATAGCCACCCTGTTGCTGAGGGCCATTGTTGCCTTCAGTCTTCCTTTGTTGAACTGGGGCCTGAGTGGGGTTAGCATCCTTTCCCTGACTTCCATCCCACTTTCGTTTGTTATCGCTAGAAGTTCCAGCAGTAGCACTGATCCTCTTGGGCAACTTGCCCTCCTCCACAGCCTGATTGGTGAGTTTGTGAGCAAGACGAAACACGGGCTGTATGGTATTGAGGTTGGCTGAGGTCACATGGCTCCGGATTTCTGGGACCAAGCCTTTGATGTATAATTCGATCCTTCGATACATAGGTCGGGACATGTTTGGGCAAAGTGCAGCATAGTCGTTGGACTGCTTGGTGTAGGTCTCAATCTCTGACCCAACCATCTTGAGCTCATAGTACTCGTTCTCAAGTTTGTGGATGTCATCCCTGTGACAGTATTCCTCTTTGATCATGTCCTTGAAATCTTCCCACGCAGTAGCATTAGCAGTTTCCAGACCAAGCATCTGAATCTGTGCTTTCCACCATGAAAGCGCGTTTCCTTCAAGCGTACCAGTCGCGAACTTTACCCAGTTAGCAGGGGGACACTCACAGACAGCAAAGACAGCTTCGGCCTTTTCAATCCAGTGTAGAAGGCCTATGGCACCCTCAGTGCCATTGAAAGGGAGAGGCTTGCCATCCATGAAGGTTTTGAAAGTACAAACACGTGGCTGTGCAGGCGCAGGCTGACCTGTTGTGAGAAGTGAAGCGAATAGGTTTAGAGGTGAAAAAGACGATGTGGGGGTAGGATCTAAACCTCTTAAAGTAACGAGTTTACCTCCAGGGTGAGCTGCGAAAGCTGCAGCCACCGTGTTGAGCAAGTTGGTGAACCGAGCCTGAGTCATGTTAACGTTTCCTCTTCCGCGTCCACTCATTGTCTTCATAACCAGAAAACACAGTATGAGTGTGATGTCGTAATGTAGCGAGAATGAGATAGAAGAGGGATGCGTATCTATCCAATTAGGCACACTAGTATGTATAGTAGAGCAGTCAACATAAGATAAACAAGCAAGTAAGCACAAGTCCGAGCTATGAGGTCTAATATGCTGAGTCTTGCCCTTGGAGTGTAGTGTCATTGCGAGTCACGGGTTATAGTCTGGTTTTCTCAAAAAGACATTCTTCTTTTTAAAACCAAGTTCACTATAACCAATGGCTCTGATACCAATCTGTCACACCCCCAAAATCCACATGCGGAGTACTACCGCTTGGAGGCGTGACTGACCAGGATCCAGCCACCAATTATACTGAGCATTGATTAATAGTAGTAAAGGTATTCACCAACCACAATAGTTAGTAAACACCATATTTTAAAGTTCTAAAAGTTTAAGTTCAAATAACAATTTAAACAAACAGCGGAAGCATAAAACAAACAGTCTCAAAACAAGGTTCATAGTTCAGATTATTTAAAACCCACACACGGGCTAAACGACCACTACACATCCCCAAGCTGCAAGCTCCTGAGTCACTAGGTACCTGCAAAGCATGCAGTAGGGTATCAACAAAGATGTTGGCGAGTCCACGAGTTGTCCAGTTTTAGTTACCAAAAACATGTTTCACCAGTTAATTTATCCGTTTATACATGCGATGGGGAGCTACCCCATAAGTAAGCGACTAAACTGTTTTTACAATACCGAATACTATTCATCCGTACGTTTCCATAGAGTGCCCCGTTTGTCAATGTTCTATCATCATTGACGGTTGCCTGAGTACATTAGTTCACGCCCGATCCCATACGCGGGCACGGTGTGAGGTTGGTGAGACCTAAATAGCGCTATCAACTAATAACCCGTTCGCCTGACCCCGGCGACTAATCGGTATTAAGAAGTGAGGACTTGAGTGATAGAGTTTTGTTTAGTGTTGCTTGTTGCATCCAGTATAAACAGTAATTAACTAAAAGTCCCATTTAAGGGGAGAGAAGTAGGTTTGTATCCCTTACGAGGGGATAGCGTTGTTTAAGTTTCCATTTCCCAACCACCGGGAACGCATGCTTTATTAGTTGTGAACTCACCTTGGGTTGCTCGGCAATTTAGTTTACTTGGTTAAGTATGCTGGTCACCACGTCCTAAATGGTTACCAGTATAGGTCCGGCTCGGACACAAGTAATCACGTATATGGTACACGTAGTTAACACATAGCATACAAAACATATGAGTGTATTGGGCCTATCCGATCATACTAACAGTTAACAGCATCACAGAATCCAATTAGAACGGTATGCACAGTCCACACATTTTCGGCCCAATATCGGAGACAAGCAGCCCACTCGAGACAAGGTGGTCTCGAGTCGAGACCGAGAGGTCTCGAGTCGCAACCGAATGGTCTCGGTTTGTAGTGGGGTGGTTTCGAGTCACACCAGCTTGAGTCGTAACCTCAATTGTCCCGGATTTAGTCTCGAGTCGAGATCATGGGTTCTCGAGTCGAGACCTAGATGGTCTCGAGTCCTTGGAGTCTGCTTTGAGTACTTGGACATGATCTCCAGTCGTGACTGCTGTGGTCTCGAGTTGTCATGAGTTGGTTTCGAGTCGAGACTGGTGGTCTCGACTTGCACACCTGATGACCGAGACCTTCTAGAACTATCCGATTGTACTATCCAATAGAATTTCATATGCATGATCTAGTGTACTATCCAATAGAAATTCCCTAAACATGTTTCTTTGTCTAAATGCAAATCAAAATAGATCAAACAAAGCATATTTCAAATATTTTCATGACATTCATGTTGTTCTTTATTAGGGTTTTTATCATAAACATGATTATTCAAACAACCCTATCCTAGCATATACTCAAATCAGCATCATCGATTCCTGAATCTAACATACATTCCTCGGATTACAAACATACACATACACACTCTTATGGTCCTATCAACCTTGCATGTTATCTAACAATTTCCTATCAAAACATGAACATGCCATGCATATCATGCTACTCGGTTAAAAAGGATCATCTAAACATTTATTCTAAACAATAAACACCCTACACTAACCATCATTTATCATTCAAATATCTTATCACTTTGTTATCATGCAAGAGTTCACATATTTCATCCATCATTTCAATCCTTCAAGGCAAATAGCACTATTATACATATAAACACATAGTGAATATCTAAGGTACTAACCGGTTGTGGAAGGGCACCGATTTAAGGAAGAAAGTGAGGAAAGGAAGCGTCCGAGTGGTGATGATGAGCTTGACCGATCCTCCTTGTTGTTGTCGATTGAATCCGAGAGAGAGAGAGAGGAGGAGGTGAGCTTGATTGTTAGGGTTTTTAGTGGGAGAGAAAGGAGGAGTGTGTGTGAGGAAAAGTTTGGTGCAAATGGTGGTTAATGAGGTTTTATACTCAACCCAAGTTAGTCGAGTGGGCTTTAGGGGTGCACGGCCCAACCGGCCCAGTTGTTCACTCGAGACCGAGTGGTCTCGAGTCGGGTTCATGGTCTTGGTTCACTTATACGCACAAATATATATTACATACACATACAACTTGATCAAGAATCATATAGCACACTAAGGTGATTCACCAATTTCATTTAATAAAAATAGGTACACATAATGTCAATACAAGATAGTTGCTCGGGAAAATCCAGAGTGTCACAGAATATTATTATGTTTGCTTATATTTTGTTTTTTAAATTTCTGAACAAATCTAAAGGCTTTGACTTGGAGTTTGGTGCTTTGGTTGGATGTCCCGACAATTCTATAAAGCATGAGATCAACAAGGTTGGTTCCATATCTATATGTTTAGTTGTGTTTAGTTAATATTCTAGATGAGTGACTGACATATTATTCTCTAGCCTCATAATTTCAGAAGAATTAATCAAAGGGTAAAGGCGCTGAAGAATTGGAAATGGGATGAGGTGATTGAAATCGACAGTTTTGGCGAAGATTAGTTATGTTGTTTTTTTATGTATGATGATGGTTATTATATTTTGGTAATGATACTCTGTTGAGTTGGAGTTTTTTTATGTGTGTATTTTCTTTTCCCTTAAACATGCATGTTTTTCTTTGTTTGTAATATTTTCGTTATAATTTAAAGGGTAATTAATATTTTCATTGATTGATGCATAGTTAGCCGTGTACCAGTTAAGTTTCCCGTGTTTAATTAATGGTTTGTGTGTTTATAGTAATAACTGTATGTAAACGTGTGTCTCTTCAGTTTTTTGTATGATTGTATCCTTTCCCGGACCAATTTTTACATCATGTAACCGTTGATGCCTTTAATGGTTCCGCGTTAGTATCCATAAGCCTTTTATATATATATATGCAGACATTTCATGTATATCGTATCTCAAGTTATTTAAGTTTTACCGATTTCTAATTAAAAAGTTAACTTTTTTCAATGGCTTCATCAAGTAATCAAGGAGACGATTTGAAGGAACTATTTTATAAAGCAGTGATGGAAGATTTGGAAGCTGAGTTAGAGTTTTCTAAAGATCTGAGGAAATGCTTTCATTCTTTGAAGACTGGAGTTGGCTCTCGTGATGATGTAACTGAGACGTTGCGTTTATTGCCTCCAACTGCTGTTCGTGACCTGGCACTTTTGAATAATGGTGAGAGTAGGAACAAAGATGTTCAGTTAATGGCACAGATGTTAGAGATATTTAGACAAGTTAATGAGTCAATGGAGTTGATGCGTAGGTTTTTACTTTCCTTATAAGTAGTTTTGTTAAGTTTAGTGATAGTTGTTATAGTGAAGTGGTTTGTATTCAATTATTAAGAGTTATTGGTGGTATTTTTATTTTAATGGAATGTTTTGTTTTGTTTTGTTTCTTGAATGTTAGTCTGTTTCCTCTTTTCTTTGATAAGCACTGTTATTCAAAATCAGTGTTTTTATCCACTGATATGCTATCCACTGATAGTAAAACTCACCCACTGCTTTCATTTGTCACCATTACAACCACTGGTCTTCTTCTATCAGTGGTTTTCATAAAATACTTGTCCTTCATTTCCATCAGAGCTTGTCACGTGGACAGTGTTTCGACCATCAGATCTTTGTAACCGCTGCCACGTCAGCATTCACCTTTCCTGTCTAAAAAACCCTGATCAAAAACCCCAAACAGGGTTTTACTATAATTCAAAATTCCCTTCTAAAACAGTTGTCCTCAAAACTTTCACACAATCCTCTTCGCCTTCATTTCATCTTCTTCATCCCCGATTCAATCATGGTGAAAAAATCCAGTAAAATCATGTTCATAGATGTCAATTTGTGTGTATATAATAGTTAATTACTTTTGTAATAGAGAAATTTATATTAGATTAATATTTAACAAATATAACATATAACAAAAATGCAGTATTTATGGTAATGTTTCCCAAAACCACATTGTTATTATTAACACAATGGCAATAACACAATGGTATACGTTAAATACAATTCTTTTGTAATATCAACAGGCATTTGTAAATTAACAAATACGTTTCATCTACTGTCTAATATTTATTGATATTTTACACGTAAAATAATCAACCTAAATATTGTAGAGCAATCATACACAAGTTATGTAAGAAAATAAACGTTTATTAACTATAGCTGTGTTAATACTTTACAATCAGTTAGTATACATACTTCTATATGTTACTTGATCATGTGTTTTGTAATATGTTACTTTATGTAATACATCTAGATTCTAAGCAAAACAAATAAATTTTTTGGTAAAATGGTAAAATAGAGTCATTAGGTAAATTTGTTATAAGACAGTGTCAATATTTAAATATGTTATTACATTAAGTAGATAGGATACACTTGTAGAAGGTCAAATACATGAGCGATAAAAAAAAATAAAAGTAATCATGAAACGTTTCTAATAGTTCTTCATTATAGTAACCCTTTCGTTCTTCGTCTTCATGTACTCCGACAAGGTATCCTTGAGTTCTTCTAACGAAACTGCTATGTTTTTCTTTATCTGTAACTGTTTATCCAGATATTGTATAATCTTTATTTGATCTTCGTTCTGTAGCCCATTCGAAATATACTGCAGAACGTTGTAGTTCATGTCAGTATTGTTTCACTCTACATCTGCAGTGGCGGTGTTATGCATTCTCTATAGTGTTCGTAAGATTTCTGGATCCTTTTGATCCTCTACAAAGTGTGCAGTGGTTATAATTTTCTTGGCCTCTGTTGTGTCTCCGAAATGGTAGTGTGATCCAGGCATGATTGTAGTTGTGTTGAATGTAAAGATGTTTCGAGTTAGTGTTAGAAGATAGGTGATGTGTTATGGACTTATGGGTTAGTTTATTTTATAGGTGGTCAGGGGTAGGGAATTTAATAGGCGATAAAGCGATTGGATTATTCCGTTAAAAAAAAGCGATTGGATTATTATGTTATAATTACAAAGGTTATTAATATTTTTCGTTGATTCATGCTTAATAAAGCGTGTATCAGTTTAAGTTTCCTAGTGTTAACTGAATGGGTTTGTGTGTGTAGCAATAACTGTGTGTAAACGTGTGTCTCTTCGGTTATTCGCATCGTTTCCCCAAGCAGTTTCTACATTATGTATCCGTTCCTGCCATTGACCGTTTAGTGTACCCAGATCCAGGTTTATCTAAGTTTACTAACTTTTAAATTGTTTCATAATTTATAAAAAAAAAAAAACCAAACGTGTGTTGGTTGTGTACAAATATGTTATACAATTGTGTTTTTGTCATTGTGTTTTTATGTCATTATTTTTGTGTATGTGTGTGTGTCATATATTACATGTGCAGCTTCACCTTTTAAAAACATCAATCCTTTACAAGTCATTCATTTCACCAAACACTTGACATCTTCAATGAAAAAGGATTCTTTGAAAAGGTCAATCCTGAAACATTTGCCTTCTTGCTGGCTTTCTACCATCTCATCAACAAGTCATGCACCTTGGGGTACTAAAAAGACAGAAAGTTGGGTAGATGTCTTGTAAGAGGGGCTTCTGCAGTTCAGTGACAACAAGTTTGAAAAACTTGTGCTACACTCAAAGAACATAGCATATGCTAGGAGCATGGTTGTCAAGATTTATCATACACAAACAAGTACAGATACCAAGAGTGTGAAAAGCTTACATCAGGGGGATATCAATTCCTAGGCAATAAGCTTAGTGTTTTGACCGTACACATGCAGCAGATGTTTTCTCAACCACTGATTGAAGAATATTATGATGCTGCTGCTGTTGCTGTAAAGTCCAACTGATAGACAAGTAGCTGAAATATATCATCAAAGATTCAATATCTCATTGATTCACCATCAGACATCACTGTTTTTGTTCAAACATCTGTTCTGTTAATACTGTCCACTGCTGAAAGTCAACCCTTCTCCTCTCATTTCCTTGGTAATCACTGTTGTTCAAAATCAGTGTTTTAACCCACTGATGGCTGTCCACTGATAGCTTAGAATCACCCACTGTTTCCAGTATAACCGTTTGCAACCACTGATCTTGCTTCATCAGTGGTTTCATAAATCAACTGTCTTCCATTATTCATTCCTTCACCAAGGGTTGGCACGTGGACTTTTGTAATCGTTGCCACGTCAGCATTCACTTTTTCCCTTTATAAAACCTTGATCAAAACCCCTCAAACAGGGTTTTAATGAGAAACATGTGTTTACGAAAACTATTTTCCCTTAGATTGTGTTTACAAAGTTTGATTCCACTTCCGCTGCATTTAATCTCATTTTACTTTAGTTCATTTGTTCAATTATGACAAACAAACTCAATCATAAGAAACTCAGATCCTAACAAAAATAAAAGTAAACGTGAAGTCTCTGTGTTGTGTGTAATCATATATGTTATACAATTGTGTTTTTTGTCATTGTGTTTTTTATTTTGGTACTTTTTAAGTAGTTTGTATGTTATTTATACCATTCTTTTTAAGTAGATTTGTGTTACTTATCATAAATGGACTGTACGGATGAAATTATCATGGCAATCTGAATTTAAATATTAAAAAAACCAACGCATTGTACTACAAACATTAAAAAAGGGGGATCGAAAAGTAAACGTAAGATATATGTTTTTCGGGTTTTCAATATAAACTGAAACTCTATTGCTATAACACTTCTGCTTGCTGGAGTTTCGTAACCAATAGCCTCGAATTCGTTTTAGACCAGTTGAAAAAGCAATCGTCACCTAAGGAAATATGTTCAGTTTGAAGTATATGTTTCCATCCAACAACACCGTACCTATGGTAGAAAAAATATGAAAAATTTTGTTAGTGATATATACACATTGGGTAAAAGAGAAATAATAACTAAGATAATAAATTGATTGACAAACCTTATTTGACCATCAATGTTGTGTGTACGAATATTCGTAACCCACATATTTCCTTTAACAACTTTGATCTTTACTTCAGAAAACTCATTTAAACCAGTTAAGTCAGTAATTAACTTGGGAAGGATCTACATTTTGTAAAAATTTAAAAAATATGTAAATGTTATTAAATGAAAAACACTAAAAAACAAAAAAAAAATTAACATAAAACAGGATAGTATAATACCAATTGATGAGTTACTGTCATTGCAAAAAAAGGATAGTTAGGATCGTCACTAACTTGTCGATTACCTTCCACATTGCTAATATGTTCATATTCTGGCTCAATCAAAGGAGTGTTGTTTAACAAAACTTGACGACCATCTTTATTGAATATGATAATATTAATATGATTCACATCCTTTTTTTGAAAACAAAGAATATCCCCAGGACAGAATATCCCCAGGATTTAACCTTAGATCTTCAATAAATTTAAACCAACCATTAGCAATACAATATTTGGCCCAATCTTTCTAATACGGACTTCCCATTGATGATTCTCGGATACATTATGTATAACCATGTTATCCGGTAAACGATAATCATAATGTTTTGAAATAAAAGTATTTGGTAGAACCTGTAAAAAAATAATTATTACAATTTTATGCGTATTATGTTTTTTAATAAATCGTAATAACAAAAAATAAAAAATAAAATGTATAAGAAAATTACGTACCGTTGGACTTTGTATAGGATTTTGAATAATTTTCCAAAACGATTTTCCAAACTCTTTATTTGGATCATGAGAGAAGAGGTTGAACTTGAAAGTATAATCACCAAGATAGTTGAAAATCATGAAGAAAGATTCATGGCCGAAGTAGTTTAAAACCTCACACCATCCATCCGTAAAGTAGAATACATCTTTTATTAATTTGATAACAACAAACCATGAATGTGTTTCATCAAATTTAAGACTAACAGTTGAAGATTCTAACTTATTCATCCATATAAATCTACTCATACATATAGGTATAGCCTGAAAACCAAAAAACAAAAGGCAAATTTCTTTTGAATAAAGCATGAAACAATAGGAATCATTACTTTAAACAAATAATTCGAAAAGGTATGTACCTGTTGAAGGGATAGCGGATCAAGTATAGTTATGATAAAATTCGGACCATGATGATACATGTTAACCCAAACACGAAAAATCAGAAAGAAGACTAACAATCAAATAGTACTTGCAACACATACAATGAAACAAAATATTTCGAGTATGTATTTATAAGAGAAAGTTGCCATATTATACTTAAAAATACGATTGAATCAAAAGTTGTTATTACTATTTATGTAAATTATTATTCAACTGAATATTGGCCAAAAAAATTAATGTAATTGTGTACTAAAAATTTAACCGATTTAAAAAATCTCGATAGTTATCTATTTAATAACTACCTACTACTCGTAATTGTAGGAGCTCTAATATACGTGTGTTAACTACTGCTTGTGATAATATTTGTTGGACTTTCATCTTCTTAAGAATCTCTTTTCATATTTGTTGTATTGATCGTCAAAGTGTTTGTTATTTAACCTACATTGACAATGATTGTGAAGTTTCTTCCGTCTCTGCTGATACTGATGAATATAATCCCAAGACTTCCGTCAAACGTTGTTACACAGTGCAAGGTTGTGTGTAAAGATTGGTTAGTCTATCTTTCAACACCTGAGTTTGCTATGAATCATTGTCGTTTCATGCGCAGATTAGGTGATCATAAGATAATTTCCGTTAACCGATTATTGTGTGATATTCGTTATGTGGATAATGAATCCCCTAAATGTTTCTTAGGTAATAAAGTTCACATTCCCTTCACCGCTCATCCGTGCAATATTTTATTTCTAGCAAGTTTGGATGGGATGGTATTTGTTTGCCTAATCAATACTGGTGAATTTGTAGTTTGGAATCCATTAACTCGTGTGTTCAAGATGCTATCAAATTCTAATTCACAGAGTTTTTTTAATCCGGATCAGGATAGTCTTGGGTTTTGCGTCAGGTCTTCTGGTGATTACAATATTGTGCATATTAAACGGACACATATGATGTTGGCTGTTAACATTTATTCTCTCAGTGAAGGGTCATGGTCAACTCCAATGTTCTCAAACTATAGTCTGTTTAATGTTGACGTCTATAGTTGGTCTGTAGGCACGTTTTGTGCAAATTGTTTGTATTTCGTATTGACCAGGTTGTGGTGTGTGGGTAACGCATGTGTACTTCGTTTAAATGTTTATAGCAGGGTAATTTCTGATGTTGGATTCCCAGATACAATGGATGTGGAAGCTACAGGTCACTTGGTTAGTATTCGAGATCAACTCCATATGTTGGTTAGTAACGGATTCTATAGTGTGAATATGGAATTGTGGAAACTTGAAAATGAAAAGTGGTCAAAAGTATTTTTTTGTCCACCTGCTATTTCTATGCCATTGATGATTGGGTCGTCTGTGCACTATATCAACAGAAATAAGAAGTTCATTATAGTTCAAGAATGGGGTGATATTACTTATGTAACTATAGAGGCAGAGGAAATGCATGTTTTTTTGCCTATCATCTTTACTCAAGGTGTGAATGGATCTGTTTATTTTGAAACTACAATTTCACCAAATGTTTAGTTATGCTATTTTATGTAGTTCTTTTTTTGTTCTTCGTTGTTTTGATCAGTTAGTAATTGATGTTTGTGGTTGTTTTTATGTGTGGTATAGTTTGTCACAATGAGATTGAATCTTTATGATTTAATGTGCTTATTATATTATCATGTTAAATATTCATTGAGAGTGTATGACTTTAATATTTGCTTTGTGCGTATTTAATTATGATTACATGTGATTGTGGTTTAAAAACAAAAAGGTCTACAAAAAAAAACACAATGGGCCCTTGGAGACCAAGCCCTTAGAGCAGCTTGGAAGCCCTTACCATTGTGCAGTTACATAGAATTAGAAACTTCCCACGTTGTAATAGGTGCAGTTAATGATTAGTTTTTAGTTGAATGATTTCTTTTAGTATAGTCATTGTGTTTTTTGAGTATCATTGTGTCATTGTTTTTCTGTTTTTTATATATTTGATTTCTTTTGTAATTGACTATATTTAAATATAACATTGTGTAATTAATTCCTACTTTTTGCTGTCTTTCTCATTCTTTTTTAATAGTGGTTACATATTGTGCAGTTAAGGACAATTAGAAACTTCCCACTTTGTAATATGTCCAGTTAAGGAATAGTTCTTACTAGATTTTTTTTTTGCTGGAATATTGTCATTTTATGTTTTGTTTATCAATGTGTTATTGGTTTTCTGTTTTCCATATATTTGATTTTTTTTGTAGGTGTCTATTTTTATATATTGTATTGTGTAACTAACTTCCTATTTTTTAGTTGTGGTTCTCATTATTTTTCAATAATCCTATTATCATAAAAACAATATTTTTATAAAAAGGAGAAAATAATATATAAAACTCAATGCCAAAAAAATCTACGATGTAATTATTTTCACAATTGTAATAACACAATGTTTGACAACTAACAAAGTAATTTATAAAAATAAGATTAATTAATAAAAAATATATTCGTGTATGTGATTGATTAAAAAGTATCTCCATGTATGTGTATATGTTTACCTGTAAATTAGAAACAGTTTCTAATATATATTGTTATTTAATTTTATTTACCCCCTATCGCCCATAGTGTGTGAAAACCGTTTACCACCACTACTCGGAGTTTTAGGAGTTTTTACTCACCTGTGTCAACAGTTAATTGGGGTAGTTTCTATGTAGGTATTCATTTTTCAAAGGAATCGCTTTTCGTATGTGTTTTCTTCCTCTCTCTATCAACGTCAGTATTTTTAATTAAAGTATAATCGTAAGTGAATATGAAGGATCTTCCATCTCTGTTAATATTGATGAAGATTATTCCAAGACTTCCGGCAAAGGAGGTTATACGGTGCAAGGCTGTGTCTAAAGAGTGGTTAGCCTATCTTTCAACTCCTGAGTTTGCTAAGAATAATTGTCGTTTCTTGCGAGTATTAGGTGACCAGAAAATAATTGCTCTTGACAAATCATCGTGTGTGATTCGTTATGTTGATGTTTCATCTCCTAGATGTGTTTTAGGCAATAATATTCACATTCCCTTCGAGTGTCATCCATGTAATGTGATCTTTTTAGCAAGTTTGGATGGCATGGTATGTGTTTGCTTATGTAATACTGGTGATTTGGTTGTTTGGAATCCACTAACTCGTGTGTTCAAGATGCTGAGAAATTCTAATTATCAGGGATTTTACAATATGGATGATGATAGTCTTGGGTTTTGTGTTGACTCTGCTGGTGATTACAAAATTATGCACATTAAACGCACTCATTTCAGGTTGACTGTTAATATTTATTCGTTTAGTGAAGGTTCATGGTCAACTCCAAGGTTCTTAATTGATAGTCCATATGATATTGTTGTTTATAGTTGGTCCGTTGGGACGTTTTGTAGGAAAAGTTTGTATTTTGTACTGACCAAATTCTGGTGTATGGGTAACACAGCGGTTCTTCGTTTGGATGTTGAGTCGAAGCTAATAGAAAATGTAGGTTACCCAGATACATTGAGTGTGGAATCTATAGGTCAGTTGGTGACTATACGAGATGAACTTCATATGTTGGTTAGTATTGGAATGTGTAGTGTAGATGTTGAATTGTGGCGTCTACAAAATAATACTTGGTCGAAAGTGGTGTCTTTTGTACCCCGTGTGTTTATGCCGTTGATGATAGGGTCATCTGTGCACTACATTGATGGTAATAACAAATTAATTATAGTACACGAATGGGGTGATGTTGCTCAGATAAACGTAAGGGCAAAGAAGATGCATGGTTATTTTCCTATCATCTTTACACAAGGCATTGTAGGTGCAAGCTATATTGAAACTGTGGTTTCACCACATGTTTAGTTATGGTTTTATATTTAGTTGTTTGTTGTTATCATTGTGTTATATACATAGTATTATGTTTGTGGTTGGTATATTTTTGTATATGGAGAATCAATATTCGAAATTAATGTGTTATTTTAATTGTTCTATTATGTTTATAATATGTTTGGTGTGTAATATTTTATGCCAGTAAATATAATCAACGTTTGTTTGTCATCGGTAGTTCTTTCAACACTTTGAAAACATCTAACTTTCATATATCTTATGTAAGTTCATCTAATGGTGTTATTAATTTCTACGCTTATCAATTTACAAATAACTAATTCATTTTAAATTGTGCCAATTAGATGTAAGATTTTAATTTATTATGTTTGACAATTCGATGTATGACAATACAAGAATAGTTGTAGTTTCTAATTGCAATCGCATAAAAAAGTCATTATTATCTTAAATATGGAGACACTTTTTTTATGGAGTCACTTATTGATGTTCTAGATAGTTGTATAAGAAGTCATTATGATATTAAAATATGCAGTGCATTTGGATGATGGAAATATTACCAATAAGACTTCCAATGTTGTATACAGGAAATCACAACTAAATTTATAACTTAATATGCACTTCGACTACTGTTTACAAATTATAATTCTAAACAAAATATGTCATCCATGCCCTAATATAGTAATAATTGTCATCAAGGTTAGGCTACCAACCAACCAAAAAAACACAATAAGCTGTTCCAACATGTCCCACCAAAAACCATCAAACGATGACGACAAAAGGCATTAGTTTATATACGCAGACATCTGCATCATTAGCAGATAACGTTAACTGCTAAGCTTGGCTGACTGCATCCACATGCGTCAACATGAGGAGGTTTCCTGATTTTACATAAGTTAAATGCATATTGTCACCCGCGCTAATATCATTTTCCTTTATGAAACTTGGCCACCCTTCAATCGCATACCTAAATCCATTTCCATCCTTCTGTCGCTTAACTATCTTCACAACTGTTTTCCCATCCATGTTTCTGACATTCATTTGATGCACCTTCTTTGTTAGCCTTGCTCTGTTTACAACTTCTACATGTAATCGCTGCATTGATGTTAGAGTTAACAAGTATATTAGCCGTGTTGGATATAATTGTCAGCAGCAACAAATATCAATTGTTAATTTTTGAATAAACATAATTTAGTATCTATTATAGTTATTCTATGATGGTTATAAGTGAAGTTATACTTTATTGTTTAGAAAAAAAAACAATTGTTTTAAGGTTTTTTGTTGCAAACCAAGTTCAATTGTTATGTGTTTAACTGGTAATTCTATACGTATAAATAGCCTCATGAATGGTGTTGTAAATTGTTCTCATTAAATAACAGAAATGACATACCATTCGATAATTTACTTTCCTGTTGAATTGATACGCACCACTTTCTTGATCATAATTTTGATGTGCAACACGTTTTTCGTCTTCATTGCTTACCTTCAACGCCATCTGACTTCTTTTCCCGTTTTTGTTAACCTTATCATTTCAAACATGCATTTCCTTTTGTTGATGCATTTTTAGTGTCTGTAACTAGTCTTGTACTTAATGATGTATTTTGTACGGTCTTTAATGTTTATCAAGTATGTATTTGATGTCGACCAAGTCGGATATCCTCCTATTCACTTGTGTCTGACTTGTTTGTCTCCGTTTAATATGTAATGCTATTCGAACAATGCATGTTGCATACAAAGGGTAGAATGGTCATTATAAGTTGTTTATATGTTGCTGTTGTTGCTGTCTGTTTCAAGAAACAACCACAACAGTCGCAGACCTCGACGAAACAGGTCTGTTTCGTCGGAACACATCATGACGAAACAGACCAATGTCCTTTACTTCTGTTTCGCCGACATTCATGACGAATCACATTTGATTCGTCGTGTATTGGGCTGCTTCAAGCCCAATGTTTGGCCCATATTCTGTTTCGCCGTGACACCTTGTGTTTCGTCGACAGTTGGGCCCAGAGACTATATAAACACATCTGCTTTCACAGTTGAAAGTAGATGAGAGCTTACACATAAAGAAGCTCTGATACCAATTGTAGGTCCTTATCGCAGATTTGCGACACACTGAGAAGATTATGATCAAGTTGACGAACATAATTAATCTTTTCGAAGCATACCACACCATTGGAGATCATTCCTTCTCCGGTGATATATCCGCCTTTGTCTCCTGCGAACGCGACATAGCCTCCTCTAATATTTCTCACATCGTACAGAAGCCGTAATTCGCCCGTCATGTGCCTGGATGCCCCACTATCAACAATCCAATGACTACTGATAGTTCCTCCTGGAACATCCTGCACGAGGATTCACAATACCCATCCACAGCAGAACATTATAGGAGATGTCCAAAGCGGTGTGCAGACGCGTAATCAGCTTAGAAATAACCCGAATGCTGGTTTATATTCAGCCATTAGAGAATCTGGTCTTCAAAACGATTGGTCCTTTGCTTGTTACGTTTCACAAGAAGAACCAAAGTCTTGGAAGGATGCTTTAAAAGATAATTCTTGGGTTGAAGCCATGCAGGACGAACTGCAACAATTTCAAAAGCTTGGTGTTTGGAAGCTTGTTGAAAAGCCGGATAATTACAAGAAAATTGGCACACGATGGGTTTACAAATGCAAGAAGGACGACCGTGGAATTGTTATTCGCAACAAGGCGAGACTGGTTGTTCAGGGTTTTCGCCAGATAGAAGGCATTGACTACAATGAAGTTTATGCACCTGTTGCACGTCTGGAAGCTATTAGGATCTTCTTAGCTTATGCTTCTTTCAAAGGATTCAAAGTTTACCAGATGGACGTCAAAAGTGCTTTTCTTCATGGTATAGTTCAAGAAGAGGTGCACGTCGAACAGCCTCCAGGTTTTGAAGATCCTATTCACCCCGATCGGGTTTGGTTGCTAAACAAAGCTCTTTATGGTTTACATCAAGCACCTAGGGCTTGGTACGCAACCTTATCCAACTATCTTCTAGAGAATGGATTTCGACGAGGTCTTATTGATTGCACACTCTTTATCAAGGAACAAAATGGAGATCTTCTGCTGGTGCAGGTATATGTTGATGATATAATATTTGGTTCCACTAATGATTCTTTGTGCAGGCAATTCGAACGAGTTATGCAAGAAAAATTCGAAATGAGCGCAATGGGGGAGATGACTTTCTTCTTGGGCCTACAAGTTCAACAAACAGAGTTTGGGATATTCATCCATCAGACTAAATATGTTGGTGACATTTTGAACCGATTCCAAATGTCAGATGCAACGCCCATTGGTACCCCTCTTCCGCAGAATCACGGGATTACTCCGGATTTGAAGGGTGAAAGCATCAACTCCTCATACTATCGCGCCATGATCGGTTCTCTCATGTATCTCACCGCTTCGAGGCCTGATATAATGTATCCAACATGCCTGCTTGCAAGATATCAAGCAAACCCGAAGGCCTCTCATCAGTCAGCTATCAAAAGGATTTTTCGCTATTTGAAGGGATGCCCTAACCTTGGTCTTTGGTACCCTAGGGATGATAGCTTTGAATTAATTGCATACAGTGATTCTGATTTTGGTGGATGCAAAATCGATGGCAAATCGACAACAGCAGGATGTCAGTTCTTAGGAAATCGCCTGGTCACGTGGCAGTGCAAGAAGCAAACGTGTGTTGCTACATCAACATGTGAAGCAGAATACATTGCTGCCTCGAGTTGTTGCTCCCAAGTTCTTTGGATACAACAACAAATGCGCGACTACGGTTTAGAATTCCTATCTACTAATATTTTTGTTGATAATAATGCTGCCTTACAGATCACTAGAAATCCTGTGCAGCATTCCAAGACTAAACACATCGACATTAAATATCACTTCATACGTGATTGTTTTGACAAGAAATTAATCGATGTCGTTCATGTCCCCACTGATCACCAACGTGCCGACCTGTTTACAAAAGCTTTTGATAAATCACGTTTTGATTATCTACTTTTGGTCAATGGCATTAAGGTGATACCCGAGTAAACTTCTTTAGCTGATCGTTTTTGTAAATATTTTCTTTATAAACTTTGAAAATTAAAAAAGATTTTAGTTTTCGTAAACTTTGCAAATTTTAGGGGGAGAAATTTCAAGAAAATACAAAAACATTGCAAAAATTCAAAATCCAAAAAGATGTCTTTACTTTCTGTCGTTTCGTTTGAAAAATTCAAAAATTCAAAAACAATAGAAAAACCAAAATTGAGTTTCTTGGATAAAGGAAAATGATGAAGTTCACTGGTGTGGTCGGTCAATGTGCTCAAAATGAAAAACAAAAAGAAAAATGATAAGTATCTCTTCTAACGATGTATCGGTAGGCTCTCAATCAGACTAAAATGTGCAGGATGATACAAACCTAACAGACTTCAAGCCAGGTGGGAACCACACATTGGCATATGGTCTTAGTACCGAAATTTCGTTTGAGAGATTGCCGAGGTTCTGAAATATTCGGTCTTTATGTTGTCTTATCATCTGGGTATCATGGTTGTATCAAACCGTAAAAATAACGGAGACGAAGTCTAAGATCTTCCATGATACTATACATACGTGTACATACTGCATTCGACCTCAATAAGTGATCAACAATCACATGTCCAAACAAAATAAGTGATAGTATATCACAGATTCTTTGCGGGAGTCAAGTTCGTCTCTCTGCTGTACGGAAGTACTGACCTGTTCACGGACTTGCTCCTGTGCCCTCATGCATCTGAAAATCAAGTTCCTCATCAATAAGTGATTTTATCACATAGGGCTTGTTTTTCAATCAAAATAAGTGAGTTTCTCACATTTTTATACGGTCAAACAGATGATAATCGGTATACTCACCGGTAAGATGAATTCTCGTGCATACCTTGATACGGGAATGTGTCGTGAGTGGATTTACATCGACTTGTAAGTATAATCCTTACCGTTAATCGTATCTCTTAAATTATGATTAATTCTGATTAGTTTGAGCTTATGTGGACCACAATACCGATAATCGAGGTAGTATACTTATCCAGAGCTTTAAACAGAAATCAAAATCATGTTGACTAAGACCGTAAGCTGGTATGATTCCTTGTCCTTGAGATTCGCAAAAAGATTGCACTTGTACAGTTTGTTTAGTGTTTTTAACAGTTTTCCGCATTTTCATTTAGTCTACCGTGCTTTAAATTTGTTTTTAGTATATTTGTGTAAAGTTCGTTTTTGATTAAGCCGAAGTTGTTGCTTGGTGTTTTCTACCGGATGCCTAAAATCTTCTTCATAAAAACGTTCTTGCATTTGAAAATTCAAATAGAATGGAAATGTGATCATAATCTGTTTAGACTGCAAAATCTTACCACTGTTTTGACTGCAAAATTTTACCAGCCTCTGTGTTTTTGAAAAACCTGTTGGTGAAACAGAATGGTCGACGAATCAGAAGAGTCGACGAATCAGACCATTGTCAGCGAATCAAATCTGTTTCGTCAAAACATCGATGAATCATACAAGCCACAATTTCCTGTCTATCAACCGATCAAGTTTACTCTTGATCCGGACACCAACACTTGCAGATACAAGCTTGTGTACCAGCCTCCGAGGGTCGTAGATAAAATCCCATTGATGCCTATGCAGCAGGATTTTCTTGAAGATATGGCATTGTGGTGCTACGACTCGGACACACATGAAGCCGTGATTGTGTTTAGAGATGGTCGTGCAAATTACCGGATGTTGGATCCAATGTGGATTGTCAACATGTCCGAGGCTGATATTAACAGACTATATCGTCACAATATCTTTTATGAAGATCAGGATGCTCGTCAAGCTATGAAGTTTCAGCGAGTAGCGTGTTTTTGCTACTACAGGGGAATACATTCGGGCTGTTCGTGGTCCGAACAACACTGAGATGGAAGATTAGAAGACCGAAGACGAGTAACAGACAAGGGGGAGTTTGTTGATGCATTTTTAGTGTCTGTAACTAGTCTTGTACTTAATGATGTATTTTGTACGGTCTTTAATGTTTATCAAGTATGTATTTGATGTCGACCAAGTCGGATATCCTCCTATTCACTTGTGTCTGACTTGTTTGTCTCCGTTTAATATGTAATGCTATTCGAACAATGCATGTTGCATACAAAGGGTAGAATGGTCATTATAAGTTGTTTATATGTTGCTGTTGTTGCTGTCTGTTTCAAGAAACAACCACAACAGTTGCAGACCTCGACGAAACAGGTCTGTTTCGTCGGAACACATCATGACGAAACAGACCAATGTCCTTTACTTCTGTTTCGCCGACATTCATGACGAATCACACTTGATTCGTCGTGTATTGGGCTGCTTCAAGCCCAAATGTTTGGCCCATATTCTGTTTCGCCGTGACACCTTGTGTTTCGTCGACAGTTGGGCCCAGAGACTATATAAACACATCTGCTTTCACAGTTGAAAGTAGATGAGAGCTTACACATAAAGAAACTCTGTCAAAATTCTTTTAAACTGAGTTTGTATCAGTTTGTAATCGGTTCTCATCCCGTTTAATCAATCGAGTGTGTATCATTGATTATTACCGTGTCGTTATCATTTTACGTGTTTGATTTGGCATAGTTACGTGGATTCCGCACGCGTAACCGTGTTTGCTATAAACAAGTGATTTAGGTTTTCCTAATTGATCCTCGGATTTTGGGACCTACACCTTTCAATATATATATATATATATATATATATATGTATATATATGGAAAAATTACAAGTTTTGTCCTTTATCTTTATAGTACTTTACAGGCGGTGTCCTTTTTTTTCAAATGTTGACAGGCGGTGTCCTTTATAGGGAATTTTGTTGCAAGTTTTGTCCTTTGAGCCTAACCCAGTTAGATTTTTTTGTTAAATCTGATTACCCAAGGGTATTTTAGTCTTTTTACTTATTTAAAGGACAAAACTTGTAACTTATTCTTTAAAAAATATTTAAAAAAAATTATATATATACGTATAATTCCACCTGTATTATTTCATCTTCCTTCACTCCTAGAACAATCATCCCCATTTCTTCTTCACTCCGTCGAGTAGATTTCTTCTTCCTCCTGCTTTCTTTGTTATCTGCTAACACACAACACACACACACATAAAAATGGAGATCAGAACTTCATCTCCTCTACCTACCTTGAAGAAACCCTAAATCCCTTACACAAACAACACCTTTGAGCTCCTCCTTCCCTCTCGATCTACACATCAGACCAGTGACCGGCGGTTGCCGGTGGTTCCCTCCGACGGCGCGAGACAGCGTCCGACATACCCCCCCACTCACTCGATCTCTCTCACTCTCCTGTTGGTCCGGCTCCCGGCGACGAGATACCCGAAAAACCCCTCACCTTCTCGTCCATCTCTCAGTTCCGACGAAGATCACAGCCGACCGAAGTTGACAGAGCCGGTGGTGCACCGGCGACGACAGGCGGCGCCGACGCCGCTCACGGCGGTGGCGGTGGTGGAATTTCGCGAAGATTGTTCAGCTGTTTGGCCACGTTGATGAAGATGGTGATGACATAAGGTCGAAGATGCAGATGATGATGTTGATGATGAGGAAGACGGTGGTGGTTTTCTGGTATTGGTTCGAAAAAAATGGCAGCCATAAACTGTTAGAAACTTTCCTAATTCTAAAAAAAATAGTTTCTGCATCTCCATACTCCATCTAAATTTGGGGAAAATTCAAAACACTCTCATGATTCCCCCAAAAAATTCTGTTTTTGTATGGTGGTGGTGGGAGATGGCGGTGGTGGTGGTGGTGGTGGTGGGAGATGGCGGTGGTGGTGATGGTGGTGGCCGGTGGGTGGTCTAAGTGATAGAGAGATGACATTTTTATTTTACATATTTAGTCCTTTCAGGTGAAATTACAAGAATGCCCTCATGTGCTTTGCACATGATCAGATTTAACAAAAAAATCTAACTGGGTTAGGCTCAAAGGACAAAACTTGCAACAAAATTCCCAATAAAGGACACCGCCTGTCAACATTTGAAAAAAAGGACACCACCTGTAAAGTACTATAAAGATAAAGGACAAAACTTGTAATTTTTCCTATATATATTGATGTGCGTGAAAGTGTTGTATATTTTAGGTGTATATTTTAAGCCCTTTTTAACACTTATTTTAGCCAAGTTTTAAATTTATAAAACACGATATTTCACTAACACTAAACACACATATGGGCAAGTGCACCCATCGTTGAGTGTAGTATAGCGTTGGTAAGATACCGAGGTAGTCCAAGGACACAAGAGCTTTTAGTACCGGTTTATCCTCAACGTCTAACCAAAATAAAAGTTTGGAAAAATGTTTTAAACTAAGAAAAATAAAAACTAACTAAAATGCTGAAAATAAAAATAAAAACAGATAGACAAGATGAATCACTTGGTTCCGACTCGTATCTAGTATAACCTTTGATTATTTCCGCACTTTTGCACATAATTAAGAGATTATCTTAGTTATTGTAGTAGGCCCCTCTTTTGAAGGTGACGTTACCCTCACCCCAGTAGTTTGAGTCAGCAGGGATACAATCCTAAAGGGGTGGATTATTGGAAGATAATGAATTAAGTTATTAATGTAGTATTGTGGTAGGCCCCGCTTTTGGCGGTGACGTTACCCTCGACTAAGTAGTCTGAGTCAGCAGGGATACAGTCCTAAATAGCCGGGTTATAGTATTAATAGTAGTTAACTTATGAGGGGATCAAAGAGTTTGGACCCCCGCCATCCAATACCGTGAAGTATTGAAGGAGGTCCTACTAAATTTGACCCAGGTCCATTGCAGGACCTCTAAACGCTGAACAATGGCAAGACCTTTACCAAACCGTTCCCTTAACCCCCGACCTGGTAGCCAACATACCTCCATATAGACCGTGGAGATATGAATGGTGAAAATCCTTTATTTTATATAGACAGTAAAATAATGCCAAGACACCACGGACAAACGATAAGGAAAGATCACCTTCAACATAAGTAACTAGTTATTAAAGTCATTAATACAAAACCAAATAAAAAGTGCAAAAGATTAGAAATAAAAAGTATTATACTAGACACTTTGTCTTCACCAAGTGATGTAAGAGACTTAGGCAAACATGGCCTTGATTGTCAAGAACTCTTACGATCAATCTTGGATCCCGAGACGACTCACACACTCTATGATGGACAATGGATGATGGTGGTGGATGATGGTGTTGTGATGGTGGTGGGTGGTGGATGAAGTGTGAGAGAGGTGGTGTGCCAAGGGATGAGTTGCAATGAAACCAAGCACTCCTATTTATAGGCTGAACAGAGGCCTGGGCACGGCCCCGTGTTCGCTGGGCACGGCCCCGTGCCCGTCTGACACTCTCTCTCTTCATTAATTGTAATTCGCAATTACAATTAATGCGCCTGCAGTACTTTCGGCACGCCCCCGTGTCCGCTGAGCACGGCCCGTGGTGGGCAATAGAAGCTTCTATAGGTTTGTCTTTTCTGCTGCTTCTTGGGCACGACCCCGTGCTGGCTGAGCACGGGGCGTGTTCGGCCTTCTGTTTTCTCTATTTTGCTTTGGAAGGTGCCGTTGAGGGTTCGGGCAATCCACTAATGTTCCTTTTCTTGTACTTATGTTGGATTTAGCTGTCTTTTTGCTTCTTTTGCGTTTTTGAGCTCATTTAATCCTGAAAATACAAAAGGAAGACAAAAACACTCTTTTTCCAATATTAGTACTAAAAAGGGTTAGTTTTATGCCTCATTTGATGTAATTTATATGTTGCATTTTACACACATCAAATACCCCCACACTTGAACTTTTGCTTGTCCTCAAGCAAAACTCTTTAATATTTGGCTTACACTCCCAAATGGAATAGGTAGAAGAGAAGGTTTTGGGCTTGTCATAGAGTGTCGGGATTTCCAAGATCTTTTTAGGGTTTTATTTTTATTTATTTACACTCCTATTCGTAATGATTTATTTAGAACTGTTCATAAAAGAAATTACTTATTTGGGCATAACATGCCTCTTTTTTTTTTAAATTTTATTTATATACAAGTTCACATACCTCACGGGGAAATCACTCACACTCGGCCGAAAGTGTATTTTTAGTGAATCACTCGAGAGCGGCATGAAACTTATTCCTACCATAAGCTTGCCAAGAAATCAATCCTCCTCCTTTTTAACTTTTATACCTTTGTAGATATCAAGAGGACTTTGTGGGTTAAGGGTTGGCTAGGGTTAAAGGTAGGTGGTTGGGTTAGTGGTTAGTAGAAAAAGGGCTAAAAAGCGTAACAAGTGTCGGTTTTCGTATTTTTGCAACCTTTTTTTTTTTTTTTTTTTTTTTTTTTTGATGAAGCTTTTATTCAAACAAAGTTATTTTTGATTACTTTGTTTGTTTATTTTCTTTTTGCTTCATTCATTTTTTTTTTTTTTTTTTTTTTTTTTTTTTTACGAAGAACCGAACTTGTTACTAAAATAAATGGTAAAAAATGAAAAAGGTTTTGGTGGGTGAAAGGGTTTTTTGTTTTGGGTGATGAAACGAAAAGGTTTAGGCTCAAAGGGGCTAACTAGGGGGATTTTTGGGTAGGTGGTAAAAAAAAAGAAAAATAATGGTGTAGAAATGAAAAAGGGTTAGTCCTAATGCCTCTATCATTTACTTACTCGGGTTTAAGTTGATAAGGACCGGGAATGTATTGTCATTGCAAGTTCTAGAGTCGTAAGAACCAAGCGGCTATTCACACAAGAAACGAAAAATGAGCATTTAGTCAAATGATATGAAATTGTGTGCTCAATAAAGGCTCAAAACTCACTTTTGTGGGAATGGGTTTTTATGTGATCAAGTATATATAATCAAATTTTAAATAAGTTTGTCATGCCTTTTCATAATTTTCTTATGTTGGTTCTTTTTATCACTACGCTATCGGTTGTAAATCTGTAAAAATATAACCTTTTTGAGAGCTTGAATTTCCCGAGTTAAACCTAGACAAGTAAAAAAATGAAATTTTTGAAAAAAATTTGGGGTGATTAGCGGTTCCAATAGAGTTTTGTGTAAGGCTTGTATTTAGGACTTGCAAAATTCAAGGTTTTAGCATCCCCCCCACACTTAAATTACACATTGTCCTCAATGTGTCCCAAAAATAAATTTTTAGGTTGATTAGATGTGTAAAATAGTGTTTAAAAAGCAAAAAAAATTGTGTTACTGGGCACTGAACACGGCCCCGTGTTATCCGGGCACGGCCCCGTGTTTAAGTACCAGTAACAAAATTGAAATAAGAGGAACAGAAGTCTGGACACGGGGGCGTGTTGGGTGAACACGGCCCGTGTCCAGTTACCTGTACTGGGCGTTTTCTGCAGGTGGTCCGATACGGGGCCGTGTTGGTTGGGCACGGCCCGTGTTGAACCTTCTGAAAGGGAGAAAACTGTCGGGTTGCCTCGTTCTTGTGCATGAGATCATTTTTCTCGTTCCCCTTTTCATCCTTTACCACCATGAGTGTGTTTTATTCATTACAAACCATCCAAACATTAAAACCATCATTTCATTTCATCATAGAGAGAACTTACATACTCCTAAATTAAACTAGATAAAAGAAATAACAAACCACGGAGTCCTAGCCTTTTCTTTATTTTAATTTAGCAAAATTTCCAAGAAATACTAAATCTTGGTTAAACAAGGCCTTAGTGAACTCCTTCTTCCGAGTGCGGTTCTCCTCAAATGTCGGCGAGCCATTCTTCTATCTCCCTTGGAAGGAGAAAAGAAGGCTCATTGGCATTAGTTTGAGGGGTTTCAACTTCCACCGGGATCTCTTGTTGGTGTTCCATGGGAGGTTCCGCCGGAAAGTCTTCCCACCCGGTAGGGTTGTTGATTCCGAGAGCCAGGTTCCAATCCTGCTGAGGAAGGACTGGTTCCATTGGAGGTGCTACAAGAATATTTAACCTCTGGTGCAAGAGGTTAATTTCTTGGAAGCTGCTTTCAAGTCCCATCGTAAGATCGTTAATACGGTCGATAAGGACCTCCTCTACTGAAGTCATTTCGTCGAGAGCCTCCCTTAATGCTATCACATAGTGAACAAGTGTAGCTTCAATGGAGGGTCTTCTTCCTCTTCGGTTGTTTGACGAATGCACAGAAGAAGTATCGCTGTTTTCACTCGACATCCTACGAAAAATAAACTAAAAATAGCTTATTTAATGAAACAGTAACCGGACACGGCCCCGTGCTCACTGAGCACGGCCCCGTGTCCATCTTTCTGCAGAGTTTTGGAACAAGGAAACTTGTATTTTTAAGTTATTTTCTGAATGTTGTAGGCCCTTTTTGGCTACTAACAACTTAAAACCATGTTTCATAACATGTTTTTACCAAGATTCTTTGAACAAAACTCATTTATCCCTACCATAGAGTTGGAGGAATTCCAAACTTTTAATGGTAGTTCTTGGAGAAAGATGAAGAAGAAGAAAATTACTAAAAGAGGAAGGGACAAGATGGGTTGTTGGAACCTTCTTTTAGACTTACCTAGGATAGTTTGAGAGAAGATTCCTGCAAATCTCTGCCCCAAGTTGGTCCAAATGTGCAGAATTCTTGGCTGCATTTATAGAAAATGACAGCAACCTGGACACGGCCCCGTGTTCAGTGGACACGGCCCCGTGTGCAGGTGGAGCTCTGACACAGTTTGTCCGTATTCTGACGTACTGATCAGAAAGGAATCTTTCGATGGACACGGGGGCGTGTTGGCTGGGCACGGCCCCGTGTCTACGGACTGTTTTATGAAGTTGTCTAGTGTTTTTAAGGAACTTGTTTTTATCGGGTGGTTCCTGACTGGTTGGAACAACCCCAAAGTGCCTAATATACCTTAATTGTCCTAGACTAAGGCGAGAACGCAAGAGGTTGTCGGTGAGGGTAATTCCTATTTTCATTCTAGGTGGACAAGTCCAACCCTTTTCCGGGCTCTTGTTAAAGAAGGTATATGCCGAATCGCTCAGGTCTATGTATGCACCGAACGAAGTCGATGGAGAGTCCTTCACGGCACAGTCGACACAGGGACGACTATCGTCCAAGTCTTTGCTAGGTACGAAGGTATTTTCGGGAGCAACGAGGTTGTCGGAATGCGGTTCCAACATTTCTTCATGGGTATCGTCTTGGGGCGGATTAATAAAATCCTTCCTAAGCTCTTCTATCCATTTCAGAATTAGCTCTTCTAGTTGAAATAATTCGCTAAGGAACATTTCTCCTAGAATATCTGGCTGGGCGCATTCGAGGGAGAAATAGTGCTTATTTTTACTTTCGCCCCTCTTAAGGTTGTGAAAAGATCGTGGGTCCATGTAGTGGGGCCTATAATTTAGGAAGTAGCATTTTACTTCTTCATGTTCGCCACCACATAATTGACACCACGTACCATAAGAGTGCCGAAAGTAAAAATGATTACTATCACTCATGTTTATGTCAGAAATTACCAACCGTCGGGATCTAACGGTTCTGTTTTCAGTAACTGAAACTTGGGCACGGGGGCGTGTTGAGTGGACACGGCCCCGTGTTCAGCTTACTGTCTGATGTAAAACAGGATTGCCAGTTCCAATGATTGAGCACGGGGGCGTGTTCAGCGGGCACGGTCCGTGTTGAGCTCTGCAGAAGCTGAAAAACTAAGAAAATCTAAAAAAAAAAAAAAAAAAAAAAAGATGATTAGGCCGTTGATTCCTAACTTTCTTAAAATCCTTGTGTCCCCGGCAGCGGCGCCAAAAACTTGATGTGCGTGAAAGTGTTGTATATTTTAGGTGTATATTTTAAGCCCTTTTTAACACTTATTTTAGCCAAGTTTTAAATTTATAAAACACGATATTTCACTAACACTAAACACACATATGGGCAAGTGCACCCATCGTTGAGTGTAGTATAGCGTTGGTAAGATACCGAGGTCGTCCAAGGACACAAGAGCTTTTAGTACCGGTTTATCCTCAACGTCTAACCAAAATAAAAGTTTGGAAAAATGTTTTAAACTAAGAAAAATAAAAACTAACTAAAATGCTGAAAATAAAAATAAAAACAGATAGACAAGATGAATCACTTGGTTCCGACTCGTATCTAGTATAACCTTTGATTATTTCCGCACTTTTGCACATAATTAAGAGATTATCTTAGTTATTGTAGTAGGCCTCTCTTTTGAAGGTGACGTTACCCTCACCCCAGTAGTTTGAGTCAGCAGGGATACAATCCTAAAGGGGTGGATTATTGGAAGATAATGAATTAAGTTATTAATGCAGTATTGTGGTAGGCCCCGCTTTTGGCGGTGACGTTACCCTCGACTAAGTAGTCTGAGTCAGCAGGGATACAGTCCTAAATAGCCGGGTTATAGTATTAATAGTAGTTAACTTATGAGCGGATCAAAGAGTTTGGACCCCCGCCATCCAATACCGTGAAGTATTGAAGGAGGTCCTACTAAATTTGACCCAGGTCCATTGCAGGACCTCTAAACGCTGAACAATGGCAAGACCTTTACCAAACCGTTCCCTTAACCCCCGACCAGGTAGCCAACATACCTCCATATAGACCGTGGAGATATGAATGGTGAAAATCCTTTATTTTATATAGACAGTAAAATAATGCCAAGACACCACGGACAAACGATAAGGAAATATCACCTTCAACATAAGTAACTAGTTATTAAAGTCATTAATACAAAACCAAATAAAAAGTGCAAAAGATTAGAAATAAAAAGTATTATACTAGACACTTTGTCTTCACCAAGTGATGTAAGAGACTTAGGCAAACATGGCCTTGATTGTCAAGAACTCTTACGATCAATCTTGGATCCCGAGACGACTCACACACTCTATGATGGACAATGGATGATGGTGGTGGATGATGGTGTTGTGATGGTGGTGGGTGGTGGATGAAGTGTGAGAGAGGTGGTGTGCCAAGGGATGAGTTGCAATGAAACCAAGCACTCCTATTTATAGGCTGAACAGAGGCCTGGGCACGGCCCCGTGTTCGCTGGGCACGGCCCCGTGCCCGTCTGACACTCTCTCTCTTCATTAATTGTAATTCGCAATTACAATTAATGCGCCTGCAGTACTTTCGGCACGCCCCCGTGTCCGCTGAGCACGGCCCGTGGTGGGCAATAGAAGCTTCTATAGGTTTGTCTTTTCTGCTGCTTCTTGGGCACGACCCCGTGCTGGCTGAGCACGGGGCGTGTTCAGCCTTCTGTTTTCTCTATTTTGCTTTGGAACGTGCCGTTGAGGGTTCGGGCAATCCACTAATGTTCCTTTTCTTGTACTTATGTTGGATTTAGCTGTCTTTTTGCTTCTTTTGCGTTTTTGAGCTCATTTAATCCTGAAAATACAAAAGGAAGACAAAAACACTCTTTTTCCAATATTAGTACTAAAAAAGGGTTAGTTTTATGCCTCATTTGATGTAATTTATATGTTGCATTTTACACACATCATATATATATATATATATATATATATATATATATAGGGGAATGCTAAAATGAGAACCACCTCGAGTTGTAAGAACCGTGAGAACTATACCGTAGGGGGCGCGGTGGACCAAATTTTTTTTTTCATAAACGTAGATGCATGTATAAAAACAACATTTGTAAAAAAAAAATGTCGTGTGTGTAGTTTTGAGCGCCACAAGTTTGTGTTTACGGGACCCGTAAATCTGGCCGGAAAATTTACGGGTCCCGTAAACACAAACTTGTGGTGCTCAAAACTACACCCACGACATTTTTTTTTGATTTTTTTTTACAAATGTTGTTTTTATACATGCATCTACGTTTCTGAAAAAAGAAATTGGTCCACCTCGCCCCGGATCAAAAAGTTCTCGCGGTTCTTACAACTCGAGGTGGTTCTCATTTTAGCGTGATCCTATATATATATATATATATAGTTTATATGTTAATGTACAAGAAATATTTATTGGAATATTTTCTTAACTTATGCTTAACTTACCAAACGATCTCGTGTTTGTCGTCCAGTTGCTGACACGGTAGAATGATCATAAGTTGTACAACATATCAGTTGTTTAGGTTCTTCAGATGTAGAATCGGATGCAATCTGTTTACCTTTCTTTTTAACCTGTTATTACAGCCCGTAACATTAAAGAAATTAAACTACAATCGTCAACTAAGTATGTATAATAATATGAACAAATAACTTATCCGTTATTATGTTTCAAAGACTTACATCTTCTTTTGTCTGGTTGTTATTTCCTTCACTTACAAAACTCTTTCTTTCAGACTTCAACTTTTCTTTTTCAACACTTTTCTTATTCACTTCATGTTTCTCATCATTCATCTGCATCCAAGATTTTTAAAATTCATTAACATCCGAGGATGAATATATTGTATTGTAAAAATATGTAAACTCATTACCCCAGTAATGAATTGGTCGATTGAGTCTTCTTGATCAGTGAAGATCTGTTATACGATAAAATCTGTAAATAAGTCGTATTGACTAGCAAACCATTTTAACTTACTTTAAATTACTTACAAAGTTGAAGTGTTCATAGTATGTGTGTTTAGGTATTTCAACAACTGAGTTGTCTTTAGTTGTCTCCTTCTTTCTAAAAACAACCTCAACTCCGCTACGATAAAGTGTCAAGTCAAACGATTCGCTGTCTGTTTTCATCAACATCAGTATATCACCGTCTTCTATGTCAATATATTCAAACATCTCCAGACACCCTTTAGCAAAAACATAGCATGCATTTATTTTTTCGGTATCAACTTTCCAACACTGACCTGCTGCGTATATGTTATAAGAATCTTTTACTGGCCAGTAACAGTAAAATTTGTTCACATAAGCTTCTGGAATGACCTGAAAAGTTGTGTAATATTTTATAAACATATATTCATTTATTCCATTTGCTGACAAGTATAACAAAAAACAAATTCCTACTAACATATAACTAAACTTACTATGATCTTTAAATCTCCGTAAAGGTTGACTGTCAAGAACGATTCATCACAAACGTTTTGTATGAAACAATGTATTTGTAGACATTTTTCTTTGATTATCCTCAAAACCAATAAGGTGTTCTTTGTCAATTTAAGACCTTTTACAATACTTATCCATTCGTCAGTGACAACACTTTCACCTCTTACACTTCTCAGCCATGCTGTACAGCTTATTCCTCTTTCATGATTTATCGTTACCTTTGTCCGGTTCCAGTAATCTCCTCCCACAAGCTTTATAAACTCAATTGGTAATGCGTGTAGTTACATTTACTAATTTCAGTTTACGTAATGGAGTTTACACTTACTTATTGAAGGCATTACAGCATACCATTTTCAATGATTTAGGGTCTTGTAATAGAGACAGGCAGGACGTAATCATTTTTGTATACCTGTGATATATAACATTTAATATTAACTGTTAGTATTAATACACAATGTGTTAAAATGTAATCTTATGTCATGAGAATATTATTCCTAATTCATAATGTGCAATAGATCTCTTCTGTATATCGTTTCAATATATCAGTAAATATATATATATATATATATATATATATATATATATATATATATATATATATTCGTAAAATATCTCTTTTTGCGTAATCGCACATGGGTTAGATTATTTTGGAGCAACTTATATCTTATTGACTTATAAAATTTAATAAGTTGTGTTTATAGTGTTTGGGTTAGCTTATTTAAGTTATTTTTGTGTGTTGAGAAGTTGTTTTTGATAAGTTAGTATTTGTAACTCCTCTCTTATGACTTATATAAGTTAATAAGTACTTTTAGAGAAGTAACCCAAAAAATAAAAAAAATTATAACAGAATCATATGTTTTCATCCGTGTGTGTTTGGGATTCCTTCTTAAAAATGTCTTATTAACTTATATAAGTGACAAGTGAGAAGTTAGAAATTCTGACTTCTCAAAAATGGCTTGTCAACACACAAAACCCTTTAAAATAAGCTAACCCAAACACTCAAAAAATAACTTATTAACTTTTATAAGTCAATAAGTCATAAGTTGCTCCAAAATAAGCTAACCCAAACACCCCCATTGTTTGATTGCAACTTTTTCATATATTATTATCACATTATACTGTAAACTTTAGTTCGAAAATGTCCATAACATGCAATACATAAGATATATATCAACTATACATAACATATGAGAGGTTGAAGATGATTGAAACCTAAAATCAGATTTGACGTCTACAAACAAGTTATTCGCTGCAGTAACCATCATATGTCGCTGATTAAGTATCTATCAGAGGTTTAGAAATCTAATAGAAATTAAACCGTTAAGATTTACAATCGGAAGTTACCTTTTTGTCGATCAAATCTTCGGCGGCGATGATCTTCAAGGAGATATGAAACGCCGGTGATGATGAAGTTGTTTTGATTGTGATAGATATGATGTTGATTGCGTATCTTTTTATTATCTTTTATATTTTATTGATTGTTTAATTAAATAAAGAAATAGTTGAATATTGGTGGTATGGATAGTGTTAATATTAGCCATGGTATTGCAACTGATTCTATATATTGTGTTATTGCGTCTGATTATTGTGTTTTGCAACTAGGTGGGTTTTCTATACATTATGTTATGTGTTCTTGTCATTGTGTTTACTTTGTATGCAATGGATATTAATTTTATTAAATTAAATATAAAGAAAGATTAAAGAGTGAAATATGTATAAAATATTATACGCTACAATTAACACTTTCAAAGATTTCAACGACTCTCGCCTTCTTCCACGCGATTTTATTCTTTCTTTTGTTTTGCAGATCGGCCAGGATGTCGCAGATTTTCTGATCCTGTTTCAACAGTTGTGTGATAAACTCTTCTGCGTTGTTCTTGAAATCTGTTGGGGGAGAGTGGAGGACTTCATCAAGGTATCCGATGCTGCTCCAGGTTCGCTTGTAATTGTTATCACTGATGATGCCGACTTTTCTGTTTAGTTCTTCATATGCTCCCTTTTCTTCGAGCGACCATAGAGAGAATTGTAATTGATTTAGTTTATGTTGATCTAACTTTGATAGATCTCGTATATCTTTATTTAATGGTGTTAGCAATTGCTATGTTAATCAATTTAAAAATAGTTACTTAAAAATTTTAAATTGTGTGAATTAGATGTAAGATTTTAAGTTAGTACGTATGAAAATTCGATGTATAAGAATATAAGAACAGTTGTAGTTACTAATCGCAATCGAATAAAAAGTCATTATTATCTTAAATATAGACATGGTTATTGATGTTCTTAATAGTTGGATAACAAGTCATTGTGTTTGTTACAATGGTTTGTGTTTTGCCAACGAAATTGTATATTATAGTATATATTGTGTTTTTTTGGCTTTTGTGTAATATCCTTGGGAGATCCTGATAACATCAATTGCTTTTTTTGTTGGTGCATTCATCTGTCGTCTTCGTCTTATGTCGAGTCTCGGTTGCGTTGCAGATCTGAACAAGCGTGACATCATATATGTGACATCACATGTGACATCACATATATGACATCACATCCTACATCAGCACATGAAACGAATTTAAAAGTTCATATAAGACAAAAGTTTATGGGTTTCGCTTGAAACAATTTCTAGTGGGTTTCGCTTGAAAGTTAATTAGTGGGTTTCGCTTGAATGATCATGGATTGTTTCAAGCGAAAGCAGGTTTAAGTGGTATCAGAGCTCAGGAGGAAGAGATCTTGCCAAAACAGCATGTTTTCGTCACTTTTTCTGATTTCTACACCATTCTTTTCAAAATTTAAATTTTTTACGGTTAAAATCGGCTCAAATTCACACATCTTGTGCGTAATCATGTATTAACAAATCCTGGAAAGTTTCAGCGTTAAAATCGACTTAAAACTAGTTAAAATCATAGTTCTCGCTTGAAATGTGTTCGAATTTGCTGATGTCATTGGCTTTCGCTTGAAAAATACATGTTGATCTTGTTGACATCATCGACCTCTCGCTTGAACTAACCGCTTGAATCACTTGGTCATTTAAGTGTGTACGTCGAGTTGTGTGTAACGCTTTACGAGTTGTCAGTTGTTGGGAAGAGAAATTTCGTGTCTTGTGTCAGCTTGCATGTGATTCTCGTAAAGTGTCATAGCACATTCACGTTTTGTCGGCCATCAATTCTTATAGTGCATGTGCATGAAAAGGATAATATTGATTGTTGTCTTTAGTCTAGAAAGTATCAAATCATGTGTTGAGTGTCAGTTTGCATGTGAGATGTATTGAAAGTTGAATTGTGGTCGGCACATGATACAAAGAATCGGTTCAATGATTTTGTGTTGATAAAGTGATTGTATGTCATGTGATAGTATTAATATTGATCAGCCCATGTGACTGTTGACCCTTCAAGACTCATTGGCCCAATCAAAGAGATTTGAAGATTAAATCAAGTTATATTGGCCCAATCGCATTTAATAGAGTACAACAATTTTTGTCGGGATCATTCATCAAAGATAAAATTCATTTCACTGGCCCATGTGACTTGGATTAGTGTCAGATACACAAAGATTGGTTTCGGCTCATTCACTCAGTTTGTACAATTTGGAGTCTAACGAGTCCACAAATCTTTGACACGAGTCCTAGATCGATTCAACCGTCACACATTTTTACATATTCTGTCCGGTTAAACTGATCGTTTGTTTTTCTGTTTCAGGTGTTTCACGAGGTGAATCTTTTCGTTTGAAATGGGATCTAGTTTGAATTTGATATTTCATTTTAAGTGACTGTCTTGATAAACGGGTTTCCGAATCATGGATATAAATTTCTTTAATATGACTAGTGAAACAGTTAATTGATTAAATGTACTAAAGAAATAGTTTGACTCGTTTTCAGGTTGTCCAGGAGAAAGTACAAAGAGTATCATTGAGAGGTATAGCCATCTTGTTCGCTCAATGTCTGAGAAGGGTATTTAGAAAAGTCCAGATGAATGGGTTGATAAATTAGCTAATTCCATACCTCAACAAGAGTGGGGTACATATCTTTTGGATTTAAAAAGAACTGGAGAATACTCAAGATTGACAATTTGTCCATTCATTGAGAAACTTGAAGAACAGATGAAGAGAAATGCTGAGAAGAAGAAAAGTCAAAGTGGAAAATCAATATTAAAGAAGAGTAAGAGTAAAGGTGTTCAAGTGGAAGAGGAACTGACTGAGGAAATTTCAGTTTTGAAAGACGAGAAGAAAGCTGATAAGAAACATATTTTTGATTTGCAGGAAAATTGTGAGAGGTTGAAATCTGAAAATGACAAACTGTTAAATGATTTGAACAGTTTGACATTGAAAAACGAGATTTTGAAAGAAAAGGAAAAAGAATTTGAAAATGAAAAATTGAAATTTGAAAAAGATTTTCAAAGTCAAATGAAGATTTTAGAAGATGAGAAATCTGCTATTTTTAAAAATAATCTTGAAAAACAGATTGAAATAAACTCTCATCTTCAGAAAATCATTCGGCTTGAAAATGAAGCTGAAAAAGCTCGGATTAAAATCAAAGAGCTTGTAGAGAAATTGAAAGGTTTTGAGACTGTAGGTCCCCTTGACGTATGGATCTTCACAGAATTGTCTTTCCAATCAAGAGTGTGGAATCCTCTTGATCAGAATATCACAGAAACAAGTAGAAGAACAGAAACAGCAAGACACTTTCAATCCGGGTTTACTATTGATTATCAATCAAACTGAATTACAATCAATCTAAACCCTCACAACTCTCAAATTCGTCCAAGCCTTAGATGCTATCACGAAATTCTCACTAATTCTGTTTTGGCTGATTAACCTAAACCCTAAAGCCTAACCTTGTTTATATAACACAAGGTTACTAGTTGGGCCAAGGTTTCCAACATGGACTGCGAATTGGACAGGCCCAATTCGCCTCCATCACCCTAATTGGGTTTTGTTTAGCCCAAACTCTATTATTTCACTAATACAAAGCTAAACCCGCTAACTGTTTATCGTTTAACTAATTACAAGATATCCAAAGACCAAATCTAAGTTTTTGTCACAAACATGCACCAACAAACTCCCCCTTGACAATAGCTTCATAAAATAACTTTGTCTTTAGTCTTCTTTCAATCTTCATGTAGTCTTGCACTGTCTTTGGTCTTTGGATAGCTTCAGCTTCAACAGCTTCTGTCAGCAACAGACTCCCCCTAAGCTGATGCATCCAATCACCAAATCTTCAAAAACTTTAGCGTTTGAGTAAACTCCAGTTCAGCATATGTATAGTAATCTTCAAACTCTTCAATCTGGTCTGCATTGTAGAAAGGAGGTTCTACCATGCATCCAATCAAACTCTCATCTTCACAGCAACTCAGCAACACAGCAACTTCTCAGTAACACAACAACTTCTCAGCAACATACTGCTTCAATCTGTTTACTATAAAACAAACATCTCGAGAAACCATAAGAATTTTTCAACACAGTTAAATAAATTATTATTTTTTCAAGAGATAGTTAAACTGTATGACAGATTAAGCATTTTCAACTTCATCACCAACACGCAAAACTTTTTAATCACACACCCTATAACCCGCATGATTCAAAAATTTGAACTCACTTTCTAACACCGTCTCCCCCTATCAGTAACAATTCCTCCAAGAATAACAGTTTTCCGTACGTTAAGAATTTTAAACAGAAAAAGACACTATTTTTGGATTTTTTATATTTTTTGAAAGCAAGTAAATACAAAAGCAATAAACACTCTATTTTTGTGAGAATCACTGGTAAGAAGATCATATCAGCATAATCAAACTGTTTCACACTATTAGATAATTCTTTATTTAATTTTTCGTGAAAACAGTCCAAGACGATTACCAGTATGTTTGTCCACTTAAACAAAATGCATGAACATTTCAAGTACCATTACCGTATGATACGTTAAGGTAATTTTAATTCTGATATATTAGTGTGTCCCACTTCAGGATATACCCCCGCGATCAAGGTATGCACAAAGATTCATTGTAGTAGGTGAGTATACTGAATTCATCCTTTAAGATATCCTGACAGTGTCTAGGTCTGCATATAATCTGTTTTATCATGTTTTAATTGCTTAACAATGAACACCCAAATAAGTACTAATCAAATCCTGGAAATATAAACAGCACACTCTATCATGCAAGTATCTTCCCTACCACATATTTCACAAGTCCAATCCAGATTTCTGAAATCTTAACTGGGAAATAGGTTGAGAAGAGAACAGAATAGATCCTTAGCAGAGATGGCATAATATACAGATCAAATGAGTTTTTCTCAGTTTGATATAGGTTTCTTGGGTTTCATTTGGGCACTTGAGGGCCTCTTTCGGGTGTATTAGATCTATAGCGCGACAACGTACAGCTAGGTCAGCATGTATCTGGATGCAGCAGAAGCTGTCGTTGCCTAGCACCTCCAGGTCAGCATATATCTGGATGCAGCAGAGGAGGTACACGACTTTTTTCAGAGAAGATTTCAGAATCAGATCAAAATTGTGTGTATCGGGACAACATACAGACATTCAAATAGAAATGAGCTAATTCCAAGTGACTTTCTTTCCTGGGGTCATGTACAATTTTAGTTCTGAACAGAAAGACAGTCAAGATATCCCCAGATGAAATAACAGTATAAAGACCCAAAACTTCAGATTTTGGCAATCTATCAACGCAAGATTTAAGGTCATTAAACCATACACCACTGATGTGTTCCCCACTCATATTCAGTTCTTTTATGTTTATATCACATTGGTAAGTTGATTATTTCATGCTTTTTGCCTACTGGTACATTATATGATGAAGCTGCTATCACACTTAAGCAATTTAATTCAGTTTGAGTGTGACAGTCTAACTTGCTGATGTACTATCATTTCTCCTTTTTAACACAGTGATAACTCATTTTTTTTTATTTTCTATTTTTTTATGTTTTTGATTTTTCAAATTTTTTTTTATTTTTGATTTTTAAGAAAAGCAGTAAACTATTTACAAAAATTCTTATGAAAAAACAGTTATTCAGGATTCCTCATCCCGTTGAGTTCGACTAAATGTTCAAAGCGAGCCCTGTCAAAAGCTTTAGTATAAAGATCTGCCAGGTTATCTTCTGTGTCAACTCGATGTAATTCAATTAGTCTATTTTCAGCACAATCCCGTATAAAATGATGACGTATGTCAATATGTTTTGTGCGACTGTGTTTCACGGGATTATTTGTTATAGAAATTGTGGCATTATTGTCTATCATAATAGGAGTACGAGTGAAATCCAAACCGTAATCGTGCATCTGCTGTTGTATCCAGAGAACCTGAGAGCAGCAGCTACCCGCAGCAATATATTCAGCTTCACATGTAGAGGTAGATACACAAGATTGCTTCTTGCATTGCCAAGACACAATCCTGCCTCCTAAGAACTGACAACCACCTGTTGTAGACTTTCTGTTCGACTTGCATCCCCCAAATTCTGAGTCAGTGTAAGCAACAAAATTCATATCACTATCAGCTGGATACCACAACCCAAGTTTAGGTTTCCCCTTCAAGTAACGAAGAATACGCTTCACTGCTTTCATGTGTGACTCCTTTGGATTAGCCTGATATCTAGCACACAAGCATACTGCAAACATAATGTCAGGTCTTGAAGCAGTCAAGTACATTAGAGAACCAATCATTGCCCTGTATTGAGTAGGATCAACGTCTTCAGTACTTTCATGATCTGGGCCAAGATTGTGATTTTCACATATGGGTGTGTTGAAAGTAGAGCAATCATTCATTTTGAACCGACTCAAAATGTCATACACATACTTTGGTTGATGAATAAACATCCCATCCTCCTTCTGTTCAACTTGTAATCCCAGAAAGTAAGACAGCTCACCCGTAGCGCTCATTTCAAACTTGCTCTTCATCACCTGCTCGAACTCTTTACACATGCTCTCATCTGATGACCCAAAGATGATGTCATCCACGTACACCTGTACTAGCAGAAAATCTTCCTTCTTCCTCTTGATGAACAATGTACTGTCAATCTGACCTCTTTCAAAACCATTCTTGATCAGATGTGTAGACAGTGTCTCGTACCACGCCCTGGGAGCTTGATGTAAAGAAATGCACTCTTCACGTCTTGGACTTTCCCGAAAAGAAATGCACTCTTCACGTCTAGTTGATAAACTTTGAAGCCCTTGAATGTTGCGAAAGCTAGAAACAAACGAATTGCCTCCAACCTTAATACTGGTGCAAACACTTCATTGTAATCAATCCCTTCTTGCTGATTGAAACCTTTTACCACCAATCGAGCCTTGTTTCGCGTCACTATCCCTCTGTCATCCTTCTTGCACTTAAACACCCATTTAGTGCCTATCTCTCTTTCACCTTTAGGAAGGTCAACTAACTCCCAAACCTTCAACTTTGCAAACTGGGCCAATTCTTCTTGCATAGCTTCAACCCATGAATTGTCTTTAAGAGCCATATGAATGTTCTTCGGCTCCTCTTGGGAAATAAAGCAACTATACAAGCACTCGTTCACAATCCCAGTCTTCTCAATCGACACAAATAAACCAGAATTCGCTGCTATGCTTCTTCTTGTCTGAACACCTGCATTAGGATCTCCAAGTATCATGTCAACTGGATGAGCTCTATTTGCTCGTGTAGTAGCAACGGTATCAACTTCAAGATTATCACCCAGGTTTGATCCAACCTCCCCCTGAATGTTCTGATCTGCAAATGGATTAATGAAATCCTCCCCCTCAATGGGTTCAGAGTCACTATCGCTTGAATCAGGATCAGCAGCACCATGGGAAGTTTCCGCAGCATCTGTCATATCAACATTCGATCTAGGCATGAACTCACCTTCATCGTCTCCACCAATCATTGTCTGAATCAACTGAGAATCATCTGCATTTGGAAACTCTGGAATATTAAATGATTTAAAAGTGCTTTCATAATCATATAATATAGCAGGACCACTCGTTGATTGTTGAGGTTTGTATGTAGTAATTTCAACATTGTAAACAACCTCAATTTTACCAGTTTTTAGATTAAAAACCCTTTTATTCGGTGTGCCAGGTACGTAACCTAGAAAGTAGCCTTCGTCAGCCACCTCACCGAATTTTTGTTTATCTTTATTACGCACAATGGTGCAGGGTAATCCAAATGGTTCAAAGCCTTCTAAGTTTGGTTTCTTGTTAAACATTAATTCATGACAAGTTTTATTAAAACGTTTAACAGTCAAAACTTTGTTTAGGACGTAGCAAGCTGTATTCACAGCTTCTCCCCAGAAAAGAACTGGTAGCTTTGAATCTGAAAGCATTGTCCTAGCGGCTTCAATCAACGTCCTGTTTTTCCTCTCAGCAACTCCATTTTGTTGAGGTGTATAAGGAGCGGAATATTGATGTTCAATTCCCTTGCGAAGACAATAGAGGTCCAGAATGCGATTCTTGAACTCCGTGCCATTATCACTCCTTATCCTCTTGATTCTTGCATCATGGACGTTTTCCAATTTCGTAAAAAGATCTATCAGCATCTCCGCCGTCTCATCTTTTGTACCTAAAAAGAAAACCCATGAATATCGTGAATAATCATCAGTGACAACTAAACAATAGTACTTTCCACCTATGCTCCTCACGTTCACTGGACCAAATAAATCCATGTGAAGTAATTCATAAGGGGCATCTATGGAATTTACTGTTTTAGATTTGTGAGGTTTCTTATGTTGTTTTCCCTTTTGACATGGAAGACATTTATCTTCCACGTGAAACCTCTGCATTGGAACCCCTTTCACTAGCTCATTTTTAACAAGGTAATTCATTTTTCGATAGTGAATATGGGCCATGCGTCTGTGCCACAACATTGATTCAGCTTCAGATGCTTTTGATAGTAAGCACGCCAGCACAGCATTTGGATCCTTAGCACCCATGTCCATGACATAAGTGTCATTTCTCCTTGGCGCTCGCATCACTATCCAATCGTCCGGAATCTTCAAACCTGGTTTCAACACTAATGCTTCATTCTTGGTAAAATGGACCGAGTGACCCTTGTCGCAGACTTGTGACACGCTCATCAGATTATGTTTAAGCTGCTCCACATAGTTCACTTTGTCCAGTGTGATCTTCCCATTGATCACTTTTCCTCGTCCTGTAATTCTACCACCTTTAGCACCCACAAAGTTTACATTTCCACCATCATAATCTTCAAATTCAGTCAACAATCTCGCATCCCCCGTCATGTGCCTGGAGCAGCCACTATCAACATACTATAAGTTGATAATCCTCCTTAGCAGCTCCTGCACACACCAACCAAAAAATTAGTTAGATTGGGGGACCCAAGCCTTAATGGTCTTGGGTCGTCCAAATTCACCAACCACTGGAACATCCATCCAATATCCATTACTCCTAACTGGAGTCTTGGATCTTAGACCTGTTGATGGAATTTGATTTTGATTTCCACTAGGTCTTTGGTCCTGAGGGTTCCTATACGTGTTTGGACTATTTGACCTTTGAAAATTTTGATTTTGATATCTTGCATTTTGATTCCAAGAAGCATTATTGTTGTAATTTCTAAAGCCATTGTTATAAAAAGTTCGACCACCATTATTTTGGTATCGATTTTGATATTGACCTTGACTTCTGAAATTATTAGCATTATAATTGTTCATTCTAGGTGAACTGCTTCTAGGTCTCTCAAATCTGCCTGGTGGAGATCTAGGCTGAAATCTTGGTTGATTTCTTTGAAAACGAGGAACTTGTGGAGTTCCTTTTTCAGCCTTATCTTCACCCACAGCAACATTCTCTGGTTGCTTAGAAGCAGATTTCTTTGGAGAATTTGCAACTTTCTCCTGTTTATCACCAGTATTCTCTGGTGACTTCTCTCTCTTCCTCTCACTCACTTGTGCTTCACTCTTTTTGTTAGGACAGCAGCTAGCTACATGTCCCTTGGTGTGACATTTGAAGCACGATTTCCTTTTCGAAGACTTCTTTTCTGAAGCCTTAGAACTAGATTCGGGTTTTTCTTCTGATGATGCCTTAGAAGGATTTGGTTCAGTTTGCTTTGTTTCAGAATTTTCTATGTTCTTGTTTTTAGCAAACTCTATATTAGATTCGTTTTCAATAACAGCTGTTTCCTCTTTCATGTCACTTCCTTGAACAAAATTAACACTTTTAACAAAAGTTGTATTTTTATTCTTAGGATGTGATGTGATCTTTTTCAAAACAGGTTTGCTGTTATTATCCTTCTTAGCATCAGCATTCTCAAAAACATTTCCTTGACGTGACGTGGAACTACTTAGTGATGTTGACCCAAAGTCCATGAGATCATCTTCATCAGGCAAGAAAGAATAGTCATGACTAACAGGAGGTGGAACTTCATTGAACCCATGAAATCCCACACTGGTTTTGTCATTACTTTTCTTCAAGCCACCCATCATATGTTTCATAACAAAAGTAGAGTCTCTGAATTGACCTAATTTCTTTTCAAGTTCAACAATTTTTAGTTGTGCATCTGACAACTCTTTGCATTTATTAGAAATCTCTTTTGTTTTCTCAGCCATCATTTCATGAGCTAAGTCTATGACTTGAAGTTTTTCATTTAATTTGCAGGTTACAGCTTCAATTTTACTTTCATAACCTTTTATCTTCTTCAAGTATGATGATTCATTTCTTTTAGCAAAAAAGTTTGCTTCTTTTATGGTAGACATCTCGCCCACCAGACTTTGGTTTTGTGTGGACAACCTGTCAACTTCACCCTGTAATTCACGACATTTTAAACACACAGAATTAGACTTTACCTCTCCTGTTTGTTTATCAAGGTTGGCCATTAGAGCCGCAAGCTGAGCTTCCATTCTTTTATATTTTGCCTCCTTTTCTTCAGCTTCCTTTTGATGGTCAGACTTTTGCTTTTCCTCTTCAGCATCTTTTGTCTGATCACCCTTCTCTTCTTCAGCTTTACTCTCTATCTTGACCTCTGCCTCAGCATCCACTTTTGCTTCAGCATCTCCTACAGTAGCTTCACCATCATCAAATGGAGTTATCTCTGCCATGAATGCCTGTGTGACATTGTCATCTTTTTCCAAGTGAATACTCCAGTCATATGAACCTTCTCTAGCAGTAGAGATCAGCGCTCTTGAGTTAGAGTTGTTTGATGCATTCCTATTGTTTGAACTCTGACTCGAAGTCTCCTGCTTTTGTTTTTGACATTCCCTAGCAAAATGCCCATAACTTTGACAGTTGAAGCATCTCACTTTGGTCTTGTCGAAACCAACCGTCTTTCCTATAAACTTCCTGCCTGTTCGGTTCATAAATCTCTTCACTCTTCTGGTAATCATGGCCATTTGCCACTTCAAATCCATATCTTCAAGATCATCAGGGTCAATCTGATCATAATCTTCATCCAAAGTGGCAGGATCAGATATCTTCCCCTGAATGTAGTTCTCATAAGAAGCCACAAATGAAGCAAGTAGAGCAAGATGCTCTTCAGCAGACTTCACACTCATTGGCATTGACTTAACACCACTACTCTGCTTAGAAGCTGATGTTTTCTTGGCTCCTGTTGATCCTCCTGAAGCAGCTACAAAACACACATCACCATCTTCATTCACTGTGACCTGCTCATTCTCACACGAAAGAAACGCAGTAGCAGAGTCGCTAGAAGCATTGTGTGATGAAGAAGATGCAAGCCCATTGTAAATCGTTGGATCTTGAACCTGATCATATCCAGTATCTTTCTTCTTCATACTGAGCTCATAAGCTCTCAGCTTGCCAACTACTTCTTCCAGCTCCTTTGTCTCATAATCTGCCTCTCCCTTAATCATGAGAGTATAGATATCCCACTTAGTAGGTAAGGCATCGAGCAGCTTGTCATTCTTCTCTACATCAGTATAGCAATCAATCTTATAGTTTTCCATTTCTGATATCAGATGATAGTAACGTGTGATGATGTCCTCAAGTGACTCATGCTTCATGTGCTTGAAAATAGCAAACTGTTTCTTCAGTAGATCAATCTTGTTTTTCTTAACATCTGCATTTCCTGCATATCGTTTTCCTAATGCATCCCACATATCTTTTGAATTTGTGTACTTTGTGAATGTATGCTTGATGCTATCAGGTAACAACATTTTAATAGCAGCCAATGCTCTCTTTTCAGCCTCATACATCTTTTTATCATTCTCTTCCATGTTCACATAGGCTGTTCTACGTGGTCTGCCCTCAAAGTCGTGAGTAGGGTTTGTGTACCCATCTTCAATACATATCCACATGCGCATGTCTTGATATTCAATGAAGGATTGGAAACGATCTTTCCAAGTTAAATAATTCTCCACCTTCATCATCTTAGGTGGTTTGTTGGTAGTGCCAACCTCATGCTCCATTCTCAACAGCTCATTCAAACTAGACATGTTTGACATTTTTAACGTAACAGACTGTTAAAACCGTACAAAATATATCCGAAAATAGTGGTTACCAAATTACACCGTTAAAACCGTACAAAATATATCCGAAAACAGTGGTTACCAATTTTTTTTGCCCTAAAAATGCGAGGAATCTAACGGTCCAAACGGTTCTGTCAAACGAGCTACTGATCAATTTCTATTTTCGAAAACGTGAATTTTTAGTTACGCTTGCCAAAAAATCTTCCACCTTCTTAATTTCTCTAGTAATTTCGCTGGTAAGTCAGGCTAGATTCGCAGGTCTATTATTCGTCTAATTTCGCAGATCAAGTTCGCTGAAAAGGTCAATTTCGCAGATTTAGTTCGCTGGTCAAATTCGCTAAATTCGTTGGTCAATTTCGCTGTTACAACGGCCAGTAAATTCTCCGAAAACCGTAATAATTCCGCTGAGGAAAATTATACGGTTACCAAAGTCGCCTTTGGATTTAACTTCGCCGTTCACCGAGATATGAGGTCTCAAATTCGCTGATCAGTCTGCGAAATTGTTAAAATCGCCCAGTAACTTTGGAAACTCAATCTGTTTTGTATTCTGAAGATTCTCCAACACAATCTGCAAAATCAAAACAGCAAATCAGCAAGCTTTATACGAAATTCTTATGAACTTAACGAAGAACACGAAGAACAGTCTTCGAATCTTCAAGTTTCTTAGCCAAAATTCTTCAAAACAATCAACCAAAAACAGTCATGCAAACCCTAAAACCTGCAAAAACAGCAAACAAACAATGCAGAAGATCAAAACAGCCAACAAAACTCGAAAATTTTATCAAACCAACAGAAAAATTCGAAAATTTTAAAAACCCTAATTTTTCAAAAATTTCGAAAACTCCCTGTTTCTGCCAAGAACAATTCTGAACCGAGCCTTCAAGAGCCTAATGCTCTGATACCAATTGTAGGTCCCCTTGACGTATGGATCTTCACAGAATTGTCTTTCCAATCAAGAGTGCGGAATCCTCTTGATCAGAATATCACAGAAACAAGTAGAAGAACAGAAACAGCAAGACACTTTCAATCCGGGTTTACTATTGATTATCAATCAAACTGAATTACAACCAATCTAAACCCTCACAACTCTCAATTTCGTCCAAGCCCTAGATGCTATCACGAAATTCTCACTAATTCCGTTTTGGCTGATTAACCTAAACCCTAAAGCCTAACCTTGTTTATATAACACAAGGTTACTACTTGGGCCAAGGTTTCCAACATGGACTGCGAATTGGACAGGCCCAATTCGCCTCCATCACCCTAATTGGGTTTTGTTTAGCCCAAACTCTATTATTTCACTAATACAAAGCTAAACCCGCTAACTGTTTATCGTTTAACTAATTACAAGATATCCAAAGACCAAATCTAAGCTGTTGTCACAAACATGCACCAACAGAGACTTCGTCATCAACACCAGATTATCCATGTCCAAAACCGATCAATTCTGTTCCAAGTGACAATGTCACAAACTTTGACAAAGTCAAGGTTGAAGATTGTGATGAGAAAACTGATGATGAAAATGAGGAGTTTTATTCAGCAGACGAGTCTGAGTCAGAGTCTGATGCTGAAAATGAGAAAAAGAAAATATTTTTGAAATTAAAAGAAAAATTTCAAGAAACTGTTCTGCAATCGACTGAAAAGGGTGAATGCTCTACGCAAAAACCTTTGAAGAAGAAAGTGGAACAGCAACAAAAAGATAAAAATTCAGAAAATGTTTATAACAAGAATAAAAGCTCATCAGTTCAATCATCCAATCATTATAAAAAATCACAAAAATTAGAAAATCAAAACTCAAAAATAGTTGGTGAAAAGTGGTGCAGGTTTGACCACAGTGCTTCAAAGCCAAATCTAGCTTTCAGGAGGAATGATGATCATCACAAAGCCAGACAATGCTATGATCTGAGTGTTTGGTGTGATAGTGGTGAATGGTACGATAACAGAGTGTGTTACAACTGTGGTGTTCGAGGACACATTGCTGTTAACTGCCAAAATCAGTGGGTTGAGACAAGGAAATGCTTTGAATGCCATATCAAAGGTCACATTGCCAGAGATTGCTCAATGAGATCAAAGGGAAGATTGATGGTTGAATCTCAGAAATTGGCAAAGAAATCAGTCAATGTCAAGTCCAAAGAACAGAAAGTTCAAGAACCTAAAGTTCAAGAACAGAAAGTTTAATAAAAGAAAGTTAAGCTTTCTCAAGGGCAGAAAGACAGACTGAGGAAAAAGAGGAAGAAGGCGAGAGAGTATCTCGAAAGGATTTTGTCCTCGGATACAACTGGTAAAACAGATAAAAGTTCTGATAAATCGTCTTGCTCACCAAAGAACAACAATTCAAGCAAAACGCATTCATCAGATACAAATCCGAGGACGAAAGAGAGAAAGATGAAAAAGGAGCCAGTTGTTGGCAATGAATCTGACTCGTTAAAGTCAGACAAGCCACGATCAGGCAATGAATCTGGTGTGGTAAAGCCAGAAGAGCTGTGTGTAGAGGTAAAAGTTGAGAATTCTGGTCTAACAATGGATGATGCAAATTTTCCACCATTGTTGAACAAGAATTCAAAATCACCCAAGGACCGTCAGGCTTGGGTGAATTTGTTTAAATGACAAACCTGACTTGCCAGAGCTTCCAGGTTGGTAAGAGTGGAGCAGGAATCGGCATCTTTCATGAGAAATTCACGAAAGTGATTTCGACTTAAAAGTGGTAAATCAGGGACATTAAGTTGTACTTGATTTTCTACAAGTGATGTTTGTGGATTGATCTTAAAAATGTTAGTTTTTACAAGTGGTTGAAGAGAACAAGGTGATGAAACCCCATGTTTGTGAATTGACTCACAAAACTTATTTTCCGGAAAAACCATTTTGATTAAAACAAACTTAAGTGTTTTGAAATCATCATGGGAAAATGTTTTGTTGTCAGGGGGAGTTCTGATTGTTCAAGCCAAGTGAATGGAGAATTGAAGTAATTCTCATTATGTTGTCAGTTTATCTTGTACAGCTTGTTTTCAAATTTTCCCAGAAAATCAAAATTGAGACATATTTTGATTTTAGGGGGAGTAAAAATTAAAAAAAAAATTAGAAAATTTGAAAAGTCAAAAACATTGAAAAATGCAAAAAATGAGTTTTTGTTGTAAAAAGAGGAAATGATAGTATATCAGTGCGACTGTCACAGCATGCTAAAGAAATGGAGAGATAAAATGTGATACACGATCTCACTAAAGATGTGATGGCAGGCTCAGCTAGATTAGTAGATTTGCGATAACGATACAAACTTAAATGAAAAAGCCTAGTTCTAGTGGGAAACATGGTCGAAAGCATAGTACTTAGTTTTGTCCTTCTTGACTGTGTGCCTACTCAGTAATCGCTGATTGTCAAAAGACATAAAACTGGTTAAGTTTGTGAACTTTCACAACTTTGCTATAAAGTCGCTGTGATTGTGCATTTCATTTTGCAAAGATTTAAACTTGTTTTATTTCTTTAATTTGTTTAAGCATCGGACATCCTCTGCGGATACGTGAGTATCGACCTGGATGTTGTTGTCTAAACGTTCTGCTTTATTTTCTTTGGTGTTTCGTTTAAGCTTTAGACCTCCTCTGCGTATACGGGAGTATCGACCTGGTGGTTAAAGCCTAAGCAACTTCAACTTGTTTTATTTTTTCTTAGTTTGTTTAAACATTGGACTTTCTCTGCGTATACGGAAGTATCGACCTGATTGTTAATGTTTAAACATTCTGCTTTTTTTTTTCGCACAAATCACAGTTGATAAAGTTTAAAGGCATTACTTGAGTCAGTGTATTGCATGATGAGGGGATATGCTGAGATCGTGGGGTCCATAAGAATTTAGTGCAATATTAATATACCTTAACGTATCGGTAAGCATTTCAAAAGTTTTTAGATTGAGCTTAAGTGGACAACAATATCGTCAATCTACGTGAATCGTTTAGAACTAAAAATGTTTAAAGCTTAACGGTGCTAGTGATTGGTCACATAAACTGATATGATCCTCTTACACAAACTCACAAAAATATTGTCTGTAAATATTTCTTTACTGCATTTCTGTTATTTCAAAAATCCAAAAAGATTTTAGTGTGTTTTAGCATTAATTTTTGAAAAATACAAAAAGATTTTCGACAACTGATGTTGGAGAGCTGATATACAAATTTTCAAGTGCTGAATATGATGAACAGGGTTGGGAGTGAGTGCTTAAATGAAAGAAATTTGTTTTGAGAAAGAAAAGTTTGATTAGTTAATCAGGGTCATTAATTTGAACTTGTTGTAACTATTACTAGTAAGTTTTTCTTATTGATTTAAGTGAAAACTTATGTGGTGGTGAGAAAATATTGTGCAGGAAATGAGCTTAAAGAGAGATAAAGCCAGGGATTGATCTCAAGGTGATAGCTAATTCCAGACGGCGATCCCATCATGATGAGAGGGGGAGTCTGACGAGGTTAGAGCCAAAGAGAAGATTCTGGTATATGCTAAGAAAGAAAAGAGACTGATAAAGACTGAAGATTGAGAATACTCGACATTTAAGACTCGTCAACATCTGAGGGGGAGTCTGTTGGTGCATTTATCTGTCGTCTTCGTCTTATGTCGAGTCTCGGTTGCGTTGCAGATCTAAACAAGCGTGACATCATATATGTGACATCACATGTGACGTCACATATATGACATCACATCCTACATCAGCACATGAAACGAATTTAAAAGTTCATATAAGACAAAAGTTCATGGGTTTCGCTTGAAACAATTTCTAGTGGGTTTCGCTTGAAACTTAATTAGTGGGTTTCGCTTGAATGATCATGGATTGTTTCAAGCGAAAGCAGGTTTACTATAAATAGGCATGAGTTCTATTCATTTCTAACAGTTTGTGAATTCCATACCGAGGTGCTGCCGGTGTGAGATTTGATTGAAAACAACGTCAGATCAATACAATCAGTGTTTAAAGTGATATTCAAGCTGTTTCGACGTCGGTTTCTTAGTTTCTGCCTCTGAAACTGATAAAATCTCTTCTGAACGACTCGTTCGGGTCACAAACCGATCCTACATTTTTTGTTTATGTATTCTGCATGTTTATGATTTATTGTATATTATAGTATACATTGTGTTTTTTTGGCTTTTTTTGTAATATATTTGTGAGATCTTGTTAACATTATCTGCTTTTTTTTTGTAGATGTATCCTGCATGTTTATCATTTATTACAAGTCATTATTATCTTAAATGTAGATACTGTTATTGATGTTCTTAAATAATATTCTCATGACATAAATATAATCTACGTTTGGTTGTGTTGATAGTTTTTTTTTAATACTTTTGTAAACATGTAACATTGATAGATCTCATTTATCTTCATTTAATTGTGTTAGCAATTCCTACGTTAATCAATTACAAATAATTAACTAAATATTTTAAATTGTGCGAATTAGATATAAGATTTTAAATTAGTATGTATGACAATTCAAGAAGAGTTGTAGTTATTAATCGAAATCAAATTAAAAGTCAACATTATTTTAAATATAGACATAGTTATTGATGTTGTTAATAGTTAGATAAGTAGTCATCGGGATATTAAAATATACAGTGAGTTTGGATGATGTTAATCATATATACCCGGACAGCGGACGGGTAAACTACTAGTTTTACTTATGGGTTCCTTTTGAGTTTGTTATATATATTTACACTAAAAATTAAAAACCGAATGGGTTCCTGGGAACCGTTCTTTGTTAATAGGTCCGCCCCTGTTTCACCACCGTTTCACACCCTGTATAACCTCCACCGCCATTAAAAATTTCCCGTCTAAATTCCTTCATAATAGCGCTGAGGATAATCAATGATTAAAAACAGAAGAAGGTATCGTTCTAATTGAAAGAATAAAACAGAAACAAAAGGATAACATGAACTTAATCTCTCTCCGGCAAAGTGTGACGTCTGTTCAGGGGTCTTTGGACGGTGGTGATATTTAGGAATGGAAGATAACGACGGAAGTTACAAAATGCCTTATTTCTTTTCCAAAGTACGTTGGCTTGTTGAGGTTTGCTTATTTGTTTGGGCATAAAAGAATAGTTTAAACATTTCAATTATATGATGAAATCTAATAAAAAACTACTCTATTATTAGTTTATTACTTGGCTTTTGTTTTTAGATACTTTAATATTGTTTCTATATAATATACATAAGAATAACGATGTATTTTTCTTATACCATGTGTTCATTTTAATTATTGATATGCAAAACTTTAATTTATGTTCCTATTATGTGTTCATTTTTACGATTCTCGATCAATCTAAATTTTTTTGGGCATTTGGGTTTTTCCTGTTGTAGCGATTGCCCCTAGCATGGCGAATGAACATTATCGTTTCGACTTAATTATTCTTCTCATATAAAAAAGTTTTACGTAACAATCCGCAAGGCACGTAATTGATTTAACCTTTAATGTTTACTTTTTGTTCAGTTACTAAAGACATTTATAAATAATGTCCCGCCGCAACGCGCGGGTTAGCGTCAACTCATGATATTACAAAATGCAACTATATATATATATATATATATATATGGCATGGTTCAAATGAAAACCACTTTTAACGCGAAAACACGAAAACTAACTAAAAAAACCTAAAAAACACACACCAAATTTTTTTTTTAAAATTTTTTATTTTTAAAATCGCTAGTTTTTGTATATAAAAAAAATTCAAATTTTTTTTTTGTAGTAGTACATATACACATGTGTACCACAAATTTTTTTTTTGAATTTTTTTATATACCTAAAATAGCGAAAATTGTTATGGAAAAAAAATTTTGTATGCTTTTTAGGTTTTTTTTAGTTAGTTTTCGAGTTAACTAGTGGTTTTCATTTGAACCTTCCCATATATATATATATATATATATATGTATAGAGAAAGAGAGAGAGAGAGAGAGAGTGTAAAATACATTATGGATTAACGTACATCACGTATGTGACCAAATTACGCAAGTTATGTTGAAAATCACGCACGTTATAAAGTCAACAAAACCTAATCACGCATGTTGAAACAAATAATCACGCACGTTATTACGCATGCCCTACATCCCAGTTCAAAAATCGCATCCCCTTTTCTACGATCTGAAACCATTGTTACTGCCATCTGACTCCAATCGAATCAAAGCTTGGTCATGTTCCTGCATCCTCTGTTGTACGATCTGAATAAAAGCTTGGTCATGTTTCTTCATCCTCAGTTCTGTGGTTTGATTTCGAGGGTCGATATTTTGATGAAACTGTTGGATCGTCGTGTGACCCTAATGAGTCGTTCAGAAGAGTTTTGAATCAGAATCAAAGGCGGAATCAATGATTCTAACTTGATACATCTTGATTTTCCCTAATTATCTTCTTATTACTGATTTCAAAGCTTTATAGATCGTTTGACAAACGGACAGCGCCTCGGCTCTGAAATCTCGAACCTTACAAATGAAACAGCTGCTCGAGTATATATAGGGGTGGTGGTTTCGTACGAAATAGCAAAGGCTCATTTCGTGCGAAATACCTTTGTGTCATTTCGTACGAAATAGCTCTTGCTATTTCGTGCAAAATACCCTTTTTACATACAAATCCTAATTTCTATCCTGCTGAGCAATGGTTTATCCTATCAAGATACAAGACTCTATAAAGACGAAGTTAACAGACATCTATGCACCAACAGACTTCCCCTTGGATGTTGACGAAGTCTTTAGTATCAAATCTTCAGTCTTTATTTAGTCTTTATCTATTTTCTTACTCTGCCCAAAATGTCTGACACTATAAGCATCCTTCAATCTCTATCTTCAAACTCCCCTTTAAATGTTGATCTAGAATGTAGACTCCCCCTTTCAATATGATGGAGCTCGAATTCTGGTTCAAACTTTACACAAACTTTCCGGAAAAACCATTTTGATTAAAACAAACTTAAGTGTTTTGAAATCATCATGGGAAAATGTTTTGTTGTCAGGGGGAGTTCTGATTGTTCAAGCCAAGTGAATGGAGAATTGAAGTAATTCTCATTATGTTGTCAGTTTATCTTGTACAGCTTGTTTTCAAATTTTCCCAGAAAATCAAAATTGAGACATATTTTGATTTTAGGGGGAGTAAAAATTAAAAAAAAAATTAGAAAATTTGAAAAGTCAAAAACATTGAAAAATGCAAAAAATGAGTTTTTGTTGTAAAAAGAGGAAATGATAGTATATCAGTGCGACTGTCACAGCATGCTAAAGAAATGGAGAGATAAAATGTGATACACGATCTCACTAAAGATGTGATGGCAGGCTCAGCTAGATTAGTAGATTTGCGATAACGATACAAACTTAAATGAAAAAGCCTAGTTCTAGTGGGAAACATGGTCGAAAGCATAGTACTTAGTTTTGTCCTTCTTGACTGTGTGCCTACTCAGTAATCGCTGATTGTCAAAAGACATAAAACTGGTTAAGTTTGTGAACTTTCACAACTTTGCTATAAAGTCGCTGTGATTGTGCATTTCATTTTGCAAAGATTTAAACTTGTTTTATTTCTTTAATTTGTTTAAGCATCGGACATCCTCTGCGGATACGTGAGTATCGACCTGGATGTTGTTGTCTAAACGTTCTGCTTTATTTTCTTTGGTGTTTCGTTTAAGCTTTAGACCTCCTCTGCGTATACGGGAGTATCGACCTGGTGGTTAAAGCCTAAGCAACTTCAACTTGTTTTATTTTTTCTTAGTTTGTTTAAACATTGGACTTTCTCTGCGTATACGGAAGTATCGACCTGATTGTTAATGTTTAAACATTCTGCTTTTTTTTTCGCACAAATCACAGTTGATAAAGTTTAAAGGCATTACTTGAGTCAGTGTATTGCATGATGAGGGGATATGCTGAGATCGTGGGGTCCATAAGAATTTAGTGCAATATTAATATACCTTAACGTATCGGTAAGCATTTCAAAAGTTTTTAGATTGAGCTTAAGTGGACAACAATATCGTCAATCTACGTGAATCGTTTAGAACTAAAAATGTTTAAAGCTTAACGGTGCTAGTGATTGGTCACATAAACTGATATGATCCTCTTACACAAACTCACAAAAATATTGTCTGTAAATATTTCTTTACTGCATTTCTGTTATTTCAAAAATCCAAAAAGATTTTAGTGTGTTTTAGCATTAATTTTTGAAAAATACAAAAAGATTTTCGACAACTGATGTTGGAGAGCTGATATACAAATTTTCAAGTGCTGAATATGATGAACAGGGTTGGGAGTGAGTGCTTAAATGAAAGAAATTTGTTTTGAGAAAGAAAAGTTTGATTAGTTAATCAGGGTCATTAATTTGAACTTGTTGTAACTATTACTAGTAAGTTTTTCTTATTGATTTAAGTGAAAACTTATGTGGTGGTGAGAAAATATTGTGTAGGAAATGAGCTTAAAGAGAGATAAAGCCAGGGATTGATCTCAAGGTGATAGCTAATTCCAGACGGTGATCCCATCATGATGAGAGGGGGAGTCTGACGAGGTTAGAGCCAAAGAGAAGATTCTGGTATATGCTAAGAAAGAAAAGAGACTGATAAAGACTGAAGATTGAGAATACTCGACATTTAAGACTCGTCAACATCTGAGGGGGAGTCTGTTGGTGCATTCATCTGTCGTCTTCGTCTTATGTCGAGTCTCGGTTGCGTTGCAGATCTAAACAAGCGTGACATCATATATGTGACATCACATGTGACGTCACATATATGACATCACATCCTACATCAGCACATGAAACGAATTTAAAAGTTCATATAAGACAAAAGTTCATGGGTTTCGCTTGAAACAATTTCTAGTGGGTTTCGCTTGAAACTTAATTAGTGGGTTTCACTTGAATGATCATGGATTGTTTCAAGCGAAAGCAGGTTTACTATAAATAGGCATGAGTTCTATTCATTTGTAACAGTTTGTGAATTCCATACCGAGGTGCTGCCGGTGTGAGATTTGATTGAAAACAACGTCAGATCAATACAATCAGTGTTTAAAGTGATATTCAAGCTGTTTCGACGTCGGTTTCTTAGTTTCTGCCTCTGAAACTGATAAAATCTCTTCTGAACGACTCGTTCGGGTCACAAACCGATCCTACATTTTTTGTATATGTATTCTGCATGTTTATGATTTATTGTATATTATAGTATACATTGTGTTTTTTTGGCTTTTTTGTAATATATTTGTGAGATCTTGTTAACATTATCTGCTTTTTTTGTAGATGTATCCTGCATGTTTATCATTTATTACAAGTCATTATTATCTTAAATGTAGATACTGTTATTGATGTTCTTAAATAATATTCTCATGACATAAATATAATCTACGTTTGGTTGTGTTGATAGTTTTTTTTAATACTTTTGTAAACATGTAACATTGATAGATCTCATTTATCTTCATTTAATGGTGTTAGCAATTCCTACGTTAATCAATTACAAATAATTAACTAAATATTTTAATGGGTGCGAATTAGATATAAGATTTTAAATTAGTATGTATGACAATTCAAGAAGAGTTGTAGTTATTAATCGAAATCAAATTAAAAGTCAACATTATTTTAAATATAGACATAGTTATTGATGTTGTTAATAGTTAGATAAGTAGTCATCGGGATATTAAAATATACAGTGAGTTTGGATGATGTTAATCATATATACCCGGACAGCGGACGGGTAAACTACTAGTTTTACTTATGGGTTCCTTTTGAGTTTGTTATATATATTTACACTAAAAATTAAAAACCGAATGGGTTCCTGGGAACCGTTCTTTGTTAATAGGTCCGCCCCTGTTTCACCACCGTTTCACACCCTGTATAACCTCCACCGCCATTAAAAATTTCCCGTCTAAATTCCTTCATAATAGCGCTGAGGATAATCAATGATTAAAAACAGAAGAAGGTATCGTTCTAATTGAAAGAATAAAACAGAAACAAAAGGATAACATGAACTTAATCTCTCTCCGGAAAAGTGTGACGTCTGTTCAGGGGTCTTTGGACGGTGGTGATATTTAGGAATGGAAGATAACGACGGAAGTTACAAAATGCCTTATTTCTTTTCCAAAGTACGTTGGCTTTTTGAGGTTTGCTTATTTGTTTGGGCATAAAAGAATAGTTTAAACATTTCAATTATATGATGAAATCTAATAAAAAACTACTCTATTATTAGTTTATTACTTGGCTTTTGTTTTTAGATACTTTAATATTGTTTCTATATAATATACATAAGAATAACGATGTATTTTTCTTATACCATGTGTTCATTTTAATTATTGATATGCAAAACTTTAATTTATGTTCCTATTATGTGTTCATTTTTACGATTCTCGATCAATCTAAATTTTTTTGGGCATTTGGATTTTTCCTGTTGTAGCGATTGCCCCTAGCATGGCGAATGAACATTATCGTTTCGACTTAATTATTCTTCTCATATAAAAAAGTTTTACGTAACAATCCGCAAGGCACGTAATTGATTTAACCTTTAATGGTTACTTTTTGTTCAGTTACTAAAGACATTTATATATAATGTCCCGCCGCAACGCGCGGGTTAGCGTCAACTCATGATATTACAAAATGCAACTATATATATATATATATATATATATGGCATGGTTCAAATGAAAACCACTTTTAACGCGAAAACACGAAAACTAACTAAAAAAACCTAAAAAACACACACCAAATTTTTTTTTTACAATTTTTTATTTTTAAAATCGCTAGTTTTTGTATATAAAAAAAATTCAAAATTTTTTTTGTAGTAGTACATATACACATGTGTACCACAAATTTTTTTTTGAATTTTTTTATATACCTAAAATAGCGAAAATTGTTATGGAAAAAAATTTTGTATGCTTTTTAGGTTTTTTTTAGTTAGTTTTCGAGTTAACTAGTGGTTTTCATTTGAACCTTCCCATATATATATATATATATATATATATATATATATATGTATAGAGAAAGAGAGAGAGAGAGAGTGTAAAATACATTACGGATTAACGTACATCACGTATGTGACCAAATTACGCAAGTTATGTTGAAATTCACGCACGTTATAAAGTCAACAAAACCTAATCACGCATGTTGAAACAAATAATCACGCACGTTATCACGCATGCCCTACATCCCAGTTCAAAAATCGCATCCCCTTTTCTACGATCTGAAACCATTGTTACTGCCATCTGACTCCAATCGAATCAAAGCTTGGTCATGTTTCTTCATCCTCAGTTCTGTGGTTTGATTTCGAGGGTTGATATTTTGATGAAACTGTTGGATCGTCGTGTGACCCTAATGAGTCGTTCAGAAGAGTTTTGAATCAGAATCAAAGGCGGAATCAATGATTCTAACTTGATACATCTTGATTTTCCCTAATTATCTTCTTATTACTGATTTCAAAGCTTTATAGATCGTTTGACAAACGGACAGCGCCTCGGCTCTGAAATCTCGAACCTTACAAATGAAACAGCTGCTCGAGTATATATAGGGGTGGTGGTTTCGTACGAAATAGCAAAGGCTCATTTCGTGCGAAATACCTTTGTGTCATTTCGTACGAAATAGCTCTTGCTATTTCGTGCAAAATACCCTTTTTACATACAAATCCTAATTTCTATCCTGCTGAGCACTGGTTTATCCTATCTAGATACAAGACTCTATAAAGACGAAGTTAACCGACATCTATGCACCAACAGACTCCCCCTTGGATGTTGACGAAGTCTTTAGTATCAAATCTTCAGTCTTTATTTAGTCTTTATCTATTTTCTTACTCTGCCCAAAATGTCTGACACTATAAGCATCCTTCAATCTCTATCTTCAAACTCCCCTTTAAATGTTGATCTAGAATGTAGACTCCCCCTTTCCATATGATGGAGCTCGAATTCTGGTTCAAACTTTTCGAAAACATTTTTTTTCTGAAAATTGCAAGATTCAACTTAATGAACTTGTTTTGATTTTTCTTCTTCATTGGATTAACATAATAAGCTCATGACTCTTCTGTCTAGCTCAGAAACTTCCTGCATCTGCTTTAAATTGCGAATCTGAAGATCAGCTTTCCACTTTGGTTTGTCATAAAGCAGAAATGTAAAATCTTTTTGGATTTTTAATAAAGTTTCTATACTAGAATGCTAAACAGAAATGAAATGCAGTAAATGTAAAATATTTACAAACATATTTTTGGTGAACGTATTAGGGAATCATATCAGCTGTCGACAAGTCACAAGTACCGTTAAGCTTTTATTTCATACTCAGAACTAAACAATTCGCTTAGATTGTCGATATACTGATCCATTTAAATTCTCACACAAATCTCAATCTGTCCAGGATACGAATTAGGTGTATTAAGAACTTAAACTCATTCATGTGTCCCACCTTTTGAATATACTCCCGTATCCAGATCCCAATATTCAGTCTTACAGGTGAGTATACCACAGATGATATCTGTAAAGGGTTAAATGCGAGGGCCATGAGAGCTCAGGCTATTACTTCCGCAAAATCAGAGAGATGATGGCTTCGACTTTAGGTGTGTCCCCTTTAGAGGATCTTTTCTTCAACAACACATGATTAGCATTTTTCAATGTTTCATCATTTTTTATGCTGAGGGAGATGCTATTATTTCAAGCAAGCGAAAAGTATTATACGGAGACTAGGCCATTGCTTCCACAAAATCAGAAGTCCCGGAATAATACCCTAGATATCACTGAGTATAAAGACCTAGTATCTCAGAAAGAGGGATCTTTCAAACAAGATTTCAGGGGTTACCTATATATCCAAGTAGTGTTCCCCACGAAATAAGTAAGTAAAGATTTAGGTTTATATCCCGAACAAACCTACTAAATGTGTAAAAACCTATCGGCATATCATCAGCGAGACTGCTTAAGACTTTTAAACTTTACATATCTTTAGCATACCGTAACTGTCAAGCCAATGTACTATCATTTTCCCTTTTTACACAAGCTCTTTTTCCGGTTTTCTATTGTTTTGAATTTTGAAATATCTCATGTTTTTGGATTTTTGAAATTTTTTACTGTTTTTGTATTTTCTGAAAATATAACCTACCTCCCCCTAAATACCAAAACAAGTAAAAAATCGACAAACCATTGCAGATTGCATCTCAACAGCATCTACAGTGGTACCTTCATCTACGCCAAGAATCTCCTCCAACACCGATAAAATCTTCATGCCGTTCAATTTTAAAAGATATTGAAAACGAGTTTTATCAAACGCTTTGGTATGTAAATCAGCTTTTTGTTCGTCAGTGTGGATTTTCTCAATTCGTATCAACTTCTTCTCAAAAAAATCTCGGATGAAGTGATGATGAATTTCAATGTGTTTCGCTTTAGCATGATGAACATGATTTTTTGTTATGTTTATCGCTGCCTCATTATCAACAAAGATAGGGGTGTTAAGAAATTGCAAACCGTAGTCTCTCATCTGTTGCTGGATCCACAAGATCTGAGAGCAGCAGTTGCTAGCAGATCCATACTCGGCTTCACATGTGGATAAAGCTACAGAGGTCTGCTTCTTGCATTGCCAGGTGACCAATCGTGATCCAAAAAACTGGCACCCCGCTGTTGTTGACTTAGCGTTAACTTTGTAGCATCCGAAATCGGAATCGGAATACCCTTCGAGCGTGAAATTGCCTTCTCTTGGATACCATAACCCCAATGATGGAGTTCCTTTCAGGTAGCGTAATATCCTTTTCACAATCACCATATGCGAAGCTCTCGGGTTAGACTGGAATCTTGCCGCGAGGCAGGTTGGATACATGATATCGGGTCTTGAAGCTGTCAAGTACATCAGCGATTCGATCATGGAACGATACATCGTTTCATCTACCTTCTCTCCGGTGAGATCAGGGTTTATCCCATGGTTCGTCGCTAATGGGGTGGAAGCTGGAGTAGATCCTGATATCCCAAATTTCTCTAAGATATCATGAACATACTTCGTCTGATGTATGAATATTCCCTTAGGTAGTTGATCAACCTGAAGTCCCAAGAAAAATTTCATCTCACCCATCGATGACATTTCAAATTTTTGCTTCATAACTTTTTCAAAATCTTTGCACAGATTTTCATTTGTTGACCCAAATATGATGTCGTCCACGTATATTTGAACTATCAGAAGATGTCCATCGAATTCTTTGGTGAAGAGAGTGGCATCAACTTTTCCATGGATGAAGCTGTTGGCAAGCAGGTGTTGAGACAATGTCTCGTACTAGGCTCTCGGGGCCTGGTGTAAACCATACAGCGCTTTATCCAGTAAATAGACCTTGTCTTTGTGGATTGGATCGGTGAAGCCTGGTGGCTGTCCGACATATACCTCCTCTTTTACCTTCCCATAGAGAAACGCCGATTTAACATCTAGCTGATTAACTTTAAAACCTTTCCAAGATGCAAATGCTAGGAAGATTCTGATCGCTTCAAGTCTAGCAACCGGAGCATAGACTTCAGTGAAATCTATACCCTCCTGCTGACTAGAACCCTAAACTATGAGTCGAGCTTTGTTACGAATAATAACCCCTCGATCGTCTCTCTTGCACTTGAACACCCACTTGGTGTTTATATTCCTGCGACCATCAGGTAAGTCTACCAATTTCCATACTCCTAACTTCTCAAACTGACTCAGCTCCTCTTGCATCGCGTTGACCCAAGAATCTTCAGTTAGTGCTTCCTTGTATGTTCGCGGTTCAATCTGCGAAATAAAACAACTAAGTGAAAACTCAGTTTGTAACGAAGCAACTGTAGAATAAAAACAAGTAAGGCCTTGGTCAATTTGCCATCTTGTGCGAACGCCTGATTGTAATTCTCCAATAATCAGCTCTTCTGGATGGTACGAAAGATTTCTCGGCATCACTTCGCCTGGAACATCTACCTCGCCTTCCAAATTTGTAACATTCTGGTTTGCACCTTGTTCACTGACTGGAATTGTTTGACTTGATATCTGGACTTGCTCCCCCTCAGAATCTGAATCACCACGATCGAATATAGGTCTATCTTCAGATTTTAGATTATCGTTGACTGTCGTCTGATTGTTAAGAGATTGCTGAATATCATCATGTTCTCCAGCATTACTTGGACCAGCTTCATCGTCATTGGAAGCTCGATATTGTCGTTTAGATGACTCTGCTGGGAATCTTTCTTGTGATTCTTCATATTATCTCAGAATATCCAACTCGTCAAAGAAATCTGGTTCTTCTTCTATGTCAAACGAATCCCACAAAGTCTCATAATTGAAACGCCATGAGTCGCCGGGATTCTGAGGTGGCATGGTATAACTTTGATACTCAACATTATGTGCTTCGATGACCCGCTTCAAGCTTGGAACAAAGACTCGTTTCAATGGACTTCCATAACCCACGAAAATTCCTTCAATGCTGTCACACCCTCCAAAAACCCCACCCCGCCTTGGAGGCGTGACATGCCCAGGATCATAGCCACCAATCATATTGAACAAAGCATGTAAGTAATTTTTATAAAATCCAACACAATACAATTGGTCTCAAAACATAGTTTGAGTTTAGAGCAGAAGCACAAAACATAAGTTTAATATTAATTGAAATGTTTTCCCACAACGACCACGCCTCCTCGTGCAAGCTCCTTAAGTTAGGGATCTAACGACCTGCAAGGCATGTAACAACGAGTCAACAACAAAGTTGAGTGAATTCACGGTTTCTGTTCTCTGGCTTACTAGCCCGTAGGATTATCCCGAATATTTGTTTTGTTGTCCTACCCAGGACGAACGTACGTTATTCTGCACTCTGGAGAATTCGTATGTATCGCGGCCTCCCAGACATGTGTGCGAAGATTAGTGGAGTGGCAACCTACCTACTGAGGATGGTCGTGCCTTGTAGAAAGTCTGTGAACTCACCTTGATTTAACAAGCTTCCTGATTCTAACTCTTCTGAGAATTAGCATCTACTTTGGTTGTAAGGGTATGGGGTAGAGTTTAGCCTACTGATAAGCCTAATAACCTAATTTGCACACGAACTAGGTAAGTAATTAATACAGCATTTACGATAACTCATGAGATCAAACCCTCACAACAAATGACAAAGTGCAATACTTAAACATCTAGCGGATTCGCAACTAATGACAGAGTATAGCCCGATTTTGGACAGCACTCAAACATCCTGTCGAAATCACGACGAATGACTAAGTATAAACCCAATTTGAGCAGCACTTAAACATCTATCGGATAGTTTCAATCGATCGGACATTGAATCGTAATAGCGATCGAATTAATACCCTGTATCGTAGCATCAATTAGTGATCGTGTGTGTTAATTGTAGTATTTAGACTATAACTCAGCGTAGAATTGGAATTTCTACGACGTTTCAGAGCCAGAAATCGAGTGCCAATGTTCTGTATTTATACACCGATTTTGAACTGCTTACGGACCGTAAGCATTCTCCCTTACGGTCCGTAAGGGACACCTCATTCTTATAGTGTTGCCACGCGTGGGACTAGCCTAGCTGAGTCGACAAAATAGATAAATTCGAATTTGACAGCTTATTTTGTGGATAATCGTAACTAGAAAATACCCCCCCTGAGTTTTAGGGGCCCTAATCCTGATTCTGATTGTTCTGGAAATCTTAGGGTTTCTGCAGAATCACTTGGGTTTCTCAATTTGGGTTTTCCTATTAGACTAATTAAAATAATAAATAGGACTTTTAGTGAGAGTTGCTACATTCTCCCCTCCTTATAGAAATCTCGTCCTCGAGATTTACTCAAATAAGTAAGGATACTAGTACTAATCTTTAATGTTCGAGAAACTTAACCTTTCTGTTTTATATCTAAAGTCACAAATCTTTAAACTTTTCATTTATCTCTATGTCTTAAAGAAATACTACCAGAAATTTGTCAGATAGACATTTCTTAAGGTTGTATACATGAAATACTTAGGGATGACTTAACCTTAACCCATAGCACTTAAAATAAATACTATAGAACACCGTAAAGTATTGAGTCTTGCACTTGGAATGAAGCATCGTTGTGGATCATTGAACACTTTACCGGTTATAGTCTGGTTTTCATCAAAAACTTTTTCCCTTTTTTTTAAAAAAAAAAAACCAAGTTCACTATAACCAATGGCTCTGATACCACTCTACCACACCCTCCAAAAACCCCACCCCGCCTTGGAGGCTTGACATGCCCAGGAACATAGCCACCAATCATATTGAACAAAGCATGTAAGTAATTTTTATAAAATCCAACACAATACAATTAGTGTCAAAACATAGTTTGAGTTTACAGCGGAAGCACAAAACATAAGTTTAATATTAATTGAAATGTTTTCCCACAACGACCACGCCTCCTCGTGCAAGCTCCTTAAACTAGGGATCTAACGACCTGCAAGGCATGTAACAACGAGTCAACAACAAAGTTGAGTGAATTCACGGTTTCTGTTCTCTGGCTTACTAGCCCGTAGGATTATCCCGAATATTTGTTTTGTTGTCCTACCCAGGACGAACGTACGTTATTCTGCACTCTGGAGAATTCGTATGTATCGCGGTCTCCCAGACATGTCTGCGAAGATTAGTGGAGTGGCATCCTACCTACTGAGGATGGCCGTGCCTTGTAGAAAGTCTGTGAACTCACCTTGATTTAACAAGCTTCCTGATTCTAACTCTTCTGAGAATTAGCAACTACTTTGGTTATAAGGGTATGGGGTAGAGTTTAGCCTACTGATAAGCCTAATAACCTAATTTGCACACGAACTAGGTAAGTAATTAATACAACATTTACGATAACTCACGAGATCAAACCCTCACAACAAATGACAAAGTGCAATACTTAAACATCCAGCGGATTCGCAACGAATGACAGAGTATAGCCCGATTTTGGACAGCACTCAAACATCCTGTCGAAATCACGACGAATGACAAAGTATAAACCCAATTTGAGCAGCACTTAAACATCTATCGGATAGTTTCAATCGATCGGACATTGAATCATAATAGCGATCGAATTAATACCCTGTATCGTAGCATCAATTAGTGATCGTGTGTGTTAATTGTAGTATTTCGACTATAACTCAGCGTAGAATTGGAATTTCTACGACGTTTCAGAGCCAGAAATTGAGTGCCAATGTTCTGTATTTATACACCGATTTTGAACTGCTTACGGACCGTAAGCATTCTCCCTTACGGTCCGTAAGGGACACCTCATTCTTATAGTGTTGCCACGCATGGGACTAGCCTAGCTGAGTCGACAAAATAGATAAATTCGAATTTGACAGCTTATTTTGTGGATAATCGTAACTAGAAAATACCCCCCCTGAGTTTTAGGGGCCCTAATCCTGATTCTGATTGTTCTGGAAATCTTAGGGTTTCTGCAGAATCACTTGGGTTTCTCAATTTGGGTTTTCCTATTAGACTAATTAAAATAATAAATAGGACTTTTAGTGAGAGTTGCTACAAATGCTCTTTGCACCAAATTTACCATAAGGTTCTAGAACTGTACAGGGAGACCCAAACGGTTCCAGATACTTCAGGTTCGGTTTGCGGTTGTTGATCAACTCGAAACATGTCTTGTTGAATTTCTTCACTGTAAGAACCCGATTGAGTGTATAGCAAGTAGCTGATACTGCTTCTGCCCAAAAGTTGACTGGTAATTTCGAATCAGCAAGCGGTTGTTGATCAGCTCGAAACATGTCTTGTTGAATTAGCGTCCTGTTCTTTCTTTCAGCTACTCCATTTTGTTGTAGAGTGTAAGGAGCACTAAATTCTTGCAATATACCTCTCTCATCACAATACTCTTCCATCTTGTTATTCCTGAACTCTGTACCGTTATCACTCCTGATTCTTATGATTCGAGTTTGGTACAAGTTTTCAATTTTTCTGAACAACGTCATCAAACTTTCAAATGTCTCATCTTTTGTCTTCAGAAATGATACCCATGAAAATCTCGAATAGTCATCTGTTACTACTAGAGAGTAGAGATCACCAGTTATACTTTTGACGTTTACTAGACCAAACAGATCCATATGGAGTCTCTCTAACGGTCTCGAGACTGGGTTAACCTTCTTCCCAGGGTGAGATTTCTTCTTTTGCTTGCCTTTGATACAGTTAATGCATTCCCCCTCAAGATGAAAACCTTTCACATGAACACCAATTTCTAAGTCGTTGTGCACCAAGTGATTCATTTTTCGCAGGTGAATATGGCCCATCTTTCGATGCCACAATTGCGATTCTTTTTCCGTTGCTCTTGACATAAAGCAGTGAGCCAGACCCATGGTAGTAGTTGCTACACTCATGTCCAACACGTACAGATCGTTGACTCTGGGTGCTCTCATGATAATCCATTCTTCAGGAACAACAAATCCTGGTTTTAATATCAAACATTCCTTATCTGTAAAGTGCGTTTTATACAAACGATCACAGATCTGAGAAATGCTCAGAAGATTGTTTTCAAGCTCGGCGATGTAGTTTACTCTTTCAAACATGACAATTCCATTTGATAAAGTTCCTTCACCAACTATTCGACCACCTTGATTTCCTGCAAATCCCACATATCCTCCATTAAACCCTCTAACATCGTACAGTAGGGTCTTCTTCCCCGTCATGTGCCGAGAAGCTCCACTATCCATAATCCAACGTGAAACAGATCTTGGAAGCTCCTGCACATATCACAATCACTTAGTTAGATTTTGATGCCACCCAAGCCTTTTTTGACTCAGGTAGCTTGACATTGAGATAAGTTTTTGTAGTGCATAGTGGCGGAAAATTTTTGTCATTCATCTTTAAACTTTCTTCAGACCCAATCTCAACCTCTTTGTATAAAAAGAAATCATTTTTAGGGGGTTGACCAGATGATTGGTCTTTCTTTGGTACATACTTCTTCTCAGAAACAGTTTACTCTTGTTTCTCAAGTTTCTCATAGTAATCCACAGGAACATTCATCTTTACCGGAGTGGTAGAAGATGATTGTTTTTCCATCTCAGAAACCTTTAGTTTTGGAGAATTTGGTTTCTTTTCAACTGATTTTGGTTTCCATGTTTGTTGAGATGAAGCAACCCTTTTATAAAATTTGTCAGTTTTATTTACCACATTCTTTACAGGTTCAGTTTTGATCTTGGTGTTTTCATTTTTCAAAACTTTCTTCTCAACAACCATTTGAGCTTTGCCTTTTGCATCAGCTTTCTTTTTCTGACACTCAATAACTTCAGACTTAGGCTTTAAGCTGGTGCACTTTCGTGCAATGTGTCCAACTTTGTTGCACTTAAAGCATGTACGAGTATCAACTACCCGACTTGTTCCTTCGGTCTGAGGCTGTGAGGCCTTTTCTTCAAAAAAACTCCTCATTTGTTTTTGAAAAAATATCAGATTCTTGCTCGGAATGAGAACTTAAGCTTTTTACAAACACCTTTTTCTCAATAAACTTCTTGTTTTGAAAATTCCTTCTTTGATAATTCTTACCACCCTTATAATCACCCGACCAATTGTTTTGAATGTTGTTAGAAAAACGCGGCGGTACAACGAGTTTTTTGTAGTAAGCTTTATCTTTTTCAAAATTTAATTGCCTTTTAGAACGTTTCAAACCTTCAATTTCAGACACATCAATCTCAACCAGTTTAAAAACATTTTTCAATTTGTCGACATTCACATTTTCCAATGGAAATTCAAGATCCGAATACAGCTTATCCGATCCCAACATCTTGTACATCACTAGATTAGGTTCTTCATTTAAGTTTTTTTTGGATGTTGATTTCGGAATGTATTTATCCAAGAAACATTCTTCATCCTCAGTTGAATTACTCTCAGATTTTAAAACATTTTCAGCCATGCTTTTAACAATTTCAGACTGAACACTGTCTTAATCGGATGATGAATTAAATGTGACATCAATTGATTCTGGAAGTTTAACCTCATTTGTGTCTTCATCATTAACCAACCCGGACTTTTTCTTTGAAAAATTATTTAACACTGGCGGTGGAACCTGATGATACCCAACCCTAGTTCCGTCCGAATAAACATCTTCGCTAGCTTTGTTCTTCCCGATTGGTTTAGGAACAATATGTTGAAAAACAAAACTTGCAGAGTTGTAACTGTTGAGTTTCAGATTGATGCGTTCATTCTCAATCTTAGCTTCCTGAAACTGAAGCTTCAACTTAGCAATCTCATCCAACTGTTGGTTGATTTGCTCTTCTTTAACCCTAAGAACTCCTGACAGTTGCACATTTTCTTTGTTTGTTTTACCATTTCTTTCATCAGAATCTTTTACCGTTCGTTTTAGCTTCTCAAAACTTTCTGAGAGTTGACGATTTTCATGAATTAACTTTTCGTTTTCTTTAGTAATTCTTTCTACATCAATTTTATCATTTTCGATTTTCTCAGTTAACTCTTTTAATCGTTCATTTGAAGCTTTTAACATTTTGTCACGGTTTAAGATCTGATCTTCAATATCTCTGACTCTTCCTGTCAGTTCTTCAGTCTTTTTACCGCTGAGGTAAGCAATTGTACTACAAACCTTGCAGTCTTTCATGCAATTTTTGCAGTCGCTATCAATTTTGGCTTTCTTACCTGACTCTTTGGTTGAATCATTTGAACTGGCCTTGCTTTTAGACTCAGTTCCAGACTCAAAAACAACCTCTAGCTCTTTCGCTGCAAGCACTTTGTCAGCCATTTGCTTCAGGTTTTCTGCGGTGAATTCTTTTGACGTGTCAATAATCCCGTCGTCAACTTTCTTTGGCTGCGATTCTTTCTCTTTTTCTTTGTCTTCAGCTTCTCCTCATCCCCACCACATTCTTTGTCTTGCTTCTTCTTGTTCTGCAATTTGCTGGGTAAGAGTCTCAACACTGACAGAATCTGGATCAACAGCTATGTTTCCTTTGGGATCTCGGTAACATTCTCTATCAGCATCCCATCTATTTGCCCTTTTTGCTTCTTTCCATGATTGATAGATTTTACTCTTCATGTTTTGAGCTGACATCTTTCTGTTGATGTATTTCACTTCTTCAGTTCTGGAATCTTTAAAAGGAACAATCTTTGCTGTGAAAGCATATCCCACTGCGTCTTCTTTTGGTAATACTTCACTCCAATCATATCCCTCATCGTCATGGATAACAGCAAGTGCTCTGGATTTTTCTTTGGGATTTTCTTATATTTGCTTCATTCTGGGAGATTCAGATTTGTTTTGATGATATATGGCTCTTTTGTAATAATCTTCACGGAACGGATTTGCCGTATCATCAGCATATGCATTTCGACATTCCCTTTTAAAATGTCCCTTTTGTTTACATTTAAAGCAAGTGACCTTCGATTTATCAAGCCCTAGCTTGGTTGAAGGTCCCCCAATAGAATGTCTACCGGTAATCCTCATGAATCTTTGCGCTCTCCTAACCGCACTCGCCATACACCACCTGATATCAATCAACTCCATCTCCTCAGGATCGATCTAATCATAATCTTCGTTGGTGAGGTTAGTGTTTCCAATCTTGCATGCAACAAGGCTCTCATATGATTCTAAGACAGATGCTAAGAACACCATTTGCTGCTTTGCGGATTCTTCACTGAAATTTTGAGCATTCTTGAGATCCACAGCAATGTTACATTGAAACAAATTCTTTGGAACTGATTGACTTTGAGTAGTTGACAATGAACCTCCATGATAACCACTGCTTGGACTTTCTTGATTCACCGTGTTTGAATTTTCTGCTGAAAATGCTGTCTTTGGTGACACATATTTTGGAATCATACTTCCTCGATAATACAGCTCAACATTCTATTGATATGAAGAGTTGTTGACTTTGTTCGATTTCCTGATCTCTAACTCATGACTTTCCAATCTTTCGATTAACAGATCAACCGTCAGTTTAGTTGGTTCCACTGTGTTTTTCAGCATCAAAGCAAAATACTGCCAGTCTTTCTCATCAGGTAGTGAATCAAACAGTTTGTCAACCAATTCTTCTTGAGTATACACTATTTCGTGTCTTGCAAGTTCCATCTTCAAATGTCCAAATCTTTCAATCATATTTGACACAGATTCATTTTTCAAACATCCAAACAAATCAAATTCTTTTCTTAACAATTTCTTTTTGTTTTTAATAATCTCGGCACTACCCACACATTTTACTTTCAGTTTCTCCCATAGATCTTTCGAATTCGTGTATTCAATCAATGATATTATGTCATCCCTCACGGACTGATGAAGTAAAGCAATGCATTTTTGTTCAGCAACAAAACTTTCAACTTCATTATCCGCTATATTTTCATAATCCGTTCTTCCCATATCAAAACCATTCTTCATGTTCTTCCAACTGAGATATGCAAAAGCTTTTAGCCATTCTTCAAACCTTTTAGCCCATCTGTTGTATTCTTCAATCGCCATTAGCTTGGGCGGTTTGTTATAGGTACCATAGGCACTATCAACACTCAAAGAATCAGCAATGGTTTTCTTTGCACTTGGATTTGGAGCATTTTCATTTGTGTTACTTGATGTATCACCTCCTGTGCTACCCCGTGAAAGCAAAAGCGTCACTGAACGGATTCAGAAAATCATCCATCTTCAAGTACCTGAGACAATCAACAAACACTTAGAAACTTTTTTGGATTTTAAACAATTTCAAACGAAATAGTTCTCGCGAAATGAGTTTCAAACGAAATAAATCTCAAGCGAAATAATCCTCAAACGAAATAATCTTCAAACGAAATAATCTTCACGCGAAATAAGCTTTCACACAAAATGACTATTTCATGCGGAATAGCCAAACGAAATCACCCTTTTCAAGCGAAATAGCTGATTTGGTGCGAAATAGCGACTTTCGTACGAAATGAATGTGATTCCATGCGAAATGACGTTCCAGATGTTGATTTCGTGCGAAATGAAGATCCTGATGTTGATTTCGTGCGAATCAAATGTTGATTTCATGCGGAATGATGATGACGTCACACTGTCGGCCAAGATTTTGTCCAATTGATCTGGTTTTTGATCGATTTTAGGTCCAATTCTTTCAAGGATTCGTTAAAACTATGTTTTACGTGATATATGTGCAATTTAAGCCATTTTAACCGTAAAATCTCGTTTAATTTTGAAAAGAATGAGTAGAAGTGAGAAAATCTGATGAAAACAAGTTGAATTGGTATGAACTCTTCGTCCTGAGCTCTGATACCACTTGTTGGATCGTCCTGTGACCCTAATGAGTCGTTCAGAAGAGTTTTGAATTAGAATCAAAGGCGGAATCAATGATTCTAACTTGATACAGCTTGATTTTCCCTAATTATCTTCTTATTACTGATTTCAAAGCTTTACAGATCGTTTGACAAACGGACATCACCTCGGCTCTGAAATCTCGAACCTTACAAATGAAACAGCTGCTCAGGTATATATAGGGGTGGTGGTTTCGTACGAAATAGCAAAGGCTCATTTCGTGCGAAATACCCTTTTTACATACAAATCCAAATTTCTATCCTGCTGAGCACTGGTTTATCCTATCTAGATACAAGACTCTATAAAGACGAAGTTAACAGACATCTATGCACCAACAGAAACTTTTCAAAATCAACGATGAATTTGAACCTAATTCGATGAAATTAACCTAACAATAGCCAATTTGAAGTGAAACGAAAAGAAATTTGTAACGAATGGGATGAAATTGATCAAACCCAGTCGGTCTGAAAATTTGATATAATCACGCATGTTATATGAAATAATCACGCATGTTGGTTTTTTGAATTAATAACATGCGAGATTTTCAAATGAACTTGCGTAATTTGGTCCATCTAATTTTAATATAACATATTATTACTTAAATTAATTATATTAAATTCATTTACCCTAATAATTAATAAAGGTCAGCATATATATCTTCCCCATAAGTTCATCATCCCCACATTATCTTCATGTTCAGGAACCTGAGGTGAGTCAACCGCTGGTGGTGGAGAACTCACCGACACCAGAGCATGAGGAGTGCTCACCAGAGTCGCAACAGAAAGAGCAGTCATAGGAGCTGTTGGAGGATCTGCCATAGGATTCGTCGGAGGAGCTTTCACCAGAGCTACTGGAAAAGCAGAAAGTGACGCAGCAAGCGGCGCTGTTACGACACTTGACGGTGGATGGCGATTCGCTCGCTGCTCACCCGTCTTCAGTCACTCCGGTATGCCCTTTGTCTCAATCGCTGTATTTATACATCAAATACTCGATACCGACAACAAATATTGTGCAGTTAGGGTTCAATTTTCTTAGGGGTTTTGATTTCTGCGTTTAATTTTGAAAACGAAAGGATTCTTGATTGTATGAACGATCTGGGTGTGTGTTTGATAATTTTGAACAGGATGGGGTTTCGAACAGGGAGGGCTGGAGGGGAAGTGGGTGTGGAGGGAGAGGGTGTCAGAGGACGGAGAGGGGTGGTGGTGGCTGGCGGAGAAGCCGGAGAGGAAGGGGATTCCGAAAAAGACGATGGGGATTTTGGCTTTGAAGTGGATAGGGTTATGGGTTTGGTCTTCGAGTTTTAGAGATACTTTCATGGTGGTTGTTTTGGGAGGTGGTCGATCAGACGATTGCAGGGGAGTTGATGAGGATTAGGGATTAGGGTTTGGGTGTGGGGAGAAATGAAGAAGATGAACTGGGTAAAGGTTTTATAGGGTAAATGATATTTAATATAACTAATTTAATTAATAATATGTTATAATAAATTAATATGGACCATTTTTGTAACAACCCTCATCAAAAGTCATATTTATTTAATTAAATTGTCCAATAGGAAACCCTAATTGAGAAACCCAAGTGATTCTGCATAATCCCTAAAATTTTCAGAATAGTTGGAATTAGAATCAGGGCCCCTAAAAATCAAGGGGGGTAAACCCTAATTCACGATTATCATTAGAATGCGTTGTCTAAATTGAAAATTCTCGAACTACCAACTCTGCAGGCCTATACCAGTGACAAGCCTACCCTACTCTACCTTGACACCTCAGGCGAGTCGCGATAGAATCAGGGTCATCCTTCGCGACACGCGGGGGAAACCAATTTCAAGTATAAATAGAACAGTCTGTTTCATGCAATTGAGCGTTAATTCGACGTAAAAACTCAATACGTACGCTGAGTTATAGTGTAATCACTACAAAAACACACACTGATCACGAAGTGCTGCCACAATTCAGGGTAATAACTCGATCGCTGCTACGATTCAATGTCCGATCGATTAAACTATCCAATGGATGTTTAAGTGCTGCCCACATTCGGGTTTATGCTTTGTCATTCGTCGTTAAATCGATGGATGTTTAAGTATCGCACTTTGTCATTCGTTGTGAAGGTTTTAATCTCGTGAGTTGTCGTAAATGCTGTATTAAGTTACTAACCTAGTTTGTGTGCTTGATTATTTAAACTAGGTTATCAAGGCTAATCAGTAAGCTAAGCTCTGTTCATAATTAAATCTGCAATGTGAGTCATTCTCTTTTTATCAAATCTATTTACAAAAGCATGTTTATTTTAAAGTTATAATTACGGGGATTAAGTCTTTGTAATCACCAAGTTACAGCCGGTATGTGGGGTTTTGTATACATTACTTGATAATCGTCACCATTGGGGCAGCCAATGGGGGATATGACCATAGTCACAGATCCGGTCGAGTGACAAATACCGTGGGTAGTTGGTTTGATATCAGAAACATTGTAATCGCTCTTAATACTGTAAATTATAACAAATGAGTCGTTTTAATAAAAAGAATGATTCACTCAGTATTTTCCGCTGACAAAACCTTTTTCAAACATGTTTCAGGTGATCTGTTGTGATCCAGGAAAAGTGCCGTGAAGCACTACAAGCTTAAGGAAGTGGCTCAGTATAAAAATAAGGAAACATGTTTTGTAAAATAAAAGATTTCTTCATGAAATCTCAAGATTGTAAATTACCGGGTTTTATCCCGAGTTGTGAAATAAAATAATCGGAAAATATTTCAGTTTTTAAAAGTTCCTGAAGAAACTTCCGCTGTTAAATAAATACCACGGGATTTTCTGTCCCGCGGCTCCTGAAACGGGTTAAACCGGGTCGGGGGCCGTGACAGAAAAAGGTGGTATCAGAGCCACTGATTTAAGCCTATTAAGTATTTAGAAATACTTAATTTTACTGATTGCCAATTATGTGATTATGTGTTTTATAACTGATTATTTGTTAGTTACAGTATGGGTAAACAAAAGCTGTCAAACATCTATCTTAAACTAGATAGGTCATCCAACGAGAAGGGAAGTTCATCCCAACCCAAATCCTCAAATCACTCTGTAATTCCTGAAGAAGGAATATTTGTGAGAAAGGCACATTATGAGAAACCACTTTCTCCTAATAAAAGAAGTTTGATTATTAGGAAGAGTCAGGAGGAAATAAGGAAAATCCGAGAAAAGAAAGTTAAACAGGAAACCCAGGAATTAACCAGTAAAACACCCTGGGGGGACAAATTAGATGAGAAATGGGCAGATCTTTATATGCTAGCCACAATAGCAGAAAATGCAAATCTCTAAATACTCTAACTCAAGTTTTAGCACCTTTATTTATCTACAATCCAGAAACCTTATTCAGTAAATAAATAAGTTTACAGTAAATCGTAGTATATTTTACTTGTCAGTTGTTTTATGTATGGTATGCAATAATATTTAAGGGTTATCTATGAAAGTTTGTTATTTTATTTTAACATTTGGTATGTATTTTGCATATATAAACAGCATGAATGAGATATCTGAAGCTTTAGAAAATCTTAACCTCTATCCCGTTAAGATAGAAGTTTCCAAAGAATTCACCGGTTACTTCGCTGATAAAGAAGAACCCATGGAATTTCAATCCAAACCACTAGCAAAACCTAAACCCAAGAAAAGAAGCAGATTTGTGGGCTGCAGGCGTGTACGTAGGAAAAAGCCAGCAACAAGAAAGGTTACCAAAACTGAAGAACTAAAAGACAAAGGAAAAGGGGTAGAAATTGAGGAAAATGTTAATCAAGTAGAGATAGAAGCTGAGAAGAGTTTTAAGCAAACAGAAAGAGAAGTCGGAGAAAGTTCTAGACAGAAACAGAAAATGACTCCCTGGGAAGTTTTAGATCATAAACTAGTGATGAGTGACCTCATCGGACCTGCCGATGGAAACCTTGAACCAGCTAATCCAAACCTTATATTTACTTAAGAAGATCTTTTCAACTACCCACTAGAAGCTCCAATTCCAATCAATCTGGAATGTGCTATTCCAGATCCTATTGTCCAACCTCAACCACTACCAGTAGAATTAGATGAATGGTGGACAACTGATTGGCAATACCAAAATCTTTTAAACAACCCTGATACATTTTTCCCACAAGTTGACCCAGAACCTCCACTATACCCAACTATGAGCCCGGAGAATCTGACTGAACTTCGTCTCTGGGGCGAAGAGTTAATTAATGCAGGAAATAGGATTAGGGATGTTGGAGAAAGAGTTACTTGGAAGTACGACGAAAGGGAGCGTCGTTTTTAAGAAATTAGCTGACCAGATAATGGGAGTTTGCAGGAATATTTGTTTAATAAATAATCATAAGAACCAGTATGTGTAATAACTTAACAATAAAACGTTGTATGATAATCGTGTATACGAGGCATAATATAATATATAGAAATGAAACTTGGGAAATCGATAATTTTTGGTTATACATGTTAATGTGATTATGTGCAAACTGTTTTATTATATTTGTATTTATACTAATTATTTATATAAAATTAATTATCAGATGGCAAACATTGGTAACGAACCAGTAAATGAGGTTAATCTGTCTGAGCAACATCCAGGAGATCAATATATGACTAGGCAAGATATCGAAAATATTGTTGCTCAAGGGATAGCCAATGCTATTCCAGCAATCGTTGCTGCTGTAAAGAATCCAATTGAACCGCAACAAATCATTCCTAGTAAACGTATTTCTGAAGATAACTTCAGTAATAGTGTAAACGGAGGCAATGATCATGTTAATCATAATGAGGAACCACATCAAGCTCCATTTCCTAAGAAAATGAAAGCCGCAACGCCTGGTTGCACTTTCAAAGAATTGCTTGCTTGTAAACCCACTGAATTTGCAGGCAATGAAGGAGCAACTGCATCACTGCGTTAATTAGAGAAAACCGAAGCAGTAATTGCAATAAGTAAATGTGCTAAAGATGATCAGGTCATGTACGCATCAAATCTCTTCAAGGAAGGAGCACTCGAATGGTGGAACACTGTGTTACAATCAAAAGGAAGAATAATAGCTTATGCCATGAATTGGGAAGAATTTAAGGGTATTGTAGAAAGAAAATTTTGTCCCGAGTATGAAAAAGAACAAATGAAAAATAAGTTCCTAAATCATCGGATGATGGGTGTAGATTTTCGCGGTTATACTTCTACATTCTTTGAATATGCTAGAGTGGTACCAACACTGGCTTCGCCAGAACCGGTACTCATTTCTCGCTACATTTGGGAACTGATTAGTGAAATCCGTAATATTGTTAAAGCTGCGAGACCTCGCACTATTGACGATGCTGTGGAATTAGCTAACACCCTAACTGACGAACTGGTACGTACACAAGATGAAAACAAAAAGAAAGAATTGGCTCAGAAAATTACCCAAGGATTTCGTACAGGTAATAGTAGTAATTTCAAGAGAAGAGGAACTGGGCAATTCTCAACTCCGTCATTCTACAGGAAATGCAAGAAGAAACATTATGGAAGATGCGACATAACCTGCAATTTTTGCAAAACTGTAGGACATTGTGAAGAAAACTGCAGAAAGAAAACAATAGTTTGCTATAACTGTGGAGAAAATGGACATTTTAAAACAGAATGTCCTAAATTGGGCAAACCAGCAGACAACAAAACCAAGGCGACTGACGGAACTATTAAGAAGAATGCCAGGGCATTTCAGCTGACCACTCAAGAAGCAGAACTCATCCCAAATGTGATAGCGGGTACGTTCTTAGTTCACAACGTATACGCAAAAGTATTATTTGACTCTGGTGCAAACCAAAGTTTTATAAATACTTCATTCTGTCAAGCTCTTAATTTACCTTTAACCAATATTAGGCAGATTTTTACAGTCGAAACCGCAGATGGAAATTCAGTTAAAATAGATAAAGTTTTGCAGGAAAGAAATATAGAACTTTTAGGACATAAATTCTCTGCAAACCTATTGCCAATGAATTTAGCTGAATTTGATGTTGTATTAGGAATGGATTGGTTAGTAACCAACCATGCTCGAATCTTTTGTGATCAGAATTCCATAGAAATTCAATCACCCACCGGAGAAGTAATTAGGATTACAGGAGATAAACCACGTAAGCCCATGAAGTTCATATCAGTAATGAAAGTTGCTAATTATGAACGAAAACAAGGAATAGTATATATGATTTCGATAATCATTAGTACTAAGGGTAAAGAACTTAAGGAAATTCCTGTAGTCTCAGAATATCCGGATATATTTCCAGAAGAGTTACCGGGATTACCCCCAGATAGGGAAGTAGAATTTAGGATTCATCTAATTCCAGGAACTACACCGATAGCCAAGGCACCTTATCGGTTAGCACCCACAGAAATGTTAGAATTGAAAAAGCAATTAGATGAATTATTAAGTAAAGGATTCATACAACCTAGTTCATCTCCTTGGGGAGCACCAGTGCTATTTGTTAAGAAAAAGGATGGTTCAATGAGAATGTGTATCGATTATAGAGAATTAAATAAGATTACAATTAAGAATCGATACCCATTACCTAGGATTGATGATCTGTTTAATCCACTTCAAGGAGCTAGATATTTTTCTAAGATAGACTTACGCTCCAGATATCATCAATTGAAGGTACAAGAAGAAGACATACCTAAAACTGCTTTCAGAACTAGGTATGGTCATTACGAGTTTACAGTCATGTCCTTTGGGTTAACGAATGCACCTGCTGCATTCATGGACATGATGAATAGGATCTGTAAACCATATTTGGATAAATTTGTAATTGTTTTTTTAGACGATATACTTATTTATTCCAAAAGTCAGATAGAGCATTGTGAACACCTTCATGCACTCTTAACTTTGTTAAGAAAAGAAAAGCTTTATGCCAAATTCTCGAAGTGTGAATTTTGGTTAAAGGAAGTGCAATTCCTAGGACACATGGTGAATCACAAAGGTATTCATGTAGATCCTGCTAAGATAGAGGCAATTACCAATTGGAAGGTTCCACAAACTGCAATGGAAATTAGAAGTTTTATAGGTTTAGCTGGCTATTATAGACGGTTTATTAAGGATTTTTCCAAGATAGCCGTACCATTAACTAAGCTAACCTGTAAAGCCGTTAAGTTTGAATGGGGACCAAAGCAAGAAGAAGCCTTTAGAATATTAAAGCAGAAATTAACAAATGCACCAATCTTAGCCTTACCAGAAGGAACTGAAGATTTTGAAGTATATTGTGATGCTTCAAAACTAGGATATGGATGTGTGCTTATGCAACGCAAAAATGTGATTGCATATGCTTCAAGGCAGTTGAAAAAGCACGAAGAAAATTATACGACTCATGATTTAGAATTAGGAGCCGTAATTTTTGCCCTTAAGATTTGGAGACATTATCTGTATGGAAGTAAACTTACTGTTTATACAGATCATAAAAGTTTAAGATATATATTTGGGCAAAAAGAGTTAAACATGAGGCAAAGGAGATAGATGGAAATCCTAAGTGACTACGACTGTGATATTCAGTATCACGAAGGAAAGGCAAATGTAGTTGCAGATGCCTTAAGTCGTAAGTATTATGAGAAATAATGACGGGTCCGTGCTCTTAGATTAAATCTACAAATAGATTTAATGGAACAATTGAAGAATGTTCAAGCTACAGCAATCAAGGATGATGCTGAAGGAATGAAAGGACGAATAAAGGAATTAGAACAAGGAGCAGATGGAATTTGGAGATTCCACAAAAGTAGAATTTGGGTACCTAAGCAAGGAGACTTAAGACCTAAGATTTTAGAAGAAGCCCATAAATCTAGGTATACTATGCACCCAGGAAACAATAAGATGTACCAAGATTTAAGAAAGAACTTCTGGTGGATAGGAATGAAAAAGGATATAGCGCGATATGTTTCTAAATGTCTCACTTGTTCACAAGTTAAAGAAGAACATCAGAAACCTTCAGGGTTACTACAACAATTAGAAATGCCTATATGGAAATGGGAACTTATAACAATGGATTTTGTTACTAAGTTACCCAAAACAAGAAAAGGTAATGATGCGATTTGGGTAATTGTGGATCGATTAACCAAATCAGCTCACTTTCTACCAATGAAAGAAACCTTTAATATGGAAAGGTTGGCAAAATTGTATGTAGATGAAGTCGTATCCTTACATGGAGTTCCACTCTCCATTGTTTCGGATAGGGATAGTGGTTTTACTTCTCATTTCTGGAAAAGCTTCCAGCAAGCTATGGGAACTCGACTCAATCTGAGTACTGCATATCATCCCCAAACAGACGGACAAAGTGAAAGGACGATCCAAACTCTAGAAGACATGCTCCGAGCATGTGTAATAGATTTTGGTGGAAATTGGGATGATCATTTACCATTAATTGAATTCTCCTATAACAATAGCTATCATTCAAGTATTGAAACCGCCCCATTTGAAGCACTGTACGGAAGAAAGTGCAGAACTCCAGTTTGTTGGGCAGAAATAGGAGAAAGTCAATTGTCAGGTCCTGAAATAGTGCAAGAGACGACTGACAAGATTACTCAAATCAAGGAAAGACTGAAGATGGCTCGTGATTGTCAGAAGAGTTATGCAGATAATCGGCTCAAGCCACTTGAATTCCAAGTGGGAGACAAAGTACTATTAAAAGTTTCCCCTTGGAAAGGAGTTGTTCGATTCGGTAAGAAAGGAAAGCTAAGTCCAAGGTATGTAGGACCATTTTCAGTGATCCAACGTATAGGACCAGTTGCTTATCGTTTACAACTACCAGAAGAATTAGCTGGAGTACATGATGTATTTCATGTATCCAATCTCAAGAAATGCTTATCAGATGAATCACTGGTAGTACCTCTTCGAGACATAGAGGTAAATGAAAAGCTGAAATTTGTTGAGAAACCTCTTCAAATTGAGGATCGAAAGATCAAGTTTCTCAAACATAAACGACTAGTTTTAGTCAAAGTTAGATGGGATTCAAAGAGAGGAGCCGAATACACTTGGGAACTGGAATCAGAAATGAAGCGAAAGTATCCTCATTTATTCCAGTAAATCTCGAGGACGAGATTTTTATTAAGGTAGGGAGAATGTAACAACTCTCATCAAAAGTCATATTTATTTAATTAAATTGTCCAATAGGAACCCTAATTGAGAAACCCAAGTGATTCTGCATAATCCCTAAAATTTTCAGAATAGTTTGAATTAGAATCAGGGCCCCTAAAAATCAAGGGGGGTAAACCCTAATTCACGATTATCATTAGAATGCGTTGTCTAAATTGAAAATTCTCGAACTATCAACTCAGCAGGCCTATACCAGTGACAAGCCTACCCTACTCTACCTTGACACCTCAGGCGAGTCGCGACAGAATCAGGGTCATCCTTCGGGACATGCGGTGGAAACCAATTTCAAGTATAAATAGAACAGTCTGTTTCATGCAATTGAGCGTTAATTCGACGTAAAAACTCAATACGTACGCTGAGTTATAGTGTAATCACTACAAAAACACACACTGATCACGAAGTGCTGCCACAATTCAGGGTAATAACTCGATCGCTGCTACGATTTGATGGAGGGTGTGAAACCCGAGTGTTAACGTGCGTATTTTGTGTGATTTATTGTCGTTTATGTGATTATATACTTTGAATATGTTCATTACGAGTTTTCGTGAATTTACAGGTTAATCGCGTAATTCGGTGAAGTTAGAGTGGTTACAGATGAAGCGGGACGTCCGAGGTTAATAAACAAGGTGAACAGCAATGTTCAGGACGTGTTTCGAATCAAGACATGGCCTGAATGTGAGAAAAAACGTGAAAGTATAAAGTCTGGGGGGCAAACGGTCATTTTGTGAGAGTTGAATGCATGTAAATCATGGTGACAAGACAGAGACGTAACCTACAGATTATATGTGTAGCCTACGGTCTAAGTATTTCAGCAATTAGAGGTTTCCAGCATCATGCAAACGTAACTTATGGATGGTTCACGTAACCTACGGTCATGTTCAGCGATTTAATAATATCAAACAGAAGATTCCGAGCGTAACCTACGGTCAATAACCGTAGGCTACGGTGATATAGCAGGGCAGGCTTTTGAGGTTGTTTTTGATTATTGTATCATAACAATTGGTGTTGAAGTAGCACACGTTTACAAGAAGAGGCAACACATCAAATCATCATTCTCAACTACAGAGGTGGCGGCAATTGAAAGGAATCATAGGAGGTGTACACGTGAAGCATTGGCGGCACATGTGAAGAAGCAAACATCAACATCACATGACATTAGTTCATAATCATCACATCATTAAATATCATCATAATCATGTGAAAGGGGCAGCTGACAAACTAGGTTTGGGGATCGGTCAACATAACATCATATTGGGGTAGGCGCCAAAAGTCAAGATCCACAACATCTACAATATACTTTTGACATCAGACAAGGAAAAAGGAGGGATGAATTGTGGATTTTATATTTTAATATCCTAACAACATCACATCATCGTGGTGGGGGACGGCCCATGCAAGGCACATGTGGGCTTGAGGAAGCAACAACATCACGTGATCTCTTGGCAGACTAGACAACATCACATCATCTTGAGAAGGAATTGGGCCAACATGAAGGATCACTAAAACATCATGAGAGTCACGTGGACTTCTTGGTGGGCCATACATGGGGAACGAGAATTGGATGCATTGATTATCAACATCATAAGACGCTAACATGGGCTTTGATTGAGTGGATTTGAGATTGGGCCGCCAACAATAAATCAAAACAAGTCAACAACATAAGAATTATCATTCATCACAATCTTCGACGGCAGACAGGGGTTTGAATGATGGTTCAAGTTTACGAAGATCAACAACCCAACATGAGCGGCTAGTCTCCTAGTGGTTTCCTCCGGATGGAGGGTTTTTGTAAGTTGGATAATTTTATGTGTTTGTGACAATCGTTTAACTCGGTGATCTAAGCATTCGATGCTTTTCACCTTTGATTTGATTAATCCATTGTAACCGGTTGCATTTATTTAAACCTTAATTTCTAAGCATTCAGTTCCCGAGAGTTCTAGTAATTGGGATATATTTGACATGGGGTTAGGGTTTGTAATTGCGATTGATAATTATTTGATAACCTCCCGTTATGTATTGACCGGAGTACTTAGTCGTTGATTATCACAATTGGTTAATTAGGTTAAAACACTTATGTCTATGTAAGTGTTTCGATTAAACACATAACTGAATCTAGCTGCAAAACCTGAAATCTGGAGGAACCATCTTCTCTCCTATTGATTTAAATCTCACTTTTAGTTCGTAATTTTTAGATAATTAATCAAATCCAACAACTGAGTTTTATTTTTTTTCAATAGTAGTTAATCAAAACTGAGCATTACACACTTTCCACAATCCTCCTCTGGTTCGATATCCGACTTACCCTATCTACTGGTTTAGTTGGTTTTTGCATGTCACTAACGACAGACATCAAAATGGCGCCGTTGCCGGGGAGGCGTGCGCAAAGTGTTTAGTGTTAAGTTTTAGTTTAAAAAAAAATCCAAAAATAGTGTCAGTTTTGTTTTGTTTTGTTTTGTTCAGATTTATGCGTGGTGGTTGTGTTTTTGTGTTTGTGTAGGATGATAGATCTTACAATACTATGCGCCTCTCTTAGATGCATTTTGTGCAAGGAACCACTTCACCCATGTATCGGTTGCTGCGAGGCCCGATTTAAACGGGAAAGAGCGAAATTGGAAGAACCACCGATGCCTTGCTATGGTAATCCTTCCCCTCCATCATATTTCTATGATTCTGATACAAAAGTGGAGGATGGTTATTACTCTGACGGATGGGATCGGGACGAGGATGCTTATTATGAACCAAGGACGGATGGACGATGTTTCTGTTGCGGTCGTAATCATACTTCTGTTTATGATGATGTGTGCGTAGTGTATTTGGAAAATCCAAAGTATTGGAATAAAAAAATGATGGATGCATACATTTCAACACCATATCAGGGATACCGGCAGTATTATCCCGAGGAATATTCTTAGCCCGAGGGTGTCTATACTTATCAGACCGAGGAGGAGAAAGAGCTTGCTATGTTGGAAGTGACTTTGTCCAAACTCGAGCAGTATTTATCAGCACCCAACCTTTCCGATGAAGATCGAATCAGCTGTTTAGTTTCTAAGTGTCAGAATTTAAAAATGAAGATAGAAATAGAACAACGCCTTTCACCATTACCTGATGATATTAGAGATTATTCTCACATGAAGGAGGAGGTTGTGGAGGATAATACCACACCAATGAATCCTTTATCTGATGAAGAGTCACTGGTGGATCAGATGATGTGTGAGGATGTGAAGGCAGAGCAGTCTGATGAGATGAATGTGTGTACCGAACCTCTTCCCATATCAATCATTCCAATTAACAAGTGTGGGGAAGAGGGTTCGAGGATGAAGATGAAAAGGGTGAAGCTACAAGACATCGGTGTATATCTTGTGAAGTGGATTAGCGAAACCCGCAGGTGCAGTCTGAACATGCCAATTATACTGACGAATTTATGGAGATGGCATGTAAATTTCCGGGCATTCGTTGGAAATGTTTTGGGTAAGTGTGCATTGAGACCACCATAGCGGAAATCAGGTACGGTCTGGCTGAAGACCTTTAAACTTAGCGCTCTCGGGAGGCAGCCCGAGGATGTAGAGTATTGTATTGTATTTTGGTTTGGTTTCGTTTTGGTGTGTTTGTGTTTTGACAGGTTTCTACGTTCCATCTTCACGGATGCAATGAATCAAGTGTGGGGATGTTTTGCAACATCCCTGGTGAGATCTCAAAGAATCCATGAGGGGCGTATGTTTTGGTTAGATCGCAGCAGCTGCACCACTACAAACACTCACTTGTTTTCTGATCAGGTGCATGTGTTTATCTATCCTGTGTTTTATTTGTTTTTGTGTACTTGGAGGTGTGAAATTTGTGTGTTGGGAATGGTGTTATGTGTCGAGTCGTCTAGTTATTAGCCGTTCATGGTTTGTTAGGTGGTATCTCTCGGGTTATGACTATAAATTGCACCATACATTGGGGACAATGTATCCCAAGTGTGGGGATGCGGTAACTCGAGAGATGGTTGGTATGATTGTTGATCTAAAATGCTAAAATTGGTTGAAATTGGAAAAAATTGGAAATTTAAAAAAAAATTGTTTCTCAAGTATGCTAGAACTACATGAAAACCAACATTGTCAATCGCTAAAGGGTTCCTACTGATATTAAACTAACTTAGATCCCTAGTCATGGTTGTCCCTTTAAGTTTCATGAGAGTATTTCTGACAAGTTTTAGAAAATAGTTGAGAAGAGATGCCTAACTAGGGGTAACATGCTTTAGGAATTACACATGCTACGTGTTGGCAACCCATATTCCTTTTGTTCGGTGAGATATTTGAGCCTACTAGATTGATAGTTGATTTGCAATAAATGTTCAATTGATGAGTGTAGGCCATATGTTGCTTTGTGTTAGAACTTGTGTAGTTTGATACGTGCCGAGACTGTGCTTTAGCGTATACACATAGATGATAAAGGCATTAGGATCCATTCATTGTGTTATTTGTTGTTTGTTGATTCCACCCACCTTAGTTAACCATGTTGAGCCTTTCACCCTTCGTTTGTTACACCTTGTTTGATCCGTTTGATCACCAACCATGAATGACAACTGTGTTAGTATGTTATAAAAAAAAGGGAAAAAAATGAAACGAAAAAAAAAAGAGAAAAGAATGAAAAAACAAAAAATATTGTTATGTTCGTATAAATAAATGGGTCGAAAATAGCCCACAGTGTTCGTATTATATTGTGAATAAAGTTGTCATGGTTTGGTATTCGTTTGTGTTCGCTATATATAAACCTAAAAAGCCAAAAACATTTCCCTACCTTTACCCTTAACCCAAAACCCAAAAGTCCTTTTGATATGTGTTACGTTATTTGATACAGTGGAGGTGTGATTGCTATACAAGCTTATGATTGCAAGGTAGCATATTTGGTTTTGAGTGAAAAATATACTAGCACATTACACGCTAGTCTTAATTAAACCGAGAGGAGTGATTATTGTGAGGGGCGTGTGGCATGTGTGTAGTAATATAAGCATGTTAGTTTTAGTTAGGCAAGTCTTAAGTTGTTCTAAATGCGTATCATTTACTTGTCAGATTGTCAACCTCGATTGTGTCAGTCTATGGGACGGGCATGACTTGGGACCTTAAAGTGCGAATTCGGTAAGGGATTTAATGGTGATTTGTTAATAAGGTGAGTAATGTTTGTAATGGTTGCTTGAGGACAATCAATGTTAAGTGTGGGGATGTGATGGAGGGTGTGAAACCCGAGTGTTAACGTGCGTATTTTGTGTGATTTATTGTCGTTTATGTGATTATATACTTTGAATATGTTCACTACGAATTTTCGTGAATTTACAGGTTAATCGCGTAATTCGGTGAAGTTAGAGTGGTTACAGATGAAGCGGGACGTCCGAGGTTAATAAACAAGGTGAACATCAATGTTCAGGACGTGTTTCGAATCAAGACATGGCCTGAATGTGAGAAAAAAACGTGAAAGTATAAAGTCTGGGGGGCAAACGGTCATTTTGTGAGAGTTGAATGCATGTAAATCATGGTGACAAGACAGAGACGTAACCTACGGATTATATGTGTAGCCTACGGTCTAAGTATTTCAGCAATTAGAGGTTTCCAGCATCATGCAAACGTAACTTATGGTTGGTTCACGTAACCTACGGTCATGTTCAGCGATTTAATAATATCAAACAGAAGATTCCGAGCGTAACCTACGGTCAATAACCGTAGGCTACGGTGATATAGCAGGACAGGCTTTTGAGGTTGTTTTTGATTATTGTATCATAACAATTGGTGTTGAAGTAGCACACGTTTACAAGAAGAGGCAACACATCAAATCATCATTCTCAACTACAGAGGTGGCGGCAATTGAAAGGAATCATAGGAGGTGTACACGTGAAGCATTGGCGGCACATGTGAAGAAGCAAACATCAACATCACGTGACATTAGTTCATAATCATCACATCATTAAATATCATCATAATCATGTGAAAGGGGCAGCTGACAAACTAGGTTTGGGGATCGGTCAACATAACATCATATTGGGGTAGGCGCCAAAAGTCAAGATCCACAACATCTACAATATACTTTTGACATCAGACAAGGAAAAAGGAGGGATGAATTGTGGATTTTATATTTTAATATCATAACAACATCACATCATCGTGGTGGGGGACGGCCCATGCAAGGCACATGTGGGCTTGAGGAAGCAACAACATCACGTGATCTCTTGGCAGACTAGACAACATCACATCATCTTGAGAAGGAATTGGGCCAACATGAAGGATCACTAAAACATCATGAGAGTCACGTGGACTTCTTGGTGGGCCATACATGGGGAACGAGAATTGGATGCATTGATTATCAACATCATAAGACGCTAACATGGGCTTTGATTGAGTGGATTTGAGATTGGGCCGCCAACAATAAATCAAAACAAGTCAACAACATAAGAATTATCATTCATCACAATCTTCGACGGCAGACGGGTTTGAATGATGGTTCAAGTTTACGAAGATCAACAACCCAACATGAGCGGCTAGTCTCCTAGTGGTTTCCTCCGGATGGAGGGTTTTTGTAAGTTGGATAATTTTATGTGTTTGTGACAATCGTTTAACTCGGTGATCTAAGCATTCGATGCTTTTCACCTTTGATTTGATTAATCCATTGTAACCGGTTGCATTTATTTAAACCTTAATTTCTAAGCATTCAGTTCCCGAGAGTTCTAGTAATTGGGATATATTTGACATGGGGTTAGGGTTTGTAATTGCGATTGATAATTATTTGATAACCTCCCGTTATGTATTGACCAGAGTACTTAGTCGTTGATTATCACAATTGGTTAATTAGGTTAAAACACTTATGTCTATGTAAGTGTTTCGATTAAACACATAACTGAATCTAGCTGCAAAACCTGAAATCTGGAGGAACCATCTTCTCTCCTATTGATTTAAATCTCACTTTTAGTTCGTAATTTTTAGATAATTAATCAAATCCAACAACTGAGTTTTATTTTTTTTCAATAGTAGTTAATCAAAACTGAGCATGACACACTTTCCACAATCCTCCTCTGGTTCGATATCCGACTTACCCTATCTACTGGTTTAGTTGGTTTTTGCATGTCACTAACGACAGACATCACGATTCAATGTCCGATTGATTAAACTATCCAATGGATGTTTAAGTGCTGCCCACATTCGGGTTTATGCTTTGTCATTCGTCGTTAAATCGATGGATGTTTAAGTATCGCACTTTTTCATTCGTTGTGAAGGTTTTAATCTCGTGAGTTGTCGTAAATGCTGTATTAAGTTACTAACCTAGTTTGTGTGCTTGATTATTTAAACTAGGTTATCAAGGCTAATCAGTAGGCTAAGCTCTGTTCATAATTAAATCTGCAATGTGAGTCATTCTCTTTTTATCAAATCTATTTACAAAAGCATGTTTATTTTAAAGTTATAATTACGCGGATTAAGTCTTTGTAATCACCAAGTTACAGCCGGTATGTGGGGTTTTGTATACATTACTTGATAATCGTCACCATTGGGGCAGCCAATGGGGGATATGACCATAGTCACAGATCCGGTCGAGTGACAAATATCGTGGGTAGTTGGTTTGATATCAGAAACATCGTAATTGCTCTTAATACTGTAAATTATAACAAATGAGTCATTTTAATAAAAAGAATGATTCACTCAGTATTTTCCGCTGACAAAACCTTTTTCAAACATGTTTCAGGTGATCTGTTGTGATCCAGGAAAAGTGCCGTGAAGCACTACAAGCTTAAGGAAGTGGCTCAGTATAAAAATAAGGAAACATGTTTTGTAAAATAAAAGATTTCTTCATGAAATCTCAAGATTGTAAATTACCGGGTTTTATCTCGAGTTGTGAAATAAAATAATCGGAAAATATTTCAGTTTTTAAAAGATCCTGAAGAAACTTCCGCTGTTAAATAAATACCATGGGATTTTCTGTCCCGCGGCTCCTGAAACGGGTTAAACCGGGTCGGGGGCCGTGACAATTTTGCCCCTGAAGTAAAAGACAAAATAACCATATTTTAATAGCCAAATAAGAGGTGATTTGATTTTTGGACCAAAATGGCAATAAAAATGAAACCACAGGGACCCAGATTTAAAAGGTTTGAGTTTTGGACTAAAATGCTAAAAGTCACCAAACCTCAGGGACCAAAATGGCAGTTTACTCAACCTAAAAAAACCTAACCCCCACCCCCCCCCCCCCCCAAAAAAAAAAAAACCTAACCCCCAAGTTAAATGCTAAAAACTAAACCCCCAAAAAAACCTAAAAAAATCTAAAAAACACGCAATTTTTTTTAATATTTTTTACATTAAAATCGTTACTTTTAGTAGCAAAAAAAAACCTTGTTAAAAAATTTTTTTGTAACGAAATACAGCAATTTTTTATAAAAATATAAAAAAATCTGTGTGTTTTTAGCTATTTTTAGGTATTTTTGGTTGTGTTCACATTGGTTCTCGCGGTTCTCGCAATAAAGGGTGGTTTCTAACGGATCCTTCTCCTATATATATAATGGATCCTTCTCCTATATATATATATATATATATATATATATAGGAGAAGGATCCGTTAGAAACCACCCTTTATTGCGAGAACCGCGAGAACCAATGTGAACACATGACATTTTTGTAATTAAAGTGAAATTCCATCTAACAGCCTTTATATCCTCGTTCTGTTGTTCAAATCATTACGTGCTACAACCCCCATGACAACCGCCGCCCGCCGCCACTGATCAGAGTTAACACATCACCGCTGTCACCACCGCACCACCACTGTGACAACTCATTCGCTGACAACTCCTCCGACGACAACTCATCTGGTGACATTCATACATCTGCTCATAAGTCACCACTACGATAACTAATCCGACTCGTCCTTATACGATTACTCAGGCGAATACATCATTTATCCGGTGATTACAACAAATTACATCCTTTTTATTACACCCATTTTGTTACCAATTTCTATGTTGTTACCAATTCCCACTGTAAGTGTCCTTATACGATTACTTAGTCTGATTATATTGCTATTTGTCATCTACTTACAAATAAACATGATTTCACTTGTAACCCCTTTGTGATACATATGGCATCTCCTGATTCATCACATATATACCCTCCACGTCAATCTGATGGATGGGTTCACAGTTCAAGCTGCTAGAAAGGTCCTGGAAGAAGCTTGCTTTGGGTCGGATTTTATGGTGTCCGAGTGGCTTAACCGGGTCCCTATTAAAGTTAATGGTTTCATATAGAGGTTCCAGCATAATCGGGTTCCAGTTGGGGAAAATCTGCGTGCGAGAGGGATTAGTACCATTACTGGTTGCTGCATAGAGTGTGCGGGGGTTTCGGAGTCGGTCACGCATGTTTTTATTGAGTGCCTGATAGCCAAGGCGGTGTGGAGGGAGATATCTGTTTGGTGTAACTGGGACCTTACAGGCCTCTCATCCCTGGAGTAGCTTGTTCAGGAGTATACACGATTAGATTCTTATGTCAATAGTGTCACACCCCAACCGATGGCGGAAACACCGGGGCGCATCACTGAGCGAAACAGATTGTCCAGGAGAAATCCATAACAACTATAGTTACCAAATATTTAACTTTACGTCCCATACCGTAACATATTAAGCAAAGTAGTTATTAAAGACATAGAATCTCATAGACAAATAAATTGTTTCGACAACTCAGAATTCATATTGTTTATTTGTTTCTAGACTTTCCTAGTATTGATTCCACAAAGCAAGCAAAGCATCCTAAACACCCGTCACATACGTTAAAGTAAAAGTCAATACACATAGTGTAAATGTGAGTACACAAGTTTAATAGCATAATAGTAGCGAAAGCGTTTTACGCATAACCAGCATGTAGTACGTTATTAAAAGCGAAGCACGTGAGTTATTGACAAAGATCCTATCAATACCAATGACTGCGAGTTGTAGAGTGCGCAACACATGTTCACCACTGCGAACACGTGAAGTAAGATCCTTAATAACCCCTGAATAAACAGGTGCTGAGTCCAAACAATAGTTTTATCATTGCTAAGGCAGGTAGACAGCAATCAATGTGTTAACATAACAAACATGCATTCATCGAGTCACGTATAACACGCGAGAGCGGTTAGCGTATATAAAAGTGTTTGCGTTGTGTGTTGATGTGATTTTATATAAGTGACGTATGTAACACCCAAAAGTGCGTTAAGTGAAAAAGTGTTCGAGTATACTCACACATAGTGCTTAGTAAATAAACACCGATCTTGGATTGAAGGGAGCACTGGGGAGATTAGCCTGATCACAGTACGATAGTATAAGCGTTGAAAAGTGTGTTAAACAGCGTGTCGGTGTGTGGTGGGATTGAGTGACGAAGGGTGATCCGGTCGGATGGCCTTCCGGACGGATGGTCATTCGAACGGATGGCCATTCGGGTGGAGGGTCGTCCGTTTGGGATGGATGTGTTTGTGTATGAACTTTGAAGTTTTCGTTGTAGCATTTTATAAAAAGAGAAGTGTTTCTACAAATCAGGTCATCCGGACGGATGACCGTTTGGTCGAATGGCCTTTCGTTGGAAACTGACCTTCTTTGAAGTTTGTAAAATATTTAAGTGTTGGAAACACATCCGTTCGGATTGCCGTTCTGTCAGATGACGATCCGATCGGATGGCGATTCGTTCGGTAACCTGTTCTTTTTGAAAACTTGTAATTTCTGCTAGGTTTGGAAAGTTTTGCGATTGAGTTGAGAAGGTATGACAGCGTGTCAAACAACGGAAACCCATCAAGCCCAAGTCATCCGATCGAATGGGAATCACCCCGTCCGATCAGTTAACTGTTCTTGATGGTTGTTCATGTTCAACCCGTGAGTCGGTTATCTCTTTGTTAGAAATCCATTCTCATCCCGGGTCTTCACAAGAGAATGGGTGGAGAACCCGAAGGAGTCCAGATTCTAACGGTTTTGAGTGAAAAGTTAAGGAATTTGAAGAAAAGTTTGAAACATTTGAAAGATGTTTAGTTTTAGGTGAAATCAGTGTTTAAACATTGTAGAAATCCATTGGATCTGAGTTGTTCTTGGTGGAATGAGGTCACACTTTGGTGTTCTTGAGAACCCATGATCACATCATCCTAAAATAGCCCAAATCCACCGATTTCATGGTGAAAAGTTAAGATTTGATGGTGAAAAAGATGAAGTAGTGTGTGTAGATCAAGAAAGTACAAGATTTGGGGTAGAAACTTACAAGAATTGAGAGGAATCAAGAAAAAATAGGGCTGGAACGTGCTGGTCGGAGGGGGAGCTGTCACATCACATGAACAGTGATGTGACAGGTGCTATTTATAGGCAAAGAGGGAGAAAGGCGGTGTAGTGTGACGGATCGGAGGGCAGTCCGATCGGATGGTCATCCGTACAGATGACCATTCGATCGAATGGTCATTCGATCGAAGGGCCTCGACGAGTTGGTTTTCGACTTTTCGTTTTGTGCGTTGAACGTTGTGATGCGTTGCGAGTAAGCGATGCGATAGTATTAAACAATAGTTACACAAATAATATAACTAACACATAACTTAAAAACACCAATTAGTTTTTGAGTCCATGATGAGATTTCGTTGCGATAGAGTTGCGATTGTGTTTGCGAATAATCCCCACAAAATATAAATATAAGCACACACAAATAACACATAAATGGCACACACACGTAAAACAATATCCATAACCTGCGATTCGAATTGCGATGCGGTAGCGATGAGATTAGCGTTAAGTAGATTAGAGTTTAATTAACATTATCGCATTGTTACTTCCTATAATTCACAGTCGTAAAACAATCAAATAGTAATTAACATTCATTGATTATCGAGTCGAAGAGTACAAGTAATAATTAAGCAAGAAAATACAGATCTAATTAGCAATCTTTTCTTCCTTTGACTTTGACTTTGACTTTGACTTGTACTTTGACTTCAAAAAGTAGGGTTGTTACAGCCTTCCCTACTTTAGGGAATTTCATCCCGAAATTAAGGCGCATGCGTATCAAAGAGATGTGGATATTTTGCCTTCATGACACTTTCGAGTTCCCAAGTGAACTCGGCGCCGCGTTTGCCTTCCCAGCGAACCTTCACTATACGGATGCATGAGCATCGAAGTGTCTTGGTCTCTCGGTCCTTGATCTCGACTGGCTTTTCCACGAAGTGTAATGTTTCGTCCACTTGTAGATCTTCAATAGGAACATGTAAATTCTGCTCGGCCATACACTTTCTGAGGTTCGAGACATGAAAAGTTGGGTGCACATTGCTGAGTTCTGGTAGTTTGATTCTGTAGGCCACTTTGCCAATTCTTTCCAGAATCTTAAAGGGTCCCACATATCGGGGCGCGAGCTTTCCTTTCTTACCAAATCGGATCAACCCTTCCAAGGTGAAACCTTTAGGAGTACGTGATCACCGACTTCGAATTCCAGGGGCCTGCGGCGTCTATCAGCGTAACTCTTTTGACGGCTCCGGGCTTTTCAGAGATTGTCTCGAATCTGGAGGATCTTGTCAGTCGTTTCCTGCAATAACTCAGGACTAGTAATTTGCGCATCCCCGATCTCGTGCCACATAATAGGCGATCGACATTTTCTTCCATACAATGCCTCAAATGGTGCCATTTGAATGCTAGAGTGATAACCTTTATTATACGAGAATTCGACCAAAGGTAAATGCGAGTCCCAATTACCACCGAAATCTATCACACACGACAGAAGCATGTCTTCGAGGGTTTAGATCGTTCTTTCTGTCTGACCGTCGGTTTGGGGATGAAAAGCGGTACTTAGATTAAGAGTAGTACCGAGTGCAGATTGAAAAGTTTCCCAAAGGCGCAAAGTAAATCGACCATCGCGGTCAGATATGATATCACGAGGCATCCCATGTCGATAAATAACTTCGTCAGTGTAGATTCGGGCTAATCGTTCAACCTTAAAGTCTTCTCGTATTGGCATAAAATGAGCAGATTTAGTAAGACGATCAACGATAACCCAGATGCTATCGTGACCTGATGGCGTGTGCGGAAGTTTCATAATGAAATCCAAGGATATGCTTTCCCATTTCCACATAGGGATCTCTGGTTGCTCGAGTAGACCTGAGGGTCTTTGATGTTAGGCCTTGACCTTCGAGCAGGTTAGGCATTTAGAAACATACACAGCAATATCTCTCTTCATCCCAGGCCACCAATACCGGGATCGGAGGTCCTGGTACATTTTGTCAGAACCTGGATGAATCGAATATCGAGACTTGTGAGCTTCGTTAATCAAGATGTCCCTGAGGTCGTTGCGGTTAGGGATCCAAATGCTGTCAAGATAGTGAAAGATGCCGTTGGATTTGTTGACAAGTTTGGATTCAGCACCACACTTTTTCATTTCCACGCGCATGGTGTTCTCGTTGAAGCAGGTGTGCTGAGCGTCACGGATAAGGGACCCGAGATTGTGTTGGGCTTGGACATTGTGGATACTATGCACATAGCTCCGTCGACTAAGAGCATCAGCCACGGCGTTTGCTTTGCCCGGATGGTAACGGATCTCACACTCGTAGTCGCAGAGGAGGTCGACCCATCGGTGTTGGCGCTTGTTCAGCTCTTTTTGCCCAAATATGTCACCCCCGACCGCGTAAAACAACAAATCGCGGCGGAATCGTCGGGGAGTGTTGTAACAGAATCATTGTTTCAAAACACACGGAAATTTGAAGTTTCGTTTTATTAAACATTAAATATTTACATCGTCTGGAAATCTAAATAAACGATTTAAACATAGTCTATCATTGTTATTAAGTCACTAAGGCCTCGTCCAGTCCTATGTGAGCATGCATCCTAGCAATCAACATCATTCAACAACACCTGAATCATATGTGAAAACAAAGTCAGCACAGAAATGCTGGCGAGTACATAGGTTTTTGAGAGTGTCGGATTCATGGCTAGTTTACATGTTGCAATACATAATTAAAAACCTTGTTTTGAAAAGTATTGGATTGCGACATAATTAACCAACTCAAATCAAGTTGGTTATAATTTATAAAATCTCGTAGCCATGATTCTTAACCCAAAACATTTATTTAATAAAATTCTCGTTAATAATTCTCGTTAATAAAACTCGTTAATAAATCTTGTTAATAAAACTCGTTAATAAATCTCGTTAATAAAACTCGTTAAAAATATCGTTAATAAAACTCGTATGGTTTATATCATTTCGAAAACCTCGTTTGTGTGACATCGTTTCAAATCGTTTACCCAAGTGAACTAAATAACGCCACGGTATGTAATACGATGAAAACATATATATATAGGAAGTACCAGCCGTGTATCCACCATGCTTTCATCACACTACACCAGTCCCGTTATCTAAACACTAACCAAAAACCAATCCTTTACCCAAATCGTTTAATTTGTTAAAAATCGCTTTAGTCGTTTAAATCATTCTCGTTTTAAATCGTGAAAACTACTTTTGATTGTCTCGCTAATAGCATCCAAACCTTCGCAACTCGCCTATCGCTTCTCGCATTGATAAACCACCAAAGGGTAAATTAACAATCACAGATTCAGTCGTTACCCACCTAACCCACACATAACCATGGGTGCAGTCTGATAACGGGATTTGTCAGATCCTATGGTTCCATAACCTAATACTGGTCGGTTCAGCCAAAACTAATGGATATTATTCGTTATGTAAATACAACCAACAAGTTTGTTTACTATATCGAAATCGTTATTAATTTAATATAAACCATTTTAATTGTTTTTGAAACCATTGTTATAATATCGAAAATCGTTTTGAAAACCATCACTAAAACCTCGAATATCATTTAGCACATATGAATCACCCCAAAACAATTGAAAACAGTAAAATACGGGAACTATGTACTATCCTGAGAATTCTTAGATGTCTTGAACAACAACCAAGCAAAGCTAGAGGGAGCACGGAATCAATCGGCAACCTAATAACTTTGTAAATAAACCGGACCTAAATCGGAAGATCGGATAGGATGAGGTTTTGTAAACCAAATGAGTATTGGAACTCATATGGCATTGTTTAACAAAGCCTACATTCTAAATCGAAACCTAACCTAAGTGCTTTCGACCCATTGCGACCAATTAAGGTAGCTTACGCTACTTTAACGTGTCATGCGCGCAAAGCGCGTTCGAGACGTCTACTAGTCCTATGACAAGTATTATATGCCTAAACATGTTGCATAATCGATTAAGTGACAAAATTTTATGTTACATATGCTTAATTACCAATTATGCATGAAAAGGGCATTTTGGTTATTTACCTAAGGCATATAAACTACCTATCATACAACTAATTAAACCTAAGTGACCATAAGGTATAACCTCGGAAGGTTATTCCCTATGCAACTATGGTCACTAAACATGCTTGGTCGGATCCTAATGATCGACCAAACGGGTCTAGTTCGAAAGTCTAAACGGGTGTTTAGTCCGCTTTGACTTACGACTCTACACAAGCACTAAACTAAAAGTGACGAGCTAAACATGCTAAAACATGTTTAGTTAAGTTAGAAAACAGGTTTGGTATCAAAACAAATGGTTTTGATACCCAAAAGTAGTTTTGTTACAAAATACGCAAGAATACGCATTTTGGCCGAAACTACGACTCGTCACTACACCTAGATAACGTGGTAATCAGTAGGTATAGTCACTAGGGACTATAACCATCGTGATTACGCTCACGTTATGAAGTTCAAACGAACTTCGCATTGACCATAAACTGGTCAAGGCAGAAAGTCAAACGCAGTTTGACTTTCAGACTCGAAAAGCGATAAAAGAACGAAAGAATACTTACAAAAGGTCCCCGCAAGCTATGATCCGATTTACTCTCAGGTATGAAGCATAAACTTCAAATTAGAGAGCCAAAATCAGATCATTGTGGGTTTTGCAAGTGAAATGAGATGGGTATATATAGGAAAACTAGAACCGTTAGGATCGTTCATCGTAAAACGAGCTTCGATCTCATCCGTACACATGTGCCCATGGTTTTGTGAAACCATGGGAGCCCATAGTTTCATTAAAACCATGTGCAAATGAGGGGAACAGCTGGAACAAGCTGGAATTTAGATTTTTCATTTTGGTCCCTTCCTAAGATAACTATGGCAGAATGACAATTTTGGTCCCTGAACTTCAGAATCTTGCATTTCGGCTCATTTTTGACACGTTTAAGCCCTGTTAACATCATTTCAAGGCTCTAAAATGAAGTTAAAGTATAGCGAACTCAAAACATGCTCAAAAATATCCTGGATGTCGGTTCGTTTGGTCGTACGGTCGCGTTGTTCAGTTAATTACGACGAAAGTCGTAACGAACGCAAAAACGATCCAAATTACGCGATGAATGGAATTTTATCATGCCAATCACTAAAATAAAATATTTTAATGATTACATAAAGTTTTGGATGTCCGGGTGTACTCAGAACGTAAGATATGCGCGAAAATGCAAACTTATGCACTTTTGACGCTTTTAGTCCCTGAATGACCAAAAAGTTTATTTTAGCACACCGAACCCTTCAAAGCCTATTTCTAAGCTATGTAAAGGATATTTAGGGTATGTTTAACTTATGGTCATGTTCCAGAATGTTCGTTACATTACAAATCTGCATACTTTCACAGTTTGTCGAAATTAGTCCCTGTAAGCGAATAAACTTGATTTCGACACACCAAACCTTCCAAAACTTATTTCTAAGTTATGCAAAGGTTATTTAAGGTATGTTATGCCTATGTCACTGTTCCGGAGTGTTTGTCGCGTTAAACTGATTACGTTTACGCACCAGTTCGCGTACAACTTTCCAGAAAGCGATTTAGAGCTCGAAATCGAATGAGAATTGATATGTGCAAATGATACACATATTTATACAAATCCCAAGTATGCAATACAATATTTCGTTGATTTGGTATTTGTTCGATGGCCGTGGTGGCATAGATGTCACAGTCTCCCCTACTTCAGGAAATTTCATCCCGAAATTTAATTAGAGGAAACTTGTGAGAGCTCGAAAGATGAAGTCGAAAAGATAGAACAATACTGGTTAGGGTTCTGAACTTCTAGTAACTTTAAATAACATTATGCTTCCAATTTAAGAGGGACAGCTATATACAAGTATATGAGGCGCCATTGGTGCGTCCACCGTACCTCCATTACATTGTTCACGTTTCGTTATTGTTGTCACTATTGGTTCTAACACATAATAAATCTTACTGGGGTTCCTGTGCACTGAATTTCATAATTATGTACGCGTCCATAATTACGTAATTCCTTGCATAGTCCACACAGTGCATTTGATAATGTGTAGGGGAAAACCAAATGAACGAACCTGTGATGAGTGTGACTGGACCACCATAGGGTCCTTTCAGCTATATCATCACATGCCATTCTTAACCAAATTCTGAATCAATCTTTTAACTAGACCACTCAAGGGGTCTCCTTCGAATCATGGAATGGTACTTTATAACCCAAGGGTCTTAACTACCACGTAGAAGCCCATTAAGGATTTAAGGTAGTACCTTTTGAATATCCTACTATGAATCCTTCATACGAAGATATGGAAGATTCTATGAGGATTTGAATAATGAAAATAGGCTCACACAAAACATAAAGGAGAACACATAAACACATAATCACATAATCGCATAATTGTTTAATTTGACCTTTAATTAGTTATCTTTGGACACGGGTATTACAGCATACCAGGAATCCAATCCATGGATTTCATTTGGCACTTTAAATATTTTCAAGAATCTAACTATGAAGATAGGAAGATCTTAATAGGAATTCGGTTTGTCCTTATTGAATCGTAATGTATGTATTAAGGTGTACATGGAATCCAATCAGGGCTCCGATTTGGGCGATAATCATCCACAAGGATCCTTAAAATAGAGCAACCCATCGCCCTTTCGTTTCGAGTTTAAGCTCGAGTTGAAGTGGTAGCTCATATTTCAATAAGCCTTCATTTACACAAGATCGTTGTGCTTGAAGGGCACGAGATTGAATATCACTCGCTCCTTTCGACCAAGCGCATCGGCTACGACATTCGCCTTACCAGGAAGGTAGCGAATCTCGAAATCGTAATCGTTCCAGAGCTCAACCCATTGTCGCTGCCTCATGTTCGGCTCCTTCTGATTAAGAATGTGCTGGAGACTTTTGTGGTCTTGTGAAAACCACACACTTCGTTCCATAGAGTTTGTGTCTCCAGATTTTGAGAGCAAATGCCACAACACCTAACTCAAGATCATGAGTTGTGTAGTTCTTTTCGTGAACTTTCAACTGTCTTGACGTAATGTTATGACTTTACCTCATTGCATAAGAACATAACCAAGGCCTAGATTCGACGCGTCATAAAAGACAACGAAATCATCGTTTCCATTGGGCAAGGACAAAACAGGAACAACACATAGCTTCCGTTTCAGTGTTTGGAATGTTTCTTCTTGCCTAGGTCCCCACTCAAAAGGCTTATTCTTCTCAGTCAAAGCAGTGAGTGGAACCGCAATCTTCGAGAAATTTGAAATAAAACGACGATAATAACCAGCGAGACCAAGAAAAGAATGAATTTCTGTAGGTGTCGTTGGTGTATTCCAATCCTTAATAGCAGCAACCTTGGATGGATCCACGTGAATACCCTGCTCATTGACTATATGACCCAAGAATTGAACTTCTTCAAGCCAAAATTCACACTTGGAGAATTTAGCAAATAGTTGTTCCTTCTTCAGGAGTTCCAATGTTAAGCGAAGGTGTTGCTCGTGCTCGGCTCGAGACTTCGAATAAATGAGAATATCGTCGATGAACACAATAATGAACTTGTCTAAATAAGGTTTGCAGACCCTATTCATTAAGTCCATAAAGATAGCTGGGGCATTTGTCAAACCAAAAGGCATGACTGTAAACTCGTAATGCCCATATCTCGTGTGGAAAGCAGTTTTGGGAATATCTTCTTCGAGAACACGAAGTTGATGATACCCAGAACGCAGATCGATCTTGAAAAAAAAAAGGTAACACCTTGCAGCTGATCAAAGAGATCATCGATTCGAAGTAGGGGATATCGATCCTTGATGGTAAGCTTATCAAGCTTACGATAATCGATACACATTCATCTTTCTTCTTCACAAAGAGGACAGGAGCTCCCCTAGGGTGAATAATTTGATCGAATGAATCCTTTATCAGATAACTCGAAGCTGTTTCGATAATTCTTGTATATCAAATGGTGCTAGACGATAAGGTGCTTTCGCAATTGGGTTGGCATTGGGTACAAGGTCAAAATGAAACTTGACTTGACGAACTGGAGGCAAACCAGGCAGTTCATCAGGAAACACCTCTGGATAATCCCGAACAATCGGAATATCCTGAATACTCTTGCTCTTGCCTTTCTCCTCGGTGACAAGTGCTAGAAAAGCAACATAACCTTTTCGTAAATAACTTTGGGCCTTCGTACACGACATGAGCTTCAATCCACCAGAAGGTTTCTCGCCACGAACTTCCAGAACATCGCCAGACGAAAGAGGAATGCGAACAATCTTATCAAAACAAATCACCTCAGCATGATATTTGGTTAACCAATCCATCCTACGACAATGTCGAAACTTCCAAGTTGCATCGGTGTGAGGTCAATAGGAAAAAGATGATTACTCAAATTTCCATTTCGTTTCTTAGAATGAAACGAGCACTTAGCATCTTCGAGGAAATCATGAGCAATCATATGAATGAGAGAACTACAAATACGGTTCTTTTGGTGTAGGTATCATAGGGTTTGCCATACACACATGCAACTATATTTGTACATCAGAATTGCAAATAAAGATTTATTTATAAACAAAATCGATTGTTTCCGAGTTCAAAGGAAAACACTAGAAACATAAACATAAGATTTGGATTATTCAAAGCAGCAGCTTCTTATAATAGGCTAAATGCTCATCCATGGGTCGGATTTGCATTGAAAATATTTGGGTATCTATCCCTGACATAACCCGTCTCGCCATAGGTGTTGCAAGTTCCAGGAGGAAAACGAGCCATTGCTGGATCTGCTTGAAATTGAACGGGGTTCTGAAAAGCTTGGTTTAGCACAATGATTGAACGACAGTCTCGTGCCAAATGACCAATGAGTCCATAGTTGAAACATTTCTGACATTTGACACTGGCATAGTGGTGGAGGTTACACTGATTGCACAAAGGAGCAGTTCCTAAGTACGGCTTCTTGGCTGGTGGTGCTGCCACCTGGCTAGGTTTTGCTTGATTTGGTGTAACGGCTACGGGATCCTTTGGAGCTTTACGCTTCTTTGACTTTTTCAAAGGCTCGGCTTCTGCTTCTTTCGATGCTTCTTGGGTGGCTTCATTATTGAGACGAGACATGGCGATACCTAAATCCACAGTCTTCAGGATTACTTCGCCTATTCGCTGGGCAAATTTGGCAGTTTGCTCGGACATTTGAGTGTCGTTGAGATGAAGAGACATTCTAGAGGAAATGAAAGACATAGGAGAAAACAAGTGAAATGTTATCGGATAATTAAAACAGAACGACAACGCATAGAAATTGCGATCATTTGTGTGTTACCCAAGGCAAACAAATGAGACGGTGATTAATCAAAGTAAACGGGTCATATTAATGTATCGCTGAAGACATGCTCGCCTATAAGTGAACACTCACCCTAAGAGTTCCCAGGTAAGAGTGACTGATCTGATACTGCGGATTTGAACGAACACTCTAGCCTTAGACAGAAAACTCAGAGTACAGGCATTCACCCTTCCAATTTGCACGTGTTCACATTATAAGACTCAAACTTTGACGAGACTTTGAAAACTTAAAGGGTTCAAAACCTTACAATAAATCATCCTAGAACAGATGATTGGTTTTCAAAGCAGATTCGAAATTTGTTCTCTTGTTGTGGTTGTCGCCTAAGGATAGGTGACGGTATTGTTTTGTGGCTAAACGCAAGTAAACTCGCGTTAGGGTCCTAGGAAGGTTATAGACTAGGTCAAAGCATTACTAATAACCTAATTCCCTATAACCATGAGCTCTGATACCAACTTTTCTGTCACACCCCGACCGCGTAAAACAACAAATCGCGGCGGAATCGTCGGGGAGTGTTGTAACAGAATCATTGTTTCAAAACACACGGAAATTTGAAGTTTCGTTTTACTAAACATTAAATATTTACATCGTCTGGAAATCTAAATAAATGATTTAAACATAGTCTATCATTGTTATTAAGTCACTAAGGCCTCATCCATTCCTATGTGAGCATGCATCCTAGCAATCAACATCATTCAACAACACCTGAAACATATGTGAAAACAAAGTCAACAAAGAAATGCTGGCGAGTACATAGGTTTTTGAGAGTGTCAGATTCATGGCTAGTTTACATGTTGCAATACTTAATTAAAAACCTTGTTTTGAAAAGTATTGTATTGCGACATAATTAACCAACTCAAATCAAGTTGGTTATAATTCTCGTAGCCATGATTCTTAAGCCAAAAGATTTATATAATAAAATTCTCGTTAATAAAACTCGTTAATAAATCTTGTTAATAAAACTCGTTAATAAATCTCGTTAATAAAACTCGTTAATAAATCTCGTTAATAAAACTCGTATGGTTTATATCATTTCGAAAACCTCGTTTGTGTGACATCGTTTCAAATCGTTTACCCAAGTGAACTAAATAACGCCACGGTATGTAATACGATGAAAACATATATATATATATATATATATATATATATATAGGAAGTACCAGCGGAGTATCCACCATGCTTTCATCACATTTCACCAGTCCCGTTGTCTAAAAACTAACCAAAAACCAATCGTTTACCCAAATTGTTTAATTCGTTAAAAATCGCTTTAGTCGTTTAAATCATTCTCGTTTTAAATCGTGAAAACTACTTTTGATTGTCTCGCTAATAACATCCAAACCTTCGCAACTCGCCAATCGCTTCTCGCATTGATAAACCACCAAAGGGTAAATTAACACTCACAGATTCAGTCGTTACCCACCTAACCCACATATAACCATGGGTGCAGTCTGATAACAGGATTTGTCAGATCCTATGTTACCATAACCTAATGCTGGTCGGTTCGGCCAAAACTAATGGATATTATTCGTTATGTAAATACAACCAACAAGTTTGTTTACTATCGAAATCGTTATTAATTTAATATAAACCATTTTAATTGTTTTTGAAACCATTGTTATAGTATCGAAAATCGTTTTGAAAACCATCATTAAAACCTCAAAAAACATTTAGCACATATGAATCACCCCAAAACAATTGAAAACAGTAAAATAGGGGAACTATGTACTCACCTGAGAATGCTTAGAGGTCTTGAACGACAACCAAGCAAAGCTAGAGGGAGCACGGAATCAATCGGCAACCTTATAACTATGTAAATAAACTGGACCTAAATCGGAAGATCGGATAGGATGAGGTTTTGTAAAACAAATGAGTATTGGAACTCATATGGCATGGTTTAACAAAGCCTATATTCTAAATCGAAACCCATTGCGACCCATTAAGGTAGCTTACACTACTTTAACGCGTCGTGCGCATAAAGCGCGTTTGAGACGTCTAACTAGTCCTATGACAAGTATTATATGCCTAAACATGTTGCATAATCGATTAAGTGACAGAAGTTTAAGTTACATATGCTTAATTACCAATTATGCATGAAAAGGGCATTTTGGTCATTTACCTAAGGCATATAAACTACCTATCATACAACTAATTAAACCTAAGTGACCATAAGGTATAACCTCAGAAGGTTATTCCCTATGCAACTATGGTCACTAAACATGCTTGGTCGGATCCTAATGATCGACCAAACGGGTCTAGTTCGAAAGTCTAAGCGGGTGTTTAGTTCGCTTTGACTTACGACTCTACACAAGCACTAAACTAAAAGTGACGAGCTAAACATGCTAAAACATGTTTAGTTAAGTTAAAAAACAGGTTCGGTATCAAAACAAACGGTTTTGATACCCAAAAGTAGTTTGGTTACAAAATACGCAAGAATACGCATTTTGGCCGAAACTACGACTCGTCACTACACCTAGATAACGTGGTAATCTGTAGGTATAGTCACTAGGGACTATAACCATCGTGATTACGCTCACGTTATGAAGTTCAAACGAACTTCGCATTGACCATAAACTGGTCAAGGCAGAAAGTTAAACGCAGTTTGACTTTCAGACTCGAAAAGCGATAAAAGAACGAAAGAATACTTACAAAAGGTCCCCGCAAGCTATGATCCGATTTACTCTCAGGTATGAAGCATAAACTTCAACTTAGAGAGCCAAAATCAGATCATTGTGGGTTTTTCAAGTGAAATGAGATGGGTATATATAGGAAAACTAGACCCGTTAGGATCGTTCATCGTAAAACGAGCTTCGATCTCATCCGTACACATGTGCCCATGGTTTTGTGAAACCATGGGAGCCCATAGTTTCATTAAAACGATGTGCAAATGAGGGGAACAGCTGGAACAAGCTGGAATTTAGATTTTTCATTTTGGTCCCTTCCTAAGATAACTATGGCAGAATGACAATTTTGGTCCCTGAACTTCAGAGTCTTGCATTTCGGCTCATTTTTGACACGTTTAAGCCCCGTTAACCTCATTTCAAGGCTCTAAAATGAAGTTAAAGTATAGGGAACTCAAAAAATGCTCAAAAATATCTCGGATGTCGGTTCGTTTGTTCGTACGGTCACGTTGTTCGGTTAATTACGACGGAAGTCGTAACGAACGCAAAAACGATCCAAATTACGCGACGAATGGAATTTTATCATGCCAATCACTAAAATAAAATATTTTAATGATTACATAAAGTTTTGGATGTCCGGATGTACTCAGAACGTAAGATATGCGCGAAAATGCTAACTTATGCACTTTTGACGCTTTTAGTCCCTGAATGACCAAAAAGTTTATTTTAGCACACCGAACCCTTCAAAGCCTATTTCTAAGCTATGTAAAGGATATTTAGGGTATGTTTAACTTATGGTCATGTTTTGGAATGTTCGTTACATTACAAATCTGCATACTTTCACAGTTTGTCGAAATTAGTCCTTGTAAGCGAATAAACTTGATTTCGACACACCAAACCTTCCAAAACTTATTTCTAAGTTATGTAAAGGTTATTTAAGGTATGTTATGCCTATGTCACTGTTCCGGAGTGTTTTTTGCGTTAAACTGATTACGTTTACGCACCAGTTCGCGTATAACTTTCCAGAAACCGATTTAGAGCTCGAAATCGAACGAGAATTGATATGTGCAAATGATACACATATTTATACAAAGCCAAATTATGCAATACAATATTTCGTTGATTTGGTATTTGTTCGATGGCCGTGGAGGCACAGATGTCACATTCTCCCCTACTTTAGGAAATTTCATCCCGAAATTTAATTAGAGGAAACTTGTGAGAGCTCGAAACAAGAAGTCGAAAAAATAGAACAACACTGGTTAGGGTTCTGAACTTCTAGTAACTTTAAATAACATTATGCTTGCAATGTAAGAGGGAAAGCTATATACAAGTATATGAGGCGCCATTGGTGCGTCCACCGTACCTCCATTACATTGTTCTCGTTTCGTTATTGTTGTCACTATTGGTTCTTACACATAATAAATCTTACTGGGGTTCCTATGCACTGAATTTCATAATTATGTACGCGTCCATAATTACGTAATTCCTTGCATAGTCCACACAGTGCATTTGATAATGTGTAGGGGAAAACCAAATGAACGAACCTATGATGAGTGTGACTGGACCACCATAGGGTCCTTTCAGCTATATCATCACATGCCATTCTTAACCAGATTCTGAATCAATCTTTTAACTAGACCACTCAAGGGGTCTCCTTCGAATCATGGAATGGTACTATATAACCCAAGGGTCTTAACTACCACATAGAAGCCCATTAAGGATTTAAGGTAGTACCTTTTGAATATCCTACTATGAATCCTTCATATGAAGATATGGAAGATTCTATGAGGATTTGAATAACGAAAATCGGCTCACACAAAACATAAAGGAGAACACATAAACACATAATCACATAATCGCATAATTGTTTAATTTGACCTTTAATTTGTTATCTTTGGACACGGGTATTTAGAGCATACCAGGAATCCAATCCATGGATTTCATTTGGCACTTTAAATATTTTCAAGAATCTAACTATGAAGATAGGAAAATCTTAATAGGAATTCGGTTTGTCCTTATTGAATCGTAATGTACGTATTAAGGTGTACAGGGAATCCAATCAGGGCTTCGATTTGGGCGATAATCATCCACAAGGATCCTTAAAATAGAGCAACTCATCGCCCTTTCGTTTCGAGTTTAAGCTCGAGTTGAAGTGGTAGCTCATATTTCAATAAGCCTTCGTTTACACAAGATCGTTGTGCTTGAAGGACACGAGAATGAATATCAGAAAGAGTTTGAACATAATGAAGCTTGACTCGCTCCTTTCGACCAAGCGCATCGGCTACGACATTCGCCTTACCAGGAAGGTAGCGAATCTCGAAATCGTAATCGTTCCAGAGCTCAACCCATTGTCGCTGCCTCATGTTCAGCTCCTTCTGATTAAGAATGTGCTGGAGACTTTTGTGGTCTTGTGAAAACCACACACTTCGTTCCATAGAGGTAGTGTCTCCAGATTTTGAGAGCAAATGCCACGACACCTAACTCAAGATCATGAGTTGTGTAGTTCTTTTCGTGAACTTTCAACTGTCTTGACGTAATGTTATGACTTTACCTCATTGCATAAGAACATAACCAAGGCCTAGATTCGACGCGTCATAAAAGACAACGAAATCATCGTTTCCATTGGGCAAGGACAAAACAGGAACAACACATAGCTTCCGTTTCAGCGTTTGGAACGTTTCTTCTTGCCTAGGTCCCTACTCAAAAGGCTTATTCTTCTCAGTCAAAGCAGTGAGTGGAACCGCAATCTTCGAGAAATTTGAAATAAAACGACGATAATAACCAGCGAGACCAAGAAAAGAACGAAATTCTGTAGGTGTCGTTGGTGTATTCCAATCCTTAATAGCAGGAACCTTGGATGGATCCACGTGAATACCCTGCTCATTGACTATATGACCCAAGAATTGAACTTCTTCAAGCCAAAATTCACACTTGGAGAATTTAGCAAAAAGTTGTTTCTTCTTCAGGAGTTCCAATGTTAAGCGAAGGTGTTGCTCATGCTCGGCTCGAGACTTCGAATAAATGAGAATATCGTCGATGAACACAATAATGAACTTGTCTAAATAAGGTTTGCAGACCCTATTCATTAAGTCCATAAAGATAGCTGGGGCATTTGTCAAACCAAAAGGCATAACTGTAAACTCGTAATGCTCATATCTCGTGTGGAAAGCAGTTTTGGGAATATCTTCTTCGAGAACACGAAGTTGATGATACCCAGAACGCAGATCGATCTTGAAAAAAAAACAGGTAGCACCTTGCAGGTGATCAAAGAGATCATCGATTCAAGGTAGGGGATATCGATCCTTGATGGTAAGCTTATCAAGCTTACGATAATCGATACACATTCGAAAATATCCATATTTCTTCTGCACAAAGAGGACAGGAGCTCCCCTAGGGTGAATAATTTGATCGGATGAATCCTTTATCAGATAACTCTTGAAGCTGTTTCGATAATTGTTGCATCTCAGATGGTGTAAGATGATAAGGTGCTTTCGCAATTGGGTTGGCATTGGGTACAAGGTCAAAATTAGGGGTGAGAATGGTACGGTTCGGTTCAGTTATTACCTATAACCGAAACCATAACCTCACACTGCAGTTATCAAAAAATCATAACCGTTCGGTTTCGGTTAATCGGTTATTGCGGTTAATGTGGTTTCAGTTCAGTTATAGGTCGGTTATTTTCATTGTTTCTAATGTTGGACTTTAAATGGGCCAATAAGGTTGGGTCATTGTTAGTGTAAAATGTATTGGGCCAATAAGGTTTGGCCATGGTTAAAAGTTAAAACATTCAAATACTTCACCAAAGATACATATAGATTAGGCCATGGTTAAGCATTTAAATACAAACTTAAAGAGTTATGGTGCAACGAATTTGGCTATGTTTAAAATATTCGGTTCGGTTCGGTTATTTGCGGTTATGAAAATAAGAATAACCATAACCGAACTACAAAAATCGGTTATTAAAAATATAGATAACTAACCCTTCGGTTATTTCGGTTATCGGTTATTTTGGTTCGGTTATTTCGGTTATTTCGGTTACGGTTCGGTTAATTCGGTTGTATGCTCACCCCTAGTCAAAATGAAACTTGACTTGACGAACTGGAGGCAAACCAGGCAGTTCATCAAGAAACACCTCTGGATAATCCCGAACAATCGGAATATCCTGAATACTCTTTCTCTTGCCTTTCTCCTCGGTGACATGTGCTAGAAAAGCAACATATCCTTTTCGTAAATAACTTTGGGCCTTCGTACACGACATGAGCTTCAATCCACCAGAAGGTTTCTCGCCATGAACTTCCAGAACATCGCCAGACGAAAGAGGAATGCGAACAATCTTATCGAAACAATTCACCTCAGCATGTTATTTGGTTAACCAATCCATCCTATGACAATGTCGAAACTTCCAAGTTGCATCGGTGTGAGGTCAAAAGGAAAAAGATGATTACTCAAATTTCCATTTCGTTTCTTAGAATGAAACGAGCACTTAGCATTTTCGAGGAAATCATGAGCGATCATATGAATGAGAGAATAACAAATACGGTTCTTTTGGTGTAGGTATCATAGGGTATGCCATACACACATGCAACTATATTTGTACATCAGAATTGCAAATAAAGATTTATTTATAAACAAAATCGATTGTTTCCGAGTTCAAAGGAAAACACTAGAAACATAAACATAAGATTTGGATTATTCAAAGCAGCAACTTCTTCTAATCGGCTAAATGCTCATCCATGGGTCGGATTTGCATTGAAAATATTTGGGTATCTGTCCCTGACATAACCCGTCTCGCCATAGGTGTAGCAAGTTCCAGGAGGAAAACGAGCCATTGCTGGATCTGCTTGAAATTGTACGGGGTTCTGAAAAGCTTGGTTTAGCACAGTAATTGAACGACAGTCTCGTGCCAAATGACCAATGAGTCCACAGTTGAAACATTTCCGACATTTGACATTGGCATAGTGGTGGGGGTTACACTGATTGCACAAAGGAGAAGTTCCTAAGTACGGCTTCTTGGCTGGTGGTGCTGCCACCTGGCTAGGTTTTGCTTGATTTGGTGTAACGGCTACGGGATCCTTTGGAGCTTTACGCTTCTTTGACTTTTTCGAAGGCTCGGCTTCTGCTTCTTTCGATGCTTCTTAGGTGGCTTCATTACTGAGACGAGACTTGGCGATACCTAAATCCACAGTCTTCAGGATTACTTCGCCTATTCGCTGGGCAAATTTCGCAGTTTGCTCGGATATTTGAGTGTCGTTGCGATGAAGAGACATTCTAGAGAGAATGAAAGACATAGGAGAAAACAAGTGAAATGTTATCGGATAATTAAACCGGAACGACAATGCATAGAAATTGCGATCATTTGTTTGTTACCCAAGGAAAACAAATGAGACGGTGATTAATCAAAGTAAACGGGTCATATTAATGTATCGCTGAAGACATGCTCGCCTATAAGTGAACACTCACCCCAAGAGTTCCCAGGTAAGAGTGACTGGTCTGATACTGCGGATTTGTACAAACACTCTAGCCTTAGACAGAAAACTCAGAGTACAGGCATTCACCCTTCCAGTTTGCAGGTGTTCACATTATAAGACCCAAACTTTGACGAGACTTTGAAAACTTAAAGGGTTCAAAACCTTACAATAAATCATCCTAGAACAGATGATTGGTTTTCAAAGCAGATTCGAAATTTGTGCTCTTGTTGTGGTTGTCGCCTAAGAATAGGTGACGGTATTGCTTTATGGCTAAACGCAAGTAAACTCGCGTTAGGGTCCTAGGAAGGTTATAGACTAGGTCAAAGCATTACTAATAACCTAATTCCCTATAACCATGAGCTCTGATACCAACTTTTCTGTCACACCCCGACCGCGTAAAACAACAAATCGCGGCGGAATCGTCGGGGAGTGTTGTAACAGAATCATTGTTTCAAAACACACGGAAATTTGAAGTTTCGTTTTACTAAACATTAAATATTTACATCGTCTGGAAATCTAAATAAACGATTTAAACATAGTCTATCATTGTTATTAAGTCACTAAGGCCTCATCCATTCCTATGTGAGCATGCATCCTAGCAATCAACATCATTCAACAACATCTGAAACATATGTGAAAACAAAGTCAGCAAAGAAATGCCTGCGAGTACATAGGTTTTTGAGAGTGTCGGATTCATGGCTAGTTTACATGTTGCAATACTTAATTAAAAACCTTGTTTTGAAAAGTATTGTATAGCGACATAATTAACCAACTCAAATCAAGTTGGTTATAATTTATAAAATCTCGTAGCCATGATTCTTAACCCAAAACATTTATTTAATAAAATTCTCGTTAATAATTCTCGTTAATAAATCTTGTTAACAAAACTCGTTAATAAATCTCGTTAATAAAACTCGTTAATAAATCTCGTTAATAAAACTCGTATAGTTTATATCATTTCGAAAACCTCGTTTGTGTGACATCGTTTCAAATCGTTTACCCAAGTGAACTAAATAACGCCACGGTATGTAATACGACGAAAACATATATATATATATATATATATATATATATATATAGGAAGTACCAGCGGCGTATCCACCATGCTTTCATCACATTACACCAGTCCCGTTATCTAAACACTAACCAAAAACCAATCGTTTACCCAAATCATTTAATTCGTTAAAAATCGCTTTAGTCGTTTAAATCATTCTCGTTTTAAATCGTGAAAACTACTTTTGATTGTCTCGCTAATAAAATCCAAACCTTCGCAACTCTCCTATCGCTTCTCGCATTGATAAACCACCAAAGGGTAAATTAACAATCACAGATTCAGCCGTTACCCACCTAACCCACACATAAACATGGGTGCAGTCTGATAACAGGATTTGTCAGATCCTATGGTACCATAACCTAATACTGGTCGGTTCGGCCAAAACTAATGGATATTATTCGTTATGTAAATACAACCAACAAGTTTGTTTACTATATTGAAATCGTGATTAATTTAATATAAACCATTTTAATTGTTTTTGAAAACCATCATTAAAACCTCAAAAAACATTTAGCGCATATAAATCACCCCAAAACAATTGAAAACAGTAAAATAGGGGAACTATGTACTCACCTGAGAATGCTTAGAGGTCTTGAACAACAACCAAGCAAAGCTAGAGGGAGCACAGAATCAATCGTCAACCTAATAACTATGTAAATAAACCGGACCTAAATCGGAAGATCGGATAGGATGAGGTTTTGTAAACCAAATGAGTATTGGAACTCATATGGAATGGTTTAAGAAAGCCTACATTCTAAATCGAAACCTAACCTAAGTGCTTTCGACCCATTGCGACCCATTAAGGTAGCTTACGCTACTTTAACGCGTCGTGCGCGCAAAGCACGTTCGAGACGTCTAACTCATCCTATGACAAGTATTATATGCCTAAACATGTTGCATAATCGATTAAGTGACAGAAGTTTATGTTACATATGCTTAATTACCAATTATGCATGAAAAGGGCATTTTGGTCATTTACCTAAGGCATATAAACTACCTATCATACAACTAATTAAACCTAAGTGACCATAAGGTATAACCTTGGAAGGTTATTCCCTATGCAACTATGGTCACCAAACATGCTTGGTCGGATCCTAATGATCGACCAAACGGGTCTTGTTCGAAAGTCTAAGCGGGTGTTTAGTCCGCTTTGATTTACGACTCTACACAAGCACTAAACTAAAAGTGACGAGCAAAACATGCTAAAACGTGTTTAGTTAAGTTAGAAAACAGGTTTGGTATCAAAACAAACGGTTTGGATACCCAAAAGTATTTTGGTTACAAAATACGCAAGAATACGCATTTTGGCCGAAACTACGACTCGTCACTACACCTAGATAACGTGGTAATCAGTAGGTATAGTCACTAGGGACTATAACCATCATGATTACGCTCATGTTATGAAGTTCAAACGAACTTCGCATTGACCATAAACTGGTAAAGGCAGAAAGTCAAACGCAGTTTGACTTTCAGACTCGAAAAGCGATAAAAGAACGAAAGAATACTAACAAAAGGTCCCCGCAAGCTATGATCCGATTTACTCTTAGGTATGAAGCATAAACTTCAACATAGAGAGCCAAAATCAGATCATTGTTTTTTACAAGTGAAATGAGATGGGTATATATAGGAAAACTAGAACCGTTAGGATCGTTCATCGTAAAACGAGCTTCGATCTCATTCGTACACATGTGCCCATGGTTTTGTTGGGAGCCCATAGTTTCAATAAAACCATGTGCAAATGAGGGGAATAGCTGGAACAAGCTGGAATTTAGATTTTTCATTTTGGTCCCTTCCTAAGATAACTATGGCAGAATGACAATTTTGTTCCTTGAACTTCAGAATCTTGCATTTCGGCTCATTTTTGACACGTTTAAGCCCCGTTAACCTCATTTCAAGACTCTAAAATGAAGTTAAAGTATAGGGAACTCAAAACATGCTCAAAAATATCTCGGATGTCGGTTCGTTTGGTCGTACGGTCGCGTTGTTCTGTTAATTACGATGGAAGTCGTAACGAACGCTAAAACGATCCAAATTACGCGACGAATGGAATTTTATCATGCCAATCACTAAAATAAAATATTTTAATGATTACATAAAGTTTTGGATGTCCGGATGTACTCAGAACGTAAGATATGCGCAAAAATGCAAACTTATGCACTTTTGACGCTTTTAGTCCCTGAATGACCAAAAAGTTTATTTTAGCACACCGAACCCTTCAAAGCCTATTTCTAAGCTATGTAAAGGATATTTAGGGTATTTTTAACTTATGGTCATGTTCCGGAATGTTCGTTACAGTACAAATCGGCATACTTTCGTAGTTTGTCGAAATTAGTCCCTGTAAGCAAATAAACTTGATTTCGACACACCAAACCTTCCAAAACTTATTTCTAAGTTATGTAAAGGTTATTTAAGGTATGTTATGCCTATGTCACTGTTCTAGAGTGTTTGTCGCGTTAAACTGATTACGTTTACGCACCAGTTCGTGTATAACTTTCCAGAAAGCGATTTAGAGCTCGAAATAGAACGAGAATTGATATGTGCAAATGATACACATATTTATATAAATCCCAAGTATGAAATACAATATTTTGTTGGTTTGGTATTTGTTCGATGGCCGTGGAGGCACAGATGTCACAAAATATGTGTTGTAGGGTCTTGTGGTCGGTGTAGACCGTACACTTGGTACCGTATAGGTCGTGTCACCATATCTTTAAGGCAAAAAAACTGCACGAAGTTCAAGGTCGTGCGTCGTGTAATTATTCTCATGGACCTTGAGCCGTCGAGATGCGTAAGCGATGACCTTGTCCCGTTGCATAAGGACGCAACCAAGACCGAGGTTCGAGGCGTCACAGTAAACGATAAAATCATCATTTCCGTCAGGCAGGGTAAGGACAGGAGCATTGCAAAGCATGCTCTTTAGAGTTTGAAAGCATCCTCTTGTTCAGTTCCCCAAACAAAAGTCTTGTCCTTATGCGTCAGAGAGGTGAGAGGAACAGCGATCTTAGAGAAATCGACGATGAATCGGCGGTAGTAACCAGCCAAACCGAGAAAAGAACAAACTTCTGATGGGTTCTTTGGTGTAACCCAACTCTTAACTGCTTCAATCTTTGCATGATCGACATGGATACCTTGGCTATTGACGATATGACCAAGGAATTGAACCTCCTCAAGCCAAAACTCACACTTGGAGAATTTAGCGTAAAGGCGACTCCCTTGCAGAAGCTCAAGAACCAAACGTAGATGTTGCGTGAGTTCAGCTTTTGACTTTGAATAGATAAGGATATCATCGATAAACACGATGACGAAGCGATCAAGAAAGGGTTTACATACGTGATTCATTAGATCCATAAAGACTGCGGGCGCATTAGTAAGTCCAAAGGGCATAACAACGAACTTATAGTGACCGTAGCGAGTTCGAAAGGCGGTTTTCGGAATATCTTCCTCCTGGATTCGTAATTGTTGGTATCCTGAACGCAGATCGATTTTAGAAAAGCAGGTAGCGCCTTGTAATTGGTCAAACAAATCATCGATTTGAGGCAAGGGATAGCGGTTCTTGATAGTAAGCTTATTCAATTCCCTATAGTTGATGCACATCTGGAACGATCCATCCTTCTTTTTGACAAAAAGTACTGGTACGCCCCAAGGAGAGGTGCTAGGGCGAATGAAACCTTTATCAAGCAATTCCTGGAGCTGACTCGAGAGTTCCCGCATTTCTGATGGGGCGAGTCGATAAGGAGATTTAGCAACAGGATTTGCTCCAGGAATGAGGTCAATTCAGAAATCGATATCACGACTCGGAGGTAAACCGGGTAGATCATCAGGAAAAACGTTGGGAAATTCACAAACGACAGGAACGTCTTTTACTCCTTTCTTTTCCTCCTTCACTACTACGATGTGTGCCAAGAAGGCCTTGTATTCCTTTTGGAGATACTTGCCTGCCTGTATGCACGACATGAGTTTAAGCTCTTTCGAAGGTAATTCTCCATACACACGTAATTGATCACCATTAGCAAGAGAGAAACAAATCATTTTATCGAAGCACGCAACTTCAGCACGATTTTCCCGAAGGAAATCCATGCCTACTATGATGTCAAAACTACCGAGTTGCATCGGGATAAGGACGATCGGGAATACGTGATTATTGAGTTCAAGCGTACAATCACAGAGAACAAAATTTACTGAGACGGTTCTTCCAGTGGAAATTTCAACGTCGATCTTCGTTGGGAGATTGGCACGTTTACGATTAAGGAACTTCTCGAATTCTAACGACACAAAACAGTTATCCGCTCCAGTATCAAATAAACATGAAGCATATATAACATTTACGAGGAACGTACCATTAACCACGTTGTTATCGGTTTGAGCTTGGCGGACGTTGATGTTGAAAGTAGGTCCGCGGGGTGCTTGTTGAGCTGGCTGTTGTGTTGCTGCTGTTGTTGGTGTTGTTGCTGTCCTGGCTGTTGCTACGGCTCTTGCTTCACCACCCTGTTAGGGCATACATTCGCAAAATGGTTGGGATCACCACACGCATAGCAGGCTCTTGCGTTAGCTGAGGGGGCAGGAGTTGCTGGAATGCCCTGAGGAGCAGTAAGAGGAGCTGGCAGAGCAGGAGCTTGGACTTAAGCTTAAGCTTGACGGGGACCAGTACGCCAGTTGGCAGTAAAGTGGCCGTACAGGTTGCAGTGAGCACAAAATCGACACGTGATTCCAACAGGATGATGATAAGTACAGGTTGGGCACAGAGGGTGCGGACCGGCGTATACATGTTTGGCAGGAGGTGCATTGGTCACGGGTGCCACAACTTGGCGGTTTTGGTTCTGCTGTTGGGCAGGAGCAGCGGTGAGAGGAGCGGTAGAAGCTACACAGTTCTTGTTGTTGTTGTTCTTGCGCTTGCGATGGTTAGACTTCGAACCATGAGAAGCTGAGGTTTCAGTAGCGGGAGTGTGAGTAGCAGTTGCTTGGTGAAGATTCTTCTAGTAATAACCAGCCAGAACTCGCTTATCGTTTATCTCAGCAGCGAGCTGGTAGTTCTCTTCAATCGTAGCAGGCTTGGCTGCTTTCACGAAATTAGCAACACAGTCGGGTAGGGCGTGGATATACTTCTTGATCGTCATGTCAGGTCTTGCCACCTGGCTTGGACATATAATGCTCAGTTGTTTAAATCGCGCGGTAAGGCCATCGTTGTCGCCCTCCTATTTGATATGCCAGCACTCGTTTTCCATCTTTTGCACCTCATGGGGAGGGCAGAACTCTTTCATCATAAGCTCTTTGAGCTCATCCCATGACAGGCCGTAAGCTGCATCATTCCCACGTCTGTTTCGCTCCGCGATCCACCAGTACAGTGCCCTGGACTGAAAGACTCCCGTCGCGTTGACAGTACGCAGATCATTCGGGTATCCAGATTGATGGAGAGTAACTTCGATGGAATCAAACCATTGAAACATGGCGTTAGGCCCGTCTTCGCCTGTAAATTCCTTGGGCCCACAAGCTGTAAACTGTTTGAAGCTGAAAGAAGCGCGATGCGAATCAGTCCTGGATTCCTCAGAGGACTTGCTAGCATTCTTGTGAAGATCACTGACAATTTGTGGAATGGCTTTCGCCATTTGCTTAGCGACTAGAGATGCGATGCATTTATCAGCATGGTTTCTGCGTACGGTGCGAAAAGTATGCGATCCGAATGAAGACATTGTCTTAGGATTCAGACGCATTTATTTAGTCGAGTAGTCTATCTTATCACCACTAACTATATATAGTAAGTCTAATACATAGGCACATAGTCACGTAGGCACATAATCCACATAGGCACGTAAGCACATAAACACGTAATCACAAAAGCACCTAGCTTGCTACAACCATTCTTTACTATATTTTGCACGTATTCACCTACATATTTTACACGTATTCACTTATCCTTCAAAGTTGCGATCGAGTGTTGCGAGTACAGATTGCAGATAAACATAGAAAATAACGTAGTATCTGCGATTTATTAGCGTTTTGAGATAGATGTGCAGCGCGAGCTATGCGTGTCTATTAAAGCGAGGTGCGGAAAGCGTAAAGTCACCAAAAATTCGAAACACATATACATTTAAAATCACACAAAACACATAAAAATCACAGAGTTGGCGGCTGCGGGCTCAGAATCGGAACACATAAACATAAAATCGGCGATTGCGAGCTTAAAATCGAAGTAGATTGTCTTGGGTGTGGAGACGTTGACTACCCAAAGTGTTTCAACTATTCGCAACGAGTGCAAGTACATGTCTTGGCCATACAGACTATGCTCTTGCCGGGTTTCGGCGAACGGCACGCATCCTTTCGGTTACTACATGACTCGAATCGTTGGTGTCCGTTGAGACCTTGGTGAGAGTTTTGTAAAACTAAAATAGAGGTTGGAACTAGTCATTAAGATGCGGGTTTCACCCCTAACTTAACAACTTCGTCCCTATTTGTGAGAGGATCAGAGTGATAGGGAGAATCTCGTCGAAGTATGGATTTCACTCCTGATTCAACGCAAATTCTCGTGTTTATCGTAAAATTACGCATCGAGCGAGCGATTCAATCGAGAGTTTGCGGTTTTCACACCTAGTCTCGATCCAATAACTCGTTCATTTTTTAAAATTCGTGTGTGCGATAGCCTTAGAAAAGGCTAAACAGTTTGACAATCTTAGGAAAGATTGTCGAGCGTTTGGGGTTTGAGCTGCAATACTTCGTATGAAGTGTACAACTAGGGCAACGTGACCTACTTCATACGAGGTGTTTCACTCGAGCGAAGTAATTCACCTTGTGCGAGTTGTTCCAATTCATACTGGCATCCCGAGTGTTGCATAAGCCGATAGAGATAACACAAATAGGGGTCGCGTTTGGTACTTAGACTATAATCTAGGTCATTTCTAAGACACCGACCCGGACTAGGTCGTGTCTTTCCTAATTCTCTATAGTTATGGCTCTGATACCAATCTGTCACACCCTAACCGACGGCGGAAACACCATGGCGCGGCACTGAGCGAAACAGATTGTCCAGGAGAAATCCATAACAACTATATTTACCAAATATTTAACGTTACGTCCCATACCATAACATATTAAGCAAAGTAGTTATTACAGACATAGAATCTCATAGACAAATAAATTGTTTCGACAACTCAGAATTCATATTGTTCGTTTCTTTCTAGACTTTCCTAGTCTTGATTCCACAAAGCAAGCAAAGCATCCTAAACACTTATCACATACGTTAAAGTAAAAGTCAATACACATAGTGTAAAGGTGAGTACACAAGTTTAATAGCATAATAGTAGCGAAAGCGTTTTACGCATAACCAGCATGTAGCACGTTAAAAGTGAAGCACGTGAGTTATCGAAAAAGATGTCACACCCCCAAAATACCACATACGGAGAACCCGCTAGGTGTGTGACGTGCCAGGATCCAGCCACCAATCACATTGAACTAATAGTAAATCATCATCAAGTTTATGTTTATTAAATTAAGCAATCATAAATGTCACACAAGAGTTATCAGATTCAGCGGAAGCAGTGACAAAATATTGTTTAAGGTATTCCAAAACCAGATGCAATAGTGTTAAATAACATTAAGACAATTCTCAGCAACATGACCATGACCACTCCAGCCATCCAGATAGCAAGTTACTCATCCAATGCACCTAACGACCTACGAGCATGCAACAAGTGTATCAGACAACGCTGGTGAGTTCATGGTTTTACGAAAATGTTGGTTACCGAGTGTTTAGTTTAGTCCCTTGAATATAATGTTGATAATACCCCGAATATAAGACGGCTCCAGATTATTTTGCCCTTTCTCCAATGCTCCTATCAAAGCATTGGTCATGACTAGGTCATTAGTTCACACGCGTCCTCTCAGGTACGGGGTGAGGGTGCCAAACCTAGGTAGCGCTACCAACTAATACCCTGTTACCTCTCAGGTAACAAACAGCAAGGAGGGACTTTAATGGTGATATGATGAGTATATTATCCAACATTCCCGATTTTACCCACAAGACATATTCCTCTCAGGAATACTCATGATTTACCCAAAACCTATCCCTCTCAGGGATACCCACTGACTGTCCCAACCACCGGGACGCATGCTCAATAGAAATGAACTCACCTTTGATTTCCTCGGTAGGTTAAATTACCCGTCCAAGTTGGTTAACCCAAACCCTACCGTGGTTACCAAACATCATTAGTTACATAATCACACGAGTCACGCATTTGTACACAATAAATCACATAGTCGTACACAGTAAGTCACGTATTCGTATACAGCTTGCATTCCATCAATGGTCACCGAATATCATATAACAATTACCCTGTTCTTTACATGTTCGCATACGATGTATAACATGCAACAACACCCAACAGTTAACTGGGCTAATTATCAAAGCCCAAGCCCAAACAGAAGACCCTTCGGCGAATAACCATCCGACGAAAGACCCTGACGACGAAACACCAATCTTTCATCGACATCAAGGGTGACAAAATACCAATTCTTTCGTCGATATCCAAGGCGACGAAATACTTATATTTCGCCGAGGTCACTATGACGAAACATCATACCTGTTTCGTCGAGGTCCATTGTCAATCCTTAACCATAGTACCAACAGTTACATACATGCTCAACATAATCAAAGTATCAAACGACGGTTTCTTTACAAGTTCTGTAGACCTAACTACTGATCAACATTGGCTGAACAAAACATAACGGTTTCCAAGAATCATTATTACGTTCATCATACCATCCCTAATGACAAACAATTATCGAACATCCAACATAACAGTTTCATCGTTTAACATATAGATCATTGACCAAACAACCAGATGTTATCTAACATGAAATCAACTCATTACCCGGAGTCTACCCAACCCTCATACGAATAAAACCGCATACAAATCATCACAATCATAACAGTTTCAGATTTAAAATAGTTTAAATGAACCCTAATCACATACAAAATCACATCATCAAGACTTCTTCGAATCACAAGATTAAACAGTCACCGTGATACCAAAGGGTTGTGATAGATCGAGATGGAAAGAACGTTTAGAGATCCTAAGATTGTTGTCGCACAGAGAGTAGGGAGAGAGAGAGGACCTAGGGTTTATTTTTCGGCAACAGAATACAATATAAGAAGTTATACGAAACACAGTTGGGCCGCGAATGAGGTTGGGCCGAGGCCCGTTCCCGGCGAAACACCATTCTTGGTGAAAGACCCATCTTTCGTCGAGGATACATGTGGCGAAACTCCTATTTTCGTCGGGATGGACTTGTGACAAAGAATCTTGATTAACACAACACTTAAGAACCAAACATACTCATACATAAAAGCAACCAAACATTACACGTAGACATTGATTATTCGGATGATTGTACATAACAAAAACAGGATTGCAAAACAACAATATGCATAGGAAAGACTTGGGATCTCGGGTTGTCACATCATCCCCAACTTGAAAGAAATTTCGTCCCGAAATTTGACAAGTAATCCAAGACGGCGAGATGTTAAATCAGGATGACTGTGGATTTTCCGCGGGTACCACATCATCCCCAACTTGAATGGGAATTTCGCCCCAAAATTCACCGGTTGCTTCAGGTTTAGATTTGTAAGTTGGGAATAAGTCAGGGTACTTGAGCTTCATTTGATCCTCACGCTCCCACATGAACTCTGGTCCACGTCTTGAGTTCCAGCGAACTCTCACAGTTGGAATCCGACTATGCTTACGGACCTTAACTTCCCGATCCATAATCTCGATTGGTTCTTCGACAAACTACAATTTGTCGTCAATTTTCAGCTCCTGAAACGGTACTACAAGCGTTTCATCGGACAAACACTTCTTCAATTGTGAAACATGGAATACATCATGAACATTACCCAACAAAGCAGGTAACTCTAGCTTGTAGGCCACTTTACCAATTCGTTCCAGAATTTGTAAGGCCCAACATAACGAGGGTTAAGCTTACCACGCTTCCCAAAGCGCACCACACCCTTCCATGGTGAAACTTTTAGCATAACACGATCGCCTATAGCGAATTCCAAGGGTTTCCTACACTTGTCAGCGTATCTTTTCTGACGGTCGCGCGCTGCCGCCATACGATTCCTGATCTGGACAATCTTTTCAGAAGTTTCAAGAACAATTTCCGGACCTGTGACCTGGCTGTCACCCACCTCAGCCCAACAAAGAGGAGAATGACATTTATGGCCGTACAATGCTTCGAACGGGGCTTCCTGGATGCTAGTGTAGTAACTGTTGTTGTAGGAGAACTCGATCAGCGGTAAATGTTTCTCCCAGCCCTTACCAAAATCGATGACACATGCTCGCAGCATGTCTTCAAGTGTTTGGATGGTTCGTTTGCTTTGGCCATCCGTCTGTGGGTGATAAGCAGTGCTCATGTCGAGACATGAGCCGAATGATTTATGCATAGACTGCCACAAATCAGAAATGAAACGCGGGTCACGATCAGAGATAATAGAGGTTGGCACTCCATTCCTAGAAACCACCTCCTTCAAATAGACAGCAGCAAGTTGAGAGAACTTATCAGTTTCCTTGATCGTAAGAAAGTGCGCAGATTTCGTGAGACGATCGACGATCACCCAAATGGTATCGTTCCCAATTTGAGTTCTTGGTAAACCAGTGACGAAATCCATAGCAATCTGCTCCCATTTCCACATGCTTATTTCTGGTTGTTGCAGCAACCCAGACGGTTTCTGATATTCCACTTTAACTTTAGCACAAGTCAGAAACTTACTCACATAAGTCGCGATGTGAGCTTTCATCTTCGGCCACCAATACAAGACCTTAAGATCCTGATACATCTTATCCGAACCCGGGTGAACAGAGTATCGAGACTTGTGCGCTTCGTCCATCACAAGCTCTCTAAGGCTACCGAACAAGGGGATCCATATCCATTCCATGCAGTAGAGAATACCATCAGATCTCTTTATAAGTCGTTTTTCCATGTCCCGCAAATATTCAGCTTCATAGTTTTCTTCCTTCAATGCTTTTGTCTGAGCTGAACGGATCTGATCAGGAAGATTTGAGTGAATAGTGAGCTACAAGGCTCGCACACGTTTAGGTTTCGTTTCCTTCCGACTAAGGGCATCAGCTACAACGTTTGCTTTGCCTGGTTGATATTTGATAGCACAATCGTAATCGTTCAAGAGCTCCACCCAGCGACGCTGTCGCATATTCAATTCCTTCTGGTCGAAAATATGCTGAAGGCTCCTGTGATCGGTGTAGATAGTGCATTTGGTACCGTACAGATAGTGCCTCCATATTTTCAACGCGATAACACGGCCCCCAACTCCAAGTCATGGGTCGTGTAATTCTTCTCATGAACCTTCAGTTGTCGAGAAGCATAAGCTATCACATTGTTGCGTCGCATCAGCACGCAACCAAGACCCTGAATGGAAGCATCACAATAAACCACGAAATCGTCGGTACCATCAAGTAGAGACAAAATCAGTGCACTGTAGAGTTTTTGTTTCAAAAGTTGGAAAGCATCCTCCTGCTTGTTTCCCCAAGAATATACAACACCTTTATGTGTCAACGAGGTAAGAGGTTGAGCGATCTTCGAGAAATCCTTGATAAATCTTTGATAATACCCAGCGAGACCAAGAAATTGTCGCACCTCCGAAGGATTCTTTGATGCCGCCCAATTCCTGATAGCATCAATCTTAGCAGGATCCACGTGTATCCCTGATTCATTAACAATGTGGCCAAGGAAGTGCACTTCTCGTATCCAAAAGTCACATTTAGAAAACTTCGTGTAGAGTTGCTCCTTCCTCAGGAGTTTCAAAATAAGACGCAAGTGTCGCTCGTGGTCCTCCTTGCTCTTAGAGTAGATCAAGATGTCATCAATAAACACAATAACGAAGTCGTCAAGATACGGTTTGCACACCCGATTCATGAGGTCTATGAAGACCGCTGGTGCATTAGTCAACCCGAACGACATAACCAAAATCTCATAATGTCCATATCGCGTTCTAAAAGCCGTTTTAGGAACATCCTCCTCTCGGACTCTCACCTGATGATAGCCCGACCTTAAATCGATCTTCGAGTAAAAACTTGACCCTTGCAACTGGTCAAACAAGTCGTCAATATGCGGTAAAGGGTAGCGGTTCTTGACTGTCACCTTGTTGAGTTCTCTATAATCTATGCACATACGAAAGGACTCGTCTTTCTTCTTCACAAACAAAACCGGGGCTCCCCAAGGCGAAGAACTAGGTCGGATGAAACCTCTATCCAACAGTTCTTGGAGCACGAGCAATCAGAGCTGCTCCTGGCATAAGGTCAATCTGAAATTCCACTTGACGATGCGGAGGTAAACCAGGTAATTCTTCAGGAAACACGTCAGAAAACTCACGAACAACTGGAAGGTCTTCGATCCTCCTCTCTTCAGGCTGAGGATCAGAAACAAGTGCTAAAATAGCAGGATGCCCCTTTTGTAGACACTTCTGAGCTTGCATAGCTGAGATGATACCAAGCATCACACCACTACGATGACCCTCAACCGACAAGGATTCTCCACTGGGGAGAGGGATACGCACGATTTTCTCTTTACAGAGAATTTCCGCTTGGTGCTTCGACAACCAATCCATGCCAACGACCACATCAAAACTTCCAAGAGTAACAGGGAGTAGGTCAATGTCGAACACTTGACCCACGAGATCAAGTTTATAACCAAATAGAACATGAGAGGCTTCAATCGATTTACCATCAGCTAACTCTACTACATGCTTATTTACAAGAGGAGTGGGAGTCAACCCTAACTGACGACTGAACCCCAAAGACACATAACTCTAGTCGGCACCAGAGTCGAATAAAACAGAAGCAAAAAGATCGTTCACAGAAAACGTACCAGTCACAATGTTGCCATCATTGCGAGCTTCCCCCGCGCTAATGGTAAACACTCTCCCACGCGCATCGTTCCCACCATTGTTCCCATTGTTGTTATTCCCAGTATTTTTGTTGTTGCCAGCATTCTGATTAAGCTGAGGGCAATCCCGCTTAAAATGTCCCTCATCACCACACTAAAAGCAGCCCTTACGATTTCCATGATTCTGTTGAGGCTGCTGCCTCTCCTGTTGCTACGGCTGCTGCGGCGGCTTTGGGAGCCAGACCCTACAATCTTTAGCCATATGACCCACCTTGTTGCACCTGTGACATACCCGAGTGCAAGGCCCGCGATGGTGGAACATACACTTATTACACTTTGGTAGCTTTCCCGTGTAGGAACCCTGATTTGAATTGTTGCTCTGATTCTGATTCACAGAAGAGGACTGGCTAAAACTGCACTGAACACTGGTGTCTGGCTTCTTCTGTGACTGATTCGAGTTGGACGCCTTGTCCACATCATTCCACTTACGTTTGCTGTCAGCAGCCGGAGTAGTAGTTGCAGTAGTTGCAGCAGTAGTAGAAACACGCGGTGGTAGCGAGCCACGCTCCACCTCCTGATCCGTAATCTTGTGGGCTAAGCGGATGATCTGAGCTAAGTTGTTGAGATTTTCAGCAGTGACCACTCTTTACTGCTGGTGCTAGACCATTGATACACAACTAAATTCTTCGAGGTGGGGGTCGAGACAAGTTAGGGCACAAATTCGCTAGCTCATGAGACCTCTTCGTGAATGCTTCAATTTCGGACCCCTCCATCTTTAGATTGTAATACTCGTTCTCAAGTTTCTGAATTTCATCTCAAGGATAGTATTCTTCACGCATCAGCTCCTTAAAATCATCCCAAGTAGTGGCATTCGCCATCTCAATGCCCAGCATCTGGACTTGGGCATTCCACCAAGTTAAGGCACCATCCTCGAGTGTGCCTATAGCATATTTCACTCTGTCCCCAGCAGGACAGTTAAACATTACAAACACTGACTCCACCTTCTCAAACCAATGCAGTAGCCCCACAGCCCCTTCAGTCCCACTGAACGTCTGTGGCCTACAATCCATGAACGTCTTAAACGTGCACGCAGGTGGGTTGTTTTGGTTCGGATTAGCTTGCTGACCTATAGGCGAAAATAAACACAGCACACGGGTAAGAGTTGTGTACACGACACAAGAATAAAGGGTAATTGGCACATATCGTACCAGCTTGGTAGGCTGTTAAAGCCTCAGCCACACGTGTGTTAATCAAATTTGTCAGCTCAGCCTGGGTCATCGCAATGTGACCACGCCCATGACCTCGTCCGCTCATGATTCTATATAAGAGAAGGGGAAAAGGTCAAGAGTCAAGATAAGGTAGGAGTCAAACCCCACGATGACTTCTACGAACTACTAGATTACACTAAACAATAGAGCGGAACCCCTTTCACACTCGTCAGGTCTCACTGGGACTCACATGCACCCCTCATTATTATTCTGTGTCCACCCATAATAATTATGCGATTTGCATGTTTATCTCAGCTCCCCCTAACTTATGCTAAAAGATCCCTCAAGTTCTCACAATCAAGACAGAACACCACAAACACAAACCTCGAAAATCTAACAGGATATCGCATTGTGACTCTATCAATCACATAACTCCGATAAATACTCATGATTTCAGTCTAAACTGTTAAGTGTGTGCAATCACATGCAACATTGTACAATAGTGTATACTAGATATACTATGCAATAAGTAAACGAGAGACGAACCTTGCAATCTGGAGCTGAGTGTCATGGTTGCTTTCTGAACTGTTCGGTTATAGTCTAGTTTTATAAAAACGTTTTAAAACCTAGTTCACTATAACCAGTGGCTCTGATACCAAACTGCCACACCCCCAAAATACCACATACGGAGAACCCGCTAGGTGTGTGACGTGCCAGGATCCTGCCACCAATCACATTAAACTAATAGTAAATCATCATCAAGTTTATGTTTATTAAATTAAGTAATCATAAATGTCAAACAAGAGTTATCAGATTCAGCGGAAGCAATGACAAAATATTGTTTAAGGTATTGCAAAACCAAATGCAATAGTGTTAAATAACATTAAGATAATCCTCAGCAACATGACCATGACCACTCCAGCCATCCAGATAGCAAGTTCCTCATCCAATGCACCTAACAACCTGTGAGCATGCAACAAGTGTATCAGACAACGCTGGTGAGTTCATGGATTTAGGAAAACGTTGGTTACCGAGTGTTTAGTTTAGTCCCTTGAATATAAAGTTGATAATTCCCCGAATACAAGACGACTCTAGATTATTTTGCCCTTTCTCCAATGCTCCTATAAAAGCATTGGTCATGACTAGGTCATTAGTTCACACCCGTCCTCTCAGGTATGGGGTGAGGGTGCCAAACCTAAGTAGCGCTACCAACTAATACCTTGTTACCTCTCAGGTAACAAACAAAAAGGAGAGACTTTAATGGTGATATGATGAGTATATTATCCAACATTCCCTATTTTACCCACAAGACATATTCCTCTCAGGAATACTCATGATTTACCCAAAACCTATCCCTCTCAGGGATACCCACTGACTGTCCCAACCACCAGGACGCATGCTCAAGAGAAATGAACTCACCTTTGATTTGCTCGGTAGGTTAAATTACCCGTCCAAGTTGGTCAGCCCAAACCCTACCGTGGTTACCAAACATCATTAGTTACATAATCACACGAGTCACGCATTTGTACACAATAAATCACATAGTCCTACACAGTAAGTCATGTATTCGTATACAGCTTGCATTCCATAAATGGTCACCGAATGTCATATAACAATTACCCTGTTCTTTACATGTTCGCATACCATGTATAACATGAAACAACACCCAACAGTTAACTGGGCTAATTATTAAAGCCCAAGCCCAAACAGAACACCCTTCGGCGAAGAACCATCCGACGAAAGACCATGGCGACGAAACACCAATCTTTCGTCGACAACAAGGGTGATGAAATACCATGTGACAACTGGCCCAAACCGGTAACTTCCGTACACATTACTTATTGCTTAATGACTGTAATTATGAGTTTAATTGTCAGCATTGTCTGAACACATGATTAAACAAGTGAATTCATGCACGTTGTATACTACAAAATATTGCTTTAAGCATAAACGAGAGCGTTGCGTCAAAAATAATAGTAAACTCACCGGTAAGACACACTGTGTCGACTGAGCTGCAGAAAGCAGTCAGACAATAAAATTGGAGCCTAGGTGTAGGTCCGACAACAAGAATGCATTAAAACCCAAGAGTACATACAAGGGTTAATATATATGCAATACGAAAGCAAAAATAAGCACTAAAAAGCACCCGAAACGCACTTTAAGTGCAGAGTTTATACAAATCAGCAATAATTCAGCATTTAGACATATAAATATTATGCAGAAATGTCGTTTTATTATCCAGAATGTTTCCCTAAGGGTTGGGAATCGATAATGTTACAAAAAGATACTTATTAAACACTAAAAAGTGCAATTTAGCACTTTAACGAATCGGTATGTAACCGAACAACCGGACGTTACCCGGAACACCAAAATATTGCTAGAAGCAATGTTTTTATTTTTCTAAGCTAGTTAGGGTCCCCGAACACCCTAACACACTATATAATTAATAACACACAAAAGATACTAACTATATCATTGGATCCTAAACTAGATTAGTCACCTTACCATTACATCACAACTAAATACCCCCTCCCCCTACAAAATCGGTTACACCCATAGGATCCCATTTGTGATTTTATTGAATTAAATATTTGATATGTAGGCTTATTTAGAGACATTAGGACCAATAGTCAAAAGATGGGTGGAACTTTTGTTTATAAAAACCACTAAGAAATTACATTATCCACTTAACAAAGTTTCATCTTCCTCCCTTGGCCCCCATGTTCGGCCGAGAATAGTGCCATCACCACCATCCCCTTTCAATCTTAATCCAACAATTCCAAGTTCACTTAGAAGTGTTAGAAGGTGGTTGACGAAGCTTGGAGCACTCGGAAGTGGAAGGACCGCTCTCGATTTCTTTTATCCACCACTTTTCTACACGTGAACCTTCCCTAGCCTTGTGCTAGTTGTAAGTGTTCTAAATCACCCTATTGATCTTGTTTTTAGTGGTTAATAAGAGATTTAACGGATAAAATTTATGAACATGCGAAAACAAAACTAAAAGTCTTGTAAAGTATGATAAACTTGATGGTTAAAGACTAAATAATAGTGTAAAACTTATGGAACTTGTTTTGTTATGGTTATTTATTATTGTTGGATGCTAGTAGGAGAACGGATCGTCATCTAACCACGCTAGGTCATGTTCATGGAACATGAACTAGCACTATGTTTAGTGTAAAAATAACTAGATGACGAACCCTTTCACTCACAAACATGAACTTGTGTAAAAATAGTTTTACTTTTAAAATGGAGCTCTAAACTAGTGGATCTAAAGATCTACAAGTGGTTTTTCAAAAGAACCAAGTTAAAAATACAAGTTTTGCTAAATATTGGTTCTTAAACAAATAAACCTTATTTTTGGTGGTTAATAAGGTAAAGATACACATGTGTAACAAGAAAAATACAAGAAGAATTGTTTTTGGAAAATGAGACTAGAAGATGTGAAAAATACATACTCTTTAAAAATAAAGTTTTTAAGAAACTAAACTTATTTTTAAAGATAACAAGACTTACTAAATATGCTAGTAAGTTACTACACATTTTTGTAAATATTCAAGTGCATGAAATAATGAAATTAGTGATTATTGTTGATGAATATTGTTGATAATTGTTGTTGATGATTATTGATGATTGATGATGATTTAAAAGAAAATAAACACACGTTTTGAAAACGTGGGAAACCTCCATTTTTAGGGGAAACTCTGTCAAAATTTTTATAAATTTTGACACTTAGAAAAATATAAGTTTTTGAGAAACTTATTCCCTAAAAATGTATTTAAAAGTATTACCAAGGTTTCCCTAATTTTTGGTGATGAGAAATGGTGATTTTTCAAGAATAAAAATGGATATTAAGTATATATTTTTGAAAGAAAAATATATATTATTTGATCACCAACTTTTGTGCTAAGTGTATATAGTATGTGTTATACGTGCTAGTGTATTAAGACTTAAAAATACACTGAATACTCATGAGGAGTACAAACATAAAAATACACATACAAAATACAAGATACATAATTCGGGTGCAAAGTGCAAAACATAAAAGACTTATATTTATTTTTGGAGAAAATAATATAAGTAAGATACGTAGTTAAAAATATAGAATATTTTTAACACAAGAAAATATACACAAAAGAGAGTGACTGTACTTGTGCGACGCAAGTCTAGTGACTAACATTAAGAAAACGCGTATAGGTTACGACGTTAATTAAGCAAATCCGGTGGAGTTTACGACGCTAGGAACGCAAAGTTGTGAGTTCATGCTCCCCCTTTTCTCTTTAACTGTATTCAGTTTTTATAACTTCGGGGGTGAAATACATGTACAAATGTACAAAATTTATAATTGGTATGATATAAATACAAGAAGTACACATGGTGAGAACGAGAACCAAGTGTGACGAAATATAAGAATACAAGAAGTACACTTGGTGAGAACGAGAACCAAGTGTGATGAAATATAAGAATATGAGAAGCGCACTTGGTGAGAACGAGAACCAAGTATGAGGCGCTATGAGAAATGATAACAAGAAACGCGCTTGGTGAGAACGAGAACCAAGTAGGATGCGTTATGAGAAATAGTGCCACGAATAGGGTACAGAAGCACCATTAATCGTGTACATACTTAGACCGCAGAACAAAAGGTTAGATCTAACGGGTGCCTGGCAGCCACACTCCCGGTCAGGGCGAGAACCGAGGAGTGCTTTTGTGTCTCAGAATATACCAATTAAATGCCTTAGGTTTGGTGACTTCCTATGACGTGCCACATGTTAATGGCTTTGCAACCCATTAACAATCTGATAATTACAGAAATACTGTATTTACATAAAATTCATACCATACTAAAATTGATATATAACTTGAAGTACGTGGGGTACTCAAGAGGATTGATATATAACTTGAAGTACGTGGAGTACTCGAGAAAAACTTGATTTATTCACAACTATGTTTTTATACAAAGTATACAAACGTGAAATACAAAACTGCATGAATTCACACCAACTTTATGTTGACGTTTTTCCAAAACTCACATGTATTTCAGGTAATTAGAGGTGGATGTGCGCGCGGTCTTACCCATGCTCGTGGATGTCGCTTATGTTTATCTATAAATAAAGTTGTAAACTTTTAAGACAATGCTTTATGCGACTTAGCGATGTAAACGCTAACGTATGTTTTCAAATTATGGTATTTGAAGTTATTTTCTTGAGCATGTAGTATGTTTACTCTTCGTATGCAATGAGAACCTTTCATGATCACACCTCGTGCTTCCGCCGCAGAAAGGGGTGTGACAGATTGGTATCAGAGCTGCGATTGTAGTGAACCAGGATTCCTTCTCGAGTCTAGTCTACAATCTCTAGGATCCTTTCACGAAAACAATTTTCAAAAAGTTTTCATTGCATAAAACGTCCCGCGACATCCACTGCCTGAAACTGTCTACATGAGTCTAGAAAAGACATTACGAGATTTAGAGTGCACTTGAGTAGCACTTGTCGTTGACTAGAAATTACTTGCAATTATGTGTGATAATTGGCATGTACTAGAAGTAGAATGTCACAAGTATATGTGACTTTACCTGAAAGAAATGGCCTACCTGAAGGAAGAAATACGAGGATGAAACGAACTGTGCGGACTGTGCAAGGAATTACGTAATTATGGATGCATACATAATTATGGAATTTAGTGCACAGAAACCACAGCAAGTCTTGTCACGTGTGGATTCCCTCAGTGCAAGCCTACTAAAGTACTCTGCTAGAGTAATAATTGTTTGATGTCACTTATGTGATATATACCTGCGAATATATATATACTACTACTGCCTAGTAGGACGATATCAAACAAATGTGTAACCCTGTTGTGTTATGTTCTGTCAGAACATGGCACCCAGGAAAGCTGTGAATGCTCGCAATGACGATCAACCTCCTCCTCCCCCACTGCCAAGAACTGCTGATGAGCTGAACGCTCTACTGGAGGAAAGGATCTCCGCTGCTATCGCCCAGTACGAGGCGAACCGAACTCAAGACAGTGGTGGACCAAGCAACACTAGGCGTAATGGGAATGGAGATTCGTCTGGAGGCAATACAGCTCAAGGTAACCTTAAGACACTGTGCTAAGCATGAGGAAATTTATGAACGGTCTTTGTTTCATTGTTTCTTCGATTGCTCATACGTGAATTGGTTGAATCAATTCCAGGCTGCGCTTTCAAGCAGTTCCTCGACTGCAAGCCGATGAACGATGATGGCACAGGAGGTGCAGTAGCATTTGTGCGCTGGACGGAGAAGACTGAAGCTACTTTCCGCATGAGCAAGTGTACCGCGGGTCAACAAGTCACTTTTGCTACTGGGTTATTCGTCGATGAAGCTCTGACTTGGTGGAACCTGCAAGCCCAAACCTTGGGTGATGACGCCGCTTATGGCCTCACTTGGGAGGAACTGAAGGAAAGAATGAGAGAGAAGTACTGCTCTCGTGCGGAACTCCAAAGGCTGGAAACAGAGTTCTGGCACTTGACTATGGAAGGTGCTGACATCAATGGTTACACTCGAAGGTTCCACGACCTGTCGAGAGTGCTTCCCTACATGGTGACTCCTGAATTTAAGCGTGTGGAACACTACATTTGGGGACTGGCCTCAGAGTTTCGTGGCATGGTGACGTCGGCCAAACCACAAACAATCACCGAGGCTGTAACTCTGGCTGTCAGCCTTACGGAAGACTGTGTTCGCATGAAGAAGCTGTCACTGAACCCAACAGAAAAGACCGAGACGCATGCTGAGTCGTCCGGCGACAAAAAGAGAAAGCATACAAGTTTGAACCAAGCAACTCGCAACAACAAGAGTTTCAGCAAGAAGCGCGACACTAATCCGCCTCAGGAGATGAAAACCCATGCAACCAAAGCATACCAAGGCTCCATGCCTAGATGCCAAAAATGTAAGTATCATCTTGATGGAGCTTGTCGCATTCCAAGGTGCGACAAATGTGGTAAATTGGGTCATCAAACAGAAGACTATTGGGGAAAAGGAAAGAACCGAAATGGGAACGGTGCTGGTAACCAGAATGGCAACGGGAAAGGGCAAGGATGCTTCAAGTGTGGAAGCAATGATCATTTTATGAAGAACTGCCCAGAAAGAAACAACGCTCCGGCTCGAGCATTTGTGATTGGGGCAAGAGACTCACGCGAGGACCCTAACGTGGTCACCGGTACGTTTCTCATTAACAATCACTTTGCATCCATATTATTCGACACTGGCGCCGATTATAGCTTCATGTCTGTGGAATTTAAACGCATACTCGGAATAGAATCTAGTAGATTAGAAATTCCTTATTCCATAGAACTAGCCATTGGTAAACTTGTTGAATCGGGCGAAGTTGTCAGAGGCTGCACACTAGAAATTGGCGAACGAAATTTTAGCATCGACCTCTTACCTATTCAATTGGGTAGCTTCGATGTAGTAGTCGGGATGGACTGGTTGTCCAAGAACAAAGCTGAAGTTATTTGTCATGAGAAAATCATTCGCATCCCTTTAGCGAATGGTGAAACTCTCATCGTGCATGGAGAAAAACGAGACGCGCCTCTTCGAATCATCAGTTGCATGAAGGCACAGAAGTGCTTAAGGAAAGGATGTGTTGCTTTCCTAGCACACGTTATAGACAAGAAGGCTGAGGAGCCGAAACTCGAAGACATTCCTGTGGTGAAGGAATTTCCTGATGTGTTCCCTGAAGATCTGCCAGGACTACCTCCGCAACGACAAGTCGAATTCCGTATAGATTTGGTTCCAGGAGCTGCTCCTGTAGCCAAGGCACCCTATCGACTTGCTCCATCCGAAATGCAAGAATTATCTACACAACTCCAGGAGTTGTTGGATAAAGGATTCATAAGGCCAAGCTTCTCGCCCTGGGGAGCTCCAGTATTATTCGTGAAGAAGAAGGATGGATCACTGCGGATGTGTATCGATTACAGGGAACTGAACAAGCTCACAATCAAGAATCGGTATCCACTACCGAGGATTGATGACTTATTTGATCAACTGCAAGGATCAAGCTACTATTCCAAGATCGACCTTCGATCTGGATACCATCAGCTGAGAATCCAAGATGAAAGTGTGCCAAAGACTGCATTCAGAACACGCTATGGGCACTACGAATTTCTTGTGATGCCATTTGGATTGAGGAACGCGCCAGCGGTCTTTATGGACCTAATGAACCGCGTATGCAAACCATATCTCGATAAATTCGTGATTGTATTTATCGATGATATCCTGATTTACTCGCGAACGAAAGAAGAACATGAGCAACATCTCAGAACCATCTTGGAGCTACTGAAGAAAGAGAAACTTTATGCAAAGTTCTCGAAATGCGAATTCTGGATTCGCGAAGTACAATTTCTTGGTCACGTGGTGAATGAGAAGGGCATTCATGTAGACCCGTCCAAGATTGAAACAATAAAGAATTGGGAAGCTCCCAAGACCCCGACCGAAGTTCGTCAATTTCTGGGCTTAGCGGGCTACTATCGGCGATTCATTGAGAATTTCTCGAAGATAGCTCAACCGCTAACGACCCTTACCCAGAAAGACAAGAAGTACGACTGGGGTCACAAACAAGAAGAAGCCTTCCAGTTACTTAAGAGCAAGCTATGCGATGCACCGATACTATCATTACCCGAAGGCACTGAAGACTTCGTGGTATACTGCGACGCCTCACGACAAGGCTTGGGTTGTGTGCTCATGCAACGCCAAAAAGTCATCGCTTATGCTTCAAGACAACTGAAGGTTCACGAGAGAAATTATACCACTCACGACCTGGAGCTGGGTGCAGTGGTATTCGCCTTGAAGATTTGGCGAGATTATTTATATGGTACTCGATGTACAATCTTCACAGATCACAAAAGCTTGCAACACATATTTGATCAGAAGGAATTGAATATGCGCCAGCGACATTGGGTCGAGCTGCTGAATGATTATGACTGTGAGATTAAGTACCATCCTGGAAAGGCGAACGTTGTAGCAGACGCGTTGAGCCGAAAAGAAAGGGTTAAGACCCTAAGGGTTCGAGCACTGGAAATGACGATTCGAACGAACCTCACAGCACGCATTCGAGATGCACAACAAGAAGCTCTTAAAGAAGAAAACCGTAAAGCTGAATACCTACGGGGTATGCTGAAATACATGGTGCCAAACGAAGAGGGAGCCTTATACTTTAAGAAGCGTATTTGGGTTCCACTCTATGGTGGCATACGAGAAGTCATCCTTAATGAAGCCCACAAATCGAGATATTCGATCCATCCAGGGTCGGACAAAATGTATCAAGACTTGAAGGAATATTATTGGTGGCCGAGACTCAAAAGCGACGTTGCTGTCTATGTTGGAAAATGCCTAACCTGTGCTAAGGTTAAGGCGGAATATCAGAAACCGTCCGGCCTACTACAACAACCAGAGATTCCCGTGTGGAAGTGGGAACAAATCTCGATGGACTTCATAACGAAATTACCCAGGACCCCGAGAGGGCACGATATGATATGGGTAATAGTTGATCGATTGACGAAGTCTGCGCATTTCCTACCAATCCGAGAGAAGGATAGCACTGGAAAGCTGGCAGAGATATACTTAAGAGAAATTGTGGCACGTCACAATCATTTCAGACAGAGATGGACGCTTTGTCTCAAGAATCTGGCAATCATTTCAGGAAGCCTTTGGATCTCAGTTAGATCTGAGCACGGCATTCCATCCGCAAACAGACGGCCAGAGCGAACGGACAATACAAACGTTAGAAGATATGCTTCGCGCATGTGTCATGGATCTAGGCGGCATCTGGGATACTCATCTACCTTTAGTTGAGTTTTCCTACAATAACAGCTATCATACGAGCATAAAAGCCGCGCCGTTCGAAGCTCTGTATGGCCGCAAATGCCGATCGCCCTTATGTTGGGCAGATGCCGGAGATAAACGTATGGTTGGTCCTGAACTTGTACAAGAGACAACCGACAAGATTGCGCAGATCCGAGAGCGCATTAAGGCGGCTCGAGAGCGACAAAAGAGCTACGCTGATCCGAATAGAAAATCGGTAGATTTCAATGTGGGAGACAAAGTGTTGTTAAAAGTCTCACCATGGAAGGGCGTAGTCAGATTTGGAAAGCGTGGAAAGCTGAATCCACGATATATCGGACCATTCAGAATACTGAAGAGAATTGGTACCGTGGCATACAAGTTGGAGTTACCGGAAGAACTTAATGGAGTACATGATATGTTTCATGTATCCAACCTGAAGAAGAGTCCAACACAAGAAAACGTGACCATCCCGATGGATGAAGTGCATATTGATGAAGCCCTCCGATTTACAGAGCAACCCGTTGAGGTTACTGACTGGAAAGTCAACAAGACCAGGAGGAGCAGTGTGAAGCTTGTCAAAGTACGTTGGAGCTCTAAGCACGGACCTGAGTACACATGGGAACGTGAAGACCAGTTCAAGAAAAAGTATCCCCACCTATTCAAGAAGACTCCAGCAAGAGTGAGTTCAGTCTGAATTTCGGGACGAAATTCTTTTAACGGGGGGAGACTGTGACAACTGGCCCAAACCGGTAACTTCCGTACACATTACTTATTGCTTAATGACTGCAATTATGAGTTTAATTGTCAGCAATGTCTGAACACATGATTAAACAAGTGAATTCATGCACGTTGTATACTACAAAATATTGCTTTAAGCATAAACGAGAGCGTTGCGTCAAAAATAATAGTAAACTCACCGGTAAGACACACTGTGTCGACTGAGCTGCAGAAAGCAGTCAGACAATAAAATTGGAGCCTAGGTGTAGGTCCGACAACAAGAATGGATTAAAACCCAAGAGTACATACAAGGGTTAATATATATGCAATACGAAAGCAAAAATAAGCACTAAAAAGCACCCGAAACGCACTTTAAGTGCAGAGTTTATACAAATCAGCAATAATTCAGCATTTAGACATATAAATATTATGCAGAAATGTCGTTTTATTATCCAGAATGTTTCCCTAAGGGTTGGGAATCGATAATGTTACAAAAAGATACTTATTAAACACTAAAAAGTGCAATTTAGCACTTTAACGAATCGGTATGTAACCGAACAACCGGACGTTACCCGGAACACCAAAATATTGCTAGAAGCAATGTTTTTATTTTTCTAAGCTAGTTAGGGTCCCCGAACACCCTAACACACTATATAATTAATAACACACAAAAGATACTAACTATATCATTGGATCCTAAACTAGATTAGTCACCTTACCATTACATCACAACTAAATACCCCCTCCCCCTACAAAATCGGTTACACCCATAGGATCCCATTTGTGATTTTATTGAATTAAATATTTGATATGTAGGCTTATTTAGAGACATTAGGACCAATAGTCAAAAGATGGGTGGAACTTTTGTTTATAAAAACCACTAAGAAATTACATTATCCACTTAACAAAGTTTCATCTTCCTCCCTTGGCCCCCATGTTCGGCCGAGAATAGTGCCATCACCACCATCCCCTTTCAATCTTAATCCAACAATTCCAAGTTCACTTAGAAGTGTTAGAAGGTGGTTGACGAAGCTTGGAGCACTCGGAAGTGGAAGGACCGCTCTCGATTTCTTTTATCCACCACTGTTCTACACTTGAACCTTCCCTAGCCTTGTGCTAGTTGTAAGTGTTCTAAATCACCCTATTGATCTTGTTTTTAGTGGTTAATAAGAGATTTAACGGATAAAATTTATGAACATGCGAAAACAAAACTAAAAGTCTTGTAAAGTATGATAAACTTGATGGTTAAAGACTAAATAATAGTGTAAAACTTATGGAACTTGTTTTGTTATGGTTATTTATTATTGTTGGATGCTAGTAGGAGAACGGATCGTCATCTAACCACGCTAGGTCATGTTCATGGAACATGAACTAGCACTATGTTTAGTGTAAAAATAACTAGATGACGAACCCTTTCACTCACAAACATGAACTTGTGTAAAAATAGTTTTACTTGTAAAATGGAGCTCTAAACTAGTGGATCTAAAGATCTACAAGTGGTTTTTCAAAAGAACCAAGTTAAAAATACAAGTTTTGCTAAATATTGGTTCTTAAACAAATAAACCTTATTTTTGGTGGTTAATAAGGTAAAGATACACATGTGTAACAAGAAAAATACAAGAAGAATTGTTTTTGGAAAATGAGACTAGAAGATGTAAAAAATACATACTCTTTAAAAATAAAGTTTTTAAGAAACTAAACTTATTTTTAAAGATAACAAGACTTACTAAATATGCTAGTAAGTTACTACACATTTTTGTAAATATTCAAGTGCATGAAATAATGAAATTAGTGATTATTGTTGATGAATATTGTTGATAATTGTTGTTGATGATTATTGATGATTGATGATGATTTAAAAGAAAATAAACACACGTTTTGAAAACGTGGGAAACCTCCATTTTTAGGGGAAACTCTGTCAAAATTTTTATAAATTTTGACACTTAGAAAAATATAAGTTTTTGAGAAACTTATTCCCTAAAAATGTATTTAAAAGTATTACCAAGGTTTCCCTAATTTTTGGTGATGAGAAATGGTGATTTTTCAAGAATAAAAATGGATATTAAGTATATATTTTTGAAAGAAAAATATATATTATTTGATCACCAACTTTTGTGCTAAGTGTATATAGTATGTGTTATACGTGCTAGTGTATTAAGACTTAAAAATACACTGAATACTCATGAGGAGTACAAACATAAAAATACACATACAAAATACAAGATACATAATTCGGGTGCAAAGTGCAAAACATAAAAGACTTATATTTATTTTTGGAGAAAATAATATAAGTAAGATACGTAGTTAAAAATATAGAATATTTTTAACACAAGAAAATATACACAAAAGGGAGTGACTGTACTTGTGCGACGCAAGTCTAGTGACTAACATTAAGAAAACGCGTATAGGTTACGACGTTAATTAAGCAAATCCGGTGGAGTTTACGACGCTAGGAACGCAAAGTTGTGAGTTCATGCTCCCCCTTTTCTCTTTAACTGTTTTCAGTTTTTATAACTTCGGGGGTGAAATACATGTACAAATGTACAAAATTTATAATTGGTATGATATAAATACAAGAAGTACACTTGGTGAGAACGAGAACCAAGTGTGACGAAATATAAGAATACAAGAAGTACACTTGGTGAGAACGAGAACCAAGTGTGATGAAATATAAGAATATGAGAAGCGCACTTGGTGAGAACGAGAACCAAGTATGAGGCGCTATGAGAAATGATAACAAGAAACGCGCTTGGTGAGAACGAGAACCAAGTAGGATGCGTTATGAGAAATAGTGCCACGAATAGGGTACAGAAGCACCGTTAATCGTGTACATACTTAGACCGCAGAACAAAAGGTTAGATCTAACGGGTGCCTGGCAGCCACACTCCCGGTCGAGGCGAGAACCGAGGAGTGCTTTTGTGTCTCAGAATATACCAATTAAATGCCTTAGGTTTGGTGACTTCCTATGACGTGCCACATGTTAATGGCTTTGCAACCCATTAACAATCTGATAATTACAGAAATACTGTATTTACATAAAATTCATACCATACTAAAATTGATATATAACTTGAAGTACGTGGGGTACTCAAGAGGATTGATATATAACTTGAAGTACGTGGAGTACTCGAGAAAAACTTGATTTATTCACAACTATGTTTTTATACAAAGTATACAAACGTGAAATACAAAACTGCATGAATTCACACCAACTTTATGTTGACGTTTTTCCAAAACTCACATGTATTTCAGGTAATTAGAGGTGGATGTGCGCGTGGTCTTACCCATGCTCGTGGATGTCGCTTATGTTTATCTATAAATAAAGTTGTAAACTTTTAAGACAATGCTTTATGCGACTTAGCGATGTAAACGCTAACGTATGTTTTCAAATTATGGTATTTGAAGTTATTTTCTTGAGCATGTAGTATGTTTACTCTTCGTATGCAATGAGAACCTTTCATGATCACACCTCATGCTTCCGCCGCAGAAAGGGGTGTGACATACCAATTCTTTCGTCGACATCCAAGGTGACGAAATACTTATATTTTGTCGAGGTCACTATGACGAAACATCATACCTGTTTCGTCGAGGTCCATTGTCAATCCTTAACCACAGTACCAACAGTTACATACATGCTCAACATAATCAAAGGATCAAACGACGGTTTCTTTACAAGTTCTGTAGACCTAACTACTGATCAACATTGGCTGAACAAAACATAATGCTTTCCAAGAATCATTATTACGTTCATCATACCATCCCTAATGACAAACAATTATTGAACATCCAACATAACAGTTTCATCGTTTAACATATAGATCATTGACCAAACAACCAGATGTTATCTAACATGAAATCAACTCATTACCCGGAGTCTACCCAACCCTCATACAAATAATACCGCATACAAATCATCACAATCATAACAGTTTCAGATTTACAATATTTTAAATTGTGACACCCGGCTTTTCAGGCCATACCGTACAATTATAGCACGTATTGTGAATAGGTAACATGACTATATTTGAATGATTATGATGTTTATACGTGAAATTTAGTGTATTGATAAAATTAAATTTTGATAAAAATTATGTTGGCAACGGTAAGATAGACGCTTATCGCGTAATGGTTAAAATGCGAAACGAACATCGGTGACCACCCGGACAGTGTTAAAATCCTAAAAATAGTCTGTTATGATTAAAGTAATAATTTTAATCCTATTCATGAGGAAAAATAAATTAAAACGCAAAGAAACCCTATTTTTCGAGTTTAAACGCGTACCGCGCGATGCAGCACGTATACCGACAAAATACTGTCAACGCAGCCCGTCAAGACAACTGAAAATCATTTTAGAAATAATTTGATAAGTTTATTCTTATAGAATGACAGAAATAAATTAAAACACTTAAATTCCTATTTTTGCGATTTTTAACGTGTACCGCGCTGTACAGCGCGCATACTGCCAAATACCGACAACGTCGCCAGTCCAGGCAAACAAAATATTGTACAGTAATATTTTGATGAGTTTATTTTTATAGAGCACTAAAAATAATTTACAACGCATTAAAACGGGTTTAAAACGCTAGATAAAATACTCGGTATCCAGTAAAATACCTGTTTTTACACAATATATAATATATATGTGTATGTATATATATAATGTTGAGAGAGAGAGGATAGGTGGCGGCCCTATGGGGTGCCCACCTTTTTCTTTCATCTTCCAATGTGACATGTGTTGATCCTTGGAACAAGAGTTAGTGATTTTATGCCTTTAAACACTCAAATATGCTCCATACACCATCAAAATTCCATTCTCACTCTCTCTCTCATCAAGCTCGGCCGAAACCCCTTCTAAACACCCACATTCAAAATTTTCAAACTATTTTCATGAAGATTCAAGGTTCTTTCAAGATGATTTCAAGCTAAAAAGGGTGTTTGGAAGTGATTTCAAGCAAGAACAACCTCTATCTCATCATCTATTCCCAAAAACCCATCAAAAATCTTGAAGGTATGAAATTTATTTTATAAATCTTGTTTTGATTCTTGATGATTTAAAATAATGATGGAAGTTTCTTTTGTTCTTGAATCTAAACATAAACTTGAAACTAAAACAAATGGGTTTTTAAAGAAAAATAAAATAGATGAAATTGTGTGTATATATATGTGGCCGTATGTATGTATGTATGTATGTATGTATGTATGTATGTATGTATGTATGTATGTATGTATGTATGTATGTATGTATGTATGTATGTATGTATGTATGTATTTATGTATGTATGTATGTATGTATGTATGTATGTATGTATGTATGTATGTATGTATGTATGTATGTATATGTATATGATTTCAAGTTTTGACTTTTGATTGATTCTTGATTGTCATGATTCTTGTAAAGTGAAATGCATGTGTGATCTTGGAATGTTCTAAAAAGTTGTTTGATGATTGAAATGAATATATGAAAAGTATAAATTTTGGAGCACATGAATGTATATATATATATATGTGTGAGCCGTGTATATATATATGTATATGCATGCACTCAAAATTTGTTGTTAGTTCATAAATGTGAAGGAATGTGTCTTGCATTTATGTAGAATGATTAGATGATGATGATCATATGAAGATTATATTAATTTTGAATATATGAGCATAAGTTAAAGGCATTTCTAGATGCATTTAGTCCATACATGATGATGATGATATGATATACGTGCATTAAGTGCTTGTACATAGTCATGCATGTGGGTGTATGTACATAAAATGATGGATAAATGATGTTATAATAAAAATAGTTTTAGATCAGATTATAAACCTTAAAATAAATTTATTTTGAGGTGTTTAATGATATGTAACTTTGTCATAAAGTGTGCTAGCTTTGTAAGTTGTACTTGGTGCATTAAAAGTTGTAAAATATGTGAAATTGCAAGAGTTGTGTGACTTAAATAAAAACCGCGCTAATCTGAATATAATCACTATTTTAATCAGTAAATAACATGTATTGTGTTAAAATATCAAGTCGTTTCGAGTTGGGGTGGTTACGGTAACATTTAACGCAAAACTATGCGTTAAAACGGTCAAAAATTGACTTTTCAGGTGATTTTTGTAAAACTGAATTAGATCAGTAAATAAACTGATTTTTTTAGTATAAATATAAGTATTTTAACTAATTTTAAGATTACTTGGTGTTTGGTTGGTCATACGTGACTTCCGACGCCCGAAACCGTTACCGAATCGCTAAAATACGCATTTTTCGATGAACACTAGTATGGGTAAATTTTGAATGAACCTTATGTGATAAAATGTGTTAAGTGATTTAAACATTTAAATGTGATAATATGTTAAGTTTTAATTTGATAGTGAGAAATTTAGACTATGCATGTATGCAGGTACGTTTTGTGCGGTAAAAACGGTAAAACTGCGTTAAATGTGTAACTTGTTTGTCAAGCATGCAATTTGATATATATAGGATATTTCGTGTGTATTTGCTTTGAAAATGACAAAATAGATAAATTAACAAGATTTCGTGAGTTTCGGTGTTAAATTATATGAACGTTTGTGTATAAATATTATGACGCGCAAATCTTAGGTATATCACGTATAAACGGGAGAGTTAAGGGAATTACACAATAATGGTCACCAATAAAATCGTTCAAAACGCAAAATCATAATAAAATATATATATATATATATATATATATATATATATATATATATATATATATATATATATATATATATATATATTCGTACCAACATAATCAAAAGTGACAAACTTTTCGAGAAAATCTCAAAGTTATGTGATAATTCTAAGAAACTGAGAAACTTTGGATTTTTGTGATTAAATATTATTTTGATTTAGAATTGTTCCCATATTAGGAGGTATATAATCAATTTCTGGGATTGCGGTATTAAAATACGCACCCAAAGGTGAGTGTCACTAAACCCCTCTTTTTACTGCTTTATATATATTTTGGGGGTAGAACACGCTAATAAAAGGGTTTAATAATGTTTTTAAAATAAAACATACCTTTTGATATAAATTATATATTTTCATTGAAAATATATGGATTTTTGGGAAATTATATATGTGTTTCGGGATGAAATGGTTTTGAAGAATAAATATGTTTCAGGTAGAAACGGGACTATGCACGGTGGTTGGGGGAAAAATGACAGTGGAGTTGGTACGAATATTGCTTGGTCTCAAGAGAGTAAGTATCAGCATAGGCTTACATTTCTTCGGGGATTTCAGGGGATTCGTACACATCGTGTATTAAATTGTCATATTAGTAGGATATATATATTGTACGTGAGACAGACATCATATTGTTCTTCGAGAAAGAACCCTGCGCCCATGATGTCGTTTAATCAGTTTAAGTATTGCACGCGAGGAATTGTTGGTAGATCTATCGGGTTGACAACCCCGTCGTGACCGGTCTCCCCGAGTCAATGTCAAACGAAGAATTCATATTTTGTTCATTGTCTAGCTTTGATTATCCCTGCATGGTTAATATATAGTTCGTATCGTCTAGCTAACATACGAGTCTGAAAGTTGACGCTATAATTTAATATGCAAAACCTGGGAAGTATTACAATTGTCGGAGTAATGACCCGATGGAAGGTCCATGGATTTTATCAAAGGAGTAAAATGGACTTTCTAAAACTATATGGATGTTTTCAAATAAACACCTAATCTGAAAGTTTTCCTTGGAATAAAATTTGTTAGCAAACGAATAAGTGAACTCACCTTCCTTTGTGTTGACACTTGATTTTAACGTGTTCTACAGGTACTTGAACTCGGCTTCGGGAAATCATGGCGTATCTTGTGGTGAATGATGCATGTTGTTTCTTTTAAATATGTTGGACAACTTTTAAACTTTCTGGGACTTTTGTAATAAGATCCGCGAGGATCAAAGACATCTTAACTATGTAATTGTGTCGTGACTTAAAACGTAATGTTTAACAACATATGTTTAAAATAAACCAATATCTCCAACAATAAAATGCATCGCTCTACAAGATATAAATGGGCACCAACTTCCGTCTCCATTACGTTAAATATTCCGCTACGACGTTTTTGGGGTGTGACATAAATGAACCCTAATCACATACAAAATCACATCATCAAGACTTCGTTGAATCACAAGATTATACACTCACCGTGATACCGAAGGGTTGTGATAGATCGAGATGGAAAAAAACGTTTAGAGATCCTAAGATTGCCGTCGCACAGAGAGTAGGGAGAGAGAGAGGACCTAGGATTTGTTTTTCGGCAACATAATACAATATAAGAAGTTATACGAAACACAGTTGGGCCGCGAATGAGGTTGGGCCGAGGCCCGTTCCCGGCGAAACACCATTCTTGACGAATGACCCATCTTTCGTCGAGGTTACATGTGGCGAAACTCCTATTTTCGTCGGGATGGACTTGTGACAAAGAATCTTGATTAACACAACACTTAACAACCAAGCATACTCATACATAAAAGCAACCAAACATTACACATGGACATTGATTATTCGGATGATTATACATAATAAAAACAGGATTGCAAAACAACAATACGCATAGGAAAGACTTGGGATCTCAGGTTGTCACAAAAGATCCTATCAATACCAATGACTGTGAGTTGTAGAGTGCACAACAGATGTTCACCACTGCGAACACATGAAGTAAGATCCTTAACAACTCCTGAATAAACAGATGCTAAGTCCAAACTATAGTACTGCCGTTGCTAAGGCAAGTAGACAGCAATCAATGTGTTAACATAACAAACAGGCATTTATTGAGTCACGTATAACAACCGAGAGCGGTTAGCGTATATAAAAGTGTTTGCATTGTATGTTAATGTGATTTGATATAAGTAACGTATGTAACACCCAAAAGTGCGTTAAGCGAAAAAGGGTTCGAGTATACTCACAGATTGTGCTTAGTAAATAAACACGGATCTTAGATTGAAGGGAGCGCTGGGGAGATTAGCCTGATCACAGTACGATAGTATAAGCGTTGTACAGGCGTTAAACAGCGTGTCAGTGTGTAGTGGGATTGAGTAACGAAGGGTGATCCGGTCGGATGGCCTTCCGGACGGATGGTCATCCGGACGGATGGCCATTCGGGCGGAGGGTCGTCTGTTTGGGATGGATGTGTTTGTGTATGAACTTTGAAGTTTTCGTTGTAGCATTTTATAAAAAGATAAGTGTTTCTACAAATCAGGTCATCCGGGCGGGTGACCGTTCGGTCAAATGGCCTTTCATTGGAAACTGACCTTCTTTGAAGCTTGTAAAATATTTAAGTGTTGGAAACACATCCGTTCGGATTTCCCGTTCTGTCGGATGACGATCCGATCGGATGGCGATTCGTTCAGTAACCTTTTCGTTTTGAAAACTTGTAATTTCTGCTAAGTTTGGAAAGTTTTTCTTTTGAGTCGAGACGATATGACAGCGTGTCAAACAACTGAAACCCATCAAGCCCAAGTCATCCGATCGAATGGGAATCACCCCGTCCGATCAGTTAACTTTTCTTGACGGTTGTTCATGTTTAACCCGTGAGTCGGTTGTCTCTTTGTTAGAAATCCATTCTCATCCCGGGTCTTCACCAGAGAGTGGGTGGAGAACCCGAAGGAGTCCAGATTCTAACGGTTTTGAGTGAAAAGTTAAGGAAGTTAAAGAAAAGTTTGAAACAGTTGAAAGATGTTTAGTTTTAGGTGAAATAACTGAATAAACATTGTAGAAATCCCTTGGATCTGAGTTTTTCTTGGTGGAATGAGGTCACACTTTGGTATTCTTGAGAACCCATGATGACATCATCCTAAAATAGCCCAAATCCACCGATTTCATGGTGAAAAGTTAAGATTTGATGGTGAAAAAGATGAAGTAGTGTGTGTAGATCAAGAAAGTACAAGATTTGGGGTAGAAACTTACAAGAATTAAGAGGAATCGAGAGAAAATAGGGCTGGAATGTTCCGGTCGGAGGGGGAGCTGTCACATCACATGAACAGTGATGTAACAGGTGCTATTTATAGGCAAAGAGGGAGAAAGGCGGTGTAGTGTGAAGGATCGGAGGGCAGTCCGATCGGATGGCCATCCGATCGGATGGTCATCCAGACGGATGACCATTCGATCGAATGGTCATTCGATCGAAGGGCCTCGACGAGTTGGTTTTCGAATTTTCGTTTTGTGCGTTGAACGCTATGATGCGTTGCGAGTAAGCGACGCGATAGTATTAAACAATAGTTACACCAATTAGTTTTCAAGTCCGCGATGAGATTGCGTTGCGATAGAGTTGCGATTGCGTTTGCAAATAATCACCACAAAACATAAATATAAGCACACACAAGTAACACATAAATGGCACACACACGTAAAACAATGTCCATAACCTACGATTCGAATTGCGATGCGGTAGGGATGAGATTAGCGTTAAGTAGATTAGCGTTTAATTAACTTTATCGCATTGTTACTTCCTATAATTCATAGTCGTAAAACAATCAAACAGTAATTAACATTCATCGATTATCTAGTCGAAGAGTACAAGTAATAATTAAGCAAGAAAAGACAGATCTGATTAGCAATCTTTTCTTCCTTTGACTTTGACTTTGAGTTTGACTTGTACTTTGACTTCAAAAAGTCGGGTTGTTACAAATAGTACATTGCTTTTGGGTATAATTTACTCCACTTTATGAGTAATTTGGAAGGATAGTAACAACAGGCTCTTTAAAGGGGGCAAGCGTTCTTTGGAGTCGGCTTTCGAGGATGTTATTTACCTCTCGTTCGGATGGGTAAAATATCGTTCGAAGTTCTATGTTGATAGCCGGGAAGGCTGGGTTAATTTTTTTTTTTTGATGTTTTATGTTTTGTATAGATGTGTATGTGCAGAGTATGTTCTGCATTTTTTTTGTCTTGTTTAGATTTTTACCCCTTGTTGCTGTTTTACCAGCTAATCCTTGGTATTTCTTTTGTGGTATGAGAAGTTTTGCTGCTGTTAAAAAAATTAACATTTTCTTGATTTCTCTATGTTCTTGTATCATTGTTTATTTAACACTGTTCAATTTTTTTGTTTATCTGATTGACCAATACAACGATCATGCACATGTGCATTATGTTTATAACACCCATACTCATCACCGATCGTGCACATGTGCATTATGTTGATAACACCCATACTCGTCATCTGTAACTGTTAACCATCATTAACATAAACATGCACATGTGCATCACGTTAACAACACCCCATAATCATAACTAATCATACTGTTAACCATTAATACATAACCGTGCACATGCGCATCACATTGCCAACACCCTTTAATCATCTCCCTATAATCATATGTTAACCATCAACACATTTCCCATGCACATGTGCATCGTATCGCTAACACCCTATAATTATCACTCTAACACCCTATAATTATCACTGATAAACTGTTGACCCACTATAATCATCACTGATAAACTGTTGACCCACTATAATCATCACCGATAAACTGTTGACCATGTATACATGGTTGACCGATAAACTGTTGACCATGTATACATCGTTGACCGTTTAAACATTGTGCGTACACATTCCATATGTTTTATTAATTATGATATTTATATCCTCTTTTTATTCATTTTATTTTTTGTTTATATATAGGAAGAATCCTACATTGAGCATTGTACACATCGGTACATATTATGTTCAAAAGAATGGTACATATTATGTTCAAAAGTAGGACAACCAAAAAAATACTTGAACTACTTATAAATTGATTATCACTTGTTTTTTGTTTACATTCCTTGTTTAGACTTATTTTTTTTATCTACTTAGCGGTGTAGTGTTCACTGTTGTATTCATGACTAATTAACATAAATTACCAACATGTCCACTATTTCAACATCATGCACATGTGCATTACCCATCGCGTACATTTTCAACATTGAAACTATACCATCTAAACTTATCGATACACGGTTTTTAATGCCATTATGTTTTAACTACATGTACCCCATTTTCAACCCACCTATTATACATTGCAACGTATACGTTACGCACAATTGCATTGCTAACATATACTATGTCAAACAACATTATACATTACTACCTCTACATTATGCACATGTGCATTGCCAACGTAAACTATGCCACACATTAAATCACATCAATAGGTACCTGTACATTTCCAACATATACTATACCAAGCGCCATATAACACTGTAAACTACATGTCCTATACCAAACACCATCATACATCACCACTATACATAATAATATATAAATATACACATGTTCATTGGCAACATAAACATTTACGTCACATCAATAGACACTTGTGCATTTCTAACATATACTATACCAATCACCATATAACATTTGAACACATTGTAAACTGAATATAACCATCCGGAAACACATCATATATCACCACTATGCATACTAATTCACCTTATCCACTATGTATACTAATTTACCGTATGCACATGTGCATTCCCAACATATACGATACAATATTACATCAAATTACCGTGAATTAACGATCAGATAGTTGTTATTGCCCATTAAACAAATATAACTTATCATTAAAAAATAACTAACATGTAAACCACCATACAAAAAACAACCATAATTATCAATATAACATCGTTCTATCCAACTGTCGTTCATTAATGTTTTCTACCCTCTCATCGCCCTTATCATACATCACATCGTGCTTTCGTTTACTTGTCCTATTCCTTGTATTTTTGCTCCTGCCGTAACTGCACATGACATCAAACAACATCGTTCAACATGAAAGTAACAACTGGATGCACATGTGCATATACTACCAACTGCATCATCGACTAATAACCAAACTTTTTTAGCTTTTCGCTTAACTCTTTTTTATTCACCCTTCTTATCATCTGGCAGTTTTGTTGCCCCTTCGTCATTCGATCTCAACACAAATGTTACTTTCCTCGATTTCTTTTCATTTTTTTGTCTACAATAATAATTGAAACATAATATAATCAAACATGCAAATTCAATTAAATTTGTGCATTAAACAACTTTTTTCATCACCGTAAATGATATGCATATGTGCATCACGTATTATTATAATGATATTTAAAATCAATCAGTATGTAAAGTTCAATGTTATGTGCTCAAATTCAAAATGCACATATGCATCACTTTAAACAACATCAATAGATTCTAATTACACAAAATTATATACACGTATATTAAACAAAGCTGCTCATGTTCTCTATGCACATGTGCATCATATGAAACAATAACACCATCATATTCTAATTATACAAAATCACGTATCTCATACAAAACTATTCATGTTCACTATGCACATGTGCATTACCTAAAACAACAACACCAGCATATTCTAATTGCACAGAATCTTCTACGCGTATCCTAAAAATTGCTCAAATTCACTATGCACTTAATTGAATGATATTATTAACTTTATTTGGTTCACATATACATACTAGGTCGGCTATGGCACTGTATAAGTCCGTGCAATAGCATAATAAGCACAGTTAACGGATCAACGAATTGAATCACGTTCATAGAAATCAAAATTAATTACTGATAACAACAGATACTTCAACTATAATATATATATATATATAGTGGAGGGTTCAAATGAGAAGAAATTTTTTGTAAGAATAAAAAAGAACAAACTTCAACCAATAATAATGCTTCATTTTACTTCATTTAATTTTTGTATTTAATATGGGTGTAAGGGTATATTGGTAAAATTAGATAGATCATTAATTGTTAGTCTTCCTTTTTAATAGCTAACTAAATTAAATTTGTAACTTATTTTAAAAAAAAATATATATTTTTTCAAAGAAGATAAAAATTAATTTAAAGTGTAGGATAAATTATGAGGTGTGTAGGATGAATTATGAGTTGTGTAGGATAAATTTCAGTATGTGTAGGATAAATTTTCAAAAATGTGTAGGATAAATTTTGATGTGTCTAGGCAAAATTTTTAGTGTGTAGGATGATACTCTTTATGACTAATTAATTAGTCAAAATAATAATAATGAGATAAGAGAAAAACTATTTAATGTTTTACAATTGTACCCTTTATTCTTTTTGTTCTCAATTTAATTTTCTTCTCAAATGAACCTCCCCCTATATATATATATATATATATATATATATATATATATACGTCTACCGGTAATAATCGGAGCCTTAACGAGTGTTAGATGGTGTGATTAGCAACTAGTTGAGATCTGGCAGAGATAGACGATCAGCGATTAATACTCAGACAAACACGATTTCTGATGCTAGGTCATGTCGATCAATGGTAATCGATGATTTTGTAATCGGTTATTACATTGTTGAATGTAATAACAATCGGTAACCGATGATGAATGATTTTGTTAAATTTGTGCCCTAAATTGTACCATGATATTGTGATGTTGTTAATGGAAATCAAAGTGCAGAGATTATAGAGAGTGTGCGAGTTTCAAATGTTCGGACTTGATTGTGAACAATTAAATGTGAAATTGTATTTTGTTGAAGTCCGCTTTTTGTTGAATTGTTGAAGTCCGTGTTTTTTTAACATTCACTATTTAATTACAATAATACCCACTATTCACACTAGTTCTCATGGTTCTCGCAATAATAGTGGTTCTCACATGAACCCTACACTATATATATATATATATAGGAGAAGGATCCGTTAGGAACCACCCTTTATTGCGAGAACCGCGAGAACCAGTGTGAACACAAACAGTAATACCTAAAAAAATCTAAAAAACACCCAAAAATTATTTTTTTGGAAAAATCGCTATATTTTGTTTATAAAAAAAATTTCAAAATTTTTTTTTTCGAGTAACAATTATCCATGCACATGTGCATTTGAATCATTTATTTGACAAATTCCGTATTTCATTACAAATATTAGACAATTGCACTTTCATTTACACTACCACGTGTAATACACTATTTTTTATGTTAACAATATTAGAAATGCACATGTGCATCTATATATATCAACATGAAATAAGGTGTGTACCTCTCTTTCATCTATCATTCCATCTATAATACACAAACATGCATATGTGCATTTTTGTCATTTCTTTGATAAATTCCGTAATTCATTACAAATATTAGACAATTGCACTTTCATTTACACTACCATATGTAATACACTATTTTTTACATTACAAATATTAGAAATGCACATGTGCATCTATATGTATCAACATGAAATAAGGTGTTTTGGTACACTACTTTGAATATACTTTCCCTTTCATCTATCATACCATCCATAATACACTACCATTACCTTCTTTCATCCATAATACAATACCATTACCTCCTACCATCCATAATACAATACTATTACCAATATTTTAACTTTATTACATGTATATCAACACCATTTATACCATCCAATCAACATATTACATCATAAATTGACAACTATAACCAAACCATCAACCACTAGATATAACTAACAAAAAACATGTATATGGGCCTACTTCTCCATTCAAAATCACAAACTTTTTGTACCAAAACACGTTATATCATGGTTATACATAATGATGCACATGTGAATTTTGAATATTGGTAATGTAAAGAGTAGTGTATTATGGATGGTATTGTAAATTAAAGTGCAATTGTCTATTACTGATAACGTATTACGGAAATTGTCGAAGTAATGATACATATGCACATGTGCATGGATAACTGTTACTAAAAAAAAAGGTTTTTTTTTTGCTAACTAAATATAGCGATTTAAAAAAAAAATAAAAAAAAATTTTTTTGAGTGTTTTTTGATTTTTTTTTTTAGATTTTATTTTGTGTTCACATTGGTTATCGCGGTTCTCGTAATAAGAGTGGTTCTCAAATGAACCTTACCCTATATATATATATATATAGGGGACCGCTAGAATGAGAACCACCCCGAGTTATGAGAACCGCGAGAACCACACCCCACGGGGGGGCGTTGACCATGATTTTTTTTTACAACTAGATGCGTATATTTTAAAAACATTCGTAAAAAAAAAATTTTAAACGGCGCAGCCGAGGGGGTAGTTTTTTACACCCAAAGTTTGGTGTAAAAAAAAAATAAAAACACCAAACTTTGGGTGTAAAAAACTACCCCCTCGGCCGCGCCGTTTAAATTTTTTTTTTTAAGAATGTTTTTAAAATATACGCATCTAGTTGTAAAAAAAATCGTGGTCAACGCCCCCCCGTGGGGTGTGGTTCTCGCGGTTCTCATAACTCGGGGTGGTTCTCATTCTAGCGGCTCCCTATATATATCTATATATATATATATATATATATATATATATATAGAGGCCGGTTAACATACATTACGGCTTAACGTACGACCGGTACGTCACGAAATAACGCACGTTCAACGGAAAATCACGCAAGTTATAAATCTCAGAAAAAGTAATCACGCATGTTGGACATATGAAATCACGCACGTTAGTCGGCATTCCCCTACTCCCAGATCAAAAATCACAACCGCTTTTTTACGATCTGAAACCACTGTTACTGCCCTCTAACTCCAATCGTTTCAATGTTTGTTCATGTTCCTACATCCTCTGTTCTACAGTCTGAATCAAAAACTTTGTCGTGTTCATCCTCTGTTCTACGGTTTTTAATTTCATGTGGACGTTTTGCAGAAACTTTTGTAAATCAACGATGAATTTGACCACATTTCGATGAAATTGACTGAACACTGGCCAATTTGAACTAAAACGAAAAGAGACTTGAACCGAATTGGAACACAGATTGAGTCGTGAATTACCTGGAAATTCTGTGTAAAATCACGCATGTTATAGTATGTAATTACGCTAGTTGTCGTACGTAATGTACGTTAAGCAGTAATGTACATTACACTTTCTCTCTCTCTCTCTATATATATATATATATAGGGGGCCGCTACAATGAGAACCACCCCGAGTTATGAGAACCGCGAGAACCACACCATCCGGGGCGAGGTGGACCAAATTTTTTTTTACAACTAGATGTGTGTATTATAAACACATTCGTAAAAAAAATTTAAAAAAAAAATGCCGTGTGGGTAGTTTTTTACACCACAAGTTTGGTGTTTTTTGTTTTTTTTTTACACCAAACTTGTGGTGTAAAAAACTACCCACACGGCATTTTTTTTACAAATGTGTTTATAATACACACATCTAGTTGTAAAAAAAAATTTTGGTCCACCTCGCCCCGGATGGTGTGGTTCTCGCGGTTCTCATAACTCGGGGTGGTTCTCATTCTAGCGGTCCCCTATATATATATATATATATATATATATATATATATATATATATATATATATTAACTAATCATCTAACTACTAAGAGTTAGTCTAATTCTTTTAGTTTAGTTTACACATATGAATTATAACTAGTTGATTTTCCGACCCCGCGTTGCAGCGGGGATCCAATGTCTGCAAAACGCGTGCCGACAACGGCAAGCGGATACCGAATCTCAAAACATAGATAAAAATGACGTAATAACGATAGTTACTCCCTCCTAAAAACGATTTTAAATAATCTAATATATAATAGTAGGACCCACACATCCTACACGTTGGAAATTCGGTTGTTTTCAGTTCAGTTATGACGTTACTAACACGTTAAAATATGGATGAGCTCAGTACCAGTAATGGCACCGAAAGTACCGATCTCGAAAATAATCGAAATTAGGTACCGGCACCGAAAATGTTCGGTACTATACGGTATGGTATTTGAAGGTAAAAATAAGTAAATACAGGTATGGTGCTAGACCGGTGTCGAACTAAAAGTAACGATTCTGAAAACGTCAAAAGGTGGGTACCAAATTGGTACTGAAAATGATTTGGTATAGTAAATTTGGTACCGATACGATACCGGTTTGATTACAGGATTTGATACCATTTGCTTAGTAATAATTTAAATATCCGAGTTAAATTTATATGTTACAATTCATTCATTACAGAAAAAAAAAAAAACAAAAGAAGTTAGTGTATATAAAACCTCATTCAAACGAAATACAACTTGTGTATGAAAAGCAATCTAAACGATGCAATTACTTGCGTTGCTACGTGGCATGAGCTCAAAGGTGATGTTAGGGATGAGCTCGGTACCGAAAACCCCCAAAAGTGGGTACTGGTAGCGAATATACCTCGTACGACAACCAGTACAGTACCGGTATTTCGAAGTAAAAACCGGTACCGAAAATGTCAAAAGTCGGTACCGAATCAGTACCGAAAATGTACCCGGTTTGGCAAATTTGATACGAATACCAACACCCTTTGTTTATCCCTATGTGTGTTATTACTATTCATTTGATTGTGTTTTTAATATATAGGTAAATTTATATTTTTCTTAGTTATTGTAACCAATTTAGTCAAAGTGATGTACATAAAAAAAGGAAAAAGAAAAATGTTTTGCTTCTTATTGTTGGCTTTGCATTATGCATCAAATGGGTTATTATTAGCTTTTAATAAATGAGGGCTTAACATACGTAAAGCATAGTGAAAACTTGTTGAATTTGTATTGTTTTCCATTTCCATAAAATTGAAACCCATTATTATTTTTACTATTAATAAAATGCGACATTTTCATATAGAGCTAGAATGAATGTGTTCTGGTTACTTAAAAAATATAGTAGCTAACATATACATTCTTAACTTTTCATAAGCAATACTTATTTAATGATTCAAGCTAGGAACAAAAACAAATATATAGAATTATGATATTTAAAATTTCAAAATCCATGAAAGACGACACTATGCACAGAAGAAAAATAAAATAGTTTTAAAACTACAAGATGCAAAGGGTCATCTTCTTTGGTTATGGTTCAAACAGTGATCGGAGTCAGGATTTTGCTTTAAACAATTCGTTTAATGCCTTACGCAACGCGAATAATAAACATAGAGATAAATCCTTACCTTATTTTGATGACGGCCATCAATAAAGTTTTATTTCGTTGATCGAAAGGAAAAAATGAACGAAGATACACGATGCTTCATCTTTCTCAATCTTTGGTCGCGGTGTCTTTGGAGGTTGCAAAACATAACGGTTTGATGCTAGTGGTTTGCTAAAATGTGACTACGCATCGGAATTAATGGTGACAATGAACAAAGAAGGGAGGGTTGTATTGTAAGAGTGAGTATGGGCTGATTCATATCTTGTCCAAATAATCATTTTAGATTTAAGGCCATGAATGGCAACGTAACCGAAACAACATAGTTATATTCATTAATATGAAAACGTAAGTGATGATAGCAATTTTTATAGTCTGACATGAATGTTAATTATGACTTAGTTATGTTACTTTAATTCTTTTTAACTCAATAAATTACATTAGAGTGAATCGTATTCTCGTAAATTAAGGCTTGTTACTAAATAAGAAAAATATATTCCATTAAATCTCATTTTATAAAATACACATGTAGGTTCAGTACCTAAACTTTTCGTATAATAAAATGAATAACACTTTTTTATATTATTACTAATATATTTTGAAAATTTAGGCAATACAGTTCTACTCCGCTTAAAAATTAAAAAAAAAAGAGTTTGGTTTTAAAAATAAAAATCCGTCTCGGATTTTCGGAGGTCCATTTTTTACTGATGTTAAAGTCTGGAAATCATTGCCAAAATTTGGCATCATCTTGTGATCTTGGTGCAACTATAAATAGAGGCCTCCTTGAGCCTCATAAACTTGCACCTACACATGTTTTTCTCCATAATCTATTTGGAGTTGATTCTGATCATAAAGTTGCCTCCTACCTGAAGCTTAGTCTTCATTAAACACTTGTAAGTGTTCTAATTCAGTTATGTTTTTCATTCTGGGCTAAGTTATTAGCCGAAAGTCAAGCAACTTGACTTTTACTTTGACTTTTGGTTATGACCATTACGGTCAAGCCAATGTTCGAATCGAACATGTCTACGTGATCGTAATAAGGTAGGTGATAATCCCCTATGAGGGCACCTCCTGAAGATCACGTTAAATCGGTCAGATGACGGGTCAAAGTTGTAATAAAATAAAAGTCAAAACGCAGATTTTCGAAAATTATGTTAAATGAACTTCTAAGTACCTAAACACCAATTTTTGACATTATATCAGTTGGTATAACATATTAGGACATGTTAAATCATGTCTAACCCGTCATTTCCTGCTTATAGCTCGGTTCGCAACCGAAAGTCAAACAATTTGACTTCTTCTTTGACTTTCGATTCTGACCAGTTTAAGCTAAGTTAGCTACTGATTTGAAGTTGTATTATGATCATATTAAAGGATGGAATAACCCTATGATGTTATGCCATTTGATCAAATCGTTTGTCGGATTTTATGCAAGTTCTTATATTATGCCTTAAAAATGGTGATTATGCCCTTTTGTGCATAAAATGGTTTTGAATCATAATGGACATATAAATTGAGTTGTGAACTGATATGGTAACATAATAAACATGTTTTGGCATAATAGACTTGATGTTGACTCATCCGATCACTCGATGCCGCCTATGCGCGTACGGTTGACTTATATAGCTTAGCTTATGTAAGTTAACCGAATTGAGTCAAAATCCTTCAAAATCATTTCTAATCAGAATATACTATTGTTTGACCCATATTATACGAGTCATAGCACTCGTGAGGGTTCAAACTACATTCTATCCGGTCTCCGCTTAATCTAGCGAATTGTACTGATTTTATTTATAGTTAACCGGTCCAAGTCATATGACTTGAATAAGGTCGTTAGCGTTCTAACGGATTATAGTTCCGTTCTTTCCAGACTAAGGACGTCCAGTAAATTGCAACCTTGTTAGTTGTTTTGACTTAAATAGTTGTGCTTATAAATATCATTGGATTATAAAGATTTAATGTCAGGTAAATACTCTTAACCTATTTTCCATATACGGGCTTGGGATACGGTGAAATTATTTGCCTCTTGGTCGGGTATGGGATCAATGACCTATGTGTCCAAAATCCAAATTACCCATTTTAATCCGTTATCCTTGATAACTTAAACATTGGGGGTTAATCCGACCATGTCCTGGATATCCTCGGCTCATTTAATTGTAAGTATAACAACCCTCCTAAAATATTTCCAACACTCCTAGAATATTTATAACACTCCTATACGTCCTAAAATACACCCCGTATACGAAAATAGACCCTAAATACCTTTATTTTTATTAAAATTAAATAAAAATCAATTTTTATTGTCTCTCGCAGGCCGCGAAGACTTGCTGTTCATCCTACGCGGGCCGCGAGCGAGTGGACAAGAGTCACGCCCTAGAGTCGCCACGTGTCACAACGTGTCGAAGCTAGATCGGTGACCGGGCAAAGCTAGGGCCTACCCGGCCTACGTCGCGGGGCGCTAAGACCCCTTGTGTGGTTTACGCGGGGTGCGAGAGACTGGTCGAACAGACCAATAAATAGAGGCAATCAGCTTTCATTTTCAGTCGCTCACAATTCAATCTTTTTCTCTCAAATTCTGTAGTGTAGAAGTTATATCGGACATAATACCCCCTAATTAGCGAAGCTTTGCCTCGTTGTAAGTATTTTAACCCCCGGTTACGTATTAGATACGCTGCCTGATTGATCTAGTGCTCCGTAACGGCTGTTGTGGCTCTGCCCGACGTAGACGTTGGAGTTTCTATCTCGAGGAGGGTATAACTAATGTAAAAATGAGTTATTATACTAACGTGTGTGCATTGTTTAATTTATAGATTATAACCAGGAAGTCACAAAGGAAAACCCTAAAATAGCAATGTGAGTTTATCATCTTTTTGTAAGCCTTTTTACAAACTGTTTTACAAAACCTCAAATGTTTTACATTATATTGCCAGTGATTGAGTATTTGTAATTCTACAATTATCGTCGGTATGTTGGGGTTTTGTATACAAAATTTGTTACTACACTGTGAGTAGTAACATGACCACAAGTCGGGTTGACAATACCGTGGGTGGTAATTAAAGTAAGAATTGGAAACAAATGTAATTGCTAGTTTGCCCTCAATGCTGTAAGATGATAAACCTTTCTTGATTAAATTGTGATTCACTCACCAGTATTTCCCACTGACAAATATTAAAAAAAAGCGTTTCAGGTAACAAAATGTGAAAGCCAAATTAGAAGCCAGCTGGAGAGCACTGAAGGCTTGGGAAAAGTGGCTATAAAAGTTACCTAAATAAAGAAGATGTTTTATTTGAATAAAATAGGGTTTATCCCTATAAACAGATTTTAATGAAAACTCGGGTTTTTCCCATGTGTTTATTATATAAAAGGAGGTGGTTTACTCTGATAAAATATATTTCCTAACTACGGTCCTGATGTAAATTTCAACTGCCAAACTGATAATTAAACGATACCACCGAAACTGGCTCGCGGCCGCCTGCTCCCGGGAAATAGGGGTTGGGGGTTGCGACAGGAGGTGGTATCAGAGCTACAGCCACTGATTTCAGCCACATATGTGTTCTGCTGACACCAAAATTTTATCAATTGTGTTAGGAAATAATCAATGTGATTACTTGTATATCTGTATATTATTGTTGTGTGTTATTTGAAAATTTGTTAGTTTACAGTACGAGTGATCAAGGACCATCAGACGCTTATCGTCAATTGTCTAGTTCTCCTATAGATGAAGGAACTTATTCCCAGCCTACTCCTTCGGGGTATTTAGTTGACACTGAAGAGGGGATTTTCATATTCAAAGCGCAATCCGAAGAAGCATTCCCTACCAAAAAGAGAGGATGGTTCAGTCGGGGAGCACACGAGCGTAGGAAAAGAATGAGGATGTTACAACAGCAGAGAGCTTTAGCAGCAGCATATAGAGAAATGAATGCTCAGACTCAAGAGATACTCAATAGGAGATTGGCTAATTTTCACATATTAGCTACCACAGCTGCAGACCCAAACCTTAGACCAAATCATAGCACCACAATCACTACCACTGTTCCCAACTCAACCGATGGATATAGAACCGAACCCTGGAAACCAAGATGAAATCCCTAGAATCCCAGCACCCCATCCTCCAGATTATGACCCATGGTTTTGACATGATGTCGTGGTCACAATCAAATTTAATCCAAATACTACTTGATAGCTAGCGGTAAGTAGGTATCGAACAGAGGGAGTTTGTGGAATATGCGTTATCTAAATGTCTGTCTAAATTAACTAAGATTAAACTAATTGCAATAAAAGTAAATTCAAGAGTTGGATTGATTGCTTGATTTTAAAACTAAGATTACTATTCTAAATGCAAAATGAGAATTTGGTTTGTAAGCAATTTAGAGACAAATGACCATCTTCAGTTTCCGGTTTGCTTTGACATTTATGTTAACATTCTACTAGAAAGAACTACATAGACATAGTTCATGTGTGATTACTTGTTGTGATAAAAGGGAACTAAGTACTCAGATTCCTAGAATGTGAGGTTGTTACCCGATGACCAATTAATCAATACCCAATCCTAATTCTACCCATGATATCTCAGTTGCCAACGGCACCAAGAACGTATGGTTTCAAATTAGATTAATAAGAATTAACAATTTACAAACAAGCAACCATACCCCATAACAAACAAATCATAGAGACAAAGTTCATTATTCTAGAAATATGAAATCAAGCATAAAGTCTTACACAAACCTTCAACCAAAGATAGTCATAACGAGTTTAGCCACACATGGCCCGAACCAACATCATCAAAGTTCTAATCTTTAAGCAAAGTAAAAACATAAACCAAATGATTAACAAGAGTCTTCAAGCACCAAGCAAGCTCAAAAATTCGTCTCCAACTGAGTTTAACCGAATGGAAATGATAAGACACCATAAGACAACTTAAAAATGGTATTAAATGTGGCAGTTACAATCTTGGTTCGCACGGCGCCGTAAGCTACGCCAACCGCCGTAGCTTACGGCGGTCAAAAGTCTTCTAAAGGTTAATATGGCGCTGTAGCCTACGGCTGGCACCGTAGGTTATGGTGCCCATCAAGTCTTTACGGCACGCTGGAACTGGATTACGACGGTACAAAATGGCCCCAGTGAAGGCCGTAACCTACGGTAGGGACCGTAGGATACGGTGCCTGCTGAATTTTTTTCTTTTGTTTTCTTTTAAAGTCTTTCATGGCCCTATCTTATTTCCACCATTTGCAACTTCCAACCAAGCTTCACAAAAGCCACTCCTTATGCATTTTAGCACCTGCAACACCAAATATCTCGTAGTTCACAAGTTCCAACAATTAACTGTATAAAGTATGAGATGTACGTATTCTTAAAGCGTTTAAGGGTTGTCCTACGGACCACCCGTCACATCCCCACACTTACCCATTGCTTGTCCCAAACAACCCATTCAAAAACCATTCCAAACTTACAAGCGATAAAAATGCAAACCAAGCTAAAATGTATTGTCCCTTTACTAACCTTTCACCATACCACAAGACACACCCCTCGCAACAACTCTCGGTGACAAAGAATACTAGCAACATTGTGCTAAAACACTCAATGCAAGTGTGTGATTGTGCGACAATAAGCTTGTATAAAAATCAAGTCTACTCCTATAAAATACTTAACATGCTTATGAATCAAAAGGACTTACGGGTTGTAACGAGGCTATGTGTAAAGGTAGGAAATAGTGGGATAAATATGCAAGTGGCTTATTGATTCGGCCCGGTTTTTATTACTACTACTAAACAAAACAGCCATGAACTATTTACACAACATCATCATTTTTTCTTTTCTTTTCTTTCAACTACTATCACAACTATTTTTTTCTTTTTGTATTTTTTCTCATATTTTTCTCTTTTTTTTTTTCAAAGAGAGAAACATAAAAACTCAACAAAATATACACATGAACATCAAAAACTACATACTAAACTCCTAAACCGGGTCGTCTCAATAGGTAAAGTTTTTGTAAGAGATAGGCTTGGGTCACAACCGAATAGCATTAGGCTCAAACATGGTTTACTAAAGATCAAACCCCCACCACTCACAATACCAAGCTCATATATATATATATATCGTATGAGGTCCAACCCTAAATCCCACACTTTCACACATCCAGACGAGGCTACCTAAAAGCCCTTATCATTTCCACAAGCATGTTAATCCTAGGCTTCAACAAGCATTCGTACACAAGTTTTATTAACACAAAACACACACCGCCACTCAAACCCAAGAAACAATCTCTAATAATCATGTGTGGCCCAAGAACTCACTAAGAAATTATTAGAACGGGTGTCGGTGTGTCATGTAGAACAATGTCAAGTTTTCAAATTTCAACAATTTTTCGCTTGGTTAACAATTTTTTTCAAAATTCTCAAAATTTTCCCTCATCCCCACACTTGGAATACATTGTCCTCAATGTATGGTTTTGAAGGGAAGATCGCTTTCAAAAAAAACATCAACTTAAGCTTATTTCCTCAAACCACAAATTTCTTTTTTTATATTATATTATTTTTAACTAAAAACACCACCTCTAGCACATCCCATGAAACACATCAAACACATAAACACCACCCAACCTCCCGACCAAAAACATAAAACATCAAAATATACACAAATATACAAGATGGAGTGAGACACGACTTGGTCAATAATACTTCGGCTGCGGAGGCCCGAAGATAGACGTCATCATCTCCGCAAATCCTCCAAATCCAAACGCCCCGCTACTGCTGCTACCCTGATCACCTTCTTGGCTCGATTGTTGATTACCCATGGTGTGTGGATCCACCCATTGTGAATGGTGCAGTGGTGGGGTGGTGTATGTCACACTACCATCGTATGGCGGTAATGTGGAGTAATCCACAATCGGAGGATTGCTACAACCGGCTAGCCCGCATGCCACGCGTCATGTATCCGTCTCTGGCGGTCATCTAAATAGCGGTTGTTCATCTCCTCTTGATGGGCATACATATGGGCTTGATTCCATTGCTCCTGTCTATCATAGCTCTGCTTAAGAGCCCTTTCCATACTAGCCGCCATGTATGTTTGTTGATCAAACAACATTTGATTTGGTTCGGACCAATCACCGAAGGTAGGAGGTCGCCTTTGTTCAATCACTTGCCCCATGTTTCCTGTATGAGCCCAATACGGATCATAAGGCTGACGTGCATAATCAAATGCACTCCCGATATAACCCGACTGCATCCCTGCTCCATGAACACCACTACTTGGGCCAACGCCCCCCATCTCAACATCAACTGTGAATGTATCCTCACGATAATCATCATCACCACTAACTTACTCATCGCTAGTCTCAAGCTCATTGGCCTCGCCCGGTAGTAGTGGACGAGCATCTTTTTTCAATGCCCTCTACCTTTTTCCATCAGTTTTCAATTTATGGTACCTCTCTGACTCCTTGTACTCGCATCCCGATCCCAAGTGCTTGATGTGAAATGGTTTGAACTTCTTATATGATCCTTTATCTTCAGCTCCAATTGCCCCATGTAGCTTCAACAACGCCGTATTCAACCGACAATGGGGAACAATCTTTCTTTCACCACTATTTCGCCCAAGCCAAATGTTATTCAACACGAAAAACCGAAATGGAACCATTGGCGACCCATGCATCAACATATAGAGAACTGGTACCTCCGCGAATCTAACCTCCACTTTGTCACCCCGCCTCGGGATAACATTGTGCGTACACAACACCAACATCAATTTCGCCTCAATTCTCAAATTTCTTCTCAACAACTTCCCGTGTGTGGTACCCGGGACAAAGAGGTAATCAAGCATGTTTTGCCATTGGGAATGATTTTGGGGGTTGTGATATAAATCCTGTAGCCATGGAAAGATGTATTGATTGGACGGCTTGCTATCGAATTTTGCAATTCGACGTAGAGAATCATATGAAATTTCGGCTTTCACCCCATTAACCATCCCTATAAGTTTCATCTTTTGTGGGGCCTTGAATAGAGGACATTCAAGAGTAGCCATCCACTCTTGTATCTCTTGATCATACATAGTCTTCACCTCATTGTCATAGCATTTTAAAGCCACCTCCCAACCCAAGGCTTTGAACTTATCCGTTATCCCGAAAGGCCCAAAATCCACTTCTCTAATTTCTTTTTCGCAAATGAAGGCCTCCTTGCATTGTTGTAACTTATTAATTTGCTTATGGAATAAGTCGGTTCTCCACTCTTCGGGTTGGTCAAGTAAGGACCCGGATGTCCAATCCGGTTTCGGGCCCCTATGAGGAGCATCTTCTTTCGAATCCGAGTCTCCTACCCGCGTCAATCTCCTCCTCTTTTCTTGTTGTGCTTCCACTTGTTGACCCAAGGAACTTGCTCCCGCTTTACCTTTAGTCTTCACCATATGCTACACATATCACAAACCACACATAAAAACCATATAATTTCACCTTCAAAAACTTTCCCACACTTGCTTTATACTATGGATATAGATGTAAAAGCACCAAAAGTTTATCCTTTCAAACAAAAATTTGGCATGATGTCTCTACAATTTAAAATTTTCCAAAAATTTTCACTAGAACATCATCTACATCTATACCCATATATTCAACAACTCAACAAAGTCCTATTATCTAATCACTACAAGCAAGTGTGTATAAGCAAAAACAATTAGGAAAACTTACGCAACTGCAATGTACTTCACATAATGAAAATAATTTGCATACCTTGGCTTGAAGAAGGATGAGAATAATAAGAACTTCACTTTAAGCAAAAACCCACTAAAACCCCCCAAATTTTCGGACCCCTTATGCTCAAATTCGACCACCAAAACAAAGTAAACTTCAAAATGTAAGTGTAAATCTGAATTCCTTGTGAAATTTTAGCCAAGATTGACTCAAAAATCATTTGATTTGGGTAAGAGATGAAGAAGATATGAAGAATTGAAGGTTCTTGTGGAGAAGAAAGGTGAAGAAGGAGAAAGATGTGGTTGGGGATCGATGTAATGAATGAATGAATGGGGAGTTATGGCAGAAAATTGTATGGTTGGGGAGTTACACACATTTTTTAATGAGTATTTATTATTATTATTTTTTATATAAAACGCCGATACCCAGCTCCCCCAAAAATTCCTGCGAGCCGTAGCCTACGGCGCCTGCCGTAGGTTACGGTGAACCTGATTCCCATTTTTCACCATAAGACAGTTTCCAGATGGCGTAGGAGAAATTTTTTTTTCATCGATCGCCGTAAGCTACACTACAGGCCGTAGCTTACGGCGCTAACTGGGCATTTTTGGCTTGTAAATTTTTTCAACTTCCCAACTTTTTGATGTATATATTTTTTTAACTTTTATATTTTTTTGTAGTTTTTATAATTTTTCAAAAACGTGAAAATTCCCTACCCCCTTTTAAAAACCCGTGTTGTCCTCAACACTATGTTAGAGCAATTCGTACGAATTTCCCCACACTTGTCTCAAACACAAGTTTTAAAGGAAGACGGTAATTATTCAACACAAAACAAACTAAACTAAACTACATATATACATTACCAAACCTGGGCCTTTTTCAAGCTTCCTCGTCATCCATTGGGCGTAGAATGTAACCCACTTTATCGAGCTCGAGATTGTTGATGTCATTCCCTTCCAAGTACGGTTTGAGCTTGTGCCCGTTTACCGTTTGTTTCTTGTTGGTTTGAACATCTTGAATGTCAACATCACCGAATCGACCCACTCGCCGGATGACATAGGGACCCATCCATTTACTTTTCAACTTACTCGCAAACATCTTCAATCGCGAATTGTACAACCACACTTTTAGACCCACTTTGAAAGTTCTTTTTCTTATCTTTGCATCGTGAACTTTCTTAAGCTTGTCCTTATATGCGGATGCACATTCATATGCCTCGTCTCGTATTTCCTCAATCTCGCTCAATTGTAACTTTCTAACTCGACCCGCTTCGTCATAATCCGCATTCACCGTTTTATTTTCCCAATGTACCCGATGAGCTAACTCCATTGGTAAATGACATCCCTTCCCATACACCATCCGGTAAGGAGTTGTACCAATAGGAATTTTGTAGGCCGTCCGATATGCCCACAATGCATCATCCAACTTACTTGACCAATCTTTTCTATCCGTTCGCACCGTCTTCATTAGAATTTCTTTGATTTGCCGGTTGGACACTTCAACTTGTCCACTTGTTTGCGGATGATACGGTGTAGCAACTCGGTGGTTCACATTGTATCACTTCAACAATTTCCCGAAATTAAAATTTTTAAAATGCGAACCACCATCACTAATGATAACTCTTGGAAAACCGAAATGAGGAAAGATGTTTGATTGAACGAAAGTGCATACAACCGGATGATCGCTAGTTCTTGTAGGAATAGCTTCAATCCATTTCTAAACGTAACCCACCACAACTAATATGTACAAAAACCCGTTCGAATTTGGAAAGGGGCCCATGAAGTCTATTCCCCAAACATCAAACACCTCAACCACCAAAATTGGTTGTAAAGGCATTTCATCCCGCTTAGAGATACTTCCCACTTTTTGACAATTTACACAATTTCGAGAAAACTCACAAGCATCTTTAAAGATTGTAGGCCAATAAAACCCACAAGTCAACACCCAGTAACCCGTTTTGTTTCCACTAAAATGACCTCCACATGCCGATGAATGAGCATGGGTCAAAATCTCTAATACCTCTGTCTCGACAACACATCTCCTTATCACTTGATCGGGTCCAATCTTAAAGAGATCCGGTTCATCCCATATGTATTGCTTGACTTGAACTAAAAATTGTTGCCTTCTTTTCTTAGTCCAATGACTTGGGATTGCACCCTTGGCCAAATAATTCACATAATGAGCATACCAAGGTGCGGTTAAAACGGATAGAATTGCTCATCGGGAAAACGTTCATTAATTTCACTTGGATCATCAACACCTTCTAACGGAATTCGAGACAAATGATCTGCCACAACATTTTCATAACCCTTCTTGTCTCGAATTTCTAAGTCAAACTCTTGCAACAAAAGCACCCAACGAATCAACCGAGGCTTTGCATCCTTCTTTTCCATCAAATATCGAACCGCACTATGGTCCGAATACACAATCACCTTTCCCCCCAAATTTAAGATCGAAACTTGTCCAAGGCATACACCACCGCTAATAATTCTTTTTCGGTTGTGGTGTAATTTAGTTGCCCCTCGGATAAAGTTTTACTTGCATAATAAATTACCACCGGCTTCTTATCAACTCTTTGACCCAAAACCGTTCCAATGGTTGTGTCGCTAGCGTCACACATTATTTCAAATGGCTTCGTCCAATCTGGTGGTTGCAAGATAAGAACTTTCACCAACAGTTCCTTCAAAACATTAAACGCTTGCAAACATTCATTAGTAAAATCAAAAGGAACATCTTTCAAAAGCAAATTACATAACGGTTTTGTAATCACACTAAAACCTTTAATAAACCTTCTATAGAAACCCGCATGTCCAAAAAATGATCTCACCCCCTTAGCATTCTTTGGTGGAGGTAGAGATGAAATTACCCGAATTTTTGCTTTATCTACTTCCATCCCCTGGTCCGAAATCACATGACCCAACACAATACCCTCTTGAACCATAAAGTGACTTTTTTCCTAACATAGTACCAATTTTGTCTCAACACACCTTTTTTAAAACTTTTTATAGTTCATCAAGACAAGACTCAAAACTCGAGCCAAATATGGAAAAATCATCTACAAACACTTCAAGAGATTCCCCGACCATGTCCAAAAAAATACTCATCATACATCGTAGAAAAGTGGCCGGGGCGTTACATAGTCCAAATGGCATTCGCCGAAAAGCAAACGTACCATATGGACATGTAAATGTGGTTTTGTGTTGGTCGTCCGGGTGAATAGCAATTTGGTTATAACCCGAATACCCATCCAAAAAACAATAATATTTTTTACCCGAAAGTTTTTCAATAATTTGGTCAATGAAGGGTAACGGGAAATGGTCCTTAAAGGTAGCGGCGTTTAATTTTCTATAATCAATACAAACTCGCCACCCGGTGACCGGTCGGGTGGCAATTTGCTTGCCTTGTTCATCTTTTATTACCTGGATGCCGGCCTTTTTCGGCACTACCTGAGTCGGACTTACCCACGCACTGTCCGAGATGGGATAGATCATCCCCACATCCAACCACTTTATAACTTCCTTCTTCACCACTTCTCTCAAATTCGGGTTCAACCTTCTTTGTGTTTCGCGAGTAGGCTTGGCATCTTCATTAGTGATAATTTTGTGTATAACAATGGATGGACTAATACCTTTCAAGTCGGCTATCGTCCATCCAATTGCCACCTTATGAGCCTTCAACACTCGCAACAAACCCTCTTCTTGAGCTAACTCCAGGTTAGAAGCAACGATCACCGGTAAGGTGTCATTCTCCCCCAAAAATGCATACTTTAAGTGTTTTGGTAGCTCCTTCAACTCCACATTTGGTGAACATTCTAGAGATGGCTTTGTACCTGAATCAATCTCCACCGACAAATTTTCAATTTGGTGGGTCCATGGCGGTCTTCCTTCCTTAACCGCTAGAGCCTCTTGCTCCTTTTCTTCCATCTCCAATGCACACATGTGAACCTACAAAGAACAATCACAAATGCATGATTCCAAAATATCTTCTTCATACTCATGCGGGTCACATCCATCGATGATATCTGCTACGAAACACTCATCACCAATAAAAGAATTAGCACCGTTAGTAAAAACATTCAATCTCATTTTTCTCTTACCGAACGTCATGTCGACCGTACCATATCGACAATCAATTACAACATGAGCGGTGTTCAAAAATGGCCGACCCAAAATAATGTTTTGTTGTTGAATTGGGTCCGCGGACGAGTAGTCTAAAACAAGAAAATCAACGGGATAATAAAATTCTTCAACTTTTACTATAACATCCTGCACAATACCCCAATGAAGTTTTTGAGACAAATCGGCTAAAACCACCGTTGTCTCAACCTGTTTCAATGGACCAAAATCATATTGGTCATATAACCCCCCCGGTAAAATACTTACTCCGGCCCCAAGATCTAGTAACGCCCTTGCAGTTTGGAAATTCCCAACTTGAATGTTGATAAGAGGCGTTCCTGGATCTTGTAGCTTAGGAGGAAGATCTCCTTTCAAAACCGCACTTACCCACTCGGTTAAATCAACCCGTTTAGGCACTTTTTGTTGCCTCTTTTAGGTACACAATTCTTTTAAAATTTTTGCATACGCGGGTACTTTTTTTATTGCTTTAAGTAATGGAAGATTAATTTTTACTTGTTTAAACACCTCCCACATTTCTTCCTTTTGAGGACCTCGTTTTGAAATAAAGTTCTTTTTACCCGAATCTAATAAAGCCGAGGGAAATGGTACTTGACTAGATTCCCCTTCCTCATTTTTATCTTTTATTTCTTCATTATTTACGAGTTTTTCAAAATTGGGTTTTTTAGAAGAAATTTTAGGTGTTTGATTTTCATCGTCACTCTCTTGACCCGTTATATCTTCAACCACCCCATCAATCAAATCCGATGAAGGATTGGTTTTGTACTCTTTTCCACTTCTCAAAACACTCACATGATTAATATTAATATTATTACCTCTAGATGAATTATGAGAAGGGTTTACCTTAGTGTCGCTTGGTAATTGACCTTTACTTTTTTTCAAGTCCGCCACTTCGGTTGCAAGTTGACCCATTTGGGTGGTCAAAGATTGAATCGCTTTGTCACGGATCTCGTCCTTTTGAATGCGAGCAACATCCATTTGGTTCCTCTTTTGCATCTCCGTTTGCATCGCCTTCAACATTTCCATCACTTCATTTCCACCCGAAGATCCCCTTTGCTCTTGACCCGTTTGATATTGCCTTTGAAAACCTTGGTTGTTCCCACCTCGATATCCACCTTGATTATTGAACGATTGGCGTGGAATAAAGTTACCTTGACTTCCTTGAAAATTAGGATTAGCTTGGCTTGAGGGATTGCCATATCAAAAATTTGGGTGGTTTCGTAAACCAGGGTGATAAGTATTGGAATTCATGTTTGTGACAACCCGACTTTCAAAGGTCTTTCCCGACACGTTACTTGTCCCACAATTATGTTTTCATAATCCGTTACGTTGTAATATGTGCACCTTGTTAAACGATTTATAAACTGATTTATTGTTTGATTAATTATTGGAAATCTATAAATTGTTAAAGTTATAACACAACTCATGCCACTCGACGAAAGTTAGGAGTTACGCCAGGACCCTATTCGACGAAACCCTTGGTGACGAAACTTGGGAGTTTTGCCACTATCATCACGACGAAACACTGGGGTTTCGTCGAAGTGGGGTTTCGTCGGGAACGGGCTTCGGCCCAAGGATGTTTTGCCGGCGCAACTTCTTTCATGCTATAAAACCCTGTGATCAGTTACGTGAAAACATTTAGAACCCTAGAACTCTCCCTGTGTGCGACGGCAGAAAGAGAATTCGAAGCATCCTTCGTTATTTCGATTCATCTAAACTTTTAGGTATCATGGTTAGTGTATAACCCTACTACTTGATGTAATCTGGATGTAGTTTTATGTGTATGATTAGGGTTTTCATAAACATTGTAAACTAGAACTGTTACGCTAAGAACTTGATGGTTTGTATGTGGTATTGCACTGTGGATTTGATAGGTTCTGTGTTATAGACTGATTTCATGATAGACAAGCATCTGTTGGTAGAATCAAGGGTTTACTTGTTAAATAATGAATACTGTTATGGATGTTGAATGATTTCGGGTAATTTGGAGGTTTGGGTTCTATGATGGGTTGGTATGATTGGAACCGTTTATGTCTTGTTGCATGTTTCTGTTAATAAACAATTAGATGATTGATCGATGTTCATGTTGGAATCGCTGTGGGGGATTAGAAATCCAGAAAACGTGGATCTGTAACTATAGGGACCTGTAACTGTTTCATCTTCTGATGAGGGGAAAAGAAACCTATGAAGTTTCGCCACTAGGGTTGTCGACGAAACATATGGGGTTTCGTGACATTTGCAGTCGACGTAACATATGGGGTTTCGTCATATTTGCAGCCGACGAAACATATGGGGTTTCGTCATATTTGCAGCCGACAAAACCTATGGGGTTTCATCACCCATATAGCTGACGAAACATATGGGGTTTCGTCACCAGGGTGTTTCGCCGAGGGGACACTACGGGTAACAGTGTATTGCATGTGTTGTGAATACTTATGTTATGATGTGTGATACTGATTTGTTCTAGGGATATGAAAGCTGATTTGCATGACATGATTAAGACATTCCTCTGTTAAGTGTTATGTGGTCACATGGGATGTGTACTCGTGCGTGATTTGGGTAGTTATTTATGTCATACAATGCTTTTGTTGAAAGAAAACTGTGTTAACTATTTGACTTGAACGATTATGTAACTGATAACATTTGGTAACCACGATAGGGTTTGGGGTTGACCAATTGTACGGGTAACTAAATACATACCGAGCAAACCAATGTGAGTTCACTACTCTTGAGCATGTGTCCCGGGGGTTGGGACAGTCAGCAGGTATCCAGGGGAGGGATAAGTCTTTTGGGTAAAACTGGGATGTTGGATAATATTCTCACTCTATCACTCTTAAGTCCCATCTTTTGTGTTACCGGAGAGGTAACGGGTATTAGTTGGTAGCGCTACTTAGGTTTGGCACCCTCACCCTATACCGGAGAGGACGGGTGTGAACTAATGACCCAGTCATGCCCATTGCTTGGATAGGAGCACTGGGGAACGGCAAAACATACATCAGGAGCCGTCTTGTTCAGTATCGAGATATTATCAACATTACTTTCGGATTTGTAAACAAACTGGATTAAACACTTGGTAACTAACGTTTTCTTAAAACTGTGAACTCACCAGCATTGTCTGATACACTTGTTACATGCTCGCAGGACGTTAGGTACTTTGGATGGGAACTTGCTATCTGGATGGCGGGAGTGGTTATGGTCGTGTCGCTGAGGAACACTTGCATGTTATTCAAACACTATTACATTGGTTTTGAGAACACATTAAACATTGTTATGTCATTTGCTTCCACTGAATCTGACACTTTTGTTTGACAATTACGATTACTTAATTTAATAAACATGAACTTGGCAGTGTTTCCATATTGGTTCAATGTGATTGGTGGCTTGGATCTTGGTACGTCACACGTCCCGCGGTGTTTCCGCATGTGGTATTTTGGGGGTTTGATAGTTTGGTATCAGAGCCACTGGTTATAGTGAACTAGGTTTTAAAACGTTTTTGTAAAGCCAGACTATAACCGAATAGTTCAGAAAGCGACCATGACACTCAGCTCCAGATTGCAAGGTTCGTCTTCTGTTTACTTTATGCATCACTTGCTTAGTAGCTACGCACACATGACTTGCATGAAACAACATATCTGGTACCTTGGTGTGTTTAGATTACCTGTGCTGCATATCCTAGAAGGGCTAGATTGTGTGGCACTACCCTTCGACTCTAGTGACTATAAATTATGTGATGCCTTTCGTTGTGCTATTTGAATGAGGGGGAAACTTCGAGTGCAAGTTAAGAGGCACTGAGATAAGCATGCAAATTGCCTTATTATTATGGGTGCACACATAATAATAACGTGAGGTGCATGTAAGTTCCAGTGAGGCTTAACGAGTGCAAGAAGGGTTCCGCCCTATTGTTTGGTGTGAATTATGTAGTTTGTAGATGTCAACGTGAGGTTTGACCCCTACCTTGTCTCGATTCCTAAACTTGTTCCCTTCTTATATAGAATCATGAGAGGACGAGGACACGGACACGGACGTGGTCACATTGCGATGACCCAGGCTGAGCTGACTAATCTGATTAATACGCGTGTGGCTGAGGCTTTGGCAGCCTACCAAGCTGGTACGATATGTGCCAATTATCCTTCATTCTTGTGTCGCGTACACAACTCTTACCCCTGTATTGTATTTTCTTTCATCCATTAGGTCAGCATGCGCAGCAAAATCAAAACAATCCACCTGCTTGTACGTTTAAGATGTTCATGGATTGTAAGCCACAGACCTTCAGTGGGACTGAAGGGGCTGTAGGACTCCTGCGATGGTTTGAGAAGGCGAAATCGGTGTTTGCAATGTGCAACTGTCCTGCTGGGGACAGAGTGAAATACGCTACGGGCACACTCGAGGATGGTACCCGCCCTGACTTGGTGGAATACCCAGGTTCAGCTGTTGGGCATCGAGGTGGCAAATGCCACTACTTGGGACGATTTTAAGGAACTGATAAGGGAGGAGTATTGTCCTCGTGATGAGATCCAGAAAGTGGAAAATGAGTACTATGACCTGAAGATGGTGGGGTCCGAGATTGAGGGGTATGTGAAACGATCTGATGAGTTGGCCATCATGTGTCCGAATTTGTCCCGACCTCCGCATCAGAGAATTGAACTGTTCATCAAGGGAATACCTCCATGGGTGAAGGGTTTGGTTACTGCAGCAAACCTTGAAACTTACCTCAGATTGTCCGTTTGGCTCACAAACCTTGAAACTTACCACCACGTGTTTCTGCCACTACTGCTGTTGCAACCACAGCTACTACGCCCGTTACTGGTAGCAAGCGGAAATGGAATGAGGTAGATAAGGCAAGGAGCTCGAACCCATCACAAAATCGGCCAGACAACAGCAGCAATAGCAGTTTCAGCCAGTCTTCTGTCAATCAAAGTCAGGGAACAGTTCGGGTCAGGGTTCTTACGCGGGGAAACTACCGAAGTGCAATAAGTGCAACTATCACCATCGGGGGCAGTGTACCCGAGTATTTCATACGTGAAACAAAGTGGGGCATATGGCCAGGGATTGTAGGGTTTCACTTCCAAACGAGCAGAAGCAGCACACCCCGCAGCAGCAACAGCCTCAGCAGCAGGAAAGGCAACAACCCTTGTAAAACCATGGAAATCGTAAAGGATGTTTTCAATGTGGAGCCGAGGGTCATATCAGGCGAGATTGCCCTCAGCTAAATCAGAATGCTGGTGGTAACAACAATGGGAACAACAACAATGGGGGTAATGGTGGGAATGGCGCACAAGGGAGAGTGTTCACTATTGGAGCTGGGGAAGCTCGTAACGATGGCAATGTTGTGAATGGTACGTTTTCTATGAACAATTTGATTGCTTCTCTTTTATTCTACTCTGGTTCCGATTGGAGTTATGTGTCGTTGGAGTTTAGTCGTAAGTTAGGATTGACTCCCACACCTCTTGTAAATAAACATGTGGTAGAATTAGCGGATGGTAAATCAATAGAAGCCTCTCATGTTCTGTTTGGTTGTAAACTCGATCTCATGGGTCAAGTGTTTTACATTGACCTACTCCCTGTTACTCTTGGAAGTTTTGACATGGTCGTTGGCATGGATTGGTTGTCCAAGCATCAAGCGGAAATTCTCTGCAAAGAGAAAATCGTGCGTATCCCTCTTCCCAGTGGGGAATCTTTGTTGGTTCAGGGCCATCGTAGTGGTGCCATGGTCAGCATCATCTCAGTCATGAAAGCCCAGAAGTGTCTACAAAAGGGCTACTCTGCTATTCTAGCTCTTGTCACCGATTCACAACCTGAAGAAAGGAAGATCAAGGATCTTCCAGTAGTTCGCGAGTTTCCTGACGTGTTCCCTGAAGAGTAACCCGGTTTACCTCCACATCGTCAGGTGGAATTTCAGATTGATCTTATGCCAAGAGCAGCTCCGATTGCTCGTGCTCCTTATCGTCTTGCACCAGGAGAGTTGCAAGAGCTGTCGAATCAACTTCAGGAACTGTTGGATAGAGGTTTTATCTAACCTAGTTCTTCGCCCTAGGGAGCCCCGGTTTTGTTTGTAAAGAAGAAGGATGGATCTTTCCGTATGTGTATAGATTATAGAGAACTCAACAAGGTGATAGTCAAGAACCGCTACCCTTTACCGCGTATTTACGATTTATTTGACCAGTTGTAAGGGTCAAGTTTTTATTCGAAGATTGATTTAAGGTCGGGCTATCATCAGATGAGAGTCCGAGAGGAGGATGTTCCTAAAACGGCTTTTAGAATGCGATATGGGCATTATGATTTCTTGGTTATGCCGTTTGGTTTGACAAATGCACCGGCAGTCTTCATGGATCTTATGAACCGTGTGTGCAAGCCGTATCTCGACGACTTTGTTATCGTGTTTATTGACGACATTCTGATCTACTCAAAGAGCAAGGAAGATCACGAGCTTCACTTACGTCTTATCTTGGAGCTCCTGAGGAAGGAGCAACTCTACGCAAAGTTTTCCAAGTGTGACTTCTGGATTCACGAGGTGCACTTCCTTGGCCATATTGTTAATGAAATGGGGATACACGTGGATCCTGCAAAGGTTGACGCTGTTAGAAATTGGGCGGCACCAAAGAATCCTACGGAGGTGCGACGATTTCTTGGTCTCGCTGGGTATTATCGAAGATTTATCAAAGATTTCTCGAAGATCGCTCAACCTCTCACCTCGTTAACACAGAAAGGTGTTGTGTATTCTTGGGGAAGCAAGTAGGAGGATGCGTTCCAACTATTGAAACAAAAACTTTACAGTGCACCGATCTTGTCTCTACCTGAAGGTTCCGAGGATTTTGTGGTTTACTGTAATGCTTCTATTCAGGGTCTTGGCTGCGTGTTGATGCAGCGCAACAATGTGATAGCTTATGCTTCTCGACAGTTGAAGGTTCATGAGAAGAATTACACGACCCAAGACTTGGAGTTGGGGGCCATGGTTTTCGCATTGAAGATCTGGAGGCACTACCTGTACGGTACCAAATGCACTATCTACACCGATCACAGAAGCCTGCAGCATATCTTCGACCAGAAGGAATTGAATATGCGACAGCGTCGCTGGGTAGAACTACTGAACGACTACGATTGTGCCATCAAATATCACCTAGGTAAAGCTAAAATTGTGGCTGATGCCCTTAGTAGGAAGGAGACGAAACCTAAGCGTGTGCGAGCCTTGCAGCTCACTGTTCACTCGAATCTTCCTCATCAGATCCGTTCGGCTCAGACAGAAGCATTGAAGGAAGAAAACTATGAAGCTGAATACCTACGGGGCATGGAAAAACGACTTGAGAAGAGATCTGATGGTATTCTCTACTGCATGGAACGGATATGGATTCCCTTGTTCGGTAACCTTAGAGAACTTGTGATGGACGAAGCACACAAGTCTCGATACTCTATTCATCCAGGTTCAGATAAGATGTATCAGGACCTCAAAGTTTTGTATTGGTGGCCGAAGATAAAAGCTGACATCACGACGTACGTAAGTAAGTGTTTGACCTGTGCGAAAGTCAAAGTGGAGTATCAGAAACCCTCGGGCTTGCTTCAACAACCAGCGATACCCATGTGGAAATGGGAACAGATTGCTATGGATTTTGTCACTGGGTTGCCGAGAACACAAAACAGAAACGATACCATCTGGGTGATCGTTGACCGCCTCACGAAATCTGTGCACTTCCTTGCGATCATGGAAACGGATAAGTTTTCTCAACTGGCTGCTGTTTATCTGAAGGAGGTGGTTTCTAGGCATGGGGTGCCAACCTCTATTATCTCTGACCGTGATCCGCGTTTCATTTTGGATTTGTGGCAGTCGATGCACAAATAGTTCGGCTCACGTCTCGACTTGAGTACTGCTTATCACCCACAGACGGATGGTCAAAGTGAGCGAACTATCCAGACACTTGAAGACATGCTGCGGGCATGTGTAATCGATTTTGTAAGGGCTGGGAGAAACATTTGCCGCTGATCGAGTTCTCCTACAACAACAGTTACCATACTAGTATCCAAGCAGCTCCGTTTGAAGCATTGTACGGCCGGAAATGTCGTTCACCTCTATGTTGGGCTGAGGTGGGTGACAGCCAGGTAACAGGCCCAAAACTTGTCCTTGAGACTTCTAAAAAGATTGTACAGATCAGGAATCGTATGGCAGCAGCGCGCGACCGTCAGAAAAGCTATGCTGACAAGCGTAGGAAGCCTTTGGAATTCGAAGTTAATGATCGAGTCATGTTGAAGGTCTCACCCTGGAAGGGTGTGGTGCGTTTTGGGAAACTCGGCAAACTTAACCCTCGTTACGTTGGGCCATTCAAAGTTTTGGAGCGTATTGGTAAAGTGGCCTACAAGCTCGATTTACCTGCTAAGTTGGGTAACGCCCATGATGTTTTTCCATGTGTCGCAACTAAAGAAGTGTTTATATGACGAAACACTAGTGGTACCGTTTCAAGAGTTGAAGATTGACGACAAGTTGCAGTTTGTCGAAGAACCAATTGAGATTATGGATCAAGAAGTTAAGGTTCACAAGAATAGTCAGATTCCAATTGTGAGAGTTCGTTGGAACTCAAGACGTGGACCGGAGTTTACGTGGGAGCGTGAAGATCAGATGAAGCTTTAGTACCCACATTTGTTTCCTGACGACAAGTCCAAGTCAGGCAAGTCTAAGTCTACCACAACTAGTGAATTTCGGGACGAAATTCCCATTCAAGTTGGGGATGATGTGGTACCCACGGAAAACCCACTGTCATTCTGAGTTTACGCCTTGCTGTTTTGGGTTACTTGTCAAATTTCGGGATGAAATTTCGTTCAAGTTGGGGATGATGTGACAACCCGACTTTCCAAGGTATTTCCTGACACGTTACTTGTCCCATAGTTGTGTTTTCATAATCCGTTAAGTTGTAATATGTGCACCTTGTTAGACGATTTATAAACTAATTTACTGTTTGATTAATTATTGGAAATCTAGAAATTGTTAAAGTTATAACACAACTCATGCCACTCGACGAAAGTTAGGAGTTTCGCCAGGACCCTATTCGACGAAACCCTTGGTGATGAAACTTGGGAGTTTTGCCACTATCATCACGACGAAACACTGGGGTTTCATCGAAGTGGGGTTTCGTCGGGAATGGGCTTCGGCCCAAGGATGTTTCGCCGGCCCAACTTCTTTCATGTTATAAAACCCTGTGATCAGTTACGTGAAAACATTTAGAACCCTAGAACTCTCCCTGTGTGCGACGGCAGAAAGAGACTTCGAAGCATCCTTCGTTATTTCGATTCATCTAAACTTTTCGGTATCACGGTTAGTGTATAACCCTACTACTTGATGTAATCTGGATGTAGTTTTATGTGTATGATTAGAGTTTTCATAAACATGGTAAACTAGAACTGTTACGCTAAGAACTTGATGGTTTGTATGTGGTATTGCACTGAGGATTTGATAGGTTCTGTGTTATAGACTGATTTCATGATAGACAAGCATCTGTTGGTAGAATCAAGGGTTTACTTGTTAAATAATGAATACTTTTATGGATGTTGAATGATTTCGGGTAATTTGGAGGTTTAGGTTCTATGATGGGTTGGTATGATTGGAACCGTTTATGTCTTGTTGCATGTTTCTGTTAATAAACAATTAGATGATTGATCGATGTTCATATTGGAATCGCTGTGGGGGATTAGAAATCCAGAAAACGTGGATCTGTAACTGTAGGGATCTGTAACTGTTTCATCTTCTGATGAGGGGCGATGAAACCTATGAAGTTTCGCCACTAGGGTTGTCGACGAAACATATGGGGTTTCGTCACATTTGCAGTCGACGAAACATATGGGGTTTTGTCATATTTGCAGCCGACGAAACATATAAGGTTTCGTCATATTTGCAGTCGACGAAATGTATTGGGTTTCGTCACCCATATAGCTGACGAAACATATGGGGTTTCGTCACCAGGGTGTTTCGCCAAGGGGAAACTACGGGTAACAGTGTATTGCATGTGTTGTGAATACTTATGTTATGATGTATGATAATGATTTGTTCTGGGGATATGAAATCTAATTTCCATGGCATGATTAAGACATTCCTCTATTAAGTGTTATGTGGTCACATGGGATGTGTATTCGTGCGTGATTTGGGCAGCTGATTTATGTCATACAATGCTTTTGTTAAATTCAAACTGTGTTAACTATTTGACTTGAACGATTATGTAACTGATAACATTTGGTAACCACGATAGGGTTTGGGGTTGACCAATTGGACGGGTAATTAAATACATACCGAGCAAACCAAGGTGAGTTCACTACTCTTGAGCATGCGTCCCGGTGGTTGGGACAGTCAGTAGGTATCCCGGGGAGGGATAAGTCTTTTGGGTAAAACTGGGATGTTGGATAATATTCTCACTCTATCATTCTTAAGTCCCATCTTTTGTGTTACCAGAGAGGTAACGGGTATTAGTTGGTAGCGCTACTTAGGTTTGGCACCCTCACCCCGTACCGGAGAGGACGGGTGTGAACTAATGACCCAGTCATGCCCAGTGCTTGGATAGGAGCACTGGGGAATGGGCAAAATATACATCAGGAGCCGTCTTGTTCAGTATCGAGATATTATCAACATTACTTTCGGATTTGTAAACAAACTGGATTAAACACTTGGTAACTAACATTTTCTTAAAACTGTGAACTCACCAGCGTTGTCGGATACACTTGTTACATGCTCGCATGACGTTAGGTACTTTGGATGGGAACTTGCTATCTGGATGGCGGGAGTGGTTATGGTCTTGTCGCTGAGGAACACTTGCATGTTATTCAAACACTATTACATTGGTTTTTAGAACACATTAAACATTGTTATGTGATTTGCTTTCGCTGAATCTGATACTTTTGTTTGACAATTACGATTACTTAATTTAATAAACATGAACTTGGCAGTGTTTCCATATTGGTTCAATGTGATTAGTGGCTTGGATCCTGGTACGTCACACATCCCGCGGTGTTTCCGCATGTGGTATTTTGGGGGTGTGACAATGTTGTAATTTCTACCACCCCCACCTTGCCCTTGTAATGCATTTACCTCCTCATATTGCCCTTCCACTCCTAGGTAATTTTCAGCCGCATGGCCCAATTCATTGCAAAGTGCACAAACATCATAGATTTGATTGCTTGTTTGTACATTTGCAACTTTCGCCACATGCACTTGGGTTCTAGTAATAGCCGGTCGTGCTCTCCTTGACGATTGAGCTTTCCTTTTTGAGGTAATCGCCATTTGTTCCAAAAAACAGCCAATCATCTTGCTCATAGTTAGTACCAAAAGTACCATTTGTGATGGACATCAAGTCGCGAGCATCTTCGGAACATAACCCCTCATGAAATGCATTCAACAACTCCCATAGCTCTATCCCATGATGAGGGAAATTCTTTATCATCAAATTAAAGCGATCAAATGCTTCATGAAACATCTCTCCTTGTTGTTGATGGAAACTTCTCAAGCTTCGACTTGCATCATTTGTCTTTTGGGCGGTAAAGAACTCTTCTAAAAAGATTTGTTGCATTTCTACCCATGTGTAAATAGATGCCGAAGGTAAGGTGTAGAACCATTTTTTCGCTTTGTCTTCTAGCGAAAACTGAAACAGTACCAACTTTACTTCATCCGCCGAAAACCCTTGCCCACCGATAGTATTGCATATCGAATCATATGCTTCCAAATGAAAATAGGGCTCTTCCGTTGCTAGACCATTGTACTTCGGTAGACTTTGTAGAGAATTTGTTCTAACTTCAAAAGTCCTTCCTTGATTGTTTTGAGGAATGACTATTGGCGACGGATTGTCGGTAATTACCGGCCTAAAGTGTGCCTCTATACCTCTCACGGGTTCTCGAATATGTCTTCGTGGTACCCCCAACCGAACTCTTGGACGTGGTGGACCCATAGGTCTTTAAACTTGTGGTCTTGGAGGCCCGAATTGTTGAGATGGGGTGTCACACCCCGACCGCGTTAAAACAACAAACCGCGGCGGAAACGTCAGGGAGTGTCGTAACAGAATCATTGTTTCACAACACATGGATTGAAGTTTCGTTTTATTGAATTAATTTTATTACATTGTATTGAAATCAAAAGCAAAACATGAACAATTATCTTTCATTTTTATTAAGTCACTAAGGCCTCGTACATCCCTATATGAGCAGGCATCATAATCATCATCAAACATCATCAAACTATGGTACCTGAAACATATGTGAAAATACGTCAGCATAAAAATGCCGGCGAGTACATACGTTTTGTGAGAGTATCGGATTCATGGCTTGTTTACATGTTGCAATACCTCGGTAGACTACAAAAGTTGATAGTTGAAAACCTTGTTCGAAAAGTGTTTGGTATTGCAATATGATTAACCAACTCAAAACAGGTGGGTTATAGTTTATAAAATCTTGTAGCCATGAATCTTAACCCAAAATATTTGTTAGGTAACCCAAATCGTAAATCGTTTTTGTAATAAAACTCGTATGGTTTACATCGTTAAGAAAACCCTGTAGTGTAACTTCGTTTTTAAAACATTCGACCAAGTGATCTAGATAACGCAATGGTATGTAATGTGTTAAAAGCACTTATATATAGGAAGTACCAGCGGCGTATCCACCATGCTTTTATCACATTACACCCACCCCGTTACCTAATCACTTACCATAACCCAATCGTTTAATAGTTCAAATAGTTCCAATCGTTCAAATAGTTCAAGTAGTTCACATAGATCAAATAGTTCCAATCGTTTAAATAGTTCAAGTAGTTCACATAGATCAAATATTTCCAATGGTTCAAATAGTTCAAATAGTTCCAGTGGTTCAATAGTTCACACATTCGTCCAAGTGATCAAGATAACGCAATGGTATGTAATATGTTAAAAGCACTTATATATAGGAAGTACCAGCGGCGTATCCACCATGCTTTTATCACACTACACCCGCTCCGTTACCTAATCACTTACCATAACCCAATCGTTTAATAGTTCACATAGTTCCAGTGGTTCAATAGTTCATATAGATCAATAGTTCCAGTTGTTCAATAGTTCAAATAATTGAAATTGTTGTGTTCAATATAAACCTTAACACTCGTTTTAGGAAACTCGAGATCGTTTAGCACATATGAATCACCCCCAAACATTTAAAAACAGTAAAATAGGGGAACTATGTACTCACCTTGAATTGCTAGGTATCCTCGATTAAAGTGAACTAACAAGCTTAGGCAATCAAGGAATCAAGTGGCACCTAGTATCGGACCATTAAGTTAATAAATCGATACCTAAATCGGAAGATCGGGTAGAATGAGGTCTCGTAAACCAAATGAGTATTGGTACTCATGTCATATGGTTTAACAAAGCCTACATTCTAAATCGGAACCTATCCTAAGTGCTTATGACCCGTCGCGACCCATTAAGGTAGCTTATGCTACTTTAACGCGTCGTTTGCGCGAATGTGCGTTCGAGACGCCTAACTAGTCCAATGACAAGTATTATATGCCTGATGTATGGCAAAATACATCCTTTATTCGTGTATAGTTTGTACAATTTTCCATTATTTCTAGTTTAGTTTTAGTTAGAATTGCGTGCTATTGATTAAATTGCGTTTTTTCCAGGTCTTGGTACATAAAGTTGCAGAAAATTGAGTGGAACCGAGCTAACTTGCTTAAACACCAAGTCCTGGAACTATTTGGAAAAAGAGTTAGATTTATTTTGAATTTTTTGAGAGTTTATGCTGGAAATTTGAGGCAACATTATGTGAAAAGACGTCCGTCGCGTCGCGCCACGGCTATTCTAGAGTTTCGTCGCGTAGCGCTAGCAAATAACAAAGAAATTCTAACTTTTCACATGGTGGCGTCGCGCCACCACACATGTTGTCACCCGTCTCGCGACGCGACGGGGTTGTCTGACGAGAATCCTTCGTTACGAGCTAGGGTTTAGTATATAATCAAGAGATAATCATCACTAATGACAACTTACGAATTCAAGAAACCCTAGGCGATTTTCAGAGCAGATTTCATGGTTTTCGGAGTATTTTGGCTTGCGGAAATTATTCGGTTGAAGCTTGGAGCATAGGAAAGAAGATTGTTCGGGTTTTATCTCCCGGTTTTCGTTATTTTCTTGTTTCGATACTTTTACGATGAATTCTTGTTTTAAACTTGTTTTGTTGATTTTAGACATCATGTTTTCAGGCTAAAACCTTCGTTACTACCTAGGTTAGATGATAGTTTAATAAAGTTTGGATTTTTAATGGTTTTCTATTGATTTGTTATGGATTGGTCTTTGAAAGTAAATAATTCTAGAATATCTGATTTGGTGCATATGCGTATTTAATTTTGATTGTTGATTATTTGTTGTTTCACATAAATTTTGGTGAATGTCTTTCACATAATAAATTTCTGTTGATTATTCGCATCTTTGCGGGTTCGGGTGATCTTTGGGTAAATCGGCCGATAGCCTTAGAAATAGTAATTAAAATGCAATTAGAACTAAATATTTTGCTTAACTTGTAGCTGAGAGGCTCGAGTTAGTTAGTAGGTCTCGGTGTAGTAAATAGCTAAGATAGGTTTTGAGAGAAGTCGATCTTAGTTCCTTAATTGCATTTCTGTCTATTAAACCAAGTTAGAATCTAGGTTTGCCTTAGACTGTCGCGCTGAGAGGTAATAGTCGTATTAGGGCACTTTTAGAGTCATTAGAGGACTGAGAGGAAGTCTAACAATCGGTGTTCACAACAGCCTTGTAGGGTTTCCTAGGTTTTTTCCTGAAAAGGGTTGGGAAGTCTTAGATTGAAAATCCTTAGGGGTTAGTACTTTACGATCCCGATTCCATACCACAATAGTACCATTAGAAATCCATTCCTAGTTAAACTGGATTCAAGCCTAGGTAGCCGTTAATCTCATTTGAATTAAACCTTAGTTCTTGTTCGTGTCATAGTCTAGTTTTATTTCAATTTTAGGATTTTAGTAACCCCCCTCTTAAAACACAACGATAGTTAAGTCGTGTCAGTGTCTAGTCTAAATAAAGTCGTTAACGTAATTAATTAGAGTCCTTGTGGGTTCGACATCCGGACTTGCTTTTCTTTGCTAGAGTCGACCGGTCCACTTGCCGGTGAGTAGTTTAGTGAAGTTAGAGAGTCTAGATTATAATTACTTGAGTCTAAATTTAGGTTTATTTTAGTTTATTTATTTGAGCTACTTATCACACATCAAGTTTTTGGCGCCGTTGCCGGGGACTCTTGGCAATTGCGTTAATTACTTTGTTTGGATTTCAACTGATATCTATACGTGCTTTTTGTGTGTTTTTGAGTCGTAGGAGTCCAAGTAACTTTAGTGTCTTTTTATTTTTAGAGTCTTTTGTTGGAGTCGTCTTACTTGTTTGTTCTCGGTTTTGCATTTCATGCCCCACACGCGTTCTCAGGGACCAGTGAAGCCGCCGATCGACAAGTCTTCCTTCTCCACACCCAGTTTACAGGTTAGAAAATCCTCAACTTCATCTTCAGCCCCTTCTGACTCTACACTACAATCTAAACAACCCAACTTTGACCCCACCTCGAAGTCATCGCCCCACAATACCCCACCACCATCCCGTCCAACTAGTCCACCACCAGTTCACCAAATGGCCTAAAACCAAAATGTCCACCAATGCTCCACCGCATGTTTTACTGTAAATTCACCCATCACCATCCCTGAAATCACCAATGACAAGTCCTGGCAAATTCCCTCATACATCATGACCGCCATTAACAACTCTTGTCAGTTCCATGGTCGTGATGATGAGGATGCGCCTGCACGTATCAACCGTCTCACCCGTCTGTGTAGCACCTTCGGCATCGAAGGTGTTAATCTTGATGCCCGCTATCTCCAAGTCTTCCCCTTTTCGCTTGCTGGCCGCGCAGCCACATGGCTCGATTCGCAGCCAGCAGGTACTTACACCACTTGGGCTGGACTTAGAGATGCCTTCCTTGCTAAGTATTTCCCACCCGCGAAAGCTTCTCGCCTTCGAGATCAGATCCATTCATTCAGAATGGAGCCTGACGAACCATATCACTTAGCCTGGGAGAGGTTTCAAACTTTACTCTCGCGTTGTTCCCAACATGGGCTTTCAGATTGGGCTTTAGTAGAAAAATTTTACATGGTCTCACCCCTGAGTGTAAGGCCCGATTCGACACATCTGTAGGAGGCCATCTAATGGGAAAGAAAACTGTGGCCGACTGTGATGATCTCTTTGAGAGCTTCGCTCATGCTGATATAGATCATAGTGCTACCAGCAGGAATTCCAATCCTGTGAATACTCCCTCATCTTCTCGAGGAGTAAGCCAAGTCGTCTCGGACTCAAAGGTAGCATCTCAACATGACTATATCACCAAAGAGTTGCTAGAAATTAAGAAGAAAGTTGATAGGTGCAAAGTTTGTAGAGGAGGTTATGACACCGTAGATTGCCCAACAATACCCTAGAACAGGTAGAGTACATAGCAGGTTAAAATAGGGGTCCAACTAATCCATTCAACAATAGTAACTCCAATTGGCGTGCTAATAGTTATCGCTCTTCAGGTAACCCCTGGTTTTCCACCAGGTCAGTATCAAAGCAGGGGGGCAGGTTTCTATTCTAGTGGGGGTTCGGGTCAAACAGGTCAATTTGCTAGTTCAGGTTTAGGTGCACAGTTCAGAAGTGAGGGGTCAAACCAAGAGGTTCAACCTAGGAATGAAGGGTCAAATGGTAGTTTGTCTAGGATAGAGGACCTTCTTACCCAACTAGTGGTCAAGGATCAGGCTACCCAACGTACCTTAGAAGAACATGCTACATTCCTAAAGAATAACCATTCAAATTTCTTAGACCTTCAAAGGAAAGTTAGGGATATTTCACCCGAGTTGCAAGAACGACCTACCGGTCAATTTTTCAGGAAATACAAAGCCCAACCCATATGGTACTTTGAAGGCAATTTCGACACGTAGTGGTAGGACCTTAGGAGAGGTAGTGAGACCCGAGAGTGTTGAGATAGAAGATGAGGAGCCCGTAGATGAAGAGATTGAAGTGGAGGCTCCCGGTAAAGTGCAACCTAGGTTAATCCCAGCAAGTACCGCACACACCGGGGGGCATTCAAATGAGAAAAGTCTAGGAAAAAGGCCTGCTCCATTTCCTTCCCATCTTAAAAACCAAACTTATTCCAAAGAGTACGGGAAATTTTTAGAAATCTTTAAACAACTTAGAATCAACCTTCCTTTCATAGAACCCCTTCAATCGATGCCTAAATATACAAAAATTTTAAAGGACCTTCTAAAACGTAAGGATAGGTTAGGAGAGGTTTCTAACATCCCCCTTAGTGGAGGGTGTTCCGCCATAGTCTTGAACAAGGTCCCGGAAAAATTGATAGATCCAGGCCTTTATACCATACCGTTCTTGTTTGGGAGTGATACTGAGTGTAGGGCCCTATCCGATTTAGGAGCAAGTATAAACCTCATGCCATATTCCATGTATGAGAGGTTAGGTCTAGGAGAGTTGTCCCCTACGCGTATGTCTTTGTCTCTAGCCGATAGATCAGTGAAATATCCACTTGGCATAATCGAAAATCTTCTAGTTAAAGTGGATAAATTCGTCTTTCCCGTAGACTTTGTCGTTCTTGATATGGAAGCCGATGAGAAGGTTCCTATCATTCTAGGACGCCCATTCGTGTGTGCCGCCAAGGCTATCATCGATGTCTTCGATGGTAAAATCACACTCTAAGTCGGTGAGGAGAGAGTTACTTTCGAGATAGCACGCTCCATGGAACACCCTAGTGGTTCCGATGATCTTAGTAGTCCTTGTTATTCGGACTATTTCATAGAGTCTTTCTTATCATGTGTCGACCATTGCTTTGACTATATTAGTGGAGCTGATTTAGTTGAGAGTAAGTTAGATAAGGTAGTTGAGAAGGTAGAGGAGGTTGTAAGTGAGAGTGAGGAAGTAGAATAGATCGAGTGGGTCCCCTAAGTGCTAGAGTTGAGTGAGGTAAAGAGTGAGATAGAGAGTACCACCTTAGATAAACCCGCCCCATTAGAACTTAAGGTTCTCCCATCCCACTTAGAATACGCCTTCTTAGGTGAGGGGTCCGATTTTCCCATCATTATTCGTCTGAGTTAGAGGAGGGGGAGAAGGGTAGGTTGTTAGAGGTGTTGAGAGAGAACAGGGAAGCCATTGCATGGCGACATTCGGATATCAAGGGCATAAGCCCCGCCTATTTTACCCACCGGATACTCATGGAAGATGACTATAAGCCGGTGGTGCAACCTCAACGGCGCCTAAATCCGAACATGCAAGAGGTTGTTAAGAAGGAAGTGCTCAAGTTGTTAGATGTCGGGGTGATATACCATGGGTTAGCCCGACCCAAGTTATCCCAAAGAAGGGTGGGATGACGGTGATCATGAACGAAAAGAATGAATTAATCCCTTCTCGTACCATTACCGGTTGGCGTGTATGCATAGACTACCGAAAGTTAAACCACGCCACCCGGAAAGACCATTTCCCCTTGCCATTTATTGACCAAATGTTGGAGTGTCTAGCGGGTCAACAATACTATTGTTTTCTTGATTGAGTTTTGGGTTATTTTCGGATCCCAATCGCCCCGGAGGATGAAGATAAAACGATGTTCACATGCCCTTATGGCACTTATGCGTATCGCCGCATGTCTTTCGGGTTATGCAATGCTCCGGCTACTTTCCAAAGATGCATGGTTGCTATATTCCAAGACATGCTTGAGACTTCTATGGAGGTTTTCATGGATGACTTCTCGGTTTATGGTACCACTTTCGATCAATGTCTTCTCAATCTTGATAGGATGCTTAAGAGATGTATAGAGACAAACCTCGTGTTGAATTGGGAGAAATGTCACTTTATGGTGACGGAGGGGATAGTTTTAGGACACAAGGTGTCTAGAGAGGGGATATAGGTGGATAGGGCCAAGATAGATAGCATAAGTAGATTGCCCCCACCTACTAGTGTCAAGTCCGTTCGTAGCTTTCTAGGTTATGCGGGCTTTTATAGGCGTTTCATCAAGGATTTTTCTAAGATTACGCGCCCCATGACCCGACTTTTAGAGAAAGATGTACCTTTCGTCTTTGATAAGGAGTGCATCAAGGCGTTTGATTTCTTGAAGGAGAAACTCATTAGTGCACCTATCCTTGTTTCGCCCAATTGGAGCTTGCCTTTCGAGCTCATGTGCTACGCAAGTGATTATGCCAAAGGTGCGGTTTTAGGTCAAAGAGTCGATAAACATTTTCATCCAACCTACTACGCGAGCAAAACTTTGAATGATGCTCAAGAGAACTATACCACCACGGAAAAAGAGCTCTTAGCCGTAGTGTTTGCGTTTGATAAGTTTCGCTCATATCTCGTGCTTTCCAAAACCACCGTATTCACCGATCACGCCGCTTTGCGCTTTCTATTCCAAAAGAAAGACGCGAAGCCACGCCTCATTAGATGGATTCTTTTGCTCTCCGAGTTCGATATCGAAATTAAGGATAAAAAGGGAGCGGAAAACGTGGCCGCCGACCATTTGTCACGCCTAGAGGATCCTAAGAGAGAGGAGGTTCGTGAGGATTCCATAGGAGACACTTTTCCTCATGAAACCATAGACTTTGTTAGTGCCGAGGTAGAGGGTTTTCCATGGTTTTCGGATTTGGCAAATTATTTAGCAACAGGCGATATTATGAGGGTATGTCCTACCAATAAAAGAAAAAGCTTCTTAGGGATGCTAGGAAGTACATTTGGGATGACCCGTACCTATTTAGGATAGGTGGTGATCGAGTGCTTAGGAGATGTGTTTCAAAAGAGGATGGGATGGACATCCTTAGACATGTGCATGAGGGTTTAACGGGAGGCCATCACAGGCCAAATATGATGGCACAAAAGGTTTTTGATAGTGGCTTTTATTGGCCAACGGTAGTTAAAGATGCCATAGAATTTGTTAGGACATGTGACCGTTGCCAACGTACCGGCAACATCTCATCCAAGGATGAAATGCCCCAAAATCCCATCCAAGTTCTTGAAGTATTTGACGTTTGGGGCATTGATTTCATGGGACCTTTCCCCTCATCGAGCGGGAATAGGTACATCCTCGTGACCATTGACTATGTCTCAAAGTGGGTGGAAGCTCAAGCTTTGCCCACTAATGATGCCCGAGTGGTGGTGAGATTTCTTAAGAAGTTATTCACACGTTTCGGAGTTCCTAAAGCTATCATAAGTGATCGTGGTACGCACTTTTGGAATTTCTCTATGGAAAAGGCACTTGTCGCTATGGTGTCACTCACCGTCTTTCTACCGCATACCACCCGCAAACTAGTGGCCAAGTAGAGAATGCAAACCGAGGGGTGAAGAGAATCTTAGAAAAAATGGTAGGAAAAAGTAGAAAGGATTGGTCGAAAAAGCTCAACGACGCATTATGGGCATTCCGCACCGCCTATAAAACACCGTTGGGAACCACGCCCTTTATGATTATGTATGGCAAAGCGTGCCATCTTCCGGTAGAGTTAGAACATAGAGCTTTGTGGGCATTGAAAACTGTTAACCTCGACCTTACCGAAGCCGCAAGAAGGAGGTTCTTCCAAATCCATGAATTGGAAGCTTTAAGGGATGCCGCCTATGAACGATCTTGGAATATTAAGGAAAAGACTAAGGCGTTGCAAGATAGGAGGTTGCGAGGGTTGAAGGAGTTTAAGGTAGGTGATAAAGAGCTCTTATTCAATTCAAGATTGAAATTGATAGCGGGGAAGTTGAAATCAAGATGGACCGGACCGTATGTGGTAAAGGAGGTGTTTCCATACGGTACCGTCGAGTTATATGACGAAGTCGATAAGGTGTGTGGAAAGTTAATGGTCATAGATTGAAGCACTACTTGGGAGGTCTCATTGATACTACCGAGGAGGAACAAATTCCTCTAGAGGACCCACCTACCTTCACCGAACAATAAGTAAGAAGAGCTTCGTTTGTAGAGTTTGTACCGTTTGTAAATTTCTTTATTTTTCGTATTTCTCGTAGTTTTTTGTTGGTGCATATTCTGTGACAACAGCTTAATAGTTTGATTATTTAGTCTTTGGATATTTTGTATTGGGCTTAGCTTATTGGTTAGTGAGTTTATTATTGTAATGGGCTTGGAAAATGGCCTAGTCCATGTAGGAAGCCCAGTTCACAGACATGTGGTATATAAACATGTTTTGTGATTAGGGTTTGAGGAGTTAGAGAATTTTAGAGAGAGAAATTAGAGAGAGAGAATTCGAAATTGAGTTTGTAGCAAGATCACAGAGAGAGGCTGTGAGGTTGTGAGGTCTTGAATTGATTGTAAACTGCAAGTTGGATAATCAATAGAAGACCCGTTTGATTGTGAAATTCTGTTTCTACTTGTTTCTGTAACAAATCTGATCAAGAGGATTCCGCACTCTAGGTTAGATAAACAATTCTGTGAAAGATCCATTCATCAAGGGGACCTACAATTGGTATCAGAGCATTAGGCTCTTCAAGAAGCTCGGTTCAGAATTGCAGGCTGCAGATTCGGGTGAAAGTTGTTAAAAATTTTCGAAATTTGGAAACCTGAAAACTAGGGTTTTTGAAAATTTCGAAATTTTTGAGCTTTGTTCTTGGAATTTTCGATATTTTTGGATATTTTGATCTGTTTGCATATTTAATTCTGTTGTTTGAAGTGTTTTTGGTTGCAGGTTTGGTTGATTTTTGAAGGATGTTGGCAAGAAAGTCTTGAAGATTCGAAGATTGTTCTTCGTGTTCTTCGTGTTCTTGACAATTTTCGAAAATTTGTGGACTGATTTGGTTGTTTAATTTTGCAGGATTCTGTTAGAAAAGATCTGGAAATCTTCAGAATTTCGAATAGATTAAGTTTCCATAATTTTCTAGCAAAATTAACAATTCCGCTGACAAATCAGAGGAATTATCTGATCTAGCATAATTACCAGCGAAATTGTGACCCAGGAACTCGGTGACCGGTGAAATTAAATCCAAAGGCGACTTTGGTGACCGTTTTAATTGTCCTCAGCGACATTATTACGGTGATCAGCGAAATTAAAGTCGTCGTAATAGCGACCTGATTAGCCAGCGAAATTAACTGACCGGCGACCAGCGAAATTAACTAGCATAATTAACCGGCGAAATTATTTGATCAGCTAGCATATTTATTCCAGCGAATTTAAAAACTAGCATAATTATAATTCCTCTACCAGCATAATTATAACTACTCTGTCTGCATATTTAGCTTGGTTTGCCAGCATAATTAGCGTGACACAGCGAAATTAACTTGGTTTGCCAGCAAAATTAAAAGGTGGAGTATTTAGTTAGATACGTATAGAGGATTTAACGTTTTTGAAAATAGAAAGTGATTCTAATGGTATATTTTGGTAAAAACAGTTTTCGACATCATATATCATTGGATTCGTTTTTTCGAGACGATTCTAACGGTATATTTTGGTAAAAACAGTTTTCGGGAAAAAAATGTACGGTTTTATCAGTACGGTTACGATAAAAATGTGTTTAAAGATGGTTAAAGTGGACAATGTTGGTGAGAAAGTTAAGAATTGGCCAAAGCTGAGAAACGTCAAAGAATATTCTGTTTGGAAAGAGGAATTTGAGGGATGTGTGAAAAGTGAAGATATCAGAATGTGGTATTGTATGATTGATGGATACATTGCTCCAACACGACGAGTTGACGGAAGAGTTAAAGTGATTTCTTATGAGATGATGGATGAATCTGAGAAACTCATGGTAAATGCTGAGAAGAAAGCTTTAGCAGTGATCAAGATGTCCTTGCCTGAGGGAATTAAACATACCATCAAGCACTGTGGGACTTCTTATGAGCTGTGGGAAGCTTTAGAAAAACCTTATCAGAATTCATCAAGACAGAGTGTAGGAGGTCGTGCTTTAGATGAAGAAGCAAATGTTGTGGTTGAAGAGAAGAAGAAAGCTATTGAGAAGAAGGAGACATAAGTTTCAAAGTGCATGAATGATGTGAATGAACTTACAACAGAGGTGAAGGTAACATTAGAACCTGTAAGTCATACGTTTCGTAATTGCACTGAACTACAGGGGAAAGTTGACAGACTATCGGAGCAAAACAAAATTCAGTTAGCTGAATTGCAAAAATTAAAAGTGTCAAATGTTCTTTTGATTAAAAGAGAGTCAAATTGCTTAAATAAACTCAAATCAAATGAACAAAAAATCAGCAGGTTAACAAGCAAAGTCAATGAACTGTTACAGATCATTGATTTGGCTCGTGAAACTGTGAAGGACAAAACTAATGAATTTTCTGATAAGAGCAGGGAATTGGCCGTTGCACAAGACCAAATTCTTGAACTTAAAGGAAAGTTAGACAAGTTTGGAAAATCTTCATTAGTTAGGACTCAAATTCAAGCAAGTTTGAAAAAGAGTAATGATAAAAAGGGTTTGGGGTTTAGTAAAGCCTCATCTTCTAAAAATCAAGACTACTCTTTTTTACCAGATGAAAATGAGTTAATTGATTTTGTGCCTACTACACCAGCTGTAGTGGATCCGATAGCTGTGGACTTGCCAAATAGTCCAGTTACTTTGAAAGAATCTGTTGAGTCTCGCAGTACACCTCATAAATCGGATGAGGATACTGAAGACGAAAAGAAGAAAACATTTAAAAAGAGATTTAAGAAAAAGAGAAATTATAAGACACAATCTTGTTTTAGATGTCACAACAAAGGGCACGTGGCAAGTTGTTGTCCTTTGAAGAAAAATAAGCAAAAAGTTGATGAGGTTAAAGATGGGAATCGGGTTGGTTTAAATAATAATGTGCAACCGCATTGTCAAAGTAATCAACAAAGACTTCAATCAAAGACTTCAACAACAGGAAGATTTGATAGATCACGACGCAATTTTACACAATTTAGTCATTTTAATGGTAAATCAAATCAGTTTCAAAATCAAAATAGAAATTTTGGATATCAAAATCGATACCAAACTTCTGGTAATCGAAATTTTCAAAGAAGAAATGAATATAGGGGTTTTAATAACTCAAATGTTCAACAACATCCAAAAATTTTTCAAAATTCATGGTATGATTATGGGAGAAGAAGGTATCAAGATAATAATTTTCAAAGGTCAGAAAATCCGAGATTTTATTGGAACTCTTGCGATCAAAGACCTAGTGGAAGTTATAAATCTTGTTCAACAACGGGGAATACATCCAAGAGACCAGTAAGGTGTGATGGATATTGGTTAGAAGCATCATATATGGATTTACATGGTAGACCCAAAACCGGTCAGGTTTGGGTTGTTAAGTCTAACTAAGTTGTTGAGTGTGTGCAGGATGACTAAGAAGGACTGTTGATGTGTTCAACAGTGGTTGTTCCTGTAAAGTGTCTGAGGTGAATAGTAGGTTAAAGTTGGTAACGAACTATTTACTTTAGTGATGGTTATGATTTTTCTAAACTTCAAAAGTGAAAAACTTATTGTCAGATTGAAGTGGGAGTCTGTTTGTGTTTAAATTTCTGTTGTTGAAACTTGCTCCATAAAAACAAAAATTTAGGGGGAGAAATTTCCCTAAGCCAAAAAGAGTTTAGTTAGTGCGTGTGTTTAGGGGGAGTAAGTTATAAATTTAAAAATAAAAAATACAAAAACATTGAAAAATTGAAAAACATAAAAAAAATAGAAAATCAAAAATGAGTTATCACTGTGTGAAAAAGAAGAAATGATAGTACATCGGCAAGTTAGACTGTCACACTGAAAATGAAATTAAATTGCTTAAGTGTGATAGCAGCTTCATCATATGATGTACCAGTAGGTAAAAAGCATGAAATAATCAACTTACCAATGTGATATAAACCTAAATGAAATGTGTATGAGTGGGGAACACATCAGTGGTGTATGGTTTAATGACCTTAAATCTTGCGTTGATAGATTGCCAAAATCTGAAGTTTTGGGTCTTTATACTGTTATTTCATCTAGGGATACCAGGGGTATCCTTCTGCTGCATCCAGATATATGCTGACCTAGACACACCTCGGATATCTTAAAAGAGCTAAAAATGCCAAAACCCTTAAATGAAGAAGCTCTCAAAGAGAGTTATTCAAATGTGCAAAAAGCATAAATCGTACCAAAAATTGGTATTTGTCATAGCCCTCGTTAGATATTTTGGTCTCTCTGCTGTACGGAAGTACTGACCTGTTCACCAATTATCTAAACGTTGAAAAATAAAACGGATGAATTCAGTATACTCACCTACTACGATGAATCTTTGTGCATACCTTGATCGCGGGGGTATATCCTGAAGTGGGACACGCAAGTATATCAGTAATAATATTACCTTAACGTATCATACGGTAATGGTACTTGAAATGGTCATGCATTTTGTTTAAGTGGACAAACATACTGGTAATCGTCTTGGACTGCTTTTCACGAAAAATTAAATAAAGAATTATCTAATTGTGTGAAACAGTTTGATTGTGCTGATATGATCTTCTTACCTGTGATTCTCACAAAAATAGAGTGTTTATTGCTTTTGTAAATAATTTACTGCTTTCTTAAAATATCAAAAATACCAAAAATTTTTCTTTTTAAAAGGACTTCCATTTTGAATTGACAAGTTGTTGTTTTTGCATGATAAGATAAAATATTGGTTTATCTTTAACTGTGAAAAAGACTAACGGTTTTTTGAGATACTTGCTTGTGTTGCTAAACAGATTGATGCAGATGTCAAAATGAAGTGCAGAATACAAGTCAAGTGCAGATTGAAAGTGAAATGCAGAACGTGTGAAGATGCATGGTAGGATCCTTCTACTACATTGCAGAAAGAGAAAGTGATATGGAAGAGTTGGAGCTTACTTGCTTAACCAAAGATTGCTAGCTAACTGATCTACAACGAATGAAAGTTTTGGAGATTGGAAGCATCAGCTAAGGGGGAGTCTGTTGATGTCAGAAACTATGTAGCTGACGCTATCCAAAGACCAAAAGAACACAAGATGTTTGAAGAAAAAGTTACACTATGAAGCTATTGTCAAGGGGGAGTCTGTTGGTGCATATTCTGTGACAACAGCTTAATAGTTTGATTATTTAGTCTTTGGATATTTTGTATTGGGCTTAGCTTATTGGTTAGTGAGTTTATTATTGTAATGGGCTTGGAAAATGGCCTAGTCCATGTAGGAAGCCCAGTTCACAGACATGTGGTATATAAACATGTTTTGTGATTAGGGTTTGAGGAGTTATAGAATTTTAGAGAGAGAAATTAGAGAGAGAGAGAATTCAAAATTGAGTTTGTAGCAAGATCACAGAGAGAGGCTGTGAGGTTGTGAGGTCTTGAATTGATTGTAAACTGCAAGTTGGATAATCAATAGAAGACCCGTTTGATTGTGAAATTCTGTTTCTACTCGTTTCTGTAACAAATCTGATCAAGAGGATTCCGCACTCTAGGTTAGATAAACAATTCTGTGAAAGATCCATACATCAAGGGGACCTAGATTTTTCATGTTTGTGTTTTGTGTGTTTGAGAAATTTTGCAGGAAACGTACTCTTGAGGAGCTGAATTTGCGAAGAAAACGTCATTCCAGGTAAGTCCCATACTTAGAAAGAAATTGGGATGGTTTGGGGAAGGTTTGGTAAGACTTAGAAAATTTTCTAAGTCCTAAAACTTGAAAAATTACGAAACATTCTGTTGAAAAGTGACCTTCGCGTTGCACCACCACCAAGTCATAACATGGTGGAACAGCGCCACCATCAGGGTCATAAAAACACAATTTGAACCCCCATGACCTGAACCTTTTAACCTGAACCCCGCCATGGCGCTACGCCACGGCTATCCCAAGTCTTCGTGGCGCGACGCGACCATATAAAAGGTCGCGTAAAAGACCTTTCTTCACCAGCTATCCCCAAACGACACCCAAAACCCTTATTCCCTTTTTCCCATCGCCGATAACTCCAAAAACCATTGTAAGCCACCATTTTTCACCCTGAAATCATCCACGTGACCGGATTTCCACCACGAACAAAACCCACATATAATTTTTGTTACCCGGCCACTGATTTTGTGTCACACCCCAACCACGTAGAACATACAAAACGTGGCGGAAATATCGGGGAGTGTTGTAACAGAATTAATTGTTTCAAATCCATGGCAATTGAAGTTTCGTTTTATTGATTAACAGTGTTACAATGTCTTAACAAACAAAGAAATACAACATAATTAACTAGTCTTGTATCTTTTATTGTCACTAAAGCCCAAGTCTGCCTATGTGTATCTTGATCATCTTATGCAACAGCTCCTGAAAAACACATGTGAAAATAGGTACGTCAGCATAAAAATGCCTGTGAGATACATAGGTTTTGTGAAAATAGGTTTCATGACTTATGTTTGAGAAAATGTTTAGTCATGAACCTTGTAATTTGCTTTGTCTTGTAAATCATTTGAAAAACAATGAGTTCAGATGATATGTATAAATAAGTGAATAATGTATGGTTAAATGAATAACCATGTAAACTGAGTTTGTATAAGATAAGTTGCTTGTAAAACAATGTATTGTGAAAAGTATGTTATTTGTATAAAATGTTATATGTATCAAACTGAAATGATTCAAATAACGCTACGATATATGTAATACCATACAAACACTTATATATAGGAAGTACCAGCGGCGTATCCACCATGCTTGTATCATATTACACACGCATCGTTACTTAATAAAACCAAACCATCAAGATGTAAAATGTTCATGTCTAATGTAAATCATGTAATATGTATCCAAAATGAAAGCCTGTGATGAATAACAAATGTACTAAGTATGCAACAAATAGACATACGTAGCATGTGACCTGTACTAAGTATGCAACAATAGACATACGTAGCATGTGACCTATACTACGTATACAACAATAGACATACGTAGCATGTGACTTGTACTACGTATACAACAATAGACATACGTAGCATATAATGTAGTGTAAAACGATGTACTAAGTAATGCACACAATGGGCACACCTAGCATAAGATGTAATAAAATCATGTACTATAATGTACTAACGAACATAGCAGGTATATGATGTGAAAACATGAAAGCACGAAAGTAACAAGTAGGCACATGTGTTCCACCCCAAAACAGTTTGGAAAACAGTAAAAGAGGGGTCTATGTACTCACCTGAGATTGCTCAGTAGTTCTGGATTGACAACTAAACAATGATAGAGATCTCGGAATCAAACGGCACCTAATATAGGTAACTACGTTAATAAACCGGACCTAAATCGGAAGATTGGGTAGCATGAGGGTTTGTAAACCAAACGAGTGTAGAGACTCGTGTCATTTGGTTTAACGAAGCCTACATACTAAATGAAACCTAACATAATTGTTTACGACCCATTACGACCCGTTTAGGAAGCTTATGCTATTTTAACGCGTCGTGCGCGTGAAACGCGTTCGGACCGCCTAACTAGCCCTATGACAAGTGTTATATGCCTAAACATGTTACATAATCAATTATGTGACAAATGTTTAGGTTACATATGCTTAATTACCAATTATACATGAAAAGGGTATTCTGGTAATTTACCTAAGGCATATAAACTACCTATCATACAACTATTCAAACGATGTGACCATAGGGTATAACCTCGGAAGGTTATTCCCTACCTACTATGGTCACCTAATGTGTTTGGTCGGATCCTAATGATCGACCAAATGGGTCGGGTTCGAGGCATAAGCGATTTATCAGATCGCTTACCCTACGACCCTAGACAACGTGGTAATCAGTAGGCATAGTCCCAAGGGACTATAACCAACGTGATTACACTCACGTTGCGAAGTTCAAACGAACTTCGCATTGACCATTACTGGTCAACGCTGAAAGTCAAACAAAGTTTGACTTTCTGACTCGAAAAGCAATAAAATAAGGAAAAGAATACTTACGAAGGGTCCCCGAATGCTAACCTCGATTCAAAAATCTCAGGTATGAAACAATAGTTTCAACTTAGAGTTTCTCAAATCAAAGTTCTTGTAATTTTGAAGCATGGGGGGTGGGGTATTTATAGTATTCGGTTAGCCGTTAGGATCGTTTCTAGGAAAACGTGATGCGATCTTGGCCATACACTTAGCACACATGGTATTGTAATACCATGTGCCATCAAAATACCAGCCCATAGATTCCCAAAACCATGTGCAACAAGTGGGAAGGACTAGATTCGATGTATAAGCAAACATCTTTCAGAAATGACAGTTTTGGTCCCTGTTATGTGTTTTTGCCATTTCCGAAACTTCTAAGACCCGTAAAGCCAACTTTAAGGCCCTAAAATGATGTCTAAACATTGTGGACATGAAACATGCTCAAAAATATGTCGGATGTCAGTTCGTTTGGTCGTACGAACGCGATGTTCGCTTAATTACGACGGAATGCGCATAAGCGCGAAAAACGATCCAAATGGCATGACGAATGGATTTTTCTTATGCCAAACACTAAAATAAAATATTATAGTGCTTACATAAATTTTTGGATGTCTGGATGTATTCAGAATGTAAGTTATGCGCGAAAATGCAAACTTGTGCACTTTTGACGCTTTTAGTCCCTGAATGACCCAAAAGTTTATTTTAGCACACCTAACCCCTCAAAGCCTATTTCTAAGCTATGTAAAGGATATTTATGGTATGTTTAACTTATGGCCATGTTCCGGAATGTCTGTTACAGTTCAAATTGGCATACTTTCGCAGTTTGTCAACTTTAGTCCCTGTAAGCGATTTAGCTTGTTTTTGCCATACCAAAGCCTTCAAAACTTATTTCTAAGTTATGTAAAGGTTATTTAAGGTATGTTAAGCCTATGTCACTATTCCGGAGTGTTTGTTGCATTAAACTGGTTATATTTACGCATCAGTGCGCGTATAACCTTCCAGAAAGCGATTTAGAGCTTGAAATCGAACAAGAATTGATATGTGTAAACGATACACATATTTTTACAAATCCCAAGTATGAAATACAATATTTCATTGGTTTGGTATTTGTTTGATGGTTGAAGTGACACAGGTGTCACATTTTGCGCGATTCGGGACCCACCACAACTCGCAAATTTCGAACTTTTCTTGCAATTCTTCACTTCAAGTTTGAGGCATGGCTATTAGTTCGAGGAGCGGTAGGGCCCGGAAGAGGGCCGCGGGTCAGTCGGCACCGTAACAGGATCCGCCTCAGGAGGACCCGGTTCAACAGGAAACACCGATCATTCAGATAGCTGCCGATGATCCTAAGCTGAGAAAAATTGGATTATCAGTCGGCTTTCAATTTTATTCCGGATAGGAAAACACATAGAGCTAATCACCTGATTTTGAAGTTTGAGCCAAGTACAGCAGAATGGAATAAGTATGATAAACTGAAGAACATGGATTTGCTTCAGCACCGAGTTATAGATTGGCTGTGGTTGAGTGAGATAGGCTCGAAGCAGGAGGTGATTGATCTTTTGGGTCAGAGGTTGATTGATGCGTTGGAGTGTATAGAGCCTCAGTATAAGGAGCTGGTGCTAGAGTTTCATAACACTTGGGTGCATAAGGAGGGAAAGTTCGAGCAGTGCATAGCGGTATCGTTCAGTTTAGGTAGGCAGGTGTACGAGATGAATATGGCAAGGTTTGCCATAGTGTCGGGGTTGTATACTGAGGAGGAAGTGAAGAGGCCGGAGTTTGTTACTTGTTTTTGGGGTGCTTATACTAAGCCTAGGGAGTGTGGTGTTGGTGCGACTGAGTTGCGAGAGTTTTGGAGTACGATTTCTGATCACCCGTTCATGACTACGAACCTGATCACTTCGGTTCGTAACCCGATTTATAGGTATGTGTTGAAGATCTTATCTACGACGTTGGTGGGTCGAAAGTCAGGGGAAATAAGGCGAATTGGATAGAGCTATTCATTCTGATGTGTAGGGTGTAGAACAGGGAGATGAATCTGGCTACGGTCTTAGCAGATTCTTTTAGTAGGAGTCGTCGAGGTGGTCCTCGGGCTGGGTTGGATATGGGCCCCTATATTACTCGGATTACAACAAATTTGGGGGTGTTTACCAAATATCTCCCCGAATTTCTACATGAGGGGCCCAAGACAGCGACATTTGGAATCAAGGAGTTGCAGCAGGCGGGCATAGTGTCATGGCAGGAGCCCTACGGCTGGGAGCCAATCAGGCAGGGTCCACAGGTGCAGCCGCAGAGGGACATCCAGCTGAGGATGTTATGCTTCAGATTGATCCTACACATAGACAGCGGCCGCCTCAGAGACACGAGTTGCCAGCACACCAGTATCCTCGTTGATACCCACCACCTGCACCTCTTACCTTAGAGTCGTTCTCTATGTATGTGGAGCAGAGGTTAGACAGGTTGGAGCATCTTATTTTGACAGGCCAGGATAGACAAGAGGATGCCCTCCGATACATCATGAGCAGGCATAGTATGGGGATCCCAGATTTCTTCCAGTCGTGGCAGCAGGGTAGCTCGGCTGGTACTGCTGAGAGGTTTCATCTGATTCCCCCGATTTGTGTATTTGGAGAGGGCAGTTCAGGTGCAGGTGGTCGAGAGGAGAGCAGTCAGGAGTCGGATAGCGAGCAGGACGAGGACTAGTGTGAGGATAGCTTGAGGATGCAGGAGCAGCAACTGACTATATCTTTTGTTGATTTTTTTTTCTTTTATGCTGTTTTTGATCCTCATATTTTTGGTCTGTACTGATATTGATACACGTTAAATAGGTTGGTTTGGGAGGTTGGGTTGGTATGTGTTGAAGTGATGATCTGATGATATATATATATTATTATGTTTTGCTAGTTGTGTTGATGATTGATAAGTTGATTTATAGCCGCTTTCATTTGCGTGTCTGAGGTTAGAGTTGTTTGCTGAGCGCGTTTCAAATTGGAGGGCTTATCTGGAAACGACTGGCACTTTGACAGTCTCACATATCAGCTAAGTCGTTTCCCTTTTTGTTGTTGTATTTATTTATTTATTTCGTTATTTAGTTCGTAATTTATTTAGTTAGTAGTTTTGTAGTTGTTTTTAGGTAGTTTGGAGTCGTATTTCCATTCTTGCATTAGGGACAATGCAATCTTTAAGTGTGGGGATGGGATGCATACATGTAAATAATCGAGTCTTATATTGAAAAATACAAAAAAATTAAAAAATTTGAAAATTCCAAAAAAAATTGAAAAATCAGAAAAATGTCCTTCGATATGAGAAGTTTGCATATTTAAAACGGAAAATGATAGAAAAGACGAATTTTTGCTTGGGTTAGAATAATAATAATATAAGATTTAAATAAATCGAGCTTGCGTCTAGTTAGGGATATGTGGATAGGCCTGGGTTTGGTTTTAAGTCCCTTTGAGCTAATACACCTTAATTGTCGGTCTGCTAGTGGGTTTTCGCCTGGGAGATATGGGAAATCAAAACTGCCGATAATAGTATAAGGGGCACCGTTATAAGTTAAAACTGTTAGAGTTTGTGATCATGCGAAAAATAGAAAAAAAAAATAAAAAGTGAGCTAGAAACTGAATGAAAGTAGCGCATTTCTATGTAGTCTGGGTTGGGGATAGTGACTTTACAACCGGATTACCGCTAGGGTGTATGAAATCGACTGTGCAAAGAAAAGTAAAAAAGTACCGAAGCTTAAGTAATCCGAGATAGGGATAGCGACTCTACAGCCAGATTGCCTTTTGGTTAGGGAAAGCATCGTCTATGCTCATGGAAAGAAAACAACAAAAAGAGAAAAGCGAAAAAAATGGAAAAAGAAAAAGTTTGATTGTAAACTCTCTTGGTTTTGATATAAGACGGTTAGGAATTGGTCCAATGATCGTTCCTTTAGTCCTATAAGCTTGAGGTGGGAGTAGGTGGACCGTAGATTCTGGTGTGAGGCCCTAGGTAGATTGACCGCACTTAAATTAAATTCACATGATAAGGGTTTAGGATCGGACTCGGGTTTAAAGGGACAATTATATTCGCAATCACGGCTAACGCAAGCATTGGTTTTAATAAGATATAAATAATTTTTGACCCAAGTGATTATTTGTCTCTGATTCTGTTGCATAAATCTTTTTCGAGGACGAAAAAAGAGTAAGTGTGGGGATATTTGATGTATTGCAAAATGTCTATAGTTTGTACAATTTTCCGTTATTTCTAGTTTAGTTTTAGTTAGAATTGTGTGCTATTGATTAAATTGCATTTTTCCCAGGTCTTGGTACATAAAGTTGCTGAAAATTGAGTGGAACCGAGCTAACTTGCTTAAACACCAAGTCCCGGAACTATTTGGAAAAAGAGTTAGATTTATTTTGAAGTTTTTGAGAGATTATGCTGGAAATTTGAGGCAACATTCTGTGAAAAGACGTCCGTCACGTCACGCCACGACTATTCTAGAGTTTCGTTGCGTAGCGCTAGCAAATAACAAAGAAATTCACACATGTTCCCACCCGTCGCGCGACGCAACGGGGTTGTCTGACGAGAATCCTTCGTTACGAGCTAGGGTTTAGTATATAATCAAGAGATAATCATCACTAATGACAACTTACGAATTCAAGAAACCCTAGGCGATTTTCAGATCAGATTTCACGGTTTTCGGAGTATTTTGGCTTGCGGGAATCATTCGGTTGAAGCTTGGAGCATAGGAAAGAAGATTGTTCGGGTTTTATCTCCCGGTTTTCGTTATTTTCTTGTTTCGATACTTTTACGATGAATTCTTGTTTTGAACTTGTTTTGTTGATTTTAGACATCATGTTTTCAGGCTAAAACCTTCGTTACTACCTAGGTTAGATGATAGTTTAATAAAGTTTGGATTTCTAATGGTTTTCTATTGATTTGTTATGGATTGATCTTTGAAAGTAAATAATTCTAGAATCTCTGATTTGGTGCATATGCGTATTTAATTTTGATTGTTGATTATTTGCTTTTTCACATAAATTTTGGTGAATGTCTTTCACATAATAAATTTGTGTTGATTATTCGCATCTTTGCGGGTTCGGGTGATCTTTGGGTAAATCGACCGATAGCCTTAGAAACAGTAATTAAAATGCAATTAGAACTAAATATTCTGCTTAACTTGTCGCTGAGAGGCTCGAGTTAGTTAGTAGGTCTATGTGTAGTATATAGCTAAGATAGGTTTTGAGAGAAGTCGAAAGTCTAAGCAGTTGTTTAGACCGCTTACCTTACGACCTTATATAAGCACTAAACTAAAAGTGACGAGTTAAACATGTTAAAACATGTTTAACTAAGTTAGAAAACAAGTTTGATATCAAAACAAAGTGTTTTGATACCCAAAGATAGTTTTGTTGCAAAATACGCATAAACACGCACTTTGACCGAAACTATGATTCGTCACTACGCCTAATCAACGTGGTAATCAGTAGGTATAACCATCGTGATTACGCTCACGTTGCAAAGTTCAAACGAACTTTGTGTTGACCATTGACTGGTCAAAGCAGAAAGTCAAACACTGTTTGACTTTTATGCTTGAAATGCATAAAAAGCATGAAAGAATACTTACAAAAGGTCCAAGCTAGGAAGTATTTGATCTAAAATACTCAGTTATGAAGCAAAGGCTTCAACTTAGAGTATAAATCAGATCAAATGTGGGGAATGCAAATGAAATAAGGTGGGTATTTATAGGAATTTAAGAACCGTTAGGATTATTTCTCGTAATTCGTGCTTTAATCCTAGCCATCCAAGTGTTACCCATAGTTTATAATACTAGGGGAACTTGAAAACCATCAAATGGTATCATAAATCAGTGATTAAAACCATCAAAACCAGTTGTTTTGAACAGATTCAATGTTTCTGTCTGACAGTCTATTTCGGGCTGCGTAGACCCAGACAAGTTCTTACACGCCCCTCCTAGAGAAGTTTCACATAATGTCAGTTTTAGTCCCTGCAAGTCCAAAACTTGGGTTTTGATGTATTTTTGACACGTTTAAGCCCCGTTAACCCCATTTCAAGGCTCTACAATGAAGTTAAGGTATAGGGAAGATAAAATATGCTCAAAAACATCTCGAATGTCGGTTCGTTTGGTCATACGGTTGCGTTGTTCGGTTAATTACGACAAAAACTCGAACAGGCGCAAAAACGATCCAAATTACACGACGAATGGTATTTTTGCACTCCAATCACTAAAATAAAATATTCTAATGATTACAAAAATTTTTGGATGTCCGGATATATTCAGAACGTAAGATATGCGTGAAAATGCAAACTTATGCACTTTTTGACGCTTTTAGTCCCTGGTTGACCAATAAGTTTCTTTTCGCATACCGAACCTCTCAAAGCCTATTTCTAGGCTACGTAAAGGATATTTAGGGTATGTTTAGGTTATGATCAAGTTCCGGATTGTTCGTTACTATACGAATCGGCATAGTTTCGCAGTTTGACACAAATAGTCCCTACAATCGAATAAACTTGTTTTCGACACACCAAACCATCCAAAACTTATTTCTAAGTTATGTAAAGGTTATTTAAGGTATGTTAAGCCTATGTCACTATTCCAGAGTGTTTGTCGCGTTAAACTGATTATGTTTACGCATCAGTTCGCGTATAACTTTCCAGAAAGCGCTTTGAAGCTCGAAATTGAACAAGAATTAATATGTGAAAATGATAAGCATATTTATACAAATCCCAAGTATGAAACACAATATTTCATTGGTTTTGTATTCGTATGATGGTCGAAGAGGCACAGATGTCACAGTCTCCCCTACTTTAGGAAATTTCGTCCCGAAATTTATTCGTAGGAGTCTGTCTGTGACGTTGTGTTAGATAATTGTCTTACATGGAATCTAGGGTGTCATCGATTTGCGTAGAGTAAACCATCAAAGATATGCAAGGCATAATCTTGTCATTTCCCAGTGGATATACTTTGAAGTGAAAAATGAATGGATGATTCATTTTCTCCAATGGATTCTTCGTTAGATGTGGAAATGAAAGGTGAATAGGTTATTCGTTTCCAATGGATATTTCTTTAGAAGCGAAAATGAATGGATGATTCATTTTCCTCAATGGGTACTTTCTCAGAAGTGGAAATGAAGGATTATTTGAATAAGATATTCATTTCCCCGATGGATATTTCTTCAGAAGCGAAAATGAATGGATGATTCATTTTCCTCAATGGGTACTTCGTCAGAAGTGGAAATGAAGGATTATTTGAATAAGATATTCAATTCCCCGATGGATATTTCTTCAGAAGCAAAAATGAATGGATGATTCATTTTCTTCAATGGGTACTTCGTCAGAAGTGCAAATGAATGATTATTTGAATAAGATATTCATTTCCTCGATGGATATTTCTTCAGAAGCGAAAATGAATGGATGATTCATTTTCCTCAATGGGTACTTCGTCAGAAGTGGAAATGAAGGATTATTTGAATAAGATATTCATTTCCCCGATGGATATTTCTTCAGAAGAGAAAATGAATGGATGATTCATTTTCCTCAATGGGTACTTCGTCAGAAGTGGAAATGAAGGATTATTTGAATAAGATATTCATTTCCCCGATGGATATTTCTTCAGCAACGAAAATGAGTGGATGATTCATTTTCTTCAATGGGTACTTCGTCAGAAGTGGAAATGAAGGATTATTTGAATAAGATATTCATTTCCCCGATGGATATTTCTTCAGAAGCGAAAATGAATGGATGATTCATTTTCTTCATTGGGTACTTCGTCAGAAGTGGAAATGAAGGATTATTTGAATAAGATATTCATTTCCCAGATGGATATTTCTTCAGAAGCGAAAATGAATGGATGATTCATTTTCCTCAATGGGTACTTCGTCAGAAGTGGAAATGAAGGATTATTTGAATAAGATATTCATTTCCCCATTGGATATTTCTTCAGAAGCGAAAATAAATGGATGATTCATTTTCTTCAATGGGTACTTCGTCAGAAGTGGAAATGAAGGATTATTTGAATAAGATATTCATTTCCCTGATGGATATTTCTTCAGAAGCGGAAATGAATGGATGATTCATTTTCTTCAATGGGTACTTCGTCAGAAGTGGAAATGAAGGATTATTTGAATAAGATATTCATTTCCCAGATGGATATTTCTTCAGAAGCGAAAATGAATGGATGATTCATTTTCCTCAATGGGTACTTCGTCAGAAGTGGAAATGAAGGATTATTTGAATAAGATATTCATTTCCCCGTTGGATATTTCTTCAGAAGCGAAAATGAATGGATGATTCATTTTCCTCAATGGGTACTTCGTCGGAAGTGGAAATGAAGGAATATTTAAACAAGATATTCATTTCCTTAATTGGGTTGTTTTTGTTTGTTTGTGGGCGGTCCTTTGTTTTTCTGCCAGGCCGTTCGTTTCGTTATAAAGTTTACCTTTCAAAAAAAAAAAAGATATTCATTTCCTCGATGGATATTTCTTCAGTAGCAAAAATGAATGGATGATTCATTTTCTTCAATGGGTACTTCGTCAGAAGTGGAAATGAATGATTATTTGAATAAGATATTCATTTCCCCGATGGATATTTCTTCAGAAGCGAAAATGAATGGATGATTCATTTTCCTCGATGGGTACTTCGTCAGAAGTGGAAATGAAGGATTTTTTGAATAAGATATTCATTTCCTCGATGGGTATTTCTTCAGAAGCGAAAATGAATGGATGATTCATTTTCCTCAATGGGTACTTCGTCAGAAGTGGAAATGAAGGATTATTTGAATAAGATATTCATTTCCCCATTGGATATTTCTTCAGAAGCGAAAATGAATGGATGATTCATTTTCTTCAATGGGTACTTCGTCAGAAATGGAAATGAAAGATTATTTGAATAAGATATTCATTTCCTCGATGGGTATTTCTTCAGAAGCGAAAATGAATGGATGATTCATTTTCTTCAATGGGTACTTCGTCAGAAGTGGAAATGAAAGATTATTTGAATAAGATATTCATTTCCCTGATGGATATTTCTTCAGAAGCGGAAATGAATGGATGATTCATTTTCTTCAATGGGTACTTCGTCAGAAGTGGAAATGAAGGATTATTTGAATAAGATATTCATTTCCCAGATGGATATTTCTTCAGAAGCGAAAATGAATGGATGATTCATTTTCCTCAATGGGTACTTCGTCAGAAGTGGAAATGAAGGATTATTTGAATAAGATATTCATTTCCCCGTTGGATATTTCTTCAGAAGCGAAAATGAATGGATGATTCATTTTCCTCAATGGGTACTTCGTCAGAAGTGGAAATGAAGGATTATTTGAATAAGATATTGATTTCCCCATTGGATATTTCTTCAGAAGCGAAAATGAATGGATGATTCATTTTCTTCAATGGGTACTTCGTCAGAAATGGAAATGAAAGATTATTTGAATAAGATATTCATTTCCTCGATGGGTATTTCTTCAAAAGCGAAAATGAATGGATGATTCATTTTCTTCAATGGGTACTTCGTCAGAAGTGGAAATGAAGGATTATTTGAATAAGATATTCATTTCCCCATTGGATATTTCTTCAGAAGCGAAAATGAATGGATGATTCATTTTCTTCAATGGGTACTTCGTCAGAAGTGGAAATGAAGGATTATTTGAATAAGATATTCATTTCCCTGATGGATATTTCTTCAGAAGCGGAAATGAATGGATGATTCATTTTCTTCAATGGGTACTTCGTCAGAAGTGGAAATGAAGGATTATTTGAATAAGATATTCATTTCCCAGATGGATATTTCTTCAGAAGCGAAAATGAATGGATGATTCATTTTCCTCAATGGGTACTTCGTCAGAAGTGGAAATGAAGGATTATTTGAATAAGATATTCATTTCCCCGTTGGATATTTCTTCAGAAGCGAAAATGAATGGATGATTCATTTTCCTCAATGGGTACTTCGTCGGAAGTGGAAATGAAGGAATATTTAAACAAGATATTCATTTCCTTAATTGGGTTGTTTTTGTTTGTTTGTGGGCGGTCCTTTGTTTTTCAGCCAGGCCGTTCGTTTCGTTATAAAGTTTACCTTTCAAAAAAAACAAAAGATATTCATTTCCTCGATGGATATTTCTTCAGTAGCAAAAATGAATGGATGATTCATTTTCTTCAATGGGTACTTCGTCAGAAGTGGAAATGAATGATTATTTGAATAAGATATTCATTTCCCCGATGGATATTTCTTCAGAAGCGAAAATGAATGGATGATTCATTTTCCTCGATGGGTACTTCGTCAGAAGTGGAAATGAAGGATTATTTGAATAAGATATTCATTTCCTCGATGGGTATTTCTTCAGAAGCGAAAATGAATGGATGATTCATTTTCCTCAATGGGTACTTCGTCAAAAGTGGAAATGAAGGATTATTTGAATAAGTTATTCATTTCCCCATTGGATATTTCTTCAGAAGCGAAAATGAATGGATGATTCATTTTCTTCAATGGGTACTTCGTCAGAAATGGAAATGAAAGATTATTTGAATAAGATATTCATTTCCTCGATGGGTATTTCTTCAGAAGCGAAAATGAATGGATGATTCATTTTCTTCAATGGGTACTTCGTCAGAAGTGGAAATGAAAGATTATTTGAATAAGATATTCATTTCCCCGATGGATATTTCTTCAGAAGCGAAAATGAATGGATGATTCATTTTCCTCAATGGGTACTTCGTCAGAAGTGGAAATGAAGGATTATTTGAATAAGATATTCATTTCCCCGATGGATATTTCTTCAGAAGCGAAAATGAATGGATGATTCATTTTCCTCAATGGGTACTTCGTCAGAAGTGGAAATGAAGGATTATTTGAATAAGATATTCATTTCCCCGATGGATATTTCTTCAGAAGCGAAAATGAATGGATGATTCATTTTCCTCAATGGGTACTTCGTCAGAAGTGGAAATGAAGGATTATTTGAATAAGATATTCATTTCCCCGATGGATATTTCTTCAGGAGCGAAAATGAATGGATGATTCTTTTTCCTCAATGGGTGCTTCGTCAGAAGTGGAAATGAAGGATTATTTGAATTATTCATTCCCTCAGCGGGTATTTCTTTTGAAGTGAAAATGAATGATCAATTCATTTTCCTCAGTGGGTACTTCGTCGGAAATGGAATGAATTTATTCATTTTCCTCAGTGGGTATTTCTTCAAAAGTGAAAATGAACGGATGGTTTTTCTTCCTCAATGGGTACTTTATCAGAAATGAAAATGAATTTGTTCATTTTTCCTCAGTGGGTATTTCTCATAAGCGAATATGAATGGATAATTCATATTCCTTAGGGGGTACTTCATATGAAATGAAAATGAACACGGTTTATGAATAGATTATTCATTTCTCTCAGCGGGTATTTCTTTCAGAAGTGAAAAATGAATAGCTAGTTCATTTTTCCTCAGCGGGTACTTCATTAGAAATGGAAATGAATAGAGTTAACTTTAGATACATGACAAAACTTGCTGTGGTTTCTGTGCACTAAATTCCATAATTATGTATGCATCCATAATTACGTAATTCATTGCACAGTCTGCACAGTTTGTTTTATAATGTGTAGGGGATAGAATTTGTGGAATAATCTTGAGATAACTTTGATTAGGTCAACACATAAACACATAAGCACATAATAGTCACACAATTGTTCACTTGGTTAACAATTCGTTATTAGTTTGTTATTAATTTGTTATTAACTTGTTGTTGATTTGTACATTGGTATACAAAGTACACCAGGAATCCAGTCAATGGACTTCAACATCCTCAAGAATCTTATCTGTAAAGATAGGATGATCTTATAAGAATTCGATTTCGTTTACTAGGAATCGTAATATTCGTATTAAAGCACACAAAGAATCCAATTAAGGACTCTGTTTCTGCGCTTTGAACATCTACAAGGATCTAGCTATGAAGAAGATCCTATAAGGATTTGGAATTCGTATAGTGGGAAGAGTTTAGGAATCTTGTACTAAGTATGCTATGACAACATGCGAAGCATAGTGTTTATGAAATCAAGGTGCTAGATATGCTAAGACAACATATGAAGCAAACGGATCCTTGAAATCATTGTGCTAAGCATGCTAAGTCGGCGTGTGAACCAGGGTGTTCTTGGAAATCGCGTGCTACGTATGTTAAGGCAACATACTGTCACACCCCGACCACGTAGAACATACAAAACGTGGCGGAAATGTCGTGGAGTGTTGTAACATAATTAATTGTTTCAAATCCATGGCAATTGAAGTTTCGTTTTATTGATTAAAAGTGTTACAATGTCTTAACAAATAAAGAAATACAACATAATTAACTAGTCTTGCATCTTTTATTGTCACTAAAGCCCAAGTCTGCCTATGTGTATCTTGATCATCTTATGCAACAGATCCTGAAAAACACATGTGAAAATAGGTACGTCAGCATAAAAATGCCTGTGAGATACATAGGTTTTGTGAAAATAGGTTTCATGACTTATGTTTGAGAAAATGTTTAGTCATGAACCTTGTAATTTGCTTTGTCTTGTAAATCATTTGAAAAACGATAAGCTCAGATGATATGTATAAATAAATGTCAGGTTAAATGAATAACCATGTAAAAATGTGTTTGTATAAGATAAGTTGTTTGTAAATCAATGTTTTGTGAAAAGTATGATATTTGTATAAAATGTTATATGTCTCAAATTGAAATGGTTCAAATAACGCTACGATATGTAATACCATACAGACACTTATATATAGGTAGTACCAGCGGCGTATCCACCATGTTTGTATCATATTACACACGCATCGTTACTTAAATCACTTACTCAAACCAAACCACCAAAGTAATGTTTAACAATTGTAGAAATGTTTATGTATGGTCAAATACGGTTCACACGGTTCACAGATACAAACGGTTCATAGATACAAACGGTTCACAGATACAAACGGTTCACAGATACAAATGATTACAACGGTTCAAAATGCAGTATAATGTGTTCACATGCTGGATGAGCATATGCAACAGAAATGTGATGTAAAACAATGTACTAAGCATGCACACAATGGACATACATAGCATAAGTGTAATGTAAAACAATGTACTAAGTATGAACTAAATGGACATGCATAGCATAAAATGTAATGTAAAACGATGTACTAAGTATGCACACAATGGGCATACATAGCATGAACACAATGAAATCATGTACTATAATGTACTAACGAACATAGCAGGTGTATGATGTGAAAACAGGAAAGCATGAAAGTAACAAGTAGGCACATGTGTTCCACCCCAAAACGTTTGGAAAACAGTAAAAGAGGGGTCTATGTACTCACTTGAGATTGCTTAGTAGTCCTTGAGTAACAACCAAACAATGCTAGAGATCGCGGATATCAACCGGCACCTAATATAGGTAACTATGTTAATAATCGGACCTAAATCGGATGATTGGATAGAATGAGGGTTCGTAAACCAAACGAGTATAGAGACTCGTGTCATATGGTTTAACAAAGCCTTCATGCTAAATGAAACCTAACCTAAGCATTTTCGACCCATTACGACCCGTTTAGGTAGCTTATGCTACTTTAACGCGTCGTTCGCGTGAAACGCGTTCGGACCATCTAACTAGTCCTATGACAAGTGTTATATGCCTAAACATGTTACATAATCAGTTATGTGACAAAAGTTTAGGTTACATATGCTTAATTACCAATTATACATGAAAAGGGTATTCTGGTAATTTACCTAAGGCATATAAACTACCTATCATACAACTACTCAAACGATGTGACCATAGGGTATAACCTCGGAAGGTTATTCCCTACCTACTATGGTCACCTAATGTATTTGGTCGGATCCTAATGATCGACCAAATGGGTCGGGTTCGAAGGTATAAGCGATTTATCAGATCGCTTACCCTACGACCCTAGACAACGTGGTAATCAGTAGGCATAGTCCCAAGGGACTATAACCAACGTGATTTCACTCACGTTGCGAAGTTCAAACGAACTTCGCATTGACCATAAACTGGTCAATGCAGAAAGTCAAACAAGGTTTGACTTTCAGACTCGAAAAGACTCGAAAAGCAATAAAAGAACGAAAGAATACTTACGAAGGGTCCCCGAATGCTAATCCCGATCCAAGTAGCTCAGGTATGAAAAAATGGTTTCAACTTAGAGCTCCTCAAATCAGAATTCTTGTGGGTTTTGCAATGGGGTGGATGGGTATTTATAGTTTTCGGGTAACCGTTAAGATCGTTTCAGGAAATCGTGCTCGAATCTTGTGCGTACACTTGTTGGAAAGTTATGGTGGCTAAAAATGATCCCCCATGAGCTGAAAGGGCAAGTTAGAATGTGTGGGTGTGGATTAAATAGTTGGAATCAGCTGACTAATTGATCTTATCTATTCTGGAAGGCTGACGCGGCCCGCTTCAGGATACATCAAAACTAATGCGGGCCGCATGGGGGTTCTGATGAGAAAATAAGTTTCAAAAATGACAGTTTTGGTCCCTGTTGTGTATTTAAGCCATTTCCGAAACTTCTAAGACCCATAAAGCCAACTTTAAGGCCCTAAAATGTTGCCTAAACATTGTGGACATGAAACATGCTCAAAAATATGTCGGATGTTGGTTCGTTTGGTCGTACGAACGCGATGTTCGCTTAATTACGACGGAATGCGCACAAGCGCGAAAAACGATCCAAATGACGCGATGAATGGATTTTTCTCATGCCAAACACTAAAATAAAATATTTTAGTGCTTACATAAATTTTTGGATGTCCGGATGTATTCAGAACGTAAGTTATGCGTAAAAGTGCAAACTTGTGCACTTTTTGACACTTTTAGTCCCTGAATGACCCAAAAGTTTATTTTAGCACAACGAACCCCTCAAAGCCTATTTCTAAGATATGTAAAGGATATTTAAGGTGTGTTTAACTTATGGTCATGTTCCGGAATGTTCGTTACCGTTCAAATTGGCATACTTTCGTAGTTTGTCAAGTTTAGTCCCTGTAAGCGAATAAACTAGATTTTGCCATACCAAAGCCTTCAAAACTTATTTCTAAGTTATGTAAAGGTTAATTAAGGTATGTTAAGCCTATTTTGCTATTCTGGAGTGTTCGTTGCATTAAACTGGTTATATTTACGCATCAGTGCGCGTATAACCCTCCAGAAAGCGATTTAAAGCTTGAAATCGAACAAGAGTTGATATGTGTAAACGATACACATATTTTTACAAATCCCCAGTATGAAATACAATATTTCATTGGTTTGGCATTTTTTTGATGGTTGCAGTGACACAGGTGTCACAGTCTCCCCTACTTTAGGAAATTTCGTCCCGAAATTTATTCGTATGAGTCTATTTGTGACTTTGTGTCAAATAACCACCAGAGATATGTAAGGCATAATCCTGTCATTTCTTTAACGGACATTCTTCAGAATGAAAATGAACAAACGGAGTCATTTTCCTCAACGAGTATTCTTCAGAAGCGGAAATGAAGGAATAAACAACGGGGATTCATTTCCTCAACGGGCAATCTTCAGAAACGTAAAATGAACTTACGGAGTCATTTTCAACGGGTGCTCCATCAGAAATGGGAATGAAAGGAGAAACAAACGGATATTCATTTCCTCAACGGACAAATCTTCAGAAACGAAAATGAACAAACGGAGTCATTTTCAACGGGTGCTTCATTAGAAATGGAAATGAAAAGGAGAAACAAACGGATATTCATTTCCTCAACGGACAAATCTTCAGAAACGAAAATGAACTTACGGAGTCATTTTCAACGGGTGCTTCATCAGAAATGGAAATGAAAAGGAGAAACAAACGGATATTCATTTCCTCAACGGACAAATCTTCAGAAACGAAAATGAACAAACGGAGTCATTTTCAACGGGTGCTTCATCAGAAATGGAAATGAAAAGGAGAAACAAACGGATATTCATTTCCTCAACGGACAAATCTTCAGAAACGAAAGTGAACAAACGGAGTCATTTTCAACCGGTGCTTCCTCAGAAATGGAAATGAATAGAGTTAACTTCTAGGCACATGACAAGGCTCGCTGTGGTTTCTGTGCACTAAATTCCATAATTATGTATGCATCCATAATTACGTAATTCCTTGCACAGTCCGCACAGTTTGTCTTGTAATGTTCATAAGCACATAATCCCATAGTTATTTAACTTGGTTATTAATTTGTTATTAATTTGTTATCGATTGAGAACGGATATGGAAACCAGTCGATGGACTTAAATGTCCTCTGGGATCTATCTGAAGAGATAGGAAGATCTCCCAAAAATTTTGATTTTGTTTTCAAAGAAACGTAATAGTCGAATTAAGGAACACAACAATTTTAGGATTTACGGAAATACCCTTAGGTACCCTATTAAGGATTTATAGTGGTACTTTGGGTATTCGTCCAGTGTTGTAACTTGCGCCTTGTACTTCGTTTTCCTTAGAATAAACGGGTACTTAGGAATTTCGTGGAAACGCAAGAGATCATAGAATGGGAAAATTTTGGGGGTAGTTTGTTCTTCAAGGAATACGGTTCCTTGATTGTCGGTATTGTAGGAGATATGTTGTTTATACATACAACCACATAAATACATTGTAATGTAAATAAAAGATTTATTTATAAACAATGATAACAACTGTTTCATGGACATTGACAACAAAAGAAAATAATACATAAGACGTGATTATTTCTAAACGATGTTGTCGGTCAGATGCTCATCCCTGTGCTGGATTTGCATTAGCAAGCTTTGGGCAATTTCTGCGGAAATGACCCATCTCGCCACAGTTGAAGCAAGAACCTGGTAGAAAACGACCTTGAGCGGTATTGTTGCCAGCTTGGTTTGGTGCAGCTGCAGCTGGGCAGACTCTTGCTGTATGGCCTATAAGCCCACAAGTTTGGCATTTGCGGCACTTTACATTGGCATGATGATGGAGGCTACATTGGTTGCACAAGGGTGCAGTTCCATTGTATGGCTTCCTAGCAGGGGGTTGAGTTGGTTGGTTGGGGATGGCTTGATCATTGTGAGTAACCATGGCGAAGTTCTGAGAAGCCTTTCGCTTCTTTGACTTTTTAGGGGATCCAGTCTGTTCATCCATGGTCTTTGATTCCTCGATTGGTTTCGATTCCTCGATCGGCTTCTTGTCACCTTTTCGGAAAAGTTTACCTTTCCTGATCTTTGATTCAGTCAAGGTTGCAGATAGCTCAATGGCCTGTCTAACTGTAGTAGGGTTGCTGCCAGTCACAATGTCTTGTATTGAGTCAGGGAGGCCATCAATGTACTTTTCGATTGCCTTATCCAAAGGCGTGACCATGTTTGGGCATAACAGACTTAACTCCTCATAACGGTCCGTGTAGGCTCGATGCTCACCGCTGTCTTGCTCAAGATTGTCGAATTCCCTTTCCAAGGCCCTGATCTCGTGACGAGGACATAATTCCTTCATCATAAGGGCCCTAAGTTCAGCCCATGTCTGTGCTAGAGCAACTTCTGCACCATGATCTCTCATAACCCCGTTCCACCACGTAAGGGCTCTCTTCTGGAATACACTCGAAGCAAACTCGACCTTGCGATTGTCAGGACACTGCACATGGCGGAAAGTATTCTCAATGCTCTCGAACCATTGAAGAAGCCCAGTCGCTCCCTCAGAACCACTAAACTTGAGTGGTTTCGCCGAGTTAAAACTCTTGAAATTGCATGGACCATTGTTGTTGTTATTGGCTTGATTCCATTGAGCAAAGAGGTTTGGGAATTGAGCAACCATTTGCTGCACAATGATTTCTGTAAGTTCGGCAGTCGCTATCTGGTTTTCGCGTCGAGGAGGCATTCTAAAAGAGGAAACATGAAAGGAAACGAGTGAGAGAATTTGACAAAAAGAATGAGATGAAACAAATTTGATGAAAGCAAGGGTAGTGGTCATTTGTTTGTTAACACAAGGTAAACAAACGACACACAGTGACTAATCAAAGTAAATGAGTCGAAAATAATGTATCGCGAAGACATGCTTGCCTATAAGTGAACACTCATCCCAAGAATTCCCAGGTAAGCACAACTGGTCTCGCGTCTGATGAGATGTATACGAAGTGCTTGCCTAGACAGAAAACCCAGAATACAGGCATTCACCCTTCCAGTTTGCACGTGTTCACATTATTTAAAACCCAAAACCTTGACGAGATTTTGAAAACTCAAAGGGGTTCAAAACCATGTAACAGAGGGTTCAAAACCTTACAATAGAGGGTTCAAAACCTTGTAATCAATCATCCTAGAACAGATGATTAGTTTTCAAAGCGGTTTTGAAATTTATGTTCTTGTTGTGGTAGTCGCCTAAGGATAGGTGACGGTATTGTTTTATGACTAAACGCAAGTAAACTCGCGTTAGGGTCCTAAGAAGGTTATAGACTAGGTCAAAGCATTACAAATAACCTAATTCCCTATAACCCGGGCTCTGATACCAACTTTTCTGTCACACCCCGACCACGTAGAACATACAAAACGTCGCGGAAATGTCGGGGAGTGTTGTAAAAGAATTAATTGTTTCAAATCCATGGCAATTGAAGTTTCGTTTTATTGATTAAAAGTGTTACAATGTCTTAACAAATAAAGAAATACAACATAATTAACTAGTCTTGCATCTTTTATTGTCACTAAAGCCCAAGTCTGCCTATGTGTATCTTGATCATCTTATGCAACAGCTCCTGAAAAACACATGTGAAAATAGGTACGTCAGCATAAAAATGCCTGTGAGATACATAGGTTTTGTGAAAATAGGTTTCATGACTTATGTTTGAGAAAATGTTTAGTCATGAACCTTGTAATTTGTCTTATCTTGTAAATCATTTGAAAAACGATAAGCTCAGATGATATTTATAAATAAATGTCAGGTTAAATGAATAACCATGTAAAAATGTGTTTGTATAAGATAAGTTGTTTGTAAATCAATGTTTTGTGAAAAGTATGATATTTGTATAAAATGTTATATGTCTCAAATTGAAATGGTTCAAATAACGCTACGATATGTAATACCATACAGACACTTATATATAGGAAGTACCAGCGGCGTATCCACCATGTTTGTATCATATTACACACGCATCGTTACTTAAATCACTTACTCAAACCAAACCACCAAAGTAATGTTTAACAATTGTAGAAATGTTTATGTATGGTCAAATACGGTTCACACGGTTCACAGATACAAACGGTTCATAGATACAAACGGTTCACAGATACAAACGGTTGTAAATGCACTTTGGGTGATAAGTGCAGGCTCTCAAACTCAAGGGTCCTTTATTGTAATTGTTAAAACTTTATGTTATGGTCCGAATTTATGTTGAAGTTAATGGTCAGGACTTTGTTCCTCTTCTAAGTCCAAATTTAGGCATTTGTTAGTTAGGGTTTTGTTTTGTATTGGGCTTTGGGCCCATGTCCTGACTTTAGTAGTCAGGACTTTCCTTTGTATATATACTCTTAGTGATATGTTATACATAACGATTCTTTTGTGGAAATCTGTGCCCTAATCATTGTGTGTGTGTTTTGTCTGGCGGCTACTGTGTGTGTGTGACGTCACTCATCTCCTACATCAAGAATACTCTGTGTATTCTTGATTTATCTCACAAATCTTGCATTCTAGTTCTTCATCCTACAGTGGTTGATCATCAGGTGGATTCCGCACACCTGTTGGTTGTCTTTGTTGAGTGAGATCCTGGATTAGGTGACCTTACAAGTGGTATCAGAGCGGTGTGCTCATACTACTGTAGGTTTGGGTTTAGAGGTTTAGTTGAGAAAGATCACATTTTGATTGGGTTCTTGTGTTGTTTGCTGTGTTTTGAGTGTTTTTCATCAATCATTCTTGTGTTTATTCATTCTGGATGATGGATTGTGATTAGAAAAGAGCTATTTAGGATATACATTCATCTGGGTTTTTACAGAGCTTGAAGATCTTCATCAGGGGCTTTTGAAGGGTTTTTGAAGGTTAGTAAAGATTCTGTGTTTGATCCATTTTATTTTGTTCGGAGTTTTCCTTTAGTGTTTTCCCTTCAGAGGTTTCCTTCAGAGTTTCCATTCAGTGTTTGTGCTTCAGGGTTATTAATGAACTAGTGTGAAGTCACACTTGTGAGATAACCTGAAGCAATTTCCACTTGTCCGACTAAGAAGTCAGGATAAAGAAGTCAGGACTTTGTGGTCAGGGCTTTGGAGATCAGAGTTTTTCCTTTTAAGAGGTCAGGTCAGAGTTTGTTTCTTTTCAGAGTTTAAAGTTAAAGTTTCAGGGTTTTTCATCAGAGTTTCAAGTTTAGTGTCCAAGTTTAGGTGTCCAAGTTTAGTGTCCAAGTTTAGGTGTCCAAGTTTGGTGTCCAAGTTTAGGTGTCCAAGTTTAGGTGTCCAAGTTTAGTATTTAAGTGAGTCCGAGTTTTTATTAAAAAAAAATTTAATTACTAGGATCCGAGTTTGAGCTATTCAAAATTTGTTAGAGTTTATTTTCAAAGTCCATTCAGAGTTTAGTGTTGTCAGAGTTTTTATATCAGGTTTGATCCGGGTTATACCACTCTGATTGTCTCCGAGTTTTCACTCAGTATTTCGAAGTTTCGCTTGTGTCTACGGTTTTTGTCAACTTAGAAACTTTTTCAAAGTAAACTTTCTGTTTCAACTCACTGTTTCTTTCACAAACGCTCTCTGTTTCTTTCACAATTTATTCGAAATGGCAAACAACAATCTGACTGCAATGGTGCAAAACCTCAAGCACAATGCTGAGGTAGGGAGTAACGACAAACCTCCTTTGTTGATAAACGAGCTTGATTTTCCTGAGTGGAAGGAACGTTTCGAAAGGTATGTAAGAGCGAAAGACATCAAAATCTGGTTGTGTATCGTTAAAGGATGTGGAGCTACTCCAGTACGTACGTTAACGATTGATACTTATTTGGCACTCACTGACGACCAGAAGAAATTTTATGATTGTGAAGAGAAAGCTATGTCAATGATTACGATGGCTATGACACAATCTATACTTCACACTTTCCGTAAGAGAAGTAGCTCGAAGGAGTTGTGGGATAGCATGATCGAGCGCTATGAAGGAAATGAAATATACAAGAAACGAAGACTCGAACGTTTGAAGACTCAATTCGTTGTGTTTAAAGCTTTAAGAAATGAATCATTTGATGATACAGTGAACCGGTTTTATCATTTGTTGAGCGAACTTGATAGAAGTCAAGAGGGTATCTACACTGAATTTGAGAAGGTTGAGAAGTTTCTGAATTGCCTTTCCAGAGAATGGAATATGTACACCGCTTTGATTAGAGAAGGTGTTCTCTATGAGGAGCTCTCATTGGAAGAAGTTGTACAAAAACTGAAGGGTTATGCTTGGAATATGGAAGATCAAGCATCTGATTTCGAGAAGATTCAAGATCCTCAGTTATATAAAGCCTCAAAACCGAAGGATAAGGGTAGTAATGGAGTAAACAGTGTTGCTCTATATTCAGAGAATGAAGTTCCTGCAAGTGAACACGCCTTTATGAGCAACAATGTCAGTTTAAGTGGAACAACAAATTCCAATCAAGGAATGTACTCTTCTAGTGGAGCTCAGAAATCTCAAGCAACAAACTTGAACATTCCAAAGTTAGATGCAAGCGGCTTAAAGTTGATAGAAGAAAACATGAGCCTTTTGGCGTCCTTCATGACTGCCTACGAGAACTTCTGTCTTGGAAAGCTCGTTGAACCGTCAAGTCTCGATGAGGACTTTGACCAGATAGACCAAGACGAAATGGAAGAACTTGATCTACAACTCAATATGGCACTCTTAGTCCGTAGAGCGAAGAAATTTCTGTTGAGAACGGGTAGGAAGTTCATAGGAGGTCAGACAAAGACTCGAATGGGAGTCGACATGTCAAAGGTGAAATGTCACAACTGCGGCGTCTACGGGCATTTCGCACGTGATTGTCGAAAGCCGAAAATGGAAAGATCTGACAGAGAAAGAAACTCTCGAGGAAACAATTCAAGACCTCACAACAATGCATCAACTGCTACTTCTAACTCAAGTACTCGTCCAAGTGGTTCTGAAAATCTTACACCTTCGACAAACAATGCTATGGTGGCTCAACCTCTACAGAGTGTGACTGAGCCTTACGACTGGGGTTGTGCTTTGGAAGACATTTCAGGAGCTATTGTGTCACAAGCATTTATAGCTGAAATTGTGAACGAAGAAGTATGTGAAGAGGTTGTCGAAGAGACTAGCATTGAAGAACTTGCGGTTGTAGCTGAGGTTTTTCGGGAAGAGTTGGATTCGGGGAATGTTGCTGAGAATGAAGATAACCTGAATGAAGAGTCTGTTGAAAAGGCTAACAAAACAGAAGATGGAGAAAAGGGAGAATGCTTTGAGTTCAACATCTCCACAGCTGAAATGCAGCAATTTGCGGATGCAGAAGCTAAAAGGTTGGAAGAAAACTCCGGAGAAAATGAAGCGTGTGCATTCATGGCTGGCATTGAGGTAAAATCATCTTCTGTAGATAAGCGATGTGCTAGATGTGTTGAGTTTGTCACCAAGATTGATAGATATGCACTTCATAACACAAATGTTACACCCTTTTTACGAAAAGACCGAAATACATAGAAAACATTTAGTTTGCAACTAGAAGCATTGTATTACCAAAAATACCCTTGTAGCTAGTTCGAGATCAACACCTTCCCTAGTCTAGTTATGGGTGTTAATCCGAACTACCCTGTCAAAATGCAAGTTTAAAATACCTAGTTACAACCGACTAAGTTTCTAATCCATCATTTACATAACAAAAGACAACTTTTTAAGAAGTAAAAGTTTAACAAAAACATTGTTACAAAAGGGCGACACTACTACGGAAGCGCATAGACCATGGTGTGCATGTTGGTGTTCGTCTCCAAGTTCGCCACGCCACCTAAATCACGGATTTTCCTACATCACAAATCAAGTTTAACTAGTCAGTTTCTTACAATATAATAATAAATAACAACTAACATCCATTCGTGTCATCACATAACCATGTCATAATTTCACTTTCATCGACCCGTTGAAACGGGTCATTATCTACCATCTCCAAACGAGACAATGAATAACCTTCAATAATCCGTTAATCTCGGATTAAACATAATCGCAACATAAACATCATACCAAATCCGTTCATGACAGATTTAATTATTTCATTACCTTCCTTCATAAACTTCCAATATACGGCTAGTTCAACACCAACCGACCATAACATAAACTTTTCATCATTATCGTATCTTACGACCCGTTCATGACGAGTTAAACTATCAACTACACATTATTTACGGATAATCATATTTACGGTTCTAATACAACAATAACCATTAGAAAGTAAAGCTTGTATGCATAAAACAACATACCTCGATCCTGTGACCTGTCCGACCTCCTAGCACTTGAACCTTCTTCTTTTACACCTACATCGACATGTTCATTCATTTAGCCCGACTACATAATATTTCATTCTTTTACACACTTTTATCATACAACGTCTTGTTATTTCTTCTTTTAGGCAGTTTATCAAACACTTGGTGGGTTTCACCTTTATAGGGTATTTGATTACAAGTATCTTCACACACTAATCTACAAGTTCATAACAATCAAGCAAGTTAATGAGATTCACTCATCCTACATCATTCATCTATGTTCCATCCCTCTAAACAAGTTAAATCACCATAACCCGGACATCAATCGAGTTCTAGTTCATAATCTTAACTTCTATTGGTATATATCACCACATTAATCATAGTTGGGTAAAAACCCATTTCCTAAAGTTCATGATTTCAAGAAATTCAACTTACCACTTTGTTATTCACACCTTGATGACCAAGGATTTGCGTTCCTACAATCGTTCGACTTGAAATCACCTTCAATTTGATGGAATTAGTGAACTAGGGTTTGGGGTGTTCTTTTCTTTTCTCCTGGACAAGATCACACACACACTAGAAGTGTCTAGTGTGTGTGTTATCTCATTTAACTAGTCTTTCCTTTAATTTTTCATGTTTAGTCCCTCGGTTCCTAACGTTTATTTATTTTAGCCCAAACCTTCCTTTCATGAACTATTTTAGAGAAAATAATTAGATTACATATTTTTGGGGTGTTACAAGTCTACCCCTCTTAGAAAAAGTTTCGTCCCCGAAACTTGAACACCTATAAAAATTCAACATTTACATACCGAATAAAGAAGGGTAATGCTTTCGCATTTCATCTTCCGACTCCCATGTAAGCTCCGACCCCTTCCGGTGTTGCCATTGTACTAGAACTTGTCTAATGGCCTTATTGTGAAGATTCTTTACTTTAAAATCTTTAATGGCTATCGGTCTTTCAACATAATTTAAGCTCTCATCTACTTCAATATCATCAAGAGGTACGATCGCCGATTCATCCGCAAGGCACTTTCTTAGTTGTGATACATGGAAAGTGCTATGGATCCCATCTAATGAAGACGGTAATTCTAGACGATACGCCACTTTCCCCACTCGAGCCAAGATTTTAAATGGCCCAATATAACGAGGCCCCAATTTTCCCCGTTTACGAAAACGGATTATGCCTTTCCATGGGGATACTTTTAATAAAACATAGTCTCCTACTTGAAATTCGATAGGACGCTTTCTCTTATCCGCATATGCCTTTTGCCTATCCTGAGCCGCCTTTAATCGAGCTCTAATTAGATCAATCTTTTCGTTGGTCATTGCTATCAATTCGTTAGGCGCGAGCTCCCTTTGTCCCACCTCCCCCCAACATACGGGCGTCCTACACTTTCTTCCATATAATAGTTCATAAGGTGCCATTTTGAGACCACTATGATAACTATTATTGTAAGAAAATTCCACTAGTGGTAAATGGTCATCCCAACTTCCCCCAAAATCTAGCGCGCATGCTCTTAACATATCAATAAGCGTCTGAATCGTTCTTTCCGATTGACCGTCAGTCTGCGGGTGGTAGGCGGTACTTATGTGCAGTTTCGTGCCCATACTTTCATGGAACCTCAACCAATAACGAGAGGTAAATCTCGTATCCCGATCTGAAACTATTGACACAGGCACCCCGTGTCGGGATATTATTTCATTCACATACACTTCCGCCATCTTTTCTGAGGAGTAGGCCTCTCGAATTGGTAAAAAGTGTGCACTCTTCGTGAGTCGGTCCACAACTACCCATATCGTATCATGCCCCTTTTTCGTTTTAGGTAGCTTAGTCACCAAGTCCATTGTCATCTCCTCCCACTTCCATACTGGAATTTCCAAAGGTTGTAACTCTCCATAAGGTTTCTGATGTTCCGCTTTCACTTGAGAACACGTCAGACACTTCGCGACGTACTTAGCAATATCGCGTTTCATCCCGGGCCACCAATAGTTTGTTTTCAAATCATAGTACATTTTTGTAGCCCCAGGGTGAACGGAGTACCGTGACTTATGAGCTTCTTCAAGTAGCACTGTCTTGACCTCACAAAACCTTGGTATCCAGATCCGCCCAAACCGTGTTTTAAGCCCGTTTGAGTTTTCTTCAAACTTTTCTGCTATTCCTTTCATTCTTTCTTTCTTTGGATCCCCTTTCTCTAGTGCTTTTATTTGAGTATCTCATATCGTCTCAAGGAGGTGAGGTGTAACTGTCATCTTCATAGATTTGACATGAATCGGTTGTGGATAATCTTTTCGACTCAACGCATCCGCTACGACGTTTGCTTTTCCCGGGTGATATAAAATATCACAGTCATAGTCTTTAATCAGTTCCAACCACCTTCGTTTCCTCATATTCAAATCTTTTTGTTCGAAGAAATATTTAAGGCTCTTATGATCCGAGTAGATCATACATTTTACCCCATACAGGTAGTGCCTCCAAATTTTTAAGGCAAAAACTACCGTTGCCAATTCTAGGTCATGGGTCGGGTAGTTCACTTCATGTGGTCTGAGTTGTCTTGAAGCATACGCGATAACTTTTCCCCTTTGCATTAGAACACACCCCAAGCCTTGATGTGACGCGTCTGAATATACGACCAAATCTTCCGTTCCATCGGGTAACGTTAACACCGGAGAACTCGATAATTTCTCTTTTAACTCTTGAAAAGCTTCTTCTTGTTCTTTACCCCACACAAACTTTACTTCCTTCTTTCCTTCCTTTCTTGTCTGTTTGGTCAGTGGTAATGCAATCTTTGAGAATTCTTGAATAAACCTTCTGTAATAGCCGGCAAGGCCTAGAAAACTCCTTACCTCGGTTGGGTTTTTAGGAGGGACCCACTTTAATACGGCCTCAATCTTTGCTGGATCTACTAAGACACCTTCTGAATTTATTACGTGACCTAGAAACTGCACTTCCCTGAGCAAAAAGGCACACTTTGAGAACTTCGCATAAAGTTTTTCTCTACGGAGGGTTTCAAGTACCTCACGTAAGTGTCCTGCATGATCGGCCTCATTCCGGGAGTAAACCAAAATGTCATCTATGAACACAATCACAGATTTGTCTAACATAGGTCGACACACTCAGTTCATAAGGTCCATAAATGCGGCTGGCGCGTTCGTCAACCCAAAGGACATGACCAAGAATTCATAATGTCCATACCGAGTTCTAAATGCAGTTTTTGCAACGTCCTCCTCTCGCACCCTTACTTGATGATAGCCCGAACGTAAATCTATCTTTGAAAACCAACTCGCCCCTTGCAACTGATCAAAAAGATCATCAATTCTGGGTAAGGGATAACGGTTCTTCACGGTCAATTTATTCAGCTCCCGGTAGTCGATGTACATACGCATCGACCCATCTTTCTTTTTCACAAAAAGAACGGGTGCTCCCCAAGGTGATACACTCGGACGTATAAAGCCTTTATCAAGTAAGTCTTGCAGTTGGGTCATTAGTTCCCTCATTTCGGTGGGAGCCAGTCTATATGGGGATTTAGCCACCGGTTGCGCACCCGGATTTAATTCGATACGAAATTCTATTTCGCGTTCGGGTGGAAGCCCCGGCAACACCTCCGGAAACACATCCGGATATTCGTTCACTACTGCCACATCTTCGAACTTGGGAAGGTTTTGATGAACATCAACTACATAGGCTAAAAATGCCTTATTTCCATTACGCACGTACTTGAAGGCTTGGACAATATTGCATAACTTGGCTTTTACATTTCTCTCTCCTTGAACGCTTAACCATTTCCCACTCAGAGGTTGCACGCGTATTGTCTTACTTTCGCATTTAATTTCCGCATGGTGTCGGGCCATCCAATCCATACCTACTACTACCTTGAATTCTCCTAAGACCATAGGTACGAGATCAATATCAAACTCCTCATCCTCTATCGTGAGCTTACAATTTCTACACACTTCGTGCAACAAATAATTCTTGCTATCAGCTATCTCTACCTCTAATGGTATTGACATTCTTTCAATCTTAAATGAGGGGTGATTAATTACATCACTCGAAACAAATGACATAGTAGCTCCGGTATCGAATAACACATACATCGGCAAGGAATTTAGCAAGAAAATACCTGACACAACATTTGGATGAGCTTTAGCCTCTTCAGACGTAATTTGAAACATTCTTGCTTTTGCCTTAGGATTCTCCTCCTTTTTGCCTTCCATCTTCATTCCCGATTGGAGCTTGGGGCACTCCGCCTTGATGTGACCCTTTTGGAAACAATTATAACATGTCTTCGTATTCTTAGGGCACCTGTAATGCGGATGTCCCTCTTCCCCACAGTTATAACATCCCTTCTTGCCCAACAGGCACTCCCCGGAGTGAAGCTTTCCACAATTCTTGCAACGGGGAATTCCACTCTTTGCTTTCTCTTTATTAGCTTGGTCTTGAAACTTTCCTTTCTTGAAAGGAGTTGGGTTAGACACGTTCTCTGGCAGTCTCTTTTCACCTCGCTCCACCTGTCTCTTGAGTTCAATCTCCCTGTCTCGCGCCCAGTTTATGAGTTCGTCAAGAGTTTCACACTTCGAGGGCGTAATAAACTCCCTAAACTCCGCCTTCAACATATCATGGTATCGATTGATTTTCATTCTTTCTGAATTCACGAACTCCTTGCAAAACTTCAGCTTATCCAAGAAAATATTTGTTATCTCGTTGATTGTTTCATCGTGCTGTCGGAGGCGCAAGAATTCCTCCTGAATCCTATCGATGGCGGATTGAGGGCAATGGTGTTTTAGAAAAGGTTCTTTAAATTCCTGCCACGTCATCACTTGAAGTTTATCTTCACCTATCTCTTTACAATAAGCGTCCCACCAATCTTTAGCTTGCGATTGCAGTTGACCCGTAGCAAACATTACTTGATCTTCCTTCTCACACCGGCTCCGGATAAACACGGCTTCTATATTAGAGATCCATCTTTGACATACGATCGGATCTATCTTTCCATCATATGGAGAAGGACTACACGCCATAAAATCCTTGTACGTGCATCTTCGTATCTTACTCTTGCTTTTAGACTCTCCAATCATCTCCTTTATTTCATCCATTTTGCTTGTCATTATTGCATCAATCGTTCCAACACACGACTCTCCACCTCTTGCACCATTTTTGGAAGTTTGGCTTCAAAAGTATTATCCATCATTTGCGCCATCTTTTCATTTAATGCATCTTCCCGTGCCATATCGTCATCATTCGAATCCGCATGTTCCTCCATCTACACAATAAAGTTTCTCGATGATTCTTAATAAATTCACATCACTTACTCTTACGGTTCGTTACGAGTTATTCCATAATGTCGTAATAACTTTCACGACCCTAATTACATGATTTATAACCTTCCTAAACAAGTTCATTGGCCAAAATCATAAAAAAAAACAATTTCTGCACGTCTAAGGGCGTCGCGCGATGCTAGGGGGGCTCGCGTGGCGCGAGGGTCCCTAGCGCGACGCGAGGGTACCATTTTCACAGAAAGTTCGATACTGGTTGCTGCATTTTTTCTCAAAATCCCATTTTTCACCTAAACGATCATAACTCACTCAATTTTCATCCGATTCACGATCCGTTTCTTCCTACACGATCGTAATTCCATCCCCCTTCACATAGAGTTAAAATCCGGCACCCGGATTAACTATTTTCGAAATTTTTAAACTTTCGGCCATTTTCTTGCTTATAAACTTTCATCCCATTCATGGTTAATCAACCAAACTTATCCGTTTGCATACCAATTCTTGCCAATGCCATGCCATACATGTTTTCAATTACCCAAGATTCAATTCTTGAGTTCTATGCACTCGTAACCCATTTCGACACATATCATTATTTTGACCCGTTATAAAATTTAAAGCATCTTAGACCCTTACCTTATTTGCAATCTTGGAGCGAACACACCCATTGCGCGAGCTATCGGTTTGAGCCCAAGCACTTCAACTTGTGCTTGATTTCTCTCAAACCATGCTCTGATACCAACTTGTTACGCCCTTTTTACGAAAAGACCGAAATACATAGAAAACATTTAGTTTGCAACTAGAAGCATTGTATTACCAAAAATACCCTTGTAGCTAGTTCGAGATCAACACCTTCCCTAGTCTAGTTATGGGTGTTAATCCGAACTACCCTGTCAAAATGCAAGTTTAAAATACCTAGTTACAACCGACTAAGTTTCTAATCCATCATTTACATAACAAAAGACAACTTTTTAAGAAGTAAAAGTTTAACAAAAACATTGTTACAAAAGGGCGACACTACTACGGAAGCGCATAGACCATGGTGTGCTTGTTGGTGTTCGTCTCCAAGTTCGCCACGCCACCTAAATCACGGATTTTCCTACATCGCAAATCAAGTTTAACTAGTTAGTTTCTTACAATATAATAATAAATAACAACTAACATCCATTCGTGTCATCACATAACCATGTCATAATTTCACTTTCATCGACCCGTTGAAACGGGTCATTATCTACCATCTCCAAACGAGACAATGCATAACCTTCAATAATCCGTTAATCTCGGATTAAACATAATCGCAACATAAACATCATACCAAATCCGTTCATGACAGATTTAACTATTTCATTGCCTTCCTTCATAAACTTCCAATATACGGCTAGTTCAACACCAACCGACCATAACATAAACTTTTCATCATTATCGTATCTTACGACCCGTTCATGACGAGTTAAACTATCAACTACACATTATTTACGGATAATCATATTTACGGTTCTAATACAACAATAACCATTAGAAAGTAAAGCTTGTATGCATAAAACAACATACCTCGATCCTGTGACCTGTCCGACCTCCTAGCACTTGAACCTTCTTCTTTTACACCTACATCGACATGTTCATTCATTTAGCCCGACTACATAATATTTCATTCTTTTACACACTTTTATCATACAACGTCTTGTTATTTCTTCTTTTAGGCAGTTTATCAAACACTTGGTGGGTTTCACCTTTATAGGGTATTTGATTACAAGTATCTTCACACACTAATCTACAAGTTCATAACAATCAAGCAAGTTAATGAGATTCTCTCATCCTACTTCATTCATCTATGTTCCATCCCTCTAAACAAGTTAAATCACCATAACCCGGACATCAATCGAGTTCTAGTTCATAATCTTAACTTCTATTGGTATATATCACAACATTAATCATAGTTGGGTAAAAACCCATTTCCTAAAGTTCATGATTTCAAGAAATTCAGCTTACCACTTTGTTATTCACACCTTGATGACCAAGGATTTGCGTTCCTACAATCGTTCGACTTGAAATCACCTTCAATTTGATGGAATTAGTGAACTAGGGTTTGGGGTGTTCTTTTCTTTTCTCCTGGACAAGATCACGCACACACTAGAAGTGTCTAGTGTGTGTGTAATCTCATTTAACTAGTCTTTCTTTTAATTTTTCATGTTTAGTCCCTCGGTTCCTAACATTTATTTATTTTAGCCCAAACCTTCCTTTCATGAACTATTTTAGAGAAAATAATTAGATTACATATTTTTGGGGTGTTACAACAAACTTAATTGCAGATTTAGAAAATTCCAGAGAACTCATTGCTGTTTTGTCTAATTCGGATAAAGAACACCGAATTAAGATAAAAGCGCTGAAAAATGATATCTCTGAATTTGAGAGAGTTGTGGCTCAGGGAACTGTTAAAAATCAGGAATTAAGATCTGAACTTGAAATGAACCAAAATTGTGTTTTGGAAAAGAACAAAATCATTTTGGAAAAAGATAATCTGATTTTAGATTTGCAACGAAAAATTGAAAAGTTCAGGGATTCATCTGAAGTGATGAATTTCTGTATTAATAGCCAACGTCTCAAAGAATCTGAGGAAGAAATGTTCGGCATCGGTTATAAGAAAGTGCCTCCTCCGGTAAACCATAATTATACATCGATGCCAAGCATTGATCCTGAATTGGCAAATTTTGTGCCAAAGACCCCTCTGACGGTTGAACCGCAAAGTGAGTCAGAAGCTGAGCCAGATGAGGCTTCTGACTCAGAACAGTCGAAGGTGAGTGAAGTTACAAAGAAAAATGAGCTAACTTTTGATAACATTGAGAATTTGATAAGCAATAAAATTTTGGAAATTTTTAATCAAGTTCAAAATGCGAAGTCAAAACCAAAGTCACGTGGGAAACCCAAAAAGAATCTGAAAAATATTCCTAAAACTGAGTTTGTTAAAGGGGAAGATTTTATCAAAGAAGAAGAGAAAATCGAAACAGGTTCAAACTCTCAGTTTGTCAACCAAATTTTGAAAAATCCCACTAACACCTCATCATCTTCGACCAGTCATGAGGAACGTCCAAAGAATGCTGCGAAAGTTCGCAAATGTTATAAGTGTCGTGGGAAAGGACACTTAGCAGCAGATTGTCCAGATGACAAGGGTAAATCACTTGTTGATCCTGATCAGAAGAAACCTTTTGTTGAAAAACCACAAAATGAAACAGTTAATGTTGAAAAGAAAAACGGTAAAAATCAGAAGGTTGAGAAAAACAAAGTGATTAAACAAGAAGTAAAACCAGTTGTCAAAATACATGTTAAATCACAACAAAATCAGGATCATGGGAGAAACAAGTTGTTATAAATCGTGGTAAAGGATCGGAAAGTTCATCTCAAAAACATGATACTCGTGCGAAACCCCTCACAGACGACAAAATCATGTTACTTTCCAAACACGTGAGAATGACCAACATTCTGGAGGTTCGAGCTACAACAATGTTAGACCTCATGCACAGAACAGATTCGTGAATGACCGAAATGTGTCACCCCCCCGATTTCCAAATCAAAGACAGCATTCGGAAAATCATCCACGATCATTCTCAAGACACGATGATGTTCCTAGATTTGGTAGGAATTTTGAGCCACCCGGGAATCAAAATTACGGTTACCAAAACTATGGAAGCCGAGATTATGGAAACTCTGGTTATACCAACAGATCATCAACTCCGTATAATCCACGATTTACGGGGAGTCATTCCAATAATTTCCGAAATGGAAATGGAGGACAAAGAGGCGATGATGGTTATTTCAAAGTGTTTTCTTATGTTGACGAATCGGGACGACCCAAGACCATCATGGCTTGGGTCCCACATTCTAACTAAATTTTCTTGTTGGGGAGTGTAGGAGCAGCTGAAGAGGGCTATCTATATTTGGTATATCGATAGTGGCTGTTCCAGACACATGACAGGAAATAAAGAGTTATTGAACAATTTTAAACAAATTCGTGGTGGTTATGTGAATTTTGCCGGTGAGAAGGGTGGTTACATCACCGGTGAAGGTTCGGTGTCAAATGGAAAAATTACGCTGCATAAAGTGAACTACGTTGAAGAACTGAAGCATAACTTGATGTCGGTTTCTCAAATTTGTCATAACAAGTACATGATGTTATTCACTGATAAAGCTTGCTTCGTTTTGCGTCCGGGATTTGTTGTTCCTGAAGATTGGATTGTTATGAGGGCTCCAAGGGTGAATAACACATATGTCATGGACATGCGCCCGTTGGTTAACTCGTCTGCTCCAGTGACATGTCTACTTTCGAAGGCGACTGAAGATCAATCGTATCTCTGGCATAGGAGAATGGGCCACGTGCATCTTCGAAAAATGAACCACTTAGTGAAAAACAACTTAGTGTTGGGGGTTCCTTTACGTAGTTTCAATATGCACAACAAATGTGAATCATGTGAAAAAGGAAAAATCAAACGAAAGCCTCACAAACCAAAAACTGTTAACTCAATCCAAAAGCCACTTGAATTGCTTCACATGGATCTTGTCGGCCCAATCCATGTTGCTAGCATTGGTGGGATGCCTTATTGCCTAGTTGTCACTTACGATTTCTCACGATACTCGTGGGTATTTTTCTTAAAAACAAAGGACCAAACTGCTGGTATTTTAAGAGACTTGTTCAAACAACTTGAGAAAAATTATTCACTTCCTGTTAAGAAAATCCGAAGTGACAACGGCACTGAGTTTAAAAATCATTATATGGATGAGTTATGTCGGGAAATGGGAATAGTTCATCAGTTCAGCGCTCCATATGTTCCTCAACAGAACGGAGTTGCAGAACGGAAGAATCGTACCCTAATTGAGGCGGCCCGCACTATGCTTTCTGAATCAAAATTGCCAATTTTCTTCTGGGCCGAGGCGGTAAACACTGCATGTTATGTGTTAAATCATGTGCTTACGGTCAAAAGAGAAGATAAAACGTGCTATGAATTGCTTGAAAACAAGAAACCAAACTTATCTGGTTTTCAACCTTTTGGGATCAAGTGTGTTATCAAACGCACCAAAGATACTCCTAAAATGGGGGAAGTTGGTGAAGTTGGGTTCTTTTTGGGTTATGCCAATGGAACTCCCAACAAACGCGTTTATAACGTTAAGAAGCGTTCAGTGGAGATCGTGTTTGATATAACTCCTTTGAGTTTCGATCCTCCACCGTCCGAGTTCGGTCCCAAAAGCGGTTATGATTATGATAAATTATTTGATTCATTTGATCTTCCTGATGTTTCAGAAGAAGATTCGGAGGTTGTATACACACATCTTGTGAACAAAGATGAAGTGGATGCGAGCTGGAGGGCAAGTATTCCTACTAATGTGTCTTCGAATGTTCCAGTCGCTGATTCTTCAATCGTGAATGAAGTTGTTGCTGAGCAGATCCCCAATGCAGCTGCTCAAACTACAAGTGGAGATCTGTACGTTGACTTTTCAGCATATCCAAATGTTCACACGTCCTCTGGAAATGATCAAGATTCTAGTAGTAATGCAAATGCTGAGGGGGAGATTCAATCGAATTTGGGAAACAATCTTCAAGCTCCGGCAATTCCAGTTCCAAGAACAAATATTCATCATCCTGTTGATAATATTATTGGGAATCCAAATGCAGGAGTGCAAACGCGAAGGAGTATTTCAGAGATGCAATGTCTGTTCTCTGCTATCAAGAAAGAAGAAATCTACAATCTTAGCCTGCATGAATGTTTTATCTCTCAAATAGAGCCGAAGAACTATCAAATGGCTCTGAAGGATAATTCTTGGTGTGAGGCGATGCAAGAAGAGTTAGCTCAGTTCGACAAGTTAAAGGTGTGGAATTTGGTCGATCTTCCAAAGGGCCAGCATGCAATCAACACAAAATGGGTTTTCAAGTGCAAGAAAGACGACAAGGGTGTCGTTGTCAGAAACAAAGCACGGTTGGTTGTTCAAGGCTTCAATCAGGAGGAAGGGATTGATTATACCGAAGTTTATGCACCGGTGGCAAGACTGGAAGCTATTCGTTTGTTTCTAGCCTTTGCTGCACACATGCGTATCAAAGTCTATCAGTTGGATGTGAAAAGCGCCTTCCTTTACGGGAAATTGCATGAAACTGTGTATGTGTCCCAACCACCGGGTTTCGAAGCTCCAGGGTTAGACAACAAAGTCTATTTGTTGGACAAGGCTCTCTACGGTCTTCATCAGGCCCCTCGAGCTTGGTACGAGACGTTGTCAAAGCATCTATTGGAGCATGGGTTCTCGCGTGGTGCAATTGACTCCACACTGTTCATTTTGAAGAAAGGGGGAGATTTTCTGATTGTACAAATTTACGTTGATGACATATTTTTTGGTTCTTCAAATGAAGAATTGTGTCGTGAGTTCAAGGCGGTGATGAAGTCAAAATTTGAAATGAGCGCAATGGGCGAGTTATCCTTCTTTCTAGGTCTTCAAGTGAGTCAAGAAAAAACCGGGACGTACGTGCATCAAACAAAGTATGTCCACGAGATTCTCAAAAGATTTGGATTGGAAGATAGCTTACCCTATGACACGCCTCTCCCGACAAATCTCAAGCTTTCAACTGATAAGGAGAAAGATCCTGAAGTGGATCCGACTCTATATCGAGCAATGATAGGTTCACTGATGTATCTTACTGCTTCACGACCAGATATTATGTTCTCTGTTTGTTTGTGTGCTAGGTACCAATCAACTCCGAAGGAGTCTCACTTGAAAGCAGTCAAGCGTATCTTCAGATATCTGAAAGGGACGCCTAAGCTTGGATTGTGGTATACAGCTGAAGGTGGTCTGGACTTGATGGCGTATGTTGACGCAGACTTCGGAGGGTGCCCGATGAACAGAAAGTCAACCTCTGGCGGCGCACAACTTCTTGGGAACCGTCTTGTCTCTTGGCAATGCAAAAAGCAAGTTGCCGTTTCTCTATCCACGTGCGAGGCCGAGTACATTGCTGCATCAAGCTGTTGTGCTCAGGTCTTGTGGATTCAGCAGCAAATGAGGGACTACGGTTTGAATTTTACTCGAACTCCTATTCTTGTCGATAACAACTCTGCCATTTCCATAACTAACAATCCAGTTAATCACTCACGCACTAAGCACATAGATGTTAGGCATCATTTCATTCGCGACTGTGCTGAGAAGGGTTTAATAGAAGTGGTTAGGGTAGACACCTTGGATAATCTTGCCGACCTGTTTACGAAGACATTCGATCGGGCTAGATTTGAAAATCTGGTCCGAATGATTGGCATGATCAACCCCGAGTAAAATGCTTTTCAAAACTCGCATAGAAACTTTATTTTATGTTTTCTGTACAATTCTTACCGCTTTCCTAAAATTGAAAAACTCCAAAAATATTTTACTTAGTTGTAGGATAAATTTTAAGAAAAATACAAAAACATTTGAAAAATATAAAATGAAGTCGTGTTGAGATATAAGGGAAATGATAGTACATCGGTTAGTCGTATCTGGTGCAGGATTATAGTAATATATAAAATTAACCGTTAACTGTAACAGCTTCATTATACGTTGCTTCGGTAGGTTTTACGCGTCATTAAGAACCTGTTTTTGGTATATAAACATAATGAACTACATAACTTGTGTGGTACATCTCTCGGATATATGGTCTTGGTACCGTAATTTCGTTTGATAGATTGCCGAGGTTCTGAGATACGTGGTCTTTATGCTGTTTATCATCTGGGTATCATGGTTGTTTCTTTTACCGAAAACAACGGGGACGCAAGTCTAGATCTTCCATGATACCATACATACATGTAAATATCATAAAATCGTGTATATAATACATGATACATTCGACCGCAATAAGTGATAAACAATCACATGTCCCACAAAATATGTGATAATATATCACAGCTCTTATGCGGGAGTCAAGTTCGTCTCTTTGTCTGTACGATGGTACTAACCTGTTCACGGACATGCTCCTATGCCCTCATGCATCTGAAAATCAAGTTCCTCATCAATAAGTGATTCTATCACATAGGGCTTGTTTTCAATTCTAAATAAGTGAGTATCTCACATCATTTTATACGTCAAAACAGATGATAAATGGTATACTCACCAGTAAGATGAACTCTCGTGCAAACCTTGATACGGGAGTATATTCTGAGGTGGGTAAACATAGTTACAATCAGTTATTAATACACTTAATCACATATCTCGAAAACAGTGTTCGAAAGCGTGCTAAAACTTAAGTGGACCACAATACCGTTGAACGTCTTGAACTGTTAATATCATTCTAAGAGCTTAAACTGATAAACTATGTTCTTGTGTTGGATATTGACTGAAAAACCGATATGATCCCTCTGCTCCGATTTCACAAAAAGATAATTAGTGTAAATACGTTCTTAGGTTTAATTTCTTTAATTTAGTCTAATTTGGAAAACAACAAAAAGATTTTGCTTTCTTGTTTCTATGTGCGAGTTATCATTCTAAAAATACTCTAAGGGTTGTGAACATTCTTTAATAAAGTGTTAAACATCAATTTTGGTAATTTTAAAATAAGTCTTTTTCATAAAAATCGGTCGTGCAAGATTCGTCTAAGCGTGCGTAGGTAATTACATCATTTTAACGTGTTTCGGTAAATTTGTTTCCAAGTTGTCATATTTTTCCAAAAGTATAAGTTTTGAAGTAACTTGTTCTGAATGAGAAATATTAATTATTAAATGTTGGTTGTTTAATATTTCAATTTTTTATTCTGGGGTATTGGAATTTATTTTTGGGATCCAGGTTTGGGCTGAGTGTCTCCGGGGTTAAGATTCTTAATCCGGTGTTAAGTGTTTCAGGTCTGGATCATTCATCTCAAGATAGAAGATTTGAAGAAGCTGTGTGGGTCTGGATCGTTCATCTCGATGGAAGATTTGAAGAAGCTAAGACGTCTGCCGTTGCATTCCTTTGAAGAAGATCAACTGTTAGCTAATCAATACATCAAGGTCGTGCAGTACTATGTGAAAAACCAGGCAGTGATTACTCGAAGCATTAATGAATAGAAGATCTTGAGCTTTACATCGAAGATCCCGCACTGATCAAGGGGGAGTCTGTAAATGCACTTTGGGTGATAAGTGCGGGCTCTCAATTGTGATTACTCGAAGCGTTAATGAAGAGAAGATCTTGAGCTTTACATCGAAGATCCCGCACAGATCAAGGGGGAGTCTGTAAATGCACTTTGGGTGATAAGTGCAGGCTCTCAAACTCAAGGGTCCTTTATTGTAATTGTTAAAACTTTATGTTATGGTCCGAATTTATGTTGAAGTTAATGGTCAGGACTTTGTTCCTCTTCTAAGTCCAAATTTAGGCATTTGTTAGTCAGGGTTTTGTTTTGTATTGGGCTTTGGGCCCATGTCCTGACTTTAGTAGTCAGGACTTTCCTTTGTATATATACTCTTAGTGATATGTTATACATAACGATTCTTTTGTGGAAATTCGTGCCCTAATCATTGTGAGTGTGTTTTGTCTGGCGGCTACTGTGTGTGTGACGTCACTCATCTCCTACATCAAGAATACTCTGTGTATTCTTGATTTATCTCACAAATCTTGCATTCTAGTTCTTCATCCTACAGTGGTTGATCATCAGGTGGATTCCGCACACCTGTTGGTTGTCTTTGTTGAGTGAGATCCTGGATTAGGTGACCTTACACGGTTCACAGATACAAATGATTACAACGGTTCAAAATGCAGTATAATGTGTTCACATGCTGGATGAGCATATGCAACAGAAATGTGATGTAAAACAATGTACTAAGCATGCACACAATGGACATACATAGCATAAGTGTAATGTAAAACAATGTACTAAGTAAGAACTAAATGGACATGCATAGAATAAAATGTAATGTAAAACGATGTACTAAGTACGCACACAATGGGCATACATAGCATGAACACAATGAAATCATGTACTATAATGTACTAACGAACATAGTAGGTGTATGATGTGAAAACAGGAAAGCATGAAAGTAACAAGTAGGCACATGTGTTCCACCCCAAAACGTTTGGAAAACAGTAAAAGAGGGGTCTATGTACTCACTTGAGATTGCTTAGTAGTCCTTGAGTAACAACCAAACAATGCTAGAGATCGCGGATATCAACCGGCACCTAATATAGGTAACTATGTTAATAACCGGACCTAAATCGGATGATTGGATAGAATGAGGGTTCGTAAACCAAACGAGTATAGAGACTCATGTCATATGGTTTAACAAAGCCTTAATGCTAAATGAAACCTAACCTAAGTGTTTTCGACCCATTACGACCCGTTTAGGTAGCTTATGCTACTTTAACGCGTCGTTCGCGTGAAACGCGTTCGGACAGTCTAACTAGTCCTATGACAAGTGTTATATGCCTAAACATGTTACATAATCAGTTATGTGACAAAAGTTTAGGTTACACATGCTTAATTACCAATTATACATGAAAAGGGTATTCTGGTAATTTACCTAAGGCATATAAACTACCTATCATACAACTACTCAAACGATGTGACCATAGGGTATAACCTCGGAAGGTTATTCCCTACCTACTATGGTCACCTAATGTATTTGGTCGGATCCTAATGATCAACCAAATGGGTCGGGTTCGAAGGTATAAGCGATTTATCAGATCGCTTACCCTACGACCCTAGACAACGTGGTAATCAGTAGGCATAGTCCCAAGGGACTATAACCAACGTGATTACACTCACGTTGCGAAGTTCAAACGAACTTCGCATTGACCATAAACAGGTCAATGCAGAAAGTCAAACAAGGTTTGACTTTCAGACTCGAAAAGACTCGAAAAGCAATAAAAGAACGAAAGAATACTTACGAAGGGTCCCCGAATGCTAATCCCGATCCAAGTAGCTCAGGTATGAAACAATGGTTTCAACTTAGAGCTCCTCAAATCAGAATTCTTGTGGGTTTTGCAATGGGGTGGATGGGTATTTATAGTTTTCGGGTAACCATTAAGATCGTTTCATGGAAACCGTGCTCGAATCTTGTGCGTACACTTGTTGGAAAGTTATGGTGGCTAAAAATGATCCCCCATGAGCTGAAAGGGCAAGTTAGAATGTGTGGGTGTGGATTAAACAGCTGGAATCAGCTGACTAATCGATCTTATCTGTTCTGGAAGGCTGACGCGGCCCGCTTCAGGATACACCAAAACTAATGCGGGCCGCATGGGGGTTCTGATCAGAAAATAAGTTTCAAAAATGACAGTTTTGGTCCCTGTTGTGTATTTAAGCCATTTCCGACACTTCTAAGGCCCGTAAAGCCAACTTTAAGGCCCTAAAATGTTGCCTAAACATTGTGGACATGAAACATGCTCAAAAATATGTCGGATGTTGGTTCTTTTGGTCGTACGAACGCGATGTTTGCTTAATTACGACGGAATGCGCACAAGCGCGAAAAACGATCCAAATGACGCGACGAATGGATTTTTCTCATGCAAAACACTAAAATAAAATATTTTAGTGCTTACATAAATTTTTGGATGTCCGGATGTATTCAGAACGTAAGTTATGCGTAAAAGTGCAAACTTGTGCACTTTTTGACACTTTTAGTCCCTGAATGACCCAAAAGTTTATTTTAGCACACCGAACCCCTCAAAGCCTATTTCTAAGCTATGTAAAGGATATTTAAGGTGTTTTTAACTTATGGTCATGTTCCGAAATGTTCGTTACCGTTCAAATTGGCATACTTTCGCAGTTTGTCAAGTTTAGTCCCTGTAAGCGAATAAACTAGATTTTGCCATACCAAAGCCTTCAAAACTTATTTCTAAGTTATGTAAAGGTTACTTAAGGTATGTTAAGCCTATTTTGCTATTCCGGAGTGTTCGTTGCAATAAACTGGTTATATTTACGCATCAGTGCGCGTATAACCCTCCAGAAAGCGATTTAAAGCTTGAAATCGAACAAGAGTTGATATGTGTAAACGATACACATATTTTTACAAATCCCCAGTATGAAATACAATATTTCATTGGTTTGGCATTTGTTTGATGGTTGAAGTGACACAGGTGTCACACATACGAGCAAAATTGTTTTTGAAAGCTTTGCTAGGAATTGTTAAAAATATGATTTTGAAAACCTTTTTGTAATGTTTTTGAAATCGTGCACTAAGTATATTAGGTAAACATGAAATGTTTTAAAAACCATGTGAGATAATTTTGAAAACATGTATGAAGTTTTCGAAAACATGCATAATTTTTTTTTTGAAATCGTATGCTGTGTAAAATATTGTGAAGTCGGGAAGATATGATATGTAAGACCAATCAAGGGCTTACGGAAATACCCTTGGGCATCCTATTAAGGATTTAATGTGGTACTTTGGGTATTCGTCCAGAGTTGTAACTTGTGCCTTGTACTTCATTTCCTTAGAAGAGACGAGTACTTAGGATTTTCGTGGAGATCGCAAGTGATCACAAAATGTAAGAATTTCGAGAGTAGTTTATTTTACAAGGAACACGGTTCCTTGATCGTCAGTATCGTAGGGGATATGTTGTTCATACATGTAACCACATTTGTACATCGTAATGTAAATAAAAGATTTATTTATACACCAAAATAATTGTTTCATAGAATTTGATAACAAAAGGAAATAATACATAAAGTTCGATTGTTTCCAAAACAGCGTCGTCTTCCAGTCAGTCGAAATGCTCATCCATGTGCTGGATTTGCATTAGCAAGCTTTGGGCAATTACTTCGGAAATGGCCCTTCTCGCCACAGTTGTAGCAAGAACCTGGTGGAAAACGAGCTTGTGCTGGGTTATTATCAGATTGATTTGGTGCAGCTACAGTTCGACAAACCCTAGCTGTATGACTAGTAAGACCACAATTTAGGCATTTGCGGCATTTCACGCTAGCATGATGATGAAGGTTACATTGGTTGCACATAGGTGCAGTTCCGTTGTATGGCTTCTTAGCAGGGGGTTGAGCTGGTTGGTTAGGGGAAGCGGGATTGTTCTGAGTAACCACAGTGAAGTTCTGAGAAGCCTTACGCTTCTTTGACTTCTTAGAGGACTCAATCGGCTTATCCTTTGGTTTCGATTCATCGATTGGTTTCGTGTCGCCTTTTCGGAAAAGTTTACATTTCCTGATCTGAGATTCAGTCAAGGTAAGGGATAGCTCAATGGCCTGTCTAACTGTAGTAGGGTTGCTACCAGTAACAATGTCTTGTACTGAGTCGGGGAGGCCATCAATATGCTTTTCAATTGCCTTATCCAAAGGCGTAACCATGGTCGGGCATAACAGACTTAGCTCCTCATAACGGTCGGTGTAGGCTCGATGCTCACCACTATCTTGTTTAAGATCATCGAATTCCCTTTCCAGTGCCCTGATTTTGATGACGAGGACATAATTCCTTCATCATTAGAGCTTGAAGCTCTTCCCAAGTTTGAGCCAGTGCCACATTGGCACCCCTATCTCTCATCACACCATTCCACCATGTTAATGCTCGTTTCTCAAAGACACTAGATGCGAATTTAACCTTTCGCTCATTTGGACACTGAACATGTCTGAAGGTGCTTTATAGACTCTCGAACCATTGCAGGAGTGAAGTTGCTCCTTGAGACCCAGAAATTTTTGATGGCTTAGCTGAGTTGAATGTTTTGAAGTTACATTGAGCATTGTTATTGTCATTCTCCTGGTTTATTTGGGTAATGAGGTTCGAAAGTACAGCAGCCATCTGCTGAACGATTGTGGCTGCAAGGGCAGCATCGTGTTCTGGACCACGTTCTGGTGGTATATTCTAAAAAGAACAAGGAAATATGAGAAACGAGTAAGATTAACATTTGAATAAACCGAAGTGGTATTGAAGATGTCGTAGAAACATAAGGAAGGCGATCATTCGTTCGTTTTCCCGGACAAACAAACGACGCACAATGACTAATCAAAGTAAATAGGTCTTTATAATGTATAGCGAAGACATGCTTTAGCCTATAAGTGGACACTCATCCCAAGAGTTCCCAGGTAAGAGTGACTGGTCTGATTATGTGGATTTGTACGAACACTCTAGCCTTAGACAGAAAACTCGGGATACAGGCACCCACCCTTCCAGATTGCACATGTTCACATTTAATAGGACCTAAACTTTGACGAGATTTTGAAAACTTTGAAGGTTCAAAACCTTATAATAAATCATCTACGAGGAGATGATTAGTTTTCAAGTCGGATTCGTATTTCGTGTTCTTGTTCTTATTGTGGTTGTCACCTAAAGATAGGCAACGGTATTGTTTTAAGACTAAACGCAAGTAAACTCGCGTTAAGGTCCTAGGAAGGTTATAGTCTAGGTCAAAGCATTACTAATAACCTAATTCCCTATAACCATGAGCTCTGATACCAAGTTTTCTGTCACACCCCGACCGCGTTAAAACAATAAACCGTGGTGGAAACGTCGGGGAGTGTCGTAACAGAATCATTGTTTCACAACACATGGATTGAAGTTTCCTTTTATTGAATTAAGTTTATTACATTGTATTGAAATCAAAAGCAAAACATGAACAATTATCTTTCATTGTTATTAAGTCACTAAGGCCTCGTCCATCCCTATATGAGCAGGCATCATAATCATCATCAAACTATGGTACCTGAAACATATGTGAAAATACGTCAGCATAAAAATGCCGGTGAGTACATAGGTTTTGTGAGAGTATCGGATTCATGGCTTGTTTACATGTTGCAATACCTCGTTAGACTACAAAAGTTGATAGTTGAAAACCTTGTTCGAAAAGTGCTTGGTATTGCAATATGATTAACCAACTCAAAACAAGTGGGTTATAGTTTATAAAATCTCGTAGCCATGAATCTTAACCCAAAATATTTGTTATTTAACCCAAATCGTAAATCGTTTTTTTAATAAAACTCGTATGGTTTATATCGTTAAGAAAACCTTGTAGTGTAACTTCTTTTTGAAAACATTCGACCAAGTGATCTAGATAACGCAACGGTATATAATGTGTTAAAAGCACTTATATATAGGAAGTACCAGCGGCGTATCCACCATGCTTTTATCACATTACACCCACCACGTTACCTAATCACTTACCATAACCCAATCGTTTAATAGTTCAAATAGTTCCAATCGTTCAAATAGTTCAAGTAGTTCACATAGATCAAATAGTTCCAATCGTTCAAATAGTTCAAGTAGTTTGCATAGATCAAATAGTTCCAATGGTTCAAATAGTTCAAATAGTTTCAGTGGTTCAATAGTTTACACATTCGTCCAAGTGATCAAGATAACACAACGGTATGTAATATGTTAAAAGCACTTATATATAGGAAGTACCAGCGGCGTATCCACCATGCTTCTATCACATTACACCCGCTCCGTTACCTAATCACTTACCATAACCCAATCCTTTAATAGTTCACATAGTTCCAGTGGTTCAATAGTTCATATAGATCAATAGTTCTAGTGGTTCAATAGTTCACATAGTTCCAGTGGTTCAATAGTTCAAATAATTGAAATTGTTGTGTTCAATATAAACCATAACACTCGTTTTAGGAAACTCGAGATCGTTTAGCACATATGAATCACCCCAAAACATTTGAGAACGGTAAAAGAGGGGAACTATGTACTAACCTTGAATTGCTAGGTATCCTCGATTAAAGTGAACTAACAAGCTCGGGCAATCAAGGAATCAAGTGGCACCTAGTATCGGATCACTAAGTTAATAAATCGATACCTAAATCCAAAGATCAGGTAGAATGAGGTCTCGTAAACCAAATGAGTATCGGTACTCATGTGATATGGTTTAACAAAGCCTACATTCTAAATCGGAACCTATCCTAAGTGCTTATGACCCGTCGCGACCCATTAAGGTAGCTTATGCTACTTTAACGCGTCGTTTGGTCGAATGCACGTTCGAGACGCCTAACTAGTCCTATGACAAGTATCATATGCCCTAACATGTTTAAATATGTTGCATAATCAGTTTAGGTGACAAAAGTTAAGTTACATATGCTTAAAATCCAATTATGCATGAAAAGAGCATTTTGGTCATTTACCTAAGGCATATAAACTACCTATCATAGAACTAATTAAACTAAGTGACCATAAGGTATAACCTCGGAAGGTTATTTCCTATACAACTATGGTCACAATAAGTTCTTGGTCGGATCCTAACGATCGACCAAACGGGTCGGGTTCGAAAGTCTAAGCAGTTGTTTAGACCGCTTACCTTACGACCCTATATAAGCACTAAACTAAAAGTGACGAGTTACACATGTTAAAACATGTTTAACTAAGTTAGAAAACAAGTTTGATATCAAAACAAAGTGTTTTGATACCCAAAGATAGTTTTGTTGCAAAATACACATAAACACGTACTTTGACCGAAAATATGATTCGTCACTACGCCTAATCAACATAGTAATCAGTAGGTATAGTCACAAGGGACTATAACCATCGTGATTACGCTCACGTTCCAAAGTTCAAACGAACTTTGTGTTGACCAATGACTGGTCAAAGCAGAAAGTCAAACATTGTTTGACTTTTTTTCTTGAAATGCGTCACTTACAAAAGGTCCAAGCTAGGAAGTATTTGATCTAAAATACTCAGGTATGAAGCAAAGGCTTCAACTTAGAGTATAAATCAGATCAAATGTTGGGAATGCAAATGAAACAAGGTGGGTATTTATAAGAATTCAAGAACCGTTAGGATCGTTTCTCGTAATTTGTGCTTTAATCCTAGCCATCCAAGTGTTACCCATAGTTTATAATACTAGGGGAACTTGAAAACCATCAAATGGTATCACAAATCAGTGATTAAAACCATCAAAACCAGTTGTTTTAAACATATTTAATGTTTCTGTCTGACAGTCTATCGCGGGCCGTGTAGACCCAGACAAGTTCTTACGCGCCCCTCCTAGAGAAGTTTCACAGAATGTCAGTTTTAGTCCCTGCAGGTCCAAAACTTGGTTTTTGATATATTTTTGACACGTTTAAGCCCTGTTAACCCCATTTCAAGGCTCTACAATGAAGTTAAGGTATAGGGAACATGAAATATGCTCAAAAACATCTCGGATGTCGGTTCGTTTGGTCGTACGGTTGCGTTGTTCGGTTAATTACGACAAAAACTCGAACGAATGCAAACACGATCCAAATTACACGACTAATGGTATTTTTGCACTCCAATCACTAAAATAAAATATTCTAATGATTAAAAAAATTTTTGGATGTCCGGATATATTCAGAATGTAAGATATGCGCGAAAATGCAAACTTATGCACTTTTTGAAGCTTTTAGTCCCTGGTTGACCAATAAGTTTCTTTTCACATAGCGAACCTCTCAAAGCCTATTTCTAGGCTACGTAAAGGATATTTAGGGTATGTTTAGCTTATGATCAAGTTCCAGAATGTTCGTTACTTTACGAATCGGCATAGTTTCGCAGTTTGACACAAATAGTCCTTGCGATCAAATAAACTTGTTTTCGACACACCAAATCATCCAAAACATATTTCTAAGTTATGTAAATGTTATTTAAGGTATGTTAAGCCTATGTCACTATTCCGGAGTGTTTTTCGCGTTAAACTGATTACGTTTACACATCAGTTCGCGTATAACTTTCTAGAAAGCAATTTAAGCTCGAAATTGAACAAGAATTAATATGTGAAAATGATACGCATATTTATACAAATACCAAGTATGAAACACAATATTTAATTGGTTTTGTATTCGTATGATGGTCGAAGAGGCACAAATGTCACACGGGGGTGGAAACATTGGCCTCACATTTTGTTGTTGCTGAATTTGCCTTTGAATTTGTGGACCTTGTGGTGGCACTTGTTGTTGAGGAACAATTTGTTGTATAATTGGTTGTTGATGAGCTCTACCAGGACCTTGCATCCCTTGACTCACACCTTGACCTTGCACGTACGTATATTCCCTTTGATCCCCATCTCCTCCATCTATATACCACTCTTCGTCGTATCCCTCAAACTCTTCATCATAACCATCATCAAACCTATCTTGTCTTACACCCAAAGTTTGTAGAAACTGTGGATGTTGATATTGTACTCCTGGTTGCAAATGTGGTTGAAATGGAGTGGAGTAGGAGATAGATGTACCGGTTTGGAATAGGTTAGGTGGTGGTATTTGTGAAGATGATGGTTGGCCAGATGTTGGGAAAAATGTTGAGAAAGGTGGAACAACTAATGATGTAGGTGTATAGCTAAAAGAGTATTCGGGTTGGGTGTTTTCGGGTAATGTAGTGTTGGTTGGTTTAATTTCGGGTGTAGATACGGGAATGGTAGTATTTGGTGAAGGCATGGATGATGTAGGTATAAAGGATGGTGCAGGTTGACCCGTAGTGGGTGGTGGTAGAGGATCCATATATCTGATTGGTGAAACTGGTGTAGTAGGTGTTGTTGGTAAACCATTGATTTTATTTTCACGTAGTAAAATTCTGTTTTTCTCAAAGTCCGCTAAATTTCTGGATCAAAGGACAATGGTGATAGCTTGTGAGAGTTCCTAGTACGCATGCACCTGTAAACAACTGTACACTAGCACACCCAGCGTAAACCAGAAAAATAACAAACTTAAAAAGATCTAAAATAACACACGGTATGCACTACTCCCCGGCAACGACGCCAAAATTTGACGTGATGTCGTGGTCACAATCAAATTTAATCCAAATACTACTAGATAGCTAGCGGTAAGTGGGTATCGAACACATGGAGTTTGTGGAATATGTGTTATCTAAATGTATGTCTAAATTAACTAAGATTAAACTAATTGCAATAAAAGTAAATTCAAGAGTTGGATTGAGTTTTTGATTTTAAAACTAAGATTACTATTCTAAATGCAAAATGAGAATTTGGTTTGTAAACAATTTAGAGACAAATGACCATCTTCACTTTCCGGTTTGCTTTGACATTTATGCTAACATTCTACTAGAAGACATAGTTCATGTGTGATTACTTGTTGTGATAAAAGGGAACTAAGTACTCAGATTCCTAGAATGTGAGGTTGTTACCCGATGACCAATTAATCAACACCCAATCCTAAATCTACCCATGATATCTCAATTGCCAACAGCACCAAGAATGTATGGTTTCAAATTAGATTAACATAAGAATTAACAATTTACAAACAAGCAACCACACACCATAACAAACAAATCATGGAGAGAAAGTTCATTATTCTAGAAATATGAAATCAAGCATAAATCTTACACAAACCTTCAACCAAAGATAGTCATAACGAGTTTAGCCACACATGGCCTGAACCAACATCATCATCAAAGTTCTAATCTTTAAGCAAAGTAAAAACATAAACCAAATGATTAACAAGAGTCTTCAAGCACCAAGCAAGCTCAAAAATCCGTCTCCAAGTGAGTGTAACCGAATGGAAATGATAAGACACCATAAGACAACTTAAAATGGTATTAAATATGGCAGTTACAATCTTGGTTCGCACGTCACCGTAAGTTACGCCAACCGCCGTAGCTTACGGCGGTCGAAAGTCTTCTAAATGTCAATATGGTGCCGTAGCATACGGCTGGCGCCGTAGGTTACGATGCCCATCAAGTCTTTACGGCACGCTGGAACTGGATTACAGCGGTACAAAATGGCCCCAGTGAAGGCCGTAACCTACGGTAGGGACCGTAGGTTACGACGCCTGCTGAATTTTTTTCTTTTGTTTTCTTTTAAAGTCTTTCATGGCCCTATCTTATTTCCACCATTTGCAACTTCCATCCAAGCTTCACAAAAGCCACTCCTTATGCATTTTAGCACATGCAACACCAAATATCTCGTAGTTCACAAGTTCCAACAATTAACCGTATAAAGTATAAGATGTACGTATTCTTAGAGCGTTTAAGGGTTGTCCTACGGACCACCCGTCAAGTTTGACAACAATAGGTCATATTCCGCACTATACCCTTAGGATGAACCAATGTTGAACCCATATCCCAATCTTGACCCTCTAGATCCATACTGGGATAATGATCAGTTTATTCGGGAAATCTTAGAAAACCCGTATCCATACGAAGAACCAATGCCACAGTACCCAGACCCGATACCAGCACCCGCACCACGCATGAGTACCGAGAACATACAGGAACTTCGCACGTTTGGTGAGGAGTTGTTAGATGAAAGTGAAAGGATAAGGCAAATATGGGAGAGGCTCGTATGGAAATACGACGAGCATAATATGCAGTACCAGATGAACCCCTATAAGTAGTAGTAGTGGTGGTGGTGGTGGTGGTGGTGGTGGTGGTCGTGGTGGTGGTCGTAGTCGTAGTCGTAGTAGTCGTGGTCGTGGTCGTGGTCGTGGTCGTGGTCGTGGTCGTGGTCGTGGTCGTGGTCGTGGTCGTGGTCGTGGTCGTGGTAGTGGTAGTGGTAGTGGTAGTGGTAGTGGTAGTGGTAGTGGTAGTGGTAGTGGTAGTGGTAGTGGTAGTAGTAGTAGTAGTAATAAAATAAAGGCTCAAACTATCTACACACTTGGTGTGTAGATAGCCACCCCCAAAAGGGGTTTTTTATCCTATATGCATGCCCTGCAGTGTCGAGCTGTGGCCAAAGCGCGACGTTTTGGTCCGGTCAACCAGAAAAATACTGACGGGTGTCTGACGGGTCTGTTGACAGGACCAAAACGCGGCCAAAGCTCAGCATTTTGGTAGGTGTCAGTCTTTTGTCTAGTTGACATGACCAAAACGCGGCCAAAGCTCGGTGTTTTGCTTCGGTCAACAGACCCGTCAGACACCCGTCAGTCTTTGTCTAGTTGACCGGACCAAAACGCCACGCTTTGGCCACAGCTCGACACTGCAGGGCGTGCATATAGGACAAAAATACATTTTTGGTGTGCATATAGGCACATTGGTGTGTCAATGTGTGTGTGTGTGTGTGTGTAAGTTGAAAAAAAAATCCATATACCTACTGATGCATACTAGTATTGTAATTTTAAATTCCAGTTATCGTTTGTAATAGATATAGATGCATATCTATAAAATAGAGTAAAGGTCGCAATGCACGACGATTTTGATCAATGTGTTTGTTTGTGTGGTTGTTTACATTTAACTTTATTTTGTGATATTGATACTTGGTAAATGTTTATAATTCAGATGGCCGACCAAGTGAATCAAGAAAACCCGAATAACAACCCGGATAACAATAATAACGGAAACCAATTAGATAACAGTGTTGTTCAACACATACTGGCACAATGAATCATAGATGTTATGCCTAATATCATCCAAGCTGTTAGAGAAGCTGAAAATAATAAAAGTAACAGTGGAAGTAAACGACCATCTAATGAACCCAGTCACAGCGTAAACAATGGACCGTTACTTCAAGTGCCCATTCCAAAAAGAAGAAGAACCATGTCTTATGGTTGTTCTTACAAAGAATTCTGGTCCTGTAAACCAATAGAATTCTCGGGCAATGAAGGAGCCATTGCAGCTTTACGTTGGATAGAAAAGACAGAAGTTGTCTTAAAAATAAGCAAGTGTGCAGAAGAGGATAAGATAATGTTTGCCTCCAATCTGTTTAAGAACGCAGCTCTAGAATGGTGGAACACTATTCTCCAGTATAAGGGAAGTAACAGAGTTTACAATATGGAATGGACTGAGTTTAAGAATATGGTGAAAAGAAAATTTTGTCCTCCTATTGAAAAGGAGCAGATAGCTAATAAATTCTTAAACCTAAGAATGACTGGAGTAGACAGCAAGGGTTACACTACATTATTCTTCGAATATGCTAGAATTGTGCCAACCCTAGCCTCACCTGAACCAGTATTAATCTCCTGTTACATCTGGGGATTAATTGGTGAGATTAGACATGTAGTCAAGGCAGCTAGACCACCAACCATAGAAGAAGCTGTAGAACTAGCAAATACCTTGACTGATGAATTGGTACGTACACAAGAAGAAAACCAGAGGAAGAACCTAACTCAAAAGCTTACCCAGGAATTTCGTTCTGGAAATTTCAATCGTGGGAAGAATATAGGTTCTACCTCCACACCGTACTGTAAGACCTGCAAGAGAAAGCATTCATGAAGATGTTCTACATACTGTAACTTCTGCAAGATACCGGGACATAAAGAAGAAGACTGCAGAAAGAAACCTAGCAACGGAGTATGCTTCAATTGTGGAGAAAAAGGGCATATCAAGCCGAACTATCCGAAACTAGCTCCAGCCATGAACAACAAAACTACTAAAAATACTAGAGCATTTGTTTTGACTGCAGAAGAAGCCAAGATGATTCCGGACATGATTGCCGGTACGTTTTTAGTTAATGATGTTTTTGCTAAAGTATTATTTGACTCTGGTGCGAACCAAAGTTTTATTAATACTTCATTTTGCAAAATTTTCAATCAACCATTAACTATACTCCAACAAGAATATCTGGTAGAAACAGCAAATGGAGATTCCATTAAGATCATTGAAATCTTGCAGGGAGCAAGAATAGAAATTCTGAACCAAAATTTTATTGCTAACCTTTACCCAATGAAACTAGCCGGATTCGATATTGTGTTAGGAATGGATTGGTTAATAGCCAATAAAGACAGTATTCTATGTGATCAAAAATCAATACAAGTAAATTCACCAAAGGGTGAAAATATCACAATTAAAGGAAGTAAGCCAACCAGATCTACGAAATTCATCTCTGTGATGAAAACTGCAAGCTATGCAAGGAAAGGATCATTAGTGTATATGATTTCTATAATTATTAACACTAAAGGAAAAGAATTGAAAGATATTCCCGTAGTATCTCAATTTTCAGATGTGTTTCCAGAATTGTTACCTAGATTGCCATTAGATAGGGAAGTTGAATTTAGAATTCACCTGCTACCAGGAACTGCACCAATTGCCAAGGCACCTTACCGATTGGCACCAACAAAAATGCAAGAATTGAAGAAACAGGTAGACGAACTTTTGAAGAAAGGATTTATACAGCCAAGTTCATCACCATGGGGAGCACCAATCTTGTTTGTTAAGAAAAAGGACGGATCAATGCGTATATACATTGATTACCGAGAATTGAACAAGGTCACGATTAAAAATCAGTACCCACTACTGAGAATCGATGATCTGTTTGATCAACTGCAAGGAGCTCGATTCTTTTCAAAGATCGATTTACGCTCAAGATATCATCAATTGAAGGTATAGGAAGAGGACATTCCTAAGAATGGCTTTAGAACAAGGTATGGCCATTATGAATTTACAGTCATGCCATTTGGTTTAACCAATGCTCCAGCCACATTTATTGACATGATGAATCGAATATGTAAACCATATTTGGATAAATTCATAATTGTTTTTATAGATGATATTCTCATTTACTCTAAGAGTAAAGAGGAACATGCAGCGCATATGCATGCACTCCTTACATTATTGAGAAAAGAAAAGCTTTATGCTAAACTTTCAAAATGTGAATTCTGGTTAAAAGAAGTACAATTTCTCGGACACCTAGTCAATCATGAAGGAATTCATGTGGATCTCACAAAGATCGAAGCAATTACTAAATGGAAAGTCCCTGAATCACCAACGGAGGTGAGAAGTTTTCTAGGACTGGCAGGTTATTATAGACGGTTTATTCGAGATTTTTCTAGAATAGCCATTCCCTTAACCAAGCTAACCTGTAAATCCATTAAGTTTGAATGGGGACCAAAACAAGAAGAAGCCTTTAGAATTCTTAAGCAAAGATTAACCAACGCACCCATACTAGTGCTACCAGAAGGAACTGAAGACTTGGAAGTCTATTGTGACGCTTCTAAGTTAGGTTATGGATGTGTGTTGATGCAACGTCAAAAGGTTATAGGCTATGCTTCTAGACAACTTAAGAATCATGAAGAAAATTATACAACCCATGATTTAGAATTTGGAGCCATAATTTTTTCCCTTAAGATATGGAGACACTATTTATATGGAAATGAATTTGTTGTCTTCACTGATCATAAGAGTTTAAGATACATTTTTGGGCAAAAAGAGTTAAATATGAGACAAAGACGATGGATGTAACTTCTCAGTGATTATGATTGTAATATCCAGTATCATGCTGGAAAAGCTAATGTAGTAGTTGATACTTTAAGTCGGAAGTATCATGAAAAGCCAAGAAGAATACGTTCTCTTAAATTAAATCTGCAGATAGATTTAAATGAACAGTTTAGAGAAGTACAGGAATCAGTAATCAAGGACGATACTGAAAAATTAAAAGGAATGATTAAAGAATTAGAACAAGGGACAGATGGAATTTGGAGATTCCATAAGAAAAGGGTTTGGTTACCTAAACAAGGAAACCTACGCCACCAAATATTAGAAGAAGCCCATAACTCTAAGTAGACGATACATCCTAGAAGTGATAAGATGTATCAAGATTTGAGAAAGAATTTTTGGTGGATAGGAATGAAAAAGGATATAGCAGCCTATGTTGCTAAATGTTTATCCTATTCACAAGTTAAGGCTGAACATCAGAAACCCTCAGGCTTGTTATAGCAATTAGAAATGCCTGTATGGAAATGGGAATTGATAACAATGGACTTTGTTACCAAATTACTTAAGTTCCAAAAAAGTAATGACACAATCTGGGTGATTGTAGATAGATTAACCAAGTCTGCTCATTTCTTACCAATGAAAGAAACATTTAGTATGGAACAAGTAGCCAAGTTGTATGTAAATGAAGTTGTTTCTTTACATGGAATTCCTTTATCTATTGTTTCTGATAGAGACAGCCGTTTTACTTCTCATTTTTGGACAAGTTTCCAAAAAGCAATGGGAACCAAGTTAAATCTAAGCACCGCTTATCATCCTCAAATGGACGGACAAAGTGAAAGGTCAATTCAGACAATGGATGATATGCTTAGAGCTTGTGTAATTGATTAATGACGAAATTGGGATGATCATTTACCATTGATAGAGTTTTCTTACAATAACAGCTATCATACCAGTATCAATGCTGCACCTTTTGAAGCACTTTATGGACGAAAGTGTCGAACTCCAGTTTGTTGGGCAGAAATTGGAGAAAAGCAATTGTCTGGACCAGAGATAGTACAAGAGACAACAGACAAGATTATACAAGTCAAGGAAAGATTAAAAGCAGCACGAGATCGATAAAAGAGTTATGCTGATAACAGGCGAAAACCCTTGGAATTTCAGGTAGGAGATAAGGTATTATTAAAAGTCTATCCATGGAAAGGAGTGGTTAGATTCATCAAAAGAGGTAAACTAAGCCCCAGGTATGTTGGACCTTTTAAGATTATGAGAAGAATAGGACCAGTAGCTTATCAGCTACAACTGCCAGAGGAAATGGCAGGAATACATGATGTATTTCATGTATGTAATCTCAAAAAGTGCATAGCCGATGATACATTAGTTGTACCTCTTAAGGATATAGAGGTAAATGAGAAACTTAAGTTCTTAGAAAAGATCAAGAATCTCAAACACAAGAGATTAGTTCTAGTCAAAGTGAAATGGGATTCCAAGAGAGGAGCAGAGTACACTTGGGAGCTTGAATCAGAAATAAAGAGGAAATATCCACACCTGTTCCAGTAAACCTCGAGGATGAGTTCTAAAACAAGGTGGGGAGGATATAACAACCCTCCTAAAATATTTCCAACACTCCTAGAATATTTATAACACTCCTATACGTCCTAAAATACACCCCGTATATGAAAATAGACCCTAAATACCTTTATTTTTATTAAAATTAAATAAAAATCAATATTTATAGTCTCTCATGGGCCGCGAAGACTTACTCTTCATCCTACACGGGCCACGAGCGAGTGGACAAGAGGCACGCCCCAGAGCCGCCACGTGTCACAACGTGTCGAAGCTAGATCGGTGACCGGGTCAAGCTAGGGCATACCCGGCCTACGTCGCGGGGCGCGAAGACCCCTTGTGTGGTTTACGCGGGGTGCGAGAGACTGGTCAAACAGACCTATAAATAGAGGCACTCAGCTTTCATTTTCAGTCGCTCACAATTCAATCTTTCTCTCTCAATTTCTGTAGTGTAGAAGTTATATCGGGCATAATACCCCCTAATTAACGAAGCCTTGCCTCGTTGTAAGTATTTTAACCCCCGGTTACGTATTAGATACGCTGCCCGATTGATCTAGTGCTTTACCAATATTTTAACCAGATTACTTTTATCAACACACCACCTTATCCACTTCCGCAAACATCGCCACCTCCACAAGAGGATGAACTAATGGAGCCAGCAGAGCAGCAACCTCAACCACTACCACAACCGAGGGAGCCTTGTAGTGGTGCACGTATGTCGGTACGTGCAAGGCAATGGTTGGGAATGCTTCCACCTCTGCCCCCAACATATCCATCTATAAGAGAGGACCCACAAATGGTGGACCCTCTAACCCTGAACCCATTGTTAAGCCACCTCAACAACCACATATGGGTTTTGATAACCCTATTCCTACATATCCAGATATGACTAGATATGATACTTCTTACACGGAAACCCTATTCCTACATATCCAGATATGACTGGATATGATACTTCTTAAATATTCGGCTCCGTCATATGACCCCTGTTTACAGGCGGTTGTACATAACGCTCTTTATTCGTCACCATTTCCTCCTGCTTATCCAAATACTAGATATCCTAATTATGGATACCAGTATCTTGTTGTTCCACAACCACAACCACAACCACCGCAACAACTCGAGACCAAGCCTTGGAACGGGCGGAATAAATTTAGCGACAGGATGGAAATAATGAACGGAGAACGAGCAAGATATTCAAGAAACATTCCAAAATCATCAAAGGAAAGAAAGATGAATGAAGATTGTAATTTTTTTAATCTTTTATTGTAATTTTAAAAATTCCAAAAGTCCATGTTGGACATAGTATTGTAGTTTTTTTTTTCAAAAGTCCCTATGGACTAGCACTGTATTTTCTTTCAAAAGTCCTTATATGGACTAGTGTGGTAATTTCCTTGATTTTATGAAGATTTTTAGATTATTTTATATTCGTTTCAGCATTTTCAAGCGTTCGTCTCGATTTTGATTCAAATTTTATCGATCTGCATGAAAATCAACAAGATCTTCTTAACGGTTTGATTAGCCATATGGCAAATCCTACATTACTGGCAATGATAACTGGTAGTGTGGCAATAAGGAATCACACTGACCAAAGAGGTGGAGGACATATGTCCAAACCTTATAGTCCTATGGTCGAATGGGACTACTGATAACAATATATATTATTGCCAAACCATTAAGACAATTATTATTCGTATATTAACATTCAATGTAATGTTAATATTTCTGGCAGTGTGACAATGAGGTAACACTCTGGCCATCAAGGTGGAGGACATATGTCCAAGCCTTATAGCCTATTATCAAATCAGCAAATTCGATGATCATTCTATTTGAACATTCAATGTCAATGAGATTATTTTATTGTCAAATAATGACAACGGAAGTTGTGACCATATGGCACACTAGCCAAAAAGGTGGAAGACATATGTCCAAACCTTATAGCCATATGATCCAATGTAATCGGGGCTCATAATATTGTCAAATTATTGAGACATAACTTCAATGATCATTTTCATTTAACATTCAATGTAATGTTAAATTATAATTAGGCAGCGTGACAATGTGGAAGCATATTGGCCGAAAAAGGTGGAGGACTTATGCCCAAGCCTTATAGCCATAAGGTCCTATGAGACCGCAACTAATAATATTTGATTATTCTTATTAAAAAACATTCAATGTAATGTTACTGGCAGTTGTGACAATGTGCACACTGGCAAAAAAGGTGGAGGATATATATCCAAACCTTATAGCCTTTATGGTCCAATGAGACTACGGCTAATATTCAGTGATTAATCTCATTTAACATTCAATGTAATGTTAAAATTCCTGGCAGTTGTGATAATGTGCACACTGACCGAAAAAGGTAGAGGACATATGTCCAAACCTTATAACCCATACGGTCCAATGAGACCACGGCTAATAACTTTATCAAGTCATCAAATTTGATGACCCTTTCTATTTTGACATTCAATGAAATGTTTAAATTTCACTGAGCAATAATCTATTGTTGGACTGTAGTCCAAATTTTCAAATTTTATGGCGAACCAAAATTCTAGTGGTGCCGATGGCGGGCGTGATAACATAGAGCACGTCACCCGCGAGGGTGAAGGAAATAACCTTCAGTCCCTAATTGCTGCAAAGGCCAGGAAAGCTATGGCCAATTTTATGGCAAACTATAAAGGATTGGGTTCAACCTATTCAAAATCCCAATCATTTCCTCCATAAATATTTTGTGTCTTGCAAACCTCGAGATTGTTAAAGATGGGTGTACCTATAAATATTTTGTGTCTTGCAAACCTCGAGACTTCACGAGGGAAAAAGGAGCTATCGATTCCATGATGTGGCTTGATGAAATGGAAATTGTTGTGGATATCATTGACTATGCTGATAAAGATGTTATAAAGTTTATATCTCAATCATTTAAGGGTGATGCCCTAACATGGTGGACGGCCATGATTCAATCGACATGGAAAGTGTCCCTGTACAACATGAAATGGTCCAAGTTTGTGGACCTGATTAAAGAAACATATTGCCCTCCACATGAGGTTGAGAAGGTGGAGTCCGATTTTATGACTCTCACCATAAAGAACATGGACTATCGGAAGTATGTGTCCGACTACAACTCTTTATCAAGATTTTATGACTCTCACCATGAAGAACATGGACTATCAAAGCGCATTGCATGTTTTATTGGTGGTTTAGCACTGGATATTAAAGGCATTGTTAAAGCCTCTAAACCCACTACTTTTAGATCTGATGTAGATCTATCTCTCTCTCTTACTCAAGATGAGGTGAGATTGAGATCAGTGAAGACTGAGAAAGATGGAAAAGGAAGCGTGAGGATAACCTCTTCCAGGATTCGAAGAAAGGTAAATTTGGGTTCAATAAGAACCAACAGAGGTCTGATGATAGACCTGTGTGTAAAACTTGTGGAAGACCACACTGGGGACAGTGTCAGATAGACCAGCAGCTAAAACAATGTGGTATCTGCAAAAGGACTGGTCATAAGTACCATGAATGTAGGGATTTGAAGAATGTTGTTTGTTATGGATGTGTTGAGAAGGGCCACATAAATACTAACTGCCCTAAGCGTGCTGCTGAGGGAAATCCTAAGCCTGGGGATGCAAAGAAGCCGAATGCAAGAGCTTTTCAATTAACTGTAAGAGAAGCGGTTAAAAACGCGAATGTCATTACGGGTACGTTTCTCGTAAATGATATATTTGCTAGAGTCTTATTTGATTCTGGAGCTGATAAGAGCTTCGTAGACCATAAATTTAGTAAGCTTCTAAACCTGCCCCTAAGAACCTTAGACATTACATATGAAGTCGAAATGGTCGACTGTAGCATAGAAATAGCTTCCACGATTATTGATGGATTCGCTATATCCATTAAGAACTAGTCTATCCATGTTAATCATTTGCCAATGAACCTTGCGGGATTCGATATAGTTTTAGGCATAGATTGCTTATCTCATAACCAAGCCCGCATTGCCTGCAATAAGAAACTTATCGAAATTAAATCCCCATCCGGTGAGATACTCACTATTCATGGAAATCAACACTATGGATTGCCCGAGAAAGCGTCTTTGCTTAAGGCATCCAAGTGCTTGAAAAAAGGATGTGTCATTTACATGGTACAGGTGACTATTGATGCACCAAAGCTAAAGATCGAAGACATTCCAATTATCTCGGAGTACCCTGATGTATTCCCTGAAGATATACTCAGTCTGCCTTCGGAGAGGCAAGTCGAGTTTAGAATCCACATCTTGCCTGGATCGGCTCCCGTAGCCATAGCTCCGTACCGTTTGTCACCCACTGAGATGGGGAGTTGAAGGCACAACTTGATGAGCTATTGGAGAAAGGCTTTATCCATCCAAGTTCCTCTCCCTGGGGAGCTCCTATTCTATTTGTTAAAAGAAAGACGGTTCAATGCAGATGTGCATTAACCACCACGACCTGAACAAGATAACGATCAAGAATCGTTATCCTTTGCCAAGAATTGATGATCTGTTTGATCAATTACAAGGAGCAAGTTTCTTTTCAAAGACTGATTTGTGATCTGGTTATCATCAACTGAAAGTAAGGAGTGAAGATGTTCCAAAGACTGCTTTCAGAACCAGATAAGACCAATCTGAATTTCTCATGATGCCTTTTGGGCTCACAAATGCTCCAGCACCTTTCATGGATCTCATGAATAGAGTCTAAAAACCGTACTTGGATAAGTTTGTGATTGTCTTTCTAGACGCCATACTTATCTACTCTCGTAATAAGAATGATCACGAGAAACATCTTAGATGTATTCTTGATTTGCTAAAGCAAGAGAAGCTTTATGCAAAATTCTCTAAGTGCAAGTTTTGGCTTAAAGAGGTCCAGATTTTGGGACATGTCGCTAGCGAGCGTGGTATCCAAGTGGATCCCGCTAAAATTGAGGCTATAATGAATTGGGAAACACCCAAAACCCCTTCAGAAATCCATAGTTTCTTAGGATTGGCTAGCTATTATAGAAGGTTCATTGAGAACTTCTCTCGAATTGCCACTCCTTTGACTATGTTGACCCGCAAGAATGTAAAATTTGATTGGGGTCCTAAACAGAAAGAATCCTTTGAAATTCTAAAGAAATTGAGCAATGATCCTGTCTTAACCCTACCTGAAGGGATTGAAGACTTTGTAGTCTATTGTGATGCTTCGCACACAGGATTGGGGTGTGTATTGATGCAAAGGAGCAAATTGATTGCCTATGCATCACGATAACTTAAGGTGCACAAAAAGAATTACACCACCCATGATCTGGAATTGGGTGTTGTTGTATTCACACTAAAGTTATGGAAACATTACCTATAATGTACAAAGTGTGTAATATACACCGATTATAAAAGCCTCCAGCATCTGTTTAATCAGAAAGATCTTAACATGCGGCAGCGCCATTGGATGGAAACTTTAAATGATTAGGAATCTGAGATTCGTTACCATCCTGGTAAGGCAAATGCCGTTGCTGACGCCTTAAGTCGCAAGGAAAGGGTTAAACCACGCCAAAGCATTGAGCTACGGACTAGCTTGAGTGAAAAGCTATTAGATGCTCAAAAGCAAGCCTTATTAGAAGAAAATGCTTCTAATGAAGGATTAGGTGGAACTGCCGATCAGTTAACCCATGGGAATGATGGAATCCTGAGATTAAATAATCGTACATGGGTTCATATCTTTGGAGGACTCAGAGATCTGATTCTCTATGAATCTCATAATTCGAGATATTCGGTACGTCCTGGAGGAGATAAAATGTATCAGGATCAGAAAAAGAATTATTGGTGGATGGGTATGAAGAAATCCATAGCCACTTATGTAGCTAAATGTCTGACGTGTTCACAAGTTAAAGCCGAACATCAGAAACCGTCAGGACTGCTACAACAACTTGAAATTCCCACATGGAAATGAGAGATGGTAACTGTGGATTTGAATACCAAGTTACCAAAGACCAAACATGGCAATGACACGATTTGGGTGATTGTCGATAGACTGACAAAGTCAGCCAATTTTCTGCCAATCAAAGACACTTTAAGTTCCGATAAATTGGCCAAATTATGTGTGGAGAATATTATGTCCTTACATGGAGTGCCAATATCCATAATATCTGATAGAGATACTAGATACATGTCTCATTTTTGGAAAAGTTTCCAACAATCTTTGGCCACGAAATTAAATTTTAGTACGGCTTACCATCCACAGACTGATGGTCAAAGTGAACGTACGATTAAAACATTAGAGGACATGCTGAGAGCGTGTGTTATTAATTTAGGTGGTAGTTGAGATGATCACCTACCCCTAATTGAATTCTCCTACAATAATAGTTATCATACAATTATCAAGGCCGCTCCATTTGAAGCCTTGTATGGGAGAAAGTGTAGAACGCCCGTTTGTTGGTTGAAGTTGGATAAATCCAACTATCAGGACCTGAGATAGTCCAGGAGACCACAGATAAGATTATTCAGCTCCGTGATAGGGTCAAATTTGCCCGTGATAGGCAGAAGAGCTATGCTGATAAGAGGCAAAAACCTCTTATGTTCCAAATTGGGGACAAAGTTTTATTGAAAGTATCACCTTGGAAAAGTGTTATGAGATTTGGAAAGAAGGGAAAGTTGAGCCTGAGATACATTGGACCATTCAAAATAACTGAATGTGTCGATTCCGTGGATTATAGACATAAGCTACCAGAGGAACTTAGTGGAATCCATGATCTATTCCACATATCAAATTTAAAGAAATTCCTAGCCGATGAGTCGCTAGCAATGTCGCACCATGATGTACAGATTGATGAAAACCTGAGGTTTATTGAGAAACCGATTTCGATCAAGGATCGACAAGTTAAAAACCTCCAAAAGAAATTGATCCTCATTGTGAAAGTCAAATGGGATTCCCGTCGTGGCCCAAAATATACATGTGAGTTTGAAGCGAATATGAAATCGAAATACCCCTATCTATTTGAATAAAATCTCGAGGACGAGATTTCTTTTAAGGGGTGAGGATGTAACACCTCGAAAATTTATAACGAATCATATGGAAACACGCGTGCAATCAACCCTCAAATATGCCAAATTATTTGGACTAGAGGGACCAAATATGTTAAATTGTGGAAGATTGGATATGGAGAGATTGTCACACCCTGATATTTCCACATATTACCGGTGGGCCCGACGGGGAGTATCGTGATGTAGTTGATATCATCATTGTCAATACACACAATATAATAGCACATCGGAAGGCTTGGTGAATAAACTATTACAAACCATAATGTCTGAGTGTCCAAACTAAAGAATATACAGACTTGGTTGTAATAAAGATCCACAGGCGGATCATAAATAAAATACAAGAAACCAAAATAACAGACTCCAGGTATCTAGGGATTTGCAAGATCCTCTTATATGACACCTAGTAGCTCCAGCCTATTTACGTGAGGTACCTTTAAATCAGTCTTTGGAAAATACGTCAGTTTACACTGGTAAATACAATTAACTGACTCATTTGAAAAGATTTATGAAAATTGATTTAAGTGCACAAAGCACAAATCATTTATAACTTGGGATAATTATTTAAGATAATCTTGTATACAGATTTATATGTTTGTCATACATATTGGGCCGGTTTGGAAGCCGGTCATGATTAACCGACTCACCACTTATAAAACCCACAAAGGAGTTATCCCCAACATGTGGGTTATATTAGCATTTGCATCTGTCAGGTGTATGCCTACACCCCGTGCATAGGTCGTGGCCATTTTCAAATGAAATGAGCCGAGGATATCCAGGACATGGTCGTATTAACCCCCAATGTTTATGTTATCAAACAACACAGATTAAAACAGGTTATGTAATTTATTAATCACAGTCCAATTAAATGATTTCATACCCGACCAAGCGGTATTATTATAATACCGTATCCCAAGCCCGTATAACGGAAAATAAGTTAAAAGTATTTACCTGAGCTAGATGAAAGAGGTAACTCAGTCGTATATTCCTAAAGCCTTATTGAAAATACCTTCTACTGAAGCTACTCAATCTGTATGGAAGGTTTAATAACCTATAAGGATACTAACGGGTCTTTATTTAAGTCAAAGACTTAGACCGGTTAGCTTGATAGATACTTTACGGTTCTAGACGCTAGATTAAGCGGAGACCGGAATAGAATATGCTTTAGACCTGACAAGTTTGGATACTTGTATAAAATGGGTAAACTAAACAAATTCTGGATTTTGAGGATTTAATGATAAGGTTAAACCCGTTTCGGCTATTTTACGTAAACTAGTCATATAAACTGATCCGAATGCATAATTGCATAACGGGTAACCAAATGAATTATATGTAGGTCTCAATTGTTATTATGCTTAAAATATGTTAATACATTAGTAGGATGTTAACATATATGCCCAAAAAGTATTTAAAACCAATTTAAGTCCCGTAAGGGCATTTTGGTCATTTTAATGATTATAAAAGATATTTTATAATAAACTGAGGTTCTAGTCTTTGGTAATCAGTAAAAATATTTATTTTATCGCATTACATCAGTAAGATAATATATGTATGTGAGGTTTACCATTTATGGCCAAACTGTGCCCCGAAAGGGTATTTTGGTCATTTCACATATGCTTTTAAGGACATATTTGGAAGTCTGAGTTCATGACTTATACCTACTGTAAAAATATTAAATTTTATTTATAAAATCAGTAGGTAACAAGTCTTAGGTGTTAAATATGGTTTGGAACCATACTATGCACCTAATTGGCGTAAAAATCGCTAATTGACGATAATAAAGAATGTTTATGTAAATCTGAGATTTTGATCAGCTTTAAATGCTCAAAATAATTTATTTAATGTATGAAGTCAGTAGGAAAAAGTTTGGCATTTAAATCATTTGTTAATCTCATTTTATGCATGAAAAGGGTATTATCGTCATTTACTGAATTACACAAGAACTCCATCATATGATCAGATTATAATCTGATCAAAAATTCCAAAAATCTCTAAAGATAATATCTTATCAGTAGGTAATGAGTTTTGAGTCAAAATCCAAGTTTAAACATGTCTTATGCAAGATATCGCAATTTAATTAATAAAAAGCTTCAATTTACGATATCGAGCATAACTTCTGTTTGAGACCAAGAACTGATGTCAAATTTTCGAGACATGCTTATATATCAGTAGCAAAGGTTTTTGTCCACTCACATTTCTAAAAAATCTCATTTATATGTCAAAAGGGCAATTATGGCATTTATAAGCATAATAACAAACAGGAGCATATAATTCAAACTACTAAGGACCAGGTAATATAACTCCAGTGGGTTATACTACAACATAAGGTGGTCCTAATGGAAGCTTAAAACATGGTAGGTTTAAGCTCAATCGGGTCAGAACTGAAAGTCAAAGCAAAAGTCAAGCTTTTGCGACTTTCGGTTATGAACCGACCTTAGACTGATAATTGTCAGTTAGACATGTTTAAACATGTTCTAATACTAATTACCAAGTTATTAGAATGTTAAAATATAATTTATAATCTCTGTTTTATTAGTTTAAATCATTATTTTAATTTCTGTCCAGTTTGACTTTTTGACTAACTAGTTTGACCCGACAATTAACTAGTCAAACGAAATAATTTGGAGGTGCCCTTTTAAGGGTTAATCACCTACCTTAATATGGTCACATAACCACTTTTAATTCGGTCAGTGGCTGGACCATTTGTATTTAAACCGAAAGTCAAAGTCTATTTACGATATCTTTGACTTTTCGGTTTTTAAGCTAATAAACTGAATTAAGAAAGGGCTAAGGCACTTACATAAGGTCCTAGCTATCTTTTCTACACTTCTTGAACCTCTTCTAATGCTGGCTATCTCCAGAAGTGAGTATTGTAGTGTTTGCAAATGAAATGAGCAAATGAACAAATAACTTAGGAGCCTTTATATAGTGAAATGCCATGGAACAAGATCAAGGCAGATGCTTTGGAGGTATCTAGGATAACTCCAGGTGTCCTAGTGGTATGCTGAAACCATTAACATGCCCCCGGTATCCAATTGGAAGAGATTAAGTCGGTTAGAGATGGAAACCTGAAGCTGTCCAAAATTTCTGCCCAGATACAGGCCTTACGGACCGTATCCGTAACCCCTTACGGTCCATAACAGATTTGAATTTTGTATCGCCCAGGTTCCCTCCTTACGGACCGTAAGCCTTGGCTTGCGGTCCGTAAGAGGTTGGTCAGAAACATAGTTTCTTTTGATCTTGACACTTTTGATCCTTCAACTTTTATAATCATTCTCAATTATTTCCGAGAGCGTGTTTCAATACTATAAGGTCTCGGATTTATTAAAAGGTCACTCAGAGGCTTAAATTAGCATGTTGACACTTTTAGTCCCTTCGTATACAAAATCAAATATTGTCAAGTTTAGTCCTTCGGAACACCTCCGTCACCTGGTTAGGCTTTAGGACACGTGTCTTCATATGATTGGACACGTTTTTACGTGGTGTTACATCCTCACCCCCTTAAAAGAAATCTCGACCCTGTTGGTTCATATGTCTGTCGACTTCGTCTTGTATTAAGATTAGATTGATCAGGGAACGATGTTCGAGAAAATAGGATTTTAGAGGGTGTTGTTCATTTCGCATGAAATGAAGAATGTTCATTTCGCACGAAATGGATGTATCCATTTCGTACGAAATGGCACTAGCCATTTCGTGTGAATCGTTCCGTGCGAAATGACTTACCTAAAAATACTAGCCTTGTTCAAATCATTTGCAAGGTTCTGATTTCGGTAGCGAAGCTCTGCCGAAGTGTCTCCAGCATTGTAAAACGATCTAATATCAATACAGAGATAGTTTAAAGTGATTCTAAGTGTAATTCAGCTGAAATAACTTTGATACGTTTGATTCCGCCACTCGTATTGACAAGAACTCTTCTGAACGACTCGTTTTGGTCGTGCAAACGATCCTACAAGTGGTATCAGAGCTCAGGAGGAAGAGTTCTTACCATTTCAGCTGAAAATTCTGATTTCTACACCTTCTTTTCAAAATTAACTGAGTTTTCACGGATAAAATGTCTTGATTTTCAAATATAACGTGCGTAACAGTGTTTTAACATCCCCTTGAAAATATCAGATCTTAAAACGGCTTAAAACTTGATCATTTTTGTGAAAAACTGTCCGTTTCGTGTGACGACATATCCATTTCGCACGAATTGGATATCATATCTTTTGAACTTGCAGCCATTTCGCACGAAATCAGCTCTCATTTCGCACGAAAGTCCATTTCGCTTGAAACTGTACATCAGATTTCCATTTCGCACGAAATAGGCTTCATTTCGCATCAAGGGCCATTTCGTTTGAAAGTTATCCCATTTCGCACGAATTAGAGGATTAGTTTCATTTCATTTGAACAGAGTCCATTCCGCGTGAAAGGTTCATTTCGTTTGAACAGGGTTCATTTCGCTTGAAGGGTTTATTTCGATTGAAAAACATTTTGAAGAAAGTCATTTCGTTTGTAGGCCTGATTTTGTGAATTTTCAAATACCGAATCATGGATAACGAGTTCTACAATGCCTTTGCTAGCCCGATCACTATTACTCAGAATACGATGCTAGAAAATGAAACGGGTACCACGCAAAAATCGCCTAAGCTTATGAGTATCGAGGAATATAGTGGATGGGCCGAACGTTTTGAAAATTGGGTTCAAGCATATTACCTAGATGCATGGGATTATACTGAATTTCGATATATTAGACCGGTTAAGGACAATGGACAGAAAGTTGACATTAGAGATCTAGATGTTGATGAGAAAAAGAAATACAAGTATGAAAAGTTGATGGTTAGTCTCTTACAGCAAGCTATTAAGGAAGAAATCTTGATTTTACTTCAACACAACGGAAGTGCTCATTCGATATGGAAAGAATTAAAATCAAAGTTTGTTGGAAGTAAAGAAATGATCAAGAACAAAATGTCGCATTTGAAGAAAGAATTTGATTTATTCTGTGGATTAAGAACTGAAAACACCAAGCAGATTATAGAAAGATATTGCAATTTGGTGAAGAATATGCAAAGATTGAACATCAATAAAGATAAAGAAGAATTGATTGAAAAGTTGGCCGATGCGTTGCCACATGATGTTTGGGGGACGTATCTTATGATGCTGAAAAATAAACCTGAATTTGACAATCTAACGCTGAGTGATTTTATTGAACAACTCGAAGCTCAAGAGATGGAACATCGAAAGATAGCAAGAATGAAGAACTATGATGGTGAACAAGATATTGGTCTGTATTACAAAGGTGGTGTTAGTGATAAGACCAACATTGCACCAAAGATCGAAACTGCTTTCAATGCTAAAAGTTCTTCTGAAAGTTCATCTCAAGGATTAAATAGGAAAATAGGATTTTCTTCATATCCATCATTTGATCCAAATTTCTCATCAACAAAGAGTGGCAAAGTTCTACAATGCAACATTGCGTTAAATCTTGAGAATGATCAAAATTATTCTGAAGAAGTAGCCAAAAGCCATATGTCTTTATTGGTGACTGTGTTAGAGTCTAATGGGAGTTTAGTTGCAGGAAGGATCGGAAATCCAATGTTGACAAAAGAGGACTACGATCAGGTTGATGCTGAGGAGATGGAACTTATGGATATAAAGTGGTGTTTGGCTAGCGTGTTGAGAAGAGCTGAAAAGTTTAAATAAATTACAGGAAGAGATGATTTTCGTGATGCAAATGTTTCTACTTTAGGATTTAATAAATCTAAAGTTACTTGTTTTCGTTGTAGGGAAAAAGGGCATTTCAAGCGAGAATGCACAAACCGCGAAGCAAGTGGAGATCCTTTCAACAACAATGATTATTATCGGAAAGCGATTTATCATCAAGTTGCTCAACTGCCATATCAACAACAATCACCACAAACTGCACATGCTAGGAAAGAGATTGAAGAATCAAAGAAAGCTTATCTTGTTAATCAAGATGATGGAAGATCGTCAAAAAGTTTTAGTTGGGACAAATATATTTCAGCAGAAAGTAAAGCATGTTTGAGAGATCAAGAAGATGAAAGGCTTCCAAAAGATTTCAGTTGGGATGATTATGATCCTAACAGAACTGCAGATCATAAAGCTTTTGTCGCTCAAAAACTTGAAGATGATGCTAATGATTATTATGCAGAAAAAATGAAAGAGCGTTTAAAGTATCTAGCTGAGAGAGATGCTGAAAGTGTTCGAATGGCTACGAAGAAGGTTGAAAAACAAGATGTTCATGATGATGATTATTCGTATGAGGCAGAAAGAATGAAAGAGCTTTTAAAATTTCAAGCTGAGAGAAATGAAGAAAGAAGGAAAGGTAAGAAAGATGAAGAAGAGGTCCGAGTGATAAAGGTTAAAGAAGTTCCAGCTTTCGAGATTAAAAAGGAAGCTGTTGCAGAAAAGATGTCTGAGAATTGTGAAAATTGTGATACTATGAAAAAACAAAACAATGAGTTGACTCACAACATGAACAGGTTGAAAGAATCGTATGATGTCTTAAACAAAGCAATGAATCAATACAATGAGTCAAGTAGTGAACAAGCAATAGCAATGAAGACACTCAATGGAGCATACATGATAAAGCAGGACATGGTCAATTATTACATTGGGATGTGTGCTGAGCTTGAACAAAAATTGGAAACTCAGAGAATAGAAACTGAAAGAGTAAACAAATTCTTAAAAAGTTACTCATGTTCTTCTTATGTGACTGACATGATTTACCCCACAGTTGAAGGCATGAAGGCATTTGAAAGAGAAAAATCTGAAGAGAAGAATTTCGAAACAAAAGAGGATACTGAAGTGAAGAATTCTGGTAAGAAACAAAGTTTTGGCTATAACAAGTGTCCACCCCCGCTTGAAAATGGATATTCTCCACGAAATCCAAATTCAGAAAGAGTTAAAAAGGCAACCAACTTACAGTGGGAGTCTGAGTCTTCAGATAACTTGCCAGACAACATTGATGTCATTTTCACATCATCTGACACTGATCATGAGTCCGAGTTAATAAAGAAAGTGGTCGATCAGGTGTTGGAAAAAGATGAAACGGAGGAGTCAATGACAGAGTCAAAGTCTAAGTCCAACATGTCAAGTCCATCAGTCAAAAAGGACAAACGGGTTTATAATAAAGATTTTCTGTTATCACAAAATAATTTGAATGACAAAACATTCAAAGTAGCATATACTTTGAATGATTCTGAAAAATTATATTCTGATGAAGAATTTCCAATAAGAGGTGTTAAAACTGAAATGATCAAAAAGGTTTTCAACCTAACAGAAATTAATATTTCTGAAATAAAAGATGTAAATCTTTCTAAAAAAACCTAAACCTTACACCTAAAGAGTTCAACAAAGGTTAAACAAGAAAAGGGGTTACAGTTCTGGTTCTGGTTTTCAAAAGAAACCAAACCATAACGGTAATTTCAAAAAGAAAGGTCTTGGATTTATTCCACCAAAAAATCATAAAAATGAGAAAACTTATAAACAAAAAACTGTATTTGTTTCAGGGTCAAGCTCGGAAGAAGAAGAAAAGAGCTCATTCTGGAAGCAGACAAACAAAGAATTCCTTGCGAAGAAGCAAGAGGAAATGAAGAAAGATGTTGCTCAACAGAAGAAAGAGACAAGAACCTGTTATAACTGCAAAACTGTTGGTCATATTGCCAGGAATTGTCCAAAGGCAATCCAAATAAAACAGGAAGTCTCTGAAAAACTGAAAGGAAAAATGGTTGAGAAAGAATCACCAACCATACAACTTAAAGTTTTAAAAAATTCAAAGTTTGAGGTTGGTGAAAGTTCAAAAAGTTTTTACAAAAGAAAAGTGAATCTTGACAACCACAAGTGGGTTGTTAAGAGATCAGTTGATAGTTCTGGCGATGAATCTGACTCGTCAAAGTCAGAGGAGCCACAAGTTGAGTCAAAAAGAGAAAATTCAGTTCCGCCATTGGATGATGCAAATTTTCCACCATTGCGGACTGAAAATTTTAAACAAAAAGTTGGAAAAGTTGAGATTTCAAATCATTTTTTTTTCTGAAAAGAAAGAATTTGATGTTGAGAAGGCTTTTAATCCCAAAGTGAAACATATATTTGGTAAAATGATTGACGGGAAGGTCAAAGGGGTTAAGGAATTTTATGAGAAGAAAACGAAGAAACCAGGTGAAGATGGTTCATCCCAGGTTAGTAACTGGGATAGAATCTATCATGATTAAAACTCTGGACTTGCCGGAGCTCCCAAGTTGGTAATCGTGGAGCATGAATCGGCATCTTTCTTAAGAAATTCACATTTGTGAAATTTCGACCTACAAGTGGTAGTTTTCTTGAAATTTGTCATAGTTTATTTTACAAATGGTATGGTTGATAAGTGAATCATCAAGAGGTTGAAAAATGGGTTTTCACCTATAAGTGGTTAATCAAGGTCATTAAGTTGAACTTGATTTAACTTTCATTCAAAGTGGTTGAAGAAACAAAGTGAGGATCATATCCCCAAACCTACAAAGTGGTAAAATCAACAAAACTTATTTTCCGGAAAAACCATTTTGATTAAAACAAACTTAAGTGTTTTGAAATCATAATGGGAAGATAGTTTGTTGTCCGGGGGAGTTCTGATTGTTTATGCCAAGTGGATGGCGATTTGAAGCAATTCACAACAGTTGTCACTTTACTTGTACAGTTTGTTTTCAAATTTTCCCTTAAAATAAAAAATTGAAGCATATTTTGGATTTTAGGGGGAGTAAAAATTTAGAAATTTCAAAAATTTGAAAAAGTCAAAAACATTGAAAAATGAAAAAGAGTTTTGTTGTGAAAAAGAGGAAATGATAGTACATCAGTAGACAATCACAGTACGCTAAAGAAATGGAAAGTTAAAATGTGATAAACGGTCTCACTAAAGATGTGATGATAGGCTCAGCTAGACTAGTAGATTTGCGATAACGATACAAACTTAAATGAAAAAGCCTAGTTCTAGTAGGAAACGTGGTTTAAAGCATAGTACTTAGTTTTATCCTTCATGACTGTGTACCTACTCAGTAATCGCTGAATGCTAAAAGAGCATAAAAACTGGTCAGTTTGTGAACTTTCACAACTTGCTTAAAAAGTCATTGTGATTGTGCATTTCTTTTTGCAAAGATTTAAACTTGTTTGATTTATTTATTTTGTTTAAGCATTGGACATCCTCTGCATATACATGAGTATCGAACTGGATGTTAGTGCCTAAACATTCTGCTTTATTTTTCTTGGTGTTTCGTTTAAATCTTGGATCACCTCTACGTATATGTGAATATCGAACTGGTGGTTAAGATCTAAACATATTCAACTTGTTTTTTTATTTCTTATTTTGTTTAAACATTGGACTTTCTCTGCGTATTGAAAGATCGACCTGATTGTTAATGTTTAAACATTCTGCGTTGTCTTTAGCACATATCACAGTTGATGAAAGTTTAAAGGCATTACTTGAGTCAGTGTATTGCAAGATGAGGGGATATGCTGAAATCGTGGGGTCCATAAGAATTTAGTGCAAAATTAATATACCTTAACGTATCGGTAAGCATTTCGAAAGTTTTTAGATTGAGTTTAAGAGGACAACAATATCGTCAATCTATGTGAATTGTTTAGAACTTAAAATGTTTAAAGCTTAACGGTGCTAGTGATTGGTCTCAGAAACTGATATGATCCTCTTACACAAACTCACAAAAATACTGTTTGTAAATATTTTTTTAATGTATTTTTTCGTTAAAAACAAAATCCAAAAGGATTTTCGGAGTGTCTTAGCATAAATTTTTGAAAATACAAAAATATTTTCGACAACTGGTGTTGGAAAGACGATTTTCAAAATTCCAAGTGCTAAACATGATGAATAGGGTTGGGAGTTTGTTTGAAATGAGAAAAGTTTTCGATATAAAAATGTCAAATCTGAATGTTATTTCTATAAGTGGTCATCAGATATTATAAATGTTAAATCATTCTGAATGATATCTGCAAGTGATGATTTGAGAGTGTTTTTGTCAAATGGTTAACAGAAATTAAAATTGTTAATTTTTAAAATATGTGAAACTTATGTTTGATGTAAAGATTGTGCAGGCAGAAGCAGCCAAGTTTCAACTCCTGAATGATATGCAAAAGCCAGGTTCCGATTCCTGTGAACTTTCAACATGAGGATAAATCCAGATTACGATCTTAGAACTTGTGAAAGTTATAAGAGTCAGGTTTTCGATCCAAAGCTTGTAGATTGTGAATTCCAGACTGCGATCCCAGCTTATCGAAAGGGGGAGTCTGAAGACATTAAATGGGAGTCTGAAGATGTAAAGAGCCAGTTTCTGATTCTGGAACTGCTATCTATGTAAGCTGCTAATGTTGATAAACTTAAGGAATCAAGAGATCTGATCAAGAAAAGTTAGAGACAGGTTGAGATTCTGGAGGAGAGTGAAGAAGAGAAAGAGATTGATTGAGGATGCTTACAATGGAGAATTCTTTGGAGAGAGCGAGAAGACTGATAAAGACTGAAGGGTTGACATACCGAAGACTCGACACTGAAGACTTCGTCAACATCCAAGGGGGAGTCTGTTGGTTCATATGTGTGTCGACTTCGTCTTGTATCGAGTCTTGTATTAGATTAGATTGATCAGGGCACGATGTTCGAGAAAATAGGATTTTAGAGGGTGTTGTTCATTTCACACTAAATGAAGAATGTTCATTTCGCACGAAATGGATGTGTCCATTTCGTGTGACTCGTTCCGTGCGAAATGACTTGCCTATAAATACTAGCCTTTTTCAAATCATTTGCAAGGTTCTGATTCCGGTAGCGAAGCTCTTTCGAAGTGTCTCCAGCATTGTAAAACGATCTAATATCAATACAGAGACAGTTTAAAGTGATTCTAAGTGTAATTCAGCTGAAATAACTTCGATACGTTTGATTCTGCCACTCGTATTGGCTAGAACTCTTCTCAACGACTCGTTTTGGTCATGCAAACGATCCTACAGACCCCGAGATTTACTGGAATAAGTGAGGGTACTTTTGTCGCATAGTGGACTCAACTTCCCACGTATATTCAGGGCCTCTATGGGCATCCCACTTAACTTTCACTATAGGTACGTGCTTCCTTCGGAGCTTTTTAACCTATCGATCCTTGATCGATATAGTTCTTTCAACAAACCTCAGGCTCTCATCAATATGTACATCTTTATGAGACATTGTTAGCGATTCATCAGCTAGACATTTCTTTAAGTTACAGATGTGGAACACATTGTGAATTCCACTTAGCTCCTCAGGCAAGTTTAGCTTATAAGCTACACTGCCGACACATTCGATGATCTCGAATGGTCTAATATACCTCGGACTTAACTTGCCCTTCTTACCAAAACGCATCACACATTTCCAGGGTGACACTTTTAGTAGAACCTTATCGCCTACCTCAAACTTTAGAGGTTTTCGCCTCTTGTCAGCATAACTTTTCTTCCTATCCCTGGCAGCTTTTAGGCGATCACGAATTTGGACAATCTTGTCCGTTGTTTCAAGGACTATATCAGGTCCTGATAATTAAGCTTCTCCCACTTCTGCCCAACAAACAGGCGTTCTGCATTTTCTTCCATACAATGCCTCAAAAGGTGCAGCCTGAATGCTAGTATAGTAACTATTATTGTAGGAAAATTCAATCAAAGATAGGTGGTCATCCCAGCTACCTCCCAAATCAATAACACATGCTCGAAGCATGTCTTCCAAAGTTTGAATTGTACATTCGCTCTGTCCATCTGTTTGAGGATGGTAAGCAGTACTAAAATTCAAACGAGTGCCTAATGATTGTTGGAAACTTTTCCAAAAGTGAGAGGTGTATCTAGTATCTCTATCGGATATGATAGACACCGGCACTCTGTGGAGAGATACAATCTTATCCACGTACAATTGAGCTAGCTTGTCGGAGCTATGAGTCTCCTTGATGGGTAAGAAATGTGCTGACTTAGTCAGTCTATCTACTATGACCCATATAGTATCATTTCCATGCCTTGTTTTAGGTAACTTGGTTATAAAATCCATAGTTACCATCTCCCATTTCCATGTGGGAAGTTCTAGCTGTTGTAGCAGACAAGATGGCTTTTGATGTTCAGCTTTAATCTGAGCACAAGTCAAACACTTAGCTACATGTGTGGCAATAGATTTCTTCAAACCTATCCACCAATAGTTAGCTTTCAAATCTTGATACATTTTGTCACCTCCAGGGTGAACTGAGTATTTGGAATTGTGAGCTTCCTGGAGGATTATGTCTCGAAGCCCTCCATGCATAGGAACCCAAATCCTTCCATTCAGTTTGAGGATTCCATCCTTGCCAGGTGCTAACTGTTCAGCAGTTACACCTAACTTTTATTTTGGAATATTAACTTCCAACATAGCTTCCTTTTGAGCAATTAACAGCCTTTCATTCAGGCTATTCTTAAGTTCAATGCTTTTGGCATTAATTCTTATAGTTTTGACTCTTTCCTTGTGGCTTAGAGCATCAGCGACTACATTCGCTTTGCCAGGATGGTAGCGTATTTCGCAATCATAATCGTTTAGAGTCTCCATCCAACGGCGCTATCTCATATTAAGATCCTTTTGATTGAATAGGTGTTGGAGACTCTTGTGATCCGAATAGATCACACCTTTAGTTCCATATAAATAGTGTCTCCATAACTTAAGTGCGAAAACAATGGCACCCAACTCCAAATCATGGGTGGTGTTATTCTTTTCATGCACTTTTAATTGTCGCGATGCATAGGCAATCACTTTGCCTCGCTGCATAAGTATACAGCCCATACCGGTGTGTGAAGCATCATAGTACATGACAAACTCTTCAATTCCTTCGGTCAATGTTAACACCGGAGCATTGCTCAATTTCTGCTTAAGAATCTCAAAGGATTCTTGCTGCTTTGGACCCCAATCAAACTTCACATTCTTGCGGGTCAAAGTAGTCAATGGTGCAGCTATTCTTGAGAAGTTCTCAATGAATATTCTATAGTAACCAGCTAATCCCAGAAAGCTGTGGATTTCAGTGAGAGTCTTTGGTGCCTCGCAGTTCATGATGGCTTCTATTTTAGCGGGATCAACTTGGATACCATGCTCGCTCACAACATGTCCAAGGAATTGGACTTCGCGAAGCCAGAACTCACACTTAGAGAATTTAGCATACAGTTTCTCTTTTCGAAGCAATTCTAAGATACACCGAAGGTGTATCTCGTGATCCACTTGACTATGAGAATAAATAAGTATGTCGTCTATAAAGACAATGCAAACTTATCTAAGTATGGTTTGCAGACTCGATTCATGAGGTCCATGAATGCTGCAGGTCCGTTAGTGAGCCCGAAAGGCATCACTAAGAACTCATAATGTCCATATCTCGGTCTAAATGCTGTCTTAAGTACATCTTCTGTTCGAACCTTGAGTTGATGATATCCAGATCTCTAAATCGATTTTTGAAAAGAAGCTCGCCCCTTGGAGTTGGTCGAATAGGTCATCGATCCTGGGTAAAGGAAAATGATTCTTGATTGTTACTTTGTTCAGTTTTCGATAATCAATGCATAGGCGCATTGACCCGTCCTTTTTCTTCACAAACAAAATAGGAGCTCCCCAAGGTGAAGAGTTGGGTTGTATGAAACCTTTTGCCAGTAAATCATCCAATTGGGTTCTCAACTCCTTCATTTCCGTAGGAGCTAAACGGTATGGAGCTCGTGAAATTGGTGCTGCTCCTGAAAGAATGTCTATCCTGAATTCAACTTGCCTCTCAGGAGGTAATCCCAGTAATTCATTAGGGAAGAAATCAAGGTACTCTGAAATGATTGGAATGTCTTCAATCTTGGGTTTCGGATCATCTACCGTCACTTATGCCATGTAAATGACACATCCTCTCTTCAGACACTTCGATGCTTTGAGAATAGACACATTGTCGGACAGACCATAATGTGTATCTCCTTGAATAGTGACTAATTCACCAGATGGGGTTTTGATGTTTACTAGTTTCTTATCGCAGGAAATTTGGGCTTGGTTATTTGATAAACAATCCATGCCTAAAACTACATCAAACCCTACCGATTTCATTGGCAAAAGGGATAGCGGGAGAGAATGATTCTTAATGGATATAAAGCTTGCCGGTTTCTAAGGTACCATCTGCTAGCTCTACCTCATATTTTATGTCTAGTGTCTTAAAAGGCAGATTCAGTAACTTACTAAACTTATGGTCTACAAAAGACTTATCAGCACCTGAATCAAATAAAACTCTCGCATAAATATCATTAGTGAGGAAGGTACCTGTTATAACGTTGGTGTCGTTCACCGCCTCCCTTGCATTCATTTAAAAACCCTTGCATTGGTTTTCTTTGCCTCGTCAGGCTTCTTAACATTTTTAGGGCAATTAGTCTTGATGTGCCCTTTCTCATTGTAACCATAGCAGGTTGCATCCTTCATGTTTCGGCACTCAACAGTCTTGTGCCCTTTCCTCTTGCAAATCCCACAAGTTTTAGCTTGCGGATCCTGGTTGCACCTTCCAAAGTGCCTTTTGTTACATGTTTTGCATCTGGGCCTGTCATCCGACTGCCCCTTTTTGAAACCAGAGTTTCCTTTCTTCTTTTTGTTTAACTGATAGGACTGATTATCATCTTTCTTCCTCTTCCCTTCTTCGGTGGCTTTCTTTGCCTTACTCCTTACGACATCGAGAGTAAGTGATAATGATAGATCTACAACAGATCTATAAGTAGCAGGCTTAGAAGCCTTGACATTTCCCTTAATCTCTGGGGCTAAACCACCTATAAAACGTGCAATGCGTTTGGGTTCAGGGGTGACTAGATACGGTACCAGCCTAAAAATAGAGTTGAAACATCACATAAGACCTGCAATCTAAATCCTTCATCTCCAGAGTGAGGAAGTCAGTCTCTATCCTTTCCACTTCATGTTGAGGACAGCAAGTGTCCTTCATAAGATCAACAAACTTGTTCCATGAAAGGTTATACAGAGGAACCTTTCCAGTGGATTGCACCAATGCTTTCCACCAAGTTAGGGTGTCGCCCTTGAAGGATTGAGACACAAATTTAACGATGTCTTCCTTGGCACATCCACTGATGTCAATCACAGTTTCCATTTCATCCAACCACTTCATACAGTCGATTGCTCCCTTTTCTCCTGTGAAATCTCTCGGTTTACAGGAGACAAAGTATTTATAGTTACAACCCTTGTTGTACCTGGGAGTCTGATTGAGGACTATTTTCCTCTGTGGCTCTGATTGGATGAGGGTTAAGACTCATCTTTCTTTAGTGTATGCGAATGGGATAGGGGCTTTGTATGAGTTTTGGACCGAACATTACTCGGTTCCTTGATTATTTTATCCACAGCTTGAGCAACTGTTGTGTCAATCATTGCTTGTAATTCAGCATTTGTAAGATTTATCCTTGCTTCATTATTGTTCCCTTCTCTCGGATGACTGTTTGCTTCGTCAGAGCCAACCATGATTTGGGTACTAAAACAATAATGATTTATTTAGATAAAAAGAAAATGAATCATCGCATTGATGATTAGATGGTCCTGGTATTATTAAACCATATAGACCATTTTAGATAATAAATCAAAATCTATTTGATCAAAGTTTGCCTAGGCCACAACTGAACTCTTATAGGCAATCATTAGGATAAAATCCTTTATATTTACTAGACAGGGGACATAAGTCACAACTGCCAATGTCATAAAAGACATTTTTAGATAGCACAAAAGGCTCATCTCAAAGGACATTAAGATGGCACATAAGGACTTGTCACAAGGATGATTAAAATATAACCAATGATCTCTTGGATCAGTGATCTTTTAAGGGTCGAACATAGATCATCGCCCTATTGACAAGAAGTTTAGAATATAAAACTGTCATTGTCATAAATACACCTTTGCCCAGAGGCATACATCTCAATTGGATGTTTTGGCATCATATTGATGTTTAATAGCCATGATTCGCATTGATCATATAGGCTATGATAGTGACTTGAAAAGATCCAAGTACATTTAGAGGCTTATGTGGTCTCTCGAGCCACACAGCCAGGAATGTTAACATGTTTTCAGATGTTAACAGGGAATTTATTGTCTTAAAAAGGTTACACCATCACAGCCATTATTATTTTGGCTAGGTTATACCTCTAAGAAATTCTTTTCGAAATTTTTATTGGCAGATCAATTTAAAAATTGAAATGATATAGCATGATGATGTAATAAAAATACATATTTAAAATCTCAAAAAGAAAATTCCATTAAACCATTAAACTATTACAAGGATGCCCTAAACGGGTCTTGAAATAACATACTGTCCACGCAGGGACTACATAAAAAGAAATAAGTCCACGCGGGGACTTGATTGAAAGTACAATACAAAATAAAATAAACAGCTTCTACTTCTTTTTGCCTTTGATGAGACTCGCAAGGCCCTTGAGAAAGCTGTTATGCTTCTTATTGGTTTCGTCCGCTTTTCGCTCAACCCTGTCCAACCTATGCAGAATTTCTTGCGTTTATATGTGTGGAGGTGGGGGTTGATGCTAGTGAGGAGGGTATTGATACCCATGCATTGGATATCTCGTTGGGTATGTTGGAGGATAGGGTGAGGGGTGAAGTGCATTAAACTGAGCTGCCTCAAGATATGGATCTTGGGCAGGGGCCTGATATCCATAACCCGTAGGATTTGGATACTCAAATGGGTTATACCCAGATGAACCTTGGTAGGTCGGTATTGGGTTATCATAACCTACTGCGACGACTGTGGTGCAAGTGTAAGTGGTGGGGGATTATTTTTCGGCACCACATGAGAGGGTCCACCCATTTGTGGATCCTCAGGGATTGGAGGGTATGTGCTCGAAGCTTGAGGGGAACCGAACCTAGGTCCCCCTCGCACGGTCATCCATGCATTCCTCCTTCACCTAGGTGGCTTGGGAGGTGGTTGAGATGGTTCCTCAACGGGTAAAGGTGGTGGGGAAACCACTTAAAGGTATGGTTCTTCCAATGGAAGTAGCGGAGAATTATGGAATGACGGGGTAAATTCCCATTCGTACTGGTTCCACCTTTCGACAAAAGAGTCGGTCCCTTGATATGGCGACCCTTGGTATGGAGAACTACTGGAGATGCTAATGGGGTGACCTGGTGTTCCGGTTGGTGGTTCTAGATCGGGATCGTCATCCATCTCTATCTCCTGGAAGAAGTGATCCTCAGGTCCTAAAGGATTAAAGCCATGTAGATTGTTGACATAGTTGTTAGGGTTGAACTGGGTCGGGGAATAAGTGGAATCAGAATGATGGAAGGAATGGGAGTGTAAAGAGTGGTAGGATTGGTGCGAATGATGAGAATCTTGTGAATGATGGGAATGCTGAGGCTCGTCTGGAATAGGCGGCCAAAATGATGGATGAAACGAGGGTGATGAACTCAACGACACTGAGTGTCTCGCGGGTTCAAACGAATGACCCCAATGGTCACGCGAATCTGAGCTAGAAAATGACACAGATGGAGTGCGCCTGTGAGAAGGTCCTGCATAGCCTGATGGTCCTCCTCTCATCGGACCTTTCCCCTTGCCTCGTACACGCAGCGGAATTATCGATTAATAAACCTGTCAAAACAAGTAAAACAAAACATAAACGACAAAAGAGAAGTTAAGAATAAATCCTAGGTCATGTGCCTAGACTCGGAAGTCTAAGGAATGTGCTTATTGTGTCATTGAGATTAAACACAAAAGGCTAGTGTTTAATTCACTCAATGTTGGCTCTGATACCAACATGTCACACCCCGATATTTCCACATATTACCGGTGGGCCCGGCGGGGGTATCGTGACGTAGTTTGTCACACCCCCAAAATACCACATGCGGAAACACCGCGGGACGTGTAACGTACCAGGATCCAAGGCACCAATCACATTGAACTATAGTATATATTTAAATAAAAACTTTCATTCATTATCATTAAGTGTTACAAAACATTAAATGAAATTCAGTGTATACAGCGGAAGCATAAATCGTTTGTTAAGTGTTTCATAAACCACATGTACGAAACCGTTAGACTTGTCTTGCAATTCTAAGTATCTCGACCCATGACCACTCCAGCATCCCAGACAGCAAGTTCCAAATGATATAACCTATAGACCTGCAAGCATGCAGACAAGTGTGTCAGACGACGCTGGTGAGTTCAAGGTTTTGTTAACGTGTGTAGTTACCAGATATCTGTTAAGTCAACTCATCGTTTCGTTTCGTTTTGGGATTGTTATTAACGTAGGAGAGTCTTATATACTGGAAGTGTGTCCAATATATACCATGGGAGTGTGCCCAATATAACCTGGGAGTGTGCCCAACCCCAATGCCCCTAACCAAGCATTGGTAATGATGTCCAGGTAACTAGATCACGCCCGTCCTTACGGCCTGGTGTGAGGGTGTCAAACCTAATAGCGCTATCAACTAGTTACCCCATTGCCTTACAGGCAACACGGTAGATGATCGATTCTGTGTTCAATAACCAACATCCCAAATAATAGTTTACCCAGTATTCCCTTTAGAAACGTTTACCAGATGTCCCAAACCACCGGGACGCATGCTTAGAAAAGTGCAGTGAACTCACCTTCGGTTTGCTCGGTTAGACTAAATACTTGTTTAACAGTTGATCAATCAAACCCTATCGTGGTTACCAGAGACAGTCAGTTTCATGAATTCACAATTCACGTATCTAGTCACACAAATTACTCAAGCAGTAAACAACCACATATAACATCACGTATGTCCTACACGCATTCTGGTCGTAGTACATTTACGATACAAGTTCACATAATACACCATTCACATTCGGATCACAAGTGGTTTCGTATCACAAGCATTACCAACTAAACAACACTCGACATCACAATGTACTATTTGAATTAAGATGCAGCCCATTCCATAATACCCAAACCAATATATCTAACTCATTGTCATCAAAGTCGAGCCACACATCAGATTCAACACTATAGATATATATTCCGAAAGATTACATGTAGTATATTAATTACTAATTATCCAAGAAGTCACATATAACACATCGACTAATCATGATTATAAATCCATCATCGGAACCCTTATCATCATTTAATATATTAATCAATAAATCATCGTTAGTGGGTCTGCACATACAACAATACATTATGAATTCATCTTCTGGGCATTATAATTATTAATTCTAGTTCATACAAATCTATGATTACCCCAAAAAGACTTTAACAAGTTGCACACATATTGGGCTAGGCAATCACATGTCTTCTGACAATTTACATGCAAACATAAACAATATGGCCGACAATCATGAAGTGGTCATTATCCAAATTGGCTACACTTCCAAGACATATCACATATTCAGGAATTGACTGAATCGATTGTTGTTATATATATTCAAACCAAATCAATACACACATTAGGCATCATCAACAAATCATCATGTTCACTAACTGAATACCCATCCTGTTTGTACATCAACATAATTCAATACTTAAACACGCTATCCTTTCCGTAACTGCCTATCATGAGATCATAGTTGTGAACATCACGCCACTCAAAACCGTCAAACCACACATAATCAGAATTCATTAACGCAATCAGAAAATCAGCATACAAGTCATTCGTGAACAACATTCTCGGTCCCGATTCATCTCTCACGCGCATATTATAAAAACACATGCTTCTAAATTTATTGTAAACGTAATCTCTATTATCACACAACATGAAATCATATAAACAGAATCAATAGAGAGCGTAATTGATTTAGATGTAAATCATACCGAGTGAGTTTCAATCGCACAATGGATCGAAAAGAATGAGGCTTCGAGGACTACCACTGCCGTCAGACTTGAGAAGGAAGGGAATTATTTAGTTGGTTTTGTTTATTCTTTCCTGTGAATAAAACAATTGGAGTCCACACCCTAATGTGTCTACGTAACATTCAAGGAAAAGAATAAGTGGGCCGAGCCCACTTGGACTCGAGAAGATGGGGAGAAGTAAATGGGACTCGCCACAAATAATTGGGCTTGCCACTAACGGCCAGTCTTCCTTCTTTGGACTCGCAATGAATAGATGAGCAGTGGACCAAAGATCTCGGCCCGCAATCACAAGGCTGCGACTCGGAACCAAGTGTGGGGCACGGGTTGCCTTTGTAGCACATAACATGTAATAATCAAATATAATTTAAACACGTTTATTACTTTCATACAACGTACACGAAGTTACAATGCTAAACAACCGAGAGTAGTGCACAATACAAGTCTTGGAATTTTGGGTTTGTCACATCATCCCCAACTTGAAAGAAATTTCGTCCCGAAATTTGACAAGTAAGCACAGAGGGGTGAAGCGATAGAAACTCAGATTAAACTATATGCAACACTACACACATAAAAATCAAGCATTACACACAATCACTAATCATTCAGATAACTACGTAGACACAACGTAAACCAAATTGTAGAAACAGGATCGCGAAGTCAGTCGGGTGCCACATCATCCCCAACTTGAAAGAGAATTTCGTCCTGAAATTCGCCAATGATGTCAGAAGTTGATTCCACCGTTTAAATAAGTTGAGGACACCAAATCTTCCTTTGATCATTGCGTTTAAATAACAAAGAAATCACAAACGTTCCATCGGACAAACACTGCCTTAAATTCGAGACTTAAATGGCATTGTGCACGTTACCCAATTCGTCGGGTATCCCGAGTTTCTAAGTCACGTTATCTATTCTTCCCAGAGTGTTGTATGGCCCAAAGTAATGTAGGTTAAGCTCGCAACGCTTCTCAAGCGTACCACACCCTCCCAGGGTAAGACTTTCAACATGATACGATGGCTTACAGCGATCTTCCTGTGTTTCCTAAGCCTATCAGCTTTCCTGACGGTCACTCGTTGCCGCCAAACGATTTTCGATCCAAGCAATCTTCCCAAGAGTTTCAAGTACAAGTCGTGGACCTGCGATTGCGTTGTCTACCACCTTAATCCATTAAAGAGGTTGGTGACAATGCCATGCAATACCTCAAACAGAGCTGTCTGAATACTAGAATGGTAACTGCCGCTGTAGAACTCGGTCAAGGGTATGTGTCCTTCCAATTTTCACCAAGTCAATCCCACACATGCTCGCAGCATGTCTTTGAGTATCGGGGGGGGGGGGGGTTGTTTACTCAAACCGTTCATCCTGTGTTGATAAGTAATACTCATGTCTACACGTGAGTCAAGAGTGTTGTGTATCGCTTGTCATAAATCAGGTATGGCTCAAAATAGGAGGTAATAGGAGTTGGCACCTCGTGCCTATAAGCCGCCTCTCTCAGAGGAACATTCGCAACTTGTGAAGACTCATCAGTTCCTTGGTTGCAAGCAAGTGTGTGGGTAACGTGAGACTGTCAACGATCACCCAGGTGATAATGTTTCCATTTCGAGTTGTAAGTAGACTAGTGACAAAATCCATGGCAGTCTGTTCTCATTTCCATACATGTGTTTCTGGTTGCTAATATCCCACCTTGACTTTCCCACAAGTCAACCATCATTCTCGTGCGTTGCTATGTGGGCCTTCAGGCCCGGTCACCCATACATGGTCTTCGGTTTTTAATACATCCTATCAAAACTTAGATGAATAGGATGTCGAAGCCCGTGTGCTTCGCCTGCACCAGTTTCCCAAGGTTGCTGTATAGTGAGGTTCATATTCGTTCCATGAAGTGGCAAATATCGTCCGACCTGCCAAAGGTTGCTTCTTCATGCCCCACATGGGTCAATCTTGAAAACTCTCTTCCTTCAGTTCTTCAGTTTAAACAAGGCGAGTCTGATCAGGTATGTTAAAGTCGATAGCGAGCTGCAAAGCTCTTGCACGTCCAGGTTTCACAGTCGTATTCATTCAAAAGTTCCACCCAGCGTTGCCATCACGTGTTTAGCTCTTTTGAAACAAGGGTACACGGGAGGTCCTTGTGATCGGTCTAAGTAGCGCATCTGGTACTGTCCAAGTAATGCCTCCAACTTAAATCCAACGACCATGGTTTCCATCGCGGGTTGTGATTCGTGCAACTCTTCTTGTAACTCCACTACGTAAGCCATCACTTTCTCGTGTTGAATCGAAGTGTACTGGGACTCTGATTCGAATCATCACGGTATACCACTAGATCACCCGCACCATCGGGTAAAGGCGATGCTCAGTGCATTGCAGAGTTTGAATTCGAAAGCTGAAAAGATGTCCTCCTGTTATGTCTTCCACGAACACAACACCCTGTTGTGTTAAAGAGATTAAAGCTGCGCGATCTTTGAAAATCCCATGATGAATCTGCGATAGAGTCTAGTGTGACCAAGAAATTGATGCATCCTCGAAGGGATCTTTGGTGCCAAACAATGTCTAACGAAATGGATCTTTAGCGAGATCCACGTGTATTCCCACTTCGTTGATCATATGACCAAAAAGGTATCTCTCGAATCCAGAAGTTACCTTTAACAAGACTTCGCAAGGAGTGGCTCCTCCCTCAGGAGCTCTAGAATAAGATACAAATGCCGCCCATGATGTTCCTCCCTCTTGGAAATGATCCAGAACGTCATCCATAAATATGGTCGATTCATGTGGTCCATAAAGCTGTTGGTGTGTTGATTAACTCAATGGTCATGGTGTACAAAGTCGCAATGGCTGTATTGCGTTCGATATGCCGTTTCAGGAACATTCTCCTCTTGGTCTTCCGTCAATACATGGTCGAGGCAAACAGTTCTTGATTGTCACCTTGCTGAGTTCTGGATAATCAGTACACATACGAAAAGGCTTTATCTTCCCGAATATAGCTAGGGCTCCCCAAAGCGAACAAAAACTATGTCCAATGAAACTCCTGTCCAACAGTTCCTGTAGATAGTCCTTGCAACCCTCCTGGTGCAAGACGGTATGTAGCACGAGTAATCAGGGCTGCCCCTGTCATGAGATCAAACTAAGATTCTGCCTAACAGTGGTGGAAGTAAATCTGAAAGCTCCTCGGGTAGCACACTGAGAGGAATCATGAACAATTGGTGGATCCTCGATCCTCTTTTCCTTTGCCTCAACATCAGTAACGGTTGCTAATGTAGCGGGGTAATCCCTCCATAGACACTTCTGGGCCTTCATTGCTCATATGATGCTAACTCTTACACCACTCTGACACTTCAGAGTATAAAGTGACGCAAAATTTCCTTCCCTCAAGGTATATTTACTCGATATCGAGATAACCAATCTACACTACTACTGCATCGAGACCATCAAGGATAGCAAAAAGCAAGGTCGATGTCGAACACTTGTCCCACAAGGCCGAGCTTGCATCCCAAAGAACATACAAGGCTTCAATTGACTTGCCATCAGCCGGTTCCATAACAGGTTTGGTTTCGAGAAGCATCAGGGTTAAACAGAACAGAGACAAAGCGAATAGCTACCCATCCAAGCTATCGTGTTGCTATTACGCTTGGTATAGCCTATGCCAATACTAAATGTCCTTCCATGAGCTTCATTTCCAGTGTTGTTTTCGTCACGAGAATTTCCAGTACTGTCGTCGTTCCCTTGGTTGTCGTCACCTTGACTTAACACAGTCAATCCTTGTCGAGGTCACCTTCGTTTCCATACTGTAAGCTACGATCACGAGTACCTTGATGTTGCCGCGACTGTTGTCTCTAATATTGTTGCCTGTAACGGTGTCCTACGTCCTTTCACCAACAAGGTCCATCTTTTCACATTCCGTGCCACGTCCTAAGGCACTACTCATGGTGCGGGCGGTTACACAGTCCGCTCTACAGTCAATCGTCATCGATTTTGTCCCGATTGGTTCGTAAGAGTCGACTCCCATGAGTCGCTGACTGGGGTTAAGGATTCGATTGAAGTCAAATCGCTGTTGTTCGCTGCCGGTAACTAGGGTCGTTCAAATGCGGAAGTCGGTAAGGTACTACGTTTACCCTCTTGTCCATCGTTCTTGCAAGTTGACTGAGTAATACACGGTATGTCGTGAGAGTGTTGCAGAAGTGATCGCACTTCGGGATCTAAGGCGTCAACACACTAAGTTCCAGCAAACAAAGATAAGTGAGGAAAGTATAGTCCAATCATTTGACGCTGAGCCATCCAACTCAGGGACGTTCGTACTAGCACCTAACATTCTACACAGTTCGCTAGGCATTCAGATGTGTGATCAGGTGATACTCGATAGCATCGAGATTCGTAAGGATTCAGAAAGGGGTGAAAAGATCATGTTCGAGTAGGAGACAATCATTGCTATGTCTCCTATAGACTGCTGAGTTCTAACATAACATCAATTAACAGAGCGGAACCCCTCTCACACTCGTTAAGCCTCACTGGGACTAACATGCACCCCACATTATTATTATGTGTGCACCCATAATAATAAGGCAATTTGCATGCTTATCTCAGTGCCTCTTAACTCGTGCTAAAAGGTTCCCCAAATTCGAGCAATAAGACAGATGACGCCACAACATAGATCATGAAAGTTCAAGAAGAGTCGCACTCTTAAAACACGTAACATGGGTTGGTAACATAGAAGTTCATACTGCAGTGTTAAGTGTGCATTCACGTGTGATGTTATTCATAAGCAAACACTAGATATACTATGCAATAGTAAACGAGAAACGAACCTTGCAATCTGGAGCTGAGTGTCATGGTCGATTTCGGATCTGTTCGGTTATAGTCTGGTTTTATAAAAAAACGTTTTAAAACCGAGTTCACTATAACCAGTGGCTCTGATACCAAACTGTCACACCCCCAAAATACCACATGCGGAAACACCGCGGGACGTGTAACGTACCAGGATCCAAGCCACCAATCACATTGAACTATAGTATATATTTAAATAAAAACTTTCATTCATTATCATTAAGTGTTACAAAACATTAAATGAAATTCAGTGTATACAGCGGAAGCATAAATCGTTTGTTAAGTGTTTCATAAACCACATGTACGAAACCGTTAGACTTGTCTTGCAATTCTAAGTATCTCGACCCATGACCACTCCAGCATCCCAGACAGCAAGTTCCAAATGATATAACCTATAGACCTGCAAGCATGCAGACAAGTGTGTCAGACGACGCTGGTGAGTTCAAGGTTTTGTTAACGTGTGTAGTTACCAGATATCTGTTAAGTCAACTCATCGTTTCGTTTTGGGATTGTTATTAACGTAGGAGAGTCTTATATACTGGAAGTGTGTCCAATATATACCATGGGAGTGTGCCCAATATAACCTGGGAGTGTGCCCAACCCCAATGCCCCTAACCAAGCATTGGTAATGATGTCCAGGTAACTAGATCACGCCCGTCCTTACGGCCTGGTGTGAGGGTGTCAAACCTAATAGCGCTATCAACTAGTTACCCCATTGCCTTACAGGCAACACGGTAGATGATCGATTCTGTGTTCAATAACCAACATCCCAAATAACAGTTTACCCAGTATTCCCTTTAGAAACGTTTACCAGATGTCCCAAACCACCGGGACGCATGCTTAGAAAAGTGCAGTGAACTCACCTTCGGTTTGCTCGGTTAGACTAAATACTTGTTTAACAGTTGATCAATCAAACCCTATCGTGGTTACCAGAGACAGTCAGTTTCATGAATTCACAATTCACGTATCTAGTCACACAAATTACTCAAGCAGTAAACAACCACATATAACATCACGTATGTCCTACACGCATTCTGGTCGTAGTACATTTACGATACAAGTTCACATAATACACCATTCACATTCGGATCACAAGTGGTTTCGTATCACAAGCATTACCAACTAAACAACACTCGACATCACAATGTACTATTTGAATTAAGATGCAGCCCATTCCATAATACCCAAACCAATATATCTAACTCATTGTCATCAAAGTCGAGCCACACATCAGATTCAACACTATAGATATATATTCCGAAAGATTACATGTAGTATATTAATTACTAATTATCCAAGAAGTCACATATAACACATCGACTAATCATGATTATAAATCCATCATCGGAACCCTTATCATCATTTAATATATTAATCAATAAATCATCGTTAGTGGGTCTGCACATACAACAATACATTATGAATTCATCTTCTGGGCATTATAATTATTAATTCTAGTTCATACAAATCTATGATTACCCCAAAAAGACTTTAACAAGTTGCACACATATTGGGCTAGGCAATCACATGTCTTCTGACAATTTACATGCAAACATAAACAATATGGCCGACAATCATGAAGTGGTCATTATCCAAATTGGCTACACTTCCAAGACATATCACATATTCAGGAATTGACTGAATCGATTGTTGTTATATATATTCAAACCAAATCAATACACACATTAGACATCATCAACAAATCATCATGTTCACTAACTGAATACCCATCCTGTTTGTACATCAACATAATTCAATACTTAAACACGCTATCCTTTCCGTAACTGCCTATCATGAGATCATAGTTGTGAACATCACGCCACTCAAAACCGTCAAACCACACATAATCAGAATTCATTAACGCAATCAGAAAATCAGCATACAAGTCATTCGTGAACAACATTCTCGGTCCCGATTCATCTCTCACGCGCATATTATAAAAACACATGCTTCTAAATTTATTGTAAACGTAATCTCTATTATCACACAACATGAAATCATATAAACAGAATCAATAGAGAGCGTAATTGATTTAGATGTAAATCATACCGAGTGAGTTTCAATCGCACAATGGATCGAAAAGAATGAGGCTTCGAGGACTACCACTGCCGTCAGACTTGAGAAGGAAGGGAATTATTTAGTTGGTTTTGTTTATTCTTTCCTGTGAATAAAACAATTGGAGTCCACACCCTAATGTCTCTACGTAACATTCAAGGAAAAGAATAAGTGGGCCGAGCCCACTTGGACTCGAGAAGATGGGGAGAAGTAAATGGGACTCGCCACAAATAATTGGGCTTGCCACTAACGGCCAGTCTTCCTTCTTTGGACTCGCAATGAATAGATGAGCAGTGGACCAAAGATCTCGGCCCGCAATCACAAGGCTGCGACTCGGAACCAAGTGTGGGGCACGGGTTGCCTTTGTAGCACATAACATGTAATAATCAAATATAATTTAAACACGTTTATTACTTTCGTACAACGTACACGAAGTTACAATGCTAAACAACCGAGAGTAGTGCACAATACAAGTCTTGGAATTTTGGGTTTGTCACATAGTTGATATCATCATTGTCAGTACACACAATATAATAGCACAGCGGAAGGATTGGTGAATAAACTATTACAAACCATAATGTCTGAGTGTCCAAACGAAAGAATATACAGACTTGGTTGTAATAAAGATCCAAAGGCGGATCATAAATAAAATACAAGAAACCAAAATAACAGACTCTAGGTATCTAGGGATTTGCAGGATCCTCTTATATGAAACCCTGATATTTCCACATATTACCGGTGGGCCCGGCGGGGAGTATCGTGATGTAGTTGATATCATCATTGTCAATACACACAATATAATAGCACATCGGAAGGCTTGGTGAATAAACTATTACAAACCATAATGTCTGAGTGTCCAAACAAAAGAATATACAGACTTGGTTGTAATAAAGATCCACAGGCGGATCATAAATAAAATACAAGAAACCAAAATAACAGACTCCAGGTATCTTGGGATTTGCAAGATCCTCTTATATGACACCTAGTAGCTCCAGCCTATTTACGTGAGGTACCTTTAAATCAGTCTTTGGAAAATACGCCAGTTTACACTGGTAAATACAATTAACTGACTCATTTGAAAAGATTTATGAAAATTGATTTAAGTGCGCAAAGCACAAATCATTTATAACTTGGGACAACTATTTAAGATAATCTTGTATACAGATTTATATGTTTGTCGTACATATGGGGCCGGTTTGGAAGCCGGTCATGATTAACCGACTCACCACTTATAAAACCCTTAAAGGAGTTATCCCCAACATGTGGGTTATATTAGCATTTTCATCTGTCAGGTGTATGCCTACACCCCGTGCATAGGTCGTGGCCATTTTCAAATGAAATGAGCCGAGGATATCCAGGACATGGTCGTATTAACCCCCAATGTTTATGTTATCAAACAACACAGATTAAAACAGGTTATGTAATTTATTAATCACAATCCGATTAAATGATTTCATACCCGACCAAGCGGTATTATTATAATACCGTATCCCAAGCCCGTATAACGGAAAATAAGTTAAAAGTATTTACCTGAGCTATATGAAAGAGGTAACTCAGCCGTATATTCCTAAAGCCTTATTGAAAATACCTTCTACTGAAGCTACTCAATCTGTATGGAAGGTTTAATAACCTATTAGGATACTAACGGGTCTTTATTTAAGTCAAAGACTTAGACCGGTTAGCTTGATAGATACTTTACGGTTCTAGACGCTAGATTAAGCGGAGACCGGAATAGAATATGCTTTAGACCTGACAAGTTTGGATACTTGTATAATATGGGTAAACTAAACACATTCTGGATTTTGAGGATTTAATGATAAGGTTAAACCCGTTTCGGCTATTTTACGTAAACTAGTCACATAAACCGATCTGAATGCATAATTTCATAACGGGTAACCAAATGAATTATATACAGGTCTCAATTGTTATTATGCTTAAAATATGTTAATACATTAGTAGGATGTTAACATATATGCCCAAAAAGTATTTAAAACCAATTTAAGTCCCGTAAGGGCATTTTGGTCATTTTAATGATTATAAAAGAGATTTTATAATAAACTGAGGTTCTGGTCTTTGGTAATCAGTAAAATATTTATTTTATCGCATTACATCAGTAAGATATTATATATATGTGAGGTTTACCATTTATGGCCAAACTATGCCCCGAAAGGGTATTTTGGTCATTTCACATATGCTTTTAAGGACATATTTGGAAGTCTGAGTTCATGACTTATACCTACTGTAAAAATATTAAATTTTATTTATAAAATCAGTAGGTAACAAGTCTTAGGTGTTAAATATGGTTTTAAACCATACTATGCACCTAATTGGCGTAAAAATCGCTAATTAACGATAATTAAGAATGTTTGTGTAAATATGAGATTTTGATCAGCTTTAAATTCTCAAAATAATTTATTTAACGTATGAAGTCAGTAGGAAAAAGTTTGGCATTTAAATCATTTGTTAATCTCATTTTATGCATCAAAAGGGTATTATCATCATTTACCGAATTACACAAGAACTCCATGATATGATCAGATTATAATCTGATCAAAAATTCCAAAAATCTCTAAAGATAATATCTTATCAGTAGGTAATGAGTTTTGGGTCAAAATCCAAGTTTAAACATGCCTTATGCAAGATATCGCAATTTAATTAATAAAATGCTTCAATTTACGATATCAAGCATAACTTCTGTTTGAGACCAAGAACTGATGTCAAATTTTCGGGACATGCTTATATATCAGTAGCAAAGGTTTTTGTCAACTCACATTTCTAAAAATCCCGTTTATATGTCATAAGGGCAATTATGGCATTTATAAGCATAATAACAAACAAGAGCATATAATTCAAACTACTAAGGACCAGGTAATATAACTCCAGGGGGTTATACTAAAACATAAGGTGGTCCTAATGGAAGCTTAAAACATGGAAGGTTTAAGTTCAATCGGGTCAGAACTGAAAGTCAAAGCAAAAGTCAAGCTTTTGCGACTTTCGGTTATGAACCGACCTTAGACTGATAATTGTCGGGTTAGACATGTTTAAACATGTTCTAATACTAATTACCAAGTTATTAGAATGTTAAAATATAATTTATAATCTCTGTTTTATTAGTTTAAATCATTATTTTAATTTCTCTCCAATTTGACTTTTTGACTAACTAGTTTGACCCGACAATTAACTAGTCAAACGAAATAATTTGGAGGTGCCCTTTTAAGGGTTAATCACCTACCTTAATATGGTCACATAACCACTTTTAATTCGTTCAGTGGCTGAACCATTTGTATTTAAACCGAAAGTCAAAGTCTATTTACGATATCTTTGACTTTTCGGTTTTTAAGCTAATAAACTGGACTAAGAAAGGGCTAAGGAACTTACATAAGATCCTAGCTATCTTTTCTACACTTCTTGATCCTCTTCTAATGCTGGCTATCTCCAGAAGTGAGTATTGTAGTGTTTGCAAATGAAATAAGCAAATGAACAAATAACTTAGGAGCCCTTATATAGTGAAATGCCATGGAACAAGATCAAGGCAGGTGTTTTGGAGGTATCTAGGATCACTCTAGGTGTCCTAGTGGTATACTAAAACCGTTAACATGCCCCTGGTATCGAATTGGAAGAGATTAAGTCGGTTAGAGATGGAAACCTGCAGCTGTCCAAAATTTCTACCCAGATACAGGCCTTACGTACCGTATCCGTAACCCCTTACGGTCCGTAACAGATTTGAATTTTGTATCGCCCAGGTACCCTCCTTACGGACCGTAAGCCTTGGCCCTTGCGGTCCGTAAGAGGTTGGTCAGAAACATATTTTCTTTTGATCTTGACACTTTTGATGCTTCAACTTTTATAATCATTCTCAATTATTTCTGAGAGCGTGTTTCAATACTATAAGGTCTCGGATTTATTAAAAGGTCACTCAGAGGCTTAAATTAGCATGTTGACACTTTTAGTCCCTTCGGTTTAGACCATTATGGTAGAGCCATTGTTCGAATCGAATGTGGCTGCGTGATCGTAATAAGGTAGATGTTAATCTCTTAAAAGGGCACCTCCTGGAAATCACGTAAAGTTGGTCAAATGACGAGTCAAAGTTATGTTTAATAAAAAGTCAAAACGCAGATTTTCGAAAAAATTATAAAATGAACTTGTAAACGTTTTAACACATCTTTTTGACACTAAATCAGTTGGTAACTAATATTAGAACATGTCTAAGCATGTTTAGCCCGTCATTTCCAGTTTATATGTCAGTTCGCAACCGAAAGTCAAGCAGTTTGACTTCTATTTTGACTTTCGATTCTGACCCGAATTAGCAACTTTAGCTGCTGATTCTAAGATGCATTATGACCATAATTATATGTAGGATAACCCTCTATGGTTATACTACTTGGTCAGGATCAGTTGTTGAGTTTTTATACAAGTTCTTGAATTATGCCATAAAATGCCAATATTGCCTTTTTGTGCATGAATTGGTTTTTAAAACACATTGTACATATAATTTGCATAACCTACTGATTTGGTAACATAATTAACATGTTTTGGCATTATGAACTTGTTTATGGCTCATCCGATCACTCAATATCGCCTATGCACGTACGGTTAGCTTATGTATCTAGTTTACGTAAGTTAACCAAATCGGGTCAATTCTTTTCAATTTCTTTCAAATTCCAGAATGTAATTATGTTTTCCCATATTATGCAAGTCTTAGTACTTGTAAGATATTAAACTACATTCTATCCGGTCACCGCTTAATCTAGCGTACCGTACCGTTTTCACTATTTATAAGTTAACAGGTCCAAGTCTTTGACTTGAATAGGACCCGTTAACATTCTAATTCCATACTAGGGCGTCCAGTAGATTGCAACCATGCTAAGTTAATTGTTATATCAGCTGTGCTTATTATTTATATCTTGACTATAAGATATTACGCCAGGTAAATACTCTTAACCTATTTTCCCTATACGGGCTTGGGATATGGTAAATTATCACCGCTTAGTCGGGTATGGGATCATATGTCGGATTGTGACTAGAAAATCCGCATAACCCGTTTTAATCTGTTTTGCTTGAGAACTTAAACATTGGGGGTTAATGCGACATTGTCCTGGATATCCTCGGCTCATTTAATTGCAAATGGCCACGACTTAAGCACGAAATATAGGCATACACCCGACAGATGCTAATGCTATTATAAAATATTTTTCTACCCATATTGGGATACCCTTTATGGGTTAAAGTGGCGTGTCGGTTAATCATGTTATCGGTGTTTTGTACCGGGCCACATATGTATTGAATAACATGTAAATCTGTATACTAAGATATCTTATTTATTTTCCCAAGTTTTTTATGAAAATACATATGCCTAGTGCACTTAAAACAATTATGAAATATTTTCAAAATGCGTCGGTTATTTGTATTTACCAGTGAAAACTGATGTATCTTCAAAAGACTAAGTGCAGGTTGCAAGGTTACGTAATAGGCTGGAAGTTGCCCGGTAAATGCTTAAAAGGAATTTGCAACTCCTTGCATTGAAGCCTAGTGGTATGTTTATGTATCCATTTCGATACTTTCAATCCGCCTAGGGCCGGCCCGTTAGTGTAATTGGGCCAGGTGACGGCTTAGGGCCTCCAAAAATATAGGGCCTCCAAAATTAAAAAAATAAATCTATATTTATAAAAAAAGAATATTATATTTACGGTGATATTTGTTAACATTAATACACGTGTAGCCTGATGGTAAGAACAAGATTTGGTTTTTGTAGAGGGCTGGGTTCGAATCCCACCTGCTACCCATTTTCAAAATTATTAATCACCTCACTCACTCTTTTAATAAAGGGTTATAATGCATCTTTTTTAATCATCTCTCTTAATTTAATAAGCTAAAATATTTTGTCCACACAATTTTTAACATGATACGTCCATGTAAAATTTTATTTAAAAAAAAAAGCGTTTCTAACTAATAACAATAGTATACTTAAAATAAGTAGCATGTTTTAATTCCTTTCACACATAATGTAGGTAGTTATTTGTTAGGTTAAACTCTTTTGACCAACTTAAATTTGATTTATATATTAGATCCTAACATTATTTGATTAGAGAAATCATCTAGTTTATATAATGGTTAAGTGATTTATAAGTTTCTTACTAATATATTTCATATCAGATACAAACCGAAATTACGAGCCTAAAAAAATTAAAAAGGGCCTCAAATTTTTAATTCGCTTTGGGCCACCAAAATTGTAGGACCGGCCCTAGATCCACCTATGGATCTTTTAGTACTATCATCTGTATAATTATTTTTGAACATTCGAACATTGTAATTTGTAATAGTATTTTAAATCCCAAGACTTCCGTTGTGTATTTGTGTAACTGTATAATCTAGTCACATACCCCAAGTCCGGGCCCACTGGGAAATACAGGGTGTGACATAGCAGCATCAATAAAGGTCGGGTTGTTCGTGTAACGCCCTGCGTTTTGCTTTTAACCTATAAATAGCAAGTCTCGTCGTACTTCCTGTTAGATGACTCTTTTACCCTCGTGGTCCTTTATTTCGATACTATTTAGACAATGAAACTTATTTAATCTTGATTGTGTTAAACCATTATTCTAGGTGACTCTATGAACGATGTTAAACTATGATTCTATGTGATTCTATGAACGATGTTAAACTATGATGCTATGGAACGATGCGAATGATGTGGAACTTAACTTTATGTGACACTTTTAAACACTTTGAACGATATGAATCATAAATCTTTGAACGATGTGAAACTAGACTCTTTGAACGATGTGAGTCTTGGCTCCTTGAACGATACGAGCCTTGACCCTTTATTATGATTGATACTATGGAACGAGAAGCATGTTTAAACTATTTGGAACAAGAAACTTATTCAAACTATATTTGAAACACGAATTTACTCTTGATTATACGAATCTTATACTCGAATACTATAAAAACGATGTATTATCCACAACAACGCGCAACGCAACGCTTAATCTCGCTCGTGAATCGAACCAAAGGTGAAAACTGGCAAACGAGTATCGGCTGTCCGGATAGACATTCGATCGGGTGACCATCCGATCGGATGGCCATCCGATCAGAAGGCCATCCGACCGCTGCTCACTTGCACCGCCTCAACTCTTCTCACTTGCCTATAAATACCCGTACACTGCACTGTTTCTTGATGTGACAGCTCCATTCGACCCAACTCACCCTCAGCTCCTTCTTAGACGTTTTTCTCTCGATTCAAGCTCATTTGGTAAGTATTTCCACTCAAATCTTGTACAATCATCATCACTACGCATTTCTTCATCACTTTCTCCATCAAAATCACTGATTTCCACCATGAAATCACCTGATTTGGACTGTTTAAGGATGGTGTTCGCTTGGTGATGTCATCCTATCAACAACGGTTCGGATATAAGTGATTTCCACAACTTTGCAACTAAACATTTCAAGATTTCACGCTTTCAAACTTTTCTTTCAACACTTTTACACTCTTTGGCTCAAAACCGATGGACTATGGGCTCATTCAGACTCTCTACTCATTCTTTAGTTGAGAGCCGACTTGAAAACGGATTTCCACCGAGGAGATGACCAAATAACGGGCTAAACATAAAACCCCATCAAGAACAGCGAATTTGATCGGATGGGGTGATTCCTATCTGATCGAATACACTGGACCTTGGTGTCTTTTCCGTGTTAGACACGTCATCACGTCGTCTCCGTTACAACTCGAAACTTTTAACTAAGAAAATTTTTCAAAAAAACAGATGACCTACTCGAGTGGCCATCCAATCGGATAACCATCCGATCGAATGACCAATCGATCAGGTGATCTATCCTTGTTCAAAACCCTTTGATTAAACTTCAAACTACCAAACTCTTGACCGAATAGCCATCCGATCGAACGGCCATCCGTCCGGATGACCATCCGGCCGGATGACTTGCTTTTATACTACAACAAAAACTTCAAAAGTTTCAAAACAATTTACAAACACCCACATATCATTCGAATGATCAACCGTTCGAATGGTCATCCGTCCGGATGACCATCCGTCTGGATGACCATCCGTTGAAATGACCATCCAATCGGATGGGTTATTCTCATTTGTTCGAATCGGAATTTACCACTCTGTTTACATGTTATTCGACGTTGAGGTTCCCGCTCTATACTCAGGCTGATCCAGTGCTCCCTTCGATCCAATTAACAGTGTTTGGTTAAGCACCCACTGTGAGTATACTCGATCCATTTTTGCTTTAAACACTTTTGGGATGCAACAAATATTCTATATCAAGACACTTGACACTTGAAACTTATTCAAAACATACTCTATCTGTGTTAAACATGAAACGATTGAAACTATTGAGACTATTTTGTGCTATGTGAACGTTTAATTCCTCTGTGTAGTTCTGCCTTAACAATAGTAGCGCTATAGGGGTAATGCACCTCCCCCATTTGTAGTCGAGGGGTATTGTTAGGAGGAGACATTTAACCTCCTCTTCGATGAGTCGAAGTAGGACAAGCAAAGTTAACGCGTTGGGAAACTAGGGCTATCACTTGGACTGCGTAAACTAGCACGGCTGAAACTATTTATTCGGTGTTCATGATGGATATGAGTTTTTACTTGAAACTATTATGCTACTTATTCAAACTTATATGCTCGCCAACATTTTGTTGATTTTATTTTAATACATTTTGCAGGTTGATAGGCAAGGAAAACAATAAATCAAGCTAGTATGACCTTAGAAACTCATCTTAGATAAACAACATTTTTGGAATCGGTGTTTGGATTGTTAAGATGTTTTGATACAATTTTGATGGTATTTGGTTGTATGACAATTTAAGTTTTATCGTTATGCAATTTTGATTAATCTATATCGAAACGAATAGTATTATGGAATCTCATGAGCAATCTGAACGCTTAGTGCCGAGCCCTGATGTTTCCGCCATCGGTTGGGGTGTGACAGATTGGTATCAGAGCCATAACTATAGGGAATTAGGAAAAGTAGAAATGCTTTTGCCTAGTCTATAGTTCTAGGAATCATGCCTCTTATCTGTTTCTTAAAACTTATGCATTTTGCCTTATATGCTTCCTAGCAATACTTCCTTGTTAAACTTACATGCCTTTCCTAAGGCTAACACATTACACACTTGGACACATTGAAAACAGTCTGTGACACAATTGAAATGACTTATCAAAACAGGGGTGATTCCCGCCTTTGATGACGACTTTCGTTCAGCGATACCTATGTTTTGCACGAGATTTTCTTTCAAGCTAGGAGTGACATCCAAATCTTGGAGGAAATCTCCATATCATAATATGGTGGTCTTATCATTTGATAAGTACTAATCATACTAGGGTACGATGTTACCAAGTTAGAGGTGAAACTCATATCTTGATAACTAGTCCCACTCTTGATTTTCAGTCTCGCCAAAGTCTTGAATTTTCCGATCGATTAAGGACGTGTAGTAATAGAAAGGACAAATATCGTAGGCCTAACATCGATGAACGTATTTGTCTAGCAGGTTAAAGCACGTTTCCCTTAACCCGAAAGGATTCGATTTACTTTGGTTAGTCGACGTTTCTCTACCCGAAACAATCCTATGTTTTATGAGCCTATCTTTTATGTTATCTCGATTTACATGTGGTTTTATACTAGATGCTTTGTTTCTTATAAAATGTTACACACATCGCACGTGTCTCCGTAATCTAAAACAATAATAATCCCTCGTAAACGAACTAAATTTACGTCGCTTTCGCTATCCTATGTGAAACAATATGGAAACTTGGTATATTATGCGAAACTATTTGAAACGTATGAAACTATTTGAAGCATGTGAAACTATTGGAAGCTTATGAAACTATTTGAAACATGTGAATCTATTTGAAACATTTGTATGCTATATGTTATACCCTGTGGTACTAGTCAACTTAACAAGGTGTTATGATCGAGGCTCATCTATTCTTTATTCAAAACTTCAGATGTCAGCTAGACGGCTCTCTCAATCTGGAAAGAAGTCTAAGACCGAATCTCAAAAGAATATGATGTCTTTTATGGCCGATCAAATCGCCCGCATTGTACCCAAGATTGTCACGAAATCCAGGGTTCAAGCACTCCTCCTTCTTCTGCGGACTCGAAAGTGACTCAACCTAAGCCGGTGAGCTTCAACTACAAACACTTTGTCTCCTGCAATCCTAAGTCTTTCACGGGCATTGATGGAGTGACTGCTATGCTGGAATGGTTTGACAGCATCGAGATTACCTTCATCAACAGCGAATGCCCTGAGCATTTAAAGACTAGGAGTGCTACTGGCGTGTTTCAAGGGAGAGCTCTAGAGTGGTGGACGAATGAGAGGAAAATTCGATCCAACGAGGAAGCCTATGCTCTGCCATGGGCTGAGGTTAGGGAGCTGATGATGCTCAAATTCTACCCTCCTCACGAATAACATGAACTTGAGGATGAATTCTGGCATCTGAAACAAGTGGATGATGACAATCTGGCATATACAACCCGTTTCAAGCAACTTAGCATCATTGCGCCTCATCTGGTGTCTACTCCGAAATTCATGATCATGAAGTACATTCATGGTTTACCTGCTACTATGTGCGACTCTATTGAGGCGGCACAGCTAACCAACATCGAGGAAGTTTACCGTTTGGCCGCAAGTTTAAACAACAACCGGATTCGTGATAAACAGTTCAACAAGTCTTCTGCCCCCTCGAAACCATCTAATCAGATCACTCAGCAATAAAGTGGAAACAGAGGCAAGAAGTGAAAGTCTCAGAATTCTAGCTATAATGCCATTGTACCTGCTGTAACTCCAACCCCTGCTGCGAATCCCAACCCTGCTCCAGCTGAAAAGAAGGGATACACTGGGATTCACCCAATTGCGGCACCTGCCTCTTTCACCACTCGGCAAACTGTGCTTGTCGCCATTGTGCTATCTGTAACTGTTATGGGTATAGCACCGCTCGTTGTTACAATGCCCCAGCACCGCAGACCAACCAGGCCCTGCCAACTCAACAAGCTCATCCAGCTCAGCAAGTTCAACCTACTCAACCAAACGCTAAACCGGCTCGTGCCTGCTACAAGTGTGGCGACACTAATCATCTCCGTCCCCAATGTCCACAACTGAATCAGGAGCAGCAGCAAGCCGCTTGAGGACGAGCGTTCAACATCAATGTGAATCAGGCGCGTAATGACAATGATGTCGTTAATGGTACGTTTCTCGTTAATAATCTTTACGCTTTGATACTATTTGATACTGGTGCCGACAAATGTGACACCTGTGCCTTCACAGCCATCAAACAAATACCAAACCAATGAAATATTGTATTTCATACTTAGGATTTCTATAAATATGTGTATCATTTGCACATATCAATTCTAGTTCGATTCCAAAGTCTAAATCGCTTTCTGGAAGGTTATACGCGCACTGATGTGGAAATATAACCTGTTTAATGCAACGAACACTCCGGAATAGTGAAATATGCTTAACATACCTTAAGTAACCTTTACATAACTTAGAAATAAGTTTTGGATGGTTTGGTATGCCGAAATCAAGTTAATTCGCTTACAGGGACTAAATTTGACAAACTGCGAAAGTAGGCCAATTTGAACTGTAACAGACATTCCGGAACATGACCATAAGTTAAACATACCATAAATATCCTTTAAATAGCTTAGAAATAGGCTTTGAGGGGTTCGGTGTGCTAAAATAAACTTTTGGGTCATTCGGGGACTAAAAGCGTCAAAAAGTGCACAAGTTTGCATTTTCGCGCATAACTTACGTTCTGAATACATCCGGACATCCAAAAATTTATGTAAGCACTATAATATTATATTTTAGTGTTTCGCATAAGAAAAATCCATTCGTCGCGTCATTTGGATCGTTTTTCGCGCTTATGCGCATTCCGTCGTAATTAACCGAACATCGCGATCGTACGACCAAACGAACCGACATCCGAGATATTTTTGAGCATGTTTTGAGTTCTCTATGCTTTAACTTCATTTTAGAGCCTTGAAATGAGGTTAACGGGGTTCAAACGCATCGAAAATAGCTTAAACGGGCTGCAGGGACCATTTCTGCCATTTTTGAAACTTTGCTGAAACTGGTAGGCAGTGGCATAGCGCGAGCACTAAGGCCTTTACCAGTGGCGCTACGCGACTTCCTTGTCTAGATAGAAACTTTGCAGAAACATCGAATCGGGTCCATTCCACTTTCGCACATGGTTTTGGGCAATACCATGGGCTCAAATGGTTTTCTAAAACCAGGGTTTTGAGGTGGAGGGTTGAGATTGAATCACGGTTAACGAGGAACGATCTTAACGGCTCTACGAATCCTATAAATACCCCACCCCCATTTGCTTCAAAACCCACTAGAATCTTGATTTGAGAAGCTCTAAGTCGAAACCATTGTTTCATACCTGAGCTACTTGGATCGAGGTTAGCATTAGGGGACCCTTCGTATGTATTCTTTCGTTCTTTTATTGCTTTTCGAGTCTTTTCGAGTCTGAAAGTCAAACTTTGTTTGACTTTCTACGTTGACCAGTTTATGGTCAATGCGAAGTTCGTTTGAACTTCGCAACGTGAGTGTAATCACGTTGGTTATAGTCCCTTGGGACTATGCCTACTGATTACCACGTTTTCTAGGGTCGTAGGGTAAGCGATCTAATAAATCACTTATACCTTCGAACCCGACCCATTTGGTCGATCATTAGGATCCGACCAAATACATTAGGTGACCATAGTATATAGGGAATAACCTTCCGAGGTTATACCTTATGATCACGACGTTTAAGTAGTTGTATGATAGGTAGTTTATATGCCTTAGGTAAATTACCAGAATACCCTTTTTATGTGTAATTGGTAATTAAGCATATGTAACCTAAACTTTCATCACTTAACTGATTTTGAAACATGTTTAGGCATATAACACTTGTCATAGGGCTAGTTAGACGTCTCGAGTGCGCTTTTGCGCGCACGACGCGTTAAAGTAGCATAAGCTACCTTAATGGGTCGCAATGGGTTGAAAGCACTTAGGTTAGGTTTCATTTAGTATGTAGGCTTTGTTAAACCATATGACACGAGTCTCTATACTCGTTTGGTTTACGAACCCTCATTCTATCTAAATCCTCCGATTTAGGTCCGGTTTATTAACATAGTTACCTATATTAGGTGCCGTTTGATTCCGTGATCTCTAGCATTGCTTGGTGGTTATCCTAGGACTTCTGGGCAATCTCAAGTGAGTACATAGACCCCTCTTTTACTGTTTTCCAAACATATTGGGGTGGAACACATGTGCCTACTTGTTACTTTCATGCTTTCCTGCTTTCACATCATATACTTGCTATATTCATTAGTACATTTATAGTACATGATTTCATTGTCTTACATTGCATTTTATACTATGTGTGCCCATTGTATGCATACTTAGTACATTGTTTTACATTTACATTTTATGCTATGTATGTCCGTTGGTTACATACTTAGTACAGTGTTTTCATCACATGCTTACATTTTGTTATGACATTTGGGTTGTTTACAATGGAACAATACATTCATTAACATTAGCTACGCCGTTCGTTAGTAGGTAGTGGTACCATAGGAATTGACAACTCCCGTTCCTGAAATCCTGGGTTTGTTTGGATTGGAAGGAATGACCGAATTCAATATACATAATTTAGATAAACCTTTAAGTTGTTTAAGGGTTTATCGCCACTGTCTCAAGGCTTGGATGTATGCATTTTCACAACACCGCCTAGATGTTCGTATCAGTATAGCATGCATTTCCACAAAACATAGCTTTTATTTAAACCATGTTTTACTTCAATACTTTGTTTTTGTGCATATGGTTTAGTTGATACATTTCACTAGCCATACAGATCATTTTGGTTACACATTACATGATTTACATTTGACACATGAACATTATTGACATTGGTTACACATTACATGATTTACATTTGACACATAAACATTATTGACATTGGTTACACATTACATGATTTACATATTGACATAAACATTATTGACATATTATTCAATACGTTTGGCAATTGGTTTAAACATAGACATCTTACATTGGTGGTTTGTTTGGGTAAGTGATTTGAGTAACGGTGCGTGTGCAATATGATACAAGCATGGTGGATGCGCCGCTGGTACTTCCTATATATAAGTGTTTGTATGGTATTACATATCGTAGCGTTATTTGAATCATTTCAATTTAAGATATATAACATTTTATACACATAACATACTTTCCACAAGACATTCTTTTACAAACAACTTATCTTATACAAACTCATTTTACATGGTTATTCATTTAACCATACATTATTCTCTTATTTATACATATCATCTGATCTTATCGTTTTTCAAATGATTTACAAGACAAATCAAATTACAAGGTTCATGACTAAACATTTTCTTAAACAATAAGTCATGAATCTTATTTTCATAAACCTATGTATCTCACAAGCATTTTTATGCTGACGTACCTATTTTCACATGTGTTTCAGGATATGATGCATAGGATTTATCAAGATACACTTAGGCGGACTTGGGCCTTAGCGACAATAAAAGATGCAAGACTAGTTATTTATGTTATGTTTCTTTGATTGTCAAGACATTGTAACTACTTTAATCAATAAAACAATATTTCAATTTCCATGTGTTATGAAACAATGATTCTGTTACAACACTCCCCGATGTTTTCCGCCACGTTTTGTTGTTCTACGTGGTCGGGGTGTGACAGAAAAGTTGGTATCAGAGCTCATGGTTATAGGGAATTAGGTTATTAGTAATACTTTGACCTAGTCTATAACCTTCCTAGGACCCTAACGCGAGTTTACTTGCGTTTAGTCATAAAACAATACTGTCACCTATCCTTAGGCGACAACCACAACAAGAACATAAATTTCAAAACCGCTTGAAAACTAATCATCTGTTCTAGGATGATTGATTACTAGGTTTTGAACCCTCTATTATATGGTTTTGAACCCCTTTGAATTTTCAAAATCTCGTCAAAGTTTGGGTCTTATAATGTGAACATGTGCAAACTGGAAGGGTGAATGCCTGTATCCTAGGTTTTCTGTCTAGGCAAGCACTTCGTATATATCTCATCAGACGCGAGACCAGTTGTGCTTACCTGGGAATTCTTGGGATGAGTGTTCACTTATAGGCGAGCATGTCTTCGCGATACATTATTTTTGACCCATTTACTTTGATTTGTCACCATCTCATTTGTTTGCCTTAGGTAACAAACAAATGATCACAATTTTCATTCGTTACCATTCTGTATTGATTATCCAATAACCTTTCACTTGTTACTTCCTATGTCTTTCATTTTCTTCTAGAATGTCTATTCCTCTCAGCACTGGTCAAATGTCCGAGCGAACAGCCAAATTTGCCCAGCAAATAGGCGAAGTGATTCAGAAGACTGTGGATTTAGGCATTGCCATGGATCGTCTCAACAATGAAGCCTCCCGTCTCGACAATGAAGCCACTCATGAGCCACCAAAGGAAGCAGAAGTCAAGCCAGCACCAAAATCAAGGAAGCGTAAGGCTTCAAGGAAACCCGCAGCGGTTACACCTAATCAAGCGGGACCTAGCCATGTGGCAAGGCCACCAACTAGGAAGCCATACAATGGAACTTCACCCTTGTGCAACCAATGTATCCTTCATCATCATGCTAATGTGAAGTGCCGTGAATGCCAAATTTGTGGACGTAAAGGTCATATAGCAAAAGTTTGTGTTGCAGCAGTACCAAATCAAACAGGACCCATCCGGGTGGCAACACCACCTGCTAAGAAGCAATACAAGGGAACAGCACCATTATGCAACAAATGTAAGGGGCATCACCTAGCTCACTTACAGTGTCGTCTGTGTGTATCATGTGGACGAGTTGGTCACCTGGCAAGTACTTGTCGATATAACCCGAACCAAGGTGGTCCAAATCAACCCCAAGTCAACCCTACTCAAGCTCGTTTTCAACCTGGTACTTGCTACAACTGTGGCGAGACGAGCCATTACAGGAACAACTGCCCGAAGATTGTCAGTGCAAATCCAACCCGCGGATGAGCAATTGGCTGAACAAAGGATGTTGTTGTCTTATGCCTTTGTTTCTTTTATTTTCTTGTAATGTGAAACAATCTGTTTTGTTCATAAATAAATTATTGTTCACAAATTCTGATGTACAAGCGTAGTTACATGTGTGTATGGCATTTCCCTATGATACCTACATTAAGGAACTATGCTCCTTACAAACTACTCTTGTGAATATTTCCCATTCTTGTGTTTACTCATGATTCCCATAGAAAATTCTAAGTACTCGTCTCATTCTAAGATACGAAGTACAGGAAAATAAAGTGACATTATGAGTAATCATGCATTTGTTACACAAAACATAACTTTGAATCCTTGGTTAAATAACTAAGGGTATTTCCAAATCTCATACCCATTACGTTTTGATTTTTCAACATATACAGTACAAGTATTTCAAAAACAATCTTCATGATCTCAAAACATTTCATATAGTTTGAAAACAATTTTTCTAAATGCAATGTCTATGTTATTTCAAAAACATTGGCCATGTTATCAAAACCAACCTTCCTAATTTCAAAATATTTCATATAGTCTGAAAACAATATTAACACAGTACATTTTCTTATCAAGTGCATGATTTCGAAAAGCATCATTCATATTTTCAAGAACCTTATACATAATTTCAAAATTCCTCTCGCATGATTTTAAAACATTTTGTAAAAAAAAATTTATCTACCTAATACACCTACTTTATGATTTCAAAAGTATTATATATAAGGTTTCAAAAACGTTAAACACATTTTTCTTAAAAGAGCCCCATGCATAGTTTTCAAAAAAATATTTTCCTCATACAGTGACTTAACCTTCAAATTCTGCTTCATATGTCGCCTTGACATATCTAGCATCTCAACTTCATAAGCATTTTTTACTTCATGTTTTGACTTAAGCACATCCAGTGCAAGGTTTCAAAACATCTTCAACTTCTAAAATCCATATGGGATCTTTTATCTTCACATTTAGACCCTTGTGGATGATCATCATTCAAATCAGAGTCCTTAATTGGATTCCTTATGTACCTGAATTCGAACATTTCGGTTCCTTATAATCGAAATCGAACTTCTCTTTTAAGAATCTTTCTATCTTTATAGATAGATTCTTGTAATTGTTTAAAGTGCCAAATGAAATCCACGAGATGGATTCCTATTGTACTTTAAATGCATGTGCTCTGTCAACAAAACAAATTAACAAGTAAACAATCTTTGTGGTTATATGACTATGTGTTTATGCATCTTGTGTTTTCTTTTATGCATTTTGTGTTTTTGTTATACTCTAGATATTCGTTATCCAAATCCTCGCAGGATCATTCATATCTCCATATGAGGGATTCATAGCAGGGTAGTCAAAAGGTGCTACCTTAAATCCTTATTGGGCTTCTATGTAATAGTTAAGACCCTTGGATTATATAGTACCACTCCATGATTCATAAGAGACCCTTTTATTGGTCTAGTCAAAAGGATTGATTCACAATTTGGTGAAAGAACGACATCTAGTGATGTAGCTGAACAGACTCCTTGATAGTCTATTTAGATCATTTATTGATTTAATTAAAAGGACTCTATGGTGGTCTAGTCACACTCATCACAGGATTGTTCATTTGGTTTTCCCCTACACATAATAAAATAGACTGTGTGAACTGTGCAAGGAATTGTCTGATTATGGACGCGTACATAATTATGAAATTTAGTGCACAGAAACACAGCAAGAATTATTATGTGTAAGAACCGATAGTGACAACAATAACGAAATGAGAACGATGTAATGGAGGTACGGTGGACGCACCAATGACGCTTTATATACTGGTATATAAGTATCCCTCTTACATTGAAATCATGATGTTATTAAAGTTACTAGAAGTTCAGAACCCTAACCAATGTTGTTCGATCTTTTCAACTTCATGTTTTCAAGCTCTCACAAGTTTCCTCTAAATAAATTTCGGGACGAAATTTCCTAAAGTAGGGGAGACTATGACACCTGTGCCTTCACAGCCATCAAACAAATACCGAACCAATGAAATATTGTATTTCATACTTCGGATTTGTATAAATATGTGTATCATTTGCACATATCAATTCTAGTTCGATTCCAAACTCTAAATCGCTTTCTGGAAGGTTATACGCGCACTGATGCGGAAATATAACCCGTTTAATGCAACGAACACTCCGGAATAGTGAATAGGCTTAACATACCTTAAATAACCTTTACATAACTTAGACATAAGTTTTGGATGGTTTGGTATGCCGAAATCAAGTTTATTCGCTTACAGGGACTAAATTTGACAAACTGTGAAAGTATGCCAATTTGAACTGTAACAGACATTCCGGAACATGACCATAAGTTAAACATACCATAAATATCCTTTAAATAGCTTAGAAATAGGCTTTGAGGGGTTCGGTGTGCTAAAATAAACTTTTGGGTCATTCAGGGACTAAAAGCGTCAAAAAGTGCACAAGTTTGCATTTTCGCGCATAACTTACGTTCTGAATACAACCGGACATCCAAAAATTTATGTAAGCACTATAATATTTTATTTTAGTGTTTCGCATAAGAAAAATCCATTCGTCGCGTCATTTGGATCGTTTTTCGCGCTTATGCGCATTCCGTCGTAATTAACCGAACATCGCGATCGTACGACCAAACGAACCGACATCCGAGATATTTTTGAGCATGTTTTGAGTTCTCTATGCTTTAACTTCATTTTAGAGCCTTGAAATGTGGTTAACGGGGTTCAAATGCATCGAAAATAGCTTAAACGGGCTGTAGGGACCATTTCTGCCATTTTTGAAACTTTGTTGAAACTGGTAGGCAGTGGCGTAGCGCGAGCACTAAGGCCTTTACCAGTGGCGCTACGCGACTACCTTGTCTGGACAAAAACTTTGCAGAAACATCGAATCGGGTCCATTCCACTTTCGCACATGGTTTTGGGCAATACCATGGGCTCAAATGGTTTTCTAAAACCAGGGTTTTGAGGTGGAGGGTTGAGATTGAATCACGGTTAACGAGGAACGATCTTAACGGCTCTACGAATCCTATAAATACCCCACCCCCATTTGCTTCAAAACCCACTAGAATCTTGATTTTAGAAGCTCTAAGTTGAAACCATTGTTTCATACCTGAGCTACTTGGATCGAGGTTAGCATTTGGGGACCCTTCGTAAGTATTCTTTCGTTCTTTTATTGCTTTTCGAGTCTGAAAGTCAAACTTTGTTTGACTTTCTGCGTTGACCATTTTATGGTCAATGCGAAGTTCGTTTGAACTTCGCAACGTGAGTGTAATCACGTTGGTTATAGTCCCTTGGGACTATGCCTACTGATTACCACGTTGTCTAGGGTCGTAGGGTAAGCGATCTAATAAATCGCTTATACCTTCGAACCCGACCCATTTGGTCGATCATTAGGATCCGACCAAATACATTAGGTGACCATAGTATATAGGGAATAACCTTCCGAGGTTATACCTTATGATCACGACGTTTAAGTAGTTGTATGATAGGTAGTTTATATGCCTTAGGTAAATTACCAGAATACCCTTTTTATGTGTAATTGGTAATTAAGCATATGTAACCTAAACTTTCATCACTTAACTGATTTTGAAACATGTTTAGGCATATAACACTTGTCATAGGGCTAGTTAGACGTCTCGAGTGCGCTTTTGCGCGCACGACGCGTTAAAGTAGCATAAGCTACCTTAATGGGTCGCAATGGGTCGAAAGCACTTAGGTTAGGTTTCATTTAGTATGTAGGCTTTGTTAAGCCATATGACACCAGTCTCTATACTCGTTTGGTTTACGAACCCTCATTCTATCTAAATCCTCCGATTTAGGTCCGGTTTATTAACATAGTTACCTATATTAGGTGCCGTTTGATTCCGTGATCTCTTGCATTGCTTGGTGGTTATCCTAGGACTTCTGGGCAATCTCAAGTGAGTATATAGACCCCTCTTTTACTGTTTTCCAAACATTTTGGGGTGGAACACATGTGCCTACTTGTTACTTTCATGCTTTCCTGCTTTCACATCATATACTTGCTATATTCATTAGTACATTTATAGTACATGATTTCATTGTCTTACATTACATTTTATACTATGTGTGCCCATTTTATGCATACTTAGTACATTGTTTTACATTTACATTTTATGCTATGTATGTCCGTTGGTTACATACTTAGTACAGTGTTTTCATCACATGCTTACATTTTGTTATGACATTTGGGTTGTTTACAATGGAACAATACATTCATTAACATTAGCTACGCCGTTCGTTAGTAGGTAGTGGTACCATAGGAATTGACAACTCCCGTTCCTGAAATCCTGGGTTTGTTTGGATTGGAAGGAATGACCGAATTCGATATACATAATTTAGATAAACCTTTAAGTTGTTTAAGGGTTTATCGCCACAGTCTCAAGGCTTGGATGTATGCATTTTCACAACACCGCATAGATGTTCGTATCAGTATAGCATGCATTTCCACAAAACATAGCTTTTATTTAAACCATGTTTTACTTCAATACTTTGTTCTTGTGCATATGGTTTAGTTGATACATTTCACTTGCCATACAGATCATTTTGGTTACACATTACATGATTTACATTTGACACATGAACATTATTGACATTGGTTACACATTACATGATTTACATTTGACACATAAACATTATTGACATTGGTTACACATTACATGATTTACATATTGACATAAACATTTTTGACATATTATTCAATACGTTTGGCAATTGGTTTAAACATAGACATCTTACAATGGTGGTTTGTTTGGGTAAGTGATTTGAGTAACGGTGCGTGTGCAATATGATACAAGCATGGTGGATGCGCCGCTGGTACTTCCTATATATAAGTGTTTGTATGGTATTACATATCGTAGCGTTATTTGAATCATTTCAATTTAAGATATATAACATTTTATACACATAACATACTTTTCACAAGACATTCTTTTACAAACAACTTATCTTATACAAACTCATTTTATATGGTTATTCATTTAACCATACATTATTTTCTTATTTATACATATCATCTGATCTTATCGTTTTTCAAATGATTTACAAGACAAATCAAATTACAAGGTTCATGACTAAACATTTTCTTAAACAATAAGTCATGAATCCTATTTTCATAAACCTATGTATCTCACAGGCATTTTTATGCTGACGTACCTATTTTCACATGTGTTTCAGGATATGATGCATAGGATTTATCAAGATACACTTAGGCGGACTTGGGCCTTAACGACAATAAAAGATGCAAGACTAGTTATTTATGTTATGTTTCTTTGATTGTCAAGACATTGTAACTACTTTAATCAATAAAACAATATTTCAATTTCCATGTGTTATGAAACAATGATTCTGTTACAACACTCCCCGACGTTTTCCGCCACGTTTCGTTGTTCTACGTGGTCGGGGTGTGACAACAAAAGCTTTGTGTCCGTCAAATTTGAATCTTTGTTAAACTGTGCACGCTCTAAGCTACCTAAGTCGTTCTTTATCGAGATTTCCAATGGCAAGTCCATCCTAGTTGATTCTATCCTCCGTGATTGTTCCCTGACTATTAACGATCATGTTTTCACTATTGACCTTATACCCATGCAATTGGGTAGCTTTGATATCATCGTAGGCATGGATTGGTTGCATAGGAACCATGCTGAAATCGTCTGTCATGAGAAGTACGTTCGGTTGCCTCTTCCGTCTGGCGATATTTTACACGTCTATGGAGACCGACCTTCGAGAGGGCTGAAACTGATGTCATGCACTCAAGCGAGTAAATGCTTACGCAAACAGTACTTTGCTTTCTTGGCCAACGTGGTGGAACAAAAGGTCAAGGGAATGAGCGTAAGTGATGTTCAGATAGTGTGTGATTTCCCTGACGTCTTCCCAGAAGATCTTCCTGGTCTTCCCCCACCTAGACCTGTCGATTTTCGTATTGATCTCATACCTGGTTCAACTCCTGTTGCCAATGCTCCTTACCAAATTGCACCCTCTGAGATGCAAGAGTTATCTAGTCAGCTCCAAGAACTCCTCGATAAAGGTTTTATACGTCCAAGTACCTCACCTTGGGGTGCTCCTGTACTATTCGTCAAGAAGAAAGATGGTTCTTTCCGCATCTGCAACGACTACCGTGAACTTAACAAACTCATCGTGAAGAACCGTTATCCTCTCCCTCGTATCGATGATTTATTCGACCAGCTACAAGGCACAAGTTGTTTCTCAAAAATCGACCTTCGTTCTGGCTATATCAGCTTTGTGTCCTTGAAGAAGACATTCCTAAAACCGCATTTCGCACTCGCTATGGACACTACGAGTTCGTGGTTATGCCTTTTAGCTTGACCAATTCACCCGTTGTGTTCATGGATCTAATGAATCGTGTTTGTAAACCTTACCTGGATCGTTTTGTGATAGTCTTTATTGATGACATTCTTATTTATTCTAAGACTCAAGTTGATCATGAATGACATTTACGCTTAATATTATAACTTTTACGTACTGAACGCTTATATGCAAAATTTTCGAAGTGCGAATTCTGGATCAACGAGGTACAAATTCTCGGGCACGTTGTTAGCAAACAATGAATCCATGTGGATCCTTCCAAAATTGAAGCAGTGAAGAATTGGGTCACACCTAGGTCAGCATCTGAAATTCGTTCTATCCTAGGATTGGCGGGTTATTACCGTCGATTCATCTCATACTTTTCTAAGATCGCTGTCCCTCTCACGCCGTTAACTCAGAAAGAGAAACCTTTTGCTTGGGGTCCTGAGCAAGAGGAATATTTTCAAACTCTCAAGAACTTGCTTTGTAACGCTCCTGTACTTGCGCTCCCTGATGGGAATGACGATTTTGTGGTATATTGCGATGCCTCAAACCGTGGTCTTGGTTGTGTGCTCATGCAGCGGGATAAGGTCATCGCATATGCCTCCCGACAACTCAAAATACATGAGAAGAACTACACTACCCATGACCTGGAGCTAGGCGCCGTTGTTTTTGCATTAAAGATTTGGCGACACTACCTATATGGTACTAAGTGTATGGTTTTCACTAACCATAAGAGCCTGCAGCACATCTTTAATCAAAAGGAACTAAACATGCATCAGTGACGATGGGTAGAGTTGCTTAACGACTAAGACTGTGAAATTCGCTGCCATCCTGGCAAGGCGAATGTTGTGGCCGATGTTCTTAGTCGCAAGACTCATGCCAACAGTATCAGTTGTTTTCACATCTCTAGTGATCTCCATGCTTGTATCCGCGACGCTCAATACTCATCAGCAAACGAAGGTAGCCTAATCATTGAAGTACGAGGTGCTTCTATAGACCAACTTATGACGAAACCCAATGGACTCCAATATTATCTCGATCGCATCTGGGTGCCAGATCGCGACAATCTTCGTGAGCTCATCATGAACAAGGCTCACAAGTCCCGGTACTCTATTCATCCCGGTGTCGATAAGATGTACCACGACCTACGTATGACTTATTGGTGGTCTTGTATTAAAAGGGACATCGCCGCTTATGTCTCCAAATGTCTCACGTGCTCGAAGGTCAAGGCCGAGCATCAACGACCTTCAAGCCTTCTCGAACAACCAGAAATCCTTGTTTGGAAATGGGATAGCATTGCAATGGACTTCATAACCAAACTACCCCGTACTCCTGCCGGTCATGATAGTATATCGGTAATCATCGACCGTTTAACCAAATCAGCTCACTTTCTTCCTATTCGTGAAGATTTCAAAGTGGAGAAACTCGCTTGAATTTACACAGATGAAATCATATAACGCCATGGCATACCTTTAGACATTATCTCTAACCGCGATGGTTGTTTCACTTCGCGCCTTTGGCAAACCTTTCAATCCGCTATGGGTTCTTACTTAAATCTTAGTACGACCTTTCATCCTCAAACGGATGGACAGACCGAACGTACTATCCAGACCCTAGAGGTTATGCTTCGTTCTTGGGTCATCGACTTTGGTGGTAACTGGGATGTACATTTACCATTGATCGAGTTCTCGTACAACAACAACTGTCATTCCAGTATTCAGATGGCTCCTTTCAAAACTTTATATGGTTGCAAGTGCCGATCTCCGATCAGTTGGCATGAGATTGGTGACAAGCAGTTTACTGGTCCCGAACTCATCCAAGAAACAGCGGATAAGATTCTTCAAATCCGCGACAACTAGCTCAAGGCTAGAAGCAGACAAAAGAGTTACGCTGAGAAAAGGCGCAAGCCTTTGGAATTCAATGTTGGAAACCACGTCCTGCTTAACATATCTCCCTGGAAGGGAGTGATCCATTTTGGTAAAAAGGGAAAGCTAGCTCCTCGCTATGTGGGTCCTTTCAAGATACTCGAAAGGATTGGCAAGTGTAACACCCTTACCATTATTTAACGGTTTTCTTATAAGTTTAGGCTATAAGTGTGTATTAACGATTACACATACTTATGAAAATACGGGTCTATTTAAAGTTTTCCCAAGATTAAAACAATACAACATAATGTAAATGAGTTTGTCGTTTAAAACGACGACATAACAATGTGCGGAAGCTTGTAACTTAATCGTGTTTGGTTCTTCGTTGAGCTTGATCATCCTCCGGTACTATATGTTATACCTACAATTCATAAAACATGAATTTAATTAGTCATACGTAGTTTAAAACGTGTTTAAACGAGTGCGTGAAGCAAAACTGATTAAAATAAAAAAAAAATTCACCAAAACAGTGCTCTGTCGTGCCATGCGCCGGCACCACATTGCTCCCTCGCGTGGCGCGAGGGAGACCTTTTTTCAGCAGCTCCGTATCTGGGACCTGCATATTCCCAGCACTTTCAGTTTTTACGGAAACAACCATAACTTCTTCGTTATGGATCCGTTTTACACGATTGTTTTTCCTACGCGACCGTAATTTGATTCTCCATCATATGGAGTTAAAATTCAACATTCAAACTAATAAAATTCTAAATTTTAAGCATTCGGCTTATTATTCAAAATCAACATTTTGACCCGTTTGTATTTAAAACCACCCACTTGTTTCTTAAACTGTTAAAATACATACATCAATGTATTTGACTCGAGATCTCTAGCTCATGTTCATACTTTCTTATGAATTATGCGACTAGTACGCACGTTATGCGCATAAATCCATTTTTGACCCATTTAAGTGATTTTAAGCAATTTAGTCTAAAACTCACTCTTTTCACTTCGCACCTTTTATTCTCATACTAAACAACTAAGTTTATTCCACCACAACAATTTTTGTGGTGGATTTAACATAAGGAATCCATAATCCCAATTTCTACCATTCGGTTAGTCATTTTGCGCATAAGGCCAGCTTTTAGACATTCGACCCATGAATGTCATTACCTATAATTTCTACATGTATCTAAGGACTTCATAATCATAATACAATTTCTTAAACAACCTCTAAGGGTCGTTTGCCCGATTTACCCATCAAGGGCTTTTTGGTCAATTTTATGTGTTGGTGCATGTTATGTGACAACAGCGTTGGATTGGTCTTTGGATATTAAACGAGTTTGGGCCGCGAAGACTTATGAAGACTGAATGGAATTCGAGTTTGTTAAAGCCTAAATCGTCCAAGTTCAAGTTCTAGTTAAAGTCTATCTAGTTTAGCCCGAATTGTATCTAGAATTCGTATGGGCTTGGCCCAGTTCGATTTGTATGGTTGTGTGTATATAAACAACCTTTACCTAGAGTTTTAGGGTTAGACTTTTGGAGATTATTGAGAGCATTCGAATTGTGAGAGTTTTAGAACAAACAGAAATCGGCTGTTGGTTCGTGGAGATCTTTAGTGATTGTAAACGTTTTCGTTGGATAATCATAGAAGATCGGTTGGTAAATCGTTTCGTGTTCTTGTTTCTGTTTGCTAGGTTTATCAAGGGGATTCCGCACCCTTGGTAGATTGTCAGTTTTGTTACGATCCATACGGGATAGGGACCTACAATTGGTATCAGAGCATTTGCTCTTGTGTACGGTTCAAAACTGATCGGAAAGAAACAAGTTTTCGGGTTGCTGTTTGGATTCACGAAGAACATCGAAGAACAGTCAAAATTTTCACGATTTTGATCTGTTTTGGAGTTATTGTGAAGTTGTTTGCTGATTTTTAGGAGTTTAGTTGGAAGGATTTCGATAAGAAGATTCTGTGGTGTAAAAGGTGCTGATTTTGTGGGATTTTGGTTGAAAAATAGCTGGTCTCGACTCAAGGTTGCAGGTCTCGACTCGTAACAAGTGATCTCGACTGGTACTGTTCACTCGCAACCGTGATTTCGACTTGTGCTGGTTGACTCGCAACCGTGATTTCGACTTGTGCTGGTTGACTCGCAACCGTGATTTCGACTTGTGCTGGTTGACTCTCAACCGTGATTTCGACTTGTGCTGGTTGACTCGCAACCGTGGTTTCGACTTGTGCTGGTTGACTCGCAACAGAGATCTCGACTCGCAACAGTGATCTCGACTCGCAACAGTGGTTACGACTGGACTGTGTGGTCTCGACTGGACTGAGTAGTTGAGAGTTTCAAAGTGGTGGAATTTTTCTAGGCAATCGTAAGAAAAATTTCACTGTTTCGTGTTTAGAGAATTATCCGTAACTCATCTGGACAAACCGTAACTCATCCCGAAATAGGTTTTAGACATTATATATCATTGGAATCGTAATCTCGAGACGAATCTAACGGTATAATTTAGTAAAAACAGGTTTCGGACTAAAATTGTACGGTTTAACCAGTCTGCTTAAGTTAAAATGTCGAACATGTCTAAATTGAACGAGCTTTTAAGGATGGAACACGAGGTAGGCACAACGAACAAACCACCTAAGATGATGAAGGTGGAGAATTACTTGACATGGAAGGATAGGTTTCAATCCTTTATTGAATATCAGGACACACGCATGTGGATTTGTATTGAAGATGGGTACACAAACCCTACACATGACTTTGAAGGCAGACCGCGTGTCACAGCCTATGTGAACATGCAAGAAAATGATAAAAGGATGTATGAGGCTGAAAAGAAAGCCTTGGCAGCTATCAAGATGTCCCTACCTGATAGCATCAAACACACCTTTAAGAAGTACACTACTTCAAAAGAAATGTGGGATGCGCTAGAGAAGAGATATGAAGGGAATTCTGATGTCAAAAAGAACAAAATTGATCTACTAAAGAAGCAGTTTGCTGTGTTCAAGTACATGAAAAATGAGTCACTTGAGGACGTCATCACTCGATACTACCATCTGATGTCAGAATTAGACAATTATGATATAGATTGTTATACTGACATAGAGAAAAATGACAAGCTGCTGGATGCTCTACCTGCAAAATGGGATATTTACACTCTCATGATAAAGGGAGAAGCTGATTATGAAACAAAGGAACTGGAAGAAGTGGTTGGAAAGCTAAGAGCTTATGAGCTCAACATGAAGAAGAAGGACACTGGTTATGATCAGGTTCAAGATCCAGGGGTTTACAATGGGCTTGCATCTTCTTCATCTCATGATGCTTCTAGCGACTCTGCTACTGCATTCCTTTCATGTGATAATGAGCAAGTCACAGTAAATGAGGATGGTGATGTATGTTTTGTAGCTGCTTCAGGAGGATCAACAGGAGTCAAGAGAACATCAGCCGCTAAGCAAAGTAGTAGTGCAAAGTCGATGCCAATGAGTGTGAAGTCTGCTGAAGAACATCTTGCTCTACTTGCTTCGTTTGTTGCGTCTTATGAGAACTACATTCAGGGGAAGATATCTGATCCTGCTACTTTAGATGAAGATTATGATCAGATTGACCCTGATGATCTAGAAGAGATGGATTTGCAATGGCAGATGGCCATGATTTCAAGACGTGTGAAGAGGTTCATGAACAGAACTGGAAGAAAGTTCGTAGGAAAGAGTGTTGGTTTTGATAAGGCCAAAGTCAGGTGTTTTAACTGTCAAAGTTATGGTCATTTTGCTAGGGAATGTCAGAAACAAAAGCATGAAACTTCAAGTCAGAGTTCAAACAATAGAAATTCATCAAACAACTCTAACTCAAGAGCGCTGATCTCTACTGCACGAGAAGGTTCATATGACTAGAGTATTCACTTGGAAAATGATGAGAATGTCACTCAAGCATTTATGGCAGAGATTGTTCCCGTTGATGAAGCTGAAGCTAACATGAATGCTGAAGTTGAGAAGAAAAGTGAAGCTGAGGAAGATAAGGCTGATCAGACAACAGATGCTGAAAAAGAAACACCAAAGTCTGAGCATGAAAAGGAAGCTGAAGAGAAGGATGAAATCATCAAAAGAATGGAAGCTCAACTTGCTGCTCTTATGGCCAACTCAGACAAATCGACAGGAGAGGTAAGTAACTCTGCTACTTCTGTTTGCTTAAAGTGTCGTGAATTACAGGGTGAAGTTGACAGGTTGTCAACTCAAAACAAAAGTCTGGTGAGCGAAATATCTAACGTAAAAGAATCAAATTTCTTTGCAAAAAGAAATGAGTCATCATATTTGAAAAAGATAAAAGGCTATGAAGCTGAAATTGAAGTTTTAACCTGTAAACTAAACGAAAAACTTCAAGTCATAGACTTAGCTCATGACATGATGGCTGAGAAAACAAAAGAAATTTCTGAAAAATGCAAAGAGTTATCAGATGCACAACTCAAAATTGTTGAACTCGAAAAGAAATTAGGTCAATTCAGGGATTCTACTTTTGTTATGAAACACATGATGGGTGGGTTAAAGAAGAGTAATGACAAGACAAGTGTGGGATTCAAGGGCTTCAATGAAGTTCCACCTCCTCTTAGTCATGACTATTCTTTCTTACCTGATGAAGATGAGTTCACAGACTTTCTGTCAACATCACCAAGTAGTTTCACATCTAGTCACGGTGATGTGTTTGAAGATAATGATGCTAAGAAGGTCAATAACAGCAAACCTGTTTTGAAAAAGAAAAATTCAAATCCTACGAATAAAAATCCAACTTTTGTTAAAAAGGTAAATTTTGTTCAAGGAAGTGATATGAAAAACGAAACAGCTGTTATAGAAAATGAATCAAATGTAGAGTTTGCTAAAAACAAAAACATAGAAAATCTTGAAACTAAGCAAACTGAACCAAATCCTTCTAAGGCATCATCATCTAAACCAGAATCTAGTTCAAAGGCTTCAGCTGAGAAGTCTTCGAAACAGAGATCGTGCTTCAAGTGTCACGTCAAAGGACATGTAGCTAGCTGCTGTCCTAACAAAAAAAGTGAAGCACAACTTAGTGAAAAACAGAGAGGGAAATTACCAGTGAAGGAAGGTGACAGTGAGGAGAAAGGCTCAAATTCTCCAAAGAAATCTGCTCCTAAGCAACCAGAAAATGTTGCTGTTGGTGTAGATAAGGCTGAAAAAGGAACTCCACAAGTTCCTCGTTTTCAAAGAAATCAACAAAGATTTCAGCCTAGATCTCCACCAGGCAGATATGACAGACCTAGAAGCAGTTCACCTAGAATGAACAATTTTAATGGAAATACAAATAATTTCAGAAGTCAAGGTCAATATCAAAATCGATACCAAAATAATGGTTGTCGAAATTTTTATAACAATGGCTTTCGAAATTACAACAATCAAGGTTCTTGGAATCAAAATCAAAGTTTTCAAAGGTCACATAGTCCAAACACAAACAGGTACCCTCAGGACCAGAGACCTTATGGAAATCAAAACAAATTTCCATCAACAGGTCCAAGATCCAAGACTCAAGTTAGGAGTGATGGATGTTGGATGGATGTTCAAATAGTTGGTGAATTTGGACGACCCAAGACCATTAAGGCTTGGGTCCCCCAAGCTAACTAATCCTTTGGTTGGTGTGTGCAGGAGCTGCTAAGGAGGATTATCAACTTGTGGTATGTTGATAGTGGCTGCTCCAGGTACATGACGGGGGATGCGAGGTTGTTTTCTGAATTTGAAGAATATGATGGTGGACATGTAAATTTTGCTGGTGCTAAAGGTGGTAGGATAACTGGACGAGGAAAAGTGACGAATGGGAAGATCACTTTGGACAAAGTGAACTATGTTGAGCAGCTTAAACACAATCTGATGAGCGTGTCTCAAGTCTGCGACAAGGGTCACTCGGTCCATTTTACAAATACTGAGGCATTGGTGTTGAAACCGGGTTTGGTTATTCCGGACGATTGGATAGTGATGCGTGCACCGAGGAAAAATGATACTTATGTCATGGACATGGGTGCCAAGGATCCAACTGCTGCGGTGGCGTGTTTACTGTCAAAAGCATCTGAAGCTGAATCTATGTTGTGGCACAGACGCATGGCCCACATTCACTATCGCAAAATGAATTATATCATAAAAAATGAGCTAGTGAAAGGGGTTCCATTGCTCAGGTTTCAAGTGGAAGATAAATGTCTTCCATGTCAAAAGGGAAAACAACACAAGAAACCTCATAAGTCTAAAACAGTAAATTCCATTGATGCCCCTTATGAATTACTTCACATGGATTTATTCGGTCCAGTGAATGTGAGGAGCATAGGTGGAAAGTACTATTGTCTTGTTGTCACTGATGATTATTCACGTTATTCATGGGTTTTCTTTTTAGGTTCAAAAGATGAGACAGCAGAGTTGCTGATAGATCTTTTTACAAAATTGGAAAACGTCCATGATGCAAGGATCAAGAAGATAAGGAGTGATAATGGCACGGAGTTCAAGAATCGGATTCTGGATCTCTACTGTCTTCGAAAAGGAATTGAACATCAATATTCTGCTCCTTATACTCCTCAACAGAATGGAGTCGCTGAGAGGAAAAACAGGACGTTGATTGAAGCCGCTAGGACGATGCTTTCAGATTCAAAGCTACCAGTTCTTTTCTGGGGAGAAGCTGTGAATACAGCTTGCTATGTCCTAAACAAAGTTTTAACCGTTAAACGTTTTAACAAAACTTGTCATGAGTTGATGTTTAACGAAAAACCAAACTTAACAGGCTTTGAACCATTTGGATTACCCTGCACCATTGTGCGAAACAAAGATAAACAAAAATTCGGTGAGGTGGCTGACGAAGCCTACTTTCTGGGTTACGTGCCTGGCACACCGAATAAAAGGGTTTTTAATCTCAAAACTGGTAAAATTGAGGTTGTTTTTAATGTGGAAATTACTTCCTACAAACCTCAACAATCAACGAGTGGTCCTGCTATACTGTATGATTATGAAAGTGTGTTTAAATCATTTAATATTCCTGAGGTTTCTGATGCAGATGATTCTCAGCTGATTCAAACAGTGGTATGTGAAGACGATGAAGGCGAATTCATGCCTAGATCGAATGTTGATATTTCAGATGCTCCGGAAATTTCCCAAGGTGCTGTTGATCCTGATTCAAGTGATAGTGACTCTGAACCTATTCAGGGGGAGGAGTTCATTAATCCGTTTGCAAATCAGAATATTCAGGGGGAGGTTGGATCAAACCTGGGTGATAATCTTGAAGTTGATGCAGTTGCTTCTACACGAGCAAATAAAGATCATCCGGTTGACATGATACTTGGAGATCCTACTGCAGGTGTTCAGACGAGAAGAAGCATAGCAGCGAATTCTGGGTTATTTGTTTCGATTGAGAAGACTGGGATAGTGAATGAATGCTTGTATAGTTGCTTTATTTCCCAAGAGGAGCCGAAGAACATTCACATGGCTCTTAAAGACAATTCATGGGTTGAAGCTATGCAAGAAGAATTGGCCCAGTTTGCGAAGTTGAAGGTTTGGGAGTTAGTGGACCTTCCTAAAGGTGAAAGAGAGATTGGCACTAAGTGGGTGTTTAAGTGCAAGAAGGATGATAGAGGTATTGTCACGCGCAACAAGGCTCGGTTAGTGGTAAAAGGGTTCAATCAGCAAGAAGGGATAGATTATAATGAAGTGTTTGCACCAGTGGCAAGGTTGGAGGCAATTCGTTTGTTTCTAGCTTTCGCTTCATTCAAGGGCTTTAAAGTTTTCCAACTAGACGTGAAGAGTGCATTTCTTTACGGGCAAGTCCAAGAAGTGGTGTATGTCTCACAACCAGATGGGTTCGTTGATCCAGACTACCCAGATCGAGTTTACAAACTTGATAAGGCTTTATATGGGTTACATCAAGCTCCCAGGGCGTGGTACGAGACACTGTCTACACATCTGCTCAAGAATGGTTTTGAAAGGGGTCAGATAGACAGTACACTGTTTATAAAGAGGAAGAAGGAAGATTTTCTGCTGGTACAGGTATACGTGGATGACATCATCTTTGGGTCATCTGATGTGAACATGTGTAAGGAGTTTGAACAGGTGATGAAGAGTAAGTTTGAAATGAGTGCTATGGGTGAGCTGTCTTACTTTCTGGGATTACAAGTTGAACAGAAGGAGGATGGGATGTTTATTCATCAAACAAAGTATGTGTATGACATTTTGGATCGGTTCAAAATGAATGATTGCTCTACTTTCAACACACCCATTTGCGAAAATCACAATCTCGGCCCAGATCATGAAAGCACTGAAGATGTTGATCCTACTCAATACAGGGCGATGATTGGTTCTCTAATGTACTTGACTGCTTCAAGACCTGACATCATGTTTGCCGTATGCTTGTGTGCCAGATATCAGGCGAATCCGAAAGAGTCACACATGAAAGCAGTGAAGCGTATTCTTCGTTACTTGAAGGGGAAACCTAAACTTGGGTTGTGGTATCCAGCTGATAGTGATTTGAGGTTCGTTGCTTACACTGACTCAGACTTTGGAGGATGCAAATCAAACAGGAAGTCTACAACAGGTGGTTGTCAGTTCTTAGGAGGCAGGATCGTGTCTTGGCAATGCAAGAAGCAATCCTGTGTGTCTACATCTACGTGTGAAGCTGAATATATTGCTGCGGGTAGCTGTTGCTCTCAGGTTCTCTGGATTCAACAGCAGATGCGCGATTACGGTTTGGATTTCACTCGTACTCCTATTATGATAGATAATAATGCCACCATATCAATCACAAACAATCCCGTAAAGCACAGTAGAACTAAACATATTGACATACGTCATCACTTTATACGGGATTGTGCTGAAAAACGAGTAATTGAATTACATCGAGTCGACACAGAAGATAACCTTGCTGATCTTTACACAAAAGCTTTTGATCGAGCTCGCTTTGAACACTTAGTCGAACTCAACGGGATGAGGAATCCTGAATAACTGGTTTTTCATAAGAATTTTGTAAATAGTTTACTGTTTTTTCAAAAATCAAAAATACAAAAACATTGAAAAATCAAAAATATAAAAAAATAGAAAATCAAAAATGAGTTTTCACTGTGTGAAAAAGAAGAAATGATCGTACATCAGCAAGTTAGACTGTCACACTCGAACTGAATTAAATTGCTTAAGTGTGTTAGCAGTTTCATCATATGATGTACCAGTAGGCAAAAGCATGAAATAATCAACTTACCAAAGTGATATAAACATAAAAGCACTGAGTATGAGTGGGGAACACATCAGTGGTGTATGGTTTAATGACCTTAAATCTTGCGTTGATAGATTGCCAAAATCTGAAGTTTTGGGTCTTTATACTGTTATTTCATCTGGGGATATCTTGACTGTACTTCTGTTCAGAACTAAAATTGTACATGACCCCAGGAAAGAAAGTCACTTGGAATTAGCTCATTTCTATTTGAATGTCAGTATGTTGTCCCGATACACACAATTTTGATCTGATTCTGAAATCTTCTCTGAAAAAAGTCGTGTACCTCCTCTGCTGCATCCAGATATATGCTGACCTGGAGGTGCTAGGCAACGACAGCTTCTGCTGCATCCAGATACATGCTGACCTAGCTGTACGTTGTCGCGCTATAGATCTAATACACCCGAAAGAGGCCCTCTAGTGCCCAAAAGAAACCGAAGAAACCTATATCAAACTGAGAAAAACTCATTTGATCTGTATATTATACCATCTCTCCTAAAGATCTATTCTGTTCTCTTCTCAACCTATTCCCAGTTAAGATTTCAGAAATCTGGATTGGACTTGTGAAATATGTGGTAGGGAAGATACTTGCATGATAGAGTGTGTTGTTTATATTTCCAGGATTTGATTGGTATTTATTTGGGTGTTCATTGTTAAGCAATTAAAACATGATAAAACAGATTATATGTAGACCTAGACACTGTCAGGATATCTTAAAGGATGACTTCAGTATACTCACCTACTACGATGAATCTTTGTGCATACCTTGATCGTGGGGGTATATCCTGAAGTGGGACACACTAGTATTTCAGAAATAAAATTAACTTAACGTATCATACGGTAATGGTACTTGAAATGTTCATGCATTTTGTTTAAGTGGACAAACATACTGGTAATCATCTTGGACTGCTTTTCACGAAAAAATAAATAAAGAATTATCTAATTGTGTGAAACAGTTTGATTATGCTGATATGATCTTCTTACAAGTGATTCTCACAAAAATAGAGTGTTTATTGCTTTTAGTTTTTATTTGCTTTCAGAAAATACAAAAATACAAAAATAGTGTCTTGTTCTGTTCAAATTCTTAATGTACGGAAAACTGTTATTCTTGGAGAAATTGTTACTGATAGGGGGAGACGGTGTTAGTAAGTGGGTTCAAAATTTTGAAATGATGCAGGTTATAGGGTGTGATTAAAAAGTTTTGCGTGTTGGTGATAAATTGGAAAATGCTTAATCTGTTATACAGTTTAACTATCTCTTGAATAATAATAATTCCTTAACTATGTTGAAAAATTCTTATGGTTTCTCGAGATGTTTGTTTTATAGTATACAGATTGAAGCAGTTTGTTAATGAGAAGTTGCTTTGAAGAGATGAGGAGTTTGTTGCTGCTTGGTAGAATCCTCCTTCTACAATGTAGAGTGGATGCTGTGAAGACTTGTTAAGAATGCTGAATCAAAACTTGGAAGATTTGGTGATTGGATACATCAGCTTAGGGGGAGTCTGTTGCTGACAGAATTCATGTTGAAGCTGACGCTATCCAAAGACCAAAGACTGTGAGATTCTGAAGACTAAAGTTTCCTTTGCAAGCTATTGTCAAGGGGGAGTTTGTTGGTGCATGTTATGTGACAACAGCGTTGGATTGGTCTTTGGATATTAAATGAGTTTGGGCCGCGAAGACTTATGAAGACTGAATGGAATTCGAGTTTGTTAAAGCCTAAATCGTCCAAGTTCAAGTTCTAGTTAAAGTCTATCTAGTTTAGCCCGAATTGTATCTAGAATTCGTATGGGCTTGGCCCAGTTCGATTTGTATGGTTGTGTGTATATAAACAACCTTTACCTAGAGTTTTAGGGTTAGACTTTTGGAGATTATTGAGAGCATTCGAATTGTGAGAGTTTTAGAACAAACAGAAATCGGCTGTTGGTTCGTGGAGATCTTTAGTGATTGTAAACGTTTTCGTTGGATAATCATAGAAGATCGGTTGGTAAATCGTTTCGTGTTCTTGTTTCTGTTTGCTAGGTTTATCAAGGGGATTCCGCACCCTTGGTAGATTGTCAGTTTTGTTACGATCCATACGGGATAGGGACCTACATTATGTCCTTCAAGTCATAGTCATGGCGAAGGACCATCACTATCTAATTGACCAAAATTGCACTTTTAACTATAAGTTCATTTAGGCATACCTGGCTTGGGTAATAACATTGACCCGTTTACATACCTTTCACTATTAATCATTAGTTAATAGTAGTGCGAGCCTTATGTTAATTTCTGTGAACACAAAACTCAACAAGCGATTATCAGATGTTATTGTCAAATGGTGTTAACAACACCATTTGACCCGTTTAGTCTAAATGACCATTCATTCATATGAGATGGTAGTTAATTACCATTTCACCCTTTAAACCTATCCTGGTTTTTTCCCTTGAACTTGATTTACTTGAAAACTGTTTTTCTTGTTTGTTTGACCCGTTATGGCATACACCATATGGTGTCCATTTGAATTTCATTTCCCATCCGTTCACCCATATCCGGATTACTTATTTTACCACTTTTACCCATCACGGTTTTCACCATAACGTAATGTTCCAAGATTTCTTATTTGTCCATCATCCCATGATAATTTACCATTCTACCATTTTTACCAAAAATTCATGGTTTCTTACCATCTTCCCTTATTCCGACTCGTGTTATTTCGTGCCGGAACATCATATTCCACTCACTTAATAGAATTCATATTCAATACTTGCAAATGAAGGGGGTGTAAGCTTTACTTACCTAGCATTCGTTACATGCTTTTCCTTCACACTTGATTCGTTTGACCCCGCTTCCTTTCCAAGCCTCCACCTAGCTTGTCAAGCGCCAAACTATCATCATAATTCGTAAGACGGTTAGATTAGTCATTGTCACATACGACTATTCCATCTTATGAACTCCATGTTGAAACTACCATACGACTTCACCATTGGTTAATTTGACCTTTAAAAGTCAATTACCATTAATCTTATAATATGTGAGATTAGTTAAAATCTACTTCATGGTTAGAATTCCGTATTTTCACACATCACCCCTAGTTAATCAAATTAGGTGATTATGCATTTCGTTCATGATTTCGACATATAACATTTGTTTTAGGCATTTTAACAAACACCTAATGGGCATACTTTTACTCATTTACCAACTAGTTCATAACAAGTTATTTTTACCAAGGTTAACATCAAAATTCAACCTCCATGCCTTGTGTTCATGAACTACACATAGTACTTGTATCATAACACCAATATTCATCAATTTAACACCCTAATTCAAGTGTTCATCTTCTTATTATAAAACCCACTTAGCACACGCATGGGTAATCATCAAATCCCTAGTTTTTAACACTAATTGATCAAGTTTTCAACTAGGGTTTGTTTCTAAACATGAATTTCATTACAACATTCATAGATTCATCATTCATTCCAGAATTTCGGTTATGATTGTTCATCATACTTTCAAGTATCACAAAATAGCAAAATTCAACATACCTTGTGATCCCCATGACTAGGTGATCCTTTATTCATGTTCATGTATCGATTTAGGGCCTGAATTGAGCTCCAATTTGTAGATTCTTGAAGAACTAGGGTTGGCTCCCTTCTCTTCTTCTCCTGGTCGCTCACACGAACACACACACCTATGTGTGTGTTTTAATTTTTTTATACATGTTTTAGTTAAAACATTTCCCTATTTCCCACTTTTAGCCCCTCATGTTTTGGTTGTTATTAAGTAGGCCACAACCTACTTATTTCTTGTAGCATTCCCTCTTATTAACTAGGTTAATTATTCCTAGTTAACTTAATGGGTTCGGGAAGTCATAACCTGTTTTATTTTAAGTCCCGTTAACTCGGACCTTTTACATACTTTGTTTTCTCAAAGTATTTGTCCTCTTGTTAATTAATATTAAGTTTATTTGTTTAAATCCTAATATTTACCGGGTTAATTTTTACCACTAACGGTATTTTACCCGTCATTACTATTAACGTGGTTTGATTACCAAACCCGTTTTTGGGGTGTTACAAGTCTACCCCCCTTAAAGAGGTTTCGTCCCCGAAACCTTATTTACGTATCTCATTAATTTAGACTAAACGAACTCAGTTTCGTTTTCCAGGCATTCATTCTTTTCGGTCTAATGTTTTCATTTATTTTGACGCGTGTGTCTTCCATGTGTAAGGCCTCGCAGCCCGTCACTTTCATCTTAAATTTCTTATTTTTGTCACCTATTTGACCGAGTTGTCATTTGACCACTCATTCGCGTTAGTCTGTTAACATGTTTAGTCCGCGCTTGTCTTATCTTAACAAGCGCTTTGTATTTGTCATGACACTATCTTGACTTCGGATAGTTTTACCGGCTAGACTAATTAGTCGACGTCCCTTCATACCCCATCAACCGGGTATACTATTTTGCCATCTCTGGCCTTATGTGTGTTTGAGATTTTCTAAATCACCTCCTACCACTTATGTTTTGTTAAAACGTTGTTTTTGACTAAAAACTAAATTTTTAGTTTACGTTTCCTCTTTGCCTTACATCTTTCTCTCATTTCTAGGAATGTTACTTCCGAGTATCTATTCCATTCCCTTATTTTTAATGCGGGGAATTATAACTAATTCCCACGCTTAACCCATATGACCCGTAGGTTCTTTCACTTAGCCTCGTAGACTATTTATTTAGATTTTCACCTTTTTACCCTTTTAAGGTGAGACACCTAGAATTCGTTTCTTTCTATTTGTGACCCGAAGGTCTTTTTGGTCATGTTAGACTTTAACACTACTTATAATCCTGTAGGTTATGATGATCTCGTGGATCATCTTTTATTCGTGTCTTTATTCAACTTTGTGTGTGTATATATATAAGGGGCCGCTAAAATAAAAACCACCCCAGTTGCGAGAACCACGAGAACCACTCTCCACCAATCAGATAATGACGCACAAAAGGGTAATATAGTCATTTAATTAAAACCATCAAATCATCTCTCTCCTCATTAAAGTCTTTTTTTAAAGTCATTTCAATTTCTCTCTCCATCAAATCATCTCTCTCTCCATCAAAAGTTTTTGTAAAAAAAAAATTTAATCGTAAAAGAAGTTTTCGTAAAAAATGTAAAAAAGTTTCAAAATGTGTGTGTAAAAAAAACTTTTGTAAAAAAATTGTTAAAACCGTAAAAAAGTTTTCATATAAATTTTCGTATTTTGTAAAAAAAGTTTTGATAAAAAAAAGTTTTGTAAAAATTTTTTGGTAAAAAAGTTTTTGTAATAAAAAAGTTTAAAATTGTAAAAAAAGTTTTCGTAAAAAAAACGTAAAAAAGTTTAAAAAACATGTGTGTAAAAAAAGTTTTTGTCAAAAAGGTTAAAACCGTAAAAAAGTATTTGTATAAATTTTTGTTATTTGTTAAAAGATTTTTGTAAAAAAAAATTGTGACCGTAAAAAAAGTTTTAGCAAAACAAATTTAAAACCGTAAAAAAAAGTCTGAAAAACGTGTGTGTAAAAAAACGGCGCGTAAAAAAAAACAGCACGTAAAAAACGAGGTGTAAAAAACGGCGCGTAAAAACGGGTCGTAACAAACGGTTCGTAAAAAACCGTGTGATAAAACGACGCGTAAATACGGGGCATGAATACGGGGGCGTAAAACGACGCGTAAAAACGGGGCATAAAAAACGGCTCGTTTAAAAACGGCGCGTAAAATCGGGCGTAAAAAAAACGGCCCGTAAAACCAGACGGAAAACGGCGCGTAAAACCGGGCATAAAAAACGGCGCGTAAAACCGGGAGTAAAAACGGCGCGTAAACCGAGCGTAAAAACGGCGCGTAAAACAGTGCGTAAAGACGGCAAGTAAAAAACGGGGCGTAAAACGTTGCGTAAAAAAAGGCGTGTAAAAAAAGGCGTAAAATGTTGCGTTAAAAACGGCGCGTTAAAAAAGGACGTATGAAAAAGCCGGGCGTAAAAACGGCGCGTTAAAAAACGACGCGTGAAAAGCCGGGCGTAAAAACGGCGTGCAAAAAACGGCGCGCAAAAAAAATTGTTTTGTTAAAAAATCTGAATTTAAAATGTTTTTTAAAAAAATATGTTTTAAAAAATAACAACTAATATAATAATACAAAAAAGTAATAAAAAATAATAAAGTCAAAAAGACAAAAAAAAAGTAATTTTACTAAACTATCCGTTTGAATTAAAATATTAAAAACATAATAAGACAAAAAAATATTTAATATTAATTTTAGTTAATTTTAATCTCATCCATCCATCTTCAAGATCTAATGGTTGGAAAGTGGTTCTCTCGGTTCACACAACTGGAGGTGGTTTTCATTTTAGCGGCCCCCTATATATATATATTAAAATGAAAACCACCTACAGTTGCGAAAACCGAGAGAACCACTTTTCAACCATTAGATCTTTAAGATCAATGGAGGAGATTAAAAGTAATTAAAAAGTATTATTAATATTTTTTTGTCTTATTATAATATCTTTAATATTTTAATCCAAAAGGTTAGTTTAGTAAATTTACTCAATTTTGTCTTTTTGTCTTTATTGTTTTTTATTATTATTTTTGTATTATTATATTAGTTTTTATTTATTAGAGAAATTTTTTTTATTAAAAGCTTTTAATTTTCAGTTTTTTTACAGATTTTTTATTATTTTTACGTTTTTACGTTTTAACGTTTTTACGTTTTTACATTTTACGTTAAACTTTTTACATTTTACGTTAAAAATTTTACGTTAAACTTTTATGTGTTACGTTAAACTTTTTACGTTTTACGTAAAACTTTTTACGTTTTACGTTTTTACGTTAAACATTTTACGTTTTACGTTTTTACGTTTTACGTTTTATGTTAAACTTTTTAAGTTTTACGTTAAAACTTTTTATGTTTTACGTTTTACGTTAAACTTTTTACGTTTTTACGTTAAACTTTTTACGTTTTACGTTAAACTTTTTACGTTTTACGTTAAAACGTTTACGGTTTAACCTTTTTTTTTCAAAAACTTTTTTACGCAAAATGAACGCACCCATAAATCGCAAACTCGGTAGGTGTCTCAGATAGATTGTTATCGTCATCGACTGGGGAAAAATATAAAAAACCAACAACATCAAAACAAAAGTGTATCTCGAAAAAAACGGGGTTTGGCTCAGATTTCCCGATAATCAAAAGGCTGCAAAGTGGGGTTGCAGGTTCAAAAACCTACCCTCCACTATCCTTGCCGCGCCATCGTTATCAAAATCTAGGTTTTTTTTTTACATCATCGCCACCCACCCCAAACAGATCAAACCCACATAGTTCACTGATCAAAAATCACCAGAAAATCAAGAACACAGGCCAAAATTCAATAGAAAATCAACAACGCAATCACTGCTACCATCACCACCTACCACCATCTCCATCTCCGTTATCACAACCGTCACCTAACTCAATTTGCCAAGCTTAATTCATATGCAAAACCAAAAGACCCACCACCATACCAATCATTGCATTCTACATGTTACACAGTTGTGAAATTATGCATGAAATGCAGCATCTCTACAAAATCCAATAAGAGAACACCTGTTGGTGCACTGAATGTCTGTTGATTACATCATTATTAAGTCTTGTGTCTAGGATTGTTTAAATGATCACACCATAGGGTTTAAGTTAGGGTTTTTATAGTTGAAACACAAGATTTCGCTTGAGAGTGTATGTGGATGCTTGAAGCGAAATCAACACAATAGATTTCGTTTCAGACAGCCTCAAGCGAAATCACATACATTATAAATAGGTGTGTTGGTCATTTGAGTTGTAAGGAGGTCATTGTATGTGTGACGAAGTGCTGATGGATCTGTATCAGAAAACCTTGTACAAGCACTCAAATTAATCAGAAAAGAAAGATTAAAAGGATTAGAGCTGTTATGACTTAGTTTACTTTGATTCCGCCTCTGTAAACTAAGTTGAACTACCTTGACTGACGTTTTAGGGTCATACAACGGTCCAACAAGTGGTATCAGAGCTCAGGACGAGGAGTTCATACCATAGCAGCGGATTATCTTCTTTCTACTTACTTCTTTTTACATTTTTCAAAACTGAACAAGTTCCAACGGTCAAAATGGTCTAATTTTCGAATATAACGTGTAAAACTGTGTTTTAACAAAGCCTACAAAGTTTCGGATTAAAATTCAGCTTAAAAGGTGTTAAAATTGACCTAGAACATGATTTCGCTTGAAAGGTATTCGAGTTTACAAGTTGATTTCGCTTCAAAGTAGACTGTTTGGACTATATCGCTTGAAACCCTGAAGCGAAACTGAATTCCTGAAGCGAAATTGTGAATTTCACTTGAACTGTTGAAGCGAAACTGTTCTCTCAGATTTCGCTTGAAGGACTGTTTAGCTGAAGCGAAATAGTATTGCTTGTTTTCGCTTGAAGGATCTGATCTGCTGAAGCGAAATTGTTGGTTTCGCTTGAAACTTATTGGTTTGAAAATTGTGTTGTTGAAGCGAAATTGAGGATTTCGTTTGAATTAGTTTTGTTGATTGATTTCGGTTGAACAGTTTTATTAAACTGTTTTCGCTTGAACTTGATAAATTTTCAAAACATAAAAATTTTTCTAAGTGTTTAATTGATTTTGCAGGTACGATCAAAATGGATGATATTTTCATGAATCCCTTCAGTGACATGTACGCATTCACGGGTAGTTCAGGAAACAACGAAACATCTTCAAGTGATGCAAACAAAAGTCCACCGAAAGAAAGAAAGAATGAAGCTTGGGAGTCCGAAAGCGCATTTGGAACGTTTAACAAACCTCCTAAGCTGATGGCTATAGAAGATTATAGCAGGTGGGCAACAAAGTTCGAAGACTGGTTAATGGCATTTGCTTTTCCTAGCTGGAAGAGTATGAAGAATGGTTTTGAACAAGGAAAGAAAAATGGTGAAGCATTAAGATCGACTGAAGAGATTGACAATTTTGTGGCTGAGCAAAAATGTGTGGCATTATTGTTTCAATCGGTGCGTGAAGACATCATTTCACTGATAGAATACTCTAATTCTAAAGACTTATGGGAAAAACTTGAAAAGAAGTGTCTTGGAAGCAAAGAGATTATAAAAAACAAAAAGAAACTTCTTAGGAAAGAATTTGATATGTTTAGTTGTATGAAAAATGAATCGGTGTGTAAAATGATTGAAAGGTTTGGTCATCTGAAGCTGGAATTAGCAAGACATGATATCAGATATTCAGATGATGAGCAAGTAGACAAGTTGTTCGATTCATTGCCAGACGAGATGGAGTGGAGATATTATGCTCTCATGCTTAAAAATACTATTCCTTCTGAATTGTTGACTCCAGATGTGTTGATTGAAAGACTAGAAAGTCATGAGCTAGAGCTGAAGAAAACATTTAAAGTCAATAATTCATCTTATCAGCAGAATCTGGATTTATACTATCCAAAGAGTATGATGCAGAAAGCTACTTCTCCAAAAACTGCATTTTCTGCTGAGAATGTTTCTACAGTCGGCAAAGAAAGTCAAAGTGGTCAAAGCAGTGGAAGTCATAGTGGTTATCACAGTGGATCTACGTCTTCTGCAAATCATTCTGATGCGAAGTTTTCTTGCAATATCGCTATAGATCTGAAGAACGCACAGAATTTTGATGCAAAGTCGGCCAAGCAACAAATGGTCTTTCTAGCGTCTGTTTTGGAATCCTACGAAGGATTGGTAGCTGGAAAAATAGGGAATACAAATCTGACGAAAGAAGACTACGATCAGATAGACCCTGAAGAAATGGAGCTGATCGATATTCGTTGGGCAATGGCAAGTGCAGTTCGACGTGCACAACGCTTCATGGAGATTACAGGGAGAAAAACGATCGGTGGTCCATCTACAAAACTGGGGTTCGATAAGTCAAAAGTGACTTGTTTTAAATGTAAGCAGAAGGGTCATTTTAAGAGAGAATGCCGAAATGCTTATGCTGATGAGTCGGAAAATCCTTTTCGAGATGATTATTACAAAAAGGCAATCTATCATCAGAATAAATCCGAGCCGCCTAGATTGAAGCAGTCTGAAGATAACAGAGACAAATCAAGGGCTCTTGCTGTGATTTATGATGATGAGGGGTATGATTGGAGTAAGGAAGTTCTACCGGAAGAAGATGCGGTTGGTTACGCATTCATGGCAAGCAATAATGAACCTAAGCCATGGAAAGATGATCGTACTGAAGAACAGAAATATAAATACCGGAAGATGACTGCTGAAACAAAGATTATTAGACTTTCTGGTATCTTTCTGGAAGCAAGAAGAGCAAACAGATGGGATCCAGATAGAGAGTGCTATCTTGATAGATATGGCAACATTGCAATTGATGACAAAACGATTGATATCGAAGCCATCATCAAGGAGTATCAAGAAGAAGATGAATATTGGCAGCACAAGTGGTGGGGAACACCAACATCAAAGATGATTGAAGAAGCGAAAGAGAAAGAGAGAAAGGAGAAAGAAGAGAAAGAGAAGAAAGAAAAGCAGGTTGATACAGGCATAATTGATACTACGCAAGAGTTGACAGCTGAGAACCTGGGAGTGATGGCTGACAAAGTGCTAGCTGCAAAAGCACTTGAGGTAGATTCTAATTCTGCTACTGAGTCAAAGGAGTCGGTCAGTCAAAGTGAGTCAGGTAACAAAAATGCGTCAGGTAACAAGAATGAGTCAGGTAAAAAGATTGATGGAAATGTTGACTGCAAAAATTGCACCAAACAATGCAATTTTTGTAGCACTGTCACGTATCTTAACAATGAGAAAATTCAGAATCTGACAACAAAGGTTAGAAATGTTGAAAATCAGATTCTTGATCGTGACAAAAGTGTAAGAGCTTCAACTGAACGGAACAAAGAATTAACGGCTAAAATTGAAAATGATAAAAAGGATCATGAGAAACTAAAATCTGAATATGAAAAGTTAATTCTTGAAAACCGTCAAATTTCTGAAAAATTTGAGAAATTGAAAAGCATTGTTAAAGATAGTGATGATCGTAATGGCAAAACATTTAAAGAAAATGAACATCTAAGAGCTGTTTTGGGAGTAAAAGAAAAATCGATTAATGAACAACTGGATCAAATTGCTAAATTGAAACTTAAAGTTCAAGAAGCTGAAATTGAGAATGAACGAATCCAGTTGAAGCTTAACAGCTATAAATCGGCAAGCTTTGTTTTGCAGCATATTGTTCCTAAACCTATAGGGAAAAACAAAGATGGCGAGGATGTGTATTCTGATGGAACGGGTATAGGTTTTCACAAAGTTCCACCGCCAATTTTAGACAACTACACGAAAAAGCAGTCTAGTTTGGTGGAAATTGAGGAAGAAAGTGAAGTTAAACTTCCTGAAAACATTGATGTTACGTTTACATCTTCCAATGAAGAGGGTGTCCAAAATGATGTGGTGAAAAGTGTGGTAGACAAAGTGCTTAAACCGGATTGTGACACTTCTGAGGAGGATGGGTGTTTCTTTGATAAATACATTCCGAAACAAAAGTCCAAAAACAACTTAAGTGATGAACCGGGTCTTGTGATGTACAAGATGGCTGGATCTGATAAGTTGTATTCGGATTCAGAGTTTCCAATTGAGAATGTTAACATGAACAAATTGACAAATGTTTTCAAACTTGTTGAAGTCGAGTTGTCAGAAGCGAATAATCTGAGTCGAAAGAAAGACAGGGTTTATAACAAGAAAACTGTTTATTCACCACGTTTTTACAATAACAATCGAAACAATTGGTCGGGTGATTATCGGGGTGGTAATAGTTATCGGAAGAACAATTTTCAAAACAAGAGGTTTACCGAAAAGAAGGTGTTTGTGAATGGTTCACGGTTACTTTCTGATGAGAAAAATGAAATCTTTTCAAAATCGAATGAAGAGTTCTTTGAGAAAAGAGCTTCACAGGCTCAGTCTGAAGGCACGAGTCGAGTAGCTGATACTCGTACTTGTTTTAGATGTGAACAAGTTGGTCATATTGCACGAAAGTGTACATATGTGAAGCCTAAGACTGAAGCTGTGAAAGTTCAACAAAAGAAGGTTGATGTGAAGGGTAAATCACCTATGTATGTTGAGAAGAAAGTGGTTGAGAAGCAAAAAGTTAAAATCAACAATGTAAAAGCAAAAAATGAACCTGTAAAGAAATTGGTAACTCAAAATGACAAGTTTTATAAACGGGTTGCTTTAACTGAACAAATTTGGAAACCAAAAGGTGAAATGAAAAGTTCAACTTCTGAAGTGAAAAAGGCTGAAGAATCAATTTCGGTTGATTATGATGCAAGTTTTCCGCCTTTGAAGGCTAAAAATTTCAAAATTCAAATTGCAAGAGTCAAGGCTACACCTAAGGCTGATGAGGCCTGGGTGGACACCATGTTTGAATAAGCAGTTTGAATTGCCGGAGCTTCCTGGATTGCGAAGCATGAATCGGCATCTTTCTTGAAGTTGTTTAAATTGTAGTTTGTTTTGTGCAGGATCTTCCACAACTAATATCCAGATGGATTATGGATAGTGGCGCATCTCGACATATGACAGGGAAGACCGCATTGCTGTATGATGTGAGAAACATTAATGGTGGTTATGTGGGATTTGCTGGTCATGAAGGTGGTAGAATTGTTGGTGAAGGAACGTTATCCAATGGGATCGTGACGTTTGAAAGAGTTAACTACATCACTGAGCTGGAGAACAATCTGCTTAGTATCTCGCAGATTTGTGACAATCAGTATACTACTCACTTCACTGATAAAGAATGTTTGATTCTGTAACCTGGTTTTGTTATTCCTGAAGAATGGATTATTATGAGGGCACCTAGAGTGAATGATTTATATGTGTTAGATATGTCGGTAGCAACTACAACTACTGGTCAAGCACATTGTTTCGTGTCTAGAGCAACTGAGAAAGAATCCAGATTGTGGCACCGAAAGATGGGGCATATTCACCTAAGGAAGATGAATCACTTGGTGCACAATGATTTGGTATTGGGAGTTAATATCAAAGGTTTTCATCTGGAAGGGGAGTGCATTAGCTGTATCAAAGGCAAGCAGAAGAAAAAGTCACACCCTATAAAGCAAGTCAATTCAGTTTCAAGACCTCTGGAAAGACTTCACATGGATTTGTTTGGTCCTGTGAATGTTAAAAGTGTTACAGGAGATTACTATTGTTTGGTCGTTACTGATGATTATTCCAGATTTTCATGGGTTTCTTTCTTGAAGACAAAAGATGAAACATTTGACAGTTTGATGGGGCTGTTCAGGAAGATTGAGAATTTGTACCAAAGGCGTATCAAGAAAATTCGAAGTGATAATGGTACCGAATTCAAGAACAGTAAGATGGAAGAATTTTGTGATGAAAGAGGTATTTTGCATGAGTTTAGTGCTCCGTACACTCCGCAGCAGAATGGAGTCGCAGAACGCAAAAACCGGACGCTAATCGAGACGGCTAGAACTATGCTCGCAGATTCAAAGTTACCGATAAATTTTTGGGCTGAAGCTGTTTCTGCCGCATGCTATACGCTCAACAGGGTTCTTACTGTCAAGAAGTTCAACAAAACATGCTTTGAGCTAATCAATAACTGCAAACCGAATTTGAAGTATCTAGAACCGTTCGGGTCACCTTGTACGGTTATAGAGCCTTTTGGAAAGTTTGGTCCGAAGTGCATTGAGGGTATATTTGTTGGTTATTCAAATCCATTGCGACGTGTCTTCGTTCCAAGTGAAAAGCGGATTATTGAAGCTGCAAATGTTGAATGTCAAGGTTATACAATGCCGCCGCAGAATCCTGGTGATTCATGGCGTTATCATTATGACAAACTTTGGGATTCGTTTGACATGAGAGAAGAATCAGAGGATGATGAAGATTTCTTTGATGAGTTGGATATTTTGCGTGAATATGAGTCGCAGTTAAGATTCCCAGCTGAGTATTCAAGAAGACCAAGGGAAACTTCAAATGATGATGAAGCAGGTCCAAGTAATGCTGGTGAACATGATGATGTCCAACAGAATGAAGTTGCTCAGGATAATCAGTCGGTTCAGAATGATGATTTAGAAGCTGAAAACATGCCAGTTTTTGATCATGGTGATTCAGATTCTGAGGGGGAGCATATTCAGATTTCAGGTCAAACAAACCAAGTTGGTGAACAAGATGCAGAACAGAATGTTACTAATCTGGAGGGAAATGTAGATGTTCAAAGTGAAGTGATGCCGCGAACTTTTTCATATCATCCAGAGGAACTGATCATAGGAGAATTACAGGCTGGAGTTCGCACTCGAAATCAGATTGATAAAGGGCTTACATGTTTTTATACAAAAGTTGCTCCTTTGCAAACTGAATTCTCATTAAGTTGTTTTATCTCGCAGGTTGAGCCAAGAACTTACAAAGAGGCGCTTACTGAAGACTCTTAGGTCAATGCTATGCAGGAGGAACTTAGTCAATTCGAGAAATTGGGAGTGTGGAAGTTAGTTGATTTGCCGGATGGTCAAAGGAAAATTAACACTAAGTGGGTGTTTAAGTGTAAGAGGGACGATAGAGGAGTTGTTACAAGGAACAAAGCTCGACTCGTTGTTCAGGGCTTTAGTCAACAGGAGGGAATTGATTTTACTGAAGTCTATGCTCCTGTAGCACGACTAGAGGCTATCAGAATTTTCCTAGCATTTGCGTCTTGGAAGAACTTCAAAGTATATCAGTTGGATGTTAAATCGGCGTTTCTTTACGGGAAGGTTAAAGAGGAGGTTTATGTCGGTCAGCCGCCGGGCTTTACTGACCCAATCCACAAAAACAAGGTCTACTTATTGGACAAAGCGTTGTATGGTCTACATCAGGCACCGAGAGCCTGGTACGAGACTTTGTCTCAACACCTACTCGCTAACAAGTTCATTCGTGGAAAAGTGGATGCCACTCTCTTCACGAAAGTCGTTGATGGTCATTTGCTGATAGTTCAGATTTATGTGGACGATATAATCTTTGGGTCGACAAATGAAAATCTATGTAAAGATTTTGAATCAGTGATGAAGCAGAAATTTGAAATGTCTTCAATGGGGGAAATGCAATTCTTTCTGGGATTACAAGTTGAACAACTTCCTGAAGGAATTTTCATTCATCAGTCAAAGTACGTTCATGATATTCTAGAGAAATTTGGGATGTCAAGTTCTACTTCAGCTGCTACCCCACTTGCAACAAATCATGGAATTCACCCAGATCTCACCGGAGACAGGGCTGATGAAACTTTTTATCGATCCATGATAGGTTCTTTAATGTACCTAACTGCTTCACGTCCTGATATTATGTACCCAACGTGCCTCGCAGCAAGATTTCAGTCTAACCCGAGAGCATCACATATGATTATTGTGAAGAGGATATTGCGCTACCTGAAAGGAACTCCTTCATTGGGGTTGTGGTATCCTAGGAAAGGTGATTTTACGCTCGAAGGGTATTCCGATTCGGATTTCGGATGCTGCAAAGTCAATTCAAAATCAACAACTGCAGGATGCCAGTTCTTTGGTCCTAGATTGGTTACCTGGCAGTGTAAGAAACAAACGTCTGTGGCGTTATCTACATGTGAAGCGGAGTATGTTTCTGCTAGCAGTTGCTGCTCTCAGATCTTGTGGATACAGCAACAGATGCGCGACTACGGTTTGCAGTTTCTTAACACACCTCTTTTTGTTGATAATGAGGCCGCAATAAATATAACTAAAAATCCAGTACATCACGCTAAAACTAAACATATAGAAATTCGTCATCACTTTATTCGTGATTGCTTTGAGAAAAAGTTGATACGAATTGAGAAAATCCACACTGACGAACAGAAAGCTGATTTACATACCAAAGCTTTTGATAAAAATCGGTTTAAATATTTGTTAAAACTGAATGGTATGAAGCTTCTGTCGGTGTCGGATGGCATTATTGGCGTTGATGAGAGTACTGTTGCGGATGACGACGAGAAACAATCTGCAATGGTTTGTCGAATTTTTACTTGTTTTGGTATTTAGGGGGAGTAGATGTTTGTACATAGTTTATTTTCTGAAAATACAAAAACAGTAAAAAATGCAAAAATACAAAAACATGATAAAATGAAAAAGAGCTTGTGTATATAGGGAAAATGATAGTACATCAGCTAGACGATCACAGTATGCTAAAGATTTGGAATGTTTAAAAGAGTTAAACAATCTTACTGATGATGTGGCGATAGGTTTTCGTACATTTAGTAGATTTATTCGGGATATAAACCTAAAATTCAAACTTGTGAATTCGTGGGGAACATTACTTGGATATATAGGTAACCCCTGAAATCTCGTTTGAAAGGTCTCTTAATCTGATATACTAGGTCTTTATACTTTATGATGTCTGGGGTATTATTCCGGGACTTCTGCTGAACGGTAGTTCTGACCTAGTCCCTGGCTAATACTTGCTTTAATGCTTGAAACACAGCATTACACCCTCAGCATGCTGAAACAATAAAATTGATATATGCTGCTGTTGTAAGCAAAAAGATCCTCTAAAGGGGACATACCGAAAAGTCGAAGCTGATATCTCTCTGCGTATACGGAAGTATCGATCTGAGATCCCTTGGCCCTCGCATACCTAAATTATATACAGATATCATTGTAGTATTCTCACCTGTAAGACTGATTATTGAGATTCTGGATACGGGAGTATATTCAAGAGGTGGAACACATGAATGATCTAAGTTCTTAATTCATCTAAATCGTATCCTGAATAAGTTGAAATTTGTATGAGAATTTAAGATGGATCAATATATCGACAATCGAGGTAAATTGTTTAAATCTGAGTATGAAATGTAGCTTAACGGTACTTGTGATTTGTCTGAAAAGCTGATATGATTCCCTTACACGCTTACCAAAAATATGTTTGTAAATAGTTTACTTTGTTTAATTTCTGCAATTTAAGTTTCTTGTATTTCATTTCTTAGTTTAGATCACTTTATAAAATCCAAAAAGATTTTATTTCTGCTTTATTTTAGACAAACCAAAGTGGAGAGTTGATTGTTGGATTCTCAGATGTTTGAAGCAGATGCAGGAAATTCTGGACTGAAGAATGAGGAGAGCTTACTTTGAAGAAGTTTTGATTTGTTTTGAAATGACAAAAACAAGTTCATTAAATTGATACTTGTTATTTTTAGAAAAAGTTTGAAAATGTTGTTTTAAAATCAGTTTGATTCGTCAAAAGATCAACCAAGGTCATTAATTTGGACTTGGTAGATTAATTGAGTAATCAGGGTCATTAACTTGAACTTGAATACTTGAGTGGATTGTTAAAGCTGATTGAGTTTGTGTTTTATTGTTGAAAAAGTAGAATAGTTATGTTTGTTGGTTGAGTAACAGGATTGGACTTCATTATTTTCCACGGAAGCTAATTGACAAAGCTTGAACCAGATATCTCATATCCTAGCATATTGAGAGGGGAAGTCTGTGAAAGGGGGAGTCTGGATCAACAGTCAAAGGGAAGATTGAAGTTTAAAGTTTAAAGCTTGAAGATAAAGATTGATGAGAGTTTTTACAATGTTTGAAGATTGTGAAAGACAAAGACTTGAAGCCAAAGACTTCATCAACATCCAAGGGGGAGTCTGTTGGTGCACTGAATGTCTGTTGATTACATCATTATTAAGTCTTGTGTCTAGGATTGTTTAAATGATCACACCATAGGGTTTAAGTTAGGGTTTTTATAGTTGAAACACAAGATTTCGCTTGAGAGTGTATGTGGATGCTTGAAGCGAAATCAACACAATAGATTTCGTTTCAGACAGCCTCAAGCGAAATCACATACATTATAAATAGGTGTGTTGGTCATTTGAGTTGTAAGGAGGTCATTGTATGTGTGACGAAGTGCTGACGGATCTGTATCAGAAAACCTTGTACAAGCACTCAAATTAATCAGAAAAGAAAGATTAAAAGGATTAGAGCTGTTATGACTTAGTTTACTTTGATTCCGCCTCTGTAAACTAAGTTGAACTACCTTGACTGACGTTTTAGGGTCATACAACGGTCCAACAACACCTTCAAGTACAATAACAGACTTTTAAATCTCAAAGGCAAAGGAAAAGTGTCTATTTATTTTTAACAAAATCTAACAAGACTTCCCCTTTTCACCCACCAAAATCGACCCTCCTTCAAGCAAACTCGCCGGACTCCGGCGGCGATTGTCGGCGATGTTCCGACCAGACGACACACCCAAAGACCCTCGACCCCCACTTCATCTCTCCGTCTCAATTTCCTGCAAAACCGGTGACGTTTCAGGTGGCTAAACAAAGAGAAAGAACACAGTTAGAGAGAGAGTGGCAGCAGAGTGTGGTGGTGTCACGGTTTTTCCCCACTAAGATCCACCTTCACCCGACTACAATCACCACTGAAACGACACCCAAACTGACCGGAAATATTTGACCGGAAATCTAGCGGGTCCACTGCCGGAGGTTTCATCAGCGGCTCCACTGCCGAAGGTTTCATCAGCGGCTCCACTGTCGGAGGTTTCATCGCCGGCAGTCGCCGGTTTTCCGGCACCTCCTTGTGGTTTGCAGATCTTGAAACGAGAGGGAAACCAGATCTAAATGGGAGATGAGAGAGGAGAGAGTAAATGGGAGATGAGAGAGGATAGAGTAAATGGCAGATGTGAGTCACATTAAATAGAGAGAGAGGAGATTAGACATTTGGGGTAAATGACCAAACTACCCATTTTTCTGATTGGTTAAGAGTGGTTCTCGCGGTTCTTAAAACTGGGGATGGTTTCTATTTTAGCGGCTCCATATATATATATATATATATATATATATATATATATATATATATATATATATATATATAGGGGAGCGTTAAAATGAAAACCACCTCCAGTTGTAAGAACCGCGAGAACCACTCTCAACCAATCAGATTTTGCCAAATAAAAGGGTATTTTGGTCTTTTACCCCAAATGTCAAATCCTCCCTCTCTCTCTCTCTCTTCATTTAATGCTTGTCTCTCACCTCCTTTTTATTTCATTTCATCTCTTTTTCCTAATTTCTTCCAAAAACAGAGTTTCATCTTCTTCATCCCAACCCATTACCCACCACCATATTCATACCACCCACAAAACCTCTCATCTCCTCCAAAACCTCCTTTTTAAACCTTCACTTCCTTTATTCAATTTTAAAAACCCTAAAATCCTCTCATCTAGAGGCGCACACCCCTCTCTAGTCCGAGCAGAGATTCTTGTGACTGCTCCGGCGAACGAACAGTGACTCCGGTCACACACCTCCACCTGCAAACCCCCACCCTTCACTTAAAACCCTACTTGCAAAAACACCAGTCGCACAGCATCCTCATCCCTCTCCGAAAACCAGTGACTGAAGGTAATTTCCAGCAAACCTTCTGACACCTAAATCTCCCAGCAGACCAGACCCCCACCTCCTTTCTCCCGGTACCTTTCTCATAACACCTCACCCATAACCACCTCCCTTGAAACCCTCTACTCACAGATCAGAAATGGAGGTTCACGGCGGTAGCGACGGCGTCGGATTGTTTCGAGCACGAGAAAATACAGAGATAGAGAGAGAGGGAGGGGGAGACAATGGAGTTGGTCAGTCAACGGCAACAGCAGTGCTGCCATTAGCGACGATGACGACAATGGCGTGTTTTCCAGTCAAAAGGACAACAGTGACGGGATGATGATGATGGTGATTATTTTGGGTTGCACAACAAGGCCAGATGGTGTATTGGTTCAAGTAGACGACGACAGTGGTTATGATTGGAGGATTGTTGATTCGAGTCTCGATTTGGGAAAGGAAGCAGCGGCAGCAGTCAACTCCAATGAGTGCCGCACACTTCCCCGATTCACGATGTCACGACCCCCGACAACCCTGGACGGAATCAGAAGCCGTGAACAGTCCAGTGGTAGCGGTGATTAATTTTATAAAACATTGCAGCGGAAATTTCATCAGGACCGTGAGTTAGGAAAAATATCAGAGTTTAGAAACACCGGATTTTATTTATTAAATAGATGGGATAAACCCATGTTTTATAAAGGTAGCTTTAATAAGATAAAATTGGTTACATAAAACAATATTTCTTAATTTGATTTAATTAATAAAATAAGCCACTTCTTGAAGCCTTTCAGTGTCGTATCCAGCTCTTATTCCAATCTACTGTAATTACCTGAAAAATGTTTGAAAAAGGTTTTGTCAGCGGAAATACTGAGTGAATTCATTCCATTTTTATAAAATATATTGTTATACCTTACAGCATTAAGGTTTTTATATCTATTTATATTTACCCAACTCAATCAGTATTTGTCACATGGTGGCAGTTCCCATGTGACAGTAATCATATCAGTTATTGAATCACTTTAGTCCAATAGTGAATTTATCAAACAATTCTATTTTACTATTATTCAATTTATCTGTCACTAGGCGATTCCTGTGACGGTAATCATATCACTGTTGATCATTCTTTCAACTAGTGAATCTGGTCATATCACTGTTGATCATTCTTTCAACCAGTGATTCTATTCATAACACTGTTGATCATTCTTTCAACTAGTGTCTTTTGGACATGTCACTGTTGATCATTCTCTCAACTAGTGACTCTGGACTTAATTGTATCCCGTGACATTAATTTGTCAACTATATTACTTATGGCACAAAACCATTTAACCCAGAGAATAACATATATCATTTTATGTCAAACTACTAAAACTTATCAAATATAATATGTTAATCAAATAATTGTAATATCATTATTTGATATATTAACGTGACTAAAAATATAATCTTCGTATAGTGGAATATATTATAATTGACTATTTTATTATATTATACACATTTTAGATTTATCTCAAACATACATTAAATTAATTAATGATTTAATGTTAAATTAATATTAGTTATAGCTACTGGGCATAATTCCCACTGTGATTGTGGTCATGCTAATATTGACTAACTTTCTGGAGAATCAAATAATGTATAAAATCTCCCATACCCGCAGTTATTATAGAATATATAACTTTAATCACTGTAAGTATAACTGATAAACATTTTAGGATTTTGAAAAGCATTTGTAAATAGAATTGTATCATAAAAAGGTGATAAAACTGTGAGAAAATAGAGTGGACTCACAAACTGTGAGAAAAGAGAAATGAACTCACATTGCAGATTTCTACGGGCAAAGCTTAGTCTACAGATAATCCTTGATATATTGCAGATTTAATTTGAGCAGAGCCTAGCCTATTGATTAGCCTTGTAACCTAGTGCATACAAACTAGGTAAGTAACTAATACAGCATTTACGATAACTCACGAGATAAAACCCTCACAACGAATGACAAAGTGCAATACTTAAACATCCATCGGATTCACAACGAATGACAGAGTATCGTCCGAGTTCGAACAACACTCAAACATTCAAGTCGAAATCACGATGAATAACAAAGTATAAACTCAATTTTAGCGGCACTTAAACATCCATTGGATAGTTTAATCGATCGGACATTGAATCGTAGCAGCGATTGAGTTAATACCCTGTTTGCGGCAGCACCCCGCTATACTAATTAGTGTTTTTGGTAGTAATCAGACAATAACTCCGTGCCTGAGTCGAATTTTATCGTCGAACTAACGCACAGAAGCAAGTCCCAACTCCTGCTATTTATACACCAAATTGTGCCAGGCTTACGGACCGTAACAATATTCCCTTACGGTCCGTAAGGGACACCTTTTCTCCATAGGGTCGCCACGTGTGGGTGTAGGCTTGCTGAGTCGATGATTTGATTAAATTTGATTTTTATATTAACTTATAAGGATAATCATCGAGTAGGAAATGCCCCCCCCCCCCTGAGTTTTAGGGCCCTGATTCTGATTGTTCTGAAATTTGTAGGGTTTGTGCAGAATCACTTGGGTGTCTCAATTAGGGTTTCCTATTGAATAAAATAATAATATAAATAGGACTTTTAATGAGAGTTGTTACATTCTCCCCACCTTAATAAAAATCTCGTCCTCGAGATTTGGGTTATGATATTTCTTTTAGACTTATGTCATATTCTAGTCAATAAAACAATATTAAGGTAGATGACACAGAATTAAAATATCAAATTTTGCAAATATAAGTTGTACAATAGGTAGGATTCAAAGGTTCAACTGAATTAGTTCAAGAAATCGATGTCAAACGGATGAGATGAAATGATATAATTTCCAAGGTGACTATGTTCAAGCCAAAAGATATATGATCAATATATATTTAGAATGATTGTGAAGAACTTTTAGAATCAATAAAAATTCTTTTGTCAAAAGAAAGCTTACTTTGATTGGAAACTGAAGAAGACTCAGAATCAATAAGCTCAAATGAAATAAAGGCATGAAAATGATTGTCAACTATCGAATTATAACAAGAGAAAAATCAATGTATTAAATTGCAAGGATACACCGAAATACAATAGAGTTTAGTGTATCATTGTCTTAATACATAATTGTATTAATACTACTTTCAAATGATGACTCAAAGGAGAGACATACGTGGTTTTGAATGATTCGTATGCTTATGATTAGCCCAAGCTACAAGTTTATAACGACTCCACAAGGTGTCGTAATGATTGAAATAATTCAATAATTACGGTGACTGAACAATTTCACCGTATAATCAACTGAAAGCTTTAATGAAGTAAATTTGGATATTCATTTCGAATAGGATTTTAAATTGATAATGAAGAGACCAAATGAATATTATAGAATTTTCGATAAATGATGAAAGAAACGTTAAGAGGTACACCAGAATATGATATGAATTTGTGTACTCTTATGTTAATACATAATTGTATTAAGACTATTTAAGATAATGAACCAACAGAAATTAAAATTCGTTCATCAAGAGTGAAAAATGAGAATAGCTCAAGCTTCAAAGTAAAGAAAACGCCACCACAAGGTGTCGTAGTAATTGAAAATAGTAGCGGTGAATGAAATGAGTTTGACCATGCTTTAAATCAAATGAAGTCAATCCGAATGTTTCAAATAAATCTAGTAGGATTGAAATCGAAATAATTGAATAATGTTTTTCGATCAAAGATGATAAAGCAATAAAGATTACGAAACGCTCGATTGCTGATATAAAAATCATTAAGAGATACACTGAAATATGAAATGAATTTGTGTATCATTATCTTAGCACGTGATTGTGTTAAGATTGATTTTATAGAATAAACCAACAAAGCGGATTCAATATAAATAAATAATTAAACCCGTATATAAGGTGTGCAACGAGATTAGCACAAGCTTCAAATTTTGTGAAAACGTCACCGCAAGGTGAACGTGACCAAATAAATGATTTAATGAAAGTGAAGACCAAACAAGTATGTTATGATTTGGAATAGATGAAGTACTTGACATAATGTATTTATTTATAAACTTTTATTAGTAATAGGGTCAAATAATAACTTAACTTAGATATTATATATCAGTGATTATGTCTGGAATCATTTCTGCTTCTTGCGTAGTAAGTACGAATGCTCGCGCGTTCTTCTTAGCTCTGTCTGTTGTTCTGGCCTTGTTGTCGAGTGCTTTGGTTAGTTTAGGGCAATATGGTTTGATGTGTCCTGTTTCTCCGCAATTGAAACAAACATTAGTTTTCCTTCTACACTCTTCCTCTATATGTCCGGTCATCTTGCAGAAGTCACAGTAGGATGTTTTCCTAAAACGGCATCTTCCTGAATGCTTTTTGTTACAGCTTCTGCAGGTAGGTTGCTCCAGTGACTGTTCAGTTCCTGTCTTCTTGTAGAATTCTTGGGAAATTTTCTGGGCTAACTCTTTCTTCTTGTTTTCTTCTCTTGTGCGGATTAGTCCATCTGTCAGCATGTTAGCTAGTTCGACTGCTTCTTCAATAGTCTGTGATCTAGTGGCCTTGACTATGTCTCGGATTTCGCTAACTAATCCCCAAATATAACGAGAAATTAGTACAGGTTCTGGCGAAGCCAGAGTTGGTACCATTCTTTCATATTCGAAGAACGTTGTCGTATATTCACGACAATTCACATCTATCATTTTATGATTTAGGAACTTGTTAGCCATTCGTTCCTTTTCATAAGGAGTGCAAAATTTCCTTTCTACCATTTCCTTAAATTTTTCCCAGTTCATGGCATAAGCTATGTCGCTTCCTTTTGCCTGAAGAATTGTATTCCACCATTCTAAAGCTTCTTCCTTGAAGAGGTTAGATGCATACATCACCTTATCTTCTTCGGCACATTTGCTGATTATAAGAACAGCTTCCGTCTTTTCCAACCATCGCAGAGCAGCCATGGCTCCATCACTGCCTGCGAACTCAGTTGGTTTACAAGCTAGAAATTCTTTGTAGGTACACCCGAGAATCATCTCCTTCTTTTTCTTGGGAAATGGGGTTTTTGATAATATCATCATTACCTCCATTGACACTATGGCTAAAACCATCGTCACGAGTATGCTTGCTACTCACAACTTTGGTAGGTTCTACGGGATTTTTAACAGCTTTAATTATTAAAGGTAAAGCATTAGCTATTCCTTGGGCTATTAGATTTTCTATAGCATTTTTATCCAAAGGATTTTCATTATTAGCATGAACTTCTGGATTATGTGGTATTTCATTCGACATCTGAATTGCAAACATTTTTTTACTTATTAATATCACAGAATAATTAGAACAAAACAATACTTCCAGGATATTATATGTGCATATCGACATTTATATATTCATATATAACACATATGTTAATTTGTATCAGTTTCCTAACTTTATTGTTTAGGTATTAAAAGAACACCTAAATAGCTTAAACAAGTGGCTCTGATACCACCTTCTGTCACGACCCCCGACCACCCTGGACGGAATCAGAAGCCGTGAACAGTCCAGTGGTACCGGTGATTAATTTTATAAAACATTGCAGCGGAAATTTCATCAGGACCGTGAGTTAGGAAAAATATCAGAGTTTAGAAACACCAGATTTTATTTATTAAATAGATGGGATAAACCCATGTTTTATAAAGGTAGCTTTAATAAGATAAATTTGTTTACATAAAACAATATTTCTTAATTTGATTTAATTAATAAAATAAGCCACTTCTTGAAGCCTTTCAGTGTCGTATCCAGCTCTTATTCCAATCTACTGTAATTACCTGAAAAATGTTTGAAAAAGGTTTTGTCAGCGGAAATACTGAGTGAATTCATTCCATTTTTATAAAATATATTGTTATACCTTACAGCATTAAGGTTTTTATATCTATTTATATTTACCCAACTCAATCAGTATTTGTCACATGGTGGCAGTTCCCATGTGACAGTAATCATATCAATTATTGACTCACTTTAGTCCAATAGTGAATTTATCAAACAATTCTATTTTACTATTATTCAATTTATCTGTCACTAGGCGATTCCTGTGTCGGTAATCATATCACTGTTGATCATTCTTTCAACTAGTAAATCTGGTCATATCACTGTTGATCATTCTTTCAACTAGTGATTCTATTCATAACACTGTTGATCATTCTTTCAACTAGTGTCTTTTGGACATGTCACTGTTGATCATTCTCTCAACTAGTGACTCTGGACTTAATTGTATCCCGTGACATTAATTTGTCAACTATATTACATATGGCACAAAACCATTTAACCCAGAGAATAACATATATCATTTTATGTCAAACTACTAAAACTTATCAAATATAATATGTTAATCAAATAATTGTAATATCATTATTTGATATATTAACGTGACTAAAAATATAATCTTCGTATAGTGGAATATATTATAATTGACTATTTTATTATATTATACACATTTTAGATTTATCTCAAACATACATTAAATTAATTAATGATTTAATGTTAAATTAATATTAGTTATAGCTACTGGGCATAATTCCCACTGTGATTGTGGTCATGCTAATATTGACTAACTTTCTGGAGAATCAAATAATGTATAAAATCTCCCACACCCGCAGTTATTATAGAATATATAACTTTAATCACTGTAAGTATAACTGATAAACATTTTAGGATTTTGAAAAGCATTTGTAAATATAATTGTATCATAAAAAGGTGATAAAACTGTGAGAAAATAGAGTGGACTCACAAACTGTGAGAAAAGAGAAATGAACTCACATTGCAGATTTCTACGGGCAAAGCTTAGTCTACAGATAATCCTTGATATATTGCAGATTTAATTTGAGCAGAGTCTAGCCTATTGATTAGCCTTGTAACCTAGTGCATACAAACTAGGTAAGTAACTAATACAGCATTTACGATAACTCACGAGATAAAACCCTCACACATCGGATTCACAACGAATGACAGAGTATCGTCCGAGTTCGAACAACACTCAAACATTCAAGTCGAAATCACGATGAATAACAAAGTATAAACTCAATTTTAGCGGCACTTAAACATCCATTGGATAGTTTAATCGATCGGACATTGAATCGTAGCAGCGATTGAGTTAATACCCTGTTTGCGGCAGCACCCCGCTATACTAATTAGTGTTTTTGGTAGTAATCAGACAATAACTCCGTGCCTGAGTCGAATTTTATCGTCGAACTAACACACAGAAGCAAGTCCCAACTCCTGCTATTTATACACCAAATTGTGCCAGGCTTACGGACCGTAACAATATTCCCTTACGGTCCGTAAGGGACACCTTTTCTCCATAGGGTCGCCACGTGTGGGTGTAGGATTGCTGAGTCGATGATTTGATTATATTTGATTTTTATATTAACTTATAAGGATAATCATCGAGTAGGGAATGCCCCCCCCCCCTGAGTTTTAGGGGCCCTGATCCTGATTCTGATTGTTCTGAAATTTGTAGGGTTTGTGCAGAATCACTTGGGTGTCTCAATTAGGGTTTCCTATTGAATAAAATAATAATATAAATAGGACTTTTAATGAGGGTTGTTACACACGACTCTCGGTCAATAGATGACTACCTGGAACTGCTTTATACTTTGTGATTTTTGATGTTTGTATATGTTTGTTGATTTTTGGAATAAAGTATAAAGTGTGCTGCAAATTGATTTGAATGATGTTCGGTTTGTTGATGTTATAAGATAACATGTAGAACGTAAACTTTTTAACGTAAACGTTAAAACCGTAAACTTTTTAACGTAAAACGTAAACTTTTTAATGTAAAAACGTAAAGATTTTAACGTAAAACGTAAATTTTTTAACGTAAAAAGTTTACCGTAAAACGTAAAAACGTAAAACATAAAATGTAAAACGTAAAACGTAAACTTTTTAACGTAAAATGTAAAACGTAATTCTTTTAACGTAAAACGTAAACTTTTTAACGTAAAACGTAGAACGTAAACTTTTTAACGTAAAACGTAAAATTTTTAACGTAAAGCGTAAAAAGTTTAACATAAAACGTACAACGTAAAAAGCTTAACGTAAAAAGTTTAAAAAGTAACGTAAAACGTAAAAATTTTAATGTAAAACGTAAAACGTAAAAAGTTTAACGTAAAACGTAAAAAATTTAAAAAGTTTAACGTAAAACGTAAACTTTTTAACGTAAAACGTAAAACTTTTTCTACGTAAGTTGTAAAACGTAAAAAACCGGGTGATAAAACGGCGCCTAAACAAGGGGCGTGAATGCGGCGCATAAAAACGCCGCGGAAAAAAACGGGATATAAAACGCCGCGTTAAAACGTGACGTAAAAAACGGCGAGTTAAAAAAACGACGCTTAAAAAGCCGAGCGTAAAAAACGGCGTTAAAAAACGATGCGTGAAAAAGCCGGTCGTAAAAACGGCGTTCAAAAACCGGCGCGCAAAAAAAATTGTCTTGTTAAAAAATTTTGAATTTAAAAATGCTTTTAATAAAAAAAATTCTTTTTAAAAAATAAAAAGTAATATAATAAATAAAAAAAGTAATAAAAAATAATAAAGACAAAAAGATAAAAAAGAGTAATTTTACTAAACTACCCTTTTGGATTAAAATATTAAAGACATAATATAACAAAATGTATTTAATATTAATTTTAGTTATTTTTAATCTCATACATCCATCTACTTGATCTAGTGGCTAGGAACTGGTTCTCGCGGTTTTTACAACAGGAGGTAGTTTTCATTTTAGCGCTCCCCTATATATATATATATATAGGGGAAGGCTATAGAAAAAACCCACTTGAGTTGTGTAAACTCAAGAAACCTTTGTAAAAAACCCATGTAAACTCGAGAAACCTTTCTAAAAAACATGAAATGTAATATACATATATTTGAACACTTTAAAAAAACACTTTTAAAATGTTACAAATTTCAGGTTACATAATATATATGTCCAAAAAAATGTAACATACAAATTTTTAACATTTTTTTAAAAAAAAACTAGTAAGCGTTTTTTTTCTTTTTTTTTTTTTCATAAATAGGTCTGTGTACATTTATATTACATTCCCTATTTTTTTAGGAAAAAATCAAAATGTTACATAGGGTTTATTTGGGTTTTCTCAACTCACACGGGTTTTCGATTTATCTTTCCCCTATATATATATATATATATATATATATATATATATATATATATATATATATACTTATATAGGGGAATGCTAAAATGAGAACCATGTCGAGTTGTAAGAACCGTGAGAACTACACCGTAGAGGGCACGGTGGACCAATTTTTTTTTTTCATAAACGTAGATGCAAGTATAAAAACAACATTTGTAAAAAAAAATTCAAAAAAAAATGTCGTGTGTGTAGTTTTGAGTGCCACAAGTTTGTGTTTACGGGTACCGTAAATCTGGCCGGAAAATTTACGGGTCCCGTAAACACAAACTTGTGTTGCTCAAAACTACATACACGACATTTTTTTTTTGATTTTTTTTTTTACAAATGTTGTTTTTATACATGCATCTACGTTTCTGAAAAAAAATTTTGGTCCACCTCGCCCCGGATCAAAAAGTTCTCGCGGTTCTTACAACTCGAGGTGGTTCTCATTTTAGCGGATACTTATATATATATATATATATATATATATATATATATATGTTTTAATCTCATCGTAATAATTATTATTTATTCTTGACTATTAATATAACTTTATTTTTTTAGAATTATGACTTATGAATTACGCAATACAAAAGTCCCCAAATCAAGAACTCGAATCACTAGACCCGTTGTTGTCATTCAATTTATTTAAAATCATGGTTATTTTTATTCTATGGTGATTTAGTTAATTGTTATATTTTGTGTACTCGTGTGGTAATTCTTGTGGATTAAGTCTTTGCAACCTGTGAGTATTGTCTTCTATTCTCCCCCTTTTTAACTTTACAAATTTTGGGGTGCATCATGTTATACTTTTTGATTTATTTACCATGCTATGTTCAAGTGTTATTATGTGAATGTCTTATGTGTATTCTATTATTCTATATGCTATCTATTATTCTATATGCTATCTGGTGTTAAGTCTATTGCATGCTATTGTGTCTAGCGGATCCACGGCTGACTAGGTTCCACATGGCCATGGGTTGTAGCGTAGTTGCGCCAACAGTATTAGACTCGCTCCTCGGGGCTTGAGCCTAATACACGCTATTGTCAGGAGTCTATTTTTTTTTATGTTATTATTTGATTGTTTATTCTTGTTAAGTAAATTTGGATATACAGATATTTTGACTATGTTGATGATATGAGACCAATTTCATACTAACCTTGAGGTACATGTTGAAAATATTTTTTTTTAAATAAATATAAAACTATTTTTCTATAAAAGGAGGAAATTATTCATTAACATATATGTTGACCCAAAAAATATATTTTTCTAACGTGGTTGAGGTTTTCAAAGTCGATGAACAAGTGATGATGACATGTAGCATGGGCCTTAGGAAATTAAATTGAAGTCTTATAATATGTTTGTTTTTTAACAATGTATGAGTAAATTTGATGATTAAATGTTATGTGACAATTTAAATGAACATACTTTAAATAATGTAACAATGATTAGTTGTCAAGAGCTATGGGCAAACATCATGCCCCGTACCATTCCGATGCGGGTCGGGGTGTGACACAGATGCTAATGAATGTCTAATGAGGTGTTTGAAGCAGGGAGAAGGTGGCAATTCGCGGGAGAGGTGTCACAAGCAGCAGGCTGCTATGGCAGCTGCACAATCTGCCAACGCACCCCTTACGGATCGTATGGGTAATGACTTACAATCCGTAAGGACCTTAGTGCTCCCATGGTTTAAAATTCCTTACGGTCCGTAAGGCACAAGCCTTGCGGTCCATAAGGGGCTATCAGAATAAAATATTATTAACTGCCTTACGGTTCGTAAGGCATATGCCTTGTGATGTGTTTAAAATGTAACATATAAATTTCATCAAATGAGGCATAAAACTAACCCTTTTTTAGTACTAATGTTGGAAAAAGTGTGCTTTTGTCTTCCTTTTGTATTTTCAGGATTAAATGAGCTCAAATTAACAAAAGAAGCAAAAAGACATCAAAATCTAACATAAATACAAGAAAAGGAACAAGACGTGACATGCCTGACCCCATGACAGCATCTTCCCAAGCAAAACAAGAAATCAGAAGCCTGAACACGCCCCGTGCTCAGCCAGCACGGGGGCGTGCCCAAGTGTCAGCAGAAAAGACAAAGTGGTAGAAGCTTCTATTGCCCACCACGGGGCCGTGCTCAGCGGACACGAGGCCGTGGTCAACTATAAGATTCGCACAATCTAGGCAAATCTTCATAGTACAAAGATTCTTCTGCACATGGGGTCGTGCTCAGCGGACACGGGGGCGTGGTCAACTAATAAGACAAAGCTGCATTAAATGAAGAAAGAGAAGGATGTGGACACGGGGCCGCCCACTGGACACGGGGCCATGCCCGAGCTTCTGTTCAGCCTATAAATAGAAGTGTTTGGCTCAAGCTCAAACCATCCCTTGGCACACCACCTCTCTCACACTTCACCCACCACCCACCACCACCATAACACCATCATCCACCACCATCATCCATTGTCCATCGTAGAGTGTGTGAGTCGTCTCGGGATCCAAGATTGATCGTAAGAGTTCTTGACAATCAAGGCCATGTTTGCCTAAGTCTCTTACATCACTTGGTGAACACAAAGTGTCTAGTGTAATACTTTTTATTTCTAATCTTTTCGCACTTTTTATTTGGTTTCGTATTAATGACTTTAATAACTAGTTGCTTATGTTGAAGGTGATCTTTCTTTATCGTTTGTCCATGGTGTCTTGAAATTATTTTACTGTCTATATAAAATAAAAGATTTTCACCATTCATATCTCCACGGTCTATTTGGAGGTATGTTGGCTACCTGGTCGGGGGTTAAGGGAACGGTTTGGTAAAGGTCTTGCCATTATTCAGCGTTTAGAGGTCCTGCAATGGACCAGGGTCAAATTTAGTAGGACCTCCTTCAGTACTTAGCGGTATTGGATGGTGGGGGTCCAAACTCTTTGATCCCCTCATAAGTTAACTACTATTAATACTATAACCCGGCTATTTAGGACTGTATCCCTACTGACTCAGACTACTTAGTCGAGGGTAACGTCACCTCCAAAAGAGGGGCCTACCATAATTTGCATTAATAACTTAATTAATTATCTTCCAATAATCCACCCTTTTAGGATTGTATCTTTGCTGACTCAAACTACTGGGGTGAGGGTAACGTCACCTTCAAAAGAGTGGCCTACTACAATAACTAAGATAATCTCTTAAAATAGTGCAAAAGTGCGGAAATAATCAAAGGTTACACTAGATACGAGTCGGAACCAAGTGATTCATCTTGTCTATCTGGTTTTTTTTTTATTTTTATTTTCAGAATTTTAGTTAGTTTTTATTTTTCTTAGTTTAAAAACATTTTTCTAAACTTTTTATTTTGATTAGACGTTGAGGATAAACCGGTACTAAAAGCTCTTGTGTCCTTGGACGACCTCGGTATCTTACCAACACTATACTACGTTCACGATGGGTGCACTTGCCCATATGTGTGTCTAGTGTTAGTAAATATCATGTTTTATAAATTTAAAACTTGACTAAAAAGTGTTAAAGGGGCTTAAAATATACACCTAATATATATAACACTTCACACGCATCAAGTTTTTGGCGCCGTTGCCGGGGACACAAGGATTTTAAGAAAGTTAGGAATCAACGGCCTAATCGTTTTTCTTATTTTTCATTTTTTTTTAGGATTTTTCTTAATTTTTCAGCTTCTGCAGAACTCAGCACGGGTCGTGCCCGCTGAACACGCCCCGTGCCCAATCATTGGAACTGGCAATCCTGTTTTAAGTCAGACAGTGGGCGGAACACGGGGCCGTGCCCACTCAACACGCCCCCGTGCCCAAGTTTCAGTTACTGAAAACAGAACCGTAAGATCCCGACGGTTGGTAATTTCTGACACAAACATGAGTAATACTGATAATTTTTACTTTCGGCACTCTTATGGTACTATGTGGTGTCAATTATGTGGTGGTAACCATAAAGAATTAGAATGTTTTTTTCTAAATTATAAACCCCACTATATAGACCCATCATTTCCTAGTATCCTTAAGAGGGGCGAAAGTAAAAATAATCCCTATCGCTCCCTCGAATGCGCCCAACCGGATATTTTAGGAGAAATGCTTCTCGATGAATTATTTCAACTAGAAGATCTAATTTTTAATTGGTTAAAAGAACTTAGGGAAGATTTCAATAATCTTTTCCAATACAATAACCAAGAAGAAAGGTTGGAAACACATTCAAACAACTTCATTGCTTCCAATGATACTTCTAACTCTAGCGAGGACTTGAGCGATAGTCGTCCCTGTGTCGATTGTGCCGTGAAGGACTCCCCATCGACTTCATTCGATGCATACATAGACCTGAGCGATTCGACATACACCTTCTTTAACGAGAGCCCGGGAAAGGGTTGGACTTGTCCACCTACATATAGCATAGGAATCACCCTCACCGACAACCTCTTGCGTTCTCGTCTTAATCTAGAACAATTAAGGTATCTTAGGCACTTTGGGGTTGTTCCATCCAGTAAGGAACTACCCGATCCGGAAAAGTTCCTTAAAAATAGACGCACTTCATAAATCAGCCTTCCGACACGGGGCCGTGTCCAGGTCAACACGCCCCCGTGTCCACCAAAAGATTCCCTTCTGACTTTTGTCAGAATATGGACAAAACGTGTCAGGATCTTGCCTGCACACGGGGCCGTGTCCGGCCGACACGGGGCCGTATCCAGCACACTGTCGTTTTCTATAAATGCAGCCAAGAACCCTGCACATTTGGACCATCTAGGGACAGAGATTTGGAAGGATTTTCTGACTTACCATCCTAGTTATGTTCTAAAAGAAGGTTCCTACAAGCATCTTGTCCTTTCCTCTTTTATCTATTGCCTTCTTCTTCATCTTTCTTGCACCAAGGACTCCATTAAAGCTTGATTTCAAGCTTTGTTGTGATGTTTATTGAGTTTTTGTTCAAGGAATCTTGTTAAAAATAAGTTACACAACATTGTTTTAAGTTATTTCTGCTCAAAAAGCTTCTTAAGTCAAGAAAATAATTTGAAACCCCAAGATTCCTTGTTCCAAAAAATCTGCAGAAAGTTGAACACGGGGCCGTGCTCATTGAGCACGGGGCCGTGCCCGTGGTACTGTTTCATTAAAACGAACTGTTTTTGGTTTGTTTTCGTAGAATGTCTAGCCAAAACAGCAGAACCTCTTCTGCACACTCAAGGAACAGTCGACGAGAAAGGAGGCCATCGATTGAAGCAACTCTCGTAAGATACGTAATGGCACTACGTGAAACACTTGATGAGATGACTTCAGTGGAGGAGGTCCTCATTGACCGTATAAACTATCTCTCGGTGGGGTTGGAAAACAGTTTCTGGGAAATAAACATCTTGCACCAGAGGTTAAACATTCTGGTAACACCTCCTGTGGAACCAATCCTCCCTCAAGAGGATTGGAACCTCGCACTAGGAATTCAAAATCCTACCTGTTGGGACGACATTCCGGCGGAGCCTCCTCTTGAAGAACTCCAAGAAATTACGGTGGAAGTTACACCTCCTCAACCCAATGCTCATGAGCCCGCTTTTCTTCTCCCTAGGGAGATCGAAGAGTGGCTCGCCGATGTATGAGGAGCCCATACCCGGAGGAAGAAGTTGTCAAGCCACTTTTAACCGAGAGATCTATCTTTTCGGAAATTTTGCTAGTAGAATAAATAGTAGGCTAGAAACTTCTTGGATTTCTTGTGTTTCTTTGACCTAACTAGCTAATATTTTAATTTTTATGACTATTATGTAATTCTCTCTATGATTAATGAATGATGGTTTTAGTTAATTTGGTGTTTTGGATGGTGTTGAAATGAATAAAACACACTTGAGATGGCAAGGGATGCAAGGGAAACCTGAACCAGCACTCCATACAGGAAAACAGAACCGTCCGACAAATTTCTTCGTTTACAGAAAGTTCGGCACGGGCCGTGTCCACCCAACACGGCCCCGTGCTGCACAGTCTGCAGAAAAAGACCCAGTTCAGGTAACTGGACACGGGCCGTGTTCACCCAACACGCCCCCGTGTCCAGACTTCTGTTTCTCTTGTTTTAATTTTGTTACTGGCACTTGAACACGGGGCCGTGTTCAGCGCCCAGTAATACAAAATTTTTGCTTTTTACACATTTTTACACATTCAATCAACCTAAAAACTTATTTTTGGGACACATTGAGGACAATGTGTAATTTAAGTGTGGGGGGGATGCTAAAACCTTGAATCTTACAAGTCCTAAATACAAGCCTTACACAAAACTCTATTGGAATCGCTAATCACCCCAAAATTTTTCAAAAAAAAAAAAAAAAAAAAATCATTTTTTTTACTTGTCTAGGTTTAACTCGGGAAATTCAAGTTCTCAAAAAAGTTATATTTTTACGAATTTACAACCGATAGCGTCGTGATAAAAAGAACCAACATAAGAAAATTATGAAAATGCATGACAAGCTTAGTTAAAATTTAATTATATATACTTTATCACATAAAAACCCATTCCCACAAAAGTGAGTTTTGAGCCTTTGTTGAGCATACAATTACATATCATTAGACAAAATGCTCATTTTTCGTTTCTTGTGTGAATAGCCGCTTGGTTCTTACGACTCTAGAACTTGCCATGACGATACATTCCCGGTCCTTACCAACTTAAACCCGAGTAAGTAAATGATGGAGGCATTAGGACTAACCCTTTTTATTTCTACACCATTATTTTTCTTTTTTTTTTACCACCTACCCAAAATCCCCCTAGTTAGCCCCTTTGAGCCTAAACCTTTTCATTTCATAACCCAAACCAAACACCCTTTTACCCACCAAAACCTTTTTATTTTTAACCCTTTGTTTTAGTAACAAGTTCGATTTTTCGTATGACTTTTCAAAAAAAAAAAATTGTTGAGGATGAAGCAAAAGAAAATAAACAAACAAGTTCATCAAAAATAACTTGGTTTGAATAATAGCTTCATCAAAATAAAAGTTACAAAAATAGAAAGTCTTACGAAAACCGACACTTGTTACGTTTTTCGCCTTTTTTTTCTTCTAACCACCAACCCAACCACCTACCTTTAACCCAAGCCTAAACCTTCACCCACAAAGTCCTCTTGATATTTACAAAGGTATATAAGTTAAAAAGGAGGAGGATGGATTGCTTGGCAAGCCTATGGTAGGAGTAAGTTCCATGCCGCTCTCGAGTGATCCACAAAAATACATTTTCGGCCGAGTGTTGAGTGATCCCCGTGAGGTATGTGAACTTGTATATAAATAGAATTTTACAAAGGCATGTTATGCCCTAATAAGTAATTTATCTTATGAAAAGTTTTAAATAAATCATGACGAATAGGATTGTAAATAAATAAAAATAAAATTAAATAAAGAATCTTGGAAATCCCGACACTCTACGACAAGCCCAAAAAAAAAAAAAAAACCTTCTTCTCTACCCATTCCATTTGGGAGTGTAATAGCCACATATTAAAGAGTTTTGCTTGAGGACAAACAAAGATTCAAGTGTGGGGGTATTTGATGTGTTTAAAATGTAACATATAAATTTCATCAAATGAGGCATAAAACTAACCCTTTTTTAGTACTAATGTTGGAAAAAGTGTGCTTTTGTCTTCCTTTTGTATTTTCAGGATTAAATGAGCTCAAATTAACAAAAGAAGCAAAAAGACATCAAAATCTAACATAAATACAAGAAAAGGAACAAGACGTGACATGCCCGACCCCATGACAGCATCTTCCCAAGCAAAACAAGAAATCAGAAGCCTGAACACGCCCCGTGCTCAGCCAGCACGGGGGCGTGCCCAAGTGTCAGTAGAAAAGACAAAGTGGTAGAAGCTTCTATTGCCCACCACGGGGCCGTGCTCAGCGGACACGGGGCCGTGGTCAACTATAAGATTCGCACAATCTAGGCAAATCTTCATAGTACAAAGATTCTTCTGCACACGGGGTCGTGCTCAGCGGACACGGGGGCGTGGTCAACTAATAAGACAAAGCTGCATTAAATGAAGAAAGAGAAGGATGTGGACACGGGGCCGTGCCCGAGCTTCTGTTCAGCCTATAAATAGAAGTGATTGGCTCAAGCTCAAACCATCCCTTGGCACACCACCTCTCTCACACTTCACCCACCACCCACCACCGCCATAACACCATCATCCACCACCATCATCCATTGTCCATCGTAGAGTGTGTGAGTCGTCTCGGGATCCAAGATTGATCGTAAGAGTTCTTGACAATCAAGGCCCTGTTTGCCTAAGTCTCTTACATCACTTGGTGAAGACAAAGTGTCTAGTGTAATACTTTTTATTTCTAATTTTCGCACTTTTTATTTGGTTTCGTATTAATGACTTTAATAACTAGCTGCTTATATTGAAGGTGATCTTTCTTTATCGTTTGTCCGTGGTGTCTTGAAATTATTTTACTGTCTATATAAAATAAAAGATATTCACCATTCATATCTCCACGGTCTATATGGAGGTATGTTGGCTACCTGGTCGGGGGTTAAGGGAACGGTTTGGTAAAGGTCTTGCCATTGTTCAGCGTTTAGAGGTCCTGCAATGGACCTGGGTCAAATTTAGTAGGACCTCCTTCAGTACTTAGCGGTATTGGATGGCGGGGGTCCAAACTCTTTGATCCCCTCATAAGTTAACTACTATTAATACTATAACCCGACTATTTAGGACTGTATCCCTGCTGACTCAGACTACTTAGTCGAGGGTAACGTCACCTCCAAAAGAGGGGCCTACCATAATTTGCATTAATAACTTAATTAATTATCTTCCAATAATCCACCCTTTTAGGATTGTATCCTTGCTGACTCAAACTACTGGGGTGAGGGTAACGTCACCTTCAAAAGAGGGGCCTACTACAATAACTAAGATAATCTCTTAAAATAGTGCAAAAGTGCGGAAATAATCAAAGGTTACACTAGATACGAGTCGGAACCAAGTGATTCATCTTGTCTATCTGTTTTTTTTTATTTTTATTTTCAGCATTTTAGTTAGTTTTTATTTTTCTTAGTTTAAAACATTTTTCTAAACTTTTTATTTTGATTAGACGTTGAGGATAAACCGGTACTAAAAGCTCTTGTGTCCTTGGACGACCTCGGTATCTTACCAACACTATACTACGTTCACGATGGGTGCACTTGCCCATATATGTGTCTAGTGTTAGTAAATATCGTGTTTTATAAATTTAAAACTTGACTAAAAAGTGTTAAAGGGGCTTAAAATATACACCTAATATATATAACACTTCACACACATCACTTGCGGTCCATAAGGGCCCTTTAGAAGCCAAATTTTGACAATTTGTCATAAATGATCCCTCCACATCCAATCCTCCACAATTTTACATAGTTGGTCCCTCTCGTCCAAATAATTTGGCATATTTGAGAGTTGATTGGACACGTATTTCCATAAGTTCGATATAAATTTCCGAGGTGTTACAGAACTTGGATTTAATTTCTATTCCCATGCTTCCAGTCTATCTTTAACGTTGATAGGTTTCCGACTTTCTAACCCAAAGAGTTCAGGGAAGCGATCTTTTAGCAATCCGTCCCCAACCCACCAATCCAACCAAAAACGCGTCTCTCTAACATTCCCAACTTCACTTTTCATCAAACATCCAATGTTTAAATTGTAATTATCGAGATCCCTCCCAACCCGAACGATGTTGCTCCATGTGCCCGTAATACCCTCTCTAATTGGTAAGTAAGATGATGAATGTGTGTGTAGATGTATTGCCCTTATAGTTTTCCCCCAAAGTGACTCTTTTTCATGTTTAAGTCTCCACCACCACTTCAATAGGAGGCTCATGTTCATGTCCTTTAGCGAACGCAACCCTAACCCCCCTTTTTCAATAGGTCCAATGGTCCTTTCCCAACACACCCAAGCCATCTTTGATTTTTCGTCGTTACCCCCCCCCCCCCCACACACACACAAAGAAACCGTCTTCTAAGTTATTTAAAACACCTTGCGGTGCCTTAAATAAAGAGAAGAAATATAGTGGAAGACTATCCAATGTCGCTTACAACAAAGTTAATCTTCCACCCGAAGATATCATTTTTGCTTTCAATAAAGAAAATCTTTTTTTAAAACACTCTATGATACAATTCCAATGACGTATTTGGTTCATATTCGCCACCACAAGTACCCCAAAAATTTACAATGAAATTTCCCGGTTTTGCAATTTATTACTGAAGCCATTTGATTCACCAAATTTCCCCACCCTAATCCCAAAAAGATTTGATTTTGAATGACTAATTTTAAGCCCCGAGATGTAGTAAAAACATCTCATTAAACGGATCGTGTTACGGATAGATGCTTCTTCCTAAACCCCCATGGACACAACATCATCGCATATATCATGTGTGAAATTGTCGGCCCGTTATTTGGTAGAGAAATTCCTCTAATTTTGCCCAAAGCCAAGGCTTCACGTATAAACCCGGTTAGTACCTTCATTGCTATTATGAAAATAAACAGAGATAGTGGATCACGTTGGCGAACTCCCCTATAGCATTGAAATTCTAAAGATAGAAACCCATTAATTAGAACCGATGCTCTAGAGGATGCCAGAATACCCTTTATCCACATTCTCCAAACCACTGGGAACCCCATTTGTTGGAAAACCCAATCGAGAAAATCCCAATTAATAGTATCATACGCCTTCTTTATATCAATTTTTAAAATAAAAGCTTTTTGTTTCACTTTTTTCCCCATGTGATTACTTCATTTAAAATTAAAGGCCCATCAAAAATGTTTCTTGAAGCTAGAAAACCCGATCGATATTCCAAAACAACCGACCCCACTACCTCTTTGAGTCTATTTGCAAGTACCTTAGAAATTACTTAGGAAATACATCCAATTAGGCTAATTGGTCTATAATCATTAAAAGATATTGGGTTCGTACCTTTCGGGATTAAAGCCAAGAAAGTCGATCCGCATCCCCAGTTAATGGTCCCTTCATTGTGGAAATACTCCATGATCTTTACCAAATCTTTTTTGAAAATCTCCCAATAGTGTTTTAAAAAAACCAAAACTGAACCCATCCGGCCCAGGTGCTTTATCACTATCACACTCCCATACTGCCGATTTAATCTCATGTAGACTAAACGGAATCACAAGACTTATGGCTTCTTCATTTGATAACTGATTTAAGTTTGGAACCACAAAGTCGGGCCTATGTTTCATAGGTTCCCGATATTTGAACGCATAAAAATTTCCTTGCTTCCATCTTAATTTTTTCAAGATCCGTTGCCCACACCCCATTCAAGTTTACCCCATTTAAGTGTTTGTCAAAATTATTTTTATTGAGTAGACTATGAAAAAAAACAGAATTTTCATCACCCTCGACCGCCCAATGTACCCTCGATTTTTGTTTTAAATCACTTGCTTTTTCTTAAAGGATGTCATGTAATTCTTTATTACTCTCCGCACATACCTGTTTTTCTAAATAACTTAACGCACGTTGTTCCATTACACCTTCTAGATCCCTTATTTTCGTTTCCAATTCTTCGCTAGTAGCATTAACCCTATCCCATTCCACACAAAGCCAAGCCTTAATCCCCTTTTTTATTAGTTTTAACTTGTCAATCAACACAAGATCCGGTGGCCCTATAAAGACTGATTCTTGTATCGCCTGATGAACCACCCCATCCAAACCCACCCTACCTATCCAAGAATTATAAAACCGGAAAGGGATAGAGCCAAAATTACTTACCGATGTAGTTAATGTAACTCGATTATGATCCGATTTACATCATGGTAGTCCTATTACTAATGCGTCCGGCCACCTATTCAAAAAAGAAGCCGATACTAGGAACATATCAAGTTTGCTTAATTTATCCCCTCCGCCTCCCACTCTTGTAAATTTCCTGCCCCCCATCGGATATTCCAAAATACCGTTATCTTCTATAAAGTCATTGAATGCTTTGGCATAGCCCGCTACAAATTTAGTGTTGAGACGCTCATCTGGGCATCTTACCGCATTGATGTAACACCTCATAAAATCGTGCCCAACGATGTGTTGACACGTGTAGTAAACCCCAATGAAGTCAAATGTTGACTGTTAGGGACTAATTTTGCGAAAAATCAAAAACTTTGAATGTGGAAGGACTAAAAGTGTTAACATGCTTAAACTAGGCCTCTGAATAACAAAACATGGTATTTATAATTATAATTGAGCCACTTGTTGATCGAAAGGAACTGTTTACGTAATTAATTAAAAGTTTGCGCGATGAAGGGTTAAAAGCGTCAACATGTTTAATTACACCTCTGAGTGACCTTTTAATGAACCCGGAGCATTATAACATCTGATTGTATTCTGAGGAATACATAATATTGGCCATATAAGGCTTTAATGCCGATAAATGATTATACGCACTAGTTTGTGCGTTAAAAGGGTTAAAAGTGTCAACATGTTAATTCTTATCTCTGAGTGACCTTTTAACGAACCCGAAGAATCATGACATTTAATAATACTCTCGAGAATGCCTAATATGGATAACATAGGGCTTCGACTCAATAAAATGAAAATGTGCGCAAATTTGCGCGTTAGAGGGACCGAAAGCGTCAACGTCTAAAGCTATACCTTAGAATGATCATTTAAGCAAATTGGAGCGCCGTAATATTCGGTCATACCTTCGGAAAGTGTCTAATACTGGCCACATAAGGTTTTTATGCCATTTCGCGATAATGCGCGCAAGTTCGCAATTAAGGGGTTAAAAGCGACAACAAGCGAAACTGCGCCTTTGAGAGGCCTTTTGAACAAATCGGGAACTCCGCAACGCTCGGATACACCCCTAAGTATGCCTAAGGTTGACCGTTAGAGGTTTTGTATTAACATATTATGAGAGTTTAGGAATTTATGCGCCAAAAGTGTCAATATAATAATATAAAAGAAGCTCAAAAGAAATGAGGGGCTGTTTTTGACAAAAGATGAAACTGGTGCCTGACCAAGCCTGTCTTCGTGGGCTGCCAGGCTACATATCAGCAGCAACAAATTGTTTTTCTTAAAAGTGTTGGTTCGCTTATTACTCGATCATCATTCCTAACTAAAATAACTGAAACATGGAAGGACCAAATCTGCCAATCAGCTAAAGCTGACTTCTTTGGCTGGGCTGACCCTTGTCACGGGTCGTGACCCAAGTCCGGGCCTGCTCTCTCGGGCCACCAAGCTGCATATCAGCTGTCACGGCCCCAGCCCCGGTTTGACCCGGTTAGGAGCCACGAGACAGGAACCCGTGGTATCTATGATGCGACATCGGAAGATTTTAACATGATCTTTAAAACTTGAAAATGCCCGATTATTTTATTTCATAATTCCGGGATAAACCCCGTAATTTACAATAGAGGAATTTCACTAGGGAATTCCCTGATTTATTGAAACATGTTTACTTATTTTAACTAAGCCACCTCTTCAAGCTTGTTAGTGCTCCGTAGCACGTTTTCCTTGATTTACAGCAGGTCGCCTGAAACATGTTTTAAAAATATTTTATCAGCGGGGAAATACTGGTGAATCATTCATTTTGCACAAAACGACACATAGTTATAAATTACAGCATAAGAGCGATTACAATGGCTTTTATCTTATTTTTATCTAGCGCCGTGTCACCTGGTGACGATGGTCATACCACTATTGGGTCTTTCCCCAAGTAGTGACGTTTATCACTGTTAGGATTTATTAGCCTAACCGTGAGAAATTAGTAATGTGCACAATACCCCAATTAGCCAGTGATTCAAGATAACTATGACTTAAGCCCTGTAATTATAACATTTGAAAATAATTAGAGTATTGTAAAATACTGTTGATAAAAAGAGAATGACTCACATTGCAGATTTATACGGGCAGAGTTTAGCCTACTGATTAGCCTTGTAACCTAATTTAAATAACAATGCACACGAACTAGGTCAGTAACTAATACAACATTTATGATAACTCACGAGATTAAAAACCTTCACAACGAATGACAAAGTGCAATACTTAAACATCCGTCGAATTCACGACGAATGACAAAGTATAACCCAATATTTTGAGTAGCACTTAAACATCCATTAGATAGTTTTCAATCGATCGGACATTGAATCATAACAGCGATCAAGTTAATACCATGTGTCGTAGTAGCGCCTCACTATGCTAATTTTGAATTTGTGTAGTGTGCTTTCGTTTTTGTGAAGTGATTTCGATACCAAAGGACTGCTCATGATCCAACCTATTTATAGCAAAAATTTGGGTCTCACGCGGCCCGCGTGAGCCTACCCTTGATCTTTACGCGGCCCGCGTAGCCACCTAGTCTACGTGTAGGCTTGATGGGTCACGAGTAGGGTTACCAGATGGATGCCACGTGGATCGGGAACACTTATCCGATCAACACCATATTGACGCGGCCCGCGTTAACTTAAGCTTGACCCTTACGTGGCCCGCTTGAAGACCAGATTTCTTGTTTTCTTGGTTTTTAATTTGGTTTGGGGTTTCAGGGGCCTGGGTTTTCACTTACGGGTCAATTTGGGACATTTTTGAGAGTCCTTACATCCTCCCCACCTTATTTAAAATCTCGTCCTCGAGATTCATTAAAATAAGTGAGGATACTTTCGCTTCATTTCCGATTCCAGCTCCCAAGTGTACTCGGGTCCTCTCTTTGAATCCCACTTGACTTTGACCAGTATGAGTCTTTTGTGTTTGAGAAACTTGACCAGTATTAGAAATTACCCAAATCGCGTCATTACCTCTTCTGGTCTTGGGTAACTTAGTAGCTGTAACACCCCAACCCAGAAGGGCTGACGTGTCACAATAACAGTGGTATCATAAACCAAAATCATAATTCCATTTATTTATTTGATAAGGATACAACGACAACTAAACTTAAGGTTAATATACAAACGGAGACATTCGACTTAATCAACTAACATCTTCAGATTTATTCCTAGGCTTTATTCTTCTCTCTTTTCCCTGCCCGAAGTAACCTGTGAACCTGTAGATACAAAAAGTTTACGGAATGAGCCGAATGCTCAGTACGGAATTATAGGCTCAAAGAACAAATAACGCTTTATATGAAATGTTATTCGGAGGAAACTTTATGTGAAAATGATATGATGCAAGTAACGAAATTTCATAATCATATCATACGGATGTACCCATGAGCCAAACTTAAAACGTGAAAATACACAGGTAGCTATGTGACAACTCGAAATTTAGAACCTTCCTTGTATCCCGATGTAACATGCTTAAACGTGTGACTAGTTAACTTGTATGATTAATGATAAGTGAACCTTTTATGTGACTATGTGTTACGTTTATATGTATACTTGTGTGTATAGTATGTGTATATGTTTAAGTGAGCCGAGAACCAAGAACCTGACTCGAGACCACGTGGTCTCGAGTGAACAATGCAACATATGGGCCGGTTGGGCCACACACACCCTTAGCCTATTCGAAGACCCATTGGGGTGCACAAATGTGGAACAAGTATATAAACCTTAGTGATGCTAACCTTGCCATTCTTTGGACAATCCACACACACACTCTCCATTCTCTCACTAAAACCCTAGACACCAAGCATCACATTCCTTCTCCTTCTTCTTGGATCAAACCGGTGACACTAGGACTCTCGGATCGAGCTCGGGATCACCATTCGGAAGTTCACTCATCAACTCTTCATACCCTCACACTTAGAGAACCCAATCGGTTAGTGCCTTACCATGTATTAAGTATTTTGTGTGCTTGATGATTGAATGCTTGTCTCCATGTTTAAATAAGTGGAAAAAAATGTATGATTATGGCTTTATCATATTCTCGGATGTGTATGGTGGTGATAATCGGCTAACATGTTTTGATTTCGGATATGTCGCATAATGAACTCATGATGTCTTGTGTCTAAATGTGATTTAAACCATGGTTGTTGATGTTCATGAAATCGGCTTGCACATGTATGTTAGATAATGTTCATATAAATCGGATTGTATACTCTTGTGTTAAGAACCGAAAGCTTACTATTAGGGTGATTTATTGTGTTGATATCATAGATGTTGATAAGTTGTTGTTCATGATTTTTGTTTGTGTAAGGTTCATATGAATGATGATATGATGAACTACTTGAATATTTGAAGAACATGATGAATGTGATATGAATGTGTTATGAACATTTGAAATTGCCATGTTTGATCCATTTTGGTAATTAGTTAGACAAGGGAACATGTTAGTGCATTGTTATTGGCTAGTACATAATATCTTGACCATGAAATCTCATTGGCCAAGTACAATGTCGAATTCAGCAAATGTCCCCAGCCGAGACCTTCTGTCTCGACTCGAGACCACCACATGTCAACTCGAGATCCCCGGTTTCGACACTAGTTGCGAGTCGAGAGCCTACAGTCTCGACTCGAGACCCCACTTGATCAACACCCAAACATCTTGACTCGAGACCACGTTTGCGAGTCCAGTTGCGACTCGAGACCAATACATGCATGACCCGAGACTACCTTAGTTGCGACTCGAAATCTTATGGACTACAACTCGGGACCGCACAGTCTCGATAAGAGACCGCACAGTCTCGACTCGAGACTATATGCATGAACACGCTGATTTGAACTTGCACACTACTACGGGCCTAAGTAATTGGGCCGAACGTATGGGCCTTATGTGTTACTGTTGAATGTGAATGTTGTTTGGGCTGCCATGAATGACACTTGAATGCAATGTGCTAGAAACATATGTGTACTACTTGAATACGAACCTGATTTGTATGATACAACTATGATAGGACGTGAGTGACCACAATATTGCTTGATTGACCTTTCTGTGTATCTGCCGAGCAAACCAAGGTGAGTTCACACCCTCTACAAAGCATGGGATTCCCAGGGGTCGGGAATTGGGGTTAAGGAACACGGGTTCCTCGTCCTCCTTGGGTAGGACAGCAATGGTTCAGGAATGTAATTCCTCGTCCTCACGGACAGATAACTCGTACTAGACCAAAACTCTATCACGAAGTCCCTCCTTTTTATATCGACTTAATCGTCGGGCCAATGGCGAGCGGGTCATTAGTTAGATAGCGCTATTTAGGTCTGACAAACCTCACACCGTGCCGCAGAGGACGGGCGTGAACTAATGGATCCGGGGCACGTCAATGATGATAGACATTGACAGTTTCAGGGCACATAAACATGACTACAGTCAGCAGTCGAAATGGTAACGTGTCTAGTGTATACATGGGGTAGCCCCCACGGCCGAAATGCCAGATAACTAACATGGGGTAGCCCCCACGGCTGGATTGCCAGAGTAATCGGGAATAAACAAGTCACGTTTTAACTATGGGGTAACCCCCACGGCAGGATGCCAGATAAAGGAAACGGTTTTCGAAACAACTTAAAACGAACACCCAACCGTGAACTCACTCAACTTGTTGTTGACTCGTTACTACATGCTTTGCAGGTCCTTAGGTACTTAGCTGGAGCTTGCATGGAGGAGGATCGTTGTGGGACATGGACGGCTGTGTGCCATGTTAAACTTGAAACAATTAAACTTATGTTTTGGCTTTAAGACTTATGCTTCCGCTTACAACTTAAACTATGTTTTGTTTGAACACCAATTGTATTGGTTGGATTTTATAACTACTTATATGCTTGTTCAATATGATTGGTGGCTGGATCCTGGTCAGTCACGCCTCCAAGCGGTAGTACTCCGCAGGTGGATTTTGGGGTGTGACAGATTGGTATCAGAGCCATTGGTTATAGTGAACTTGGTTTTAATAAAGGAGAAACGTTTTGTTAAAACCAGACTATAACCCGTACAGTGCTCTACGATCCACAACGACGCTTCACTCCACATGCAAGACTTGACATTCTAGGTGATATGATCTATGTATATATTGCCTACTTGTTAGTTACATTGTACATTGCTCATGGTATGCTTGGTTAGTATAACTACTGCTTGAACACGTGTGTATTTGCTCACTTCTGTCATCGCATTTTCGCGAACCCCTCTCACTCACATTCTTCTTGATATGAAGATCATGTCCGGACGCGTTAACCTGACACAAGCCCAGTTGACGGCTCTGATTAACGAACGAGTTGCCGCGGCACTTGCAGCTGCACACGCAGGAGGTATATCCTGCAGTCCAAACTCATTCTAGGATCTGTAGATCCTACTCTCGTGAACCAACCTTTGTGTTAAACTCTATCTTTTCTTTCACCCTCGATAGGTCAGCATGTTCAACCACCCGCGTGTACTTTTAAGACTTTCATGGACTGCCGACCAACTACTTTCAGCGGCACTGAAGGAGCAGTAGGTCTCCTCCACTGGTTTGAGAAACTAGAATCTGTGTTCGAAATGTGCGAATGCCCTGAGGCGCGCAGGGTGAAGTATGCTACCGGTACTCTCGAGGGTTTAGCCCTCACATGGTGGAACGCTCAGGTTCAAATGCTGGGGTTGGTTGCTGCCAACGCCACCCCATGGGAAACTTTTAAGGAAATGATCAAGGAAGAATACTGCAGTCGTGATGACATTCATAAGCTGGAAGTCGAGTTCTTCAACCTCAAGATGACGGGGTCAGAAATTGAGGCGTATACCAAGAGGTCGAATGAGCTTGCCTTACTGTGTCCTACTATGGTGGACCCTCCATTTAAGCGTATTGAACTCTTTCTCAAGGGCTTGGTGCCAGAAATCCAAAGCCATGTGACTTCAGCAAACCTCGCTACTATCCAGCAGGTTGTTCAGTTGGCTCACTGTTTTACTGATCAGGCGGTGGAGCAGAACAAGTTACCAAAGCGCATAGGTGCTGCAACTACTTCTGGTACCTCTAGTGACAACAAGAGGAAATGGGATGGAACTTCAAGTAAGGGGTCGACTTCTGTTCAATCCCAGTCTCAGCAGAGGAAGACTGATGACTACAAGAGCCCTAGTCAGCAGTCATCTAGTGGACAAAGTCACGGTGGGTACAAAGGGAATCACCCCAAATGCAATCGCTGCAGCCTGCACCACAGCGGGCCATGCACCAGGGGCAACTGTCACCGGTGCAACAAGCCTGGTCACGCTGCAAAGGATTGCAGGAGCTTATACCCCGCCAATCAGAATCGTCAGCAAGCTCAACAGAACCAACGCCAGCAGCAACAACAGGGTGATAACAAAGGGTGCTTTCAGTGTGGAGATGAAGGCCACTTCAAGAGAGATTGTCCCCAACTGAACAGGAACCAGAATAACAACAACAACAACCAGGGGAATGGTAACAATGGGAACAACAACAACAATGGCGCCAGGGGGCGGGCGTTCGTGATCGGCCAAGGTGAAGCAAGGAATGACCCCAATGTTGTGGCGGGTAAGTTCCTTCTCGACGACTTTTATGTTTCAGTATTATTTGATTCGGGTGCCGATACTAGCTACATGTCACTAGAAGTTAGCCAAATGCTTAAGCGTATTCCAACACCTTTGAACAACAAGCACACTTTAGAACTAGCAAATGGTAAGAGTTTAGAAGCCACACACGTAGTCAAGGGTTGTAAACTTATTCTCGCTGACCAGACCTTCTCTATCGACCTTATTCCTATCGTCTTGGGTAGTTTCGACGTTGTCATTGGGATGGATTGGTTATCCCAACACCGAGCAGAAATTCTTTGCAACGAGAAGGTTGTCCGCATTCCTAGTTCAGGTGGTGAACCTCTCATGATTCGTGGCGACAAGCGGAGTGCCGTTGAGAACGTCATCTCCCTCCTTAAGGCCCAGAAGTGTTTGCGAAAGGGCCACACTGCCATTTTAGCCCTCATTACTGACACCACGGAGAAAGAGAAGAAGATAGAAGATTTTCCAGTTGTACGCGACTATCCTGAGGTATTTCCTGAGGAATTACCTGGTCTTCCGCCTCATCGCCAAGTCGAGTTTCAGATTGAACTAGCTCCTGGAGCTGCGCCTATAGCTCGTGCACCGTATCGCTTAGCTCCATCAGAATTGGAAGAACTCTCTACGCAACTGCAAGAACTCTTGGATAAGGGTTTTATTCGTCCTAGCTCATCGCCCTGGGGAGCTCCAGTACTATTTGTGAAGAAGAAGGACGGTACCTTCAGAATGTGCATCGACTACCGGGAACTCAACAAGGTGACGGTGAAGAATCGTTATCCTCTACCACGCATTGACGATTTGTTCGACCAGCTGCAAGGGTCGAGCTACTATTCAAAGATTGATTTGAGATCGGGATATCACCAGCTGAGAGTCCGAGAAGAGGACGTCTCCAAAACAGCTTTTAGAACACGTTACGGGCACTATGAGTTTTTGGTCATGCCTTTTGGGCTGACAAACGCACCTGCGGTTTTCATGGACTTGATGAACCGAGTGTGCAAGCCTTACCTGGACAAGTTCGTTATAGTCTTCATCGACGACATCCTGATCTATTCTAAGAGTCAGGAGGAACACGAGCAACATCTACGGCTTATCCTGGAACTCCTTCGAACAGAACAGCTTTACGCAAAGTTCTCGAAATGCGACTTCTGGCTTCGAGAAGTCCATTTCCTAGGCCACGTGGTAAACAAGTATGGGATTCACGTTGATCCATCCAAGGTAGACTAGATTAAGAACTGGCCTGCACCTCGTACACCAAAGGAAATTCGCCAATTCTTGGGATTGGCAGGTTACTACAGGCGGTTCATTAAGGATTTTTCTAAGATCGCACAGCCTCTCACCTCGCTAACACAGAAAGGCGTTGTTTATCGCTGGGGAAATGCACAGGAGTTAGCATTTCAGCATTTAAAGGATAGACTTTGTAGTGCACCTATCCTTTCATTGCCAGAGGGCACTGACGACTTTGTGGTTTACTGCGACGCATCAATTCAAGGTCTTGGTTGTGTATTGATGCAACAAGATAAAGTTATAGCCTACGCCTCACGCCAACTCAAGGTTCATGAGAAGAATTACACTACGCATGATTTAGAGCTGGGAGCTGTTGTTTTTGCACTTAAGTTATGGAGGCATTACCTGTACGGTACCAAGTGCGCCATCTACACCGACCACAGGAGCCTCGAACATATCTTCAGGCAGAAGGAACTAAATATGCGACAACGACGGTGGGTCGAACTACTGAATGACTACGAGTGCTCAATCAGGTATCACCCGGGCAAGGCCAATGTTGTGGCTGACGCCCTCAGTCGAAAGGACACTGCGCCTAAGCGCGTGCGAACTTTACAACTCACGATCCATTCTAGTCTTCCTTCCCAGATACGAGCTGCTCAGATAGAAGCATTGAAACCAGAAAACGTCAGGGCTGAAGCCCTACGCGGATCAAGGCAACGCTTAGAACAGAAGGAAGACGGTGCTTACTACGTAACGGGACGCGTTTGGGTCCCACTCTATGGCAACTTACGAGAGCTTGTGATGGACGAAGCACACAGGTCTCGCTACTCGGTACACCCTGGTTCGGACAAAATGTACCACGATATCAAAACTACACATTGGTGGCCTAGCATGAAGGCCCACATAGCAACCTACGTCAGCAAGTGCTTGACCTGTGCGAGAGTCAAGTCCGAATACCAGAAACCCTCAGGCCTACTCCAACAACCCGAGATACCGCAATGGAAATGGGAGCAAATTTCCATGGATTTTGTCACTGGCCTACCTAGATCCCAGCGCGGGAACGATACTATTTGGGTGATCGTGGATCGACTTACAAAATATGCACACTTCTTGGCTAACAAGGAGACGGATAAATTCTCCACTCTTGCAGAAATATACCTCAAGGAAGTTGTTTCGAGGCACGGGGTGCCCACCTCCATTATCTCAGATCGAGATGCACGTTTTACTTCAGAACTGTGGCAAGCAATGCACAAATCCTTTGGCTCACGACTAGATATGAGCACAGCGTATCACCCTCAGACGGACGGGCAGTCCGAGCGCACTATTCAAACCTTAGAAGACATGCTTCGTGCATGTGTAATCGATTTTGGCAACCGCTGGGAGAAGCATCTGCCACTGGTGGAATTCTCGTACAATAACAGCTACCACACCAGCATTAAAGCTGCTACGTTTGAGGCATTGTACGGACGTAAATGCCGGTAACCTCTTTATTGGGCGGAGGTGGGAGATAGTCAGATCACTGGTCCAGAACATGTGGTAGACACAACCGAACAGATTGCTCAAATACGAAAACGCATGGCGGCAGCTCGCGACCGTCAGAAAGTCTACGCCGATAAGGGCAGGAAACCGCTTGAGCTCCAGGTTGGGGAGCGGGTACTACTCAAAGTTTCACCCTGGAAGGGTGTGGTTCGTTTTGGTAAACGCGGCAAACTTAACCCACGATACGTTGGACCTTTCGAAGTCATCGAGAAAATAGGCAGGGTGGCCTACAGACTGAACTTACCAGCAGAACTCGGTGCAGTTCACAACGTTTTCCACGTGTCGAATCTGAAGAAATGTCTGTCAGATGAGACCCACGTAGTTCCTCTGAAGGAACTCACTATCGACGAGCAGTTACGATTCGTCGAGGAACCAGTTGAAATCACGGACCGGGATGTTAAGGTCCTCAAGAGCACTAGAATACCTCTCGTTCGAGTTCGTTGGAACTCACGTCGCGGCCCGGAGTTCACCTGGGAGCGCGAAGATCAGATGAAACAAAAGTATCCCCAACTGTTCGCAAACAGTACAACCACAACTGAGGCTGAAGCTACGGAATTTCGGGACAAAATTCCAGATCAGCGGGGGGTGGATGTGACACCCCAGGAAAACCGGGAAAACCAAACAACTTAACTAGCTTCCTCAGTGAGTGCCTACCAAATTTCGGGACGAAATTTCTTTCAACTTGGGGATGATGTGACAACTCGAAATTTAGAACCTTCCTTGTATCCCGATGTAACATGCTTAAACGTGTGACTAGTTAACTTGTATGATTAATGATAAGTGAACCTTTTATGTGACTATGTGTTACGTTTATATGTATACTTGTGTGTATAGTATGTGTATATGTTTAAGTGAGCCGAGAACCAAGAACCTGACTCGAGACCACGTGGTCTCGAGTGAACAATGCAACATATGGGCCGGTTGGGCCACACACACCCTTAGCCTATTCGAAGACCCATTGGGGTGCACAAATGTGGAACAAGTATATAAACCTTAGTGATGCTAACCTTGCCATTCTTTGGACAATCCACACACACACTCTCCATTCTCTCACTAAAACCCTAGACACCAAGCATCACATTCCTTCTCCTTCTTCTTGGATCAAACCGGTGACACTAGGACTCTCGGATCGAGCTCGGGATCACCATTCGGAAGTTCACTCATCAACTCTTCATACCCTCACACTTAGAGAACCCAATCGGTTAGTGCCTTACCATGTATTAAGTATTTTGTGTGCTTGATGATTGAATGCTTGTCTCCATGTTTAAATAAGTGGAAAAAAATGTATGATTATGGCTTTATCATATTCTCGGATGTGTATGGTGGTGATAATCGGCTAACATGTTTTGATTTCGGATATGTCGCATAATGAACTCATGATGTCTTGTGTCTAAATGTGATTTAAACCATGGTTGTTGATGTTCATGAAATCGGCTTGCACATGTATGTTAGATAATGTTCATATAAATCGGATTGTATACTCTTGTGTTAAGAACCGAAAGCTTACTATTAGGGTGATTTATTGTGTTGATATCATAGATGTTGATAAGTTGTTGTTCATGATTTTTGTTTGTGTAAGGTTCATATGAATGATGATATGATGAACTACTTGAATATTTGAAGAACATGATGAATGTGATATGAATGTGTTATGAACATTTGAAATTGCCATGTTTGATCCATTTTGGTAATTAGTTAGACAAGGGAACATGTTAGTGCATTGTTATTGGCTAGTACATAATATCTTGACCATGAAATCTCATTGGCCAAGTACAATGTCGAATTCAGCAAATGTCCCCAGCCGAGACCTTCTGTCTCGACTCGAGACCACCACATGTCAACTCGAGATCCCCGGTTTCGACACTAGTTGCGAGTCGAGAGCCTACAGTCTCGACTCGAGACCCCACTTGATCAACACCCAAACATCTTGACTCGAGACCACGTTTGCGAGTCCAGTTGCGACTCGAGACCAATACATGCATGACCCGAGACTACCTTAGTTGCGACTCGAAATCTTATGGACTACAACTCGGGACCGCACAGTCTCGATAAGAGACCGCACAGTCTCGACTCGAGACTATATGCATGAACACGCTGATTTGAACTTGCACACTACTACGGGCCTAAGTAATTGGGCCGAACGTATGGGCCTTATGTGTTACTGTTGAATGTGAATGTTGTTTGGGCTGCCATGAATGACACTTGAATGCAATGTGCTAGAAACATATGTGTACTACTTGAATACGAACCTGATTTGTATGATACAACTATGATAGGACGTGAGTGACCACAATATTGCTTGATTGACCTTTCTGTGTATCTGCCGAGCAAACCAAGGTGAGTTCACACCCTCTACAAAGCATGGGATTCCCAGGGGTCGGGAATTGGGGTTAAGGAACACGGGTTCCTCGTCCTCCTTGGGTAGGACAGCAATGGTTCAGGAATGTAATTCCTCGTCCTCACGGACAGATAACTCGTACTAGACCAAAACTCTATCACGAAGTCCCTCCTTTTTATATCGACTTAATCGTCGGGCCAATGGCGAGCGGGTCATTAGTTAGATAGCGCTATTTAGGTCTGACAAACCTCACACCGTGCCGCAGAGGACGGGCGTGAACTAATGGATCTGGGGCACGTCAATGATGATAGACATTGACAGTTTCAGGGCACATAAACATGACTACAGTCAGTAGTCGATATGGTAACGAGTCTAGTGTATACATGGGGTAGCCCCCACGGCCGAAATGCCAGATAACTAACACGGGGTAGCCCCCACGGCTGGATTGCCAGAGTAATCGGGAATAAACAAGTCACGTTTTAACTATGGGGTAACCCCCACGGCAGGATGCCAGATAAAGGAAACGGTTTTCGAAACAACTTAAAACGAACACCCAACCGTGAACTCACTCAACTTGTTGTTGACTCGTTACTACATGCTTTGCAGGTCCTTAGGTACTTAGCTGGAGCTTGCATGGAGGAGGATTGTTGTGGGACATGGACGGTTGTGTGCCATGTTAAACTTGAAACAATTAAACTTATGTTTTGGCTTTAAGACTTATGCTTCCGCTTACAACTTAAACTATGTTTTGTTTGAACACCAATTGTATTGGTTGGATTTTATAACTACTTATATGCTTGTTCAATATGATTGGTGGCTGGATCCTGGTCAGTCACGCCTCCAAGCGGTAGTACTCCGCAGGTGGATTTTGGGGTGTGACAAGCTACTCCTGCATAATTATCACACGAGATGGCGAGTTGGCATACCCGCTATCCACCTCCTTAACTTAAATCCTAGGATCGATCCATACGCCTCCTAATAGCCATATGTACCACACTTGTACTTAAGAGACGCCGTGAACTGATCTCTCCGTCACGGATGGAGCACATGATGTCGATGCCGCAACAACATGCTCGTGGGACACTCCACGAGAAGCGACACTCAGGGTATCAGAGTACAAATGGTCTTATTTACATAACTTATCAAAATATTTTTCATAACAAGACGTAACATATATTGGAACATGCGATAATGAGTACAACTAACATAATACTATCGCATGACATGAAAGCTAAATCAAAAGTTATGATTAGAATAGGAATCAAACGGACTGTCAAATGAATCGATAATCAAAAACGTGATGAGGTTGAAAAGATATACGAACTCAACGGGTTTATAACAATTGAATATCAAACAACAAGGAGTGGGGTAAGGATCCGTACCTTAAAAATTCCAAAGTGATGCTACCTTGTGATAATATTTCAGATTTATACGGGCAGAGTTTAGACTACTGATTAGTCTTTTAACCTAATTTAAATAATATGCACACAAACTAGGTTAGTAACTTAATACAGCATTTATGATAACTCACGAGATTAAAATCCTCACAACGAATGACAAAGTGCGATACTTAAACATCCATCGGATTCACAATTAATGACAAAGTGAAATCACTTAAACATCCATCGGATTCACAACGAATGACAAAGTGTAAACACTTAAACATCCATCGGAATCACAACTAATGACAAAGTGAAATTACTTAAACATCCATCGGAATCACGACTAATGACAAAGCATAAACCCTAATGTGGGCAGCACTTAAACATCCTTTGGATAATTTAAATCAATCGGACATTGAATCGTAGCAGCGATTGAGTTAATACCCTGTTCTGCAGCACCCTGGTATACTAATTAGTGTTCTGTGTGTGTTAATTGTAGTAAACAGACGATATCTCAGCGTATATTTTGAGTTTCTTCGTCGTTTAAGCGTCCAGAATCAAGTGCCAATGTCTGTTATTTATAGTCGAAATTTCACCTTGCTTACGGACCGTAAGCCTTATAATGTTACGGTCCGTAAGGGACACCAAAGCACTATAGGGTTGCCACGCGTGGGACTAGCCTAGCTGAGTCAACAAAATGAATAAATTTGAATTATATAATGAGTTATATGGATAATCGTTGAGTAGGGAATATCCCCCCTGAGTTTTAGGCGCCCTGATCCTGATTCTGAAAATTCTGAAAATTCTAGGGTTTGTACAGAATTACTTGGGTGTCTTAATTAGGGTTTCCTATTGGATATTTTATAAATAATAATAATAGTTTTGGTTGATATACATAATTATGGATCATAAGATAAATGTTTTAGTTTATTATAAATTATTATTATTCTTTTATTTCTAAAATAATGATTTTAAATTTATGGTTATTACAGTAACAAAGTCCATTGTTATGAGTTCCCATTTCCATACAGGCATTTCTAATTGTTGGAGTAAACCTGAGGGTTTCTGGTGTTCTGCCTTAACTTTTGAACAAGTAAGACATTTAGAAACATATCTAGCTATGTCCTTTTTCATTCCTATCCACCAGAAATTATTATTTAAATCTTGGTACATCTTATTGTTACCAGGATGCATGGTATACCTAGATTTATGGGCTTCTTCTAAAATCTTATTTCTTAAATCTCCTTGCTTAGGTACCCAAATTCGTTTCTTATGGAATCTCCAAATTCCATCAGTTCCTTTCTCCAATTCTTTTATTCTTCCTTTCATTCCTTCAGCACCATCCTTGATTGCTATTTCTTGGGTATTCTTTAATTGTTCCATTAAATCTAACGGTAGATTTAATCTAAGAGCACGAGCTCATCGTTGTTTCTCATGATACTTACGACTTAAGGCATCTGCAACTACATTTGCTTTTCCTTCGTGATATTGAATATCACAGTCGTAGTCACTTAGGATTTCCATCCATCTCCTTTGCCTCATGTTTAATTCTTTTTTCCCAAATATATATGTTAAGTTTTATGATCTGTATAGACAGTAAACTTACTTCCGCACAGATAATGTCTCCAAATCTTAAGGGCAAAAATTATGGCTCCTAACTCTAAGTCATGAGTAGTATAGTTTTCTTCGTGCTTTTTCAATTTCCTTGATCCATATGCAATTACCTTCTTATGTTGCATTAGCACACATCCTAATCCTAGCTTTGAAGCATCGCAGTATACTTCAAAATCTTCTGTTCCGTCTGACAAGGCTAGAATTGGAGCATTTATTAATTTCTGCTTCAAAATCTTAAAGGCTTCTTCTTGTCTAGGTCCCCATTCAAACTTAACTGATTTACAGGTTAGCTTAGTTAACGGTACAGCTATTTTGGAAAAATCCTTAATAAACCATCTATAGTATCCAGCTAAACCTATAAAACTTCTAATTTCCATAGCTGACTGTGGAACCTTCCATTTGGTGATTGCTTCTATCTTAGCAGGATCTACGTGAATGCCTTCGTGATTCACCATGTGTCCTAAAAATTGCACTTCTTGTAGCCAAAATTCACACTTCGAGAATTTGGCATAAAGCTTCTCTTTTCTTAACAAAGTTAAGAGTGCATGCAGGTGCTGACAATGTTCATCCTGACTTTTGGAGTAAATAAGTATATCGTCGATGAAGACAATTACAAATTTATCCAATTACGGTTTACAGATTCAATTCTTCATGTCCATAAATGCTGCAGGAGCATTTGTTAATCCAAATGGCATGACCGTAAACTCGTAATGACCATACCTAGTCCTGAAAGCAGTTTTAGGTATGTCTTCTTCTTGTACTTTCAATTGATGATATCCGGAGCGCAAGTCGATCTTAGAAAAGTATCTAGCTCCTTGGAGTTGATAAAAAAGGTCATCAATCCTAGGTAATGGGTATCGATTCTTAATTGTAACCTTATTTAATTCCCTATAATCGATACACATTCGCATCGAACCATCTTTCTTCTTCACAAACAACACTGGAGCTCCCCACGGGGATGAACTAGGTTGTATGAATCCTTTGCTTAATAATTCATCTAACTGCTTTTTCAATTCTAGCATTTCTGTGGGTGCTAACCGATAAGGTGCCTTGGCTATCGGTGTAGTTCCAGGAATTAGATGAATTCTAAATTCTACTTCCCTATCAGGTTGTAATCCAGGTAGTTCTTCTGGGAATACCTCTGGGTATTCTGATACTACTGGAATTTCCTTAAGTTCCTTACCCTTAGTGTTAATGATTACTGAAATCATATACACTATTCCTTGCTTTCGTTCATAACTAGAAATTTTCATTACTGAAATGAACTTTAGGGGCTTTCGTGGCTTATCTCCTGTAATTACCACTATTTCTCCTGTGGGTGTATGAATTTCTATGGAATTCTTATCACAAAGAATTCGAGCATGGTTGGCTACTAACCAATCCATTCCTAACACAACATCGAATCCGGCTAAATTCATAGGTAACAGGTTTGCCGAAAATTTATGACCTAAAAGTTCTACCTTTTCTTCTCGCACAACCTTATTTATTTTAACAGAATTCCCATCTGCCGTTTCGACTGTAAAAATCTGCCTAAGGTTGGTTAAGGGTAAATTAAGAGCTTGACAGAAAGAAGTATTTATAGAACTTTGGTTTGCACCAGAGTCAAATAATACTTTTGCATAAACGTTGTGAACGAGGAACGTACCAGTTATCACGTCAGGAATTAATTCTGCTTCCCGAGTAGTCAACTGGAAGGCTCTTATGTTTCTCTTAGTAGCTCCTTCTGCAGTTTTGGTTTTGTTGTCAGCTGGTTTGACCAGTTTTGGGCAGTCTGGCCTAAAGTGTCCAGCTTCTCCACAATTGTAGTAGACTATTGCTTTCTTCTTCCTGCAGTCTTCCTCTTGGTGCCCCGGGATTTTGCAGAAATTGCAATATCCCTTGCATCTTCCAAAATGCTTCCTTTTGCAGGCATTGCAAAATGGAATAGTGGAAAATTGCCCAGTTCCCTTTCTCTTGAAACTACTACGATTACCCACACGGAATCATTGGGTAATCTTTTGGGCCACTTCCTTTATCTCTTGTACGTACCAGTCCATCAGTGAGGGTATTAGCTAATTCCACGGCATCGTCAATAGTGTGTGGTCTCGTAGCTTTGACGATATCTCGAATTTCGCCAATCAATCCCCAAATATAGCGGGAAATAAGTACCGGTTCTGGCGAAGCCAGAGTTGGTACCACTCTCGTATACTCGAAGAATGTCGAAGTACACCCTCGACAGTCTACATTCATCATCCGGTGGTTCAGGAACTTATTTGCCATTTGTTGCTTTTCATATTCGGGACAGAATTTTCTTTCCACTAGCTGTTTAAATTCTTCCCAACTCATGGCATAGGCCATATTTCTTCCTTTGTTTTGAAGTACTGTATTCCACCATTCTAGCGCCCCTTCTTTAAAAAGATGCGACTGCGTACATGACCTTATCTTCCTCGATACATTTACTTATCATAATTATTGCCTCTGTTTTCTCTAACCAACGTAGTGCAGCAGTCGCCCCTTCGTTACCTGCAAACTCAGCCGGTTTACAGGCAAGAAACTCCTTGTAAGTGCAACCAGGTGTTGCAGCTTTCATTTTCTTAAGGAGTGGAGCATGTATCCCCTCGTTGACGTTATTAATATGGTTTCCGCCTCCGTTTACACTATTACTGAAATTATCGTTATTTGTACGTTTGCTAGGAATAATTTGTTGAGGTGCAATTGGATTTCGAGCAGCAGCAAGGATGGCTGGAATAGCATTGCCTATTCCTTGAGCAACGATATTCTCGATATCTTGCCTATTCAGAAATTGATCATCCTGGTGTTGCTCAGATTGATTTACTTCGTTAACTTGTTCATTACCAGCGTGTGTCATCTGGTAATTAATTTATATAAGTAATTAGTATAACATAATTAATAACCAAATATAACAAATAATTACACATGATCACGTAAACAAATATAGCCAAAATTGTCGATCTTTCGACTTTCGATATTTTATCTATTATGCATCCATACACATCGTTATCTTACAAAAGTTTTATTTTTAGGTTATTTTACAGAGTTATATTATTATTATTATTATTATTATTATTATTATTATTATTATTATTATTATTATTATTATACAATCATAGCTTCACAACCACACTATCTCCTGTCAGCTGGCATCTTAGAAGCGACGTTCCCTTTCGTCGTACTTCCAGGAGATTTGTTCTCCTACCTCCTGGATCCTATTCCCTGCATCTATCAGCTCCTCGCCAAAATGGCGGAGTTCAGCTAAGTTTCCATTACTCATTGTTGGGTTTGGTGCAGGTTCTGGGTCGAACTGAGGGAAAAAGGTATAAGGATTATTTAGGAGGTTTTGAAATAGCCAGTCGTTGGTCCACCATTCGTCCATTCCTTGTGGTTGGGTGTGGATCAGAGGTTCTAGGATGGCTGGTTCCAAATTTATTGGAAGTTTATTTTCAGCGGGATAAGGGAAGAGGTTTTCATTGATAGGCCTAAGGATATCACAATTTGCCAGTATGCTATCTAGTTCCTCCTGCAGTGGCAATTCCTCGGCTTGCTTAGAACTTTCCCCAATTTCTATTCCTACTTGCCTAAAACTTTCCCCAATCTCGATCCCTTTTCCTTTATCCATGGGATTTTCTATTTTGGTAACTTTCCTAGTTGCTGGTTTCCTTCTGCGCACACGCCTCCAACCCACAAATCTTCTTCTTTTCTTTGGCTTTGATTTCTCCGGAGGTGCAGCTTGGAATTCCATAGGTTCCTCAACATCGGCTATGTAACCAGTAAAGTCTCTGGAAACTTATATTTTCACAGGATAGAGATTGAGATTCTCAAGTGCTTCAGATAATTCATTCATACTGTTTAGCATTTATGAAGAAACACATAAACTTTTAATTTAAAATTTTGTAAATTAATTTTCACAGAAAGCAGAAAATTTAATTACAAATATCTAACAAACCATTTTATTGAAACAAAATATTTATTTTTAGTACAACTAAAATATTAAAGTTTCTGGTTTGTAGGTGACATAGGGGTTAATATTGGTTTGGCGATTTAACTATAAGTTAGCATTTACTGCTATAGTGGCTAACATATAGAGATTTGCCCATTGTTCATCTAACTCATCTTCCCATGGTGGTTTAATGTCTATTTTCTGAGTTTCCTTATTGATCATCACTCCTTTTGGTTGTGACTTCCTCATTTTCTCTTGACTTTTCCTAATAATCAAACTTCTTTTATTAGGGGTAAGTGGTTTTTCATACGGTGCCTTACGAACAAATATTCCCTCCTCAATATCTGCTGAGTATCTTGAGGAATTTGATTGGGATGTAGTTCCAATATCTTTCGGTGAACTATCTAATTTAAGATAGATATCCGACACTCTTTGCTTACCCATACTGTAACTAACAGATAGTCAAGATAAGAGCATATAATTACAAGATGATAATCAGGAAAATTAAGTATTTTAAATACTTAATAGGCTTAAATCAGTGGCTCTGATACCACCTTTTCCTGTCACGGCCCCAGCCCCGGTTTGACCCGGTCAGGAGCCGCGGGACAGGAACCCGTGGTATCTATGATGCGACAGCGGAAGATTTTAACAGGATCTTTAAAACTTGAAAATGCCCGATTATTTTATTTCATAATTCCGGGATAAACCCCGTAATTTACAATAGAGGAATTTCACTAGGGAATTCCCTGATTTATTAAAACATGTTTATTTATTTTAACTGAGCCACCTCTTCAAGCTTGTTAGTGCTCCGTAGCACGTTTTCCTTGATTTACAGCAGGTCGCCTGAAACATGTTTTAAAAATATTTTATCAGCGGGGAAATACTAGTGAATCATTCATTTTTCACAAAACGACACATAGTTATAAATTACAGCATAAGAGCGATTACAATGGCTTTTATCTTATTTTTATCTGGCGCCGTGTCACCTGGTGACGATGGTCATACCACTATTGGGTCTTTCCCCAAGTAGTGACGTTTATCACTGTTAAGATTTATTAGCCTAACCGTGAGAAATTAGTAATGTGCACAATACCACAATTAGCCAGTGGTTCAAGATAACCATGACTTAATCCCTGTAATTATAACATTTGAAAATAATTGGAGTATTGTAAAATACTGTTGATAAAAAGAGAATGACTCACATTGCAGATTTATACGGGCAGAGTTTAGCCTACTGATTAGCCTTGTAACCTAATTTAAATAACAATGCACACGAACTAGGTCAGTAACTAATACAGCATTTACGATAACTCACGAGATTAAAAACCTTCACAACGAATGACAAAGTGCAATACTTAAACATCCGTCGAATTCACGACGAATGACAAAGTATAACCCAATATTTTGAGCAGCGCTTAAACATCCATTGGATAGTTTTCAATCGATCGGACATTGAATCGTAGCAGCGATCAAGTTAATACCCTCTATCGTAGCAGCGCCTCACTATGCTAATTTCGAATTTGTGCAGTGTGCTTTCGTTTTTGTGAAGTGATTTCGACACCAGAGGACTGCTCATGGTCCAACCTATTTATAGCAAAAATTTGGGTCTCACGCAGCCCGCGTGAGCCCACTCTTGATCTTTACGCGGCCCGCGTAGCCACCTAGTCTATGTGTAGGCTTGATGGGTCACGAGTAGGGTTGCCAGATGGATGCCACGTGGATCGGGAACGCTTATCCGGTCAACACCATATTGACGCGGCCCGCGTCAACTTAAGCTTGGTCCTTACGCGGCCCGCCTGAAGACCAGATTTCTTGTTTTCTTGGTTTTTAATTTGGTTTGGGGTTTCAGGGGTCCGGGTTTTCGCTTACGGGTCAATTTGGGACATTTTTGAGAGTCCTTACATCAGCAGCAACAAAATAGTACTGTAGATGTTGGTTTATACTTTCCATGATCTCCAAGCATTTAAAATGTTCATATGAGATAACAGGGACCAAAAGTGGCGAACTGCCAATCTTTGAAGCTGGGCCAGATAACCCCATTGGGCTGATGTTACACGGGCCGCCAGCAAGAACCCAGCAGCAGCTGGTTTGTTCTTTTTGATGGTTTTTAATTGTTTCTTGTTTACCACTCTCAATTAAAACCATTTTCTAGCAGTCTATGGGTGTTCACTGAATTGTAAAACCTATTTTACAGTTGTTAACAACCTAGCGATTTCCCTAAACACTTGTCAAAATCTTAGAACTTTATGAACACTATAAATAGAAGTGTTTCACCCACACTTTCACTTGCACATTTCATTCACATCTTCTTATTTCTCAATTCCTGGAAGCTCCTGAATTTTTGGAGCATCCTCTGAGTTTATTCCAGTCCCTAGGACCCATTGTAAGTGTCCTTTCATGACTAGTTTATTTTATTTGACTCAAAAAGCCGAAAAGTCAAGCGTTTACGATAAACGCTTTGACTTTTAGTTAGACCGTAAATGGTCAAGCCATTGTTCACAAAGAACATGGATACATGATCGTAATTAGGTAGGTGTTAAACCCTCAAAAGGGTACCTCCTAAGAATCACGTTTGCTTGGTCAATTGACGGGTCATCGTAATACTGCTTTAAAAAGTCAACGGGTCAGTTTTTGAAATAATTGCGATATGAGTTTAGAAATGTTCTAAAATACGTTTTATCACTTAAACAACTTGGTAATAATTATTAGAACATGTGTAAACATCTTCGACTCGTCAATTCTAGTTTTAGGGTCGGTTCGCAACCGAAAGTCGCGAAGTTTGACTTCTGCATTGACTTTCGATTATGAACCGAATTAGATTAGTTTGCTACTGATTTTAGGTTCCGTTATGATCGTAATATAATGTAGCATAACCCTATAATGTAATATTACACGATCATACTAGAAATCCGAGTTTTGCGCATGTTCCGTTATTATGCTTAACTTTGACCATTATGCCCTTATGGTCTAAAAATAAGATTTTTGAATATGTTAGCATGCAAATAACTTAGTTACTGATATATAAACATGTCTAAGTTAAATTTACATTATTTTCTGGTCTCAAAACGAAGTTATGCAAGATATCGTAAAACTGAACTTTTTATTAATTAAATTACGCTTTTACGCATAAATCAGGTTTAAACCCAAATTTTGGCACCAAACTCATTACCTACTGCTATGATATTATTTTTAGGGATTTTTGGAATGTTGGATCAAATTAGATGCTGACCATATCATTGAGTTCTCGTATAAATTAAATAATTGACGAAAATGCCCATTTTGCTCATAAATTGTTATTTGCATATAATTAACATGCCAAACCTTTTCCCACTAACTTAATATGTAAAATAAAATATTTTAACCATTCAAGACTGGTCAAAATCTCAGAATCACATAACCATCGCAAATATCGTCAAATATCGATTTTTACGCTAGTTAGGTGCATAGTATGGTTTAAAACCATATTTAGCACCCAAGACTTGTTACCTACTGAAACTATAAATAATGTTTAATATTTTTACAGTAGGTATGAGTCATGAACTCAAACTTCCAATTTTGTCCTTAAAAACATATGTGGAATAACCAAAATGCCCTTTCGGTGCATAGTTTGGCCATAAATGGTAAACCACACATATGTATGATATCTTACTAATTTAACATCGTAAAATAAATGTTTTTACAGAATGGTTTAGACTAGAACATCAGTTTACTATTAAACCTCTTTTATAAATGTCAAAATGACCAAAATGCCCTTACGGGACTTAATTTGGTTTTAAAATCTTTTTGGGTATAATTGCTAATATCCTACTGATTTCATAACATATTTAAAGCATAATAACTTACGGAACTTGTACATGACTCATCTGGCTACCCGTTATGCATATACGCGTTCGGTACGGTTTATGTAACTAGTTTGCATAAATTAGCCGAAACGGGTCAAATCTTATCATTTTAACTTCAAATTCTAGGATGTATTTAGTTTACCCATATAATACAAGTCTTCCTATTTGTCGGGTTCTAAATTACATTCCAATCCGGTCATCGCTTAATCTAGCATTTCGTAACGTAAACCTTTCTTTAAACTAACTGGTCTAAGTTTACAACTTAAATAAGACCCTTTAGTAATCTAATAGGTTAATAAAACCTTCATTCCAGATTAGGAGCCCCGGTAAAAGCTACTTGCACTAGTTGAGTACATTATACAGCTGAGTAGATAAATCTTGCATTTAAAAGCTCAGGTAAATACTTTTAACTTATTTTCCCTTATATGGGCTTGGGATACGGTAAATTATTACCGCTTGGTCGGGTATAGAACTTTTAATCGATTAGTGGTTAATTCATTGACCTAACCCGCTTTAATCTGTTTTGTTTGATATATAAACTTTTGGGGGTTAATATGAGCGTGTCCTAGATATCCTCAGCTCATTTCTTTTGAAAATGGCCACGACTTAAGCACGGGGTGTAGGCATACACCTAACAATTGCGTATGTACAAAGATATAACTACACGTGGGGATAACTCCTTGTGGGACTATATTAGTGGTGTGTCTATTAATCTTGTCTCGGCTTCCATCCCGAGCCCTGAACGTACGACAAACATGTAAATCTGTATACAAGATTATTTTATATAATTATCCCAAGTTATAAAAGAATATTTGTGCCTTATGCATTTAAATCAATTTTCATAAATGTTTTCAAATGAGTCGGTTAATTGTATTTACCAGTGTAAACTGACGTAATTTCAAAAGGCTAAGTGACAGGTACTACTCGTAATTGGCTGGAAGCTTCTGGGCGTTAAGTAGAGGATCTTGCAAGTCCGTAATGCCTTATGTCTGATGAACATGTTGTGTATTTGATTTAGATCCGCCTGTGGATTTAATATTACAAGCTCGTATGTAATTATCATTTCAGTATTTTCTGACATTTGAGTTTGTAATAATATTTTTTATTCCAAGACTTCCGCTGTGCAATTCTGTGTATGTTTGACTATGACGATATCAATCTTACGTCACGATACTCCCCACCGGGCTGAGCTGTAAATATCGGGGTGTGACAATTGAAGTCCCCCATAATTACCCACATTTCCTCTGCTACCTCTATTTGTTCAGTTAGTTCCCGCCAAAGTTCCTTCATTTGATAAAGTTTTGTGGAGCATATACTTTAATAAAATGAATCGGTTCGTCCCCTTGCAATATTCCGGATAAGTGTAAGAAATTCTGTTTTAAAGTGACCCCTATTTTGGTAAAAAATGTTGGATCCCATAGGCATAGTAGACCACCTGATCTTCCATCCGAGTTTACCCATTGGTAATCAACAACCCCTCCCCCATAATCTGTTAACCGAAATTCTAGTCCCATCTTTTGATAATGTTTCTTGAATAGCTACTAACGACACCTTTTCTGATCTAATCAAATCACCTAATGCAATGATTTTATGTTCCTCTTTCACCCCCCCCCCCTAATATTTATAGAGAGTATCTTCATTGGTTCACGTTTTGGACTCCTTCATTGTCACGGCCCCCGTCTCGGCGTGACCCGGTCCAGTAGCCGCGGGACAGAAACCCGTGGTATTTATTATTTGAGTTGACAGCGGAAGTTTAACAGGATCTTTTTAAAATTTGAAAATGCCCAATTATTTTATTACACAAATTGGGACAAACCCCATAATTTACAGTAAAGGTAATTTCACTAGGAAATCCCTTGTTTTTACAAAACATGTTTATTTATTTTACTGAGCCACCACTTCAAGCTTGTTAGTGCTCCGTAGCACATTTTTCTTGATTCACAGTAAATCACCTGAAACATGTTTTAAAATATTTTATCAGCGGGAAAATACCGGCGAGTCATTCAGGTTAACAAAAAGACATATTAATTATAAATTACAGCATAAGAGCGATTACAGTGGCTACTATCTTATTTTTATCTGGCGCCGTGTCACACCTTGGTGACGATGGTCATACCACTATTGGGTCCTTTCACCCAAGTAGTGATGATTATCACAGTTAGGTTTGTTTACCTAACCGTGAGAAATTAGTAATGTGCACAATACCCCACTTGCCAGTGATTCAAGATAACCACAACTTAATCCCTGTAATTATAACTTTTGTAAATACTTTGAGATTTAATAAAACAGTTGATGAAAAGAGAATGACTCACTTTGCAAGTTTAATCGGGTAGAGTTTAGCCTACTGATAAGCCTGATAACCTAATTTAAACAACAATGCACACCAAACTAGGTCAGTAACTTAATACAACATTTACGATAAGCTCACGAAATCAAAACCCTCACAACGAATGACAAAGTATAGCCCTGATTTAGGCAGCACTTAAACATCCATCGGATCGGCTTCAATCAATCGAACATTGTATCGTAGCAGTGATTGAGTTAATACCCTGTATCGTAGCAGCGTCGTGACACCGTAAAACTCGTTTTTAGCAGAATTGGGACGTTTTGATACTGAAATTTCGAACACAGAAGCAAGTCCCATGCACATGCTACTTATAGCAACATTTTAGGTTTTACGCGGCCCGCGTAAACCTGAACATGAATCTTACGCGGCCCGCGAGGGCCCCTAGTCTACGTGTAGGGCTTGTGTGTCACAGGTAGGTCTGCCACGTGTGCGACACGTGGCCTGGGATGCTTATCCGGTCAACTTTACTTTGACGCGGCCCGCGTAAGCCTAAGCTTACGTTTTACGCGGCCCTCCTAAAACTCAAAATTCTTGTTTTCTTGGTTTTTCATGCACATTAGGGTTTCAGGGGTCCGGGTTTTTACTTACGGGCCGTTTTTGGACATTTTTGCTGGTCCTTACATCTTCCCTACCTTATTTAAAATCTCATCCTCGAGATTTATTGAAATAAGTGAGGATACTTTCGCTTCATCTCTGATTCCAGCTCCCAGGTGTATTCGGGTCCTCTTTTTGAATCCCACTTTACTTTGACCAGTACCAATCTTTTGTGTTTGAGAAACTTAATCTTTCTATCTTCTATTTGAAGCGGTTTCTCCACAAACTTCAACTTTTCATTCACCTATATGTCTTGAAGAGGTATTACCAGGGATTCATCAGATAAACATTTCTTGAGGTTGGATACATGAAATACATCATGTACCCCAGCTAACTCTTCTGGTAGTTGTAAGCGATATGCGACTGGTCCTATTCTCTGGGTTACTGGGAATGGTCCTACGTACCTTGGACTAAATTTTCCCTTTTTACCGAATCGAACTACCCCTTTCCAAGGAGAAAGTTTCAAGAGTACCCTGTCTCCAACTTGAAATTCTAGTGGCTTGTGTCGATTGTCTGCATAACTCTTTTGGCGATCTTGAGTTGTCTTTAGTCTTTCCTTGATTTGAGTTATCTTGTTTGTGGTTTCTTGTACGATTTCCGGACCTGATAACTGACTTTCTCCTATTTCTGCCCAGCAAACTGGAGTTCTACACTTTCGTCCATACAGTGCTTTGAACGGGGCAGCTTCGATGCTTGAATGATAAGTATTGTTATAGGAGAATTCTATTAAAGGTAGGTGGTCATCCCAGTTCCCCCAAATTTTATAACACATACTCTAAGCATGTCTTCTAGGGTTTGGATCATCCTTTCACTTTGTCCGTCCGTTTGGGGATGGTAAGCTGTACTTAAATTTAATCGTGTCCCCATGGCTTCTTGGAAACTAGTCCAGAAATGTGAAGTGAAGCGACTATCCCTATCCGATACAATGGAGAGTGGGACTCCATGTAAGGATACTACCTCGTCTACATACAATTTTGCTAATCTTTCCATGCTAAAGGTTTCCTTCATGGGTAGAAAATGAGCTGATTTGGTTAATCGATCCACAATTACCCAAATCGCATCATTACCCTTTCTAGTTTTGGGTAACTTAGTAACAAAGTCCATGGTTATTAGTTCCCATTTCCATACAGGCATTTCTAATTGTTGGAGTAACCCTGAAGGTTTCTGGTGTTCTGCCTTAACTTGTGAACAAGTTAGACACTTAGATACATATCTAGCTATGTCCTTTTTCATTCCTATCCACCAGAAGTTATTTTCTTAAATCTTGGTACATCTTATTATTTCTAGGATGCATGGTGTATCTAGATTTATGGGCTTCTTCGAGAATCTTATTTCTTAAGTTTCCTTGTTTAGGTACCAAAATCATTTTCTTATGGAATCTCCAAATTCCATCAATTCCTTGCTCTAATTCCTTTATTCGTCCTTTCATTCCTTCAGTATCATCCTTGATTGCTGTTTCTTGAACATTCTTCAGTTGTTCCATTAAGTCTAGTTGTAAACTTAGTCTAATTGCACGAATTCGCTTTTGCTTTTCATGATACTTACGACTTGGGCCATCAGCTACTATATTTGCCTTTCCTTCGGGATATTGAATATCACAGTCGTAGTAACTTAGAATTTCCATCCATCTTCTTTGCCTCATGTTTAATTCTTTTTGCCCAAATATGTATCTTAAACTCTTATGATCTGTATAGACAGTAAACTTACTTCCGTACAGATAATGTCTCCAAATTTTAAGGGCAAAAATGATGGCTCCTAATTCTAAATCATGAGTCGTATAGTTTTCCTCGTGCTTCTACAATTTCCTTGAGGCGTATGCAATTCCCTTCTTGCGTTGCATTAACACACATCCTAATCCTAGTTTAGAAGCATCACAATAAACTTCAAAATCTTCTGTCCCTTCTGGTAAAGTAAGGATTGGGGCGTTTGTTAATCTTTGCTTTAAAATATTAAAAGCCTATTCTTGTCTAAATCCCCATTCAAACTTCACTGCTTTACAGGTTAGCTTAGTTAACGGTACAACTATTTTGGAAAAATCCTTAATAAACCGTCTATAGTATCCGGCTAACCCTAGGAAACTTCTAACTTCCATAGCTGATTGCGGGACCTTCCATTTGGTGATCGCTTCTATTTTGGAGGGATCTACATGAATACCTTCGTGATTCACCATGTGTCCTAAAAATTGTACCTCTTGTAGCCAAAATTCACACTTCGAGAATTTGGCGTAAAGCTTCTCTTTTCTTAACAAAGTTAAGAGTGCACGTAGGTGCTCACAATGCTCGTCCTGACTTTTGGAATAAATAAGTATATTGTCAATGAAAACAATTACAAATTTATCCAAATACGGTTTACAGATCCTATTCATTATATCCATAAATGCTGCCGGAGCATTTGTTAACCCAAAGGGCATGACTGTAAACTCGTAATGACCATACCTAGTTCTGAAAGCGGTTTTAGGTATGTCTTCTTCTTGTACCTTCAACTGATGACATCCGGAGCGTAAATCTATCTTAGAAAAATATCTAGCTCCCTGAAGTTGATCGAAAAGATCATCAATCCTAGGTAATGGGTATCGATTCTTGATTGTAACCTTATTCAATTCCCCGTAATCGATACACATTCGCATCGACCCATCTTTCTTTTTCACAAACAACACTGGAGCTCCCCACGGGGATGAACTAGGTTGTATAAATCCTTTGCTTAGCAATTCATCTAACTGCTTTTTCAATTCTAACATTTCGGTGGGTGCTAACCGATAAGGTGCCTTAGCTATCGCTGTAGTTCCAGGAATTAGATGAATTCTAAATTCTACTTCCCTATCGGGTGGTAATCCAGGTAGTTCTTCGGGGAATACATCTGAGTATTCTGATACTACAGGAATTTCCTTAAGTTCTTTATCGTTAGTGTTAATGATTACCGAAATCATATACACTATCCCTTGTTTCCTTGAATAACTGGCCATTTTCATTACGGAAATGAATTTCATTGGCTTACGTGGCTTATCTCCTGTAATCACCACTATTTCTCCTGTGGGTGTATGAATTTCTATGGAATTCTTATTGTAGGATCGTGATCTGACCCAAACGAGTCGTTCAGAGGTGTTCAACTTCGTTTCAGGTGCGGAATAACAAGAAACGGAGTTAGAAATACCTGATTCTTCACTTAATCTACTGATTGTATTGAATTGACAACGTTTACAGCTCAATCCTCACACCGGCAGCACTTTAGTGTGGAATACAAGACCTTCACAACTTTCTGGTTTCGCTCAAATGATCACCTATATATAGGCTGATGGTTTCGCTCCAAGGACCATGTCCATATGAGCGAAACCTTACATGTACGAATAAGCTAAACCTCTTGACCATATAAGCGAAACCTCTACCTAATGTCCCTATGAGCGAAACCTACTCACTAAACACATATAATCTCCTATTTTCTCGTAAAATGTGCCCTAGTCTATACAATACAATGTAAGACTCGATACAAGACGAAGTCGACAGATGTAGTGCACCAACAGACTCCCCCTCAGATGTTGACGAGTCGACCATCGAGTCACGACAATGCTGTGTTTTCACTTCTTCAGTCTTGATCAGTCTCTGGGCTTTTCTCTCTCTATCTTTATCAACAGACTCCCTTTAACTTGAAAATCTTCAGACTCCCCCTAACGATTTGCTGGCATTCCTTTGTTCTTCAGCAATATCTGCTTCAGGATCATTGTCTGGCTTTCTTTGTCTTCAGAATCCGAAACCTGGCACTCTATTTTCAGATCCAGAATTGAAACTTGGCTATTCCTGCACATTCTTAACCCAGAAATGAATTTCTAAATTTAACAATTTAAATGCACCAACACTGACTCTCTCTTATAAAAAATATGCACCAACAATCACTCTCCCTCAGATCACAAATACATGATGAACCACTTGTTGATTTAAAAACATATTTTGACAATTAAGACACACTCCCCCTCACAACAATGTCATCATGTTTAGCACTCGGAACTTTGAAAATCAGCTTTCCAACATCAGTTGTCGAAAATCTTTTTGAATTTTCAAAAATTTATGCTAAAACACACTGAAAATCTTTTTGGACTTTTTAAAGTAAAGAAATGCAATAAAGAAATATTTACAAACAATATTTTTGTGAGTTTTGTGCAAGAGGATCATATCAGTTTTTGACAAGTCACAAGTACCGTTGAGCTTAGTTACACATTAAGAATTAAACAATTCACTTAGATTGCCGATATACTGATCCACTTAAATTCTCACACAAATTTCAACTGATTCAGGATATGAGTTAGGTGTTTTAAGAACTTAAACTCATTCATGTGTCCCACCTCTTGAATATACTCCCGTATCCAGATCCCAATATTCAGTCTTACAGGTGAGTATACCACAGATGATATCTGTCAGGGGTTAAATTGCGAGGGCCGTGAGAGCTCAGGTCGATCTTTCGATACGCAGAGAGATGACGGCTTTGACTTTTGGTGGGTCCCCTTTAGAGGATCTTTTGAATTACAACAGCAATGACTATCAATTTTATTGTTTCATCAATTTGCTGAGGGCGGCGCTATATTTCAAGCAAGCGGAAAGTATTCTCCGGGGACTAGGCCATTGCTTCCGCAAAATCAGAAGTCCCGGGATAATACCCCAGATATCACTGAGCATAAAGACCTAGTATCTCAGAAAGAGGGACCTTTCAAACGAGATTTCAGGGGTTACCTATATATCCAAGTAGTGTTCCCCACAAATAAGCAAGTTTGAATTTAAGTTTATATCCCAAAAAAGCTTACTAAATGTGTAAAAACCTATCGGCATATCATCAGTGAGACTGTTTAACGCTATTTAAACAATACATTTCTTTAGCATACTATGACTGTCTACTGATGTACTATCATTTCCTCTTCTTTGACACAAAAACTCATTTTTGATTTTATCATGTTTTTGTCTTTTTCAAATTTTCTAATGTTTTTGGATTTTCTGAAATCTTCTACTCCCCCTAAAATGCAAACACATTTTAGGAAATTTGAAAACTACTAGACTCTTGACCCACTTGAAACATAAAAAGAACTGTACAAAAACTTGACAACCGATATCGAATCGCTTCAAATCGCCATTCACTAGGCATAAATAATCAGAACTCCCCCTTTCAACAAACCATTTTCTCATTTAGATTTCAAAACACTTAAGTTTGTTTTAATCAAAATGATTTTTCCGGAAAATGAGTTTGTTTTACCACTTGTAAGTTTATCACTTGTTAAGTATGGGGATATGGTTCATCATCTTGTCAGTTTTTATCAAATATAGTAAATCAAGTACAATTTAATGTCCCTGATTTACCGTTTGCAATTAAGCAACCTCTGTACCAATCGTAAGAATTACCACTTTTAGAATCACAACCAATACCACTTGTAGATATGACTAATCAATACCAACTGTAGGAATATTACGTCTACATGCATCATTTTATCAATCAGGATGCCGATTCCTGCTTCGCACTTACCAACCTGGAAGCTCTGGCGAGTCACACTTATCCTGTAAAAATTTAAACTTTATAAGATTCATTCACAATCATCACTTTTCAAGAAAGATGCCGATTCCTGATCCACGATTACAAACTTGGGATCTCCGGCAAAGTCCTAAGACTTCAACGGAAAGAGACTTCCATCCAAGTCTTTTCAGACTTGATGGCTTTCAATTCTTGCGCAGTAGGGTTGTAAGTTGCCTTTTTAGTTGCATAAAAATCTTTAACCCCCTTAGCTTTCCCATTCAATATTTTCCCAAAAATTTTCTTAACACTTCCATTGAATGTTTTCTCAACATCAAACTTAGTATTCTCGTTGTAAAACTGATTCGAGATATCAACCTTGCCAACTTTCTGTTTAACTTCTTCAAATTTCAGTGATGGAAACTCATCATCATTCACTGAAATTTTCATCTCAACATGTGGCTCTTCTGGCTTTGTGGAACCAAATTCATCGCCGACTTTCTCATCAACTTTCTTAACAACCCACACTTGGTTATCTTTCTCTTTCTTTTTATAAAAATTCTTTTTAGAACACTCACCAACCTCATAAGTTGAGTTTTCAAAAATTTTAAATTTTTCGGTTGGTGATTCAATATCAACAACTTTTCCTTTCAACTTGTTAGAAACTCCCTGTTTTGACTTAGCATTTTTCTGGCAATTCCATGCAATGTGACCAGCTTCATTGCATTTGTAACAGGTTCTAGTTTCTTTTGAGTAACAAACTTCAGTTCAATTCTTCTTCTTTTCAGCAAGAAACTCTTGATTTGACTGTCTCCAGAATGGTTTCTTCTGCACTTCCACCTGACACAAATTCTGTTTTTGTTTTAGAATTTTTCAAATTTTTATGATTTTCTGGTGGAATAAATCCAAGTCCTTTCTTTTTGTAGCTACGATTTTGGTTTGGTTTCTTTTGAAAACCAGAACCAGAATTGTAACCCTTTTTCTTGTTTAGACGTTGTTGAACTCTTGAAGTGTACTTTTTAGGTTTTTCAGTAAGATTTAAATCTTTTGTTTCAGAAATATTAATTTCTGTCATTTTGAAAACCTTTTTGATCATGTCAAAACGAACACTTCTTATTCGATAACAAAAATTCTTTACTATAAGATCGTTTAACCGACGACTTTGGACTGTTGACTGACGAATTTGACCCTTCAGACTCAGACTTTGACTCGGATTCCTCCTCAGTATCCAACACCTGATCGACCACCTTTTTTATTAACTCAGACTCATGATCAGTATCGGACGAGGTAAACGTGACATCAATGTTATCTGGTAAAACGTCAGTTGTGTTGGTTTTTAACTTTATATTGACTGCTTTTTCAAGTTGCTCCTCGTTTGGTTTTCTAGGAGAGTACCCTTCCCAAATTGGAGGCGGACACTTGTTATAGCTAACAGTCGGTTTCTTACCACTATCTTTCTTTTTCTTCGGCTTCTCGTCTTGAAAAGCTTCCATACCTGCAACAGTTGGGTAAATACAATCAATGAGAAAATCAGAACTAGAATAACTTTGTAATAAACGTCTAATTCTCTCATTTTCGATCTTTTCTGTCTCCAAATCTTGCTTCCATTTAGCACTTTCTTCGATGTAAAAGTTGATGGCTTTCTGCTTTGTCATCATTACAGCATTCATCATCGTTAGTGCTTGTTCTCTTTCTGAATTTGTCTTTTGGAGACCAGCTACTATTTTGTTCAAGACATCATAAGATTCTTTCACATAGTTGAGGTTGAACAGTAACTGCTCTTTCTTCTTTTCATAGTCAGCAATTATCTCGTCTTTTGCTGCACAACCCTTGCATGCTTCCAAACACTTCTCGCAAGGCTTTACAACTTCAACAATCTTCTCAATCTCGATTGTCTTTACCACTTTTTCTTCTTCAATCACCTTCTCTTCTTCCTTCACTTGCTCAATTTCAACCATCTCCTCAGCAACACCTTCAACATTCTCTTTCTGACTAACATCTTCAGATTTCTTTAGTTGTTGTTCTTTAGCAGCTCGTTTCTCCTTCAGTTTCTCCATGCGATCTGCAAAATAGAAATGAAAACTTTCAGGAGAAAGATGATTTTTAGCAACATTAATGTGTTTTTCCTCCTCATCATCACTGCTACTATCATCTGGAGGTGACTGATCAAACTGTGCAGACTTTTCAGAATCAGCATCTGATAAACCAGAATCTGACGGTGTTTGATCAAATACAACTTCCTTTTCTGAAGTAACAACATTTTGTACACTCTCATCTGAACTTTGTAGACTTTCATCAGCACTTTTTGAACTTTCAACAGAAACAATAGACTCTTCATCCACACTCTTTACAGTCACTCCAATAGACTTCATCCATGTGGCAAACATGTCTGGTTCTCGGACAATCTTAGCAATAAAAGCATTAAAATTCCCATTCTCATCTGCAAACATATTCCAGCTGAAGCCTTCAGGTAGCCTCTCATCATCTTGATCGACTATGCATGCTTTGCTATCAGGTGATATATAATTGTTCCAATCAAAATCCACCACACATGCTCTTTTTGAATCCTCAATCTTTCTACCATGAGCCGTCTGTGAATCTTGTGATTGACCGACCTGCTGATAAATGGCTTTCCGGTAGTAGTAGTAGTAGTAGTAGTAGTAGTAGTCGTCTTTTCCAAATGAATTCTGAGCTCCACTAGCTTCCCTGATCTTGCATTCCCGTTTGAAATGGCCTTTCTCCCTGCATCGAAAACAAGTAACTTTAGATTTATCAAAACCTAAAGTAGATACATGAGCATCAAGAAAGTCATTTCTTCCGGTAATCGTTTTGAATTTTTCAGCACGTCTAAGAACACTCGCTAGACACCATTTGATATCCATCAGTTCCATCTCTTCGGCGTCTATTTGATCGTAATCCTCTTTGGTGAGCATAGGATTTCCGATCCGACCTGCCACTAGACCCTCATAAGATAACAACACAGAACCAAGTAGAGCCATGTGGTCTTTAGCAGTGTCTTCTGAAAAACTTTGACCTTCTGGAAGATTTAGAGCGATGTTGCACTAAATCACATAACCATTTCCTGTCTTTGTGCTTTGAGACTGAAAGCTTTCTGATGAACTCTTTGGATTAACACTCGGATATAATGAGAAACCACTGCTGCTTTTGTTTGAACTTTGATCAATCTTTTCTGTAGAATCCCCAGCACTAAACGCAGTCTGGATTTTTGGACTTCTCTCAGCTTCTGGAATCGGAACACTGCCTTTGTAATACATTTTTACATCCTGTTGACCACTTGGACTGTTCATCCTTGCGATCTTCTGCTGTTCCAAATCTTGACCCTCAATCTTTTCGGTAAACTGACCAATTGTTAACCCATCATAAACCCCTGTGTTTTTCAAGATCATCAAATAAGTTCCCCACTCTTTTTGTGGTAACGCATCAGCTAATTTGTCTACCCACTCTTCAGGATCCTTTTTTATACTAAGCTTTGACATAGATCGCACAAGGTGACAGTAACGTTCTATCAGCTTCTTCGTATCCTCTCCCGGTAAGCTACTAAACAAATCAAACTCTTTCTTTAGCAGAGCCTTCTTGCTTTTAATCATATTCTCACTACCCTCAAACTTGACTTTAAGCGCATCCCAGATTGACTTTGCCGTTTTATCATGTTGAAGCAATATGAATATGTCTTCCTTGATAGCTTGCTGAAGCAGACTGATCATCATCTTTTCAGCTTTATACATAACCCGTTCTTGATCTGTGAATTCTGACAGATTTTTATTAACCTGCAGTTCTGTTCGAGGCAACACATATTTCTTCAAGATACATTCCCATGACCTAAGATGGTTAGCCTGAACCCAGTTCTCGAATCTATCTTTCCACTCGTAGTATTCTTCGATACTCATCAATTTCGGGGGCTTTTGGGTGGTTCCCATCTCATTTTCTAAACTCATAGCTTGAGCAATAGCACCTGGACCAGACGGTGTTGCAAACGCGTTATAGAACTCGGTATCCATGACTTTTCAACACGTATTTCAAAAACTGTGACTAAAAAGAGAAATCAGGTGAATTGTGCACTAAGAACGAAATCCCAGAAGACCTTTGGAGTGAAACCAGATATTGAACACAAGAGCGAAACCTTAAAGATCTTAAAAGCGAAACCACTAAGTTCAAATGAGCAAAACTCTAATATGCACTGCCAGCGAACAACATCACCCAGCGACAACAGTCTAGCAGCCAGTGAGCAACGTAATCAGCCACCATACCACCGCCGTTCGACACCAAATCCAACCGGAATCCGAACACGGGTAAGTTTCTTTGTTATTTTAATGATTTTGGTTGATATTATAGGAGAAAACTGGTAATAAAGTTGTTAAATAGGTTTGAAATTTTGTGTATTTTGACGTTGTTTATGGTTGTTTAGATGATTTTTAGGGTGATTATGTTGTTTAGAAGATTTTTAGGGTGATTACAACTTACATTATGATTTCTAGGGTTTAAATAGTTGGAAATTAAAATTGAAACATTATCTTATGGAGCGATTAACTTATATTATATCGAGAAAGACTTGCTTAAAAAGTAGCTTTATATGATGTTTTGGATAGATTTCAAAAAATGAAAACTCACAGGGCGACGTTTTAATTATGTTTGTAACAAGGTTTGACATGTTTTTGATGATTATATAAAATTAGTTTAATGTTCTTTTGTTTTACATAACCCGGCCCGACCCGAACTGACCCGATACGAACCGATTTATTTACTTATGTACCTAGGGGCCTAAATTTTTTTAAAATGTTCCGCACCCCCATGGAAAAATTCCTGGGTCCGCCACTGGTTTGTCCGTATAAGCGAAACTATGATGTTCAGAAAAGCGGAACTACTGATGTCCTTTGGAGCGAAACCTTGATGAATCTTTGGAGCGAAACTTGTGTTCACTAAAGCGAAACCCTGATGACAAATAAGCGAAATCACAATATGTCTGAATGAGCGAAACTTAATCGGAGGTTAATTTGATCCATTTTTAGTCCGTATTTAGGTCCGAAACTTTCCAGGGTTTGTTAATGTCCAATTACACACAGTCTGTGAAATTTTGAGCGAATTTCAACCGGTAAAACTTTCTGAAATGATAAAAGAAGGTGTAGAAGTAAGAAATCTCGATGAATTCCAGCTAATCTCTACAGAACTCCTCCTCCTGAGCTCTGATACCAATTGTAGGATCGTGATCTGACCCAAACGAGTCATTCAGAGGTGTTCAACTTCTTTCAGGTGCGGAATAACAAGAAACGGAGTTAGAAATAGCTGATTCTTCACTTAATCTACTGATTGTATTGAATTGGAAACAATTATAGCTTGATCCTCACACCGGCAGCACTTCAGTGTGGAATACAAGACCTTCACAACTTTCTGGTTTCGCTCAAATTATCACCTATATATAGGCTGATGGTTTCGCTCCAAGGACCATGTCCATATGAGCGAAACCTTACATGTACGAATAAGCTAAACCTCTTGACCATATAAGCGAAACCTCTACCTAATGTCCCTATGAGCGAAACCTACTCACTAAACACATATAATCTCCTATGTTCTCGTAAAATGTGCCCTAGTCTATACAATACAATGTAAGACTCGATACAAGACGAAGTCGACAGATGTAGTGCACCAACACTTATCACAGAGGATTCGAGCATGGTTGGCTACTAACCAATCCATTCCTAGCACCACATCGAATCCAGCTAAATTCATAGGTAGCAGGTTTGCAGAAAATTTATGGCCTAAGAGTTCTATCTTTCCTTTTTGCAAAACCTTGTCTATGTGAACAGAATTACCATCTACGGTTTCTACTGTAAAAATTTGTCTAAGGTTGGTTAAAAGTAGGTTAAGAGCTTGGCAAAATGAAGTATTTATAAAACTTTGGTTTGCCCTAGAATCAAATAATACTTTTGCATAAACGTCGTGAACTAGGAACGTACCAGCTATCACATCTGGGATGAGTTCTGCTTCTTGGGTAGTCAACTGGAATGCTCTTGCATTCCTTTTAGTAGTTCCTTCTGCAGGTTTGGCTTTGTTGTCAGCTGGTTTGACCAATTTGGGGCAGTCTGGTCTAAAATGTCCAGCTTCTCCACAGTTGAAGCAGATTGTTGATTTCTTCCTCCTGCAATCTTCTTCTTGATGCCCTGGAATTTTGCAGAAATTGCAATATCCTTTGCATCTTCCAAAATGCTTTCTTCTACAAGTACTGCAAAATGGAGCAGTGGAAGATTGCCCGGTTCCCTTTTTCTTGAAATTACTATTATTACCCACACGGAATCCTTGGGTAATCTTTTGGGCCACTTCCTTTTTCCGGTTTTCTTCTCTTGTGCGTACCAGTCCGTCGGTCAAGGTGTTGGCTAATTCTAATGCATCGTTAATTGTTCGGGGTCTCGCAGCTTTGATGATATCACGAATCTCACTAATCAAAACCCAAATATAGCGAGAAATAAGTACCAATTCTGGCGAAGCCAGGGTTGGTACAACTCTAGCATACTCGAAGAATGTCGAAGTATACCCTTGACAGTCTACATCCACCATCTGGTGGTTCAGGAATTTATTTGTCATTTGTTCCTTTTCATATTCGGGATAGAATTTTCTTTCCACTAATCTCTTAAATTCTTCCCAATTCATGGCATAAGTGTCACACCCCGACCATGTAAAACAACAAATTGTGGCGGAAACGTCGGGGAGTGTTGTAACAGAATCATTGTTTCATAACACATGGAAATTTGAAATTTTGTTTTATTGATTAATAGATGTTACAATGTCTTAAAAACATAAATACACAACATAATTAACTAGTCTTGCATCTTTTATTATCACTAAGGCCCAAGTCCGCCTAAGTGTATCTTGATCAACCCTATGCATCATTTCCTGAAACACATGTGAAAATAGGTACGTCAGCATAAAAATGCCTGTGAGATACATAGGTTTTATTGATTTAGGATTCATGACTTGTAAGTTTATAAGAAAATGTTTATCAAAAGTAGTCATGAACCTTGTAAAATGTTTTTGTTTTATAAATCATAGAAAAATCGATAAGGAAACAGATGATATAAAAGAAATATGTATGGTTAAGTAAATAACCAAGTAAAAATAAATTTGTATAAAATGTGTTGTTTGTAAAACAATGTTTTGTAAAGATATGTTAATTGTGTAAAATGTAATATGTCAAAATTGAAATGGTTTAAATAACGCTACGATATGTAATATCATAAAAGCACTTATATATAGGAAGTACCAGCGGCGTATCCACCATGCTTTTATCATATTACACACGTCTCGTTATTTAAATCACTTATCCAAACAAACCACCAATGTAAAAATGTTTATGTTTAACTAAATGTAATGTTTAAACAAATGTTGAAATGTTATTGTGTAAACAAATGTAATGTATAGTGAATAAAAAGCTTTTATTGATTAAAAGAATTTACTCGACCTATAAGAAAGAAATGTACAAAACAATGCATTTGAGAAAATAATAATCAAAAGTTATGTTTTGTAAATAATGCATGCTTTACTGATACAAACATCTATGCGGTATTGTGAAAATGCATACATTCATGCCTTGAGACTGTGGCGATAAACCCTTAAACGAATTAAAGGTTTATCTGAGTTATGTGTATCGAATTCGGTCATTCCTTTCATCCAAACATACCTAGGATGTTAGGAACGGGAGTTGTCAATTCCTATGGTACCACTACCTACTAACGAACGGCGTAGCTAATCTTAATGAATGTATTTTTGAGCCATTTAAACAAACCAAATGTCATACCAAAATGTAAGCATGTTTTATGAAAATAATGTACTATGCAACAAATGGACATACATAGCATGAAATGTAAAATAATGTACTAAGTATGCACTAAATGGACATACATAGCATGAAATGTAATGTAAAATAATGTACTAAGTATGCACTAAATGGACATACATAGCATGAAATGAAGTGTAAAACGATGTACTAAGTATGCACTAAATGGACATACATAGCAAAAAATAATGAAATCATGTACTAGTAGTGTACTAATGAACATAGCAAGTATATGATATGAAAACATGGAAAGCATGAAAGTAACAAGTAGGCACATGTGTTTCACCCCAAAATGTTTGAAAAAAAGTAAAAGAGGGGTCTATGTACTCACTTGAGATTGCTCAATAGTCTTTGGATAACCACCAAGCAATGCTAGAAAGATCACGGAATCAAACGGCACCTAATATAGGTAACTATGTTAATAAACGGACCTAAATCGGAGGTTCGGATAAAATGAGGTTTCGTAAACCAAATGAGTGTAAGAACTCATGTAATATGGCTTAACAAAGCCTACATTCTAAAACGGAACCTATCCTAAGTGCTTACGACCCATTACGACTCGTTTAGGTAGCTTACGCTACTTTAACGCGTCGTTCGCGTAAAACGCGTTCGGACCGCCTAGCTAGTCCTATGATAAGTAAAATATGCCTTAACATGTCTAATATTGTTGCCTAATCAGTTTAGATGTCAAAATTTAGGTTACATGTGCTTAAAATGAATTTATGCGTAAAAAGGGCATTTTGGTCATTTTCCTAAGGCATATAAACTACCTATCATACAACTAACTAAACGACGTGACCATAAGGTATAACCTTGGAAGGTTATTCCCTATACGACTATGGTCACCTAATGTGTTTGGTCGGATCCTAATGATCGACCAAGCGGGTCGGGTTCGAAAGTCTAAGCGGTTGTTTAGACCGCTTATCTTACGACCCTATATAAGCACTAAACTAAAAGTGACGAGTTAAACATGTTAAAACATGTTTAACGAATTTAGAAAATAAGTTTGATATCAACACAAAGGGTTTTGATACCCAAGAATAGTTTGGTTGCAAAATACGCAAGAATACGCATTTTGACCGAAACTACGACTCGTCACTACACCTAAACAACGTGGTAATCAGTAGGTATAGTCACTAGGGACTATAAACATCGTGATTACGCTCATGTTGCGAAGTTCAAATGAACTTCCTGTTGACCATAAACTGGTCAAAGCTGAAAGTCAAACATAGTTTGACTTTCGTGCTTAAAACGCATAAAAGAACGAAAGAGGACTTACAACGGGTCCAAGCTATGGAGTTTTGATCCGATTACTCTCAGGTATGAAGTGTATAGCTTCAACTTAGAGAGCCAAATAAGATCAAAGTGTGAGTTTGAAGCAAGAGGGTGGGGGTATTTATAGATTTCATAGAACCGTTAAGATCGTTCATCGAAAACCGAGCTTCGATCTGGACCTTACATGTGTGCCCATGGTATTAGAATACCATGGGTACCCCAAAACAAGCCCCTAGTTTCATTAAAACCATATGCAAATGAGGGGAACAGCTGCAACAAGCTAGAAATCAGATTTTCAACTTTGGTGCCTTCCTAATATAACTATGGCAGATTGTCAATTTTGGTCCCTGAATGTGCAAAACATGGTTTTTGATGCATTTTTTACACGTTTAAGCCCTGTTAATCCCATTTCAAGGCTCTAAAATGAAGTTAAAGTATAGGGAACTTGATACATGCTCAAAAATATCTCAGATGTCGGTTCGTTTGGTCGTACGGTTGCGTTGTTCGGTTAATTATGACGAAACACGAACGGACGCGAAAAACGATCCAAACTACGCGACAAATGGAATTTTATCATGCCAATCACTATAATAAAATATTTTTATGATTACATAAATTTTTGGATGTCCGGATGTATTCAGAACGTAAGATATGCGCGAAAATGCAAACTTATGCAGTTTTTGACGCTTTTAGTCCCTGAATGACCAAAAAGTTTATTTTAGCACACCAAACCCCTCAAAGCCTATTTCTAAGCTATGTAAAGGATATTTATGGTATGTTTAACATATGTTTATATTCCGGAATGTTCGTTACAGTACGAATCGGCATACTTTCACAGTTTGTCAATTTTAGTCCTTGTAAGCGAATTAGCTTGATTTCGACACACCAAACCTTCCAAAACTTATTTCTAAGTTATGTAAAGGTTATTTAAGGTATGTTAAGCCTATGTCACTGTTCTGGAGTGTTTTTCGTGTTAAACTGATTACGTTTACACATCAGTGCGCGTATAACTTTTCCAGAAAGCGATTTAGAGCTCGAAATCGAACAAGAATTGATTTATGAAAATGATACACATATTTATTCAAATCCCAAGTATGAAATACAATATTTCATTGGTTTGGTATTTGTTTGATGGCCGTGGACGCATAGGTGTCACAGTCTCCCCTAATTCAGGAAATTTCGTCCCAAAATTTGTTTAGAGGAAACTTGTGAGATCTTGAAACATGGAGTTGAAAAGATAAAAAAAACACTGGTTAAGGTTCTGAACTTCTAGTAACTTTAATAACAACATGCTTGCAATGTAAGAGGGACACTTATATACAAGTATATAAAGCGTTATTGGTGTGTCCATCGTTCCTCTATTACATTGTTCACGTTTCGTTATTGTTGTCACTATCAGTTCTTACACATGACAAATCTTACTGGGTTCCTGAGCACTGAATTTCATAATTATGTACGCGTCCATAATTATGTAATTCTTTGCATAGTCCGCACAGTGCATTTTATAATGTGTAGGGGAAAACCAAATGAACAGACTTGTGATGAGCGTGACTAGACCACCATAGGGTCCTTTTAATTAAATCGATATATGATTTAAATAGACTACCAAGGAGTCTGTTCAGCCATATCACCACATGTTATTCTTAACCAGATTCCGAATCAATCTTTTGACTTAGACCACTCAAGGGGTCCCTTTGAATTTTGGAATGGTACTATATAATCCAAGGGTCTTAACTATTACGTAGAAGCCCATTAAGAATTTAGGGTAGTACCTTTTTGAATATCCTACTATGAATCCCTCATATGAAGATATGGAAGATTCTACGAGGATTTGGATAACGAATATCCAGATTACTCAAAAACACAAAATGCATAAAAGAAAACACATGAACACATAATCATAAATTGTTTATCTTGATTTTGTTACCATTTTGTTAATTTGTTTTGTCAATTGTGCACATGTATTTAAAGCACACCAGGTATCCAATCCGTGGATTTCATTTGACACTTTAAACATTTTCAAGAATCTAACTATGAAGATAGGAAGATTTTAGAAAGAAAATTCGATTTCGATTACAAGGAATCGTAATATTCGAATTAAGGTATACAAGGAATTCAATTAAGGATTCTGATTTAAGCAATAATCATCCACAAGGATCTAAATGTGGAGATAAGAAGATACCATATGGAATTTTGGGATTTGAAAAGCGGGAGGCGTTTCAACACCTTGCACTAGACGTGCTTAAGTCGAAACATGAGGTAAAAATGATCACGAAGTTGAGGTGCTAGATATGCCAAGGCGACATACAAATCAGAATTTGAAGGTTAAGTCAATGCATGAGAAAATGTTTTTGAAAACTATGCATGGGTTTCTTTTAGAAATGTGTTTAATGTTTTTAAAACCTTACATAATACTTTTGAAATCATAAAGTAGGTGTATTAGATAAGTATATTTACAAAATGTTTTAAAATCATGCGAGATGAATTTTGAAATTATGTATAAGGTTTTTGAAAACATGAATGATGCCTTTGAAATCATACACTTGATATATTAAGTGAATATATTATGTTAAAAATGTCTTCTAACTATATGGGGTATTTTGAAATCAGGAAGGTTGTTTTGAAAATTTATACTATGTATGTTGCTATGAAAACTAGAATGTAATGGGCAAGAGATCGAAAAATTACCCTTAGTTATCTAACCAAGGATTTAAAGGCACAGATGTGCAAAATGCACGGTTACTCATAATGTCACTTTATTTCATGTACTTTGTTTCTTAGAATGAAACGAGTACTTTAAAATTTCCGAGGAAATTATGAGCGATCACTTGAATGGGCGAACCACAAGAGTAGTTTGTAAGAACACAGTTCCTTTTTGTAGGTATCATAGGGGAATGCCATACACACATGTAACTACACTTGTACATCAGAATTGTGAATAACAATTTATTTATAAACAAAACAGATTGTTTCAGGGTTCAACAAAAGATACAAAAGCATAAGTTTCAAATTATTCAAAGTAGCAGCATCTTGTAATCAGCCAAATGCTTATCCGTGGGTCCGATTTGCATTAGCAAGCTTTGGGCATTTATTCACGAAATGACCCATCTTGCCACAGTTGTAGCACGATCCAGGTGGAAAGCGAGCTTGAGCAGGGTTGGCTCGGAGTTGAGTAGCAGTAAGATTTGCAACAGCTTTGTTTTGGATAGCAAAGAGGCATATGTCAACCAAATGTCCCCATCATCCACAATGGGTACATTTGAAACATGGTGTTTGATCTGGATGATGACAGTTGCATTGATTGCATAAGGGAGCAGTTCCCTTGTACCACTTCTTGGCTGGTGGTGCTGCCACCTGGCTAGGTCCCGCTTGATTTGGTGCAACTGCTGCAGGTTTCTTTGAAGCTTTACGCTTCCTTGACCTTTTCGAAGGCTTGGCATCTGCTTCTTTCAATGCTTCTTGGGTGGCTTCATTATTGAGACGGGACATGGCGACACCTAAATCCACAGACTTTAGGATTACTTCGCCTGTTCGCTGGGCAAATTTGGCAGTTTGCTCGGACATTTGAGTGTTGCTGAGATGAAGAGACATTCTAGAAAAAATGAAAGGCATAGGAAGAAACAACTTAAATGTTATTGGATAATCAAAACAGAATGGCAACGCACAAAATATTGTGATCATTTGTTTGTTACCTAAGGCAAACAAATGAGATGGTGACTAATCAAAGTAATCGGGTCATATTAATGTATCGCGAAGACATGCTTTAGCCAATAAGGGGACACTCACCCCAAGAGTTCCCAGGTAAGAGTGACTGTTCCGATTATGTGGATTTGTACGAACACTCTAGCCTTAGATAGAAAACTCAGAGTACAGGCATCCACTCTTCCAGATTGCACTTGTTCACACTATAAGACCCAAACTTTGACGAGATTTTGAAAATTCGGAAGGCACTAAGCCAAAAACAAATCATCTGAAAGGGTGGGTGATTATTTTCAAAATCGTTTTGAAAACTTAGAGGGTTCAAAACCTAGTAATCAATCATCCTAGAACAGATGATTGGTTTTCAAAGCGGATTCGAAATTTGTGTTCTTGTTGTGGTTGTCGCCTAAGGATAGGTGACGGTATTGTTTTATGACTAAACGCAAGTAAACTCACGTTGGGGTCCTAGGAAGGTTATAGACTAGGTCAAAGCATTACTAATAACCAAATTCCCTATAACCATGAGCTCTGATACCAACTCTTCTGTCACACCCCGACCACGTAAAACAACAAATCATGGCGGAAACGTCGGGGAGTGTTGTAACAGAATCATTGTTTCATAACACATGGAAATTTGAAATTTTGTTTTATTGAATAATAGATGTTGCAATGTCTTAAAAACAGAAATAAACAACATAATTAACTAGTCTTGCATCTTTTATTGTCACTAAGGCCCAAGTCCGCCTAAGTGTATCTTGATCAATCCTATGCATCATTTCCTGAAGCATATGTGAAAACAGGTACGTCAGCATAAAAATGCCTGTGAGATACATAGGTTATATTGATTTAGGATTCATGACTTGTAAGTTTATAAGAAAATGTTTATCGAAAGTAGTCATGAACGTTGTAAAATGTTTTTGTTTTATAAATCATATAAAAATCGATATGGAAACAGATGATATAAAAGAAATATGTATGGTTAAGTAAACAACCAAGTAAAAATAAATTTGTATAAAATGTGTTGTTTGTAAAACAATGTTTTGTAAAGATATGTTAATTGTGTAAAATGTAATATGTCAAAATTGAAATGGTTTAAATAACGCTACGATATGTAATATCATAAAAGCACTTATATATAGGAAGTACCAGCAGCGTATCCACCATGCTTTTATCATATTACACACGTCTCGTTATTTAAATCACTTACCCAAACAAACCACCAATGTAAAAATGTTCATGTATAACTAAATGTAATGTTTAAACAAATGTTGAAATGTTATTGTGTAAACAAATGTAATGTATAGTGAATAAAAAGCCTTTATTGATTAAAAGCATTTACTCGACCTATATGAAAGAAATGTACAAAACAATGCATTTGAGAAAATAATAATCAAAAGTTATGTTTTGTAAATAATGCATTCTTTACTGATACAAACATCTATGCGGTATTGTGAAAATGCATACATTCAAGCCTTGAGACTGTGGCGATAAACCCTTAAAGGAATTAAAGGTTTATCTGAGTTATATGTATCGAATTCGGTCATTCCTTTCATCCAAACATACCTAGGATGTCAGGAACGGGAGTTGTCAATTCCTATGGTACCACTACCTACTAACGAACGGCGTAGCAAATGTTAATGAATGTATTTTTGAGCCATTTAAACAAACCAAATGTCATACCAAAATGTAAGCATGTTTTATGAAAATAATGTACTAAGTATGCAACAAATGGACATACATAGCATGAAATGTAAAATAATGTACTAAGTATGCACTAAATGGACATACATAGCATGAAATGTAATGTAAAATAATGTACTAAGTATGCACTAAATGGACATACATAGCATGAAATGAAATGTAAAACGATGTACTAAGTAAGAACTAAATGGACATACATAGCAAAAAATAATGAAATCATGTACTAGTAGTGTACTAATGAACATAGCAAGTATATGATATGAAAACATGGAAAGCATGAAAGTAACAAGTAGGCACATGTGTTTCACCCCAAAATGTTTGAAAAAATAGTAAAAGAGGGGTCTATGTACTCACTTGAGATTGCTCAATAGTCTTTGGATAACCACCAAGCAATGCTAGAAAGATCACGGAATCAAACGGCACCTAATATAGGTAACTATGTTAATAAACGGACCTAAATCGAAGGATCGGATAAAATGAGGTTTCGTAAACTAAATGAGTGTAAGAACTAATGTAATATGGCTTAACAAATCCTACATTCTAAAACGGAACCTATCCTAAGTGCTTACGACCCATTACGACTCGTTTAGGTAGCTTACGCTACTTTAACGCGTCGTTCGCGTAAAACGCGTTTGGACCGCCTAACTAGTCCTATGATAAGTAAAATATGCCTTAATATTTCTAATATTGTTGCCTAATCAGTTTAGATGTCAAAATTTAGGTTACATGTGCTTAAAATGAATTTATGCGCAAAAAGGGCATTTTGGTCATTTTCCTAAGGCATATAAACTACCTATCATACAACTAACTAAACGACGTGACCATAAGGTATAACCTTGGAAGGTTATTCCCTATACGACTATGGTCACCTAATGTGTTTGGTCGGATCCAAATGATCGACCAAGCGGGTCGGGTTCAAAAGTCTAAGCGGTTGTTTAGACCGCTTATCTTACGACCCTATATAAGTACTAAACTAAAAGTGACGAGTTAAACATGTTAAAACATGTTTAACGAATTTAGAAAACAAGTTTGATTTCAAAACAAAGGGTTTTGATACCCAAGAATAGTTTGGTTGCAAAATACGCAAGAATACGCATTTGATCGAAACTACGACTCGTCACTACACCTAAACAACGTGGTAATCAGTAGGTATAGTCACTAGGGACTATAACCATCGTGATTACGCTCACGTTGCGAAATTCAAACAAAATTCGTGTTGACCATATACTGGTCAAAGCTGAAAGTCAAACACAGTTTGACTTTCATGCTTAAAACGCATAAAAGAACGAAAGAGGACTTACAACGGGTCCAAGCTATGGAGTTTTGATCCGATTACTCTCAGGTATGAAGTGTATAGCTTCAACTTAGAGAGCCAAATCAGATTAAAGTGTGAGTTTGAAGCAAGAGGGTGGGGGTATTTATAGATTTCATAGAACCGTTAAGATCGTTCATCGAAACCGAGCTTCGATCTGGACCTTACATATGTGCCCATGGTTTTAGAATACCATGGGTACCCCAAAACAAGCCCCTAGTTTCATTAAAACCATGTGCAAATGAGGATAACAGCTGGAACAAGCTGGAAATTAGATGTTCAACTTTGGTCCCTTCCTAAGATAACTATGGCAGATTGTCAATTTTGGTCCCTGAATGTGCAAAACATGGTTTTTGATGCATTTTTGACACGTTTAAGCCCCGTTAATCCCATTTCAAGGCTCTAAAATGAAGTTAAAGTATAGGGAACTTGAAACATGCTCAAAAATATCTCGGATGTCTGTTCGTTTAATCGTACAGTTGCGTTGTTCGGTTAATTACGACGAAACACGAACGGACGCGAAAAACGATCCAAACTACGCGACGAATGGAATTTTATCATGCCAATCACTAAAATAAAATATTTTAATGATTACATAAATTTTTGGATGTCCGATTGTATTCAGAACGTAAGATATGCGCGAAAATGCAAACTTATGCACTTTTTGGCGCTTTTAGTCCCTGAATGACCAAAAAGTTTATTTTAGCACACCAAACCCCTCAAAGCCTATTTATAAGCTATGTAAAGGATATTTATGGTATGTTTAACTTATGGTTATTTTCTGGAATGTTCGTTACAGTACGAATCGGCATACTTTCGTAGTTTGTCGATTTTAGTCCCTGTAAGCGAATTAACTTGATTTCGACACACCAAACCTTCCAAAACTTATTTCTAAGTTATGTAAAGGTTATTTAAGGTATGTTAAGCCTATGTCACTCTTCTGGAGTGTTTTTCGCATTAAACTGATTACGTTTACGCATCAGTGTGCGTATAACTTTCCAGAAAGCGATTTAGAGCTCGAAATCGAACAAGAATTTATTTGTGCGAATGATACACATATATAATCAAATCCCAAGTATGAAATACAATATTTAATTGGTTTGGTATTTGTTTGATGGCCGTGGAGGCACAGGTGTCACAATTAAGCCACTTCGCTTCCCTTGGCTTGTAGCACGGTGTTCCACCATTCTAACGCTCCTTCTTTAAAAAGATGCGACACGTACATAACCTTGTCTTCCTCGGAACATTTACTTATTTTAATTACTGCTTCGGTTTTCTCTAACCAACGCAGTGCGGCAGTTGCCCCTTCATTACCTGCGAATTCGATTGGTTTATAGGCAAGAAATTCCTTGTAAGTGCAACCAGGCGTTGCAACTTTCATTCTCTTAAGAAATGGGGCTTGCATCCCATCATTATCATTATTATTATTGTTTTTACCGCCTCCATTTACACTATTACTGAAATTGTCGCCATGAGTATGTTTGCTGGGAATAATTGGTTGAGGTTCAACAGGATTTCGGGCAGCGGCAAGGATTGCTGGAATAGCATTGGCTATTCCCTGAGCAACGATATTCTCTATATCTTGCCTATTAAGAAATTGATCTTCATAGTTTTGCTCAGATTGGTTAACTTCGTTAATTGGCTCATTAACAGCATGTTCCATCTGTTAATTAACAATATATATATATATATATATATATATATATATATTATTGGTACAAAATAAATAACAACCAAACATAATAAAGCAATTACACATAAGCACGTATAGCCAAAATTGTCGACTTTGCGACGTTGATATTTTTATATATTAATAGGCATCCGTACACACCAGTTATATTACAAAAGTTTTATTTCAAGATATTTTACATGATTTTATATATATATATATATATTATTTATCATTATTTTATTATTATTAAACACATAACCATTCAACCACATATGATCCCGTCAGCTGGCACTTCAGAAACGACGTTCCCTCTCGTCGTATTTCCATGATATCCTCTCCCCCACTTCCCGGATTCTATTTCCTGCGTCCACCAGCTCCTCGCCATAGTGGCTGAGTTCAGCCAAGTTTTTTGTGCTCATAGGTGGGTTTGGTGCAGGCTTAGGGTCAAATTGGGGGGAAAAGGTGTTAGGGTTATTCAAGAGATTCTGAAATTGCCAATCACTTGTCCACAATTCCTCCAGCTCTCCGGGTAGAAGTTGGTGGTTGACAATGGGATCTGGGATAGCAGGTTCCAAATTAACTGGAAGTTGTGATTCAACTGGGTAATTGAAGGGGTCTTCATTGGCAGGTCCAATGAGGTCACAATTTGCCAGTTTGCGATCAAGCTCCTCCCAGGGTGGCATTTCCTAGGCTTGCCCTGAACTTTCCCCGACTCTTTTCCTTTGCCTTTATCATTTGAGTCCTCAGTCTTTTTAACCCTCTGTGCGGCTAGCTTCTTCCTCCGTGCGCGTCTCCAGCCTATGATTCTCCTTCTATTCTTTGACTTGGGTTTCTCCTAGGTTTGAGCCTGGAATTCCATAGGTTCTTCCGTATCGGCCAGATAATCGGAAAAGCCCCCGGAAACTTCCATGTCAGTAAGATAGATAGTGAGGTTCTGAAGAGCTTCAGACAACTCATTCATGCTATCAGAATATAAGGAACACAAAATCCTAGTTAGAATGTTATTTACAGAATCACAGAATGGCAATCAATTAAATTAAGTATTTTTAAATACTTAATTGGCTTAAATCAGTGGCTCTGATACCACCTTTTTCTGTCACGGCCCCCGTCCCGGCGTGACCCGGTCCAGTAGCCGCTGGACAGAAACCCGTGGTATTTATTATTTGAGTTGACAGCGGAAGTTTAACAGGATCTTTTTAAAAGTTGAAAATGCCCAATTATTTTATTACACAAATTGGGACAAACCCCATAATTTACAGTAAAGGTAATTTCACTAGGAAATCCCTTGTTTTACAAAACATGTTTATTTATTTTACTGAGCCACCACTTCAAGCTTGTTAGTGCTCCGTAGCACATTTTTCTTAATTCACAATAAATCACCTGAAACATGTTTTAAAATATTTTATCAGCGGGGAAATACTGGCGAGTCATTCAGGTTAATAAAAAGACACATTAGTTATAAATTACAGCATAAGAGCGAATACAATGGCTACTATCTTATTTTTATCTGGCGCCGTGTCACACCTTGGTGACGATGGTCATACCAATATTGGGTCCTTTCACCCAGGTAGTGATGATTATCACAGTTAGGTTTGTTTACCTAACCGTGAGAAATTAGTAATGTGCACAATACCCCACTTGCCAGTGATTCAAGATAACCACGACTTAATCCCTGTAATTATAAATTTTTAAAATACTTTGAGATTTAATAAAACAGTTGATGAAAAGAGAATGACTCACTTTTCAAGTTTAATCGGGCAGAGTTTAGCCTACTGATAAGCCTGGTAACCTAATTTAAACAACAATGCACACGAAACTAGGTCAATAACTTAATACAACATTTACGATAAGCTCACGAAATCAAAACCCTCACGACGAATGACAAATTATTGCCCTGATTTAGGCAGCACTTAAACATCCATCGGATCGGTTTCAATCAATCGGACATGGTATCGTAGCAGCGATCGAGTTAATACCCTGTATCGTAGCAGCGTCGTGACACCGTAAAACTCGTTTTTAGCAGAATTGGGATGTTTTGATACTGAAATTTCGAACACAGAAGCAAGTCCTATGCACAGGCTACTTATAGCAACATTTTAGGTTTTACGCTGCCCGCGTAAACCTTAACATGAATCTTATGCGGCCCGCGAGGGCCCCTAGTCTACGTGTAGGGCTTGTGTGTCATAGGTAGGTCTGCCACGTGTGCGACATATGGCCTGGGACGCTTATCCGGTCAACTTTACTTTGACGCGGCCCGCGTAAGCCTAAGCTTACGTTTTACGCGGCCCACCTGAAACTCAAAATTCTTGTTTTCTTGGTTTTTCATGCACATTAGGGTTTCAGGGGTCCGGGTTTTTACTTACGGGTCGTTTTTGGACATTTTTGCTGGTCCTTACATTCATGTCAGATTGTTACCTCCATATTTTCTTCCTGCCTTGACAGACATATTCCTACTATTTTCCCTAACTCAATTGTATTACTTACCTACGCATTAACTGATCTGTGTGTCTCATTAGCCACTGTCGTTACATTATCAGTAGTGTCAAAAAGACCCGAAAAAGGTGCACTATGCTCATTTACTTGTGCTCCCCTGTTAGCGAGAGGTAATCATCGGTGTCTGGTACTTCTATCACCTCTGTTTTGTGGTTGTCGCCCCCTTGGTCTCGTTTGTGGAGTAATCTGGAGCATAGTCGGGAAGTTTAGGTTAGGACGGCCAGGTGGGCCATTCAAATCGATATCTATATTTGGGTCGGTGTAACGACGAACTCTTTTCCTTGATATTGGCCTAATCTCCTCCTGAACTGGCCCACCATTCATATTTGGTTCGTTTGATTTCCTAGATTGTAAAGTTAGCCCAATAGAATATTCCCCTGGGCCAATTCATCCTCAGATATTTCATCCTCCTGCACTACCATGTTGGTATCTGTGTTAGTTTCTCTTTCCTCATTATTATCAACGGTTTCTTTATTGGTATACTTATCCGCCGCATTCCTTGTCATCCCATCTTTGGGATTCCCCACACTTGATTCGTTCCCCCATGCATGGTTCCTAGAATAGAGACTGTTCGTCTGGTGTAACATTTTTTCCGTCTCCGTTGGCATTCCGATGAATCCGTCCATCGCTGGTAGGATTCCGGTGAATTCTTCGTGTCCTCCATTGTCCTTAATGATTTCCCCATCCTCAACCTGTTGGTTACTCGCCAACTCCTGAGTTGTTTTTTCCGGAATTGTTTTTTCTTTTGTTGATACCAACGGATCATCAGCCTCCACCTCTGAGTCAATTATTATTTGTGCAACTTCTGGCTCCTTAAGTATGAAATCAGGGTTCCAGTCTGATAAGATTCAGTTACCCATACCGGATACTGTTCCCCTTTCCACTGGATATCAAGTTTTTATGCCACCTTCCAGCCATCAGTTCTCACCACCGCAACAACCTCAGGAGATAAATTAATATCACTAACCGAAGCAACCGAATTATGGACTATAGGACCGAATTTCTTCACAATCAATTCGAAGACTTCACTGTCCCATAGATATATTGGCACCCCTGAAATTTTTAGCCATGCCACTCTTTCGAAATGGAACTTTTGTCCTTCCAGCTTTTTGAGTGCAGAGAACCAAGTTGACCATAGCTCATTTCTTTCCTGTATGAATACATCTGCAGATCTATGGTTTGGGAAAGATAGCATTGCTTGCATCCCACCCACATACCGTATTGTTAATCCTTCCATGTTGATCGCCCGAAACAGTTCATCCAACCGATGTAACCTCGTGGCATCTTTCACATACCCGATGAGTGAAAAACCTCCCCATGATCTCTGAGTAGGGACTATCCGTCGCATTACAAATCAACCAAAAATAATTATAGAATTATTTTCTATTAATTGATATGTGAGCAATCTTGATGTTTTTGTGGTGATAACCCATTTTCAAGTAGCAAAGAAATTAGGTGACTTTTTGTCTTCTTCTATCGTACTTAGACTGCAGGGAGTGGTGGTGTTGGTTGGGGCGGGGGAAGCCAGGCAACGCTGTCTAACCCAGTCCGTGCCAACGTTGGTTTGGTGTTGCCTAGCCACCGTCGCTTTAAAGCCTGGCGTTGGGCGGGGGGAGGGGGTGAGCTGGCTAGCTGGGATTGGCTAGGGAAATCCGACCGTTGGGGGTAGTCGTTAGCCAAACGGCTAGTTAATTAAAAAAGAGTAAATTACGTTTTTGGCCCCTGTGGTTATATCACTTTTACTATATTAGCCCAAAATAAGAATTTTTAACATATGTGCCTCCATGATCTCTATAACTAACTATTTTGGCCCATGAGTTTAACCAAACCCCAAACTCTGGTTAATTATTACTCACATGGCAGGCACATGATGTCTAATATGGTAATTTCTCCTCCCCTTTTAGTGACACCTATTAAAAACAATTTAATACCCAATTACACCACAAAAACAATTTATCTCATCATGTGAAACAACTTCTGTTGTTCCAGTTCACTCTGATTCGAACAACAATATTGAATATTATTTGAGAATTTTCGTTGAATTTGTTTCAAATTGAGGCTGGATTGTTGAATTAGATCCTGACAGTAAGTTTTGTTATGATGTATGAATTTGATAGGTGAGTTTTGTTATGATGTATGAATTTTGATTTGTTAGGGCACACGGGGCGGATGGTTTATAACGAGTTATAGGGAAAATCAACGAGTGATAAAAAGAAAAGTCCCACCCCACCCTTAAGTTTATAACGAGTGATAGAAGCACGCGTGAGAAAATTAACGCCGTGATAAATTGATTGTGTGTGAGGAATTGTTGGTTGGGGGGAAATTGTTGGGTGTGGTGGTGAGTGATGACCACCCCGACTAAAAAAGGTTGTGAGTGATGAAAAAATGGTTGATGACATGGCGGAACTTGATTGGTGCTTGTGAGTGATAGATTTTATCACTAGTGAACCACCCCCTCCCCTTATACGCGAATTGAACTGTTGAAGTTAGGTTTTCGAAGGAGAAATTGAAGTTTATTTGAAAATTTTCGTTGAATTTGTTCTGTTTAAAGTTGAATCGTTGAATTAGATCTTGATTAGTAAGTTTTTTTATGAATTTTGATTCATTATACACGGACTGAACTGTTGAAGTTAGGTTTTCGAAGAAGAAATTGAAGTTTATTCGAGGATTTTTGTTGAAATCTCTACGGTTTGAGGCTAAATCATTGAGTTAGATCCTGATCGGTAAGTTTTGTAATGGATTTTGATTCGTTTCGCACGAATTGAACTGTTTTAGTTAGGTTTTGCTTTATTTTTGTTTAGATTTTGGAATTTAGAAGCCGTTTTTTATCCATCACACACGAACTGAACTATTTTTAGCTTTGAATGTTACTATTGTTAATTCGATTTTGTTGAATTCATCTGATATTAGTTGTTAATCATGAATTTAGATTTTGAATCGTGCTAGTGGATCTAGAATGTTCGTGTGTTTGAATTTTCATTGATTATAAATCAGTGATTGTTGGGATTGAACCCTACCAGAGGAACAGATAATGTAAAGCCAAAACCTGGTCACAACAGTGGATTCACAATAAGCAGTTGTTTACACTAAGTCTTCTCCCTTGAAAGTGATTACAACAGCTGATGGTCTCATATCCACTGCCCAGATACAACTGCTGCTCTGCATAACTACTGATGAAGCCTAGAAGACTGCTGGAAACTAAGCACTGCTGGAACAAACTGCTGATGACAAAGCACTGCCCAATCAAGGACTGATCAACCTTGAGGAAAGCACTGATGATTAGAGAGAGCAGTAGTTTAGTATATCATTTGTCTTATGAATTATCAGTTGTTAGGTTTAGCAGTGTTTGTATAAGAACAGTAGATACAGGTTGTTAGGCTGTTAGACGTCGCTTTCATGGTGACGTCAGCTGAGATGCCTCAGCGGTTTGGTTTTGTCTATAAATGGAGCAGTACTCTGTACTGTTACATTTGATTCTTTTTGAGAGAGTTCTTCTCCTCAATTCAATCCTTTCATCTTGTACAATCCAACCTTGGGGCATCTGGCTGAGGGGGAGCTTAGTATGTAAGCATATCTGTAATCATTTGATTCTTATTGTAAATCTTTTGACTAAATGAATTGCATATGCTTTCTCAAAACTATTTTCTCCTTGATTGTGTTTACAAAGTTTGTTATTCATTTCCGCTGCACTTAAACTCTGTTCATCTCTGTTGATTATACAATTTACACAAACAAACACTATCATGAGGGCCTCCGATCCTAACAATTGGTATCAGAGCTTGAACAGTCAAATTCGATCTAACAATCAATTTGACATAACAGTTCGGCTCAAAATTCATTGATACTAAGGTTGGTTGTATCTAGTTGAAAAACAGAGTAACGAGTATACTATGAACAAAATGGTTATTCAAAAACTCTGTAAATCAATCAAGATGTCATATAACACACAAATCTCACACAACAAGTGATTTCATGCACAAGACACTCATGGTTTCTAGATCTGAAAACATATCTGTGAAAACTATGGGATTATCTCTTATTTTCAAAATTGATTTCAACTATTGTTTTGATATTTGTGATGTCTTTTCTAATGCTAAAGTATGAACCTCAGATTAACAAAAATCTATGTTTCATAAAACATTAGTGTTTTTGCTATCTATAAAGAGGGGATTTAAAACTTTAGTTATTTAGATCTTATGTGTTGAAAGCAGGTTGAGATCCTCAAAAGGACAAAATCAACTTTGTTAAAATACATTAAGAAATCAGGAGTAAAAATGTCCAGATCATAGGTAATGAGAAGGTTGGCATTACCATGTGCAGAAATGACCAAATCTCTCAAAACATCACTGCAAAATGATTTTGGAACAAGTATTCCTTCAATAAATGCCTCTCAGTAAGTATTTCATTACTTATGAATGAGAAGGGTAAAAAAGGGAAGAAGAAAATTAACAAAAGCTCAGAAGTGTTTTATCTCAAAACTTTTGAAGTCAAAAGAAAAGAGTATAAACTTCAAACACTCTCGCGTCAGAGTTTAGGGTAATAATGGTCATTAAGCAATTGTTTGCATTTATCTATTCACGAAAAGGTTTAGGTAAAAATGGAATTTCCGGTGTTTGAACTTACAAGAGGACTAGACAAACGTTCAAAAATCATCACATGGTAACAATATCTATATCAGGATCTTTAAAACTCATGTGTCCATGTGTTCTCATGTTTGCAATCAACTAACAAGACAATGGTACCAAACAGTGGTCAAAATGTATTCAACATTTCATACCACTTCTGTCAAACCACTGACCATTTTCATAAACTTGAGAATGATATGATTACGTTATTTTATTGATATTATACCAGATCCTTTTTTATGCTATTTTCAGAGAATCCTTTATCCATTTTTTTTCAAAAGGATTCCCTCTAAATAACCAGGATATATTATTCGTTTTTTTAAGAATAATATATTTTGAACTTTTGCTGGTTTTTGTTGGCAATAGTTTAAATTTCCTGTCAGGATATGGTACCTTATTTTTCTTGGTATTTTTGTCCTCATAAATGGGTCAAAAGGAAATGGTGCATATGTCAAGGTCATGTCATACTCAGGGTTGTTTTAAACAAAATCAAAGGTTGATTGCTAAACAGTGCTTAAACTATTGGGGCACTCATGTTTTAATTTGGATATTAAACGAAAATGAGTTGCCTTAGTAAAAATTTTCATCATCCGGGGTACAAAACCACTGTCAGTAATTCGTAAGAATTTCAAGAGAAAATTTGACATGTGGAAAAACCTTGAATGAAAATTCCTGCAAAAAGTTGCTGAATATGAACTCTCAAACCATTGCCCTTATTTTAACCCTAACCACTGTCTTGCTCAAACGTCTGTTTCCTAATTACTATCCACTGCTGAAAGTCAACCACTGATCCTCATTTTACTTGGCAAGCACTGATGCTCAAAATCAGTGTCTTCCACTGTTTTCATTTTATTACCGTTGTAACTACTGATGCTTGGTACATCAGTGGTTCCTAAAACAACAGTTCTCCACCCTTCATCCATTTCATCAGTGTTTGACACGTGGTCAGTTCCTAGCCTTTAGATCATAATAACCGCTGCCACATCAGCAATCATTTTTCCCTAAATAAAACCCTGATCAAAACCCCAAACAGGGTTTTACACTGTCGAATTGAATTCCAAAGTTCTCTTCACAAAGCAGTTTCCAACCTTTCTTCCAAAATCACTCTCCGATTCTTCTTCATCAAAATGACGAAGTCAAAATCAAAATCAAAATCAAAATCTAAACCAAAATCACCATCATCTTCAAAAGTGGTCGCTCAAACGGCCGAAGAAACCATTGAAATCCTACAAATCACCGCACAACTACTTGGGTCTCCTCACAAAACCCTCAAACAATCGCACCTTCGATTCCGTCATCGACACACTCTCTGCATCAAAGTACAAAACTTTGTTGACAGTAGACGCTCCCATATACTTGCAAACCCAGAGAGAGTTCTGGAAAAATACTACGCTTGAAAAACAAGACGAAAAAGTAGTAGCCATTAATTCCTCGATACAGGGTAAAGCGATTCAAATCACTCCACAATCAATCTCAGAAGTCTTCAAACTCGATGATCAGAAAGGTAAAACTTCTTTTGATAAAAAGAGTTAAAAGCTGATTTTCTGAAAAGGGGATATGCAGAACAATCAAAGGTAGATACCTTACAAAAAGGTTATTTTCCGTCTGCACCCAGATTTTTATTCCACACACTTTTATCGTGTGTTTCAAATAAAACAACAGCTTTCAACGAAATACCATTGAAGATTCAATGCCTGGGCTATGCCATTTTAAATAATAAAGATTACAATTATTCCCAGGAAATCTTCAATGACTTGGTAAAGAATGTTGATAGCAAAGCATTTTTACTCTTTCCAAGGTTTCTAAGCTACTATTTTCAACAAAAAATTTTGAAAAAGAAAATGAAAATGTGCCAAAACAAGGTGGTTATTTTAAAATAAAAAGTTTAACACCTGAAACATTCACTAGAATGTTGGCACCAATAAAAACAAAAGCAGAGGTGTCCGAGCAGAATTTAGCAGTTACCACTGCTCCTCAGACATCTGCTGCTGAGCCCACTGCTCCAGGTGATCAGAGCAGCACTGCCACTGCTTTGAAACCCACACCTGACATTACCAAAAAGACCAAAAGAAGAACATCCAGAAAACCCACCAAACCCAAAACAAAGGCAACTCTGGAAGATGAGATCCCAGAGCAACTGCCAATGACAAAACAAATGTCACCACAAACCACTGTTGCTACTTCCTCACAGCAGTTGGAAGAAAGATCTCAACCATTACCTAAAACTCCTCCTGCATCCTCACAAAAGGATCAGGTTGTAACCACAGGGACCCTACAATATGAAGCTCTGGATTCAATCGGATCCATCTTCCTCAGTCCTGATCCTAAGGACATGTCTCTTTAAACTCCCATACCCTCACCAATAATATTACCACAATCCATGCTACCCTTGTTGCATGCAGTTGTTATTGCTCAGACACAAACCAGTTCCTCTCTATCACCTGTCACTAAGAGTATACTCCCACAAGTGACTAGGTCTGATGCTTATACCTCTGCTTTCCCAGCAACAACTGAGGAGGTTACACACCCTGAGTTACAAGTAACTCTCGGTGGTAGTTCAAGTGGAGCAGCAACTACAACTGATGGATCAACAGATCTTCAGTTGGACAGTTGTTTCATTAATAAGACTCCCTTGAAGGCAATTTCTTCTATAGCACCTTCGATAACCACCAGTGAGCTTGTTTTAACCACTGGAACCATAAAAGGATTATCAAGTGCTGAAGAAAGAAGTCCCCAGTACCAAGAACAAGGGGCATCAATGGGTGATTTTTGGGACTCAGTTCCTAAGTCACACATTGATACAACCACTGCTGGTGGGGATTCAGATGATCCTACTAAAGTAGGTGATGATTCAAAATATCAGGAATTGACGGACAGAGTTGACAAACTAGAAAATTCAGTTGCTGAAATAAAAGGTATGGTGCAAGAGATTTTGAAAACTCAAAAAGCACAAGCCATTGCTGTTCCACCTCAAGCACCTGCTCCACCACAAGCATTTGCTGCAAATGAGCTCTGGAATATCTTCCAACCCCTACTTGAACACCAAAAACAGATGGCTGATCAGCAGCATGAAACACATGTAAAAATGCTGACTAATATGGTGGAGTCAAGATTCAAAGATACTTAAGCAGATATCAAGGCCATAAAGGCCAACATACAAAAGACTGCCCATGGTGAAAAAGTTCCCTCTACTATCTTTTTTATGGATAACCCCCTGGCAGATAATGCCAAAAAGGGGGAGAATGTCAAGAAGATGAAGAAAAGGGGAATTGAAGATGGTCTGTATGTTGAACCAGAGCAAGGAGAACAGACATCTAAAACAGCTGATACAGCAGTGGTTACAAAAACTGCTGTCAGTAGCCAAACAGCTGCCATCTCTTCAACACACACCACTCCATCACATACCACAAAAACCACTGTCTTCACACCATCATCATCTACAATCACATCACCACCACTGCCTCCTGCCATAAAGTAGAAGACATCAGATGTTACAACATCTGCTGTAATGACAACAGTGGTTGAGACACCAGTTGTTTCAACGACTGTTGATCAGACATTTTCCATCAGTCAAACCACTGATCCACCCAAGACATCATCAGCCTCTCCTACAATAAAAAGGAGAAGGATTGTCATATCTGATGATTCACCACCACCATCACCATCATCAAAAACTACCTCACCACCTCCATCCCCTGCTCAAAAGCAGAAGACATCTGCTGACATATCAGCAGTTGTAATGATAACAGCGGTTGAAACACCAGTTGTTTCAACCACTGTTAGTCAGACATCCACCACTGTTTCCACCAGTCTCACATCAAAACCAGCAAAGCTCTACACCAGAAAAAGAAAACTTACTCAGCCAGATGAGGACCAATATGATCCCACTGCTGCAAGATATCTGCTAGAACTGGAAGCTATAAAAAATGAGATGAGGCAGTTCTACAATGATGATGATCCTTCAAAGAGAAGATTTTCTTCACTAGTTGGCTTCATGGTTCTAGAAGACATGGATGAATATCTTGAACTTAAAGTAAGACAGACTAAGATAAGAGCCAAGGTTGAATGTAAAGGTCAAGGTGATGAAGCCATTGCTGAAAGATTTGAACTTCTGCTCACAAAAGTCGATCTAATAAAAGATTTTGCACATGAACTGAGCAAAGAAAAGGCATAACAACGAAAAGAGATGAGAAGAAAACTTCTTGCATACATAATGCAAGAAAAATTTTATCCTGCTGAAGAAAACCAATTTGAAGAATGGCCAATAGTGCTTTTAAGGCATGAAGCTGATAGGATTGATAGAATCAAGAACGATCCTAAAAAGAAGAAGAATGCTCCAAATTGGAGTAAATACAAAAAGTTCATCAATGACCAAACTGCTGAGTACAAGAAAAAGAAACAGGAGCTGGTGGATGCAAAGGTGGACACTGCAAATGCCATATCAAAATGGTCAAAGCAGCAAACTGATGAAGCCTATGAAAGGCTGAAGAAAAGGAAGATAACTGTATCAGGCACTTCAAAGAAGCGTGAACAAATGATGAAGCTTGAACAGCAGATTGAAAACCTCAAAACACTGTTCCGATCTACTCTTATGACAAACCAAGAAAAAGGAGAACAGCTAACCAGTGAAGAGGTAAAGGAAAAGGAAGTTGAGTACTTCAAAGAAACCATCATGAAAATGGGTCTAAAAGAAGCGAACTCAGAAAAACTTCAAAACCTTTTTAAGAAGGTGTTAACTAAGCCTGCATCACCAAATACTTCAGAAGTTTCAGACATTGAGCCAGATCAACAAAAGAGACAGGAGCAGATAGAGAAGGAAACTGCAGAAGACATAGCTGCAGCAAACAATGTTATTGAAATGGCCTTCAAAAGAATGTCTGCAAGTTTTCACAAGGCCAACATCCCCCAACTCATCATTGAATAAATCTCTCCCAAGAAACCCATTGGGTTTAAAAGTACTAAAGTGGATGTCTGATCAAAAGACCCACGTATTGACCCTGGTCAGATCCAATGGCGAAGTGAAGTACATATCAAGGAAGGAAGCACTAGGCCTTAGTGTTGAAGATTTGCAGGATCTCCTTGAACTTACACTGTGCCGGGATGAAGATGACACAAGTTCCAAAGAATTTGAAGAAGAATTTAAAAGAAAAGCAAGGGAACTTCTGATGAGTAATAAAGATCCAGAATAATGACAGGTTTTGGCATTATCTGTTCCAGGGGGAGATTGCTGGGATTGAACCCTACCAGAGGAACAGATAATGTAAAGCCAAAACCTGGTCACAACAGTGGATTCACAATAAGCAGTTGTTTACACTAAGTCTTCTCCCTTGAAAGTTATTACAACAGCTGATGGTCTCATATCCACTGCCCAGATACAACTGCTGCTCTGCATAACTACTGATGAAGCCTAGAAGACTGCTGGAAACTAAGCACTGCTGGAACAAACTGCTGATGACAAAGCACTGCCCAATCAAGGACTGATCAACCTTGAGGAAAGCACTGATGATTAGAGAGAGCAGTAGTTTAGTATATCATCTGTCTTATGAATTGTCAGTTGTTAGGTTTAGCAGTGTTTGTATAAGAACAGTAGATATAGGTTGTTAGGCTGTTAGACGTCGCTTTCATGGTGACGTCAGCTGAGATGCCTCAGCGGTTTGGTTTTGTCTATAAATGGAGCAGTACTCTGTACTGTTACATTTGATTCGTTTTGAGAGAGTTCTTCTCCTCAATTCAATCCTTTCATCTTGTACAATCCAACCTTGGGGCATCTGGCTGAGGGGGAGCTTAGTATGTAAGCATATCTGTAATCATTTGATTCTTATTGTAAATCTTTTGACTAAATGAATTGCATATGCTTTCTCAAAACTATTTTCTCCTTGATTGTGTTTACAAAGTTTGTTATTCATTTCCGCTGCACTTAAACTCTGTTCATCTCTATTGATTATACAATTTACACAAACAAACACTATCATGAGGGCCTCCGATCCTAACAGTGATTGAAGTTGAATTTCGTATTGATTGTGTTTGGAGCTGTTCGATTGGGGGTTTTCTAGGAGAAGATGATGGTTCTATGAACAATTTAGGATTTTTGTGGTGTAATTGGGTATTAAATTGTTTTTAATATGTGTCAATAAAAGGGGGAAGAGAAATTACAATTATACCCATCATATGCCTGCCATGTGACAAATAATTAACCAGAGTTTGGGGTTAAGTTAGACTCAGGGGTCAAAATAGTTAGTTATAGAGACCATGGGGACACATATGTTAAAAATTCTTATTTTGGGCTAATATAGTAAAAGTGATATAACCACAGGGGCCAAAATCATAATTTACTCAAAAAAATTATACCCTATAAATACTACCCATTTCTTTCCACTTCTCTGCATCTCTACTTCTTCTATCCCTATATTTTTATAAATTTAACCCACATCCTCTACAATGCATCCTTATAACCGTGGATACGACCCGAGCAACCCCTTTGGATACCAAGAAACCCCGAACCCTAGGCCGCCACAAAACCGTCAACCAACAAACCGACCTAGCGACCCTTTAATCTACTCACAGGTTCCCGAGCTATCGGGAATAGCGTCGTTTATAGGAAACCGTGTTTACATGAACTTTCCATACGACGAATTATCTATTCACGTCGTTAACCTTTCCTAACCCGATTCCGTTCCCGAAACACAACCGCAAGACGTGGGCGGTTCGTCATCCAAACCCGCCAAAAAAAGAAGTCACAAAAAACAGATGAGGAGAAAGCACTAGCGGCCGCTCAACGAACACAAATAAAGTGAACGCCTCAAGAAGAAACCATGTTGCAAAATGTTATATCGACGAATCGCAAGATCCAATTGAAGGTATTTTTTATATAATAATATTATTTTTTTAGTTTTAATATAATTTTTTTATAATGCCTAATTTTTTTTTTTTGGAATAGGAATTCACAACACCGCAAAGATTTTTGGAATTCCATTAAGAGATCCTTTCATACGCAAATGAAAAGCGAGGAGGTGTATCGTGAAAATTATAGCCTCTCGTCCAAGTGGGGTGACATAAATACACAAGTCACCGCGTTCAACGAATTTTTCCATAGGCGACGATCTCGCCAATGAGCGGTGAAACAGAGGCGGACTTTATCAAGAATGACATTATAGCATACAGAGACAACAAGAAGTATGAGTTCAAGTATATGCATTGTTGGGATGTATATAGGTACGCTTCTAAATGGGCGAGAGTTCCTACTGCTAGAGACACGTTAAAAAAGCGGGTTCAAAAAGGGAGATCGGGTTCGGCCCCTAGCTCGGCCTCGGGTAAAGGGTTGTACACCTACCAGTTGAAAGAAATTAGGAAGAAAATCGACACATTCAATTTCATCCAACAACAAAGGATCGAGATCAGGAAAAATATCTAAGCCGCGTATGATAAAAAGCATATAACAAAGAAAAACGCGAGGATATGAAATTTCTCTCCATGAACTTCGATCACGTTAGCGGCCCAGAATTGGAATTAACATTGAAGATGAAACAAGAAATCTTAAAGAAATATGATATGGGCGAATCTTGAAGTACTTATTTTTTATGTATCTTTTTCTTAATTTTATGTAGTTTTTCTTAATTTTATTTGCATTTTTTAAAAAATTATATTTAGTATTCTGTTTTAGTTAAAAGAAATTTTAAATAGTTAAAAAAAACTAAGAAATGACACATGGTTGGCCATGCCATGGATGGCCACGCCAATCCACACCCAGCCGGCAACCACGCCATACCGCACCATACCATGTGACCACACCAGCTGCCACTTGTCGCTCAATGCCCCAACCCAAGCCCCCCACTCCCCGCAGTCTTAAGTGACTTATTTTCATAATCATCAGTCTTATGGCCATCGATGCGCATGCGGTTACGGTGTTCGGCAAGCAGTTTGCCCATAGGCAACACCGCTGCCACCATATTTGTCGAGCCGAAATTCATTGAATTCGGCGATTGTTTGCCGAGAGGAAAGGGATGGATGACATTTTATTTTTGACCATTTAATGTTGTTTCAACGGTAATATTACTGTTTGAATTAAAAAAAAAGTTTTTTTTAAACCTATATAAACCACACACATTTTAAACAAATTCACACCAATCCACATCCTCATTACTCCAAATCTATTCTATTTTTTTTTATAAAAATGGTGGAAAATTACCTATTTTATTCCTACCCGATAGCAGTGATTCATCCGATAGTAGCATAAGCTTTTTCCAAAAACTCATAGACGAAGCCGAACTACAAGACACAGGCATATCTAGTAAGAAACGCTATGTTCGTCGTTGTCGTGAAAGTGGGCACAAAATCCTTATGGCGGATTATTTTGTCGAGGAACCGAAATATAACGAAGAACTTTTCCGTTATCGGTTCCGTATGTCAAAAAGTTTGTTTCTAAAAATTGTGAGAGACGTGGAAGCGAATAGCTCATGGTTTAAAGAGGGCGTAGATGCGAGGATGAAGAAGAGTTTTACCCTATTGCAAAAAGTTACATCGGCTATTAAATAACTTGCAACTGGTAACACTCCAGACGAGAACGACGAGTATTTATTAGCGATAGCGATATCATTGTATTTATTTTGTATATATCTCCTTCATTACAGGAGATCTTGTTGCCATGTTTATAGTCTTGTAATTATGTATTTATATTCCCTTTTGGGTGATCAATGAAATCAATTCATTCATAGAAAATCACATGGTATCACAGCCATAACCACAATTTTTTCTTCTCTGATTTCGATCCTAGGGTTTCGACCCTCTTAGTTGCCGGCCAATTTGTTTCCCGATTCCCCTTCTCAACCATGACAGATGACAAGGTTGAATCCTCTGCTGATGCCGCCAAACAACACACCCCTCTCCATTCGGTTTACACCTTTACTGATATCCAGAAAAAAGTCCGAATTCTGGATGGATCCAAGGTCACGTATTCTGCGTGGGTGAAGCTTTTTCAGCTTCATGCACGAGGGTACGAGGTTTTGGATCATATCACTTCTGAACCACCATTTGAGGATGATCCCACCTATGTCCAGTAAAAGAAAATCGATGCTATTGTCCTTCAGTGGATTTATAGCACGTTATCTGATGACTATCTTCTGCGGGTTCTCGAATCCGACTCCACGACACTTCAAGCTTGGAACAGGGTAAAAGTTATCTTCCATAACAATAAGGGCCCGCGATGCCCTGCCTTACAAACCAAGTTTGTCAATCTTAAACTCAGTGCTTGTGCTTCTCTTGAGGCATATTGTCAGACTCTTCGTGACTTGGCTGCTCAATTGGATGATATAGGCAGTCCTGTCAATGAACAGTCGTTGGTTTTGCAGCTTGTTCGAGGACTCCCTCAGGAATATGACACTATCGGCTCTATTATTAACCAGGAGATTCCCTCATGGAACGAAGCATGTGAGATGCTTCGTGGAGATCAAGAACGCCAGGCAGCTCCTGACGGCACTCCTGCACCATCCGAAGCATTAGCTGCGGTCAACCCAAACCCAAACCCCAACCCTAGCCCACGTCGCGACACTGGTCCACGCCGGGACAATGGCCCAGCCCGTTACTATAGGCGCAGTCCACACCGTGATGGGCCTCAGCACTTCTCTCCTGCCCCAAGTGGCCAGACCCAGCCTCGTACCGGACATGGTTCTGGATCCCGTAACCCAGCACAAAATCGCCACCATACTCATGGACAAAAACACTGGAACACAACCCAATATCCTCCCTTCAACCCCTACAGGCCCAACAACTTTTGGGCAGCCCCACCCCCACCGTGCCCGTATCCTACCCAGCCCGGTTGGGCTTCTCCTTAGACTGTACAGTAGCCGCCTTCTACGCAGCCCAATAACAATGATCAACCCTCTGCTCAGGCCCATGTTACTGATGTGAAACCGTTGGAGCCCACAGAACTTGCAGAAGCGTTTCAAACAATGGCTGTGGAAAACGAGCCGCCTCAGTGGTTTATGGATACTGGTGCCACCAACCATCTCACTGCGGACTCAGGTATGATTTCTCACTCGTGTGAAAATTCCATAAAAAATGTGCTAGTTGGAAATGGCCATCTTTTACCAGTTGCGGGTTCGGCCAATACTGACCTTCCCTCAAATTCAAAACCTCTCCAACTTAAACACATTTTACACCCACCCAATATAATCAAAAACTTAATCTCTGTTCGCAAATTTACCCGTGTAATTGGGTGTCTGTCGATTTTGATCCTTTTGGATTTTCTGTGAAGGATTTTCCGAGTGGGACGATTTTGAATCGGCACGACAGCACCAGTATCCTATATCCACTCACTGCTCTCCAACCACCCCCTGCTTCCGCTTTTGTTTCGACAAGTCTGCAAGGCTCATGGCACAACCGTCTTGGATATCCCGGCATGCATGTTCTAGATTATTTAAATTCCCGTAATTTCATTTCGTGTAATAAGCAGACTCGTACCGTTTTTGTGATTCCTATCAAATTTCCAAAAATAAACGCTTGCCTTTTAATTTATCTAAATCTTGCACTGTTTGTCCTTTTGATATTGTCCACCGTGACTTGTGGACCTCACCTGTCCTTAGCAAAAACGGGTATAAATATTACTTGGTTATTATTGATGACTATACTCATTTTACATGGGTATACCCGTTAAAATTCAAATCGGAAACTTACACCAAATTTACCCAATTTCATAAATTTGTTTCCACCCAATTCCGCTTAAATATAAAAACGTTTCAATGTGACATGGGTGGAGAATTCGACAATCATCAATTTAAACAATTTGCCACCACACACGATTTGCAATTCCGTTTCTCGTGCCCGTATACTTCCCAACAAAACGGGACTGCCGAGCGCATGATTCGTCGTCTTAATGAAATCATGTTGTCTCTCCTCACACATGCCTCTCTTCCACCTTACTACTGGGTGGAAGCGCTCCATACCTCAGTATACTTACATAACATACTCCCTGCCAAACCAATTGGTTTTCGCACTCCCACCGCTGCCCTCTATCTTAAAAACCCGGATTATGAATACCTTCGTGTGTTTGGATGTGCCTGCTTTCCAAATCAATATGACACCCGTCCCCACAAACTCGCCCCTAGATCCTCCCCTTGTGTGTTCCTTGGGTATCCCGCTGATCATCGTGGCTATAAATGTCTTGATCTTTCGTCTGGGAAAATTATTTTATCTCGCCATGTCACCTTCAATGAGGTTGACTTTACCCTATCCAAAACCTTCAAACATACCCCATCCTCCTACACTTTCCTTGAATCCGAACCCTCACCCCTCCTTTTTACCAAGCCTATGCCCACTATGTCCGTCCCGTCCCACCCACTCCTTTACATCACCCTACTCCCCCTCAACATAACTCCCAACCTTCTACCTGACCACCTCAGCCTCCAATAACCTATTCCAGATGTACCACACGACCCACACCTTCTATGCCTACGGCCTAAACCACACCTCAGGCCCTACATCCTCCGACCCAGCCCACTGTTCAAATGCGTTCATTAGCCACAGCTACCTCTCCTCTCACCGTGCCGCACCCACCTCTGGTCGTCCCTCTTACAACATCCGTACCTCACCCGGCTCCCCCACGACACCCCATGGTTACTCGGTCTCGTGATGGGACGTCCAAACCAAAAACCCCATTTAACCTCAATGTCGACACCATCTCACCCGTACCTAAATCCCACCTGGATGCCATGTCTGATCCGCACTGGTCAGATGCCATGAACAATGAATACACAGATTTAATGGATAATAACACGTGGGATCTTGTGCCTCGGCCGCATGATGCACACGTTATTCGGTGTATGTGGCTATTTCGCCATAAGTTCCGTGCCGATGGGTCCCTCAAATGCTACAAGGCTCGCCTTGTGGTTAATGGCAAATCCCAACAGGTTGGCATTGATTGCGATGAGACATTCAGTCCCGTGGTTAAACCCACCACTATTCGCACAGTATTGAGTTTAGCATTGTCGAGGTCTTGGCCGATTAACCAACTGGATGTTAAAAATGCTTTTTTACATGGTGATTTACATGAAACCGTTTATATGTTCCAACCACCAAGTTTTGTGAATACGCAACACCCGAAGTTTGTGTGCATGTTAAAGAAGTCCCTTTACGGGCTTAAGCAGGCCCCCCGGGCATGGTATCAACGGTTTGCGTCCTACATACTTGAATGTGGTTTTCGAACCTCTACTTCAGACAGTTCCCTGTTTATATACAAACAGGGCACTGACATGGCTTATCTTCTCTTATATGTTGATGACATCATCCTTACAGCATCTTCGGACGCACTGTTACAGTATTTTATCTCAGCTATATCTAGGGAATTTGCTATGTCTGACCTTGGTAGATTACATCATTTTTTGGGTGTTGAAGTTCAACACCAGAATGGCGGTCTATTTCTCTCACAACGCTCTTATGTTCATGACATACTCACCCGTGCTAAGATGGATAACTGCAAGCCCTGCAACACGCCTACTGATACTACTTCCAAGCTCAGTGCTACGGCAGGAGATCTTCTTCATGATGGTACTCTATATCGCAGCCTTGCAGGTGCTCTACAGTATCTAACATTTACTCGACCTGACATCTCGTATGCTGTTCATCAAGTCTGTCTCTTTATGCATGCACCCAGAGAACCTCATTTTAATTATCTTAAGCGCATTCTGCGCTATCTCAAGGGTACTGCTGATCACGGTCTTCACCTTTCTCCCTCCAAATCAGCTCAACTTACTGCATATTCTGATGCTGACTGGGGGGGATGCCCAGATACGCGTCGTTCGACCCCGGGCTATTGTGTGTTTCTCGGTGATAACTTAGTCTCCTGGTCCTCAAAACGACAGCCTACCATCTCCCGCTCAAGTGCTGAAGCAGAATATCGAGCGGTTGCCAATACTATTGCCGAGCTCTCATGGATTCGTAATCTTTTACTTGAGTTGTAGGTTCCAATTCGTCAGGCATCCATGATCTATTGTGATTATATTTCAGCCATGTACTTATCTCAGAATCCGGTGCAACATCAGCGCACCAAACATGTGGAGATTGATATTCATTTTGTTCGTGAGAAAGTTCGACTCGGCGCTGTTCGTGTTTTGCACGTTCCAACAGAATTTCAGTATGCTGACATCTTCACTAAGGGGTTGCCACGTCTATTGTTCGAACGCTTCAAGTCCAGTCTTTGCATTCGGCCGGCTACTGCTTCGACAGCGGGGGTCTATTAGCGATAGCAATATCATTGTATTTATTTTGTATATATCTCCTTCATTACAGGAGATCTTGTTGCCATGTTTATAGTCTTGTAATTATGTATTTATATCCCCTTTTGGGTGATCAATGAAATCAATTCATTCATAGAAAATCACAGAATTTACATATGGCTGAAAGGACTTCCCGTGAGTGTCTACAATATTTATGCGAAACAGTATGTAAAATATACGCTCCTGAGTTCTTACGTAGGCCAACAAGCCACAACATGGAGCTTTTGTACCAAGCTCATGAGGATAAACATCACCTTCCTCGTATGGTTGGTAGCCTTGATTTGTAACAACCCGACTTTTTGAAGTCAAAATACAAGTCAAAGTCAAAGTCAAAGGAAGAAAAGATTCCTAATTAGATCTGTCTTTTCTTGCTTAATTATTGCTTGTACTCTCAAACTCGCTAATTGAGGTATGTTTAACGCTGTTAATTGCTTTTACGACTGTAAATGATAGGAAGTAACAATGCGATAAAGTTAACTAAACGCTAATCTCATCGCTATCGCATCGCAATACGAATCGCAGTTAATCACAGGTTCTGGATATTTTTTTACGTGTGTGTGCTATTTATGTGTTGTGTGTGCTTATGTTTATATTTAAGGTGTAATTCGAAAACGCAATCGTAACTCTATCTCATCGCAATCTCAATCGCAGAATGGTTATGTTTAGGTTTATGACTGTGTGTTAGTTAGGTACTTGTATAATTAATGTGTAATACTATCACATCGCTACTCAGACGCATCGCAACGCTCAACGCACAAAATGAAACATTAAAAACCAACTCACCAAACCCATCCGATCGGATGGCCATCCGATCGAACCTCACTTCGATTCCACTTCTGCACCGACTTTCCTCTTTTGGACTTCTATAAATACCCCTGTCACATCACAAACAGTGATGTGACAGCTCTCTCGTCCGACCAGCGCCTCCAGCCCTCTCTTCTTTCGATTTCTCGTGATTCTTGTAAGTTTTCAACTCAAATCTTGTACATTTATCATCCCCACACATTTCTCCATCATTTTCACTGTTAAATCTTCACTTTTAACCATGAACTCGTCGTATTTGAGGTGTTCTAGGGTGATGTCATCATGAAGTTCTCATGAACTCAAGATTTGGCTTCATTCCACCAAGACCAACTCAGATCTAGAGGATTTCGATGTGATTAAACACCGATTTCATCCAAGATCCAAACATTTTCAAGGTTAGAAGGATTGAAGGATGGTTTCATAACTTTCTTTCAACTCTTTTACACTCAATGCACTCAAAACCGTTAGAATCGGAGCTCATTCAGGCTTTCTGCTCATTTTCTAATGAAGTGTCGGTCTAAGATCTGATTTCTATCAAAGAGACAACCGATTTCGGGTTGAACATGAACAACTGTCAAGAACAGTTTACTGGTCAGATCGGGGTGATTCCCTTCCGATCGGATAACTTGGGCTTGATGGAGTTCTTGTTGTTTAACACGTCGTCATATCGTCTCGATCAAACCGCAAACTTTCAAACTTAACAAATTTCAAAACGAAGTCACTCAACGGACTGCCGTCCGATCGGATTGCCATCTGATCGAACGACAATCCGATCGGTTGACATATGGTTCACAACACTTAAACATTTTCATAATGTTCAAAGAATCATCAGTTTCTAACGGATTGCCATCCGATCGGAAGACCATCCGATCGAATGACAATCCTGCTGAGAACTTGTTCTCTGAGAAATGTCTCGCTGGACGGATCGCCATCCGATCGAACGACCGTTCGACCGGACGACCTGAAAGGAAGAAATACTTCTTTGTTTTCAAAATGCTACAATGAAAACTTCAAAGCCATCATGCACAAACACATCCATCCCAACGGATCACCCTCCGAGCGAATGGCTATCCGTTCGGAAGGCCATCCGATCGGATTTCCTTTCGTTACTTACTTCCACATCGCCCCGACACGCTGTTTAACGCACCGTTTAAACGCTTATACTATCGTACTGTGTCCAGGCTAATCTCTCAGCGCTCCCTTCAATCCAAGATAGTGTTTATTTACTAAACACAATCTGTGAGTATACTCGAACCCTTTTTCACTTAACGCACTTTTGGGTGTTACATACGTTACTTATATCAAATCACATCAACACACAACGCAAACACTTTTTAACGCTAACCGCTCTCGCATATTATACGTGACACGTTGAATGCCTGTTTGTTATGTTAACACATTGATTGCTGTCTACCTGCCTTAGCAACGATAGTACTATAGTTTGGACTCAGCACCTGTTTATTCAGGGGTTGTTAAGGATCTTACTTCACGTGTTCACAGTGGTGAACATGTGTTGCGCACTCTACAACTCCCAATCATTGGTATTGATATGATCATTGTCGATAACTTACGTGCTTCACTATTAACGTACTACATGCTGGTTATGCGTAGATCGCTTTCGCTACTATTATGCGACTAAACTTGTATGTTCACCTTTACACTATGTGTATTGACTTTTACTTTAACGTATGTGACAGGTGTTTAGGATGCTTTGCTTGCTAGCTCTATGGAATCAAGACTAGGAGAGTCTAGAAACTAACAAACAATTTATTAATCTGAGTTGTCGGAACTATGATTTGTCTTTGAGATATCTATGTCTGTAATAACTGCTTTATTTGATAAGTTATGGTATGAGACATAATATTAATTATCTGGTAATTTAGTTGTTATGGATTTCTCCTGGACAATCTGTTTCGCTCAGTGCCTCAGCCCGATGTTTTCGCCATCGGTTGGAGTGTGACATGATTGCACCCATTTCGTATCGAGACCGTGTCCCACAGCGTTTCGTGGCCAATATATGAGAGGAGATCACCGTTACCCTACGGTTATGCTCGAAGCGGTGGTCTCTCAAGATTTGTGGGTTTGGCATGCTTTTTGCAGTTCACCGGGTGCACAAAATGATATCAATGTGCTTCAAAAATCTCCATTATTTCAAACTGAACGGAATGGAACGGCCCCAAAATGTCTATTTTATGTTAACAACCACTTATACAAACGTGGTTACTATCTCGTGGATGGAATATACCCTGCATGGTGCGTGTTTGTCAAATCATATCTATATCCTCAAGAGATAAACGAAAAAAAGTTCAAGAAGCAACACATGGCGACAAGAAAAGACGTGGAACGGGCTTTTGGTGTTTTGAAGTCAAAATGGGGTATAATGAATCGACTAATGCATGCTAAGAGTGAAAAAAATTAGGTCCGTCGTGTATACATGTATTTTACATAATATGATTTTAAAAGACGACGGAAACACGATAGCACCGGTACACATCCGGGATCCTCCAGTCGAGCCCGCACTCGATGACAGTGTCTTAGACGAACTTATGAATGAAGATACTAAAACATGATTTCGTTGAGCATCTCAGAAGAATGGATTTACCACACCTATTGGTGGATTCTGACGAATAGTAGTTAATTTATTTAATTATTGTAATGTTTTTTTTAATTTTATTTTTAATTTAGTGTAATGTTTTTTTTATTTTATTTTAAATTTAGTGTAATATTTTTTTTTTAATTTAGTGTAATGTTTTTCTTATTTTTAATTTAATGTAAGTTTAAAAAAAAACTGGTTTGTCTAAACTCAATTAGACATGCATCCCTTGTGATTTTTGGGTGAAGAAAAACTTTGCTTAAAGGGGTTAGGCATACATCCCCCTCACCCTTAAGTGATGTTAAATTTTCCTCATGAAAATTCAATGCACGTCTAATAATATCTTAAGTGATGTTAAATTTTCCACATGAAAATTCAATACACGTCTACTGATCCTATTATATTCATCGTCTAATTAACAAAAACTAACGGGTATTTAGTCCAGCCTTCACAATACACTAAAAGCCCACTTCTAGTAAAAAAAATTACCCAATCGGTCAAAATATCTCAACCTGGATCAACCAAGAATTTGCTAAGTAAAATGTGGGCGCCGCATAACATATTGTGAAAATCCATTTTGAATGTTTTGTCGTGACATCAGGGAATTAATTCAACTTTTAACATTAACTAGGGTGTTACACCCGCGCTTCACGGCGGGGCGACCCGATTTTTGATCCGATACAAAAGTATGTCGACACATATCTTACATCAAGTTGGAAACTCGATTAGAAGAGTATTTACAAAGTAAAAAGGTTGTCAGTGTGAATGCTAATCAACCTAAGTTTATAGCCACACGAAAATAAATAAATAAATAAATAAATAAAGACGTAAAAGTTGATTAAAAGTATTTAGAAAGTTAGGAGGTTGTAAGAGTCAATGCTGAAAATTAAAGGTTATAAGTAAAAAAACAAAACCACAAAAAAAGAAAGAAAAAAAATTGTGCAAGGGGTAAAAGCGTAAACTTTAAACGTTGACGAAAACTGTAAATTACAAAAGAACTTGGTATTTAAGAAACAACAAACAAAGCATAAGGGCTGAAAACGTACATTACAAGAGATGGGAAAAAAATACGTAAAACAACATTGAACCAAAAAAAATCAATGCAAGTGGAAAAAACGTAAAGTTAAAAAGTTGATGAAAACTGTAAATTGCAAAAGAAGTTGATATTTAAGAAACAACACACAAAGCATAAAGGCAGAAAACGTAAATTAAGAAAAAAAGGGAAAAAAAAAAAAGAAAATTCAAATGTTCGAAAAGACAAAAAAATTTTTTTAAAAAAATACCCCACCTCCGACATAGCATTTTATAGTATACTAATGTGAAGTACCTCAAAATTCCATACTTGTCAATGAATTTTCCACTTTCATTTATTGTAACTTAGGTTCTTCTAGCTTTTTTTTTTCTCTGAAAGGTGTAGGTATATAGGAAACCCACTACCGACTGCGCTTTAACCCTTTTTATCGGAAGCACAACCAACCGGGTTCGAATGAGAGGGAGTGCAGTGCAGAGCTCTTCCTCGCATCTCGTGAAAACTTAATCCCGACTGCCAGGCTTGAACCCGTGACCCCGGTCAGGAACCCCACCAAGGTGGGTAAACCTTACCACCTCACTTGCAGTTAATGGGGATCGAACCTGACCAGATTAATCACCTTTCAAAAAAAAATATTTCCTGATTAATCGTTCGTTGATCCATTTAAGCTCGTTTCGATTCCTTTTTCGCACCGGGACCTGTAACAAAATAAAATAGTAAAACATACAATAAAACTAATAAAAGTGACTCTAATTAATTACTAAACTATACAAATACATTGGATAAAAAATGTGTATTTTACAACATATCAAATATCCTCACACTTACTCTTTTTTCGTCCCTAAAAAATTCTGCAAATGGAATCAGAACTAGGATCATTAGTTTCAAAAGACTTAGTTTTCGCATTTCAAATTAACAAAAAATAATTAGACCATGCGTAGTGGGCAATATTCACCTTTAGTCTTATAAAATTATTTTTTATTTGTATGTGAGCAGTCATTTTCAAGTAGCAAAGAAATTTGGTGACTTTTTGTCTTCTGTTGTACTTAAGTCACTTATTTTCATAGTCATCATGATGTTAAATTTTCCACATGAAAATTCAATGCACGTCTATTGATCCTATTATATATTCATCGTCTAGTTAACAAAAACTGTAAAGGTTGGGCAACGCTTCTCCACACACTTTACGTTTGATCGTGCAATGATGGTGGCGGCAGCATCTATTGGAGTCTCGGTGAAGACGTTGTTTATCTTCTTGTTTTGTGTGACGGTAGCCGCGTTTGTTTACTTGTTCATGTTCGGTGACTTCTTTTCTTGTTTTGACATGCATTCGAGGTAACTTACATACCATATCTTGTCTTCTCTTGATATTAACTATATAAATGGTTCTTATTCCGGTACTTTAGCTCCAATACATAATGTTGGTCCTGATTTTTAATAAAACTCAACAATAATTTAGCTCCAATATATTGTTCAACACTTAATCAAGAAAGTTCAAAGAGAGACTAGTATTTTCAATGTTTAATTTTGATATATTAAACCAACGAACTTTAATGTGATTACAGACAGGGGCGGACCCAAGCCCACCCCAAGGTGGGCGGGCGCACCCCCGGGGAAAAAAAAATTTAGTGTTAAATTCCGTCGAAAATCTCGTCCGCACCCCTTGGAATTTTTCGTCCGCACCCCTTAGAATTTTCCGACCGCACCCCTTCGGTAAAAAGTGTTATCAATTTATATTTTAAGATTTTTTTTAGTAAACACTTGTTTTTTTTAAATACTACCTAAATTATATAACTTTTAATATCTAACTAACTAAACCCAAATACTCAATACCTTTACCCACTTATAATTCCTAACTAACTAGCCCACTAAGTCTTAGCCCATTAGTCAAACCCAACAATATTTCAAACTATAATAAAATAATTTAAGCCTAAAACCTTTATAAATTCTTTCTCTCTCTCTCTCTCTCTCTCTCTCTCTCTTGCGTCCCTGCACTGCCAGCGAACAACATCACCCAGCGACAACAGTCTAGCAGCCAGTGAGCAACGTAATCAGCCACCATACCACCGCCGTTCGACACCAAATCCAACCGGAATCCGAACACGGGTAAGTTTCTTTGTTATTTTAATGATTTTGGTTGATATTATAGGAGAAAACTGGTAATAAAGTTGTTAAATAGGTTTGAAATTTTGTGTATTTTGACGTTGTTTATGGTTGTTTAGATGATTTTTAGGGTGATTATGTTGTTTAGATGATTTTTAGGGTGATTACAACTTACATTATGATTTCTAGGGTTTAAATAGTTGGAAATTAAAATTGAAACATTATCTTATGGAGCGATTAACTTATATTATATCGAGAAAGACTTGCTTAAAAAGTAGCTTTATATGATGTTTTGGATAGATTTCAAAAAATGAAAACTCATAGGGCGACGTTTTAATTATGTTTGTAACAAGGTTTGACATGTTTTTGATGATTATATAAAATTAGTTTAATGTTCTTTTGTTTTACATAACCCGGCCCGACCCGAACTGACCCGATACGAACCGATTTATTTACTTATGTACCTAGGGGCCTAAATTTTTTTAAAATGTTCCGCACCCCCATGGAAAAATTCCTGGGTCCGCCACTGATTACAGACTCTCTTGAACTATATATGTAATATGCTCAACTCTCCCACAAACTTTGTGAAAGTCTATTATCACTATCTATCTATTAATAAGAGAACTTAAATGAATAGTATTTTGAATGGTGGTTTTATATGAATGGTCAATTTGGGAGGTTGTGCATTTGGATTAAACGTGTCACCAAAAGGACCAGTACCCATTACACCTGCTAACCCATTTCCTTCCTCTTAAAGACTATCTCCTCTTTAGGCCATCCGTAGTGGGGCTTCATATCACGGCAAAAACACCCATAGCGCCGCCGCACACCACTACGGTCGGCGCTATGGGCTGGTCAATCTGTTCCCCGCGAAGAGCATAACGGGGTGATGGGCTACTGATTTAAAAAATCTGATCGTTACATGGTGAGTGAGAGAGAGAAGCAAGAGGGAGTCGGCTGGAGGTGAAGCCCGGTGAAACTCCGCCGCCGCAAAACAAACAACGGCAAATCTCCTCTGCAATTGCAGATCGATGAAGGTTGGGTCTCTTTTCGGTGACGGTTTGGTCTGTGGCCGGTAACGTGGTGGTGTCGATCGGTGACTAACTCTTTGGTGGACTATGGAGAGAAAGGCCAATAGTCATCACCATTGATTTAAAATCCTTTTTTTTAGTGTGGAAAAAAAGATAGAATCTGGATGTGAATAGCTTTTATAAATTGGATTGAAATCCAACACTGACAAAAAAAAAAAAAACAACCTCTATAAACATAGTACAGTCAATGTTTTCATGACCAGACCGGACGTCGAACCGGTCTCTTTACTGGTTCACTGGTCGGATCGATCGGACCGGATTTAAGAACCGGATATTATATATGTATATTATATATTAATAGATCGAATTCACCAATTTTACCAACAATTCCATGTTATAATTCAAATTCATATTGATTTATTATATTTTTAGAGATATGAATTTATAATATTTATTTATATATAAGAATTGTGGTCTAGCTATTATTAAATTAACGTATACAATAATTAAAGTAAAATGAAAAATTAAAATTAAAATAAAAGAATCTAAATGTTTTTATAGTCAAATTTGTTTTTACTAAATTTAAAACTAATGAAAGTAGAAAATAATTTAAATGGGATCCATTTTTTTAACGGCTAATTTCTTTAATCCAGTGTCGTCTGTGGGACTTGAACTCAACACCTTCCCCTTCCTAACCTATGTATTTTTAAAGGCTTTGTCTTTACCAATGGACCACCACCTCGTTGGTAGAGAGAGAAATTCGTCGTCGGTGTGCCTTGAACAGGGGCACAGGCACCCCCTCAATCAACCAAAAAATGCCTTATAAAACCTCACTTTTAAGGAAAAATATAGTAAGGCCCCTTAGAAATTTATTAGTAGGCACCCATGTCGAAACCAAGAGAGAGGAGCGAAGTAAAAAAGAAAAATTGTCTCAATGGAAGTTGCAGGTGGTTCTCTGAGAAGATAAAGATGGAGTTAATTTTGGTAATTTCAATTGGCAAGTTTCATATTAAATCCCTTTTATTTTTTTAAAGTTACAAATTTAACCTTATAGTTTGATTTGAATTTAAAATAACCCTAAAGTTATAGTTCAACAGATAACTAATTTGTTTTGTCATTGGATTACAAGTGTTTTTTGTTGACAGTTTTATTCGTTAAGTAAATAAGTATAAATTGTTTTAAATCGACCCATTTTTTGTAGACTTGGTTTTTGCTTATCACATTTCACCCCCGACTTGTTTTCACCCAACCATATTTTTTGCACCCCCTGACAAAAATTTATGGATCCGCTACTGGCCTTGAACGTCTCTGCTCAAGGCAATGAAGATGATTTTTTCATCTGAGGCTACAATGGCCAGATGTTGCAGTCCCGGGCAGGCCCGGCTGTGTGGGCTGGGCAGCCCAGGCAAACGCCAAGGCCCAAAAGGTTTATAGGGCCCAATAAAAATTTAGGGTCAAGATTTTTAAATGTTAATAAATGACTTCAGTAACAAAAATAAAGCTAGTTCAATGGTTAAGATACTCAAATTTGAAAACCAAGGTCATGAGTTATAAGCCCTTCCCTTACATTTTTATATCCTAAACAATTTTCAGTTAATCCGATACATTTTTTATTTCCTAAACTGTTTTGAACTATCAATTAGAAAGATGATTATATGATTAATTAGTTAATGTTTTGGGTTATAATCTTGAGGTCATGAGTTCAAACCCCATGATTAGCATGTCGTATTGTGATTTCTTGATATATATTTGATGAGTTTATATTATACCAATTTTTTTGTTTCGCCCGGGGCCCAATTTTTTTTTATCATTCTCGAAGACGACCCTGGTCCCGGGTAGTGGTGATTGTAAACCCTGTTCGGTCGATGATGTTGATGAGATCATTCTCACCTGATACCACGCTTTTTCTTTTGAAGATTGTAAGAGTTGTTCAGTCGATGATGTTGATGAGATGCTTCTCACCTAACACTACCCTAGTATAGAACCGACCCGACTCTGGGCTGAACATATAGGATTTATCGACCCGTGAGCGAACTGGACCTTATAATCCATTTCTTATTTCCTAAACTGTTTTGAACTATCAATTAACAAGATGATTATATGATTAATTAGTTAATGTTTTGGGTTATAATCTTGAGGTCATGAGTTCAAACCCCATGATTAGCATGTCGTATTGTGATTTCTTGATATATATTTGATGAGTTTATATTATACCAATTTTTTTGTTTCACCTGGGGCCCAAATTTTTTTTATCATTCTCGAAGACGGCCCTGGTCCCGGGTAGTGGTGATTGTAAACCCTGTTCGATCGATGATGTTGATGAGATCATTCTCACCTGAAACCACGCTTTTTCTTTTGAAGATTATAAGAGTTGTTTAGTCGATGATGTTGATGAGATGCTTCTCACCTAACACTACCCTAGTATAGAACCGACCCGACTCTGGGCCGAACATATAGGATTTATCGACCCGTGAGCGAACTGGACCTTATAATCCATTTCGGGATTATGATTTTAGGTTGTTTTGTCGGTTGATTGAGGGCATAGACCGAGACCGAAGTTCTTGGACTATTTGCCGGTAAAACTATGTTGCTTAAACGCGGATGACAAACATTCTTCGAGAATCCAACTTTGGCGTTAGTAGGTGTTACTCTGTTGTCTTCACGTTGGATGGCAATGACAATTTAATACACTTTCAACGCTATACGATTCACACTTAATACACAAGCATAGAGTGATGATTCTTCGTCCGCACTCAAAAAAAGATAAATATGATAAGAATAAAGCTTAAAAGGTAGGGTTTATGTAAGCCTCATCTAATTGTTCTTTTTAGTTTGAAATTATAAAAACACATATTTTTGTTAATAAATTTATCTTTTAGGTTTTTTTCTTATTATTAAAAAGTTAAAAGTTGCCAAACATACATATTATTAGTTTTGAGGCATACATACATACATATTATTAATTCTAAATCTTTTTTTCATTTTGAAAGAAAATATATTGGATATAATTGTTTGATTAACATCCATATCTATTTTTTTTTTGTTTTTTTGCATACTGTTACCTTATACCCTTTTTCCCTCCGGCCAATCATCATTAAGGATTTCAAACAAACAAGCTCAGGGAGAACGAGGAATTCTCACTGATTGCCCTGAAATGTGATTGAGGGGGCGGTGTTCCCCTTGAGGGAAGGTGCCACATAGATGCCACATGGGCTCCCCGATTATCTTTCCCTTCCCGCACTCCATAGACTTACTCGTCGCAACGCGCCGCTTTGGATACAACTAGTTGACATTTAGTTGTCTAATAATAACAAGACGAGTACAATTTCCTTTTTTTCTTTTAAACGACCAACAAAATTCGACCACCGGGTAAATCCAATGGCAAAAGGCCACTCAAGTCCGCAAGACGACGCTAGTAACTTGTCCCGCCACCATTTCAGAGGAAACCCACCGCCTGAAGACACACTGTGGTAAAACCCTCAACCCGGAGCATTTTACTCCAGACGAAACTCAAACCCATAACCTTCATTTTAAAATGCTATGGGGCTGCCAATACATCAATAAAAGGTCATTGACTAGACGCTTAAGGTCTAAGTTGACTGGATCTGGACTTACTCACTGTTCGGTTACTATGCTTTCAACTAGTTGTGTCAAGACTCACAAATCCACTTTTTCAATATACTAGTTGATTTTCCGTCCGCGTGTTGCGGCGGGGACCTAATGTCTGCAAAACGCGTGTCAGCAGCAGATACCGAATATCAAAACATAAATAAAAATGACGTGGTAAGGATGGTCACTCCGTCCTAAAAAAAACGATTTTAAATAACCTAATATATAATAATAGGACCCACACGTCCTACACGTTGAAAATTCGGTTGTTTTCAATTTAGTTATTACGGTGTTAACACGTTAAAATATGGATGAGCTCGGTACCGGTAACGGCACCGAAAGTACCGATCCGGAAAATCATCGAAATTAGGTACCGGCACCGAAAATGCTCGGTACAATACGGTATGGTATTTGAAGGTAAAAATCAATGAATACAGGTATGGTGCTAGACCGGTGTCGAACCGAAAGTAACGATTCTGAAAACGCCAAAAGGTGGGTACCAAATTGGTAACGAAAATGATTTGGTAATAGTAAATTTGGTACCGATACGATACCGGTTTGATTATAGGATTTGATACGATTTGCTCATCAATGATCTAAATATCCAAGTTAATTTTACATGCTACAATTCATTCATTACAGAAAAAAGACAAAAAAGAAGGCAAACTAAGTTGTTGTGTATATAAAATCTCAATCAAACGAAATACAGTTTACTTACTGTGTGTATGAAAAGTAATCTAAACGGTGCAATTACTTGCATTGCTACGTTGCTACAGGATTTGATGAGCTCGGTACCAACCGGTACCGAAAATACCGTTACCGAAAATACCGTAACCGAAATCTCCAAAAGTGTGTACCGGTACCGAATATACTTGGTACGGTATGGTACGGCTCGGTACTGGTCGGCACTGATACGACACCGGTATTTGAGGGTAAAAATCGATGAATACCGGTACCGAAAATACACCCGATTTGGTAAGAGCGGGTACCGGTACCGGTACCCAATACTATTTGTTCATCCCTTAATGAAGTTACTGTGTGTATGAAAAATAATCTAAACGGTGCAATTACTTGCATTGCTACAGGATTTAATGAGCTCGGTACCAACCGATACCAAAAATACCGTTACTGAAATCTCCAAAAGTGTGTACCGGTACCGAATATACCTGGTACGGTACGGCTCGGTACAGGTCGATACTGGTACGGCACCGGTATTTGAGGGTAAAAATCGGTGAGTACCGATGCCGAACCGGTACCGAAAATACACCCGATTTGGTAAAAGCGGGTACCGGTACCCAATACTATTTGTTAATCCCCTTATGAACTTACTGTTCATTTTAGAACCGTTATCGAAATCTCCAAAAGTGTGTACCGATACTGAATATACCTGGTACGGTACGGCTCGGTACTGGTACGGCACCGGTATTTGAGGGTAAAAATCGGTGAGTACCGATGCCAAACCGGTACCGAAAATACACCCGATTTGGTAAAAGCGGGTACCGGTACCCAATACTATTTGTTAATCCCCTAATGAACTTACTGTTCATTCAGTTCTAAAATTAATATACACCGATAACGAATATACCTGGTACGGTACGGCTCGGTACAGGTCGGTACTGGTACGACACCGGTATTTGAGGGTAAAAATCGGTGAGTAACGATGCCGAACCGGTACCGAAAATACACCCGATTTGGTAAAAGCGGGTACCGATACCGGTATCGGTACCCAATACTATTTGTTAATCCCCTAATGAACTTACTGTTCATTCAGTTCTAAAATTAATATATAGGAGAATATGAATTTTTTATTTATGAAATTAATATTATTCACATATACGTTTCTGTAATCTAATAAATTAGCTATGATTTGTTTTAGGATGTAAGAATGTATTTTAGGGGAAAAGTTCATTTTAGAAGAAATTTTAATTGAGAAAAAAAGAATAAAGGGTAAAATGGTAAAATATTAAAGGAATAATGAATTTTAATAATCTAAACTATTGCCCGTTGGCCGGCAACTGTCTCACCTTCAAAAATTCCCACTGACGGTCCCAACTTTTCACATATTGGTCTTTAATGGACCCTGACTAACAGAACCGTAACGTCGTTAGTCTCCGGTCGCCGGAAAAACAATTTTGCCGAAAAACTCCTTTTTGGTCGGAAAACTCAACATTTTCGTTTCAAACCTCTTTTTAACTTTATTACGCACCTTTAGGAACCTTTTCTAGTTAAAAGCCCCAGTTATTAAGGTCGCCAGAAAAATTCTTTAATTCTTTTTTCGCCGGAAAACTTCTTTTTGGTCGGAAAACTCAACTTTTTAGCCAGAAAACTCAAAGTTTCCGTCCCAAACCTGTTTGTAACCATAGATCACACCTTTAGGAACCTTTTTCCGACCAAAAATGTTTTTCCGGCGATCGGAGACTAACGACGTTAGGGTTCTGTTAGTCAGGGTCCATTGAAGGCTAATATGTGAAAAGATAGTACTGTCAGTGGGAATTTTTGAAGTTGGGACCGTTGTCGGCCAATGGGCAATAGTTGGGATTATTAAAATTCATTTTTCCAATATTAAATAGTTTTTAATTATCTCATTAATTATCATCTTTAACTAATTGATTGGTCATAAAAACTATCATCCTCCACACTAATTTTTTTGTTTACGCACATCAAAAGTTATCTTACACATTTCGAATTATTCCTTCACATATTGAAATTTACCCTACACAACTCGTAATTTATAATATACACCTCATAGGTTATCCTACACCCTAAGTTATTTTATTTTAGAGTAAACTGCCATTTTGGTCCCTGTGGTTTGGGCATTTTTGTCATTTTAGTCCAAATCTCAAACTTTTTAAATCTGGGTTCCTGTGGTTTCATCTTTATTGCCATTTTAGTCCAAAATTCAAAATCCCCCTTTTTTTGACTGTTCCAAAAAGTTTGAGATTTGGACTAAAATGACAATAAAAGTGAAACCACAGGGACCAAAATGGCAGTTTACTCTTAATTTTGGACTAAAATGGCAATAAAAGTGAAACCACAGGGACCCAGATTTAAAAAGTTTGAGTTTTGAACGAAAATGGCAAAAGTGCCTAAACCACAGGGACCAAAATGGCAGTTTACTCTTTATTTTATTTAAAAAAAAAATGTATATTTTGAAGATAAGTTACAAATTTTAATGTAGTTAGCTACTAGTTTAAGTTCACGTGTGTTACACGGGTGGTCTTACAATAATTATATCATTTAATAGTATTGACATAGACTTTGAAATGAAAGAAACGTCTAATTACCATGCCGCAAAGCACGGGTCCACCTAAGTTATTGGTAGGCAACAACCTCAACTAAGGAAATCTTTTGTAACAGACTCAACTTTTAACCTATTTTTTTTTAATGTGATCAAATACTAGCTAAAAATTAACCCAGATTGTTTTTGCTGATATGAGTTACTTATGTGGCAAAAAAAAGTGAAAACTTTGCTGATGTGGACGGCTAGTATGGCAAATAAGACAGTTTTAATTTGCGGGCTGATTATTTGGTAAAGTTTTGTTCATGTGAACCGCTTAAAAGTCAAAACCTTTATGTAAATAGTCACCCCATCCAACTTTCTTGAAATGGTTAGAAGCTTAGAATTAGTGACTACATTTGTTGCAATGAAACGACTAACATACACTACATAGTCAATAGAAGCCTTCGTATCTTTTGTTATACGATAAACTTCCTCAATCTTAGTAAGAAGCAAATCGTCTACAAGGATGGTGGGTGTGGTTTTAAAGCATCTAGGAGCTTTATAGTGCCACGTCAGAGCCACGTATGCACCACGTAAGCAAGGGTTTTATCGTTAACTTACACGGTGTGGTTTAAAACCCCTTTAAAGCCCCCTATTAAACAAAATACAAAAAAAAAAAAAAAAATACAAAAATTTTGATTGGTTGAAAAAAATGGACCCCACCTGCAGCCGCTATTTTGCTCGTTAGCACGCTGACGGACAAGGGGTAGTGCACCCTCGATAACGTGTTGGGGGTGGGGGAGGGCGTCAAGGAGCGCTATTTTCGCTGATGTGGCGGGGTGGCGCGAGGCCACACCCCCTGTCCTAAACATTAAAGAGGAAGACTACAAATTAATGATCTATATAGCTTTACCAATGTACCTTTATAGTAACATTAAAAACTTATATTAAATGAAGTAACATGAAACATACTTATTGTTTGAAATTTCTTCTTCTTTTTTTCTTAAAAAAATCTTCTCATTTGAACTCTCTAGTGTATTTTAATTTTTTTTTGAACGTCAACAACACTTTATATATATAATGGGGATCCTACGGAAAGTTTGTTTTTCCTAGAAAGTCTAGGAAGCGATCTGGGTCATCCAATGGGTGTGTTTAATGGTTGAGATCATCTTGGTGACATTTTGGTAATATGTGTTTCTTAAAAATAGGATTATTTAATTAATCAGGGTAGATATGTCATTTAGATTGTTTTAAATATGGAAATAATTGTCATTCCATAACCACCCCACATTTCTTGCGATTTTTTTTTTCTCTCTCTCTCTCTCTCTCTCTCTCTTCCTTCTATCCTTCATGAAGAATCACATCAAAAAAACACATCGTCATAATCTGCTTGCTAATTTGCTTGCTGTTAAAACACAGCGTCAAGAAATCCTCCAGCATTACCAGCATGGATGGTAAAACACAGCGTATGAATCTGCTTGTTGTTAAAACACAATGTCAAGAAATCCTCCAGCATTACCAACTTGCTAATCTGCTTGCTGTTAAAACACAGCATCAAGAAATTCTCCAGCATTACCAGCTTAGATGGTAAAACACAATTTGCCATAACCATCAAACATCCGTTTAGAACCCTTTTTTTGTAAGTCTTAACGCATAATTTGCCATAACCATCAAACATGCATTTTTGTCCAATTTTCAACATTTATCTTTCATTTAGGCATTTTAACGAACACCTAACGGGTATAATTTTACATATTTAAAACCAAGTTCATAAGTTGATATTTTTGCCCAATATAAACATACATATTGATTCCATTATGTCAAGCATGCATACTAATCTCAGAATCATTTCATAGAAATCAAGTAACACCATTTTTGGTAGTCATGATTCTTGTGTTCATCTTACTTTTACAAAACCCATTTAACTTGTCAATGGATTATCATGAATTTCATAGATTATCCCCTAATCCAACATGTTATTGACTAGGGTTTACTCCTAGACATCATATTACTTCAAGATTTATCCATGCATGACATATTTAAGCTCAATTTCAGTTTCTCACAATTAACCTAGAATTCAAGATGAATCAAAACATCACAATTTTACATACCTTATGATCTCCTTGCAATGGGGATCATTAATCTATGCTCGATTTTCGTATTGGACTTGGTTTGATCCTTCAATTTGTGAGATTAGTGAATGTTAGGGTTTTGAGAGTGGGGGTCGTCCTTCTCCTGCCTATGATCGAACCAGACCCTCAAATGGGGTGTTTGGTTTTTATTTTGTTAAACTTAATAATATAAGTTTCAATTTTAACAACATAGGCCCCTCCACTTTTATTTAGTTTATAACTTGATATTTTGTTCTTTCATTTAATTACAAGACTTGTACTAGGTTATTTATTTCCTAGCTACTTTATCTTGTTCACAACCCGTTTTATTTTAAGTCCCGTTAAATCTCGGGCCTTTTATATACTTTGTTTTCTCAAAGTATTTCTCATCCTTTTAATAAATATTAGATTTATTTATTTAAATCCTAAAATTTACCGGGTAAGTTTTACCACTAACTGTATTTTATCCGTCCTGTAGTATTAACGTGGTTTGATTACCAAACTCGTTTTCAGGGTGTTACATAGCCCAAAGTTGATTTGGATCCATTTTGAACCGCCAGTCCGCCACCACCATTTGGTCAACATAGCTTGATTGAAAGCTTTAATACCCCCAATCCCATCCCACCAGTGTATTTTAATTGCGAGAGAACTTGAATATGTTCATTAATTATCATTAATTGCATCCTTTTATCTAGAAAAGCAACTTTGATCAACTGTACTGAATATAATTTCTTAAATTTATTGCAGGTGGTTCATACTAGTAGCAGCAGACTTTACAGCATTTGTTGTTGTTATAGGGGTATGTATGATAGTTCTTGCTCGCTTGCCATTTGTACTTAAAGAGTTTATTGTACAACAATCAGTTCAATTAATTATGTTTATTACCCATTACCTTGAGGTCTAGTATTATTGTGTCTCCCCATTATCACGGATGATTTAAATTCTGCAAGTTGCATGTACAGGTGTATTTAGTTGTAGATTATTGTTCAACAATCTGTTTTATTAACTATGTTTAATTTCACTCATCAAAAACTTTTAAGTATAAAAGCATCATAAAAGTTGAATAATTTCACTCCTAAGTACTCTCATATGTATATTAAGTCATCTATTATTGGTGCTAATTATAAAAGTTGAATAATTATATACTTATATATGTCATTTTGTATCGTTGAATAATTATATACTTATATATGTCATTTTGTATCGTTATTCTTTTAGGCATGGGTTGCCTATAAGGAATCAAGTTGGATTATTGCAATTGTTTTAATGGTCACCATGTATTTTATAGGAGGGTAATCTTCTATCTGTTTAATAGCTTTATGTTATTATTCTAGAATCATGTTTTCATTTCACTCATATTAATTATATTCAACTTTTCTGACCATATATATATAGCCTCGTTAGCCTTGGATACATCCTTACACAGTTCTACAAGCTGTCACACGAAGAATCCGTGAAAGATCCATTATATTTTGTGTTAACCAGACGTCAAAAAATGTAAGAAATCACCAAAGATACTGGATTTACCTTTTGAACACTCTATCATGCTCTTAAAGTCCATTTATATTTAGGAGTGTAAATTCTTTTACGTTTTAAATGACAATGTTTGCTATGATAGTATGATGTCTTATTTTTCATGTGTTAAGAATATAACTAAAAAAACAAGTTGGATGAACATTGACAGGCTGCTACATGGCAGCTGGTCATTGGTTAACATTTTTAAGTTTTTTTTTTTGTTTTTTGGTTTTTTAGTAAGTTTTTCTTTATTTTAGCCTTTACCTCTCAACATTTAGTATTAACACTTACAACCATTCAATTTTCTAAAAACTTTATAATCATTTTTACGTACTTATATTTATGTATGTGTCGGTATAAATTTAAGTTGATTACGTTTCTTTGAAAATTGGTAGGCTCAGATATAATATTTTTTTTGAACGTTTTCGGTTGATCTACGTTTTGGCATAAATTTTATTTTACAACAAGTCGAGTCAAATATAATATGTTTTCATTAGACTTTATAAATTCGACTTATTTTACGTTTCAGCGCCACTGCAACGCACAGTACCAATTTTATCTTAAAAAGTATAAATTTTTTACTTATTTTTATGTATGTGTCGATATAGGTTCAGGTTGGTATTCGACGTAAATTTCTTTTGCAAATAAGTCGGGTCATATATAATACGTTTACATGCTTATTTTTATGTACATCTTCATTTTATCTACGTTTTGACGTAACTTTTGTTCCGAACTTTACTGTACAAATCCGAGTTACTTTACATTTGAACGCACCGCACCGCGCTGGGAAATGTACTGGTTTATAACATCTAACTTTGATTTAAACATTTGGTTTAGGGATGTTAGTGGAGGACCTTCTGTTGTAGCTACAAGAGTGATCTTTTCACTATTAAGTTGCTTGGAGCTGGGAGCTCTAATTTATACGCTTATTGTTGAGTTATCACCATCGTATCCCAAATATTTCACATCGTAAATACTCTTTCCTTTTTAGAAAGTAAAACATAATATATCTTAATATTATGTTGGCATTAATAGAGAGAATAATTGGCAGGTGCTTGATAACAATTGAAACTGACAAGTATATTCACATTGTTATTTTTTCGGTATGTGTTCCTTCACTAATCCAAGTTTTTTTTTCATAAAGCATTGCTATACCCACCCGCTAGTACTGACAAATAATGTTAGGGTGTAAGGGGCACTCACCTAAGAGGTGAGTCCCCTCTCTTACGCCCAACCAACCAACTAGTGCCACGTCAACTCCCCTCTTAAATTCCCCTAACACCCCAATTTGATGGCGGCACTCCCCTATTAGGTAACTTGTTTTTTTATTAAAAAAAAAAAAAAAAAACATATCATTGGTTGATTGGATGAGGGGCCCACCTTCTTTCTCCTCCCCCCTTCGGTGCTTCCTCGCCGAAAATGGTCACCGATTTCAGTCCCCTCTTGGTTGGCAGCACTTCTCCCGCACGGTGAATAGGTCCCCGAAGGGAGTCCCCGCAGGTGCCCCTTACACCCTTAGAATTGAGACTAGCGCAGTTTTTTCATGCAAGCCTAATAATGTAAGAAACCCTAGGTTTATATTATCAACATGGGTCTAAATGTCTAATTCAATTTTTTTTTTTAATAAAAAGTTAACCCAATAAAACTTAATTATAAAATAAAGAAATAGCTGAAAAGTCCAAAACTTTACAGAAAGAATGCTAATTATAACAAGGGGGGGGGGGGGGGGGGGGGGGGGATCATGAGAACAATTGTACCATAAACAATAAACATAATTAGTACATAAGACAATAAATCTGCACTCACTGATATACCAGTGTTTGAGATAAATCTTTTTTGTTAAACATAAACATCTACGTTCTATAAGTATTATATATTAACAAATAACAATAATATATATATACATTCTTTTTTGTAAAGTACAAGTGTGTCAATAAAGCTAAAGACTTCTTCACCTAGCACTATTTAGAGTGATTTTCTCAAAACTAGACAATATAATTTCTTTGGGCACCAAGTTCGGTAATAGAGATCCGTTGGTTAGTAAAAAATACCCTTTGTTACATTTAAATCATATGTATTAAGATGTAAGTACGTATATATAGGCTACATTTTGTAAATCCTTAACAATCTTGTACTCTTGGTTGGTTTGTCAGATATGGATAGTATACAAGGAATCAAGTTGGACAAGTGCTTTCTTCTGGATTGTTTTACTTGCATCCTTTACAGGGTAAGCAGCAAAAGTAACCATTGGTCTTTATTTATGTCAAACACATAACAATAAAATAGATTACTACATATCTACAAAATGAGTTATCATCTTTTCCTGCAACTTTATTGTAGTATTACACTATGTGCATACATACTGCGGCAAGTGTTCCAACTCTCACTTCAGCAACCTGCTTCCCTAATAATATTCAACAACAAGAACAGGCAAGTATATTACTGTACGCAATTAATTTTCATAGTGTTTTTAATACTTATATATAAGGTTCATAGGGGTCGTTGATTAGTTGACGTCTATATCAGTGAGTTAATCGTACGTATTGACCAATATAAGTTACATAGCCACCAACTAACATATGTTGTTCCTAACACATGCATCTTAGGGAAGCAATTTGTTGTGTAACAAGTAACTTTATAGGTATATGCTGAGCTGAAAGTGAACTTGATTAGCCAGATTTTTTTTATAATGTTGCTAAAGGCCCAGGCTGCCGAAGAACAAACAAAACCGATTTGAAGACTAACCCTCTCATGACTTTCTTTTATTAATATAACCCGATACACACACGTAGAACATTACATTAACCCACCATTTATATTAAACTTATACTAATCCTTACACAAGTCAAACTCAATTAAATAAACAAAATCTAACTAACCTGATAATAAACAGAAACAAGTAAACCTATTTAATTAAACTTCCTGGTGCGCAGAATCCTTGATGAACACAATGATAATCAACAAAATCATAAGCTAGAACTTTTATTTCTATTTCTGAATGAATAAGGATTGTGAATGTATACAAGTGAGAATCCTAATCCTATTTATAGTTGAAGTTGTTCCTCTTGGTGAAGAGTCGTGTTTCTTCCTGAATCGATGTGTTGTTGTTTTGCTGCCAAGTCCAATTGTCGTGACGTTTTGGATTGTTGCCACAAACTAATCTAAATGCAATATACAAACCTAACTAATAACTAATTACATAACTAACCTACATGAACTAAGGAATTATAATCTAATATTCCCCTCTAATTTCTTAATCTATGCCCTACACTTATTCATGTTTCTGCATGTTCATTCTTCAAGGGAATGAAGTCTTAATCTTCCTTTGAATCTTCTTTACTTGCACCTTGTTCTTTCTCCGTGTCTTGATTGCCATCATGTGCTTCTCCATCTTTATCACGAACTTGTTGTAGAAGATCCTTGTTTTTAAACTTTGGTTTTCTGCCCGTCACTTGCATGACTTCTTGATCCGATTCTTCAACAACTGCAACATGAACTTTGTCTTCAATGTGAGCAAATTCTTTCATGTCTTCATACGTTTGAACATCATCATCTTTAAGTTGCATGCCATCTTCTTTGGTTACAACTAGTTTGTTTTTGGGTAGTGAATAGTGAATCACGAATTGCTTCTAGTCTTCTTTTCTTGTATCCCTTTTCTTCTTGAACATAGACACAACACTGTTTATCTTCTTGATGATTTGCAAGAACTTCATTTTTTTTTCCTTTTCTAAATGTGTTCTTTCTGACTTAAGCCTTTTAATCTCTTTTTTTATCTTGTCTGCAAATGACTTCTCCTTTTCATGCATCTTCCTTTCAAACTGTATTTCTTTGTGTTTCATCTCAGTCTAAAATTCTCGTTTCTTTGCTTCAAAATCATGGAGCAACTCGAACTTCCAAGATTCTAATTTTCTTTTCAAATCACTTTCTGTTTCTGACCTTTCTTTTCCTGGAAAATCCTCCTTTCAATGACTAGATTCCTCCATTCTGGTTCTTCTGTAATTGCCATCAAGAGTGTTGGTTCCTCGTACTCTTGTGCCAAGTGTGACTCCCCTTGCGGTTGTTTTGCTTTCTTGCATTGCAAGGCATAATGTCCAAACTCATGGCAATTATAACACTGCACTTCTCTAATATCTTTCTTGAAACAATTTTGATCTCTAGGGTTTTTATTCCTCGTATCATAACCTTCATCCTTGTTCATAGAACCATCATGCGAGATACTTCCGCCTCTTTCTTCTTGTCTATTTTTTTTCATCAAGTCACCTGCCTTGTGATACATTGAACCTTCCTTGTCCACGATTTCCAAAATGCCTTCTACGACCATTGTTCTTGTCGTGTCGTGTGAACAAAAGTTTCTCTTGATTGTCTACCGTGTTTTGATCCACCAGATTGGTCTTTTCTTCAAAGGCTTTCAATCTTCCAATTTTCTCATTTAGGGTTATTGTTTCTAGATCAATGAATTGTTCAATGGTTGCAACGATTTGAACGAGCCTTCTTAGTACAGAACTTAGAAGTTTCCATACTAAAGTTGGTTGATTAAACGTTGAACCAAAATCACTTGCCCTAGCGACAATACTATTAAGCCTTGTGGTGAATGAATCGATAGTATCATCCTCCTTCATTTTCAACATCTCAAATTATGTTGAGTGTTTGAAGACGTGTTTTCTGCACTCGATCTGCACCAGCGTGTCTTGTCTTTAGTGCATCCCAATTTTTTTTGCAGTCTTGCAACTTGTATTACCATATCTTCCGGTAGTGCTTTAAGTAGATACACAGTCGCCGTCATATCCTTCTTTTCATCGGGTTACGTATTATCCTTAGGTTCTATCATATCCATAATCCCTTTGCCCTAAGTATGGTTCTTATACAGATTGCCCATACCGTATGGTTTGTAGATTTTAAAATAGGACACTGAAATTGGGTGAACGGACTACCCTCTTTAATTACTATAGCATTTGACGGAAAAGCTCCTCCCGAATCCGCCGCAATTACTTTCCCAACAATTTTCACTTTCAATACTTTTTTTTCTTCTTCTAAAACCAAAATCAACGATTCCAAAGTTCACACTAACTTTCTAATGGAATCAAAACAATTCTAAAGTTAAATAAATTCTAGAAAAACAGAACGTAGAAACTGGAATTTGCGAACCCACTCCGCGTGATTATGTTTTCTCTTTCTTTTCTTCGCAATTTCGTTTATGCCATTGATAACGAACAACCGAACACTTCTTCCGCTTTTGACGTAACAAGACAAACAACGAACCAGAATAGGTGTTTTGATCACTAAACCGAAACGATTAGACTTCAATTTCCGCTAATTTGAGAATCCTTGCTTGACAGATTCGAGTTTCAATCCTCGCTAATTAAGAACGTTTGCTTGACATGATTTAGGTTTCAATTTCCGCTAATTGCGAACGCGTCTTCGATTCGAACCTTTCGCTCTAATAACACTGTTGCCTATAATCCATGATGAACATAATGATAATCAACAATAATCATAAACTAGAACTTTTCTTTCTGAATGAATAATGATTGTGAATGTATACAAGTGAGAATCCTAATTGTAACACCCTCACTATTAAAAAGGGGTTTTAGTACTAATAACGACAATTAATTATGTTCTTACGAATACACGTACATATATATACGGGTTTACTAAAAACTTTTTACAGTTTAAAAGTTTTACAACATATTGTAATTGAGTTCGTCGTTTAAAAGTTACGACACAACGCCGTGCGGAAGCTTGTATCTTGGTCATGTTCGGTTCTTCGTTGAGCTTGATCTTCATCCGGGAATCCTTGACATTCACTTATGACCAAAACCAACTTAAAAGTTAGCTTTGGTAGTTAAATAACATGTTTAACCAAGATATATGGGTCAAAACAACAAAAATTTAAACAATTTTCGGAATAGGGGGCTACGCCGTACGCCTAGGGTCCTCGCGCTACACCTAGCCCCCCTTTTGATAGAAAGTTCCTTTATTTGTTGCTGCATTTGCCCAGCTCCGTTTTCGATCGAAATTCTAACATCAAATCTTCATAACTTTTGATCTAGATGTCCGTTTTGCGCGATTTTTTTCCTACGCGTTCGTAATTTAATTCTCCATCTTATGGAGTTAAAACCCGACATCCGAATTCACAAAAATTTAGATTTCAAGCTCTCGGCTTGAAATTCAACCATGACACTTGTTGACCCGTTCGTGTATTTATTAAACGAACAAGTTTGTTTGACCCCTCCTTTCTCATGAACCTTTTAATTTCAATATTTTCTATCATGTTAGGTTCCAGTCACGGGTTTCTACGCATTATTGACCCGTTTTTGCTTATAATCTTATTTTGACCTATTAAGGGTATTTATGCAATTTAGTCTGAAACTAGCTCTTTTCTTTTCACGCTTCGTAATTCCACAACCAAAATATCTACTTGTATTCCACCACAACTATCCTTGTGGTGGATTCGGTATAACTAATTTATTATTCCAAACTTACCGTTCGGTTGGTCATTTTACGCTATTGACCCATTTTTAGGCATTTGACCCACAAATGTGTATGCCTATATCTTTTATCCAAATATACGAATTACATATTCATAATTCACATTCCTAAACAACCTCAAAGGATCGTTTGTCCGATTTTCCCATCAAGGGCTTTTTGGTCGAATTTAGCCCCCCATTTACGACAAAGGATTTTCGCCACTTATTTGACCAAAAATGTACGTTTAACTACAATCATACCTGGCTCGGATCAACACTCTGACCCGTTTTAATACTTTGTCTCGATAATTTGCTAATTCATAGCAATGCTAAGTCATAAGCCGCTTTATCCTGTAAGCATAAGACTCGGCAAATGCTTATTAATCGTTGTTTGTCAAATGGTATCACCATTACCGTTTGACCCGTTTGGTCTAGACGACCTACATTTTGCGCTTATCATTAAATGAATTTATTTACCATTTCGTTAACTCATTTCGGATTTCTTACCCTTTAGTCACGTCTACTAAATCTGTTTCTTACGCGTTTAACCCAACATAGCTTAAGCCACTTGGGTATCGTTTTTAAGCCTCGACTTTTATCCATTTATACGTGACTAAATCACCCTTTTACCCATTTTTATTCGTTTAGGCTTACTTATAAAGTAGCCATTCGAAAACACATTTTATTTATGTCACTTCATGACCAAATTACCATTTTGCCTCTTTTACCATTAAACATGGTTTTTCATCATTTGGTGTGCTCCGACCCGTATCGTTTCGTGTCGGAACCATATCTTGAGTATTATCTTAATCGTATAAGAAACTTTTAGAATAGACATGTATTCTACAAAAAGTGTAAGTTCCACTTACCTCTCATCCGGTTTACGCTTTTCTTCTCGTACTTGATCCGTTCAACCTGCTTCCTCCCAAGCCTTCATCTAGCTTGTCAAGAGTCGAACTATCATCATTATTTACAAGGTGGTTATATTAGTCTTTAATAATCATGACTATTCCACCTCCCGCATTTATATTCAAAATTATCATTTATCGTATTATAGGTCGGTTTGACCTTTTTAAAGTCAACGATCTATTAACATAAGTGATTACACGATATAGCTCGACTACTCGTTTAACTACTTGATCAATTACCCGGTAGCCTCATTCTTAGGCTACCTTTTACCCACTTTATTTACCAAGTTTTATAATCATAATCCATTGAATTAACACGACATTAATCTTTCTTAACACATGATGATATCAAACAACATTTATAACATAAATTTATCATCATTTCATCTTATCATACAAAAACCCATTTCATAATATGTATGATTTATGTACTCAAACATCTGAATTGTTCAAGTACTTTGCCTTTACTATCTAACATCATGGTTCCAACTGCAAGTTAGACACCAACATCATCATATCATAAATACCCACTTAGTACGCATATGGGTAATCATCAAATCCTTAGTTTTATCACTAATTCTTCTAGTTTTCATCTAGGGTTTTGTTTCTAAACATGAATTCAACACAATATCACTCATACATGCAACATTCATTCCCGAATTTCGATTATGAGTGTTCATCATAAATTCAAAACATCACCAAATTACAAAATTTGACATACCTTATGATCCCCATGACTAGGTGATCACGAATTTGTACTCATGCATTCGATTTGGGCTTGATTTGAACTTCAATTTGGGGTTTCAACTTGAACTAGGGTTTCACCCTTGTTTTCTCCCCCCGGTCGCACACACACAGACACACACACTTAGTGTGTATGTTGTGTCTTTAATTGTTTATTTTTAATACATTAGTTTGCCTACTTAGCGACGTTAGTCCCTCGTATTTTATTTGTTTCAAAAGAAACTTTAATTCATTATTTATCACTTAATCACATATTACTAACTAGGTTAATTATTCCTAGTTAACTTAATGAGTTCGGGAAGTCATAACCCATTTTTATTTTAAGTCCCGTTAACTCGGGCCTTCTATATACTTTGTTTTCTCAAAGTATTTATCCTCCTTTTAATTAACAACAAGTTTATTTACTTAAATCCTAATATTTACAGGGTTAATTTTACCACTAACTGTATTTTACCCGCCGTCACTATTTAACGTGGTTTGATTACCAAACCCGTTTTTGGGGTGTTACAAGTCTACCCCCCTTAAAGAGGTTTCGTCCCCGAAACCTTATTTACGTTTTCAAGGCACCCGTTTCTTTTGGTCATAGTTTTCATTTATATTGACGCGTACGTCTTTCATGTGTAAGGCTTCGTGGGCCGTTACTTTCAGCTCGTATCTGTTATCTTTATTAATTATCTATTTTGGCGATTAGACTTGTTAGTCGTCGTCACTTCATACCCCGTCACCCGGGTATTCTATTTTGCCATCTCCGGCCTTATGTGTGTTTAAGATTTATAAATCACCTCCTACCACTTATGTTTTGTTAAAACGTTGCTTTTAACTAAAACTAAATTTTTAGTTTACGGTTCCTCTTTGTCTTACATCTTCTTATCATTTCTAGGAATGTTACTTCCGAGGATTTAGTCCTTTCCGTTATTATTTAATGCGGGGAACTATAACAAATTCCCACGCTTAACCCATATGACCCGTAGGTTCTTTCACTTAGCCTCGTAGGCTATTTATTTAGATTTTCACCGTTTTACCCTTTTAAGGTGAGATCCCTACAATTCGTTTCTTTCTATTTGTGACCCGAAGGTCTTTTTGGTCTCGTTAGACTTTAACATTAATTATAATCCCGTAGGTTATGATGATCCCGTATATCATCTTTTATTCGAGTCTTTATTCAACTGTGTGTATATATATATATATATATATATATATAGGATTAAGTTAAAATGAGAACCATCTCGAGTTGTAAGAACCGCGAGAACTTTTTGATCTGGGCCTTGGTGGACCAAATTTTTTTTTCCAGAAACGTAGATGCATGTATAAAAACAACATTTGTAAAAAAAAATTCAAAAAAAAAATGTCGTGGGTGCAGTTTTGAGCAACACAAGTTTGTGTTTACGGGACCCGTAAATTTTCCGGCTAGATTTACGGGTCCCGTAAACACAAACTTGTGGCGCTCAAAACTACACACACGACATTTTTTTTTTGAATTTTTTTTACAAATGGTGTTTTTATACATGCATCTACGTTTATGAAAAAAAATTTGGTCTATCGCGCCCCCCACGGTGTAGTTCCCGCGGTTCTTACAACTCGAGGTGGTTGTCATTTTAACCTTCCCCTATATATATATATATATATATATATATATAAGGTGTCAAGGCACCCCTTTTTATGTTTAGAATTATTTACTTTTGCTTTTTTTTTATTTCATTTGACCTTGACCGTAGTCTAAGGCTACATTTGTTTTCTTTCGAATTATCTTTCCGACTTTATGACTTCTAAGGTCATTTACACGTCGGTTTGTCCTACACTTACCGTTACCCGGTTCTTACCTATACTTCTTTACGACCCATTACCTGGGTTCTTTTATCTTAATGTTTTTAACGCTTCTAACCCTTTACATAGGTTTATTAATATTTCGCACTTTTATTTATTCGGTTCGCGCTTACTTACTTTAGCAAGCGTCATCCTTTATTAAATTCGTTTGACTTGTTTGTGTGAAACTTCCTCACTTATGAAAGTCAAACTTCACTCTTTGTTCGACCCGTTCAACTTTAAAATAGTTGAGCATAGTTATCAACATTTCTGTTTGCAATTTCTCATTGTCTTTTAGTCATGACTCATATCCCGAGTCTTTTGACTTTCTATTTCGCGTTCCCGTCTCTTGGTTTACGCATATACTCAAAATCATACCCATCTATCGGGTATCTTTACCGAAGTCATTTTCAAAGCCACCGTCCCGGTATGTATTAAGACTTCGTTTTAATTTATTTGGTCGTCTTAGCGAAACCCATCGCTTTTATTCAATCAAATCTTTTATTCTTTATTTAATTCGTTTGACTTGTCTAAGTGAATTTTATCACTTGTGACAGTCAAACTTTCATCCCTATACCTTAGCATTCCTATTGGTCGGTCTGTATTTTCTTTTACTTTGATCTTTGTCCCTTCTCTCGGGCTCTTTATTCTAACGTAATACGCTTCCGTCATCCGACTTGCGTCTACGTTTGTTATCAAATATCTTATTTATTTGATTCATTTGGGTACCTTTTTAGTTTGTCCTATTCACCCCTGTCCTTACTACATCGGACGTAAATGCGCCCGCTACAAGAAGTTCATGATATCATATGCCACTACTTACTTGGCCAGAGTAAGCGATCAGCACATGATACACATGACCTTTTTATAGTTTTCACATCACACCCTATGTAAGTAACGCCTCTATTTATTTCATATCTCTGATTTCATTTAGTAAAACTTTATTTAATTGCAAAACAACAATCATTAGTTTTACTAGTTTTACATTTGAACATATAAAATGTTTTTCTTTTCTATCGAACTATTATATAAAATGTTTTTCGTTAATGTGATCACTACTTTTCTCAATAGCATTATATTGAGAGTTTTCTACTTGGATAATTAACCCCCCGTCCAAGTTTCCATATGAACTAATACTATTATTTCTTTGTCATTAATCATCGTGAATAACACATGTTTCTATTAAACTTCTCTTAGAAACATCATCCTGAATAGATATCCTATTCAGGTTTTATCAGATATATACAACCGTTATCCCCTACGTGTTTGTTGCATATTACTACTTGTGCGATTAAATTTAAAAGCGTGCAACTGGTAATGCTTGTCCTAACGGGCTTCTCTTGCCGTTAACTTTGTTCGCGATCGTCACACGATTTAGGTCCTCAATGAGTATGCTCTGCTTGTCATACCTCGGACCGTTCCACCGTCATATCCACAATTCGTTCAACTCTTGTCATCTTCAGATGCGAGTGTCCTTCAACTAAACATTTACAAAAGTTAGTAATTTCGACATTAATAAACGCCCGTATTGTAACACAAGGCTTTTTACTGTACGTGTCAACGCACGTAATTTCGTTAACTATATCTATTATTTATCGATTTGATTGGCGTAACGTGTATCACACGATAACCCTATGTGTTGTTCTCAACACTTTAATCATTCTAAACCATTAACATACTTGTACTTACCGGATTTGTGATCAAGCCTTGAACCGAACACACTTTACTCTTTAACCATGAGCTCTGATTACCAACTTGTAACACCCTCACTATTAAAAAAGGGTTTTAGTACTAATAACGACAATTAATTGTGTTCTTACGAATACACGTACATATATATACGGGTTTACTAAAAACTTTTTACAGTTTAAAAGTTTTACAACATATTGTAATTGAGTTCATCGTTTAAAAGTTACGACGCAACGCCGTGCGGAAGCTTGTATCTTGGTCATGTTCGGTTCTTTGTTGAGCTTGATCTTCATCCGGGAATCCTTGACATTCACCTATGACCAAAACCAACTTTAAAGTTAGCTTTGGTAGTTAAATAACATGTTTAACCAAGATATATGGGTCAAAACAACAAAAATTTAAACAATTTTCGGAATAGGGGGCTACGCCGTACGCCTAGGGTCCTCGCGCTACACCTAGCCCCCCTTTTGATAGAAAGTTCCTTTATTTGTTGCTGCATTTTCCCAGCTCCGTTTTCGATCGAAATTCTAACATCAAATCTTCATAACTTTTGATCTAGGTGTCCGTTTTGCGCGATTCTTTTTCCTACGCGTTCGTAATTTTATTCTCCATCTTATGGAGTTACAACCCGACATCCGAATTCACAAAAATTTAGATTTCAAGCTCTCGGCTTGAAATTCAACTATGACACTTTTTGACCCGTTCGTGTATTTATTAAACGAACAAGTTTGTTTGACCCCTCCTTTCTCAAGAACCTTTTAATTTCAATATTTTCTATCATGTTAGGTTCCAGTCACGGGTTTCTACGCATTATTGACCCGTTTTTGCTTATAATCTTATTTTGACCTATTAAGGGTATTTATGCAATTTAGTCTGAAACTAGCTCTTTTCTTTTCACGCTTCGTAATTCCACAACCAAAATATCTACTTGTATTCCACCACAACTATCCTTGTGGTGGATTCGGTATAACTAATTTATTATTCCAAACTTACCCTTCGGTTAGTCATTTTACGCTATTGACCCATTTTTAGGCATTTGACCCACAAATGTGTATGCCTATATCTTTTATCCAAATATACAGATTACACATTCATAATTCACATTCCTAAACAACCTCAAAGGATCGTTTGTCCGATTTTCCCATCAAGGGCTTTTTGGTCGAATTTAGCCCCCCATTTACGACGAAGGATTTTCGCCACTTATTTGACAAAAAATATACGTTTTAGTACAATCATATTTATACGTACCTGGCTCGGATCAACACTCTGACCCGTTTTAATACTTTGTCTCGATAATTTGCTAATTCATAGCAACGCTAAGTCATAAGCCGCTTTATCCTGTAAGCATAAGACTCGGCAAATGCTTATTAGTCGTTGTTTGTCAAACGGTATCACCATTACCATTTGACCCGTTTGGTCTAGACGACCAACATTTTGCGCTTATCATTAAATGAATTTATTTACCATTTCGTTAACTAATTTCGGATTTCTTACCCTTTAGCCACGTCTACTAAATCCGTTTTTTACGCGTTTAACCCAACATAGCTTAAGCCACTTGGGTATCGTTTTTAAGCCTCGACTTTTATCCATTTATACGTGACTAAATCACCCTTTTACCGATTTTTATTCGTTTAGGCTTACTTATAAAGTAGCCATTCGAAAATGCATTTTATTTATGTCACTTCATGACCAAATTACCATTTTGCCTCTTTTACCATTAAACATGGTTTTTCATCATTTGGTGTGCTCCGACCCGTATCGTTTCGTGTCGGAACCATATCTTGAATATTATCTTAATCGTATAAGAAACTTTTAGAATAGACATGTATTCTACAAAAAGTGTAAGTTCCACTTACCTCTCACCCAGTTTATGCTTTTCTTCTCGTACTTGATCCGTTCAACCCGCTTCCTCCCAAGCCTTCATCTAGCTTGTCAAGAGTCGAACCATCATCATTATTTACAAGGTGGTTAGATTAGCAAATTAACAATCACGACTATTCCACCTCACGCATTTATATTCAAAATTATCATTTATCGTATTATAGGTCGGTTTGACCTTTTTAAAGTCAACGATCTATTAACATAAGTGATTACACGATATAGCTCGACTACTCGTTTAACTACTTGATCAATTACCCGGTAGCCTCATTCTTAGGCTACGTTTTACCCACTTTATTTACCAAGTTTTATAATCATAATCCATTGAATTAACACGACATTAATCTTTCTTAACACATGATGATATCAAACAACATTTTTAACATAAATTTATCATCATTTCATCTTATCATACAAAAACCCATTTCATGATATGTATGATTTATGTACTCAAACACGTAAATTGTTCAAGTACTTTGCGTTTATTATCTAACATGATGGTTCTAACTGCAAGTTAGACACCAACATCATCATATCATAAATACCCACTTAGTACGCATATGGGTAATCATCAAATCCTTAGTTTTATCACTAATTCTTCTAGTTTTCATCTAGGGTTTTGTTTCTAAATATGAATTCAACACAATATCACTCATACATGCAACATTCATTCCCGAATTTCGATTATGAGTGTTCATCATAAATTCAAAACATCACCAAATTACAAAATTTGACATACCTTAAGATCCCCATGACTAGGTGATCACGAATTTGTGCTCATGCATTCAATTTGGGCTTGTTTTGAGCTTCAATTTGGGGTTTAAACTTGAACTAAGTGTGTTGTGTTTTTAATTCTTTATTTTTAATAAATTAGTTTGCCTACTTAGCGACATTAGTCCCTCGTATTTTATTTGTTTCAAAAGAAGCTTTAATTCATTATTTATCACTTAATCACATATTACTAACTAGGTTAATTATTCCTAGTTAACTTAATGAGTTCGGGAAGTCATAACCAGTTTTTATTTTAAGTCCCGTTAACTCGGGCTTTCTATATACTTTGTTTTCTCAAAGTATTTATCCTCCTTTTAATTAACATCAAATTTATTTACTTAAATCCTAATATTTACCGGGTTAATTTTACCACTAACGGTATTTTACCCGCCGTCACTATTTAACGTGGTTTGATTACCAAACTCGTTTTTGGGGTGTTACACTAATCCTATTTATAGTTGAAGCGGTGCCTCTTGGTGAAGAGTCGTGTCCCTACCTGAATCGATGTGTTGTTTTGCCCCAAGTTCTAATTGTGGTGACGTTCTAGATTGTTGCAAGAAGTCGCGATCCATATAGGTAGGTTATAGAGTTTCCATCTTGCCACTTCTAGTCCTTATACAATCAAATGAATCTAAATACAATACAAACTTAACTAATAACAAATTACATAACAAACCCACATGGATTAAGGAATTATAATATGATACTTCCATATTTATCACCTTATACCATGCATCTATATCCCTTATTCCACATGTGAACGACCCTAGCTTCATCTGTTGATCCAATCCTAAACAAGTCCAATAATCACCCCTAATTTGGGTTCCTATCCACTCGACCCTGGATCTTCAGTCCCTAGTAGACCTCGTAGTACCGGTAATCTTTTCCGGTTCTTCTTTGTACACATACGTACCATTCAGACCAACACTTTCTAATCACCTGTCAACATCCGTTCTGAACTACATATATTCTACCTCATATGCAAAAGATCATACTGACCCTCGTTTCCTATGTGGAAACTTCTTTTACCCGCACATAATTAACAGAAGAGCGGGTTCATCATCATCGATGTGAACTAATTATATTGTGCTTCTTCTTGTTTCTGATTTGCATTTGAACCATATTCTGACTCATACGCAACAGACCATACTGACCTTTGTTCTTACTTTATGTGCACATAGCTAACAGAAGAGCTGATTCATCATCGTCAATGCGAACTAAGCGTGCTTCTTCTCGTTTATGAATTCTATCTTCCCTTTTTTGCCGATTTTGACACTCATCCGCATACTGCCTGTATTCATAACACTTGTAACACATAACATTAAACTTATATTTTATGATGTTTCTTTTCGTGATCATCGGTTGTGTTGTATCGGGTCCCTTTAGCTCCACCACCTCCGTTACCTCATCCCCATCCATTCCCTTGGTCATATGAACTCGTATAACTAATCGTTTATCTAGAAATTCCCCAACATCCACTACCGTTAGCGCTCTCTGATTATTTTTTTCAATAGATAGATGAAAAGTTTCCTTGGGTTCAAATGACCCAATTTAATGCAATTCCATTCAAACTCCAATTAGAACTTTTATTGCCATATTTTGTTAAATTTTGACTTCCATTTTTTCTCTAAAATTTGGGTTTCATATCTTCAAATATAATCGACGTTTATAACCAACAATTTATAACTGAGAAATTTTCAAGTATAAAGATACTAATCATGTTTAAGATCATTTTTAAAAAATGAAAAGTAAGCTGTAATCTTTAACACCAAAACCAATGTCATGTGCGATTGTACCACCATTATGATCAATTAGTTAAGCTATTTAGCTAAGTAAATCTTTTGGTGTTGTACTTTGAACTTCCATAATCTGTTTGTGTTTGAATAAAGAATATAACTTGTTAAGATTTTAGAAATTACACGAGATACATTCATAAGCACTAATTAAGATAATATTAAATACTTCATATGTTTTCAATATAAATATGTTAGCAATTAGCATTACTAGTGGAAGGAGAAATTGTATTGAGTGAAGTGCATTTTTAAATCAATGCATGTGGTTCGTTCATCTTTTGTATGATAAATTATTCATGAGCACTGCGATTAATTTACATATTTTTATGTCTCTTTTAGTAAGATTTAAACTGTACAAACTTTTTCTTGATATATATCTTTTAAATCTTGTAGAGATTTGCAGTCAAGTGACCCACTATTGATGGCGCATCCCAATGATGTATAACTATAATCTGTGTAATGGTTTGTTTTTACTTTTAATAATTGTGGTACGCATCTTAATGTATAACAAACCACACACTATGTTAATGGTCTGTTTTTACTTCTAAAAATTTGGCCATCTTGAACTTTCAGTATATATTGTTGTAATGTTTTGTTCTTACAATCAATAATTGTGGTTTTGGACTATGGGACAATTATAAAAATTGTTACAAGTTGTTATTTAGTAGTCTTCCTTAATTTTGTTAATAATTCAGGGGTTATAGTTGCTAATTGTTCATAACGAGTTGATGCTAACACGGTCGTTAGAGCGGGAAGTTAATTATGTATGTCTTTAATTGCACCATATGAGATGTGAAAATTCTTAAGTTTATGCAAAACATTCTTTTTAGAGTTAAATGTCATTTTAGTCCCTGTGGTTTGGGCCTTTTTGATAGTTTAGTCCAAAGATTTCATTTTTCTCCCGTGGATCCAAAAAGGTTTCGCCGTTGCCATTTTAGTCCACTGAGTTAACTTTATCCATTTTTTCTGTTAACCAGAAAGACAATTCAGTCATTTTATATGTAATTCTGTTAACTATAAAGGCAATTTGGCCATATAAAATGACTGAATCGGCCTTTTCGTTAACAAAAATAATGGATGAAGTTAACTCAGTGAACTAAAATGACAATAGTGAAACCTTTTTTAACCCACAAGAGAAAAATGAAACCTTTGAACTAAACTGCCACTTGTACCTTTGGTGCTTCCTGAAGTGGCCTTGCGCTCTGGATCTCGCGTGGCCTAGTTGTGTGCATAATTAGCCGGCGCGAGCTTGTGGGAGTTGAGGGCTCTTATTCAGGATGTTAAGGGTAGAAACTGACATTGTCTGGCTTATACCTCGCGCGCGGGCTTGGTGTTGACCAGGTAGCCCGCGCAGGGTATGTTGAATACTCAGTTTATGGAATAAAGGAGTATGCTTCAGCGCGCGACCTGACTGGTCTGAGCGGTTTTTTGGGACCATACCCCTTCAAGTCCCCCCAGTCCAGTGCTACTTCCATGCGCGCAGTGAATGGTTGGAGCTCTGGACTTATAAAAAAAGGAAGTATGTTGGTCTTTTTAAACTGCTTGACAGGTCTTGGTAGATGACGAGCGTGTAAACGGTTGTCGATTACTACGGCGCAGCTACCATGTTTGCTCGTTGATAGCTGTTATTCTGAGGGTTATCGCGCAAGCTCATTGGGTAATGATGAATGCGGCGCGGCCTTACCTGACTTCTTCATGAAGTTTGTATCAAAATTGAGCGAGAAAACTCTCGAAATTTGAATTCTGACAGGTTGGTGCAAATGTCGTTCATGGCGACGGTTGAGTTGACTGCTGACACAGCGATCATCATGCGGTCACTGACGGTTCACCTTTTGTCAGGCGAGTGAGGGTCACGCGCGCGTGGTAACCGTCACTACGATAATCCCGCCTTACGTGTCGCTTTGTTATTTGCTACGCGCGCGGTGATCTCGGCACGTTTACCCATCGCATTAAATGCGATGGGTATATATATCCGTCGATATGAGAGAGAGTTGCACAATCCTTCGTTTGCTTTCTCTATTCTCTCTAATCTTCAAGTTTGTTCTTCAAATCTTCGAGATTTCTTCAAATCTTCAAAGTTTTCGAAGGTGATCTTCAAGGTTTTTCCCAGAAAGTTCGAAGATCTGCATCTGATTTTCCTCTTTTAAACACATGGCTGAAGAAGAAATCCAAGTTGAAGAAGGCCCCGTCCCTGTTCTTAAGTGGGATCAGGGGTTGTTTGAGAAAATCACAAGAGGTTTTCAATTTCCACCGGAGTGGGATGCACAATATCCCCGGCAAGGTCAAAATGCCGCCAATGCACCGCCGGGGTACATCACTCTATTTCAGGAATTCTTCCTTATTGGCAATTTCTGATTGCCGGCGACTCACTTTATGGCATCGATTCTGCACTTCCACGGCTTTCACATATCCCAGATGAGTCCGGCAAGGATGGTAAGGGTGAGGCACTTCGAATTTTTATGCCGATCTCATGGGATAGAACCCACCGTTGAGAAGTTCCGGGCGTTTTACCAATTGATCAGGAATATCGGGTTCTATTCCTTCGGCAACCGAGGCTCTGCTAAGAAGATTCTGCTAAATCCTCCAAAAAACTTTCACGACTGGAAAATGAAGTTCTTCTTCATCAGGGAAGAAGTTATGCCAATCGCGATGATCTTTCGCGAGTCAGACACGATTGAGAAGGAGGAACTTCCTATCCCCAAAGGAGCCGATTGGTATTTGAATATTACTGCGACGCCTAATCCAATTTTTGGTGAAAATGTGTTGGTTGCGGCGCAGATGAGTGACAAATGGCCAGAGACCAGTGAAGAAGTACCAGTTCTTAAGTTTAATGGCGAAGGTATGTGTTATTTCTTCCTTCTTTTCTTGTCATATACTTGCGCTTAACTACTGTTTTTTATTGCAGAGGCGCAACTTTATCAAGCGGCCTTTCCCGCTTTTGTTGGTTCCATGTGTGTGCGCCCGCTACGGTCTGGGGAACCTTATTGGTACGAGCAGATAAAGGGAAACTTCCTCTTTCCCCCTACTGGAGTCTTTGCCAATCCTCCTTCCGCGACTGAAGGTGCGCTACTTCCCAAACCGAGACCCTTGCGCGGCGTGACTTCTGCTGGGAAGGAGATCTTGTTTCTTTCCAGCGAGGAGTCCGTAGGCTCGTCGCAAGGAGAGTTAAGCTCATGGTCTAACATCTTTGCAGGTGTGTTGCGCAACTTGGGGATAGACCCAGAAGAGAGGCCAAAGAAGGCTGCAAAGAAGAAGACCAAGAAGGTGATCGTCAACACTGGTGCGACCAGCAAGAAGGGTGGAAGTAGCCGCGCTCCTGTTGCGGCTCATGATAAAGGTACTCTTCGCTTTCGACAGAGTAACCTCGAAGACTATGCTGTCACAAGTGACTCACTAGAAGGTTTGTCCTGTATAGGTGAGAAGAAGAAAGGCAGCGCGGCCGGCTCTAAGAGCTCTGGAAGCGCGGGGTCCCGGATCCCTGAGGCTGGCGCGACTCCCTATTTGATCGCCTTGGATGAAGAAGAGGAAGAGCATGAAGAAGAAGTTGCTGCTAAGTTGGTGACCAGGAAAAGGTCGAGAGAGGAGACTGCCACTGGAGCTGGGCCGACGCAGAAGACTGGGGAGGTCCTAGTGATAGGGAAGCAAAGCAGGTTGCGCTCCCTCTACAAGTTTTCTCCAGGTTAGTGTAATGACACTCACGTTTTTTTATGTTAACTATTCCTTTGCAGATTTTCTGATACTTGACTTTTGCAGAGGCCTTGAAGAAAACCCCAGAAAAGGTTAAGGATGCTGAGGTGGAGAAACCGAAGGAGCCGGTGGTGAAGAAGACCGAAACCTGTTGAGAAGGAGGTTGAGAAGGTGGTTGAAAAGGAGAAATCAAAAGAGACCGAAACCGCTGCTACTACCGAGCAAGATAAAACGCAGGGTCTGGAGGTCGTGCGCATCACGGGGCTTGACCAGCCCTTGAAAAGGAAAGAAGCTGAAGTTATTAGGCAGCGAGAGCCTGAAGTTGTTAAGCCAACTGAACCTGTGCAGCATGATGCCCCCACCCATAACGTACATGTTACATCTGCTAATAGGGGGTCTGCTGCCACAGTACCAGAACAACCGGATATTAAAAAATGATTAAAGTTAAAAAATAAAGAAAATAACTATTATTATAATTATAATATTAAAATAATGAAAGTATTAAAAAACTATATCTATAGACCTATATAAAGCATCTCCTATGTCTACAAATGTAATTTCCATCCTATTTTTTAAGATGACATACCAAAAGCTAGAAGGAATTCCTATATTTTTACACTTTTCTTCCCTTTTCTACCCCTATAGAAACCAGAACGATGATTGAATGGTTTCAGCGAATTGAAGACGTCCCTTCGTTTACCCTCCTATCCCCTCTACAAATCCCCATTACAACCTAGAGCCCTAGCAAAGTTCAATTCACTCTCTCTCCAATCTCATTTTTTCTCTCGATCTGGAACCCTAGCTTCCTCTATCCCTCTCCATTTGGATGGCGAATAACTGGAGATGTAGAACATAGATTCGAAGAAACCCTAACCGATTTGTAGGTTTGTTCCTATTCTTGTTCCTGATCTTGTTTCAGTTCTTGTTGTTCAAATATTGTTATAGAATCTGTTAATTTTTTGTAACATGTGAATTTTATGGCTGGCCGTCCGATCAACGTTTGAGAAGGCGGTGGCATCTGGTGCAGATCCGACATCGTTTGACGATAAAGATTGGGGCGTATCCGTTCGAGAATATCGTTTTCAAAACGACGCCGTCAGTCAGGTGATTCTAGGGTTTATGAATTTCAAAACGACGACGTTCTAGGGTTTATGATTGTGACTACTTTTTTCAATCACCCTGTTGTTTTGCGGGTGTTGATTTTTTCCTTAGTTGGATTATTTTTATTTTATTTTATTTTAAATATTGTTGACTAATTTGAGTATTTGATGATAATTTCTTCAGGTTCCGATTCTGAGTCATTCAACGGTTAAATGGGTTCAAGCGCATTCGTTAGTTCGGTTTCGTGGGATGATACAAGATATGTTAGGAAATGAATGCTATGTTTGTGCTTATAAGGTACGATTCTGAATTAGAACAGGTTCAAAAGAGATGCTACTTACTCAAAGGTCCCACTTTTGAATCTTGTATTAAATTACGATTGTTGTTATTATAATTTATCTTTTGTAGAATGAAGGGACATAGAATACCAACAAATTCACAGATGTTGAATTTACACCAAATATTGAATTCATAAACGGTGTAAAATCATCTAATTCGAATTTTAGTTTAACAATAGTTAACGGTCTTGCTAAAGTTGAAGGAGCATCGAATGATAATTGAGTATCGAATGATAATTTGGGGAATAAGGTACCGTTTTTCCGATTATAATTTTCCCTTTTAGTTTTATTCGACTATTTCTGTTACAGTGATCATTGGTATAATGCTTCATCTTCCATTATGTATTGTTATATTCTTGTTTTCTGGTTATCAAGTTTAGTTGTATCTCACATGAGAGTTGTTGGTCTTAACATAACTGATACATGGGAACCACTACAGGAGGACTTACTTGGTAAGATCATCTTGTGCTTTTATATATTAAAAAGAATGGTCTTTGTCGTTACTATAATATGACGGTGGCAAATGTGTGCCATATCATAAAAATATGATTATGGTTTTTTTTATTTAAGTTTTGTGTTTTTGCAGTCTACAAACTACCATGCATATATCAGTGATCACTATAACTCTCTCTAAGGACGGAACTGAATACATCAGTTATTGGGTGAGTTGGTTTATTATTATTGAATGTTCTTTTTAGTTATAGTTTTGCAGTAATGATTATTTTTAAAAATATGTGTGTTAGTGTCAAATGGATCAAATAAAAATGTTCGCGAAAAGGTAAACAAGACAGGTGGGTGAAATGGGTTGAAATAAGAATATACTCAAAGGGCAAAGGGGATTGTTGAAATGGGTCGAACGGGTTGAAAGTATTCCAAAGTCTATTTTAGTTGCCTATAGACGTCTGCGTTGTTTGATTCAGTTTAGCATACTAACATTCTTGTACATGTTAAACATAGTAATTTTTATAATTTTTTTTTTAAATATTTTTCATTCATAATTGACTTTGTCAAGTTACATCAATACAGAAGGTAGACGGGCAACAAGCTGCGCCGCCAACCCCTTCTGAATTGCAAACCCTAATCTTCCAAAGACAAACCTCTGCCCCCTGGGGATGAACATAGTAATTGATTTCTATTTTATAAACTAGCAATTAAATTTTTTCTCGAATTTAAAGTTTAAAAACATCATTTACCGGACCAAACTTTAAAGTAAAAGTAGATTTACATTTTGTAACAGAGTAGCATACCACTTACTAAATGTATAGTGCCTGGTAAACAGAGAAATAGGAGGTTGAACCTGGAAAAGAATCATTAAACACTTTGGTGGAAGAAGGAATCGAGCATAAACCACAAAAGGCTACAAAAGAGCAAAGAAGAAGGTTCTAATAAGAAAAAAGAAAATGTTAGTAAGCTCGTGTCTGGGCAAAAACTATTTTTGCCAGGTTCACCCGTAAACATTTGATGCAAAGACTTTTTTCATCGCAATAAATATTTGACGCAAATATAATTACTGTGTGGTTGTTTCTTAATTTTAGCGAATTCTTATGATGACTTAACACAAAGTCGAGACAATAATTGAAGTTTAATGGCCATTCTATTTTTGTTTTTCTGAACTAGCCTACAACACCATTGGAGCACTATCAGAATATCAACAAACTCTAATTGAAGTTTGGCTTCAATTTCATTAGTTCAAAGCTTTCATTCAATTTCTCATCCATTGTTGAGGTGACTACCCCTTTCTCTATAGGTTCATATACCGAATCGATACAAACCTAATTCTCCCATGTATTGACCGCCACAACGTGTGGACACCACCATCTTATACTTTAAGAATATGTTATTAATATATAATAATGATGAACAAATGTCCCATTTAGCCAATGCTTCAGCCCGACTCATAAATGGTTTTCTCTTTTGCCCTATGAATTGATAAACTAAAGAGAAAACGAGAACAAAGCTACGAGACGTTGACTCCGCCGCAACGCGCGGGTTCCCCACTAGTATTATTATAATATTAAAATCACTATTCATTTCAATTTATTTATTAATATATAGTTAAAATTAATTAATTAATGCGTTAACAACATATTAAAAGTAAAAAATGTTGGTATCAATATGTCGCGATTCACAACTAAAATCTAACAAATCTTACAGATTTCCAATTCCCAATATTGTGTGGCTACGCAAGAAAATGAATTTTAATAGTGAAATGCTCATGTGACATCAAGGGCGTACCCACCATAGACTATGAGGTATGGGTCTTGGGTTTGGGCGTGGCCCCTTGGTGGGAGTTTAAAGCCGGGCGTGAGGCATGCTAGCGATCCTACGTGGCCGGCTTTTATTGGGTTGTTGGCTAGGGCATAGCTGACCATGTTTAAATTTTATTTTTTATTTTTATTTTTACAAGTTTCCATGCCACCCCAGCCACGCCCCACCATACCCCTTTGAAATTGGCTTTTGGTCTTGGGTGCCCCATACTCCATGTGTCAACCCATGGCCCAAACCCCCGCCCCACCATACCCCATGGTCTTATGACTAAGGTGGGTGGGCACACCATTAAGTGTAAATTCCGATAAAATCTCGACTGTACCCCTTGAATTTTTTAAAAAATACAACCTAATTAACTTTTCACTTAACTAATTAACTTTCACTTAACACAATTAACTTTCTCTTAACCTTTAGCTTAATAAACACTCCATAACCCAAACCCAACCCAATTAATAATATAATTTGAACTAAAATATGATAACCCAACCCACCACCGTTTCCCCTTCTCTCGCCCCGCTCTTTGTTTTGTGATCCTAGGCCCACGACACCAACAACAGCGCACAACAGGCCTTCATCAGGCAGCAGCAAAAACTTCGGATTCCGCTGGAGAATAGTGAACTATGGCCACCAAACTCACGAAAACAACATCTTCATCACTCTTTCCGGGTATAGTTCGATTATTTTAGTTGTTTTGTTGTTTTTTGAAACATTAGTTGCTGATTTTGTTGTTTTAGTTAAAGTTTAGTGTGTTTAAATGGTTAGTTACAAGGAATCATCAATTAAAACTAGAGCTTGATTTTAAAGTTAAAAATTATGAAGTCTAGTGATGATTGTTTAAATGTTTAGTGTTAAAAATTAGTTGTATATGTTATATAGAGAAAGACCTGCTTAGAAAAGTAGCTCTAAATGATGTTTGTATAGATTTAAAAAATTAAAAACCCGTATGACGACATTTTAAATATATTTGTAACGACATTTGACGTGTTTTTGATGATTATATAAATTTTAGCTTGATATTCTTTTGTTTTACATGACCCGAATCGACCTGATACGGCCCGATATAAACCGAATTTTTTTTCATATACCTAAAGGTCTAAAATCTTTAAAAATATTCCACACTCCCATGAAAAAAATCATGAATCCGTCACTGTCTGACATGCAATATGATATGTGTTAAGAGTATCACACAGTTCCATCACCAATTTGTTCAGAAGGCTAAAAGGTTCAATTATTACACAATTCCATCATCATTTTGTTCAATTCTATTATTACAAATAAGAAAACACTTGATCTCTTTGTTAAAAATAAAGATCATCGATCACATAAAAGTTGCAAGTAACATAATTGACTAATTTTGTTTTTATAGTTTAACCAAAAAATATAAAACATCTCAACAATTATATAATACTACAAATAGCATTAATCTTTAATTAACAACACTTCATTGCCAATGATCCGCAGATCAGTTGGTTTGGAGGGAGGTGAGAAGGTTTACCCACTTATGTGGGGTTTCTGCCCTGCAGGTCTCAGGGTCGAATCTTGCGGGGGGCGAACTGTGGCACCGGTTCAAACTGGCAATAATATGCCAACCGCCAGATTCCTACTCGTGACCTGAGTGATCAAACACCAAAGGCCAAACCGGGTGATCTAGCCGTCCAAAGAAAATTAACAACACTTCATTAACTTTAATTAATTTTAAAAAATGAGGATGTTTGAATATGCATTTTGTGACATAGGGCACAATGCCAAAAAGGTGAAGGAAATTGATACAAGATGATTGGTTCAATAAGAAATCTAGCCAACCTTAACACAATCATGTAAGTTTACACAATTGCGGGGTTCTAAATCGTTTGCCAGTTACAGACAAGAGTTAGAACATATTCTCTTCTATTTAATTTATGGTCCAATTCGTCTCTCTACCTACGTATCTTTAACGCCCTGCTCATTCGTACCTTCCATTTATAGCAAGTCTTATTTGTAATTCTATTCTTGTAATCGTTCTTTCTTTGTAATTATTGTAAAATCCGAGACTTGGATCATAAATAAAACTCGTATTTCTTTAATTTCGTGTTATATGTACTTTATACATGCTCATACAATCAATTTCGTGAAACAATTGATTCATATTCGTAATTCTTGGAAATTATGTGCTAATCTAGCAAATACGTGAAACTTATGCATAATACGCCTTTTTAGCAAATACGATACTTAAATACGACACTCATACACTTAATTATACTTGGTTAATGTTCTCCATACTTATTTGGTCCTTAAACTATGCTTATATGACGAAAACAACCCCTAAAACACTTTAAAACCCTAAAATGCAAACTAGAGGGGCCTAAAGTGTAATAAATCAAAACCTATCTGGAGGAGAGTCACTGGCCGCGAAAACTTCCCCCAGACCTTATGCTGGCCGCGAGAAAAGCACCAGATCAGCAGCCTCATTCAGCTCGTGAATTTGAGCGGGATTTTGGGTTTAACTTGAGTTTGAACGAGTTTTGGACATTAATTACTCAACCAACACAACCCTAATCCCTTCCCTATATAAACCCAAGCTCCCCCAAGCCATTTTCACTTTACAAACACCCTCACAACTCACTCAAATCAGTCACAAAGCTGCTGCAAACACAAGTTCGAGTAGATTCATCAAGCTGCACTAAAGCGAGCATAACTCACTCAATTCTTGTCCGATTTACCTCATTATTTTCCTATGTGCTTGGATTAACCTTAGCTTCGATTCCATGGGTTTTTCATAGTAAACCAGTCCCTGGAACGTCGCCAAAAAGGCTCCAAAGTTCACTGATTGTTTCTATTTTGGTTAAATCTTTACTAAACTTGTTTAAACTTGAGTCTAACTCATCTCAAACCTATGTCCTTATGCTTATAACCACTTCTAAGGTTAGTTAGGCTCAAAAACAAGGTTGAGACATTCAAAATCAGAGGTATAACCTCACAAACCTTATGTTTTGTTCAAGGGTTTAACCCACAAGTGATGTTCAAGTTTAAGACTCGATGTTTGTGTGATTTAGGATTAGCTTGGGCTAATGTAACAACTCTCATCAAAAGTCATAATTATTAAATTAATTTGTCCAATAGGAAATCCTAATTGAGACACCCAAGTGATTCTACACAAACCCTAAAATTTTCAGAATAATCAGAATCAGGGCCCCTAAAACTCAGGGGGGGGGGTAAAACCCTAGTTACGATCATCCACATAAAACGCTGTCAAAAACGAATTTTACGATTTCGTCAACTCAACAAGCCTAGTTAGGGACGTGGCTACCCTATGGAAATAGGTAACCCCTCGTGCCACGCGACGCCCAGAGGGGTACCCCTCGCGTCACGCGAGGGGGGTCAAAATTCGTGTATAAATAGTGGGGTTTGGGACTGGAATTTGGGCACTTGAACGACGAAGAAATTCGTAATATGCACTGAGTTACGTTCTGTTTACTATCAAAACCCACACGAATCACAAATCGTGCCGCAATACAGGGTAATAACTCGATCGCTATTACGATTCAATGTCCGATCGATTAAACTATCCAATGGATGTTTAAGTGCTGCCCACATTAGGGTTTATGCTTTGTCATTCGTTGTTAATTCAATGGATGTTTAAGTATCGCACTTTGTCATTCGTTGTGAAGGTTTTAATCTCGTGAGTTATCGTAAATGCTGTATTAAGTTACTAACCTAGTTGTGTGCATGTTATTAAATTTAGGTTAAAAGGCTAATCAGTAGGCTAGGCTCTGCTCAAATTAAATCTGCAATGTGAGTCATTCTCTTTTTATCAAATTACTTTCAAAATCATGTTTATTTTCAAAGTTATAATTATAGTGATTAAGTTTATGTAATCACCAAGTTACAGCCGGTATGTGGGGTTTTGTATACATTACTTGATAACCATCACTATTGGACAAAGAGTTAGCCAATGAGTGATATGACCATAGTCACAGACTCCATTGAACAATGAGGTTACGGATGGATGGTCGAGTGACAAATACTGTGGGTAGTTGGTTTGATATCTGGAAACATTGTAATCTCTCTTAATACTGTAAATTATAACAAACGAGTCGTTTTAGTAAAATGAATGATTCACTCAGTATTTCCCGCTGACAAAACCTTTTTCAAACATGTTTCAGGTGATCTGTTGTGATCCAGGAAAAGTGCCGAGAAGCACTACAAGCTTAAGGAAGTGGCTCAATATAAAATAAAGAAACATGTTTTGTAAAATAAAGATTTCTACGTGAAATCATATGAATGTAAATTACCGGGGTTTTATCCCGAGTTGTGAAATAAAATAAATCGGGAAATTGCAGTTTTTAAAAGATCCTGGTAAAATCTTCCGCTGTTAAATAAATGCCACGGGAATTTCTGTCCCGCGGCTCCTGAAACGGGTCAAACCGGGTCGGGGACCGTGACAGATATAAGGTGGTATCAGAGCCACTGATTTAAGCCAATTAAGTATTTAGAAAATACTTAATTTTTCTACTTGTCATTTTGTGATTATGTGTTTTCTTATTTGAATATTTGTGTACAGTATGGGTAAACAAAAGATGTTAAACATCTATCTTAAATTAGATAGGTCATCCAACGAGAAGAGAAGTTCATCCCAAACCAAATCCTCAAATCACTCTGTAACTCCTGAAGAAGGAATATTTGTGCGAAAGGCACAATATGAGGAACCACTTTCTCCTAGTAAAAGAGGTTTGATTATTAGCAAAAGTAAAGAGAAAATAAAAGAAATTCCAAGAAAAGAAGATTAAACAGGAAACCCAGGAATTAACCAGTAAATCACCTTGGGAAGACAAGTTAGATGAAAAATGGGCGGATCTATATATGCTAGCCACTGTAGCAGTAAATGCAAATCTTTAAAACTTTGATTTAAGTTTTAGTGACCTTTATCACCTACAGTCCAAAAACCTTATTCAGTAAATAAATAAATTTACAATAAAAACCTCGTGTGTTTTAGTTTTCAATTGTTTTGTAGTTAACCAGTCTGAAATAATATTTAAAGGTTTTCTATGAAGTTTTGTTATAAGTTTTAAATTAGTAACTGTGTGTATTTTGCATAACAGCATGAGAGACTTGTCTGATGCTCTTCAGAATTTAAATCTCTATCCAATAAAAATAGAGGTTTCCAGAGATTTCAATAGGTATATACCAGACATAGAAGAACCTATAGAATTTAACGCTTCACCTCTCGAGAAACCCAAGCCTAAGAAAATGGAAATTGGGGAAAGCTCTAGGCAAATTAAGGGGTTACCATCTCAGGAAGAGCTAGATTTTATATTGGCAAGCTATGATACTATTAAGCCTGTTAATGAAAACGTTTTTATTCATCCTATTGAAACACAACCTCCAATGAACTTAGACCCAGCAATGCCAGAACCTATAATCCATACCCAGCCTTTAGGAATGGATGAATGGTGGACAAATAATTGGCAATTCCAAAACCTGATCAACAGTCCTTATTCCTTTCTTCCTCAATTTAACCCTGAACCAATACCTAATACACCAATGAGCAATGAGAATTTAGCTGAACTCCGCCACTTTGGCGAAGAACTGGTGGATACCGGAAATAGGATCAGGGAAGTAGGAGAACAGATCTCCTGGAAGTATGATGAGAGAGAACGCCGTTACAACTGACGAGGGATAGTAGGTTTATGAGACTGTGGTTGTATAATAGCAATAAGTAAATCTTGTGAAATAAACTAAAAATAAAACTTTGTAAAATAAACAGTGTGTATTGGCGCATAGTATAAAATATATGAAATGGAAATCGAGAAATTGATAGTTTTGGCTATATGTGTGTTGTGAAATTGGTATGATTGTTTTGTGTATAATTGTTATTTAATCGATACTAATAAAATATATATATATATATTCAGATGGAAAACACTAATAATGAACCAGTAAATGAGGTTAATCAATCTGAGCAACACCCGGAGGATCAATTTTTAAATAGGCAGGATATCGAAAATATCGTTGCTCAAGGGATAGCCAATGCTATTCCAGCAATTGTTGCTGCTGTTAGAAATCCAATCGAACCTCAACAAATCGTTCATAGCAAACGCATTTCTAAAGATAACTTCAGTAATAGCGTAAATGGAGGCGGTAATAATCACGATGATAATCCACGGCAAGCTCCGCTCCCTAAGAAAATGAAAGCTGCAACGCCTGGTTACACTTACAAAGAATTTCTTGCTTGTAAACCCTCTGAGTTTGTAGGCAATGAAGGAGCGACTGCGGCACTGCGTTGGTTAGAGAAAACCGAGGCAGTAATTACCATAAGTAAATGTGCCAAGGATGATCAGGTCATGTACGCGTTAAATCTTTTTAAAGAAGGGGTGCTAGAATGGTGGAACACGGTGTTACAAGCAAAAGGAAGGATGATAGCTTATGCTATGAACTGGGAAGAATTTAAAAGTCTTGTAGAAAGAAAATTCTGTCCCGAATATGAAAAAGATCAAATGGCAAATAAGTTCTTAAACCATAGAATGATGGGTGTAGATTATCGCGGTTATACTTCGACATTCTTTGAATATGCTAGAGTGGTACCAACACTGGCTTTGCCAGAACCGGTACTCATTTCTCGCTATATCTGGGGATTGATTAGTGAAATCCGCAATATCGTTAAAGCTGCGAGACCTCGTACTATTGACGATGCGGTAGAATTAGCTAACACCCTAACTGATGAACTGGTACGCACAAGAGATGATAACAGGAAAAAGGAACTAGCTCAGAAAATTACCTAAGGATTCAATGTCCGATCGATTAAACTATCCAATGGATGTTTAAGTGCTGCCCACATTAGGGTTTATGCTTTGTCATTCGTTGTTAATTCAATGGATGTTTAAGTATCGCACTTTGTCATTCGTTGTGAAGGTTTTAATCTCGTGAGTTATCGTAAATGCTGTATTAAGTTACTAACCTAGTTGTGTGCATGTTATTAAATTTAGGTTAAAAGGCTAATCAGTAGGCTAGGCTCTGCTCAAATTAAATCTGCAATGTGAGTCATTCTCTTTTTATCAAATTACTTTCAAAATCATGTTTATTTTCAAAGTTATAATTATAGTGATTAAGTTTATGTAATCACCAAGTTACAGCCGGTATGTGGGGTTTTGTATACATTACTTGATAACCGTCACTATTGGACAAAGAGTTAGCCAATGAGTGATATGACCATAGTCACAGACTCCATTGAACAATGAGGTTACCGATGGATGGTCGAGTGACAAATACTGTGGGTAGTTGGTTTGATACCTGGAAACATTGTAATCTCTCTTAATACTGTAAATTATAACAAACGAGTCGTTTTAGTAAAATGAATGATTCACTCAGTATTTCCCGCTGACAAAACCTTTTTCAAACATGTTTCAGGTGATCTGTTGTGATCCAGGAAAAGTGCCGAGAAGCACTACAAGCTTAAGGAAGTGGCTCAATATAAAATAAAGAAACATGTTTTGTAAAATAAAGATTTCTACGTGAAATCATATGAATGTAAATTACCGGGGTTTTATCCCGAGTTGTGAAATAAAATAAATCGGGAAATTGCAGTTTTTAAAAGATCCTGGTAAAATCTTCCGCTGTTAAATAAATGCCACGGGAATTTCTGTCCCGCGGCTCCTGAAACGGGTCAAACCAGGTCGGGGACCGTGACAGAAATAAGGTGGTATCAGAGCCACTGATTTAAGCCAATTAAGTATTTAGAAAATACTTAATTTTTCTACTTGTCATTTTGTGATTATGTGTTTTCTTATTTGAATATTTGTGTACAGTATGGGTAAACAAAAGCTGTTAAACATCTATCTTAAATTAGATAGGTCATCCAACGAGAAGAGAAGTTCATCCCAAACCAAATCCTCAAATCACTCTGTAATTCCTGAAGAAGGAATATTTGTGCGAAAGGCACAATATGAGGAACCACTTTCTCCTAGTAAAAGAGGTCTGATTATTAGCAAAAGTAAAGAGAAAATAAAAGAAATTCCAAGAAAAGAAGATTAAACAAGAAACCCAGGAATTAACCAGTAAATCACCTTGGGAAGACAAGTTAGATGAAAAATGGGCGGATCTATATATGCTAGCCACTGTAGCAGTAAATGCAAATCTTTAAAACTTTGATTTAAGTTTTAGTGACCTTTATCACCTACAGTCCAAAAACCTTATTCAGTAAATAAATAAATTTACAATAAAAACCTCGTGTGTTTTAGTTTTCAATTGTTTTGTAGTTAACCAGTCTGAAATAATATTTAAAGGTTTTCTATGAAATTTTGTTATAAGTTTTAAATTAGTAACTGTGTGTATTTTGCATAACAGCATGAGAGACTTGTCTGATGCTCTTCAGAATTTAAATCTCTATCCAATAAAAATAGAGGTTTGCAGAGATTTCAATAGGTATATACCAGACATAGAAGAACCTATAGAATTCAACACTTCACCTCTCGAGAAACCCAAGCCTAAGAAAATGGAAATTGGGGAAAGCTCTAGGCAAATTAAGGGGTTACCATCTCAGGAAGAGCTAGATTTTATATTGGCAAGCTATGATACTATTAAGCCTGTTAATGAAAACGTTTTTATTCATCCTATTGAAACACAACCTCCAATGAACTTAGACCCAGCAATGCCAGAACCTATAATCCATACCCAGCCTTTAGGAATGGATGAATGGTGGACAAATAATTGGCAATTCCAAAACCTGATCAACAGTCCTTATTCCTTTCTTCCTCAATTTAACCCTGAACCAATACCTAATACACCAATGAGCAATGAGAATTTAGCTGAACTCCGCCACTTTGGCGAAGAACTGGTGGATACCAGAAATAGGATCAGGGAAGTAGGAGAACAGATCTCCTGGAAGTATGATGAGAGAGAACGCCGTTACAACTGACGAGGGATAGAAGGTTTATGAGACTGTGGTTGTATAATAGCAATAAGTAAATCTTGTGAAATAAACTAAAAATAAAACTTTGTAAAATAAACAGTGTGTATTGACGCATAGTATAAAATATATGAAATGGAAATCGAGAAATTGATAGTTTTGGCTATATGTGTGTTGTGAAATTGGTATGATTGTTTTGTGTATAATTGTTATTTAATCGATACTAATAAAATATATATATATATATTCAGATGGAAAACACTAATAATGAACCAGTAAATGAGGTTAATCAATCTGAGCAACACCCGGAGGATCAATTTTTAAATAGGCAGGATATCGAAAATATCGTTGCTCAAGGGATAGCCAATGCTATTCCAGCAATAGTTGCTGCTGTTAGAAATCCAATCGAACCTCAACAAATCGTTCATAGCAAACGCATTTCTAAAGATAACTTCAGTAATAGCGTAAATGGAGGCGGTAATAATCACGATGATAATCCACGGCAAGCTCCGCTCCCTAAGAAAATGAAAGCTGCAACGCCTGGTTACACTTACAAAGAATTTCTTGCTTGTAAACCCTCTGAGTTTGCAGGCAATGAAGGAGCGACTGCGGCACTGCGTTGGTTAGAGAAAACCGAGGCAGTAATTACCATAAGTAAATGTGCCAAGGATGATCAGGTCATGTACGCGTTAAATCTTTTTAAAGAAGGGGTGCTAGAATGGTGGAACACGGTGTTACAAGCAAAAGGAAGGATGATAGCTTATGCTATGAACTGGGAAGAATTTAAAAGTCTTGTAGAAAGAAAATTCTGTCCCGAATATGAAAAAGATCAAATGGCAAATAAGTTCTTAAACCATAGAATGATGGGTGTAGATTATCGCGGTTATACTTCGACATTCTTTGAATATGCTAGAGTGGTACCAACACTGGCTTCGCCAGAACCGGTACTCATTTCTCGCTATATCTGGGGATTGATTAGTGAAATCCGCAATATCGTTAAAGCTGCGAGACCTCGTACTATTGACGATGCGGTAGAATTAGCTAACACCCTAACTGATGAACTGGTACGCACAAGAGATGATAACAGGAAAAAGGAACTAGCTCAGAAAATTACCTAAGGATTTCGTACGGGTAATAATAACAGCTTTAAGAGAAGAGGAACAGGGCAATCTTCAAATCCGCCATTCTGCAGAAATTGCAGAAAGAAACATTTTGGAAGATGTAGTGTAACTTGCAATTTTTGTAAAATGGTAGGACATCGTGAAGAAAACTGCAGGAAGAAAACCATAACCTGCTTTAACTGTGGAGAAGCGAGACATTTCAAAACAGAATGTCCTAAATTGATCAAACCAGCAGACAACAAAGCCAAGACAGCCGACGGAGCTAGTAAGAAGAGTGGTCGAGCCTTTCAGTTAACTACTCAGGAAGCCGAGATGATTCCAGATGTGATAGCTGGTACGTTCCTAGTTCACAACGTGTATGCAAAAGTATTATTTGACTCTTGTGCAAACCAAAGTTTTATTAATACTTCATTCTGCCAAGCTCTTAACTTACCCTTAACCAAACTTAGGCAGATTTTTACAGTCGAAACGGCATACGGAAATTCTGTTAGCATAGATAAAGTTTTGCAAAAAGAAAATATAGAACTCTCAGGTCATAAATTCTTTGCAAACCTATTACCTATGAAATTAGCCGAATTTGATGTTGTGTTAGGAATGGATTGGCTAGTAGCCAACCATGCTCGAATTCCTTGTGATCAGAATTCCCTAGAAATTCAGGCACCTACTGGAGAAATGATTATGATTACAGGAAATAAACCACGTAAGTCCATGAAGTTCATATCAGTAATGAAAGTTGCTAGTTATGAACGAAAGCAAGGAATAGTATATATGATTTCAGTAATCATCAGTACTAAGGGTAAAGAACTTAAGGAGATCCCTGTAGTCTCAGAATACCTAGATGTATTCCCAGAAGAGTTACCAGGATTACCACCAGATAGAGAAGTAGAATTTAGAATTCATCTAATTCCCGGAACTATACCGATAGCTAAAGCACCTTATCGGTTAGCTCCCACAGAAATGTTAGAATTGAAAAAGCAATTAGATGAATTACTAAGTAAAGGATTCATACAACCTAGTTCATCCCCTTGGGGAGCACCAGTGTTGTTTGTTAAGAAGAATGATGGTTCGATGAGAATGTGTATTGATTATAGAGAATTGAATAAGGTTACAATTAAGAATCGATACCCATTACCTAGGATTGATGATCTTTTCGATCAACTTCAAGGAGCTAGATATTTATCTAAGATAGATTTACGCTCCGGATATCATCAATTGAAGGTACAAGAAGAATATATACCTAAAACTGCTTTCAGAACTAGGTATGGTCATTACGAGTTTACAGTCATGCCCTTCAGATTAACAAATGCACCTGCTGCATTCATGGACATGATGAATAGGATATGTAAACCATATTTGGATAAATTTGTAATTGTTTTCATAGACGATATACTTATTTATTCCAAAAGTCAGGACGAACATTGTCAGCACTTGCATTCACTCTTAACTTTGTTAAGAAAAGAAAAACTATACGCCAAATTCTCGAAGTGTGAATTTTGGTTGCAAGAAGTGCAATTTTTAGGACACATGGTGAATCATGAAGGCATTCATGTAGATCCTGCTAAGATAGAGGCAATTACCAAATGGAAGGTTCCACAATCCGCAATGGAAATTAGAAATTTTATAGGTTTAGCTGGATACTATAGACGGTTTATTAAGGATTTTTCCAAGATAGCTGTACCATTAACTAAGCTAACCTGTAAAGCAGTTAAGTTTGAATGGGGACCTAAATAAGAAGAAGCCTTTAGGATCTTAAAACATAAATTAACCAATGCTCCAATTTTAGCCTTACCGGAAGGAACTGAAGATTTTGAAGTATATTGTGATGCTTCAAAACTAGGATTAGGATGTGTGCTTATGCAACGCAAGAAGGTAATTGCGTATGCATCAAGGCAATTGAAAAAGCATGAGGAAAACTATACGACTCATGATTTAGAATTAGGAGCCGTAATTTTTGCCCTAAAAATTTGGAGACATTATCTTTATGGAAGTAAATTTACTATCTATACAGATCATAAGAGTTTAAGATATATATTTGGGCAAAAAGAGTTAAACATGAGACAAAGAAGATGGATGGAAATCCTAAGTGACTACGACTGTGATATTCAATATCATGATGGAAAGGAAAATGTAGTTGCAGATGCCTTAAGTCGTAAGTATCATGAAAAGCAAAAGCGAGTTCGTGCTCTTAGGTTAAATCTACAGTTAGATTTAATGGAACAATTGAAGAATATTCAAGAAACAGCAATCAAGGATGATGCTGAAGGAATGAAGGGACAAATTAAAGAATTAGAGCAAGGAGCTGATAGAATTTGGAGATTCCACAAAAGAAGAATTTGGGTACCTAAGCAGGGAGAATTAAGAAATCAAATTTTAGAAGAAGCTCATAAATCTAGGTATACCATGCACCCGGGAAACAATAAAATGTACCAAGATTTAAGAAATAATTTATGGTGGATAGGCATGAAAAAGGATATAGCCCGGTATGTTTCTAAGTGTCTTACTTGTTCACAAGTTAAGGCAGAACACCAGAAACCTTCAGGTCTACTACAACAGTTAGAAATGCCTGTATGGAAATGGGAACTCATAACAATGGATTTTGTTACTAAGTTACCCAAAACCAGAAAAGGTAATGACGCGATTTGGGTAATTGTGGATCGATTAACCAAATCAGCTCATTTTCTACCCATAAAAGAAACCTTTAGCATGGAAAGGTTGGCCAAGTTGTATGTAGATGAAGTAGTATCCTTACATGGAGTTCCACTCTCCATTGTTTCAGATAGGGATAGTCGTTTCACTTCCCACTTCTGGAAAAGTTTCCAAGAAGCTATGGGAACTCGACTAAACCTAAGCACTGCATATCATCCTCAAACAGATGGGCAAAGTGAAAGGACGATCCAAACTCTAGAAGACATGCTCAGAGCATGTGTGATAGATTTTGGTGGAAATTGGGACGATCACTTACCTTTAATTGAATTCTCCTATAACAATAGTTATCATTCAAGTATTGAAACTGCCCCATTCGAAGCACTGTATGGAAGAAAATGCAGAACTCCAGTTTGTTGGGCAGAAATAGGAGAAAGTCAATTGTCAGGTCCTGAAATAGTGCAAGAGACGACCGACAAGATTACTCAAATCAAGGAAAGACTGAAGACAGCTCGAGATCGTCAAAAGAGTTATGCCGATAATCGACGTAAGCCGTTAGAATTTCAAGTTGGAGAAAAAGTACTGTTGAAAGTTTCTCCTTGGAAAGGAGTTGTTCGATTCGGTAAGAAAGGAAAACTAAGTCCAAGATACGTAGGACCATTTCCAGTGATTCAACGTATAGGACCAGTTGCTTATCTTTTACAATTACCAGAAGAGTTAGCTGGAGTACATGACGTATTTCATGTATCCAATCTCAAGAAATGTCTATCTGACGAATCTTTGGTAGTACCTCTCCAAGATATAGAGGTAAACGAAAAGTTAAAATTCATTGAGAAACCTCTTCAGATAGAAGACAGAAAAGTGAAGTTTCTCAAACACAAACGACTAGTTTTAGTTAAAGTCAAGTGGGATTCAAAGAGAGGAGCTGAATACACTTGGGAGCTGGAATCTGAGATGAAGAAAAAGTATCCTTACTTATTCCAGTAAATCTCGAGGACGAGATTTTTATTAAGGTGGGGAGGATGTAACAACTCTCATCAAAAGTCATAATTTTTAAATTAATTTGTCCAATAGGAAACCCTAATTGAGACACCCAAGTGATTCTACACAAACCCTAAAATTTTCAGAATAATCAGAATCAGGATCAGGGCCCCTAAAACTCAGGGGGGGTAAAACCCTAGTTACGATTATCCACATAAAACGCTGTCAAAAATGAATTTTACGATTTCGTCAACTCAGCAAGCCTAGTTAGGGACGTGGCTACCCTATGGAAATAGGTGACCCCTCGCGCCACGCGACGCCCAGAGGGGTACCCCTCGCGTCACGCGGGGGGGGGGGGGGTCAAAATTCGTGTATAAATAGTGGGGTTTGGGACTGGAATTTGGGCACTTGAACGACGAAGAAATTCGTAATATGCACTGAGTTACGTTCTGTTTACTATCAAAACACACACGAATCACAAATCGTGCCGCAATACAAGGTAATAACTCGATCGCTATTACGATTCAATGTCCGATCGATAAAAGTATCCAATGGATGTTTAAGTGCTGCCCACATTAGGGTTTATGCATTGTCATTCGTTGTTAATTCAATGGATGTTTAAGTATCGCACTTTGTCATTCGTTGTGAAGGTTTTAATCTCGTGAGTTATCATAAATGTTGTATTAAGTTACTAACCTAGTTGTGTGCATGTTATTAAATTTAGGTTAAAAGGCTAATCAGTAGGCTAGGCTCTGCTCAAATTAAATCTACAATGTGAGTCATTCTCTTTTTATCAAATTACTTTCAAAATCATGTTTATTTTCAAAGTTATAATTACAGTGATTAAGTTTATGTAATCACCAAGTTACAGCCGGTATGTGGGGTTTTGTATACATTACTTGATAACCGTCACTATTGGACAAAGAGTTAGCCAATGAGTGATATGACCATAGTCACAGACTCCATTGGACAATGAGGTTACCGATGGATGGTCGAGTGACAAATACTGTGGGTAGTTGGTTTGATATCTGGAAACATTGTAATCTCTCTTAATACTGTAAATTATAACAAACGAGTCGTTTTAGTAAAATGAATGATTCACTCAGTATTTCCCGCTGACAAAACCTTTTTCAAACATGTTTCAGGTGATCTGTTGTGATCCAGGAAAAGTGCCGAGAAGCACTACAAGCTTAAGGAAGTGGCTCAATATAAAATAAAGAAACATGTTTTATAAAATAAAGATTTCTCCGTGAAATCATATGAATGTAAATTACTGGGGTTTTATCCCGAGTTGTGAAATAAAATAAATCGGGAAACTGCAGTTTTTAAAAGATCCTGGTAAAATCTTCCGCTGTTAAATAAATACCACGGGAATTTCTGTCCCGCGGCTCCTGAAACGGGTCAAACCGGGTCGGGGGCCGTGACAGCTAACCTACTTGAAAATCCACATATTGCTTGATGATTTCTCATAGATTAGTTGTTTGTATTCTATATTTACTTGTAAGTTCATGACCCTCCTTGTATGTTCATAGCATCAAGAGTAGTGGTGAACACTTAGAGGTGCCTAAGTGGAAAACTTTTCTTCCTACCTCCTACTTGATTTCTATGACACTTAAAGAGGTTCCTAAATGGAGGATTTATCCTCCTACCTCATGCTTGAAATATTGAACTGTTGGACTTATTAATGTATAATACATAACCTATATAATACTTACATATACTATCCAACATTCGAACCTTTGATGGTGTTCCAACCTCCTACAACAACACACTCGCGGATTCACAAGTTGAAGACTTGCAAAACTGTGAGTATACTCGCAAACCCCTTTTTTATGTTTACCGCTTTTGGGGTGTAACATGTTAAATTATAAAACCCACACCTAAACTTATTCTTTATGCAAATGCACGAAAACAATCCTTATACATGAATGCTATGTTGTTATATTTTGATGTATATACTTGGGTGATTCTTATGTGATACAATAGTCATTAGCTTATTACTAGCCTCCATTTGACATGTATAGCGCTATAGGAGTAGCGCACCACCCGTGAACGAGAGGTCATGTTGAATTATATCTTTTTTGCGTAAAAGAGGTTTGACTAGAAATATTGTATGCCTCGTATGATGCTCATGTATAGATTAAGTTGCCATGTGGATTCTTTTTTTTTTTTTTACTTTTAAACTTATACTTATTCTTAAACTTGTATACTCGCCTTTGCTTTTGCATTGAATTGTATTTTAAACATGTTACAGGTTGAGGATTGATGATGCTATGAAACGGAATAGCATGATGCCTAGATACTCACTTAGACGTTAGGTTAAAGTGTTGTATCAATTTTGTGATGTTTATGTTATGAACAATGTTGTTATTTGAATTTCCTTGTAATGTTTTGACAATTTGATTATGAAATGAAATCGGTTGAATTAAATAATGTCACAAATAGTGTTATGAAGTCTCTTGCAATCTTGAACTAGTCCCACTCTGATGATTCCGCCATTGGTTGGGGTGTAACAGATTGGTATCAGAGCCATAACTATAGGGAATTAGGTAGAATTGCCATGTTCGACCTAGTCTATAGTTGGAACCATATTTTTGACCATTCATGATTCTTGCTTAAAATGTTATTCTTCCTACTTTGCTTCTTTCTCATCTTTTTGGTCTTAATATTTACATAATGTCTTTCCTAAGACATTTTACATAATACACTTGAAGACTTGAAGACACTCTTTATACAAAAGAGACGAGTTTACCGAAATAGGCGTGAAACCCACAATTTAGTGAACGACTCTCATTCCGCTTATTCTTACTTTGCACGAAATTTCGCCATCAAGCTAGGAGTGAAATCCACATCTTAATGGTAAATTTCCAATTCAAATCTAGTGGACCCTCGTCAAAGTGTTGAAATTATATTTTGACCTGACGAGTACTAACCACATTAGGGTACGAAATCGTCAAGTTAGGGGTGAAGCCGGCACCTTGTCGATTAAGTCCCATTCCTCGATTTTCAATCTCGCCAAAGTTTCGATTGTTTCAATCGATTAGAGACGTGTAGTAACTGGAAGGGTAAGATACCATTAATCGCTTCTCGACGAGAGTATCTTACTTATAGGCCAAAGCACGTTTCTCTAATTTGAAAGGCCTTTCGATTCACTTTGGAATAGTCGACGTTTCTAAACCCGAAACAATCCTATGTTTTATGAGCCTCTCTTTTATGTGATTCAGTTTATATGTGATTTTATACTTGTTACCTTGTTCATTTCAAAACCGTTACACAATTCGCACATCTCGCTCAATAAAAAATAATAATAATTCTCGTGAACAAAGTAAATTTATACTCTTTTTACGCATTCCTACGTGATTATACTTGTTGAATACTTGTTGAAATTCATGCTAATTATGTGAACCATACGTGATACATCATGCTTGCATACTCAAACTTGCAAATTTATTTTAAATTTATGATCGAGTCTCATCCTTTTCCCTTCTCTTTTGATTCCTAGATGTCGTCCAGCGGTGCACCAAAGAGGACCAAGTCAAGGAAAGGTTCAACATCCAACACCAAATCCGACTCCATGTCAAAAAGGGATTGTATGAAATTCATGGCCAAGCAAATGGCTAAGGTCATACCCGACATTGTCAGCAAGATTCAACCAAATACCGACTCACCGTATGGCTCTGTCGATTCAAAGGCAGAAAAACCCAAGCCGATGTTCGAATTCAAACAATTTATGGCTTGTAAACCCCTAGAGTACACAGGCGAAGATGGCGCTACTGCCATGATGAATTGGTTCGACGTGATTGAACTTACCTTCTTGCAAAGTGGGTGTCCTAATGACCTACGAACTTTGAATGCAACGGGAGTTTTCCGTTCGAGAGCACTCGAATGGTGGACCACCGAACGCAACAAGAGGGGAAACGATGTCGCACATGCCATGCCTTGGGACGAGCTTAAGCAGCTTATGAAGGACCACTTCTGTCCTCCTCACAAATTCCAAAAGTTGGAGAACGAAATTTAGAACCTAATGCAGAAGGGGAGCGACATGTATGGTCTGATTATGCCCTTCAAACAGCTTAGTGTCCTTTGTCCTGGACAAGTTGACTCCGTTCCCAAAACCATCGCCAAGTTCATTCGTTGTGTTGTACCTTCCTTGGTTTACCATGTTGCCTCTACTTGCCCTAAAACCATTGAAGATGCCTTTAGCATAGCCACCGAACTCAACAACAACTACATTCTTCATGGAACCTATGATAAGGGTTCAACGAAGAGTGCTCACCAAGCCGTTACTGATACCACCACCACCACTGTTGAACCTTCATCCTCCCAATCAAAGAAAAACTGAGGCAAGAAGCGGAAGGCTTCGAGCCAAAATTGCACGGTTGTCACTCTGCCAAACCCTGTGCCTTTACAAACAATAGTCGCCGTTACCCCCGCAAACACCGAACTACCTAAACGAGCCTACACTGGATCTCATCCCCAATGTACTACCTGTTTGTACCATCATCCTACCAACACACCATGCCACAAATGCGTTAGCTGTCATAGGTATGGTCATTTTGCCGACCGATGCCGCAACATCCCGCAAGCTCAAAACAACAAGAATCAAGCCATCGTTGCAAACCCTGCTTCTAATCAGGCTCAACCTCAAGCTGTTTCTGTACGACCATGCTTCAAATGTGGTGATCTCAATCATCTCGCCAATGTTTCTCCTCAAAGGAATCAACCCCAACAGCAACAGCAGCAGCAGCAACAGGCTCAACAACCCGCTAGAGGCTGAGCTTTTCTCCTCACTACTGCTCAGGCTTAAAACGCGAACGATGTTTTCACCGGTACGTTTCTTGTGAACCATGTTTATGCTTCTTGTCTGTTTGATACTGGCACCGATAAAAGTTTTGTGTCGTTAGAATTCGAACCTTTGCTTAAGTGTAAACGCTCTAAGTTGCCAAGACCTTTCGCTGTCGAAGTCGCTGATGGTAAAACCGTCACTGTTGATTCCGCCCTTTCCCAATGTTCCTTGATTCTCAACGATCATACATTCTCGATTAATCTTATACCTATGCAAATGGGTAGCTTTGACATCTTAGTAGGCATGGACTGGCTTAGGCGAGTTCGTGCTGAAGTTGTTTGTTCTGAAAAGTTTATCCGCCTTCCTCTTCCAAACGGTGATTCACTACATGTATATGGCAAGAAACCTTCTCAAGGTCTCAAGCTTATGTCGTGTATCCAAGCGAATAAATGCTTACGTAAGGGTACCTTCGCCTTTATCGCCCACATTGTGGAAAAGAAGGACAAAGGCCCAAGCATAAGCAACGTTCCCGTCGTATGTGATTTTCCTGATGTATTTCCTGACGATCTTCCTGGTCCGCCTCCTGCTCGTTCTGTCGACTTTCGCATTGATTTAGTGTCTGGAGCTACACCTGTCACTAAGTCTCCTTACCGTTTAGCACCCTCTGAGATGCAAGAGCTCTCGAGTCAACTTCAATACCTTCTTGATAAAGGCTTTATACGCCCTAGTACATCTCCTTGGGGCTCCCGTTTTGTTCGTCAAAAAGAAAGATGGGTCATTCCGAATGTGTATTGACTATCGTGAGCTCATCAAGCTTACTGTCAAGAACCGATACCCTCTTCCTCGCATCGATGACCTCTTCGATCAATTGCAAGGCGCGGCCTGCTTTTCAAAGATCGATCTTCGATCTGGGTATCATCAATTTCGAGTCCTCGTAGAAGATGTACCTAAGACCTCTTTTCGTACACGATATGGTCACTATGAGTTCGTGGTCATGCCCTTTGGTTTGACCAACGCACCTGCTGTCTTCAAGGATTTGATGAATCGCGTGTGTAAAGCGTACTTGGACCGTTTCGTGATCGTCTTCATCGACGATATTCTCATCTATTCCAAGACACAAGGAGAGCATGAGCGACACCTGCGTCTTATCCTTCAACTTCTTCATACTGAACGTCTATACGCCAAATTCTCCAAGTGCGGATTTTGGTTAAAATAAGTTCAATTCCTTGGTCATACAGTCAACGAACTTGGTATTCACGTTGACCCCGCTAAAATTGAAGCTGTGAAGAATTGGATTGCATCAAAATCTCCGTCTGAAATTCGTTCTTTCCTTGGTCTTGCTGGTTATTATCGTCGTTTTATCTCCAACTTCTCGAAAATCTCCGTCCCTCTGACCTCCTTGACTCAAAAAGAGAAACCTTTTGTATGGGGTCCCGAACAAGAGGAATCCTTTCAAACTCTTAAGGACATGCTTTGTAATGCTCCTATTCTCGCGCTTCCCGATGGTAACGACGACTTTGTCATGTATTGCGATGCCTCAAACCTTGGTCTGGGTTGTGTCCTTATGCAGCGAGACAGGTTATTGCTTACGCGTCGAGGCAACTCAAGATACATGAGAAAATCTACACTACTCACGACCTTGAACTTGGCGCAGTTGTTTTTGCGTTGAAGATTTGGTGACAAACCTTATGGTACTAAGTGTGTAGTCTTCACTGACCATAAGAGCCTTCAACATATCTTCAACCAAAAGGAACTGAACATGCGTCAACGTCGTTGGGTGGAACTGTTAAACGACTATGACTGCGAAATTCGCTACCACCCAGGAAAGGCGAATGTAGTAGCCGACGCCCTTAGTCGTAAAACTCATCTGAAGAGCATCCGTTGTCTCCAACTCGTTAACGATCTTCAGAACCGTATTCGTGAAGCTCAATATGCCTCTATTAACGAAGGTAGTTTCTCTGTTGAGATACGAGGCACTGTTGAGCAAGATCTCGTGTCTAGATCTGACGGTATTTTGTACTATTGCAATCGCATTTGGATTCCTATTCGTGAAAACCTTCGAGACTTTCTAATGAAAGAGGCGCACAAATCGAAGTATTCCGTTCATCCTGGCGCTGACAAGATGTACCAGAATATGCGTATGTCTTACTGGTTTCCTGGTATGAAGAGGGATATCTCCTCTTACTTTGCGAAATGTCTCACTTGTTTGAAGGTTAAAGCTGAACACCAGCGTCCCTCTGGCTTACTCGAATAACCAGAGATTCCTGTCTGGGAATGGGAGAGCATTGCTATAGATTTTATCACCAAACTCCCTCGTACTTCTTCTGGTCATGACAGTATTTGGGTGATCGTTGACCAATTGACCAAATCAGCTCACTTTCTCCCCATTCGTGAGGATTTCAAAGTCGAGAAATTGGCTAGAATCTACACTGATGAGATCATCTGTCGTCATGGTATCCCCATTGACATCATTTCCGATCGTGATGCTCGTTTTACGTCTCGTCTTTGGCAAACCTTTCAATCTGCTATGGGTACTGTTCTTAACCTTAGCACCGTTTTTCACCCCCAATCAGACGGTCAAACCGAGCGTACTATCCAAACATTAGAGGATATGCTTCATTCATGCGTAATAGATTTTGGTGGCAACTGAGATTCATACTTGCCTTTGGTCGAATTCTCGTACAATAACAGTTATCATACGAGTATTCAAATGGCACCTTGCGAAGCATTGTATGGTCGTAAGTGTCGTTCGCCTATTTGTTGGCACGAGATTGGTGAATCAAAATTCATTGGTCCTGAGCTTATATAAGAAGCAACGGACAAGATTTTACAAGTTCGAGACAACTTACTGAAAGTCAGGAGCCAACAAAAGAGTTACGCCGACAAGCATCGAAAACCTTTGGAATTCGAGACAGGTGACTTCGTTCTTCTCAGTGTATCCCCTTGGAAAGGCATGGTTCGATTTGGCAAGAAAGGGAAACTCGCACCCCGCTACGTTGGTTCTTTCAAGATCCTCGAAAGGATTGGCAAGGTTGTGTATAGACTGGACCTGTCTGAAGAACTCAACAATGTAAAGAAGTATCTTGCTGACGAAGGACTTCAAGTTCCACTCGAGGACCTCCAAGTCAACGAGACCTTACATTTTTGTGGAAAAACCCGTCGAAATCATGGATCAAGGAGTCAAGATATTAAGGCGCAGTAAAATTCCTATCATCAAGGTTCGATGGGAAGGAAAACGTGGCACCGAATTCACTTGGGAACTCAAGAGTGACATGAAGGCGAAGTATCCACATCTTTTCGTTACTTCTTCCTAAATTTCGGGACGAAATTCCCTAAAGGAGGGGTGAAACACCCTAACACGTAATAACTTAAAAACGACGCAGCGAAAAAAAAGCCTTAAAAATTTCTTTCTTTATTAGACACATAACTTACATAAAGGCTCAGAGATGAAATGTCAAACATTAACTAAAAGAAATATACAACATTCACTTTCGATTAACACTTTAAGGCGTTATAAAATTAAAGTTATGTGACCGTTATTTCCGTACAATCCTTGCTCTCGACTCGATCCATGCCCGCTTCTCTTCGTTCGTGGTAGAAGAAATCCGTGTAATACCTGTGGACATCCCATACAACTTAACCATTAGTCGTTAACAACATCTTATGACATTTATTCTCATATAATTTAATATCAAATAACATTCAAGAATATAAACTTTCATTCATTCAACTATCCTCTCATAGTTTCTCGTTCCGTTTTCGAGTTTGGTACCTCATGCACCCGATGATCTTTTACCTGCATACATTCCAACTTCAAGGCATACCATTAGCAATCGTTAATACCCAAACATAATGAAATCATTCTTTCATACATTTATAACATCTCGCATTCATGCATGTATACTAATTCCTACGTGCATTCATAGCGAATTACATTCCTATATGCATACATTCTTAATTCATACATGCATACAAACATATACACCAACATATATACGCACACATTCATACACGTACACATACTTACGAGCTCTCGCTTACCGCTATTATTCACATATATCTATGCTTCTGGTCATAATCAAAACCTTCCATAATATAGGTTCTATACCTATAGTCTCGCATACCTATTCGTTCCTAGACTCGGTTACATTGACATTTCCTTTACTAACAAGAAGAAAAAACCGTACTTTCATTATCCGGAGGCTCATAATATATCTTATGTATAAAAATTGGCTTTAAAATAAGTTATGAAACCTTGAAAATCATTCAAACATCAAGCCCGATTGCGAAATCAACAAGAAAAACCAAGATTTGCCAGCTAACTGGCCCTCGCGGGGCGCGACAGCCCCTACTCGGGCGCTCGCGGGGCACGGCAGACGTCGCTGTGCGCGACGGTGAAACCGAATTTCTGTCGCATAGCACGACAGCCCTATTTCGACAGACTGTTTTCCTTTGCTGCTGCATATGGTGCCTAAACAAAAAACTTTAACTTAAAGTTGCATAACTTTTGATCTAGACATCCGTTTTACGTAATTCTTGATTCTACGTGTCCATAATTTTATTACGAATCCGTTTACCATCCTAACTCACATCAAAAGCTGAATTATAAGATAAGGACCTATAAATCCTTCAAGCCATTAATCGACCCGTTTGATTTCACCATTTTATTTATGACATAACTAACCACTTTCAGTCTCAATAATCATTCCTACCTTAGTAATTCCATTTATCACCTTAGGTTTCATCAAGAGCTGATATATAAGCAAACGGCTTATAATTCCCTTTATACCATTATTCGACCCGTTTAGTCCTACTAGTTTACCTTCGTTATAAATAACTCCTTTGTTATACTAAAATAACACATACCTTAATGTTCTCATTCATTACATAGTCCTTGCATAATTTTCCACACTTATAATTATTAAATTCTACATACATACATACTAAGAAGTGAATCAGAATCACTTACCTCGTGCGTCCGAGTTCGTGCATAGCTTCCGTATTTAACTTTGACACATTGCCCTTCCATGCTCGTGTCCATGTTGACATGGCTCCTACGCTTTCAGGTTATCATCTACACATTCTTGTTAGCATACATCATTGTACTTGATAACGAGCATACATTTGTATAATTTCATATTCAACTTGCATTAATCATTCCTAACAAGCATACAACATGTACCCGATTTCACATCCTTTCAAACCCATATAATCTATCATTTCATTCCATTTATGACATATTTATATACCACGTACCATACGATTATCTATAATCTTATAATCACAACAACAAGTCTAGCCATGTTGCTTATGCGTAGTTGACTTTCAGAGTGAATGATTTATCATTTTAACTTTCGGCTTAATCACATATACTCATGACATCATATACTCATGACATCATAGTTGACTTTCAGAGTCAACGATTTATCCATTTACTGTACTTACGAGCTTGCAAAAATTACAATCTTTTTATGTTACGTGCCATTCGGAAGGGTTATCCTTGTGTTAAATTTTTAGAGTCTAACTCTCTACCTAAAATTTATAAAAATTCATTTACTAAGCTGTAATCAGATTCATCACTTCTGATTGCAGCTTACGGAAAAATTCATTTAAAATTCCTCATTTATCTGATTGACGAAATTCCAGTTGGAGATTTTTGGAATCACCTGAAGCTACCTACACCAAAAATTTTAGTTCATAAGTCAATTCCTAGATTGAGTTATGACATTCGTAATTGGCTGCAAATTCTGCCAGAAAACGCAGCCCGAACCTTCGATACGGAAAAATTCATAAAACGTTCATTGTTTGTCGAAAAAATGCAATTCCAGTTGGGTTTGAAAGGTTTTTCCAGGGAGTTCATCACAAACTTAATAAACATCAGTTTTTGACAAGATTTGACCCAGTTACAGCCGATTTGACAAGATTTGACCCAGTTACAGCCGATTACATTTGGCTATAACTTTTTGGACAGGTTTAGTTTTCATAAAATTCCACTAATTTTACATACCTTTCATTCTAAATCAAGTTCATTTATCAATTTACTCTAATACACTATTCATACTTCAATATTACATCAATATTTTTTCACCTTCATGATCATCAAGTTTCATCATAATCCAACTTCAAGTGGGTTTCACTTCAAATCATTATAGTGAGCAAAATTAAACATAATTAACCTTCTATATGATGATTCTAACCAATATTCATGCCTAATTTCATACAAATTCTCGAATTACTACATAACCCACTTTATACAAGATCACCAATCTAAATTTTAAAACATACCTCATGATCCCCTCATGTAGGTGATCATTATTAATTCATGAATTTAAGCCTCGATTCACCATTCAATTTGATGATCTTTCATAATTAGGGTTTGGCTCCCCCTTGTGTTCTTTTGATCGTTCCAGAACACACTCGAAGTGTGTGTTTGTGTGTGTTAAATTTTTACTTTAATAATTCAACTTTCATCTTATCCTACTTTAGTCCCTCATGTTTGCCACTAAAACATAATTGGCACAACTTTCATCCTTTTACAGTTTTTACCATACACTTAGCTAGGTTAAATAGCCTAGTTATTTATTTCATGTTATATTATACTAGAACATAAGGCGAATATAAACATTCGAATTTTGGGGCGTTACAAGCCTACCCCCCTTAAAGGAGGTTTCGTCCCCGAAACCTTTCTTATTTTTACTAGACCAATTCTAGTTCTGCTTTTAAATCAGCTCATCCGGGAAATTTTCTACAACACGAGAACGCTTATGACTTCTTTATAACAATCCGTACTTTCCATACCATACTTTCACATACTATTCTCATTTCCTTGTCCCGTTAGTAACAAGTCAGAATACATGCTTCTTCAGACTTGTAATAATACATACATTCGCATGATCCCTATATAACGGACCTATTACCTTCATCTCATCTCTCAAGATTACATTCCATACATATATTATATAACATTAAATTCTTGTTTTTGTTATTACAACAAAACTACTATTTCATGTTCCCATATTCATGCTTAGCTCCAAGGTTAAACATCATTCTACGTTTTCTACAGTTACTTGTACCATGCATACATTTACATTACCTTCAAGTCATCTCATTCATTACTATTGCTCTCACATCATGCACTATTTATTCAACATAAGTAGCGTGTCGTACAATTTCATCACACCTAAGTTTAATAAATACCCAGAACTTTCATTCAAAACGTTTGAGATTTCCTTTTTAATGACAAAATTTTCTTCTTATGTTAGCTGTTAAAGATCATACATCCCATACCATATCATACCTATTCTATCATTCATTTCGTAGGATGTTTTCGTTCTACCAATTCATACCTATCCAACATGTGTTAAACATTTTACTAACCTCAATTTCATTGCATATATTAACGATCCGTAAACCGGATCGTTCCGCTTCTTCACGAGTACTCCCTGTACCAGACCAGATTTCATTCGTCCGTGAAATGAGCTTCTGCTCGTGCACATCCTTTCATCCTTCCTGATAGGTTTATCACCTCATGATTCCTGCCGTTCTCATTATAAGATTAGGAGTTTACGCATTTCATTAAATCTCATTCAGACATGTCGTTTACTACATCACCTTGTTTACATATTAATCCTTTCTCAATTCTTTCTTAAGACATTAGTGCGTTTAACCTGTTCAAAACAGGTCAATACGTGACCATTCCTTAACATATCATTATAGTTGTTTGACCCATTCACGACGGTTCAATACATAACTGTTCTTTCGCAATTCCTTAGCTTATTTATCAACTTCTGCAGTTTGATTTTTCAAAATCAAACTGCCACTTCTTTCTTATTATAACTACACATAACGAAGTACACGTTTGTATTCCTCGTTAATTCAAGCATATATACGATTTCATCGCTTCATTTTTCAGTGCTTCTTACAAATACTTGTCCCTTTCATTAAAACTTAAACCTTCCGTCTGGGTTGTAACCCGTCATTCTCTTTGACTCTCAAGGGTTGAGTACTAACGTATTCCACGCATGTAACTTATCCAAGTTTTTATTTCTTACTGCTAAAGCTTCTTGCCACCTCAACCGTTTTTCGAAGACTTATACTTACTTATTTAATGGACCAAACTACTCTACCCATTCTTTTATTACTAGCTCTAATATTAACAATTCATCTTCATTCAGCTTTTCAAAAAATCAAACTATAATTATTTTCTTACCTACATTTTATTACTTGCCTTATTAATCATCATTTTACTTTGTTCGACTTTTCGAAAGTCTAATTTATAAATACATTCTGACCTATGTTTACCAATTACCCAGTTCGGGCACATCCCAATCTAGTCGAGCTATAAGCTCTTATTAAAAGCGTAACCTTTATACATACCTGGCGCAAGTCAAATCCATTGACTCATTATCCATGCCTTGTGTTGACTATTTCCTTCCAGTTGGTGACATTACATGACCATACATTATCCTCATCTACAATTTTATGACTTGACCATTTCAAACATTAAATATCGGGTTCGATTGGCAATCACCATTTAACCCGCATAACTCTTTTGTTCTTTCAACCATTCTTGCATAAAACACATTAGCATAAATATATATATTCATATATATATATATATATATATATATATAAGTTTAAGACATAACTTAGATAATATCCGCTTTCTAAAGAATATTTACTTGCTTAGTCTGTAATTACTTACACATTTGAACTTTTCATTCTTATCATTCGTTCTTACTTATTTGATTCGTACCTACTTACGAATTCAAAGTTTTGTTTCTTTCTTTCTTTCATTCCCTTCTATGTTTCGAATCCGTCTTGCGGTTTCTAACATATCATTCATATCCTTTATTCCTTTTATGTTTCGAATCCGTTTCGCGGATTCGAACATATCATTCACATTCTTCATTCCTTCTATGTTTCGAATCCATCTCTCGCGGATTCGAACATATCATTCACACTTTCCATTACTTCTATGTTTTTAATCCGTTTCGAGGATTCAAACATATAATTCATACTTTCTTTTTGTATTTAGTACTCTCAATTTCTTGAGAGTCTTACATTTCCTTTCACCCTCACGTCCACCAAATACCTAATTCTACCGGACATACCTGTAACAATTATCATGGTCTCACGAACGTCATATGTTTCTTGTGTACTGGCCAGGTACACAATCCACATACTAGTTTCGTGTCTTCGTGTAATCATCACCTTATGTCCGAAGAATTTGGTTTCAGCACGTGTAACATTTTCAAGACTTCATTACGATTCCATTACTATCTTTCATTTAAAATTTTCCTTTCCCTTGAAAGGTTTTACCATTACATGCACCCACATATTAAATTTACGTACCTAGGGTCAGTTTATCTTATTACATGCCTTGATATCGGCCCTAGACCGCATTCACGGATCATCCTCTACAAACAATTATGCTTACCTTTAGATCTTGATCGAGTCTGGGATTGTACGGGTTCCTTGTCACAAGAGCACACAGGTTTGAGTTCAAGCATTTACCTCCTTCTACTTGATTTCCCTCAAACCAGGACTCTGATACCAACTTGAAACACCCTAACACGTAATAACTTAAAAACGACGCAGCGGAAAAAGAGCCTTAAAATTTTCTTTCTTTATTAGACACATAACTTACATAAAGGCTCAAATATGAAATGTCAAACATTAACTAAAAGAAATATACAACATTCACTTTCGATTAAAACTTTAAGGCGTTACAAATTAAAGTTATGTGACCGTTCTTTCCGTACAATCCTTGTTCTCGACTCGATCCATGCCCGCTTATCTTCGTTCGTGGTAGAAGAAATCTGTGTAATACCTGTGGACATCCCATACAACTTAACCATTAGTCGTTAACAACATCTTACGACATTTATTCTCATATAATTTAATATCAAATAACATTCAAGAATATAAACTTTGATTCATTCAACTATCCTCTCATAGTTTCTCGTTCTGTTTTCGAGTTCGGTACCTCGTGAACCTGATGATCTTTTACCTGCATACATTCCAACTTCAAGGCATACCATTAGCAATCGTTAATACCCAAACATAATGAAATCATTCTTTCATACATTTATAACATCTCGCATTCATACATGTATACTAATTCCTACGTGCATTAATAGCGAATTACATTCATATATGCATACATTCTTAATTCATACATGCATACAAACATATACACCAACATATATACGCACACATTCATAAACGTACACATACATACGAGCTCTCGCTTACCGCTATTATTCACATATATCTATGCTTCTGGTCAAAATCACAACCTTCCATAATATAGGTTCTATACCTATAGTCTCGCATACCTATTCGTTCCTAGACTCGGTTACATTGACATTTCCTTTACTAACAAGAAGAAAAAACCGTACTTTCATTATCCGGAGGCTCATAATATATCTTATGTATAAAAATCGGCTTTAAAATAAGTTATGAAACCTTGAAAATCATTCAAACATCAAGCCCGATTGCGAAATCAACAAGAAAAACCAAGATTTGCCAGCTAACTGGCCCTCGCGGGGCGCGACAGCCCCTACTCGGGCGCTCGCGGGGCACGACAGACGTCGCTGTGCGCGACGGTGAAACCGAATTTCTGTCGCATAGCACGACAACCCTATTTCAACAGACTGTTTTCCTTTGCTACTGCATATGGTGCCCAACTATGAATTCTAAACAAAACCTTTAACTTAAAGTTGCATAACTTTTGATCTAAACATCCGTTTTACGTAATTCTTGTTTCTACGTGTCCGTAATTTAATTACGGATCCGTTTACCATCCTAACTCACATTAAAAGCTGAATTATAAGATAAGGACCTATAAATCCTTCAAGCCATTAATTGACCCGTTTGATTTCACCATTTTATTTATGACATAACTAACCACTTTCAGTCTCAATAATCATTCCTACCTTAGTAATTCCATTTATCACCTCAGGTTGCATCAAGAGCTGATTTATAAGCAAACGACTTATAAATCCCTTTATACCATTATTCGACCCGTTTAGTCCTACTAGTTTACCTTCGTTATAAATAACTCTTTCGTTATACTAAAATAACACATACCTTAATGCTCTCATTCATTACATAGTCCTTGCATAATTTTCCACACTTATAATTATTAAATTCTACATACATACTAAGAAGTGAATCAGAATCACTTACCTTGTGCGTCCGAGTTCGTGCATAGCTTCCGTATTTACCTTTGACCCATTGCCCTTCCATGCTCGTGTCCATGTAGACATGGCTCCTACGCTTTCAGGTTATCATCAACACATTCTTGTTAGCATACATCATTATACTTGATAACGAGCATACATTTGTATAATTTCATATTCAACTTGCATTAATCATTTCTAACAAGCATACGACATGTACCCGATTTCACATCCTTTCAAACCCATATAATCCATTATGTCATTCCATTTATCACATATTTATATACCATATACCATATACCATACGATTATCTATAATCTTATAATCACAACAACAAGTCTAGCCATGTTCCTTATGCGTAGTCGACTTTCAGAGTCAACGATTTATCATTTTAACTTTCGGCTTAATCTCATATACTCATGACATCATAATAGGCTGTTTTGGGGCGTCCGTTTACTGTACTTACGAGCTTGCAAAAATTACAATCTTTTTAAGTGGCGTGCCCCTCGGAGGAGTTATCCTTGTGTTAAATTTTTAGAGTCTAACTCTCTACCAAAAATTTATAAAAATTCATTTACTAAGTTGCAATCAGATTCGTCACTTTTGATTGCAGCTTACGGAAAAATTTATTTAAAATTCCTCGTTTATCCGATTGACGAAATTCCAGTTGGAGATTTTTGGAATCACCTGAAGCTACCTACAGTAAAAATTTGTGATTATATATCAATTCCTAGATTGAGTTATGACATTCGTAATGGGCTTCAAATTCTGCCAGAAAACGCAGCCTGAACCTTCGATACGGAAAAAATCATAAAACGTTCATTGTTTGTCGAAAAAATGCAATTTCAGTTGGGTTTGAAAGGTTTTTTCCTGGGAGTTCATCACAAACTCAATAAACATTAGTTTTTGACAAGATTTGACCCAGTTACAGCCGATTACATTCAGCTGTAACTTTCTGGACATATTTAGTTTTCATAAAATTCCCCTAATTTTACATAGCGTTCATTCTAAATCAAGTTCATTTATCAATTTACTCTAATACACAATTCATACTTCAATATTACATCAATTTTTTTTTCACCTTCATGATCATCAAGTTTCATCATAATCCTACATCAAGTGGGTTTCACTTCAAATCATTATAGTGAGCAAAATTAAACATAATTAACCTTCTATATGATGATTCTAACCAATATTCATGCCTAATTTCATACAAATTCGCTAATTACTACATAACCCACTTCATACAAGATCACCAATCTAAATTTTAAAACATACCTCATGATCCCCTCGTGTAGGTGATCATTAATTCATGTTCATTCATGAATTTAAGCCTCGATTCACCCTTCAATTTGATGATCTTTCATAGTTAGGGTTTGGCTCCCCCTTGTGTTCTTTTGATCGTTCCAGAACACACACAAAGTGTGTGTTCGTGTGTGTTAAATTTTTACTTTAATAATTCAACTTTTATCTTATCCTACTTTAGTCCCTCATGTTTGCCACTAAAACATAATTGGCACAACTTTCATCCTTTTATAGTTTTTACCATACACTTAACTAGGTTAAATAGCCTAGTTATTTATTTCATGTCATATTATACTAGAACATAAGGCGAATATAAACATTTGAGTTTTGGGGCATTACAAGGGGAGGCTGTAACGCCCTGCTCATTCGTACCTTCCATTTATAGCAAGTCTTATTTGTAATTCTATTTTTGGAAGTCTTGTGTTATTGTAACCGTTCTTTCTTTGTAATCATTGTAAAATCCAAGACTTAGATCATAAATAAAACTCGTATTTCTTTAATTTCGTGTTATATGTACTTTATACATGCATATAATCAATTTCGTGAAACAATTGATTCATATTCGTAATTCTTGGAAACTATGTGCTAATCTTGCAAATACGTGAAACTTATGCATAATACGCCTTTTTAGCAAATATAATACTTAAATACGACACTCATACACTTAATTATACTTGGTTTATGTTCTCCATACTTATTTTGTCCTTAAACTATGCTTATATGACGAAAACAACCCCTAAAACACTATAATGCAAACTAGAGGGGCCTAAAGTGTAATAAACCAAAACCTGTCTGGAGGAGAGTCACTGGCCGCGAAAATTTCCCCAGACCTTATGCTGGCCGCGAGAAAAGCACCAGATCAGCAGCCTCATTCAGCTCGCGAATTTGAGCGGGATTTTGGGTTTAACTTGAGTTTGAACGAGTTTTGGACATTAATTACTCAACTAACACAACCCTAATCCCTTCCCTATATAAACCCAAGCTCCCCCAAGCCATTTTCACTTTACAAACACCCTCACAACTCACTCAAATCAGTCACAAAGCTGCTGCAAACACAAGTTCGAGCAGATTCATTAAGCTGCACTAAAGTGAGCATAACTCACTCAATTCTTGTCCGATTTACCTCATTCTTTTTCCTATGTGCTTGGATTAACCTTAGCTTCGATTCCATGGGTTTTTCACAGGAAACCAGTCCCTGGAACGTCACCAAAAATGCTCCAAAGTTCACTTATTGTTTCTATTTTAGTTAAATCTTTACTAAACTTGTTTAAACTTGAGTCTAACTCATCTCAAACCTATGTCCTTATGCTTATAACCACTTCTATGGTTAGTTAGGCTCAAAAACAAGGTTAAGACATTCAAAATCAGAGGTATAACCTCACAAACCTTTTGTTTTGTTCAAGGGTTTAACCCACAAGTGATGTTCAAGTTCAAGACTTGATGTTTGTGTGATTTAGGATTAGCTTGGGCTAACCTACTTGAAAATCCACACATTGCTTGATGATTTCTCATAGATTAGTTGTTTGTATTCTATATTTACTTGTAAGTTCATAACCCTCCTTGTATGTTCATAACATCAAGAGTAGTGGTGAACACTTAGAGGTGCCTAAATGGAAAACTTTTCTTCCTACCTCCTACATGATTTCTATGACACTTAAAGAGGTTCCTAAATGGAGGATTTATCCTCCTACCTCATGCTTGAACTATTGAACTATTGGACTTATTAATTTATAATACATAACCTATATAATACTTACATATACTGTCCAACATTCGAACCTTTGATGGTGAATTTGTGTTCATTCGTCAAAGTACTAGATTAACATCATGTAAGACCTAAAACTTGTTATGATTCTAATGGGTGTCCTACTCATGAAAACATTATAACCCTTGGGGCTTCATAGTGTCAAACAAGTATTTCGTGTTAAAAGATGATTACTTTCATATGCTTATGTTCTTATGTTTTAACCTCCAAATCTTTAATCTTCCGAATTCCCAATACTCATGCACTTTGCTTCCTCGTGTAGAAGAACTTGGTGTTCCAACCTCCTACAACAACTCACTCGCGAATTCACAAGTTGAAGATTTGCAAAACCATGAGTATACTCGCAAACCCCCTTTTTATGTTTACCACTTTTGGGGTGTAACATGTTAAATTATAAAACCTACACCTAAACTTATTCTTTATGCAAATGCACGAAAACAATCCTTATACATGAATGCTATGTTGTTATATTTTGATGCATATACTTGGGTGATTCTTATGTGATACAATAGTCATTAGCTTATTACTAGCCTCCATTTGACATGTATAGCGCTATAGGAGTAACGCACCACCCGTGAAGGAGAGGTTATGTTGAATTATATCTTTTTGCGTAAATAGAGGGTTGACTAGAAATATTGCATGCCTTGTATGATGCTCATGTATAAACTAAGTTGCCATGTGGATTCGTTTTTTTTTTTAACTTTTAAACTTATACTTATTCTTAAACTTGTATACTCGCCTTTGCTTTTGCATTGAATTGTATTTTAAACATGTTACAAGTTGAGGATTGATGATGCTATGAAACGGATTAGCATGATGCCTAGCAGGGCCAGCTATTGGGCCGGGCGGCCCGGGAAACAGCCGAGGCCCAAAAGCTTTAAGGGGCCCAAAATTTAAAAAACTTCTTTAATATATATTATACATCGATGTGGGCCTAGGGATATAACAGGGGCGCTAAAACAAAACACGGCAAAAGCAGCAACCTTTCATCTCTGTTCTCTGATAATCAAGCGCGAAAAAGCATGGATTCAACAGCAGCAACGACATCATTCTGATCATCTGTTCGTCACATTCATCTCTGAATTCGACATCAACAACAATCTGAGTGACTAGGGTTTCTATATTCTTGCAATCAATATCAGAAACAACTCAAAATCTGACTGACTAGGGTTTCGATTTCACATAAAAGGTAACTCAAACTTATTATCTTTTGCTCAAATGGTAGTCCAATTAATCTGGTCTAACAATCCATAAGGATTTTTATGATAAATTATGATTCTTTTTATTAGTGTTGGAATGGACATTTAGTTGATTTTTGAGGAGAAACAAACGCCCAGCCCCCAACTCCAATTCTAGAAATCATAGCTTAGGTGGAATGGTGGATGACCAAACTGTGGATTTTAAAGCCTTTTTGCCAATCTGTTTTGCTTTTTTAATTAATAGAAGTAGAAATACTAATTGAGGAAAACAAATAAATTAGTAAATTATGTTATAATTAAACAAATAGGCCAATAGGATACTGTTGTTTTAGATTGAATGAAGCTTTGATATAATCAAAAGGACAATAAATGACCATTTTGATTTTTTTGATTCTATTTTTTTAAACAGTTAAGTAATACTCCAATTAACCATATTTTTATTTGATCAATTTAGTGTGTATGCGATGTGTGTACTTGTTTCATTTGTTTGAGCGAGTTGTGTGGACATATAATATATGTATGTTCGATAAGGTCTATTTGTGCAAAGTTGAATGCTTAAAACTTTGATGTTTATAATTTTGCAAGTCGAATTGAAACTTTGAATATTTTTGTCTAGAAATTATGCCTACGGTTCCCAAATACAAATACTTATCCGGTAGTCAAAAACGTAAAAAGAAGAAGCAAGAGGTGGACAAAAGAAAGGCTGACGAAGTAAAACAAAACCGCATACACAAGTTTTTCTCAAAACAACCTCAAAGTTCTAGTTCTAGTTCTAGTGCGGATGCTCATGTAGGTGAAGATTATAGTAATGTTAATGTGAATGAAGCTAACGTGGTTGAAGATGGCGTTAATTTAAATGTGGATAAAGCTAACGTGGGTGAAGATGATGTTAATGTGGATGAAGCTAACGTGGGTGACGATGATGTTAATGTTGATATGGATAAGGATAAAGATGATGTTAATGCTTCCAAAAACGCTAGGAGAGCCGCGCGATTCGCGTAAGTAAGTTCGATCATTTTGTTACACTACTTTTGTTTTGTTTATTTTATAACAATTATCGCCGTATTGTGGTTTTTTGATATATAATTATGAGTTTATATTATAAGTATTAGGCCCAAATTTTTTGTCTTGCCGAGGCCCAAAAGTTTTTTGTCATTCTCGGGGACGGCCCTGATGCCTAGATACTCACTTAGACGTTAGGTTAAAGTGTTGTATCAATTTTGTTATGTTTATGTTATGAACAATGTTGTTATTTGAATTTCCTTGTAATATGTTTTGACAATTTGATTATGAAATGAAATCGGTTGAATTAAATAATGTCACAAATAGTGTTATGAAGTCTCTTGCAATCTCGAACAAGTCCCACTCCGATGATTCCGCCATTGGTTGGGGTGTGACAGTATCTGCGCGGCTTAAGAACATTCGTCTCTCTACCTACTTATCTGCGTGGCTTAAGAACATTGTGGTGTAAAAGTACATGGATATATAACGAAACGAATTGATAGGTGTTTGCCCCCACCACAAGCACAGTGAACCCCCGTCGCGAGCACAGTGAATCCTAACATAACGCACGGGTTTGATAGCACTAGTTAACTTTAATTAACCTTTAACTAACAACAGTTCATTAACTTTATTGATTAAACAATGTAAATCAGTTTTTGTTACTATATCACTTAATTTGTTTTGTATACTTTGAGATTCACGGTAAGTCTCCCACACCCAACCATTAGTCCATTACCATCGGCCACAAACGGTGGATGGGGATAAGAACTCGGCTTATTTCCATAATGTAATGAATGCGAACAAGAGCTACAACCGCATTAATGGGTTGCACATTGATGGGGCAGAGGTGACTGCCCCACCTTTAATAAAAGATCGGGTTTATAGTTTGTTCCATGATAAGTTCCAAGAATCTATGACAGATAGACCGTTCTTGGAGTGCCCAAATATTTCACCGTTGACGTCATTGGAGGCGGATTCTCTTGGTGTTCCTTTTTCCGCATTGATAATAAAGAACCTGGTTTGGGAGTGCGAGGGGGATCGTGCATGGGTCCGGATGGCGTTAATTTACATGTTATTAAAAAGTGTTGGAATTCTTTACATGGCGATTTCATGAAGCTTTTTGAGGAATTTTATTGGAAGGGTCGATTAGTAGTGGATGCACATCTTCATTCATTGCTTTGATTCCTAAACGGATTGATCCCGAGGTCTTTGAGACTTTAGGCCAATTAGTTTGATCGGGTGTATAAATAAGGTGGTGTCAAAGGTCTGGGTTAATAGACTTAAATCGGTTATTCACAGCTTAATTTCGGAGGAGCAATAAGGGTTTCTAGCGAATAGGAGCATATTGGATGGGCCTTTGATCTTAAAGGAGATTATTCCATGGATACGAAAGAGTAGGAAGAAGGGATTAATTTTCAAAGTTGATATCGAAAAGGCGTATGACTCGCTAAATTGGGGTTTTCTAAATTCCATTTTAGTGCAAGCGAATTTTCCGGTAAAATGAAGGAGTTAGATTATGGCCATATTGTCCACTGCAAGGGCTTCGGTTCTTGTTAACGGATCTCCGACCCAAGAGTTCCTATGCCATAGAGGGTTAAAGCAAGTGGACCCGTTGTCTCCGTTTTTGTTTATTTTGGCAATGGAAGCATTGACGGGAGTGATGTATAAAGCATGTTCAATTGGGTTATTTCAAGTCATCGGGGCACCATCACATGGTCCAATTTTGTCACATTTCTTGTATGCCGATGATGTAATTTCTATTGGGGAGTGGTCGACACAAAATGCAAGGAATTTGAACTGTATATTAAGATTTTTTATTTGTCGTCCAGTTTAAGGTAAATCTTGCTAAGAGTAGTATCTTTGGGGTTGGGGTAAATCAAGTGCAAGTTCAACAAATGGCGGATTTATTAAGGTGTAAGGCCGGTTCTTTCCCTTTCAGACACTTGGGACTCCAAGTCGGGGCGAACATGAACTTAGTTGAACATTGGGAGCCGGTAATGAATACTTTTGAAAAAAGGTTAGCGATTTGGAAGGCGAACACTCCTTCGTTTGGGGGGCGGGTTACTTTGGTGAGGTCGATCCTAAATTCATTACCAACTTATTATTTTTCACTTTTCAAAGCTCTGATCCAAGTGATCAAAAGCTTGGAAAGATTACGTAGAGAGTTTTTATGGGGGCATCCACATAAACAAGCTAAAATGATTTGGGTTGTTTGGAAAAATGTTATGGCTCCAAAGGACTTTGGGGGTTTGGGTTTTGGATCTCTTCGGGTCGCCAATGCCGCCATGTTGGCTAAGTGGTGGTGGTGATTCAAAGTGGATCATAATTGTCTATGGCGAAAGGTGATTTAGAGTCTTCACAACAATGGGAGAAGTTGGAATTTTACTCCGGTTAAAGTGTCGGTTCCGGGGCCTTGGATGCAAGTGGTGAAATAATAAGTGATTTGGAAGCATTTAGTATTTATCTTTTCGAACTATTTCGCGGGATTCAGGCTTTACAAGTCGGATAATATTTTGGAAAGAAAGGTGGCTTTTTGATGAGCCACTGTGCATAAAGTTTCCACACTCATTCATCTTTGAAAGTAAAAATTGGTGTTTGTTGCAGATCGAGTTCCAGAAATAAATGGCGTGAGATATTTGTTGTTCAATTGGGTTCGGCCTCGAGCAAGTCATATGGAGGTCATGGAGCTGAGTTTCCTAGCTGCAGCAGTGTCCTCGTTTTCATTTAACAACGACACGGACAAGTGGGAGTGGAAGCCGGAGTCGTAAGGGGTTTTTTCGGTTAAGAGTGTTCGGAATTTGATTGAAAAAGCCTCTATCTCAGACCTTGGAATCAACTTCTCATGGAACGGGTAGTATTGTAGGCTTGGAATAAAACAAAATAAAAAGAATGTTTTGCATAACCTTAAGTATTTTCACATCTGATATGGTGCTACTAAAGACATACATAATTAATTTTCCGCTGCAACGCGCGAGTTAGTGTAACTCGTTATGAACAATTAGCAACTATAACCCCTGAATTATTAACAAAATTAAGGAAGACTACTAAATAACAACTTGTAACAATTTTTATAGTTGTCCCGTAGTCCAAAACCACAATTATTGATATCCGACATAGTTGCCGGTAATCTTGAATAAATACATGGTGGTTTTGGCGGTTGATTTTGGCGGGTAACTGCCTTCGGCAGTTATTCGAATTTAATCACCCGCTTATCAAACCAATCTATACATAAACCTATCACTTATAATTCGATTGCATATCATACATAACTTATCTACTTATTAAATCCGATTAAATACATATTAAAACATAACAAAGTTTAATAAATCTAACATAACCCCCCTTAAACTTGGTTATGTTTCCGAGCTTGATCCATGACGCTCCGATTTGCTTCATCGACGGCCCATCTAGCATAGTTGAAGTTGAACCGTTTCCTTCTTTTCACTTGATTCCAGTCATCATCATCGATTCCAGCAAAGAGTGCAACTTGTGTCGTCCCTGCAGGTTCCTGTTGAACCTCTCCTGCACTTCTCGATCTTCCATGGCAGCCGGTAGTGGACCCTCCTTCTTCTAACACTATCTCCTTGTCCTGCACTTTTCTTTGAACAGTTTTGAATTTGTAATAATACTCTAGGATATCGAGATACATGGCATAAGTAACCCTCATGTAGTCTCCATCTTCATATTCAAATCCTAGATCTTTAGCAATTGCAGGCCATAAATTTTCTGTTGTTACATCCCTGTAACCTCCGTCCACAGCCACCAGTAAATATAGACTTAACAAATCGATTTTTCTCTTGTTTGGAGTAAATGGTGGAACCGGTCTAGTAGTGATTCCCATGTATTCGAACAGGAACCATTTAACCATCTCTTCAAACTTTGATTCGAGTATGTGTTTATATTTGAAAACAAATTCTCGATCATCCAGCATATTCATAAATGCTTTACAGTCTTCAAACTCTTTGAATTCCATGGCCATGATAATCATTATACTCCAATCTGTCTCTTGTGAAGACAAATGGAGTTCTTCAAAATAAGAATTCAAATAACGTTGTTTGAATTCATCATCAAACACACCTTCATCGATTATACCTTGCTTTTCTTTTAACCCAATCTCCTCTTCCCTCGTCAATCCACTTTCTTCATTAACTGAATTGTTCACCGGAATAGAGAACATAGGAAAGATTCTGCAAGTATCACCATCTTTGTTGACAGTGAATCCTTGCATAGTCAATTGATCCATGCTCAAGATATTCCTGTCTAATTCCGGAGAATAAAAAACGCTTTGAATTCTCATAATTTCGTTACTTGTTTTAATTTCTACTGATCCAACCCCCCCTGTAAACAAGAAGTTGTTTTCACCCGATTGTGTATCAACCCCAATAATGTGTTTAATACGTTTGAACACATTCAAGTTTCCGGCCATGTGATGTTTAAACACAGAACTGACGTACCATATATCGCTCCATAGCCCTCCTTCGGTACCGACGACAATCATCTCCTGATGATCTCTGACTCCTTCTTCCTTGTTCTGTATCCCCGTATTCACTGCTTGCCGGATTAGTTGGGTTGCTTCATCCTTTTCTTTCTTCAGGCATGAATAAATTTGGTGCCCCGGTTTGTGACAGTGAAAACATGTTTTCTCCCGATGACGTTGCTTATACTTGCCGTCCATCTCGTTTGTACAATGTTGTCATGGTAAAAGAGTGGATGTTGATTAAATTTCAATCGTCTTCTTCTTTCCCGTTGACGCTCTAATACCACTATGTTGGGGATCAGAAGACAAGTTTGCAGCGGAATGTGTTTGAGCAGTGGAATTGAAAGTTGGATTTGTATTATCATATGTAAGTGATCTGAATTGGATATGCATGATGAAAAGGTATCGATGAACAAGTGCAGTGGATTAAAGGACAATTCTTGCAGTGAATAAGAATGTCTTGATATCCGACATAGTTGCCGGTAATCTTGAATAAATACATGGTGGTTTTGGCGGTTGATTTTGGCGGGTAACTGCCTCCGGCAGTTATTCGAATTTAATCACCCGCTTATCAAACCAATCTATACATAAACCTATCACTTATAATTCGAGTGCATATCATACATAACTTATCTACTTATTAAATCCGATTAAATACATATTAAAACATAACAAAGTTTAATAAATCTAACAAAAACTTCAAGCTAAATAGCTTAACTAATTGATCATAATGGTGGTACAATCGCACATGACATTGGTTTTGGTGTTCAAGATTTTAGCTTACTTTTCATTATTTAAAAATGATCTTAAAAATGATTATAAATTATTGGTTATAAACGTCGATTATATTTGAAGATAGGAAACCCAAATTTTAGAGAAAAAATGGAAGTCAAAATTTAACAATAAAAGTTCTAATTAGAGTTTGAATGGAATTGCATTAAATTGGGTCATTTGAACCCAAGGAAACTTTTCATCTATCTATTGAAAAAAAAAATCAGAGAGCTAACAGTAGTGCATGTTGGGGAATTTCTAGATAAACGATTGCCTGGGAGTAGTTATACGAGTTCATATGACCAAGGGAATGGTTGGGGATGAGGTAACGGAGGTGGTGGAGCTAAAGGGATCGATACAACACAACCGATGATCACAAAAAGAAACATCATAAAATATAAGTCTAATGTTATGTGTTACAAGTGTTATGAATACAGACACTATGCGGATGAGTGTCAAAATCAGAAAAAATGGGAAGAGAGAATTCATAAACGAGAAGAAATACACTTAGTTCGCATTGACGATGATGAACCAGCTCTTCTGTTAGCTATGTGCACGTAAAGTAAGAACAAAGGTCAGTATGGTCTGTTGCGTATGAGGTAGAATATGGTTCAGATGCAAATCAGAAACAAGAAGAAGCGCAATATAATTAGTTCACATCGACGATGATGAACCCGCTCTTCTGTTAATTATGTGCGGGTAAAAGAAGTTTCCACATAGGAAACGAGGGTCAGTATGGTCTTTTGCATATGAGGTAGAATATATGTAGTTCAGATCGGATGTTGACAGGTGGTTAGAAAGCGTTGGTCTGAATGGTACGTATGAGTACAAAGAAGAACCGGAAAAGATTACCGGGACTGCAAGGTCTACTAGGAACTGAAGATCCGGGGTTGAGTGGGTAGAAAACCAAAGTTTAAAAACAAGGATCTTCTATAACAAGCGTGATAAAGATGGAGAAGCACATGATGGCAATCAAGACACGGAGAAAGAACAAGGTGCAAGTAAAGAAGATTCAAAGGAAGATTAAGACTTCATTCCCTTGAAGAATGAACATGCAGAAACATGAATAAGTGTAAGGCATAGATTAAGAAATTAGAGGGGAATATTAGATTATAATTCCTTAGTTCATGTAGGTTAGTTATGTAATTAGTTATTAGTTAGGTTTGTATATTGCATTTAGATTAGTTTGTGGCAACAATCCAAAACGTCACGACAATTGGACTTGGCAGCAAAACAACAATACATCGATTCAGGAAGAAACACGACTCTTCACCAAGAGGAACCACTTCAACTATAAATAGGATTAGGATTCTCACTTGTATACTTTCACAATCATTATTCATTCAGAAATAGAAATAAAAGTTCTAGTTTATGATTTTGTTGATTATGATTGTGTTCATCAAGGATTCTGGGCACCAGGAAGTTTAATTAAATAGGTTTACTTGTTTCTGTTTATCAGGTTAGTTAGATTTTGTTTATTTAATTGAGTTTGACTTGTGTAAGGATTAGTATAAGTTTAATATAAATGGTGGGTTAATGTAATGTTCTACGTGTGTCAGGTTATCTTACTAAAAAAAAGTCATGAGAGGGTTAGTCTTCAGCTCAGCATATACCTATAAAGTTACTTGTTATCTTAATAAAAAAAAGTTATGAGAGGGTTAATACGTATGATCAACTCAATGATATAGACATTAACTAATCAACGACCCCTATGAACCTTATATATATGTATTAAAAACACTATGAAAATTAATTGCGTACAGTAATATACTTGCCTGTTCTTGTTGTTGAATATTATTAGGGAAGCAGGTTGCTGAAGTGAGAGTTGGAACAGTTGCCGCAGTATGTATGCACATAGCGTAATACTACAATAAAGTTGCAGGAAAAGATGATAACTCATTTTATAGATATGTAGTAATCTATTTTACTGTTGAGATAAAGACCAATGGTTACTTTGCCGCAGTATGTCTCACGGTTTGAGATAAAGACCAATGGTTACTTTGCTGCTTACCCTGTAAAGGATACAAGTAAAACAATCCAGAAGAAAGCACTTGTCCAACCTGATTCCTTGTATACTATCCATATCTGACAAACCAACCAAGAGTACAAGATTGTTAAGGATTTACAAAATGTAGCCTATATACGTACTTACATCTTATTGACACACTTGTACTTTACAAAAAAGAATGTATATATATTATCGTTAATTGTTAATATATAATACTTGTAGAGCGTAGATGTTTTATGCTTAACAAAAAAGATTTATCTCAAGGCCGAATCTATTCACACACCCATTTGGTCTATTCACACACCCAAACGCCCCGCTATGGCCAAAGCGGGGCGCTTTGGATTAAAGTCAACAGACAAAAGCTGAGCACGTCACTTCCTGTCCGGTAACCTCGTACCGAAGCGGCCCGCTTTGGCCAAAGTGGGCGTTTTGGTCTGGCAGTTTATTTATGAGGGAAAAAGTAGGGTTTTGGTGAAAAAAAGGGTTGTTAGTTTGTTGTTTGATTGTATTTGATTGTGTTTTTTTTGTTGAAAGGTTGTAGATTTTTTTTATTTTTATAAAACATATTTAATTTAAAGTTGATTTAAAGTTATTTTATTTTTACAAAAACATATATATATATTAGTGTTATTAATTTATCAAGTAATAAGTTACTTTTTTTTATTTTTTTGTCAATTTATATCATATCTTTGGCCAAAGCGGGCGTTTTGGTCTGGCAGTTTATTTATGAGGGAAAAAGTAGGGTTTTGGTGAAAAAGGGGTTGTTAGTTTGTTGTTTGATTGTATTTGATTGTGTTTTTTTGTTGAAAGGTTGTAGATTTTTTATTTTATTTTTATAAAACATATTTAATTTAAAGTTGATTTAAAGTTATTTTATTTTTACAAAAACATATATATATATATATATATTAGTGTTATTAATTTATCAAGTAATAAGTTACTTTTTTTATTTTTTTGTCAATTTATATCATATCTTTGACTAATTTATATTGTTATGTTCTTTTAGTTTTCATGATGAAACCGGAGCTGTTATCTCGGTTCTTCAGTACTTTCATGATAAATACAATGTTCATATTCGTTATCCAGTGTAGAAAAATGTGGTTTCTGTATCGGTTATTCAGATCTCTATTCGGTTATCTTTCAAAACTGCAATACTCCAATGTATAGAAAATCCCGAAGAAGTTTAACAGATATCATCGGAAGCAAATCCTGTTGAACAACAATGTTCTGTTAATTGTTTCAGATGACATGCTTGGTAACAAAGAGGAACACTTTCTTCTTTTGTTTTTCGATCTTTGTTAGCTGTTAATATTTTATTTTTTTCTACTTTTAGAAAGGTTTGAGAGAGAAAGTTGTAGTCAAATTACAGTTAGTCTTAGATGGTACAAAAATGTGATGATACCAAAAGAAGCAGCACTTTGAACACTGTTGGGTTATCATCTTTCAACCCCATGTTGATAAGTGTGTGTTTATTTTGATTAAATGCTTTAGTTTACTTGAATCTTTGTGTGTGTTTTTTGTTGCAATTCAGTCAAGACCGACACGGGTAAGATCGTGCCATTTGATGTCAAAGGCTCAGACAGTGTTGGCAGCGTCAAGCTCAAAATACAGGCCAAGGAACATATCCCCTTTGACTAACATGAGCTGATCTTCAACGAGAGAAATCAAGTGTCTGTCTATTCAATTGAGAGAAATCATTGCATTACATCCCCGTTGAAAAACATAATCGATAATTTTTTTTAGGGAAAATGGGGTTGAAAGATGATAACCCAACGGTGGAGGATCTCATTCTACAGCTTCGATAAATTCAGGGGTATTCTCAAATAATGTTTCCTAGATGTTTGAAGACCAACAAATGTCCAAAGTGCTGCTTCTTCGTTCGCCTGACCAGGCGATGAAGAACCCCTAAAACGGGACATAATATCAGATTGTCTAGAGAAGCACTTTTATCATGTGTCATATGAAACAAGTGTCTGACTTGGACAACGGTATCTCAACGAAAGGAATTCTAAAAAGGAAAAGAGACATAACTCGTGTAGTTGCAAAAAGCAGAATCACAGTCCTTTTCCTTCAATTTCCATAACATTCTCCACAAACTATAACAAATTCCTTTTCCTTCAATTCTGTTGATGTGACATCTTTGGAGTTAGTAGGATTTCTAAAGGGTCGTATTATTGGCACACCTTGGGGGATTAAATCGACACCCTCAATACGCATCGTATAGGCCTATACGATGCGTATTGAGGTGGGTTCAAACTTCTATGTCTGCCAAAGGCTGTCATTGTCCCCTACCAAAAAGTAATACGCATCGTATAGGCCTATACGATGCGTATTGAGGGTGTCGATTTAATTTTTTAATTTTTGCAAGATAGCTTGCTGTCACGCGGTGGCTTTCCGTCACGCGAACGAAAAAGCAGCACTTTGGACATTTGTTGGTCTTCAAACATCTAGGAAACATTATTTGAGAATACCCTTGAATTTATCGAAGCTGTAGAATGAGATTCTCCACTGTTGGGTTATCATCTTTCAACCTCATTTTCCCTAAATTTATCGATTATGTTTTTCAACAGGGATGTAATGCAATGATTCCTCACAATTGAATAGACCGACACTTGCTTCATAGGGTTCAAACATTCCACCGTACAGAATATAACATCGCATCAAGTCTCATCACCCATTGTCGGAAAAAAAAACATAAACGCCCCGCTTTGGCCAAAATGGGGCGGTTCAACTGACATCGTAAACTATCACATCACCGTTTGTCTGGAAAACAGGCCAAAACGCCCCGCTTTGGCCAAAGCGGGGCGCTTCGAAAGGGTGTGAAAATAAGGTTTGAGTGTCTGAATAACATGACCCTTATCTCAAACACTGGTATATTAGTGAGTGCAGATTGTCTTATGTACTAATTATGTTTATGGTACAATTGTTCTCATGATCCCTTCCCTTTGTTATAATTAGCATTCTTTCTGTAAAGTTTTGGACTTTTCAGCTATTTCTTTATTTTATAATTAAGTTTTGAGTTAATTGCCATTTTCGCCCCTGAGGTTTGAGCACATTTGTCATTTTCGTCCAAAATGACAGTTTGGTATTATTTAGCCCCCCACGTTTGTCACTTTTTGCCATTTTCATCCAAATGCCTAACCTAGTTACCCAAATACCCAACCAGGTTACTTTTTACCCAATTTAGGGTATTTTTGAAATTTGAAAATGATAAGGGGGTAAATTGTAAAGTGGCCAATGCATACATACCCTTATATACACTCGTTCACAGATCATTCACCTCCCCCACCACCACCCCCACCCCACCACTACCGCCACCACACCACTACTGCCACCATCCCCACCACCGCACCTCCACCGCCCCCACTACACCGCCACCACCCCCACCCCCACGCCCACTAATTATAAATCCTACCCCACCCACCCCCACCCCAGTCTCTCTCTCTCTCTCTAAACCTCTTCACACTCTCTCTGTGTGAGAGTTCAGCGCCACCGGCCACACCCCTTTCTTCTCCGGCGAAGGACAATGGACGCACACCCAAACTACACCCGGTTTCTTCACCGGTGGAGGGTTTTGCGGCATCGATTTCAGGCAAGACCGGGTTGATTTCAGGCAAGATCTGAAACGATCGCAGAAAAGAGAGAGAAAAGAGAGAGATGGGCCGGAGTTGCAGGTTGTGCCGTCGTTGTTCAGATCTAGACGATCGCAGAAGAGAGAGAGATGGGCCGGAGTTGCAGGTTGTGTCGTCGTTGTTCAGATCTAGAGTGAGAGATGGGGCCACCGCATACAGATTTGAAGCCATTTCCGTCGTTGTCGGAGTTGCAGGTTGTGCCGTCGTTGCCGGAGATGGTGCAAAGGAGGAGGTTGTCGGATTTGCAGATGATGAAGATGGTGCAGATTATGAAGGGATTTTCTGGTGTTTCGGAATTTGTTCTTGATTTGGGATTTTCTGGGTTTTAGATGTTCTTGAAGATGATGTTCTTGATTTTCTGGGTTTTGATGATGATGTTTGAAGATGAATGATGTCTGGGTTTTGATGATGATGTTCTTGAAGATGATCTTGATTTCTGGGTTTTGATGAACATCATAGCAAATAATCTGTAATACTTCTTACAAATGAAAATATTTATATTTCATTTGTTACAGATTATTTGAAAATATTTATATTTCATTTGTTACATAAACTTTACAGATCATTTGTTACGGTATAATCTGTAATACTTCTTGAAGATGATCTTGATTTATGGGTTTTGATGATCATATTTAAATTTCATTTGTTACATATTATTTACAAGTTACCCCCTTACCATTAACAAATTTCAAAAAAATACCCCATCTGACGGTATAAACTGACTAGGTTAGGCATTTGGATGAAAATGGCAAAAAGTGACAAACGTGGGGGGCTAAATAATACCAAACTGTCATTTTGAACGAAAATGGCAAATGTGCCCAAACCTCAGGGGCGAAAATGGCAATTAACTCTTAAGTTTTATAGGGTTAACTTTTTATTAAAAAAAATTGAATTAGACATTTAGACCCATGTTGATAATATAAACCTAGGGTTTATTACATTATTAGACTTGCATGAAAAAACTTGGATTAGTGAAGGAACACATACCGAAAAAATAACAATGTGAATATACATGTCAATTTCAATTGCTATGAAGCACCTGCCAATTATTATCTCTATTAATGCCAACATAATATATTTTTTTTAACGGCCAATAGAATCAATCCTGAGTACTCTCGGGGCACCCACTGGACCAAACGGAGTACTCCGAGAGTAACCCGAGTCCACCACCAATTCCGGGGAAAACCCGGTAACCCACCCGCCCATAGGCACGACGGTGAAATTACCGGTAAAACCCGTTTGGGTCAAGGATCAAACCCAGGTTTCCCTGGGTTTCCTATCATTACCCACCAATGCCTCACTCTGCACCAAGTGATAGTTGAACTTGCATCTCTCAAGAGAAATGTAAGTCTTCCACTACTTGATCTAGAGATCATTGACAATAGTGAGATGCCAACATAATATTAAGATATATTCTGTTTTACTTTCTAAAAAGGAAAGAATATTTACGATGTGAAATATTTGGGATACGATAGTGATAACTCAACAAAAAGCGTATAAATTAGAGCTCCCAACTCCAAGCAACTTAATAGTGAAAAGATCACTCTTGTAGCTACAACAGAAGGTCCTCCACTAACATCCCTAAACCAAATGTTTAAATCAAAGTTAGATGTTATAAACTAGTAAATTTCCCCATGCGGTGCGGCGGGTTCAAATGTAAAGTAACTCGGATTTGTACAGTAAATATCTGAATCGTTTCTGAAAAAAAGTTACGTCAAAACGTAGATAAACTGAAGATGTACATAAAAATAACCACATAAATGTATTATATATAGCCCGACTTATTTGCGAAAGAAATTTACGTCGAACACCAACCTGAACCTATATCGACACATACATAAAAATAAGTAAAAATTTATGTTTTTTAAGTTAAAATTGGTACCGTGCGTTGCGGTGGCGCTGAAACGTAAAGTAAGTCGAATTTATAAAGTCTAATGAAAACATATTATATTTGACTCGACTTGTTGTAGAATAAAATTTATGCCAAAACGTAGATCAAACGAAAACGTTAAAAAAACAAAAAAAAAAAAAACATATTATATCTGAGTCTACCCATTTTCAAAGAAACGTAATCAACTTAAATTTATACCAACAAATACATAAATATAAGTACGTAAAAAATGATTATAAGGTTTTTAGAAAATTAAAAGGTTGTAAGTGTCAATACTAAATGTTGATGGGTAAAAGCTAAAATAAATAAATACTTACTAAAAGACCAAAAAAAGCTTAAAAGAAGTTGACCAATGACCAGCTTATATATCAGTGTTCATCCAATTTGTTTTTGTAGATATATAGAATATCTTAACACATACAAAAATAAGACATCATACTATCATAGCAAAACATTGTCATTTAAAACGTAAAAGAATTTACACTCTAAATATAAATGGACTTTAAGGGGCTGTTTGACAACATCTGAATGGTTAAGTGCTGAACCAGTAAGAGGTCTGAATCATTAAGAGCCTGTATAATGCTTATCCATTCAGAGATAAATGTCTGACAAATTTTGATTAGATGTCTTAAACATTCAGACTCTGTATAATGCTTAACCATTCAGAGGCAAATGTCTGAACCATTCAGACATCTGCTAGTGAAACAAACAGTCTGAACCATTAAGTGTTGAATCAGTAAGAGGTCTAAACCATTAAGAGCCTTATTAAGAGGTAAACAAACAGCCCCTAAGAGCATGATAGAGTGTTCAAAAGGTAAATCCAGTTTCTTTAGTCATTTCTTACATTTTTTGACGTCTGGTTAACATAAAATATAATGGATCTTTCACGGATTCTTCGTGTGACAGCTTGTAGAACTGTGTAAGGATGTATCCAAGAAAAGTTGAATATAAGTAATATGAGTGAAATGAAAACATGATTCTAGATTAATAACATAAAGCTATTAAACAGATAGAAGATTACCTTCCTAGAAAATGCATTGTGACCATTAAAACAATTGCAATAATCCAACTTGATTCCTTATAGGCAACCCATGCCTAATGAATAACGATACAAAATGAGTATATATTTGTTCAACTTTTATAATTAGCACTAATGGGTTGGGCTCTATAGAAAACTCTATCTTTTTTAAAAACCTATGCAAACCCAATGTCATCCATTGATTAGCTTTCATCTAACTTGATCAATGGCTCTCATCATTTTGGTAAGAATTAGAATTAAAAGAAATCTTATAATATACATTAATGATGCTGGAAGGGCATTTTGGGTAGAAGAAAAACACTTTTTGGCATTGAAAATGACAAAACCCACTAGTATCATCATCTCTCTCCTCTTTCTTCATCATGTGAAAGAGAAAAGCTTCTTGGTCTTCAATGGTGATCCTCAATGGTGATCTTCATTTGAAGATAATTTCAGCATCATGTGGTCTGAAAAAATCACAAAGACACACGCACGAGTGTGTGTGTGAGAAAAACGATGACAAGATGAATGTTTTTAGATAGAGAAAGTTTCGATCTTCAAGTTCAGATCTACATCGTGTGAAAGAGAAAATGTTTGAAGATTGTTGTTTTAGAGAGAGACCGACGGCAGGATGAAGGTTTTTAGAGAGATGAATTTTTTGTTTTAGAGAGAGAAACAACAATCTTCATCATGTTCATCTATAACACCAAGAACACACACACAAGTGTGTGAGAGAGAAGAAGTTTGAAGTATGTTGTTTTAGAGAGAGAACAAGACACACTCACGAGTGTGTGTGTGTGAGAAGAAGGTTTGAAGATCTTCTTCGTGTTCATCGGATGGTTATAGATCCGGTAAGTGTTCTTGAAATATCATTTCACACTTGATTTTGTGTTGAAATGGTTATTAATATGTTTTTGTGTGCTGAAAGTGTTTTAGTAATGGTTGTTAATATGATTTTTTATTTTAAATAAATCAAAAACTTTAGGATGAGATTTTGAACGGGTTTTTTTGTTGGTTTGGTTGCTTGTTAGGGGCTTTTGATCATAACAGTAGCTGTTTTTTGTTGGTTTCGGTTGCTTGTTTGGGTTTTTGATCTGAACAGTAAGTGTTTTTTTGTTTGGTTGCTTGATTCACAGACTCAGGCCCATAACATGTGTTAAGCCTCCTGTTAGAATGTTATATAACGTGTGTTGATTTACAGAAATAAACCCATAAAGATATTCAATTGACAAGCTGGATGGATGTAGGCGAAGTTAATGCGTGTTCTAGTAATTGTTAATGTTCATGTATTTTAAATAAATCCAAAATTTTAGGATGAGATTTTGAACGGGTTTTTTTGTTGGTTTGGTTGCTTGTTTGGGGCTTTTGATCTTAACAATAATTGTTTTTTTGTTGGGTTGCTTGATTTACAGAGACAGACCCATAACATGTGTTAAGCACCTGTTAGAATGATATGTAACGTGTGTTGATTTACAGAAACAGATCCATAAAAGATATTCAATTGACCAGCTGGATGGATGTAGGCGACGTTAATGCGAGGAAATTGAATAAGTCACATCCTTTGGAAAAGAAGTCTTCGTTCATTTATAACATGTGTTGGTGGTTAATGTTGTAACTGTAACACCTCGAAAATTCACGTCCTATAATGTATTGACGCGTGTCATAGGTTTGAACGTGTGAACGAATGTTCTTGAAGGACTAAAGTTGACAAACATGGAAAGTATGTGAATATACGGGTTCAAAATGTCAACAGTGAATAAATATACTTTACAGTAACCCTACATGATGCTCATACCTTCAAACGAATAAATCATGGATCATACGAAGCTAAATATGAAAGAAAGGAAGAGATTACAAACTACAGGGGTTAAATGTGTCAACATGTTTAAAGTATACCTCTGAGTGACCTTTTAGCAAACCCGAAGCTTTGTAACGGTTAATTATGCTCACTAGAATACATGATAAAAATTTCATAAAGTTTCGTTATCGTATGAGAAAGTTATGATCAAATTCGTATACAAGGGGTTAAAGGGTAAACGTTGAAAATTTTGACTTTTCGGGTAATAACAAAGTGGCCAAGGACTTAACAAAATGGGTATAAGTCTTGAAGCCCTTATGTGTCAATTTAGAGGGTTCAAATTGCAAGAAATAAGTTGGTTGACCCTTCGAAAGGCCAAGAGACAAATATGCAACAACTTGAAAATGTAAAATCTGAATACGAGGCTCAGGCGGGCCGCGTAAGATGTTAACATGTCTTACGCGGGCCGCGTCAGACGCCCAGATGCAGAAACTTAGACAGCAGCCTGTTTATGCGCAATAACCGACTTTAATCAGATATTTTCACTACATGGGCGACCCCTAAACAGTCCTAGGCACTTAGGGACACCTGTGGACGATCCATTACCAGTTGTAGCACTTGTTGTCAATGATCTAAGGTGATTAAAGCACTATAAAAGGGCCTTGTGTTGCAACATTGTAACCACACCTTCCATCTGCATTTCTGATCATTTCTGGAGCTCCAAAGCAGACTCAAGTGATCACTAATCGTGCATAGGACTTCAGTAAGTATGCTTAACCTTTCTTAGTTGAGTTTTTACTTAGTTTTAGCTTAAAAGTCAAACCGTCGTAATTACCGTTTGACTTAGCGATTAATCATTAATGGTCCAGTGATTAGTCGAATTAAAAGTAGTTATAAGTTGGTAATTATGTGGGCAATAAACCCTTAAAAGGGCACCCTCTGATTACCACTCTAACTAGGTCAAATGTCGGGTCAAACTTGTTATTAAAAAGTCAACAGAATGCTTAATTTCCAATTTATGCACAATTAGCAATGTAGAACCCATACAACCTGTTTGATCATTAATATAACTTGGTAACTAATGTAAGAACATGTCTAAACATGTTCAACCTGACAATTTTCAATGGAGACCCGGTTCGGAACCGAAAGTCGCATAATTTGACTTTTGCTTTGACTTTTAGTTCTGACCCGTTTAAGCATGTTTTAGGAATGCCTTAGAGCTTTAATTGGACTAAGTTACATGCTAGTATAACCCTCTGTGATTATACACCTTGGTTCATTAGTTATCCAATTAATATGCATGATTCCGTTAATTGCCAATATGTTGACCATTATGCCCTTTTCACCATAAAACGTGATTTTTAAAAATGTAAAAGAGTAGAAACCTTAGTTACTAAATTATAAACTTGCACCCAAAATTTGACATCAGTTTGAGGTGTAGATTGAGAGTTATGCTCGTTAGCGTAATTAGAAAGCTTTTTAGCGATTAAACGACATAATTAGCATATAGCCTATTTAGACTCACTTTTTGATATCAAACTCTTTACCCACTGATGTAATATATTATTTTGGGATTTTTGAAGATTTTTAATTAATTTTAGGCTGAGCATAACTTAGAGTTATAAGCTTGATCCGGTAATTGTCGGTTTTGCCCTTTTGGGCTATAAAATGAGTTTTACATATCTTTTTGACCCCAAAACTTTTGCTACTGATTATATATGATAAATAAATTATTTTAAACCTTCTGGAATAATAAAAATATCAGTTTTCTATATAGAACCCGGAAACGGCTTCTAATCGCCTTATTAAGCGTTTTTAACGCATAGTATGTACTAAAACTATTTTAAATATACAAGGGTTGATACCTACTGATATTTTAGGTAAATTATAATATTTTAACAGTAAGCAAAATTTGTTTAACTCAGACTTCAGTTTTGAGCTTTTCAGCTTATGTGAAATTACCAAAATGCCCCTACGGTGCATAGTTTGGTTATAATTGGTAAATTTCACACATATGCAATACCCTACTGTTATAACCTATTAAATTAAGTATTTTTACTAATGATATCAGACCTGTAACTCAGGTAAATACTCAAACTCTTTTATAACCTTGTAAATGACCAAAATGCCCCTTCGGGGCATAGTTTGTGTTTAAATTCGTTTCGGGCATAATAAAAGATATCTTACTGATGTCACAACATATTTGAGGCATATTAACTTAGGAAACCTGTATATGGCTCTTACGGTTACCCGTTACGCTTCTTGCGTGTTCGGTTCGGTTTATGTAACTAGTTTGCATAAATTAGCCGAAACGGGTCAAACCTTATCGTTTTTATCTCAAAATCCAGAATGTGTATAGTATACCCATATTATACAAGTCTTCAAACTTTTCGGGTCTAAATCACATTCTATTCCGGTCTTCGCTTAATCGTGCGTACGAACCGTATCTTTAAAACTAACCGGTCTAAGTTTAGGCTTAATTAAAGACCCGTTAGGATTCTAATACGTTATTATAAACCTTCGTTCCAGAATAGGAGGACCAGTAAAAGCTACGTGCATTTGCTGTTTGTGAATTATACTTGCAAAGGTAAATACTTTTAACTTATTTTCCCTTATACGGGCTTGGGGTACGATATATAAAATACCGCTTGGTCGGGCATTCGACCTTAATCGATTGGTGATTAAGTATTATCGAGATGACCCGTTTAAATATGTTTTGTTTGCTTAACGCCTTTGGGAGGTTAATGACCGTGTCCCGGATATCCTTGGCATCATTTTACGAAATGGCCACGACCTAAGCGCGGAGTGTAGGCGTACACTCGTCAGTGCATAAATAAATTATGTGGTGTGTCTGTTGATCTTTAACCCGGCACGAACCGGGCTACTGAATGCATAAGGAACATGTAATCCTTTTACAAGTTTATATATTTAAATAATTATCCTAAGTTATAAAATGTTTGTGCCACGTGCATCCAAATCAATTTTTAAATCATTTTTAAAATGAGTCGGTTAATTGTATTTACCAGTGTAAACTGACGTATTTTCCCAAAAAGATTAAGTGCAGGTACTACTCGTAATTGGCTGGATTTCTCCTTAGCATCAAAAGAGTCTCGCAAGCTTAAGATGCCTAAAGTCTGTTGAACTACTGTTTCCATTTTATTTAATCCACCTGTGGATAACCTTTCGACTGTTGTGATACTTGATATTACAGTATTATATCCGGTTGAAATACATCTTTTGTTTGCTTCCGTTGTGCATATTAAATATTGTGTTGTTTTACTGTAATGTTGCCAACCACGTCACGATACTCCCCCACCGGGCCCACCGGTAATACGTTGAAATATCGGGGTGTGACAGGTTGGTATCAGAGCCAACATTGAGTGAATTAAACACTAGCCTTTTGTGTTTAATCTCAATTACACAATTGCACATTCCAAAATTTTCGAGTCTAGACAAAGAACATAGGAACAATCCAAATTTGTTTCAATTTATTTTTAACTTTGTCTTTTATTTCATATATTCTTGTTGTTATCTTATGTTATATTGACAGGTCTAAATATGCCGCCAAGATTCTTCAGACGAAGAGGACGAGGCAAGGGGCCAATCACCGCCCCCAATGATCACGAAGCCGGGCCTTCGCAAAGGCGAGCTCCTTCTACCACCGCAAGTGCCGATCCTCGAGAGAACAGGAGGAACCTTTTTGAGCCTGCTAGACGATCTGTCTCGCACAGTTCAACGCCTCCCTATCATAATTCCTATGGGCCACAGTCGGAAAACGAGCCCAATAACCCACAACCTTCTTACATACCTCTACAGCGATCCCTATCGCACCATTCCTTTGGAGACCCCACACCTGTTTTTCAGGGCTGGTTTAACCCGGCAAACTACATACAAGAACCAGTGGGTTTTAACCCATTGGGGTCAGAGGATCATTTCTCCGGCGATCATGCAGAGGACATGGACGAGGACACGGATCCCGTCGAGCCTGCAACCGGGACCCCCAACCATCCTATCGAGGTCTCTGATGGTTCGTCTTTTCATGGATCACCCTACCGTGGTCCAGATAGTTACCAGGCATGGTTTAACCAATATGAGTGGTATTTTACACCCTCGCATCATTCGTCACCTCACCACCAGCAGCAGCAGCAGGACCCCTCTGGGGATTCACGATTTGTGGCAGTCACGCCACCGCCTCCACCGCCGCCAGTTCATCAAGCACCTCCAGAACCACCAAGGCGTAGGAGGACAGGCACACGGATGTCCGCGCGAGGAGGAGACTTTCACTTTAGCTCTCCTCGTCACTCAAGTGGCAGTCATTATCCGCCACTACAGGAAGACCCGCAAATGGGTGGACCTTCAAACCCAGTTGCACCGCAGCCACCACCGATGGGTTTTGATAACCTGATTCCTGCCTACACTGGTTCGATGGTGTACAACCCATTTGAGCAGCCGGCTCACACCAACTATAATTACGCTGAAGTCGACCCATACTTGGTAGCAACCAACTATAACGCCCTTCATCCTGAAGGACCGTATGCAGCCCCTTGGGGAGTAGGGTACCCAACTCATGGTTTTCCCCTCCCGAAACGGGAAGAAATTATTCAAAGGTTGGACCAAGTCGAGCGAGATTTTCACAGAGATCGCATGGAGCGACAAAGTTTCTTCCAGGGATTGACAAGTTTAATAAAAGGAAAGAGCAAGAAGGACCATTGAATCCTTCAATTATTGATTTTATTTTTCCTTGTTTTCAGTTGAGCCCCTGCGTGGGTCTGTCTTGCTGTTTTGAGCCCCTGCGTGGGCCTATCTTTCTGTTAACCCCTACGAGGGTATGTTATTTGTTTAAGTCCCTGCGTGGACTAGTATTTCAGTTTGACCTCTGCGTGGGTAACTTGTTCTGTTAAAAAGTCCCGTTTAGGGCGACGTGTAATCTTTTTAATAATTAATGGAATGTTAAGATTATAAACTTTATTTTTTCCATTATATGCATAAATAAATTATATATGAAATAAATGAATCAAAATCATTCCTTTTAAAATTAATCTGCCTATTTAAATATTAACTAAGAATCTTAAAGGTATAACCTAGCCTGCATGTCATTATAAGACCTGGCCAAGATGGTAAGGCCTGTTTAAAAAGATTCAAATCCCTGTTAACATCTGAAAACATGTTAACGCTCCTGGCAGACGTGATTCGTTAAAATCACACACATCATTCCTATAATAGGATTCTTCAAAAGATTCCTAACCCAACTAAACGATCTATACATCATGGGTTTAAATCATCAGTTAAGATGATCATATATTGACCATACGTTGGTAGTATAGTGCCTACGGGCCATACTCATCGACATATAAGACAAAAGACAGTGGTAGTCTATGACTCCCTGTCAGAAGAAGGTAATGAACTATGTTCAAACCTTCATGTCTTGATTCTCTGAAATCATGGCTTATAATTTAAAAGGTCCCTGTGACTAAGCCTTTTGTGCTAATAATTCTGTTATTGTTTATAATTAGGATAAATTATAATAGAAATCCTAAATAAATGTGAGTAACAAATTAATCAAATATGGTCTATGTTTACCATGGTTAATGAATTGCCCTAAAAGACAATTCCTTAGTAAACTCCCAAATAAACTCTTGTAAATATCTTATGTAACAGTTCAAGATAAATGGCTGACTCGGACGAGATTAACAGTCATCCTCTGGAGAATAATGACAATGCTAGGATTAACATAACCAGAGAAGAACTCCGTACACTGATTGATACAGCTGTATCTAAAGCTATGGAGCGGCAGTATGATGAATATAGCGGGACTCGAAGTAGGACCCTATCTACACCGCATTCAAAGCCCAAGACTCATTCTGAGGCTCACAGCAAGCCTCCCTCCAAGAAGGAAGAACCAAAGAAAGATGATGATCGACACTCCTCAAACCACAACAGTGCTCCATCTCAAAAGATTGTACTAAATCAAGAACCCCGTGGTAAGGGTTGCTCCTACAAATACTTTGTTTCATGCAAACCCAGGGATTTCACTGGGGAAAAAGGAGCCATAGACTGCATGACATGGTTAGATGAGATGGAAACGGTAGTGGATATCAACGGGTGCGCTGAGAGGGATATAGTCAAGTTTGTATCTCAATCGTTCAAAGGTGAGGCCTTAGCCTGGTGGAGATCGTTGGTTCAAGCTACTGGGAAAATCCCACTGTACAATATGACATGGGAACAATTTGTTGCCCTCATCAAAGAGAACTACTGTCCTCAGCATGAGGTCGAAAAGATTGAGTTAGATTTTCTATCATTGGCGATGACAAATCTGGATTGCCAAGCTTACCTTACGAGCTTTAATACAATGTCAAGATTGGTTCCGTATCTGGTGACCCAGGAACCCAAAAGAATAGCTCGTTTCATTGGGGGTTTAGCCCCAGAAATAAAGGCAAGCGTGAAGGCCTGTCGGCCAGCTACTTTCAGATCTGTAGCTGATATATCTTTGTCCCTCACACTGGACGCGGTCAGACAAAGATCGCTGAGGAACAAGGATGCTGAGAAAAGGAAACGTGAAGATGACAATTGACGAAGGTCAAACAAGAAGCACCGAGGAAACAGTGACTACAAGAAGGGGTCTGAGTCGAAGAAGAATGGGCATCAATCTGGTGATAAGCCCAAGTGTAAGTTCTGCAAGAGACAACACTTCGGGAAGTGCAGGTATGAATGGAACTCGCAGACTCAGTCGAGAACTTTTGCATGTGGGATATGCAAGTCCAAGGAGCACAAGACCTTGGATTGCAAAAAGTTGAAGGACGCAACGTGCTACAGTTGCAACGAAAAAGGGCATATCAAGTCCAACTGCCCAAAACTTGCAAAGAAGACTGAGGATGGGAAGAAGACCAATGCTAGGGTCTTCAGGATGGATGCAAAGGAAGTCGTCCAGGACGACAATGTGATTACAGGTACCTTCCTTATAAACGATGTCTATGCAAGAGTACTTTTTCATTCAGGCGCTGATAAGTCTTTCGTAGATAATAAGTTTTGTGATTTGTTGAAATTGCCTGTTAGAACTTTAAGTGTGAAGTATGAGGTGGAATTAGCAGATGGCACCTTAGAAACCGCCTCAACCATATTAAATGGATGTTTCATATCCATTAAGAACCACTCTTTTCCTTTGTCCCTACTTCCTCTGAAGTTAGCCGGTTTTGACATAGTTTTGGGTATGGACTGGTTATCTCATAACCAGGCCTAGAGTGTCTGTAATAAGAAGCAAGTGGTGATCAAGACTCCGTCTGGTGAACCACTTACCATTCAGAGAGATACCCGGTATGGACTGCCTGAGAAAGTGACCATGCTCAAGGCCTCTAAGTGTTTGAAGAAGGGTTGTGTCATCTACATGGCATAAGTGACTGTTGATGAGCCGAAACCCAAGATTGAGGATATCCCCGTCATTTCTGAATACCCTGAAGTGTTTCCTGAAGATCTACCTGGCTTACCACCAGATAGGCAAGTAGAATTCAGAATTGACATCATCCCTGGAGCAGCACCAATAGCAAGGGCACCTTATAGGTTGGCACCAACAGAGATGAAGGAGTTGAGGACGCAGTTAGATGATTTGCTAGCTAAAGGTCTCATTAGACCTAGTTCGTCTCCATGGGGAGCGCCAATCTTGTTTGTCAAGAAGAAGGATGGATCGATGCGTCTGTGCATCGATTATCATGAGCTTAATAAAGTCACTATCAAGAATAGGTATCCTTTGCCCAGGATCGACGATCTGTTTGATCAATTGCAAGGGGCAAGTTACTTCTCGAAGATTGACTTAAGGTCAGGCTACCACCAACTGAATGTTAGAGATGAAGACGTACACAAAACTGCGTTTAGGACTCGTTATGGTCATTACGAGTTCCTAGTGATGCCTTTTGGGCTCACTAATGCACCTGCCGCATTCATGGATCTCATGAATCGCGTCTGCAAGCCTTACTTAGATAAATTCGTCATCGTTTTCATCGACGATATCCTCATCTACTCGAAGAACCAAGCTGACCATGAGAAACACCTTCGATGTATTCTTAAACTTCTGCATCATGAGAAACTCTACGCCAAATTTACAAAGTGTGAATTTTGGCTTCGAGAGGTCCAATTCCTTGGACATGTGGTTAGTGAGAGTGGTATCCAAGTGGATCCCGCTAAGGTGGAAGTAGTTATGAACTAGCAAGAGCCGAAGACGCCCACAGAAATTCGTAGCTTCCTAGGCTTAGCGGGATATTATAGGCGTTTCATTGAAAATTTTTCAAGGATTACTGCACCCCTAACTTCTTTGACTAGGAAGAAAATAAAGTTTGATTGGGGCCCTAAGCAGCAGAAATCCTTTGATATCCTAAAGCAAAAGTTGAGCAACGCTCCTGTACTGACATTGCCTGAAGGTACCGAAGAATTCGTAGTTTACTGCGATGCATCACACACTGGCATGGGGTGTGTGCTTATGCAGAAAGGCAAGGTTATTGCCTATGCTTCAAGACAGTTAAAGGTGCATGAAAAGAATTACACCACCCATGAGTTGGAATTGGGTGCCGTTGTATTTGCACTGAAGCTATGGAGGCACTATTTATATGGTATCAAGTGTGTGATCTATTATGATCACAAGAGCCTTCAACATCTGTTTAATCAGAAGGATTTAAACATGAGGCAACGCCGATGGATGGAGACGTTGAATGATTACGATTGTGAAATAAGATATCATCCTGGCAAGGCGAATGTAGTCACCGATGCCTTGAGTAGAAAGGAAAGGGTCAAACCCATCTGAATCAATGCCAAGAGCATTGAAATAAAGAACAGTTTGAATGAAAGATTGTTAGCTGCACAGAAGGAAGCTGTGTTGGAAGCTAACTACCCTAATGAAAATCTAGGGGTAACTGAGGAGCAGTTATCACTTGGAAAGGACGGAATTCTAAGATTAAATGGACGAATATGGGTTCCAGTGTATGGAGGACTTCGAGATGTTATCCTCCAGGAAGCCCACAGTTCTAAATACTCCGTTCATCCTGGAGCTGATAAGATGTACCAGGATCTGAAGGCAAATTTTTGGTGGATAGGCTTGAAGAAGTCTATAGCTACCTATGTAGCTAAATGCTTGACGTGTGCGCAAGTCAAAGCAGAACATCAAAAACCATCAGGTTTGCTACAACAGCCTGAACTTCCCACTTAGAAATGGGAAATGGTAACTATGGATTTTATCACCAAGTTGCCCCAGACAAGGAAAGGAAATGATACCATATGGGTGATCGTAGACAGACTGACTAAGTCAGCACATTTCATATCCATTAAGGAGACCTACAGCTCCGACATGTTAGCTCAACTGTACGTAGATAAGATTGTAGCTTTACATGGCATACCTGTGTCTATTATCTCTGAAAGAGATACTAGATACACATCCCATTTTTGGAAGAGTTTCCAACAATCTTTGGGCACGCGCTTAAATTTCAGTACGGCTTACCATCCTCAGACGGACGGACAGAGTAAGCGTACAATCCAAACGTTGGAAGACATGCTGCGTGCATGCGTGATTGATTTAGGTGGTAGTTGGGATAACCACCTACCATTGATCGAGTTCTCATATAACAATAGCTACTATACCAGCATCAAGGCTGCGCCTTTCGAGGCCTTATACGGTAGAAAGTGTAGAACGCCCGTTTGTTGGGCGGAAGTTGGAGATGTCCAACTGTCAGGACCTGAAATAGTATTTGAAACGACGGACAAGATTGTCCAGATTCGCGACCGTCTGAAAGCTGCCAGGGATAGGCAGAAGAGTTACGCAGATCCAAAGCGTAAACCTATGAAATTTGAAGTTGGTGATAAAGTTTTACTTAAAGTATCACTCTGGAAGGGAGTGATGCGGTTTGGTAAGAAAGGTAAGTTAAGCCCAAGGTATATAGGACCATTCGAGATTATCGAATGTGTTGGGTCAGTGGCTTTCAAGTTAAATTTACCTGAAGAGCTCAGTGGTATTCATAACGTATTCCACATCTGCAATCTGAAGAAGTGTTTCGCTGATGAATCACTAATCATACCGCATATAGATGAGAGCTTGAAATTTATGGAAAAACCATTTTCGATTGAAGATCAACAGGTTAAGAAGCTTCGAAGGAAGCATGTGCCTATTGTAAAGGTAAAATGGGATGCCCGTAGAGGTACCGAATACACGTGGGAGGTTGAATCCACAATGAAAGAAAAGTACCCTTATTTATTTCAGTAAATCTCGAGATCAAGATTTCTTTTAAGGGGGTGAGGATGTAACACCTCGAAAATTCACGTCCTATAATGTATTGACACGTGTCATAGGTTTGAACGTGTGAACGAATGTTCTTGAAGGACTAAAGTTGACAAACATGGAAAGTATGTGAATATACGGGTTCAAAATGTCAACAGTGAATAAATATACTTTACAGTAACCCTACATGATGCTCATACCTTCAAACGAATAAATCATGGATCATACGAAGCTAAATATGAAAGAAAGGGAGAGATTACAAACTACAGGGGTTAAATGTGTCAACATGTTTAAAGGATACCTCTGAGTGACCTTTTAGCAAACCCGAAGCTTTGTAACGGTTAATTATGCTCACTAGAATACATGATAAAAATTTCATAAAGTTTCGTTATCGTATGAGAAAGTTATGATCAAATTCGTATACAAGGGGTTAAAGGGTAAACGTTGAAAATTTTGACTTTTCGGGTAATAACAAAGTGGCCAAGGACTTAACAAAATGGGTATAAGTCTTGAAGCCCTTATGTGTCAATTTAGAGGGTTCAAATTGCAAGAAATAAGTTGGTTGACCCTTCGAAAGGCCAAGAGACAAATATGCAACAACTTGAAAATGTAAAATCTGAATACGAGGCTCAGGCGGGCCGCGTAAGATGTTAACATGTCTTACGCGGGCCGCGTCAGACGCCCAGATGCAGAAACTTAGACAGCAGCCTGTTTATGCGCAATAACCGACTTTAATCAGATATTTTCACTACATGGGCGACCCCTAAACAGTCCTAGGCACTTAGGGACACCTGTGGACGATCCATTACCAGTTGTAGCACTTGTTGTCAATGATCTAAGGTGATTAAAGCACTATAAAAGGGCCTTGTGTTGCAACATTGTAACCACACCTTCCATCTGCATTTCTGATCATTTCTGGAGCTCCAAAGCAGACTCAAGTGATCACTAATCGTGCATAGGACTTCAGTAAGTATGCTTAACCTTTCTTAGTTGAGTTTTTACTTAGTTTTAGCTTAAAAGTCAAACCGTCGTAATTACCGTTTGACTTAGCGATTAATCATTAATGGTCCAGTGATTAGTCGAATTAAAAGTAGTTATAAGTTGGTAATTATGTGGGCAATAAACCCTTAAAAGGGCACCCTCTGATTACCACTCTAACTAGGTCAAATGTCGGGTCAAACTTGTTATTAAAAAGTCAACAGAATGCTTAATTTCCAATTTATGCACAATTAGCAATGTAGAACCCATACAACCTGTTTGATCATTAATATAACTTGGTAACTAATGTAAGAACATGTCTAAACATGTTCAACCCGACAATTTTCAATGGAGACCCGGTTCGGAACCGAAAGTCGCATAATTTGACTTTTGCTTTGACTTTTAGTTCTGACCCGTTTAAGCATGTTTTAGGAATGCCTTAGAGCTTTAATTGGACTAAGTTACATGCTAGTATAACCCTCTGTGATTATACACCTTGGTTCATTAGTTATCCAATTAATATGCATGATTCCGTTAATTGCCAATATGTTGACCATTATGCCCTTTTCACCATAAAACGTGATTTTTAAAAATGTAAAAGAGTAGAAACCTTAGTTACTAAATTATAAACTTGCACCCAAAATTTGACATCAGTTTGAGGTGTAGATTGAGAGTTATGCTCGTTAGCGTAATTAGAAAGCTTTTTAGCGATTAAACGACATAATTAGCATATAGCCTATTTAGACTCACTTTTTGATATCAAACTCTTTACCCACTGATGTAATACATTATTTTGGGATTTTTGAAGATTTTTAATTAATTTTAGGCTGAGCATAACTTAGAGTTATAAGCTTGATCCGGTAATTGTCGGTTTTGCCCTTTTGGGCTATAAAATGAGTTTTACATATCTTTTTGACCCCAAAACTTTGGCTACTGATTATATATGATAAATAAATTATTTTAAACCTTCTGGAATAATAAAAATATCAGTTTTCTATATAGAACCCGGAAACGGCTTCTAATCGCCTTATTAAGCGTTTTTAACGCATAGTATGTACTAAAACTATTTTAAATATACAAGGGTTGATACCTACTGATATTTTAGGTAAATTATAATATTTTAACAGTAAGCAAAATTTGTTTAACTCAGACTTCAGTTTTGAGCTTTTCAGCTTATGTGAAATTACCAAAATGCCCCTACGGTGCATAGTTTGGTTATAATTGGTAAATTTCACACATATGCAATACCCTACTGTTATAACTTATTAAATTAAGTATTTTTACTAATGATATCAGACCTGTAACTCAGGTAAATACTCAAACTCTTTTATAACCTTGTAAATGACCAAAATGCCCCTTCGGGGCATAGTTTGTGTTTAAATTCATTTCGGGCATAATAAAAGATATCTTACCGATGTCACAACATATTTGAGGCATATTAACTTAGGAAACCTGTATATGGCTCTTACGGTTACCCGTTACGCTTCTTGCGCGTTCGGTTCGGTTTATGTGACTAGTTTGCATAAATTAGCCGAAACGGGTCAAACCTTTATCGTTTTTATCTCAAAATCCAGAATGTGTATAGTATACCCATATTATACAAGTCTTCAAATTTTTCGGGTCTAAATCACATTCTATTCCGGTCTTCGCTTAATCGTGCGTACGAACCGTATCTTTAAAACTAACCGGTCTAAGTTTAGACTTAATTAAAGACCCGTTAGGATTCTAATAGGTTATTATAAACCTTCGTTCCAGAATAGGAGGACCAGTAAAAGCTACGTGCATTTGCTGTTTGTGAATTATACTTGCAAAGGTAAATACTTTTAACTTAGTTTCCCTTATACGGGCTTGGGGTACGCTATATAAAATACCGCTTGGTCGGGCATTCGACCTTAATCGATTGGTGATTAAGTATTATCGAGATGACCCGTTTAAATATGTTTTGTTTACTTAACGCCTTTGGGAGGTTAATGACCGTGTCCCGGATATCCTTGGCATCATTTTACGAAATGGCCACGACCTAAGCGCGGAGTGTAGGCGTACACTCGTCAGTGCATAAATAAATTATGTGGTGTGTCTATTGATCTTTTACCCGGCACGAACCGGGCTACTGAACGCATAAGGAGTATGTAATCCTTTTACAAGTTTATATATTTAAATAATTATCCCAAGTTATAAAATGTTTGTGCCACGTGCATCCAAATCAATTTTTAAATCATTTTTAAAATGAGTCGGTTAATTGTATTTACCAGTGTAAACTGACGTATTTTCCCAAAAAGATTAAGTGCAGGTACTACTCGTAATTGGCTGGATTTCTCCTTAGCATCAAAAGAGTCTCGCAAGCTTAAGATGCCTAAAGTCTGTTGAACTACTGTTTCCATTTTATTTAATCCACCTGTGGATAACCTTTCGACTGTTGTGATACTTGATATTGCAGTATTATATTCGGTTGAAATACATCTTTCGTTTGCTTTCGCTGTGCATATTAAATATTGTGTTGTTTGACTGTAATGTTGCCAACCACGTCACGATACTCCCCCACCGGGCCCACCGGTAATACGTGGAAATATCGGGGTGTGACAGTAACAGAACACCATGATGTAACCCGACTTGTATTCATGTATATGAAAGTGGTTTGCAAAACACCACGATGTGCATATACTGATCGTAACACGTGTACAAGTTAATATGGAACATACAAGTAAATATTGTAACACCGTATACCTGGGATAACATTTTGGAATGTATAACATGTGTTAAGCCTCTGTTACAATCTTTTTGTAACCTGACATGTATTCATGTATAAGCTAGTGGTTTACAAAACACCATGATGTGTATATACTGATCTAACATGTGTTACAATTTGTCTGTTCGGAACATGTAATTGCTTAACATGTGACAAGGGTAAAAACAGTTGACGGGGGCAATGAGTTTAATGGTGAGCTTAGTTAATATCGTAATCTTGTTGTAACCCCACTTGTACAATATCGTAATCTTGTTGTAACCCCACTTGTATACATATGATAACATGTAAGCATCCATTATAACCCGACTTGTATTCATGTATATGAAAGTGGTTTGCAAAACACCATGATGTGCATATACTGATCGTAACACGTGTACAAGTTAATATGGAACATACAAGTAAATATTGTAACACCGTATACCTAGGATAACATGTGTTAAGCCTCTGTTATAATCTTGGTTTAACCCAACATGGTGTCATGTATAAGCTAGTGGTTTCCAAAACACCATGATTTGTATATACATACTGTAACATGTGTAACGTGTGTTAAGCCTCTATTATAACGTGTGTTAAGACTTCCAGAATGGATGCATAAACTCCAATAGTAACTTAATAACAACATAGTATACCTGATATAACGTGTGTTAAGCCTCTTTTATAACGTGTGTTAAGACTTCCAGAATGTGTTAAGTCCATACCGTTTTAAGATCGTGTACTAGACAAAACAATAAGAGTCTCACATTACATATTACTAGTAAACGAAAATACATAGCACTAAGAAAATGATGTACCGGTAATTTTGGAATATATAATATGAAACGGGTCATTTGTTTTGCACATTTTGGAATGTATAACATGTGTTAAGCCTCTGTTATAATCTTTTTGTAACCTGACATGTATTCATGCATAAGCTAGTGGTTTACAAAACACCATGATGCGTATATACTGATCTAACATGTGTTACAATTTATCTGTTCGGAACATGTAATTTCTTAACATGTGACAAGGGTGAAAACAGTCGACGAGGGAGATGAGTTTAATGGTGAGCTTAGTTAATATCGTAATCTTGTTGTAACCCCAGTTGTATACATATAATAACATGTAAGCATCCATTATAACCCGACTTGTATTCATGTATATGAAAGTGGTTTGCAAAACACCATGATGTGCATATACTGATCGTAACACGTGTGCAAGTTAATATGGAATTATAATCTTGGTTTAACCCAACATGGTGTCATGTATAAACTAGTGGTTTCCAAAACACCATGATTTGTATATACATACTGTAACATGTGTTACGCGCCTGACATGTATAACGTGTGTTAAGCCTCTATTATAACGTGTGTTAAGACTTCCAGAATGGATGCATAAACTCCAATAGTAACTTAATAACAACATAGTATACCTGATATAACGTGTGTTAAGACTTCCAGAATGTGTTAAGTCCATACCGTTTTAACATCATGTACTAGACAATACAAAATAAGAGTCTCACATTACATATTACTAGTAAACGAAAATACATAGCACTAAGAAAATGGTGGAGCTTCCTTTTACAGTCTGCCTTAGCTTTTCAGCGGCTACCTTTGCTGCCTTAGCTTTTCAGCGGCTATAACACGTGTTAGTTGTGTTGTGCTGTAACATAAACATGGTCATGATCCTTAAGCATTTGATCCACGTTTGACGAAACCAACGGTCCCGAGAATTGGATCTTGTTTCCCTTGTATCCATCACCATCCTAATAACAAAAATATAAGATAACCGGTAAGTCGTTAACCAAAGATAACTATTAACTATTATACTTGGTGTTCGTGTTTCAAAACCCATATTCTATAATCGTGGTAATGATAGTGGTGGTGCGGTGGTGCCGGAGGTGTTTACGGTGGTGCCGGAGGTACAATATTGATGGTGGTGCGGTGGTAATGATGGTGGTGGTGTGGTGGTGATGGTGAAAGACATTATAAGATTTGGAAGACTTTAAGGTTTGTATGACATCAATATCAAAGGCAAAACCAATAAATGACTTAGATTTGATTTCCATAGGAAGAGAAGTCTATCAAACCGAACTGTGCATTTCGCAAGCCAATCTAACTTATTTTGCAGCACAGCTATAACCCAACACAAACTAGGGGTGTACACAAACCCTTCAATATGGATCAACATAGTTTGTTTCAGACTTTCATTATATCATAACTCATTAAAATGCAAAACAGGAGTTCAGACTATAACACGTGTTACGTTGGTTGTGCTGTAAGACAAACTTGGCTTAGCTGTGAAACAGGAGTTCAGACTATAACACGTGTTACGTTGGTTGTGCTGTAAGACAAACTTGGCTTTTCGTTTCTAAAAACAGATGTGCCGATTATTAGACGTCTAAAAATAAAAAAATCAGGCATGTGTTAAACACGTCATAACTATAATAATTTAAACTGTATGGCTATGTCTAATAGGATAAAGTGTAACATGTATTTGGTCTAAAAATTGTATTTTATTACCTTGTTTCTTACTTTCTTTCTTATACATTATATTGGAAGCAAAATGAAATAACCAATGTTGTTGGTCCAAAACATGGCAAGATTATAGGCAAAGGTCTACTGGTGTATATAAAAGCAAAAATAAAACAAATTGACGTTAATAAACCAAACATCAAACAAATTCATCTTCATCTATGTATGAATTTCAACTTAGGTTTTCTAAGATGATATAAAATAATCATATTGAACTAATCCACATAATAAATAAAGAAAACATCAAACAAAAAACTTGATGAGAGTATGGATACAATACACAAAGAAATCAAACCCTACAGTTAAACTTCAAAGCAAATTGCTTGCTTGATATCAAAATCAAATATAGAAAAATAAGGGTAATAACTTGATTAAAATAAATCCAACCTTCACATAAGAAGCCGGGTACGCACATCATCTTCATCCATCGCTTCCTGCAAATCGAGTTCCCAAATCGTCATCAACACAACCTGCAATTTGACACTTCTTCAATTAAAAAAAATCCAACATTCACATAATAACTTGGTGTATTTGTCTCCATGGACATTAATGGAGGTATGATGATATGCAGGAGAAGAGGGGTAAATGAAGATATGAGGGAAATTAATGGAGAAGATATCTCGTAATTTTTGCTTTTAAAAAAGAAATAATCGAAAAGAAATATGAGTTTGACATTGAGGTGATGTGCATTAATGATAATGTCAAATCAATTGGGGAAGATATCTTGGGGGTTGGGTGGATAGATGTACAATTACAAATATACCCTTAAAGGCAAAAACCATAATCAGAATACTATGCATACGTGGAAGGTCCTTGGCCACATGTTGAGTTTGCAAAGTTTTCTAATTTTAAGGGGTTTTTTATAGAGCATTACCCTAGCACTAATAATAGATGACTTCATATATATATATATATATATATATATAGTGTAAGTATCTATGGAAAACCCATTTAATCTAGAAAACTTAGGAAACCTGAATTGTGTGGTCAAGATTGATCCACATCATATCTTTAAACACATGTTAAAAGGGCAAATTAGTCATTTGTTCAAGCCATCATTTCACTCTCTCCCCCATCCCATCAAGTCATTTATTACCCATCATTTCATCAATTCTCTCTCTTTCTTCTTTCTTCTTCTTTTAGAATTCAAAATATATAATTCTATCTCTTTCTTCTTCTTCTGTAAATTCACCATCATCATCATCATTCATTCTCTCCCTCTCTCCATGTTTCAAAATAAACACCAAGAACACACACAAGTGTGTGTGAGAGAGTTCAGGAGGTAGAGAGAGAGATTTAAGAGAGAGAAGAAGACGACGATGGACGACGGACAAGCCGTCGTCTACAGCGGTGGAGGTTCTCCGACGAACTGTCGGTGCCGACGACGGTGTTACAGGCAACCGGAGTGGGGATTCTGATTACAAGCCGTCGTCTACAGCGATGGAGGTTCTCCGACGAACCGTCGGTGCCGACGACGGTGTTACAGGCAACCGGAGTGGGGATTCTGATTTTAGCTCAGTTCAGATTCGAGTCAGCCGCAGATCGGGACTCGGTTCAGGTTTCCGGTTAATGATCCAGTCCAAGTATGGTTCAATCTTTTTGGATTCTCTTGTTTTATTTTTGGTTTGGATTCTCTGGTTTTATACTCGGTTAGGTGTCATTTGGTTTGGATTCTCTGGGTTTTTTTTTCAGTCTTTTTTAATTTGTGATTATTGTTTGTTTAGGACTGTTCAAATGTTATTTTTTTCTCTGTTTAAGCGGTTTGGTTTGGTAATGTTGTTAGATTTAGTATTGAGATTGTGTTTTTAGTGTCGGATTAGCTGAATGTGGGCATTTTTTGTTAAAATGTGAAGGCGTAGGGTGGAAAGGTGTGTGCAGAAAAAATGCAGCGTCCCGAGTGCATCAGAGAGTGTGATTGTGTAGTTTCGGTGCAGAATACAGTTTCAGGTAACACTTTGTAGTGAGGGCGTTGCTTGACGAAAAGAAGATAGTTGTTGACGATTGTGTAGTTTCGGTGCAGAATACAATTTCAGGTAACATGTGTTACCTATCTCGTACCTGTTTGTTGTGTTAAATAACTCCAGAAATATTACTTGTGCTATTATATATTTACTATGGCTGTTGTATTTGCAGGAGTGAGGAGAATGACCAGGTCCGTGACGGGTAGGCTGGCTAATAAGCGAAACCAGAACGATAAAGAAACAGAACGATAACGAAAGATGGTAGATGGAGAAACCGATGAAGAATGGGAACAAGAAGTCGATGAAGGGCAAGTGGTGGGTACCTTTGATGTTGTACAGAAGTTACCCTCCAATGTAACACATGTTACAAACATGTGTTACATATGTTCAACCTCTTTGTTACCAAAAATCGGGGCTGCACATATGTAACACGTGTTACAACAGGTTTTTACCTACTTGCACGTCTCTATTACAAATGGATGAAAACAGTTTTTTTAAAACATCCACGGTGTAACACTTGTTTATTTGAAAGTTCTTAAAACAACCGTTGTAACACGTGTTACATCTTTTTACTCAGCTGTGCATTTTCCTTTTTATAATCCCATCCTCAACGTAAAGATACATCCAGTGTAACACGTGTTACAAAAGGAAATTACCTACTTACACATCTCTATTACGTTGATTTAAACAGTTATTTAAAAACATCCACTTTGCAACACTTGTTTATTTGAAAGTTCTTAAAACAACCGTAGTAACACGTGTTACAACTTTTTTAGTGTTGTGCATTTTCCTTTTATAATCCCATCTTGAGCTTGAAGATACATCCAATGCAACACGTGTTAGGTTTTTTACGTGTTACAAAAGGTTTTTACTTAATGTAATAGTAAGTTTAAATGTTAAAATGTTTTTTTAAGATTGGTTGTTAAATGTTAAAATGTATAAACTTCATAATTTATTCGGAATATCTCGTTTATTTTTACAAATAAAAAGTCGTGTTTTTTTGGTGGGATAATTAGCTACATATGTAGTAAACGTTACCCAAGTTACTTGTAGTTACCCCAACCTTTTTTGGACACAAAGGGGGGTTGCACATATGTAACACATGTTTGTAACATGTGTTACACTAGAGAGGTAACACATGTATAGCCACGTTACACATGTTACATAGGAGATTAATAAGTTTTAACTATAGAAGATTAATATTGATGTACTTATTTTGTTCACAGGTGAAACGATGTTTTGTGTTCAAGATGAAGATGGTTATCAAGAAGCGAAGCCCGCCGAAGGATTACAACGCATCATCAGGTTTTCGTGGTGACGATGGTGTGTTTTTTGGTTGGCTGCTATGTGTTGTGAAGATGGATGTTGTTGTGAAGACCATTTTTTAGAAGCATTACAACTATTGATATAAAATTCATTTTTATTTTCATTGTTAGTATGCCCATTTTTGGATGAAAACGGATGTTGATGTGACGGCAATTTTTTTTGGGATGCAACAACTATATGTAACATGTGTAACCTTGACGTTGTAACACATGTAACACCTATATGTAACATGTGTAAGATGGCTATACATGTGTTACATTTGTTGCCCCATAGTGTAACATATGTTACATATGTCAGTCCCTTTGGTGTCAATTTAAACTTAGTAAAATTACATATGTAACAACATTACGTCATCCAAAATGTCATATCAATGAACAAACAAGTAATATATGTAACTATAAGTATATGAGACTAGCGTAACGAATTAAAGGGACAAACGATACACTTCATGTTACATATGTACCTAGAGTTGTTATTAACAATGTTATTAGTAGATAAAAAACTGCATTAACGTATATTTTTTACATTGAACCCAGCTTATTGGTCATAAGTCTTATACATGGCAAGAAGTTCTTTCATTGTGACATATGATTAAACATTAATAGGATGATATTGCTCGTTGACATTCAGTGTGACATGTGGAGTATGTTCTAGATCATCTGTGGACATAGGGATGGATGTTAGTATAAGTTTACGTGCGTTATGAACGTTGTAATACGTTTAGCACCCTAGGGTAACAAAAAAAGATAACACATGACACTTGTCGCCATGTTACACATGTTAATTGTGTGTGCACATGTAACATCTTATCTACAACGTTTGTAACATCCTTAAAAGTTGTGTTCCTACTATGCTTTATATTTTTTAAGTACTTATAGGTAAACATGTTTTTTAAGATACAACATGTAACATGTGTTACACCGAAATGTTACACAAGTGTTTCCAGTTTACACATGTTACATCTTGTGTAACTCTGCTTTATATTTTGTAAGTGTTTCCAGTTTAAACATGTTTTAAAGATACAACCTGTTGACTGTTACATTTGTCAACATGTTGTTCATTCATGTAATAGTGACTGTTACAAATGGTACAGGTTCTGTATAACATGCGTAACAACTATATAACATGTGCAACATGGCTATACATGTGTTACCATCTAGTGTAACACATGTTAAAACTATTTAACATGTGTTACAACTATATATACATGTGTTACCATTTAGTGTAACACATGTAACAACTATATAACATGTGCAACATGGCTATACATGCGTTACCATCTAGTGTAACACATGTTACAAATATGTATTACATATACGCAGCCCTGTTTTGTCCAATAAAGGGCCGCTCTTATCGTAAGTAACATGTGTAACATTGTTACTACATATGTAGCTAATTACAACTTCCAGGAACCAAAACCCTAGAGGTGTTACATATGTTAACATAAAGAGATTCTCTTAAAATCAGAAGAAGTATTGCATCTCGTAAAGAGGAGTATTGTTGAATGTAGGGTATGATCTAGTTCTTCAAACCATTACATCAAACATAATATAACATTAACTGTAACCCTTAACATCATTAAAAGTGGCAGCCTACCAAGGCTTTTAAGGTTACAAACATCATATAGTTATGATGATCACAAAAGGGTGATAAAACAGCCGGAAATGGATAGTGACTGTTACATTTGTCAACATGTTGTTCATTCATGTAATAGTGACTGTTACATGTTACATATACTAAGTGTTTTATATATGCCAAGTGTGTTTCATACACACATGTAACATGCGTATGCCTTTGTGGTGCATATACTCATGTTACATGTATACGTATGTTATTCACTACATCGTATGTAACACATGTTACTCATGTTACATGTATATGTATGTTATTCACTATATATGTGCCTTCTTTTTATTCACTACATCGTATGTAACACATGTTACTTACATGTTCCACCATGTACTGCATTTACTTACGTAAGATGTGTAACACATGTTACAATTGCTTATTGTTTCCAAGTAACATTAAAGGTATGTACCTTGTTTTCTACTTCATCCTGTGTAACACATGTTACACTTGTTAATTAGTATCAAAGGTTACAATTGAAACAATATGTTGACCACCCAATGCTCGTCTACTACTTTTCTTACAATTGGTAATGAATAAAACATGTTAACTAATAACACATGTAACTGATAACCGGTAACCAAATACATTTCCCACCATAATTATTTAACATCCAGACACCAACATATTACAGAGAAGACCAGAATGGTCATATTGTATTTTGGGTTATGGCCATAATTTATCCCATTCATCGTCCGTTTCTTCTCTTTCTTCATCCCATTCATCGTCCGTTTCTTCGTCTACTTTCTTTCGCTTTTTTGGTATCTTACCAGTTTGCGATCTTGTTACTCTCTTTGTTGCTGCAAATAAAACAGGTTTAACACATGTTACTTAATTTCATTAACACTTGTTACATATGTTAAGATAAAGTCAGGTTTAACATATGTTACTTAATTTCATTAACCTAATATGTTTTTGATAAAATAAAGTCAGGTTTAACATATGTTACCTATTTTTATAAAAATAAGACAAGTTTAACACTTGTTAAATAATACAGGTTTAACGCATGTTACATAATTTGATAAAAATAAGACAGGTGTAACACATGTTACACTAACATGTTTACCTAATAGGAGAGGTTTAACACATGGTAATAAGACAGGTTTAACACACGTTTACATAATTTGATAAAAATAAGACAGGTGTAACACATGTTACACTAACATTTTTTTTTGGATTGCCAACTTGCCAACTATATTAGCATATAGCCTATTTAGACTCACTTTTTGATATCAAACTCTTTACCCACTGATGTAATACATTATTTTGGGATTTTTGAAGATTTTTAATTAATTTTAGGCTGAGCATAACTTAGAGTTATAAGCTTGATCCGGTAATTGTCGGTTTTGCCCTTTTGGGCTATAAAATGAGTTTTACATATCTTTTTGACCCCAAAACTTTGGCTACTGATTATATATGATAAATAAATTATTTTAAACCTTCTGGAATAATAAAAATATCAGTTTTCTATATAGAACCCGGAAACGGCTTCTAATCGCCTTATTAAGCGTTTTTAACGCATAGTATGTACTAAAACTATTTTAAATATACAAGGGTTGATACCTACTGATATTTTAGGTAAATTATAATATTTTAACAGTAAGCAAAATTTGTTTAACTCAGACTTCAGTTTTGAGCTTTTCAGCTTATGTGAAATTACCAAAATGCCCCTACGGTGCATAGTTTGGTTATAATTGGTAAATTTCACACATATGCAATACCCTACTGTTATAACTTATTAAATTAAGTATTTTTACTAATGATATCAGACCTGTAACTCAGGTAAATACTCAAACTCTTTTATAACCTTGTAAATGACCAAAATGCCCCTTCGGGGCATAGTTTGTGTTTAAATTCATTTCGGGCATAATAAAAGATATCTTACCGATGTCACAACATATTTGAGGCATATTAACTTAGGAAACCTGTATATGGCTCTTACGGTTACCCGTTACGCTTCTTGCGCGTTCGGTTCGGTTTATGTGACTAGTTTGCATAAATTAGCCGAAACGGGTCAAACCTTTATCGTTTTTATCTCAAAATCCAGAATGTGTATAGTATACCCATATTATACAAGTCTTCAAATTTTTCGGGTCTAAATCACATTCTATTCCGGTCTTTGCTTAATCGTGCGTACGAACCGTATCTTTAAAACTAACCGGTCTAAGTTTAGACTTAATTAAAGACCCGTTAGGATTCTAATAGGTTATTATAAACCTTCGTTCCAGAATAGGAGGACCAGTAAAAGCTACGTGCATTTGCTGTTTGTGAATTATACTTGCAAAGGTAAATACTTTTAACTTAGTTTCCCTTATACGGGCTTGGGGTACGCTATATAAAATACCGCTTGGTCGGGCATTCGACCTTAATCGATTGGTGATTAAGTATTATCGAGATGACCCGTTTAAATATGTTTTGTTTACTTAACGCCTTTGGGAGGTTAATGACCGTGTCCCGGATATCCTTGGCATCATTTTACGAAATGGCCACGACCTAAGCGCGGAGTGTAGGCGTACACTCGTCAGTGCATAAATAAATTATGTGGTGTGTCTATTGATCTTTTACCCGGCACGAACCGGGCTACTGAACGCATAAGGAGTATGTAATCCTTTTACAAGTTTATATATTTAAATAATTATCCCAAGTTATAAAATGTTTGTGCCACGTGCATCCAAATCAATTTTTAAATCATTTTTAAAATGAGTCGGTTAATTGTATTTACCAGTGTAAACTGACGTATTTTCCCAAAAAGATTAAGTGCAGGTACTACTCGTAATTGGCTGGATTTCTCCTTAGCATCAAAAGAGTCTCGCAAGCTTAAGATGCCTAAAGTCTGTTGAACTACTGTTTCCATTTTATTTAATCCACCTGTGGATAACCTTTCGACTGTTGTGATACTTGATATTGCAGTATTATATTCGGTTGAAATACATCTTTCGTTTGCTTTCGCTGTGCATATTAAATATTGTGTTGTTTGACTGTAATGTTGCCAACCACGTCACGATACTCCCCCACCGGGCCCACCGGTAATACGTGGAAATATCGGGGTGTGACAGTAACAGAACACCATGATGTAACCCGACTTGTATTCATGTATATGAAAGTGGTTTGCAAAACACCACGATGTGCATATACTGATCGTAACACGTGTACAAGTTAATATGGAACATACAAGTAAATATTGTAACACCGTATACCTGGGATAACATTTTGGAATGTATAACATGTGTTAAGCCTCTGTTACAATCTTTTTGTAACCTGACATGTATTCATGTATAAGCTAGTGGTTTACAAAACACCATGATGTGTATATACTGATCTAACATGTGTTACAATTTGTCTGTTCGGAACATGTAATTGCTTAACATGTGACAAGGGTAAAAACAGTTGACGGGGGCAATGAGTTTAATGGTGAGCTTAGTTAATATCGTAATCTTGTTGTAACCCCACTTGTACAATATCGTAATCTTGTTGTAACCCCACTTGTATACATATGATAACATGTAAGCATCCATTATAACCCGACTTGTATTCATGTATATGAAAGTGGTTTGCAAAACACCATGATGTGCATATACTGATCGTAACACGTGTACAAGTTAATATGGAACATACAAGTAAATATTGTAACACCGTATACCTAGGATAACATGTGTTAAGCCTCTGTTATAATCTTGGTTTAACCCAACATGGTGTCATGTATAAGCTAGTGGTTTCCAAAACACCATGATTTGTATATACATACTGTAACATGTGTAACGTGTGTTAAGCCTCTATTATAACGTGTGTTAAGACTTCCAGAATGGATGCATAAACTCCAATAGTAACTTAATAACAACATAGTATACCTGATATAACGTGTGTTAAGCCTCTTTTATAACGTGTGTTAAGACTTCCAGAATGTGTTAAGTCCATACCGTTTTAAGATCGTGTACTAGACAAAACAATAAGAGTCTCACATTACATATTACTAGTAAACGAAAATACATAGCACTAAGAAAATGATGTACCGGTAATTTTGGAATATATAATATGAAACGGGTCATTTGTTTTGCACATTTTGGAATGTATAACATGTGTTAAGCCTCTGTTATAATCTTTTTGTAACCTGACATGTATTCATGCATAAGCTAGTGGTTTACAAAACACCATGATGCGTATATACTGATCTAACATGTGTTACAATTTATCTGTTCGGAACATGTAATTTCTTAACATGTGACAAGGGTGAAAACAGTCGACGAGGGAGATGAGTTTAATGGTGAGCTTAGTTAATATCGTAATCTTGTTGTAACCCCAGTTGTATACATATAATAACATGTAAGCATCCATTATAACCCGACTTGTATTCATGTATATGAAAGTGGTTTGCAAAACACCATGATGTGCATATACTGATCGTAACACGTGTGCAAGTTAATATGGAATTATAATCTTGGTTTAACCCAACATGGTGTCATGTATAAACTAGTGGTTTCCAAAACACCATGATTTGTATATACATACTGTAACATGTGTTACGCGCCTGACATGTATAACGTGTGTTAAGCCTCTATTATAACGTGTGTTAAGACTTCCAGAATGGATGCATAAACTCCAATAGTAACTTAATAACAACATAGTATACCTGATATAACGTGTGTTAAGACTTCCAGAATGTGTTAAGTCCATACCGTTTTAACATCATGTACTAGACAATACAAAATAAGAGTCTCACATTACATATTACTAGTAAACGAAAATACATAGCACTAAGAAAATGGTGGAGCTTCCTTTTACAGTCTGCCTTAGCTTTTCAGCGGCTACCTTTGCTGCCTTAGCTTTTCAGCGGCTATAACACGTGTTAGTTGTGTTGTGCTGTAACATAAACATGGTCATGATCCTTAAGCATTTGATCCACGTTTGACGAAACCAACGGTCCCGAGAATTGGATCTTGTTTCCCTTGTATCCATCACCATCCTAATAACAAAAATATAAGATAACCGGTAAGTCGTTAACCAAAGATAACTATTAACTATTATACTTGGTGTTCGTGTTTCAAAACCCATATTCTATAATCGTGGTAATGATAGTGGTGGTGCGGTGGTGCCGGAGGTGTTTACGGTGGTGCCGGAGGTACAATATTGATGGTGGTGCGGTGGTAATGATGGTGGTGGTGTGGTGGTGATGGTGAAAGACATTATAAGATTTGGAAGACTTTAAGGTTTGTATGACATCAATATCAAAGGCAAAACCAATAAATGACTTAGATTTGATTTCCATAGGAAGAGAAGTCTATCAAACCGAACTGTGCATTTCGCAAGCCAATCTAACTTATTTTGCAGCACAGCTATAACCCAACACAAACTAGGGGTGTACACAAACCCTTCAATATGGATCAACATAGTTTGTTTCAGACTTTCATTATATCATAACTCATTAAAATGCAAAACAGGAGTTCAGACTATAACACGTGTTACGTTGGTTGTGCTGTAAGACAAACTTGGCTTAGCTGTGAAACAGGAGTTCAGACTATAACACGTGTTACGTTGGTTGTGCTGTAAGACAAACTTGGCTTTTCGTTTCTAAAAACAGATGTGCCGATTATTAGACGTCTAAAAATAAAAAAATCAGGCATGTGTTAAACACGTCATAACTATAATAATTTAAACTGTATGGCTATGTCTAATAGGATAAAGTGTAACATGTATTTGGTCTAAAAATTGTATTTTATTACCTTGTTTCTTACTTTCTTTCTTATACATTATATTGGAAGCAAAATGAAATAACCAATGTTGTTGGTCCAAAACATGGCAAGATTATAGGCAAAGGTCTACTGGTGTATATAAAAGCAAAAATAAAACAAATTGACGTTAATAAACCAAACATCAAACAAATTCATCTTCATCTATGTATGAATTTCAACTTAGGTTTTCTAAGATGATATAAAATAATCATATTGAACTAATCCACATAATAAATAAAGAAAACATCAAACAAAAAACTTGATGAGAGTATGGATACAATACACAAAGAAATCAAACCCTACAGTTAAACTTCAAAGCAAATTGCTTGCTTGATATCAAAATCAAATATAGAAAAATAAGGGTAATAACTTGATTAAAATAAATCCAACCTTCACATAAGAAGCCGGGTACGCACATCATCTTCATCCATCGCTTCCTGCAAATCGAGTTCCCAAATCGTCATCAACACAACCTGCAATTTGACACTTCTTCAATTAAAAAAAATCCAACATTCACATAATAACTTGGTGTATTTGTCTCCATGGACATTAATGGAGGTATGATGATATGCAGGAGAAGAGGGGTAAATGAAGATATGAGGGAAATTAATGGAGAAGATATCTCGTAATTTTTGCTTTTAAAAAAGAAATAATCGAAAAGAAATATGAGTTTGACATTGAGGTGATGTGCATTAATGATAATGTCAAATCAATTGGGGAAGATATCTTGGGGGTTGGGTGGATAGATGTACAATTACAAATATACCCTTAAAGGCAAAAACCATAATCAGAATACTATGCATACGTGGAAGGTCCTTGGCCACATGTTGAGTTTGCAAAGTTTTCTAATTTTAAGGGGTTTTTTATAGAGCATTACCCTAGCACTAATAATAGATGACTTCATATATATATATATATATATATATATATAGTGTAAGTATCTATGGAAAACCCATTTAATCTAGAAAACTTAGGAAACCTGAATTGTGTGGTCAAGATTGATCCACATCATATCTTTAAACACATGTTAAAAGGGCAAATTAGTCATTTGTTCAAGCCATCATTTCACTCTCTCCCCCATCCCATCAAGTCATTTATTACCCATCATTTCATCAATTCTCTCTCTTTCTTCTTTCTTCTTCTTTTAGAATTCAAAATATATAATTCTATCTCTTTCTTCTTCTTCTGTAAATTCACCATCATCATCATCATTCATTCTCTCCCTCTCTCCATGTTTCAAAATAAACACCAAGAACACACACAAGTGTGTGTGAGAGAGTTCAGGAGGTAGAGAGAGAGATTTAAGAGAGAGAAGAAGACGACGATGGACGACGGACAAGCCGTCGTCTACAGCGGTGGAGGTTCTCCGACGAACTGTCGGTGCCGACGACGGTGTTACAGGCAACCGGAGTGGGGATTCTGATTACAAGCCGTCGTCTACAGCGATGGAGGTTCTCCGACGAACCGTCGGTGCCGACGACGGTGTTACAGGCAACCGGAGTGGGGATTCTGATTTTAGCTCAGTTCAGATTCGAGTCAGCCGCAGATCGGGACTCGGTTCAGGTTTCCGGTTAATGATCCAGTCCAAGTATGGTTCAATCTTTTTGGATTCTCTTGTTTTATTTTTGGTTTGGATTCTCTGGTTTTATACTCGGTTAGGTGTCATTTGGTTTGGATTCTCTGGGTTTTTTTTTCAGTCTTTTTTAATTTGTGATTATTGTTTGTTTAGGACTGTTCAAATGTTATTTTTTTCTCTGTTTAAGCGGTTTGGTTTGGTAATGTTGTTAGATTTAGTATTGAGATTGTGTTTTTAGTGTCGGATTAGCTGAATGTGGGCATTTTTTGTTAAAATGTGAAGGCGTAGGGTGGAAAGGTGTGTGCAGAAAAAATGCAGCGTCCCGAGTGCATCAGAGAGTGTGATTGTGTAGTTTCGGTGCAGAATACAGTTTCAGGTAACACTTTGTAGTGAGGGCGTTGCTTGACGAAAAGAAGATAGTTGTTGACGATTGTGTAGTTTCGGTGCAGAATACAATTTCAGGTAACATGTGTTACCTATCTCGTACCTGTTTGTTGTGTTAAATAACTCCAGAAATATTACTTGTGCTATTATATATTTACTATGGCTGTTGTATTTGCAGGAGTGAGGAGAATGACCAGGTCCGTGACGGGTAGGCTGGCTAATAAGCGAAACCAGAACGATAAAGAAACAGAACGATAACGAAAGATGGTAGATGGAGAAACCGATGAAGAATGGGAACAAGAAGTCGATGAAGGGCAAGTGGTGGGTACCTTTGATGTTGTACAGAAGTTACCCTCCAATGTAACACATGTTACAAACATGTGTTACATATGTTCAACCTCTTTGTTACCAAAAATCGGGGCTGCACATATGTAACACGTGTTACAACAGGTTTTTACCTACTTGCACGTCTCTATTACAAATGGATGAAAACAGTTTTTTTAAAACATCCACGGTGTAACACTTGTTTATTTGAAAGTTCTTAAAACAACCGTTGTAACACGTGTTACATCTTTTTACTCAGCTGTGCATTTTCCTTTTTATAATCCCATCCTCAACGTAAAGATACATCCAGTGTAACACGTGTTACAAAAGGAAATTACCTACTTACACATCTCTATTACGTTGATTTAAACAGTTATTTAAAAACATCCACTTTGCAACACTTGTTTATTTGAAAGTTCTTAAAACAACCGTAGTAACACGTGTTACAACTTTTTTAGTGTTGTGCATTTTCCTTTTATAATCCCATCTTGAGCTTGAAGATACATCCAATGCAACACGTGTTAGGTTTTTTACGTGTTACAAAAGGTTTTTACTTAATGTAATAGTAAGTTTAAATGTTAAAATGTTTTTTTAAGATTGGTTGTTAAATGTTAAAATGTATAAACTTCATAATTTATTCGGAATATCTCGTTTATTTTTACAAATAAAAAGTCGTGTTTTTTTGGTGGGATAATTAGCTACATATGTAGTAAACGTTACCCAAGTTACTTGTAGTTACCCCAACCTTTTTTGGACACAAAGGGGGGTTGCACATATGTAACACATGTTTGTAACATGTGTTACACTAGAGAGGTAACACATGTATAGCCACGTTACACATGTTACATAGGAGATTAATAAGTTTTAACTATAGAAGATTAATATTGATGTACTTATTTTGTTCACAGGTGAAACGATGTTTTGTGTTCAAGATGAAGATGGTTATCAAGAAGCGAAGCCCGCCGAAGGATTACAACGCATCATCAGGTTTTCGTGGTGACGATGGTGTGTTTTTTGGTTGGCTGCTATGTGTTGTGAAGATGGATGTTGTTGTGAAGACCATTTTTTAGAAGCATTACAACTATTGATATAAAATTCATTTTTATTTTCATTGTTAGTATGCCCATTTTTGGATGAAAACGGATGTTGATGTGACGGCAATTTTTTTTGGGATGCAACAACTATATGTAACATGTGTAACCTTGACGTTGTAACACATGTAACACCTATATGTAACATGTGTAAGATGGCTATACATGTGTTACATTTGTTGCCCCATAGTGTAACATATGTTACATATGTCAGTCCCTTTGGTGTCAATTTAAACTTAGTAAAATTACATATGTAACAACATTACGTCATCCAAAATGTCATATCAATGAACAAACAAGTAATATATGTAACTATAAGTATATGAGACTAGCGTAACGAATTAAAGGGACAAACGATACACTTCATGTTACATATGTACCTAGAGTTGTTATTAACAATGTTATTAGTAGATAAAAAACTGCATTAACGTATATTTTTTACATTGAACCCAGCTTATTGGTCATAAGTCTTATACATGGCAAGAAGTTCTTTCATTGTGACATATGATTAAACATTAATAGGATGATATTGCTCGTTGACATTCAGTGTGACATGTGGAGTATGTTCTAGATCATCTGTGGACATAGGGATGGATGTTAGTATAAGTTTACGTGCGTTATGAACGTTGTAATACGTTTAGCACCCTAGGGTAACAAAAAAAGATAACACATGACACTTGTCGCCATGTTACACATGTTAATTGTGTGTGCACATGTAACATCTTATCTACAACGTTTGTAACATCCTTAAAAGTTGTGTTCCTACTATGCTTTATATTTTTTAAGTACTTATAGGTAAACATGTTTTTTAAGATACAACATGTAACATGTGTTACACCGAAATGTTACACAAGTGTTTCCAGTTTACACATGTTACATCTTGTGTAACTCTGCTTTATATTTTGTAAGTGTTTCCAGTTTAAACATGTTTTAAAGATACAACCTGTTGACTGTTACATTTGTCAACATGTTGTTCATTCATGTAATAGTGACTGTTACAAATGGTACAGGTTCTGTATAACATGCGTAACAACTATATAACATGTGCAACATGGCTATACATGTGTTACCATCTAGTGTAACACATGTTAAAACTATTTAACATGTGTTACAACTATATATACATGTGTTACCATTTAGTGTAACACATGTAACAACTATATAACATGTGCAACATGGCTATACATGCGTTACCATCTAGTGTAACACATGTTACAAATATGTATTACATATACGCAGCCCTGTTTTGTCCAATAAAGGGCCGCTCTTATCGTAAGTAACATGTGTAACATTGTTACTACATATGTAGCTAATTACAACTTCCAGGAACCAAAACCCTAGAGGTGTTACATATGTTAACATAAAGAGATTCTCTTAAAATCAGAAGAAGTATTGCATCTCGTAAAGAGGAGTATTGTTGAATGTAGGGTATGATCTAGTTCTTCAAACCATTACATCAAACATAATATAACATTAACTGTAACCCTTAACATCATTAAAAGTGGCAGCCTACCAAGGCTTTTAAGGTTACAAACATCATATAGTTATGATGATCACAAAAGGGTGATAAAACAGCCGGAAATGGATAGTGACTGTTACATTTGTCAACATGTTGTTCATTCATGTAATAGTGACTGTTACATGTTACATATACTAAGTGTTTTATATATGCCAAGTGTGTTTCATACACACATGTAACATGCGTATGCCTTTGTGGTGCATATACTCATGTTACATGTATACGTATGTTATTCACTACATCGTATGTAACACATGTTACTCATGTTACATGTATATGTATGTTATTCACTATATATGTGCCTTCTTTTTATTCACTACATCGTATGTAACACATGTTACTTACATGTTCCACCATGTACTGCATTTACTTACGTAAGATGTGTAACACATGTTACAATTGCTTATTGTTTCCAAGTAACATTAAAGGTATGTACCTTGTTTTCTACTTCATCCTGTGTAACACATGTTACACTTGTTAATTAGTATCAAAGGTTACAATTGAAACAATATGTTGACCACCCAATGCTCGTCTACTACTTTTCTTACAATTGGTAATGAATAAAACATGTTAACTAATAACACATGTAACTGATAACCGGTAACCAAATACATTTCCCACCATAATTATTTAACATCCAGACACCAACATATTACAGAGAAGACCAGAATGGTCATATTGTATTTTGGGTTATGGCCATAATTTATCCCATTCATCGTCCGTTTCTTCTCTTTCTTCATCCCATTCATCGTCCGTTTCTTCGTCTACTTTCTTTCGCTTTTTTGGTATCTTACCAGTTTGCGATCTTGTTACTCTCTTTGTTGCTGCAAATAAAACAGGTTTAACACATGTTACTTAATTTCATTAACACTTGTTACATATGTTAAGATAAAGTCAGGTTTAACATATGTTACTTAATTTCATTAACCTAATATGTTTTTGATAAAATAAAGTCAGGTTTAACATATGTTACCTATTTTTATAAAAATAAGACAAGTTTAACACTTGTTAAATAATACAGGTTTAACGCATGTTACATAATTTGATAAAAATAAGACAGGTGTAACACATGTTACACTAACATGTTTACCTAATAGGAGAGGTTTAACACATGGTAATAAGACAGGTTTAACACACGTTTACATCATTTGATAAAAATGAGACAGGTTTAACACATGTTACACTAATATGTTTACCTAATCAGGGAGGTTTAACACATGGTACCCTAATAAGAAGGTTTAACATATGTTACGCTAATATGTTTATATGCTTTTTAGTCCGTTGACTTGTACCCTAATATCAGACAAGTTTAACACATGTTACGCTAATATATTTATATGCTTTTGAGCCCTTGGACTTGTACCCTAATATCAGAGGTTTACCTAATTTGTTTTTGATAGAAAACAAGGCAGGTCTAACACATGTTACCTAATATGTTTTTGATAAAAAAATATAAGACATGTTTAACTCATGTTTTTGACAGTAAACAAGACGGGTTTAACACATGTTACAAATCAATAGTTTTAACGTGCAGTTGGCAAGTTGGCAATCCAAAAAAAAATAAATAAATAACCCGAGACTATTTCTACTCAAAATAACTAACACTTCCCAGTCGCATTCCAAAACAAAAATCACCATCGATCGGACCAAAAAACTATATGTGACATGTTAACATGGCTATACATGTGTTACGTGTTATACATGTGTAAACTTTTTGTTGTAACACATGTAACAACTATATGTGACATGTTACGTGTTATACGTGTTATACTATAGTGGTAACACATGTATAACATGTGTTACGTGTTATACATGTGTAAACTTTTTGTTGTAACACATGTAACAACTATATGTGACATGTTAACATGGCTATACATGTGTTACCACCTAGTATAACACATAAAAACAGTTACTATTTAGATCAAAAGCCCCAAACAAACAACCAAACCAACAAAAAACAATTACTATTTAGATCAAAAGCCTCAAACAAGCAACCAAACCAAACATAACTTTTTATTTGTAAAATAAACGAGATCATCAACGATTAGATTATGAACTTTTCAAAGGTAACGAATATATATCAACAATAACATTCATTATCACAATTCTAAAAAAAATTTAATCCCTTTAAAACAAAAAAACCCAACAAACTATCAAATCTATTTTACCAATACACACACAAAATCATTCAACTTTTACCAAACAAATAACATTAAGACATGGAACCAGTCCATGTCATAAGTGTGTGTGTTCTTGGTGTTCTAACAACTTTCTCTCTCCAAAAACCCATGAACCAAATGATTTCTGACCTGCTTCTCTCTCACACACTTGTGTGTGTTCTTGGTCTTGGTGTTCTAATAACTTTCTCTCTCTAGAAACACATGCAACCGAATGATTCAGGCCTCTCTCACACACACTTGTGTGTGTGTTCTTGGTGTTCTTCATGAACACGAAGGAGAATCTTGTTTCTCTTTCTCTCACACACTTGTGTGTATGCTTTTGGTGTTTCTCTTTCTTTAACAATATTCAGGCTTGCTTCTCTCACACACACTTGTGTGTGTGTTCTTGGTGATTGAAACATGAAGAAAGAGAGAGGATGAGAGAATGGACGATGATGATGGTTTGATGGTGAATGTACAGATATTTTGAATTCTCAAAAGAGAAGAAAGAAGAAAGAGATACAATGATGATGCTTTGATGGTGATGGTGACAACTATAAAGAAGAGAGAGAATGAGATATGGTCTTTTTGACACAAATGCCCTCCTGGCCCACTCATCAACATATGTTATGTATTAAATTTAATTCAAAAAGGCTTCAAATTTTATGAGCCATTGGATGATCATGATCAATGGTCTAGATTGGGTTTCCTAGGTTTTCTAAGTAGAAATAAGTTTTCTATATATCCATGCCCTATATATATATATGGGGTAAGATCAAATAAAAAGTTGATTTTGCCTAAGTAGGATGAGAAGTAATCTTAACCATTCAATTTTCAAATCAACGGTTAAGATGAAAGTGTAGGAGAAAGGAGGAGTGCAAGGGTATCTAGGGAAAATCCTATTTATGGACTTTCTCTCTCCACATGCAAGGCACATGCATATTCCACCCCCATTTTTTAAACGTTCATAACTTTTTATACAACATTATTTTTTCATAAAAATTTCACCATAAAATCGAGCGTCTTTTTATCTTTAATTTGAGTACCATATTGCTATAGAAAATATGAAGACTAAAAAACCCACTAAAATGTGTTGTATTTCTATGTTGTATAACATTTTTTTGTGCTGGATTTTTGTACTATATTTTTGTGCTAAATTTTTTGTGCGGGATTTTTTTATCTTAAATTTTTTTTTCTCAATTTTTTGTGCTGGATTTTTTTGTACTACATTTTTTTGCTGAATTTTTTCGTGCTATATTTTTTTGTACTAGATTTTTTTGTGCTATATTTTTTGTACTACATTTTTTGTGCTATATTTTTTTGTACTAGATTTTTTGTGCTAGATTTTTTTGTACTAGATTTTTTGTGCTAGATTTTTTTGTACTAGATTTATTTTGTTGTATTTTTAAAAAACAAAAGGGGTGTCACATGTCATTTTCACTTATATTTATAAGCACCAAAATACCCTTCATTCCTACTTATTAGGAGTGACACATGTCATCATCACAATCCTTCTTAGGCTACTTAGGCAAAATTCACTTTTTAATGGATCCTTCCCCTATATATATATATATATATATATATATATATATATATATATATATATATATATATATATATATATATATATATATATTATGAAGGAAAAAAACAGTTCAAAACCCTATGGTAACAAACTAATTTTTTTGTAATAAAAAATAGAGCATGTAATATACATATTTTTAAGTATTTTGAGAAAAAACATTTGTGGAGTTGATTGTTTTAAATAAAATTATTTGTTACATATGTAAAAGAATTTGTTGTCTAGCTAGGATCACACACCTGTTACATAGTAATTTTTTTAACTTAAAAAAAATTCTTCAGCACCTTAAAGTGATATAGAAATAAACATAAGAGTTCCCTGAGGTTTGGCCAGTTTTGCCACTTTAGTCCAAATTTCAAACCTTTTGCTATTTTGGTCCCTGTGGTTTCAGTTTTATTGTCATTTTGATCCAAATCTCAAATCAGGTCAGATTTCTAAAAATAAAAAAAAAACTGATTTTTGTCCTTTTCCTCAGGGGCGTTTTGGTCATTTTAAGAATTAATATATATATAAATAAAATAAAAAACCCCTCAAAAAAACTCTGCACACTCTTTCCTGACTCCTCTCTCTCTCTAAAAACCCCAATCTCTCTCTCTCTAAAAACCCATCTCTCTCTCTTCTCTCTCTCTCTAACACCACCATGAACTCCACCACCGCCACATAAACCAGTCGAATCACTCACCAACGCGGTTTCAAATACCCGATCACCCTCTAACGACATTACCTCAGCTTCACTTTCTTGAAATCCATCATCTTGAACAACATGATTACAGTCATGGTTGTTAAAAGGATCTTGAACCGAACTAACCGAACTCGTGTTCTCCGCCATAATTTGTTGTATCCCAGTAATTATCACAAGAGTCTATTCCATACTCAGGGTTTTACGAAGCGAATTACCTAAATCCAATGCCACTATCACCGCCGGAAGCATCGATCTTGAATTACAACTACGTAAACCTAATTTACGAAGCATCAATTCGTTCAGATCTACGATGACGCGTACCTTAGATTGATCCATCAACGGCGAATTTGAGAGTCCGAATACCGTGATTTGGTTCGAATAATATGTGATTTTGTGATTATGTTTGTGGGATTTTGAGCTGTGGTGGTTTCCTCTGTCGCCGCCACCCCAAAACAGTTTGAAAACAGTAAAAGATGGGACTATGTACTCACTTGAAGGTGCTTAGAAGTCTTGAACAACAACCAAGCAAAGCTAGAGGGATCACGGAATCAACAAGGCACCTAGTATAGGTAACTATGTTAATAAACGGATCCTAAATCGGGAGATAGGATAGAATGAGGTTCCATAAATCAAATGAGTATTTGAACTCATATGGTATGATTTAATAGTCCCAACATTCTGATTTGAAAGTCTACCTAAGTGCTTTCGACCCGTTTCGACCCGTTATGGTAGTATAAGCTACTATAACGCGTCGTTTGCGCGAAACTAGGTTCGGATGGTTATCTATAAGCTATGTCAAGTATTACATGCCCAATTATACCCTAACATGTTACTAATTCAGATTAGATGTCAAAAATATGTTCACATATGCACATTACGGATTTATGCTACAAAAGGGCATTTTGGTCATTTCCTATGGGCATGTAAACCAATTAACGAATAGCTAACCAATCCTATGTGATCATAAAGTACAACCTCAGGGGTTATTCCCTATGCAACTATGATCACTAAGTGTGGTTGGTGGGATCCTAATGATCGACCAAATGGGTCGGGTTCGAAAGTCTAAGCGGTTGTCTAGACCGCTTAACTTACGACCCTAAACAAGCACTACACTAATAGTGACGAGTTAAACATGTCAAAACATGTTTAATTTATTTAGAAAACTGATTTGGTATCAAAACAATGGGTTTTGATACCCGAAAATAGTTCCGTTGCAAAATGCGCGCTAAAACGCATTTTGACCGAAACTTTGACTCGTCACTATACCTAGTTAACGTGGTAATCAGTAGGTATAATCGCTAAGGATTATAACCATCGTGATTACAATCACGTTGCAAAGTTCAACCGAACTTTGCATTGACCATTTACTGGTCAAACACTGTTTGACTTTTTAAACTAGTAAGCAATAAAAGAATGAAGGAATGCTCACTAAGGGTCCTTGCTATCTTTTTTACAAAGAATAAGCTCCCAAATCAGATAAGAGAGCTCCTAAAGCAGATGTAGAGGAGAAATGAGAAGAATGAGCAAAGAAAATGGAAGTTGGCCATGCTATTTATACTTGTGGTGATGCACTAGGATCATTACAAGTGGTTTGTTTGGCCATTAATCAATAAAATCCAGCCATACAAGTGTTTAGGGACAGCTAGCATGACTTGGAGAAGTGTTAACTTGATGATCACACAAAGGAATTGCAAGAAAGCCCCTGAATTATCAAACAGTAGCTGAAAATCAAGAATCTGTCGCTGGGCATGCTTTACGGTCCGTAAAGGACTCCTTACGGTCCATAAGGACCATGCTGCAGGTCAGCAACTTTCACTTAATGACAGTTTCAGCCCCTGAGCTTGTTTTGTCGCGTTTTGGCACTTCTAACACCCGTCAAGCCTATTTTTAAGCTCCATAATGAATTTAAAGTATAGGGAACATGAAACATGCTAAAAAATATGACGGATGTTGGTTCGTTTGGCTGTACGGTTACGTTGTTCGGTTAATTACGACGTAAGTCGTAACGGACGCGAAAACGATCCAAATTGCGAAACGAATGAAGTTTTTGCATGCCGATCACTAAAATAAAAATATTTTAGTGTGTACAAAAATTTTGGATGTCCATATGTGGTCAGAACGTAAGATATGCGCGAAAATGCAAACTTACGTCGTTTTTGACACTTTTAGTCCCTGAAAGATCATATAAGCATGTTTTCGCACACCGAACCTATCAAAGCTTATTTCTAAGTGATGTAAAGGTTATTTAAGGTATGTTAAGCTTATTTCACTATTCCGGAGTGTTTGTTGCATTAAACTGGTTATATTTACGCATCAGATCGCGTAAAACCTTCCAGAAAGCGATTTAAAGCCCGAAATCGAACAAGAATTGATATGTGCAAATGATACACATATTTTCACAAATCCCAAGTATGAAACACAATATTTCATTGGTTTGGTATTTGTTTGACGATCACAGTGACACAGGTGTCACAGTCTCCCCTACTTTAGGAAATTTCGTCCCGAAATTTATTGGTAGGAGTCTGTCTATGACGCTGTGTTAAATAACCACCAGAGGTGTGTAAGGCATAATCCTGTCATTTCCTTAACGGACATTCTTCAGAAACGAAAATGAACAGACGGAGTCATTTTCAACAGATGCTTTTTCAGAAACGGAAATGAAGAAATAATCAAACGGGTATTCATTTCCTCAACGGATAATCTTCAAAAACGAAAATGAACAGACGGAGTCATTTTCAACGGTTGCTTCATCAGAAATGGAAATGAAGGAATAAACAAACGGATATTCATTTCCTCAACGGATAATCTTCAGAAATGAAAATGAACAGACGGAGTCATTTTCAACGGTTGCTTCCTCAGAAATGGAAATGAAAAGGATAAACAAACGGATATTTATTTCCTCAATGGATAATCTTCAGAAACGAAAATGAACAGACGGAGTCATTTTCAACGGTTGTTTCATCAGAAACGGAAATGAAGGATTAAACAAACGGATATTCATGTCCTTCAACGGATATTCTTCAGAAACGAAAATGAACAGACGGAGTCATTTTCAACGGTTGTTTCATCAGAAACGGAAATGAAGGATAATCAACGGATATTCATTTCCTCAATGGATAATCTTCAGAAACGAAAATGAACAGACGGAGTCATTTTCAACGGTTGTTTCATCAGAAACGGAAATGAAGGATAATCAAACGGATATTCATTTCCTCAACGGATAATCTTCAGAAACGAAAATGAACAGACGGAGTCATTTTCAACGGTTGTTGCATCAGAAACGGAAATGAAAAGGATAAACAACGGATATTCATTTCCTCAACGGATAATCTTCAGAAACGAAAATGAACAGACGGATTCATTTTCAACGGTTGTTTCCTCAGAAATGGAAATGAAAAGGATAAACAACGGATATTCATTTCCTCAACGGATAATCTTCAGAAACGAAAATGAACAGACGGATTCATTTTCAACGGTTGTTTCTTCAGAAACGGAAATGAACAGGGTTAATTCTAGGCACATGACAAAACTTGCTGTGATTTCTGTGCACTAAATTCCATAATTATGTATTCATCCATAATTACGTAATTCCTTGCATAGTCCGCACAGTTTGTTTTATGATGTGAAAGGAAGTGAATTTGAACAACTTCGCCGATCAGTAAACACCATCGGCGGCGGTGTTATCGATCGGTAATCGCCTTACCGATGGTGTTTACCGCACCACACCGTATACCCTAAGTACAAATGGCAAACGAGCTAGAATATCATACCCCTATAACAACAACATATGCTGTAAAGTCTGCCACTATTAGTATGAACCACCTGCAACAAATTTAAGAAATTACTAGTGAGAATGCCCGCGCGTTGCGGCGGGTGTCCGAACTCATGAGATTCAATTACGATGTCTGATACGAACCACAACCCATTACGGGTATCTAACACTTTTTTTTCACTCAACAAAAAATAGTCGTAGAAATTTGTTTTCCGCATAATATGCATAATCCATTTTTCGTGTGTGGAGTTAAACATCTAACACAAAATTTTTGATGAGTCGTAAAGTAATACATACCATTAGGGTTAGTGGCCCAATGGCAGAGGTAAAGCCTCTAGAAGCACCTAAGGTTTTGGAGGTCACAAATTCAAGTTTCACAAGTGACTTAATCGTAGAAATGTGCGGTTCTAAAAAAAAGTAAAGTGATACATCCTCAAAGCAAAAGGTCAAATTTTGACTTTAAATGTTTAAACCTAGCACTTTCCAAGCTTAAATTTACATAGGTTTCATAAGTTTTTCATCCCAAAACGTTTCTAAATTTAGAAAACTTGCAGCTCAAACAACAAACCTGTACATATCAATTTTCTATACATAAAGACAAATAAATTCTTGTATATTTTGAAGTTATAGAGTAAATAAGTGGGGCAATTCAAATATTTTTACATATTTTTTATAGGATTCCTTGTCCATTTTGAAGTTATAGAGTAAATAAGTTGGGCAAATTAAAATTTTGTACATATTTCTTTTTTACAAGTGGGTGGATTCTGGTCATTTTGTATCTAGATTTAGGCCATCATATAGCAGACGAAGTATCCATGTCCTTTCTGATTTAAAACTACCTACTTCACTCCAAAAGAATTCCTCAAAGAACAATATCTTCTACAAGATAATTAAGAAGACACATGAGTTAGTAAATGAAAAATAATTTGAATAAGAAAGAAGGCAACTGAAGGATTCAACCTTGGTATTCATAGGGGAGTGCAAAAGAATTTTACTTACAGATTTGTAATTATCATTTGATAGATCCGATAATACTGAAGCCTCTGCAGCAAATAAAGCATGTACAGTAGGAATTCTTTGAGTGCCTCTGATCTACCGTTTTGCACATGTGTCAGCAATGGCCGAAGTCGGTTGACTTCTTCTCTTTTGACTTATCCGACAAGATAACCACCATAATTACTTTAATAAAAACTAATACGAAGTAATCCGTTTCTTGGGAATTAACATGCAACAGAAAAAACAATCATATTATGTATGTGTCAAATGACAAAATTACTTTTAAGAATTATAATCAAACAGAAGTATTACATTTAAGAGCTTTAAAACAAAGAAAGGTGCTATTTAAAAATAACGCTTAATAATAATAAACTACCAGGCCTGCATGTGACTTTATTCATGATTCTTGTAGCGCTATGGTGATTTGGTATTTGGTGAGTGGCCCATGTATAGTTTCGCCCCAAATGAGTTACATAATAACAAGAAACATACATTCCGATGAATGTCCTAAAGGGTCATTTGGTAGTCTATGTAAGTGAAAACCTAAGCCAATTAACCTTCAATGTGAAATTGCTAAAAAGCCTTTTGTTTAATGTGTTTCTGAATCAACATCACGATTGATTCTTGAATCTATATCCAATATCATGGGTTCATATACCTGAGCGTGTGCTCGATGTGCAAGGAAGCAAAGATTCACTTTCGGGCTTGAATGGCCCATGTTAGATACAAGAAGTTTGTTTGAAGCATAAGCTAATCACCATGGTCCCCCGACTAATTAACCATACCATACCCAAAGTTAACTCCATCCAGTCCTTGGCCTCCAGATCAGAAGTTCCTTCATTTTGTCTTTTTTTGCTGAAGAGTATCAAAAATGAAAATAAAAAACTAATAATTGTCAAGAACAGAATTACCTACGTTTCGAACCCTCTTCTGGCCTCCCGAGTCCCGAGCGCACCACACCACCGAGATAGAACCCTTTTATATCTGAACCAGAATCACCCTCCTAAATTGATCCATCATAACCACTAAAGCATAAGAACAACATAAACAATCTTTTTAATCTAATCAAAGAGTGAAAATGATACATGTGATAAAGCATAAGAGCATTTACTACACCGCAATGTATTGGATAAACAAAACTACCATTTTCTTTTCTTTATAAGAAGCAATTTTAAGATATATTAATAAGGAATCACATTACTGCTATTGAGTGAGTAATGGTAAACACAATAATATAAGTTAAATGCATTACATGTCAAGAAAATAAGAAAGGTTTGCAATTTCATGATAGTATACATACCCCAAGCGACTCTGCATTCCTCACTGATAGCACTATCTTGGTTAGCCTAACATTCAATGCATGCCAATTAACAAAGCAGTAAGTGTTATTTCCCACATAGGTTATAGCACACACCAGCTCAAACTCACATGCACTGCAGGGCACTTTATCCTACAACAAAAACAAATTTTAGGCACAAATTCAAAAAAGTACAAGTAAATTCACATCAGCAACACTTAGTTAAGGTCACCTCTGATTCTAATTCACAAATAATAACTAAATAATTAAGTATTCTGACGTCAGCAGCAGTTGCCTCTAGTTCTGGTTCGCTTTTGGTTGATGAAGAGTAGGGGTGCAAACGAGCCGAGCCGAGCCCGAGCTCGACCAGGCTCGAGCTCGAGCTCGTTTAACATATTAAAGCTCAAGCTCAAGCTCGAGCTCGGCTCGATTCAAGCTTTATTTCTAAAGCTCGAGCTCGGCTCGAAGGTAATTTTTCAAGCTTGAGCTCGGCTCGGGCTCGACTCGTTTAGTATTTATTAATTAATTTATATTAATTATAATTATTATTATACATATAATTAAGTTATTTTTTATATTTATATAAATGTTAGTTATTATTATATAAATATATGTTTAATATATTAATAAAAAATATATAACCAGAAAGCTCGTTTAGGCTCGCGAGCCGGTTCGAACTCGATAAGCGAAGCTCGGGCTCATTTACTAAACGAGCTTGTTTTTTAGGCTCGGGCTTGAGCTCGAGCTCGTTTAAGCTCGGCACGTTCGAGCTTTTTTTCGAGCCGAGCTCGAGTAGCTCGCGAGTAGCTCAGCTCGTTTGCACCCCTAATGAAGAGCCATGATGACGTGATCATTCTGCCAATTGTATACATGATGCCTGCATTGTCTTTCTTACCAGGTTCTCAGGTTTAAAGATCTCTATTTGAGCCACCATGTCTCCAATAACAATTTTGTGATAGAAAGTTTGCTCTAAAAAAAATAGCTCAAAATCGGCTCGTAAGCCAACTCGGCTCGGGTCAGGTCGTTGAAAAGCCAAAGCCTAGCTCAGCTCGGTTCGTTTATAAACCAAAACAACTCGGCTTAGCTTGTTCACAAACCAAGCCAAGCCCGAATAGCCATGGATTGGCTCGTTTCGGCTCATGAACATTCCTAATTTCTTATGGTTAACTCGCTGCTGAAAACATCCTCATATCATGCTCAATTGTTAATACGGTATCGGCCATCATTATTCCTTAGCCAATGGTGCAATTTACCCCCTATATTTGTCTTCTCAGTTTGTGATCCGCTAAATCAACACAAGAACTTGGTTGCATCACTAAACCAAATGCAAATCTATCAAAATTCTTTGTGGACCAAATTTAATAAAATTTTGAATTTAAGCATGGGTATGAATAACATATATATATTTTTGTATAAACAAACATTTATCAGGTTGTAAATTTCACAAGTATGGTAAAATTATATATTCAAATGAAGTAAACAGAGAACACCATCAAGGCCCTTAGAGAAGGAATACTGAGTATAGTCATGAACGGTGGTTTCCCTGTACCTCGGTGGCTTGTCATCAGAAACCAACTCCTTATAGGCTCGTACAACTTTGAGGACGCCGCTAGCGAGGTGGTGAACTATTAGCGGAAATAATAATAAAATCATATGCAAAGTCAAACCTATTAATTGTAGCCTTTACAGTTGTCCATTTACCTTGTATAGATAAGTATAGCTGTCCATTTACCTTGTATAGTAAGCTCTTGATGTATCATCCCCTTATAAAAGGGCCTTCGGTTTTCAATGAAAGGACACACAGAATTATAACAATTATGAATGCTTTCATGGTATCACTCGCCTAGGGTTTCTGTCGCCCCCTTTCATTTTTCCGATCAATATCCTGCGGCCTGTTTTCTGTCCCTGTTTCGATGGGAGACAAAGCAGACGCCTCCATACCACCCCAAAAACCCACCACTCTTCACCCCGCATACTCTGTTTCAAACATTAACTCCAAAATTCGCCAACTTGATGGCGTGAAGGTTACATACTCTGCCTGGACAAAACTTTTCAAACTCCACGCGATGGCTTATAAAGTGCTGGACCACATCGATGGTACCCCCGGCCCAGCCAAAGATTCTGAAGACTATCCAGAGTGGAAGGAACTGGACGCACTGGTTCTCCAGTGGATCCTCAACACGATCTCCGATTCGTTGGTCGGTCGTGTCATCCACACCGCAACCACAGCCCATGAAGCCTGGGTACACATCGAAAAGGTGTTACTTAGCAATAAACAGGCTCGTGCGGCTGCGTTGGAAACTACCTTTGTTAACCTCACTCTTGCTGCTTGCTCGTCTTTAGACGATTATTGTACTCGTTTGCAGGATCTCGCCAGCCAATTGGCTGACGTGGACCACCCCATCATTGAGTCTCGGCTCGTCCTCCAACTCGTCCGCGGTTTACCCGCGGAATACGACACTACTGCTGCTCTAATCCATCAAAACCGGGCTGATTGGGATACCGCCAGGACCATGCTTAACGACGAAAAGATTCGCCTCGAAGCTCGTCAACAACACCAACCCTCCGCCCTTGCCGCTGCCACCATCCCTCAAACCCCCTCCTCTGCTACAGCCTACTACTCCACCCGGGGTAGGGGTCGTGGCCGGGGTCGGTCCTCTCGTGGTGGTCGTGGCCGCGGTGGTGGGTATCGCCCAAATTATCATAATAACCCTACTCCCAACACCTATCTACCCTGGAACAATACAAACAACCCTCCAAACTCAAACACGTCCCCAACCAATTACCCACCTTGGGCTTGGTGGATGCCACCACCATGTCCTTACCCTACTCAGCCCAATACTCCTGCCCCAAATCACACAAACAACCAGTCCTCCTCAGCCCATTACGCGGCCCATTACCCACCACCCGGTTTTGAACAGTTCGGCCCAGCAAGAGATCAGAACCACGGGTCCACGGGCTCTCAACCAGATCAGCAGCAGCAGGGAAACCAATCTACTGGCACGGCCACTTTTGCTCAGGGCCAAGAGTTCGATGCATTGCAGCCTTCGGACATAGGAGCCGCTTTCACAACCATGGTCCTCAATGAACCCGAGCCGACTTGAACTATGGACACTGGTGCCACCGAACACCTCACGGCTCACCAAGGTATGATTCAAGTCCCATCTTTATTACCTGTACGTACTAAAATTTTGGTTGATGATGGTAATTGTTTACCCATACTTGGATCCGGTACTGGCTATCACACCTTACCCAACCGTAACTACATCTTACCAAATATCCTTTACAGCCCAAAAGTCATTAAAAATCTTTTATCCGTACGTCGTTTTACCCGTGATAACCTTGTGTCTATTGAATTTGACCCTTATGGCTTTTCTTTGAAGGACCTTACAACTGGAGAGCACCTTTCGCGCCATAACAGCGAGGGAGATCTCTACACATTCACCGCACCTGAACCATCATCTTGTTTAGTGGCGGCTTCATATCTTCCATGGCATGATCGACTTGGACATCCCGGTGCTCAAGTCTTGGACACGCTTATTCGTTTTTTAATTTTCCATGTAATAAGAACAAGGTTTCCGCATTTTGCGACTCTTGTCATGTTTCAAATTCTAAACGTTTGTCGTTTTATGCATCTACTTCTACTACTTTTGCCCCGTTTGATATTATCCATTGTGACCTATGGACTTCCCCGATACCTAGCAAACAAGGTTATAAATATTATATGGTCCTAATAGATAATTTTACACATTTTGTTTGGGTCTACCCCTTAAAATTTAAATCCGAAACCTTTCCCACATTCACTAAATTTCACCGTTTAATTCACACCCAATTCAACCGAAAAATTAAAACCTTTCAGTGTGACCTTGGCGGCGAATTTGACAATAACGCCTTCAAAGCGTTCGCAAATCAAAATGGGCTCCTATTTCGATTCGCGTGTCCTCATACGTCCTCCCAAAATGGACGTGCCGAACGAATGATTCGTCGTCTAAACGACGTCATTCGATCTCTCCTTATTCATGCCAATCTCCCCCCGGCCTTTTGGGTGGAGGCTCTTCACACCGCCACCTATCTTCACAACATTTTACCCACTAAACGCCTCAAGTTTTTTACCCCCACATTTGCCCTATACCTTTGTCACCCATCATACGACCACTTACGTGTGTTTGGATGTGCTTGTTACCCTAACACATCCGCCACACAACCTCACAAACTTCACCCACGAGCAACTCGTTGCATTTTTCTCGGTTATCCACCCGATTTCCGAGGCTACCGTTGTCTCGACCCCACTACGGGCAAGGTCTCAATTTCTAGTCATGTCACATTCGACGAGAACACCTTTCCCTATACCACACCCCAACCAACAACAACTTTCCAATTCTTGGATGACTCTATCCCACCAGGCTTCGACTTCATTCCAACACAACCTACCACAACTCCTCCTGGCCCAAACCCTCCTATCCAAACTGGCACAAACCCTTCTGTCCAACCTGCCACGCCGACTTCTTCACAACACAGCCCACCTCCGATCCGTCCCATTACCTATACCCGCCGGCCTAAGCCCGCTGCCACCTCCACATCGGCCCAACCAGACCCACTACCTACCAATTCCCAGCCCACCCAACCGAACCACGACCACCATTCCCACACTTCCGCAGCCCAATCAACCACCGTCCCTCCAAACCTTCACCCGATGGCTACCCGTTCCAAAACCGGATCTTCCAAACCGACCCACAAACTAAATCTCCATACCACCACCATCTCTCTGATACCCTCAACCTATGGTAAAGCCTTTATGGATCCAAATTGGGTACAAGCCATGCAAGCCGAATTTAATGCGTTACAGGTTAATGACACTTGGGAATTGGTTCCTCGCCCGGACAACCACCCGGTAATTCGATGTATGTGGTTATTCTGGCACAAGTTTAAATCAGATGGGTCCCTAGAACGTTACAAGGCACGCTTGGTTGTAAATGGGAAATCTCAAACGGTTGGCATTGATTGTGACGATACATTTAGTCCCGTTGTTAAACCAGCTACAATACGCACCGTTCTATCTTTGGCAGTATATAGGGCTTGGCCAATCCATCAACTTGATGTGAAAAATGCATTTCTTCATGGCCACTTAAATGAAACAGTCTACATGCATCAACCGGCAGGATTTACTGACAAACGCTACCCCAATTTTGTCTGCCACCTAAAGAAATCACTTTATGGCTTAAAACAAGCACCACGTGCGTGGTACAATCGGTTTGCATCTTATATTACGAGCCACGGTTTCAAGAGTAGAAAATGTGATAACTCACTGTTTGTTTACAGCCACGGCCCACATACAGCATATTTGCTTCTCTACGTCGATGACATTGTGCTTACCGCCTCCTCCGACTCGTTCCTCAAACAGATTATCCAGACTCTCTCACGGGAGTTTGCCATGACGGACCTTGGTCGTCTACATCACTTTCTCGGCATTAAAGTCACTCATACGGCACATGGATTATTCTTGAATCAGGAACAATATGCTAAAGAAATCATCAACCGTGCATCCATGACCAACTGTAAGCCTTGCAGTACACCAGTGGATCTGGCAGCCAAACTGAGCACCACTTCTGGGGCTCCTTTTCCGGATCCCACTCTTTATCGCAGTCTTGCGGGTGCTCTTCAGTACCTGACGTTTACTAGACCAGACATCTCTTATGCGGTGCAACAGATTTGTCTCTTCATGCATGACCCCCGGGAACCTCATTTTGCGTTCATGAATCGCATCATTCGTTATCTACAGGGCACACTTAACTATGGCATACGCATTCTACGTACCCCCTCTCAGTCACTTGTTGCCAACTCGGACGCGGATTGGGGAGGCTGTCCAGATTCGCGCAGGTCTACGAGTGGATACTGCGTCTTCCTTGGTGACAATCTTTTATCCTGGTCCTCCAAGCGTCAGCCAACAGTATCTCTGTGACACCTGTGTCACTCCAACCATCAATCAAATGCCAAACCAATGAAATATTGTATTTCATACTTGTGATTTGTAAAAATATGTGTATCATTTACACATATCAATTCTTGTTCGATTTCAAGCTCTAAATCGCTTTCTGGAAGGTTATACGCGCACTGATGCGTAAATATAACCAGTTTAATGCAACGAACACTCCATAATAGTGAAATAGGCTTAACATACCTTAAATAACCTTTACATAACTTAGATATAAGTTTTGGAAGGTTTGGTGTGGTGAAATCAAAGTTTAATCGCTTACAGGGACTAAATTTGACAAACTGCGAAAGTATGCCAATTTGAACTGTAACAGACATTCCGGAGCATGACCATAAGTTAAACATACCATAAATACCCTTCACATAGCTTAGAAATAGGCTTTGAGGTGTTCGGTATGCTAAAATAAACTTTTGTGTCATTCAGGGACTAAAAGTGTCAAAAAGTGCACAAGTTTGCATTTTCGCGCATAACTTACGTTCTGAATACATCCGGACATCCAAAAATTTATGTAAGCACTAAAATATTTTATTTTAGTGTTCGGCATAAGAAAAATCCATTCGTCACGTCATTTGGATCGTTTTTCGCGCTTATGCGCATTCCGTCGTAATTAAGTGAACATCGCGTTCGTACGACTAAACGAACCAACACCCGGCATATTTTTGAGCATGTTTCATGTCCACAATGTTTAGGAAACGTTTTAGGGCCTTAAATTTGGCTTTACGGGCCTTAGAAGTGTCGGAAAAGGCCATAAACACGTGCAGGGGCTGAAACTGCCATTTTTGAAAGTTGTAAGCAGATCAGAAGGGCCAGGCGGCCCGCATTGTATTTGGCTAATCCTGAAGCGGGCCGCGTCCCACTATCAGACCAGATGCAGTGTTTTTAACAGCAGAATGCAGCTGTTTTAACCACACCCACACATTCTCAATTGTCTAGTCAGATGATAAGGACCATTTTTAGGCACCATAAGGTTCCAACACTTGTACGGTTTCGATTAAAGCACGGTTTCCATGAAACGATCTCAACGGTGGCCCGAAAACTATAAATACCCCATCACCCCATTGCTTAAACCACTGGAATTTTGATCTTAGAAAATCTAAGTTGAAACCATTGTTTCATACCTGAGATTCTCGGATCGAAATTCGAATTTGGGGACCCTTCGTAAGTATTCTTTCGTTCTTTTCTTTCTTTTATTGCTTTTCGAGTCAGAAAGTCAAACTTTGTTTGACTTTCAGCGTTGACCAGCTTATGGTCAATGCGAAGTTCGTTTGAACTTCGCAACGTGAGTGTAATCACGTTGGTTATAGTCCCTTGGGACTATGCCTACTGATTACCACGTTGTCTAGGGTCGTAGGGTAAGCGATCTGATAAATCGCTTATACTGTAACACCTGTGCCTCCACGGCCATCAAACAAATACCAAACCAATGAAATATTATATTTCATACTTGGGATTTGTAAAAATATGTGTATCATTTGCACATATCAATTCTTGTTCAATTTCAAACTCTAAATCGCTTTCTGGAAGGTTATACGCGCACTGATGCGTAAATATAACCATTTTAATGCAACAAACACTTCGGAATAGTGACATAGGCTTAACATACCTTAAATAACCTTTACATAACTTAGATATAAGTTTTGGAAGGTTTGGTGTGGTGAAATCAAAGTTTAATCGCTTACAGGGACTAAAGTTGACAAACTGCGAAAGTATGCCAATTTGAACTGTAACAGACATTCCGGAACATGGCCATAAGTTAAACATACCATAAATATCCTTTACATAGCTTAGAAATAGGCTTTGAGGGGTTCGGTGTGCTAAAATAAACTTTTGTGTCATTCAGGGACTAAAAGTGTCAAAAAGTGCACAAGTTTGCATTTTCGCGCATAACTTACGTTCTGAATACATCCGGACATCCAAAAATTTATGTAAGCACTAAAATATTTTATTTTAGTGTTCGGCATAAGAAAAATCCATTCGTCACGTCATTTGGATCGTTTTTCGCGCTTATGCGCATTCCGTCGTAATTAAGCGAACATCGCGTTCGTACGGCCAAACGAACCTATGTCCGGCATATTTTTGAGCATGTTTCATGTCCAAAATGTTTAGGCAACATTTTAGGGCCTTAAAGTTGGCTTTACGGGCCTTAGAAGTGTCGGAAATGGCCTTAAACACGTGCAGGGACTGAAACTGTCATTTCTGAAACTTATGTCTGATCTGTGACTGCTAGGCGGCCCGCCTCAGGATCCTTACATCCTCAGGCGGCCCGCGAGGCCCCTTCTGACCAGATTAATCGAATCTAACAGCAGTTTCCAGCTGTTTCGTTCACAACCACACATTCTCTTTCGCTTAGTCAGCTGATAAGGATCACTTTTAGCCACCATGAGTTTCCGACAAGTGTACGCCTTGGATCATGGCACGTTTTCCATCAAACGATCCTAACGGTGGACCATTTACTATAAATACCCATCCATCCCCAACTTCATTTCTCACTAGAATCTTGATTTGAGAGCTCTAAGTTGAAACCATTGTTTCATACCTGAGTTCTTGGATCGAGATTAGCATTCGGGGACCCTGGGTAAGTATTCTTTCGTTCTTTTATTGCTTTTCGAGTCTTTCGAGTCTGAAAGTCAAACTTTGTTTGACTTTCTGCGTTGACCAGTAATGGTCAATGCGAAGTTCGTTTGAACTTCGCAACGTGAGTGTAATCACGTTGGTTATAGTCCCTTGGGACTATGCCTACTGATTACCACGTTGTCTAGGGTCGTAGGGTAAGCGATCTAATAAATCGCTTATACCTCGAACCCGACCCATTTGGTCGATCATTAGGATCCGACCAAATACATTAGGTGACCATAGTAGGTAGGGAATAACCTTCCGAGGTTATACCCTATGGTCGCTTCGTTTAAGTAGTTGTATGATAGGTAGTTTATATGCCTTAGGTAAATTACCAGAATACCCTTTTCATGTATAATTGGTAATTAAGCATATGTAACCTAAACTTTTGTCACATAACTGATTTTGTAACATGTTTAGGCATATAACACTTGTCATAGGACTAGTTAGACGGTCCGAACGCGTTTCACGCGCACGACGCGTTAAAGTAGCATAAGCTACCTTAATGGGTCGCGATGGGTCGAAAGCACTTAGGTTTGGTTTCATTGTAGTATGTAGGCCTTGTTAAACCATATCATATGAGTTCCAATACTCATTTGGTTTACCAAGCCTCATCCTATCCGATCTCCCGATTTAAGTCCGGTTTAATTATATAGTTTTGGATTTGCCGACTGATTCCGTGCTCCCTCAAGCTTTGTTTGGTTGTTGTTCAAGACCTCTAAGCATTCTCAGGCGAGTACATTATTCCCCTCTTTTATTGTTTTCCAAACTGTTTTGGGGTGACTCATATGTGCTAAATGTTTTAACAATGATTTCAAGAACGATTACAATAACAATTACAATGTGGTTTCAAGAACGATAACAATGGTTTCAAAAACAATTACAATAGTTTCAAAAACAATTACAATGGTTTCAAGAACGATTTCAATAAAGTGAACAAACTTGTTGGTTGTAGTTACATAACCAATGACATTCATTAGCAATGATCAAGCCGACCAGTATTAGGTTATGGTACCATAGGATCTGACAAATCCCGTTATTCTCTATACCCATGGTTATGTGTGGATATTTTGGGTAGCGACTGAATCTGTAATTATTAACTAACCCTTTGGTAAGGGTTTGTTAAGAACGAGAGCGAGAGCGAGTTGGAACGATGAACGCGTCAAGAAGGTTTGAATGTTATTAGAGAATCGACCATTAAGTAGTTTCACAATTAAAACAAGAACGATTTGAACAATTAAAACAATAACGATTTGAACGATTAAAACAAGATGGTTTAACGATTGGGTAAACATTTGGACATGATTTACATTTGATCATGCATTTCCACGAAACATAGTATTGAGTTAAACCAAGTTTTACTTCAATACTTTGTTTTGTGCGTTTCATCTATGGTTTAGTTGATGCATTTCACTAGCCATACATATCATTTTGGTTACACATTACATGGTTTACATTTGACACAAACACTTTTGACATTGATTATACATGACATGATTTACATCTTAACATAAACATTTTGTTATGTTATTCAATACATTTGACAATTTGTTTAAACATGGACATCTTGCATTGGTGGTTTGTTTGGGTAAGTGATTTGAGTAACGGTGCGTGTGTAATATGATACAAGCATGGTGGATACGCCGCTGGTACTTCCTATATATAAGTGTTTGTATGGTATTACATATTGTAGCGTTATTTGAATCATTTCAGTTTGAGACATAGAACATTTTATACAAGTAACATACTTTTCACAAGACATTGATTTACAAACAACTTATCTTACACAAACTCATTTTACATGGTTATTCATTTAATCATGCATTATTCTCTTATTTATACTTATCATCCGAACTTATTATTTTTCAAATGATTTACAAAGACAAAGCAAATTACAAGGTTCATGACTAAACATTTTCTTAAACAGAAGTCATGAATCTTATTTTCACAAAACCTATGTACTCGCCAGCATTTCTTTGCTGACCTCGTTTTCACATATGTTTCAGGTATTGTTGAATGATATCGATTGATAAGATGCATGCTCACATAGGACTGGACAAGGCCTTAGTGACTCAATAACAATGATAGACTATGTTTAATTTGTGTATTTAGATTTCTAGACGATGTAATTATTCAATGTTTAATAAAACGAAACACTTTTTGGTATCCATGGTTATGAAACATTAATTCTGTTGCAACACGCCCCGATGTTTCCGCCGCGATTTGTTGTTTTACGCGGTCGGGGTGTGACAGAAAAGATGGTATCAGAGCCAATGGTTATAGGGAATTAGGTTATTAGTAATGCTTTGACCTAGTCTATAACCTTCTTAGGACCCTAACGCGAGTTTACTTGCGTTTAGTCATAAAACAATACCGTCACCTATCCTTAGGCGACGACCACAACAAGAACATAAATTTCAAAACCGCTTTGAAAACTAATCATCTGTTCTAGGATGATTGATTACTAGGTTTTGAACCCTCTATTGTAAGGTTTTGAACTCTCTATTTTATGGTTTTGAACCCCTTTGAGTTTTCAAAACTTCGTCAAGATTTTGGGTTTTAAATAATGTGAACACGTGCAAACTGGAAGGGTGAATGCCTGTATTCTGGGTTTTCTGTCTTGGCAAGCACTTCGTATACATCTCATCAGACGCGAGACCAGTTGTGCTTACCTGGGAATTCTTGGGATGAGTGTTCACTTATAGGCGAGCATGTCTTCGCGATACATTATTTTTGACCCATTTACTTTGATCAGTCACCGTCTCATTTGTTTGCCTTAGGTAACAAACAAATGATCGCAATCTTCATGCGTTATCATTCTGTTTTGATTGTCCAATAATCTTTCACCTGTTTCTCCCTATGCCTTTCTTTTTCTTCAAGAATGTCTCTTCATCACGATGACGCCCAGATATCTGAGCAAGCAGCCAAAATTCGCTCAGCGAATAGGCGAAGTAGTCCTGAAGACTGTTGAATTAGCTACTGCCATGTATCATCTCCAGGATGAAGCCACTCAAGAGTCACCAAGACAGGCAGGACCTAGTCAGGCGACAACACCATCAGCCAATAAACCAATCGAGGAATCAAAGACCATGGATGAACGATCCCCTAAGAAGTCAAAGAAGCGAAAGGCTTCTCAGAACTTCGCCATGGTCGCTCACAATGGTAAAGCAGTCCCCAACCAACCAGCTCAACCCCCTGCTAGGTGTGTATGGCTTTTCCTATGATACCTACATCAAGGAACTATGTACCTTACAAACTACTCTTGTGATTTCTCTCTTTCAAATAATTGCTCATGATTTCCTCGAAAATTTTAAGTACTCGTTTCACTCTAAGAAACAAAGTACAGAAAATTAAGTGACATTATGAGTAATCGTGCTTTTCGCACATCTGTGCCTTTAAATCCTTGGTTAGATAACTAAGGGTATTTTCAAATCTCATACCCATTACGTTTTGATTTTTCAACATACACAGTACCAGTATTTCAAAACAATCTTCATGATCTCAAAACATTTCATATAGTTTGAAAACAATTTTTCTAGATGTATTGTCTATGTTATTTCAAAAACATTGGCCATGTTATCAAAACCAACCTTTCTAATTTCAAAATATTTCATATAGTCTGAAGACAATATTAACACAATACATTTTCTGATCAAGTGCATGATTTCGAAAAGCATCATTCATGTCTTTCAAAAACCTTATACATAATTTCAAAATTCATCTCGCATGCTTTTAAAACATTTTTGTAAATATATCTACCTAATACACCTACTTTATGATTTCAAAAAGTATTATATATAAGGTTTCAAAAACGTTAAACATATTTTTTCTTAAAAGAACCCCATGCATTGTTTTCAAAAATATTTTTCCTCATACATTGACTTAACCTTCAAAATTCTGCTTCATATGTCGCCTTGACATATCAAGCATCTCAACTTCATAAGCATTTTACAACATGTTTTGACCTAAGCACATCCAGTGCAAGGTTTCAAAACATCTTCAACTTCTAAAATTCATATGGGATCTTTTTATCTTCACAATTAGATCCTTGTGGATGATTATCATTCAAATCAGAGTCCTTAATTGGATTCCTTATGTACCTTAATTCGAACATTTCGGTTCCTAATAATCGAAATCGAATTTTCTTTTTGAATCTTTCTATCTTTATAGTTGGATTCTTGGTAACCTTTAAAGTACCAAATGAAATCCACGGAATGGATTCCTAGTGTGCTTTAAATGCATGTACGCAATTTACAAGACAAATTAACGAACAGTTTTGTGGTTATATGATATGTGTTTATGTGTTCTCCTCTATGTTTTTGTGTGTTGCGATTTTTCAAATCCTCATAGAATCTTTCATATCTTCATATGAGGGATTCATAGTAGGATATTCAAAAAGTACTACCTTAAATCCTTATGGGCTTCTACGTAGTAGTTAAGACCCTTGGGTTATATAGTACCATTCCATGATTCGATGAGAGACCCTTGAGTGGTCTAGTCTAAAAGATTGATTCACAATTTGGTTAAAGAACGACATCTAGTGATGTAGCTGAACAGACTCCTTGATAGTCTATTTAGATCATTTATTGATTTAATTAAAAGGACTCTATGGCGGTCTAGTTACACTCATCACAGGTTTGTTCATTTGGTTTTACCCTACACATTATAAAATAGACTGTGTGAACTGTGCAAGGAATTGTCTAATTATGGACGCGTACATAATTATGAAATTTAGTGCATAGGAACCCAGTAAGATTTATTATGTGTAAGAACCGATAATGACAAAAATAATGAAATGAGAACGATGTAATGGAGGTACGGTGGACGCACCAATGACGCTTCATATACTTGTATATAAGTGTCCCTCTTACATTGCAAACATAATGTTATTAAGGTTACTAGAAGTTCAAGAACCCTAACCAATGTTGTTCGATCTTTTCAACTTCATATTTCCAAGCTCTCACAAGTTTCCTCTAAATAAATTTCGGGACGAAATTTCCTAAAGTAGGGGAGACTGTAACACCTGTGCCTCCACGGCCATCAAACAAATACCAAACCAATGAAATATTATATTTCATACTTGGGATTTGTAAAAATATGTGTATCATTTGCACATATCAATTCTTGTTCAATTTCAAACTCTAAATCGCTTTCTGGAAGGTTATACGCGCACTGATGCGTAAATATAACCATTTTAATGCAACAAACACTCCGGAATAGTGACATAGGCTTAACATACCTTAAATAACCTTTACATAACTTAGATATAAGTTTTGGAAGGTTTGGTGTGGTGAAATCAAAGTTTAATCGCTTACAGGGACTAAAGTTGACAAACTGCGAAAGTATGCCAATTTGAACTATAACAGACATTTCGGAACATGGCCATAAGTTAAACATACCATAAATATCCTTTACATAGCTTAGAAATAGGCTTTGAGGGGTTCGGTGTGCTAAAATAAACTTTTGTGTCATTCAGGGACTAAAAGTGTCAAAAAGTGCACAAGTTTGCATTTTCGCGCATAACTTACGTTCTGAATACATCCGGACATCCAAAAATTTATGTAAGCACTAAAATATTTTATTTTAGTGTTCGGCATAAGAAAAATCCATTCTTCACGTCATTTGGATCGTTTTTCGCGCTTATGCGCATTCCGTCGTAATTAAGCGAACATCGCGTTCGTACGGCCAAACGAACCAATGTCCGGCATATTTTTGAGCATGTTTCATGTCCAAAATGTTTAGGCAACATTTTAGGGCCTTAAAGTTGGCTTTACGGGCCTTAGAAGTGTCGGAAATGGCCTTAAACACGTGCAGGGACTGAAACTGTCATTTCTGAAACTTATGTCTGATCTGTGACTGCTAGGCGGCCCGCCTCAGGATCCTTACATCCTCAGGCGGCCCGTGAGGCCCCTTCTGACCAGATTAATCGAATCTAACAGCAGTTTCCAGCTGTTTCGTTCACAACCACACATTCTCTTTCGCTTAGTCAGCTGATAAGGATCACTTTTAGCCACCATGAGTTTCCGACAAGTGTACGCCTTGGATCATGGCACGTTTTCCATCAAACGATCCTAACGGTGGACCATTTACTATAAATACCCATCCATCCCCAACTTCATTTCTCACTAGAATCTTGATTTGAGAGCTCTAAGTTGAAACCATTGTTTCATACCTGAGTTCTTGGATCGAGATTAGCATTCGGGGACCCTGGGTAAGTATTCTTTCGTTCTTTTATTGCTTTTCGAGTCTTTCGAGTCTGAAAGTCAAACTTTGTTTGACTTTCTGCGTTGACCAGTAATGGTCAATGCGAAGTTCGTTTGAACTTCGCAACGTGAGTGTAATCACGTTGGTTATAGTCCCTTGGGACTATGCCTACTGATTACCACGTTGTCTAGGGTCGTAGGGTAAGCGATCTAATAAATCGCTTATACCTCGAACCCGACCCATTTGGTCGATCATTAGGATCCGACCAAATACATTAGGTGACCATAGTAGGTAGGGAATAACCTTCCGAGGTTATACCCTATGGTCGCTTCGTTTAAGTAGTTGTATGATAGGTAGTTTATATGCCTTAGGTAAATTACCAGAATACCCTTTTCATGTATAATTGGTAATTAAGCATATGTAACCTAAACTTTTGTCACATAACTGATTTTGTAACATGTTTAGGTATATAACACTTGTCATAGGACTAGTTAGACGGTCCGAACGCGTTTCACGCGCACGACGCGTTAAAGTAGCATAAGCTACCTTAATGGGTCGCGATGGGTCGAAAGCACTTAGGTTTGGTTTCATTGTAGTATGTAGGCCTTGTTAAACCATATCATATGAGTTCCAATACTCATTTGGTTTACCAAGCCTCATCCTATCCGATCTCCCGATTTAAGTCCGGTTTAATTATATAGTTTTAGATTTGCCGACTGATTCCGTGCTCCCTCAAGCTTTGTTTGGTTGTTGTTCAAGACCTCTAAGCATTCTCAGGCGAGTACATTATTCCCCTCTTTTACTGTTTTCCAAACTGTTTTGGGGTGACTCATATGTGCTAAATGTTTTAACAATGATTTCAAGAACGATTACAATAACAATTACAATGTGGTTTCAAGAACGATAACAATGGTTTCAAAAACAATTACAATAGTTTCAAAAACAATTACAATGGTTTCAAGAACGATTTCAATAAAGTGAACAAACTTGTTGGTTGTAGTTACATAACCAATGACATTCATTAGCAATGATCAAGCCGACCAGTATTAGGTTATGGTACCATAGGATCTGACAAATCCCGTTATTCTCTATACCCATGGTTATGTGTGGATATTTTGGGTAGCGACTGAATCTGTAATTATTAACTAACCCTTTGGTAAGGGTTTGTTAAGAACGAGAGCGAGAGCGAGTTGGAACGATGAACGCGTCAAGAAGGTTTGAATGTTATTAGAGAATCGACCATTAAGTAGTTTCACAATTAAAACAAGAACGATTTGAACAATTAAAACAAGAACGATTTGAACGATTAAAACAAGATGGTTTAACGATTGGGTAAACATTTGGACATGATTTACATTTGATCATGCATTTCCACGAAACATAGTATTGATTTAAACCAAGTTTTACTTCAATACTTTGTTTTGTGCGTTTCATCTATGGTTTAGTTGATGCATTTCACTAGCCATACATATCATTTTGGTTACACATTACATGGTTTACATTTGACACAAACACTTTTGACATTGATTATACATGACATGATTTACATCTTAACATAAACATTTTGTTATGTTATTCAATACATTTGACAATTTGTTTAAACATGGACATCTTGCATTGGTGGTTTGTTTGGGTAAGTGATTTGAGTAACGGTGCGTGTGTAATATGATACAAGCATGGTGGATACGCCGCTGGTACTTCCTATATATAAGTGTTTGTATGGTATTACATATTGTAGCGTTATTTGAATCATTTCAGTTTGAGACATAGAACATTTTATACAAGTAACATACTTTTCACAAGACATTGATTTACAAACAACTTATCTTACACAAACTCATTTTACATGGTTATTCATTTAATCATGCATTATTCTCTTATTTATACTTATCATCCGAACTTATTATTTTTCAAATGATTTACAAAGACAAAGCAAATTACAAGGTTCATGACTAAACATTTTCTTAAACAGAAGTCATGAATCTTATTTTCACAAAACCTATGTACTAGCCAGCATTTCTTTGCTGACCTCGTTTTCACATATGTTTCAGGTATTGTTGAATGATATCGATTGATAAGATGCATGCTCACATAGGACTGGACAAGGCCTTAGTGACACAATAACAATGATAGACTATGTTTAATTTGTGTATTTAGATTTCTAGACGATGTAATTATTTAATGTTTAATAAAACGAAACACTTTTTGGTATCCATGGTAATGAAACATTAATTCTGTTGCAACACGCCCCGATGTTTCCGCCGCGATTTGTTGTTTTACGCGGTCGGGGTGTGACATATACCTCGAACCCGACCCAGTTTGGTCGATCATTAGGATCCGACCAAACACATTAGGTGACCATAGTAGGTAGGGAATAACCTTCCGAGGTTATACCCTATGGTCGCTTCGTTTGAATAGTTGTATGATAGGTAGTTTATATGCCTTAGGTAAATTACCAGAATACCCTTTTCATGTATAATTGGTAATTAAGCATATGTAACCTAAACTTTTGTCACATAACTGATTATGTAACATGTTTAGGCATATAACACTTGTCATAGGGCTAGTTAGACGGTCCGAACGCGTCTAACGCGAACGACGCGTTAAAGTAGCATAAGCTACCTAAACGGGTCGTAATGGGTCGTAAGCCCTTAGATTAAGGTTTCATTTAGTATGTAGGCTTTGTTAAACCATATGACACGAGTCTCTATACTCGTTTGGTTTACGAACCCTCATTCTATCAGATCTTCCGATTTAGGTCCGGTTTATTAACATAGTTACCTATATTAGGTGCCGTTTGATATCCGTGATCTCTAGCATTGTTTGGTTGTTACTCAAGGACTACTAAGCAATCTCAAGTGAGTACATAGACCCCTCTTTTACTGTTTTCCAAACTGTTTTGGGGTGAAACACATGTGCCTACTTGTTACTTTCATGCTTTCCTGTTTTCACATCATATACCTGCTATGTTCGTTAGTACATTATAGTACATGATTTTATTACATCTTATGCTAGGTGTGCCATTGTATGCATTACTTAGTACATCGTTTTACATTACATTTCATGCTACGTATGTCTATTGTTGTATACGTAGTACAGGTCACATGCTACGTATGTCTATTGTTGTATACGTAGTACAGGTCACATGCTACGTATGTCTATTGTTGTATACGTAGTACAGGTCACATGCTATGTATGTCTATTGTTGCATACTTAGTACATTTGTTATTCATCACATGCTTACATTTTGGATACATATTACATGATTTACATTTGACATGAACATTTTACATCTTGATGGTTTGGTTTGATTAAGTGATTAAGTAACGATGCGTGTGTAATATGATACAAGCATGGTGGATACGCCGCTGGTACTTCCTATATATAAGTGTTTGTATGGTATTACATATATCGTAGCGTTATTTGAATCATTTCAGTTTGATACATATAACATTTTATACAAATAACATACTTTTCACAATACATTGTTTTACAAGCAACTTATCTTATACAAACTCAGTTTACATGGTTATTCATTTAACCATACATTATTCACTTATTTTACATATCATCTGAACTCATTGTTTTTCAAATGATTTACAAGACAAAGCAAATTACAAGGTTCATGACTAAACATTTTCTCAAACATAAGTCATGAAACCTATTTTCACAAAACCTATGTATCTCACAGGCATTTTTATGCTGACGTACCTATTTTCACATGTGTTTTTCAGGAGCTGTTGCATAAGATGATCAAGATACACATAGGTAGACTTGGGCTTTAGTGACAATAAAAGATGCAAGACTAGTTAATTATGTTGTATTTCTTTGTTTGTTAAGACATTGTAACACTTTTAATCAATAAAACGAAACTTCAATTGCCATGGATTTGACACAATTAATTCTGTTACAACACTCCCCGATGTTTCCGCCACGTTTTGTATGTTCTACGTGGTCGGGGTGTGACAGAAAAGATGGTATCAGAGCCAATGGTTATAGGGAATTAGGTTATTAGTAATGCTTTGACCTAGTCTATAACCTTTCTAGGACCCTAACGCGAGTTTACCTGCGTTTAGTCATAAAACAATATCGTCACCTATCCTTAGGCGACGACCACAACAAGAACATAAATTTCAAAACCGCTTTGAAAACTAATCATCTGTTCTAGGATGATTTATTACAAGGTTTTGAACCCTCTATTGTAAGGTTTTGAACCCTCTGTTATATGGTTTTGAACCCCTTTAAATTTTCAAACTCTTGCCAAAGTTTTGAGTCCTAAATAATGTGAACACGTGCAAACTGGAAGGGTGAATGCCTGTATTCTGGGTTTTCTGTCTAGGCAAGCACTTCGTATACATCTCATCAGACGCGAGACCAGTTGTGCTTACCTGGGAATTCTTGGGATGAGTGTTCACTTATAGGCGAGCATGTCTTCGCGATACATTATATTGACCCGCTTACTTTGATTAGTCACTGTCTCATTTGTTTGCCTTTGGTAACAAACAAATGGTCACAATCTACATGCCTTGTCATTTTCTTTTGACTATCTTTCGCTTGTTTCCTCCTATGCCTTTCGTTATCTTCAATATGCTTCTTCATCGCAACAACAATGTCCGAACCAGGTGCTGCAATTACCCAGCGAATAGGCGTCGTACTCCAGAGGACCGTTGACTTAGCTATCACCATGACTCGCCTCAGGGATGAAGCTGTATAAGGGAACTGCTCCTTGGTGCAATCAATGCCATCGTCATTATTCAAATCAAATACCTTGTTTCAAATGTACCCACGGTGGACGATGGAGACATTTGGTTAACATGTGCCGCTTTGCAAAACAAAGCTGTTACAAATCCTGCTGCTGCTCAACCTTCAAACTCTGCTTCATATGTCGCTTGGCATATCTGGCGCCTCAACCTCATGAACTTTCTACCTTGTGTATCGACGTAAGCACGCCTGGTGCAAGGTGTCAGAACACCCTCGTTACACAAACTCCAAAATCCATGTAGGATCTTTCTATCCTCATAATTAGATCCTTGTGGATGGGTATCATTCATCGGAGTCCTTAATTGAATTCTTTGTATGATTCAATACGTACATCACAATTCAATAGGGACAAAGCCGAATTTCTTTTAAGATTATCCTATCTTCATAGATAGATTCTTGAAATGATTAAAGTGCCAAATGAAATCCACGAATTGGATTCCTGGTGTGCTTTAAGTATCCGCGTCCAAAGATAACAAATCAATAACCAAGTTAAACAACTATGTGATTATGTGCTTATGTGTTTCCCTTTATGTTTTTGAGTAATCCAAGTTTTTGTCATCCAAATCCTCGTAGAATCTTCCATATCTTCGTATAAGGGATTCATGGTAGGATATCCAAAGGTACTATATTAAATCCTCAATGGGCTTTTACGTAATAGTAAAGACCCTTGGATTATATTGCACTATTCCATAATTAGACCCTTGAGTGGTCTAGGTAAACAGATTAATCCAAAAATCTGGTTAGGAATATCATGTGATGATATAGCTGAAAAGACTCCTTGGTGGCCTAATTAAAAAGGATCCTTTGTCGATCTAATTAAAAGGACCCTACGGTAGTCTAGTCACACTCATCACAGGTTTGATTTTTCCTCCCCTTCACATTACAAACAAATTGTGCGGACTATGCAAGGAATTGCGTAATTATGGATGCATACATAATTATGGAATTCAGTGCACGGAAACCACAGCTAGTTTGGTCGTGTGTGTGGAAAGTGACTCATTTCGTTCATTTTCGGTTCTAAAGAAATGGTGGAAAATGACTCCTTTCGTTCATTTTCGGTTCTGAAGAAATGGTGGAAAATGACTCGTTTCGTTCATTTTCGGTTCTGAAGAAATGGTGGAAAATGACTCGTTTCGTTCATTTTCGGTTCTGAAGAAATGGTGGAAAATGACTCCTTTCGTTCATTTTCGGTTCTGAAGAAATGGTGGAAAATGACTCGTTTCGTTCATTTTCGGTTCTGAAGAAATGGTGGAAAATGACTCATTTCGTTCATTTTCGGTTCTGAAGAAGTGGTGGAAAATGGCTCATTTCGTTCATTTTCGGTTCTGAAGACGTGGTGGAAAATGACTCATTTTGTTCATTTTCGGTTCTGAAGAAGTGGTGGGAAATGACAAATTTCGTTCATTTTCATTTCTAAAGAAGGCCTGTTGAAAATAACTCCGTCCATTTTTCATTTTTGAAAAATGTCCGTTAAAGAGAAATAACAGGATTATGCCTTGCTTATCTTTGATGGTTATTTAACACAAAGTCACAAATAGACTCCTACGAATGAATTTCGGGACGAAATTTCCTAAAGTAGGGGAGACTGTGACACCTGTGTCACTCCAACCATCAATCAAATGCCAAACCAATGAAATATTGTATTTCATACTTGGGATTTGTAAAAATATGTGTATCATTTACACATATCAATTCTTGTTTGATTTCAAGCTCTAAATCGCTTTCTGGAAGGTTATACGCACACTGATGCGTAAATATAACCAGTTTAACGCAACGAACACTTCGGAATAGTGAAATAGGCTTAACATACCTTAAATAACCTTTACATAACTTAGATATAAGTTTTGGAAGGTTTGGTGTGGTGAAATCAAAGTTTAATCGCTTACAGGGACTAAATTTGACAAACTGCGAAAGTATGCCAATTTGAACTGTAACAGACATTCCAGAGCATGACCATAAGTTAAACATACCATAAATACCCTTCACATAGCTTAGAAATAGGCTTTGAGGTGTTCGGTATGCTAAAATAAACTTTTGTGTCATTCAGGGACTAAAAGTGTCAAAAAGTGCACAAGTTTGCATTTTCGCGCATAACTTACGTTCTGAATACATCCGGACATCCAAAAATTTATGTAAGCACTAAAATATTTTATTTTAGTGTTCGGCATAAGAAAAATCCATTCGTCACGTCATTTGGATCGTTTTTCGCGCTTATGCGCATTCCGTCGTAATTAAGCGAACATCGCGTTCGTACGACCAAACGAACCAACACCCGGCATATTTTTGAGCATGTTTCATGTCCACAATGTTTAGGAAACATTTTAGGGCCTTAAAGTTGGCTTTACGGGCCTTAGAAGTGTCGGAAAAGGCCTTAAACACGTGCAGGGGCTGAAACTGCCATTTTTGAAAGTTGTATGCAGATCAGAAGGGCCAGGCAGCCCGCATTGTATTTGGCTAATCCTGAAGTGGGCCGCGTCCCACTATCAGACCAGATGCAGTGTTTTTAACAGCAGATTGCAGCTGTTTTAACCACACCCACACATTCTCAATTGTCTAGTCAGATGATAAGGACCATTTTTAGGCACCATAAGGTTCCAACACTTGTACGGTTTCGATTAAAGCATGGTTTCCATGAAACGATCTCAACGGTGGCCCGAAAACTATAAATACCCCATCACCCCATTGCTTAAACCACTGGAATTTTGATCTTAGAAACTCTAAGTTGAAACCATTGTTTCATACCTGAGATTCTCGGATCGAAATTAGCATTTGGGGACCCTTCGTAAGTATTCTTTCGTTCTTTTCTTTCTTTTATTGCTTTTCGAGTCAGAAAGTCAAACTTTGTTTGACTTTCAGCGTTGACCAGCTTATGGTCAATGCGAAGTTCGTTTGAACTTCGCAACGTGAGTGTAATCACGTTGGTTATAGTCCCTTGGGACTATGCCTACTGATTACCACGTTGTCTAGGGTCGTAGGGTAAGCGATCTGATAAATCGCTTATACCTCGAACCCGACCCAGTTTGGTCGATCATTAGGATCCGACCAAACACATTAGGTGACCATAGTAGGTAGGGAATAACCTTCCGAGGTTATACCCTATGGTCGCTTCGTTTGAATAGTTGTATGATAGGTAGTTTATATGCCTTAGGTAAATTACCAGAATACCCTTTTCATGTATAATTGGTAATTAAGCATATGTAACCTAAACTTTTGTCACATAACTGATTATGTAACATGTTTAGGCATATAACACTTGTCATAGGGCTAGTTAGACGGTCCGAACGCGTCTCATGCGAACGACGCGTTAAAGTAGCATAAGCTACCTAAACGGGTCGTAATGGGTCGTAAGCCCTTAGATTAAGGTTTCATTTAGTATGTAGGCTTTGTTAAACCATATGACACGAGTCTCTATACTCGTTTGGTTTACGAACCCTCATTCTATCAGATCTTCCGATTTAGGTCCGGTTTATTAACATAGTTACCTATATTAGGTGCCGTTTGATATCCGTGATCTCTAGCATTGTTTGGTTGTTACTCAAGGACTACTAAGCAATCTCAAGTGAGTACATAGACCCCTCTTTTACTGTTTTCCAAACTGTTTTGGGGTGAAACACATGTGCCTACTTGTTACTTTCATGCTTTCCTGTTTTCACATCATATACCTGCTATGTTCGTTAGTACATTATAGTACATGATTTTATTACATCTTATGCTAGGTGTGCCATTGTGTGCATTACTTAGTACATCGTTTTACATTACATTTCATGCTACGTATGTCTATTGTTGTATACGTAGTACAGGTCACATGCTACGTATGTCTATTGTTGTATACGTAGTACAGGTCACATGCTACGTATGTCTATTGTTGTATACGTAGTACAGGTCACATGCTACGTATGTCTATTGTTGTATACGTAGTACAGGTCACATGCTGTGTATGTCTATTGTTGCATACTTAATACATTTGTTATTCATCACATGCTTACATTTTGGATACATATTACATGATTTACATTTGACATGAACATTTTACATCTTGATGGTTTGGTTTGATTAAGTGATTAAGTAACGATGCGTGTGTAATATGATACAAGCATGGTGGATACGCCGCTGGTACTTCCTATATATAAGTGTTTGTATGGTATTACATATATCGTAGCGTTATTTGAATCATTTCAGTTTGATACATATAACATTTTATACAAATAACATACTTTTCACAATACATTGTTTTACAAGCAACTTATCTTATACAAACTCAGTTTACATGGTTATTCATTTAACCATACATTATTCACTTATTTTACATATCATCTGAACTCATTGTTTTTCAAATGATTTACAAGACAAAGCAAATTACAAGGTTCATGACTAAACATTTTCTCAAACATAAGTCATGAAACCTATTTTCACAAAACCTATGTATCTCACAGGCATTTTTATGCTGACGTACCTATTTTCACATGTGTTTTTCAGGAGCTGTTGCATAAGATGATCAAGATACACATAGGTAGACTTGGGCTTTAGTGACAACAAAAGATGCAAGACTAGTTAATTATGTTGTATTTCTTTGTTTGTTAAGACATTGTAACACTTTTAATCAATAAAACGAAACTTCAATTGCCATGGATTTGACACAATTAATTCTGTTACAACACTCCCCGATGTTTCCGCCACGTTTTGTATGTTCTACGTGGTCGGGGTGTGACAATCTCGTTCCAGTGCCGAAGCGGAATATAGAGGGGTTGCCAACGCTGTAGCAGAGGCCCTATCTTTTATCATGAACAAGCACGCCACCTACACCCTCGACCCTTGCTCATTCGCCACCACTCCGTGTTCCACACTTTTCAACTTGTCATTTGATATCATTTGAAACTAACATATTAGACTTTATTAGAATATACATACTCAAAATCACATGAAAATTGCCTATAAAAGATTACCAATATTGATCACAATTGCACCAGGAACCGGTGGAACATCAACCCATTGATTATGATGAAGTATTTGCAGCCCTCTGATGTGCATCCATGATTTTTGACAACAGAGATGATCAATGTAAAAAAAATTGAAAGGTTTCGTAAAAAGTGTTCAACTAACCAAAAACAACATAACTATAATTGAAAAAAAGTTTATTAATCTTGAAACTGCGGTTACCTTAATCACGTCAGGGATGATTTTGGATTTTAGGATTCTTAAAATCAAGGTCACCGGAATGGATTCCGCCAGACTTATTGGCGTGACCGGAACTGGCTTGAATCTATGCTAATGTCTGACCATCACTGCCAATTTCATTTGTAGCCACCGAAAACCAAGCATGAACCAAACCACCACTCGTCGAAAACAACATTATTCACCCAAAACGAACCTTCTGCACCTGAAATTAAATGATAAATTACAGCAATATATGATAAGAACATACAACTTATAGCAAAGTGATAACACATATACATGGAATCCAATTTTAGGGTTTCAGTAGGTTGAGGATGAATCGAACTGAAAAGGGACGAAACTCACCAACAAAGGCGTTCAATTGCCGAGTAATAAGGGGGTGGGTCTAGAAACGAAGGGGTTGCTTCAGTTCAAGTTTAAAATTAGTTTCAATTGATCAATTCACCAGTAAACACGATTATGTCATTGATTGTTGATGAGAAAACGAACCAGTGGTGATGAAGAGCGCATTTAATTGGCATTCAATTGCAGGATATGGTGATGAAAACCGTCTGAAGAGCCTCTTATAGATTACATTTTGCATTATTGTATTTGGTGCTTTCGTAATTATACTTTATAATGGTGTCAAAATCTCTAAAATACCCCTAAAGTGTCTTAAATCTTTGGACAATGGGTAAGTTTACCCCCTCTAAAATAGCTTGGCTCTCTTGTACATGTTGCTTGAAAATGTGCACATAATGTAAAATTACCAAAAGGGTAGAAATCCTAGTTCTCTTAATAAGGTAGTATAGATATTCAGTACAGTTGATCAAAGTTGTTTCTTCTAGATAAAAGGATACAACTAATGATAATTAATTAATACATTTAAGTTCTCTCTATATATAAGGCAATTAAAATAGTATCGTATCATTGAGACACCTTGGAAAATTAAATCGACACCTTCAATACGCATTGTATAGGCCTATACGATGCGTATTAGGTGATATTCAAACTTCAAGGTAAGTCAAAGGCTGACAATGTCCCCATCATGCGGAGTAATATGCATCGTATAGGCCTATATGATGCGTATTAGTCATAAGTTGTCCTCCAAAGCTGACATCTAGGGTTCATATGCAACCCCAATACGCAACGTATAGGCCTATACGATTCGTATTATAGTACGAGGTTGCTTTCTGTCACTCAAAAGTGACGGAAAGTGATTGACGTCAACCCTATACAGGTCGTATAGGCATATATGACCCATATTGAATTGTAAATTTGCAATCTGCTTCTCCTATTTAAACGACGAAGGAGGACGATGATATATATCGTCTTCGTTTTTTCTTTACATTCTCTAACAACATGTCTTAGTTCAACCACATTTTCGGCAAGTCGTCCGACACAAACACGAGCACGTTTATTCCGGAAAGCAGTGCGATATAGAATTTTTTTAACTTGTTCTGTTTTTTTATGAAATACTTAGCACACCGTTTGTATTAGGAGGGGTCTGTTGTCCCTGATTCTTACGATGGGAGAGGAAATGATGATTACGCGGAGGAGGTTGTGCCCGGAATTCGTCCCCTACTTTTAACTTTTTAATAATAAGAAGAAAAAAACTAGTAGATAAATTTATTAACAATATGTGTTTTTAGAATTTCAAACTAAAAAGAACATGTGGTTGAGGCTTACATAAACCCAACCTATTAAGCTTTATTCTTATCATATTTATATTTTTTTGAGTGCGGATGAAGAGTTATCACTCTATGGATGTGTATTAAGTGTGAATCGTATAGCGTTGAAAGTGTATTAAAATGTCAGTGCCATCCAACGTGAAGACAACGGAGTAACACCTACCAACGCCAAAGTTGGATTTTCGAAGAATGTTTGTCATCCACGTTTAAGCAACATAGTTTTACCGGAAAATAGTCCAAGATTATGTGTTGGAGCTAAAGTGCCAACATTAAGTGTTCTTGAACAATATATTGTACATTATATATTGGAGCTAAATTATTGTAGACTTTTATTAAAAATCAGGACCAACATTATGTATTGGAGCTAATGTACCGGAATAAGAACCATTGTTTATATGTACCTTTAGTTAATATCAAGAGAACACAAGATCTTACCTTGAATGTATGTCAAAGCAAGAAATGTAGTCACCGAACATGAACAAGTGAACAAACACAGCTACCATCACACAATACAATATGATAAACAACGTCTTTACTGAGACTCCAATACATGCTGCCGCCACCATTTTTGCACGTAAAGTGCGTGGAGAAGCTTTGCCCAACCTTTACAGTTTTTGTTAATTAGACGATGATGAATATATAATAGGATCAGTAGTAGACGTGCATTGAATTTTCATGTGGAAAATTGAACATCATGATGATTATGAAAATAAGTCAACAGAAGACAAAAAGTCACCTAATTTCTTTGCTAATTGCCAATGATCTCTAGATCAAGTGGTGGAGGGCTTGTGTTTCTCTGGAGAGATGCAGGTTCGACTCTCACTTGGTGCAGAGTGAGGCACTGGTGGGCAATGATAGGAGACCCAGGGAAACCTGGGTTGGATCCTTGAGCCAAACGGGTTTTACCGGTAATTTCACCGTCTTGCCTACAGGCGGGTGGGTTGCCGGGTTTTTCCCGGAATTGGTGATGGACTCGGGTTACTCTAGGAGTACTCCGTTTGTCCAGTGGGTGCCCCGAGAGTGCTCAGGATTGAGTTTGTTGGCTGTTAAAAAAAATTTCTTTGCTACTTGAAAATGGGTTATCACCTTGAAAACATCAAGATGCTCACATATCAATAAAAAATAATTTTATAATTATTTTTCGTTGATTTGAAATATAGTAGAAAATAAATAAAAGATTTGTTTTTTGAAAGTAAACTTCATTAAAAACACAACCTGCCTCAAACCGAGGCAACCGAAAACAACATTACATCATTACAAATTTACAAACTTACACCAGTCAATCCACGACGTATCTACTCCTTTATTCCTAATCTTGTACCACAAAAAAAACCCATCTTCTTGACCTCACCAAAAATATACTCTAATTTTACCTCTTTGTTCTTGAACCTCGCTTCATTTCTCAATCTCCAAATCGACCAACACCCAATTCTAATAAGACCTTTTAGAACCTCTTTCTTCCTCCCTTCCAAACCCGCATGATTATGAATTTCGATGAGATCCCTAAAGGAGAACACCACCAACGGTTGACACTTACACCAATTGCCTATCATCGTCCAAAGCATAGACGCAATAAAACATGACGTAAACAAATGTTCAACATTCTCTTCTCCTTCTCCACATAACCCGCATACCAAGCTACCAACTCCAATGTTACGTTTATTCAGAGCATCAACAGTGGCTATCCTATTCATTTCCGCTCTACAAATGAATATGTTGCACTTCTTAGGAATCCACTTGCATCGATCTGGCACGTATGTATCCGGACGAAACCTGCGTTTTTCAAGAAGACTTCTAACCTATTTAACACTGAATTCTTCCTCTTTCCCGTCTTCGGATCCCATCCATTTCCACTTATCGGTGTTTTGGTTCAAATTGACCTTCATCAGCACCGTGCATAGCTCCACTAACTCGTTGACTTCTATTTCTAAAGAAACATGTCTCTTCCATCTCTAATTAAAACGGTTTCCATCATTCCAGTTCCCGACACGTTTACTTTACTGATATTACAATCTTTGATATCTTCGAGTTTATAAAGGTTGGGAAAAAATTCTTTAAGAGGCATGTTTTTTATCCAATTATCCAACCAGAAAGTTGTGTTCTCGCCGTTGCCAACTGAGACTTTGAACAGTAACTTTAAAGGAACTCCATTAGCGACCGTTTTGTTAAGAACCTGCACTATGTTGGACCACACACCACCAAGGGACTTTTTAACCGGAATGAAGTCTCCGTTAAATCTATTGCTATGTAAGGCCTCTATAGTTCTACTCCACAACTTGTTCTTATTAGTTAGAAACCTCCATCCCCACTTGGATAAAAGAGCCGTATTAATGTTTTTTAATTTACTCAGCCCTAAACCACCATTCTTAACCGGAAGCGACACTCTTTCCCAAGCTACCCAATGTAATTTCTTTAGCGCTCCATCTCCTCCCCAAAGAAAATTCCTCATTTTAGCTTCTAAGTCTTTAATAACTTTAACTGGAGCTTTATACAACGAGAAGTAGTAATTGGGAAGGCTTTCCAACACAGCCTTGATAAGAGTAATTCTTCTGCCAATAGACAAGAGACCCGCCTTCCATTTAGTCAGCCTCGAATCGAAAATATCGTAAACCGGTTTCCAGTTACTAATTCAATTCATATTGGCCCCAACCATAAGACCAAGATATTTGAAGGGTAAACTGCCCGACTGACATCCCACTAACTCCGCCAAATTCGATATAGCAACCTGGTTCACCCCAATGGCATAAATATTTGACTTATTGATGTTTATCTTAAGACCCGAGCAAATGTGAAAGTCTCGAAGGATACGGACAACATTCTTGATATTATCTGGCGACCATTCCCAGAGAATAATAGCGTCATCCGCATACAACAAGTGCGAAACACACGGACCATTTGGGATTTGAATACCGGAAAAAACATTTAAAACTCTGGCTTTATCAATCATACAAGACATCATCTCCATCACCATTAGGAAAAGGAAGGGAGAAATAGGATCTCCTTGACACAGGCCTTTATGACATTGAAATTCAAATGTAGGGGGTCCGTTAACTAGCACTGAGGATCTCGCTGACTCCATGATTCCTTTAATCCAAGAGCACCACCTACTCGGAAATCTCATCTGATTCATAGTAGATAAAAGGAAGTTCCAATTGACATTATCATAAGCTTTCTCAAAATCAATCTTTAAAAAGAAAGCTTTCTTCTTATTCTTCTTTCCCCAATTCGTGACTTCGTTAATTAAAATCGGTCCGTCAAGAATGTAATTACCTTTGATGAAAGCCGACTGAGCCTCAGAAATAACTGAACCAATCACCTTCTTAAGTCGGTTAGCAAGGACTTTAGAAACAAGCTTGCTTATAACACCGATTAGATTTATAGGACGGTAGCAGTTTAGCTCAGTAGGATCCTTTGTTTTTGGAACAAGGGTTATAAATGAACTACCACACCCGATATTAATCTTTCCACTAACAAAGAATTCATCCAGAATATCTTTGAAATCCTTTTCAAATAATTCCCAAAAAAAAACTTAGTAAACTTCATATTTAGGCCATCCGGGCCGGGGGCTTTATCATCTCCACAATTGTTAACCGCTTCCTTAATTTCCGCCAAAGAAAACGGAGTAGTCAGCGAGTCCTTCTCCTCCTGGTTCAGCTTCTTAATGTAGTCGCATACCAGATTAGGTCCGTGTCGATATCCTTCTTTGAAACGATCTCTGAAAAACCTCATCACTTCACTTTTGATCTTGTTCAGCTTTGTAACCCAGTTGCCATTTAAATTAAGCCCCAGAATCTGATTTGAAGCCCGCCTTATATTGACATGAGAGTGGAAAAATTTAGTATTTTCATCTTCTTCAAGCGCCCACCTCGTTCTTGATTTTTGTTTCATATCCTCGCACTTATTCAACTCATAATTCAACATAACTTTTTTGTTTTCCACATACTCCCATTCCTCAACTTCGCTTAGCTCCCGATCCTCCATAATAATTTCTAATTCTTCTAACTCTTCTTCCGCCTTTAAAGCAATTTCCCCTTCCTTTTTAAGACACTCCAATCTCCATTCCTTTAGAGCGTTTCTAACCGCATTGAATTTTCTCATTAACTTAATGTCAGCAGGCCCGTTGCCATCCTCCTGCATATCCACAGCTTTCTCGACCGTCTCCCGAAACCCACTTATCCCAATCCAAGAATTATATACTCTGAAAGGCTTGGCCCCAAAATTCTTTTTATTAATCGTGAGTAATAAGGGACAATGATCAGAATGTGTAAACGATAAACCTCTCCCGGTTAGTCTTGTGGTATGATGCATATTTATTGGGAACTACCATCTTATGCACAATGTAATAATTATGGTCCCTAAAAATAGACTAAAATACCTAATATTTAAACATAAAAAATAAAGCTTGGGACCAAATTTGTTATGTTGTGTAAAACTTGGGGCAAGTGGTATAGTTTACGATAAATATGTATCAAAATCAAAATATGGACATATCGGGAGACCAATCATGCAATTAGTTCTAAATTAAACCTAAAAAATATTATAAATATTTGTTGGTGGTCCATTGGTAATCACTTTTACCGTCGGTAGGAACATGGTTGCTATTAAAGATTGATTTGCGTTGTTGGTCCATTGGTAATCACATTTACCGTCGGTAGGAACATGGTTGCTATTAAAGATTGACTTGTGTCAGTTCCTACCAATAACTCTTAGACTTCCGACATAGCTTAAGGATAAGGTTTTCGAATATGAGTTTGTCCTAGGATTTTCGTTCTTTTGTTGAGGATAATAAATTGCCCACCGGGTTTCGGTTGGTAATTCATTGCTTCATGGAATCTTTTCCACAACCGATATGTAAACCGAGTGTCCCAGTCAAACACAAGACAGTGGTACACCATGTCGAACTACAATCTAATTGATAAACTGTCACACCCCGATTTCCACGTGTCACCGGTGGGCCCGGTGGGGGAGTATCGTGACGTGGTTGTCAACATAATAGTCAAACAACACAATATAATAATGCACAGCGGAAGCAAAAGATAAATATATTACATTCCGAATATAAGTAATGTCAAAGTATTACAACGGAAGGTAAAGGATCCACAGGCGGATCAAACAAAAGATACTAAAACTGTTCAACAGACTTCAGGCATCTAGAACTTGCAAGATTCCCTAATGACACCCTGAGCTCCCAGCCAATTATGCGTAGTACCTGTCACTTAACCTTTTGGAAAATACGTCAGTTTACACTGGTAAATACAATTAACTGACTCATTTTGGAAAAAGAGTTTGAAAAGTGATTCGAGTGCAAACGACACAAAATATCTTGACCCATTGATTAAAATGCACAGAGGCAAAATTAATCTTTTATACTTGGGACAATTCTATTAATAAAAATCTTGTATCCGATTTACATGGTTGTCCAACATTTAGGGCCGGTGATTATACAATACAAGCCGGACAAGATTAATCGACACACCACAAATATGATCTCACAAGAAGTTACCCTTACGAGTGAGTATACGTTATACATATGCAACAGGAGGTGTTTTGCCTACACCTTGTGCTTACGTCGTGGCCATTCACTTTTTAAAATGAGCCAAGGATATCCAGGACACGGTCATTAACCCCCAATGTTATTTGTTATCAATCAATACAGATTAAAACGGGATTATGCAATTTAATCATCTCCGATTAAAAGGTTTCTACACCCGACCAAGCGGTATTTTTATAATACCGTATCCCAAGCCCGTATAAGGGAAAATAAGTTAAAAGTATTTACCTGAGCTAGCAATGCAATTTATACTCAGCCGTATATTCTAATCAGCAAGCACGAGTACTTCTACTGGGGCTCTCAATCTGGAACGAAGGTTTTATTAACCTATTAGATTACTAACGGGTCTTATTTAAGTCGTAACTTAGACCGGTTAGTTTTAAGAGAGGTTTACGGTTCAAACGCATGATTAAGCGAAGACCGGAATAGAATGTGATTTAGACCCGACAAGTTCGAAGACTTGTATAATATGGGTAAACTAAACACATTCTGGATTTTGAGATAAAAAGGATAAGGTTTGACCCGTTTCGGCTAATTTATGCAAACTAGTTACATAAACCGAACCGAACGCGCCAGAGGCGTAACGGGTAACCATAAGGGTCGCGAACAGGTTTCCTAAGTTAATATGATTTAAATATGTTGTGATATCATTATGATATCTTCCATAATGCCCAAAACGAGATTAATCATTAATTATGCCCCGTAGGGGTATTTTGGTCATTTTAGAGATTATAAAAGGGATTTAACGTAACCCCGATGTTTGGGACTGAAGTAATCAGTATACAACTTATTTTTAACAGATTATATTAGTTGGTAATAATCCTTATGTGTCAAAATGGTTTTAAGCCTAAACTACGCGTATAATACGCGTATAAACCCGTTTTAAGCGACGTACGATTAAAATACGATTCTGGGTTTTCTGATTAGTTAAACAGGCTCAAAACATTACATTTATTATTTAATATCAGTAGCAATTGGATTCGCGACAAAATTCCTTGTAGAAATCATTTTATGACCGAAAAGGGTAAATTCGGTATTAACCGAATTAAGGCGATAAGCCTAGCTTAAGACCAGTTTAAAAATAATTAAAAATCTTCAAAAGTCCCAAAATATTATTTAACATTAGTGGGTAAAAGTTTTGGTACCGAAAATCGGGTTTAGATAGGCTATGCGCTAATCGCGCCGTTTAATTAATAAAAAGTTTATTATTTACGCTAATGCGCATATCTCCTAATCTAGACCTCCGATTGATGTGAAAATTTACGTACATGTTTAATAATCAATAACTAAGATTATTGTACTTCCACATTTTCAAAATTCTCGTTGTATGGTCATAAGGGCATTACGGTCCATTTTAAGCATTTAACGGAAACGTGCGAACGAATCGGATAATCAACGAAACAAGTACAGAGGCTTATACCATCATGTAACCCAACCCTAATGAAGCACTAAGGCATTTCCAAATCAAACTAAAACGGGTCAGAACCGAAGTCAAAGCAAAAGTCAAGGTTTTGCGCCTTTCGGTTCCGAACCGGGTTTAAACAGAAATTTGTCGAGTCGGGCAAGCGTAGACAAGTTTTCATACTTATTACCATGTTACATTAAGATTAGAACAGGTTACACGCCTCACGGATTGCTAATCACGCGTTAAATCACCAATTGCATTTCTGTTGACTTTTTCGGTCAACGTTTGACCCGACAAACGACCTAGCTAGGTCTGGAATTGGTACTTGCCCTTATAAGGGTTTAATACCCATGTAATTACCTATCTAACGGTACTTTTAATTTGACATACGACTGAGCTATCGATAACTAATCCCGAAGTCAACCGTAAGTTACGATATATTGACTTTTAAGCTAATTACTAAGCTAGAATTAATTTAGAAGGGTTAGGCAACTTACTAGATGATTAATGATGATTAAGAATGCCTTGTAATCAGCTTGAAAGCTCCACAATGATCAGATTGCTTGAACTTTGGTGTGAGGAATTGTTGTGACTTTGGAGTGCCTTATATAGTGGTTTCACCCACCATAAGTGATTGACAACCAAGTCTACCATCAACCACAATCATCCAACACTTGTTACTAGTGTGTAGGGGTGATTTTAGGGGCCAATTGAATGTGAAAAATCGATCAAAGTTGCATCCAAGTTCAATGTGCAGACAAAGAATCAAAGAAATCAAGTTTCTGTCCAGATATGGCAGTCGCGTAGCGCGACTGCCTGAGCTTATAAGCTCGCGCTACGCGAGCCCCTATGATCATCCAACATACTTTTGTTTATTGCAGTTTAGGTCCCTGGCTCTTCAAACTTCGTACAGACACTTGTTTATTGCGATATGGACCCTCAATATTGATCTATAAGGGCCTCAAGATATATACCCACTTCGTTAAGTCCCCGGGTAACTTTATTGTTACCCGAAAAGGCCTAATTTTCAACGTTGACGCTTTAACCCCTCGCACACGAATTCGATCATAACTTTCTCATACGTTAACGAAACTTTATGAAATTTGAACCGTGCATTCTAGTGAGCATAATTAACATTTACAAAGCTTCGGGTTTGTCAAAAGGTCACTCAGAGGTATATCTTTAAACATGTTGACACATTTAACCCCTGTAGTTTGTAATCTCTCACCTTTAGCTTCGTATGATCCATGATTTATTCGTTTGAAGGTATGAGCATCGTGTAGGGTTAATGTACATTATTTTTATTCACGGTTGACACTTAGAATACGTAATCTCACATACTTTCCATGTTTGTCAACTTTAGTCCTTCTATAATATTTCTTTCACACGTTTAACATTTGACACGTGTCTACACATTATAGGACGTGAATTTTCGAGGTGTTACATCCTCACCCCCTTAAAATAAATCTCGACCCGAGATTTACTGAAATAAGTAAGGGTACTTTTCTTTCATCGTGGATTCCAAACTCTCACGTGAATTCGGGACCTCTATGGGCATCCCATTTGACCTTTACAATAGGTACATGCTTCTTACGAAGCTTCTTTACCTATTGATCTTCAATCGACAAGGTTCTTCCTCAAATTTTAAGCTCTCATCTTTATGCACATCCGTATGCGGTATAACCAGTGATTCATCAGCGAAAACACTTCTTCAGATTGTAGATGTGGAACACATTGTAAATTCCACTGAGCTTTTCAGGTAGGTTTAGCTTATAGGCAACTGAACCGACGCGTTCGATAACCTCGAAAGGCCCTATGTATCTCGGGTTTAGCTTGCCTTTCTTACCAAACCGCATCACTCCTTTCTAGGGTGATATCTATTGTTGAATCTTATTCTTTAATAAGAATTTAGGAGGTTTGCTATTTTCATAATCCTTAATTTTCTGCCGAATACTGGCATCTTACTGATGATTATGAATTTGCGTGATCTTATTGATTGTCTATAATGAAATTTTTAGATCTTAATGTTTGGACTTACCAAACTATTGTCCTATCAATGAACGTTTATCATTCCATCTATACAAGGTTTTCAAGGGAGTAGCCTTGATACTTATATATCAAATATTATCGAGTAGCTTATCTTAAGGTGAGATGGTTATTCCAACCTGTACTTAACTAATATTAAGGAATAGCTAATCCTTGTCGTTAGTCGAACAATTCGACGATCCTGGTTAGCTGATGGCAAATTCTTAATCGTTGCCTAATTAGGATTGCGGTAATGTATGCATAAGCAAAATGAACCGTCTTTCTTATCTAACAATATCAAACTCTCGGAATATCGAGTTAGGATATATGAACCTATGTCTTAACACCTACTTACTCAAGGTTTCGTTTATTCCATAAACAATATGGAGTTTTCACAATACTCCAGCCCACGGCGGGCTACAATTCGTAATTCTACCTGCCTTCCAGGAGGTAAGCAGGGACAACCTTTGAAAAGATAATTAAGATACAAGGAGGCTACAGAGATGTTCCATATCTCAGGCTCCAGTTCATTCATCATTGTCCGTGCCAAATGAGTGACACCTTTATGTTATAAGTCCTCGAATTCATTAATCGGGAACATTTACTTGGAAAAAAAAATTCCATTTTTGGATATCTCCCTTGAATACTACTAGTCGACTTTAGTACAATATGATCTTTGGGATATCTTAGGGGTTCCATGTATTAAACCTCCATGCTGATCAGACATGGAAATAATCTATGGGACACACTAGGATACGCCAATCCTCATATGACACTTTTATCAAACATAGTTTGGCATTCGCAGGCGATAGAAAACAATGAGAAAAGAAAAATAATTAAAATAACATATGTTGTCGTACTCTACGCAAAGAAAGAGTGCTCTTAGATTTTCGGAAGGATTCCTTGCCGATACGAGAAGAATCGGTTACTAAGGTTTCCTTGGTAATTATACTTTGTGGGTATAATAAACAATTTTGCTAAGTTTATGGTTCATGAAGATTTATTATTGCCTGTATTAAAAACAGGGCACTTAGCAGGAATTATCATTGATACATGATAAGGAAGTTTATTGTACAAGTGCTTATATTAAATCAATAATGGAAGTTTCACAAACTAGGCACCTAGCTCAGTTGGCTAGGCGCGCGAAAGGGTGCGGCCTAGACCCGGGTTCGATTCCGGGGACGGCCATTTCCACCATTTTTTGTTTAATATTTATTAATCGTACGGACACGTGTAATTACGAGGGTTGTCTCATAAGGAGTCTTGATAATTAATTGCTTCTTATCACTCACAATATGGACTTGATTTGTAAGGCAACCAATCGATTTTTATCACTATATTGAGTCCTTAAGTATGCAACCAAAAGTTTGCTATAAGGATATTAGAAAAATGATTTCTAATAGATATTAATATCAATATAGGATTTATTGGAGCATTCTCGACGTAACATCGTCACTTTCTACCGGGCATTAAAGGACCGGAGTCTTAATCAGGTGGAGACAATAGTTCTCAACCTTTATCATTCATAGTATATTTATACGTGCCAGTATTAAATAAGTTTCTACATAAACTGCTTGATAACGAAAGGTACATATTATACTATTATTATTCTGCCCCATCTCTTGGGCGTTCATCCTGACAACTCGTGCGTTTGTTATCTTGGCCTACTCGGGCTTCTTCTGTTTCCTAGGGCAGTTGGTCTTGATATGCCCCTTCTCGTTACAGTTGTAACATGTGGCGTTCTTTAACCCCTTGCAATCTAAGGTTTTGTGACCCTTGGTCTTGCAAATTCCACATAATTTAGCACGTGGGTCTATTGTACATTTTCCATAATGTTGCTTTTTGCAGTTACTGCATTTGGGTCTGTTATCAGGCTGACTCGAGTTCTTCCTAAACTCGGAATTCTTCCCGCGCTCAGAGTTTCCCTTCTTCTTCTTGTTATATCGTTGAGAGTTTTCCTCCTCTCTTTCTCTTCTTCCCTCGTCAGAAGCCTTAACAGACTTAATTCTGATTGCGTCTAAGGTGAGAGATAAGGATAAGTCCACCACGGACCTATATGTGGTTGGCCTAGATGCTTTAACATTCCCTTTTATCCCTGGTGCTAGGCCTCCAATGAAACGCGCTATGCGTTTAGGTTCAGGGGTGACTAGATAAGGAACCAGGCGGGACATAGTGTTGAAACTTGTCACATATGCCTGACAATCCAAATTCTCCATGACCAGAGTCAAGAAGTCTGATTCTATCTTTTCTACTTCATGCTGGGGGCAATAGTTTTCCTTGACTAATGCAACAAATTGCTCCCAAGATAAGTTGTAGAGTAGAACCTTTCCCGTGGCTTGGAGCAATGATCTCCACCATGCCAACGCTTCCCCTTTGAATGATTGTGAAACAAATTTCACAACATCTTGCTCCGCACAACCGCTGATGTCGACAACAGCGTCCATCTCATCGAGCCATGTCATGCAATCGATGGCCCCTTCTTCTCCTGTAAAGTCTCTGGGCTTGCAGGAGACAAAATATTTATATGAACAGGTCTTAACTGGTGCCTCTTGATGAAACACAACCTGTCTAGGCGGAATACTCCTTTGATTTGACAAGTCATGAACATCGTCCTCCCTTGACTCATGTGTTTTAAGAGGGGGGCTTACAACTAGCCGCAGATAGAGTCTTAGAGTGGGTATCATTTGACTCGTCATATTGCCGATCTAGTGCTCGAGCAACAGCATAATCTATTATTGCCTGTAGTTCTGCTCCAGTTACATTAATTCTGGTAGTATCATTGCTCTCCTTCAAGTGACTGTTAACTTCATCTAATCCAGCCATGTAGCTTGATTGCTACATAAATATTAACAATGATTTATTCAGAGATTAATATGGAATCATCATCTTTGACGATTTGTCAACCATGGTAATATAAACCATATTGGTTAACTTGTTAGTTATATTAAATTAGTATTTTCCATTATAGTTTATCCTAGTTATAAAACATTAAGGATATTAAAGTGGCGCATAAGGCCTAGTCACAAGGACAGTTCTAAATTTTATAAGCCATGATTTCAGAGAATCTAGGCATTAAGGTTTGAATCACGTTCATTACCTTGACAGGGAGTTGTAGACTTCACTGTCTTTTGTCTTTTAGGACACTAGATATAGCTCGTGGGCATTTCCCTTCTGAGGGATGGTTATAATATGTTCATCTTCTCAGATGCTATTCGTCGAGATCGTATGGATCCTACCGACTATTATGCTTGGACCTGGTCCAATACTTTTTAGACAGGAGGTCACAGACCACCACTGTCGTTGTCTTATCGGACAACAAGTTTAGCCCGTAGGCACTTCATCACTACTGGATGTTTATAATGTGATCATCTTATAGGATGACAAAAGCCATGATTTCTAAATCACTAGGCTAGATAAGAAAATTGGAAGAATCTAATATAAGTATGACTGTTGTGATTTTATCGAATCACATTTGTCAGGAGTGCTAACACGTTCTTAGGTGTTAACAAGGATCTGAATCCCTTGGGTAGGTTTCACCATCTTGGCCGCATAGGCTAGATTTCACCTTTAAGATTCTTTTTAAAATGCTTACTGGCAGGGGAGGAAGGATATTTATTTTATTCAAGATTTTTATCATAAATCCAAATTTATAATTTAATAATAGCACAAATGGCCTAGTCGCGTAGACAAGTTTAATTTATAAGCCAAGATTTCAGAGAATCAGGGCAATTTATGAATTTGTAATGGCACAAAAGGCCTAGTCACGTGGACAAGTTTAATTTATAAGCCATGATCGTCAGGGATCGAGGCATTTAGTAATAGCACAAAAGGCTTAGTCACTTGGACAAGTTTAATTTATAAGCCATGATCGTCTGGGATCGAGGCATTTAGGTGTGAATCAAAGTTCATTACCTTTTCTTGACAGGGAGCTGTAGGCTACCACCGTCTTTAGTCTCAGAGGACGTTAATTATAGCCCGTAGGCACTTCCCTTCTAAGGGAAGTTATTTTCCATTCATTTCATATTTTATGTTTAGAATGAAAACTTAATTTAATCAATTCATTATATGAAAATAGAAGTACAGAGTTGCCCTAAGCGGGTCTTTGAAAGAATAATGTGTCCTTAAAGGGACTGAAAGATAAATATGTCCTTATAAGGACTAATAAGGAAACGATCTTCAGTAAAAGGAGTTTCTTCTTCATTTTATTTCTGAATGCATTCTCCTTGGATGCTCGTTTCATTCTAGCCGCGGTACGAAGCTCAGCATCTCATGGCTCCGGGTGTGGAGAACTCCTATTACGGCTTCTTCGCTTGGCGACGTATCCAATAAAAATTTGGAAGTAAAATTTTCCAGATTAGGATTGAGAATATTCCTATGTTAAGTCTAGACTCAGAAGATTTAGGAATGTGCAATTGTGTCATTGAGATTAAACACAAAAAGCTAGTGTTTAATTCACTCAATGTTGGCTCTGATACCAACCTGTCACACCCCGATTTCCACGTGTCACCGGTGGGCCCGGTGGGGGAGTATCGTGACGTGGTTGTCAACATAATAGTCAAACAACACAATATAATAATGCACAGCGGAAGCAAAAGATAAATATATTACATTCCGAATATAAGTAATGTCAAAGTATTACAACGGAAGGTAAAGGATCCACAGGCGGATCAAACAAAAGATACTAAAACTGTTCAACAGACTTCAGGCATCTAGAACTTGCAAGATTCCCTAATGACACCCTGAGCTCCCAGCCAATTATGCGTAGTACCTGTCACTTAACCTTTTGGAAAATACGCCAGTTTACACTGGTAAATACAATTAACTGACTCATTTTGGAAAAAGAGTTTGAAAAGTGATTCGAGTGCAAACGGCACAAAATATCTTGACCCATTGATTAAAATGCACAGAGGCAAAATTAATCTTTTATACTTGGGACAATTCTATTAATAAAAATCTTGTATCCGATTTACATGGTTGTCCAACATTTAGGGCCGGTGATTATACAATACAAGCCGGACAAGATTAATCGACACACCACAAATATGATCTCACAAGAAGTTACCCTTACGAGTGAGTATACGTTATACATATGCAACAGGAGGTGTTTTGCCTACACCTTGTGCTTACGTCGTGGCCATTCACTTTTTAAAATGAGCCAAGGATATCCAGGACACGGTCATTAACCCCCAATGTTATTTGTTATCAATCAATACAGATTAAAACGGGATTATGCAATTTAATCATCTCCGATTAAAAGGTTTCTACACCCGACCAAGCGGTATTTTTATAATACCGTATCCCAAGCCCGTATAAGGGAAAATAAGTTAAAAGTATTTACCTGAGCTAGCAATGCAATTTATACTCAGCCGTATATTCTAATCAGCAAGCACGAGTACTTCTACTGGGGCTCTCAATCTGGAACGAAGGTTTTATTAACCTATTAGATTACTAACGGGTCTTATTTAAGTCGTAACTTAGACCGGTTAGTTTTAAGAGAGGTTTACGGTTCAAACGCATGATTAAGCGAAGACCGGAATAGAATGTGATTTAGACCCGACAAGTTCGAAGACTTGTATAATATGGGTAAACTAAACACATTCTGGATTTTGAGATAAAAAGGATAAGGTTTGACCCGTTTCGGCTAATTTATGCAAACTAGTTACATAAACCGAACCGAACGCGCCAGAGGCGTAACGGGTAACCATAAGGGTCGCGAACAGGTTTCCTAAGTTAATATGCTTTAAATATGTTGTGATATCATTATGATATCTTCCATAATGCCCAAAACGAGATTAATCATTAATTATGCCCCGTAGGGGTATTTTGGTCATTTTAGAGATTATAAAAGGGATTTAACGTAACCCCGATGTTCGGGACTGAAGTAATCAGTATACAACTTATTTTTAACAGATTATATTAGTTGGTAATAATCCTTATGTGTCAAAATGGTTTTAAGCCTAAACTACGCGTATAATACGCGTATAAACCCGTTTTAAGCGACGTACGATTAAAATACGATTCTGGGTTTTCTGATTAGTTAAACAGGCTCAAAACATTACATTTATTATTTAATATCAGTAGCAATTGGATTCGCGTCAAAATTCCTTGTAGAAATCATTTTATGACCGAAAAGGGTAAATTCGGTATTAACCGAATTAAGGCGATAAGCCTAGCTTAAGACCAGTTTAAAAATAATTAAAAATCTTCAAAAGTCCCAAAATATTATTTAACATTAGTGGGTAAAAGTTTTGGTACCGAAAATCGGGTTTAGATAGGCTATGCGCTAATCGCGCCGTTTAATTAATAAAAAGTTTATTATTTACGCTAATGCGCATATCTCCTAATCTAGACCTCCGATTGATGTGAAAATTTACGTACATGTTTAATAATCAATAACTAAGATTATTGTACTTCCACATTTTCAAAATTCTCGTTGTATGGTCATAAGGGCATTACGGTCCATTTTAAGCATTTAACGGAAACGTGCGAACGAATCGGATAATCAACGAAACAAGTACAGAGGCTTATACCATCATGTAACCCAACCCTAATGAAGCACTAAGGCATTTCCAAATCAAACTAAAACGGGTCAGAACCGAAGTCAAAGCAAAAGTCAAGGTTTTGCGCCTTTCGGTTCCGAACCGGGTTTAAACAGAAATTTGTCGAGTCGGGCAAGCGTAGACAAGTTTTCATACTTATTACCATGTTACATTAAGATTAGAACAGGTTACACGCCTCACGGATTGCTAATCACGCGTTAAATCACCAATTGCATTTCTGTTGACTTTTTCGGTCAACGTTTGACCCGACAAACGACCTAGCTAGGTCTGGAATTGGTACTTGCCCTTATAAGGGTTTAATACCCATGTAATTACCTATCTAACGGTACTTTTAATTTGACATACGACTGAGCTATCGATAACTAATCCCGAAGTCAACCGTAAGTTACGATATATTGACTTTTAAGCTAATTACTAAGCTAGAATTAATTTAGAAGGGTTAGGCAACTTACTAGATGATTAATGATGATTAAGAATGCCTTGTAATCAGCTTGAAAGCTCCACAATGATCAGATTGCTTGAACTTTGGTGTGAGGAATTGTTGTGACTTTGGAGTGCCTTATATAGTGGTTTCACCCACCATAAGTGATTGACAACCAAGTCTACCATCAACCACAATCATCCAACACTTGTTACTAGTGTGTAGGGGTGATTTTAGGGGCCAATTGAATGTGAAAAATCGATCAAAGTTGCATCCAAGTTCAATGTGCAGACAAAGAATCAAAGAAATCAAGTTTCTGTCCAGATATGGCAGTCGCGTAGCGCGACTGCCTGAGCTTATAAGCTCGCGCTACGCGAGCCCCTATGATCATCCAACATACTTTTGTTTATTGCAGTTTAGGTCCCTGGCTCTTCAAACTTCGTACAGACACTTGTTTATTGCGATATGGACCCTCAATATTGATCTATAAGGGCCTCAAGATATATACCCACTTCGTTAAGTCCCCGGGTAACTTTATTGTTACCCGAAAAGGCCTAATTTTCAACGTTGACGCTTTAACCCCTCGCACACGAATTCGATCATAACTTTCTCATACGTTAACGAAACTTTATGAAATTTGAACCGTGCATTCTAGTGAGCATAATTAACATTTACAAAGCTTCGGGTTTGTCAAAAGGTCACTCAGAGGTATATCTTTAAACATGTTGACACATTTAACCCCTGTAGTTTGTAATCTCTCACCTTTAGCTTCGTATGATCCATGATTTATTCGTTTGAAGGTATGAGCATCGTGTAGGGTTAATGTACATTATGTTTATTCACGGTTGACACTTAGAATACGTAATCTCACATACTTTCCATGTTTGTCAACTTTAGTCCTTCTATAATATTTCTTTCACATGTTTAACATTTGACACGTGTCTACACATTATAGGACGTGAATTTTCGAGGTGTTACATAAACAATTTCGATAATCTTTATGAAGTATACATCTCGTGAATCGACAAGAAAGGAGCAATCTTGGTCAACCCGTCAATGACTACGTAGATCGAATCATGACCCTTTGTTGTTCTGTGTAACTTAGTGATAAAGTCCATCATAATGTGCTCTAATTTCCACATTGGTATGTCTAATGGTTGTATCTTTTGATAAGATTTCTGGTGTTCAGGTTGACTTGCAAACAAGTCAGCACTTGCTTAGGTATTATATTACATCATGCTTCATACTTGACAACCAATAATCTTTCTTTAAATCCTGATACATATTTGTGGTGCCTGAATATGGAATGTCGAGAATTGTCAGCTTCTTCTAAAACCCTGATCCGAATATTACTGATGTGTTGTAAACTACACATTTTTATCCTATTTATTTTGTATAGTTTAGTAATTAATTAGAGTCACTTTTATTAGTTTTATTGTATGTTTTACTGTTTTATTTTGTTACAGGTCCCGGTGCGAAAAAGGAATCAAAACGAGCTTAAACGGATCAACGAACGATTGATCGGGAAATATATAATAAGCTAGAAGGACCTGAATTGCAATAAATGAAAGTGGAAAATTCATCATGACAAGTATTGAATTTTGAGGGACTAATAGTGCACATTAATGTTCAAAGTTGAATTAATTCCCTGATGTCACGACAAATATTCAAATATGGATTTTCACAATATGCTATGCGGGGCCCACAATTGACTTAGCAAATTCTTGGTTGATCGAGGTTGAGATATTTTGAATGATTAATTTTTTTTAGTAAATTACAAGTTTTGTCCTTTATTTTTACACCAAATTATAGATGCTGTCCTTTTTTCAAAAGTTTACAGGCGGTGTCCTTAATCTTTCAAAATCTTGCACGTTATGTCCTTTAGGTTAAACCAGTTAGATTTTTTGGTAAAATCTGGTCATGTGCCTTGCACATGAGGGCATTGTTGTCATTTCATCTCTTTAGAGACTATTGTGTAAAAAACATATGTTTAGGGACTAGTTTGTAATAAATTGAAAAATAAAGAAATATAATATCTCTCTTTATCTCTCACAACTACTGAAAGTCCCTCTCTCTTCTCTCTCTCTATAACATCATCACCACCATAAGCATCCGTTCACGGTCACCACCCCCAAATCACCAACCACCACTGCACCGTCACACCACCGCTATAGCCCCACCGACACACCACCGCTATAGCCCCACCGACACACCACCGCCATAGCTCCACCGTCACAACCCCCAAATCACCAACCACCACTGCACCGACACCCCTGCCGCACACCACCACCAAACACCCCTCCCATAATTTACTCTTGAAAAAATTACCGGAGGCGGTGGAGGTGTGTCGGTGAATACCATCTGGGATCGAACTCGGATCTTGTGATTTTAATCTTGTTCTTCAAAACCCTAAATTTAGTTGTCATACTCGATTCCAAACACCCTTTTTTCTTCAACATTGTGAGTTACAATAGTAATTATTAGAGGCGATGATGATGATAATGAATTTGTCGTTGTTGTCTGATGAATTTCAACACAGCCTCTCTATTTAACTCCAATCACCAGCCATAATTTTTCTCTTTCTAAACTGATGTAAGTTGTTTCTCAAAGAACTAACAGAAACCAACCGTCATCTTCTCCAGCGAGATCTATATGTACATATTTCAATATCAGATCAAATCACTTGTGTTCAGTTGTTCAAATTTCAGGTAGTTGATCCTGTGAAACGCGAGTGTTTTCGTTGGTTGATTGATAATTTTTTAGCTGTAGGTTGTTGTATGGATGGACGGAGGAGGATCATCGACGATGATGAATGATGCAGACGATGCGATTGATAACTCGTTCGATATGTTGTTCATATCACTTGATTGATAACTTGATTTGATATGTTTCCGTTGAGCTGATTATAATTGTGAAGTGTTGAGTTTGTTGAAATTTTTGAGAGAGATAACAGATAGGTAGAGGGAGGAGGGTGTCACAGCCCCCGAACCCACCCTGGGAACGGGAGCCGCGAGCCACAGAGCCGGTGGTATCGGTGTTTATTAATTATCATGCGGAAAGTTTTCATCAGGACCGTAGTTAGGAAATATTTATCAGAGTTTAAAACACCATCTTTTATAATAAATAAGTGGGATAAAATCCAAGTTTCATTTACAATACGTTTATAGGGATAAACCCTAACTATTGAAAATATAATTTCATTTTTAGTTAGGTAACTTTTATAGCCACTTTTCTAAGCCTTCAGTGCTCTCCAGCTGGCTTCTATTAACTTCACATTAAGTTATCTGAAACGCGTTTTAAAAAGGTTTTATCAGCAAGAAATACTGGTGAGTGCATCCCAGTTTAATCAAAATAGGTTTTATAATTTTACAGTATTAAGAGCATCTGCGATTACAATGTTTATATCTACCAAATTACTCATTTGGTACTGTCAATCCTGACTTGTGGTCATGCTACTATTCGTAATAGTAACGAGTGTCAAGTAATGTATACAAAACCCCAACATACCATCAGTAATTGTAGAATACATATACTCAATTGCTGTTAATTATATTTGAAAACATTTGAGGTTTTGTAAAAAGAGTTTACAAAAAGATAATGTACTTACATTGTAGACTTAGGTATTTCTACGGGCTTCCTGGTAATATTTCTTGATTAAAATCTTGAGTTTCTAGTAAGAACATACAATGCATACGTGTTAGTAAGATAACCCAAATCACGCTAGTCGTACAACACGAGACAGAACTCCAACGAACTGAGTCAGGCAGGGCCTTAACATGCGTTACGGAGTCCTAGATCAATCGAGCAGAGTACCGACTTAGTGTCCAGGGGTTAAAATACTTACAACGAGGCAGAGCTTCGCGTTTTAGGGGGTATTTGGCTATAGTTTTTGCCTACAGAAATTGAGAGAGAATTTAGAATTTTGAACGACGAACAACTGAGGCATCGACCTCCTTTTATAGCCTGACCAGGGGCGGCTCGCGCCCCGCGACACACTTCTATCACTCCCTCGCGACCCACGAGAGACTAGGCTAGGGCCTAGGGCTGGTTAGTCATCGAGTAGGTTTGACGCGTGGATGGGACACGTGGCTAAAGGGGTGGCCGACAAGTAATTGGGCCTCGCGCCCCGCGAGACCTACGACCAAATGGGTCGCGGCCCGCAAGCGGCCCATTTTCTTTGTTTTATTTGTTTTTAATAATAGGCAAATTGGAAAATAATAATCCTATCTTTCTGAAATTGGCCGATAATAATCCCAAGTCAGTTATTAGCCAATAATAATCCGACCTCGTCCAATTTTTTTTTGTAAAATAGTCTGCCGTTAAAATAAGCTTAACGGAGTTAAGTGTTTTTCCGAATTACAAACCGATGTTTTAGGGCTTTTGATCAGAACGACGATACGAGTCAATTGATGTAAAACTTACATCGAAATTGTGTTCGAAATGGCTTGAATTTTGTTAATTGGAAGTTAAACACCCGAATTGAAGCACCGTTTTCGTGGGTTGGGGGCAGTATTTTGAGGTAAGTTCTACATCAATCGACTCGTATTCTCGTTCTGATCAAAAGCCCTAAAACATCGGTTGTAATTCGGAAAAAAACTTAACTCCGTTAAGCTATTTTAACGGCGGACTATTTTACAAAAAAATTGGACGAGGTCGGATTATTATTGGCTAATAACTGACTTGGGATTATTATTGGCCAATTTCAGAAACATGGGATTATTATTTTCCAATTTACCTTAATAATATTAAGGTTATTTGGTTCTTTTATCGTATACGGGATGTATTTAGGTAGCAAAAACTCACCTAATTTCTTTGCTACTTGAAAATGGGTTATCACCTTGAAAACATCAAGATGCTCACATATCAATAAAAAATAATTTTATAATTATTTTTCGTTGATTTAAAATCCTACGAATAGTAGAAAATAAATAAAAGATTTAGTTACCCGGTTAGACTAAGGGGTATGGTGAGGCCCATCCCCACGAGGATGGGCCGCCACGTAGGCGCCACATTACCGGCTCGTGGGGGATGGGCCTCCTTCATATTTGAGAGGGATGGAGGATGGGGCTACCCCACCTCATTATTTTATAATTTTCTAAGTTTTACTTTATTAACTTAATAAAAACTTTATAAAAATTAACAAACACAACATAAAACAACATAATTAAATTCATTTCATAACATAAAAAAAATTACATTTCCTAAAAAAAAAAAAACATTTCCGAAAAATTAAAAAAAAAATTACATTTCCTAAAAATAAAAAAACTACACTACTAGTCTTCGTCTTCGTCTTCGTCACCGTCCGCTAAGTTAACGTTGTTCCAAATATGTTCTACCAAATCCTGTTGAAGGTTTATATGCGTGAAGTCGTTGGTTAGCGCGAACGAGTTTAAATCCTGTTGCGTCGGATCTACCGGGACAGTATTCCCGTAAGATGCATTCTCATCATACTCACAAATCGCCCGACCTTCGTCTTCAATAATCATGTTATGGAGCAAAATGCAAGCGTACATACAAAGGCGCAACCTCTTCGGTGTGAACGCACGTGCCGGTTGTTCAAGGACGGCCCATTTTTTTTAAAACACCAAAACAACGTTCGATGTCTTTTCTTGCACCTTCTTGACGCTTGGCGAATTTTTTCCATTTTTCGTCCTCAGGATATGAAATAGTCTTGATAATTGTAGACCAAGACGGATATATTCCGTTAGCAAGATAATACCCGCGTCTATACTCAACCCCTGAAACTGTAAAACGGGTGTCCGGACCGATTCCATTAACGACATCGCTAAAGATCGTCGATTGGTATAGCACGTTGAGGTCGTTGAGTGAACCAGGGAGCCCAAAGAAAGAATGTCAGATCCACAAATCTTGTGACGCCACGGCCTCAAGTATTAAGGTTGGATAGCCGTGATCACCTCGCGTGTATTGGCCTCGCCACCCAGTCGGGCAGTTATGTCACGCCCAATGCATACAATCAATGCTACCAAGCATTCCCGGAAACCCGTGCCTTGCTTCATGAGCTTGGTACAACTGTTGAACATCATACGCGTTTGGTTTCCGCAAATATTTTTTGCTATACAGTTTCACCACATTATGGCAAAACCGATACAAACATTCCCGCGCAGTTCTTGCCGACATCTGTAAGTACTCGTCCAACGCGTCGGCCACTGTCCCGTACGCCAGTTGGCGAATGGCCGCAGTACACTTTTGTAACGTGGTGAACCCTTCATAATTCCGAGCATCGGGTCGTTGAGTGAAAAACGGGTCTAGCCCCGCCAAATCATCAGCAATCCGTGTGAATAAACGGCGACTCATTCGGAACCTTCGTTTGAAAGTGTCGGCGTTGTAAAGGGGTGCATCCGAAAAATAATCGTTAACCAATTTCTCGTGCGCTCCTTCGCGGTCTCTGTTAACCCGTATTCGTCTGATAATAACGTTTTCAGACGAGTCCTCTTCCTCTTCCTCTTCCAAAAGAATTTGCGCCGCCTTTACCACAGCGTTTGCGAAAAACATCTCCTCTTCGTCCGAAGAAGAGCCGGACCACCAAGGATTAGATGCCATTGTGGATGAAGAGATATTTTTTTATAAAAGATTGGTATAAAAATGGGAGTGTTTTTTTATAAAAATGGATGAGAATGGGTGAAATATTGAGGAAATTGTATAAAGAATGGGTATATATTTAAATTGAAAAAGTTTTTTTTTTTATATTAATCTAGCCGTTATTAACGGCTATATTTTTCAAAAGTGGCACGGCGAGAACGGCTTTGGGCCGCTGGGGATGACGGGTGGGATGGAGGGGGGCGGTGTGGGGGACCGGCGCCGGTCCTAGCCGGGCCTCAGCCGGCCCCCATACCTTCTAGTCTTAGTCTTGTGGTATGATGCATATTTATTGGGAAGTACCATCTTATGCACAATGTAATAATTTTGGTCCCTAAAAATAGACTAAACTACCTAATATTTAAACATAAAAAATAAAACTTGGGACCAAATTTGTTATTATGTTGTGCAAAACTTGGGGCAAGTGGTATAGTTTACGTAAATATGTATCAAAATCATAATATGAACATATCGGGGGACCAATCATGTAATTAATTCTAAATTAAACCTAAAAAATATTATAAATATTTGTTGTTGGTCCATTGGTAATCACTTGTGGTAAAGTGGGTAAGTTGGATGGTTTTAGGTAATGGGTTAAAATAGGTTTGGGTTAGGATAAGTATAGATTAGGATGGTATTTTTTAAACAGGGTCAGATGGGTAATGAGTCAAGATAGGTTTGTGATAGGATGAGTTTAAGTTAATATAGGTTTGGGTAAAAATGAGATGAAAAAATAATTAAAAAATAAAAAAAACATAAAATATAAAAATGCTAAAAAAATCAAAAGAATTCTAAAAAAAATCAAAAAGATTAAAAAAAATTCTAAAAGATCTTAAAACTTTTAAATAATTCTAAAAAGTATAAAAACCCTAAAAAAAATAAAAAAATAAAAAAAATGTGAAAAATTCTAAAAAGTCAAAAAAATTCAAAAAAAATCTAAAAATCCCAAAAATTCTAAAACATCAAAAAAATTAAAGAAATTTCAAAAAAAATCAAAAAAATAAAAAATCTAAAAGTATCTAAAAAATCAAAAAAATTCTAAAAAATAAAAAATTGTAAAAAATTTAACAAAATAAAAAAAAAACCAAAAAATCAAAAAAATTCTATAAATCTCAAAAAAAATTATCTTTTTGATTTTTTAAGATATTTTTTACTTTTTTATTTTTTAGCAATTTTCAGAATTTTTTAATTTTTTTTTTGAATTTTTAGATTTTTTAAAAAAATTTGTTTTTTAGAATTTTTTTTTGGTTTTTTAGAATTTTATATCTTTTATAATTTTTTTATATATTTTTGTTTTTTAATTTTTTTTCAATTATTTTTTTTTTTTTGTATTTTTGTATTTTTATGACTTTTTTACAATGTTTTTTGATTTTTTTTAAATTTTTTAGTATTGACATATTATAAATTAGTAACATATTAGTGCATAGAGGCGTTGTATCCAATGCTTTAGGGGATTTTCAAGAAACTTTTTTGATATTACACTTTTAACTCAAAACTCCTTGATTTTTTTACTTTCAACCCAAAAGTTTTCTCTTTTTCATTTTAACCTCACAACTTTTTTAGTTTCAACTTTGGTCCCCTATACTTTATATACTTCTCAATTTTCATTTTACGTTTCATTCTAAATTTTACGAGTTAACATGACGCAACGTACGTGTATAGTTCGACGTTTTTACGTTTCGTTTTACGTTACGCTCTAAATTTTGCAAGCTAATACGGCGCAACGGTGCGCGTATGATTCGACGTTTTTACATTGTCTATTTTTTCCCGTTTGCCAGGTTTGTCGCAACGTGCGGGTTCTAAATCGACTTAATTATTATTTTCTATGTTTTACGTTTGGCCAAATTCTCCGCAATAACACGCCGCAACTTCAGTATTGGTAGTCGCTAGCGATGGTGTGGCATTAATGCTATTTGTCACGATTTTACGCCATGGCCGCAACGCGGGCAGATTTAATACTAGTTATTGGTATTTTTTTTAATATTTTTTAGAATTTTTTTTAGAATATTTTTGGTTTTTTTAGATTTTTTTTTAATTTTAGGATTTTGTTAGTTTTTTTATTTTTTTTTGTAGAATTTTTTTATTTTTTAGATTTTTTAATTTTTTTTTTAATTTTTACAATTTGTTGATTTTTTTTACAATTTTTTTTTATTTTTTAGAATTTTTTTTGATTATTTTTAGTTTTTGATTATTTTTAAATTTTTTCATTATTTTTAAACAAAAATTGATAGGAGAGTACTTCGGCGATTGGCGAAGTCACAATTGTGAAGAGATATCTGCGAAGTCACAATTGTGAAGAGATATCTACGCTTGGGTTTTATCTTATACCCATCCTGACCTACTCGTTTTTTATCCACCACTTCATAACCAATCCTAACCTAGTGACTAATTTTGTTTGGCCCATCTTAACCCATCTTAAAATTTAAAATTCCCATATCATCCCAAAATGGAATGGATGGGCTTGTTTTGCAAGGTCTAGTAATCACTTTTACCGTCGGTAGGAACATGGTTGCTATTAAAGATTGACTTGCGTCATTTCCTACCAATAACTCTTAGACTTCTGGCATAGCTTAAGGATAAGGTTTTCGAATATAAGTATGTTAGGATCTGAGTTTGTTCTGATTGTATTGTTTAACAAAATGATTAATGAAAGTAGAAAGATCAGAGAACAATTGCAGCGGAAATTGAAAGTAAACGTTGTAACATAATCAAAGAAGAATAGTTTTCAACACACATGATTTCATTAGTCGAAAGATTGAATCAATTACAAAAGTTTAACTATGCATGCATGTATACTAAACTCCCCCTCAGCCTGAGCTCACAGTTGTTCGTACAAAATGAGTGTGTGTACAAAGAGCTAATTGGAGGGAACATAGAACATGCACTGCTTATTGTGGATCAACTATTTGGGAACCAGTTTTGGCTTTTGAATCATCTGTTCTTCAAAGAAGGATTGCATGGGCCAGCAATCTCCCCCTAGAACAGATGATGCCAAAACACTTCTTTATTTTGATCTTTATTCTCTCATCTGTTTTTCCCTAACTTGCCCTTTGAATTGGAGCTCAAAGTTCAAGGAATCTTCATCATCTCCATCCCTATGAAGTTGAAGTTCCAAAAGATCTTGGAGGTCAACTGCACCCAGACCTAGTGCATCCCCCCTTGATATATGTTCTACTCTACCATTGGACTTGAGCAGAGTCAATACGTGGGTCTTTTTGTCAGACTTCCACTTTAGTATTTTTGAGTCCAATGGGTTTCTTGGGAGAAGTTTTATTTGTGATGAGTTTAGGGATGGAGGTCTGCTTGTTAACCTTTTGATAGTTTCTAGCAAGTTGAGCTTGAAGTTTCAATGAAGCATTATCCAATCCATACAACAACTGATTTTTGATAGCCAGTTTCATGATATCAGCTTCCCTCTTTTCATCTTCCTCATCTATCTGCTGCTGTCTTTTTCTTTGATTTAAGACTTGGATGGATACATCAGAGGATGTGAACAACTTTTTAAGAGAGAGGGTCTGCTGCTGAGGCTTATCAGTGTTTTGATCTTTGTATACTAGCTTTAGGAGCTGTAGGATCTGTTTCTCTTAGTTTTTCCAACTTATCATATATCTGATCAATATACTGGCTGGACCATCTTGCAATGGCCCTTGCATTCCCATATTTGGCAGCTACAAGCTCAGCTCTCTTCCTCTTGTATTCTAAGGCAAGATCTGCACTGGATTTCTTAAACTTGTTCCAGTTGGGAGTAGTCTTCCTCATTAGAGGACCATTCTTCATTCTTTCACATCTATTTGCTTCTTCTTTGAGAGGTGTGAGAGGCCAGTCTTTGAATTGATGCTCTTTGGCTGGGTAGGGTTTGTCTCTCATGATAAGTTCTATGTGATCTTTCCTTGGCTCCTTTTGAAGATCAACGTTGGGTGGCAGATTTGACATCTTCTTGCTCAAGTCTCTTGCAAAGTCTTCCAGTTTCCTGACTTTTTGTTGGTGCATGCATCTGTCGACTTCGTCTTATATCGAGTCTTGTATGTTTGTAAATAGATCAGGGCACGTTATACGAGAAAAATGTCAAATATAGGGTGAGAGGCAAGTTCAAACGGAATTAGAATAGGTAATTCCGCTTGAAACAGTCAAGTAAGTTTCAAACGAAATTACTGATTTCGTTTGAATGTAATTTCGCTTGAGACATGTTCAAGCGGAATCACCTGTCTATAAATAGGGGTCATGTAATTTCGTTTGAATCAGTTGTGTATGTGTGATTCCGGAGCCGAAGTGCTGCCGAAGTGTCGTCTCGCTGTAAATCTTTGTCAAATCAGTACATAGACAGTTTAAAGTGATATTCTAGCTGAATTGAACTCGATACGTCTGTTTCCGCCTTTCGTATTGAGAAAAACTCTTCTGATCGACTCGTTCAGGTCTGAAAACGATCCTACAAGTGGTATCAGAGCACAGGAGGAAGAGTTCATACCAATTCAGCTGTAATTTCTGATTTCTACACCTTCTTTTCAAAATTAAACTTGATTTCACGGTTAAAATGACTTGAGTTTCTCACATTTTGTGCGAAACTGTGTTTTAACAAATCCTTGAGAAAATTGGACCTTAATTCGATCTAAAACTGGTAAAATTAGTAATTCCGTTTGAAAAACAGCTCGAGTATGATGACATCAGCATAATTTCGTTTGGAATTGCACTTAATTCCGCTTGAAATCAGTATTTCCGCTTGAAGTATTTCAAACGAAATCAGATATTTCGTTTGAAGAGGTGATTCCGTTTGAAACTTTCAAACGAGATTAGGTTATTTCGTTTCAAGGTGGTATTCCGTTTGGGTATTCCGCATCAGAGTATTGATTCCGTTTAAAAAGGTGTTAGTTCACACGGAATTAGGTATTTCGTTTGAACAGGGATTCCGTTTGAGAGTGTAATTTCATTTGAACAAGACTGTTTGAGAATTTTTTTGAAAACCGAATCATGAAAGAGGAATTTTACAACGCATTTGCTACTCCGGTTACCCCGATTACTCTTGCACAGAACACAATGTTAGAAAATGAAACGGGCACTATGCAAAAACCGCCAAAACTTATGAACATTGAGGAGTATAAGGGATGGGAAGAACGATTTGAGAATTGGGTACAAGCAAACTACTTAGATGCTTGGGAATGTGTTGAGACGAAATATGTTAGACCGATGACTGATGATGAGGAGATTATTGCAATTAAAGATCTAAGTGCCGAAGTGAAAAAGAAATACAAAGATGAGAAAATGATGACGAGTTTATTGCATCAAGCTGTTAAGGAAGATATCTTGGTTTTATTGCAACACAATGGAACTTCTTATTCAATATGGAAAGCATTAAGATCGAAGTTTGTTGGAAGCCAAGAGATGGTCAAGAACAAAAAATCGCTTTTAAAAAAAGAATTCGATTTATTCCGAGGTTTAAAAAACGAGAGCACAAAACAGATAATAGAAATATATTGCAATCTGTTAGCAAACATGAAGAGATTGAGCATCACCAAAGATAATGAAGAGTTGATCGAAAAGTTGGCTGATGCATTGCCACATGAAACATGGGGCACATACCTTATGATGTTAAGAAATAAGAAAGGGTTTAGCAGTTTAACTCTCAGCAAGTTTATTGAAAAGATTGAAGCTCAGGAGATGGAACAAAGAAAGATCTCAAGAATGAAAGATTTTGATGGTGAACAAGATATTGGATTGTATTACAAAGGAGGAAATAGTGATAAAACCAGTATGTCACCAAAGATCGAAACTGCATTCAATGCTAAAAGTTCATCGGGAGGATCATCTAAAAGATCAAACAACACAACAAGTTTTTCTTCATATCCGTCATTTGATCCAAACATGTCAGCAACCAAGAATGGCAGAAAGTTACAATGCAACATTGTATTGAATCTTGAGAATGATCAAGATTATTCTGAAGAAGTTGCGAAAAGTCACATGTCTTTGTTGGGGACTGTTTTAGAGTCGTATGGAAGTCTAGTAGCAGGCCGGATCGGGAATCCTATGCTTACAAAAGAGGATTAGGATCAGATTGACGCTGAAGAGATGGAATTGATGGATATAAAATTGTGTTTGGCTAGCGTGTTGAGGAGAGCTGAGAAATTCAAACAGATCACAGGAAGAGATGATTTCCGTGATGCATGTGTTTCTAATTTAGGTTTTGATAAATCTAAAGTTACTTGTTTTCGTTGCAGGGAAAAGGGACACTTCAAGAGAGAGTGCACTAATCGCGAAGCAAGTGGATCTCAAAATCCGTTCAACAACAATGATTACTACCGGAAAGCTATCTATCATCAAGTTGCTCAACAACAACAAGAACCACAAGTGGCACATGGTAGAAAAGTGATAGAAGAGTCTTCAAAGAGAGCATGTTTGGTGAATCAAGAAGATAAAAAATCATCAAAAGGATTCAGTTGGGACAAATATGTTTCAGCTGATAGTAAAACATGTCTGATAAACCAAGATGATGAAAAGTTACCTGAAGGGTTTAGCTGGGAAGGTTTTAGTTGGGATGATTACTGTCCGGATAAAGAAATTTTAAAAGCCAAAGCTTTTGTTGCTCGTATTGAAGAAGATAGTGATGATGATAATGAGTATTATGTAAGAAGAATGGCAGCTCATTTAAAAATGCTGGAGGAGAGTGACAGTGAAGATGAAAAAGCTAAAAAGAAAAAGAAAAAGATCAAAACACCTGTCAGCAGTGATGATGAGAAAGTTCCAGTGATAAAAAGAAAAGTAAAGGAAGTTCCAAAGTTCAAAGTTGATGAAGAAATTGATGCAAGAAAGATTCCAGTGAATTGTGAAACCTGTGAGATTATGAAGAAGAAAAACAGTGAACTGATTAACAACATGAACATGTTGAAGGAATCTTATGATGTTCTGAACAAAGCGATGAATCAATACAATCAATCTAGTGATGAACAAGCAACAGCAATGAAAACACTTCAGGGAGCTTTCCTGACGAAGCAGAAAGTTGTTAACAATTACATCGAGAAGTGTGATGTTCTTGAACAAAAACTGGAAACTCAAAGAATTGAAACAGAGAGAGTTAATCGTTTGTTAAAAAGTTACTCATGTACTTCTTATGTCATTCACAGGATTTATCCAACTGTTGAAGGCATGAAGGCATTTGAAGAGGATGAAGTAACTGAAGAAAAGAATGTTGAAAAGGTTTTTGAAAAGAAGACGAAAAAGAAGAAGGATACTGAAGTAAAGACATCTGGTAAGAAACAAAGTGCTAATTACAACAAGTGTCCATCCCCGCTTGAAAATGGATATTATCCGAGAAATCCAAATTCAGAAAGAGTCGAAAAGGCAACAAACTGTAACACCCTTGTTATTATTTTAAATATTTTCGTATAAATAACGAAAATAAACCTGTAATTACAATTAAGTATCCTTAGAAAATACGAGTAATTTAAAACTTTTACAACTTAAAAGTTTTCAACATAATATAAAAAAGTTCGCCATTTAAAAGTTATGACGTAACGCCGTGCGGAAGCTTTAATCTCATGTGTTCGGTTCTTCGTAGCTGCTTGATCGTCATCCGTAGCATGCCCGACATCACCTAAGATCAAAACCAACTTAAAAGTTAGTTTTGATAGTCAACTAATAAGTTTAAACAAGTTCCATGGGTCAAACAATAAAAAAAATAACATTTTTCCGGAATTAGGGGGCGTCGCGTGACGCCTAGCCCCCTTTTCAGCAGAATGCTTCTTTAACAGTTGCTGTACATAACCAGCTCAACCCGATTTCATGGAAACGAGCATAACTCTCTCGTTTTTAATCCGTTTTACCCGATTCTTTTTCCTACGCATCCGTAATTTAATTCTCCATCTTATGGAGTTAAAACCCAACATCCGGATTAACAAAATTTCTGACTTTTAAGTCTTCGGCTTATTACCCTTTTTTCCAAATTTTGACCCATTCGTGTATTTATCAAACAAACATGTTTGTTTGACTCTAATTTCTCATAAATTCTAAAAAGTCATTGTTGTTTATCATAAGAGATTAAAAATCTCGGGTTTACATACGTTCTTAAACCCGTTTTTACTTAAATGCTTATTTTAACCCGTTAAGGGTATTTTAAGCATTTTAAATCTTGAGATCGCTTTCATTCATTTCTAGCATCTTATTCCTACATTTCTTATCAAGTAATCTTCAACTACAACTCTTTGTGTGTTGGATTTAAATGTGGATATCTATATGTTCCAAGTTTTACCATTCGGATTGTTATTTTACGGCAATACTCAAATAGAGTTATTTGACTAACGTATTACGTCTTTCAACTTCTACACTTATTCCAAGTATTTATTAAATCATAAAACTCATTTCCAAACAACCTCTAAGGGTTGTTTGTTCAATTTAGCCTACAAGGGCGTTTTGGTCAATTTTAGTCCTTTTACGACGAAGGACTCTCTCTCCAATTATTCGACCAAAATAGCACTTTTAACTACAACATAATTATGCGTACATGGCCCGGATCAACAAGTAGACCTGATTTATACCTCGTTTTCATTATCACACAATCAATGGTGACGAAATTATCCGATTTGCTAATCGGTCCTGTTAACATAAGACTTGACAACCACATTAGTCGATATTGTCAAATGGTGTTATCACCACCATTCGACCCGTTTGGACTATATGCCCAACATTATCTATTTAATCAAAAACATCGTTTTTGATCTCCAATTCATACATCCATCCCATCCCGGATTTTATTACCATACCCTTTTTCTTTTACATTCTTTTCTTACAAATTCAACCCATTTCGGCTTACGCCATGGGTATCCTTTTAACCTTGATTTACATTAGTCGACACTTGACAAATTTCCATATTTCCAATATTATCGTTATCACGTTTACAACGTATCGAATAAAAGGGTATTCTACATAAGTGTGTAAATTACACTTACCTCGCATCCACGCCACGCTTTTCTTTCCGTACTTGCTCCGTTTGACCCGCTCCCTCCTCCAAGCTTTCACCTAGCTTGTTACGCGTCAAACTATTGTCAATCATTTACAAGGCAGTTAAATTAGTCATTAACAATCACGACTATTCCACCTCACTTATTTTCTATGTCGAAGCTACTGTTCGACTTCATGTTTAGTCAACTTAATTTATTCAAAGTTAACTACTTTCTATCACATGGTTTACAACATTTAGTCTAAATCAACAGAGTATTTAGAACCCTTATCACTTCACATCACACGTAATTGCCATATCATTCAAATACGCGTTTTCACTCTAAATTTCAACACTATAATTCTCATTTAGGCATTTTAACAAACACCTAATGTGCATAATTTTTCATATTTACTAACTAGTTCATAACTAATTATTTTCACCAAGATTTACATCAAAATCAAACCTCTATGTCTAGTGTTCATGAACTACATCAAGAACTTATATCATAGCAACCAATATTCATCAATTTAACACCCTAATCCGAGTGTTCATCATATTGTCAATAAACCCATTTAACACACATATAGGTAATCACCAAATCATTCAAGTCATAGCATCATATGCATGATTTTTACTTAGGGTTTAGTTCCTAAGCATGTGTACATCACTAACTTAGCCGTAGCTCTTCTAATCCTTACATAATTCGCGAATTATGATGCTAACTCAAATTTTGCAACTTCACAAATAATCAAATTTTTTACATACCTTATGATCCCCTAGGTTGGGTGATCATTAATTCATGTTCATGCATCGATTTGGGGCTAGAATCGACCTTCAATTTGTGGATTTAAACAAGAACTAGGGTTGGGGTTTTTGCCTTGGTCGCCCCTGGCTTCTGTCGAATTCAGGCACTCACAATTGTGAGTGTTTGAGGTTTTTTTTTTTTATATAAGTGTTTTATTAAAACACTTTTCTAGTTGCCCATGTTTAGTCCCTCAAGTTTAGAGATTCATAAATGAAACTATAACTCATAGTTTATTATTTAATTACCCATTACTAACTAGGTTAATTTTACCTAGTTAACTTAGTGGGTTCCGGGAGTTAAAACCCGTTTTATTTTAAGTCCCGTTGACTCGGGCTCTTATAAACTCAATTCCTTAATTCTTTGATTCGCTTGTAATTAATTATTAGGATTTCTTATTTAAATCCAAATATTTACCGGGTTATTTTTACTGCTAACGGTACTTTACCCGTCTTTTAGTATTAACGGAGTTTGATTACCAAACCCGTTTTCGGGGTGTTACAAGTCTACCCCCCTTAAAGAGGTTTCGTCCTCGAAACCTTTCTTACATAGTTCATCGAGTTCTAAACTCAATGCGTTTGACCTGAGTACTCTTTTAAGCATTACTCATACTTTAACCAATTGTTAGTATTACCAGAAAAATTATGGTAATATCTTTTTGGTTACAGAACATCTACGTACCTCATATGACATAATGTAACTTGAAATAACGTAATTCCGTAATTTCTACTAGTTTAGTTAACTTAGCGATATCCATCGCTTTCATATACTATCGAATTCTTTATGAATCCGTTACTTTGACCCGTTTAAAGGTCTTTAGTGAAATCTTTCACTTTTAGCAACAATTTCTTTTGTTTTCAAATTTATTTATTCGGTTCAATTATACCGAATCCACCGTTTTCGAGCAAACCAAATTTCTTGACTTGAATTGCTGACCTTAACCGGTCACTAACTAGACTTATTAGTCCAGTTACTTTTTACCGCTCGCTTGGTTATAATGTGATTCTACTTCGCATTGCATCTCTTGACCGTGATCATGTAACATCATGTTTAATTTATATCAACCTTTCATTTTCAAAAATATCACTTTTCGAATATATTGTCTTGCGCCTATCAGTGTCAGGACTTGTATCTTTCATGCTTATTATTTAAATTCCTATCAGAATTTATGTTTGTAAAAACGTTATTTCTTACTAAAACCGAAGTTTTAGGATCTTCTCTTTAACTTTTGTCAATTACCCATACCAGGATATTGACAACCCATAATTTATTGTTTTCCGTTCTCGTTTTACGCGGGGAATCGTAACAAGTTCCCTCATCTTACACTACTGACCCGTAGGTTCCTTCACTTAACCTCGTATACTATTTCCTTAAGCTTTCACCTCTTTAAGGCGAGGCCCTTATTATCCATTTGCTTCAATTTATGACCCGTGGGTCATTTTGGCCCCGTAGACCTTTACACTAATTAATATCCCGTAGGTTATGATGATCCCGTAGATCATCTTTTATTCTAGTCTTTATTCAATTGTCTATTTATACATATATAGCTCTAAAGCATCCTTTGTTATGTTTGGAATCATTTAATTTTGCTTTTGAGCTTTAGTTGACCTTGACCGTAGTCTAAGGTTTCATTTGTTTACTTTCGGACTATCTTTCCGACTTTACGACTTCTAACGTCATTTACACGTCGGTTTGTCCTACGCTTACCGTTACCCGGTTCACACTTATACTCCTTTACCACCCATTACCCGGGTCCTTCTATCTTATTGTTTTTAGCTTTCCGGTTTCACCGGTTTGCGTTTTCCTATTATATTAAGCGTTATTCCTTAATTGACTCGTTTGACTCATTTTGGGTGACTTTTCATCACTTATGAATGTCAAACTTCATTCTTTATTTGACCCGTCCAATTTTAAAATGGTTGAACGTAATTACCAAAATTTATGTTTGCGAAAATTCTTGTCATCTTTTAGTCATGACTCATATTCCGAGTCTTTTGACTTTCTATTTCGCGTTCCTGTTTCTCAGTCTACGCATGCGTTTAATTCCTTACCCATCAACCGGGTGTTTCACCGAAGTCGTTATCATTGCACCCCTTCCTGTATGCATTAAGACTTCATTTCGATTTACTTGGTCATCTTAGCGAAATACGTCGCTTTTATTCGACCGTGTCTTTTATTCTTTACGTGACCACCATTGGCGGCCTTATTAATTATGAGTGACGATTATCATCGTTATCCTTGCTTTACTACGACTAGAGTTAACAATCTTGATTATTCTTTTCGTATGGGCAACACCTTTGTTTTTATGACCCGGCGGTCATCTATACTTTGGTTTTACTTGCCCGTTTTGTTCACCATGGCCCTTTCGTCCAAGATGACTTATTTTGGTGAATTTTCTTTTGATCATTCATTTATATCATCATTTACATTAATCCTTGTCCCTTCTATCGGGCTCATTATCCTAATGTAATACGCTTCCGTCACCCGGCTGTGCGTTTACATTATTTTCAACTATTTTGTTCATTTGTTTCATTTCGGTACTTTTTAATTTGTCCCATTCACCCCGTCCTTACTACGTCGGATGTAAATGTGTCCGCTATAAGAAGTTCGTGGTATCATATGCCACTACTTACTTGGCCAGAGTAAGCGATTAACACATGACACGCATGACCTTTTTATAGTTTTCACATCACGCCCTATGTAAGTAATGCCTCTATTTGTTTCTCTTGGAAACAATATCCCGAATACATTTTCTATTCGGGTTTTTCCAAGTTTTTTTTAATCTACATATGTGATGCGTGTGAAGTGTCGTATTTATTAGGTGTATATTTTAAGCCCTTTTTAACACTTATTTTAGCCAAGTTTTAAATTTATAAAACACGATATTTCACTAACACTAAACACACATATGGGCAAGTGCACCCATCGTTGAGTGTAGTATAGCGTTGGTAAGATACCGAGGTCGTCCAAGGACACAAGAGCTTTTAATACCGGTTTATCCTCAACGTCTAATCAAAATAAAAGTTTAGAAAAAAGTTTTAAGCTAAGAAAAATAAAACTAACTAAAATGCTGAAAAAAAAACAGATAGACAAGATGAATCACTTGGTTCCGACTCGTATCTAGTATAACCTTTGATTATTTCCGCACTTTTGCACATAATTAAGAGATTATCTTAGTTATTGTAGTAGGCCCCTCTTTTGGCGGTGACGTTACCCTCACCCCAGTAGTTTGAGTCAGCAAGGATACAATCCTAAAAGGGTGGATTATTGGAAGATAATGAATTAAGTTATTAATGCAGTATTGTGGTAGGCCCCGCTTTTGGCGGTGACGTTACCCTCGGCTAAGTAGTCTGAGTCAGCAGGGATACAGTCCTAAGTAGCTGGGTTATAGTATTAATAGTAGCTAACTTATGAGGGGGTCAAAGAGTTTGGACCCCCGCCATCCAATACCGTGAAGTATTGAAGGAGGTCCTACTAAATTTGACCCAGGTCCATTGCAGGACCTCTAAACGCTGAACAATGGCAAGACCTTTACCAAACCGTTCCCTTAACCCCCGACCAGGTAGTCAACATACCTCCATATAGACCGTGGAGATATGAATGGTGAAAATCCTTTATTTTATATAGACAGTAAAATAATGCCAAGACACCACGGACAAACGATAAAGAAAGATCACCTTCAACATAAGTAACTAGTTATTAAAGTCATTAATACAAAACCAAATAAAAAGTGCAAAAGATTAGAAATAAAAAGTATTATACTAGACACTTTGTCTTCACCAAGTGATGTAAGAGACTTAGGCAAACATGGCCTTGATTGTCAAGAACTCTTACGATCAATCTTGGATCCCGAGACGACTCACACACTCTACGATGGACAATGGATGATGGTGGTGGATGATGGTGTTGTGATGGTGGTGGGTGGTGGATGAAGTGTGAGAGAGGTGGTGTGCCAAGGGATGAGATGAAATGAATCCAAGCACTCCTATTTATAGGCTGAACAGAGAGCTGGGCACGGCCCCGTGTCCGCTGGGCACGGCCCCGTGCCTGTCTGACACTCTCTCTCCTCATTAATTGTAATTCGCAATTACAATAAATGCGCCTGCTGTACTTTCGACACGCCCCCGTGTCCGCTGGGCACGGCCCCGTGGTGGGCAATAGAAGCTTCTATGGATTTGTCTTTTCTGCTGCTTCTTGGGCACGACCCCGTGCTGGCTGAGCACGGGGCGTGTTCAGCATTCTGCCTTCTCCATTTTGCTTTGGAAGGTGCCGTTGAGGGGTCAGGCAGTCCACTTATGTTCCTTTCCTTGTATTTATGTTGGAATTAGCTGTCTTTTTGCTTCTTTTGTGTTTTTGAGCTCATTTAATCCTGAAAATACAAAAGGAAGACAATAACACTCTTTTTCCAATATTAGTACTTAAAAAGGGTTAGTTTTATGCCTTATTTGATGTAATTTATATGTTGCATTTTGCACACATCAAATACCCCCACACTTGAACTTTTGCTTGTCCTCAAGCAAAACTCTTTAATATGTGGCTTACACTCCCAAGTGGAATAGGTAGAAGAGAAGGTTTTGAGCTTATCGTAGAGTGTCGGGATATCCAAGATCTTTTTGGGTTTTATTTTTATTTATTTACACTCCTATTCGTAATGATTTATTTAGAACTTTTCATAGGAGAAATTACTTATTTGGGCATAACATGCCTTTTTTAAAATTCCATTTATATACAAGTTCACATACCTCACGGGAGAAATCACTCACACTCGGCCGAAGGTGTATTTTTAGTGAATCACTCGAGAGCGGCATGGGACTTATTCCTACCATAAGCTTGCCAAGCAATCAATCCTCCTCCTTTTTAACTTTTATACCTTTGTAAATATCAAGAGGACTTTGTGGGTTAAGGGTTAGTCTTGGGTTAAAGGTAGGTGGTTGGGATAGTGGTTAGTGGTTAGTAGAAAAATGGCGAAAAGCGTAACAAGTGTCGGTTTTCGTAAGATTTTCTTATTTTTATTTTGATGAAGCTTTTATTCAAACAAAGTTATTTTTGATAAACTTGTTTGTTTATTTTCTTTTTGCTTCATCATCAACAATTCTCTTCTTTTTTTTTTTTTATATACGAAAAACCGAACTTGTTACTAAAACAAAGGGTTAAAAATAAAAAAAGGTTTTGGTGGGTAAAAGGGTTTTTGGTTTGGGTGATGAAATGAAAAGGTTTAGGTTCAAAGGGGTTAACTAGGGGGATTTTTGGGTAGGTGGTAAAAGAAAAAGAAAAATAATGGTGTAGAAATAAAAAAGGTTAGTCCTAATGCCTCCATCATTTACTTACTCGGGTTTAAGTTGATAAGGACCGGGAATGTATCGTCATGGCAAGTTCTAGAGTTGTAAGAACCAAGCGGCTATTCACACAAGAAACGAAAAATGAGCATTTAATCTAATGATATGTAATTGTTGCTCAATAAAGGCTCAAAACTCACTTTTGTGGGAATGGGTTTTTATGTGATCAAGTATATATAATCAAATTTTAACTAAGTTTGTCATGCTTTTTCATAATTTTCTTATGTTGGTTCTTTTTATCACTACGCTATCGGTTGTAAATTCGTAAAAATATAACCTTTTTGAGACCTTGAATTTCCCGAGTTAAACCTAGACAAGTAAAAAATTTTTTTTTTTTTTTTTTTTGAAAAAAATTTGGGGTGATTAGCGGTTCCAATAGAGTTTTGTGTAAGGCTTGTATTTAGGACTTGCAAAAATTCAAGGCTAAAGCATCCCCCCCACACTTAAATTACACATTGTCCTCAATGTGTCCCAAAAATAAATTTTTAGGTTGATTAGATGTGCAAAATAGTGTTTAAAAAGCAAAAAATTGTGTTACTGGGCACTGAACACGGCCCCGTGTTATCCGGGCACGGCCCCGTGTTCAAGTGCCAGTAACAAAAATTAAAATAAGAGAAACAGAAGTCTGGACACGGGGGCATGTTGGGTGAACACGGCCCGTGTCCAGGTACCTGAACTGGGCGTTTTTCTGCAGGTGGTTCAGCACGGGGCCGTGTTGGTTGGGCACGGCCCGTGTTGAACCTTCTGGACTGGAGAGAATTGTCGGGTTGCCTTGTTCTTGTGCATGAGTTCATTTTTCTCGTTCCCCTTTTCATCCTTTACCACCATGAGTGTGTTTTATTCATTACAAACCATCCAAACCTTAAAACCATCATTTCATTTCATCATAGAGAGAACTTACATAATCCTAAATTAAACTAGATAAAACAAGGAAATAATAAACCATGGAGTCCTAGCCTTTATTTTAATTAGCAAAATTTCCAAGAAGTAATTAATCTTGGTTAAACAAGGCCTTTTTGAACTCCATCTTCCGCGTGCGGTTCTCCTCAAATGTCGGCGAGCCATTCTTCCACCTCCCTTGGAAGGAGAAAAGAAGGCTCATTGGCATTAGTTTGAGGAGTTTCAACTTCCACCGGGATCTCTTGTTGGTGTTCCACGGGAGGTTCCGCTGGAAAGTCTTCCCACCCGGTAGGGTTGTTGATTCCGAATGCCAGGTTCCAATCCTGCTGAGGATGGACTGGTTCCATTGGGGGTGCTACAAGAATATTTAACCTCTGGTGCAATAGGTTAATTTCTTGGAAGCTGCTTTCAAGTCCCATCGTAAGATCGTTAATACGGTCGATTAGGACCTCCTCTACTGAAGTCATTTCGTCGAGAGCCTCCCTTAATGCTACCACATAGTGCACAAGTGTAGCTTCAATGGAGGGTCTTCTTCCTCTTCGGCTGTTTGACGAATGCACAGAACATGTTTCGCTGTTTTCACTCGACATTCTACGAAAAATAAACTGAAAGAGTTTATTTAATGAAACAGATATCGGACACGGCCCCGTGCTCAATGAGCACGACCCCGTGTTCATCTTTCTGCAGAATTTTGGAGCAAGGAAACTTGGATTTTTAAGTTATTTTCTGAACTTGTGGGGTCTTTTTAGTTGCTAATAACTTAAAACAATGTTACATAACATGTTTTTACCAAGATTCCTTAAACAAAACTCATAAATCCCTACCACAAAGTTGGAAGAATTTCAAACTTTCATTGGTAGTTCTTGGAGAAAGATGGAGAAGAAGGAAATGGCTAAAAGAGGAAAGGACAAGATGGGTTGTTGGAACCTTCTTTTAGACTTACCTAGGATAGCTTGAGAGAAGATTCCTGCAAATCTCTGCCCCAAGTTGATCCAAATGTGCAGAATTCTTGGCTGCATTTATAGAAAACGACAGCATCCTGGACACGGCCCCGTGCTCAGTGGACACGGCCCCGTGTGCAGGTGGAGTTCTGACACAGTTTGTCCGTATTCTGACGTACTGATCAGAATGGAATCTTTTGATGGACACGGGGGCGTGTTGGCTGGACACGGCCCCGTGTCGAGGGACTGTTTTATGAAGTTGTCTAGTTTTTAAGGAACTTGTTAGTATCGGGTGGTTCCTGACTGGTTGGAACAACCCCAAAGTGCCTAAGATACCTTAATTGTTCTAGACTAAGGCGAGAACGCAAGAGGTTGTCGGTGACGGTAATTCCTATTTTCATTCTAGGTGGACAAGTCCAACCCTTTCCCGGGCTCTTGTTAAAGAAGGTGTATGCCGAATCGCTCAGGTCTATGTATGCACCGAACGAAGTCGATGGAGAGTCCTTCACGGCACAATCGACACAGGGACGACTATCGTCCAAGTCTTTGCTAGGAACGAAGGTATTTTCGGGAGCAACGAGGTTGTCGAAATGCGGTTCCAACAATTCTTCATGGTTATCGTCTTGGGGTGGATCAATAAAATCCTTCCTAAGCTCTTCTAACCAATTCTGAACTAGCTTTTCTAGTTGAAACAACTCATCAAGGAGCATTTCCCCTAGAATATCTGGCTGGGCGCATTCGAGGGAGAAATAGTGCTTATTTTTACTTTCGCCCCTCTTAAGGTTGTAAGAAGTCGGTGGGTCCATGTAGTGGGGCCTATAATTTAGAAAGTAGCATTTTACTTCTTCATGTTTGCCACCACATAATTGACACCACTTACCATAAGAGTGCCGAAAGTAAAAACAATTACTATCACTCATGTTTATGTCAGAAATTACCAACCGCCGGGATCTAACGGTTCTGTTTTCAGTAACTGAAACTTGGGCACGGGGGCGTGTTGAGTGGGCACGGCCCCGTGTTCAGCTTACTGTCTGACGTAAAACAGGATTGCCAGTTCCAATGATTGAGCACGGGGGCGTGTTCAACGGGCACGGCCCGTGCTGAGCTCTGCAGAAGCTGAAAAACTAAGAAAATCCTAAAAAAAATTAAAAAGAAAAATAAAAAATGATTAGGCCGTTGATTCCTAACTTTCTTAAAATCCTTGTGTCCCCGGCAGCGGCGCCAAAAACTTGATGCGTGTGAAGTGTCGTATTTATTAGGTGTATATTTTAAGCCCTTTTTAACACTTATTTTAGCCAAGTTTTAAATTTATAAAACACGATATTTCACTAACACTAAACACACATATGGGCAAGTGCACCCATCGTTGAGTGTAGTATAGCGTTGGTAAGATACCGAGGTCGTCCAAGGACACAAGAGCTTTTAATACCGGTTTATCCTCAACGTCTAATCAAAATAAAAGTTTAGAAAAAAGTTTTAAGCTAAGAAAAATAAAACTAACTAAAATGCTAAAAAAAAAACAGATAGACAAGATGAATCACTTGGTTCCGACTCGTATCTAGTATAACCTTTGATTATTTCCGCACTTTTGCACATAATTAAGAGATTATCTTAGTTATTGTAGTAGGCCCCTCTTTTGAAGGTGACGTTACCCTCACCCCAGTAGTTTGAGTCAGCAAGGATACAATCCTAAAAGGGTGGATTATTGGAAGATAATGAATTAAGTTATTAATGCAGTATTGTGGTAGGCCCCGCTTTTGGCGGTGACGTTACCCTCGGCTAAGTAGTCTGAGTCAGCAGGGATACAGTCCAAAGTAACCGGGTTATAGTATTAATAGTAGCTAACTTATGAGGGGGTCAAAGAGTTTGGACCCCCGCCATCCAATACCGTGAAGTATTGAAGGAGGTCCTACTAAATTTGACCCAGGTCCATTGCAGGACCTCTAAACGTTGAACAATGGCAAGACCTTTACCAAACCGTTCCCTTAACCCCCGACCAGGTAGCCAACATACCTCCATATAGACCGTGGAGATATGAATGGTGAAAATCCTTTATTTTATATAGACAGTAAAATAATGCCAAGACACCACGGACAAACGATAAAGAAAGATCACTTCAACATAAGTAACTAGTTATTAAAGTCATTAATACAAAACCAAATAAAAAGTGCAAAAGATTAGAAATAAAAAGTATTATACTAGACACTTTGTCTTCACCAAGTGATGTAAGAGACTTAGGCAAACATGGCCTTGATTGTCAAGAACTCTTACGATCAATCTTGGATCCCGAGACGACTCACACACTCTACGATGGACAATGGATGATGGTGGTGGATGATGGTGTTGTGATGGTGGTGGGTGGTGGATGAAGTGTGAGAGAGGTGGTGTGCCAAGGGATGAGATGAAATGAATCCAAGCACTCCTATTTATAGGCTGAACAGAGAGCTGGGCACGGCCCCGTGTCCGCTGGGCACGGCCCCGTGCCTGTCTGACACTCTCTCTCCTTATTAATTGTAATTCGCAATTACAATAAATGCGCCTGCTGTACTTTCGACACGCCCCCGTGTCCGCTGGGCACGGCCCCGTGGTGGGCAATAGAAGCTTCTATGGATTTGTCTTTTCTGCTGCTTCTTGGGCACGGCCCCGTGCTGGCTGAGCACGGGGCGTGTTCAGCCTTCTGCCTTCTCCATTTTGCTTTGGAAGGTGCCGTTGAGGGGTCGGGCAGTCCACTTATGTTCCTTTCCTTGTATTTATGTTGGAATTAGCTGTCTTTTTGCTTCTTTTGTGTTTTTGAGCTCATTTAATCCTGAAAATACAAAAGGAAGACAAAAACACTCTTTTTCCAATATTAGTACTTAAAAAGGGTTAGTTTTATGCCTTATTTGATGTAATTTATATGTTGCATTTTGCACACATCAATATGCAACTTTCAATTTCTACATATTTGTTGCATATTACTATTTGTGCAATTATATTTAAAATGTGCACCTGGTAATGTTTGCCCCGACGGGCGTTCCTTGCCATTAACCTTGTTCGCAGTCGTTACGCGATTTAGTCCTCGGTGAGCATGCTCCTCTTGTCATACTTCGGACCGTTCCTCTATCATATCCGTAATTTGTTCAACCCTCTTCATCTTCAAATGTGAGTTTCCTCCAATTAAAACATTAACAAAAGTTAGTAGTGTCACCTTCAATAATCGCCCGTATTATAATACAAGGCTTTTTCTACTATACGCGTCAACGCGCGAAATTTTGTCAACTGCATCAATCGTTTAATTGGGGTAACGTGTATTACACGATAACCCTATGTGTTGTATACAACACCTTAACATGCTAAACCATTAACATACATGTACTTACCGGATTAGCGATCAAGCCTCGAACCGAACACTTTACCCTTCAACCTTGGGCTCTGATTACCAACTTGTAACACCCTTGTTATTATTTTAAAGATTTTCATATAAATAACGAAAATAAACCTGTAATTACAATTAAGTATCCTTAGAAAATACGAGAAATTTAAAACTTTTACAACTTAAAAGTTTTCAACATAATATAAATAAGTTCGCCATTTAAAAGTTATGACGTAACTCCGTGCGGAAGCTTTAATCTCGTGTGTTCGGTTCTTCGTAGCTGCTTGATCGTCATCCGTAGCATGCCCGACATCACCTAAGATCAAAACCAACTTAAAAGTTAGTTTTGATAGTCAACTAATAAGTTTAAACAAGTTCCATGGGTCAAACAATAAAAAAAAATAACATTTTTCCGGAATTAGGGGGCGTCGCGTGACGCCTAGCCCCCTTTTTAGCAGAATGCTTCTTTAACAGTTGCTGTACATAACCAGCTCAACCCGATTTCACGGAAACGAGCATAACTCTCTCGTTTTTAATCCGTTTTACCCAATTCTTTTTCCTACGCGTCCGTAATTTAATTCTCCATCTTATGGAGTTAAAACCCAACATCCGGATTAACAAAATTTCTGACTTTTAAGTCTTCGGCTTATTACCCTTTTTTCCAAATTTTGACCCATTCGTGTATTTATCAAACAAACATGTTTGTTTGACTCTAATTTCTCATAAATTCTAAAAAGTCATTGTTGTTTATCATAAGAGATTAAAAATATCGGGTTTACATACGTTCTTAAACCCGTTTTTACTTAAATGCTTATTTTGACCCGTTAAGGGTATTTTAAGCATTTTAAAGCTTGAGATCGCTTTCATTCATTTCTAGCATCTTATTCCTACATTTCTTATCAAGTAATCTTCAACTACAACTCTTTGTGTGTTGGATTTAAATGTGGATATCTATATGTACCGAGTTTTACCCTTCGGATTGTTATTTTACGGCAAGACTCAAATAGAGTTATTTGACTAACGTATTACATCTTTCAACTTCTACACTTATTCCAAGTATTTATTAAATCATAAAACTCATTTCCAAACAACCTCTAAGGGTTGTTTGTTCAATTTAGCCTACAAGGGCGTTTTGGTCAATTTTAGTCCTTTTACGACGAAGGACTCTCTCTCCAATTATTCGACCAAAATAGCACTTTTAACTACAACATAATTATGCGTACCTGGCCCGGATCAACAAGTAGACCCGATTTATACCTCGTTTTCATTATCACACAATCAATGGTGATGAAATTATCCGATTTGCTAATCAGTCCTGTTAACATAAGACTTGACAACCACATTAGTCGATATTGTCAAATGGTGTTATCACCACCATTCGACCCGTTTGGACTATATGCCCAACATTATCTTTTTAATCAAAAACATCGTTTTTGATCTCCAATTCATACATCCATCCCATCCCGTATTTTATTACCATACCCTTTTTCTTTTACATTCTTTTCTTACAAATTCAACTCATTTCGGCGTACGCCATGGGTATCCTTTTAACCTTGATTTACATTAGTCGACACTTGACAAATTTCCATATTTCCAATATTATCGTTATCACGTTTACAACGTATCGAATAAACGGGTATTCTACATAAGTGTGTAAATTACACTTACCTCGCATCCACGCCACGCTTTTCTTTCCGTACTTGTTCCGTTTGACCCGCTCCCTCCTCCAAGCTTTCACCTAGCTTGTTACGCGTCAAACTATTGTCAATCATTTACAAGGCAGTTAAATTAGTCATTAACAATCACGACTATTCCACCTCACTTATTTTCTTTGTCGAAGCTACTGTTCGACTTCATGTTTAGTCAACTTAATTTATTCAAAGTTAACTACTTTCTATCACATGGTTTACAACATTTAGTCTAAATCAACATAGTATTTAGAACCCTTATCACTTCACATCACACGTAATTGCCATATCATTCAAATACGCGTTTTCACTCTAAATTTCAACACTTTAATTCTCATTTAGGCATTTTAACAAACACCTAATGTGCATAATTTTTCATATTTACTAACTAGTTCATAACTAATTATTTTCACCAAGATTTACATCAAAATCAAACCTCTATGTCTAGTGTTCATGAACTACATCAAGAACTTATATCATAGCAACCAATATTCATCAATTTAACACCCTAATCCGAGTGTTCATCATATTGTCAATAAACCCATTTAACACACATATAGGTAATCACCAAATCATTCAAGTCATAGCATCATATGCATGATTTTTACTTAGGGTTTAGTTCCTAAGCATGTGTACATCACTAACTTAGCCATAGCTCTTCTAATCCTTACATAATTCACGAATTATGATGCTAACTCAAATTTTGCAACTTCACAAATAATCAAATTTTTTACATACCTTATGATCCCCTAGGTTGGGTGATCATTAATTCATGTTCATGCATTGATTTCTGGCTAGAATCGACCTTCAATTTGTGGATTTAAACAAGAACTAGGGTTGGGGTTTTTGCCTTGGTCGCCCCTGGCTTCTGTCGAATTCAGGCGCTCACAATTGTGAGTGTTTGCGTTTTTTTTTTTTTTTATATATAAGTGTTTTATTAAAACACTTTTCTAGTTGCCCATGTTTAGTCCCTCAAGTTTAGAGATTCATAAATGAAACTATAACTCATAGTTTATTATTTAATTACCCATTACTAACTAGGTTAATTTTACCTAGTTAACTTAGTGGGTTCCGGGAGTTAAAACCCGTTTTATTTTAAGTCCCGTTGACTCGGGCTCTTATAAACTCAATTCCTTAATTCTTTGATTCGCTTGTAATTAATTATTAGGATTTCTTATTTAAATCCAAATATTTACCGGGTTATTTTTACTGCTAACGGTACTTTACCCGTCTTTTAGTATTAACGGAGTTTGATTACCAAACCCGTTTTCGGGGTGTTACACAAACTTACAATGGGAGTCGGAGTCTTCAGTTAACTTGCCAGAAAATATTGATGTTACTTTTACATCGTCTGACACTGATCAACAATCTCAATTGATGAAGAAAGTGGTGGATCATGTGTTAGATAATGATGAAATGGAGGGGTCAAAGTCTAAATCCGACATGTCAAGTCCTTCAGTAAAAAGGAAGAAACGAGTTTACAATAAAGAATTTCTTATATCAAAATCTAATTTGAATGATGAAACATTCAAACTGGCATATACTTTGAATGATTCGGACAAGTTATATTCTGATGAAGAATTTCCAATAAGAGGTGTTAAACCAGACATGATAAAAAAGGTTTTCAAACTAACAGAAATTAATATTTCTGAAATAAAAGATGTAAATATTTCTGATAAACCTAAGCCTTACACCTCAAGAGTTCAACAGCGTTTAAACAAGAAAAATGGTTACAGTTCTGGTTCAGGTTTTCAAAAGAAACCAAACCATAACGGTAATTTCAAAAGAAAAGGACTTGGTTTTATTCCACCGAAAAATTATAAAAATGAAAAAACTTATAAACCAAAAACTGTATTTGTTGCAGGGACAAGTGCAGAGGAGGAACAAAAGAGCCCATTCTGGAAACAATCAAACAAAGAATTCCTTGCAAAAAAAGCAAGAGGAAATGAAGAAGGAAGTTGTTCAGAGAAAGGAAACGAGAACTTGTTTTCAATGCAAAATGGTTGGTCATATTGCCAAGAATTGTCCAAAGGCAATTCAAACAAAACAGGAAGTTTCTCTTAATCTGAAAGAAAAGATTGTTGAAAGTGAACCACCAACTGAACAATTCAAAGTTTTAAACAATTCAAAATTTGAAGTTGGTGAATGCTCAAGAAGTTTTTACAAGAGAAAAGCAAATCTTGACAATCAAAAATGGGTTGTTAAGAAATTTGTTGATAGTTCTAGCAATGATTCTGATTCGACAAAATCAGAGGAGCTATTTTCAGGTGATGAATCTGATTCCACAAAATCAGAGGAACCAAGTGTTGAGTTGAAATTGGAAACATCAGTACCTCTAATGGATGATGTCAACTTTCCACCATTGAGGGCTGAGAATTTTAAACAAAAGGTTGGTAAAATTGAGATTTCTAATCAATTTTTCTCTGAAAAGAAACAATTTGATATTGAAAAGGCCTTTAACTCCAAAGTGAAACACATTTTTGGAAAAAATGGTTGATGGGAAGGTAAAGGGAGTTAAGGAATTTTATGAGAAGAAATTGAAGAAACCAGGTAAAACTGTTTCGTCTCAGGTTTGTGACTGGGATGGAACATATTATGATGAATGAACACTATGACTTGCCGGAGCTTCCAGGTTGGTAAGTGTGGAGCAGGTATCGGCATCTTTCTTGAGAAATTCACAAAAGTGATATTTCGATTTACAAGTGGTTATTGGCTGGTTACTTACAAGTGGTAAATCAGGGACATTAAATTGTACTTGATTTTCTACTAGTGGTGTTTGTGGATTGAACTTAAAAATGTTAATTTTTTCAAAATGGTTGAAAGAACAAAGTGATGAATTGAACCCCTAACTTACAAGTGGTTTAAGAAATCAACAAAAGTTTTCTGGAAAAACCATTTGATTAAAACAAACTTAAGTGTTTTAAAATCATTATGGGAAAATGTTTTGTTGTGAGGGGGAGTTCTGATTGTTTATGCCAAATGGATGGCGAATTGAAGCAATTCGATATCAGTTGTCAATTTATTTGTACATTTTGTTTTCAAATTTCCTTAAATGATTTTGCATTTTAGGGGGAGTAAGAATTTTCAGAAAATCCAAAAACATTTGAAAATTTGAAAAAGTCAAAAACATGATAAAATGAAAATGAGTTTTGTTGTATAAAAGAGGAAATGATAGTACATCAGTGGATGATCACAGCATGCTAAAGAAATGGAAAAGTTAAAATGTGATAAACGGTCTCACTGATGATGTGTCAGTAGGTTTTTATACATTTAGTAGATTGTGACGAGATATAAACCTAAATTTCAAACTTGCTTATATCGTGGGGAACATCTCTCGGATATATGGGTAACCCCCGAAATCTTGTTTGAAAGGTCCCTCTTTCTGAGATACTAGGTCTTTATGCTCAGTGATATCTAGGGTATTATCCCGAGACTTCTGATTTTGCAGAAGCAATGGCCTAGTCCCCGTATAATACTTTCTGTTTGCTTGAAATATAGCACCGCCCTCAGTTCAAAAAATGATGAAACATTGCAAAATGCTAATCATGTGCTGTTGAAGAAAAGATCCTCCAAAGGGGACACACCAAAAGTCGAAGCCGTCATCTCTCTGCTGAACGGAAGTTCTGACCTGAGCTATCACGGCCCTCGCAATTTAACCCTTTACAGATATCATCTGTGGTATACTCACCTGTAAGACTGAATATTGGGATCTGGATACGGGAGTATATTCTGAGGTGGGACACGCGAATAAGTTTAAGTATCTAAAACACTAATCTCGTATCTCGAAACGGTTGAACTTTGTGTGAAAATTTAAGTGGATCAGTATACTAAGTGGATCAGTATACTGACAATCTAAGTGAATCGTTTAGAACATAAAATGTTTAAAGCTTAACGGTGTTGGTGATTTGTCTCATAAACTGATATGATCCTCTTACACAAACTCACAAAAATATTGTTTGTATATTTTTTTACTGCATTTCTTTATAAAAAATCCAAAAAGATTTTAGGGGTGTTTTAGCATAAATTTTGATAAATTCAAAAAGATTTTCGACAACTGATGTTGGAGAGCTGATTTTCAAAATTCCAAGTGCTAAACATGATGAGCTATTTGTGTTGGGGAGTCTGTTTGAAATTGAAAAGATTTTAGAAAATGAAAATGTTATTTTTACAAGTGGTTCATCAGAGATTAACATTGTAAAATCATTTTTGAATATCTTATCTACAAGTGGTCATCAGAAACGTTTTAAATGTTAAAATTGTGAAATTTATTTCTGGGTTAAGATCGTGCAGGTTTGCCAGGTTTCGATTCCTGAGAAGTTTGTTTTTTAGGAAGAGCCAGGTTTCGATCCTGAACCTGTGAAATTGTAAAAGAGCCAGTTTCTGATATTGGACCGGAAGTTCACGCAAGCTGATGATGCTGATGAACTTAAGGAATCAAGAGATCTGATCAAGAGAATTAGAGGCAGATTAGAGCCAGGTAGAGATTTTGAAAAGGAAGATCAACATTCGAGGGGGAGATAAGTTGATAAAGAGAAGAGAGAGATTGAGGATGCTTTACATTGTTAGATACTTCGAAGAGTTCGAGAGGACTGATAAAGACTGAAGATGCAAAGACTCGACACTGAAGACTCGTCAACATTCGAGGGGGAGTCTGTTGGTGCATGCGTCTGTCGACTTCGTCTTATATCGAGTCTTGTATGTTTGTAAATAGATCAGGGCACGTTATACGAGAAAAATGTCAAATATAGGGTGAGAGGCAAGTTCAAACGGAATTAGAATAGGTAATTCCGCTTGAAATAGTCAAGTAAGTTTCAAACGAAATTACTGATTTCGTTTGAATGTAATTTCGCTTGAGACATGTTCAAGCGGAATCACCTGTCTATAAATAGGGGTGATATAATTTCGTTTGAATCAGTTGTGTATGTGTGATTCCGGAGCCGAAGTGCTGCCGAAGTGTTGTCTCGCTGTAAATCTTTGTCAAATCAATACATAGACAGTTTAAAGTGATATTCTAGCTGAATTGAACTCGATACGTCTGTTTCCGCCTTTCGTATTGAGAAAAACTCTTCTGATCGACTCGTTCAGGTCTGAAAACGATCCTACACTTTTCTTAGCCCAAGTTGCATTCGACTTGATAAGTTGGTGTCACCTAACCCTTTACTTTCTTCTTTTGCTATATATTCAATTTGTTTGGCTTTTAATTTCAGATACTTATCCATGTTTCTTGGAGCTCTGAAGCCATGAAGAGATGGGAAGGTTCTTTTGGATGGATCATCCTCTGCATAAAATTGTAACATTTCACTTTGAACTGCGTGCAGTTCCAAAAGATATTGTACTGCCAATGGTATGTTTCGAGAAGGGTTGTGATCAGTGAGTGGTTGAGTAAGTGGATTTGATGTTGGTGATGATGGTGGTATTAATGGTTTGGGTGAAGTTTGAATGAATGGTGAGGATGACAAAGGAGTAGGTGCAAGTATTTCTTCTTCATTCTTTTCATCATCATGCACCGTGAATTTTCTTTTTCTAGAATAAACGAATTTTGGTGAGGTAGTTTTTAAAGGAGAATGGGCTATAGGAGTGAAAATTGATTGGGATGGAAATTGGAAATTTGAGGAATCAGTGGATTGACCAACAACTGTTAAAACAACTGGTGTTTCAACCGCTGTTGCCTTAACATCTGTTGAAGTTTTTGTTTCATCAACATATGTTGCAGTTTAAGATGGTAATGGTGAAGAAGGTTTTGTTTTTCTGCTTTTTGGTAGGTGGTTTTTGTGGTGAAGGTGTTGGTTTAGATGCAACACTGGGTGGCTTTTTGGTACCAGCAGTGGTTTTGATACCAGCAGTGGTTGGCTTTTCAGGAGTTTGTTTTTGTGGTGGTTTAGGGTATATGGCAAGTGAAGGTTTGTTGTGTTTATATGATTTATTCCTCTCCGTCAAATCTTGATATTTTAAACCATCACCCAATCTTAATGGGATCATCTGATTTCCCACCAGTAGTGGTTGTATCTACTGTTGAAACAGGAGGAGTCTCCAAGTTGTCATCAGCAGATGCCCCTTTTTCTTGGTTCTGGGGACTTCCCTCTGCAGTGGATACCTTAGAAATCTCACCGGTGGTTAATGTGAACACACCAGTGGATACCTTGGTAGCATCAGCAGTGGTTGCCTTCAAAAGAGTCTTACTTATGAAACTACTGTCCAGATGTAGATCAGTGGATCCAACATCTGTAGTAGCTGCTCTACTTGAACAACCAACAAGAATTTCGTGAAATTCTAGTGGTGTAGCCTCCTTAGCTGTTTGTGGGTAAACTAATTGAATTGGTTCAGACACAGCCATTGTAGAAGTTGTACTCTCAGTAATGTGTTGGTGAGAGGGGCTGCTTTGTGTCTGAATTTCAATGACATCAAACAGAGGTATAATGGATCGTGAAATTTGAGATGAGGGGAGTGGTGTTGAAAGAGAATTTTCCCAGGAAGAAGGGTTGTTAAGCATACTCTTAAGTGAGGGTAATACTTCATATTGAGGTGTCCCTATGCTTACAACATGTTCCTTTTGTGAGGAATCATGAGGAGTTGAGGTTTTAGGTGGAGATCTTTCCAACTGTTGTGAGGAAGTAGCAACAGTGGTTTCTGGTGACTTTTGTGTTGTCACAGGGTTGACTTCTGGGATCTCATCTTCCAGAAGGCCCTTTTTAGTGAGTTTGGTGGGCTTGATGGTTTTTTTCTTGGTCTTTTTGTGTTTTGTTGGTGGGGGTTGCACAACAGTGGTTGTGCTGCTGTGTTCACCAATAGCAGTGGGCTCAGTAGCAGAAGCCTGAGGAGCAGATGTGGACTCATCCAAAATTTGCTCAGACTCCTCTGCTTGTGTTTTAGAAACTTTTGACTCTTTAGCCATAAGGCGAGTAAATGTTTCAGAAGATAAATTGTTTATTTGAAAAGGTGTTCCTTGTTCTAAAACTTGTGCATTTTCTTTTGGAATTTTCTGTTGTAAATAATAGCTTAAGAACCTTGAGAACAAGAAAGATTGTGGATTCTTTTCTTTAACATTTTTCTAATTATTAACCAAATCAGTAAACAATGCTTGGGAGTAATTGAAATACGTTTTTGTCATAATAACATACCCCAAGTATTGGATTTTTAAAGGAATTTAATTGAAAGCAATTGTTTTGTTTGAAACATATGTGAGCAGGGTATGAAACAGGAATTTCATAGGAGGTGGAAATTCTCCTTTTTGCATGGTTACTTTTGTTAATTGTCCTGCATACCATATTTCGATCAAATCAATTTGATACTCACTTTTAGGGAAGAAAGTTTTACCTGCTAAATCGTTCATCTGAAAAACCTCTGAGATGGTTTGTGGAGTTATTGAGACCAAAATACCTCCCACTTTTGATGAAATTGCCCAAGGCTTTTTATCTTGAAGTTGAAGTTCAGCATTAGCCCAGAAATCTAGTAGGGTATCTTGATAAATAGGTGCATTACAAGTGAGCAAAGTTTTATACTTTGAAGAAGATAGGGTATCAATGATGGAATTAAAGCCTGTATTTTTGTTCGTCGAAGGTACAGAGGTAATTGTGTGTATGTTTGATGATGAGAGCCATGGTCGGAATGAAAAATTGCGAATGAATCAGAAAGAGATGAAAGGAAGATGGTAACCGCTTTGGAGAATTTTTGAATTCGATACGGCAGTGAAAACTATGTTTGGGGTTTTATCAGAGTTTTATTAAAGGGAAAAAGTGAATGCTGACGTGGCAGCGGTTTCAAAGATCGGACGGTTAACATCTGCCCTTGTGGCAACCTCTGATGGACAAAGTGGAAGACAGTTGTTTGGAAACCACTGATGGACAATATCAATGGTTGAGAACAGTGAATAATGAGATCAGTGGCTGACTTTTATCTATCAGTGGATAGACATCAGTGGTTGAAACACTGATGTTTAAGCAACAGTGGATAACAACGAAATGAAGAAACAGAGGTTGTCTTTCAGCAGTGGGTGAATTTTCAACAATCAGAGATTTGACACAATCAGTGGATATGAACAGAATTTTGAGGATTTATGAAAAAAATTCATTTTAACTATTTTTAAGGAAGGAGTTTTGATTTTATGAAAACATTCTAATGCTTTTTATTCATGGAAAACCAAGTTTTGCTTGTTAGTCCATATTAAGCATGCCAATCCTAGAGATCAAGCTTTCAAAGGTGGATGTGTCTAATGCTTTTCTTAGCACATCTGCCAACTGATCTTTATTTGGAACATGATGCAGAGAAGTCAAACCTTTTTCATAGCAACCCCTCATAAAGTGATGTCTGATGTCAATGTGCTTGGTTGTTGAATGAGAGACTAGATTTTTGATAATATTTTCAGCTGCTTGACTATCCAGCATGAGAGGAGTCTTTAAAGCAGTTATACCAAAATCCAGCAATTGATTTTGAAGCCACAACAGTTGGGCTATACAGCTTGAAGCAGCAATGTATTCTGCCTCAGTAGTGGATGTGGAAATAGCTGCTTGCTTTTTGCTTTGCCAAAACACTAAGCAATTGCCTAGGAATTGACACCCTCCTGATGTAGACTTCCTGGTTGTGTTGCATCTAGCAAAATCACTGTCTGAGAAACCTGAAAGCTTAACATTCCCATTTGCAGGGTACCAGATACCAAGTGTGGGAGCACCTTTTATGTATCTGAATATCCTTTTCATAGCAATGAGGTTAGACTTCCTAGGTGCTGATTGGGATCTAGCACAAACACATGTTGCAAACATGATGTCTGACCTTGATGCAGTTAGGTACAATAAAGACCCAATCATGCTTCTATATAATGTCTAATCAACCAAATCATCTTTTTCATCAGACATGACAAGCTTTGTGGTTGCCGTAGGTGTACTACATGGTTTACAATCATTCATCTCAAATTTGTTTAAAAGATCTTTTACATATTTGCTTTGATGAATGAAAGTACCATTTTGCATTTGCTTAACTTGGAGACCAAGAAAGCATTGTAGTTCACCCATTGCACTCACTTCAAACTCAGCTGTCATAAGTTCTCTAAACCCTTCACACATTGCATTGCATGTGCTTCCAAAAATGATGTCATCCACATAAATTTGGACTATCATCAAATCTTTTCCTCTCCATTTTAAGAACAGTGTTTTATCAATCTTACCTCTTGTAAATCCAATAGAGATGAGAAAAGTGGAAAGAGTTTCATACCAGACCCTTGGTGATTGTTTCAAGCCATACAAAGCTTTGTTTAGCTTGTAGACATGATCTGGATAAAATGGATCCTCAAAACCAGGAGATTGACAAACATATACCTCTTCTTGAATTTTGCCATACAGGAATGCACATTTGATATCCATTTGATACACCTTGATATTGTGGTTGACAGCAAAGACTAAGAATAGTCTGATAGCTTCAAGTCTTGCTACAGGGGCAAAAGTTTCATCATAATCAATGCCCTCTTCCTGTCTGTAACCTTGAACCACAAGCCTGGCTTTGTTCTTGACAACAATGCCCCTTTCATCAGTTTTGTTTTTGAAGACCTACTTTGTGCCAATTGGACTTACATCCTATGGCAGTGGTACGAGTTCCCATACTTGTTGTCTCTTGAACTGTTGGAGCTTTTCTTTCATAGCTTCTACCCAACTATTGTCTTTCAATGCCTCTTGGTACTTGACGGGTTGATGGAGTGATAGAAAGCCAGCAAAAAGACAAATGTTTTGGGATTGACTTCTTATGAGAACCCCTTCATTGATGTTGCCAATCACTTGATCAGGTGGATGAGATTTAAGGAAGATCAGATCTCCCCTGTATGGTACAATGGCATTTAAGGGTGAAGGGTACATATCTGAATCATCTGAGCTAACATCTGTTAGTGACTTTGATGATCCAACATCTGTTTGAAATGGAGGTGGAGGAATAGGAAGAATGGGTGTGGCACAATGTTGATTTTTATCCACTGTGGATGGATTTTTATCAACTGTGGTTGGGGATGATGTGGTGGCAGAGGTTAAATGGCTACTTTGGTCAACAACTGTTGATGCAGCAGTGGATGAGCTTTGACAACTGTTTTGAACATCTACTGCTATGGTGGTGGATGTGATTTTGTATTGTGGGATCACAACATCATATCCATAATCTTGTGGTGGAGATTGTGGAGTACCTGTAGGGTTAGTCTTGACAGACACATCTTCAAATGTAAATTTATCAAGATCAAATAATTCAGCAGGGTTTGCAGGGATTTTTAGTTAAGAAAGTTCATTGAACTTTACATTCAAGGTCTCTTCCACACACCTAGTCCTTGTGTTAAACACTTTGTAGGCCTTGGTAGTGGTTGAGTATCCCAAATGATAACCACAATCTACTTTGGCTGCAAATTTTGAAATTGAATCTTTTAGGTTTAAGATAAAACATGGGCAGCCAAAGATTTTGAAATATGAGATCAGTAGTTTGATTTTGAACTGAGTTTCATAGGAAGTCTTTTGATGCCTGAGGTTGATCAAAACTCTGTTATACACATAACAAGCAGTGTTTACAGCCTCTGCCCAAAAAGTTAAGGGTAAACCTAAGTCTGCAAGCATTGTTCTGGCAACTTCAATCAAAGTTCTGTTTTTCCTTTCAACCACCTCATTTTGTTCTGGTGTTCTTGGGATGCTGTACCGCCTTACAATCCCTTTTGACACACATAAATCATCAAACTCCTTGTTTCTAAACTCTGTTCCATTGTCACTTCTAAAGATTTTTACTGGAAGGTTAAATTGCTTTTCAACCTGTTTGACAAAGTCTTGCAGAATACCTGCGGTCTCATCTTTAGAATGTAAAAAGTAAGTCCATGTAAACCTAGAAAAATCATCTACAATAACCAAACAGTATCTTTTCTTTTTCAAGCTCATGATTTTTACTGGGCCAAACAGATCCATGTGCAGCATTTGCAAACACTTGGTTATTTTGGACTCTTCAATGGACTTGTATGAGCTTTAATGTTGTTTACCTTTTAGACAGGAAACACAATACTCAAAACAAGTAAACAATTTTTTTGTGGAAGAACTCTTACAAGGCCTTGTTTTGAGAATGTAGTGGTAGTCTTGAGATTTGTGTGCCCAAGTCTTCTATGCCATAATTTTGTCTCTTTGTTAGAGGCAGCTGAGAACAGACAAGTATCAGTCATTGGGTTATCTTTTGACATATCAACTACATACACATTGCCACTCCTTTGACCAACAAACTGTGTTTTGCCCCCGGCTATGATTTCTTCAATCTTTTTCACCATTTCTGGCCCAACAATCTTACAGCTATCCTTAGTGAAGAATGACCAATAGTCTTTGTCACTCATTTGTGAAACACTAAGGAGATTGAACTTCAGATTGTCAATAAGATTGACATTTTCAAACTTGAGCCTCCCAGCCTGAACTAACCCTGACCCCAACACCTTTCCCTTAGAATTATTACCAAAGGATATATCACCCCCTCCATGTTTTTTGAAATCTTTGAGCAGGGCTCTACATCATGTCATGTTCCTGGAGCCCCCACTGTCTACATACCATAAACTATCTAAGTATGCAGAATCTCCATGCACATCAAGTAAATAATTAGTTCAGGAGGGTCTCCAAAGCCAATAAGGCTTTGGATGGGGTCACAGGTAGATTAGCCTCAAGTCCAGGAACATGGACAGTGGTTAGGTCAGGGTTTTGAACAGATTTTGAAATATATTTCTCTAACCACTGTTGTGGACCATTTCCTGTCAGATGTTGAGAACCAAAAGGATACATGCTCACTTTGGGTTTAGAAGGCCATTTGTCAACCTCATAAACATGTGGGACCCTTTGGTATGGAGGTTGACCTTTTCCTCTTTGGAATTGGTTAGCTGGTGGTGCATCTGTCACTTGCACATCTCTGGGAGCAGAGTTTTTGTTCAACTGTTTTGTAATAGCTGTTTGGACAGGCACAAAGGGTTGTTTGTTTTTTATGGAGGATTTTGATGAACTCTCAAGTGTTTTTGAAGTGTACTCTTTTCTTTTAACCTCAAAAGTTTTAAGGTACACACACTGTTGAGTCATATGGTTGGTTTTTCCACAGATGGTGCAACTTGTTGCAGGCTCAATTATACTTGTTTTATTTATGTCAAAAGCTTTTAGATGAAAACAGTCCTTTGTGGAATGGTTTCTCTTTTCACAAAAGTCACAAAACAAATTTTTAACCTTTTCTCTTCTCTTCCTATTTTCAACTTCCTTTTCAACAGAGTTTTTAATCTCTGTTGGGATGTATTTGAGAGGAATGATCTTAGCCTTAGGTGCTTTCACACCTTCAACTGTGGAAAAATCCATTGGTTTAAGATTCTCAAGGATGTCACATTCATCTGACCAGGTAGATTTGAATTGATATTTTTCTATCTCTTCAAAGGTTGATGACCCCTCTGGTTTTTCCAAAATGATTTTGTTACCATTTTTAACAGTGATTTTAATTTCTTGACCATCCTTGTTTTTGGGAATTACTTCAACAAAGCTAGACTCAATTTCAGCAGTGTTTTCAGTTTGGTCATGTTTTCTAAAGCCTACACCAAACTTTACATTGCTTTTGATCTGCTTCTCTAACATCAACTCATAACCTTTGCAAGACTCCACCCATTTTTCACATGTGATTTGGGTGGATTCAAGCTCCTTTTTACAAACTTGGTATTTTTCTACCATAGTTTGGAGTTGGTATTTGGTTATGTTGTGTTCATATTTCAGACTGCAGATTTCATTATCTTTTTCATACAATTTGTTTTTCAATTCTTTGACTGTTTTCTCAAATTGTACTTCATCTTTTAAAATCTTGTCCCTAAGGTTTTCATTTACCTCTTTTATATTAGCAAATGCAATGATGCATTTGTCTGAACATAGGTTTTTCAAGACCTGAGGTGATACCTTAGCTGCAGCCATCATGGCACAGTCACATTCAGTTTCACAAGCACTGGTATCCTTTTTAACTTCATCAGCGCTCCATGAATCAGTAAGAGTGTCCAACAGTGGTTCAGGTTCTGACTTCTCTAACTGCTGTTCACCAACAACAGCAGTAACCACTGCTTCAGCAACTTCATCCACTATTTCAGCACTAGGTTCCACTTCTATAACAACCCTCCTAAAATATTTCCGACACTCCTAAAATATTTAGATCAAACCTTTAGGTCCCAATATACACCCCGTATACGTATAATGGGTCCTAAATACCTTTAATTTCATAAAAATAAAAACAAAATCCTTGTGGCGCTCGCGGGTCGTGAAGGCTTTGCCTTCGGCTTACGCGGGGCGCGACAGCTAGACCAACAGGCGAGTCCCTGTGCTGCCACGTGGCAGGCTCGTGTCAAGGCTATAATCGACGAATCAGCATAGCTAGGCCCTATACCCCTACGTCGCGGGCCGCGAAGCCCTTAGCTGACTCTTTCACGGGGCGCGAGGAAACCAATATCAGACCCTATAAATAGGATCGATCGGATTTCATTTTTCGACGCTCACAATTCACAATTCTCTCTCAAATTCTATAGTGTTAAATTATATCGGGCATAATACCCCCCTAATTAGCAAAGCTCTGCCTCGTTGTAAGTATTTTAACCCCCGGTTACTTATTAGATACGCTGCCCGATTGATCTAGTGCTTCGTAACGGCTGTCGAGGTTCTGCCCGACGTAGTTGTTGGAGTTCTGTCTCGGGGAGGGTATAACTAATGTAAATTGGGTTATTATACTAATGCATGTGCATTGTTTAATTAATAGATTATAACCAGGAAATCACAAAGAAAAAACCTAAAATAGCAATGTGAGTAATCTCCTTTTTGTAAACCTTTTTCCAAACTATTTTTACAAAACCTTAAATGTTTTAAATTATAATTAGCAGTGATTGAGTCTTTGTAATTCTTCGATTACTGTCGGTATGTTGGGGTTTTGTATACAAAATGTGGAACATGTTACTGTTGGACAACGAGATAGCCAATGAGTAATATGACCCACCAGTCAGGATTGACAGTACTGAATGAGTAATTGTGTAGATATATACATTGTAATCACTCTCAATACTGTGAAATGATAGAACTTGTTTTGATTAAACTGGGATTCAATCACCAGTATTTCCCACTGACAAAATGTTTTTAAACGCGTTTCAGGTAACAAAATATGAAAGCCAAATAGAAGCCAGCTAGACAGCACTGAAGACTTGGAAAAATGTGGCTATAAAAGTTACCTAAATAAAGAAGATGTTTTATTTAAATAAATTAGGGTTTGTCCCTATAAACATGTTTGTAATAGAAACTTGGGTTTTACCCATGTGTTTATTGTTATAAAAATGTGGTATTTTACGCTGATAAAATATTTCCTAACTACGGTCCTGATGTAAATTCCGCTGCCAAAATGATAAACCACTGATACCACTAATCTGAGCTCGCGTCTGCCCATTCCCAGGAGATAGGGGGCTGGGGGTTGTGACAACTTCTTCAGTTTTCTGTCCATCTGGAATTGACTCCAATGCTGCAAAACAAAATTCATCACAAGGGACATCATTCTTAGCAAATAGAGCAAAATTTTCATCAGATAAATCATCAGGTAAACTGCTCCAATCAACAAAACACTGAGTAAAGAAACTCTGTTGACTAGTTTCTGCTGGAGCAGATGTTTGTGCAGTTTGTTGTGGTGCAGGTTGTTGCACTTGGACCTGAGAGACTGGGGCTTGGACATACTGGATTTGTGGAACAGTGGTTTGAACATATTACACTGGAACAGTGTTTACAGGATGTGCAAAATGGGCAGTGCTTTGAACATGAGCAGCAGGGGTATATTGGGAATAGTGCACAGTGTTTTGTGTGTTTTGATGTCTAGGGCTAGGTTGAGTAATGATTGGACCACTGTTTTTACTTCTGCATTCTCTAGCAAAGTGTCCTAGCCTGTTACACTTAATTTTGGACTTATCTAACCCCACTTTTAGATTCCCATGCAGTCCTGGAAACTTTCTACATGTTCTCTTGTAAAATTTACTGGTTCTTACACTCAACAAAGCCAATTGGTGCAAAATGTCCATTTCTTCCAGATTAGTGGGATCAAAATGTTAGAGGTCATTGAGTTCAAAGGATAAGTTGTCTGAGATCTGGTTTTCCCCATTAGCTGTGAAAGCATAATTGGGTGAGTAAGGTTTAGAGTTGAAGGCTCCACCTGCAGTTATGTCAATGTAATGATCATAACTCTGATCCTTACTGCTACCGGAATCTTCTTGACCCAAAAGTGATGTGTTACCAAAAGTGTAATCATCAGCAACTTTCCCAGATTCCTGCAACTTCTTTTTCTGGTTTAGCTCTCTCTCATATGTAAGGAGCCTACCATGAAGTTGGGTTAGATTTAACTCTTTAAAACCCCACATAATTTCTGGTCACAAAAGCAATAGTGTCCCACTTGTCTGGTAATGATCTAAGAAACCTACTATTTAAAGTGGATTTTGCAAATTCAACATTAACCAGTTTAAGTTCACTAATGAGACAACTAAAGCGTTCAAACTGTTGGGTTAGTGACTCTCCTTTGACATGACAGATTGTTTCGTATTGTTGGTTTAAAACCTCCCTATTGTTTTCTATAACCTCTTCTATCCTACCAAACTGCTCTTTCAGTGCATCCTAAAGCTCTTTGGCACTGTTACAGTGTAACAGTCCAACATATATGTCATTTGGAAGAGCTGAGGCCACAATACTAAAAGCCTTTGCATTTAATTCAATTTTTTGAAAATCCTGATCTGAGTAATTTTAAAGGCTTTTAGGTACTTGGACCTTGGGATCTTCTGTGCTTGGCACCATTGGAACATGAGGTCCAAAGATGATAGACTTCCAACAGCTAGTGTTTTGTTGTGAGAGTGCATGGCCCATCCTACGTTGCCAGATATTGTACTCAGATCTAACAAGCATAGGTGGCTTGAAAAGTGTTCCAGTGTTGTGAGGGTCCTGTGAGTGTGAAGTCATTTTGGTTGTTTTACAGAAGTTTTCGAATAATAAACTTTAGACGAGATTACACGTGTACTCTGTTTTTCAACTGATACGAACAACTTAGTATCAATGAATTCGAGCTGAACTTTTATGTCAAATTGATTATTAGATCGAATTTGACTGTCCTAAGCTCTAATACCAATTGTTAGGATCTGAGTTTGTTCTGATTGTGTTGTTTAACAAAATGATTAATGAAAGTAGAAAGATCAGAGAACAATTGCAGCGGAAATTGAAAGTAAACTTTGTAACACAATCAAAGAAGAATAGTTTTCAACACACATGATTTCATTGTCGAAAGATTGAATCAATTACAAAAGTTCAACTATGTATGCATGTATACTAAACTCCCCCTCAGCCTGAGCTCATAGTTGTTCGTACAAAATGAGTGTGTGTGCAAAGAGCTAATAGAACAGTACTGGTACTGTTCTATTTATCGTACAAATCTAACCACTGAGCATCTTGGCTGACGTCACCTAGACAGTGACATCTACAGACTAACAACATCTAAACACTGATGCTAAACAAACACTGTTACATTGAAATACTGATATACTAAGTACTGATGCTCCTATCCGCTGTTGATACTTAAACACTGATGTAGCTGAGCAGTCCTTTCTTCTTAGGATGATCAGGCCTTTGATTCAGCAACACTTAGACTTCAACAGGGCTTTGATAATCAGCAGTTGATAGGTGTAACACCTCGGAAATTCATGTCCAATAAAATAAAGACACGTGTCATGTTATGTAGACATGTTGTAAATACGGATCCAGATAAAGATGTACGGTAGGATTTAAAGACGTCGACATGTTAATTTATACCTCTGAGCGACCTATTAATAAATCCCTAACCAGGATATATTTTATCCACATCTGAATTATACTTAAAATCTGGTCATCCTAAATAAATAAATGGGTTACAAAACCTAGATATGGATACAACATAAATTCCTTGGTTTTTCCGTCAATTTAAAGCTCCCACATAGTGCCAAAGAGTGTAATTACATGCCATGACATGCAATGGCTGGAAACATGGTCCCTATACTGACTAAAGTGCATGAGATTCGGAGTTGAAAAGGGTGCATGGTCATAGCTTGAATAAAAACAAAATTCTGGTCTCTGGCGATAGCTTGCGCACCGCAACAACCAGGACGCTACGGTGCACAAGACTGCTTGCGCACCGCAACACTCAGACGGCTGCGGTGCGTAAGCAGTGCAGCTGGGCGAATTTCAGGACAGGTGTCTGTCCAAACGGTTACACTGACTTAGTTAGGTGGTATACGAATTCAGGGGGTCCTATACCCGGTTTTTAGCATTATAGGACACCTGGGGACATCTTGCAACCTTCCTAGACTTATGTGTGATGATCCTAAGCTCTTGGATGCACTATATAAGAAGATGAACTTGCTACATTTTGAACATTTATTTGCAACTTCTTCCAAGTAAGGTTCTGGAGCTCTCCTGATCAGCAAGCAATCATCCTAGTGGTCCCTAATCATAATTAGGACATTTGTAACTAGCCTTAACCCTTTCTAATCTAGTTTAGCTTAGTTAATTAACTAAAAGTCAAACCATCGTAATTAAGGTTTGACTTCGTGATTAATTAAAATGTGCTTAGTCTAATCACGAATTAAAAGTACCTTTAAGTAGGTAATTATGTGGGTAATAAACCCTTAAGAGGGTACTTCCAGATTCCCACTCTAACTATGTTAATTGTCGAGTCAAAGCTTACTTTAAAAAGTCAACAGAATGTATATTTTCAAATTAAAGCATAATTAGCAATGTAGGATACTTGCAACCTGTTTGATCATTAATATAACTTGGTAATTAATGTAAGAACATGTCCCAACATGTTCAACTCGACAATTTTCAGTTTAGGCTCGGTTTGGAACCGAAAGTCGCATAGTTTGACTTCTGCTTTGACTTTCAGTTCTGACCCGTTTAAGCATTGTTTAGAAATGCCTTGGAGCCTTAATTGGACCAAGTTTCATATTAGTGTAACCCCCTAAGGTCACACAACTTGGTTCATTAGTTATCCGATTCATATGCATGTTTCCGATTAATGCTTAAATGTTGACTATTATGCCCTTTTGACTATAAAACGTGATTTTTGATAAAGTAAAAGAGTAGAAACCTTAGTTACTGATTTATAAACTTGCACCTAAAATTTGACATCAGTTTGAGGTCTAGATTAGGAGTTATACTCATTAGCGTAATTTGAAAGCTTTATGTTAAGTAAATGGCGTAATTAGCGTATAGCCTATCTAAACCCACTTTTTGATATCAAACCTTTTACCCACTGATGTAATATAATATTTTGGGATTTTTAAAGATTTTTATTTAATTTTGGCTGAGCATAACATAGGTCTCTAAGTTTAATTCGGTTAATGCCGGTTTTACCCTTTTTAGCCATAAAATGAGTTTTACAAATCCTTTTGATCCCAAACCTTTTTCTACTGATCTTATTTGATAAATAAAATATTTTGAGCCTTCTGGAACTATAAAAATATCAGCTTTCCATTAAAAACCCGGAAATGGCTCCAAATCGCCTTTTTAAGCACTTTTAACGCATAGTATGTGCTATAACCATATTAAACATATAAGGTTGATACCTACTGATAATTCTAGTATATTTTCATATAATAACAGTAAGTAAGAGTTTATAAACTCAGGTTTCCAATTTTGACCTTTTAAGCCTAAATGAAATTACCAAAATACCCCTAATGTGCATAGTTTGGTTTTAAATGATAAATTTCACATATAGGTCATACCCTACTGTTATAACTTATTAAATTATGTGTATTTACTGTATAAATCAGACCTGTAACTCAGATTTCAAATTAAACTCTTTTTATAATCTTTTAAATGACCAAAATGCCCTTATGAGGCATAAGTTGAGTTTAAATTCATTTGGGGCATAATAGAAGATATCTTACTGATGTTATAACATATTTAAGCCATATTATCTCAGGGAACTTGCATATGACTCTTATGGTTACCCGTGACGCCCTTTTCACGTTCAGTTCAGTTTATGCAACTAATTTGCATAAATTGACCGAAACGGGTCAAACCTTATCATCTTTGTCTCAAAATCTAGAATGTATTTAGTATACCCACATTATACAAGTATTCAAACTTGTCAGGTCTAAATCACATTCTATCCGGTCTTCGCTTAATCGTGCGTTTGAACCGTATCGTCCTTAAAGCTAACCGGTCTAAGCTTAGGCTTAAATAAAGACCCGTTAGAAATCTAATAGGTTATTATAAACCTTTGTTCCAGAATAGAAGGACCAGTAAAAGCTACCTTCACTTGCTAGTTGTGAATTATACTTACACAGGTAAATACTTTTAACTTATTTTCCCTTATACGGGCTTGGGGTACGGTATATAAAATACCGCTTGGTCCGGCATTGAATTCTTTAATCGAATAGAGGTTAAATTTATTGATATGCTATGTTTTGAATGTGTTTTGTTTGCTTAAAGCCTTTGGGGGGTTAATGACCATGTCCCGAATATCCTTGGCATCATCTTACGAGATGGCCACGACCTGAGCACGGGGTGTAGGCGTACACCTTTCAGTGCATAACTCAATATTGTGGTGTGTCTATTAATCTTTAACCCGGTCTACGGATCGGGCTACTGAACGCATAAGTAACATGTAATTCCCTTACAAGATTATATTACATAATTATCCCAAGTTATAAAATGTTTTGTGCCACGTGCATTCAAATCAATTTTCAAACCTTTTCAAAATGAGTCAGTTAAATTGTATTTACCAGTGTAAACTGACATATTTTCCAAAAGGTTAAGTGCAGGTACTATTCGTACTAGGCTGGCTGTCTTCTAAGCGTCCACAATAAGTCTCGCAAGCTTGGATATCAATAAAGCTGTTGAACAATATCTACTTTTATTTTGATCCGCCTGTGGATCCGTTTCAACTACTCGTGATATTTAATATTACATTTTATTTAAAGTTGAAATGAATCTATCTTTGCTTCCGCTGTGCATTTATATATTGTGTTGTTTGTCTATGATGATATCAACTACGTCACTATACTCCCCACCGGGCCCACCGGTGACACGTGGAAAATAGGGGTGTGACAGGTTGGTATCAGAGCCAACTCTGAGTGAATTAAACACTAGAATTTTGTGTTTAATCTCAGTTACACAATTGCACATTCCTCGATTCTCGAGTCTAGACAAAGAACTTAGGAATTATCAAAAATTTTGGTTTTATTTCTAACTTTGTGTTATATATTTCTTGTTGTATCACTTGTTTGTTTTTTACAGGTTAACAAAATGCTGCTACGAATGAGAGGAAGAGGAAGAGGAAAAGGGCCACTCGTCACCCCAAACGACCACGAAGCCGGACCTTCGCACCGGCGAACACCTTCAGATCCCTACAACACAGATCCTCAAGATCTCTGGAGGGCTTTGACTGAACCAGCTAGGCGCTCAGTTTCACTGAGTACCTCCCCTTCCATCCCACATTCTTTCGGGCCTCATTCTGGCAATGAGCCCCACAACTCTCACCAGTCCTACATTCCTCTTCTAGGACACAATTCACCCTTTGACCATCTATCACCCGTCTTCCAGGGCCAGTTCAACCCTGCTGATTACCTTGGAGAACCAGTGGGTTTTAACCCACTTGGACCTGAAGACCACTTTTCCGGTGGCAACTCGATGGATATCGATGTGGACACCGATCCTGCAATGCCACCATCCGGAACTCCCAACCATCCCATCGAAATTTCAGATGGGTCACCTTTTGTGGGATCACCGTATAATGGTCCCGACAGCTTCGAGGAGAAATTCCGGCAGTATGACTGGGTGTTTACCCCCAGTTACCACAGCTCTCCCCTGCACCAGCCACACCACTCTCCCCTACACCAGCTGCAGCACAACTCTCCCCTGCACCACCAACAGCAGCCACAGCAGCAGCAGAATCCTTCCGAGGATTCCAGACTTGTTGCGGTCACTCCGCCGCCACCACCACCTCAGCTTCAGCCTCCCTCGCCTCCGAGACGAAGGAGAACGACCATGCGAATATCCGCATGAGGGGGTGTACGCATCAGTACCCCTCCACTTTCAAGTGGCAGCCGATACTCGCCTGTCCACGAAGAACCAGAGATGGGAGAATCTTCACACCCCGTCTCAGAAGTGAATTCTGCGCCAGTCGCGCCACAACCACCACTGGGTTTTGGAGACCCAATTCCTACTTACACTGGTGCGGCGGCGTACAATCCCTTCGAGCAGCCGATCCACACAAATTACAACTTTGCAGAGGATCCCTACTGGGTAGCTTCGAGCTTCAACGCTCCCCGTCCGGAAGGTCCCTATGGAGGTCCCTGGGCTACGGGACACTCGACCTATGGATACCCACCATATGGGTATCAACAACCGCCTCCTCGACCTCCGCAATATCAGCAACCCCCTCAGGCACCAGTGATGTCACCACCACAATTTCAAGAAATCCTTCAAGGGATAAATGAAGTGCGACAAGAGGTGCGCCATGAATTGCGGGAAGAACGTAGGCATAACCGGGGGATGTTCAAGAAGATGGTGGATTTGATCAAGGGAAAAAGCAAGAAGGATCGTTAAATCCTTTGTTTGTTTGTTATTTTAGTGTTGTAATCATGTCCCTGCGAGGACATTTATTTCTGTACTCTGCCCCTGCGTGGGCGTGTTTTTCTATTTTGACCCCTGCGTGGGTTTGTTTTGTTAGTTGACCCCTGCGTGGGCATATTGTTTGTGTAAAAGTCCCGTTTAGGGCAGTTTGTACTTGTTTAATTATTAATTGGAATGGTTAATTCAAGTTTTTCATTTTAAATTATGTGCAAGAATATAATATATGAATGAATGAAAAATAACATTTATTATTTTGATTTACCATTTTGATAAAATAATAAGAATCTTGAAAGGTAAAACCTAGCTTTTATGTTATCATAAAATTTAGCCAATATGGTAAAACCTGTTTTAAAAGATTCAAATCTCTGTTAACATCTGCAAACATGTTAACATTCTTGGCTAATGTGATCCGCAAAATCACACAGGTCACCTTTGTGTTAAATTATTCAAATTCCTTATTTTATTTTAACATCCAATTGTGATGTATTGCCTACGGGCTATAACCAATGTCATATAAGACAAAAGACAGTCGTAGATTATAAAACTCCCTGTCTAGAAAGGTAATGAACCTTGATTTAAATCTTAATAATTGGATCTTATAAGATCTAATTCTATTTTTAGAATTGTCCTCCGTGACTAGGCCTATTGTGCCAATATTTTATTTCATTTTGAATAGGCTTACTAATAAAAAGTCCTGAATGAAATTACTTGACAAATTAACTAGTATGGCTATTTAATTACCATGGTTAAATATCAAGATGACAGACATATTATATTCCTTAAATGAATCATTGTCATCATCTTATGTAGCAGTTCAACTACATGGCCGAGTCTGACGAAATCAACAGTCAACCCAAGGAAAATCATGACACCACCAGAATCAATATAACTGGTGCAGAACTCCAAACGTTGATTGATAACGCAGTTACTAGAGCCATAGAGAGGCAATATAGTGAATCGGGTAGTACTCGAAGCAGGACCCGATCAGGACCCCATTCCAAGCCAAAAACACATTCTGAGGCTCATAGTAAGCCACCCTCTAAGATAGAGAAGCCAAAGAAGGATGATGAGGATCATCACTCCTCGAACCAACACAGTGTCCCGTCAAGGAAGGCCGAGCATAAACAGGAACCGCGTAGTAAGTCCTGTACATACAAATACTTCGTCTCATGTAAACCCATAGACTTTACTGGGGAGAAAGGAGCGGTCGACCGCATGACCTGGTTGGACGAGATGGATACGGTAGTGGACATCAGCGGTTGTGCTGAAAGGGATGTAGTGAAATATGTATCCCAATCGTTCAAGGGAGAAGCACTGGCGTGGTGGAAGTCTCTCATACAAGCTGCTGGAAAGATCCCACTTTACAACTTGTCATGGGATCAGTTCGTTGCTCTTATTAAAGAGAATTATTGCCCGCAGCACGAAGTCGAGAGAATCGAATCAGACTTCTTATCGTTAGTGATGAAGAATTTAGACTGCCAGGCATACCTCACCACTTTCAATACCCTATCTAGGTTGGTTCCGTACTTGGTAACCCCAGAGCCTAAGAGGATTGCTCGCTTCATCGGGGGTTTAGCCCCAGAGATTAAAGCAAGTGTTAAGGCATCCGGGCCTGCTACCTTCAGATCAGCGGCTGATCTATCTCTATCTCTTACCTTGGACGTAGTCAGGTTGAGAGCGCTCAGAAACTCAGAAGAAGGTAAGAGGAAGCGTGAGGATGATACCTCACGAAGATCAGATAAGAAACACCGAGGAAATAACGACCACAAGAAAGGGTCGGGATCTAAGAAGGATGGGCAACAATCGGGGGATAAGCCCAAATGTAAAACTTGTAAGAAGAACCATTTTGGGAGGTGTCGACTTGAGTCGAAATCTCAGTCTCACTCGAGACCCTGTGGAATTTGCAAATCCACGGATCATAAGACTTTGGAGTGTATGAAGCTGAAAGATGCAACATGTTACAGTTGCAATGAAAAAGGGCACATTAAGTCCAATTGCCCAAAGAGCACCAAGAAAACCGAGGATGGAAAGAAGACCAATGCGAGGGTCTTCAAGATGGATGCTAAGGAAGCGGTTCAGGATGACAACGTGATTACAGGTACTTTTCTCGTAAATGATGTTTATGCTAGAGTATTGTTTGATTCTGGAGCAGATACGTCTTTTGTGGATAATAAGTTTTGTGAGTTGTTGAAATTACCTGTTAAAGCCTTAAGTGTGAAATATGAGGTGGAATTAGCTGATGGAACCATAGAAACAGCCTCAACTGTTTTAGATGGATGTGTTATATCCATTAGGAACCACTCTTTTCCTTCATCCTTACTTCCCTTTAAGCTAGCCGGTTTTGATATAGTCATAGGTATGGATTGGTTATCGCATAACCAAGCCCAGATTGTGTGCAACAGAAAGCAAGTGGTAATCAAAACCCCGTCTGGTGAGTCACTTACCATACAGGGAGATACCCAGCACGGATTGCCTAAGCAAGTGTCCATGCTCAAAGCATCTAAATGCTTGAAGAAGGGTTGTGTCATTTATATGGCACAGGTTACTATTGATGAGCCAAAGCCAAAAATAGAAGATATTCCAGTCATTTCAGAATATCCGGAAGTTTTTCCCGAAGAACTACCTGGTTTACCACCAGATAGGCAAGTGGAATTCCGAATTGACATCATCCCGGGTGCAGCACCAGTAGCAAGAACTCCTTATAGGTTGGCACCTACGGAGATGAAGGAGTTAAGGACGCAATTAGATGATCTGCTAGCCAAAGGTTTTATTAGACCTAGTTCGTCTCCTAGGGGAGCGCCGATCTTGTTTGTCAAGAAGAAGGATGGATCGATGCGTCTGTGCATCGATTACCGTGAGCTTAATAAAGTCACTATCAAGAATAGGTATCCTTTGCCCAGGATCGACGATCTGTTCGATCAATTTCAAGGGGCAAGCTACTTCTCTAAGATCGACTTGAGATCAGGCTATCATCAGTTGAAGGTCAAAGATGAAGATGTGCACAAGGCTGCATTTAGGACTCGTTATGGCCATTACGAGTTCCTAGTGATGCCTTTTGGGCTCACTAATGCACCGGCCGCATTCATGGATCTCATGAATCGCGTCTGCAAGCCTTACTTAGATAAGTTTGTCATCGTCTTCATTGACGACATTCTCATCTATTCGAAGAGCCAAGCTGACCATGAGAAACACCTTCGTTGTATTCTTAAACTTCTACATCATGAGAAACTCTACGCTAAATTTTCGAAGTGCGAATTTTGGCTTCGAGAAGTCCAATTCCTTGGACATGTGGTTAGTGAGCGAGGTATCCAAGTAGATCCCGCTAAGGTAGAAGCAGTTATGAATTGGCAAGAGCCGAAGACACCTACTGAGATTTGTAGTTTTCTGGGTTTAGCAGGATACTATAGGCGCTTTATCGAAAACTTCTCAAGGATTGCTGCGCCCCTAACTTCGTTGACACGTAAGAAGGTTAAGTTTGATTGGGGCCCTAAGCAGCAGGAATCCTTTGACATTCTGAAGAAAAAGTTGAGCAATGCACCCGTATTAACATTGCCCGATGGTATCGAAGAATTTGTGGTGTATTGTGATGCATCACACACTGGTATGGGCTGTGTGCTGATGCAGAAAGGCAAGGTTATTGCCTACGCTTCACGACAGTTAAAGATACACGAGAAAAATTACACCACCCATGATTTGGAGTTGGGTGCCGTTGTTTTTGCATTAAAACTTTGGAGGCACTACTTGTATTTTACCAAGTGTGTAATCTACTCAGATCACAAGAGCCTTCAACACTTGTTCAATCAGAAGGACTTGAACATGAGGCAGCGATGCTGGATGGAAACTCTAAATGATTATGATTGTGAGATAAAATACCATCCAGGCAAGGCAAATGTAGTTGCTGATGCCTTAAGCAGAAAGGAAAGAGTGAAGCCGATAAGAATCAATGCCAAGCGCATCGAAATAAGGAATAGTTTGAACGAAAGGGTGTTAGCTGCACAGAAGGAAGCTGTGTTGGAAGCTAACTATCCTGAGGAAAAGCTAGGAGTAACTGAGGAGCAGTTATCCTATGACAAGGACGGAATGCTAAGATTGAATGGACGAATATGGGTTCCAGTTTATGGAGGACTTCGGGATGTTATCCTCCAGGAAGCCCACAGTTCCAAATATTCCGTTCATCCTGGAGCTGATAAGATGTACCAGGATCTAAAGGCAAACTACTGGTGGATTGGTTTGAAAAAGTCTGTAGCTGCCTATGTAGCTAAATGTTTGACTTGTGCGCAAGTCAAAGCTGAGCATCAAAAGCCGTCAGGTTTGCTACAACAGCCTGAAATTCCCACATGGAAGTGGGAGATGGTGACGATGGATTTCTTCACCAAGTTGCCAAAGACGAGGAAGGGAAATGATACTATATGGGTCATAGTGGATAGACTGACAAAGTCAGCACATTTCCTACCCATTAAGGAAACTTACAGCTCAGACATGTTAGCTCAATTGTACGTAGATAAGATTGTAGCTCTGCATGGCGTGCCATTGTCAATTATCTCCGATAGAGATACGAGATACACCTATCATTTTTGGAAAAGTTTCCAACAGTCTTTGGGCACGCGTTTAAATTTTAGTACGGCTTACCATCCGCAGACGGACGGACGGACAGAGTGAGCGTACCATCCAAACATTGGAAGACATGCTTCGTGCATGTGTGATTGATTTAGGTGGCAGTTGGGATAAGCATCTGCCATTGGTTGAGTTCTCCTATAACAATAGCTACCATACTAGTATTAAGGCTGCGCCCTTTGAGGCATTATATGGTAGAAAATGCAGAACACCTATTTGTTGGGCAGAAGTAGGAGACGTTCAATTATCAGGACCTGATTTGGTCTTTGAAACGACAGACAAGATTGTCCAGATTCGCGATCGTTTGAAAGCTGCCAGGGATAGGCAGAAAAGCTATGCGGATCCAAAGCGTAAATCTTTTCACTTCGAAGTAGGTGACAAGGTGTTGCTTAAAGTATCACCCTGGAAGGGAGTGATGCGATTTGGTAAGAAAGGCAAGCTAAGCCCGAGATACATAGGACCTTTCGAGGTTATCGAACGCGTTGGGTCAGTTGCCTATAAGTTAAACTTACCTGAAGAGCTCAGTGCTATCCACAATGTTTTTCACATCTGCAATTTGAAGAGATGTCTAGCTGATGACTCGCTGGTCATACCGCATGCAGATGTGCACATCGATGAGAGTTTGAAATTTGTGGAAAAACCATTGTCGATTGAAGATCGACAGGTAAAGAAGCTTCGAAGGAAGCATGTGCCTATTGTTAAGGTCAAATGGGATTCCCGTAGAGGTCCCGAATATACTTGGGAGGTAGAGTCTACCATGAAGGAAAAATACCCTCATTTATTCCAGTAAATCTCGAGGTCGAGATTTCTTTTAAGGGGGTGAGGATGTAACACCTCGGAAATTCATGTCCAATAAAATAAAGACACGTGTCATGTTATGTAGACATGTTGTAAATACGGATCCAGATAAAGATGTACGGTAGGATTTAAAGACGTCGACATGTTAATTTATACCTCTGAGCGACCTGTTAATAAATCCCTAACCAGGATATATTTTATCCACATCTTAATTATACTTAAAATCTGGTCATCCTAAATAAATAAATAAATGGGTTACAAAACCTAGATATGGATACAACATAAATTCCTTGGTTTTTCCGTCAATTTAAAGCTCCCACATAGTGCCAAAGAGTGTAATTACATGCCATGACATGCAATGGCTGGAAACATGGTCCCTATACTGACTAAAGTGCATGAGATTCGGAGTTGAAAAGGGTGCATGGTCATAGCTTGAATAAAAACAAAATTCTGGTCTCTGGCGATAGCTTGCGCACCGCAACACTCAGACGGCTGCGGTGCGTAAGCAGTGCAGCTGGGCGAATTTCAGGACAGGTGTCTGTCCAAACAGTTACACCGACTTAGTTAGGTGGTATACGAATTCAGGGGCTCCTATACCCGGTTTTTAGCATTATAGGACACCTGGGGACATCTTGCAACCTTCCTAGACTTATGTGTGATGATCCTAAGCTCTTGGATGCACTATATAAGAAGATGAACTTGCTACATTTTGAACATTTATTTGCAACTTCTTCCAAGTAAGGTTCTGGAGCTCTCCTGATCAGCAAGCAATCATCCTAGTGGTCCCTAATCATAATTAGGACATTTGTAACTAGCCTTAACCCTTTCTAATCTAGTTTAGCTTAGTTAATTAACTAAAAGTCAAACCATCGTAATTAAGGTTTGACTTCGTGATTAATTAAAATGTGCTTAGTCTAATCACGAATTAAAAGTACCTTTAAGTAGGTAATTATGTGGGTAATAAACCCTTAAGAGGGTACTTCCAGATTCCCACTCTAACTATGTTAATTGTCGAGTCAAAGCTTACTTTAAAAAGTCAACAGAATGTATATTTTCAAATTAAAGCATAATTAGCAATGTAGGATACTTGCAACCTGTTTGATCATTAATATAACTTGGTAATTAATGTAAGAACATGTCCCAACATGTTCAACTCGACAATTTTCAGTTTAGGCTCGGTTTGGAACCGAAAGTCGCATAGTTTGACTTCTGCTTTGACTTTCGGTTCTGACCCGTTTAAGCATTGTTTAGAAATGCCTTAGATCCTTAATTGGACCAGGTTTCATATTAGTGTAACCCCCTGAGGTCACACAACTTGGTTCATTAGTTATCCGATTCATATGCATGTTTCCGATTAATGCTTAAATGTTGACTATTATGCCCTTTTGACTATAAAACGTGATTTTTGATAAAGTAAAAGAGTAGAAACCTTAGTTACTGATTTATAAACTTGCACCTAAAATTTGACATCAGTTTGAGGTCTAGATTAGGAGTTATACTCATTAGCGTAATTTGAAAGCTTTATGTTAAGTAAATGGCGTAATTAGCGTATAGCCTATCTAAACCCACTTTTTGAAATCAAACCTTTTACCAACTGATGTAATATAATATTTTGGGATTTTTAAAGATTTTTATTTAATTTTTGGCTGAGCATAACATAGGTCTCTAAGTTTAATTCGGTTAATGCCGGTTTTACCCCTTTTAGCCATAAAATGAGTTTTACAAATCCTTTTGATCCCCAACCTTTTTCTACTGATCTTATTTGATAAATAAAATATTTTGAGCCTTCTGGAACTATAAAAATATCAGCTTTCCATTAAAAACCCGGAAATGGCTCCAAATCGCCTTTTTAAGCACTTTTAACGCATAGTATGTGCTATAACCATATTAAACCTATAAGGTTGATACCTACTGATAATTCTAGTATATTTTCATATAATAACATTAAGTAAGAGTTTATAAACTCAGGTTTCCAATTTTGACCTTTTAAGCCTAAGTGAAATTACCAAAATACCCCTAAGGTGCATAGTTTGGTTTTAAATGATAAATTTCACATATAGGTCATACCCTACTATTATAACTTATTAAATTATGTTTATTTACTGTATAAATCAGACCTGTAACTCAGATTTCAAATTAAACTCTTTTTATAATCTTTTAAATGACCAAAATGCCCTTATGAGGCATAAGTTGAGTTTAAATTCATTTGGGGCATAATAGAAGATATCTTACTGATGTTATAACATATTTAAGCCATATTATCTCAGGGAACTTGCATATGACTCTTATGGTTACCCGTGACGCCCTTTTCGCATTCAGTTCGGTTTATGCAACTAGTTTGCATAAATTGACCGAAACGGGTCAAACCTTATCATCTTTGTCTCAAAATCCAGAATGTATTTAGTATACCCACATTATACAAGTATTCAAACTTGTCGGGTCTAAATCACATTCTATCCGGTCTTCGCTTAATCGTGCGTTTGAACCGTATCGTCCTTAAAGCTAACCGGTCTAAGCTTAGGCTTAAATAAAGACCCGTTAGAAATCTAATAGGTTATTATAAACCTTTGTTCCAAAATAGAAGGACCAGTAAAAGCTACCTTCACTTGCTAGTTGTGAATTATACTTACACAGGTAAATAGTTTTAACTTATTTTCCCTTATACGGGCTTGGGGTACGGTATATAAAATACCGCTTGGTCCGGCATTGAATTCTTTAATCGAATAGAGGTTAAATTTATTGATATGCTATGTTTTGAATGTGTTTTGTTTGCTTAAAGCCTTTGGGGGGTTAATGACCATGTCCCGGATATCCTTGGCATCATCTTACGAGATGGCCACGACCTGAGCACGGGGTGTAGGCGTACACCTTTCAGTGCATAACTCAATATTGTGGGGTGTCTATTAATCTTTAACCCGGTCTACGGATCGGGCTACTGAACGCATAAGTAACATGTAATTCCCTTACAAGATTATATTACATAATTATCCCAAGTTATAAAATGTTTTGTGCCACGTGCATTCAAATCAATTTTCAAACCTTTTCAAAATGAGTCAGTTAAATTGTATTTACCAGTGTAAACTGACATATTTTTCAAAAGGTTAAGTGCAGGTACTATTCGTACTAGGCTGGCTGTCTTCTAAGCGTCCACAATAAGTCTCGCAAGCTTGGATGTCAATAAAGCTGTTGAACAATATCTATTTTTATTTTGATCCGCCTGTGGATCCGTTTCAACTACTCGTGATATTTAATATTACATTTTATTTAAAGTTGAAATGAATCTATCTTTGCTTCCGCTGTGCATTTATATATTGTGTTGTTTGTCTATGATGATATCAACTACGTCACTATACTCCCCACCGGGCCCACCGGTGACACGTGGAAAATAGGGGTGTGACAATAGGTCTTCATTAGTCTTTGTAATCAGCAGTCTTTAGGGAAACAGTTGTTGAGTAGATTAGACTTTAGGATGATCAGCTGATAGAAACACTACCATTGGAGGGAACATAGAACATGCACTGCTTATTGTGGATCAACTGTTTGGGAACCAGTTTTGGCTTTTTAATTATCTATTCTTCAAAGAAGGATTGCATGGGCCAACTGAGTATGTCCTAGGATTTTTGTTCTTTTGTCGAGGATAATAAATTGCCCACAGGGTTTCGGTTGGTAATTCATTGCTTCATGAAATCTTTTCCAAAATTGATATGTAAACCAAGTGTCCCTGTCAAACACAAGACAGTGGTATACCATGTCGAACTACAATCTCATTGATAAACAATTTCGATAATCTTTATGAAGTATACGTCTCGTGAATCGACAAGAAAGGAACAATCTTGGTCAACCCGTCAATGACTACGTAGATCATATCATGACCCTTTGCTGTTCTGTGTAACTTAGTGATAAAGTCCATCATAATGTGCTCTAATTTCCACATTGGTATATCTAATGGTTGTATCTTTCGATAAGGTTTCTGGTGTTCAACTTTGACTTACAAACAAGTCAGCACTTGCTTACGTGTTATATTACATCATGTCAACAACCAATAATCTTTTCTTTAAATCCTGATACATTTTTGTGGGGCCTGGATATGGAATGTCGGGAATTGTCAGCTTCTTCTAAAACCTTGATCCGAATATTACTGATGTGTTGTAAAATACACATTTTTTATCCTATGTATTTTGTATAGTTTAGTAATTAATTAGAGTCATTTTTATTAGTTTTATTGAATGTTTTACTATTGTATTTTGTTACAAGTCCCGGTGCGAAAAAGGAATCAAAACGAGCTTAAACGGATCAACGAACGATTAATCGGGAAATATATAATAAGCTAGAAGGACCTGAGTTGCAATAAATGAAAGTGAAAAATTCATCATGACAAGTATGGAATTTTGAGGGATGAATAGTGCACGTTAATGTTAAAAGTTGAATTAATTCTCTGATGTCACGACAAAACATTAAAATATGAATTTTCACAATATGATATGCGGGGCCCACAATTGACTTAGCAAATTCTTGGTTGATCGAGGTTGAGATATTTTGACCGATTATAAATTTTTTTTATTAGAAGTGGGCTTTTAGTGTATCGTGAAGGCTGGACCAAATACCCGTTAAACAAGCCCAAGTCATGAAAGATTAATTATAGTTCAATTATGACACTTGGGGAGATCGGATGTTATTGATATATTGAAGGCTGCGACGAACAGAGAAGAGACGTACGACAGAGAACGAACACAGCGATTCAAGAAGGAAGGTTCAAGGATCAAATTCAAGCTTTAACGAATAATCGGGTTGGTTCGCATCTAGTTAGTGTTCGTTTTTTTATATAAACTTTGTTTTATTCAGACTATGAACATGTTTTGCTATTTGTTAAAGACATGTTTTCTGTTACACATCATGGTACTTGGCTAAACTTCTTACATTGTCTAGGTTAGATGATTACAATGATGTTTTGACTTATGTTTTTATCAGTTTTGGATTTTTGTTTGTGGATTTAATATTAAAGTAAAAGGCTTTGGTTTAACTGTTAGTTGTATATGTGTATTTAATCTTATTTAAATTTCCTCACTTGTTTCACTTGCGTTTTTGTGGATGTCTTCCATGTATGAATGCCAGTTAGGTCGTGGACTGTGTGTTAGCGATTAGTCTGCGGTTAATAGGCCAATTTACCGTAGGAACTGTGATTAAGTTTTGAATAGGTTAAGTATTCTACCAATCTCGATAGCTGTGAGGTGAGAGGTTGTCGGTCTGGTCTGTCTTTAGTGTTATATTGCTAGGGTTAGATACTTTGTGAGAAGATCCCCTTAGTTGCCCTTTCACTACTTGCTTATCGAGTCTAATTATAAAACCATAGTTACCTGTGAGTTTCGCGCTGTGAGGTAGATTGTCTAGAGGGTACTTTATTATTATAGTAGGAAAGCCCAAGAGGGAATCCTCCAAACCGGTAGTTCAACAGCTTACTAGGTTGCCATAGGTGTCTTCTCGAGAAGGGTCAAGGGTACTGTTCGGTTAACCTATAGGTTTAGCATCTTAAGATCCCGGTTTCACGTTAGTTCCATAACCGATGGAACGTGCCAAGCATGTGTAGGATTCCAGCCTAGGTAGTGTGTTTCCCATCATCTAAATTCGTCCTCAGTCTTAGTTCGCGTCTCCGTCAGCTTTAGTTAATTTAGTTTAGTTAAGTAGTTTGTTAGAAACACCCCCCCCCCAAACAATAAAACAATTAAGTCGAGTCAGTTAGATAAGTTAGTCAAGTCTAGTAAACGTAGTCAGTAGAGTCTCGTGGGTTCGATACTCGGACTTACTTAGGCTAAACTGCATTGACCGGTACACTTGTCGGTTGTGTGGTCTAGGTTTTAGAGAGTCTGTTTTTATAAATTTAAAACTTAGAGTGTCTAGTTTAGGTTAGTTTTTAGTTGAGCACTGTTAACACATCAAGTTTTTGGCGCCGTTGCCGGGGACTCTTGGCGATTGTGTTTATTAGCTTTTATTACACTTAACTGTTAAATATGTGTTACTTGTCTTTTGTTTTGTGTTTTCGTGGTGAGTCTTGTGAGTCTACTTGTGTTTTGTATATTGAGTCGTAGGAGTTTAATTGTACGTTTTATTTTTCTTGAGTCCAGTAAATATGTGTGAAATTTGTGGATAGCCCCATTTAACTGTTAAATGTCCACAATATGTGGGGTCCTCTGCGCATTATCTGCTAATACGTATTGGCAACTTCAGCAAAATAGTACACAACAGGAAATAAATGCTTGGTTGAAATTTGATAAGGAAGAGAAAGATAGGCATGTCCTGTCACACCCCGATTCCCGGTGGGCCCGGATGGGTATAATCGTAACGGTTGGATAACAATTATCACAATATAATAATATGCAGCGGAAGCATTAGAGTAAAAATATTCAATTCATTAAAGCTTGAATTTATACAAAAGTATTACAAGCGTTCCGTACAAGCCCACATGCAGGATCTAACAAACAAAGCTTTAGACATCATAGGCCTTAAGCATCAGGAGTTGCAAATTCCTTAGCCTTTATTCTAGCTGACCCAGATTCCCAGCTTACAATTAGGTTCGGTACCTGCGGTTCAATCTTTTGAAAATATGTCAGTTTAAGCCGGTAAATATAATTAACTGAATCTTTAGAAAACAGTTTTTCGAAAAGAGTTTTATACATTGAGAAAACTCTTTGGTGATCTTTTAAATATTTCTTGGGATTTACTCTTGTTACCAGATTTACATACTTGCCTTACAATTGGGAACCAGAGATCAGAGCCAGTCATTTAATTATGATTAAGGTACTCACCAAAGTTGAATAAAACGTGTCTTACAGTCGGTATGCCTACCCTTGCACGCTATTCCGTATGGACATATCAGTATATGAGTCGGGACGTCGGGACACAGTACCATTAACCTCCAATCGTTCCAGTTATCAAGTAAAACTGAATAAACCGGGTTCTTACATTTATGGGCAACATAGACGGCCCATTTATGTAATACCCACTCCAAGTGGTATAATTGCCATCCCAAGTTTAAAAACTAAAATAAGTTAAGAGTATTTACCTTTTTGCTAGCTTCCAATCAATAACATTTTAATTTAGTAAAAAGCCACAAGTCTAAGTATTATTGACCCAAGTCCAATTATCTGGGGGGTACTATAGTCTGGAATGAACAAATTTATTATATGTTAGAGTGTATACGGGCCAAAGGTTAGCCCCTTTAGATATGACCCGATACTTTCGCTAGATTAAGCGTATACCGAACAGAATGTGTTTTAAACCCAACAAGTACTAGGACTTGTGTAATATGGGTAAACGATGTACATTCTGGAATTTGAAATGAAAATGATAAGGATTGGCCCGTTTCGGTAAACTTACGTAAACTAGTTACATAAGCTTAACCGTACGCATATAAGCGATATCGGGTAACCGGATGAGTCATGAACAAGTTCTATATACTTTAAATAAGTTGTAACATCAGTAGGTTAACACCTACCTAATTACGATCACGTAGCCATGTTCGGATCGAACATTGGCTTGACCATAATGGTCATAACCGAAAGTCAAAGCGAAACTCAATTTTGCTCGACTTTCGGCTAATTAAAGCCTACAAACTGAAAGAAAAAGGATGGAGCACTTACAAGTGGTCCAAGAGAATGATTTGAACTCGGAGGGAAGCTCCTATAATGCCAGGAACTTCCAGAGATAGAGAAAAAAAGATTTGAAGAATAGGTGCACTTGAAAATGGAAGTTCAAGGCCCTATTTATACTTGAGGGACATGTATAGGATCATCACAGGTGCTAGGAGGTGTTAGATGTCACACCCCCAAAATACCACATGCGAAATCACCACGAGACGTGTGACGTAGCAGGATCCAAGCCACCAATCACACTGAACTATGCGTAATATTTTATAAAAACATTCCATTCATTTCAAAGTATCAATCCAAGACATAAATTAAACCAAAACAAGTATTCAGTGGAAGCATAAGGTAAATAGTAATTAAAATGTTCCAATTCATATGTTCATAATCAATAAAGCGAGTATCCAAGATTTTCGATCCATGACCACTCCAGTGCTCCCAGATAGCAAGTCCATAATCAGAAATCTAACGACCTGCAAGCATGCAGACAAGTGTGTCAGACGACGCTGGTGAGTTCAAAGTTTTGTTAACGCGTTTAGTTACCAGATGTGTGTTTAGAACAGTTCAACGTTTTGTTTTGATGATGTTATTAACTCGATTACCGTATGTGGCTACTAGATGTGTTTGCCCAAACCCCAATGCCTCTATCAAAGCATTGGTCAAGTGGTCAAGGTAAATAGTTCACGCCCGTCCATTCCGGCCCGGTGTGAGGGTGCCAAACCTAATAGCGCTATCAACTAGATACCTCGTTGCCTTCCCGGCAACAATCGGTAGATGTAAGGGGTCTTATATGATAGAAACTGAGTAATAACCAACATCCCATTAACCTGACATTCCTCCCTGGAATGTTACCCGATATCCCTGCACGGGATGCATGCTTGGAAAAGAGCAGTGAACTCACCTTGGTTTGCTCGGTATACAATGTTACCCGTTCCTGTTAGTCCAACAACCCTACCGTGGCTAACAATCTTTATCAGTTTCGTAATAAATTACTTTACGAAGTTACGCAGTTTATGTTTAACATATCAATTCACATCTCAAGTGTATATATCACGCAATGGCACAGTTATCACATGAATCTAATTTCACTCACAACTTATCCTAATGCAAGTTCTTGTTTGAATTAAATGTGTCTCACTATATTGTGATGTAATTGGACTTCTCTACTGTTGTTCATTAATGATCACATGCTATCACAATTTATTTTAATACATCACTGATGATAGTTCCGATTGCCTTAGTGTGGAAAAGATAATGTCAATTAAATGCAATCAAGAACAATGGCCGACAATTTTCCATGATGAACGAATTCCATTGGACCGAAGACATCATGCAACATTTAGATCATCCAATTAATTTAATACATTATCCATTCTCTGTTACAACAACTCCTACTAAACAATAGCTCAAACAGTTCATAGTTCATGCTCAATCTATTGGACAGGGTGACGAACTCCAAGGGTTTTCGTCGGCACAAGAGGTGACGAAATCATGGGGTTTTCGTCGGAGTTCCTGCGACGAAATCTTAAGGGATTTCGTCGATGAGTAAGTGACGAACTCTAGGATTTCATCGACTATCATGACAGTTTCTAACACTTATCTAACCCTAATACTCACAGTTCCCAATGTTCACCCCAACATCATCATTAGTCTTTGTGCACTTAAGATTACATCATGCATACTTACTGACACACTATTATGCTAACCACATTGTTTGACTAGATCCCACATGGCTGCCATTTCCAATTCAAAGTTAGTGATTTTATATGATTACCAACACTATTAGACCTCACATGGCCACACACCTTCAATTAGATTGAACCAATACACTACTGATATATCCATTATTTTATCTTGTGATTGCCAACATTATTTTATCAATGATTACATCTCGACCTACATCACCCCCCCCGCATAACAATTTAACCATGAATATCCCATAACTCAACAAGTATATCACTGTTAATCATACATATCATCCTGAGCGACAAACCCCATAACTCAACTAATCATGCAATTAATTCCAGAATAATATCAATATCATACTATACATTCAACAAAACAATATCACAGGCAAACACTATCAGTCAAGAAGGCACTAACCAGGGTATCAAGGTGTTTAGATGAATCAAGATAAAAGAATGTCTCGAAGTTCTCTACTATCGCCGTCGCATAAGATAAAAGAACTTTAGGGTTTTGCCAATACGTAAGTGCCGCACGTATGCATACAGTTATATGATTGGGTAGTGTTTGGGCCGAAGGGCCCATCTTGGTGACGAAAACCCAATTGGGTGACGAAATCCCGGTGAAATCCCAAATGGGCCATTTTTGTCTAGCCACAATTCCCACAATCAGCAATTTTTCGTATTAAATTAATATGGATTTATAACACTAACTCATCAACCACTAACTTAAATTCCAATCATTATAAAATACTTTACATAGTACTACGTACGACGAAATATGGAGCAAGACTGTAAAACAGATAATACGTAAATGTAAGGTCTTGGAATCCCGGTTGTCACATCATCCCCAACTTGAAAGAAATTTCGTCCCGAAATTTGATAAGCAATCCAAAACGGCACAGTGTTAGGTTAAGCTGACTGAGCATTTTCCGCGGGTGCCACATCATCCCCAACTTGATTGGGAATTTCGTTCCGAAATTCACTAGTTGCACCAGACATAGCTTTAACAGACTTAGACTTGCCATCAGGGAATAAATGTGGGTATTTAAGCTTCATCTGATCCTCGCGTTCCCACGTGAACTCTGGTCCACGTCTTGAGTTCCAACGAACTCTCACAATCGGAATACGGCTGTGCTTACGAACCTTGACTTCCCAATCCATAATTTCTATTGGTTCTTCGACAACCTGCAACTTGTCATCGATTTTCAGCTCTTGAAACGGTACCACCAGTGTCTCATCAGACAAACACTTCTTCAGCTGCGATACGTGGAAAACATCATGAACGTTACCCAACTCAGTAGGTAACTCTAACTTGTAGGCCACTTTACCAATCCGCTCCAAAATTTTGAATGGCCCTACATAACGAGGGTTTAGCTTGCCGCGTTTTCCAAAACGCACCACACCCTTCCAGGGTGAGACCTTCAACATAACGCGATCATTAACTTCGAACTCCAAAGGTTTCCGGCACTCACCGGCGTAGCTTTTCTGACGATCACGCGCCGCCGCCATGCGATTTCTAATCTGAACAATCTTCTCGGAGGTTTCAAGTACAAGTTCCGGGCCTGTGAATTGGCTGTCACCCACCTCAGCCCAACAGAGAGGTGAACGGCACTTTCGTCCGTACAACGCTTCGAATGGAGCTGCCTTAATACTGGTATGATAGCTATTGTTGTAAGAGAACTCTATCAATGGTAAATGTTTCTCCCAACCCTTACCAAAATCAATCACGCATGTTCACAACATGTCCTCTAGTGTCTGGATGGTTCGTTCACTTTGCCCATCCGTCTGCGAGTGATAAGCTGTGCTCATATCAAGACGCGAGCCGAGTGATTTGTGCATCGACTGCCACAAATCTGAGATAAAACGTGGGTCACGGTCAGAAATGATAGATGTCGGCACCCCGTGCCTAGAGACCACCTCATTCAGATAGACAGCAGCTAGTTGTGAGAACTTATCGGTTTCCTTGATTGCTAGAAAGTGTGCTGACTTCGTAAGGCGATCAACAATCACCCAAATTGTGTCGTTCACGTTTTAAGTTCTGGGTAGCCCAGTGACAAAATCCATAGCGATCTGTTCCCATTTCCACATGGGTATTTTTGGTTGTTGTAGCAGGCCAGACGGTTTCTGATATTCCACTTTAACTTTCGAGCAGGTCAAGCACTTACTTACATGCGTCGCAATGTGAGCTTTCATCTTCGGCCACCAATACATGACTTTGAGATCTTGATACATCTTATCCAACCCTGGATGAAAAGAGTACTGAGACTTGTGTGCTTCGTCCATCACAAGCTCTCTAAGGTTACCAAACAAAGGAATCCATATCCGTTCCATGCAACAGAGAATACCGTCAGATCTCTCTACCAGTCGCTTTTCCATGCCCCGTAAATACTCAGCTTCATAGTTTTCCTCTTTTAACGCTTCAGTTTGAGCAGCACGGATCTGATCAGGTAGGTTCGAGTGAATCGTTAGCTGTAAAGCTCGTACACGTTTGGGTTTCGTTTCTTTTCGGCTGAGGGCATCAGCTACAACGTTAGCCTTACCCGGATGATACTTGATTGCACAGTCATAATCGTTTAAAAGTTCAACCCAGCGACGCTGTCGCATATTCAAATCTTTTTGATCGAAAATGTGCTCAAGGCTCATGTGGTCGGTATAAATAGTGCGTTTAGTACCGTACAGGTAATGCCTCCAGATCTTCAACGCAAAAACCACGGCTCCCAATTCCAAGTCGTGCGTCGTGTAGTTCTTCTCATGAACCTTCAGCTGTCGAGAGGTGTAAGCTATCACCTTGTTGCGTTGCATCAACACGCAGCCGAGACCCTGAATAGATGCATCACAGTATACCGCGAAATCTTCGGTGCCTTCAGGTAGAGACAAAATTGGCGCACTGCAGAGTTTCTGTTTCAATAGTTGGAAAGCCTCTTCTTGTTTCGTTCCCCATAAGTACACAACGCCTTTCTGAGTCAATGAAGTGAGAGGTTGGGCGATCTTCGAGAAATCCTTGATAAATCTTCGATAATACCCAGCGAGACCAAGAAATTGCCGCACCTCCGAAGGATTCTTTGGTGCCGCCCCAATTTTTAACAGCATCAACTTTTGCAGGATCCACGTGTATCCCCAATTCATTAACAATGTGCCCAAGAAAGTGTACCTCCTGAATCCAGAAGTCACACTTAGAAAACTTCGCATAGAGCTACTCCTTCCTTAGAAGTTCCAAAATAAGATGCAGGTGCCGCTCGTGATCTTCCTTGCTCTTAGAGTAGATCAAAATGTCGTCAATGAATACTATAATGAAATCGTCAAGATACGGTTTGCATACGCGGTTCATGAGATCCATGAAGACCGCTGGCGCATTCGTTAATCCAAACGGCATAACCAAAAATTCATAGTGCCCATAACGCGTTCGAAAAGCCGTTTTCGGAACATCCTCCTCTCGGACTCTCACCTGATGATAGCCCGATCTTAAGTCGATCTTCGAAAAAAAACTTGACCCTTGCAACTGGTCAAACAAGTCGTCGATGCGTGGCAATGGATAACGGTTCTTGATAGTCACCTTGTTGAGTTCCCGATAATCAATGCACATGCGAAAGGACCCGTCTTTCTTCTTCACAAATAAGACTGGGGCTCCCCAAGGCGAAGAACTCGGTCTAATAAAGCCTATGTCCAATAAATCTTGCAGCTGGTTAGACAGCTCTTGCAACTCTCCAGGTGCTAGACGATAAGGAGCACGAGCAATTGGGGCTGCTCCTGGTGCAAGATCAATCTGGAATTCCACTTGACGGTGAGGAGGTAGACCAGGAAGTTCCTCAGGAAATACATCAGCAAATTCACGTACAACTGGAACATCCTCGATCTTTCTTTCTTCAGATGGAGTGTCAGTAACTAGTACTAGAATTGCAGGATACCCCTTTCGTAGACATTTCTGCGCTTGCATAGCCGAGATAATACCAACCATCGTCCCACTACGATGCCCTTGAACTGATAATGACTCTCCATCAGGGAGAGGGATATGTACAATCTTTTCCTTACACATAATCTCAGCTTGGTGCTTAGACAACCAATCCATACCAATCACAACATCAAAGCTACCGAGAGTAAAAGGAAGAAGGTCAATATCAAACACTTGACCCACGAGATCTAGTTTACACCCAAAAAGAACATGCGAAGCTTCTATCGTTTTACCATTGGCTAGTTCTACTACATGCTTAACCTCTAAAGGTGTTGGAGTTAACCCTAATCGCTGGCTAAACTCTAGGGACACATAACTCCAATCGGCACCGGAATCAAATAACACAGAAGCAATAAGGTTGTTCACAGAAAACGTACCAGTTACGACATTTCCGTCGTTCCTAGCATCACCGGCACCAAGCACAAATCCCCTTCCCCGAGCACCATTGCCCCCATTGTTGCCATTATTGTTGTTGTTTCCGGCATTGTTGTTATTATTCTGGCGGTTGTTGTCGTTGGCATTCTGATTCAACTGAGGGTAATCCCGCTTGAAGTGGCCCTCATCCCCACACTGGTAGCACCCTTTCTTGAAACCCTGATTCTGATGGGGTTGTTGCCTTTGCTGTCTCTGATACTGCTGATTTTGCTGCTTTGGCTGTGGGGCTCTACAGTCTTTGGCCTCATGACCCACTTTCTCGCACCTTCGACAAGCCCGGATACACTGCCCGTAATGATGATAGCCACACTTGTTGCACCACGGCTTCTTCCCAACATAAGAGCCTTGGTTCTGATTGCTGCCCTGGCCTTGGTTTTCTGAGGACGACTGACTGAAACTGCGATTGCTGTTGTTGTCAGGCCTTTTCTGAGATTGGCTGGCACTGGTTGCTTTGTCAGCGTCGTTCCATTTCCGTTTGTTATCACTAGCAGGCGTAGTAGCGGTGGTTGTAGCAATAGCAGAAACACGTGGTGGTAGTGAATTACTCTCCACCTCCTGATCGGTGATTTTGTGAGCCAAACGGACAATCTGAGTCAAGTTGTTGAGGTTTGCTGCAGTAACCAAACCCTTCACTCGTGGAGGTAATCCCTTGATGAACAGCTCAATTCTTTGAGACATAGGTCGGGACAAATTCGGGCACAAGATAGCCAACTCATGCGACCGCTTCGCATATGCTTCAATCTCAGATCCCACCATCTTCAGATCATAATACTCGTTCTCCAATTTCTGAATCTCATCGCGAGGACAATACTCCTCCCTGATCAACTCCTTAAAATCGTCCCAAGTAGTGGCATTAGCCTCTTCGATGCCCAACAGTTGAACCTGGGCATTCCACCATGTCAGGGCACCATCCTCGAGTGTGCCCGTAGCATACTTCACTCTGTCCCCAACATGACAGTTACACATCGCGAATACGGACTCCGCCTTTCGAACCGGCGCAAGAGTCCTACAGCCCCTTCAGTCCCACTGAAGGTCTGCGGCTTACAATCCATAAATGTTTTAAACGTGCAAGCAGGCTGGTGGTTCGGGTGCGCTGGACGAAAGAAAATAAGACACATGAATAAGAGTTGTGCATGCAACACAAGGTTAAAAGTATTTGGTACATTTTGTACCAGCTTTATAGGCTTCCAGAGCCTCAGCTACGCGTGTGTTTATCAAATTTGTTAACTCAGCTTGAGTCATGTTGATGTTGCCACGTCCGTGTCCTCGTCCACTCATGTTTCTATATAGGGAGAGGGAACAAATTTAGGTGTCAAGATGAGGTAAAAGTCAAGTCTCATGTTGATATTTACAACTACCAAGTTTACACACAATAGGGCAGAACCCTTTTCACACTCGTTAAGCCTCAATGGGACTTACATGCACCTCACATTATTATTATGTGTTCACCCATAATAATAAGGCAATTTGCATGCTTATCTTAGTGACTCTTAACTTGCGTTAAAAGTTTCCCCCGCATTCAAATAGCAAAACAGAAGGTACTACAGGATTACGTATCACAAAAGTCGAAGAGTAGTGTCACACTATCAATTCACCATAGTATCTAGTATGTCGTTTCATGCAAGCTGTGAGTGTGTGTGACTACTAAACAAGTAATGCGTAAAGTAAACAGAGGACGAACCATGCAATCTGGAGCTGAGTGTCATGGCCGATTTTCGAAGGTGTTCGGTTATAGTCTGGTTTTATAAAAACGTTTTAAAACCATGTTCACTATAACCAGTGGCTCTGATACCAAACTGTCACACCCCCAAAATAACACATGCGAAATCACCGCGAGACGTGTGACGTACCAGGATCCAAGCCACCAATCACACTGAACTATGCGTAATATTTAATAAAAACATTCCATTCATTTCAAAGTATCAATCCAAGACATAAGTTAAACCAAAACAAGTATTCAGCGGAAGCATAAGGTAAATAGTAATTAAAATGTTTCAATTCATATGTTCATAATCAATAAAGCAAGTATCCAAGAGTTTCGATCCATGACCACTCCAGTGCTCCCAGATAGCAAGTCCATAATAAAAAATCTAACGACCTGCAAGCATGCAGACAAGTGTGTCAGACGACGCTGGTGAGTTCAAAGTTTTGTTAATGCGTTTAGTTACCAGATGTGTGTTAAGAACAGTTCAACGTTTTGTTTTGATGATGTTATTAACTCGATTACCGTATGTGGCTACTAGATGTGTTTGCCCAAACCCCAATGCCTCTATCAAAGCATTGGTCAAGTGGTCAAGGTAAATAGTTCACGCCCGTCCATTCCGGCCCGGTGTGAGGGTGCCAAACCTAATAGCGCTATCAACTAGATACCTCGTTGCCTTCCCGGCAACAATCGGTAGATGTAAGGGGTCTTATATGATAGAAACTGAGTAATAACCAACATCCCATTAACCTGACATTCCTCCCAGGAACGTTACCCGATATCCCTTCCCGGGATGCATGCTAGGAAAAGAGCAGTGAACTCACCTTGATTTGCTCGGTATACAATGTTACCCGTTCCCGTTAGTCCAACAACCCTACCGTGGTTAACAATCTTTATCAGTTTCGTAATAAATTACTTTACGAAGTTACGCAGTTTATGTTTAACATATCAATTCACATCTCAAGTGTATATATCACGCAATGGCACAGTTATCACATGAATCTAATTTCACTCACAACGTATCCCAATGCAAGTTCTTGTTTGAATTAAATGTGCCTCACTATATTGTGATGTAATTGTACTTCTCTACTGTTGTTCATTAATGATCACATGCTATCACAATTATACATATATTAAAAAACAAAGCTAATGAATAGTAGTTGTCACATTATAATGCATAGTAAACTTTCCTTATTAGTTGTCTTTGTTGACTTCTTTCCCGTATACCATTTTTAAGTGTGTATATATATCAATTTTCTTCAAAGTTAGTTAGATTATACATCATGGTGGAGTGGTTTTGTAGTTGTATGTGTTTTAAAGAGACTCAAGTTCAAATCAATGGGTCTTTTTTTTTTTCCCCATTTTATGCTTACATAACTTCACGTCATCTTCCTTTTTCTCCTCTTTCACACATTTTTCTGATTGTATTTATACAATTCTTATTCTTATTTGTTGGGTTAGTGGATGCTTAGACATCGCAATAGTCGCCATCGCCAGGAGTTACTAACTCGCTTGCTACCAACGACTCTGTTGTATGAAAACTCCACTTGTCAACTTAAAAATAAGACACTAAATAGCACAACTTTAATAACAAACAAGTATTTAGTCACAATAAATAGTTTTACAATGACTTAGTTTTGTCGCGTCGCAACGCGGCGCGCAGTATTAAAACCTAGTTTATTTTAATACATCACTGATAATAGTGCCGATTGCCTTAGTGTGGAAAATATAATGTCAATTAAATGCAATCAAGAACAATGGCCGACAATTTTCCATGATTAACGAATTCCATTGGACCGAAGACATCATGCAACATTTAGATCATCCAATTAATTTAATACATTATCCATTCTCTGTTACAACAACTCCTACTAAACAATAGCTCAAACAGTTCATAGTTCATGCTCAATCTATTAGACAGGGTGACGAACTCCAAGGGTTTTCGTCGGAACAAGAGGTGACGAAATCATGGGGTTTTCGTCGGAGTTCCTGTGACGAAATCTTAAGGGATTTCGTCGATGAGTAAGTGACGAACTCTAGGATTTCATCGACTATCATGACAGTTTCTAACACTTTATCTAACCCTAATACTCACAGTTCCCAATGTTCACCCCAACATCATCATTAGTCTTTGTGCACTTAAGATTACATCATGCATACTTACTGACACATTATTATGCTAACCTCATTGTTTGACTAGATCCCACATGGCCGCCATTTCCAATTCAAAGTTTGTGAATTTATATGATTACCAACACTATTAGACCTCACATGGCCACACACCTTCAATTAGATTGAACCGATACAGTACTGATATATCCATTATTTTATCATGTGATTGCCAACATTATTTTATCAATGATTACATATCGACCTACATCATCCCCCCCCCCCCCCATAACAATTTAACCATGAATATCCCATAACTCAACAAGTATATCACTGTTAATCATACATATCATCCTGAGCGACAAACCCCATAACTCAACTAATACATTCAACAAAACAATATCACAGGCAAACACTATCAGTCAAGAAGGCACTAACCAGGGTATCAAGGTGTTTAGATGAATCAGGATAAAAGAATGTCTCGAAGTTCTCTACTATCGCCGTCGCACAAGATAAAAGAACTTTAGGGTTTTGCCAATACGTAACTGCCGCACGTATGCATACAGTTATATGATGGTGTAGTGTTTGGGCTTCGCTTTGGGCCGAAGGGCCCATCTTGGTGACGAAAACCCAATTGGGTGGCGAAATCCCGGTGAAATCCCAAATGGGCCATTTTCGTCTAGCCACAATTCCCACAATCAGCAATTTTTCGTATTAAATTAATAGGGATTTATAACACTAACTCATCAACCACTAACTTAAATTCCAATCATTATAAAATACTTTACATAGTACTACGTACAACGAAATATGGAGCAAGACTGTAAAACAGATAATACGTAAATGTAAGGTCTTGGAATCCCGGTTGTCACATCATCCCCAACTTGAAAGAAATTTCGTCCTGAAATTTGATAAGCAATCCAAAACGGCACAGTGTTAGGTTAAGCTGACTTAGCATTTTCCGCGGGTGCCACATTAGAGGATCACTACAAGTGTCCTTGGACGTGGCAAGACCAGCTAGAATGCCTATAATTTTGAAATAATGGTTTACTTGGAGGCCACGCAAAATTCTGTTGCTGGGGACCTTTTATGGACCGTAAGGGGGCCCCATTACAGTCCGTAAGGCATGTGGCAGGGGCAGAAACTTTTACAACTTGGCAGATTTGGCCCCTGGACTTGTATAATCGTGTTTTGTCACTTTTAACCCCTTTTAACCTAATATTTAGGTTATATAAAGGTGTTAAGGCATGTGTAACTTGGATTTTTGTCCGAAAAGGCCGTGGATGTCGGTTCGTTCGGTTGTACGGTTACACGTTTCGCAAATAACGTACAAGACTTTATCGAACATGAAAATGATCAAAATTTTGCCACGATTGATAATTTTCCATTTTTATCAATAAAATATAAGATTTTATTGAATAAAATAAAATAGTAACTTTATTTTTGTAATAATATATAACTTTTTATTATTTTTTTATTTAATATATTGTAATAGTTCATTATTATATTTATTTTTAACAACATATTTTTAATTTTTTTCCTTTTATAAAACTATATATTTCCTTTACCATTTTTTTATAATTTTTTTCTTTTTAAAACATATATTAATTTATCGATTAATTTGATATTTCCTTAATAATTTACGTTTGTTACTTTTTCCTAAAAACTTAATTACGTAGTTATGCTTGATTTTCCCTAACATTCCGTTATAAATTTTGTTAAAAGCGAAGTTGTACTGAAAATAAAGTATATATTTGGTATTATAAAACGATGCGATAATAAACTAAACTATTCTAATAGTTTGGCTTTCTAAAAAAAAACATTTTATTTTTAAATCACCTTTCTTTTACATTATCATTTGCTCAGTTTCGATCCAACACACGATGTAAAAAAACTAGTGCGAATTAATTCCAAGCACCATAAACGATTCCTTTATTTTCTTTACTTGATTGACACAAACTTCAAGAGGATAATATTCTTTTTTTCTTTCTAGTCAATCGTAGATGGCAAAATTAAAAGAAAACAAACGACGATCGCCCTATCAGATTCAAAGCTCTAACGGACTTTCGATCTCGAACATGTAGCAGAACCAAACTTTCGGTTAATCAACTGTGTGTTCAACAAGCCAAAGCTCTTATACCAATTGTTGGCTCAGACAGTTCAAACAATCGTATCAACAAACACGAACACGAGATATTGGGGAGACAAACCCGCTATTCAATAAAACAAACTTACGAACTTACAAGGAAAAGGGATAAATAAAAACAATAACCTACCTATTGATAATACTACTAAACTTGCTCTTCAAGACAATTAAACATTTCCTAAACCAATTACAATATAATTACCTAAAATAAACCAAACTTTAATAAAAAAAATAATTATATCAATCTTCACTTTGGCCTTTCAACTTTCAACTCATACGAGTTTTAGGATTAACGTTCAACAAAGGGTTGTCCTGATTGCAGATTATTCATGCTCAGCGTGTGGGGTTGGATTGGATTATGTGGATCACCTCCTTGTTAATTGCTCCTTTGCTAGGGCGGTGTGGTTGCAGGTGATGTTATAGGTCAAAATACAAGTCATCACACACTTCAGTCTCTAAGAGACATACTGGAGCATGGGAGGAACTCGGTACATTAGCCTAAGAAAAAGAAGGTAGTGTATTCTATACTAAAGAAAGATGACGGCTTGGAGGATTTGGAATCAGAGGAACGAGAAAATATTTAAGGGTGCGAATACTTCGGAGATTAAGGTTGTAGAGGACATTAGAGAAACAACATTCTGGTGGGTAAACAAAAGAGCAAGACATGTGACTACACATGAGGAGTGGAGAAGCTTCAGTAGTATTAGTTTTTAAAAGTTGTTTTGTTTATTTGGAGTTTTGGTTTTGTGATGTATGAATCTGTATATGGGTTGTTATTCTCTTCTTAGCAGCTTGCTATGGAGGTTTTGGTGATGGAATAAACGTTTCTTGTGGTTCAAAAAAAAATATCAAAGAAATACGTAATAGAAAGGTCAAAGTCTTCAATTGACCGATCAAACACATTTTTTATAATTAATTCATATTCCGTTTCTATTTTCATCTAATTATGTGAACCAGACGGACCCTTTTGTAGTATTTGTAGTAAGCAAAACAATTGTAAATTCTAAAATAGTTTATATTGGAATTCCACATGTTTGTTGTTTGACATGGACTTTTTTCTTAATTTTCTTTAATATAACATTATTACCATCATGACACATGATGAGAGATGCTTCACTAACTACAAATTCTTGGGTAAATTTGCATTTACCAAGATTTATCTTGAAATTGATATAATTTATTCCATCCACACCATTGTCGAATCAAACCTTATGATTCACCATAGAAAGAAAAATGTTGTGAGAAAATATCATTCGCCTCTGAGAAAAGAAGTTTCTATAGGGCAAGGCAATCAATCAACAAGAAGTTGTTGCGATACGAGCAAGTAGTTGTTCAACTAACGTATGTAACACAAGGTGTCCGTATATCACCCTGATAGATATGGATTGATCATGTCCAAAGATGGGAGTTATTTGGTAGATCAAGGTGAGCTCATGACTACAAGGATGTTTCTAAAGGTTTTGCGTCCAAAGTTGGTGAAAATCATTTTCACTTATTAGTTAAAACATATTTTTGTTAGTTTTGAAAATTCCAAAATGAGCTAAAAGTTGTACGCTTTTCGTTTGTGTATTATATGAGTATTGTAAATGGGTGAGATACCAGTGGCGGATCTAGAAGATCCGCATAGGGGTAACGTTTCAATAAAAAAGTTAACAAATCGAAAAAATGTCATTTTTTTCTAAAATTTACTCTACCGTCGGAGCGTTACCGGACGGAGTATCAGGAGGCAACGGAGGTTACACCTAATGACGGGCCAATAGGAAATCCCATTTTACTCGCTTTGGGCTGCCTTCATGCGGGCCCAACAAGATATAAGCCCAAATAACAGTTTACCTTGCCCATTAAGGTTCTCCTCATGAGAAATGAGCGGGAAACTAGGATCAGAGAATGCAGGTCACATTTAATGCCTGATATGAAGAGGATCTTGGCTGGCATTGTACTTCTTCAGCCGGAACATTAAATGAGGCTGCCATCTTACCGTTAGGGGTCAGACACGTGTCTGAGCCCCCCGAAGACCCCCGAAATCCGTTGGATCACCTTAACAAAATATCTTACATGTGAGATAAGGGCTCGGGATTATATAAGAGCCAAAGAGGACGATCATAAGGCAGATTTGAAGGTATCACATTAAAAGCTCTCTCATTTACTCCTCTCTCATTCATTCCAACCAATATTCTCATATATAAAACACACACACACACATTTATTGGATTCACACCTTAGAGAAAACATTCCGGTGATCACACTCATCGGAATAGACTCCTCCAACTTTCCGGCAAGTTTACTTATTCTCACGCCGGAGCTTGGTCACGGATCCCCCTCCCGGGGCCCTCCGTGACGAGGCTAACGGTTTACTTTTTTGTAGCAACGCGGACCGGGATATCTTGACGTCAGCAAAGATCCATTGAACGTTAGCAGGGATTTGGGTATTCGACATTGGCGCCATCCGTGGGACGTCAGTCCGACTGGTGTTCCCACTCTGAAACTCCGACGTTGAGATAACCCGTTTGACAAGAAACAACATGGCTACTCCACCCAGCTCACGTACCATCCAGACGGTACAAAACAACCACGATAAGGTCACAGTGGAAGATATAATTCATGAAGAAGAAAACGAGAATCAAGTGGAAATTCTGGAAAGGGAAGAGGCCATCACTCCGGATTTCGTTGCCATGCACAAGGAGAAACTAAAAAAGTGTCTCGAGGATTTAGAAAGACAAGAAAAGCTTGACAGCCTCAGGGCAAGACTGTCCTTCGACACACCCTCTAATCAGGACGGGGTGGACTTGCAAAACAAAAGCAGTGGGAATGACCCACTTGAAACTTTCATGACGGCTCTTAGGCAGATGTCCTCGGAAGAAAGGGAGGATCTCATCACGGGAAAGAGACCAAAGGGAAAAGAAAAAGAAAAGGAAAACCAAAGCGATAGTGGTCTGAATCAACCCTACCTCCCACGGGACTTGGCCGAGATCTCAAAGTTCACCAGGAGGATTGCGGAAGCACCCATGCCCCCTAAGACGAAGCTGCCTCCAAACTTCGACCGGTACGATGGAACAAGAGACCCTGAGGACCATCTCCATGCCTTTAGGGGAGCAGGACAACTAGGGCGGTGGCCCATGCCAGTTTGGTGTCATATGTTTGTGGAGACCTTGACGGAGGGAGCCAGGCTCTGGTTTGACAGCCTCCCTCCAGGAGGGATCGACAACTATGAAGAACTAAGCGAAAAGTTCCTGAGAAACTTTGGTCAGCAAAGAAAAGTGGTCCAGAACCAGAACGAAATTCTGCACATAAGGCAGAGGGACAATGAGCGAATAGACCAATACATGGAGAGGTTTGTCAAGGAGAGTATGAACATCAAGGACGTCCCGAAGGTCATGAAGATCAGCAGTTTCATTAACGGGTTAAAACATGCACAACTATGCGAGAAGCTGGGAGAAGAGTTCCCACATTCGTTTGACAACCTCATAGACAGAGTCAGAGCCTTCGTCAGGGGTAAAGACACGGTTAGCAAGGCTAAGGAGATGGACACCCCACCCTGGAGGGTCGCCCCGGCTGCAAAGCCTCCCGAAAAAGGTACACCTTACTCAAGAAAACCTGCTTTTGATAGAATGATGCACGATAGGACGAGGCCCTCGTATTCCCCATACAGGCCTTGGGGGAGAAGCTCATCCCCCTACCCTGACAGCTTCACCCCTCTCACCAAAACCCCAAGTGAAATACTGGCCACTAAGAGGGTGAAGCACTCCTTCCCAAGACCACCACCCATAAAACCCGGGCCAAAAGCACAACCGAATGAATATTGTGATTTCCACAAAGGATTTGGTCATAAGACTGATGATTGCATGTATCTAAAAAGGGAAATAGAGGCCGCGGTAAAAACGGGTAAACTGGCCCATTTGGTTAAAGAGATTAAGGAAGGTGGGGGGACCGCAAAGGGAAAGATGCGAGGGAGCCTGGAAGGGCAGATGTAGATATGATTCGAAGGAGAAATGAATTTGATAATACCAGGAGTGTAAAGGCTAGAATTCTGGGCTCCCCGGACCGCATGAAAGCTCCCATCTTGATGCCACACCTGGAGGACAACGAAGTACAGCGACTCCCCCTTAACATCTCAGCCATAATAGCTGGTCACAAGGTGGCCAAAGTACATGTGGATGGGGGATCCGGGGTAGAAGTAATCTATGAGCACTGTTTCCTCAGATTTGACAGGGACGTGAGAGATAGACTTGAGGAGGACTCCATCCCCCTAGTAGGTTTCAATAACAGTGTGTCACACCCCCTGGGAAAGATCAGACTCCAATTTACAGTCGGGGTAGGGGATCGAGTCCGAACTATAAACCTGACCTTCACGGTGGTCCGGGCACCTTCCAAATATAACGCAATCCTGGGAAGACCTGGGATCGAAGATTTGCAAGCATAGGCATCAACCCCGCACGGAGCCCTAGTGTTCCAAACGCCAAAGGGCTTGGCTTGGGTAAAATCTGCATATGAAGTAATTTCCTCCGTGTCCGAAGGAGAAGCATCCGAGAAACCCCAAAAAGATGGGGTCGAAGAGTGGGTGATTTGCGATAGATTCCCTGAACAGATGGTCAAAGTAGGAAGTCACCTGAGTGACAAGTGCAAGAGTGCTCTCAAGGAACTGCTCCTTCTCAACATAGATGTGTTTGCATTTCAACATGGGGATATGACAGGAATCCCAAGAAGCTTAACCGAACACCGACTCAATACATACACCTGGGAAAAGCCAGTAAAATAGAAAAAACAGAGCATGGGTCCCAGTAAGAGGAGGGCCGCTTGTGAAGAAACCAGGAAGCTGCTTAGAGCCGGAATAGTAAGGGAAGTGAAGTATCCATCCTGGGTTGCCAACCCGGTTATGGTCCAGAAAAAAGACGGGGGATGGAGGATGTGCATTGACTTTCAAGATTTGAACAAAGCATGTCCCAAGGACTGCTACCCCCCTCCCAGAGATAGACGTCCAAGTGGAATCCTTATCCCAATACCCCCTGAAGTGCTTCTTGGATGCCTACAAAGGGTACCATCAGATACAGATGTCAATAGAAGACGAGGAAAAGACCGCCTTCATCACAGACGAAGGGACACTTTGCTATACCAAAATGCCCTTCGGACTAAAAAATGCTGGAGCCACCTATCAAAGGTTCATGAATGCCCTTTTCAGTGAACAACGGGGACGAAACCTGGAGGTATATGTCGATGACATTGTTATCAAAAGCTTGACCGAAATGGCCATGATAGATGACATAGCCGAGACCATCCGAACCATGCAAGATGTGAATATGAAGTTGAACCCTGGGAAATGCTACTTCGGGGTAGAGGAAGGAAAATTCCTGGGAGTAGTAGTCACTAGGGGAGGAATCAAAGCTTACCTGGAGAAAACCTAAGCCGTGGCAGAAACGCGATCCCCCAGGTCCCTAAAAGACATTCAACAGCTGAATGGAAGGTTAATCGCCTTGAACCGTTTTTTGTCAAAGGTAGCTGACAGGACCCTTCCCTTCATGAAGGTACTGAAGGACTGCCTCCAAACAGACAGGTTTAGATGGACCTCTGAGGCAGAAACTGCTTTTCGAGAAATGAAGGATTGTATTTGTAAGCTCCCAACTCTAGCCACTCCAGTACCCAGGGAAGATCTGCTTCTGTATTTGTCTGCTTCAAAGACAACCATAAGTGCGGTTATGATGGTAGAACGGGAGGGGAAGCAGATACCAATATACTTCATCAGCAGGACCCTCAAGGGTCCCGAGGAACGCTATATGCCCATGGAGAAGTTAGCTTTAGCTCTCGTTTTTGCGTCCCGGAGACTCAGGAGGTACTTCCAGGGACACAAGGTTACCCTAGTGACAGATCAACCCCTCCAGAAAGTGCTAAGAAGGCCGGAGCTGTCGGGACGGCTGGCTAAGTGGGCAGTCGAGTTAGGAGAACACTCCTTGGAATTCAAAGCTAGAACTGCCATGAAAGGGCAAATACTGGCCGACTTCTTAGCAGAGGTCCCTGAGGATGAAGAAAGGGAACTTTTAAAGTGGGAAGCTTTAGAAAAGGAAGAGAAAGAGAAGGAGGACGAGGCAGTGTGGAAGTTGCTCATAGAAGGGGCCTCCAGCGAAGAAGGTAGCGGGGCAGGCATCACGCTGATCAGTCCTGATGGGGTTGAGCTAACCTATGCCATCAGACCGGACTTTGAGAACACCAACAACACCACAGAATATGAAGCCCTTTTAGCAGGGATGAGGCTAGCCAAAAAGATGAAAGCAAAGCATGTGGAAGCTAGCACTAACTCACAGCTAGTGGTCAAACAATACCAAGGAGAGTATGAGGCTAAAGACAACACCATGGCTCGATACGTGGCGAAGGTAAAAGAAACAGCCGAAGCATTCCAGACCTTTAAGCTAGAATACATCCCCCGCGGGAGAAACAGAAAATATGATGCCCTCAGCAAACTGGCCTCTGTGACATTTGACCATCTAGCAAGGGAAGTCAAAGTGGAAGTCCTGACCTCCCCCTCCCTCGGCACAGAAGAAGTAGCTGCGGTCGAAAATGCACAAGAGACATGGATGACACCAATTGTAAATTTCCTCAAGGACGGAACGCTACCTGAGGGAGACTGGGCAGCCAGGAAGGTGAGAGTCAAAGCCTTACAATATGAGTTGGTCGATGAAGAACTGTATCGAAGATCATACCTGGGCCCATCCCTGAAGTCTGTTGACACTGAAGAAGCTAAATATGTAATCAGGGAAATACATGAGGGGATCTGTGGAATGCATTCGGGGCCAAGGACAGTAGTAGCAAAGGCAATGAATGTGGGATTCTATTGGCCTCGAATGTACGAAACAGCTTCCGAAGAGATCAAGAGATGTGACAATTGCCAGGTTCATGCACCTATGACGCATCGCCACAAACACCCCATGATACCTGTTTCAATGTCTTGGCCTTTCCAAAAATGGGCCATCAACATTATCGGACCATTCCCAGAAGGTCCAGGAGGGGTCAAATACGTGGTGGTTGCCATCGATTATTTTATCAAGTGGATAGAAGCAAGGCCCTTGGCAAAAATAACCGGGGAGCAGATGAGACGGTTTGTATTAGACAACATTATCTGCAGATATGGTGTCCCGAAGGAGCTCGTGAGTGACAATGGCGTACAATTTGCTGGAAAACCCTTCAGACCTTGGTGTGAGCAAATGCACATACACCAAGTGTTCACTTCCGTCACCCATGCCCAGAGTAACGGGCTAGTAGAAAGAGCAAATCAAAGCGTTATCAAAGGGATGAAAGGGAGACTCGGAAGAAAAAAAAAGATGGCTAGAGGAATTTCCATTTGTGCTATGGGCATACAGGACCACCCATAAGGACTGCAACGGGGAGACTCCATTCTGCTTAACTTACGGGATGAAGGCTGTTATCCCGGCTGAAATAGGATCCCCAACTGCCAGAATGAAGCTCAGTATAAGGACTCTAAAAAATATCCTAATTTGACCCATAAATGAAAACCCGGACCCCTGAAACCTTACCCTACATAAAAAAATCAAGAAAAACAAAACTTATAGGTTTCAGGCGGGCCGCGTAAGAAACAAGCTTGTCTTACGCGGGCCGCGTCAACCCTGAGTTTGACCGGATAAGTATCCGGGCCACGTATAACCCACCTGTCAAACCTAAGCCCATGACCATGCAAACCTATACGTAGACTGGGAAGCCACGCGGGCCGCGTAAGATATAGGTGATGGGTTACGCGGGCCTCGTGAGGCCTTAGTTTCAGCTATAAATAGCTGGTCGCATGCACAATCTGTTGGTGTCGAAAAGAAAGTAAAAAAAAAAAAACAAATTCTTGTTACTCTGAAGTCAAAAATATCAATTATATTAGCGAGGCGCTGCTCCGATACCGGGTATTAACTCGATCGCTGCTACGATTCAATGTCCGATCGATTAAAACTATCCAATGGATGTTTAAGTCCTGCCCACATTAGGGTTTATGCTTTGTCATTCGTCGTTAATTCGATGGATGTTTAAGTATCGCACTTTGTCATTCGTTGTGAAGGTTTAATCTCGTGAGTTATCGTAAATGCTATATTTGTTACTAACCGAGTTCGTGTGCATGTTATTAAATTTAGGTTAAAAGGCTAATCAGTAGGCTAGGCTCTGCTCAAATAAATCTGCAATGTGTGTCATTCTCCTTTTATCAAATTACTTTCAAAATCATGTTTATTTTCAAAGTTATAATTACAGGGATTAAGTCTTTGTAATCACCAAATTACAGCCGGTATGTGGGGTTTTGTATACATTACTTGATAGCCTTCACCATTGGACAACGGGGCCAAGGGGTGATATGACCATAGTCACAGACACCATCGGGCTAAGAGGCTACCGATGAATGTCGAGTGACAAATACTGTGGGTAGTTGGTTGATATATGGAAACATTGTAATCGCTCTTAATACTGTAAATTATAACAAACGTGTTGTTTTAGTAAAAAGAATGATTCACCAGTAATTCCCGCTGACAAAACCTTTTTCAAACATGTTTCAGGTGATCTGTTGTGATCCAGGAAAAGTGCCGCGAAGCACTACAAGCTTAAGGAAGTGGCTCAGTATAAAATAAAGAAACATGTTTTGGAAAAATAAAGATTTCTTCGTGAAATCATATGATTGTAAATTACCGGGGTTTATCCCGGGTTGTGAAATAAAATAATCGGGAAATTGCAGTTTTAAAAAGATCCTGTTCAAATCTTCCGCTGTTAACTCAATTAAATAAATACCACGGAATTTTCTGTCCCGCGGCTCCTGAAACGGGTCAAACCGGGTCGGGGCCGTGATAGAAAAATGTGGTATCAGAGCCACTGATTTAAGCCGATTAAGTATTTAGAAAATACTTAATTTTTCTGATTGCTATTCTATGATTATGTGTTTTATTATTTGAATAATTGTTTACAGTATGGGTAAGCAAAAGCTTTTAAACATCTATCTTAAATTAGATAGGTCATCCAACGAGAAGGGAAGTTCATCCCAAACAAAATCCTCAAATCACTCTGTAATTCCTGATGAAGGAATATTTGTCCGTAAGGCACAATACGAGGAACCACTTTCTCCTAATAAAAGAAGTTTGATTATTAGGAAAAGTCAGGAGAAAATAAAGAAATCCCGAGAAAAGAAAGTTAAACAGGAAACCCAGGATTTAATCAATAAATCACCGTGGGAAGACAAGTTAGATGAAAAATGGGCAGATCTCTATATGCTAGCCACTATAGTAGTAAATGCAAATCTCTAAATACATCGGACTCAAAATTTTAGCACCCTTATCATCTACAAGCCAGAAACTTTATCCAGTAAATAAATAAGTTTACCGTAAACCCTAATATGTTTTATTTCAGTTGTTCTTTGTACTAAATTAGTCACACGGTATGCAATAATATTTTCTATTAAATTTTGTTACTAAATTTTAACTTAGCAATTTTTGTGTATTTTACATATGTGCTAAACAACATGAATGACTTGTCTGACGCCCTTCAAAATCTAAATCTCTATCCGGTGAAAATAGAGGTTTCTAGAGACTTTACGGGTTACATAGCCGATATAGAAGAACCTGTGGAATTCAATGCTCCACCTCCAGAGAAACCTAAGCCCAAGAAAAGGAGAAGATTTGTAGGATGGAGGCGTGTGCGCAGGAGGAAACCCACAACTAGGAGAATTCCTAAAATAGAAAATCCCTTAGATAAAGGAAAGGGGATTGAAGTCGGGGAAAGTTCTAGGCAGATGGAAAAGGAGTTTGGGGAAGGCTCTAGACAAGTTGAGGAGTTACCATTTCAGGATGAATTAGATCGCGCATTGGCAAGCTGTGATATAGTCAGGCCTGTCAATAATAATTTCTACTCTTATCCTGTCGAAAATCAACTCCCTATAAACTTAGAACCAGCAATTCCAGAACCTATAATTCACACCCAACCTCTAGGAATGGACGAGTGGTGGACCAATGATTGGCAGTTCCAAAACCTTCTCAACAGTCCTTATTCCTTTCTCCCTCAGTTCGACCCGGAACCAATACCAAATCCACCCATAAGCAATGAGAATCTAGCTGAACTCCGCCACTTTGGCGAGGAGCTGGTGGATGCAGGAAATAGGATCAGGGAAGTAGGAGAACAGATCTCCTGGAAGTACGACGAGAGGGAACGCCGTTACTAAAATACCAACTGACGAAGGATAGTGTGGTGTGAGAATGTGAAACTGTGGTTGTAAAATAAATAAGTAGAATCTAATCTTGTAAAATAACTACAAATAAAACTTTGTAAGATAAATGGTGGGTAATGACGCATATTATAAAATATAAAAATGGGAATCAAGAAATCGATAGTTTTGACTATATATGTGTTATGAAAAATTATATGATTATTTGTGTATGATTGTTATTTATTTAATACTAATAATTTATATAAATTAATTAACAGATGGAAAACGCTAATAATGAACCAGTTAATGAGGTTAACCAATCTGAGCAACATCCGAGGGATCAATTTATGACTAGGCAAGATATAGAAAATATCGTTGCTCAAGGAATAGCCAATGCTATTCCAGCAATACTTGCTGCTGCACAGAAACCTGTTGAACCTCAACAAATAATTCCCAGCAAACGTATTTCTGAAAATAACTTCAGTAATAGCGTAAACGGAGGCGGTAATCATCACGATGATGATCCACTGCCAGCTCCGCACCCAATGAAAGCTGCAACGCCTGGTTGCACTTACAAGGAATTTCTTGCTTGTAAACCTGCTGAATTTGCAGGCAATGAAGGAGCGACTGCGGCACTGCGTTGGTTAGAGAAAAGCGAGGCAGTAATCACAATAAGTAAACGTGACAAAGACGACAAGGTTATGTACGCGTCAAATCTTTTCAAGGAAGGGGCGCTCGAATGGTGGAACACGGTGTTACAAGCAAAAGGAAGGATGATGGCGTATGCCATGAACTGGGAAGAATTTAAAAGTCTTGTAGAAAGAAAATTCTGTCCCGAATATGAAAAAGATCAAATGGCAAATAAATTCCTAAATCATAGAATGATGGGTGTAGATTGTCGCGGTTATACTTCGACATTCTTTGAATATGCTAGAGTGGTACCAACACTGACTCTCAAAAATATCCTAATTTGACCCATAAATGAAAACCCGGACCCCTGAAACTTTACCCTACATAAAAAATCAAGAAAAACAAAACTTATAGGTTTCAGGCGGGCCGTGTAAGAAACAAGCTTGTCTTACGCGGGCCGTGTCACCCTGAGTTTGACCGGATAAGTATCCAGGCCACGTATAACCCACCTGTCAAACCTAAGCCCATGACCATGCAAACCTATACGTAGACTGGGCGACCATGCGGGCCGCGTAAGATATAGGTGAGGGGTTATGTGGGCCGCGTGAGGCCTTAATTTCAGCTATAAATAGCTGATCGCATGCACAGTCTGTTGGTGTCGAAAACAAAGTTAAAAAACGAATTCTTGTTACTCTGAAGTCGAAAATATCAATTATATTAGCGAGGCGCTTCTCCGATACCGGGTATTAACTCGATCGCTGCTAGGATTCAATGTCCGATTGATTAAAACTATCCAATGGATGTTTAAGTGCTGCCCACATTAGGGTTTATGCTTTGTCATTCGTCGTTAATTCGATGGATATTTAAGTATCGCACGTTGTCATTCGTTGTGAAGGTTTAATCTCGTGAGTTATCGTAAATGCTGTATTAGTTACTAACCGAGTTCGTGTGCATGTTATTAAATTTAGGTTAAAAGGCTAATCAGTAGGCTAGGCTCTACTCAAATAAATCTGCAATGTGAGTCATTCTCTTTTTATCAAATTACTTTCAAAATCATGTTTATTTTCAAAGTTATAATTACAGGGATTAAGTCTTTGTAATCACCAAATTACAGCCGGTATATGGGGTTTTGTATACATTACTTGATAACCATCACCATTGGACAACGGGGCCAAGGGGTGATATGACCATAGTCACAGACACCATCGGGCTAAGAGGCTACCGATGAATGTCGAGTGACAAATACTGTGGGTAGTTGGTTGATATATGGAAACATTGTAATCGCTCTTAATACTGTAAATTATAACAAACGTGTTGTTTTAGTAAAAAGAATGATTCACCAGTATTTCCCGCTGACAAAACCTTATTCAAACATGTTTCAGGTGATCTGTTGTGATCCAGGAAAAGTGCCACGAAGCACTACAAGCTTAAGGAAGTGGCTCAGTATAAAATAAAGAAACATGTTTTGGAAAAATAAATATTTCTCCGTGAAATCATATGATTGTAAATTACCGGGGTTTATCCTGAGTTGTGAAATAAAATAATTGGGAAATTGCATTTTTAAAAAGATCATGTTCAAATCTTCCACTGTTAACTCAATTAAATAAATACCACGGAATTTTCTGTCCCGCGGCTCCTGAAACGGGTCAAACCGGGTCGGGGGCCGTGACACTCATGGAGGCCGAAAACGAGCAAGACCTCTGGATGAACCTGAATCTGCTTGAAGAGAGAAGGGAAGTCGCAGCAGTCCGGGAGGCTAAGTACAAAAAGCAGCTTGAAAGCTATTACAATGCCAAGATGAAGAAACTTAGCCTCGTACCGGGGGATTTGGTCCAAAGGGCAAATGAAGCCAGCCTATAGGAGAGCACCGGAAAGCTAGGACCCAATTGGGAAGGGCCTTACCGGGTTATATGGGCAAACAACAAATGAAGTTGTAAACTGGAAACGCTCCAAGGCAAGGAGGTCCCCAGGATATGGAACCTCATGCAACTCAGGAAGTATCACATATGATTGGTTTATCCCCCAGGAAAAACGGACAGGGAGCCACTTTTGTAATAATTAACTGTTAATCTGGGGCATACCCCAAGAAAGAATCTTTTGTAAGAACTGTGCTGGGAAGTTTAGTCCCCAAGAAATGAATGACGAATGGACAACTAACTTGTCCTCTTTTGGCAAAATAACAGGTATTATATCTAGGCAGACGTGCCCAGAAACACTATAAGCCTAACCAATAAACAAACACACGTGTACAAGGTATATCAAACATACCAAAAGCCCGGCCGTGGGGCAAAATAGGGTCTAGCTAACCCAAAGAAAACGGACAAACAAACCAACAACATAATCTCACATTATAAACTTGTCCAGCGATTGGCCTCGAACAGACAATCCTGGTTTATCAAACAAACCATAAGTACAACACACTTCTGTAAGCGAACTTCAAAAAGAAGTCTTTCTTTATTTATTTGCAAAATAAATATACAAAGGGAAGCCTTACTGACTTTGGCAAAAACAACTAACATACAAGGCAACAAACACAACAAACTTGACAAACAAGACCAAAGCACAGCCTCTTGCAAAACAGCCCAAAGGTCTTCAGGAAAGCGCCGACTTGATCCTTGGCAAGGGCCCCTGCAGCATGAAAAAGCACAACAGAAAACAAGAAAAAGACAAGATAACAACATACAGTCATAAGTTATATGATTAAAGTACTTAGGAGAACCCCTACATGAAGGTCCTCCTTCCAAACACCAAAAAAGTTTAAAGTATCCTAGGGTAAGCAATTATCCGGATTACAACCATATTGAAAGAGGTTAATGTTTAGAAATCACTGGGGACCACCCCCAGACAAAGACTGTGGAGACGAAGGACCAGCGGAGGAAAACAGGGCTTTTAATTCATCTATCGATATCATGGGATGCTCCAGGATCTTCTTGAGAATGGCCGGGGTCTTACTCCCAAACTCCTCGTCCAGCTTAGATAGCCTCTTCTTAGCTTTGGAATTGTAAAGCGGAGTCTCTTTCCTGCCCAGACCCTGAGCAGAGTAAATATACCTATCCTTCAGCCCAGCCTGGTAGCCAACATCCCGGTACGCCCTATACACCTCCTCCAAGCCACTTTTAAACTCCTCTGACTGAGAGACGGCAGTAAGGAAGGCTCCGAAACCTTCAGTGATTAACCAATGTTTCTCCTTAGCCATCCGCTGGTTATCATCAGAAGTTATCCCATAATCTGCATACATAGTATTCTGCTGCTCCTGAGAAACGGAGCCAACCTCCTTCAGATGCTTTAACTCAGCGGCCAACTCTTCCTTCTCCTCTACCAATACCGCCATCTCCCTTTCCTAGGCTCGTTCCCTTCGCTCCAACATGGCTCCAGCCCCCTGGGCAAAAAACATCATAAAGAATACAAAAGCAGTTGGAAAATAAAAGGGGGGGGGGAGAAAGGCTATGTACCTTCTTCTCTTGCAACTTTCTCTCAGCCTCGACCACTCGACATCTAAGTTCGGCAGCAACAGACTGGGAGGTCTTGAGTTCGCCCTTGAGTTCCTCATTCGCCCTCCTCAAATCATCAACCCGCTGCAGCATGCCAGCACCCCTGAAAAAACTCTCACAGAGTGACATGCTGTACTGATCCTCAAAAAGATCATCCCTGAAAGCAGAATTCATGAATCTATGGGAGGGAGCAACAGCATGACTCAAAAAATCCCTGGCAGTTTCAGGGGTTCCTATCACCGAAGAGTGAGTTATTTTCCACTTAGGGACATAGGTGAAAGGGATAGCATCAGCAAACAGGGGAGCCAAAGGGGACCGATGAGCAAAACCCTCAAATTGAGTGGGTTTACTGGTCCCAGTAGCATGATGAGGAGAGAGTTCAAAGGCTGAGGCAACACGAGCCATGCTTACTTCCGGAGTCTTGTCCCGAACACGGGAAGAGGAGGGACCAGTAGGGATCTCTATTGGATCATGAGAACTCCCCTACTCAGACAAAAAGAGAAAAAAGAACATCAAAAATCTCCCCAGAACAAAATAAATGTAAGGCAAATAGATAAAAGGAAAAATAAGCTCACCAACAAAGGTGCACTCACAAGGCTTGAAGACCGCAGGTGCTTGGACAAAGAACCCTTAACCCCAACAGGGGGAAGTTCGAAAGCAGCCTTCGATGAAGGAGGGGGCTTCTGTCCACTGGCACTCCGGAGCCTTTGCCGGATGTCACGAGGAGCAGGGGCTGGCTTAGGACTTATAGCTTTCCTCTTACGAATTAAACGGACCTCCAGATCTTCATCATCACATTGACCAGAGTGCTTGACGGGAGGGGAATCAGGGGAACTCTCCTCCCCATCAGAGGAAGTCTCACCTCCTTCCACAGCAACGGAGCCCCCAGCCTGAGCAGACCCCCCGGTAGCTTGCATTCCTACACTCCGGTTTAAACATGGATCAACCTCATCACCAACTACAAACTTGACATCCTTAGAATTCCCTTGAAGTAGTCTCCACAAAGTCAACTCTGCATAAGAAAAATACTAAAGATGACTGCACAGATACCAAGGAGTGAAGACAGCAAGCCTAGGGCAAGAAGATACCTTTTTTTCCAAAAAAAAGATTTGGGACGAACTGAGTAGGAAGGGCTCAACCCCCCCATGGCCAAGATCCCCTCAGAAAAAGTAAAAGCCCTAGTCGGATTTTCACACATACGCTTCCACTGGATAGTTTCACTAGCAGACAAAGTGGGAACACTATCTTCAGTGGCGGCCTCAACGTCTCTTGGCAGTGGAGATTCCGGTATCATGGCATCAGAAACAAAGATGAACCTACTCTTGCACTCTTTGGGGTAAGTGGAGGTTGGCATAAAGGTATAGCAGGGTTTCGACACACTATTCTGCCGTTTAGCAAAGGTAAACCAATCCCCATCAGAGATCAGTTTATAAAACATGCAGAACAAGGGGACAGATGGCTCGCCAGAAACGGCCGCACAAGACAACTCAAAGTGCACCACTCTCATGAACCCTAAGGGATGCAACTGAGAGAAGTGAACCCCGAAGTGGCGAAGTAAGGCAACCTTGAAAGGTGAGAGGGGATACCGGACTCCACAAGAAGAAAACGCCAATGTACAAAGGGGGATTCGGTCCGGTGTACATTCAGCCGATTCATTAGGGCCCGACAAGGTGGGAGAGAACTGCTCAGGAATGTTGTATGTCTCGACAAAAGACTTCAAGTCCCTCGTTGTCAAGATCGATCGAATTGCAGAGCGACCGGAACGACTCATGTTTAAAAAAGGGACGGTGATCGGAGAAATATGACGGAAGGAAAGAAAGAACTAGAAGGAATTGAGAGGAAGTTTAAAAGATAATGAGGTATTTAAAGAAGATAGCTGACACACAGGAAACCGTCATGTCACTCATCCCTTCAAAATTTAAAAAGGGTGCACGTGTATCTAGGGGATTAACTCCCGCCACCAGTATTCGGCGGAATGATGGGCTTCATGAAAAGAAAAAAAAATAATTAATAGCCGGTCAGAAACGGGCCCACATTCGTAGCCCAAGAAAATTAACCTCCTTCTAGAACAGTTATGATTCAGTCTCGGATCATGAGCCTCGGATCTCATAACCAGGGACTAAAGATGACTTGACGACGGGCCAATGGGAAATCCCATTTTACCCGCTTTGGGCTGCCTTCATGCGGGCCCAACAAGATATAAGCCCAAATAACAGTTTACCTTGCCCATTAAGGTTCTCCTCATGAGAAATGAGCGGGAAAATAGGATCAGAGAATGCAGGTCACATTTAATGCCTGATATGAAGAGGATCTTGGCTGGCATTGTACTTTTTCAGCTGGAACATTAAATGAGGCTGCCATCTTACCGTTAGGGGTCAGACACGTGTCTGAGCCCCCCGAAGACCCCCGAAATCCGTTGGATCACCTTAACAAAATATCTTACATGTGAGATAAGGGCTCGGGATTATATAAGAGCCAAAGAGGACGATCATAAGGCAGATTTGAAGGTATCACATTAAAAGCTCTCTCATTTACTCCTCTCTCATTCATTTCAATCAATATTCTCATACATAAAACACACACACACACACATTTATTGGATTCACACCTTAGAGGAAACATTCCGGTGATCATACTCATCGAAATAGACTCCTCCAACTTTCCGGCAAGTTTACTTACTCTCACGCCGGAGCTTGGTCACGGATCCCCCTCCAGTGGCCCTCCGTGACGAGGCTAACGGTTTACTTTTTTGTAGCAACGCGGACCGGGATATCTTGACTTCAGCAAAGATCTATTGAACATCAGCAGGGATTTGGGTATTCGACAACACCTTCTATCACTCTAGGTCCGCCCTAGGTGATACTTGGATGAAAAATCATCATCCATAGTCACCCCACTTTAAAATGAATGCAACGTGTTTAAGTCATATAATGACCTTATAATTGAGGTTTACTTCTATATGATTCTCGTAATATTCCATTAGGAGCACAAATATGCATCATGACTTGTAGTCAAACTATTAGTAGCACATAACGAAACGTAAAATGGTAAACTTCTTGGCCAAAATTTTTACTTGCTTAGTGTGCTTTTAGTGTTTAAATTATAGCAAATTCATAGTTGGGTACCATATAAAGTAATTTTGGTAAAAGAGACGTATGTGTAACCATATGATACCAACAAAGATAACATCAACAACATTATCTTTAAGCATGTAACTACCATGTACGGGTTTTCTTCGGGTTTTTTTTTTCGGGTTTCGGATTTTTCGGGTAGGGTTGTTAGGATTTTTCGCTAGGAAAAAGTGACCCAACAACCGACCCCTTTAAAGTTCGGTTGTTGATCAGTTCTGTTTTAAATATAATGGAAAACATAAATAAATGAAATATATGTTACAGTAGACTGGCCAGCAGAGAATCAAGTAAGAGACACAACCATGGAATTCGACATACTTGTCAAGATGAACTGGTTCCTCCTTAGGGTGTATGATTATGATGGTAAAACCGAATCAAAGGGTGGATTCAGATTGATTATGGAGAGAGATGTGGGACAATTTTGATGATGTTATGGTGGTCCAAGTTATGTAACCTTTAACCTCCTTTAACCTCTATAATAATCTCCTTATATATACACCCGAGAGGAAACCTAATTAGTTAATAAGGGTAATATGGTCCATCAACAATTACCAACTAATTATTTAATAGGTTTAATATATTTTGAGCTTATATAATATAAATGATTATAATGGCTACCAGATTAAATATCATATTATAATATATTTAATCTTACACGGGTATGGGTTATTCGGGTTATATGGTTTTCGGGTTTAGATGCAAAATGAAAAAAAGAATGTTTTTTTTTTCACAAAATACATCAAATATATTATGTTAAAAAATATCATCACAATTAAAACATCATTTAATAATATGGTATGATAATATTAAATAGTCTCAAAACTTAATGTTTTAAATACAAAACACTCCAAATCAAATCATCTATTAAAAAAAAGACAATAAATGTTCAAGTTTTTATTTGGGTTTCAAGTTTCAGGTTATCAGTTGGGTTGTTTGGGTTTTTGGTTGGGAAATAGTGACCTGATAACCGACCCATTTAAGGTTCAGGTTGGTCAAGTTTGGGTTATTGAAGAAACACGTATCTAATTTTAGTTTAATTAGGTGGTTTATGTTTCAAACATGAGGGTTAATCTTCTTTAATCCTTCCTGAGCTCGAGTATGATCCTTCTTTCCTTCAAAACAGCAACACCGTTAGATCGTTAAGAGGGGAATATGGGGGTTTCCCTCTTAACCAGGCTCCGACGTGAGAATAAGTAACTGTTTTGAGGAGATAATAGTGTGTGTTAAGAGTGAGAGTAGAGAGAATGGAATGGAATGTTTAACCTGTGGTATGAAGGTTCCTATTTATAGCCGGAGTGGTGAAAGAGGAGATGGGCTGATGGGCCTTGGGCCGGAAGGCGATGACAAGGAATATCCTCTTTGTCTCACTAGTATCGACCGTTAGTGGCTTCTAGAAGATCTTCGGTGCTGACGCACCTTGATTGGAGCCACGTGTCGAAGTTGTCATCCCTGTCGCCCTTTTGACATCAGCAGGTGAGTGGAGATCATGGGGCAGTTGTCGCCGCCCCCTGATTGGTGTCACGTAGGCGTCCTTGTGTACCTTTGATCTCCTGCACGATTGTTAATCGTGGAGCACGATATAGTACAGCCTGTTGGACGCTGATTGGCTCGCTTTCCTGCCACTTGTACCTTTGATGCTCCTTGAAGTGGCCCTGCGCCGCTATCCTCGCGTGACCTTTGGTGTGTGTCCAAGTGGTCGGCGCAAGGCTTAGGGATTGAGGACCTTTATTCAGGATGCTAATGGTAGAAACTGACGTTATACCTTGCTTGCACCTCGCGCGCGGACTTGATGTTGATAAAGTAGCTCGCGCAAAGTTTGCAGAATACTCAGTTTATAGAATAAGGAGTATGGTTCAGCGTGCGACCTGATTGGTCTGCGCGGCTTTTTGGGACCATACCCCTTCAAGTCCCCCCAGTCCAGTGCTGCTTCCATGCGCGTAACGTATGGTTGGAGCTCTAGACTTAGAAAAAAGGAAGTGTCTTTGAAACTGCTTGTTAGGTCTTGGTAGATAGCGCGCGTATAAGTGGTTGTCAATTATTACGGCGAGGCTACCGGACTGTCTATTGAAGGCTGCTTCGTTGAGGGTTGGCGCGCAAGCTTCATTGGGTAATGATGAATGCGGCGCAGCCTTAGCTAACTTCTTCATGAAGTTTTGTATTAAAATTGAGCGGGAAACTCTCAAAATTTAAATTCTGACAGGTTGGTGCAAATGTCGTTGATGGCGACGGTTGAGTTGACTGCTGACACGGCGATCATCATGCGATCACTGACGGTTCACCTTTTGTCAGGCGAGTGAGGACCACGCTCGTGTGGTAACCGTCACTCCGATAATCCCGCGTTACGTGTCGCTTTGTCATTGGTTACGCGCGCGGTGATCTCGGCACGGTTACCCATCGCATTAAATGCGATTGGTATATATACTTCGATGGTAGGAGAGGTTTGCACATTCGTTTCTTTGCATTCTCTCTCTTCTCTCCTTGATCTTTAAGTTTGTTCTTCAAATCTTCAAGATTTTTCTTTAGATCTTCAAGATTTTCTTGATTGTTCTTCGAGTTTTTCCCAGAAGTTAGTGAATTGTTAATATTCAACTTATGGCTGAAGAAGAATCTGTGCAAGTCGAAGAAGGTCCAGTCCCCGTTCTTAAGTGGGATCAGGGCTTATTCGAGCAAATCACAAGAGGTTTTCAATTTCCACCAGAGTGGGATTGATGTGCGTTAGGTGTGATATGTTTTTGTTTATATTTTAAGCCCTTTTTACACTTTAGTCAAGTTTTAAATTTATAAAACACGATATTCTACTAACACTAAACACACATATGGGCAAGTGCACCCATCGTGAGAGTAGTATAGCGTTGGTAAGATACTGAGGTCGTCCAAGGACACAAGAGCTTTTAGTACCGGTTTATCCTCAACGTCTAATCAAATCAAAAGTTTAGAAAAGGTTTTAAACATGAAAATAAAAACTAAAAATGCTGAAAAATAAAAATAAAAATAAAAACAGATAGACAAGATGAATCACTTGGATCCGACTCGCCTTTAGTGTAACCTTTGATGATTTCCGCACTTTTGCACTTTTTAAGAGATTATCTTAGTTATAGTAGTAAGCCCCTCTTTTGAAGGTGACGTTACCCTCAACCCAGTAGTTTGAGTCAGCAAGGATACAATCCTAAAGGCTTGGAATATTGGAAGATAATTAATTAAGTTATTAATGCGTAATGTGGTAGGCCCCTCTTTTGAAGGTGACGTTACCCCCTGCTAAGTGGTTTGAGTCAGCAGGGATACAATCCTAAGTAGCCGGGTTAATGTATTAATAGTAGTTTACATATGAGGGGATCAAGACATTCGCACCCTCGCCATCCAATACCAGTGGGTATTGAAGGAGGTCCTAGTAGGCTTGACCCAGGTCCTTGCAGGATCTATACACTGAACAAGGCAAGAACCTTACCAAACCATTCCCTTAACCCCCGACTAGGTAGCCAACATACCTCTATATAGACCGTAGAGATATGAATGGTGTAAATCTTTTATTTTATATAGACAGAAAAATAATGCAAAGACACCACGGACAAATGATAAGGAAGTTTCACCTTCAACATAAGAAACTAGTTATTAAAGTCATTAATACAAAACCAAATAAAAAGTGCGAAAAGATTAAAAATCAAAAGTATTACACTAAATGTTTGTCTTCACCAAGTGATGTAAGAGACTTAGGCAAACATGTCCTTTGATTGTCAAGAACTCTTACTGTCAATCTTGGATCCCGAGACTACTACACACACTCTAGGTGGATGATGGATAATGGTGGTGGATGTGGGTGTTGTGATGGTGGTAGAGTGTGGGTGAAGTGGTAAAGAGGTGGTTTGCCAAGGGATGCCTTTGAAGTGAGCCAAGCACCCCTATTTAAAGCCTGTACAGAAGCCCGGACACGGTCCCGTGTCCATCCTTATTCTCTTTCTTCATTAATTGCAATTTGTCTGCATTAGCTCCACACGCCCCCGTGTTCGCTAGGCACGTCCCCGTGTGCAGAAGCGAATCTGTACTATCAAGATTTGCAAGATTTTGCGAATCTTAGCGTTGACCATGGCCCATGTTGAGCTGGGCACGCCCCTGTGCTGGGTATAGAAGCTTCTATGACTTTGTCTTTTCTGCAGGTGCCTGGCCACGCCCCCATGTCCGCTGGGCACGGGGCCGTGGTCAGCCTTCTGTTTCTTTGTTTTTGCTTAGGAAGATGTTGTCGAGGGGTCGGGTATGCCACGTTTATTCATTTTCTTGTATTTATGTTAGATTTGGCTGCATATTTGTTCCTTTTGTTCAATTACGCTCATTTAGTCCTGAAAATACAAAAGGAAGACAAAAGCACACTTTTTCCAACATTAGTACTAAAAAAGGATTAGTTTTATACCTCATTTGATGTAATTTATATGTTGCATTTTACACACATCAAATACCCCCACACTTGAATCTTTGCTTGTCCTCAAGCAAAACTCTTTATAATGTGGCTTACACGCCCAAATGGAATGGGTAGAAGAGAAGTTTTGGGCTTGTCTTGAGTGTCGGGAATCCAAGATCTTTATTGGGTTTTATTTTTATGTTATTTACAATCCTATTCATTATGATTTATTTAGAACGTTTCATAAGAAAAATTACTTATTTGGGCATAACATGCCTCTTTAAAATTCCATTTATATACAAGTTCACATACCTCACGGGAGATCACTCAATACTCGGCCGAATATGTATTTTTGTGAAACACTTGAGACCGGCATGGAACTTATTTCTACCATATGCTTGCCAAGCAATCAATCCTCCTCCTTTTTAACTATAAACCTTTGTAAATATCAAGATGACTTGGGGAAGGGTTAGGATTGGGTTAAAGGTAGGTGGTTTTGGGTTAGTGGTTAGTAAAAAGGGCTAAAAGCGTAAAAAGGGTCGGTTGTCGTAAAACATTTTGTTTTCATGACTTTTATTCAAACAAAGCACTTTCAAACAAAGTTTCTTTGAGGAACTTGTTTGTTTATTGCTATACTTCATTTTTTTTATAAGGAGCGTCACAAGAAAACCGAGTTTTTTACTAAAACAAAAGGGTTTAAAAGAAAAAGGTTTTGGTGGGTAAAGGGTGTTCGTTTTGTGGGTTTAGAAATGAAAAGGTTTAGGCTCAAAGGGGTTAACTAGGAGGATTTTGGGTAGGTTGAAAGAAAAAGAAAAATAATGGTGTTGAAAAGAAAAAGGGTTAGTCCTAATGCCTCCATCATTTACTTACTTAGGTTTAAGTTGGTAAGGACCAGGAATGTATTATCGTGGCAAGTTCTAGAGTCATAAGAAACCAAACGGCTATTCACACAAGAAACGAAAAATGAGCATTTAGTTTAAAGATGTATATTTGAATGCTCAATAAAGGCTCAAAACTCACCTTTTGTGGGAATGGGTTTATAATGTGATCAAGTATATATAATCAATTTTTAACTAGATTTGTCATGCCGTTTCATAATTATCTTGTGTTGGTTCTTTTTATCACGACGCTATCGGTTGTAAATTTGTAAAAATATAACCTTTTAAGAACTTGTTATTCCCAATTAAACCAAGACAATTAAAAAAATGAAAAGTTTTTGAAAAAAATTGGGGTGATTAGCTGTTCCAATAGAGTTTTGTGTAAGGCTTGTTATTAGGACTAGCAAAATTCAAGGTTTTAGCATCCCCCCCCCCCCCACACACTTAAACTACACATTGTCCTCAATGTGTCCCAAAAATAAGTTTTTAGGTTGATTGAATGTGCAAAAAGGTGTTTAAAACAAGGTTTTGATGTTACTGGGCATCTGGACACGGCTCCGTGCTGGGTGAGCACGGCCCCGTGGTCAGACTGCCAGTAACGAAAACTTACAGAAGGTGGACACGGGGACGTGCCTGGTGAACACGACCCCGTGTTGGGCAGAAATTAAATAAACAGCAGGTACTGGACGGTGGACACGGGGGCGTGCTGGCTGGGCACGGCCCCGTGTTGACAATCTGCAATCTTTGAAAACAGGTTTTTGCTTTCGGTTCTGGTTTCCAGGCTTATGTAGCACTATTACTTAGTGCACCCAAGCCTCCTAGGTTCCTGTTTTTCTTAGAAATACCACACCACACAAAATAACAAACATCCTACCTTACCATAAGTTCAACATCCACAACACAAACTAAAAAAAAAAAAATGCAGGAAAGTAAAAGAGTTACGAAAAGTAAATTGTTCAACATCGGCACGCATGCCAGATAATTGTTTTTAGGATAAAGGGGTTAACCTGTTAAGACTTTCAACCGTGTTACATCACCTCCCACCGCCTCCAGCTCAATCCATATCGTCATCCTCGTCATCTCCTCCTTGGCCCGCCATGTACTCCCGGATGTTGCAGATGTCATCCTGCATGTCGGTGATGTTCCTTTCTATAACTCCGACCCGGGTGTACAGCAGAAAAGGTTTTCCTGCAAGAGATCATGTAAACTTTGAAAGTTAGGAAAACCACCTCCTTGAGAGGAGGATTGGCCCGGATCACCATGGTGCTGATACTGGTAGTGTGAAGGACGAGAGCTTCCTGAGGGTTCCACACATGCCCCTGGACCGTTTGGAAATGAATAGTTCTGTCGCCCACTTCGTTTATAATCCCCATTGAGCAGCATATGACGAGGTCCACCTTCCCCGACCACGGGCCCTTACGGAAGGACCTTGGCATCCTTTGCACGAAGTTCTTAAAAAGACGGTAAACCCACCCTCCAAAGAAGATAGGGGTCGGGGGATTGGCTAGCTGGTTCAGGTGCATGTTGCGTAGGAGCAGGTGTGGAACATCGAGGGCCACACGGTTGTGAATGCAGTGTAGGACCAACAGATCACGCAATCCAACAACACCGGTACTGTCATGTCTTTGGCAGAGGGAGTTGCTAAGGACCCTATGGATGTAGCGGTATAGAGGGTCCCGCAACTGTGTGCTCTTGGTCTGGCTTGGGTTGTAGTGTCCTTCCCCAATTTGAGCCCATGCTACTTGACGTTGGTCTGGTGGGAGTTCACGGAGACCACCCGTGTTCTCCTCGTCTCCGGCATCTTCTTCAGCATACAACCCAATGATTGAACCAAACTGCGCAATCGAAATTGAAAGCGTATTGCCAGCACAACGAAACTCTACCCCTTCATGATCAAACGGGTCAGCCCTTCCCTTGAACGCCAATGTGCTATAGAACTCCATGTTGTATTCATGGACCGAGTGGAGTCTAGTGCAAAGGGCTGCCCTGAGTAGACCAGTAACTAGGGTGTTGAATCGTTCAATCTACCCTACTGCTTCCAAAGTGTCTAGGCAAACTTGTCTTGGGTTTTCCTCGGGCCTTGTTTGAAGGACTTCAAATTGGGCTTGTAGATCCCAATATCAATCCGGATCACAGTGGTTGATTGTTTTAGTCCAAAACACCTATTGATTAGGTGTTTGAATATGTAAAAGTCAAGAAAAATCAAAAGATGAAGATGAAGATTTTGGTTTGATGATTAACAACAAGTGTTGTATGAATTCCCAACTGATATAAACGTTAACAAGCTCCTGGAAATCGGATTAAACACAAGAAATAACAAGAAGATCACAACACTAGAGTTTTCACCAAAGAAACTAGCCAAAACCTTGACTAGGGCAACAATACATTAGCTTATATAGAGTTTGACTTGCCAGCATAATTATAATTATGCTGGCATCTTAATTACACCAAGTCAGATTTGCTAGATACTAAATATTTCAAATTTAGCCCCTAGACTTCCTAAAGCCTAATAAACTTAACCAAAACAATCTATAATCATCTAAAACAAGTACCAACGGTCTCAAATGACCTAATAATATTCCCCCTAGACCGTTGCGTACTTGATAGTTCTTCATTCTTGTTTAGCGTTTTGGACCCTAAGCGACTCAAGTACCGACGGTCTCAAAATGGTCTAACAATATTCCCCCTAGACCGTTGCGTACTTGAGCGTCTTCATTCTTTGACTCTGGTTTCAGGATTTACTGCTACTTTTCCGACGTTGTGCTGTGATTGAGTTTTCTTGATATCAGCTTCACTTGCGTCCTCCATTATGACATTGGATGTGGATGATGTCGGAGATTGAATCCCTCAAACTTCTGATTCTGATGAAAGATCTGTGACTTTTGGAGCAGGTGATTGATGATAGCTTTTTTCTTCTCTCGAGATTCATCACATTCCTTTTGTTCTTCAATTTTTGAATAAGATCTCCATCATCTCAGTCTTTCTTTCTCTCACCTTTCTCACAGCTCACGTGTATCCCTACGCGGGTAATGTTTGCATCTCAAGATTAGCTTGTAGTACCGAGTCACCCCATCTTTTCTTTCGCTTGTCTCTGCTTTTTGCAACCTGTTGGGGATCTTCTTCGATATCTTGTTCTTCGTTTCAGTGTGAGAGACTTCAAAGAGAACATATGCAGAATATATCTTCAATCCTATACCATCCCGCTTCTCTTGATCTCGTTTCTAACAGTTCTTGTGTTCTAAAACACACAAACGAGCTAAGTGAGATCTGGATTGCAAAATGAGAAGGTTAGATAATGCTATAATGCTATATTTACAAAGGATAGAAGTAGTAATGAAAGAAATAAAAATATTTACAAAGGCGTAGACAAATACGCAGGTAAGAACGCTACATATTTCTGACATTTAGACAATTATGCCGGTCAGATGCAAATTTCAAACTTTCTCGAAAAACGTTCCCATTTTGTCCGCTTAAACACTTAAAACTTGGGCAATTTGGACTTCGATATTCATTTCAAAGATTGGGAGATTCCTCTTTTTTTTATTAAACACTCGTCGACTTTCCTGCAAAAGATCATATTGTCAACACTTGTCAGATCCGTATTATTATTTTTTTTATTTTTTTAGCAAATCAAGGCACAAGAAAAACTGCCAGTATGTTTGTCCGCTTAAATCAATGCATCCTTCTTTCAACATGCTTTCGGTGTGCGTGTTTATCATGTTTTTGGTAATATTGACAAGAATTCTATGGCCCCCACACAAGCTATTGAAAATAGAATCATTACGCCCGTGAGTCCCACATCAAGACATACCCCCGCGATCAAGGTATGCACAAAGGCTCCTCATAACAGGTGAGTATATTGGATTCCTTCTTTTTCAACGATAGAGTGGAGATCAGGTCAGTACTTTCATACAGCAGAGATCCCGAAAACTACCGAGGGCGGAGACAGATACCAGATTTGGTACGATTTAATGATAGATAGTTTGGTGAACAGGTCAGTACTTTCTTACAGCAGAGAGACCAAACTAATCCATCTTTTGGCCATATTTGGCACTTATTATGAAGGGTTTTGGCCATTTTTGGCACTTATTAAGAAAAGATATCATAGCGTCTAGGTCAGCATGTATCTGGATGCAGCATAAGAACTACTATGATATCCCTAAATGAAAAACCAATATAAAGACCCGAGATCTCAGACTTTGGCAATCTATCAACGCAAGATTTAAGACCATTAAGCCATATGCCGCAACATGTTACCCACTATGATGCGTAATGCCTGAGAAAAGCCAGAATCCTTGTGTAGATGTTATGTTTTGCCACCTAATAGCAGTTTACTCGTTGGTAATGCTGAATCTACCGACACTTTGTTGCTTGGTACCCCGATTCCTTTTGTTTTCTGTTTTTCATGAAATGACAAAGTGTTAGCAATTTTCTATCATTTCTTCTAACAGGAGTCAGACACAAGCATCTGATTTGATTTTCTGGAATATCCCCTCTAAAATTTTTATTTTCGTAAGACCATTGCCCGAAAATGAAATTTTAAAGACTAGAAAATATTTTTGTTGGGCAACGTTTTAAGATACTTGTTTTACTTTAAACGAACGTTTTTTTTAACAAACACTTAAATGATAGAGTATGTACAAACAATGATAAACGGCTAAATTCATTTCCACTCAAGGAAATTAACGATTTCCAACCAGGTTACCAACTGGTTGCAACGAGTCTTTATCGAAGACTTCTGTGGGGATGTCAGCTCTTTGTTGTGAGGAGCTGAATTTGTGATGCTCTCATAGGATTTTAGCACTAAATTGGAGCACAGTGAATATCTTCTTAGAGTGATTTCGTCCAAGTTCAACTAGCTCTCCTCCTTTTTCAGCACCGGTAAGCGATATAAATTCACCATTGACGAGTCTGCAGTCTTTGAGAAGCCCCTTCAATATCCATCATGTGTCGAATGAGCTCCATCACCACCCGAAGCAATTTTATTCATTTACGAGTCTGTAGTCTTTGAGAAGCCCCTTCAATATCCATCATGTGTCGAATGAGCTCCATCACCACCCGAAGCAATTTTATTCTAGTATACAACAATTAAACAAGAAACAAAAGTTAATTAGTTTTCGGAACCCATACTTGCTTCAATTTTAATCTATCATGATTTTGAATCATGATATCTTCTTTTCGTTTCCAAAAAAAAAAATTAAGTTAACTAAGTTTTTGACTGTTTTCTTAAGATTATCAAACTGCTCTGTGAAACTTTTGGCAAAATAATGTTCAGGTTCAGGAAATTTCTTGCTTTTGCAATGTTTCACAGTGTGTCCTAAATGACCACAGCGAAAACATCTTTTGCAATTTGCTCTTTTACTTTTGGAGGTTGATGTGTTAGAGGATAAAGTATGTGATGAAAGTCTCGAGCTGCATGAGATGTTGTCTGATGATGATGAATCCTTGCAGCTTGAACTTTTGACTTTCTTCATTTTCTTGTCTATGCCGCTTTCATCTTCTGAAGATTCTCCATCATTGTCGGGGTCTGATGAAATTTCTGATACTTGATCTTTACTTGAATTTTCTGAGCTTTGATCTTCATTTGTCTCTTCTGTAATTTCTTCACTTAAATCTTCAGAGCTTTGATCTTCACCTGAATTTTCTGATTCTTGATCTTCGTCAGAACTTGAAGTTTCTTCTTCCTTTTCTGAGGCAGAAATGTTTGAATATTCTTCGCTGCTTTCTTCAGTGACTTCCTTTTCTGAATCTCTTTTACCTGTTCGAGATGGAATAAATTCTGGAATTTCCTCGGTGAGGAATTTTCCAAAACTATTCTTTTTCAATTCTGGCACAAATATAGGAGATTCACACACATTTTTATCATCACAAAATGCAGAATTTAAATCATGACATTCAAACATAACATGTTCATGATCACGGGTCTTAAATGTAGGCACATGGCCCTTACAGTCATCCTGAATATTGTTTCTCTTATCACAGTTCCAGGCGAACCAGTTAACAGTGGAATAACTGTCGCCTGAATAACCTATTCCTATTTTTGAACCGCCGCAGTCTCCATCCTCATCGCACACGTCTTCTTTACACACAATTGGATCTGCATTACTTTTAGAAAAGTTAGCGGTTGTTTCGTTTTCACAAGATTCGCTTTGTTCTACAGAGGCCTTTTCATCAATGAGATCGTTTTCGGGATGAGGAGTTGGCATAGGCATATAGTTTTTGCTATGTGGTGGAAAGAAGAGTTTTCTTTCATTTCCTTGCCTGTCCTTATACCCGATCCCGTCTTTCACATATGTTGGTCGTTGGCAGTTTTTGATGTCAGTAAAGGCCTTTTGACTGACATTCCATTTGTCTATGATAATTTGCAATTTAATCTTTTCGTTCAAAGCTTTTTCTAGTCTATCTGTGAGATCGTTAATGATAAAATCTTTTCTAAACACAAATTCTTTTAGAGTTTGCATTTCAGCTAAAGTTGAATTCAACTTTCTCTGATATGCGGCCTCGTTCTGTTTAAGCTCTTTGTTAAATTTTAAAGCTTTGTCTTTTTGTCTCTCAAATTCTAGATTTAGAGACTTGTAATGTGTCACGACATCAACGCATGCTGGTGTGCATAGCTTTACTTTAAAGCTATGTGGAATACTATTTACCAAGTCTTTGTCAGCTTTTTCTTTCGAAGATTCTGTTTTCATTGCTGCAGCTGAGACTTTTTCTTTGTCTTTCTTCTGGTCAGATGCCTCCTTAGGACCATGCTCCTTAGCCTCTTCAGAATTCTTTTCTTTCTCAGGCTCCGGGGAGGTGAGAATGCTTTTCAGACCCTTGTCAGCAATGTTGTCACCTTTTGGAATTCCAGCTGTTGGTTTCTCAAACTGCTTTGATGTGGACCCGCTTAAGATCTTTGCCATAAGAGCTTTGTTGACTTGTTCCTTGGCTTCAACAATTTCTTCACTCCAATCATAATCTTCAACAACTAAAGCTTTTGGTGTGCTAGGAGATGCGTTGTTTTTGTTTTCTTCGATAGTGATTTGCTTTACAACTGGAGTGGCTTCAATGTTTCCTTCCTTCAACAAGGGGCACTCACGATTGAGGTGACCAAGATTCTTGCAGTTGTAACACCTTAGTTTGGACTTGTCAAAACCAGCTTTTCCAAGACCCAAACGCTTCCCGGTCTTGTCCTGAAATTTCTTCAACCTTAAAGTGATCATGGCCATCTGCCATTTCAAATCCATTTCCTCCATGTCATTTGGAACAACTTGATACATGTCTTCAGCAGTGAACATTTCCTTCTTGAGCTCTCCTGACATTAAAGCTTCATAGCTACTCAGAAACATGTTGAAAAGTGCCACGTTTTCAGTAGACCCTTTCAATGCTTGTGTATCACCAACCGTGACAGTCTTCTCACTAGGTTGTGGAGCTTTTGATGCGCTTGCGGAAGCGTTAGCATAGATCATGTCAGAAGCTTGTTGACTGATGCCACCTGAAGCAAGGAATGCCACATTCTTCATTCCAGCAGAAGTTTGATTGGTCTTTGGAGTGTAGCCAGCAGTGTTCATTTCTCGTTTGTTGACATCCATTTCAAAAGCTCTTAGAGTGTTAATTAAGTCTGACAGAGTGACAGGATTTGTATTATTGAGGAAATCCTTCTTGATCATCATGCATTGCAAACTCCATTCCTTAGGGAGTGAGTCTAGCAGCTTCTTTATAGCAGCACGGTTTGTGACAGGATTTCCTGCCTTCTTCATTTTGGTCATCATATTCAGAAAGCGACTGATATGATCGGAAAGACTTTCTCCAAGAACTCCACAAGACATGTCGTATTGCTTCTGCACCATGTCTGTCTTACTTTCAATTAGCTCCTCATTTCCCTCATAATACTCAATCAATGCATTCCAGAGTGCATTTGCAGTTCAGTGTTCTTCAAACATGTTGCAGTCATCAGTTGACAGAGCCATGGTTAAGGCGGCATGTGCACGGTGATCGCGTTGGATTAGGGCCTTGTCTTCGTCAGTGAAGGTTGTGGCGTCATTGTTAGCGACTACCGCATCACCTCGAACCACCGTTGGAATGTGGGGTCCAGCGGTGACTGAGAGCCACAGATTGTAGTCTGTGTATTCGAAGAACGACTGGATCTGAGTCTTCCAAGTACTGAAATCTTCAGCTCCTTTCAACTTTGGTGGCCTAGTAGTGGTTCCGGTCTCAAGTTCCGCTTGAGCAATTGGACTTAGCTGATTCAACGACATCTTGTCTTTGATAAAGGAAAGCTGATCAGAGGTTAATTTCGCTGATAGGAAAGTTGGAGAACAATTTCGCCGGTAAATATGGTAAATTCGTCGGAGATCTGACTGAGATGAAAGAAACATGACCAATTTCGCCGGAATCTTCACTGGTCTCCTGTCTTCGCCGGTACACGAAGATATCCTGCATGAGCGAACAAGCTAATTTCGCTGATACAACTAGCACACACGTTAGATTGGCTAATTTCGCCGATCACCGTGATAAAAACGATGTGGTTCTTTATCACTGTCCTCGAAGTCGCCTTCAATAAATTCGCTACAGGGTCAATGACGCTATTTCGCCGGTAATTAACAATTTCGCTTGTGTTTGATCGGCGAAATTGTTAATTGTGCGATATACAAGTTAAATTTGTTGTATTCAAACTAAATTTGTTGTATTCAAACTAAATTTGTTGTATTCAAAATAATTCCGTTGTATTCAAAATAATTCCGCTGTGTTCAAAATAATTCCGCTACATTCAAAATAATTCCGTTGTATTCAAAATAATTCCTCTGACTTCAAAATTAATTCCGCTGTATTCAAAATTAATTCCGCTGACTTCAAAATTAATTCCGCTAACTTCAAATTAAGTCCACTGACTTCAAAATAATTTCGCTATATTCAAAATAAATCCGCTGTATTCAAGTTTATCTACGCTAACCAGAGGGTTTAACACGAACTAAAACCCTCAAATCGCCCAAAAACGACTCAAAAACCATGTTTCTTTGCATCAAAATGTCCAAAATGACTCCCTAATCACTGATTAACAACAACCTATCAATTAAATACACCAAATCAATCCATTTTAAGCCTAAAATTTTGAAAAACCTTGAAACTTTTGAAAAACCTTCAAAACTTGAAGAATCTTAACAAGAACACAACAATCAAGAGCACTAAGGCTCTGATACCAAATTGTAGATCCCAATATCAATCCGGATCACAGTGGTTGATTGTTATAGTCCAAAACACCTATTGATTAGGTGTTTGAATATGTAAAAGTCAAGAAAAATCAAAAGATGAAGATGAAGATATCGGTTTGATGATTAACAACAAGTGTTGTATGAATTCCCAACTGATATAAACGTTAACAAGCTCCTGGAAATCGGATTAAGCACAAGAAATAACAAGAAGATCACAACACTAGAGTTTTCACCAAAGAAACTAGCCAAAACCTTGACTAGGGCAACAATACATTAGCTTGTATAGAGTCTGACTTGCCAGCATAATTATAATTATGCTGGCATCTTAATTACACCAAGTCAGATTTGCTAGATACTAAATATTTCAAATTTAGCCCCTAGACTTCCTAAAGCCTAATAAACTTAACCAAAACAATCTATAATCATCTAAAACAAGCACCAACGGTCTCAAATGACCTAACAATATTCCCCCTAGACCGTTGCGTACTTGATAGTTCTTCATTCTTGTTTAGCGTTTTGGACCCTAAGCGACTCAAGTACCGACGATCTCAAAATGGTCTAACAGGGCTTGAGCTGCCCATTCACTCAGGTTGAAGTGCGTGAATTTCTTGGCCATCTGAAAGAAAACACCAAACAATTAGCATGAAACAGTAAATTTTTGAAGAAAACGCGGAACAGCTAGCTGAACACGGCCCCGTGCCCATTGGACACGCCCCGTGTTCATTTGATAATTGCTGGACACGCCCCCGTGTTCGCTGAGCACGACCCCGTGCTCAGGCGTCTGTTTCCCAAAATCTTCATTTTTTGACCCGGTTCTGAAAACTTGAAAATTTTTGGTCCAGTAGGGGCGGTTTTCCCCGAAAATGAAACCCCAAGTGCCGTTTTTCTCAAAACAAACCGTTTACCCCTTCAATTTTATCTTTTTCGGTTCAAAAACAAGGGTTTGGAGTTTTTGTGAGAAATCGGGCAAATCTTCAAACGATTCAAGTTGATTTACTTCCTATAACATGTAACTAAACTACTACTAACAGATCTAAGCAAAAACTTGAAGTTTGATTCGGTTCAAGTTGAAGAACCCTAGATTTTTCCCCAAATTTTTGATGTTATACTACATGCAAGTGATAAATTTAACTAATTATGATGATAGAATCATACATTGACGTTGTTGGAAGTCAGAAAAACGTGGAAATCTGCATAAATTTCTGGTGGAACCAGAGAGTTGGCGGGGAAACGGGACGTGTTGAAATGAAGAAATGAAGGAAAAAGGGGTTTTATCCCCGACAGTTGCGCGAACACGGCCCCGTGGGCGGGTAATTTTGAAAAAGTTTTTAAGTGCACGTGTGAGTGTCCCGTTTCCCGAATCTTGGTTTTAGAAATCTTACCTGATTTAGAAATCTTCCTGTCGTTCGTTACTTACAAGATATGATGTTGATGCCCAAACCTTGTTTATTCTTCGGCCGCTTGCAGTGAGATCTCCTCCTCTTCATCCTCAATGAATCCTTGATAAAGCTTAAGCCGTTGGCCCTTGACTTTTAATGGAATTCCATTCCGAGATTTAACTTCAATTGCACCGTGTGGAAAAATATGGGTGATAGAAAAAGGTCCCGTCCACCTAGACTTTAGTTTACCAGGAAATAATCGAAGTCGTGAATTAAATAATAGAACTTATCTCCTACCCGAAATTCATTTGGTTTAATGTATTTATCATGCAAATTTTTCATTCTTTCCTTATAAATTTCGGAGTTAGAGTATGCGTGATTTCTTAATTCGTCTAATTCATTTAATTGACAAAATCGATTTTTACCGGCAAATTCTATGTCTAAGTTTACGTTTTTAATTGCCCAGTAGGCTTTGTGTGCAATTTCTACCGGAAAATGACAGCTTTTTCCATAGACAAGCTTATATGGGGTTGTACCTTTTGTTGTTTTATATGCAGTTCGAAAAGCCCATAAAGCATCGTCTAACTTATCGGCCCATTCCTTTTTATTTAACCCTACGGTTTTTTCAAGTATTCTTTTTAAACCCCGATTAGTTACTTCGGCTTGTCAGTTTGTTTGAGGGTGATATGTTGTTGAGACCCGGTGATAAACCCCATACCTTGTTAAAAAAATTTCAAGTTGATGGTTACAAAAATGGGTACCTCTATCACTTATTAATGCTTTTGGGGTTCCGAAACGAGAGAATAATCGCTTCAAGAATCTTACCATGACTCTTCCATCATTTGTTGGAAGGGCTTCGGCCTCGGCCCATTTAGACAAGTAATCCACCGCCACAAGTATATATTTGTTTCCTTTCGATGGTGGGAAAGGTCCCATAAAGTCGAGTCCCCACACATCAAAAATTTCACAAACAAGAATGCCGTTTTGTGGCATTTCGTTTTTTGAGGAAATATTACCTGATCTTTGGCAAGCGTCACATGTCTTGATAAGACTTTGGGCATCTTTGTAAATGGTTGGCCAATAAAATCCCGAATCAAATAACTTTCGTGCGGTACTAGCGGCACCATGATGTCCTCCGTATGGACCTTCATGACAATGGTGGAGAATTCTTCTTGCTTCACTACCATGTACGCATCGACGGATAAGTTGGTCGGCACACATTTTGAAAAGATAAGGATCTTCCAAAAAATAATGCTTTACATCGGCAACAAGTTTTTCTCTTTGATGATGTGGCCATCCTTTCGCGACTATTCCGCTAGCTAAGTAGTTTGCATAGTCGGCGTACCATGGCTCTTCTCGGTATTCCACCATTTCTAGGGACTCCATTGGGAATTTTTCATTGATTAGCTCGTCCCTAGTTGCCTCCAACGCTGGATCTTCCAGGCGGGAGAGACGATCTGCAGCGGTATTTTCTGCTTCTCTTTTGTCTTTTATTTCAATGTCGAATTCTTGGAGGAGTAGAATCCATCTGATTAAACATGGTTTAGCATCCTGTTTCTTAAAGAGATAACGAATGGCTGCATGGTCTGTATAAACTATCGTTTTAGAAAGAACAAGATAAGAACGGAATTTATCAAAAGCAAATACTACCGCTAGTAACTCTTTTTCAGTTGTTGTGTAATTTTCTTGTGCATCATTAAGTGTTTTACTAGCGTAATATATTGGGTGAAAATGCTTATCTTTTCTTTGTCCCAAGACGGCTCCAACTGCAAAGTCACTTGCATCACACATGATTTTGAAAGGTAATTTCTAATCAGGCGCTATCATGATAGGTGCATTGACTAACATTTCTTTTAGTGTTAGAAATGCTTGGTTGCAATCCTTGTCAAAGATGAAAGGAGCATCTTTTTCAAGTAATTTTGTTAGAGGTCTTAAGATTTTTGAAAAGTCTTTGATAAATCGCCTATAAAATCCGGCATGTCCTAGGAAACTTCTGATGGCTCTTACGGATGATGGGGGTGGCAGTCAAGAAATAGTGTCTATTTTTGCTCGATCAACCTCCATTCCTTCGCTTGAGATTTTGTGGCCGAATACTATTCCCTCCGTTACCCTGAAATGGCATTTTTCCCAATTAAGGGCGAGGTTAGTTTCCTCACATCGGGATAGCATCCGTTCAAGGTTATTGTCACGGCCCCCGACCCAGTTTACTGGTTCGATTGCCGCGAGACAGAAAAACCCGTGGTATTTAATTTTGGCAGCATAAATTTTTAACAGGATCTTTATGAAACTGAAAACACCCGATTATTTTATTTCAAGTTTCGGGATAAACCCCGTAGTCTACAATAGAGGAATTTCAAGGGGAAATTCCCTGGTTACAAAAACATGTTTATTTATTTACTGAGCCACTTTATCCAAGCTGGTAGTGCTACGCGGCACTTTTCCCTGGTTCATAGTAAATCACCTGAAACATGTTTAAAAAGATTTTATCAGCGGGGAAATACTGGCGAGTCATTCAATTTGCATAAAACGACACATTGTTATAGATTACAGTATTAAGAGTGATTACAATTTCCCCTATCTTATAATTAGCTGGTTCAGTTGTCACTCGACCGGATCTATGACTGTGGTCATATCACTATTGGGTCCTTTCACCCAAAAGCGACGTATATCACTATTTAGGTCCTTTCACCTAAAAGTGACGTATATCACTAATTAGGTCCTTTCACCTAAAAGTGACAAAACTGTAGTCATTGTGCACAATACCCCACTTACTGCCAGTAATTTAAGATAACAAAGACTTAATCCATGTAACATATAACTGGAAAACATTTAGGTATTGTAAAGCACTTTTAATAAAAAGAGAATGACTCACATTGCAAGTTTAATTGGACAGAGTTTTGCCTACTGATTTAGCCTCGTAACCTAGTTAAATAACAATGCACACGAAACTAGGTTAGTAACTTAATACAACATTTATGATAAGCTCATGAAATCAAAACCCTCACGACGAATGACAAAGTATAGCGCGAATTCGGGCATCACTTAAACATCCATCGGATCGGTTTCAATCGATGGACATTGTATCGTATCAGTGATCGAGTTATTACCCTGTAATCGTAGCAACGTTTCCCTATTAAAACACACGAATCTAAGCAGAAATTTGTTGTTTTGAAAGTATTTTGCGAACACAGAAGCCAGGCCATGCAACGTCCAATTTATAGCTGAAAAATGGGTTTGTCGCGGCCCGCGTAAACTCGAATAACATCTTACGCAGCCCACGAGGGCCACCCTAGCTACGGCTAGGGCTGCCGTGTCACGGTGTAGGTCTGCCATGTGTCAGACACGTGGCATTTATCGTTATCCGGAGATTAGCCTAGCTGTCGTGCGCCGCGTAAGATTTGCTTAACTCTTACTCGGCCCGCGAGCGATCAGAAAAAATTGAATTTCTTGGTTTTTCATAAGAATTAGGGTTTTAGGGGTCCGGGTTTTTACTTACGGAGTGTTGTGGGACATTTTTGCAGGTCCTTACATCCTTCCCACCTTATTTAAAATCTCGTCCTCGAGATTTACTGGCACAGGTAAGGGTACTTCTGCTTCATTTTCGATTCCAGTTCCCAGGTATACTCAGGTCCTCTTTTTGAATCTCACTTTACTTTGACCAGCACCAATCTTTTATGCTTGAGGAACTTAATCTTTATGTCTTCTATTTGAAGCGGTTTCTCAACAAATTTTAACTTTTCATTTACCTCTATATCTTGAAGAGGTACTACCAGGGATTCGTCAGATAAACATTTCTTGAGATTGGATACATGAAACACGTCATGTACCCCAGCTAGCTCTTCTGGTAGTTGTAAGCGATAGGCAACTGGTCCTATCTGCTGGATCACTGGGAATGGTCCTATGTACCTTGGACTTAGCTTTCCCTTTTTACCGTACCGAACTATCCCTTTCCAAGGAGAAACTTTCAACAGTACCTTGTCTCCAACTTGAAATTCTAACGGCTTACGTCTATTATCTGCATAACTTTTCTGGCGGTCTCGAGCCGTTTTCAGTCTTTCCTTGATTTGAGTTACCTTGTTAGTGGTTTCCAGTACAATCTCGGGACCTGATAATTGGCTTTCTCCTATTTCTGCCCAACAAACTGGAGTTCGGCACTTTTGTCCATACAGTGCTTCGAATGGGGCAGCTTCAATGCTTCCATGATAACTATTGTTATAGGAGAATTCGATTAAGGGTAGATGGTCATCCCAGTTTCCACCAAAATCTATTACACATGCCCTGAGCATGTCTTCCAGGGTTTGGATCGTCCTTTCGCTTTGTCCGTCTGTTTGGGGATGGTATGCAGTACTTAAATTCAGTCGGGTCCCCATTGCTTCTTGGAAGCTTGTCCATAAATGCAAAGTGAAGCGACTATCCCTATCTGATACTATGGAGAGTTGGACTCAATGTAAGGATACTACCTTTTCTATGTATAACTTTGCTAATCTTTCCATGCTAAAGGTTTTCTTCATCGGCAAAAAATGAGCTGATTTAGTTAATCTATCTACAATCACCCAGATTGCATCGTTACCTTTCCTGGTCTTGGGTAACTTAGTAACAAAGTCCATTGTTATTAGTTCCCATTTCCATACAGGCATTTCTAATTGTTGAAGTAAACTTGAAGGTTTCTGGTGTTCTGCCTTAACTTGCGAACAAGTTAGACACTTAGATACATATCTAGCTATGTCCGTTTTCATTCCTATCCACCAGAAGTTACCTTTTAAATCTTGGTACATCTTATTATTACCAGGGTGCATGGTATATCTAGATTTATGGGCTTCCTCTAAAATTTTATTTCTTATATTTCCTTGCTTAGGTACCCAAATTCTTTTCTTATGGAATCTCCAAATTCCATCAGTCCCTTGCTCTAATTCCTTTATCCTTCCTTTCGTTCCTTCAGCATCATCCTTGATTGTTGTTTCTTAAACATTCTTCAGTTGTTCCATTAAATCTAATTGGAGATTTAATCTAAGAGCACGGACTCGTCTTTGTTTTTCATGATACTTACGACTCAAGGCATCTGCTACTACATTTGCCTTTCCTTCATGATATTGAATATCACAGTCGTAGTCACTTAGAATTTCCATCCATCTCCTTTGCCTCATGTTTAATTCTTTTTGCCCAAATATGTACCTTAAACTTTTATGATCTGTATTGACAGTAAACTTACTTCCGTACAGATAATGTCTCCAAATTTTAAGGGCAAAAATTATTGCTCCTAATTCTAAGTCATGAGTCATATAATTTTCCTCGTGCTTCTTTAACTGCCTCGATGCATGCGCAATTACCTTTTTGCGTTGCATTAGCACACATCCTAATCCCAACTTAGAAGCATCGCAGAAGACTTCAAAATCTTCAGTTCCGTCAGGCAAGGCGAGAATTGGGGCATTTGTTAATCTTTGCTTCAAAATCCTAAAGGCCTCTTCTTGCTTAGGTCCCCATTCAAACTTAACAGTTTTACAGGTTATCTTAGTTAATAAACAACTATCTTAGAGAAATCTCGTATGAAGCGCCTATAATATCCAGCTAGCCCTAAGAAACTTCTAACTTCAGTAGCTGATTGTGGGATCTTCCAATTTATGATTGCTTCTATCATGGAGGGATCTACGTGAATGCCTTCGTAATTTACCATGTGTCCTAAAAATTGCACCTCTTGTAGCCAAAATTCACACATTGAGAATTTGGCATAGAGCTTTTCCTTTCTTAATAGGGTTAAAAGTGCATGTAGGTGCTCACAGTGCTCGTCCTGATTTTTGGAATAAATAAGTATATCGTCGATGAAGACAATTACGAATTTATCTAAATAGGGTTTACAGATCCTATTCATCATGTCCATAAATGTTGCAGGAGCATTAGTTAGTCCAAATGGCATGACTGTAAACGCATAGTGACCATACCTAGTCCTGAAAGCAGTTTTAGGTATGTCTTCTTCTTGTACCTTCAGCTGATGGTATCCGGAGCGCAAATCTATCTTAGAGAAGTATCTAGCTCCCTGAAGCTGATCGAAAAGATCATCAATGCTAGGTAATGGGTATCGATTCTTAATTGTAACCTTATTCAATTCCCTATAATCGATACACATTCGCATTGAACCATCTTGCTTTTTCAGTTCTAACATTTCAGTGGGTGCTAACTGATAAGGTGCCTTGGCTATTGGTGTAGTTCCAAGAATTAGATTAATTCTAAACTCTATTTCCCTATCTGACGGTACTCCTGGTAGTTCTTCTGGGAATACATCCGGGTATTCTGATACTACATGAATTTCCTTAAGTTTCTTACCATTAGTGTAAATGACTACCGAAATCATATACACTATTCCTTGCTTTCGTTCATAACTAGCAACTTTCATTACTGAAATGAACTTTAATGGTTTACGGGGCTTATCTCCTGAAATCAAAATTACTTCTCCTGTGGATGTATGAATTTCTATGGAATTCTTATCACAGAGGATTCTAGCATGGTTGGCTACTGGCCAATCCATTCCTAATACCACATCGAATCCAGCTAATTTCATAGGTAGTAGGTTTGCAAAAAAATTGTGGCCTGAAAGTTCTATCTTCCCTTCTTGAAGAACCTTATCTATTTTAACAGAATTACCATCTGCTGTTTCTACCGTATAAATCTACCTAAGTTTGGTTAAAGGTTGCTTAAGAGCTTGGCAGAATGAAGTATTTATAAAACTTTGGTTTGCACCAGAGTCAAATAATACTTTTGCGTATACATCATGTACAAGAAACGTACCAGCTATCACATCTGGAATCAGATCTGCTTCTTGCGTTGTCAGCTGGAAGGCTCTTGCGTTTTTCTTGTTAGCTCCTTCAGTAGGTTTGGCCTTGTTATCAGCTGGCTTGACCAGTTTAGGGCATTCTGGTCTGAAATGCCCTGCTTCTCCACAATTGAAGCAGATCATGGATTTCTTCCTGTAATTCTTCTCTTGGTGCCCCGGGATTTTGCAGAAATTACAGTACCCCTTACATTTCCCAAGTTGTTTTCTCTTACAGGTACTGCAGAATGGAGCAGTGGAGGATTGCCCGGTTCCCCTTCTCTTGAAGTTACTAGCATTATTATCCCCACGGAAACCTTGGGTAATCTTCTGAGCCAATTCCTTTTTCATGTTCTCTTCTCTAGTGCGCACCAGTCCGTCAGTCAAGGTGTTGGCGAATTCTCCCACATCGTCAATTGTGCGGGGTCTCGCAGCTTTGACAATATCACGAATCTCGCTAATTAAACCTCAGATATAGCGAGAAATAAGTACCGGTTCTGGCGAAGCCAGAGTCGGCACAATTCTGGCATACTCGAAGAATTTCGAAGTATACCCTCGACAATCAACATCCACCATCCGGTGGTTCAGGAACTTATTCGTCATTTGTTCCTTTTCGTAGGCGGGATAAAATTTCCTTTCCATCAATTCCCTAAATTCCTCCCAGCTCGTGGCGTAAGCCACGTCACTTCCCTTGGCTTGTAGCACTGTGTTCCACCATCCAAACGCTTCTTCCTTGAAAAGGTGGGATGCATACATAACCTTGTCTTCTTCTACACATTTACTGATTTTGATTATTGCTTCGGTCTTTTCTAACCAACGCAGTGCGGCAGTTGCCCCTTCATTGCCTGCAAATTCGACTGGCTTATAGGCAAGAAATTCTTTATAAGTGCAACCAGGGGTTGCAACTTTCATTTTCTTGAGTATTGGGGCTTGAACCACATTATTGTCGTTATTGCCGCCTCCATTCACACTGTTACTAAAATTATCATCGCGAGTACGTTTGTTATTGTTGGCTTGCGAAGGTTCAGCAGGGTTTTTAACAGAAGCAACAATTGCCGGGATAGCATTGGCTATTCCCTGAGCAACGATATTTTCTATATCTTGCTTATTAAGAAAATGGTCTTCATTATTTTGTTCGGATTGGTTAACTTCATTTACCGGTTGGTTGTCCGCGTTTTCCATCTGAATCATTTAACAATATATATATTACTGTCACAGAATGGATAACAACCAAACATAATAAAGTAGTCAAAACACATAGCCACATCAACACATATAGCCAAAACCGTCGACCTTGCGACATTCATATATTTTTATAATATTATGTGTCGTTACAAACCATCTATTTTACAAAAGTTTTATTTTTAGTTATTATTATACATTATTATATTATTATTATTATTTTAAGTATGTATATATATATATATATATTTTCTACATACTATTATTATACAAATACTCCACCACCGTTAGCTGGCTTTTCAGAAACGACGTTCCCTCTCGTCGTACTTCCACGTGATCCTTTCCCCCACGTCTCGAATCTGATTTCCAGCCTCTACCAGTTCTTCACCGTAGTGGCACAATTCAGCAACGTTTTCTGCGCTCATAGGTGGGAATGGTGCAGGTTCAGGGTCAAACTGGGGAAAATAAACATTGGGGTTTTTCATGAAATTCTGAAAGTGTCAGTCGCTCGTCCACCACTCTTCCAGCTGCCCTGTAACAGATTGTGGGTTGACAATAGGGTCCAGAATAGCAGGTTCAAGGTTAATTGGAAGTTGTGATTGGGCAGGGAAATTGAAGAGGTTTTCATCGGCAGGTCCGATGAGATCACAATTCGCCAGTTTTCGATCAAGCTCCTCCCAGGGTGGCATTTCCTGGGCTTGCCCGGAACTTTCCCTGGTCCCCTTTCCTTTTTCTTTGTCTTTCGGATCCTCAGTCTTTTTCACCTTCTGGGCAGCTGGCTTCTTCCTGCGTCCGCGTTTCCAGTCCAAGATTCTCCTCCTCTTTTTCGGTTTTGGTTTCTCCTGCGGTTGGGCCTGGAACATTATTGGCTCCTCAGTATCTGCTTGATAGCCGGATAGGGTCACTGTAGTATCCATATCGGTGGTATGGATAGTAAAGTTTCGGAGTGCCTCCGACAGTTCATTCATGCTGTTAGCACATATGAAGAAACACACAAAATTTTAAGTTAAATTTTTATTTATTAAATTAAATTCTCAAAGAATCACAAAATGGCAATCTGAAAAATTAAGTATTTCTAAAAACTTAATTAGCTTAAATCAGTGGCTCTGATACCACATTTTTCTGTCACGGCCCCGACCCAGTTTCCTGGTTCGATTGCCGCGAGACAGAAAAACCCGTGGTATTTAATTTTGGCAGCGGAAATTTTTAACAGGATTTTTTAAAACTGAAAACATCCAATTATTTTATTTCAAGTTTCGGGATAAACCCCGTAGTTTACAATAGAGGAATTTCACAGGGAAATTCCCTGGTTATAAAAACATGATTATTTATTTACTGAGCCACTTTATCCAAGCTGGTAGTGCTACGCGGCACTTTTCCCTGGTTCATAGTAAATCACCTGAAACATGTTTAAAAAGATTTTATCAGCGGGGAAATACTGGCGAGTCATTCAATTTGCATAAAACGACACATTGTTATAGATTATAGTATTAAGAGCGATTACAATGGCCCCTATCTTATAATTAGCTGGTTCAGTTGTCACTCGACCGGATCTATGACTGTGGTCATATCACTATTGGGTCCTTTCACCCAAAAGCGACGTATATCACTAGTTAGGTCCTTTCACCTAAAAGTGACGTATATCACTAATTAGGTCCTTTCACCTAAAAGTGACAAAACTGTAGTCATTGTGCACAATACCCCACTTACTGCCAGTAATTTAAGATAACAAAGACTTAATCCATGTAACATATAACTGGAAAACATTTAGGTATTGTAAAGAACTTTTGATAAAAAGAGAATGACTCACATTGCAAGTTTAATTGGACAGAGTTTTGCCTACTGATTTAGCCTCGTAACCTAGTTAAATAACAATGCACACGAAACTAGGTTAGTAACTTAATACAACATTTATGATAAGCTCATGAAATCAAAACCCTCACGACGAATGACAAAGTATAGCCCGAATTCGGGCAGCACTTAAACATCCATCGGATCGGTTTCAATCGATCGGACATTATATCGTATCAGTGATCGAGTTATTACCCTGTAATCGAAGCAGCGTTTCCCTATTAAAACACACGAATCTACGCAGAAATTTGTTGTTTTGAAAGTATTTTGCGAACACAGAAGCCAGGCCATGCAACGTCTAATTTATAGCTGAAAATTGGGTTTGTCGCGGCCCGCGTAAACTCAAATAACATCTTACGCGGCTCGCGAGGGCCACCCTAGCTATGGCTAGGGCTGCCGTGTCACGGTGTAGGTCTGCCACGTGTCAAACACGTGGCATTGATCATTATCCGGAGATTAGCCTAGCTGTCGCGCCCCGCGTAAGATTGGCTTAACTCTTACGCGGCCCGCGAGCGATCAGAAAAATTGAATTTCTTGGTTTTTCATAAGAATTAGGGTTTTAGGGGTCCAGGTTTTTACTTACGGAGTGTTGTGGGACATTTTTGCAGGTCCTTACAGTTATCGAGGCATTGGTCATATGAATCTCTAAAAATAGAAAAGTCGTCCATGAAGACTTCCATAGTCTTTTCTATCATATCATGGAAAATGGCCACCATGCAACGTTGAAATGTTGCGGGGGCATTACATAGACCAAAAGGCATGCGTCGATAAGCAAAAGTTTCGTAGGGACATGTGAATGTTGTCTTTTCTTGGTCTTCGGGTGCTATCGGTATTTGAAAGTAACCTGAAAAACCATCTAAGAAACAGTAAAATTTGTGACCGGATAATCTTTCTAACATTTGATCAATAAAAGGTAAAGGGAAATGATCTTTCCTTGTTGCCTCATTTAATCGACGATAATCTATACAAACTCTCCATTCTGTGAAGGTTCTTGTTGGTATTAATTCATTTTTCTCATTAGTGATTACCGTCATACCTCCTTTCTTCGGAACTACTTGCACGGGACTTACCCAAGGACTATCGGAAATCGGGTAAATGAGTCTGGCGTCAAGTAATTTGATGACTTCATTTTTAACCACTTCTTGGACATTTGGATTTACTCGACGTTGTGGTTGTATTACCGATTTATAGTCATCATTCATTAAAATTTTGTGCGTGCACATGGAAGGACTTATTCCTTTAATATCTACGAGCTTCCAAGTGGTCGCATTTTTGTGTTTTTTCAAAAGTGAGATTAATTTTTCTTTTTCTACACTAGTTAATTTAGATGAAATAATTACAGGTAACTTACCATCCTTGTCGAGAAAAGCATATTCCAAACCTTTTGGAAGTTCTTTGAGCTCAACTGGTGGGTCTTTGGGAGAGTCCTTATTTGGTTGCTCATTTTGATCAAGAAACAAAAAGGTTTGTTCTATGGCGACCTCTTCTTCAACAAAGTGGTCAATTTCTTCTCTTGTATCGGGTGGTTCATCTTCATCTTCAATTAGGGGGTCATCATTGCTGAATGGATATTTCATTGAATGCTCAAGATCGACACTTGTTTTGAATGCCGCTAATTGAATGGGTAGATTGTTTTTCTTCCGATTTTTCAAATGTTGGTGCACTGAATGTCTGTTGACTATGTTTGTATTGAGTCTTAGGTCTAGATAGATTGTACGGAGTCGAAAAACAGGTTTTGAGATGTTAGAAGGTAATTTCGCTCATAATGACATATGTGTCATTAAAAGCGAAATCAGATATAAGCTATTTCGCTCATATGTACAGGTTAGAAATGATTTCGCTTATAGGGTCTTTAGGGGTTTCGCTCTTAGGGTTAGTAGGGGGTTTCGCTCATGTGTCATGTCATTGGAGTGAAATCAGAAGTCTATAAATACCATGATGTGATTTCGCTTATGTATAAGTTGAGCGAAATCAGAGTCGAGGTGCTGCCGGATTTTTGTCAAAATTATTGTAAAACGACTCAGAAAGTGTTTATAAAGAAGGAAATTGAAAGGAACAGCTGTGTTATTTCATTTACACTGATTCTGCCTTTGTATTTGAAGATGAACTGCCTTATACTGAGTGTTTAGGGTCGCAAACCGGTCCAACTAGGGTTAGCAGGGGATTTCGCTCATGTGTCATGTCATTGGAGCGAAATCAGAAGTCTATAAATACCATGATGTGATTTTGCTTATGTATAAGTTGAGCGAAATCAGAGTCGAGGTGCTGCCGGATTTTTGTCAAAATTCTTGTAAAACGACTCAGAAAGTGTTTATAAAGAAGGAAATTGAAAGGAACAGCTGTGTTATTTCATTTACACTGATTCTGCCTTTGTATTTGAAGATGAACTGCCTTATACTGACTGTTTAGGGTCGCAAACCGGTCCAACAAGTGGTATCAGAGCTCAGGACGAGGAGTTCATACTACTACAGCTTGATTCTACCAGATTCTCTTACTTCTACTCACTTTTTCTCATACTTTTCTGATTTAAACTAGTTCCAACGGTTGAAATGGCCTGAATTTCGAATATAACGTGTAAAACATAGTAATAACAAATCCTACAAAGAATCAGGTTAAAATACGGCTTAAAAATGGTAAAAATTGTCTAAAAACCTGATTTCGCTTTTACAGACATCGAAGAGGTTTCGCTTATAAGTGCTTGATTTCGCTGTTAGATACATTCTAATTTCGCTCATAAGGACAAGTTGCTAATTTTGCTCGAGTGTACATCAGTTCTGATTTCGCTTTTGTGTCATCACAACTGATTTCGCTTATTAGTCACTGTTTTCCAAAATTTCGAAAATTTTTATAAGTGTTTGCTGATCTTTCAGGTACATTCAAGATGGATGACATTTTCATGAACCCGTTCAGCGATATGTATGCATTTACTGGAAATTCCGGAAACGATGATACTTCGTCTAGCAATGCGAATGAGAACCCGCCGAATGCGAAGAAAAAGTTAACGGAAGCTTGGGAATCTGAAAGTGCTTTTGGAACCTTCAATAAACCTCCAAAGCTAATGGCTATCGAGGAATACAGTCGGTGGTCAAGAAAGTTTGAAGATTGGTTGATGGCATTTGCATTTCCCAGCTGGAAGAGTCTGAAAAACGGTTATCATAATGGAAACAAAAATGGTGAAACTTTAACATCAGCTGAGGAGATCGAATCATTTGTGGCTGAGCAAAAATGTGTTGCGTTATTATTTCAGTCTGTCCGGGAAGACATAATCTCATTGATTGATTATTCAAATGCAAAAGATCTCTGGAAAAAAGCTAGAAAAGAAATGCTTAGGAAGTACAGAAATAGTGAAAAACAAAAAGAAACTTCTTAGAAAAGAGTTTGATATGTTTGGATGTTTAAAGAATGAGTCAGTTTGTAAAATGATCGAGAGGTTTGGTCATCTGAAGCTGGAATTAGCTAGACATGATATCAAATATCCTGAAGATGAACTTATCGACAAATTTTTTGACTCTTTGCTAGACGAGATGGATTGGAGATATTATGCGCTGATGCTGAAGAACACTATCAAGCCTGAAGAGTTGACTGTTGATGTGCTGATTGAGAAACTCGAGAGTCACGAGTTGGAACTAAAGAAGACATTCAAAGTCAATCACTCATCCTACCAGCAGAATTTGGATTTGTATTATCCAAAAAGCATGATGCCAAAAGCAACTTCTCCCAAGACTGCGTTTTCTGCTGAGAATGTGTACACAACTAGCAAAGAAAGTCAAAGCAGTCAAAGCAGTGGAAATCACAGTGGTTATCACAGTGGATCTTCATCATCTGCAACTCATTCTGATGCAAAGAATCGTTTTCAATGTAACATCGCAATAGACTTAAAGAATGCTCAAAAATTTGATGAAGAGTCGGCTAAACAGCAGATGATCTTTCTAGCATCTGTGTTGGAATCGTATGAAGGGTTAGTAGCAGGTAAGATAGGCAACACCAACCTAACGAAAGAGGACTATGATCAAATAGATCCTGAAGAAATGGAATTAATCGACATTCGTTGGTGCATGGCCAGTGCGGTTCGTCGAGCACAGCGTTTCATGGAAATAACCGGCAGGAAGACAATTGGTGGTCCATCTACCAAGCTAGGATTTGATAAGTCCAAGGTGACATGCTTCAAGTGTAAGCAGAAAGGTCACTTCAAACGAGAATGCAGAAACGCATATGCTGATGAGTCGGAGAACCCTTTCAGAGAGGATTACTACAAGAAGGCAATATATCATCAGAATAAATCTGAGTCGCCTAGATTGAAGCAGGTTGAAGACAACAAAGAGAAATCTAGAGCTCTTGCAGTAATTTACGATGACGAAGGGTGTGATTGTAGTGAAGAGGTTCTACCAGAGGAAGATGCGGTTGGTTACGCTTTCATGGCAAAGAACAAACATGTTCCGTGGAAAGACAACAGAACTAAAGAGCAGAAGTATAAATACAGAAAAATGTTGGCTGAAAACATAATAATTAGAATATCTGGTATCTATCTGGAAGCGAAGAGAGCGAGAAGATGGGATCCGGACAGGGAGTGTTATCTTGATCCATATGGAAATATTGCAGTTGATGACAAAACTCTTGATCTGGAAGCCATAATCAAGGAGTTCAAAGATGAGGATGATTATTGGCAGAATAAATGGTGGGGAACTGGAGACGAGAAAGAGAAAGAAGAGAAAGAGAAAAGAGAGAAAGAAGAGAAAGAGAAGAAGGAGAAAGAAGAGATAGAGAAGTCAAAGAAAGTTGACACTGGGGTTATTGACACAACGCAGGAGTTAACTGCTGAAAACCTCGGAAAAATGGCTGACAAAGTGATGGCTGCTAAGGCACTTGAGGTAGACTCTAACTCTGTGTTTGAGTCAAAAAGCCAGGTCAGTTCAAACTTGTCAACAAATGTGTCAGGTAAGAAAATTGATGGAAATGTTGATTGCAAAAATTGCATCAAAGAATGCAAATTTTGTAATACAGTCACGTATCTGAACGGTAAGAAAGTTGAAGATCTGACAGCAAAAGTCATAAGCATTGAGAATCAAATTCTTGATCGTGACAAAAGAGTTAAAGCTTCAACTGAACGGATAAAAGAATTAACTAACCAAATTGAAAATTATAAAATTGATCATGAAAGAATTAAAAAAGAAAATGAAAAGTTAATTCTTGAAAACCGTCAGATTTCTGAGAACTTTAAAAAACTCAAAAGCACAATGAAAGATAATGATGATCGAAATGGTAAAACTTATAAAGAAAACGTTCAACTAAAAGCAGTGCTTAGAGTAAAAGAAGAATCAATAAACCAACAACTGGATGAAATCGCTAAACTGAAACTTAAATTTCAAGAGGCTGAAATTGAAAACGAGCGAATCCAGTTGAAGCTTAACAGTTACAGCTCCGCAAGCTTTGTTTTGCAACACATTGTTCCCAAACCCATTAGGAAAAACAAAGCTAGCGAAGATGTTTATTCTGATGGAACTGGGGTGGGTTTTCATAGAGTTCCACCGCCGATTTTGGATAATTACACGAAAAAGCAATCAGGGTTGGTTGAAATTGAAGAAGAAAGTGAAATGAATCTTCCGGATTCAATTGATGTCATGTTCACATCTTCCAATGACGATAGTGTCCAAAATGATATTGTAAAAGGTGTTGTTGAAAATGTGCTAAAAACGGATAGTGACACTACTGAGGAAGATGGGTGTTTCTTGGACAACTACATTCCGAAATAAAAGTCCAAGAACAACTTAAATGAAGAATCAAATCTTGTCATGTACAAGATGTTGGGTTCAGATAAGTTGTTTTTGGATTCTGAGTTTCCGATTGAGAATGTTAATATGAACAAATTGACAAATGTTTTCAAGTTGGTCGAAGTTGAGTTGTCAGAAGTGAACAATCTGAGTCAAACAAAGAGAAAAATGAGGTTTGAGAAAGATAAATCATACTACAAGAAATCTGTTAATCCATCACGTTTTTATAATAACAATCGAAATAACTGGTCGGGTGGTTATCAGGGTGGTAGGAATTATCAGAAAAGAAATGTTCCAAACAAGAGGTTTGCTGAAAAGAAAAAGTTTGTGAACAGTTCGAGTTCACTTGCTGATGAAGAGAAAGAGATTTTTTCAAAATCGAATGAAGAGTTCTTTGAGAAAAGAGCTTCACAGTCTCAGTCTGAAGGCACAAGTCGAGTTGTTGATACTCGAACATGTTTCAGATGTAATCAAGTTGGTCACATTGCACGAAAGTGTACCAATGTGAAGCCTAAGACTGAAACTGTGAAGATTCAAAAGAAGAAAGTTGACGAAAAGGGTAAAGCACCAATGGTTGTTGAGAAAAAGAGTGTGAAAAATGACAACACCAAAGTGAAAAATGAACCCGTAAAGAAAGTGGTAACTAAAAATGACAAATTTTACAAGCGGGTTGCATTATCTCAACAAGTTTGGAAACCAAAAAGTGAGAAAAAGATTTCACCTTCTGAGGATTCAATTCCAATTGATTATGATGCAAAATTTCCACCTTTGAAGGCTGAAAACTTCAAAATTCAAATTGCGAGAGTCAAGGTTACACCCAAGGCTGATGGGGCCTGGGTGGACTCCATGTTCGACTAAACAGTTTGAATTGCCGGAGCTTCCTTGATCGTGAAGCATGAATCGGCATCTTTATTAAAGTTTAAGTCAAAGTTTGTTATGTGCAGGAACTTCCAAAACTTGTATCCAGATGGATCATGGATAGTGGAGCTTCAAGACATATGACAGGGAAGACTGCGTTGCTGTATGATGTGAGAAATATCAATGGTGGTTACATAGGTTTTGCGGGTAATCAAGGAGGAAGGATTATAGGTGAAGGAACGTTATCCAACGGGATTGTGACATTTGAAAGAGTTAATTACATTGCTGAGCTGGAGAACAATCTGCTGAGTATCTCCCAGATCTGTGACAGGATGTATACTACTCACTTCACTGATAAAGAATGTTTGATTTTGAAACCGGGATTTGTAATACCTGAGGAATGGATTATCATGAGGGCACCGAGAGTTAATGATCTGTACGTGTTGGACATGAGCGTAGCTACTACAACCACGGGTCAGGCACATTGTTTTGTGTCCAGAGCAACTGAGAAAGAATCGAGATTGTGGCACCGCAAGATGGGGCATATTCACCTAAGGAAGATGAATCACTTGGTGCACAACGATTTGGTTAAAGGAGTTCATGTCAAAGGTTTTCATCTGGAAGGGGAGTGCATTAGCTGTGTCAAAGGCAAGCAGAAGAAAAAGTCACACCCTACAAAGCAAGTCAATTCAGTTTCGAGACCTCTGGAAAGACTTCATATGGATTTGTTTGGTCCTGTGAATGTCAAAAGTATTACAGGAGATTACTACTGTTTGGTCGTTACTGATGATTATTCCAGATTTTCGTGGGTTTCTTTCTTGAAGACGAAAGACGAAACATTTGACAGTTTGATGGCGTTGTTCAAGAAAATTGAGAATCTGTACCAAAGGCGTATCAAAAGAATTCGTAGTGACAATGGTACTGAATTCAAGAACAGTAAGATGGAAGAATTATGTGATGAAAGAGGTATATTGCATGAGTTTAGTGCTTCGTACACTCCGCAGCAGAATGGAGTCGCAGAACGCAAAAATCGGACACTAATCGAGACGGCTAGAACTATGCTCGCAGATTCAAAGTTACCGATAAATTTTTGGGCTGAAGCTGTTTCCGCCGCATGCTATACGCTCAACAGGGTTCTCACTGTCAAGAAGTTCAACAAAACATGCTTTGAGCTAATCAATAACCGCAAACCGAATTTGAAGTATCTAGAACCGTTCGGGTCACCCTGTACTGTTATAGAGCCTCATGGAAAGTTTGGTCCGAAGTGCATTGAGGGAATATTTGTTGGTTATGCAAATCCTATGCGACGTGTTTTCATTCCAAGTGAGAAGCGGATTATTGAAGCTGGAAATGTTGAATGTCAAGGTTATACTATGCCGCCGCAGAATCCTGGAGATTCATGGCGTTATCATTATGACAAACTGTGGGATTCGTTTGACATGAGAGAAGAATCAGAGGAAGATGATGATTTCTTTGATGAGCTGGATATTTTGCGTGAATATGAGTCGCAGCAAAGGTTTCCAGCTGAGTATTCTAGAAGACCTCGGGAAACTTCAAATGATGATGAAGCAGGTCCTAGTAATGCTGGTGAACATGATGATGAAGTTGCTCCTGGTAATCAGTCGGCAGAAAATGATGATCAAGAAGCTGAGAACATGCCAGTATTTGATCATGGTGATTCAGATTCTGAGGGGGAGCAGATCCAGATTTCAAGTCAAACAAATCAAGTTGGTGAACAAGATGCAGATCAGAATGTTACTAATCTGTAGGGCAATGTAGATGTTCCAAGCGAAGTGATGCCGCGAACTCTTTCATATCATCCAGAGGAGTTGATCATAGGAGAATTGCAAGCAGGCGTTCGCACGAGACGTCAAATTGACCAGGGCCTTACATGTTTTTATTCTACAGTAGCACCTTTACAAACTGAATTTTCACTAAGTTGTTTCATTTCGCAGATCGAACCGCGAACTTACAAAGAGGCGCTTACTGAAGATTCTTGGGTCATTGCAATGCAAGAGGAGTTAAGTCAGTTTGAAAAGTTGGGAGTGTGGAAGTTAGTTGATTTGCTGGATGTTCATAGAAAAATCAATACAAAATGGGTATTTAAGTGTAAGAGAGACGACAGAGGAGTTGTTGTAAGGAACAAAGCTCGACTCGTTGTTCAGGGCTTTAGTCAACAGGAGGGGATTGATTTTACAGAAGTCTATGCTCCTGTAGCACGACTAGAGGCAATCAGAATTTTCCTTGCATTTGCGTCTTGGAAGAACTTCAAAGTATATCAGCTAGATGTAAAATCGGCGTTTCTTTATGGGAAGGTCAAAGAGGAGGTTTATGTCGGACAGCCGCTGGGCTTCACCGACCCAATCCACAAAAACAAGGTCTACTTATTGGACAAAGCGCTGTATGGTTTACACCAGGCCCCGAGAGCTTGGTACGAGACTGTCTCAACACCTACTAGCCAACAAGTTCATTCGTGGAAAAGTGGATGCCACTCTCTTCACTAAAGAGGTCGACGGTCATCTTCTGATAGTTCAGATTTATGTGGACGATATAATTTTTGGGTCAACAAATGAGAGTCTGTGCAAAGACTTTGAATCAGTGATGAAGCAAAAGTTCGAAATGTCATCAATGGGGGAGATGAAATTCTTTTTGGGTCTACAAGTTGAACAACTTCCTGAGGGAATTTTCATTCACCAGACAAAGTACGTTCGTGATATTCTAGAGAAATTTGGGATGTCAAGTTCTACTCCAGCTGCTACCCCACTTGCAATAAATCATGGGATTCACCCAGATCTCACCGGAGACAGGGCTGATGAAACGTTCTACCGATCCATGATAGGTTCATTGATGTACTTAACTGCTTCACGTCCTGATATCATGTACCCAACGTGCCTCACAGCAAGATATCAATCTAACCCGAGAGCTTCGCACATGATTATTGTGAAGAGGATATTGCGCTACCTGAAAGGAACTCCTTCATTGGGGTTGTGGTATCCTAGGAAAGGCGATTTTACGCTCGAAGGGTATTCCGATTCAGATTTCGGATGCTGCAAAGTCAATTCCAAATCAACAACTTCAGGATGCCAGTTCTTTGGACCTAGATTGGTTACCTGGCAGTGTAAGAAACAAACGTCTGTGGCGCTATCTACATGTGAAGCGGAGTACGTTTCTGCTAGAAGTTGCTGCTCTCAGATCCTGTGGATACAGCAACAGATGCGCGACTACGGTTTGCAGTTTCTTAACACACCTCTTTTTGTTGATAATGAGGCAGCTATAAATATAACAAAGAATCCAGTACATCACGCTAAAACTAAACAAATAGAAATTCGTCATCACTTTATTCGCGATTGTTTCGAGAAAAAGTTGATACGAATTGAGAAAATCCACACTGACGAACAGAAAGCTGATTTACATACCAAAGCTTTTGATAAAAATTGGTTTAAATATTTGTTAAAACTGAATGGTATGAAGCTTCTTTCGGTGTCGGATGGAATTATCGGCGTTGATGAGAGTACTGTTGCGGATGAAGACGAAAAACAATCTGCAATGGTTTGTCGATTTTTTACTTGTTTTGGTATTTAGGGGGAGTAGTAGATGTATATAGGTATATTTGCAGAAAATACAAAAACAGTAAAAAATGCAAAAATACAAAAACAATATAAAATCTGAAAAAGAGCTTGTGTATATAGGGAAAATGATAGTACATCGGCTAGACAATTACAGTATGCTAAAGATTTGTAAAGTTTAAATGAGTTAAACAGTCTCACTAATGATGTGTCGATAGGTTTTCGCACATTTAGTAGATTTATTCGGGATATAAACCTAAAATTTCAAACTTGTGAAATTCGTGGGGAACACTACTTGGATATATAGGTAACCCCTGAAATCTCGTTTGAAAGGTCTCGTATTCTGATATACTAGGTTTTTATACTCAATGATGTCTGGGGTATTATTCCGGGACTTCTGCTGAATGGAAGTTTTGACCTAGTCCTTGGATAATACTTTCCACAAATGCTTGAAACATAGCATAAACCCTCAGCATGCTGATGAAACAATAAAATTGATAGTCGCTGCTGTTGTAGCTAAAAGATCCTCTAAAGGGGACATACCGTAAAGTCGAAGCTGATATCTCTCTGCGCATACGGAAGTATCGACCTGAGATCCCTCGGCCCTCGCATTACCTAATTTATGTACAGATATCATTGTAGTATACTCACCTGTAAGACTGAATATTGGGATTCTGGATACGGGAGTATATTCAAGAGGTGGGACACATGAATGAGCTAAGTTCATAAAACATCTAAATCGTATCCTGAGTAATTTGAAATGTGTGTGAGAATTTAAGATGGATCAGTATATCGACAATCGAGGTGAATTGTTTAAGTCTGAGTATGAAATGAAGCTTAACGGTACTTGTAATTTGTCTGATAGATGATATGATTCCCTGACACGCTTGCCAAAAATTAAGTTTGTAAATAGTTTACTTTGTTTACTTTCTGCAATTTAAGTTTTCTGTATTTCATTTCTTAGTTTAGAACATTTTAAAAATTCAAAGAGATTTTTTATTTCTTCTTTATTTTTGACAAACCAAAGTAGAGAGTTGATTGTTGGATTCTCAGATGATTGAAGCAGATGCAGGAGATTCTGGACTGAAGAATGAGGAGAGCTTATCTTGATGAAGTTTGATTTATTGAAAAGTCAAAAACAAGTTCATTAACTTGATACTTGTTATTTTCAGAAAATGTGTAAATTGTTGTTTTTAAAATCAGTTTGATTCGTCAAATGATCAACCAAGGTCATTAAATTGAACTTGGTAGATTAATCGAGTGATCAGGGTCATTAACTTGGACCTGAATACTTGAGTGGATTTCTAAAACTGATTGAGTTTGTGATTTATTGTTGAAAAGATAGTTTGTAATGTTTGATGTTTAAGAAACATGTTTTGGACTTCATCATTCCCACGGAAGCTAAATGTCAAAGCTTGAACCAGATCAAGACCTCAGATTCTAGCATATTGAGAGGGGGAGTCTGTGAAAGGGGGAGTCTGGATCAACGATCAAAGGGAAGTCTGAATATGAAGCCATGATAAGATTGTGAACCTGTGAAGATAGAGTTGTTTACGATGTGAAGACAGAGTTAGAGAAAAGACCAAGACTGAAGACTCGGAGCCGAACACTTCGTCAACATCCAAGGGGGAGTCTGTTGGTGCACTGAATGTCTGTTGACTATGTTTGTATTGAGTCTTAGGTCTAGATAGATTGTACGGAGTCGAAAAACAGGTTTTGAGATGTTAGAAGGTAATTTCGCTCATAATGACATATGTGTCATTAAAAGCGAAATCAGATATAAGCTATTTCGCTCATATGTACAGGTTAGAAATCATTTCGCTTATAGGGTCTTTAGGGGTTTCGCTCTTAGGGTTAGCAGGGGATTTCGCTCATGTGTCATGTCATTGGAGCGAAATCAGAAGTCTATAAATACCATGATTTGATTTCGCTTATGTATAAGTTGAGCGAAATCAGAGTCGAGGTGCTGCCGGATTTTTGTCAAAATTCTTGTAAAACGACTCAGAAAGTGTTTATAAAGAAGGAAATTGAAAGGAACAGCTGTGTTATTTCATTTACACTAATTCCGCCTTTGTATTTGAAGATGAACTGCCTTATACTGACTGTTTAGGGTCGCAAACCGGTCCAACATCAAAGCTTCATAAGTTTTCACAAAAGGTCGTCTCAATACTAACGGAGCGTCATCAAGGATGACGAAGTCGGTTGGGATTACCATTTGATTTGTTTGGACTAACACATCTTCAACTATCCCTATTGATTTTATTGTTTTCCGATTAGATAGAAAAATGGGTATTTGAAGTGGAGAAAAATCACTAATACTTAATTTTTCGAAAACGTAGTTTGGCATTATATTAACACAAAGATCTTTATCAATTGTAATATTACTAATAAAGGAATTTTGAAAGAAACATGGAACCGGTGTAATGTTAATTTCAAATGGATCTTCTTTTATTAGCGTGGTTTGAACATTTGTTAACTTAACGCTTACCATTTCGTCAATTTTAGTGTTAGTGTTTAACTCTTTTAAAAACTTAGCATGAGTGGGTACTAAACAATGGTTTTCGAAAGAAGGTGACAAGAGATTAATTTCTTTAAAATTAGACTCTTCTTGAATTTTAACGTTATCGGACTCACCTTTTTCGTTGTTTAACTCATGTGTCGGTTTTTCACTTACTTGTTCTTCCATTTTTACCTCTTCAACTATCTCTTTTTTGTTACTAGTTAATTCCTCCCTTGCGCGGGATTCCTCTTCCCTTGCACGGGCTTCTTTTATATAGCACTCGATAGTTTTAAGGTGTTCTATTATTTTTTCGGCTACGGGTGAGATAGTTGGTGGTTCGTCAAATTGATAGGAATGAGTATCCTCAAAGCTTGGATTCGGAAGTTCGATCCTTGGTTCCTCATAATACTCATATGAAGTAGATGGTTCGTACCATTGTTCCTCATTATAAGTATATGATGGATAAGGGTCGTAACTTGGTTCTTCATAATACTCATATGAGGTGGATTGTTCACGCCATGGTTCCTCATAATAAGCATACGAAGGTGAAGGCTCATATCTTGGTTCCTCAAAGTATGAGTATGAAGGCTCATACCTTGGTTCATCAAAATATGAGTATGAGGGAGAAGGTTCATACCTTGGCTCTTCATAGGGTGTGTATGAAGTGGATGGCTCGTACCTGGGCTCCTCATAGTAGGTGTACAAAGGGGATAGTTGAAATAAGTCACAATATTGCACCGAATGAGGATTACCACAAATGGTACAATAGTCTTCCCTATAATCATCCTCCTCATAGTGGTAGCTGTAACCACCTGAGTATTGATCCATAAGAATCACTCAGCAGATCACAACAGAGTCTCGGGACCAGAAAACAAAAATAAAAGCAAAAACAAAGGTTGGACTCAGCCCCGTGTTCAGTGAGCACGGCCCCGTGTTCAGGTTCTGTATCTGGGCGTTTTTTAAAAAAATTTAACTGGTTTTGTGCAGCACGGGGGCGTGTTCAGCGAACACGACCCCGTGTTCAGACTCTGTATCTGGGTATTTTGAAAAATTTATGCAGCACGGCCCTGTGTTCAGGCTACTGTAATGCAAAAACTAATTAAAAATGAAAAATGCGCGCGGTTTTGAAAAGGTTTTGAAAAACTGATTAGGCCGTCGATTTTAAGATTTCTTAAAATCCTTGTGTCCCGGCCAACGGCGCCAAAAACTTGATGTGCGTTAGGTGTGATATGTTTTTGTTTATATTTTAAGCCCTTTTTACACTTTAGTCAAGTTTTAAATTTATAAAACACGATATTCTACTAACACTAAACACACGTATGGGCAAGTGCACCCATCGTGAGCGTAGTATAGCGTTGGTAAGATACCGAGGTCGTCCAAGGACATGAGCTTTTAGTACCGGTTTATCCTCAACGTCTAATCAAATCAAAAGTTTAGAAAAGGTTTTAAACATGAAAATAAAAACTAAAAATGCTGAAAAATAAAAATAAAAACAAAAATAGATAGACAAGATGAATCACTTGGATCCGACTCGCCTTTATTGTAACCTTTGATGATTTCCACACTTTTGCACTTTTTAAGAGATTATCTTAGTTATAGTAGTAGGCCCCTCTTTTGAAGGTGACGTTACCCTCAACCCAGTAGTTTGAGTCAGCAAGGATACAATCCTAAAGGGTTGGAATATTGGAAGATAATTAATTAAGTTATTAATACGTAATGTGGTAGGCCCCTCTTTTGAAGGTGACGTTATCCTCGGCTAAGTGGTTTGAGTCAGCAGGGATACAATCCCAAGTAGCCAGGTTAATGTATTAATAGTAGTTTACATATGAGGGGATCAAGCCATTCGCACCCCCGCCATCCAATACCAGTGGGTATTGAAGGAGGTCCTGGTAGGCTTGATGTCACACCCCGACCGCGTAAAACAACAAACCGCGGCAGAAACGTCGGGGAGTGTCGTAATAGAAGCATTGTTTCATAACACATGGTAATCGATGTTTAGTTTTATTGAATTAATAAATGCTTTACCTAGCCTTAAAGTGAAATAAACGAGTCTCAGCGCATTGTGTTTCTTGTTTTATGTCACTAAGACCCCCGTCCAATCCTATGTTTTGCATCATGATCATCTAACAACAGCACCTGAAACACATGTGAAAATAGGTACGTCAGCATAAAAATGCTTGTGAGATACATAGGTTTTGTGAAAGCGGGATTCATGACTTGTAGTTAAAAGAAGTATTTAACAAAAAGTAGTCATGAACCTTGTAAAAGTGTTTTCTTTTATAAAATCATATGAAAGTCGATAAGAAAATCAAATGGTATAAAAGAATAATACATGGTTAAATAAATAACCAAGTAAAAATGAGTTTGTATAAAGTATGTCGTTTGTAAAAAAATGTCTTGTGAAAATGAGTCGTTTGTATAAAATGTATCATGTTTTTTGTCAAAAATGATTTAGATAACGCTACGATATGTAATATCATAAAAGCACTTATATATAGGAAGTACCAGCAGCGTATCCACCATGCTTTTATCATATTACACATGCCTCGTTATTTAAATCACTTACCAATAACCACCAAAATGTCTTGTTTAACTAATATCAAATGTTCATGTATAACATTGTTAAATGTCTAAATGTCAAGTGTAAATCATGACTTGTATAGCAAATGTAAAGTAACAACAAGGTTTTGTATGGTGAATAAAAAGTATTTACCCAAACCACATGTATATGTTAATGTATAATCAAATGTTATGTAAAACCAAATGTCATGTGTAAAACAATGTTTTTGAATAAACAAATGTTTGAATCAAAACTTACGTTTTGAAAAACTAATGCTTTTATTGATATGGACATTTAATCAGTGGTGTTTATCGTATACATCCTAGCCTTGAGACTGAAGGACAAACCCTTAACAGGTTAAAGGTTTATCAGTTATGTATATCGGATTCTGTCATTCCTTACGTCCAAACAAACCTAGGATTTCAGGAATGAGAGTTGTCAATTCCTATGGTACCACTACTTACTACCGAGCGGCGTGATCAGTGTTAATGAATGTATTTTAGAACCGTTAAACATACCAAATGTCATATCGAATGTAAGCATGTTATGTGAAAATAATGTACTAAGTATGCTAAGTAAACATACAAAGCAGAAATGTTTATGAAATCAACGTGCTAGCATGCTCAGTAAACATACATTGCAGAAATGTAATGCAAATCAATGTGCCCATATGCTGAGTAAACATATGAAGCAAAAGTGTTTATGAAGTCAATGTGCTAGCATGCTAAGTAAACATACATAGCAAAACATAAGTGGAATTATGTATTATATGTGTACTAAGTGAACATGGCATGTTTATGTCATAAAAATCATGAAAAGCAGGAAGGTAACAAGTAGGCACATGTGTTTCACCCCAAAATATTTGAAAACGGTAAAAGAGGGGACTATGTACTCACAAATTTGCGTTCCAAGCAATTCTCGTTTTGCTTTTGGATTCTTCATTTGTTATTCAACCTACAAGTGTTCTAACCTTATCAGACACTTAGATTTATGTTCGTTCATTGTACATGTAGGATCATTGTACGACCTGAACGAATCTATCAGAAGAGTTTTAGTCCATATCAAAGGCGGAATTCGATGATTCGGACTAGATTACAGCTTGATTCACGCTTATAAACACTTGTTTATTGATTTCAAAGCAATACAGATCAGTTAACAATTTGGCAGCACCTTGGCTCTGAAATCCGGATCGTTACAAATGAAATGGCAAGCTCAGTATTTATAGGAGAGGCATTCCGTATGAAATGGGCAATGTCATTTCGTGCGAAATGGACAAAGTCCATTTCGTGCGAAATGGAATCTTCCATTTCATGCGGAATGGTCCAATCACATTAAAACCCTATTGTCTAACCTACTGAGCTGTATTCTTTGCAATCTACGTACTAGACATGATACAAGACGAAGTTAACAGACATTTATGTACCAACAGACTCCCCCTTGGATGTTGACGAAGTCTTCGGCACCGAGTCTTCAGTCTTGATCAGTCTTTTCGCTCTTTCCAAACTATTTGACACTGTAAGCATCCTTCAATCTCTTTATCTTCTAAATCTCTTGATCAAATCTCTTGATTCTTTAACTTTAACAGCATCAGCAATCAGCACTCGAACTTGACTTTGACAATCTTCAAACTCCCCCTTGAATGTTGATCCAGAAACTGTATCCGATTCTTACGTCTTCAGACTCCCCCTCTCAATTAACTGGGATTGCAGTGTTGAATAGCTCTCGTTCTTGAATCGTATTCTGGCTCAAATTTTGCTCAGACTTAACCATGGGAATCTCTCTTTGCAGCTTTCACAGGTTCAGAACTGTTTCCTGCTTCTCAGAAATCTGACATTATAATCTATTGATTTTTTTTTTACTTCATTTGTTGTTTTTATCAGTTTTTAATAATCCACTTAAGTATCTAGGTCCAAGTTAACGACCCTGGGTACTTAATTTTGCCGACCAAGTCCAACTTAATGACCTTGGTTGACCCAAGACAAAGCAAAACTGACTTTTGTTCAATATTTTTTCAAAGTATTATTCTGAAAATTACAAGTTTCAACTTAAACTTGTTTTGACTTTTCATTTTCACTGGTTTAACATAATAAGCTCCCAACTCTTCTGTCCAGCTCAGAAACTTCCTGCATCTACTACAAACTGCGAATCTGAAGATCAACTTTCCACTTTGGTTTGTCAAAAAAATAAAGCAGAAATGTAAAATCTTTTTGGATTTTGAATAAAGTTTCTAGACTAGAATGCTAAACAGAAATGAAATGCAGTAAATGTAAACTATTTACAAACATATTTTTGGTGAGCGTGTTAGGGAATCATATCAACTACCGACAAGTCACAAGTACCGTTAAGCTTTGATTTCATACTTAGAATTAAACAATTCGCTTAGATTGCCGATATACTGATCCTCTTAAATTTTCACACAACTTTTAATCTGTTCAAGATACGAATTTAGTGTTTTAAGATCTTAACTTTTACGAGTGTACCACCTCAGAATATACTCCTGTATCTAGACTACTATATTCAGTCTTACAGGTGAGTGCACACTAGTAATATCTGCAAGAGGTTAAATGCAAGACCATGAGAGCTCAGGCTATTGCTTCTGCAAAATCAGAGAGATGATAGTTCGACTTTAGGTGGGTCCCCTTTGGGGATCTTCTTTTACAACAGCACATGATTAGCATTTTCATTGTTTCATCATTTTTTATGCTGAGGGGGGGCTTTAAGATTAAAGCAATGTAAAGTATTATACGAGGACTAGGCTATTGCTCCCGCAAAATCAGAAGTCCAGGTATAATACCCCAGATATTACCACGTACAAAGACCTAGTATGTCAGAAATAGAGCCTTTCAAACCGGATTTCAGGGGTTACCTATATATCCGAGAGATGTTCCCCACGTAAAAGCAAGTTGTGATATTAGGTTTATATCCCGAACAAACCTACTACATGTGTAAAAACCTATCGGCATATCATCAGCGAGACTGTTTAACACTTTTAAACTTTACATTTCATTAGCGTACTGCAACTGTCTAGCTGATGTACTATCATTTCCCCTTTATACACAAACTCTTTTTCAGTTTTCTACTGTTTTTGAATTTTAAAATATCTCATGTTTTTGGGTTTTTGAAATTTTTTTATTGTTTTTGTATTTTCTGAAAATATAACCTACCTCCCCCTAAATACCAAAACAAGTAAAAAATTGACAAACCATTGCATATTGCTTTTCAACATCATCTACAGTAGTACCTTCATCTACGCCAAGAATCCCCTCCGACACCGATAAAAGCTTCATACCGTTCAGTTTTAAAAGATATTTAAAACGAATTTTATCAAACGCTTTGGTATGTAAATCAGCTTTTTGTTCGTCAGTGTGGATTTTCTCAATTCGTATCAACTTCTTCTCGAAACAGTCTTGGATGAAGTGATGACGAATTTCAATATGTTTCGTTTTAGCGTGATGAACGGGATTTTTTGTTATGTTTATAGCTGCCTCATTATCAATAAAGATAGGGGTGTTCAGAAATTGCAAACCGTAGTCTCGCATCTGTTGCTGGATCCACAAGATCTGAGAGCAGCAACTGCTAGTAGATACATATTCGGCTTCACATGTGGATAAAGAGACAGAGATCTGCTTCTTACATTGCCAGGTGACCAATCGTGATCCAAAAAACTGGCATCCCGCAGTTGTTGACTTAGCGTTAACTTTGCAGCAACCGAAATCGGAATCAGAATACCCTTCGAGCGTGAAATCGCCTTCTCTTGGATACCACAACCCCAGTGATGGAGTTCCTTTTTAGGTAACGCAATATCCATTTCACAATCACCATATGCGAAGCTCTAGGGCTTGACTGAAACCGCGCTGCGAGGCAGGTTGGATACATGATATCGGGTCTTGAAGCTGTCAAGTACATGAGCGATCCGATCATGGAGCGATACATCGTTTCATCCATCTTCTCTCCGGTGAGATCAGGATTTATCCCATGGTTCGTTGCTAACGGGGTGGAAGCTGGAGTAGTCCCGGACATCCCAAATTTCTCTAAGATATCATGAACATACTTCGTCTGATGTATGAATATTCCCTTGGGCAGTTGATCAACCTGAAGCCCCAAGAAGAATTTCATCTTACCCATCGATGTCATTTCAAATTTTTGCTTCATAACTCTTTCAAAATCTTTGCACAGATCTTCATTTGTTGACCCAAATATGATGTCATCCACGTATATCTGAACTATCAGAAGATGTCCGTCGACTTCTTTGGTGAAGAGAGTGGCATCCACTTTTCCACGGATGAAGCTGTTGGCAAGCAGATGTTGAGAGAATGTCTCGTACCAGGCTCTCGGGGCCTGGTGTAAACCATACAGCGCTTTATCCAGTAAATAGACCTTGTCTTTGTGGATTGGGTCGGTGAAGCCGGGTGGCTGTCCGACATATACCTCCTCTTTTACCTTCCCGTAGAGAAAAGCCGATTTAACATCTAACTGATAAACCTTAAATCCTTTCCAAGATGCAAATGCTAGGAAGATTCTAATCGCTTCAAGTCTAGCAACGGGAGCATATACTTCGGTGAAATCTATACCCTCCTGCTGACTAAAGCCTTGGACTACGAGTCGAGCTTTGTTACGAATAATAACCCCTCGATCATCCCTCTTGCACTTGAACACCGACTTGGTGTTTATCTTCCTGTGACCATCAGGCAAGTCTACCAATTTCCACACTCCCAACTTCTCAAACTGACTCAGCTCCTCTTGCATCGCGTTAACCCAAGAATCTTCAGTTAGTGCTTCCTTGTATGTTCGCGGCTCAATCTGCGAAATAAAACAACTAAGTGAAAACTCTGTTTGTAAAGGAGCAACTTTAGAATAAAAACAAGTAAGGCCTTGGTCAATTTGTCGTCTAGTGCGGACGCCTGATTGCAATTCTCCAATAATCAGCTCTTCTGGATGGTACGAAAGAGTTCTCGGCATCACCTCGCCTGGAACATCTACCTCGCCTTCCAAATTTGTAACATTCTGATTTGCACACTGACTGGAATTGTTTGACTTGAAATCTGGATCTGCTCCCCCTCAGAATCTGAATCACCACGATCGAATATTGGTCTACCATCAGATTCTAGATTATCGTTGACTGCCATCTGATTATCAGGATTTGCTGAATATCATCATGTTCTCCAGCATTACTTGGACCGGCTTCATCATCATTTGAAGTTTGATATTGACGCCTAGAAGACTCAGCTGGGAATCTTTCTTGTGATGCTTCATATTCTCTCAGAATATCCAACTCGTCAAAGAAATCTGGTTGTTCTTCTATGTCGAATGAATCCCATAGAGTATCGTAATTGAAACACCATAAGTCGTCGGGATTCTGAGGTGGCATCGTATATCCTTGACTCTCAACATTATATGCTTCGATGATCCGCTTCAAACTTGGAACAAAGACTCTTTTCAATGGACTTGCATAACCCACAAAAATTCCTTCGATGCTCTTTGGACCAAATTTACCATAAGGTTCTAGAACTGTGCAGGGAGACCCAAACGGTTCCAGATACTTTAGGTTAGGTTTGCGGTTGTTGATCAGCTCGAAACATGTCTTGTTGAATTTCTTCACTGTAAGAACCCGGTTGAGTGTATAGCAAGCGGCTGGCACTGCTTCTGCCCAAAAGTTGACTGGTAATTTATAATCAGCAAGCATCGTCCTGGCCGTTTCAATTAGCGTCCTGTTCTTTCTTTCAGCTACTCCATTTTGTTGTGGAGTGTAAGGAGCACTGAATTCTTGCAATATACCTCTCTCATCACAATACTCTTCCATTTTGTTGTTCTTAAACTCTGTACCGTTGTCACTCCTGATTCTTCTGATTCGGGTTTGGTACAAGTTTTCAATTTTTCTGAACAGCGTCATCAAACTTTCGAATGTTTCATCCTTTGTCCTCAGAAATGATACCCACGAAAATCTCGAGTAATCGTCTGTTACTACTAGACAGTAGAGATCACCAGTTATGCTTTTGACGTTTACTGGACCAAAAAGATCCATATGAAGTCTCTCTAACGGTCTCGAGATCGAGTTTTCCTTCTTCCCTAGGTGAGATTTCTTTCGTTGTTTGCCTTTGGCACAACTAATGCACTCCCCCTCAAGATGAAAACCTTTCAAATGAACACCAATTACTAGATCGTTATGCACCAGGTGATTCATATTTCGCAGATGAATGTGGCCCATCTTTCGATGCCACAATTGCGATTCTTTTTCCGTTGCTCTTGACATGAAGCAGTGAGCCTAACCCGTGGTAGTAGTGGCTACGTTCATATCCAACACGTACAGATCATTGACTCTAGGTGCTCTCATGATAACCCACTCTTCGGGAACAACAAACCCTGGTTTCAATATCAAACATTCCTTATCTGTAAAGTACGTTGTATACATACGATCACAGATCTGAGAAATGCTCAGAAGATTGTTTTCAAGCTCGGCGATGTAGTTTACTCTTTCAAACGAGACAATACCATTCGATAAAGTTCCTTCACCAACTATTCGACCACCTTGATTTCCTGCAAATCCCACATATCCTCCATTAAACCCTCGAACATCGTATAGTAGGGTTTTCTTCCCCGTCATGTGCCGAGAAGCTCCACTATCCATAATCCAACGTGAAACGGATCTTGGAAGCTCCAGCACATATTACAAACACTTAGTTAGATTTTGATGCCACGCAAGCCTCTTTTGACTCAGGTAGCTTGACTTTGAGGTGAGTTTTGCAGTGTAAAGTGGCGGAAAATTTTTGTCATTCATCTTTAAGCTCTCTACAGACCCAATCTCAACCTCTTTATATAAAAAGAAATCATTTTTAAGAGGTTGACCAGATGATTGGTCTTTCTTTGGTACATCCTTCTTTTCAGAAGTAGTAGACTTTTGTTTATCAAGTTTCTCATAGTAATCCAAAGGTACATACATCTTCTAAGTTGAAGACGATGATTTTGCAGTCTCAGACACCTTTGGTTTTGGAGAACTTTCTTTCTTTACTTCCGATTTTGGCTTCCAAGTTTGTTGATACGAAGCAACCCTTTTGTAAAATTGATCAGTTTTAGTTACCACATTCTTTACAGGTTCAGTTTTGAATTTGGTGTTTTCATTTTTCAAAACTTTCTTCTCAACAATCATTGGAGCTTTGCCTTTTGCATCAACTTTCTTTTTCTGACTCTCAACAACTTCAGATTTAGGCTTTAAGTTGGTGCACTTCCGTGCAATGTGTCCAACTTTGTTGCACTTGAAGCATGTACGGGTATCAACTTCCCAACTTGTGCCTTCAGTTTGAGGCTGTGAGGCCTTCTTTTCAAAAAACTCTTCATTTGATTTTGAAAAAATCTCAGATTCTTGCTCGGAATGAGAACTCGAGCTTTTCACAAACACCTTTTTCTCGACAAACTTCTTGTTTTGAAAGTTCCTTCTTTGATTATTCTTACCACCCTGATAACCACCCGACCATTTGTTTTGATTGTTGCTAGAAAAACGTGGCGGTACAACAGGTTTTTTGTAGTAAGTTTTATCTTTTTCAAAGTTTAATTGCCTTTTGGAACGTTTCAAACCTTCGATCTTGTAGGATCGTTTTCAGACCCGAACGAGTCGTTCAGAAGAGTTTATACTCGGAACGAAAAGCGGAAACAGACATTCTGAGGTCAATTCAGCACAATATACTCATTAACTGTCGTTTTTATTGATTTGATGACAAATTACAGCGAGACGACACTTCGGCAGCACTTCGTTGCTCAGACCGGAACTCCTCCAAAAGAAATCAAGACACTCCTATTTATAGGCTTGTAATTTCGTGTGGAATTACTTCACACGAAATAACATCTCATGCATAATTAAATTCCATACGGAATTAGACAGTAATTTCGTGCGAAATTACCATATGGTAATGTAACACCCTGAAAACGGGTTTGGTAATTAAACCCCGTTAATACTAAAGACGGGGAAAGTACGTTAGTGGTAAAAGTAAACTGGCAAGTATTAGGAATTAATTGAATAATCCTAATATTTATTTAAAGTGAATAAGAGCTTTCAAGAAAATAGGAAGATAAAAGACCCGATTTAACGGGACTTAAAGTAAAACGGGTTACGACTTCCCGAACCTACTAAGCTAACTAGGAATAATTCTAACCTAGTTAGATAGTGACTTATGAGTGGGTTAAAACACTTAAATTATGAACTAAGGAAAATGGAGGGGCCAAAGATGTTAAAATTGAAACTTATGTTGCTAATTCTAATTAAAACAAAAACCAAACACCCCATGTGGGATGTCTGGTCGTACAAGAACAAGCAAGGGCGATCCCCCACTCTCCAAAACCGTAAACATCACTAAACTTTCAAATTGAAGGCTCAATCCAAGCTGAAATCGAAATTAAAACATAGATTATTGATCCTCATCACAAGAGGATTACAAGGTATGTAAAATTTGATGAAAACTCTCAACTCGAAATTCTCATGAAATTGGGAATTTCTAAAATTATGGTTGCATGTTAGTTTTATGATGAAATAAGAACAATACAGTGTCTAGGGACAAACCCTAGACCAATACAAGTTGAATTCATGTGAAAATCTAGTAAAATCCATAAACACCATTGTAGGTGATTAGTGGGTTATTTAGATTTTAATAAACACTAGGAAATTGGGTGATATTCTAGTGTAATTTGACAATTGTGAAGTGACTTCAGAATTATAGAAGCTAACAACTTTGTAAGATGGTTGATTTATGTGAAATTAGGGCTAAGAGATAAGCTAGAAACTTGATAAAAAAACATGTAAAATTTTGCCCTTAAAGTGTTTGTTGAAATGCCTCAAAGAAGGCTCGAAACTAGAATTTTTGTAGTTAAAACACCTAATTATGATGTTTTGGCTATTATGCAAAATGTGATTAAAAAGATTTCCAAATGTGATAAACGTGGTTAGAACTTTGGTTAAAACGGTGGTCTAAAGATAACGCCCACCAGGTAATTAAAGAATGCTAAAACTAGTTGATGAACTCGAATATGCAATTAGTATACTAATGGGCATTTGACTTTTCAAAAGTCAAACTGACCTACGATGTGATGAATGATAATTAGACATAGAAAATAAGTGAGGTGGAATAGTCGTGATTGTTAATGACTAATTTAACCGCCTTGTAAATGATTGACAATAGTTTAACGCGTAACAAGCTAGGTGAAAGCTTGGAGGAGGGAGCGGGTCAAACGGAGCAAGTACGGAAAGAAAAGCGTGGCGTGGATGCTTAAAAGGTACGTAACTACGGTTCCGTTACATTATGCTTGATTTCGTATTTTCGTTAGTAGACTTTAAATTAGCATAATACATGAAATTGGCATTTAGTGGAAGTGACGAAGATCACTAGGTAAATAAACGGGTCAAAAGATGAAATTATCACCCTTTGACAATATCGACTAATGGTTTGTCTAGTTATATGTTTATAGGAATAAATATCAAATGGATACGCACATCGCTATTGCTTAGCGGCTACTAAGTCAAGGTATTGAAACGGGTCAATATATTGATCCGAGCTAGGTATGTATAATGATTCAATTCATCATGTAGAACTTGAGGTTTTCTAAGAGTTAAACAAGGTCAAATTGGATATTTGGTTATCTTAAAGATAAACCGAATAATTCAAGTTATAATTGTAGTGTTTTAGAAACATAATGGCTTCTAAACAAGGTTATAGTTAAAAGATCGAATTTTTGGGTCAAACAAGTATCTGAAAGTCCTTTGTCGTAAAGGAAGGACCAAAATTGACCAAAATGCCCTTGTAGGTTAAATTGAACAAACAACCCTTAAAGGTTGTTTGGAAACGAGTTTCATGATTAAATAAATACTTAGAATAAGTGTAGAAGTTGAAAGATGTAATACGTTAGTCAAATAGCTCTATTTGAGTCTTGCCGTAAAATAACAATCCGAAGGGTAAAACTCGGAACATATAGATATACACATTGAAATCCCACACACAAAGAGTTGTAGTTGAAGATTACTTGATAAGAAATGTAGGAATAAGATGCTAGAAATGAATGAAAGCGATTTCAAGGTTTAAAGTGCTTAAATACCCTTAACGGGTCAAAATAAGCATACGATCGGAAACGGGTTTGAGTTGTGTAATAAACCTATGATTAGAACCTAATATAGTAGGTAACATTAATTGGAAGAAGTGTATGAGATATAGGAATCAAATAAATACGTTTGTTTGATAAAATGCATAAACGGGTTAAAATTCGGTAAAAAGGTAACGAGTCGAAGGCTTAGAAGTCTCAAAATTTATTATGTTGGATGTAGGATTTTAACTCCATAAGATGGAGGATTAAATTACGGACGCGTAGGAAAAAGAATCGGGTAAAACGGATCAATAACGAAGAAGTTATGGCCGTTTCCGTGAAATCAGATCGTGCTGGATATGTACAGCATCAGCTGAAGGCAACAGGCTGTGAAAAACAGGGCTAGGCGTGGCGCCTAGGCCCTTGGTGTCACGCGAAGCCCCCCAACTCCGAAAATTTTTAAATTTTGTCATTTTTAACCCCTGTACTTGTTTGAACTTAATATTTGATTATCAAAACTAACTTTTAAGTTGGTTTTGATCATAGGTGAATGCCAAGAGTGCACGGATAACCTTTAGAGAGTGGTGGAGTGGTAAAGAGTGTTTCAAATATCCTAGAGGTCTTGAGTTCGATACTTGCTTCCACCGGTTCTCTAAAGGCCACCGACCCGGTGCTTGCGCCGCGCTTTACCTGTTCCCCTCGGTTAGTCGGGTATTGGGGGGGACCCGGGGGTTTACCGTGTAAGCGGGTTCCCGCGGTTATCAAAAAAAAAAAAAAAAAAAAAAGAGTGCACGGATGAAGATCAAGCGACGAGCAAGAACCGAACACGATCACGAAATAAGCTTCCGCACTATGTATCGTTATTATGTTAAACGACGAACGTACACATGATATGTTGTATACTTTTAAATTGTAAAAAGTTTTAATAAACCCGTAATTCCCAATGCATATGCAATCTTAATTACACGATTGTTTTTCGTAAATAATACGTTAAACCTTAATTTATAAGAACGGGTGTTACAGGTAATTTCGTGCGGAATTACCTCCAAGCCCATCTTTGACATTTTCTCGTACAACGTGCCCTGATCTATCTATTCTAATACAAGACTCGATACAAGACGAAGTCGACAGACGCATGCACCAACAGACTCCCCCTCGAATGTTGACGAGTCTTCAGTGTCGAGTCTTCGCATCTTCAGTCTTTATCAGTCCTTCTCGAACTCTTTGAAGTATCTGATACTGTAAAGCATCCTCAAATCTTTCTCCTTTCTCTATCAGCACCAACAGATAGCCTCCCTTCGGATTGTTGATCTAATCTTCAATCCCAGAATCGCAATCTGGCTCTAACTTCTCTTGATCAGATCTCTTGATTCCTTAAGTTCTTTTCCAAGATTGTAACCTGGCTATTAATCAGCACAGGATCGAAAACTGGCTATCTTGCACATTCTTAACCCAGAAATAAATTTCTCAATTTTAACATTTAAAATTGTTTCTTATGACCACTTGTAGAAAATCATTTAAAAATTGTTTTATTCTCTTTAAACCACTTTGTAAAACTTTCTTTACACACACTCTCCCAAACCAATTATTCTTCATGCTTAGCACTTGGAATTTAGAAAATTAGCTTTTCAACATCAGTCGTTGAAAATATTTTTGTATGTTTCAAAATTTATGCTAAAACACTCCGAAAATCTTTTTGGATTTTTTTGGATTTTTGAATATAACATAAATGCAGAAAAGAAATATTTACAAACAATATTTTTTGTGAGTTTGTGTAAGAGGATCATATCAGTTTTTGAGATAAATCACCAACACGTTAAGCTATAAACATTTTCAGTTCTAAACGATTCACTTAGATTGTCAGTATACTGGTCCACTTAAATTTTCACACAAAGTTCAACTGTTTCGAGATACGAGATTAATGTTTTAGAGACTTAAACTTAATCATGTGTCCCACCTCAGAATATACTCCCGTATCCAGATCCCAATATTCAGTCTTACAGGTGAGTATACCAAAGATGATATCTGTAAAGGGTTAAATTGCGAGGGCCGTGAGAGCTCAGGTCAGAACTTCCGTTCAGCAGAGAGATGACGGCTTCGACTTTTGGTGTGTCCCCTTTAGAGGATCTTTTATTTCAACAGCACATGATTAGCATTTTGCAATGTTTCATCATTTTTTATGTTGAGGGTGGTGCTATATTTCAAGCAAGCCAAGAGTATTATACGAGGAGTAGGCCATTGCTTCCGCAAAATCAGAAGTCCCGGGATAATACCCCAGATATCACTGAGCATAAAGACCTAGTATCTCAGAAAGAGGGACCTTTCAAACAAGATTTCGGGGGTTACCCATATATCCGAGAGATGTTTCCCCACGATATAAGCAAGTTTGAATTTTAGGTTTATATCTCGTCACAATCTACTAAATGTGTAAAAATCTATTGGCACATCATCAGTGAGACCGTTTATCACATATTGACTTTCCATTTCTTTAGCATGCTGTGACAGTCCACTGATGTACTATCATTTCCTCTTCTTTGACACAAAAACTCATTTTTGTTTTTATCATGTTTTTTGCTTTTTCAAAATTTTCAAATGTTTTTGGATTTTCTGAAATTCTTACTCCCCCTAAAATTCAAAATCATTTAAAGGAAATTTGAAAATGAACTATACAAGTTAAGTGTCAACTGATATCGAATCACTTCAATTCGCCATCCACTTGGCATAAACAATCAGAACTCCCCCTCACAACAAAATATTTTCCCATTGTGATCTCAAAACACTTAAGTTTGTTTTAATCAAATGTTTTTTTCCGGAAAACAAGTTTTGTTTAACCCATTTGTAGGTTAGGGGTTCAATTCATCACTTTGTTCAAACAATCATCAAAACCACCTGTAGAAAATCAAGTACAACTTAATGTCCCTGATTTACCACTTGTAAGAACAACCCAAATAACACTTGTAAGTTGAAAGATCACATATTGTGACTTCCTCAAGAAAGATGCCGATTCCTGCTCCACACTTACCAACCTGGGAGCTCCGGCAAGTCCAGAATTTTACTGTTCATAGTAGGTACCATCCCAGTCACAAACCAGGGATGGCTCAGCTTTACCATTCTTCTTTGTTTTCTTCTCGTAAAATTCTTTCACCCCTTTGACTTTACCATCAACCGTTTTTCCAAATATATGATGCACTTTGGGGTTAAAAGCTTTTTCAATATCAAATTCTTTCTTTTCTGAGAAAAATTGATTTGAAATTTCAATTTTACCAACTTTTTTTAAAAAATTCTCAGCCCTCAATGGTGGAAAATTGACATCATCCATTAGAGGTACTGATGTTTCCAATTTTATCTCAACCTGTGGCTCCTCTGACTTTGTGGAATCAGATTCATCACCAGAAGATAGCTCCTCTGATTTTAACGAATCAGAATCATTGCTAGAATTATCATCAGATTTCTTAACAACCCATTTTTGGTTGTCAAGACTTGCCCTTTTCTTGTAAAATCTGTTTGAACATTCACCAATTTCAAAAATTGAATTTTTGAAAAGTTTTGTTCTATCAATTGGTGGTTCAAACACAACCTCTTTATCTTTCAGTTTACGAGAAACTCCCTGTTTTGATTGTTTTGCCTTGGAACAATTCTTGGCAATATGACCGACAATTTTGCATTGAAAACAGGTTCTCGTTTCTTTCATCTGATCAGCAAACTTCATCTCTTCTTGCTTCTTCGCAAGGAACTCTTTGTTAGATTGCTTCCAGAATGGACTCTTTTGTTCTTCCTCGGCACTTGTTCCTGAAACAAATATCATTTTTGATTTAAAATCCCGAACATATTTTTCATTTTTATGATTTTCTGGTGGAATAAAACCAAGACCTTTCTTTTTGAAATTACCGTTATGGTTTGATTTCTTTCGATAACCAGAACCAGAACTGTAACCCTTTTTTTGTTTTCTTTTTGTTGAACTCTTGAGGTGTACTTTTTAGGTTTGTCATTAAGATTTACATCTTTTATTTCAGAAAAATTAATTTCTGTTAGTTTGAAAACCTTTTTTATCATTTCTGGTTTAACACCTCTTATTGGAAATTCTTCATCAAAATATAATTTGTCAGAATCATTCAATGTATATGCAACTTTGAATGTTTCGTCATTCAAATTAGATTTTGATAAAAGGAATTCTTTATTGTAAACTCTTTTGCCCTGTTTGTCGGTTTGACTCGGAGTGCTGGACTCAGACTTTGACTCTGACATAGCCTCCGACTTTGACTCCTCGGATTCATCTTTATCCAACACCTGATCGACTACTTTCTTTATTAACTCGGACTCATGATCAGTGTCAGATGACGTAAATGTGACATCAATATTATCTGGCAAGTTAACTGAAGACTCCAACTCCCACTGTAAATTTATTGCCTTTTCGACTCTTTCTGAATTTGGATTTCTCGAAGAATAACCATTTTCAAGCGGGGGTGGACACTTGTTGTAACTGACACCTTGTTTCTTACCAGATGTCTTTTCTTTAGTATCCTTTTTCTTTACGTTCTTCTTTTCATGAGTCTTTTCTTCAGATACCTTCTGCTCTTCAGTTATTTCATCATCTTCAAAAGCCTTCATGCCTTCAACAGTTGGATAAATCATGTCAATGACATAAGAAGTACATGAGTAACTTTTCAACAAATGGTTTACTCTTTCAGTTTCAATTCTTTGGGTTTCAAGTTTCTGTTCTAGCACAGCACACTTCTTAATGTAATTGTTCACAACTTTCTGCTTTATCATGAAAGCTCCTTGAAGTGTTTTCATGGCTGTTGCTTGTTCTTCACTTGATTGATTGTATTGATTCATGGCTTTGTTTAGGACATCATAAGACTCCTTCATCCTGTTCATGTTATTCATCAACTCACTGTTTTTCTTCTTTATAATCTCACAGTTTTCAAAAATCACCGGAATCTTCTTTGCATCAACTTCTTCATCGACTTTAAACTTCTGAACTTCCTTTACCTTTTTCTTTATCACTGGAACTTCCTCATCTTCACTGCTGACTGGTGTTTTGATCTTTTTCTTTTTCTTTTTAGCTTTTTCATCTTCACTATCACTTTCTGCCTTCATTTTAAAATAATCTGCCATTTGTTTTGCATAATATTCTCTATCATCATCACTATCTTCTTCAATTCGAGCAACAAAAACTTTGTGATTTGTAGTTTTGTTTGGATCATAATCATCCCAACTGAAACCTTCCCAGTTAAACCCTTCTGGTAATTTTTCATCATCTTGATTTATCAGACATGCTTTGTTATCAGCTGAAATATATTTGTCCCAATTGAAATCTTTTGTTGATTCTTTCTCATCCTGATTCACCATACAAGCTCTCTTTGAAGATTATTCAATCACTTTTCTTCCATGTGCTACTTGTGGTTCTTGTTGTTGTTGAGCAACCTGATGATAAATGGCCTTCCGGTAGTAATCATTGTTGTTATTGAACGGATTTTGAGCTCCACTTTCTTCGCGGTTTTTGCACTCCCTCTTGAAGTGTCCTTTTTCCCTGCAACGAAAATAAGTGACTTTAGATTTATCAAAACCTAAAGTAGAAACATTAGCTTCACGTAAGTCATCTCTTCCAATGATCTGCTTAAATTTCTCAGCTTGTCTCAACACACTTGCCAAACACCATTTAATATCCATCAATTCTATTTCCTCAGCATCAATTTGATCGTAATCCTCTTTTGTAAGCATTGGATTCCCGATCCGACCTGCCACAAAACTTCCATAAGATTCCAACACAGTTCCCAACAAAGACATGTGACTCTTAGCAACTTCTGCTGAATAATCCTCATCATTCTCCATATTCAAAACAATGTTGCATTGTAGCTTCTTGCCAATCTTGGTTGTTGAAATATTCGGATCAAATGATGGATATGATGAAAAACTTGTGTTGCTGCTTGATCCTTTTGATGAACTTCCAGATGAACTCTTTGCATTGAAAGCTGTCTCAATCTTTGGTGACATGTTGGTGGTTTTATCACTCAATCCTACTTTGTAATAAAGCCTAATGTCTTGTTCACCGTCAAAATCTTTCATTCTTAAAGCTTTTCTCTGTTCCATTTCTTGAGCCTCAATCTTTTCAATGAACTTGCTCAATGTCAGATTGCTAAAACCTTTCTTGTTTCTCAACATCATGAGATATGTACCCCAAGTCTCATATGGTAATTCATCAGCTAGCTTCTCAATCAACTCATCATTATCTTTCTCTATGCTCAACCTCTTCATGTTAGCTAGCAAATTGCAGTATCTCTCAATGATTTGCTTTGTACTTTCATTTTTCAAACCACGGAATAGATCGAATTCTTTCTTTAGAAGCGACTTTTTGTTCTTGACCATCTCTTGGCTTCCATGAAACTTCGATTTTAGTGCTTTCCAGATTGAATAAGAAGTTCCATTGTGTTGCAATAAAACCAAGATATATTCCTTCACAGCTTGTTGTAGTAGACTTAGCATCATTTTTTCATCTTTGTATTTCTTTCGATTTTCAGCACTCAGATCTTTAATTGCAATAATCTCTTCGTCATCATTCATCGGTCTAACGTATTTCGTCTCGACACATTCCCAAGAATCCAGATAATATGCTTGTACCCAGTTCTCAAAACGTCCTTCCCAACCTTTATACTCCTCGATGTTCATGAGCTTAGGTGGTTTTTGCATAGTCCCTGTTTCATTTTCCAACATCGTGTTTTGTGCGAGAGTAATCGGGGTAACTGGGGTAGTGAATGCGTTGTAAAATTCCTCTTCTATGTTTCGGTTTTTCAAATTTCACAAAAAAAATCAGTTTCAAACGAAATTACCTGCAAGACACTTACAAACGAAATTAGTTCAAGCGAAATTACTAATTTCATGCGAAATAACACACTTTCAAACGAAATATGTGATTTCGTACGAAATACCCAAACAAAAAAGCTGATTTGGTGCGAAATAGCTAATTTCGTACGAAATTATCCATTGATTTCGTGCGAAATTACTGAACCTGTGTAATTTCGTGCGAAATAAGCCTGAAAATGCTATTTCGTGCAAAATTAAGCTGCTATTTCATGCGAAATACTGCTGATGTCATCATCTCGAGCTGATTTTGTCAAAATTGATCAGGTTTTAAGCCGTTTTAAGATCTGAAACTTTCTAGGGTTTGTTAAAACACTATTGCGCACATAATGTGAGAAAATCAAGACATTTTATCCGTGAAAATTTGATAATTTTGAAAAAGAAGGTGTAGAAATCAGAATTTGTAGCTGAATTGGTAAGAACTCTTCCTCCTGAGCTCTGATACCACTTGTAGGATCGTTTTCAGACCCGAACGAGTCGTTCAGAAGAGTTTATACTCAGAACGAATAGCGGAAACAGACATTCTGAGGTCAATTCAGCACAATATACTCATTAACTGTCATTTTTATTGATTTGATGACAAATTACAGCGAGACGACACTTCGGCAGCACTTCGTTGCTCAGACCGGAACTCCTCCAAAAGAAATCAAGACACTCCTATTTATAGGCTTGTAATTTCGTGTGGAATTACTTCACATGAAATAACATCTCATGCGGAATTAAATTCCGTACGGAATTAGACAGTAATTTCATGCGAAATTACCATATGGTAATTTCGTGCGGAATTACCTCCAAGCACATCTTTGACATTTTCTCGTACAACGTGCCCTGATCTATCTATTCTAATACAAGACTCGATACGAGACGAAGTCGACAGACGCATGCACCAACAGATCTTAGACACATCAATCTCAACCAGCTTGAACACATTTTTCAATTTGTCAACATTCACATTTTCCAAAGGAAATTCAAGATCCGAATACAACTTATCTGATCCCGACATCTTGTACATCACAAGATTAGGTTCTTCACTTAAGTTGTTTTTTGGATGTTGATTTCTGAATGTATTTGTCCAAAAAGCATTCTTCATCCTCAGTTGTGTCACTTTTAGATTTCAAAACATTTTCAACCATACTTTTAACAACTTCGGACTGAACACTGTCTTCATCGGATGATGAAGTGAATGTGACGTCGATTGATTCTGGAAGTTTAACCTTATTTGATTCATTATCATTAACCAATCCGGACTTTTTCTTTGAAAAATTATTTAACAATGGCGGTGGAACCTGATGATACCCAACCCCGTTTTCGTCCGAATAAACATCTTCGCCAGCTTTGTTCTTCCCAATTGGTTTAGGAACGATATGTTGAAGAACAAAACTTGTGGAGTTGTAACTCTTGAGTTTCAGATTGATGCGTTCATTTTCAATCTTAGCTTCCTGAAACTGAAGCTTCAGATTAGCAATCTCATCCAACTGTTGGTTGATTTGCCTCTCTTTCGACTGAAGTACTCCTGACAATTGGAGATTTTCTTTGATTGTTTTATCATTTCTTTCATCAGAATCTTTTGTTGTTCTTTTTAGCTTCTCGTAATTTTCAGAAAGTTGACGGTTTTCATGAATTAACTTTTCATTTTCTTTCCTGATTCGTTCTACATCAATTTTATCATTTTCAAGTTTATCAGTTAATTCTTTTATTCGATCATTTGAAGCTTTTACCAATTTGTCACGACTTAAGATCTGATTTTCAACTTCTCTGACTCTTTCTGTCAGTTCTTCAATCTTTTTACCAATGAGGTAAGCATGTGTGCTACAAACCTTGCAGTCTTTCATGCAATTTTTGCAGTCACTTTCACTTTTGGCTTTATCAGTCTTACCTGACTCATTTGATGAATCATTAGAACTGACCTTGCTCTTTGACTCAGTTCTGGACTTAGTATCTACCTCTAACTCTTTTGCTGCAAGAACTTTATCAGCCATTTTCTTTAGATTTTCTGTTGTAAATTCTTTCGTCTTGTCGATTATCCCATCATCGATTTTTTTCGACTGTAGTTCCTTTTCTTTCTCTTCTTCTTCATTTGACCACCACATTCTCTGTCTTGCTTCTTCCTCTTCTGCTATTTACTCGATAAGAGTTTCGACAAGAAGTGTTGATGGTTCCACAAGTATATTTCCCTTTGGATCCAAATAGCATTCTCTGTCAGCATCCCATCTCTTCGCCCTTTTTGCTTCTTTCCATGCACGATAATGTTTGTCTTTCATTGTTAGAGCTAACATCTTCCTGTTGAAATATTTTACTTCCCCTGTTCGGGTATCTTTGAAAGGAACGATTTTTGCCATGAAGGCATAACCCACTGCATCTTCTTCCGGTAACACATCACTCCAATCAAATCCCTCATCATCATGGATAACAGCTAGTGCTCTTGACTTGTCTTTGGGAGCATCTTCTAACTGTTTCATTCGTGGAGATTCGGATTTGTTTTGATGATAGATGGCTCTTTTATAATAATCCTCACGGAATGGGTTGGTCGTTTCATCAGCAGCTGCATTTCGACATTCTCTTTTAAAATGCCCCTTTTGTTTGCATTTAAAGCATGTGACCTTCGATTTATCAAAACCTAGCTTTGTTGAAGGTCCGCCAATGGAGTGTCTGCCTGTTATCTCCATGAATCTCTGAGCCCTTCTGACAGCACTTGCCATACACCATCTAATATCAATCAACTCCATCTCTTCAAGGTCGATTTGATCATAATCTTCCTTGGTGAGGTTGGTATTTCCGATCTTTCCAGCAACAAGGCTCTCATAAGATTCTAAGACGGATGCCAAAAACACCATTTGTTGCTTAGCTGCTTCTTCGCTGAAGTTTTGTGCATTGTTGAGGTCTACAACAATATTGCACTGGAACATGTTTTTCAGAATCGACTGTTGTTGTTGTTGTCTTGGAGCAGATGACGTCCTCCATGATAACCACTGCTTGGACTTTCTTGATTTGACATTTTGAATTTTCTGCTGAGAAGGCAGTCTTCGGGGACACAGTTTTAGGAATCATACTTCCTCGATAATATAAATCAACATTTTGCTGATACGAGGAATTGTTGACTTTGTTCGTTTTCCTGATCTCCAATTCATGACTCTCCAACCTTTCGATTAGTAAATCAACTGTCAGATCAGTCGGCTTCACTGTGTTCTTCAGCATTAAAGCAAAATACTACCAGTCTTTTTCATCAGGCAGTGAGTCAAACAGCTTATCAACCAATTCTACCTGAGAATACACAATTTCATATCTTGCAAGTTCCAACTTTAAGTGACCAAATCTTTCTATCATCTTTGACACAGACTCATTTTTCAAACACCCAAACATATCGAATTCTTTTTTCAATAATTTTTTCTTATTTTTAACAATTTCAGCACCACCCACACATTTCATCTTTAATTTCTCCCATAGATATCTGGAATATTTGTATTCAATCAATGATATAATATCATCTCTCACTGATTGATGAAGTAAAGCGATGCATTTCTGTTCTGCAATGAAATTCTCTTGTGGAGTATCAGTTAAATTTTCATAATCAGTTCTTCCGATGTTAAAACCACTTCTCATACTCTTCCAACTTTGATATGCAAATGCCTGTAGCCATTCCTCAAATCTACTAGCCCATCTATTGTAACCCTCTATGGCCATTAGCTTGGGCGGTTTGTTGTAGGTGTCGTAGGCATTATCAACACCAAAGAATCAGCAATGGTTTTCTTTGGACTCGGGTTTGGTGCATTTTCATTTGTGTGGCTTGTTGTGCCATCTCCTGAACTGCTGGTATAGGCAAAAACATCACTAAACGGATTCAGAAAATCATCACCCATCTTTAAGTACCTGAAACAATCAACAAACACTTTAGACAAATTTTTGTGATTTTAAAAACAACTCAAACGAAATGGATTCCAAGCGAAATGGATTCCAAGCGAAATGGATTTCACATGAGCTGGTAAGTTTCAAATGAAATGGACAGCTTCAAGTGGAATGGTCTTCAAGCGAAATGGTTCATGCGAAATGGAAGTATCTTTCACACGAAATGGCAGGTTTCAAACGAAATGATCCAATAATGTCCAATTCGTGCGGAATGGATGAATCCCTCAAACGAAATGACCACTTTGAAGCGAAATGGCACTTTGGTGCGAAATGGGGTCTATTTCGTACGAAATGGAATTCTCAATGTCTATTCCGTGCGAAATGAAGTTCAAGATGTCTATTCCGTGCGAAATGAAGATGACGTCACCCAATCGGCCACATTTTTGTCAAATTGATATGGTTTTAGGTCGATTTTAGGTCCAATTCTTTCAAGGATTTGTTAAAACTGTGTTTTACATGATGTATGTGAAATTCAAGCCATTTAATTCGTTAAATCCTGATTAATTTTGAAAATTGTGAAGAAGAATGAGTAGAAGTCAGAAATTCCGGTGAAAACAAGCTGAATCGGTATGAACTCTTCCTCCTGAGCTCTGATACCACTTGTAGGATCGTTGTACGACCTGAACGAGTCGATCAGAAGAATTTTAATCCATATCAAAGGCGGAATTCGATGATTCGGACTAGATTACAGCTTGATTCACGCTTATAAACACTTGTTTATTGATTTCAAAGCAATACAGACCAGTTAACAATTTGGCAGCACCTTGGCTCTGAAATCCGGATCTTACAAATGAAATGGCAAGCTCAGTATTTATAGGAGAGGCATTCCGTACAAAATGGGCAATGCCATTTCGTGCGAAATGGACAAAGTCCATTTCGTGCGAAATGGAATCTTCCATTTCGTGCGGAATGGTCCAATCACATTAAAACCCTATTGTCTAACCTATTAAGCTCTATTCTTTCCAATCTAGGTACTAGACATGATACAAGATGAAGTTAACAGACATTTATGTACCAACAGTACAAGTATTTCATCTTGAATTGTTGTTATGCTTGTATTCGTTTGCTTTCCTTGTTTATGTTTGAATGGGTCTAGCCCATGAGTTAGATATGAAGTTCCGATTCAAATGTTTTATACATATGGGCCTAGCTCAATTGACTTTGTATGTGTGCGTCTAGCCCATTTCATTTAACTAGTGTGGGTCTAGCCCAATGTGTTCTTATAAAAGTGGTTTATTTTAATGGGTTGGATCCATGTTTAAAGTTTACTTTTATTTTGTCTTGGCGTGCCTGATAACCTAGATGACCAGATAACTTATTTGGGTTATGACTGATAACCTAGATGACCATATAACTTGTCTGGGTTATGACTGATAACCTAGATGACCATATAACTTGTCTGGGTTATGACTGATAACCTAGACTGACCATATAACTTGTCTGGGTTATGACTGATAACCTAGATGACCATATAACTTGTCTGGGTTGATAACCTAGATGACCATATAACTTGTTTAATCATGATTAAAGTTTCTAATCATTTTTAATCAAAATAATCTTTAGTTAGACATATTTTAATCATGATTAAATTTTATAAAAATTTTGCCATAGTTCCCCTTAAACTATGGACTTTTCCCATGTTTTATAAACATGATTTATATACTTTTTCAAATCAACAATTTTCCGATCTTCCAAAATAACAATATAAACTTAAAATATTATCATAAAGCATTATGAACTTGTATGAAATCCTGTTTAGATCAAAAATCATGTTTTAAAGTGTTCAACTTTATTTTTTTAACATGTTCATGTAACTTTTCGGTTGAACAAAACTTATGTAAACTTTGTTTACATATTTTTAAAGACTTCATTTTTGTAACATGATTTTTATGTCAATCTATGTATTACACATTTTTTTATATAACAATTTTAAACAAAATTACAAGTTCATAGCATTCATGTTAATAGATCTTTCTAGATCTAAACATGCATGTGTTTAGATCATACTTTTAAAAATGATGATGCAAGATCAAGTTTACTACATGGTCATAACTTCAAAGATTATCAAGAATCATCATAATTAACACATAACCATATTGGTTTTGTTTAGTTTTTGTTAGTGATTCATGCGATTTTTAAATAAGCTTCAAGATGATTACTTGTACATTTGTGTTTAAACGTAAATCACAAAAATGTAAGTACAAGACTTGAAGCTTACTACTAGCACTTGGCTTGGGATGAACAAGTAGAAAAGATGATTAAAAGCTAAAGATCCAAGAGCTTCCAAGCTTGAGAAATGCTTCAAGTGTGCTCCCAAGTCTTGAAAATGCCTTAAATCATCTTTGAACCTCCATGTATGTATGAAATCCTAGTGTTTGGATTTTGGAAAGTTGAAGATGGAGGTGTTTGATCTTGGTCGATTTCTAGAGGGAGAAGGAGAGTGAGTTGTGTGTGTTGATTGCTTATGAAAAACTTAAAGTGAAATGGTTTGTGAGATGCATTTGTTAAGTGTTGTGAACTTGTGATTATCTCTTCTTCTTATACATCACCAACACTAATCACTCTCTAAATTTTACAACACATCAATGGAAGATGAGTTGGTGGGGGACCCACCAAAACCATGGACATGGGGGTGGTTTGGGGTTTTATAAAAAAAAATTATAAAAACTTTGTTATACTTTATAAACTTTATAGTTTTCAATAATTTATATGAAGTTTTCTATAAAGTTTCAAGGTCCAACATTTTGAAGTAATGTGACACTAGATAAAACTAACTCACTAAAATTAGTAGTTCGTTGTTCGGGTGAAAAAGTCGGTTCGGGTCCTGTACCGGGTTAAATACTGACACCTTGTTTTTGTTTAAATAAATATGTGTCAAAAATTATTTTTGCACATGTTTTATTATCCAAATAATTAATCCAACTTTTTGGACTAAAAATTTTATTATTTCTGACGCGGTTCCGGTACCGGCTTTGCTGACTGGCAGTTTACTGAACTAACCGTGCAGCTTAACGCGAAAGGATTCGATTGCGGATTTTGTGTCGTTTTTAATACCCGTTATATTATTTATGTCAAATAATATTTGTTTTTGGGTTTTTGGACAGTCACTGTTTCATTCTGCGGAATGCTGTACACATCCGCAGGATTATTGTACTTTTCTGTAGACTTGGACAATTTGGTTTTTAATTGGACTTTTGCTAAATAATGTAAGGCACATGTTATAATAAAATTCTTGGATATCAAACAAAATGTTTCATTGATTACAAACTTAATTACAAAGATTGAAAGACTCAAATGTTACAGTCTTCCCTACTTTAGGAAATTTCGTCCCGAAATTTATTTAGAGGAAACTTGTGGAAACAGATGTCGATATTTCGCCTTTATTTGATCCTCTCGTTCCTAAGTAAACTCTGGGCCACGTTTGGATTTCCAGCGAACTTTGTTATTCATGCCTGTCTGTTGTTTATAGGGAAGAGTTTTGATCCGAAGATTCAACTCCATTCCAGTTGGTTTGTGTATGATTGTATCGAACCACGAGAGTAAAAATGATGTCCTTGTTGTAGTAATATGTAGAGAGCGTGTGAATTCAGCGAGAAGTTGGAGTTTCGAACAACGGATAGAGAGAATGATTCAAGCGAAATGTTAGGATCTGAGACTCTCATGATTGTGTTTGTTTGTATAATTTAAAACAAATCAATAGAGATGAACAGAGTTTAAGTGCAGCGGAAATGGACAACAAACTTTGTAAACACAATCATAAATAGAAATGGATTTAATAAACACATGAATTGCATCAGTCGAAAGATTACAAAGTAAATCAAAAGATTACAAAGCATGCTTACAAATAAAACTCCCCCTCAGCCTGATCCTCCAAGGTTGATTGCACACAAGATGAAAGGATTGGACTAGAGGAGAAGAACTCACTCAGTCAATCAAAAGTAACAGTACAGAGTACTGTTCCATTTATAGGCAAACCAAACCACTGAGGCATCTCAGCTGACGTCACCATGAAAGCGATGTCTAACAGCCTAACAACCTGTAACAACTGTTCCTATACAAACACTGCTAATCTTAACCATTGATTCTACATAAGACAAGTAATACACTAAACTACTGCTATCTTCTTCTATCAGTGCTTTCCTCAAAGTTGATCAGTCCTTGAGTGAGCAGTGCTTTGTCATCAGTAGATTGAACCAGCAGTGTTTACTTCTTCAGGACTATATCAGCAGTTTAAAAGGTAGCAGCAGTTGTATACGGACAGTGGATAGAGAACCATCAGTTGTTATAATCACTTTCAAGGGGAAAGCCTAATGTAAACAGCTGCTTATTGTGAATCCACTGTTGTGATCCGGTTTTGGCTTTAATTATCTGTTCCTCTGGTAGGGTTCAATCCCAACAATCTCCCCCTGGAACAGATAATGCCAAAACCCTTCATTATTCTGGATCTTTATTTTCTCATCAGAAGTTCCTTAGCTTGTCTTTTAAATTTTGCTTCAAAGTCCTTGGAACTTGAGTCCTCCTCATCCCTGCACAGTGTAAGTTCAAGGAGATCTTGTAGATCTTCAACACCAAGGCTTAGTGCTTGTTTCCTTGATATGTACTTCACTTCTCCATTGGATCTGATCAGGGTCAATACATGGGTCTTTTGATCAGAGAGCCACTTTAGTATTTTTGAACCCAATGGGTTTCTTGGGAGAGGTTTATTTACAGATGAGTTTGGAGATATTGGCCTTGTGAAAAGTTGTGAACTTTCAGCAGACATTTATTTGAAGGCCATTTTGATGACATCGTTTGCTGCAGCTATATCTTCTGCAGTCTCTTTTTCAATATGCTCTTGTCTCTTCTTTTGATCTAGCTCAATGGTTGTCATGTCTGCTGAAGTGTTTGGTGATGCAGGTTTGGTTAATACCTTTTTGACAAGGTTTTGAAGTTTCACTGAACTATCTTCTTTTAGATCCATTTTCTTGATGGCTTCTGTAAAGTACTCAGCTTCCTTTTCTTTTTCTTCTTCACTGGTCAACAGTTTTCCTTTTTCTTGGTTTAACACAAGGATAGGGGTATCTGTTGATGTAATCAGTGGTTTAGGAGCACTAATCTGCAGGTCTGGCTTTTTGTAGTCAGGCTTCTTTGGAGTGTTAGAATCTGTCATCCTCCTTTTCTTCAGCCTTTCATAAGCTTCATCGGTATACTGCTTTGTCCATTTTGCTATGGCTGTGGCAGTATCCATCTTTGCATCCACCAGCTCCTGCTTCTTTCTTTTATACTCAGATGTAAGGTCAGCAATGAGCTTTTTGTATTTGTTCCAGTTTGGAGCTGTCCTCTTCTTGCTTGGATCATTTTTTATTCTTTCAATTCTGTTTACCTCATGCTTTAATGCAACTATTGGCCATTCTTCAAACTGTTTTTCTTCAGCTGGATAGAATTTTTCTTTCATGATGTATGCAAGATATTCTTTTCTCATTTCTTTTCGTAGATCTGCTTTGGGTGGTAAAGTTGACATTTCTTTGCTCAGATCTGTTGCAAAGTCTTCCATCTGTTTGACTTTGGTGAGCAAAAATTCCATTCTTCCAGAAATGGCTTCGTCGCCTTGGTCTTTGCATTCAAGTTTGGCTCTTATCTTAGCTTGCCTTGCTTTGATCTCAAAATATTCATCCATATTTTCTGGGACTATGAAGCCAATGAGAGAATGAAATATTCTTTTTGAAGGGTCATCCTCAGTGTAGAATTGTCTCATCTCATTTTTTATAGCTTTAGGTTCCAGTGGATATTTTGCAACCATAGGATCATACTTGTCATCACCTGCCTGAGTTGTTTTTCTTTTTCTGGAGTAAATTTTCTCCAGTGAAGGAATGCTTTTGGGTGATTTGTTGAATGGAGGGAAGATGGCTTGAAGTGAAGTAAAGGTAGTGGTGGGTGGTGGCTGACAAACAGTTGTTGAAACAACTGGTGTTTCAACCTCTGTTGTCATTACAACTACTGATGTGTCAGTAGATGTCTTCTGCTTTTGAGCAGGGGTTGAAGGTGGTGAGGTTGTTTTTGGTGGTGGTGATGGAGAATCATCATCAGGAATGAAAATCATTCTCCTTTTTATTGTAGGAGAGGCTGATGATGTCTTGGGTGGATCAGTGGTGGTGGTTTGAGTGATGGAAAGTGTCTGACTAACAGGTGTTGAAACAACTGGTGTTTCAGCCACTGTTGTCATTACAACAGATGTTGTAACATCTGTTGTCTTCTGCTTTATGGCAGGAGGTAATGGTGGTGATGTGATTATAGATGATGATGGTGGTAGGGCAGTGGTTGTGGTGGTGTGTGGTGAAGTAGTATGTGTTGTTATGGCAGCTTTAGTCTGGCTATCTTTTTCCGGTTCAATATAAACACCATCCTCAATTCCCTTCTTCTTCCACTTGATTTTCTCCCCCTTTTTGGCATTATCTGGAAGGGGGTTATCCATGAAGAGGATAGTGGGAGGAACTTTTCCAGTGGTGCTTTGTATATGAGCCTTGATAGCTTTGATGTCTGCTTGAGTATCTTTAAACCTTGACTCCACCATGTTTATCAGCATATGTACATGTATTGCATGCTGCTGATCAGCCATTTGTTTTTGTTTTTCAAGCAGGGGTTGAAATACATTCCATAGCTCATTTGCAGCAGGTGCAGGTTGTGCAGGTGCTTGAGCTGGAACGGCAGTGGATTGTGCTTTTTGAGCTTTTAACAACTGTTGCACAATATCCTTTATTTCAGCAACTGATGTTTCAAGATTTTCAACTCTGCCCGTCAATTCCTGATATTTTAAATCATCACCCAAGTTAATGGGACCATCTGATTTCCCACCAGCAGTGGTTGTACCAATGTGTGACTTAGGAACTGGGTCCCAAAAATCATTCATTGATGCCCCTTGTTCTTGGTTCTGGGGTCTTCTTTCTTCAACACTTGATAACCTTTTTAGGGTACCTGTGGTAAAAAAAAACTCACTGGTGGTTACCAGAGGTGCTATAGAAGAAATTGCCTTCAAGGGAGTCTTACTAATGAAACAATTGGCCAAATGTAGATCTGTTGATCCATCACTTGTAGTTGCTACTCCACTTGAACTACTGTCAGGAATTACTTGTAACTCCTGCAGTGTAACCTCCTCAGTTGTTGCTGCGATAGCAGAGGTATAAGCATCAGACCCAGTCACCTGTTGGAGTGTACTCTCAGTGATAGGTGATAGAGAGGAACTGGTTTGTGTCTGAGCTATAGCAACTGCATGCAACAAGGGTATTATGGATTGTGGTAATGTGATTGGTGAGGGTATGGGTGTTGAAAGAGACATGTCCTTGGGATCAGGACTGAGGAAGATGGATCCAATTGAATCCAGAGCTTCATAATGTGGGGTCCCTGTGCTTACAACCTGATCCTTTTGTGAGGATGCTGGAGGAGTTTGAGGCAATGGTGGAGATCTTTCTTCCATCTGTTGTGAGGAAGTAGCAGTAGTGGTTTGTGGTGACATTAGTGTTGTCATTGGCATTAGCTCTGGGATCTCATCTTCCAGAGTTGCCTTTTTAGAGGGTTTGGTGGGCTTTTTGGATGATTTCTTTTTGGCCTTTTTGGTGATGGCAGGTGTGGGTTTCAAAGCAGTGGTTGTGCTGCTATGATCACCTGGAGCAGTGGGCTCAGCAGCAGATGTCTGAGGAGCAGTGGTAGCTGCTAAATTCTGCTCAGGCACCTCTGCTTTTTTTTTTTTTTTGAAGGTGTTAACATTCTAGTGAATGTTTCAGGTGTTAAATCTTTTATTTGAAAATAAACACCTTGTTTGAGCAGATTTTCATTTTCTTTTCCAAATTTTTGTTTAAAATAGTAGCTTAGAAACCTTGGAAAAAGTAGAAATGCTTTGCTATCAACATTTTTTACTAAATCATCAAAGATCTCCTGGGAATAGTTATAATTTTCATTATTTAAAATAGCATAACCCAGACATTGGATCTTCAATGGTATTTCGTTAAAAGCAGTTGTTTTATTTGAAACACACATTAAAAGTGTATGAAATAAGAATCTAGGTGCAGAAGGAAAATAACCCTTTTGTAAGGTATCCCTTTTTGTTTGTTCTGCATATCCTCTTTTCAGAAAATCAGTTTTCAACTCGTTTTTAGGAAAAGATGTTTTACCTTTCTGATCATCGAGTTTAAAGACTTCCGAAATGGATTGTGGAGTAATTTGAATCGCTTTACCCTGTATGGAGGAGTTGATGGCTATGACTTTCTCGCCTTGTTTGTCAAGGGTGGCATTTTTTCAAAACTCTCTCTGGGTTTGTTGGTATATTGGAGCATCTGCTGTAAGCAAAGTTTTGTACTTTGACGCAGACAAAATGTCGATGATGGAATCGAAGGTGTGATTGTTGGTGGGTTTTGTGAGTAGACCCAAGTAGTTGTGCGGGGATTTGTATGGGATTTCAATTGGTTCAGCGGCCATTTGTGTGGTTTCTTTGGGAGATGAAGATGAGGATGATTTTGATTTTGATTTCGTCATTTTGATGAGGACGAATGAAGAATGATTTGAGATGGAAAGAGGGAAACTGCTTTGAGAAGAGAATTTTGGAATTCAATTCGACAGTGTAAAACCCTGTTTGGGGGTTTTGATCAGGGTTTTATTTAGGGAAAAAAATAAGTGCTGACGTGGCAGCGGTTACAAAGATCTGAAGGCTAAAAAACTGACCACGTGTCAACCGCTGATGAAGAGATGTTTTATGGAGGACAGTTGTTTTGAGAGCCACTGATGAAGCAGGCATCAGTGGTTACAACGGTAATAATTTGATAACAATGGATGATTTTTACTATCAGTAGATAGCACATCAGTGGATAAAACACTGATTTTGAGCATCAGTGCTTATCAGGAAAATGAGAGAACAGGGGTTGACTTTCAGCAGTGGACAGTAGTTAGAAAGCAGATGTTTGAACAAAACAGTGATTAGGGGTAAGCTAATGATAGGGATTTGAAGACTAGTATATCAACAACTATTAGTGCACCAGTGGATAAGCTTTTTGACATATATTTTGATCATCTGCTGTTCTGATGAAAGGAATGATTTTATCTTGTGAAATCACAATATCATATCCAACATCTGTTGATGGTGATTCTGAAATATCTGCAAGATTGCTATCCTTAACAACATACATTTTAGATGCAAATTGTCAAGTTCAATTTGTCAGCAGCTCTTACAAAGATTTTCATTCAAGGTTTTGCCACATGTCAATTCCAGGTTTTGAAACTTTTATAGATTTCTGACAATGGTTTAGTATCCCAGTGTTTTAAAATCTGTTAGCAATCAATCTTTGATCTGTGTTAAAACCAAACTTGAGTTTCACATGACCTTGATCTTGACACATACACCATTTCCTTTTGATCTATTTTCGAGGATAATATCACCAAAAATAAAAATAAAGGTTCTATATCCTGACAGGAGATTGAAACTTTTACTATCAAAAACCAGTAAAAGTACAAAATATATTATTCTTAAAGAAAAATAAAGAATAATATATCCTGCTTTATTTGAGAAAATCCTTTTCCAGAAAAATAATTAAAGGATTCTCTGAAAACTGCACCAAAAGGATCTAGTGTATTTTCAATAAAACTCATAATCATATCATACTCAAGCTTATGAAAATGGTCAGTGGTTTGACAACAGTGGTATGAAATTGTAAATACATTTTGACCACTGTTTGGTACCATTTTCTTGTCAGTTGATTGCAAACATGAGGACACATGTACACATAAGTTTTTTGAAAACCCTGTTATGTGATGATTCTGATAGCTTGTCTAGTCCTCTTGTAAGTTTACTTACTGGGGATACTATTGTTACTTGAACTTCCCTGAACCAATAAATGCACACAGTTGTTTGTGCTTGATGACCATTGTTACCCCCAATTTTGACTCATAAGTGTTTTACATTTATGCTCTTTTCTTTTGACATCAAAAGTTTTGAGATAAACACACTTATTGAGTACTTGTGATTTTTCTTTTTCCCTTTTTACCCATCCCATCCATAAGTAATGAGATATTCACTGGAAGGATTTTTTTTTTTTTTTTTTTTAGGAAATCCTTATTCCAGAATCATTTTGCAGCAATATTTTGAGAGATTTGGTCATTTCTGCACAAACGTATGCCAAATTTCACATTACCCATGATCTGGACATTTTTTACTTGCTAATTTTCTTAATGTATTCTTAACAAAATTGATTTTGGTCCTTTTGAAGGATTCTCAACCTGTTTTTCAATACATAAGATCTAAATGTCTAAAGTTTTAATTTCCCTCTTTTTGTGTAAACAAAAACACTAATGTTTTTATGAACATAGGTTTTTGTTGACCTGAGGTTCATACCTTAGCAGTGAACATGATGGAAACATCAAAAAAAAACTTCATAACAACAATTGAAATCAATTTTCGTAAATAATTTTACCATAGTTATCAGATATATTTTCAGATCTGAAAACTGTATGTGGTTTATGTATGATATCACTTGTTGTGTGAAGCTTGTGTGTCCTATGACATCTTGGTTGTTTTACAGAGCCTTTGAGTAGTCACTTTGAGCGTGATTTCTCGTTACTCTGTTTTTCAACTAAATACAATCAACCTTAGTATCAATGAATTTTGAGCTGAACTGTTATGTCAAATTGACTGTTAGATCAAATTTGACTGTCCAAGCTCTGATACCAATTGTTAGGATCTGAGACTCTCATGATTGTGTTTATTTGTATAATTTAAAACAAATCAATAGAGATGAACAGAGTTTAAGTGCAGTGGAAATGGACAACAAACTTTGTAAACACAATCATAAAGAGAAATGGATTTGATAAACACATGAATTGCATCAGTCGAAAGATTACAAAGTAAATCAAAAGATTACAAAGCATGCTTACAAATAAAACTCCCCCTCAGCCTGATGCTCCAAGGTTGATTGCACACAAGATGAAAGGATTGGACTAGAGGAGAAGAACTCACTCAGTCAATCAAAAGTAACAGTACAGAGTACTGTTCCATTTATAGGCAAACCAAACCACTAAGGCATCTCAGCTGACGTAACCATGAAAGCGACGTCTAACAGCCTAACAACCTGTAACAACTGTTCCTATACAAACACTGCTAATCTTAACCACTGATTCTACATAAGACAAGTAATACACTAAACTACTGCTATCTTCTTCTATCAGTGCTTTCCTCAAAGTTGATCAGTTCTTGAGTGAGCAGTGCTTTATCATCAGTAGATTGAACCAACAGTGTTTACTTCTTCAGGACTATATCAGCAGTTTAAAGGGTAGCAGCAGTTGTATACGGACAGTGGGTAGAGAACCATCAGTTGTTATAATCACTTTCAAGGGGAAAGCCTAATGTAAACAGCTGCTTATTGTGAATCCACTGTTGTGATCCGGTTTTGGCTTTAATTATCTGTTCCTCTGGTAGGGTTCAATCCCAACATGAAAACTATTATAGGAAACTTGTGTGTGCTCAAAACTTGAAGTCGAAGAGATAAAACAACATTGGTCAAGGTCCTGAACTTCTAGTAACTTAAATAACGTCATGCTTGCAATGTAATAAGGGACGCTTATATATATAAATAGGAAGCACCATCGGTGTATCCACCGTGCCCCCATTACATTGTTCACGTTTCGTTATTCTTATCACTATAGGTCCTTACACATGACAAAACTTGCTGTGGTTTCTGTGCACTGAATTCCATAATTATGTATGCATCCATAATTACGTAATTCCTTGCACAGTCCGCACAGTACATTTTATAATGTGTAGGGGAAGAAAATAAAACCTGTGATGACTGTGACTAGTCCACCATAGGGTCCCTTTAATTAGATCAGCAAATGATCTCTTTAAATAGACCACTAAAGAGTCTCTTCAGCTACATCATCACATGATATCTTTAACTAGATTGACGAATCAATCTTTTTAACCAGACCACCCAAGGGGTCTTTTTAAATTTGGAATAGTGCTTTACAATCCAAAGGTCTTAACTATTGCATAGAAGCCCATTATGGATTTAAGGTAGCACCTTTGGATTTCCTTCTATGAATCCCTCATATGAAGATATTGGAGATTCTACGAGGATTTGGATAAAGAACATTTGGATCACACATAAACACATAATTGTTCAACTTGGTCATTAGTTTGTTATCAATTTGTTATTAATTTGTTTATCAACTTGTTATTGATTTGTACACGTGTATTTAAAGTACACCAGGAATCCAATCCATGGACTTCAATTGGTACTTTAAACATCCTCAAGAATCTAACTATGAAGATAGGAAGATCTTATAGTAATCCGGCTTTGTCCTTATTGAATCGTAATATACGTATTAAAGCATACAAAGAATCCAATTAAGGACTCTGATTTTGTGCTTTAAACATCCACAAGGATCTGATTTATGAAGATAGGAAGATCCTATATGGATTTTGTAATTTTGTGTAGCAAGAGGTGTTTCGAAACCTTGTACTAGACGTACTCAAGTCAATATATGAGGTAAAGTGTTCATGAAGTTAAGGTGCTAGATATGCTAGGTCAACATATGAAGCAGGATTTGGAGATCGTGCACTACGTAAGTTAAGTCAACATACGAGCAGGGTGTTTTTTGAAAACTATGCATGGTGTTCTTTGGAAATGTGTTTAATGTTTTTGAAACCTTACGTAATGCTTTGGAAATCATGTGGTAGGTGTATTAGGTAAATATGTTTATAAAATGTTTTAAAACCATATGAGATGGTTTCGAAATCATGTATAAGGTTTTTTTGAAAACATTGATAATGTTTTTTTTAAATTATGCACTTGGTATATTAAGTAAATATACTCTGTTAAAATGTTTTTAAACCTTATGAAATGTATTTGAAATCATGAAGGATGTTTTGAAAACATATACTATGTATGTTGTTTATGAAAACCAGAATGTAATGATATGTACATAGACATATGGCATGAGATTATTGAAGAACTTATGAAAAGTACCCTTAAATATCCAAGCAAGGATTTAAAGAGGAACTTTGAGTATTCGTCCAGAGTTGTAGCTTGTACCTTGCACTTTGTTTCTTAGAAGGAAACAAGTACTTAGGATTTTCGGGGAGATTGCGAGCGATCACATGAAGGAGAGAACTACAAGAGTAGTTTGTCTTGCAAAGAACATAGTTCATTGGTGTCGATATCATAGGGGTATTGTCACACACACATGTAACCATATTTGTTTGTGTATGTCAAAATCGTGAATAACGATTTATTTATAAACCAACCAAATTGTTTCAGAGTTGGAAAACAAAAGAAACAAAACATGAAATCATAGTTGTTTTAAAGCAGCAACATCTTCCTATCAGCCAAATGCTCATTCACGGGTCGGATTTGCATTGACAAGCTTTGGGCAATTGTTTAGTTTTTGTTAGTGATTCATGCGATTTTTAAATAAGCTTCAAGATGATTACTTGTACATTTGTGTTTAAACGTAAATCACAAAAATGTAAGTACAAGACTTGAAGCTTACTACTAGCACTTGGCTTGGGATGAACAAGTAGAAAAGATGATTAAAAGCTAAAGATCCAAGAGCTTCCAAGCTTGAGAAATGCTTCAAGTGTGCTCCCAAGTCTTGAAAATGCCTTAAATCATCTTTGAACCTCCATGTATGTATGAAATCCTAGTGTTTGGATTTTGGAAAGTTGAAGATGGAGGTGTTTGATCTTGGTCGATTTATAGAGGAAGAAAGAGAGTGAGTTGTGTGTGTTGATTGCTTATGAAAAACTTAAAGTGAAATGGTTTGTGAGATGTTTTTGTTACGTGTTGTGAACTTGTGATCATCTCTTCTTCTAACACATCACCAACACTAATCACTCTCTAAATTTTACAACACATCAACGGAAGATGAGTTGGTGGGGGACCCACCAAAACCATGGACAAGGGGTGGTTTGGGGTTTTATAAAAAAAATTTATAAAAACTTTGTTATACTTTATAAACTTTATAGTTTTCAATAATTTATATGAAGTTTTCTATAAAGTTTCAAGGTCCAACATTTTAAAGTAATGTGACACTAGATAAAACTAACTCACTAAAATTAGTAGTTCGTTGTTCGGGTGAAAAAGTCGGTTCGGGTCATGTACTGGGTTAAATACTGACACCGTGTTTTTGTTTAAATAAATATGTGTCAAAAATTATTTTTGCACATGTTTTATTAACCAAATAATTAATCCAACTTTTTGGACTAAAAATTGTATTATTTCTGACACGGTTCCGGTACCGGCTTTGCTGACTGACAGTTTACTGAACTAACCTTGCAGCTTAACGCGAAAGGATTCGATTGCGGATTTTGTGTCATTTTTAATATCCGTTATATTATTTATGTCAAATAATATTTGTTTTTGGGTTTTTGGACAGTCACTGTTTCATTCTGCGGAATGTATTACACTTCCGCAAGATTATTGTACTTTTCTGCAGACTTGGACAATTTGGTTTTTAATTGGACTTTTGCTAAATAATGTAAGGCACATGTTATAATAAAATTCTTGGATATCAAACAAAATGTTTCATTGATTACAAACTTAATTACAAAGATTGAAAGACACAAATGTTACACTTGACCCAGGTCCTTGCAGGATCTATACACTGAACAAGGCAAGAACCTTACCAAACCATTCCCTTAACCCCCGACCAGGTAGCCAACATATCTCTATATAGACCGTAGAGATATGAATGGTGTAAATCTTTTATTTTATATAGACAGTAAAATAATGCCAAGACACCACGGACAAATGATAAGGAAGTTTCACCTTCAACATAAGAAACTAGTTATTAAAGTCATTAATACAAAACCAAATAAAAAGTGCGAAAAGATTAAAAATCAAAAGTATTACACTAAATGCTTGTCTTCACCAAGTGATGTAAGAGACTTAGGCAAACATGCCCTTTGATTATCAAGAACTCTTACTATCAATCTTGGATCCCGAGACTACTACACACATTCTAGGTGGATGATGGATGATGGTGGTGGATGTGGGTGTTGTGATGGTGGTGGAGTGTGGGTGAAGTGGTAGAGAGGTGGTTTGCCAAGGGATGCCTTTGAAGTGAGCCAATCACCCCTATTTATAGCCTGTACAGAAGCCCGGACACGGCCCCGTGTCCATCCTTATTATCTTTCTTCATTAATTGAAATTTGTCCGCATTAGCTCCACACGCCCCCGTGTTCGCTAGGCACAGTCCCGTGTGCAAAAGCGAATCTGTACTATCAAGATTTGCAAGACTTTGCGAATCTTAGCGTTGACCACGGCTCGTGTTGAGTTGGGCACGTCCCCGTGCTGGGAATAGAAGCTTCTATGACTTTGTCTTTTCTGCAGGTGCCTGGCCACGCCCCTGTGTCCACTGGGCACGGGGTCGTGGTCAGCCTTCTGTTTCTTTGTTTTTGCTTGGGAAGATGCTGTCGAGGGGTCAGGATGCCACGTTTATTCCTTTTCTTGTATCTATGTTAGATTTGGCTGCATATTTGTTCCTTTTGTTCAATTACGCTCATTTAGTTCTGAAAATACAAAAGGAAGACAAAAGCACACTTTTTCCAACATTAGTACTAAAAAGGGTTAGTTTTATACCTCATTTGATGTAATTTATATGTTGCATTTTACACACATCAGGGATGCACAGTATCCCCGGCAAGGTCAAACGGCCGCCAACGCACCGCCAGGATACATAACTTTGTTTGAAGATTTCTTCCTTCAGGGAAACTTTCGGCTGCTGGCGACTCACTTCATGGCATTTATTCTGCACTTCTACGGCTTTCACATATCCCAGATGAGTCCCATGGGCATGGTTAGGGTGCGACATTTTGAGTTCTCATGCCGATCTCAGGGGCGGGAACCCACTGTCGATAAGTTTCAGGCCTTCTATCAACCGATCCGGAATATAGGCTTCTACTCCTTTGGCAACCGAGGCTCTGCTAAGAAGATTTTGATAAACCCTCCCAAGAGCTTTCATGACTGGAAAATGAAGTTCTTCTTCATCAGGGAGGAGGTCATGCCGATTGCGATGATCTTTCGCGAATCGCACAAGATCGAGAGGGAGGAACTCCCTATCCCCAAAGGAGCTGATTGGTATTTAAACCTTATCGCGATGCCCAATCCTATATTTGGTGAGCAGGTGTTGGTCGCGGTCGGCAAGAGTGATAAATGGTCTGAGCTTAGTGAGGATGTTCCTGTTTTAAAGCTTAATGACGAAGGTATGTGTTATTTCCTCTTCTTTTTCTTGAAATATACATGCGCTTGACTTTTGGTTTTTATCGTAGAGGTGCAACTTTATCAAGCAGCCTTTCCCGCTTTTGGTGGGTCTATGGGCGTGCACCCGTTACGGTCTGGAGAGCCCTATGAACAAATCAAGGGTTATTTCATCCTTCCTCATGCTGGATCTTTTGCCAATCCTCCTTCTGCAACTGAAGGTTCGCTACTTCCCAACCCATGGCCCTTGCGTGGCATGACCTCTGCTGGAAAGGAAATCTTATTTCTTTTCAGCGAAGAGTCCGTAGGCTCGTCGCGAGAAGAGTTGAGCTCATGGTCTAACATCTTTGCAGGTGTATTGCGCAACCTAGGGATAGACCCCGAGGATAGGCCAAAAAAGGCTCCTACAAAGAAGACACCCAAGAAGACGACTGTAGATACTGGTGCGACCAGTAAGAAGGGCGGGAGTAGCCGCGCTCCTGTTGCGGCTCATGACAAAGGTACTCTTCGATTTTGGCAGAGTAACCTTGAGGACTATGTAGTCACGAGTGACTCACTAGAGTGTTTGTCCCGTATAGGTGAGAAGAAGAAAGGCGGCGTGGCCGGTTCTAAAAGCTCTGGAAGCGCGGGGTCTAGGATCCCTGAGGCAGGCGCGACTCCCTCTTCAATCGCCTTGGATGAAGAAGAGGAAGAAGAGCATGAAGAAGCTGCTGCTAAATTGGTGAGCAGGAAGAGGTCGAGAGAGGAGGCTACTGCTGGATCTAAACCGGTGCAGAAGGTTGTGGGCCTGGTGATAGGGAAGCAGAGTAGCTTGCGCTCTCTTTACAAGTTTTCACCAGGTTAGTGTTGTTGCATACTTTAAATTTTGCATCCTTAGCAAAATTTTCTAACACTTAAAATTTCTGCAGAGGCCTTGAAGAAAACCCCTGAGAAGGTTAAGGGTATTGAGCTGGAAAAACCGAAGGAACCAGCGATCAAAAAGACAAAGTTTATCATCAAGCCTCCCAAAGGAATTGAAAAGGAGGTTGAGAAGGTGATTGAGAAGCCTGCGGGCGATGAGATTTTCGAGAAGGAGAAAACCAAGGAAGCCGAGACTGCTGTTGCCACTGAGCATGATAAGGCGCAGGGTTCGGAGGTTGTGCGCATCACCGGGCTTGACCAGCCCTTAAAGAGAAAGGAGGCTGAAGTTATCAAACCGAAGGAGACTGAGGTTGTTAAACCAACGGAACCTACGCAGCGTGACGCCCCCACCCAAACCGCACAAGTGACATCCGTTGCTGGGGGGTCAACTGCTACCGCACCAAAGCAGGCAGCGCACAAAGACACTTCTGCTGCTGCGGGTGGTGCAGGTGCTGGAGGTTTCAGCGGTGTTGGAGATACTGGCCAGAAAGGTGCAGGGAGCCAAGGGTCGACGCCACAAGCTCCCATAGGTCCTAAGGATACCTTAGGGGATATCTACTATAAGACTTACACCGAAGTGGCTCGCGGCGATGCTCCCCACCAACCTATTTGGGGTTTGAAACATAAGGATACAGTTGTTGAGTTCGGAGCCTGCCGGGATTGGTACTTGGGTTCTTTCCCTCCCGGAAAGGTCAACAGGCAAAGAGCGCGTACCCATGATGGGTTGTACCGCGCTTATATTGTTGGGGAGGCTAACACCCGTGCTGTCAACCATCAGATTGTGCGCGAGTGGCACACGATGGTTAAAGAGCGAGCTGATTGGGAGAAGTACCGGGAGCGTTTGTTGAAACAAGTCCAAGACTTCGAACAGATGAAAAATACCTTTGCTGAGGAGAAGGCCGCCTTTGAGGCAGAAATAAAGTCAGAAGAATGGGGGCGCGAGGGCCTGAAGAGCAAGCTCCAAGCTGCTGAGGAGCTGTTGTCTAAGGAGCGCGCAGAATGGAAGAAGGTATGTGAGAAAGACAACCAACGCATGTATGTTGCGCGTTCCAAAATTACCGACCTTGAAGCTCAGATTGCCACCCAGAAAGGGAAGGTTAAGGAAGTTAAAGCAGACAAGGAGCGTGTTGAGGTTCAACAGACTTTAACTCTTTTTCCTCTTATATTGTTTTACTTGTCAAGATATTTCTTAACCCTTTGTTTGAACACTTGCAGGCTGAGTTGAATGCGCAGGTTGCAAGCAAGGATAAAGAGTTAGCTGCAAAGGACATGGAGATAGCGAAGCTTAAGCGTCGATTGTTTGAGGCCAATGATAAGAATGAATCTTTAGAGATAGACCTTGAGGCTGAAAGGCTGAGACTGCTGAAGAAGCGAAGAAGAAAGCCGAGGAGGCACGCGACATCTGCACTTATGCCCTTAATGTGGCTCATAATAATTATGTTGAGTCCCAAACAATCATTGCCGCGCTTGTTTCAGAGGCCGAATGGATGCGTAGTAGAGGAGTAGCTGCGGTGAGTTTCTCCTCTCTTGCCTTAGGTTTTATTTATTGTTTAACTTGTCTTGATGACTCTTCTTTTGTACAGATTGCCAACTCCATATTGAATGCTACTGCGCTGGACATGGCTGTTACCGCTCTGATAGATGCCTCACGTGCTGCCGGGCATCGTGGTGGCTATTTGGAGTGTGCTCAGCATGCTGAGGAGGTATTTGGCCAGCAGTTCGACACTCATCACTGCTCGGTAACAGTCAGGCCGAATCCATGCTTTCCCGCGCCGAAGAAGTCTACGACCATCTTTCACTACCTGTTATGGAGTTGGTTACTGATGCGTTAAAGCATGACGTCTGGTGTGCGCGGCTGAAGTCCATTCTCGACCCTCCAGAGACAGTGGAGTTGACAGATGAAGAGAAGGAAGCCGGCGGTGATGGTGATGGTGATGGTGATGGATAGATGGTAGTGTTTGTAGGCTTATGCCTTGTACTTTTTCATGTTTTTAGTTTTATGTAATCGTTGCGCGGTTGCATGTTTTGAATGAAATGTTCAGTTTGACTCTTATTATTTTCTCAAGTTACAATTATTGCATTGTTATTAGAAACTTTGTTTAAGTTAGCGCGAATAAATGTAAGTGTGGCTCGTTTATGAGTGTTATTGCCCGGTCTCGCGCTATGTTCGCGGATGACCTTAGAGGCATAACTCATGAGCTCGTAATTTACTGAAGTGTTTTCGTGCTAATCAAAAGTTTAACATGCATTTGTAACGCAGAAGACATATGATGATAACCATAAGTCATAGCCAACATTTGCATTAAGTAGCTAGAAATAGGCGCAAGGCCATCATACATAACCGAAAGGAAGAAAAGGCGCGTGGCCAACATAGATATTTAAAAGGCACGTGGCTGACATAGCTGATAGCAAAGGTGCATGGACATACAAACATGGTAATTACATGTAGCACTTGCACAGTTGTTGCGCGTTCCATGTACGAGGAACGATGTGGCCATCCAAGGTGCGCAGCTTGTACGCCCCTTTGCCTAGCACCTCATGTACCAAGTATGGGCCTTCCCATTTTGGTGCTAGTTTCTCGGGGCGTTCGGCATTGGATGCTTCATTGTCCCTAAACACGTATTCTCCTGGAGTGTAGGTACAAATGAGCACCCTTGCATTATAGTACCTCTCCAATTGCGTCTTATACTCGGCCTCTTTGATTTGCGCTATTCCGCGCCTTTCTTCGAGCAGGTCCAAGTCTAAGCGGCGCTCCGCCTCGTTATCAATTTTGTTTACTGCTGATAAGCGTGGCAAGGGGAGGCCTATTTCTGCCGGGATAACCGCCTCTGAGCCGTAGACAAGGCTAAAGGGGGTTTCGCCATTGCTTGTTTTTGGCATGGTTCGATGGGCCCACTGAATGCTAGGAAGCTCATCGACCCAACCTCTTCTCTTGGTGCCCAGACGGGCCTTTATCCCTTCAACAATGCTCTTGTTTACACTTTCTACTTGACCGTTGCCTTGCGGGTGCGCAACAGAAGAGAAAGTGTGCTCAATATTTAGCTCCTTCATCCATTTCTGAAGGTCTTCAGAAGCAAAGTTGGTGCCATTGTCAGTTACAATCTTGAGTGGGAGGCCAAATCTGCAAATTATTTGCTCCTATATGAATTTTCACACCATCATTGCGGAAGTTAAAGCAAGAGCTTTGGCTTCCACCCATTTGGTGAAGTAGTCAACAGCAACAATTATGAACTTCACCGCGCCGGGAGCTTCAGGGAAGGGTCCTACCATGTCAATCCCCCATTGTTGAAAGGCCAAGCTGTTGATACAGGGATCAGATCGTTTTTTGGGCGCAGGGTCTTTGGCGCATGCCTCTGACAAGAGTCGCACTTGCGCAATTCTTTCAAAGCGTCGATGTGCATCCCTAGCTAGTAGTAACCTGCATTCATTATCTTTGCGAAGACTATGCGTGGGCCCGCATGAATGCCGCAGATGCCTTCATGTATTTCCCTGATCAGATAACTTGCGTCTTGGGGGTCTACGCATCATAGTAATGGGCCCAAGAAAGATCTTCTGTATAGCATGCCCCCGTTCATTTCGTAAAACAACGCTTTGTTCTGTATCTTTTTTGCTTCCGCTTTGTTTTCCGGTAGAATTTCCTCTTGGTGATACTGGATGATAGGGGTCATCCATGAAGGTGGCCTTATCTCAATCACATTGACTTGGCACAGTAATACTGATGGGTTTTTTAGAACTTCAATTCTTACATCCTTGGCCAGATGTTGAAAGGCTGTTGAGGCGAGTTTGCTCAGCGCGTCGGTTGGCTTGTTTTCTGACCGGTTGATATGAACAACCTTGTATAACTTGAACTTCTGGAGTAGCTCTTTTGCTTGTTCCAAGTATAAAGCCATGACCTCGCCTTTCGCATCGTACAACCCGTTGATTTGACTCGCGATCAGGAGAGAGTCAACATGCGCTTGTAAATTATGTGCTCCCATCTTGATAGCCAGGCGCAAGCCTGACAAGAACGCTTCGTATTCTGCCTCGTTGTTGGTATTTTTGAAATCCAACTTGATGGCATAGGTGAACTCATGCTTCTCTGGGCTAACAAGGCGCAAACCAGCTCATGCGTCGTCTTCATTTGAGGCTCCGTCAGTAAACAATAGCCACAGTTCATCCAATGTGTCTTTGATGGGAGTATCTACTGCTTTGCACTCTTTGATCTTGTCTTCTGGCACTTCTCTGATGAAGTCAGCTAAAACTTGGCCCTTGATAGCTGGGCGCGGCCTATACAGAATGTTGTGGCCTCCCAGATCGATTGCCCATTTCACCAAGCGGCCTGATGTTTCTGGTTTTTGCAAGATTGCGCCGATGTGGAAATTAGTGAGTACTGTGATCACATGGCCGGTAAAGTACCTGCGCAGCCTTCTGGAGGAGTGGAGTAGCGCGAGCACTAGCTTTTCCATGGTAGATTATCTCGTTTCTAGATCGGTGAGTACTCTGCTAACATAATAAATCGGAGTTTGAACTCCATCTCTCTCTACCAGCAACACTGAACCAATTGCCTTGTCCGATGAGGACAAGTACAAAATGAGTGGTTCATTTTTGTATGGAGCTGTTAAGGTTGGAAGCTTAATCAAACATTCTTTCATCTGCTGGAATGCTGCTTCCGCTTCTGGTGTCCATTTAAACTCTTGTTTCTTGACGCAGTTGCGCAATGTACTAATGAAAGGATATGACTTCGCTGCGTGGTTTGACAGAAAGCGGTTAAGCGTGGCTAAGCGGCCGGCTAGTCTTTGCATTTCTTTGATCGTGCGCGGTGATGGCATCTGCTCGATGGCTTGAACTTTTTCAGGGTTAACTTGGAAACCTCCGTTTGTAACCACGAACCCCAGAAACTTGCCTTCCTCCATACCAAAGGAACATTTCGTTGGGTTTAGCTTCATGTTTACGCTTCTTAGAGAGTTGAATGTCTTCTCTATGTCCTTTAACATTTGGTCCTTTTTAGGACTCTTGATTACGAGATCATCGATATACACTTCAATACGCTTCCCGATATCATCACCAAACGTTTTGTCTATTAGTCGTTGGTAGGTTGCGCCTGCATTTTTAAGCCCGAATGGCATTTTTGTGTAGCAAAAGATACCAATATCGGTGCGAAATGCGGTTTTATCTTCATCCTCCAGCTTCATCTGGACCTGGTGATATCCCTTATAGCAATCTAGAAAACACTTCCATCTAAACGGCGCGAGGGAGTCTATCTTCTTATCGATCTTTGGTAAAGAGTAGCAGTCCTTTGGGCACGCCTTGTTAAGATCGGTGTAATCAACACACATGCGCCATCCGCCCGTGGACTTCTCAACCATTACAGGGTTCGCTACCCAGCTTTGATAGCATACCTCTCGCAATATGCCAGCTTTGAGTAGTTCGCACACCTGCTCATTCATAGCTTTTGTCTTGTCTGATCCAAGGCTGCGCTTTCTCTGGACCTTGGGTTCAACGGATGGATATGTATTTAAGCAATGCTCTGTTATGTCGCGCGGGACGCCCGTCATGTCCGACGGTGTCCAGGCGAAGATGTCCATGTTTCGGAATAGCAATTGCTTGAGGTGTGTTCTGATACTTGGTGAAATTACATGACCAATTGTCACCGTTTGTTCTGGGTACTTGCGGGTCAAGACCCATTTTTCTGGCTCTGTTGTTAAGACTTTAGCTGCTTTGACTGGTCGCGCATCTTCTGCTGACATCACTTCTTTCTTTGAATAGATAATTACCACCCCTGTTTTGGTTGGGAAACCGATAGCTGAGTGAGGCGTGGAAGTTACAATATTCATTTCTCCCTGGGTTTCTCTACCAATTAGGACATTGTGCCTTGACTTGACCGGCATCACCATGAAATTAACATTCGTAGTTCTGGAATGCTTCCCATCAGACAGCATGACGGGGAAGCTGATTTGGCCCAATGGGAAGACCGTTTCATTGCAAAATCCAGATAAAGGATAGTCAACAGGTTCGAGGCGCGCTTTGTCTTCCAGATTGAATTGGTTGAAGCATTGTTCATAGATAATATTAGTTGTGCTTCCTGGATCGACGAAGATGTATTCTGTTTCGTAATGGCCAATAATTCCGGTGATGACAACGGGGCACGTAGCGCGTGGTCCCCCGCGCACCACCGGGAAAATGACTTGTTGTTCCTGCCATGCTGGTTCAAATGGGCGCTTGCCCTTGCTCTTCGCGCTATGTTTTGGTCCATTGACCATATGAGTTTCCAGGCGCCTGACTTTCTTCTAGTTTCCATCGTCATTTCGTTGGATCTGGCACGTCTCCTTGCGCATGTTTTTAACCAGATCACTTAACTTGCCGTTCTTCAAAGCCTTCTCGATCTCTTGCCTTAGACTGATACAGTTATCTGTCAAATGACCTGTATCTTTATGAAAATCGCAGTAAAGGTTGGGGTCTTGCCCTTTCTTGTTCGTCATAGGCTTTGGCACCTTAAAATCATGGTTCTCCGTCTTAAGCACCTCTTTCGGTGTTTTAATGAGCGGAGTTCAGTGCTTTTCGCGGTTCTCATTCTTGACGGCCTTTCGGTATCCGATTCTGTCAATTGTTTCTCGCGCGTCTTCTTTCAAGCGAGGTCGCTCCTCATAGCCGCTAGTATGACAACCCTCCTGAATTTTTCTGACATCCCTAATATATTTTAAATGTCCCAATATGTCTTAAAATAAACCGAGCCCAAAATATGATATATCATTAAAAATAAAATAAAAACAAAATTTTTATGTCGCTCGCGGGCCGCGTAGATACCTTAAAGATCTTACGCGGGGCGCGACAGCTACGAGATCAGGCGAGACCCCAGGCCGACACGTGTCACGATCGTGGCGGAGCTAGTACGCTGACTGGGCCAGGCTAGGGCCTACCCAGTCTACTACGTGGGCCGCGTAGCCCGAGGTCTCACTTTACGCGGGCCGCGAGGAAACCAAAAATCAGCCCTATAAATAGCAGGCAACGACAGTTCGTTCAAAACGTTCACAATTCTTTTCTCTCTCGACTTTTTACATAGTATAAACTATTCTCGGGTATAATATCCCCCTAAATAACGAAGTTCTGCTCCGTTGTAAGTATTATAACCCCGGTTACATATTAGATACACTGCCCGATTGATCCAGGGTTCCGTAACGGCTGTCGTGGTTCTGCCCGACGTAGTCGTTGGAATGCCATCTCGGGGAGGGTATCGTTAATATAAATAATGGGTTATTATACTAACACGTGTGCATTTGTGTAAATTATAGATAATCACCAGGAAACCCTAAAGGATAACCTAAGACAGCAATGTGAGTAATCCTTATTTTGTGTAAACCTTTTTGTGAACTATTTTACAAAACCTTAATTATTTTACAATATGATTAAGCAGTGATTGAGTCTTTGTAATTCTTCAATTACTGCCGGTATGTTGGGGTTTTGTATACAAAATGTGGAAAACGTTACCATTAATATGACCCACTAGTCAGGATTGACAGTACTGAATGAGTAATTGTGTAGATATAAACATTGTAATCGCTCTCAATACTGTGTTAATTGGTAAAACCCTTCTTGATTAAACTGGGATTCACTCACCAGTATTTCCCACTGACAAATGTTTTTAAAACGCGTTTCAGGTAACAAAATGTAAAAGCCAATTAGAAGAAAGCCAGCTGGAAAGCACTGATGGCTTGGAAAAAATGTGGCTATAAAAGTTACCTAAAAGACGATGTTTTAAATTCAATAAAATAGGGTTTATCCTTATAAACATGTTGTAATAAGAAACTTGGGTTTTACCCATGTGATTATTAATATAAAATATGGTGGTTTTACTCTGATAAAATATTTCCTAACTACGGTCCTGATGAAATTTCCGCTGCCAAAATGATAAACAAATGATACCACCAAAACTGGTCTCGCGGCCACCCGTTCCCGGGACAGATAGGGGGCGGGGGTTGCGACAGCTGGATTGTCCTGACTTCCATCCAGGGTTTCTGTTTTTGTTGCGCTTGCCATAGTCGCGCGAGTTGCCTTTCGAAAATTGATCTTCGGTGTAAGAGCTTTGGGTTCCTGCTAATGATTCTTCAGTCTGCGCAACAATCTTCGCTGCTGCCATCAGTTTGTCCCATTCTTTTGGCATATCATCTTTCCCTGTGATAGTCTTGATTAGACTATCGCAACGGATGGCCTTTTCGAAGTGGGCGTGCATTAGTTGTTCGCTTACACCTCCAATCTCTAAACACTCCTTGTTGAAGCGAGTGATGAAATCTTCTAACGCCTCATTTTCTCTGCGCCAGATGTCTGTTACTTTGGATGAGTCGCACTAATAACGTCTCTGTTGGCTGAAGTGGGCCACAAATTGGTCTCTGAAGTCGACCCATAACTTGATTTTTCCATATGGGAGGCTGTCGAACCAGGCGTGAGCAGCCCCTGTAAGAGTTTGAATGAACAGATGGCACCACATTGGCATGGTCCATTGTCCTAAAGCACCAACGTTTGTAAATACTCGCACATGATCATCGGGGTCAGTGAGACAGTTGAACTTTCCAACTGTGGGAGGTAGCTTGGCTTTTTCTAGCGGGGCTAGTGCGATACTCCGGATAAACTTCGAGTGTTCAGCAGCTTCTGCTGGTCTGTAAACAAGGCTGAAATCACGATCTGCTTCTTCGTTGTATGCGGCGCGCGGCCTTGGTTTGTAAGACTCGTGATTTTTCTGCAGACGGTTGAAGACTGAAGAACCTTCATCATCTTGCCAAGTAGGATCATCCGGATCTGTGTCGTCCCATTCCTTGTTTATGTTGCGTGGGCCCAGCTGGCTGTGAAGTGGACGCCTTTGCTGCGCGTTAGATGGATGGTCATAATAACTGCCTGTCTCCCCATATGTGTCGCGCGTGTCATGCACACTTGGTCTTCTCTGGGGGGTGGAGGTCTGTTGAATTGCCCTTGTATATTTTGTTGAGGGGGTGTCTGGGGCGCCCCCTGAGCTGGACCCGAAGGTGTAACCAAGGACGGTTCTACTTGCAGAATGGCTTGTTGTGCGCTCAATGACTGGTAAGCAGCATTTATAGTGGCAATTTGCTTGGCATACCAGGAGGCGAGGGTTTCGCCTTCTGGCAGCCCTAATAGCACTGAAATGTTTGGGTTTGGAGCTGGGTTTGACGGACCAGCAACATTACTTCCTGGGGTACCTGTTTGAGTGATACGAGTGATACTCGCGCGGGGACCCTCGGTGTTTGTTCCTTCTTCTTCGACAAGCTCGTCAGTAGGATGGAGTTGGACGTGTGAGTTGTCCTCCCCCATTCCTACTTGAGAGGCGGTGCCGAAGCCAAAATCTAGAATTCCTTGACCAGCCATGATCAAGAGAACGAAAAAAACTCAGAAAAAAGAAGATGAAGTGATTGTATAAAATCGGTGGGCGCCAATGAAGAAACACGTATCTAATTTTAGTTTAATTAGGTGGTTTATGTTTCAAACATGAGGGCTAATCTTCTTTAATCCTTCCTGAGCTCGAGTATGATCCTTCTTTCCTGCAAAACAGCAACACCGTTAGCTCGTTAAGATGGGAATATGGGGGTTTTCCTCTTAACCAGGCTCTGGCGTGAGAATAAGTAACTGTTTTGAGGAGATAACAGTGTGTGTTAAGAGTGAGAGTAGAGAGAATGGAATGTTTAACCTGTGGTATGAAGGTCCCTATTTATAGCCGGAGTGGTGAAAGAGGAGATGGGCTGATGGGCCTTGGGCCGGAAGGCGACGACAAGGAATATCCTCTTTGTCTCGCTGGTATCGACCGTTAGTGGCTTCTAGAAGATCTTCGGTGCTGGCACACCTTGATTGGAGCCATGTGTTGAAGTTGTCATCCCTGTCGCCCTATTGACATCAGCAGGTAAGTGGAGATCATGGGGCAGTTGTCGCCGCCCCCTGATTGGTGCCACGTAGGCGTCCTTGTGTACCTTTGATCTCCTGCGCGATTGTTAATCGTGGAGCACGATATAGTACAGCCTATTGGACGCTGATTGGCTCGCTTTCCTGCCACTTGTACCTTTGATGCTCCTTGAAGTGGCCCTGCGCCGCTATCCTCGCGCGACCTTTGGTGTGTGTCCAAGTGGTCGGCGCAAGGCTCAGGGATTGAGGACCTTTATTCAGGATGCTAAGGGTAGAAACTGACATTATGCCTTGCTTGCACCTCACGCACGGACTTGATGTTGATAAAGTAGCTCGCGCAAGGTATGCAGAATACTCAGTTTATAGAATAAGGAGTATGGCGCGGCTTTTTGGGACCATACCCCTTCAGTTATCAAGGTTCAGGTGTTTTGGTTATTCTTTAATTCGACTTCGGATGACTTCAAATTCAGGTCGGGTTTTGAATAAAAAAGGACAATCTTCCTACCACACATCTTAACTAATAACAAGCTTATCCAAAATATATAACCATGTTAGTTAGTCAGTTAGAACAAAACTATGTAGAATCACTAACAAAAAGCAAAATAAAACTTAACTTGCACTATATTGACTTAACTAGAATTACCATCCGCTGTAATGCGGCGGGAATTCATTAGTTATATATCAAATTAGATAAAAGTCAAATGTCTCTTACATGACCGTGAACCTGTGTTTAAAACATAAAAAGAATAATTAAGTTGATCTTTGACCCGCGCGTTGCGACAAACTTATCAAACGGGGGAAATAGATGCGCTGCGAAAGGCCTGTCAAACGGGAAAAAAATAGATGAAAAAACGTTGAAACCGCACATGCACGTTGCGGCGTGTTAACTCGGAAAATTTAGAACGAAACGTTAAACGTAAAACTTGCGAAAGATGAAAAGTATAAGGGACCAAAGTTGAATGTTAAAAAATGTTTGGGTTAAATTGCAAATGATGTAAAACTTTGAGTTAAAAGTAAAAAAAATCAAAGTGGTTAAATTGCAAAAGATAGAAACTTTTGAATTATAAGTGAAAAACCAAACTAATCGAAAGGTTTCAAATTACCAAAGAATGAAACTTTAAACTTAAATTGCCAAAGATTTAAACTTTAGGGTTAGAAAAGGAAAAATCCAATTTTTTTTTTTGAAAAACTCCCAAAACCCATGGTACAACTTCCATATACATATATATGTTGCTTATTTATAGTTTGTAACTAGGTTTTTACCCGGAATTGCTTCCCGGGCTCGGGAAAGTTATTTAGATTAATTAATTACCATTGGTTATTAATACGACCGCATTACATCAACCATCTTATACTGTTATTAATACGACCAAAAGTCAATCAGATGTTGACCAAAAGTAAAACGGGGTATATTGTTTTTAGTTCACAACTCCACATTGTTTCCGTTAGACATGGAGCTAATAATTTACATGTACATATATAGTTTTAGAATCACAACTTCAAAACGAAACAAACAAGTCTAGTATCAGTTTCGAAAAGCAAACATATACAACCCGAAAATTTAGTTCAATGTATGCTTCTGCATTTGCCTTCTTCAAACCACAAACATTCATCCGAACATAAAAAACTTTTTACCTTTCACAAAGTTAAGTGTAAATGCTTGACCTGAAACCATGCCTTTATCTCTCACAAACTTTCTCATTCCTTGCAGATAATATCTTGGTTGACCTCGAGATGAACCTATAGCAGCTTGAATATTCCAAACATCACCTGCCACATCCACAATCTTCAAACCCATCTTACGATTCAGTCCAAGATCTTCAGCCTGTTTTTTAAAAAGGTGCTGTAACAAACAACGAACAATTCAATAAACAAAGAATTAACACATCTTTAAAATCTGACTAAAGTATTATATATTAGTAAACTCATCATCACAAACTTACAAAATGACCGTCCACACGGAAAGAAAGAGGTACGATCTGATCATCTTCATTCCCAACAACCATACCACTATTATTGACATCAACGACGTCCTGTACAGCTTCACTATCTGAACTCAACACAATCTCTTCTATCACCTTTTGTTTAACAACAGCACAAACCTCAGGTGGAAGCACTAAATCACAAGTAGCACAATTGAAAACCGTGATATGAAAAGTCTGAAGTTCTATCATCTCAAAGACAATGAGATGATCAGCAGTTAATGACAAGTCATTCTTTATCTCCTTCCATCCAGTAATTATGTAAAGTTCATTGTTGATATCTTCCACCCCTACATACCAGTTCTTGTTTTCAGATCCTTTAATAACGACCGGATATGAAGGAATAGTGTTTAACATCTTGTGATGAACAAAAGAACGATTAATACTCTACAATCAGAATAAAACACATTATATAGTACATTAGTAAAAATATATCAGAAAATTAAGTAAAAAAATAAAACACAACAAATAAACAATTGTATCTCCAATAAAATTACATGATGAATAATATTCGAAGTTACATACCGCAAAATCTTCGTTACCAGATGGTTTGTAGTAAAACTCTTCACAAGGAGAAAGAGCAATGTCTTGATAAAAATACAATATTCTGAAACTTTGTAAAGCTTCTTCATAATGAAATATCAACCATGAATCTGAAGGTATTTTCAAACTGTCTACCAATTGACACCAACCATTATAAAAATAATATCTGTCTTTGCTTAGGGGATAGATCTTGACTTTAAAAACATTTCCAGCTGTGGTTCGGATATTTGTATTTCCAATTGGATAATTAAACTGTTGAATCCAATTTTGATACTGTTTTGGCAAAATCTAAGCATAAATAAAAGAAACACTTTTATTGCTAATTATCATACCAAAAAATTAAAATTAAGTGTTAAACTAAGATCGGATAAAACTACTAACCAAACATTTCCTTTTACTGCTTTGAAAGTAACACGGAAATCCATAAATCATTCTCACATAAAACTGTAACAGTATCAATCATATATAATCAAAATCAATAACATTAAGAAACAAATGAATACAATGCATTAAGGTATGCAATACATCTAAATAAAAGATGATACAACTAATATATATCAAAATAACAATAGACAACATCAAAAAGGTGAGAATACATGTAATTTCTTATCATATCGAAATATATATATATTTTTACATCAAATCATATAATTAAAACTTAAAACCTACTTTTCCGATTAAGTATCACAAATATACAAGAACGATCAACAGCTGTATAAATTGTATAGAAAAACAGGATAGTGACTTGTGTCTATTCAAAAGAAAAACTTAAAAACAGTATACCAAGTACTAATCAAAATAAATTCAACTTTTTTAAATACACATGAGAATACATCAGATGGTATATCATAAATCAGAATAAGATAAATACATGAGCAAAGTGAAATCCAATAAAATCAACAATAGATAACACAAATGGTAGATACAGGAAATGCAGATCACTTTTTTTAGAAACATATATGTCTATCATAACATGCATAATAACTACATATTAATCGGATATTCAAAAAAATTAGGACTATCAAAAATTGTTCAAGTATAAGCCGCAACAATAAACGCAATCATAACCAACAATGGATTGGAAAAAAAAAACAGGGACATACATGAATACACTACCGTCGACTACAACTTCTTCATTTAAATAGCAAGAACCATAATCGCCCAAAGAATTCATAACTAAAAGAATAAACATAAAAAATACAAAACAAATCAGATTATTTAACAATACCTTTATTATTATACAAGATGATATTGATGAAGATCGGAAGAAATCGAAGAAGATGACAGATTTTGTTGGAGAAAGTGTAGAAAGAAACGTGGAGAGAGAAATGAACCGAGATTTTCTGAGGATCTTTAAAATGTTAGAAGTTTAAAAATATCCCATGTAACCGGGTCGGGTAATCCCATTTTTTCGTCAACATCTGTTTGACTTTTGGTCAACCGCTGTTTGAGTTTTGGTCAACATCTCATTTAGTATTCAACAGAAATTTGGATAAGTCAATCAGTGGTTTGAAAATCTGTTTGACTTTTAGTCAACAGATGCATGGAAACCCATGTTAGATTGAACAGTGTTTTGAACAGATATTTAAACATCTGTTTAGACCTAAACAGATGTTGGGGCTTAAACAAATGTTTGGCGTTCTATATCAGTTGTTTGGACTTAAACAGATGTTTGGATTTAAACAGATGTTTGACCATAAACAGAATTTGCCAATAAAGATATGTTTGGCCTTAAACAAATGTTTGAAGTTAAACAGATGTTTGCTCATAAAGAGATATTTGGCCACAAACCAAACATCTGCTTGAGGTCAACATCTGTTTCACTATTCGCCAACATCTGTTCGACTTTTGGTCAACATCTGTTAAAATATAAACACTGTTAACATAAATTACAAATAATTAGCTAATAGACGGCACACAATTAGCAACTTAAATCATCAAGACCCTTAACAATTTGACCATATGATTTAATCATGTGTTTTATATTAGATGGGTCAACTGAAAAAGAAAATTCACTATAAGGATAACAAATTAAACAGCTCAAAAAAAAAGCTCAAAGAGTATTTTTACTACAAAACAGGATTAACAAACAATGCCAATAGTGAAGTCAACCATGTTTCTTTCACCTTTGACTTTCAAAGTCAATTCAGTTACTTACCAAATTCACAAATACATAAAATTTCTTATATAACCGCAAACATTACCACACCTAGTAATCTTAACTCTGCTATAAACTGTAAAACACAAACCCAAATATCACATTTCCATTGTGAATCTTTATTGCCTCATCAAAAATTCCCTGACTTGCCCTTTGAATTGTAATTCAAAGTCCAACGAATCTGTATTAGGATCTCCTGATTTGTAGCTTTTTTGGCTTAGCTGGAACCACTGCTTCAGGGTAAACAGGCTTTTGGGGAACATTAGGATCTTTCTTTCTTAATTCTTCCAGCTTTTTGTAAGAGAAAAACACTTTATCCTCTTTCCACCTTGACACTTGGTTCTTTGACCCAAAATTAGCTGTTATTAACTCTTCTTTCATTCTCTTCAGCTGCAGAGACCTATCTGGTACATTTTTCTTAAACTTTGCCCAGATAGGAGGAGTCTGCTTCACCTTCTTTTTGATCATATCTTGAATTCTGGCTGTTTCACTTTCTAGCTCACTGATGGTCCATTCTTTGTACTTGTACTTTTCTCCCTTGTATGTTTTGTAAGCCATGATATAGTCAATATAATCTTTCCTCAAAGTTTCATCAGCTCTTTCTGATAAATTTTGACAGAGATCTTTTGAAAACTGCTCCAAAATTTTCACTTGGGTTAGCAAATGTTGGTAAAATGTTTGAATCTCTCTGTCAGATTTTCCTTGTGTATTTCTTTTGGAGATATCCTCTGCTTGTTGAGCCTTTAACTTCAAGTATTCATTAATGTTATTAGGCCTTGGATATCCTTGAACAGATGGCAAGTTTCTTTTAGCAGGGTCATCTTCAGAGTAGAAGGATATGATCTCCTCTCTAACTGCTTCCAGTTCTAATGGATACAGGACTCCTGCAGGAAGAATGGCAGTGTTTGAATTTGAAACTTGTGCTGAAGAGAATGGGACAGCATTGGGAATGGTAACAAGGGACAATGGTTGGGTGGATGTTTGCGGTGTTGAAGGATCAACATTCAGAATTATCCTTCTCCTTTTATGTTTTGGAGAGGTTGGTGGTGTTTTGGTGCGTTGAGTGGTAGTGATTTGAGTGGTAGATGGTTGACTAACAGTTGTTGAAACAACTGGTGTTTCAACCACTGTTACCATTACAACAGATGATGTGTCACCTGAAGTATTTTCCTTTTTGGCAGGTGGTGTTGGTAGTAATGAGGATGTTTTTTATGGTAATGGGATTTGTGGTAAGGCAGTGGATTGAATTTGTGTTGAAGTGGTGCAAATTGTTGGTGTAACATATGTTGAAACAACTGAAGTACCTACAGCTGTCGATACAACAGATGTTTTAACATCTGCTCGTTTTGAGGTTTGATGTGTGGAGCTTTTGGGAGGTGTGGATTTGGGTTCCTTCACTTTTCTAGTGGGCTGTTTTCTTTTAGGCTCAGGATTTTCTTCATTCTTGGCCTCAGAAACACCCTGCTCGTCCTTCTCCATACAAACTCTTTTCTCCTGTTCCCACCTTGCTTTATCCTTTGCCTCCATATCCCTTTTTACCGTTCCTTTTGCATCAGAAATGGCATTTGTGGTTACATCAACCTTTTTAGTACCATCTGGCTTAGGTATCTCTGCAAGCATAGTGGATTTGTCTGGTGCAATGTACAAACCATCTTCATATCCCTTTTTCTTTAGCTGCTTCATTTTCTCCCACTTTTTGGCATCAGCTGGTGGTGGGTTGTCCACAAAGATGATAGTAGGAGGAGCAGAACCAGTGGTTTTCAGCGAGTGGGCCTTCAATGCCTTTATGTCTGCTTGTGTATCCATAAACCTAGCTTCCATCATATTTCTGATCTTTTGAATCTGTATTTCATGTTGATGATCAGAATATGCCCTTTGTTGGTGAAGCACAGGTTGAAATAAACTCCAAAGCTCAATGGGAGTAGGAGCAGATGATGGAGCAGATGTTGTATCTGGTGCTGCAGTGGGTGTTGCCTTTTGGGCTTGTAACAACTGTTGGAGCATTGACTTAATATCTGCAACAGAAGTTTCCAATTTCTTAACCCTCTCCCTCAATTCCTTGTACATTAAACCATCACCCAAGTTAATGGGATCATCTGATTTCCCACTGGCAGTGGTTGTATCAGCAGTTGACTTAGGGAAAGTTTCCCAAAAGTCATCCACAGATGCCCCTTTTTCTTGGTACTGGGGACTTCTTTCCTCAGCAATTGGGATCCTTTTAATAGAACCAGGGGTTGGAACAAAGACAGCAGCGGATATCACAGTTGCTGGAGAGGAAATTGCCTTCAGAGGAGTCTTATTGATGAAACAACTGGCCAGGTGTAGATCAGTGGATCCAACACCTGTAGTTGCTGCTCCAATTGAACTACTGACAGGAAGTACTTGTATTTCCTGCAGTGTAACCTCCTCAGTTGTTAGTGGGTTAGCAATGATTGAGACACCAGACCCAATCACTTGTTGAGGTATATTCTCATTAACAGGTGTTTGAGAAGAACTGGTTTGTGTCCGGGCTAAACCAACTGCATCCAACAAAAGTTTTGTTTCTGGGGGGATTTGAGAAGTGAGGATAGGTGTAGAAAGCGAATTTGCCCCGGGCAGTGGGCTGTGGATGATGGAATCAAGTGATTCCAGAGCATTATAATTTGGTGTCCCTATTATTACAACCTGCTCTTTTTTAGAAGAAGCAGGAGGAGTTTGAGGCTCAGGTTGATATCTTTCTTCCAACTGCTGTGAGGTAGTAGCAGCAGTGGTTATTGGTGACTTTTGTGTTATCACTGGTAGTTGCTCTGGGATTTCATCTTCCAGAATTACCTTTGTTTTGGGTTTGGGGGCTTTTGTAATTTTTTCTGTTTTGGTCTTTTGGTGGTTTTAGGTGGGGGTTTAACAGCAGTTGTTTTATTGCTATCATCACCTTGAGCAGTGGGCTCAACAGCAGGTGCCTGAGGAGCAGTGGTAGCTGCTGAAGTCTGCTCAGGAACCTCTGCTTGTGTTTTGGAAAGTTTTGACATCCTTGTAAAGGTTTCAGTAGTGAGGCTCTTAATTGAAAAAGGATTACCCTGGATAAGCACATGGGCATTATCTTCTGAAAATTTCTTTTTAAAATAGTAACTTAAAAACCTTGGAAAGAGCAAAAACGCCTTTTTATTAACATTTCTAACAAGATAATTGAAGATTACCTGGGAATAGTTAAAATTTTCACCATGTAATATAGCATAACCTAGATATTGAATCTTCAATGGGATTTCATTGAAAGCAGTGGTCTTGTTTGAGACACACATCAGTAGGGTATGAAACAAAAACCTTGTCGTAGGAGGAAAACTGCCTTTTTCTAAAGTGTCTTTTTTTATTTCCTCTTCATAACCCATTTGAATGAAAAACGTTTGATACTCTTCTTTAGGGAAAGATGTTTTACCTTTAAGATCATCGAGTTCAAAAACTTCCGAAATGGTTTGAGGTGTTATTGTGACTGGAACGTCCTTTATAGAAGAATTGATGGCTAAGGGCTTTTTATCCTTAGTTTCCAACTTAGCATTTTTCCATAATTCTTGCTGGGTATCCATGTAGACCGGAGCATCACAAGTCAACAAAGTTTTGTACTTTGAAGAAGACAGAACATCAATGATGGAATTGAAGGTTTTGGTGTGACTGGGTTTTTCAAGTAGACCTAAGTAGTTATGTGTGGATTTGCGTGGGAGAGACATCGTGATTTGATTATGATTGCGAGAGGAAGAAGACGATGAAGAGGATGAGTGATTTTGAGAGAAATGGATGATAACTGCTTTGAGAAAAGAATTTAGAATTCGATTCGACAGTAAAAACACTGTTTGGGGGGTTTTGATTAGGGTTTTTTTTTTTGGTGAAATAGTGAATGCTGACGTGGCATCGGTTACTAATAGATCTTACCGCTATGTACTGTCCACGTGCCAACCTCTGATGATAATGGAGGACAGTTGGTAGGAAACCACTGATGGAACAATAACAGTGGTTTGCAACAGTCACAAATGAGAACAGTGAGTAAGTTTTTGCTAGCAGTGGATAGCCATCAGTGTGTTAAAACACTGATTTTATACAACAGTTTCTTTTATTTTTTATTTTAACTTTAATTTTTATCACCAAAACAATATTCGAGTAACTCTTATCTCTTTGGAATGTAACGATTAGATAATATAGTTAACCTATCATTGTAATTCTAGTATTCAGTTAATAATATCATTCTATAATTAATTAACCACATCAACAAGAAAAATGTGAGCAGTGGATGATTTTTAAAAAAAACAATGATTGTAAATTTCAGTGCATGTCAACAATAAAAGGGGAGCAGTGACTATTTTTTAACTATCAGTGGATACCCAACAAAATGTAACACAGATGTTTGGTCAGTCAGTGGTCAACAGTTGTTTATGAAGAAACAGAGGATGGCCTTCAGCAGTGGATAACATTTAACAATCACATGTTTGCGCTTAAACAAATGTTTGACATTAAAAACTGTTTGCAAGAAAAGACCAATTTGAAGAATACTATACCCAAACAATCAAAATGAGGAACTTAATAATCATCCAAGTGTACTTCACTTTTATTCAGTGGATGTCAACCTCCAAAATGTGAGCAGTAGTTGTTTTTTATCTAACAGTGGATAGATATTGATTTAATTTGCAACAAATAGTCATCAAGAATATTTTTTATTTTGTAATTTAACTTGCCATTTTATCATTAAAACAATGTTTTAAATTAAATACTGTTAAACATCTAATCTGGACATAAACAAAATTTTGAAATTAAATAAATATTCGACCTGAAACATCTGTTTGAACATAAACAGATGTTTGAAATTAAATAAATATTGTTAACATAAACAGAGATATAATATTAATAGTTAGGACATATAAATACTGTTAACAAAAACAAAGATAGAATATCTACTGTTGATGATGAACCACTTTTGTTGTTGGGCAATGGTTAATCTTTGAGTTTGTATAGGTTTGTCTCGAGAGATAAAGTATAGAGAACCAATGTTTGTCCTAAACACTGTTACATAAGAAAAACTGATACATAAATACTAAAGTTGAATCCGCTGTAGAAGCTGTTATAACTACACCATAAGTGCTAGTCTTTAACAGGACTTTGCCTTCAACAGTGCATAGCCCTCATGAGACAATAAGCCCCTCAGTCTTTATATGGAGCAGGAATTAATTATAACAGTCCTTAGCATGATCAGCTGTTATAACCACACCACCCTTTCAGAGTTGGACCATTAAACAAATCCTTGACACTATTAATCCTCTGTTGACTTACCAAACAGATCTTCAGACACAATTCAACATCAACATAATCTAAATATTACTGAAACAATAAATAATAAGTAAAAATAAAACACAACAAAGATTCATAAAATTATATTTAATCATTTATTCAGGACCTTAAAACTAAAAGTCCAATAATTACATGACATACTGAACAATATTCAAGTTCAAATCTAAGAATAACAGCAAGAACTAATAAACTTTAGTTTCCACTACATCTATTGCTGAACCTCTTGATGTATGTCCTTCAGCATCGCCATAAACTGCACGTCTCTATCACCACACTCCATATTACTGACAACACAAATAAGAATAAGAAACTAATCTAAAATTCAAACGTGTCTTTTTCATTTTTATTGCACATCTGAGTTTTCACGAGCTTTGGACGAATGTATACTTTCTTTAAAAGAATAAAATCTTCCTGGAGCAAGAAAACGTGACTTTGGATTTAACGGAAATCAAAAAAAAAATGGCACATGTTGCAACAATTATATTGCAGCATCGATGTTGAAAGGTTGATGTGGGATGCGAATTTACATTGAAACAACGATGTTGGAACAATGATACAGTAACGATAACATGTAAACATTATCAACAAACATTCGAACAAAGAAGTGTAATGGGAAATTAGCTGCTAAATCACAAGAAATATGCATTTGAGAGAGAAAGATACGGTCACATATATGAGCGAGCGAGATTTGAATGTGAAACCAGATAATTGTATCTTATTTATAGAATAATAAAAATATATATGGTTTGAAATTTGAATTTCAAAATTACTAATATTAATTAGTAATTACTGATTTGATTTGAAAGCAATTGTTATGATGATTTTTGGGAACTGAAATATGCAAAGTAGGAAAAAAAAAAGAGAACGTCAATTTTAAATTACCTTTTACATATTTTTTATTTCAAAATTACTGAGAGATAATAACCGTCAGTTTGAAATTCTAGTTTTGCATATTTTAAAAGTCCAAAGCTCAAGAAATTACAATTAATTATTATTGATTAGATTTGCAACAAATAGTCAAAAAGTATTTTTTTTATTTTTTAATTTAACATTAAGGATAAAAATATATATGGTTTGAATTTTGAATTTCAAAATTACTGATATTATTAGTAATTACTGATTTGATTTGACCGCAATTGTGATGATGTTTATTGGGAACTGATGTTTATTGGGAACTGAAAGGTAAGTAGTGTATATCTTTATATCCCTCCTTATTAAAGTACATAAATATTAGTAATCATATGCAAAGTAGGGAAAAAAAAAAGAGAACGTCAATTCTAAATTACCATCTTGCATAAATTTAATTTCAAAATTTCAAAATTACTGATATTATCAGTGATCTGATTTGAAAGCAATTGTGATGTTGACTTTTCTAATATTTATTTTAACTTTAATTAAGAGATAATAACCGTCAGTTTGAAATTCATATTTTGCATATTTTAAAAGTCCAAAGCTGAAGAAATTACCATTAATTAGTGATTTGATTTGCAACAAATACCCATCAAGTATTTTTTTTATTTTTTAATTTAACATTAAATTTCATCAGGAAAACAATATTGGAGGAACTCTTATCTCATTGCAATGTAACGATTAGGTAAAATGGTAATTTCATTTTAATTCTAGTTTTTATTTGATAATTTCAATATATCACTAATTAACACCATGGATGGTAAATATCAATGGATGTCAAGAATAAAAAAGTGACCAGTGGCTATTTTTTCCTATCAGTAGATACCGAACGTCAATTGTCATTATGACTTTTCTGTAATTACTGATATTATCAGTAATTACTGATGATGATTTGAAAGCAACTGTCATTGTCATGATGACTTTTCTAATTTTTAAACCGTGAGTTTGAAATTCACATTTTGCATGTTTTAAATGTCCAAAGCTCAAGAAATTAGCATTAATTACTGATTTGATTTCCAACAAATACTTATAAAGAATTTTTTAAATTGTATGATCAAAACAATGTTGGAGGAAATCTTACCTCATTGGTATGTAAAGATGAGGTAAAATGGTAATTTCATTGTAATTCTAGTTTTTATTTGATAATTTCAATCTATCACTAATTAACACCATCAATAACAAAAAAAGTTAGCAGTGGCTGTTTTTTAGGAAAACAACTGATGGTCAATATCAATAGATGCCAACAATAAAAAAAGTGAGCAGTGGCTATTTTTCCTATCAGTGGATACCCAACAGTTTTTTAAACACTGATGTTTAGTCAGTCAATGGTCAACAGATTTTGAAGAAACATATGTTTCGCCTTAAACAGAAGTTTGCTCATAAACAGAAGTTTGACCATAAACAGGTGTTTGCACATAAAGAGATGTTTATCTGGTGGTTTAAAACCACTGTTGGGTCAAACAAATTTCACAACAGGACCAATACTCAAATAGATGTTGACCTTAAACAGATGTTTGGTTTAGAGCCAAACATCTGTTAAACCCCAAACATCTGTTTAACCCTGAACAGATGTTTAAGTTAATAACATCTACTGTTCAACCTAACAGGGGTTTCCATTAACTATTGACCAAACTGCAAACAGATGTTAAAACCACTGTTTGTTATTGTACTTCTTTACAAAATTACATAGAATTCAAGAAAACGAAACAAACACTTAAAGAACTATAATTTAACACATAATCTAATCGGGCAAAGCAATCTATAATCTAAGAATTCACTGATTCTTACAACATGAAACAAACTCATAATGAAATACTAAAGTTACATAAGAACCACTGATAATTAAATACTAAATTTGAATCCGTTGTAGATGCTGAACCACTGCTGATACTAAACAGTCGTTTTCCTTTGATTAATCAAACTCTAGGTACATAAAGTGCAAACAGTCGTTTTCCTGAACAGATGTTTAAGTTAATAACATCTACTGTTCAACCTAACAGGGGTTTCCATTAACTATTGACCAAATTGCAAACAGATGTTAAAACCACTGTTTATTATTGTACTTCTTTACAAAATTACATAGAATTCAAGAAAACGAAACAATCACTTAAAGAACTATAATTTAACACATAATCTAATCCGGCAAAGCAATCTATTATCTGAGAATTCACTGATTCTTACAACATGAAACAAACTCATAATGAAATACTAAAGTTACATAAGAACCACTGATAATTAAATACTAAATTTGAATCCGTTGTAGATGCTGAACCACTGCTGATACTAAACAGTCGTTTTCCTTTGATTAATCAAACTCAAATACATAAAGTGCTTGTCTTTAACAGGACCTTGTCTTCAACAATGGATAGGCCTCATCAGTCTTTGTTCATAAAGAGCTCCTTTAAAACAAACTTTATGCTTCTTTTAATACAAAAAAGGTGGGAAACACCATTACTCTAGACTCTCTAGTAACATAAAATCTTATCTTACAACAATAGCAGATCCTTTCTTGCGTTTAGTAGGAACTGCTGTGGGTTCTCCATCATCATCTTCTGCACAAGTCAATTATAATCATCATCATCATTTAGACATAAGCAAGTAAACTATAAATTTAATAATCTTTCTTTGTGTTTAATTAAACTTTATGCTTCTTTGAATACAAACCTATAATAACCCGCAGCAGATTGTATGAATTTCAAACAACTGTGATTAGACTGAAATATAAACCGAGAATTAGAGTATATCACTTCAAAATAAAAAACTCAAAATTGAAAATCAGAGTAGCAAAAAACACATACTTTAAACGATGTTGGAACAATAATACTGGAAACAACCGTGGAACAATCATCATCATTATATGAGAATACCCTTAATTTATGGAACCTGTAGAATGAAATGCTCCACTGTTGGGTTATTAACTTTCAACCTCACTTTCCCTAAATTTATCAATTCTAATTTTCAACAGGATGTAATACAATTATTACCTTAATTAAGATATCTTCAACTGCAAACAACAATAGCAAACAACATCAAACAACAATAGCAAACAACATCAGTCAATAATAGCAAACAACATCAAACAATAATAGCAAACACCTGATGTTGAATCCACTGTAGATGCTGAACCACTGCTGTTACAAACAGATAATACCAATGAAACTCTAATTTCAAAAAGAATAATGGCTGAACATACTCAAACATCAATAATCAACAGATGTTATACTCATATCATCACCATCTAGAAAAAAACGCTAATTTCAAAACATATTCAAACATACCAGCTTATGGCAGAAATCTATCCGCAGCTAAGCGGATTTCAACTTTGATGACAACAACCCTAGAACCATATGATTAGATTACGAGTAGAAATTAGGGTTAGTGTAAATAAGAGGAAATCATGAAAGTATTTCAACTAAAAAAAAGAACAAACCTTTTGATGAAGTAATCGATGAACAAAAGAAGATTTTATGGTGGCGTCTGAAGAAGATTAAGGTTTGGATGGAAAGAATTATCTCAATAATTTGCAGGGTTTGTGAAATTTGAATTTGAATCGCCTGAATATAGAGAGAGAAAGAACCCAAGGTTTGTAAACAAAGATTAGAAGTGAGAAGATAGATTATATAAGGAAAAGGGGATGGCACTGTTGGGCGGGAAAAGAGAACTGAGGATGCCCTAATCAAGTGACACGTGGCCCAAATAACTTTCATTTATTATATATAATAGATTTGTAATTACCAAACTAGCATTTATTTTATTTTATTTTATATATAACAATTAATGTTGAACCTTAGGAACAGTATAGCAACTAGCCAACATTTGAAGCTTATTTACCATACTGTCATTGTTGATTTATTTAAAACAATGCATGAGCATGACTCGGTTATTTGAAGAAAAGATATATTTTTATTATTGTATATAAAAAAACTAGGTTTTTACCCGGGATTGCTTCCCGGGCTCGGGAAAGTTATTTAGATTAATTAATTACCATTGGTTATTAATACGACCGCATTACATCAACCATCTTATACTGTTATTAATACGACCAAAAGTCAATCAGATGTTGACCAAAAGTAAAACGGAGTATATTGTTTTTAGTTCACAACTCCACATTGTTTCCGTTAGACATGGAGCTAATAATTTACATGTACATATATAGTTTTAGAATCACAACTTCAAAACTAAACAAACAAGTCTAGTATCAGTTTCGAAAAGCAAACAACTACAACCCGAAAATTTAGTTCAATGTATGCTTCTGCATTTGCCTTCTTCAAACCACAAACATTCATCCGAACATAAAAAACTTTTTACCTTTCACAAAGTTAAGTGTAAATGCTTGACCTGAAACCATGCCTTTATCTCTCACAAACTTTCTCATTCCTTGCAGATAATATCTTGGTTGACCTCGAGATGAACCTATAGCAGCTTGAATATTCCAAACATCACCTGCCACGTCCACAATCTTCAAACCCATCTTACGATTCAGTCCAAGATCTTCAGCCTGTTTTTTAAAAAGGTGTTGTAACAAACAACGAACAATTCAATAAACAAAGAATTAACACATCTTTAAAATCTGACTAAAGTATTATATATTAGTAAACTCATCATCACAAACTTACAAAATGACCGTCCACACGGAAAGAAAGAGGTACGATCTGATCATCTTCATTCCCAACAACCATACCACTATTATTGACATCAACGACGTCCTGTACAGCTTCACTATCTGAACTCAACACAATCTCTTCTATCACCTTTTGTTTAACAATAGCACAAACCTCAGGTGGAAGCACTAAATCACAGGTAGCACAATTGAAAACCGTGATATGAAAAGTCTGAAGATCTATCATCTCAAAGACAATGAGATGATCAGCAGTTAATGACAAGTCATTATTTATCTCCTTCCATCCGGTAATTATGTAAAGTTCATTGTTGATATCTTCCACCCCTACAGACCAGTTCTTGTTTTCAGATCCTTTAATAACGACCGGATATGAAGGAATAGTGTTTAACATCTTGTGATGAACAAAAGAACGATTAATACTCTACAATCAGAATAAAACACATTATATAGTACATTGGTAAAAATATATCAGAAAATTAAGTAAAAAAATAAAACACAACAAATAAACAATTGTATCTCCAATAAAATTACATGATGAATAATATTCGAAGTTACATACCGCAAAATCTTCGTTACCAGATGGTTTGTAGTAAAACTCTTCACAAGGAGAAAGAGCAATGTCTTGATAAAAAATACAATATTCTGAAACTTTGTAAAGCTTCTTCATAATGAAATATCAACCATGAATCTGAAGGTATTTTCAAACTGTCTACCAATTGACACCAACCATTATAAAAATAATATCTGCCATTGCTTAGGGGATAGATCTTGACTTTAAAAACATTTCCAGCTGTGGTTCGGATATTTGTATTTCCAATTGGATAATTAAACTGTTGAATCCAATTTTGATACTGTTTTAGCAAAATCTATTATATATAATAAATGAAAGGTGATTTGGGCCACGTGTCAACACCAGAGAGCCCCCTGAATGCCTTTTCCCGCCCAACAGTACCTTCTCCTTCTTTATTTAATCCTTTTGTCTGCTTCTCAATCCAGATTTCTTTTCCCTCTTCTCTCTCTTCTCTCTGGCGATTCAAAAACCAGATCTTGGATTCCAGGTACCTTTCATCTAATAACCTAAAATCATCTTGAATCTCTCTTATGTTAATCGTTGATATATGTATAGATCTGTATGTTTTTCAATTTGTTGTTCAACCCTAGGGTCCTCCACATCTTCTAATCTTCTCTGGCGATTCAAAAACCAGTTAAATCTCTGCTTTCAGATCTATACAACTATGCTTCATATTTAGGGCTTTTTATTTTCGTTTCCACAATCAATCAGGTATGAAATCATCACTTTAACTTCTTCGTTCTTCTTTATCTTTTGTAGATCCGACCCTAAAAGTTGCAGGTATGTGGATTTATTTTGTTCTTTATGTTTTATTCATCTTTAATCGAAGTTATTGTTCATTTAACCGTGTTTATTGTTCATTTTGTTTGGTAGGTATGTGATTGGTCAACAACTGTGGATTTTGTTATTGCTTCTTTTTGTTACGAGATCGACGTTGTTGGTTTCACCTAAGGTATCTTCGTCCATCTTTGTTACTATTGTGGTTTAAAGAAGAACGAAGATCGACGTTGTTGGTTTCACCAAATAGTGACACTGACCATTATTCTCTGTATATGTAGATACCTCAACTGGATTTTGAGATTCCTCTAGAGGTGCAACGAGGATCATTATGTTGAATGATCTTACTATATTTACCTTTTTTAATTTTTTTAGTTTATGTTTATACACTGTTTTTTGGTAGTAACAATAAAAAAGATGGAAAATATGTGTTAATGACTGGGATTTCATGTACTTAAACCACGTATATGATTGATGCTTATAGAAACCCTAACCTTTTGTATACGATTGGTTTTTTTTTAGAGATGGCAAATTGGCTTATTGATTGGTCAAATATGTCAAGTGGTTTGGTCATATGTAACTGCTCACAATGGTAACTTTTGGTACATGTTGGGATTTTAGTAGGGGAGTAGAGAGTCGAAACGTCAGGAGTGGGGTTGCCATTAATGAGGGCGCTGACTAATGACTAAATATGACAAAATAATCTTGATTCAGGGAGTTGCATATTTTTTTGCAGTTCCTATAGCAGTTATCGCTTCTTTTAAGAAAATGAAGAAGCTGACACATCACAAATCACTCATTGTGGCTGCACTTAAGGAATCTTCTCTTCTGGTAAGCTGCATAAGTCATCATTTCAGAGTGTCTGTACTTTGTTATCATTTCACCAATATAACCAGCAAGTGATTTAATTCTATATTGGCTGTCGCCTAATTCCGTTAATCAATTTGCCATGCCTAACATAGTGTTGAATATTATCAAAACTTGAGCTTCTATTGATGGCTGCAGACTTTAAGTTCAAATGAGAAGAAGGTTAAGCGCATTCATCCTTTTCCATTGACTGAGGTTTTGGATCCGGAGGTATACTCTTTTTTTTTTTTGCTAGCGATATAGAGTTTCACTTTTTCTGTTGTATTTAAATATTATTTTTGTAATATGAATTGAAAAAAAAACATATATTTAGAAACTAAGAATCAACTGTTCATCTCTTATTGAAACATAATGGTGTTCTCTTGGGCATGACATCTAATAAAATAGTCCTTTCTTCTATGCCAGCTGTGCACCGTTCTGGTAGAGAATCTTCCAGAGGATCACACAATAGAGAACATGAAGAAGATATTTTGCCATACGGGAACGTATGCCTCTTTTTCATCCGTCATGTTTATAGCATACAAGTTTAAGAAAACCACTTGACAAAAAGAAATTGATTTTGTAGGAAACTGGTATGTGCTTGATGAAAATGATTCAAGTCTGCAGATAGAACACCTTGATGAATTAACAGTTTTTAGCCTGAGAGAACTAGCCAGGGCCACAAGTAACTTCAGCGTCTCTAATAAGATTGGAGAAGGTGGCTTTGGTCCTGTTTACAAGGTAATTTGAAAATGCTTCTTTAATAAAATGAACTGCTTATCAGTATTATAACTTTTTAATCTTAAATTTATTAGGCTGTGTTGATAGATGGAACTGAAATAGCTGTTAAGCGGCTCTCAGAAACATCACAACAAGGGCTTGATGATTTCAAAAATGAAGTCATTTGTATTGCAAAGCTTCAGCATCGGAATCTTGTGAAGCTTCTTGGATACAACATTTGTAGAAATGAACTGATTTTGATTTATGAATACATGACTAACAAAAGCTTAGACTTTTACCTCTTCGGTATAACTCTCTATGATTTCACTTTTCACATAGTACATTATTTTCAGATTTTATACTATATTTACCTTTTTTAATTTTTTTAGTTTATGTTTATACACTGTTTTTGGTAGTAACAATAAAAAAGATGGAAAATATGTGTTAATGACTGGGATTTCATGTACTTAAACCACGTATATGATTGATGCTTATAGAAACCCTAACCTTTTGTATACGATTGGTTTTTTTAGAGATGGCAAATTGGCTTATTGATTGGTCAAATATGTCAAGTGGTTTGGTCATATGTAACTGCTCACAATGGTAACTTTTGGTACATGTTGGGATTTTAGTAGGGGAGTAGAGAGTCGAAACGTCAGGAGTGGGGTTGCCATTAATGAGAATAACTCACTTCAGTGAGACCGGTGCCGGAAAGCATGTGCCGCGTGCGGTCGTTTGTAGATCTGGAAACTACTGTCACCATGAAATGGAATAAAATTTGCTATTTATTTATTTTGTGTTTAATATATAGTTGCATCTATGAAAAAAATGTAAATAATGATGATGATCATTTTGTGATGCAGAACCTGTTAAGAAAATAAGCAAATCAGAGGCGTGGAAGCATTTTGAACCGCTAACTGAGGAGCGGCTTAAGTGGATGCGTGATGAGTTTTGGGATGCTACTCCGCATTATGGTGGCTGAAAATATTAAGTGGCAGTGGTCCAATTTTATCTTGCTGAATTGATAGACAAGACTGTACAGTGTACACGATGACGACAGGTCTCATTCATCATTCTTATATTCAATTTTAACATAGAGGAGAAATGGTGTTTCACTGTGGTTGCAATCGACGGGAATGAGATCCTAGGTAGGTTTAAATCTTTATTCTCTGCTTAAATTTTTCTTAGATCTACTGTAGATTTTGGACGTATTTGGTTGTTTTGTTGTGACGAAGAATGTTTTGATAATTAATTGATATGGATCTATTTTACTAAACGTTTGTTCCATAAAATGTTATAGGTGGGGCTATGGAGGATATGAAATGTTCGTGCTTTCTATATTCATCTAAATAGAGGTGGTGGTTTGGCTCATTTACTTGTCAACGAGTTGATTCTGGTGATGGTTTGTCCATAAAATGGGCCAGATTTATAAATGTAGCAAAAAGGGTAATCTCAGGTTGAACGTGAGTTTTTAGTGCTTACATCTCCCGAAAATGTTTTAATTTTGAATTCTAGATTTTGAATCATTTTTAATGTATTAACCCTTTATATAAAGCAGACATAATGTTTGGTGTTGCGGTTGTGTTTTTTGAAGATCGGTGAACTGTAACTAAAGCTATTTGGTAGATGCTTCTCCCAGTGCCACTTTCACAATGGCAAAACATATTTGTGGAACATGTAGCTGCCCAAGGTACTAACTAAACTCAATCTACTGATTAAATGTATATTGGCCAAAACATATCTTGAGCGAAACTGTTGGGTTTAAACACGTGATTTCAACCACTGTTGGGTTAAAACAGTGGTTGAAACCAATGTTGGGTTAAAACAGTGCGTTAAACCACTGTTGGGTTAAAAATAGTAGTTGAAACCACTGTTGGGTTAAAAAAAGTGGTTGAAACCACTGTTGGGTTAAAACAATGGTCGAAACCACTGTTGGGTTAAAACAGTGCGTTAAACACTGTTTTAACCCAAGAGTGGTTTCAAACACTGTTTTAACCCAAAAGTGGTTTCAAAACACTGTTTTAACCCAAAACAGTGGTTTCAAAACACTGTTTTAACCCAAAACAGTGGATTCGCTTTTGAATGACTGTTTTGCTTCATCTGTTAGGAAATAAGATTTGTTTACTTCTCCGTTCATATTTCGGCTTGACTTATTAGAGTTAACTTACAGTGGACTGGACCTCTACACTTACATGCCAGAGCTAAAGTCGCTGGATTTAGTTGAAACGAAGAAAATGAATGTGAGTTGGTACATCTACACACATGAAAGCCGTTTGGTCCTTCTTGCTTCAGGAATGCAATGCAAAAGCTTTACTGGCTATCAGATATAAACTACCACAAAACTGCTTGCTTTTTAGTTGCTCTATAAATATGTAATCATTAAAAGAGATTTATAATTGCTTTGTTTTTGTTTCAGCTTTCTGCTGCTGGTGTAATTCGGTTATCGAGATGGCAAAGTTGGATGCTAACAGTAAGCCTATTCTTGCTGCTGAAGATGTTCATATTGTAGTTATATCTCTTGTTGAAGAGCTTCAAAGGGTAGAACGAGAACCGCAGGTTTGTTGTCGTCAGTTGTCACATTATGATTCTTTCTAATCTGCATCAATATGATTGCGTGCAGGGGTCAAGAGGGTGCTTAAACCAGGTGGGGTTTACATATTTGTGGAACATGTAGCTGCCCAAGGTACTAACTAAACTCAATCTACTGATTAACTTACTGTTTCAAAACTACAAAAGTAATTTTGTGATTAGCTTTCGGTGAAAAAAGAGAAGTCGCCGACGAAAAAGTTGGCGATTAGACAATTTATAGGTTAAAACTTCGAGAATAGTATTTTTTTTGTTGTATTAATGTATAGATAATCTGTTATGGGGACAAAGATATCCTGGAAGAACCGACAGAGAGGTATATTTGTATCTTATCAATATCAGTCTGAAGGTTTCGAGTGCATTTGCAGCTGCTGTGATTACATTTGGTTGTGTTATGTCTGCTTTGGCGGATCTGAATAAGTTTGAGGAGGATGTTTGTGGTGAATTCGGTATTGCATAGGCTGCTCAGTTCGGTTCTGCTGACCTCAGGTTAGGTTATAGGAACTTATTAGCATTGTTGCATTAGACGTGTTGTTATGATTCGTTTTTTTATTGCATTAAACTAAAAAGATAAGGTTAAAAGTAGTTTGTGCTTATAATAGTCTTTCTAAGATTTTTTTTCTTGCATGAATCGTTTGTTTAAAACGGATGTTAAAAGCAGTGTTTTGGGTTAATTACATTTAGGGTCGTTTTCTTTAAGTAACCTTTTGACTTATATTTGTGTTGTTTGGTTTAAACCGGTTTATTTGTATACGGGCCAATCTGGGTTTTGTTTCATCTTAAACTTTTCAAATGGGAATTAGTTATTTATATATTTTTAAATATATTTTTAACGTTCGTATCTGATCGTTTCGTGTAGATCAGTGACTTTTAGCCACAGAATTAGTTTGATCGAACTTGATCTGCAGAATCTATTTCAAGTGCTGTGAATCAGATTGAAAGTATCCATTCGAACTTGATCCGCAGAAATCGTCCGCAGAATTAGTTCGTATCTGATCGTTTCGTGTAGATCAGTGACTTTTCAAGTCCCTGCTACCGTTGCCGCCATTCAGAATCCAACATCCAAAATCACTTACGATGAGTACAACCACGAACGATATCCACCCGGTGACCCCAGCAAACGCGCATTTGCATACTTTGTGTTAACTGGCGGCCGGTTCGTTTACGCATCACTTATCCGCCTCTTGGTACTCAAGTTTGTTCTAAGCATGTCTGCAAGTAAAGACGTTCTTGCCCTTGCTTCCCTTGAAGTTGACCTCACAAGCATCGAGTCCTGGACCACAGTCACAGTTGAGGTGCCTACTTATAGCTTCTTGGGTGACAATAAGTTGCTGATAGGGTGAGAATGCTATAAGCAAGGGTTAGTATAAAGAGTGCTGCAAGAGAGCATGACTGTTGGTTTAATTTTGTTATAAATTTTCTATGAATTTGTATAAGAATTTTGTATGTGTTGCGCCTATAAATCAGTCCATGTATTGTTATAAATCAGTCCATGTATTGTAAATTTGTATCAGAATTTTGTATGTGCTGCGCCTATAATTTTGTATGTGCTGTGCCTATGAATTTGTATCAGAATTTTGTATGTGCTTCGTCTGCAGATTTGCCTATAAATAAGTCCATGTATTGTTAATTTGCGCAGAATCGAACTATATCCACAGTTGTGAAATAGTTATCCGCTGCAGAATTGGTCAGTTGTTATCAGTCGTTACATTGTCCCAAAACTAAGTTTCCCGAGCCCGGGAAGCAATCCCGGGTAAAAACCTAGTCTAAGCATAAATAAAAGAAACACTTTTATTGCTAATTATCATACCAAAAAATTAAAATTAAGTGTTAAACTAAGATCGGATAAAACTACTAACCAAACATTTCCTTTTACTGCTTTGAAGGTAACACGGAAATCCATAAATCATTCTCACATAAAACTGTAACAGTATCAATCATATATAATCAAAATCAATAACATTAAGAAACAAATGAATACAATGCATTAAGGTATGCAATACATCTAAATAAAAGATGATACAACTAATATATATCAAAATAACAATAGACAACATCAAAAAGGTGAGAATACATGTAATTTCTTATCATATCGAAATATATATATATATATTTACATCAAATCATATAATTAAAACTTAAAACCTACTTTTCCGATTAAGTATCACAAATATACAAGAACGATCAACAGCTGTATAAATTGTATAGAAAAACAGGATAATGACTTGTGTCTATTCAAAAGAAAAACTTAAAAACAGTATACCAAGTACTAATCAAAATAAATTCAACTTTTTTAAATACACATGAGAATACATCAGATGGTATATCATAAATCAGAATAAGATAAATACATGAGCAAAGTGAAATCCAATAAAATCAACAATAGATAACACAAATGGTAGATACAGGAAATGCAGATCACTTTTTTTAGAAACATATATGTCTATCATAACATGCATAATAACTACATATTAATCAGATATTCAAAAAAATTAGGACTATCAAAAATTGTTCAAGTATAAGCCGCAACAATAAACGCAATCATAACCAACAATGGATTGAAAAAAAAAACAGGGACATACATGAATACACTACCGTCGACTACAACTTCTTCATTTAAATAGCAAGAACCATAATCGCCCAAAGAATTCATAACTAAAAGAATAAACATAAAAAATATAAAACAAATCAGATTATTTAACAATACCTTTATTATTATACAAGATGATATTGATGAAGATCGGAAGAAATCGAAGAAGATGACAGATTTTGTTGGAGAAAGTGTAGAAAGAAACGTGGAGAGAGAAATGAACCGAGATTTTCTGAGGATCTTTAAAATGTTAGAAGTTTAAAAATATCCCATGTAACCGGGTCGGATAATCCCATTTTTTCGTCAACATCTGTTTGACTTTTGGTCAACCGCTGTTTGAGTTTTGGTCAACATCTCATTTAGTATTCAACAGAAATTTGGATAAGTCAATCAGTGGTTTGAAAATCTGTTTGACTTTTAGTCAACAGATGCATGGAAACCCATGTTAGATTGAACAGTGTTTTGAACAGATATTTAAACATCTGTTTAGACCTAAACAGATGTTGGGGCTTAAACAAATGTTTGGCGTTCTATATCAGTTGTTTGGACTTAAACATATGTTTGGATTTAAACTGATGTTTGGCCATAAACATAATTTGCCAATAAAGATATGTTTGGCCTTAAACAAATGTTTGAAGTTAAACAGATGTTTGCTCATAAAGAGATATTTGGCCACAAACCAAACATCTGCTTGAGGTCAACATCTGTTTCACTATTCGCCAACATTTGTTCGACTTTTGGTCAACATCTGTTAAAATATAAACACTGTTAACATAAATTACAAATAATTAGCTAATAGACGGCACACAATTAGCAACTTAAATCATCAAGACCCTTAACAATTTGACCATATGATTTAATCATGTGTTTTATATTAGATGGGTCAACTGAAAAAGAAAATTCACTAAAAGGATAACAAATTAAACAGCTCAAAAAAAAGCTCAAAGAGTATTTTTACTACAAAACAGGATTAACAAACAATGCCAATAGTGAAGTCAACCATGTTTCTTTCACCTTTGACTTTCAAAGTCAATTCAGTTACTTACCAAATTCACAAATACATAAAATTTCTTATATAACCGCAAACATTACCACACCTAGTAATCTTAACTCTGCTATAAACTGTAAAACACAAACCCAAATATCACATTTCCATTGTGAATCTTTATTGCCTCATCAAAAATTCCTTGACTTGCCCTTTGAATTGTAATTCAAAGTCAAACGAATCTGTATTAGGATCTCCTGATTTGCAGCTTTTTTGGCTTAGCTGGAACCACTGCTTCAGGGTAAACAGGCTTTTGGGGAACATTAGGATCTTTCTTTCTTAATTCTTCCAGCTTTTTGTAAGAGAAAAACACTTTATCCTCTTTCCACCTTGACACTTGGTTCTTTGACCCAAAATTAGTTGTTATTAACTCTTCTTTCATTCTCTTCAGCTGCAAAGACCTATCTGGTACATTTTTCTTAAACTTTGCCCAGATAGGAGGAGTCTGCTTCACCTTCTTTTTTATCATATCTTGAATTCTGGCTGTTTCACTTTCTAGCTCACTGATGGTCCATTCTTTGTACTTGTACTTTTCTCCCTTGTATGTTTTGTAAGCCATGATATAGTCAATATAATCTTTCCTCAAAGTTTCATCAGCTCTTTCTGATAAATTTTGACAGAGATCTTTTGAAAACTGCTCCAAAATTTTCACTTGGGTTAGCAAATGTTGGTAAAATGTTTGAATCTCTCTGTCAGATTTTCCTTGTGTATTTCTTTTGGAGATATCCTCTGCTTGTTGAGCCTTTAACTTCAAGTATTCATTAATGTTATTAGGCCTTGGATATCCTTGAACAGATGGCAAGTTCCTTTTAGCAGGGTCATCTTCAGAGTAGAAGGATATGATCTCCTCTCTAACTGCTTCCAGTTCTAATGGATACAGGACTCCTGCAGGAAGAATGGCAGTGTTTGAATTTGAAACTTGTGCTGAAGAGAATGGGACAGCATTGGGAATGGTAACAAGGGACAATGGTTGGGTGGATGTTTGCGGTGTTGAAGGATCAACATTCAGAATTATCCTTCTCCTTTTATGTTTTGGAGAGGTTGGTGGTGTTTTGGTGCGTTGAGTGGTAGTGATTTGAGTGGTAGATGGTTGACTAACAGTTGTTGAAACAACTGGTGTTTCAACCACTGTTACCATTACAACAGATGATGTGTCACCTGAAGTATTTTCCTTTTTGGCAGGTGGTGTTGGTAGTAATGAGGATGTTTTTTATGGTAATGGGATTTGTGGTAAGGCAGTGGATTGAATTTTTGTTGAAGTGGTGCAAATTGTTGGTGTAACATATGTTGAAACAACTGAAGTACCTACAGCTGTCGATACAACAGATGTTTTAACATCTGCTCGTTTTGAGGTTTGATGTGTGGAGCTTTTGGGAGGTGTGGATTTGGGTTCTTTCACTTTTCTAGTGGGCTGTTTTCTTTTAGGCTCAGGATTTTCTTCATTCTTGGCCTCAGAAACACCCTGCTCATCCTTCTCCATACAAACTCTTTTCTCCTGTTCCCACCTTGCTTTATCCTTTGCCTCCATATCCCTTTTTACCGTTCCTTTTGCATCAGAAATGGCATTTGTGGTTACATCAACCTTTTTAGTACCATCTGGCTTAGGTATCTCTGCAAGCATAGTGGATTTGTCTGGTGCAATGTACAAACCATCTTCATATCCCTTTTTCTTTAGCTGCTTCATTTTCTCCCACTTTTTGGCATCAGCTGGTGGTGGGTTGTCCACAAAGATGATAGTAGGAGGAGCAGAACCAGTGGTTTTCAGCGAGTGGGCCTTCAATGCCTTTATGTCTGCTTGTGTATCCATAAACCTAGCTTCCATTATATTTCTGATCTTTTGAATCTGTATTTCATGTTGATGATCAGAATATGCCCTTTGTTGGTGAAGCACAGGTTGAAATAAACTCCAAAGCTCAATGGGAGTAGGAGCAGATGATGGAGCAGATGTTGTATCTGGTGCTGCAGTGGGTGTTGCCTTTTGGGCTTGTAACAACTGTTGGAGCATTGACTTAATATCTGCAACAGAAGTTTCTAATTTCTTAACCCTCTCCCTCAATTTCTTGTACATTAAACCATCACCCAAGTTAATAGGATCATCTGATTTCCCACTGGCAGTGGTTGTATCAGCAGTTGACTTAGGGAAAGTTTCCCAAAAGTCATCCACAGATGCCCCTTTTTCTTGGTACTGGGGACTTCTTTCCTCAGCAATTGGGATCCTTTTAATAGAACCAGGGGTTGGAACAAAGACAGCAGCGGATATCACAGTTGCTGGAGAGGAAATTGCCTTCAGAGGAGTCTTATTGATGAAACAACTGGCCAGGTGTAGATCAGTGGATCCAACACCTGTAGTTGCTGCTCCAATTGAACTACTGACAGGAAGTACTTGTATTTCCTACAGTGTAACCTCCTCAGTTGTTGGTGGGTTAGCAATGATTGAGACACCAGACTCAATCACTTGTTGAGGTATATTCTCATTAACAGGTGTTTAAGAAGAACTGGTTTGTGTCCGGGCTAAATCAACTGCATCCAACAAAAGTTTTGTTTCTGGGGGGATTTGAGAAGTGAGGATAGGTGTAGAAAGCGAATTTGCCTCGGGCAGTGGGCTGTGCATGATGGAATCAAGTGATTCCAGAGCATCATAATTTGGTGTCCCTATTATTACAACCTGCTCTTTTTTAGAAGAAGCAGGAGGAGTTTGAGGCTCAGGTTGAGATCTTTCTTCCAACTGCTGTGAGGTAGTAGCAGCAGTGGTTATTGGTGACTTTTGTGTTATCACTGGTAGTTGCTCTGGGATTTCATCTTCCAGAATTACCTTTGTTTTGGGTTTGGGGGCTTTTGTAATTTTTTCTGTTTTGGTCTTTTGGTGGTTTTAGGTGGGGGTTTAACAGCAGTTGTTTTATTGCTATCATCACCTTGAGCAGTGGGCTCAACAGCAGGTGCCTGAGGAGCAGTGGTAGCTGCTGAAGTCTGCTCAGGAACCTCTGCTTGTGTTTTGGAAAGTTTTGACATCCTTGTAAAGGTTTCAGTAGTGAGGCTCTTAATTGAAAAAGGATTACCCTGGATAAGCACATGGGCATTATCTTCTGAAAATTTCTTTTTAAAATAGTAACTTAAAAACCTTGGAAAGAGCAAAAACGCCTTTTTATTAACATTTCTAACAAGATAATTGAAGATTACCTGGGAATAGTTAAAATTTTCACCATGTAATATAGCATAACCTAGATATTGAATCTTCAATGGGATTTCATTGAAAGCAGTGGTCTTGTTTGAGACACACATCAGTAGGGTATGAAACAAAAACCTTGTGGTAGGAGGAAAACTGCCTTTTTCTAAAGTGTCTTTTTTTATTTCCTCTTCATAACCCATTTGAATGAAAAACGTTTGATACTCTTCTTTAGGGAAAGATGTTTTACCTTTAAGATCATCGAGTTCAAAAACTTCCGAAATGGTTTGAGGTGTTATTGTGACTGGAACGTCCTTTATAGAAGAATTGATGGCTAAGGGCTTTTTATCCTTAGTTTCCAACTTAGCATTTTTCCATAATTCTTGCTGGGTATCCATGTAGATTGGAGCATCACAAGTCAACAAAGTTTTGTACTTTGAAGAAGACAGAACATCAATGATGGAATTGAAGGTTTTGGTGTGACTGGGTTTTTCAAGTAGACCTAAGTAGTTATGTGTGGATTTGCGTGGGAGAGACATCGTGATTTGATTATGATTGCGAGAGGAAGAAGACGATGAAGAGGATGAGTGATTTTGAGAGAAATGGATGATAACTGCTTTGAGAAAAGAATTTAGAATTCGATTCGACAGTAAAAACACTGTTTGGGGGGTTTTGATCAGGGTTTTTTTTTTTGGTGAAATAGTGAATGCTGACGTGGCATCGGTTACTAATAGATCTTACCGCTATGTACTGTCCACGTGCCAACCTCTGATGATAATGGAGGACAGTTGGTAGGAAACCACTGATGGAACAATAACAGTGGTTTGCAACAGTCACAAATGAGAACAGTGAGTAAGTTTTTGCTAGCAGTGGATAGCCATCAGTGTGTTAAAACACTGATTTTATACAACAGTTTTTTTTATTTTTTATTTTAACTTTAATTTTTATCACCAAAACAATATTCGAGGAACTCTTATCTCTTTGGAATGTAACGATTAGATAATATAGTTAACCTATCATTGTAATTCTAGTATTCAGTTAATAATATCATTCTATAATTAATTAACCACATCAACAATAAAAATGTGAGCAGTGGATGATTTTTAAAAAAACCAATGATTGTAAATTTCAGTGCATGTCAACAATAAAAGGGGAGCAGTGACTATTTTTTAACTATCAGTGGATACCCAACAAAATGTAACACAGATGTTTGGTCAGTCAGTGGTCAACAGTTGTTTATGAAGAAACAGAGGATGGCCTTCAGCAGTGGATAACATTTAACAATCACATGTTTGCGCTTAAACAAATGTTTGACATTAAAAACTGTTTGCAAGAAAAGACCAATTTGAAGAATACTATACCCAAACAATCAAAATGAGGAACTTAATAATCATCCAAGTGTACTTCACTTTTATTCAATGGATGTCAACCTCCAAAATGTGAGCAGTAGTTGTTTTTTATCTAACAGTGGATAGATATTGATTTAATTTGCAACAAATAGTCATCAAGAATATTTTTTATTTTGTAATTTAACTTGCCATTTTATCATTAAAACATTGTTTTAAATTAAATACTGTTAAACATCTAATCTGGACATAAACAAAATTTTGAAATTAAATAAATATTCGACCTGAAATATCTGTTTGAACATAAACAGATGTTTGAAATTAAATAAATACTGTTAACATAAACAGAGATATAATATTAATAGTTTGGACATATAAATATTGTTAACAAAAACAAAGATAGAATATCTACTGTTGATGATGAACCACTTTTGTTGTTGGGCAATGGTTAATCTTTGAGTTTGTATAGGTTTGTCTCGAGAGATAAAGTATAGAGAACCAATGTTTGTCCTAAACACTGTTACATAAGAAAAACTGATACATAAATACTAAAGTTGAATCCGCTGTAGAAGCTGTTATAACTACACCATAAGTGCTAGTCTTTAACAGGACTTTGCCTTCAACAGTGCATAGCCCTCATGAGACAATAAGCCCATCAGTCTTTATATGGAGCAGGAATTAATTATAACAGTCCTTAGCATGATCAGCTGTTATAACCACACCACCCTTTCAGAGTTGGACCATTAAACAAATCCTTGACACTATTAATCCTCTGTTGACTTACCAAACAGATCTTCAGACACAATTCAACATCAACATAATCTAAATATTACTGAAACAATAAATAATAAGTAAAAATAAAACACAACAAAGATTCATAAAATTATATTTAATCATTTATTCAGGACCTTAAAACTAAAAGTCCAATAATTACATGACATACTGAACAATATTCAAGTTCAAATCTAAGAATAACAGCAAGAACTAATAAACTTTAGTTTCCACTACATCTATTGCTGAACCTCTTGATGTATGTCCTTCAGCATCGCCATAAACTGCACGTCTCTATCACCACACTCCATATTACTGACAACACAAATAAGAATAAGAAACTAATCTAAAATTCAAACGTGTCTTTTTCATTTTTATTGCACATCTGAGTTTTCACGAGCTTTGGACGAATGTATACTTTCTTTAAAAGAAGAAAATCTTCCTGGAGCAAGAAAACGTGACTTTGGATTTAACGGAAATAAAAAAAAATGGCACATGTAACTTTAAAGTTGCATCTCTGCCATCAAAAAAGGTAACACATGCAACTTTTCACAATGTTGCAACAATTATACTGCAGCATCGATGTTGAAAGGTTGATGTGGGATGCGAATTTACATTGAAACAACGATGTTGGAACAATGATACAGGAACGATAACATGTAAACATTATCAACAAACATTCGAACAAAGAAGTGTAATGGGAAATTAGCTGCTAAATCACAAGAAATATGCATTTGAGAGAGAAAGATACGGTCACATATATGAGCGAGCGAGATTTGAATGTGAAACCAGATGATTGTATCTTATTTATAGAATAATAAAAATATATATGGTTTGAAATTTGAATTTCAAAATTACTAATATTAATTAGTAATTACTGATTTGATTTGAAAGCAATTGTTATGATGATTTTTGGGAACTGAAATATGCAAAGTAGGAAAAAAAAAAAAAAGAGAACGTCAATTTTAAATTACCTTTTACATATTTTTTATTTCAAAATTACTGAGAGATAATAACCGTCAGTTTGAAATTCTAGTTTTGCATATTTTAAAAGTCCAAAGCTCAAGAAATTACAATTAATTATTATTGATTAGATTTGCAACAAATAGTCAAAAAGTATTTTTTTTATTTTTTAATTTAACATTAAGGATAAAAATATATATGGTTTGAATTTTGAATTTCAAAATTACTGATATTATTAGTAATTACTGATTTGATTTGACCGCAATTGTGATGATGTTTATTGGGAACTGATGTTTATTGGGAACTGAAAGGTAAGTAGTGTATATCTTTATATCCCTCCTTATTAAAGTACATAAATATTAGTAATCATATGCAAAGTAGGGAAAAAAAAAGAGAACGTCAATTCTAAATTACCATCTTGCATAAATTTAATTTCAAAATTTCAAAATTACTGATATTATCAGTGATCTGATTTGAAAGCAATTGTGATGTTGACTTTTCTAATATTTATTTTAACTTTAATTAAGAGATAATAACCGTCAGTTTGAAATTCATATTTTGCATATTTTAAAAGTCCAAAGCTGAAGAAATTACCATTAATTAGTGATTTGATTTGCAACAAATACCCATCAAGTATTTTTTTTATTTTTTAATTTAACATTAAATTTCATCAGGAAAACAATATTGGAGGAACTCTTATCTCATTGCAATGTAACGATTAGGTAAAATGGTAATTTCATTTTAATTCTAGTTTTTATTTGATAATTTCAATATATCACTAATTAACACCATGGATGGTAAATATCAATGGATGTCAAGAATAAAAAAGTGACCAGTGGCTATTTTTTCCTATCAGTAGATACCGAACGTCAATTGTCATTGTGACTTTTCTGTAATTACTGATATTATCAGTAATTACTGATGATGATTTGAAAGCAACTGTCATTGTCATGATGACTTTTCTAATTTTTAAACCGTGAGTTTGAAATTCACATTTTGCATGTTTTAAATGTCCAAAGCTCAAGAAATTAGCATTAATTACTGATTTGATTTCCAACAAATACTTATAAAGAATTTTTTAAATTGTATGATCAAAACAATGTTGGAGGAAATCTTACCTCATTGGTATGTAAAGATGAGGTAAAATGGTAATTTCATTGTAATTCTAGTTTTTATTTGATAATTTCAATCTATCACTAATTAACACCATCAATAACAAAAAAAGTTAGCAGTGGCTGTTTTTTAGGAAAACAACTGATGGTCAATATCAATAGATGCCAACAATAAAAAAAGTGAGCAGTGGCTATTTTTCCTATCAGTGGATACCCAACAGTTTTTTAAACACTGATGTTTAGTCAGTCAATGGTCAACAGATTTTGAAGAAACATATGTTTCGCCTTAAACAGAAGTTTGCTCATAAACAGAAGTTTGACCATAAACAGGTGTTTGCACATAAAGAGATGTTTATCTGGTGGTTTAAAACCACTGTTGGGTCAAACAAATTTCACAACAGGACCAATACTCAAATAGATGTTGACCTTAAACAGATGTTTGGTTTAGAGCCAAACATCTGTTAAACCCCAAACATCTGTTTAACCCTGAACAGATGTTTAAGTTAATAACATCTACTGTTCAACCTAACAGGGGTTTCCATTAACTATTGACCAAACTGCAAACAGATGTTAAAACCACTATTTGTTATTGTACTTCTTTACAAAATTACATAGAATTCAAGAAAACGAAACAAACACTTAAAGAACTATAATTTAACACATAATCGAATCGGGCAAAGCAATCTATTATCTAAGAATTCACTGATTCTTACAACATGAAACAAACTCATAATGAAATACTAAAGTTACATAAGAATCACTGATAATTAAATACTAAATTTGAATCCGTTGTAGATGTTGAACCACTGCTGATACTAAACAGTCGTTTTCCTTTGATTAATCAAACTCTAGGTACATAAAGTGCAAACAGTCGTTTTCCTGAACAGATGTTTAAGTTAATAACATCTACTGTTCAACCTAACAGGGGTTTCCATTAACTATTGACCAAATTGCAAACAGATGTTAAAACCACTGTTTGTTATTGTACTTCTTTACAAAATTACATAGAATTCAAGAAAACGAAACAATCACTTAAAGAACTATAATTTAACACATAATCTAATCCGGCAAAGCAATCTATTATCTGAGAATTCACTGATTCTTACAACATGAAACAAACTCATAATGAAATACTAAAGTTACATAAGAACCACTGATAATTAAATACTAAATTTGAATCCGTTGTAGATGCTGAACCACTGCTGATACTAAACAGTCGTTTTCCTTTGATTAATCAAACTCAAATACATAAAGTGCTTGTCTTTAACAGGACCTTGTCTTCGACAGTGGATAGGCCTCATCAGTCTTTGTTCATAAAGAGCTCCTTTAAAACAAACTTTATGCTTCTTTTAATACAAAAAAGGTGGGAAACACCATTACTCTAGACTCTCTAGTAACATAAAATCTTATCTTACAACAATAGCAGATCCTTTCTTGCGTTTAGTAGGAACTACTGTGGGTTCTCCATCATCATCTTCTGCACAAGTCAATTATAATCATCATCATCATTTAGACATAAGCAAGTAAACTATAAATTTAATAATCTTTCTTTGTGTTTAATTAAACTTTATGCTTCTTTGAATACAAACCTATAATAACCCGCAGCAGATTGTATGAATTTCAAACAACTGTGATTAGACTGAAATATAAACCGAGAATTAGAGTATATCACTTCAAAATAAAAAACTCAAAATTGAAAATCAGAGTAGCAAAAAACACACACTTTAAACGATGTTGGAACAATAATACTGGAAACAACCGTGGAACAATCATCATCATTATATGAGAATACCCTTAATTTATGGAACCTGTAGAATGAAATGCTCCACTGTTGGGTTATTAACTTTCAACCTCACTTTCCCTAAATTTATCAATTCTAATTTTCAACAGGATGTAATACAATTATTACCTTAATTAAGATATCTTCAACTGCAAACAACAATAGCAAACAACATCAAACAACAATAGCAAACAACATCAGTCAATAATAGCAAACAACATCAAACAATAATAGCAAACACCAGATGTTGAATCCACTGTAGATGCTGAACCACTGCTGTTACAAACAGATAATACCAATGAAACTCTAATTTCAGAAAGAATAATGGCTGAACATACTCAAACATCAATAATCAACAGATGTTATACTCATATCATCACCATCTAGAAAAAAACGCTAATTTCAAAACATATTCAAACATACCAGCTTATGGCAGAAATCTATCCGCAGCTAAGCGGATTTCAACTTTGATGACAACAACCCTGGAACCATATGATTAGATTACGAGTAGAAATTAGGATTAGTGTAAATAAGAGGAAATCATGAAAGTATTTCAACTAAAAAAAAAGAACAAACCTTTTGATGAAGTAATCGATGAACAAAAGAAGATTTTATGGTGGCGTCTGAAGAAGATTAAGGTTTGGATGGAAAGAATTATCTCAATAATTTGCAGGGTTTGTGAAATTTGAATTTGAATCGCCTGAATATAGAGAGAGAAAGAACCCAAGGTTTGTAAACAAAGATTAGAAGTGAGAAGAGAGATTATATAAGGAAAAGGGGATGGCACTGTTGGGCGGGAAAAGAGAACTGAGGATGCCCTAATCAAATGACACGTGACCCAAATAACTTGTATTTATTATATATAATAGATTTCTATAAAAGGGTAGAAGATGACGATATTACATTTTTATTATAAAACAATGATGTTCTAATTCTTATTTTTACATCATCAGGTAATGATTACCTATAGAGAATAAAAAATAAACAAAATTATTGCATGTTTGCTATAGTATTTCTTTGTCTTCTGGTCTTTTTCCTCTCTATTTTAGGTTTTGTTTTTGTTTTTTCGTTTCTTTTTTAAGTTTTAATCACACATTAATACTTTAAGGTGTGTTGGTAAATTATATTGATCGGTATTCAGTGGCGAAGCTTGACAATAAAGACGGGGGTCGAAAACGTATTTACCCAAAAATTTCTATAGAATCGGGGGGTCGAAAAGATATATGCCCAAAAATTTCTATACGAAACTAAATATATAATACTACTGAGCGAAAAGTTCCGTGGGTCGGCCCCCCTGGCCCCTCTTAAGCTGCGCCCCTGTCGGTATTGTATAAGTAACATATTGAACCGGACTATTGGTATTCACTTTTATTGTTTTCGATCGATATAAAACATGTATTGATATCCTTTTGGTTACATAACAAACTTATTTTTGTTAAGTTTTCTCTTTTGGTTGCTATATCAAGTGTCGATATCATATCGATGACAGTGTAAATCGACCGCATTCTTGCTATTAACGTTATTTCTACCATTACGTCGACATTTCCATAAAAAAAATTCTTAAAAATCAGGTCGTCCTCGCCGCAGAGCGCGGGTTTAACCTCTAGTTTGTATACATTTGATGACTTTCTTCATGTAACTAAACATAATTATTTTATATATATTATAAAATGGATCATAAAAGAACAAGACAAATCCAATGCATGAAACTTTCACATGCATCGGATCCCCCAAGGCAAATCCTTGTAAATGACTCACGATTCAAAAGTCACATAATTAACAACAATCTTACCAGTTTATTAAAGTTTCATCCGTCAGAACTAGAAAGTAGGAAAATAACAAATAATGTTCAATTTCCATACTTCAAATTTTCAACAATTGTATGCATAGAGTGGGTATACCAAATGCTTAGGGGAATTTTAAAAAAAAAATTGATTTTTTACTTTTAACCCAAACCTATTTGATTTTTTTTACTTTTAACCCAAAAGTTTTCGTCTTTCGCAATTTAACCTCACAACTTTTTTACTTTCAACTTTGGTCCCTTATATATCCATCTTACGCAAATTTTTCGTTTTACGTTCCGTTTTAAATTCTGCGAGTTAACACGGCGCAATGCGATTCAACATTTTTACGTTGTCTATTTTTTCCAGTTTGATAGGCTCGTTGCAACGCACGAATCCTAGGTCAACTTAGTTATTCTTCTCTATGTTTTACGTTTCGGTCTAAGTTATTCGCATTAACACGTCACAAGTTCAGTGTTGATGGTCCCGCCGCAACGCAGGGGTCCTTAATACTAGTTTAAATTAAAGACAAAATACAACATTTTTCTAAAGAAAAAATTCTTATCAAAAGTCAAAATAAAATATGACCGTTGGAGATGGTACGGTACGTTTCTTGAAAAACAAATAGATTATCACTCACTCCTAAAAAAGCCATCAGAAAGCTTCACTAAACAATAATCTGAAAACGTATCATCGTCTCCATCTCACCTTCTTTATCTCTCTCTAATCGTTCTTACTTTCAGTTGTGATATCAGATCAATGTCGAATCAGAAAGTTGTTCAGACAGAAACTGAAAGTGACGATGAAAACAACCCGATTCATCATCCCTACGCGTTTCATGTATCCGGACCGCGTAAGGTTTCTGCGCCGAATTGGCGAGATCTCATCAATTCCAGCTGGTTAGTTTCTCAATTTTAGATATTTATTTTAGCTTTTGTGGTAGTAATATTGTTTCTGTTACTGAAATGAAATTGAATCCATTAATTGAGTCTGCAAATTGGGAGATTAATCTAGCGGATTAATGGAATGTATGATTGAATAAACATGGACTCATTTGTTATTTGTTCTTTTTTTTTACTCTTTGTTGAGTCAACCATGTGTAGTGGGGATCTGAGCATTGTAGGGCATTATGTTTGTAATAAAATTAAATAAAAAAAAATCAAAAAATCTTATTGGACAAACAAAAGGAAGATAAAGGTGATTAGACAAAAGCAATGAAGCTGGGCGTGGAAAAAAGCACGCCAAAAGCAATTTGCGCAAAAAAAACGCCCCCGAGGTGGAGAAAGGGTGTTGTGGGGCGTTTTTTAGAGGAAAAGCGCCCAAAAAACTCCCCACTACGGATGGTCTTAGACGAGCTTGAATTTATGATAAAATAACTAAATACTACATATTATTTTATATATTAAAAATATAATTAAAATATATATAAAAATTAATTATAAACTTGAGGGATTCCCCCGTATATTAAAAATATAATTAAAAAATATATATAAAATAATTATAAACTTGAGGGATTCCCGCGCGGGTTGGGGCAAGAAATCAGTTTCGGTCGGTATTAGTTTAGTGTGTGACAGGCTGTCAGCATGGTTTTGGCCCAAAATCGACCCATGCACACCCCTACTGACAGCAGGGGTATGATATCGGAAAACTATAGCTTACGATACAAAAAATTCTTTGTTTTGAACAGGGCCGTCCCTGAGAATGCGAAGACTCTAGTGGGCCCTGTGCGAGTAGAGAAAAAATGGGCCCTAAATTTAAATTTATACATAAAAAATACAAAAAATAAACCTTAAATATAAGATTACTAGGTTATCACTCGGAACTTCCCAGATAAAAAAAATTAATTTATATTAATCGAATTATGTCATGAAATAAAATAACAGAATTAAACTGACTTTTGCTTTACTACTTTTTATCTGGATTTTAAATTTGTTTATACGGGTAAGTGACTTCATTTATAAGAAAATCAAACTGTCATTTTTTTTTAAATTTTTACTAAGACTATATCTAGTTCTATTTAATAGTGAACCCATAAAATAAAAACCGGGACAAATGTTAGGCCCAAAAATAGCACCCCATGCCCCTTATAAGTCGAAAGGAAAAAATAAATTAAAAAGCAATTCGAGGTTTGAACTCGTGTCTCACGTAAGGAATTACAGACGCTTAACCACCAAGCAACATCATCATTTACACTTTTAATCAGCTATGTAAATGTTATATATGTATATATAAAAGAGAAATCTTTTTTGGGCCCCAAAAAAGGTTGGGTCCTGTTCGGTGGCACACCTTGCACACCCTACGGGCCAGGCTGGGCCTGGTTTTGAATACAACTCCTTATAAAGATATTTTTTTCAAAAGTTAACGAACACAAGTTATTATAGAAAAATAAAAATTAAATGAAAACTAAATAGAGTAAAGATTAGTATTATTTAAAATTAAAATATAAGCAGTATTGAGAGTTGAAGAAAAATATTTTATAATAAAGTAGCCTGTTTTACTTACTAGATGGAAACTATTAAATGTGGATACTTTTTTTTTTCATGATTTAGGAAAGATGGAAACTACAAGAGGACTGTCATAGCCTGTTTTATCCAAGCAGTTTACTTACTAGAACTCGATCGACAAGAAAACCGAAGTCAAGAAACCGCGCTAGCTCCAAAATGGTTCATACCCTTTAAGTACAAACTTTCAAGAACTTTAATTGATGAAAGAGATGGATCTATTTATGGTGCAGTTTTAGAATGGGATAGATCAGCAGCATTGTCTGATTTCATAGTCATTAGACCAAGTAGTGCACCTCGCGCGGTTTTAGCACTAAGAGGAACACTTCTAAAAGGCCCAACTCTTAGACGCGATATACAAGATGATCTAAGGTTTTTAGCATGGGAAAGTTTGAAAGGTTCCGTTAGATTTAAAGGGGCGTTAGAGGCGTTAAGATCGATTTCTGATGCATATGGAAGTCATAATGTTGCTGTTGCGGGTCACTCTTTAGGGGCGGGATTCGCACTTCAGATAGGGAAATCGTTAGCAAAACAAGGGCTTTTTGTTGAGACTCATTTGTTTAATCCGCCGTCGGTTTCACTTGCGATGAGCTTGAAAAATATGGGCGAAAAAGCGGTTGTTGTTTGGCAGAAAGTTAAGTCAATGGTGACCTCATCTAATAATGGTGCTACATCTAATGAAGATAGTAATAATCAAGTGGCATTTAACAAATGGGTGCCTCATTTGTATGTTAACAATAGTGATTATATATGCTGCTATTATACTGATCCAGCTGGCGGTAAAGATGGTGGCGATGGTGGTGGTGGTGAGAAGGAGAACGTGAGGCCGCCATCAGCCGCCAATGGACACCTGGCTGCGAAGCTTTTTGTGTTGTCGAAAGGGAAACAAAAGTTTTTGGAAGCACATGGTTTGGAACAATGGTGGTCAGATGATTTAGAACTTGAACTGGCTTTGCAAAGTAGTAAGCTTATTAGCAAGCAACTGAAGTCATTGTATAGCCTCCCTCCTAGCTCAGTCACGAGCCATCGATGACCCCCATCGATGCATGATTGAACTGTTTATATAAGTTGTTGGTTGGAATATTTGTGTATTGATTAAAGTTTGAGGTTGGTATTTTTTGCTACAGTTCATGTAAATTATTGAAAAGTGTTGGATTGTTGGATCGTAAATTATTGGTACCTTACCGCAACATAACTTTGTAATTTGCATCTTTATGTTTGTGACTTTTATTCAATATGGTCTTATGCTATTATAAACATTATTTTATGTTTTGTGCATATACCGAATTTTTGTTGCGTCTCGAAATTCTACTAATTGAACCATTTGATCATCATTACCTTTGCAACTTATTATTTCCAAATAATTTTTCAATTGCTACCATAGTACCATGTAGTTGTTTGGTTGAACAGATTCAAGCATGTGTCATAGAGTTCTCAGTGTTTAAAAGTTAAGAATGCGATAAGGTAAAACTATTATAATATTAGTTCCAATCATATTTTTACTTATCTTTTAAAAAGATACAATAAACGAAAACATAAATGCTATAAGGTAAAACTATTATAATATTAGTTCCAATCATATTTTTTGACCCAATCATCATGTCGGGGTAAGAACGTCATAGGAATATAATCCATCTTTCTCTACCCTCTAATAACACTCCATGTTGGGCGTCATATGAATACGGTACGGTTTAGTTGTACTTAGTGGCACCTATTCATAAACATTAAACTTTGTTGCTTTTATTCCCAGTAAAAAATGACATGTGAAGAGTGGGCGCCTACAAAAGTCTATTCAAAAACTAATTTAATCTCCCTCTCGTACGAATCATGTGTTACGGTTGTTTCTCTATTAACTCTCTCTCTCTCTCTCTCTTTACTGATAGTTCAATTTGTGGTAAAATAACGAATGAATAAGAATAATCAAGAACAAAATATACTTTAAGCACACTTCTTTTTATTATAAAGATGTTAGTCAAGAGTCGCAGCTCTATTAATCCTAGTTCATATACAAATACAACTCACCTCATTCTAAGTTACAGTTAACTTTTAATTTATATGATTTTAGCCGCAATTTCATCCCTTATATTATAAATATATACGTCTATAACCCACTAATTTTTTTAGTAATTTGATTTTTCTCTAATAACTTGCGTTCGCTTACTTAAAAAAGACTATATACGCCATTGCGGCTAATTGTTTCTCTTAATATTCCGATTGATTTTTCTCTAATAACTTGAGTTCGCTCACTTAAAAAAGACCATATACGCCATTGCGGCTAATTGTTTCTCTTAGTATTCCGATATAAATTATATTTAAAATTAGGTTGTGTTCGAAATTAAGTATTTTTGAAGTATCGTAAACAATACCGTGACGAACCGAATCGATACCAACCGAATAATAGTTGTACCAGTGTTGGTATTATCGAAATCAATATTCGTTTTATGGTTTTCATTCGATGTAAAACATGTCACAAAAAACTTTTTGCTATTTAAAACAACGTAAACTCATTACGCCCCGTGTCACAACAAATTGTGAGCCCAAAATTCTTTTTCACTTGATGGGCTTTGATCCAAGCCCAACAAACTTAACCTATTTCACATAATAATATCTTTGCAAAACAACATTTCACAATTTAAAAGAAACAATAGAAGCGAAAAAATCTGCACACAGATATCTTCTCTCTCACTGATTCAAGGGTTTGCACACGTAAGTCTTTCTTCTCTCTCTTTCTCTCTCTTAGGGTTTCTGTTCTACAACACTCGTACTCATCAATCATGCTTTAATCTTTACATTCATGCTCGTATTATTCGTTCATAATCGCACGCGTATTAACTTTTAGCGCTGTTTTGTGTTAATTCAAGTTATTTGGTGACACGTGTTTGTGCAATTTGAATATGAAATGATGATGAACTGCTAGTGTGTTTTGTACTTAAATGCCCTAATTTTGATTCAGTTATCGTTAGTTTTGTTTCTTGTTGTGACTAGTGTGTTTATATGGTATTTAGAGTTGTGTTTGTGCTTATTGTAGTTTAATCGTGTGGCGGTTTGTTAGGTTTGTATCGTAGAAATAAGAAATGGATGTTAAGACTTTATTGTTAGGGATGTTTGGGGCTGCTTATTTGAAACTGTTTATTGTTTTTATGATACGCGGTTTGGAATAAGCAACTTTAAACTGTTTATTCAAAACCGGTTATTTTGGTCATGAATAAACGGATCATCGGTTTTGGATAAGTAGTCTCAAACGCCTCGAAACAGCTCATTTGTTGCATTAGAAGGAAATAAGCAAACAAGGATGAACGGACGTCTTAGAGTTTGGATACTTCATAGGATTATGGATGTTTTGAGTCTTTGAGACCCTCTTCGTAGGATATGTTTTGATTCATTTTCTTTCTGTTGCCTTTTACATGTGTAGATGGCTGCGTATTTCATGGGTCACATGATATTGTCTTCAAAGGCATGCCATCATATTTTGGGGACTGGGCAACAGAAAGCCAACGTGCTTTTATTCTTCTGGCCAAATTTTGGTGTTTAATCCGTATAATAATGAAACAACACATCAGTCATCAACATGGCACCTTAAAACTACACGTTGTATTGCTTGGATTGATGCCTTCAATAGAATTGTTATCAAGAAGATTGCTTCATCCTTTGGAATGTGTGGCTTTGTATCCTTGGCCATGTGTGGTCACCCTAAAATAAGTATTACAAAGTTAATTGTGAATCATTGAATACCACCGAAGAAATTTCTCTGAAAATTCAGAGTGTTATCACGAAGAGTTAAAGTTTTGGAATCACGATTGCATATTTGTAGGGTTTGATAACATGATAAGAGTGGAATGGATTTCTAAGTCTAACGCTTTAGGTGGGTATGGATGATTCCAATTTTATGGGTATCAACTCCAATCCCTGAAACCATATTCTTAAATCAAACACACCCAAACACTATCAAACCCATACCTTGAAACTCAACACCCCTTTAGGTCCTAGTTATGGAGTGTTATTTGATGTTCTCTGTGACTATCTTCCTTGTTGCTTGAGGTGTAGTCAAATCATCTCTTATTGAGCACTGCATGCCATCTTTTATGGAGTGCTTGGTTTATTTTAAGGAATGGGAATGGGTATTCTCATTGCATTAAAAATGGATAATTGACATGCAAAATCTTTTATAAGGCAACAGTAGGAAAGAAAACAGCGGTACAATCCTTACAAATTTCTCAAACGAGCCTTACTTAGTATAAAGAATAAGTAATCAACCATTCCAATATAATGAATGAATCAACATCATCGATTCTTGTTCCCATTCCTTATGAATACCCCACAACCATGCACCTCCTTAGTCTTTTGCAAGTCATGTGTCGTAGTGCCTGATTTGTCTATATCTTATTTGGAGTCAAGTGTAAAAAACAATACGGCTTAACGTACATCACGTAGAACAACGTGCGTGATTATGTGTATAACGTGCGTGATTAATGTTTTCCAACATGCGTGGTTTGGGTTTTTTAGTTTATAATGTGCGTGATTTTCAAATGAATGTGCGTAATTATCTGTCATATGTGATGTACGTTAAGCCGTATTGTATGTTAACTGGCCTATATATATAATTATATATATATATAGGTTCAATGGGGAACGCTAAAAAAGTGGGGAACCGATTCAAACGAACTCCGATTGGACTCGTTTCAGCGGCATTGGAACCGACTTGTCGAACCCTGTAATATATATATATATATATATATAGGGGAAGGTTTATTGGGGAACACTAAAAAAGTGGGGAACAGCGGGGAACCGGCTCAAACGAACTCCGATTGGACTCATTCCAGCGGCGTTGGAACCGGCTCGTCGAACCCTAACTAAGATCTCTTAACCCTAAACCCTAAAGCTAAAAAATAAGGCTAAAACCTAAGCTAAACCGTAAAATCTAAACTATAAACCCTAAAAGCTAAACTCTAAAGGCTAAACCTAAAGCTAAACCCTATAGCTAAACCCTAAAGCTAAACCCTAAAGCTAAACTCTAAACCCTAAAGCTAAACCCTAAAAGCCAATCCCTAATATATTTAGGGTTTAGGGGTTATGATTTAGGGTTTAGGGTTAAGAGATCCTAGTTAGGGTTCGACGAGACGGTTCCAATGCCGCTGGAATGAGTCCAATCGGAATTCGTTTGAGTCGGTTCCCCACTGTTCCCCACTTTTTTAGTGTTCCCCAATGAACCTCACACTATATATATAGGGTTTAGCTTTTATGGTTAGGGTTTCCTTTAGGGTTTTGCTTTAGGGGTTATCATTAAGATTTAGGGTTTAGCTTTAGGGTTAAGGATTTAAACTTTCTAGTTACGGTTCGACGAGCCAGTTCCAATGCCGCTGGAGTGAGTCCAATCGGAGCTCGTTTGAGTCGGTTCCTCACTTTTTTTGTGTTCCCCATTGAACACAACCCTGTATATATAGGTTCCCATTTTTAAAGGAATGTTCTGTATTGGACCTGAATTTTAAGAATTTTTGGGTAGATTGTCAAAAGGGGGAACAGAAAACAGTGACTTTTAATACTTATAAAATACCTCTCTAGGCGCTTCGGATATTTTTTGTCGATGAATATGGATCGCTATAAAGTTCAAGAAACTAAATTCCATAGATCACTGCTTTGTATCATGTAAAACTCAAATTACACAACTGAACTTGGGTCAAGAGAATCCCAATGATCAGCGGGCTTTAAATATGACGTATGTTATTTTGCAGGTTTTTAATATTTTGCTCTCTTTTGCTTTTCAGATGATACTTCATTTTGGTTGAGAAGTAAAAGCAGTACGGTCATCATTGAAAGTGGAGACTATGAGTGGTAGGCGTAGACGGTCTGAAGCTATATGGGACGATAAGGAAGAACAAAGGGCTTCAGCTGAAATTCATCCAAATATATCTCCTGGCAGATCAGGATATTGGTCAAAATCGGACGCCCATGACGACTCAATGCGCGGTAACTTTTCAAGGAGCCCATCTAGAAATCATTTGCACGGAAATCGAAACGGGCCCAGGGATGATGACATCAGGAGAGACCGAAATAGGATGTATTCACACCCGACTCCTGATGGATGGGAAAAACAATATAACACCCGTCCGTCGAATGAGAGCTATGACCTGCCTTACAGGTTTGTGTTTTTCACACCGGTCATAATGCACTCCTTAATTTTTTATTGCTGGAAATTTCCACCCATTTACTTATTAATGGTTCGATTGTGTTTTATATCAAACTAATATTAAGCCCTAGTGTTGGGGCGGGGGGCGTAAAACTGTGCCAAGTAGCATCAATGCCATACCGTAAGTTGCCACCAACCACCAACACCGGAAAAGTTTTTAAAACAAAAGAAATAAAAACAAATAAAATGAAACCGAACGAAAGTAGATGTACAAATGTTGAACCATGCACGCCCATTGCAGCGTGTTAATGCACAAAAATTAGATGGAAATGTAATTACGTAAAGCACAACGTTGCCTTTAAACAGGAAAAAAATAGTGGTAAAAACGTTGAACCGTTGCGGCGTGTTAACTCGAAAAATTTAGACCGAAACATAAAACAAAAAAATTGTAAAACATGAAAAGTATATGGACCAAAGTTGAAAGTGAAAAAAGTGTTGGAGTTAAATGTAAAAGATGAAAACTATTAGGGTTAAAAGTAAAAAAAAAGAGAAGCTAAAACAAAGTAAAGGACAAAAAAGGATTTGCGGGTTATTGTAATAACTTTTTTGTAACCGGGTTCTAATACATTGATTATTATACCAATCTTAAAAAGGACAAAAAAGTATTTGCGAGTCGACCTGACTCACTCACCACAGGTTTGTGCGAAAGATGTTAACGGAGAAAATTAGCACTTACATCAATATCTCTCTTTCTTATAATTTTAGTTGGAGAATACATGATTGACCTTTAATATGGAATTATGGAGTGTATTAAAAGTTGCGCTCACGTTTAATTCATTTCTTTCACACATAATTGTGGAATTCTAAGGTTTTTGAATTTACATACGTTTTCATTTTGGTTGTTACAAATGCAATTTGAACATAAATAGTTGAGTAAAGTACACCGATAGTCCCTGTGGTTTACCAAAATTTTAGATTTGGTCCCTAGCTTTCCAAAAGTACATGGATGGTCCCTGTGGACTGCACTTTGTAACGCATTTAGTCCTCAACTTTGCCAAAAGTACATGGATGGTCTCTGTAGTTTGCTCTTTGTAATGCATTTAGTCCATAACTTGGGCTTGCTAAGACCTTTAGATTTGTTGGCTGGGGACTAAATGCGTTACAAAGTGCAAACCACTGGGATCATCCGTGTACTTTTAGAAATCTAGGGACCAAATCCAAAATGTTGGTAAATCTCAGGGACCATCCATGTACTTTACTCAAAATAGCTTGACTAGATAGCCTTTAGGATTTGAACATCTTATCTGGTTTGTTAGTATGAATATAACATTGCAAGCTATATTTTTTTTATGTATTCAAAACTGTGTTTCCTTCTTCGCAATTTCTTCCAAAGCGTATTTGAAAGAGTTCTTCCAAAACTGTGTTTCCTTGGTCAAATGAGTGGACAAAAAAAATAGATTATTAAGAAACGGGTCGATTGGGTAAAAAGTAGCCTAAAATGTTTGTTTAACACATAAAACGTCTCAAATCATTTTAATCCAAAAAAAGTTTATTATTGAAGTATTTTACATTATTGTAATTATATTTTAGACATTAGTTAGTCAACAAAAAAGTTTAGGCAAAAAGGGTTTTAGGTCAACTGTTTCATACAAGCCGCCCGGCCCATCCATAGTTGACAATGGCGGTCGCTATAGCGAATATAACGTAGCGTATAGGTTGAAGGTTGCTACAGGGTATGTAGTGATCAATAGTGGGATTTCAGTTATTTTTTAATATGAATAGCGATTAAATATAGTTATAAAATAGCTGGTTTTCGGTTTTTGTTACATATACAAATAAAATAGCGTATATATCAGGGTATTTTGATATAATAAACTATATACAAAATTTTTAATTTTTTTTTCTAGTGTATCGCTATTTAAAAAATAGCACCCGCTATCTATCGCTATTCGCTATGTAGCATATAGGTATCTTATCGCTGTTTGTTGCTATTCTCCATTAACAACAATGGGCCCATCCATTATGCAATTATTATTCATTGCATACCGTTGATTTTTTTTCTTGATGTAGGTCCAGGGACAAAGGGGTAGGCTGTAACGTGCGAATGAGTCGAGAACGAGAACGAAGCAGGAGTCCACTTAGAAGTAGAAGCCGGGAGCGAGAACGGAGCAGGAGCCGGGATTGTGTGAGCAGAAGCAGCAGGGAAAATACACGAGGCCCTAGACATGAAACTGATGCTTCATATCCCAACATGAGAAATAATTCAAGAGGCTTTGTTTCTCGAGGTGGAGACAATAATACGACAGAAAGCTGGAATAGTCGAACAGATTACAAAGGTGGTGGTTCAAGATACAATGATCACCGAAATACTAGAATGCCACCGTGCAAGTTTTTTGCTGCAGGGAATTGCAACCGGGATTACTGTAAGTTCTCACATGATATTCCCGAAGCAGCAAGAGGTTATGATGACAACCGTAGTTTAGGCAATAAAAACAGGGCATGGCATAATGATCAGCAGGCACATGATGACTCATACGCAGGCGGTTTTAACGAAACATCACATCAGGATCATACTTCAGATGACAATAATAATAGTAACAAATGGGATTCCTGGGATGACAAGAAAATGCCGTTTGATGGGCATGCTTCACGGGATGCATCGGGTTTCCATGATGTCGGGAAATCCCACCCTAACGTAGATAACAAGAGAAGCTCCTGGAATGGTCCTACCTCATGGGATGATGCAAGTGGATCGGGTTTCTCTAGCGTTTCAAACCCATGCCGTAAATACGAGGAAAACGCAAAAGAGTCATTGAATGATAGTAATGCAAAATCAGGCGGTAACATAGATAGAAATAAAACAAAGAAATGGGATGGCCCGTTATGGGATGAGTTTAGTGAACCAGTGGTGGTCCAGACTGATAGCAATAATAATAATAATATTAGAAAGTGGGATGCTTCAGGATCGAGTAAAATGGCTTCTCATAATGCTGAAATGGTGGTCAATGTGGTCAATGATTCTGATTTAAACAATGTGGTCTCTGAAGATACCAACCGGCAAATTCTTACGTCTGGAAAAGACTTGATTCAGAGCGTTCACGATATAAATGGATCCGAACAAAGACAGACGTATTTATCAAACCCCTATAACGGGCCGTTAAATGGGCATGGTGTGCATATGGAAAATCAGAACACTGAAGGTGCAAACCCGCTGAAACCTTTGGAAATGGATGTTGCACAACCACAAGCAGTGAATGATGTTAACGACACTAGTTTGACTAGTCAACTGGCTCCTCAAGCAAATGCACTTCCACAGTTATATACAGAGTCACATCTCGCCAGTGCCATAGATTATCTTAAATCTCTTCCAAATTCTGCGTATAATCAAGATACAAAGGCAAAAGAGGAGCAAGATTCAGTAATACAGCAGAACCGAATGCCTGAAAATGCTGATGTCATGAAGACGGAAGCGATTGACAAGAGAGTAGCGGAAAATGTTACGAAAGAAGAAGAAAATATGAAGCCTGATAATGGCGATGCACATGGCAAAGTAGAAGAGGGTGATACCGGAAACGATGAAAAGGCGATGCGACTTTTTAAAGCGGGTCTTGTTGAATTTGTGAAGGAGATTTTGAAGCCGAAATGGAAGGAGGGTAAGATGAGCAGAGATGTTTATAAAACGGTTGTGAAGAAAGTGGTTGAAAAAGTTACAAGCACCATTCAAGGAACCCAGATCCCTAGAACGCAACCGAAGATTGACCAATATCTCTCGTACTCCAAACCCAAAATTACTAAGCTTGTGGAGGTAGGTATTTGGTTTTATATCATGATATTACATGTTCATGCATCATAGTTACTATTATTTTTTTCATATGTTTGTTGTTGGCCTATGATACAAACCCGCTAATCTATATTCTTCTTATGGGCTGACTCTGTTTGGGCCAAATTGGAGTAGCCCACAACTTGAATATTAAATATTAATGGGTCAACCAGCTGACAAGTTAGATATGAGGAAAACCGTAAGTAGTGGGGATGGTTGTTGGTGGGGCAATCAGTTAGGTTTTGTTTTATTTATTATTTTAGATTAGATTTAGATTTTAGATGAGGATGTCCATGTTTATATCAAAAATTAGGGTTTTTATACCTTTGTAAACAGAGATCTAATCCTTCTCAAATTGGATTATTCTATCAATTTCATGTTTCTTTCAGTTTCTATCTGCCTATCTATCCATAAAATTTCTAAGTTAGTGAAAAATGTCGTCTCAGCCTTGGACTGTTTACAACATTTGTAACTAGTGAGGTGAGAAATTTTTGACCTAGTTACAAGAGTCTCAATCCAAGGTTTAGGGTCTAATCTTTGTAGTTTATCAAAACTTTTATCATATTAGTTGCTGATTTTGTGGCAAACACCTAGCGCTCATAGCGTAGCGAAGTGCTCATGTGTCGCTATCTGTTTTTGGCACCTCCATAGCGGGTAAATAGTGGGATTTTAGGTTTTTTGTTAATTATACGTATAAAACAGCGTATTTGGATATAATATACATATAAAATATTTCTAAATTTTTTTTCTAGTGTGTCGCTAAACTTAAAATGGCGCCTAAGTAACGTATAGGTAGCTTGTCACTATGGTCTACTATTCACTATTAACAACTATGCCTGGCCCATTGTTTTATTTGAATCTTTGTTTATTTATGTTATTAGAATCAAGTAAAACTAGGGTTTGATTGTTTAGGAAGGTCTCTCTAGATGATGTTTTGGATAGATTTCAAAAAATGAAAACCTGTAAGGCACAACTTTAAATACGTTTGACTTGCTTTTGATGATTATATGAATTTTAGTTTGATGTTTTGTTTTACATGACCCGACCCTCTATGAACTGAATTTTCTTTATATAGGGACCTAAAATCCTTAAAAATTTTCCACACCCTTTGGTAAAAAATCCTAGGTCCGCCACTGTCTATAGAACAAGGTTAGGGTTAACTCCTTAGTCAAAAAGTTAACTAAATGGGCCTAATAACTAGGGCCGACTACCGCAAAGCCTGCGAACCCAACACTTAGGTGAGATATCTGTGTTTTGAAAAGAAAGATCCTTAAAAAGAATAAAAGGCAGGGTAGTTTTGCAATGTTTTACTATCTATTTCTCTTTTTTTTTTCTATATTATGTAGTAGTTAAATTATAAAATTTACTTTTCTTTAGTTGTACATAGTGCTTCTTTGGCTGTACATAGAGAGAGAAAAATGTTACAAGTAGGACAACTTATACTATTAAATTGTATGTAGAAAATCTATAAATAGGGTTTTAGTGTTGTAGTTCTATTTATGAATTGGATTTGATATCAATTGGAAGAGTGTCATACCTCTTAAAAGTGAGTATTGATCCATTTTCTTTATTCGTATCTTATGTTTTATGTCGGTTCATCTGCATTTTAATATTGAGCGGTGTCTTAGCATAATCATTTTTTTATGCAGGCATACATGGAAAAACTTCTGAAGTCTTAGCTGCAGATAGTTGTACTTGATGGAAACTTGAACTCTGATGGTTTTTTTGTAGCCATAGTTTGATATGTATTTGCTTTTAACCTTATAAGCAAGTTAACTTGATTTGGGGTCTATGATGTTTGCAGATTATGGCATGTTTAGAGTACAACTCTTGTTTTCTAGTCTATACATATGCTCTTCATATTGGTCTTGTAGAAGCATATCTTAATTGCAGTAGTTTTGACCACCGCTGATTTCGTGTATGAACTTGGGGCAATGGAAATCTGCATGATTAACCATTCTTGGCTCTTTTTTATGTTTACTTGTATGATGGTCGGGTTTACAACAAAATGTTTAGTGATGTTTCAACCCTTGTTCGAATCAAGCAGAATTTGGATTTGAGTTCTGAATTCTAGTTTGAATTCGGTCTTGTCGAATCTGGTTAGCATCAGAATCAAATTCTGATTTTTGAATCAAGTGTGATATTTGAATTGATCCAACCAGAATATTTAAATTCAAACCAAATTCAAAATCTAAAATTGGAATCATTTTTCCATATTATAAGTTGAATTTTGTTTAAGTACAGTTCCAGTAAATCAAAATTTGAATGACCCAAATTACCTGGAAAACGATTCAATGAAAAGACCCTTTATAACCTTAAGTTATGACACGAGAAAACTAATATATTTACCTTTTAATGTCATACATATATTTATAAAAGATAAATGTGAATTACATCCAAGTTTGTGATTTTTGAACGGGTAACTTTGTAGAAATGTAACCAAATTTACCAACTATTCCAAAATCATAGAAACTTTTTTTCTCTAAAGTCACTAGAGTTTCATTTGTTGTTTCAATACTATGCAATTAGGCCAGGCGGGGTGGTCCGTGGTCCGTGATGGCCACCTCATCACGCGTTATACCACCACGAACACCGTCTCCCCTATATGTATCACGTGTTAATTTTACAACTCGTTGAATTGTTAACGCGTTGAAAAAGGAATTTTTTGCAGAGATGTTTTGTCCTTTATGTAATTTATGTAATTGAATTAACTTTTTGACAGAGATCTTTTGTAATTGAATTAACTTTTGCAAAGATGTTTTCTCCTTTATGTAATTTATGTAATTGAATAGCTATTTTCTATCACTAGTGATCACCCCTACTACATTTCTATCACTAGTGATAGAATATTGGGTGATGACAGGGCATGATTTGATTGGATATTGGGAGTGATAGAAATCTATCACTAGTGACCACCCCCTCCCCCCTTATTAAGTTACCATTGATGATGTGTCAGGTTTCATAGAAAATTTTAATTTTTTTTTATTATGATGAATTTATAGAACATTGGTTTCCCCAATCAAATAAAAAAATTACATCATTCGTAACGTTAAATAAAACTATGAAATGATACACGAGATTTTTCGTCGCCGGAGATTGACGGGACACATGAGAGGAGTTATGAGAAGGAAAAAGAGGTAGAAACATCCTGGATATGATGGCAAGATTATTCATCACCGGGGCGACTTTTTTGGGCGCATGGAAAAACTTTGTTCTCCCATTCACTACTGAGAAAAAGGAAATAAGTCTCACTGTCTGGAAAGTAAAAAGGTCCAACAAAGGCCTCTTTTATGCGAACTTCATTTTTTGTTCATACAATAAAGACATCACTTTATTTTTGTACTTTATTTGAAAGAAAGCTAATTATAGTTTCATTGGGCAATTTCATGTGGGTTGGGAGGAATTTGAAGGTTTAAGGTGTTGTCTATGGTTTGCTCGATCGAATGTTTGAAGAGTTTATGGTGGTTGGGAGGTTTACATTATGTTTTGATTTTATAAAATCAACTTAACATATATATAATAGAGAGATAAAAAAAGGTTTGGGTCACTTAATTGAAAAAGTTGACAAACTTGATTACATTTATATAATATTTTTGCTTTTTAAATATGTGAATTACATCTAACTTAGTGATTTTTGAATTGAAATATAAAGTTTTAGGTTAAGTTTTATATTTCAATATTTTTCAAATAAAAATCGTGTAACGTGTACTATACCGTTCTTCTGATTATACTTTTAATATAACCTAAAAACCTTTATATAAGAGAGGCACATATGTCGTAAATAAAAAATAACTATTTAATCCTATATTATTTGTTAAATAATTATGACATTATTTAATTTTTGAGGGTGATAGATATTTCATCTGTATTTTGTACATTTCATTAAAGAAATTTTACGCGTCCTTTTTTTGGTGTAGATGTGGGATAACCTCTTCTTCTTGCCCTAACATCAAAAAACACATACATTTCATCAAAACCGTAGCACCTCTCCTCCACCACTCTCCTCCTCCCAGCCCCACCATCCACCCTCTTCCCCACCGTCTTCCTCTTCCCAGCCGCCACCCTCTTCCCCACCGCCGTCCTCTTCCCAGCCGCGTCCCTTCATCGCCACCGTATTCTTCACCGCCGCCACCCTCTTCCCCATCGGCCTCCTTTTCCCCACCACCGTCGTCCTCTTCACTGCCGCCATCCCTCATAACCGACTTTCACAGCCGAATAAGGTATGTTTTATGATTATTTATTGTTTGTTTGTTTTCTAATTTTAGTTCTTTGTTTCTTATGATTATATGAATATTTGGTGTTTGTTATGGGAATTTTTGGTGTTTGTTTTCAAAATATACTTATTAGAATTTTGTCACACCCCGACTTCCGGTGGGCCCAGATGGGTACAATCGTGACGGTTGGATAACAGTTATCACAATATATTAATATGCAGCGGAAGTATTGGATTGAAATTATTAACATAAACCTTGAATTGTATAAAAGTATTACAAGCGTTCGATACAAGCCCACAGGCAGGATCCAAAAAAACAGATCTTTAGACATCATAGGCCTTAAGCATCAGGAGTGCAAATTCCTTAGCCTTCATTCTAGCCGACCCGTATTCCCAGCCTATAACAAGGTTCGGTACCTGCTGTTCAATCTTTTGAAAATACGTCAGCCAAAGCAGGTAAATACAATTAACTGACTCGTTGAAAAAACTAGTTTTTCGAAAAGAGTTTATACATATAGAAAACCCGTAGGTGATCTTTAAAATATATCTTGGGATTATTCTTGTTACGAGATTATATACTTGATTATCCCATTGGGTTGTCCGGACATGGTATCATTAACCCCCAATTATATCAATTATCAAGTAAACGGACTAAACCGTATTCATACACTTTTGCACAATCATAGGCGACGTACTTATGTAATAACCGTCCCAAGAGGCATATTTGCCATCCCAAGTTTACATTAAAATAAGTCAAGAGTATTTACCTTTTTGCTAGCTTCCAATCAATAAGACTATATTTGGAGAAAAGCCGCAAGTCTAAGTATTATTGACCCAAGTCCGATTATCTGGGGGGTACTATAGTCTGGAATGAACAGATTTATTATCTGTTAGAATGTATACGGGTCAAAGGTAGTTCCTTTAGATATGACCCGATACTTAAGAATAGGTTCGCTAGATTAAGCGTATACCGAATAGAATGTGGTTTAAACCCAACAAGTACTAGGACTTGTATAATATGGGTAAACAATGTACATTCTGGATTTTGAGATCAAAACGGTAAGGTTAAACCCCTTTCGGTAAACTTATGTAAACTAGTTACGTAAGTCTAACCGTGCGCGTATAAGGGAAACGGGTAACCAGATGAGTCATGAACAAGTTTCATATGCCAATGCACTTTAAACAAGTTATATTATCAGTAGGATATCAACTTGTATGCCTGTTAAGGTTTAAAAATCAAACTATGCCTCATAAGGGCATTTTGGTAATTTTACAACTTATAAAAGGAGCTTGCGAGTAAACTGATGCCATGGTCATAAACATTTTGTAAAAGTGATTAAATTATGATATCATATCAGTAGGATGTCAAATATATGTGTGGTTTATGCTTTAAGACCAAACTATACGCCGTAGGGGCATTTTGGTCATTTCACACATAGTTTTGAGGACTTATTTGGGATTCGGAGTTTAGGACTTATACCTACTGTAAAAATATTTAATATGGTTTATAAAATCAGTAGGTAACGAGTCTTGATTCATAAATATGGTTTAAAACCATACTACGCGCCTAAACGGTGTTAATGTCGTTTAAATGACGATTTATGTGAAGGTTTATGAAATCTGATGTTATGACCAGCTTTGAGTAGTTAAAATATTTTATTTGTCATAACATATCAGTAAGCAAAAGGTTTGGTTTGAATATTACGCTTAAAACCCATTTTATGTGCCATAAGGGCATTATCGTCATTTATCGACATTGTATACGAAACCGAAGTTAAACTCAGTTTACATTGTATGCAAAAATTATGTTTAAAACTCATTTTGGGTGAAAAAGGGCATTTTAGTCCTTTTAAAAGCATAGTTTACGCTTATATGCGTAAACTCAGTTTATGACCAGATTATAATCATCAAAATAGTCTAAACATATTTACTTATCAGTATATAACTCATTTGCATGCTTATTTATTTTTAAAACCTTATTTTTAAACAAAAGGGCATATTAGTCAAAGTACGACATAATAACGGAACATGCGCATAAACTCATGTTACTAATCCAGTCGTGTAATATAACCTTATAGGGTTATATTACATTATATTACAATCATAACGGAACCTAAAATCAATAGCATACTAGTCTAATTCGGTTTATAACCAAAAGTCAACGTAGAAGTCAAACTACGCGACTTTCGGTTGCGAACCGACCCTAAAACTGGAATTGACGAGCCGAATATGCTTACACATGCTCTAATAATTATTACCGAGTTGTTTATGTGATAAAACATATTTTAGAACATTTCTAAACTCATATCGTAATTATTTTAAAAACTGACCCGTTGACTTTTTAAATTAATATTACTTTGACTCGTCAATTGACCAAGCAAACATGATTCTTAGGAGGTGCCCTTTTTGAGGGATTAACACCTACCTAATTACGATCACGTAGCCATGTTCGTTGCGAACAATGGCTTGACCGTTTAAGGTCTAACTAAAAGTCAAAGCGTTTATCGTAAATGCTTGACTTTTCGGCTTTAAAAGCCAAATAAATAAACTAGCCACGAAAGGAACATTCACAAGTGTCCTAGGGACTGAAGAGAACTCAATGGGATGCTCCTTATAGTCAGGAACTTCCAACTTAGAGTGATAGAGAGAAAAAATGAGAGGTGCAAGGAAAAATGAATGAAGAACACTCCTATTTATAGTGTTTGGGGACATTGTGGATGATTGACAAGTGTTTAGAGGATTCATAGGATTACTCCAGGTGTCTAGGCAGGTGTTAAATACAGTTAACAAGCCCCTAGTATCGAATTGGAGGTTTTATAAAGCTTGGAGTGGGCTGCAAGGTGAAACTAGCAGCTGTTATGAAAATTCTGAAAAACAGGTGCCGTCATGCCACGCGCTAGGTACAGGTGGGTCTGGAGCGCCACACTAGGGAACCCTAAAACCAACTTGTTTTGTTTGTTGACAATTTCAGTCCCTGTACTGTCGTTTCTCACACATCTTTCATGTTTAGCACTTCTAACACCCGTTAACCCCATTTTTAAGATCCATAAGGAAGTTAAAGTATATTTAACTAGAATTATACTCAAAGAGGTCATGGATGTCAGTTCGTTCGGTCATACGGTCGCGTTTTTCGCTTAATTACGATGAACGTTCGAACAAACGCGAAAACAATCCAAATTACGCAACGAATGGTATTTTTGCATTCCCATCATTAGAATATAATATTTTAATGATTACAAAAATTTTTGGATGTAAGGATATGGTTAGAACGCAGAGTATGCGCGAATATGCATACTTTCGCAGTTTTGATGCTTTTAGTCCCTGTGATCAAATAAGCATATTTTCACACACCGAACCCTCCAAAACTTATTTCTAAGCTATGTTAAGGGTATTTAGGGTATGTCTAGCTTATGAACTTGTTCCGGAGTATACGACGCTACGAGAATCGACAGACTTTCGTAGTTTGTCGTAATTAGTCCTTGAGCTCGAATAATGCATATTTTTGTTATGATTATCACAAAAGCCCTTATTAAACAATACTAGGCACACCCAAGAGTATGACTAAGCATCATAAAACTCTCGGTTCATTAAAAGGTCACTCAGAGGTAAGAATTAACATGTTGACGCTTTTAACCCTTTGTCACGCAAACTTTCAAACGATTACGCAACTTTCAAACCATTATGTAAACGGCTCCTCACGTCCAACAAGTGGTTCATGTGAGAATACGGACATCATATAAGGTCACTCAGAGGCTTAGTTTTAGCATGTTGACACTTTTAGTCCTTTCGTAGATATAGTTTTCATTTTCGACGAAAATGGTCCCTTTTAACCAACTTTGGACATGATTAGGATTAGGGACACGTGTGGATACATTATTGGACATGATTTTACGAGGTGTTACATCCTCACCCCTTTAAAATAAATATCGATCTTGAGATTTGTTCAGAGCAATATGGTTAATTCCGTATCAAAATAAGTTTCAACCACTCCAGAGTATCCTGGGCCACAATGGGAATCCCATTTCACATTTACGAGTGAAACTTGGGAGTTTCAAATTCCATGGTCCATAATAGACAAGGTTTTTCAATAAACATTAAGTTCACATTTAAACGTCATGGTGAAAAAGAGCCTCCCGACAATTTTTCTTCATTACAGCAAGTTCAGCACGGGGCCGTGTTCAGCCCACACGCCCTCGTGCCCGATGATCTGCAGAAAATGCCCAGTTCAGGTAACTGGACACGGGGCCGTGTTCACTGAACACGCCCCCGTGCCCAACCTTTTGTAAACTATGATACTAGCAATCTGAACACGGGGCCGTGCCCGGGTCAACACGGGCCCGTGTCCAGATGCCCAGTGACATAAAATTTTGTTTTTAACACCTTTTTACACATTCAATCGACCTAAAAACTTATTTTTGGGACACATTGAGGACAGTGTGTAATTTAAGTGGGGGGGGGGGGAAGCTAAAACCTTGAATTTTTGCAAGTCCTTATAACAAGCCTTACACAAAACTCTATTGGAACCGCTAATCACCCCAAATTTTTTCAAAAACTTTTCATTTTTTTACTTGTCTTGGTTTAAATTGAGAATAACAAGTTCTAAAAAGGTTATATTTTTACAAATTTGCAACCGATAGTGTCGTGATAAAAAGAACCAACATAATAAAATTATGAAAAGGCATGACAAATCTAGTTAAAATTTGATTATATATACTTGATCACATTATAAACCCATTCCCACAAAAAGTGAGTTTTGAGCCTTTATTGAGCATACAAATACACATCTTTAGATTAAATGCTCACTTTTCGTTTCTTGTGTGAATAGCCGCTTGGTTTCTTACGACTCTAGAACTTGCCATGATGATACATTCCCGGTCCTTACCAACTTAAACCCAAGTAAGTAAATGATTGAGGCATTAGGAATAACCCTTTTTCTTTTCAACACCATTATTTTTCTTTTTTTTTACCACCTACCCAAAATCCCCCTAGTTAACCCATTTGAGCCTAAACCTTTCATTTCTAAACCCACAAAACAAACACCCTTTACCCACCAAAACCTTTTTATTTTTAAACCCTTTGTTTTAGTAAAAAGCTCGATCTTCATGTGACATTCCTTATAAAAAAAATGAAGTTTAGCAATAAACAAACAAGTTCCTCAAAAGAAACTTTGTTTGAAAGTGCTTTATTTGAATAAAAGTCACAAAAACAAAAAGTTTTACGACGACCGGCGCTTTTTACTCTTTTCGCCCTTTTTACTAACCACTAACCCAAAACCAACTACCTTTAACCCAAGCCTAATCCTTCCCTAAGTCCTCTTGATATTTACAAATGTGTATAGTTAAAAAGGAGGAGGATTGATTGCTTGGCAAGCATATGGTAGAAGTAAGTTCCATGCCGGTCTCGAGTGTTTCACAAAAATACATCTTCGGCCGAGTGTTGAGTGATCTCCCTTGAGGTATGTGAACTTGTATATAAATGGAATTTTAAAAAAGGCATGTTATGCCCAAATTCGTAATTTCTCTTATGAAACGTTCAAAATAAATCATAACGAATAGGATTGTAAATAACATAAAAATAAAGCCTAATAAAGATCTTGGATTCCCGACACTCAAGACAAGCCCAAAACTTCTCTTCTACCCATTCCATTTGGGAGTGTAAGCCACATTATAAAGAGTTTTGCTTGAGGACAAGCAAAGATTCAAGTGTGGGGGTATTTGATGTGTGTAAAATGCAACATATAAATTACATCAAATGAGGCATAAAACTAATCCTTTTTTTAGTACTAATATTGGAAAAAGTGTACTTTTGTCTTCCTTTTGTATTTTCAGGATTAAATGAGCGTAAATGAACAAAAGAAGCAAATATGCAGCAAAATCTAACATAATTACAAGAAAAGGAATAAACGTGGCATGGCTGACCCCTCGACAGCATCTTCCCAAGCAAAAACAAGAAGACAGAAGGCTGACCACGGCCCCGTTGCCAGCAGACACGGGGGCGTGGCCAGATGTCTGCAAAAAGGACAAAGCTATAGAAGCTTCTATTCCCGACACGGGGGCGTGCCCAGCTCGACACGGGGCGTGGTCAACGCTAAGATTCGCAGAATCCAAGCAAATATTGATAGTACAGATACGCTTCTGCACACGGGGCCGTGCCCAGCGGACACGGGGCGTGTGGAGCTAATGCAGACAAAGTGCAATTAATGAAGAAAGAGAAAGTGGATGGACACAGGACCGTGCTCAATGGACACGGGGCCATGTCTGGGCTTCTGTACAGGCTATAAATAGAGGTGCTTGGTTCACTTCAAGGGCATCCCTTGACAAACCACCTCTCTCCCACTTCACCCACACTCTACCACCATCACAACACCCACATCCACCACCATCATCCATCATAGAGTGTGTGTAGTAGTCTCGGGATCCAAGATTGATAGTAAGAGTTCTTAACAATCAAAGGCCATGTTTTCCTAAGTCACTTACATCACTTGGTGAAGACAAGAATTTAGTGTAATACTTTTGTTTTTTAATCTTTTCGCACTTTTTATTTGGTTTTGTATTAATGACTTTAATAACTAGTTTCTTATGTTGAAGGTGAAACTTCCTTATCATTTGTTCGTGGTGTCTTGGCGTTATTTTACTGTCTATATAAAATAAAAGATTTACACCATTCATATGTAACACCTCGAAAATTCACGTCCTATAATGTGTTGACACGTGTCATATGTTTGAACGTGTGAAAGAATGTTATAAAAGGATTAAAGTTGGCAATCATGGAAAGTATGTGAATATACGAGTTCTTAATGTCAACAGTGAATAAATATATTGTACATTAACCCTACATGATGCTCATACATTCAAACGAATAAATCATGGATCATACGGAGCTAAATATGAAAGAAAGTGAGGGATTACAAACTACAGGGGTTAAATGTGTCAACGTGTTTAAATTATACCTCTGAGTGACTTTTTGACAAACCCGAAGCTTTGTAACTGTTAATTATGCTCACTAGAGTACACGATATAAATTTCATAAAGTTTCGTTATCGTATGAGAAAGTTATGATCAAATTCGTGCGCGAAGGGTTAAAGCGTCAACGTTGAAAGTTAGGACATTTCGGGTAACAATAAAGTTAACCGGGGACTTAACAAAGTGGGTATATGTTTTAAAGCCCTTTTAAATCAATTATGAGGGTTCATAATGCAAGAAACAAAAGTCTAAACAAAGTTTGAAGAGCCAAGGATCAAAACGCAATAAATCGCAAATTATGATTTTGTGCAGGAGGGTGTCGCGCGACGCGAAGCCCCAGGGGGGGGGGGTCGTCACGCCACGCGAGGGCCTATCTGGTCCGAGAATGTTGGGCTGTTGTATGCCATAGCCTTTATGCTCGACCCTTAACTGATTTTCCACATAAAGGACGACCCCTAGGCACCCCCTAAGCACTAGGAACACTTGTTAATCAGTTGTGGTGAGATGTAGACCTATGTGTCAACATTTTATGGTGTTCTTCATCACTATATAAAGGCTTCATGTGCAACCATTGTGATCACACCTTCTCTTGCACTTCTGATCATTCTTGGAGCTTCAAAGCAGACTCAAGTGATCTCTGGTCATTCATAGGACTCTTGTAAGTTTACTTAACCTTCTTTAATTGAGTTTAGCTTAGTTATTTAGCTAAAAGTCAAACCGTCGTAATTACGGTTTGACTTCGAGATTAATTAATAATGGCTCAGTCAATTCTCGAATTAAATGTAGTTATAAGTTGGTAATTATGTGGGTAATAAACCCTCAAAAGGGTTCCCCCTGATTCGCACTCTAACTAGGTCAAATGTCGGGTCAAACTTACTAATAAAAAGTCAACAGAATGTTTAAATTACAATTTATGCATAATTAGCAATGTAGAACACCTATAACCTGTTTGATCATTGATATAACTTGGTAATGAATGTAAGAACATGTCTAAACATGTTCAACCCGACAATTTTCAGTAGAGACCCGGTTCGGAACCGAAAGTCGCATAGTTTGACTTATACCTTGACTTTCAGTTCTGACCCGTTATGGTATGTTTTAGAAATGCCTTAGAGCTTTATTTGGACGAGGTTACATGCTAGTATAACCCTCTGTGATTATACACCTCGGATCATTAGTTATCCAATTAATATGCATGATTCCGTTAATTGCTCATATGTTGACCGTTATGCCCTTTTCACCTTAAAACGTGATTTTTGGAAATGTAAAAGAGTAGAAACTTTAATTACTGATATATAAACTTGTATGCAAAATTTGACATCAGTTTGAGGTGTAGATAAAGAGTTATGCTCGTTAGCGTAAAATGAAAGCTTTTTGTTAATTAAACAGCGTAATTAGCGTATAGACTAGTTAAGCCTACTTTTTAATATCAAAATCTTTACCCACTGATGTAATATATTATTTTGGGATTTTTGAAGATTTTTAATTAATTTTAGGCTGAGCATAACTTATAACCGTAGGCTTAATCCGGTAATTGTCGGTTTTGCCCTTACGGACTATAAAATGAGTTTTACACATCTAAATGACTCCAAACCTTTTGCTACTGATCACATATGATGAATAAATTATTTTAAGCCTTCTGGAAATATAAAAATATCAGATTTATGTATCTAACCCGGAAATGGCCTCTAGTTGCCTTTTTAAGCGTTTTTAACGCATAGTATGTACTAAAACTATTTTAAACATACAAGGGTTGACACCTACTGATATTTGAGGCAAATTATAATATTTTAACAGTAATCAAAGGTTGTTAAACTCAGACTTCAGTTTTGAGTTTTTCGGCTTATGTGAAATTACCAAAATGCCCCTACGGTGCATAGTTTGGTTATAATTGATAAATTTCACATATGTACAATAACCTACTGATATAACTTAGCAAATTGATTATCTTTTCTTATTACATCAGACCTGTAACTCAGGTGAATACTTAAACTCTTTTATAACCTTTTAAATGACCAAACTACCCCTACGGAGCATAGTTTGTGTTTAAATTAGTTTCGGGCATAATAAAAGACATCTTACTGATGTCACAACATATATGAAGCATATTAACTTAGGAAACCTGTAAATGGCTCATAAGTATACCCGTTACGCTTATTACGTGTTCGGTTCGGTTTATGTAACTAGTTTACATAAACTAGCCTAAACGGGTCAAACCTTATCGGTTTTATCTCAAAATCCAGAATCTGTATGAAATACCCATATTAAGCAAGTCTCTGAACTTGTTGGGTCTAAATCACATTCTATCCGGTCTTTCGCTTAATCGTGCGTACGAACCGTATCTTTAAAACTAACCGGTCTAAGCTTAAGCTTAATTAAAGACCCGTTAGAATTCTAATAGGTTATTATAACCTTCGTTCCAGATTAGGAGTACCATTAAAAGCTACTTGCATTTTGCTTATTGTGATTAATACATTGCTCAGGTAAATACTTTTAACTTATTTTCCCTATACGGGCTTGGGTTACGGTATATAGAATACCGCTTGATCGGGCATCAAATCTTCCATCGTTGGGTGGTTAATTGGATAATTTGATCGGCTCGTTTAAACAGTCTTGTTACTTAAAGCCTTTGGGGGGTTAATGACCATGTCCCGGATATCCTTGGCATCATTTTACGAAATGGCCACGACTTAAGCGCGGGGTGTAGGCGTACACCCGTCAGTGCACAAAAGAATAATGTGGTGTGTCTATTGATCTTTAACCCGGACATGATCCGGGCTACTGAACGCACACGGAACATGTAATTCGTTCACAAGATTATATATTTAAATAATTCTCCCAAGTTATAAAAATGTTTATGCCATGTGCATCCAAACCAATTTTTAATCATTTTCCAAAATGAGTCAGTTGATTGTATTTACCAGTGTAAACTGACGTATTTTCCCAAAAAGATTAAATGCAGGTACTAAGCGTAATTGGCTGGGATTTCTCCTTAGCATCACTAGAAGTCTCGCAAGCTTAAGATGCCTACCGTCTGTTGAACTATTATTTATTTTTGATCCTTCTGTGGACAAACTTTCAACTACTGTGATACACGATATTACAAACATTATTAAAGTTGAATTATATTTCTCATTTGCTTCCGCTGTGCATATTTATGTTGTGTTGTTTGACTATTATGTTGCCAACCACGTCACGATACTCCCCTACCGGGCCCACCGGTGACACGTGGAAATCACGTGGAAATCGGGGTGTGACAGGTTCGTATCAGAGCCAACATTGAGTGAATTAAACACTAGTCTTTTGTGTTTAATCTCAATGACACAATTGCACATTTCTAAACTTCCGAGTCTAGGCATATAACATAGGACAAATTCCACTTTGTTTGTGTTGTCCTTTATTTTGCATATATTTTTGTTTTGTTATCTCATGCTATATTGACAGGATTAACAAAATGCCGCCAAGATTCTTTAGAAGAAGAGGACGTGGAAAGGGGCCAATCACCGCCCCCAATGACAATGAGGCAGGACCCTCGAATGTGCGAGCTCCTTCGACCACAGAGAGTGACGACCCTCGGCAGAACCGGAGGAACCTCTTTGAACCGACTAGACGGTCGGTTTCGCACAGTTCAACACCTCCCGTACATAACCCTTATGGGCCACAGCTGGAGTATGAGCCCAACAACCCTCAACCGTCTTACATACCGTTACAGCGATCCTTATCGCATCATTCTTTTGGAGACCCTACACCTGTCTTCAAGGGCCGGTTTAACCCGGCCAATTTCATACCAGAACCAGCGGGTTTTAACCCACTGGGGCCAGATGACCATTTCTCAGGTGACCACGCAGACGATATGGACGAGGACACAGACCCCGTCGAACCAGCCAGTGGTACACCAAACCACCCGATAGAGATCTCTGACGGATCTTCTTTCCACGGATCACCCTACGGTGGTCCAGACAGCTTCCAAGCTATGTTTACCCGGCACGAATGGTATTATACACCTCCTCACCATTCGTCGCCTCATCAGCAGCAACAGGATCCCTCTGAGGATTCAAGATTTGTGGCAGTCACGCCACCACCTCCAGCGCCACCAGTTCAACCGGCACCTCCGCAACCGCCAAGGCGTAGGAGAACCGGAGCTCATATGTCTGCGCGAGCGGGAGACTTTCATTTTAGTTCTCCATGTCAATCAAGTGGCAACCATTACCCGCCACTACAGGAGGACCCACAAATGGGTGGACCCTCACACCCAGTTGCACCGCCACCACCGCCTATGGGTTTTGATAACCCAATTCCGGCATTCACGGGTTCTATGGCGTATAACCCGTTTGAACAGCCAGTGCACACCAATTACAACTACGCAGAAGCCGACCCATACATGGTAGCGGCTAACTACAACAACCAAGGACCCTATGGAGATCCATGGGGAGTAGGGTACCCAACACATGGGTACCAAATACCTCCAAGACCTATTATTAGGCAACAATCGCAACCACCAAGGTTCTCCCCACCAGAGCGTGAAGAAATTCTGCAAAGGTTGGACCATGTAGAACGAGAATTTCACAGGGAACGAAGGGAGCGACAAACTTTCTTCCAAGGATTAACGAGCCTAATTAAAGGGAAGAGCAAGAAGGACCACTGAATCCTTCCATTTGTTGCTGAGCCCCTGCGTGGGTATGTATGTTTGTTTGTTTTGACCCCTGCGTGGGTCTATCTTTCTGTTAACCCCTACGAGGGTATGTTATTGTTTAAGTCCCTGCGTGGACTATTATGTTATTAAGCCCCTACGTGGGTATGTTGTTATTAAGCCCCTGCGTGGGTAAGTACTTGTTTAAACCCCTGCGTGGGTAAGTTTGTTTATTGAAAAGTCCCGTTTAGGGCGACATGTAATTTTTGATAATTAATGGAATGTTATGTTTATAAATTTCATCTTGCTATTATATGCATAAATGTTATATATGAAATAAATAAATTCATTCCTTTTAAAAATAATCTGCCTACCTTAATTATTGAATAAGAATCTTAAGAGTGAAACCTAGTCTGAGTGTCATTATAAAGACCTGACCATGATGGTAAGACCTGTTTAAAAGATTCAAATCTAAGTTAACATTTGAAAACATGTTAACACTCCTGGCAGATGTGATTCATTTAAAATCACACGTCATTTTTACATAAGGATCTTTCTAAAGATTCCAAACCCAACTAAATGATCTCTGAATCATGGGTTAAATCATCAATTAAGATGATCATATTTTCACCATACGTGGTAATACATGCCTACGGGCCCTGCTCGTTTCCATATGAGCCAAAAGGCAGTGGTAGCAATGACTCCCTGTCAGAAAAAGGTAATGAATTATGTTCAAACCTTCATGCTTTGATTCTCTGAAATCATGGCTTATATCATCCTACAAGATGATCATATTATAAATATCCCTTAGAAGGGAAGTGCCTACGGGCTATAATTAATGTCCTCTGAGACCAAAAGACAGTGGTAGCTATGACTCCCTGTCTGATAAAGGTAATGAACTATGTTCAAACCTTAAAAGCCTTGATTCTCTGAAATCATAGCTTATAATTTAAATTGTCCATGTGACTAAGCCTTATGTGCTAATATATATTATTATTGTTTATAATTAGGATAAAATTTTAATTGAAGTCCTAATTAAATACGATTAATAAATTAACCAAATATGGTCTCTGTTTACCACGGTTAATGAATTACCCTAAGGGGCAATTCCATAATAAACTCCCAAATAAACTATTGTCCTTGTTTTCTGTAACAGTTCAATTAAAATGGCTAACTCAGACGAAATTAATAGCCATCCAGTGGAGAATATTGATAACGCCCGAGTTAATTTAACGGGTGCTGAGTTGAAAGCGTTGGTAGACGACGCAGTTACAAAAGCTTTGGAGCGGCAGTACGAAGAGTATAGTGGGACTCGAAGTAGGACCATATCCAAACCGCATTCGAAGCCACCTTCCAAAAAGGAAGAACCCAAGAAGGATGATGATCGACACTCCTCAAACCACCACAGTAATCCATCTCAACATATTGTATTGAACCAAGGACCCCGTGAGAAGGGTTGCTCATATAAATATTTTGTTTCTTGCAAACCCCGGGATTTCACTGGGGAGAAGGGAGCCATTGACTGTATGACGTGGCTGGATGAGATGGATACGGTTGTGGATATCAGCGGATGCGCTGAGAGGGATGTGGTCAAATTTGTGTCGCAATCTTTTAAGGGTGAAGCTTTAGCCTGGTGGAGATCTCTGATTCAAGCCACCGAGAAAATCCCATTGTACAACATGTCATGGGATCAATTTACTGCCCTAATCAGGGAAAATTACTGCCCTCAACATGAGGTGGAGAAGATAGAGTCTGATTTTCTATCGTTGGTGATGACAAACCTTGACTGTCAAGCTTACCTCACGAGCTTCAACACGATGTCCCGGTTGGTACCATATCTGGTAACCCCGGAACCAAAAAGAATAGCTCGTTTTATCGGTGGTTTAGCCCCCGAGATAAAGGCAAGCGTGAAGGCTTCTCGGCCAGCTACTTTTAGATCTGTAGCTGACATATCTTTGTCCCTTACTTTGGATGCGGTCAGGCAAAGATCGCTAAGGAATAAGGATGCTGAGAAGAGAAAGCGTGAAGATGATAGTTCATGGAGGTCGAACAAGAAGCACCGTGGGAACGGTGACAACAAGAAAGGATCTGAGTCAAGGAAAGATGGGCATCAGTCTGGTGAGAAGCCCAAATGCAAAATTTGCAAGAAACAGCACTATGGAAAGTGCAGACTTGAGTCTAACTCGCAGACTCAGTCAAAAACCTTTGCTTGTGGCATATGCAAATCCACGGATCACAAGACCTTGGATTGCAAGAAGCTGAAAGACGCAACGTGCTACCGTTGCAGTGAAAAGGGGCACATTAAAACCAACTGCCCTAAATACGCCAAAAAGCCTGAAGAAGCCAAGAAGACCAATGCGAGAGTCTTTAGAATGGACGCGAAGGAGGCTGTGCAAGACGATAATGTCATAACAGGTACATTCCTTATCAATGACGTCTATGCAAGAGTACTTTTTGATTCAGGCGCTGATAAGTCGTTTGTAGATAACAAGTTTTGTGAATTGTTGAAATTGCCTGTCAAAACCCTGAGTATAAATTATGAAGTAGAGTTAGCAGATGGCACCATAGAAACCGTCTCAACTGTGTTAGATGGATGTGTTATATCCATTAAGAACCACTCTTTTCCTCTGTCTCTACTTCCCTTTAAGTTGGCCGGTTTTGACAAAGTTTTGGGTATGTACTGGTTATCCCATAACCAGGCCCAAATTGTCTGCAACAAGAAGCAGGTAGTGATAAAGACTCCGTCTGGTGAATCACTTACCATTCGGGGAGATACTCAGTATGGACTGCCTGAGCAGGTGACTATGCTTAAGGCTTCCAAGTGCTTAAAGAAGGGTTGTGTCATCTACATGGCACAAGTAATTATTGATGAACCTAAACCGAAGATAGAAGACATTCCCGTCATTTCTGAATACCCTGAAGTTTTTCCTGAAGAACTACCTGGTTTACCACCAGATTGACAAGTGGAGTTCAGAATTGACATCATCCCCGGAGCAGCACCAGTTGCTAGAGCACCTTATAGGTTGGCACCAACAGAGATGAAGGAATTGAGAGCACAGCTGGATGAATTGCTAGCTAAAGGTTTCATTAAACCCAGTTCGTCTCCTTGGGGAGCGCCAGTCCTGTTTGTCAAGAAGAAGGACGGATCGATGCGTATGTGCATCGATTATCGTGAACTTAATAAGGTCACAATAAAGAATAGGTATCCTTTGCCCAGGATCGACGATTTGTTCGATCAGTTACAAGGGGAAAGTTATTTCTCGAAGATTGATTTGAGGTTAGGCTACCACCAACTGAAGGTTAGAGATGAAGACGTGCACAAAACTGCATTTAGAACTCGTTATGGTCATTACGAGTTCCTAGTGATGCCTTTTGGGCTCACTAATGCACCTGCCGCGTTCATGGATCTCATGAATCGCGTTTGCAAGCCTTACTTAGATAAATTCGCCATCGTTTTCATCAACGACATTCTCATTTACTCTAAGAACCAATTTGACCATGAGAAACACCTTCGTTGTATTCTCAAACTTTTGCATCACGAGAAACTCTACGCCAAATTTTCCAAATGTGAATTTTGGCTTCGGGAAGTCCAATTTCTTGGACATGTGGTCAGCGAGCGTGGTATCCAAGTGGATCCCGCTAAAGTTGAAGCAGTTATGAACTGGCAAGAGCCGAAGACGCCTACAGAGATTCGTAGCTTCCTGGGATTGGCAGGATACTACAGGCGTTTCATTAAAAAAATTTCAAGGATTGCTGCACCCCTGACTTCCTTGACTAAGAAGAAAGTAAAGTTCATTTGGGGCCCTAAGCAGCAAGAATCCTTTGATATTCTGAAGCAAAAGTTGAGCAACGCTCCTGTACTGACTTTGCCTGAAGGCACCGAAGAATTTGTGGTTTACAGCGATGCATCACACACTGGCATGGGGTGTGTGCTTATGCAGAAAGGCAAGGTTATTGCCTATGCATCACGACAGTTAAAGGTGCATGAAAAGAATTACACCACCCACGACTTGGAGTTGGGTGCCGTTGTATTCGCACTAAAACTGTGGAGACACTATTTATATGGAATCAAATGTGTGATCTATTCTGATCATAAGAGCCTTCAGCATTTGTTTAATCAGAAGGATTTAAATATGAGGCAGCGCCGTTTGATGGAGACCTTAAATGATTATGATTGTGAAATCAGATACCATCCCGGCAAGGCGAATGTAGTCGCTGATGCCTTGAGCAGAAAGGAAAGGGTGAAACCCATCCGAATCAATGCCAAGCGCATGGAGATAAAGAACAATTTGATTGAAAGGTTGTTAGCTGCACAGAAGGAAGCTGTGTTGGAAGCTAACTATCCTAACGAAAAGCTAGGGGTAACTGAGGAGCAGTTAACTCTTAGCAAGGACGGAATCCTAAGATTAAATGGACGAATATGGGTCCCAATTTATGGAGGACTTCGAGATGTCATCCTCCAGGAAGCCCATAGTTCCAGATACTCCGTTCATCCTGGAGCTGATAAGATGTACCAGGATCTAAGGGCAAATTATTGGTGGATAGGCTTGAAAAAGTCTGTAGCCACCTATGTAGCTAAGTGCTTGACATGTGCACAAGTCAAAGCAGAGCATCAAAAGCCGTCAGGCTTGCTACAACAGCCTGAACTGCCTACGTGGAAGTGGGAAATGGTAACCATGGATTTTATCACCAAGTTACCTAAGACAAGGAAAGGGAATGATACAATATGGGTTATAGTTGACAGACTGACTAAGTCAGCACATTTCCTACCCATCAAGGAGACTTATAGCTCCGACATGTTAGCCCAGTTATACGTGGATAAGATTGTAGCCTTACATGGCATACCTGTGTCTATTATCTCTGACAGGGATACTAGATACACGTCACATTTTTGGAAGAGTTTCCAACAATCTTTGGGCACACGTTTGAATTTTAGTACGGCTTACCATCCTCAGACGGACGGCCAGAGTGAGCGTACTATTTAAACGTTGGAAGACATGCTACGCGCATGTGCGATCGATTTAGGTGGTAGTTGGGATAAGAACCTACCATTGATCGAATTCTCCTACAACAATAGCTACCATACCAGCATTAAGGCTGCGCCTTTTGAGGCATTATACGGTAGAAAGTGTAGATCGCCCATTTGTTGGGCGGAAGTCGGAGATGTCCAATTATCAGGACCAGAGATAGTCTTTGAAACGACGGACAAGATTGTCCAGATTCGTGACCGTCTCAAAGCTGCCCGAGATAGGCAGAAAAGTTACGCAGATCCAAAGCGTAAAGCTTTTCACTTTGAAGTAGGTGACAAAGTGTTGTTTAAAGTATCACCTTGGAAGGGGGTGATGCGGTTTGGTAAGAAAGGCAAGCTAAGCCCGAGATACATAGGACCTTTCGAGGTTATCGAACGTGTCGGGTCAGTTGCCTATAAGTTAAACTTACCAGAAGAGCTCAGTGGAATTCACAATGTGTTCCACATCTGCAATCTAAAGAAGTGCTTCTCTGATGAATCACTGGTTATACCACATACAGAGGTACATATAGATGAGAGCTTAAAGTTTGTTGAAAAACCTGTGTCGATCGTGGATCGACAGGTTAAAAAGCTTCGACGGAAGCATGTGCCTATTGTAAAGGTCAAATGGGATGCCCGTAGAGGACCCGAATACACGTGGGAGGTTGAATCCACGATGAAAGAAAAGTACCCTTATTTATTTCAGTAAATCTCGGGTCGAGAATTATTTTAAGGGGGTGAGGATGTAACACCTCGAAAATTCACGTCCTATAATGTGTTGACACATGTCATATGTTTGAACGTGTGAAAGAATGTTATAAAAGGATTAAAGTTGACAATCATGGAAAGTATGTGAATATACGAGTTCTTAATGTCAACAGTGAATAAATATATTGTACATTAACCCTACATGATGCTCATACCTTCAAACGAATAAATCATGGATCATACGGAGCTAAATATGAAAGAAAGTGAGAGATTACAAACTACAGGGGTTAAATGTGTTAACATGTTTAAATTATACCTCTGAGAGACTTTTTGACAAACCCGAAGCTTTGTAACTGTTAATTATGCTCACTAGAGTACACGATATAAATTTCATAAAGTTTCGTTATCGTATGAGAAAGTTATGATCAAATTCGTGTGCGAAGGGTTAAAGCGTCAACGTTGAAAGTTAGGACTTTTCGGGTAACAATAAAGTTAACTGGGGACTTAACAAAGTGGGTATATGTTTTAAAGCCCTTTTAAATCAATTATGAGGGTTCATAATGCAAGAAACAAAAGTCTAAACAAAGTTTGAAGAGCCAAGGATCAAAACGCAATAAATCGCAAATTATGATTTTGTGCAGGAGGGTGTCGCGCGACGCGAAGTCCCAGGGGGGGGGGGGGTCGTCGCGCCACGCGAGGGCCTATCTGGTCCGAGAATGTTGGGCTGTTGTCTGCCATAACCTTTATGCTCGACCCTTAACTGATTTTCCACATAAAGGACGACCCCTAGGCACCCCCTAAGCACTAGGAACACTTGTTAATCAGTTGTGGTGAGATGTAGACCTATGTGTCAACATTTTATGGCGTTCTTCATCACTATATAAAGGCTTCATGTGCAACCATTGTGATCACACCTTCTCTTGCACTTCTGATCATTCTTGGAGCTTCAAAGCAGACTCAAGTGATCTCTGGTCGTTCATAGGACTCTTGTAAGTTTACTTAACCTTCTTTAATTGAGTTTAGCTTAGTTATTTAGCTAAAAGTCAAACCGTCGTAATTACGGTTTGACTTCGAGATTAATTAATAATGGCTCAGTCAATTCTCGAATTAAAAGTAGTTATAAGTTGGTAATTATGTGGGTAATAAACCCTCAAAAGGGTTCCCCCTGATTCGCACTCTAACTAGGTCAAATGTCGAGTCAAACTTACTAATAAAAAGTCAACAGAATGTTTAAATTACAATTTATGCATAATTAGCAATGTAGAACACCTATAACCTGTTTGATCATTGATATAACTTGGTAATGAATGTAAGAACATGTCTAAACATGTTCAACCCGACAATTTTCAGTAGAGACCCGGTTCGGAACCGAAAGTCGCATAGTTTGACTTATACCTTGACTTTCAGTTCTGACCCGTTATGGTATGTTTTAGAAATGCCTTAGAGCTTTATTTGGACAAGGTTACATGCTAGTATAACCCTCTGTGATTATACACCTCGGATCATTAGTTATCCAATTAATATGCATGATTCCGTTAATTGCTCATATGTTGACCATTATGCCCTTTTCACCTTAAAACGTGATTTTTGGAAATGTAAAAGAGTAGAAAATTTAATTACTGATATATAAACTTGTATGCAAAATTTGACATCAGTTTGAGGTGTAGATAAAGAGTTATGCTCGTTAGCGTAAAATGAAAGCTTTATGTTAATTAAACGGCGTAATTAGCGTATAGACTAGTTAAGCCTACTTTTTAATATCAAAATCTTTACCCACTGATGTAATATATTATTTTGGGATTTTTGAAGATTTTTAATTAATTTTAGGCTGAGCATAACTTATAACCGTAGGCTTAATCCGGTAATTGTCGGTTTTGCCCTAACGGGCTATAAAATGACTTTTACACATCTAAATGACTCCAAACCTTTTGCTACTGATCACATACGATGAATAAATTATTTTAAGCCTTCTGGAAATATAAAAATATCATATTTATGTATCAAACCCGGAAATGGCCTCTAGTTGCCTTTTTAAGCGTTTTTAACGCATAGTATGTACTAAAACTATTTTAAACATACAATGGTTGATACCTACTGATATTTGAGGAAAATTATAATATTTTAATAGTAAGCAAAGGTTGTTAAACTCAGACTTCAGTTTTGAGCTTTTCGGCTTATGTGAAATTACCAAAATGCCCCTACGGTGCATAGTTTGGTTATAATTGATAAATTTCACATATGTACAATAACCTACTGATATAACTTAGCAAATTGATTATCTTTGCTTATTACATCAGACCTGTAACTCAGGTGAATACTTAAACTCTTTTATAACCTTTTAAATGACCAAACTACCCTACGGGGCATAGTTTGTGTTTAAATTAGTTTCGGGCATAATAAAAGACATCTTACTGATGTCACAACATATATGAAGCATATTAACTTAGGAAACCTGTAAATGGCTCATAAGTATACCCGTTGCGCTTATTACGTGTTCGGTTCGGTTTATGTAACTAGTTTACATAAACTAGCCTAAACGGGTCAAACCTTATCGGTTTTATCTCAAAATCCAAAATGTGTATGAAATACCCATATTAAGCAAGTCTCTGAACTTGTTGGGTCTAAATCACATTCTATCCGGTCTTCGCTTAATCGTGCGTACGAACCGTATCTTTTAAAACTAATCGGTCTAAGCTTAAGCTTAATTAAAGACCCGTTAGAATTCTAATAGGTTATTATAACCTTCGTTCCAGATTAGGAGTACCATTAAAAGCTACTTGCATTTTGCTTATTGTGATTAATACATTGCTCAGGTAAATACTTTTAACTTATTTTCCCTATACGGGCTTGGGTTACGGTATATAGAATACCGCTTGATCGGGCATCAAATCTTCCATCGTTGGGTGGTTAATTGAATAATTTGATCGGCTCGTTTAAACAGTCTTGTTACTTAAATCCTTTGGGGGGTTAATGACCATGTCCCGGATATCCTTGGCATCATTTTACGAAATGGCCACGACTTAAGCGCGGGGTGTAGGCGTACACCCGTCAGTGCACAAAAGAATAATGTGGTGTGTCTATTGATCTTTAACCCGGACATGATCCGGGCTACTGAACGCACAAGGAACATGTAATTCGTTCACAAGATTATATATTTAAATAATTCTCCCAAGTTATAAAAATGTTTATGCCATGTGCATCCAAACCAATTTTTAATCATTTTCCAAAATGAGTCAGTTGATTGTATTTACCAGTGTAAACTGACGTATTTTCTCAAAAAGATTAAATGCAGGTACTAAGCGTAATTGGCTGGGATTTCTCCTTAGCATCACTAGAAGTCTCGCAAGCTTAAGATGCCTACCGTCTGTTGAACTATTATTTATTTTTGATCCTTCTGTGGACAAACTTTCAACTACTGTGATACACGATATTACAAACATTATTAAAGTTGAATTATATTTCTCATTTGCTTCCGCTGTGCATATTTATGTTGGGTTGTTTGACTATTATGTTGCCAACCACGTCACGATACTCCCCTACCGGGCCCACCGGTGACACGTGGAAATCACGTGGAAATCGGGGTGTGACATCATATCTCTACGGTCTATATAGAGATATGTTGGCTACCTGGTTGGGGGTTAAGGGAATGGTTTGGTAAGGTTCTTGCCTTGTTTAGTGTATAGATCCTGCAAGGACATGGGTCAAGCTTACTAGGACCTCCTTCAATACCCACTGGTATTGGATGGCGGGGGTGCGAATGGCTTGATCTCCTCATATGTAAACTACTATTAATACATTAACCCGGCTACTTGGGATTGTATCCCTGCTGACTCAAACCACTTAGCCGAGGGTAACGTCACCTTCAAAAGAAGGGCCAACCACATTACACATTAATAACTTAATTAATTATCTTTCAATATTCCGACCCTTTAGGATTGTATCCTTGCTGGCTCAAACTACTGGGTTGAGGGTAACGTCACCTTCAAAAGAGGGGCCTACTACTATAACTAAGATAATCTCTTAAAAAGTGCAAAAGTGCGGAAATCATCAAAGGTTACACTAAAGGCGAGTCGGATCCAAGTGATTCATCTTGTCTATCTGTTTTATTTTTATTTTATTTTTCAGCATTTTTTTAGTTTTTATTTTCATGTTTAAAACCTTTTCTAAAATTTTGATTTGATTAGACGTTGAGGATAAACCGGTACTAAAAGCTTTTGTGTCCTTGGACGACCTCGGTATCTTACCAACGCTATACTACGCTCACGATGGGTGCACTTGCCCATATGTGTGTCTAGTGTTAGTAAAATATCGTGTTTTATAAATTTAAAATGTGACTAAAGTGTTAAAAAGGGCTTAAAATATAACTAAAATTATATAACGCTACACACGCATCAGTCATGTGGATGACATATTCTTCATTCAATTCGTTGGACTCCTTAAGCATAAAAGCTTCCTCGACAATCCATGATGTTTGTTCTTCCATGAATGGTGAGAGTATCACCATTCAGGAATTTTAATTTCGATAAGTTTCTTACTGCAGACAAAGCGGATTTTGTTTTTGGACTAACCAATCCAGGTCTAAGAACATATCAAATCCCGTAGGATTTATAGATAAGAGATTATCAAAGACAAATTAATTTGTGAAGGATATATCATATGTGAAACCATCTAGATTAGCCACTTGATTATATAAATAATATTTAAGCCTTGAAAAGGCAGATTTAAATTTTATTAATTTACAATCGATGAAGCTTTAACTAGCTCCATAATTTAAAACAAGTTTCTAGCAAATAATTCATTTACGGAAAACATATTTGTAATGATATGTCTTGAACTGCTTCAGCTGTAGCAGATTGGAAGGCTCAAGCATTGCCTTTCTTGCCATATGTGGCCTTGTTCTTCCCGTCAGTCGCCCTCTTTGGGCAGCGAGTCTTTATATGCCCTTTCTCGCCACATCCATAGCAGGTGCCGTCTTTCAAGTCTTTGCATTCATGAGACTTGTGATCCATCTTCTTACAGATGCCACATCCCTTGGTCTGCTCACGGAAACATTTTCCGAAATGTTGCTTCCCGCAAGTTTTACATTCGGGTTTTTGCCTCATCTGGCTTGGACTGGTTATAATTCGAACCAGTCTTACCCTTTTTGTAATCCTTACTTGGGGTATCATCACGCTTTCGCTTGTGATCCTCCTCGGCTTTAGTCGCCCTTGCTCTTATTTCATCTTCAGTGAGAGAAAGAGCCAGATCCACAGCGAATCTATAAGTCGCAGGTTTGCAGGATTTAACCATCCCCTTGATTTCTTGAGCAAGCCCTCCAAGAAACCGTGAAATGCGCTTAGACTCGGGGGTAATTAAATAAGGTACGAGTCTTGATAAAGAGTTGTATTCAGATAGATAGGCTCGACACTCGAGGCCTTTCATGGTCAACCTTGAAAAGTCAGTTTCAACTTTCTCCACCTCGTGAGGTGGGCAATAAGTCTCGTGGATCAATTCCACGAACTTAGACCAACTTAGGTTATACATTGCAATCTTGCCAGTGGATTGGATCAGTGCCTTCCACCAAGTCAGAGCATCCTCTTTGAGGGATCGGGACACGTATTTAATAGTGTCCTTGGCGGCACAACCGCTTATATCAACAACGGTTTCCATTTCATATAGCCACTTTAGAGCATCAATTGCTCCAATCTCACCCGTAAAGTCACGGGTTTTACAAGAAACAAAGTATTTATATGTACACCTCTTCTTAGAGTCATGTGACTCAGCTTTCTTGATACTCTTAATACTCTGCTCACTCTTAGTTGAGGAGAAGTGAGTCTTTTCAGTCTTATGAGTATTTGAACGAGGTTTATAAACGGAGTTCTCTTTCTGTACTGATGGCTTTGGCCCTTTAAATGTGGCCATAAATCCAGCCAGGGCTTTACCGACTTCATCGGCAACTATGGATCGAAGGCGATTCTCTTCGTCATTACGGTTCTGGTACTCTAAATCGTCAGCACCGTTTTTCTTACTTGCTTTGTCAATAATCAGGCTCGCCATAAGTTTATCCAGAAAAATATTATAGCCATCAGTAATACCTCAAGAACTAAATAGCAAATCAATTTATTTGCATTCGATCTTACAGATCTATATGTTTATATATCAATTTCACTAGCCCTTCTTACCACAATTGGTAATGGACTTAGCCATATAACTCATCGGCTTGTCATAAGGGATATTTAAATATGACACATTGGCCGGTCACGAATGACGTTAAAACATAGCTCACTGGTTTGTCATGAAGGACATTTAAATATAGCACATTGGCTTGTCATAAGGATTGTGAAAATTATGGCACAAGGCCTCGTCGTGAAGGACATTGAATGTCGTGGCACTAAGCCTTGTCACAAAGGACATTTAGAAGATATGGCACTAAGCCTTGTCACAAAGGACAATTAAGATATATATATAAACCGCGATCTCATTTAAACAAAGGGCTTTAAGGTTTGAACATAGTTCATTACCTTTGGATAAGGTTCGTAGACCACTACTGTCGTCACAATTGACGATATAATATGGCCTGTAGGCAATTCGATCGACATCACAAAGGATGTTAAACTAATAGTCATCGCACTTAGTATCAGTCATGATCGCACTTGATCATATAGACTGCGAAACTTGGGCAAATTCTTCCACTTTGGACAGGGAACCATAATGGTCACAACTGTCATTGTCCTATTGACAATATAGTAAAGTATAGTCCGTATGCACTTCATCGCTAGGGATGTTAATATTATGATCATCATACTGATAATATTGGTCAGGATCGCACTGATCATATAAACTATGAGATTTGAGCATAGCTCACCCCCTTGGGCAAGGAACCATAAAAGATTACAATTATCTTGTCACAATTGGACAATATAATATAGCCCGTAGGCAAATCATCATTAAGGATGTTAAATATAATCATCATATTGATAATTTTTAGTCATGATCGCATTGATCATATAGACTATTAGGCTTGAGCATAGCTCACCGCCTTGGACAGGGGATCATAAAAATCACAATGTCAATGTCTCAAATGGACAATATGTTATAGCCCGTAGGCAAGACATCACTAAGGATGAAAAATGATATGATCATCGTACGAGATGATATTAGTCGTGATCGCATTGATCATATAGACTATGAGGCTTGAGCATAGCTCACCACCTTGGACAGGGAACGATAAGGTCACAACTGTCCTTATTGTGACTGACAATGCAGTATTATGATTCCTCTCCTTCCACATAGTTGGGAATTATTGGAGATTTGGTACAGATATCGTCACGAAGTTGACGAAAATTTTCCTCCTTTCCACACAGTTGGGAATTAGTTGGAGATTTTTAATGATACGTTTCAGTCAACGTATTTAATATAATTTCTTCTCCTTAGTTGGAGATGTGTCTTAGTTGACGTTTTAAAAACATAAATCCTTCTCCATAGTGGGAGTTTTAGGAATACGCCGCAGTTGACGTTTAAATATAAGTCCCTCTCCACATTGGGAGATTTGGGAATACGCCTCAATACAGTCAGCACATATGATACGGCTCGATACAGTCACCGTTTAAATATATATTCTTCTCCACATTGGGAGATTTGGGGATGTTTAGCATTGCATAGATGTATGAAATTTCTATCTCCTTTCCACTCATTCGGGAATTAGTTGGAGATCTTAGATAAGTGTTGTCCTATAGTTGGACGAGAATCACTTAAAGATTTTTAAGATTATATTGGTGTGAGGGAATCAGTTTTCCACTACTATCACCTTTTCAACCACTACCATTGGTGGGAAGTATATATTTAAGACAGAGTCTTTTATCATGGTCTTATTTACTAGTCTTAATTACATAAGAACTAGTAGACCGAGTAATTTCAAAAGTGATTTATTTGCTTGATTGCTAACGATCCTTCGACTAATTGTCTTCACCCAATAGAGTTGGCACTTTTAGTCTTTCTCCTCAGTTGGAGTTTCCAGGACACATCTTATTTGACGTATTTAAGTATATGCACTTCTCCTTAGTTGGAGATTTAGTATACACCTCAATATAGTACACCGTTTAATTATATACCCTTTCTCCTTATGGGGAGATTCAGGAATACGCCTCAATAAAGTACAACGTATATGGTACGGCTCAATATAGTACACCGTTTAAATATATGCCCCTCTCCTTATCGGGAGATTTGGGGATACGCCTCAATATAGTACAACGTATAAGATACGACTCAATAAAGTACACCGCTTAAATATATATACCTTTTCTCCTTATGGGGAGATTTGGGGGATACGCCTTAATAAAGTACAACGCATAAGATACGGCTCAATATAGTACACCATTTAAATATATGCCCATCTCCTTACCGGGAGAATTGGGGATACGCCTCAATAAAGTACAGCGTATTTGATACGGCTTAATAAAGTACACCGTTTTAAAATATACCCTTTCTCCTTATGGGGAGATTCAGGATATGTCGTCTCATATTTGGACAAAAATTTGCACTTTTTCAACCTCTCATTGGTGGGAAACATGTGCTTTTGGCCTTCGTCTATCGCGCAATCAAGAGGTCTGTTTAATAAGGTAAGAGCAAAAATGTGACCTTCATATCATTAGAAGGAAAAATCATAAAATGGGCTCCATAAAATCAATGATTCTTCTTATGGCAGTAATATCGCCAAATTATATTAGATGCTTACCATTAGCCGATATCAGTACAATATGCCCGTTGGGAGATCTTAGTGGTTCCATGCATTAAATCGTCATACTGGTCAGGCATGAAAGCAATCTATGGGACACACTAAGATCCTGCCAATTATCATATGGCACTTCTATCACACTAAGTTTGGCATTCGTAGTTGTTAAAAATCAATGAAATAAAAAATCATTGTCGTACTCCAGTTGGAGAAATTTACTGGCGAGAGTTGCCGAATTTATATAATATAATATATACCCAGATGGGTTTGAATTAATCGAGCTCGAAGACTCGAAATTATATGCTTTAAGCATAAATCAGAAAAAGTGATTCATTTTTTTGTTTATTCTCTAGAATGAGAAAACATTTGAATCACAGAATAGAAATTTTGGTACAAAGTGCACATATATATTTGCCATGATACGACTTTCTATAATTATTGTTGTTTCAATCAGCTGGTGAGATATCACCAGAATGTCTGTCAAACATGATAGACCTCTGATAAATGACATTAGGATATCACAGAAATTTCAAAAGATATAATATCAGATAGCGAGGTTTAGCATCCTCGTATAGGAGTCATTGTCTCCAAAACATATGTAGTTCACCATATGGAACTTCAAGCTACTCAATGGTAGAGATCCTTGAGTCCGTGACCCATCATAGATTCTTCATCTTGTTCGCGACATCTTGGCGGTATAAAGTCAATAACTACTATATAGATTAAGAGTAGTCTTATATTCAGGTCTAGACTCGGAGTTTTTTTTTAAAGGAATCTGCATTTGTAATATTTGAGATTAGACACTAAAGGCTAGTGTCTAATTCACTCAAATTGTAGCTCTGATACCAACCTGTCACACCCCGATTTCCGGTGGGCCCGGATAGGTACAATCGTGACGGTTGGATAACAGTTATCACAATATATTAATATGCAGCGGAAGTATTGGATTGAAATTATTAACATAACCTTGAATTGTATAAAAGTATTACAAGCATTCGATACAAGCCCACAGGCAGGATCCAAATAAACAGAGCTTTAGACATCATAGGCCTTAAGCATCAGGAGTGCAAATTCCTTAGCCTTCATTCTAGCCGACCCGTATTCCCAGCCTATAATAAGGTTCGGTACCTGTTGTTCAATCTTTTGAAAATACGTTAGCCAAAGCTGGTAAATACAATTAACTGACTCTTTGAAAAAATAGTTTTTCGAAAAGAGTTTATACATATAGAAAATCCGTAGGTGATCTTTAAAATATATCTTGGGATTATTCTTGCTACGAGATTATATACTTGATTATCCCTGTCACACCCCCAAAATACCGCCTAGGGAATGTCCCTGTTAGGCGTGTGACGTACCAACAACGAGCCACTAATTACATTGAACCCATACAAGTTTCAAAATAAAATCCTTAAGTATTAATGAAAATACCATCAACGATTTTAAAGGAAACCAACATGTTCAGCAGAAGCAATTAGTAAACCAATGTTAAACTGTTTCAAAAACCAATGTACGATATCAATAGTTCAACCACTTGAATTCCTCCAATCGACCCATGACCACTCCAGCTACTCCAGACAACAAGTTCTCAATCATAGACATCTAACGACCTGCGAGCATGCAACAAGTGTATCAGACAATGCTGGTGAGTTCATAATTTTACAAAAACGTTAGTTACCAAGTGTTTAATTTCGTTCGTTGATTACAATTCCGAAAGTAATGTTGATAATATCTCGATACTGAACAAGACGGCTCCTGATGTATGTTTTGCCCGTTCCCCAGTGCTCCTATCAAAACACTGGGCATGACTGGGTCATTAGTTCACAATCGTCCACCCCGGTATGGTGTGAGGGTGCCAAACCTAAGTAGCGCTACCAACTAATACCCCGCTACCTCCCCGGTAACAAAAGATGGGACTTAAGAATGATAGGGTGAGAATATTATCCAGCATCCCAGTTTTACCCAAAAAGACTTATCCCTCCCCGGGATACCCACTGACTGTCCCAACCACTAGGACGCATGCTCAAAAGTAATGAACTCACCTTAGGGTGCTCGGTTTGATAATGTACTTCTAACGTTAAACAAATGTTAGGTCCGTTACTTGCGACCTAAGGTATAATGTCATAATAGTGAGTATACGTGTAGGATTTTGCAATACCCTAATGTCCAAACAACCCGATGTCTAATATAATACTTTTTGGCAGGCAATAACACACAACGAACAGTTACTTACTCTTACGTAATGTTCGAGATAATAGACCCACATCCAACTTGTATTACATAAAATAATTCGTCTAATTACTATTGATTTAACATACATATATGTGGTAGGTTAATACTTTAAACCATCTGCTTATTTAATTCAACACATGATATGTATATGCTAACTTAATTCACACACATACATATTAAATTAATTAAAAACAACTAGCATACACAACCAATTATTTCAATGAACACTCACAACCAATTATTTCAATGAACACTCACAACCAATTATTTCAATGAACACTCACAATTAATTAAATTCAATGTCAACATATGCATATCAATGTAATTAACGTTCAATGCAGTATATATCACACATGCCCACAATTAGAGATTGTAAGCATACAATATATACAAAGTTGACATATAATGTAATAGATCGACAACATTTCATGCGCATATACTTCTGACCCCACATGTGACTACACAAAACAACCCCTCATTTAATAAGGTTTGATCATTACACAAGTCCTGACACATTTTACTCCAAATCAATTATTATTATAACCGAATCTATGTGATTTAAAGTTCCCAAAATCTATACACAATATAACAGTTTATCCCTCATATTCACTTAATCGAATTCAATTACATCAGATTACTAAGTCCCATGTGCGGCCCACTTGCTTGCCCATTTGTTTGTTTTATTCGAGCACTTTATATCAAACACTAATCACATGTGCGGCCCATGATCTAAATTTTGAATGCCCCAACTGATATCATACAACCACATGCTCTGATCATTTAAAATAAACATGCTCTGACCTATTAATTTATTCACATGTGCGGACCATTTAATACTTCATATCACAGCCATGTATAAAGAGGTTTCACACCGAATCAGGTCTAATCATCTATATACCCGTTTACTTGCATGGAAACTTTTAGACATTATGATTCACAACCAAGCACCTTGATTAACTATCATACAAGATCAACCATATACTCATACAATGCCTATTTGTGTTAGCATACAACTATCATTCAAACAGATTCTAATTCATCATACCCAACATCATGACATGATTTAATACACGTAATACCCTTTGTTCTCGCTGAACATCATTATTATAGTATGTAGCTTATCATATTCCTATGGGATCATCTACTAAACTGTGGATCATTCCTCCCTAATACACTCCATTAATAGCAAACCACTTGTACAACAAGTAACACAACTAATCAGTAAGTAAAACACCCATCGAATCAACAAAATATCCCTATGATCCCCTATACGCATCGATATCACTACACACATATAAATAAATGAAACCGAGATGATTTTTACTAACCAGAAGATCGAAACGTGGAGACGTAGATAGTTAACACACAAGAACAGGGCTGCAACAATCTCTTCCTGGTCGTCGTTCACAATATTAGGGTTTGGAGGTGTTTGTTTTTGTGTCGAAAGTTAACAAAGGTCGCACATAAGTGCATGCGGCCAAGAGTTTGCACTAAACTTGGGCTTATCATGTGTATGTGGGCCAAGATCCAATAACCCCTAATGTTGGACTATACCCGCCCCCCTTAACCCATTCAGTAATCTAGTTCTATAAATGTGCGAAGCCCATAAAGATGTTGGGTTAAGAGTTGGGTTCAAGTGGTTCAGGCCTGACGGTGTGGGCCGAGATGGTTTAAAGGTGCTTACGGCCCAAAGATATGTGCGTTTAATAAGTATAACATAGGATGAAACGTTTAGCCAATTTAACGTAGGATGAAGCGTTGGAGAGCAATAATGAGAAGTTAGTTTGGGTTGTCACAATCCCATTGGGTTGTCCAGACATGGTATCATTAACCCCCAATTATATCAATTATCAAGTAAACGGACTAAATCGTATTCATACACGTTTGCTCAATCATAGGCGACTTACTTATGTAATAACCATCCCAAGAGGCATATTTGTCATCCCAAGTTTACACTAAAATAAGTCAAGAGTATTTACCTTTTTGCTAGCTTCCAATCAATAAGACTATATTTGGAGAAAAGCCGCAAGTCTAAGTATTATTGACCCAAGTCCGATTATCTAGGGGGTACTATAGTCTGGAATGAACAGATTTATTGTCTGTTAGAATGTATACGGGTCAAAGGTAGTTCCTTTAGATATGACCCGATACTTAAGAATAGGTTCTCTAGATTAAGCGTATACCGAATAGAATGTGGTTTAAACCCAAAAAGTACTAGGACTTGTATAACATAGGTAAACAATGTACATTCTGGATTTCGAGATCAAAACGGTAAGGTTAAACCCCTTTCGGTAAACTTATGTAAACTAGTTACGTAAGTTTAACCGTACGCATATGAGCGATAACGGGTAACCGGATGAGTCATGAACAAGTTCCATATGCCAATGCACTTTAAACAAGTTATAATATCAGTAGGATATCAACTTGTATGCACGTTAAGGTTTTAAAATCAAACTATGCCTCATAAGGGCATTTTGGTAATTTTACAACTTATAAAAGGAGCTTGCGAGTAAACTGATGTCATGGTCATAAAAATTTTGTAAAAGTGATTAAATTATGATATCATATCAGTAGGATGTCAAATATATGTGTGGTTTATGCTTTAAGACCAAACTATACGTCGTAGGGGTATTTTGGTCATTTCACACATAGTTTTGAGGACTTATTTGGAATTCTGAGTTTAGGACTTATACCTACTGTAAAAATATTTAATATGGTTTATAAAATCAGTAGGTAACGAGTCTTGATTCATAAATATGGTTTAAAACCATACTACGCGCCTAAACGGCGTTAATGTCATTTAAATGACGATTTATGTGAAGGTTTATGAAATCTGATGTTATGACCAGCTTTGAGTAGTTAAAATATTTTATTTGTCATAACATATCAGTAAGCAAAAGGTTTGGTTTAAATATTACGCTTAAAACCCATTTTATGTGCCACAAGGGCATTATCGTCATTTATCGACATTGTATACGAAACCGAAGTTAAACTCAGTTGACAATCTGAATTAGCATCCCAGATAATCCTGATTATAATATCATATCATTAGGTAATGATTTTTATGCAAAAATTATGTCTAAAACTCATTTTGGGTGAAAAGGGGCATTTTAGTCCTTTTAAAAGCATAGTTTACTCTTATATGCGTAAACTCAGTTTATGACCAGATTATAATCATCAAAATATTCTAAACATATTTACTTATCATTATATAACTCATTTGCATGCTTATTTATTTTAAAACCTTATTTTTAAACAAAAGAGCATATTAGTCAAAGTACGACATAATAACAGAACATGCGCATAAACTCATATTACTAATCCGATCGTGTAATATAACCTTATAGGGTTATACTACATTATATTACAATCATAACGGAACCTAAAATCAGTAGCATACTAGTCCAATTCTGTTTATAACCAAAAGTTAACGTAGAAATCAAACTACGCGACTTTCGGTTGCGAACCGGCCCTAAAACTAGAATTGACGAGCCGAACGTGTTTACACGTGTTCTAATAATTATTACTGAGTTGTTTAGGTGATAAAACATATTTTAGAACATTTCTAAACTCATATCGTAATTATTTTAAAAACTGACCCGTTAACTTTTTAAATTAATATTACTTTGACTCGTCAATTGACCAAGCAAACGTGATTCTTAGGAGGTGCCCTTTTTGAGGGATTAACACCTACCTAGTTACGATCATGTAGCCATGTTCGTTGCGAACAATTGCTTGACCGTTTAAGGTCTAACTAAAAGTCAAAGTGTTTATCGTAAACGCTTGACTTTTCGGCTTTAAAAGCCAAGCAAATAAACTAGCCACGAAAGGAACACTCACACGTGTGTCCTAGGGACTGAAGAGAACTCAATGGGATGCTCGTTATAGTCAGTAACTTCCAACTTAGAGTGACAGAGAGAAAAAAATGAGAGGTGTAAGGAAAAATGAATGAAGAACGCTCCTATTTATAGTGTTTGGGGACATTGTGGATGATTGACAAGTGTTTAGAGGATTCATAGAATTATTCCAGGTGTCTAGGCAGGTGTTAAATATTGTTAACAAGCGCCTAGTATCGAATTGGAGGTTTTATAAAGCTTGGAGAGGGTTGCAAGGTGAAACTGGCAGCTGTTATGAAAATTCTGAAAAACAGGTGCCGTCGTGCCACGCGCCAGGTACAGGTGGGTCTGGCGCGCCACGCTAGGGAACCACAAAACCAACTTGTTTTGTTTGTTGACAATTTCAGTCCCTGTACTTTCGTTTCTCACACATCTTTCATGTTTAGCACTTCTAACACCCGTTAACCCCATCTTTAAGCTCCATAAGGAAGTTAAAGTATATTTAACTTGAATTATGCTCAAAGATGTCATGAATGTCAGTTCATTCGGTCGTACGGTCGCGTTTTTCGCTTAATTACGATGAACGTTCGAACGGACGCGAAAACAATCCAAATTACGCAACGAATGGTATTTTTGCATTCCCATCATTAAAATATAATATTTTAATGATTACAAAAATTTTTAGATGTACGAATATCGTCAGAACGCAGAATATGCGTGAATATGCATACTTTCGCAGTTTTGACGCTTTTAGTCTCTGTGATCAAATAAGCATATTTTCACACACCGAACCTTTCAAAACTTATTTCTAAGCTATGTTAAGGGTATTTAGGGTATGTCTAGCTTATGACCTTGTTCCGGAGTGTACGGCGCTACGAGAATCGGCAGCCTTTCGTAGTTTGTCGTAATTAGTCCGTGAGCTCGAATAATGCATATTTTTGTTATGATTATCACAAAACCCCTTATTGAAGAATATTAGGCATACCCAAGAGTATGAATAAGCATCATAAAAATATCGGTTCATTAAAAGGTCACTCAGAGGTTGGAATTAACATGTTGACGCTTTTAACCCTTCGTCGCGCAAACTTTCAAACGATTACGCAACTTTCAAACAATTATGTAAATGGCTCCTCACGTCCAACAAGTGGTTCATATGAGAATACGGACATCATATAAGGTCACTCAGAGGCTTAGTTTTAGCATGTTGACACTTTTAGTCCTTTCGTGGACATAGTTTTCGTTTTCGACGAAAATGGTCCCTTTTAACCAACTTTGGACATGATTAGGATTAGGGACACATGTCGATACATTATTGGACATGATTTTACGAGGTGTTACAAATTTAGGTGTTGATTGTGATAAAATGGTTGTTAGAATTTCTAAATATTCATTGTTATTCATGCTATTATATTGTTGCTTAAAATCGTTTGATTATGTTTAATTGATTCGTGCCTAATATGTTGTTGCTTAAAATGTTTGAATATGCTTAATTGATATGGGAGAGAAACAACAATTGTCAAATGAGCATCTAAAATTCTTATTAGAGATTTGCATTGATGAGATAAACACGGTGGGTAGAAAAGGATTGAGTTTGCATAAAGACTCATGGAATAAGTTAGGAAAAGTTCTTAAGGAAAATTTTGACTTGGATTTGACTCAAAAACAAATGAAGAATGCATATGATAATTTTAAAGCCAAATACGCAGGTTGGGTATATTTGAAAAACAAAACCAACAACATATACAACCCTCAAACAAATACTTCTACCTTAACGAATAAGGAATGGAAAGAATTTAAGAAGGTATGTTCATCTATATATTTTTTAACATCTACCTATAAACAAAAACTTATATCATTTTTTACTTTGGGTTTAGGGGCATCCGAAGGCTACATCTTTGAAAACAGTTCCATTGCCTTTTACAGAACTTTGTGCAGAATTATTTGATGGTAATACCGCTACTGGGAATTACAAGTGGACCTTAACCCAAACAACATCAGGGGTTGGATCTTCTTGTCATCGTGTCCAATCACTTATGATTATGGGCACCCGTTTTCATGACACAGAAGATGATGTCGGCACTTCTGAGCCTACTCATGAGCATACTTCCGAGCCTACTCATGAGCCTACCCCCGAGCCTACTCCAAACAAAAGGGCAAAACCTCAAAATCATCTACCAACCATGATGACTTAGCACTTGATATGCACAAGGCTCTACAGTATTTGATTAAAGGAAAGGAAGGGCCAACAATTCTTGAATGTTTTTAAAAGTTAAAGTTGGTTGGGTTAGACCCCGTAGATCCTTTATTCTTAGTTGCTTTCATATTTTTGGAGTGATCTCAAACATGAGAGAAGCATGGATGACATTGCCAGAAATTCCCAAGGTCTTAAGAGGGTGGATAGCGATGAAGGAGACGTGCATTGACTAATAAATAGAAATTTAACCATGCACATGCAAAACTTCAGAACGTTATTGAGCGTGCTTTTGGTGTCTTGAAAGCACAATTCCCTATATTGAAGAGGATGGCACCATTTCCATTGGTTACACAAAGGAACATTACCATTGCATGTTTCACGCTACATAATTTTATAAGGAAAAAGGGTTTGAGCGATGAGTTGTTTACAGAATACGATTAACCCAATGTGTTGTTACATAATAGACAAGTGCACGTTGATGCTGATGAAGACGAGGTTGAAGCACATGGTACTGCATTGGATCGGGAATATATGACTCAGTTACGAGATGAGATTGTTGAGCTGTTCATGCAAAGTGTGGAATAAATGATTTAGAAAAATGTTGTTGTGTTTTTATAAATATTATTTCAGTGTTATATAACTATTATTTATATTTAAATGTTGAAAAACTCTTTTAAGTTAAAAAAATCAGTTTATTTAAATTTCAGTTTATTTTAGCAGTCTGCAGAAGTTTAAAAAAACAGTTTTTTTTTACTAACTACAGAGGTTTGCTTCACCTCTTCTGCTACAGATGTCTGCAGATGTGGTCCGCAAACTGCAGACATTTTACATATAAAAAAACAAACAACACCTAAACATGAGACATCTTTGAAGATATATACATTTGTGATTTATTTACAAAACACTATCTCGTATTATTAAAATAACGAAAAATGGTAAACAATGTTACTTTATATAAAAAACTAAAGCATGAAACACCTTTGATGATGTCACACCTCAACCGATGGCGGAAACATCGGAGTGAGACGAAAATGAGATTGTAAGAGACTTCATAACGGCTATTGTGACAAGTATTTAAAATAACGATTTTCATTTCATGCTACAGGGAATACATTGTTTCGAAGGAAAATACAACATTTAGAACGTAACAAAATAAACGACAAAACAAAAAATTAAACTAAGTGTGTTTCTAGTCCATCCTATTAGATTTCTTTTCAACGCATCAACATCAAGCTCCTGACACAAAAGCATTGGTGAGCATACAAGTTCAGTGTACTAGCATATGTATACAAGAATTTAACGAGATTCACATGGCAAAAACGTATACTAAGGGATAAACATGACATGAACTAGAATGCATCACATACGTGTCAACCCAAATATTCCACTAGCGTAACCATGTCATCGCAACGACAAGACCGTTTGTATGATTACTTAACATAGACCCAGCAAGGACGGTGTCACGGCCCCCGACCCGGTTTGACCCATTTCAGGAGCCGCGGGACAGAAATCCCGTGGTATTTAATTAATTGAATTTAACAGCGGAAGTTTAACATCAGGATCTTTTTAAAACTGAAATATTTCCCGATTATTTTATTTCACAACGCGGGATAAAACCCGGTAATTTACAATCTTGAGATTTCACGAAGAAATCTTTTATTTTACAAAACATGTTCCTTTATTTTATCAAGAGCCACTTCCTCAAGCTTGTAGTGCTGTATGGCACTTTTCCTGATTCATAACAGGTCACCTGAAACATGTTTGAAAAAGGTTTTGTCAGCGGGAAATACAGAGTGAATCATTCATTTTGCATAATGATGCATAGTTATTAATTACAGCATAAGAGCGATTACAATGGCTTCTATCTTATTTTTATCTGGCGCCGTGTCACAATGGTGACATGTCACAATGGTGACATGTCACAATGGTGACATGTCACAATGGTGACGATGGTCATACCACTATTAGGTCAATGAACCTAAATAGTGATGATTATCCCTGTAGGTCAATGAACCTAACAGTGATTATCCCGATTAGGTTAATGAACGTAACCGGGAGAAAATTAGTAATGTGCACAATACCCCACTAGCCAGTGATTCAAGATATCCACGACTTAGTCCCTGTAATTATAACTTTTGAAAATAAGTTAAGGTATTGTAAAATAGTTGATAAAAAGAGAATGACTCACATTGCAGATTTAATTTGAGCAGAGTTTAGCCTACTGATTAGCCTTTTATCCTAAATTTAATAACAGGCACACAATTCTGGGTTAGTAATCAATACAACATTTACGATAACTCACGAGATCAACCCTCACAACGAATGACAAAGTGCTATGCTTAAACATCCATCGAATTAACGACTAATGACAAAGCATCACCCTAATGTGGGCAGCACTTAAACATCCATTGAGTACATTGATCGATCGGACAATGAATCGTAATAGCGATCGAGTTAATACCCTGATTGCGGCGTCGATTAGTGATCCGTGTGTGTTAATTGTGATAAACAGAAGATATCTCGAAGCGTATTACGAATTGGTTCGTCGCTCAAATTCCAGAAATCAAGTCCCAATGTTTTCTATTTATACACGAAATGTGCCAGGTTTACGGACCGTAAGACTCATCCCTTACGGTCCGTAAAGGACACCTCAAAGTCATAGGGTTGCCACGCGTGGGACTAGGCCTGCTGACTTGACAGATTTCCTAAATTCATTTCTGCCAACGAATCATTTGGATAATCGTAACTAGGTTTTTACCCCCCCCCCCCTGAGTTTTAGGGGCCCTGATCCTGATTCTGATTGTTCTGAAAATTTTAGGTGTTGTGCAGAATCACTTGGGTGTCTCAATTAGGGCTTCCTATTGGATAAAATAATAAAATAAATAGGACTTTTAATGAGGGTTGTTACAGACGGTGTGCTACTCGCCTACTCCTATAGCGTTATACATGTTAAGGTAGGCTCGTACGAAGTTAATGACAAAGTATAGTGCAAGAGTGGCTTCTAGTATGCATGTATTCCTAAAGTATAAACGTATAAAGCATGTATTAATGGATTCGTTTGAATGAATAAAGTATTTGCATATGTGTGATTGTGTGAGTTTTAATACGGTATATATATTGCACCCAAAAGTGTGAAAACGGAAAGAGGGTCATGTATATTCACGGTTTGCGAAGTGATTCCACTTAATGTGTTTGACGAGTCTTGAGTATTTGGAACACCGAAGTTACCCTAAGAGGGAAATGAAGGTGTGTGAGTTGCGGTTTTTGTTTAACGGATTGGATTAGGAATTTAGAGAACAATGTACATGGATGTAAGATTAGGTACCATGAGAATGGTCATGCAAGGAGGTAGGATGAATTCCATCCATTTAACCTCATTATATGATTCACCAAAAAATCATCAACTTTGTTGATGATTTTGGTTGGTCATGAATATGATAATAATAAGAATTTAAACCTACTAAATCTACAAACAACCAAGTGAGCTAGCTAGATGCGTGCATCCCAAACATGAAAAGTGTTTGGGGATGTGATGTAGCCTTGTCCCTTTGATGGAAATTGTTTGAGACTTAGTGGTATGAAGATAACAAATCAACAAGTGAGGTAGTGGAACAAGATTAGAGAGCCAAAGCTTCAATGTTTCACACATTCACCAAAACACAAGTCTCACCATATGGAAGATGGTGAGCTTGGATGGTCTCAACACTTGAAGGTTGCTTAGAACCTTGTCAAAACAGAAAGTTTAGAGGGGGTTTGGACCAGCAATCAACCACACACAAGCCCAATAACCATAGGTTTGGTTAGAAGCAAGGTAGGTGCAAGATTGTACAAGTCTAAACATGCTTATAGAAGTTTAAGTAAAAGTTTCTTCAAAACAGAAAGTTTGGGCCTCAAAATGGTGATGTTCCACCTTAGTTTACCATGGTAAACTTGTGGAAACACTCCTAGAGGTGTTCCAAACTTTCAAGAAGAAGAAGAAGTGAAGAAACATGAAGAAAAGTGAGATGGAAGCTCACTTTTGAACTTAGGATAATTCTGCCTTCACTTGATAATTTCAGTAATTTAAGAGTGTTATAAGAGTGTTTGAGGGTTTGGAAAAGTGAAATAGAGGTGTGCGAGGCTTGATTATACAGTGGTTGATTAAGGTTAGATTTTAAATGAGGTTGGAAGGTGATTGGGGAAGAAAGGATATAAGAAAGGTGACCAACCCGTTGCCAAGAAACAACTCAATGCGGATTACGCCTGCTCGCGCCTGTGGCGAGCAAGGGTTTACTTGCCTGCAGGACGCGGCTTGCTCCTTTCACCGCCCAAGTTTGGTTTTTCACACTTTGGCCCCTAAACTTCTATATGTTTATCATTTTATGCCCAAAGTTTTATGTTTTAACATGTTTTCGAGTACGGAATGTCACACCCCAACTGATGGCGGAAACATCGGAGTGAGATAAAAACGAGATTTTTCGAGACTTCATAACACTATTGCGACAATATTTAATATAAAGCCGATTTCTTTCATTGATAACAAATTGTCACATTACAGCATACGAAAGACAAATACAACATTGTATCAAAAAACAACAATACATGAAGCAATACAACATTGTTCGAAATAATACAACAACCTGATCTAGTATTTCAAAATGGGTATCTAAAGTATCCCTACTAGATTTCATCATCCTCAGCTTCATTAACCTGCAATATGTTTAAAGTACATGGTTCAATACGAAAGTATTGGCGAGTCTACAAGTTTGATATATAGCATAAGTATAAAAAGTTTAAATGAATCCACATGGCAAACTTAGTTATCGAGATTAACGTAAAACTGGCATGCGAATATTCAAGTCAATCCTCTGATTACCGAATGTATTAAAGACTTAACATGACCACAAGACTACGGGTGGTGCGTTACTCCTATAGCGCTATATATGTTAAGGGGAGGCTCGTACGAAGTTAATGAAAAGTTTATCACATAAGAATGTTCTAGATACACAAATCAAGTATAACGTATTAGCATGCATGTATTGGATTGTTTGTGTGTTTGAATAAAAGTCTAAGTGTAACTGTGTAGGTTAATAAGTAAACATATTGCACCCAAAGTGTAAAAAGAGAAAAGGCGTTCGAGTATACTCACGGTTTTGCTAAATATTCTTTAGTTAATCCCGCGAGAGTTGAGTTGTTAACGAGCACTGGAACACCGAGGTTACCTTACAGGGGGTAAGCGAAGGTGTAAGTTATCGGAATTGGACGGAGGATTTGGATTCGGAATTAAAGTACGTAGTACATAGTATGAAAGTATGATTAAAACTGAAAGTATATCCTGCCCAGGCACTCGTTAAGACACTGAGTTTTCTGTAATTTTCACGGGTCCTGATTTGCATGTCAGAATCAGTAACGAGGAACGCGAAAACAAAATAAATGGAAACCGAAATGACACAAACTGTTTGAGCGACTGGACAGTTCGCACGACAGGGAACCTTTCGTGTGACAGGGTTCTGTTTGGGGCGAACCAAATGTCACACCCCAACCGATGGCGGAATCATCGGGGCGTGAGCATGATGTGAATAGGTTGCTCAAGAGAATCCATAACGACTAATTGTGACAATATTTAATAAGTTCAATTTCCCATACAATCAAACAAATATTTCAACAAAAGTCATAACGGAGTTCAGTAGTTTCTCAAGAAACAAGCGAAACATAACAAAACTTGCAATTAAATTTAGGTGGGTTTCTAGCATTCCTAAACCATTTCCAGCAGTAATCGATCAACCTGTCACATACGTTAAAATAAAGTCAATAAAATAATGTAAATGTGAGTACACAAGTTTAGCATAAGTATAGTAATAAAGCATTTTACGCATAACCAGCATGTAACACGTAGAGAAGTGAATCAAGTAAGTTATCAACAATGATACAAGCTAACCACATGACTGCGAGTTGGAGTATGCACGATACGTGATCACCGTAGTGAGCACGCACGTAAAGTGATTATGAGATCCCTAGCAACCCCTGAATAAACAGGTGTTGAGTCCAAACTATAGTACTATCGTTGGTATGGGCGGTAGAGCAAGCTATCAATATGTAAACATAGCAAACAAGCATTCAACGATTCACGTATAACATGGGAGAGTGGTCAGCGTTTTAAATGAGTTTAAGCGTTGTGTGCATCGTGTTTTGATAAAGAACGTATGTAACACCCAAAAGTTCGTTAAGCGAAAAAGGGTTCGAGTATACTCACAGTGCGTGTTTAACAGTAAACACGGTCTGGAATGGATTGAAGGGAGCGCCGGATCAGCCTGTGTACGGGGACAGAAGTGCATAAGTCATCTAAGTGCTGAAACGGTCAAATTGGAGTATCGAGTGGGAAACAGACTCTTGGTACGAAGGGAGTGCCTTCGTACGAAGGTGGGGTCTTCGTACGTCGCTTGTTTCTGTGTCCAAAATCGAGTGTTCTTCGCGTCTTGCTTCGGGAAATCGAGTGTTCATCCCTCCAGCCTTAAGCTACTGTTAAACTTAGATCCGGAGAGGTCTTTTGAGCAATGAAGTCACAAGTGGGAACGTATACTAGTTGGTACGAAGCTGGTTCCTTCCAGTCTCGCTCGCACATGTGGCTGTTTTTGCGTTCGGAGCTGCATTTTCGCCTAAATCGGATGTGTTTTCGAGTCCTTTTCATGAGGGTTTCGACCCCGCTTCATCCCACCACTTAGTGAACAAAACATGTGTCGGTTTTGGTCCGTTTTAGTGTAAAAAATCGAGTTTAAAACAGTTTTTCCATGGATTAAACACTTGGTGAGTGTGAAATCATCAGATCTCCAACTTGGGAAGCTAAAGCTAAGCCCAATGCACTCTTTTAAGTGTAAATCCGTGGTAAAATCCGAAGTTTTGATGAAAAAGATGAAGGTTTTCATAAAATAGAGAGGTTTAGATGAAAAAGATGAAGGTTTTTGTAAAAGAGAGAAGTTTAGATGAAATCGGAGATAAACTCGTGGAAAATCATGGTGGAAATCATTGTGGAACATGTAAAAATAATGAATCTTACTTGGAAGAGAGAGAGAGACAGCAGGTTGGGAACGTTTTTGTGAGAAATGGCAGCAAGTGGTGAAAGGAGAATTGAGTTAGGTATTTATAGAGACGCTCTGAGATCTTGTTCGAAGCTGGTGGCTTCGTACGAAGCTGCCTGTCTCATACAAGTAGCTCTCGTTTCGCGTGTCAGATGTTCGTTTGGTGCGTTTTGTTGCGTTAGTTAGTTCGAGTACTTGAAGTATTTTAGCGAGATATTAAATGTCGTGTCACGTTGCGCTTTAGCGTCATAAATCGAGTTGCGTGATTGAGCATTTGAGTGTTTAAGCGAATATCTGACACATATACATATTTAACATTTGAGCATTTGAGTTTGCGTTGCGATGAGCGTTTAAATAAGCGTTTAAAGGAGCGTTTAAATAGGTGTTATATAAAATGCGTTAAAAATGTAGTTAACCCATGGTAATCATCGAATCTCATAGTACAAGCGTTCGCGAAATGAATTAACGACACGAAAGGAACAATCAGGAACAATTTTTGGATTGTCGGGTTGTTACACCGAACTTCGTTCGAACATTTTAACCATTAAACGGCTATGTTTGTGAGTCCAATTAAGTTATTTAGTTATATATATAGTATAGTAACAGTCCAGAATGTCAAAGAGTTCATAGAAGTCATGCATGGAAGTAATAAGCTCGTTACAGTTCACCAAAGCACAAGTTAGTTAACTTAGTTAACTAACCGGTTGGTCATGAATAACAGAATGTAAAGATAGGAAATAAATAACCAAACAAGATCAACTTGGGTGTGCCGTCTCAACATGGAAAGAATTAACCAAGTGTTGGAGGCTGGACGGGGTTAACTTATTCTAGGCCTAGGAGATTGTTTGGGTGTTCGTTTTACAAGTTCAAGTGAGGTGGTAGAACTAGATTGGAAGCCAAGGCTTCCACGGTTCGCACACTATCATCTCAGAATCATTCATATTAAAAATGTGGATCTAATCGACATTCAATACTTAGAAAATGTCGGAACGAGATGATAACAGAACCTTTCGTGCGAATGGGCTGCCATTCGTGCGAGAGGCTTTGTTTCGAGACGAAAACAGTTCAGTTTTGTTTGAACTGTTCGTCTTCTTGGCTGGAATCGACGCTAACACTAACCCGCAGCTATGAACTTAGCTTGTGAGCTGGTGAGTCCATGATTCTTCTAAGTTTGAAATCAGAATGTTATTTGTGAAAGTTTGGAAGTTTAACTTCAAACCTTAGCTTGGTCCTCAATATGATTGAGTGTTGATATCAGATTGCCAAGGCAATCTGAGTAACCAAACTGTTTTGGTATGAAGATTTGTAAAAAAACGAAGAAAAGTAGAAAAGAAGTCAAACTTTTGGCTTGCTACAAGCTGGGCTCAGGGACTGCAAATTTCCCCCTTTTTTAGAATAGCTCCAGTGGCGGTCAGGCTATCGAATGTGCCGGAGCGTCCCATAGAGGAAATTAGAGTGTTAGTGAGTTGCAAACTCACTTAGAAAGTTGCTGGAAAGTGATCAGCTGAAAAGCTCAAGTTCAGTATTCTAGAGAGAATTTCGGAGTTGTGGAAGGTGAGAAATGAAGTTGTGGGTTCGTATTTATAGGCTGGGAATGAGTTGGAACGAAAGGAACTTTCGGGCGATAGTGTGCCTCTCGTGCGAAAGGGGTGCCTTTTGCACAAAAGGGTTATACCCTTTTGCACAAAGCTTCAAGTTTGATGATTTCGCGAGTTTTGTCGGTTTTAAGCGTTTTAAACGTGTAAGTGCAATGCATAAGTGTAATGTATGAATAAATGAATGTATAAATGAATTTTGTATGTATAAACAAGTATGGATTTGCGTATAATTGTATCAAGTATGCACGTATGACGAATGTATAGCAAGTATTTACGAATTATGTTTAACAAGATGTAAAAATATCAAGCTTTTATTATGATTCAAGTCTTGGATTACAATGATTAGAAATGAAAGCCGAATACAAAGAGAATACAAGTTTCCATAAATAGAATACAAGACAAACTTTCTAAATAAGGAAAGTTACAAAAAGCGAGACGTTACACGGAACGTGTTTGCAAGTATGTGGCGAGTATCGTGCACGTATAAATGATAACTCAAGCGTATAATAAGTCTTGGTTTACTTGTAAATGTGTATCAAGGATTGATTGTGTATAAGCATAGGTATAAAAAACAAGCATAAGTATAAAAGTGAATTTCCATTATGATCGAAGTCTCGGATTACAAGTTTGGAAGTGAAATACGGATACATTACAAATACAAGTTTCCAATAAATAGAAATGTGAGTACAAGTTTCTAAATAAGGAAAGTACAGAAATGCGAAGCGTTACAGATGACATTCACATTTGTTCTTTTATTTATTTTATTATATTAAACAAATAATAATATGAAATTGTTGTTAATATTCATCCCACCCATGAATTTTAATATATAGATAAACAACTTGTGTTTGAGTAAAATTATTTAAAATGAGAAGTAGATAAAATTAACATGTCGCAACGACATGTTCAAGACTTTATAAAACATCGTATTTTAATACTTATACAAGAACAAAAAACAAAATATCAATAATAGTATTATAAATAATAATAATAAAATACACATGAGTAAAATAATATAAAGTTTATGTTACGACCCGTTAATTTTAATATATAGATAATAGATAATAATTATTATATTAGAGTAAAATGCACGGTTAGTCCCTGTGGTTTGGTGAAATTTCACCTTTAGTCCCCAACTTTTCAAAATTACACTTTTAGTCCCTATGTTTTGACAAGTTGTTACTCGGATAGTCCCCAAAGCGGATGAAGGTTACTTGGATAGTCCCTGTGGTTTGACAAGTTGCTACTCGGATAGTCCCTTTGGTTTGACAATTTGTTACTCGGATAGTCCTTGTCATTTCACACCCACTTAACCAGAAAAACTAACCTCCATCCGCTTTGGGGACTATCCGAGTAACAACTTGTCAAACCACAGGGACTAAGAGTGTAATTTTGAAAAGTTGGGGACTAAAGGTGAAATTTCACCAAACCACAGGGACTATCCGTGCATTTTACTCATTATATTAAATAAATTATAAAATAACATAAAATTCTTGTTAATATTCATGACTCGTGAATTTTAATATATAGATAAACAACTCGTTTTGAGTAAAATTTATAATGAGACGTAGATAAAATTAACCTGTCGCAACGACATGTTCAAGACTTTATAAAATATCGTATTTTAAAACTTATAAAAGAAAAAAAAAAACAAAATATCGATAATAGTATTATAAATCCCATGAATTCTAATATATAGATAATAATAATAATAAAATACACATAAATAAAATAATATAAAGTTTTTTTACTATTCATAACCCATGAATTTTAATATATAGATAATAATTATTATATTAAGCAAATTATAAAATAAATAAAATAACATAAAATTCTTGTTAATATTCATGACCCGTGAATTTTAATATATAGATAAACAAATCAATTATGAGTAAAATTTATAATGAGACGTAGATAAAATTAACATGTCGCAACGACGTGTTCAAGACTTTATAAAACATCGTATTTTAAAACTTATAAAAGAAAAAAAAAACAAAATATAGATAATACTATTGTAAATAATAATGAAATAAAAATTAACAAAATAATATAAAGTTTATATTACTATTCATGACCCATGGATTTTAATATATAAATAAATAAATAAATATAAATATAAATAATAGTTAAGGTTAATTACCCTTATATATTGTATGCCACTAGGATCTTTGATACTTTTACTATTTTTTACTTCAATTACATTCATTTTTTACGTTTAGTTAAATAATCACTAAGAGCATTCATATTGGAGTCTCCGTCTCCAAATTTTAGAGATTTCTCATCCTCCATCCGAATTTCCATCTACATCTCCAAATTTTTAAGATTCCTCATGTTTTTCTTCTCCACCTTCAAATATAAAGATTTTGCTATAGTGAATCTTTATATATAGAGAGATCCACTATTTACATCTCTAAAATTTAAAGACTGTAGTACCGTAAGTATTTCCGTTGATATCTTGAGCATTTTGGTTTGTACCACAAGCATATGGTTTATACTTGAGGGTGATTTTTTAGAAATGGAAAAGATTCCAATGAAAATGCTGTAAGGTCACAAAATTCATAACTTTTCTCCATTTCACAAGCTATAACCGTTATTGATTTATTGCAAATCTAAAATTGGGATGTTACAACAATAATATCAAGCATGATCTCAAGGAAATATGTCACCAGGTGGCCTAATAGTTGGCTTTTCCAACACATTGTCCAAATTTGTGTTGTAATCATGACTTATGTCTGGTTGTTTCTTTTGTTACTAAATTTGTGTTGTAATCATATGAAGACAGTTTAGATGTTATAATGTAGTTAAAGTATTTAGCTTGTAGTGTCAATAAAATCTTGTGACTGTTTTCTTTTCTTCAGTCAGTCAGGTTTCGAACTCAAGACCCGTAAAAGCATAACACGAGCCAATCCAATATCGTTAATAGACGGTTTAGATGTTATAACAAATCACTAAATTCTATAACATTCAACATACTTGTACAGGCCAGGCCGGATAAGAAGAAGAGCGAGACCGGCTCGTTAATTAGGCATGTGAACTAGCACCGAAAAACAAGCAATATAGACAGAGACGACACGGCAAACAAAATCACGAGGTCGAAGAGGAAATTGCCATTTCTATTCTATTCCCTCCCTTCCTCAAAGGGTGACCAACATCATTCACTTGGTCCCACCATACGTATCATCTATCCTTCATATTCATATCCCGAAAAGCGGGATTCGCTTGGATACCCGGTCGGTCAATCTATCTATGGCCAATCAAATGATGGATTATTATTAACCAATTGGTACCCCGTATCCCTTCCGTTCATACCATTACCTCGAATTCCATTTCCACTAAGTTGGGGAGACGAGGAAGACATCATCATCTCGTGTAGTATTTTCTGAACCGAGCTCTGGGGATCGTTTGGGTCCACATCACTAGAAAGCGCAGGGGACATATTTGCACCATTTTGTGACGTTTGAGGGTGTCTTGAGTTGAAGGAATTTTGGTTTAGTAGACCAGCAATGGTGCCGTTTGAACTAGTCATAGGTAGTGCATTGGAGTTATTTACTGTGGGCCTGCCCCCATTGGAACTTTGTTGCTGCTGCTGCTGCTGATGTTGATCAGGTTGTTGCGGTTGACTGTGAGATCCAGATGTTGTAGCAGACGTCCTCCGCGGGAATTTTGCTAAGCACTCTATCAGGACAAATGCAGATTTAATAATGCATTCCCTTCATCGGTGGAGTTTAAAATTAAATGATGTCGTGAATGATCTTACCCATTGGTCCGATGTTGGTTTCTCGACTGTAATCGATCAGGTCTTTCATACTGTTAACCACTTCGGATATCTGCATAGATAGCCAAGCATGTACAATGTCAATTAAAGATAATCATGTGCATTTGTGTGTGTAATCAGAGATAAGAACATAAAACTTGTATGTGGCGGAGCAGCTCGAGAGCTACTCGGGATCGGATCGGTAAAAAACTCAAACGAGCCGAGCCTTAACAAGCCCGGCCTTTACATACAAAGCTTGTTTAGGCTCGCGAGCCCAAATATATTTTATGTTATTTTTTATATATAATATGCCTACCAATTAACATTGGCAAGCCGAGCTTGTAGCTCATTTAAAAATGTTCTCAAATTACCTCGAGCCGAACTCGAGCTCTTGGGTTTTACTTTTGAGCCGAGCTCAATCTCAAAAAAGTAGGCTCAAACCAAGCCGAGCTCGAGCTTTCATAAAAACAAGATGACTCGACCTCTAGCCTAGTCGGGCTCGGCTTGGCTCAACTCGTTTACACCCCTAAATGTATCCTAAACTAAACCCTACGGCCCATTGGACTATTTACAATCTAACACTCCCCTTCAAGCTGGGGATCATATAGAATTAATCCAACACCCGTAAAACTATATGTAACCTAAACAAAACCTTGGTCCTGTTGGGCAACCTAACAGTATAAATTAGAAACTTGATCAAACAAAAAGTAAGCGCGAGAGGTTGTACATCTTAAAAGATCTTACATTTATTTTAGCAACTTCACAACGTTGTGCATTTTGTAACTAGCTATACGTATATGTGATCAAATAATAAAGATAATAATCACAACCATAAACTACTTGACACACTGGAATTGCTCAGAAGCATATTTTAAGTTTAAATCCCACAATGGGCATATGGCATGATTACATCATTATATCCACCCCAAAAATATGATACGGTATCATACTCGATTAGGATATGGATTGACATCAAGTGCAGTCATGACAATGTAAATAGACAGAAAGTGATCAAAATAGAAAATGGAGTGTGATTGTATCTACAAATTTGACCTTAAATAAAGAAGAGTATTTATTACCTGAAGACACCGTACATATCTCTTTGTATATCCCAAATCATTTACCAGCGGAACTTCCAATGCCTTTGCCAACTGACGAGCTGAAGCAACAAACCTGAATCGTACAACTAAAACTCTTAGATCTAGCCATAGAGTTTGAAAAATGAAACACATACTATGATCAGTCTGTGTTGGATACTTAGATTATTTTGTATCAAATTAACTTGATGGGCTTTCCTTTGTCTTTTAAATTTCATTAGTATAAGATCAGTTAGACAACTGCCAATTAAATAGCTAAGTTGATATTATGCAAATAAGGGGATGAAGAGATTTACATATTGCAATTGGTCTGCAAGTCAGGTGCAGACTGATTAGACGGAGCATTATTGGTAGAAGCTTGGTACTTCTGAGCCGCACTACCAAGCTGGCTAATCTGCAAACAAAACCAACACCTCATTCTAATGATGTTTTCATCCACAATAAACTAAACACACTGCAAAATACGTTTGACAATAAACCTGTGGTATCAATAATCTCCGAGGAATAAGCTCCTCATGGTGGCGAGCACAGAATTCCCAAGAGCAAATCTGCAAAGAATTCATATTCATAAGCAAATAATAACTCAACTCAAGCACTTGTACAACAAGAGTCTTGTTGACATCATCTAACCTTCAACTCTGGAGTAAAAACTATCCTTAGTTGACCATCACGAACAACGCGTAGTTGCTCAAAAACACTCTCCTGTATAGCTTTTGCATAGTCCAGAACTATTTGTCCACATGAATTTTGATATTCTCTCGGCATATCAACATAAAGAAGTTCCTCCAAAGTACCGCTTTCATACTTTATTTTGAAAAGCCTTGGCAGAACTTCAACATTCGCCTCTGAAAGTAAATCAATCTTCATCCATTAGATACAACAAAACGAGCATAAATCTAAACATAGGCTAAACTATTAATATAACTTTGTGAATTAAGCGATTTAGTAGGTTGACAATACATTCCCATTTACTTTTTTTATTTAACTTATTGGAGATAATATATTACCCAAATCAACCCATTCATAAGTAACTGCCCCCTCTAAAGTCAGTTGACCTTAGATGGTTGTGATAAAACTAATCAAGTATGCAGCATACATTATAGATAACAGGTATTAGAATCTGACCTCAATGAAAAATCCTAACATTAATCTACTGTTTGGTTTAATACAAAAACTCAGTGATCTATTAAGGGTCACTATGTGCAGTTCACAGCTAACTGAAACTAATGAATAAATGATCATTTGTACATATAACAAGTAAATAAGATAATTTTAACTGTATAACAGCTAACTGAAACGAATAAATGATCATCTGTACATATAACAAGTAAATAAGATAATTTTAACTGTATAACAAGTAAATAACTGAAATGCTAACAGCAGGAGACTTGCCAAATCCACGGCCTGGCTTCTTATTGCATATTTCGCAGTGCCATACGTCCTGCATCACCACAAACAGATATTTCACTCATTATTAATTATCATTTAACATTGATAAGAACATGAAACTGAACCTATCCCACTACCTTCTATATGGAACCCACAGTCATAGAAGATACGAGGAATTTCAATATTAACTGAAGTAATCAAAGTGTCGCTAAAACTGACCTGAGGGAAAACTCCTGTAGTATGGCGTCCACTTCCGTACAAAGAAACGCACCATTTCTTCTTTGCGTTAGGAGCGAAGTACTCAGCCACAAATTTTCTCCAAAACTCAATGCTATTGTCCTACAAGACATAAAAACCATTTTCAGCACCAGACAAAATCTTACTCTACAATACATATTTGTAACATTCATACTTCAGGCCTATGTTGTTGCTGATACATATAATGTGTTAGCCGTCTTGCACACGTTCCTGGTTCATACACAGGTTTTGCCGGAGATCTTAGTGCCAGATTTTGATGTTGAAACTGTGGTTGCATCGGAGGCCTTTGTTGAGGCATGTTTTTCAATAGCTGTTGTTGCTGATGTAGCTGTAATAATCTCTGTTGCTGCAAAAGATTCATTTGTGCCTGTGGAGACTGCCTGGATACGTTAAGGAATTGCTGCTGCTGTTGCTGCTGCAGAAATAATGATGGGTCGGAGTGTTGGGGCTCCAGTTTTACCGGTGGTAAGTTACTCATCGACTGAGTATGTTGCAGTTCCATCTTCACTGGCCCTAGATTTCGTAAAGCTTGCAACTGTTGAGTCGTTTGTACTTGTTGATAGTTTGTTGTCATCTGTGGCTCCAACTTAACTTGCCCGACACCACCTTGAATGTTTTGATATTGCGGCTGCTGATGCTGACGGTTATTGTGTTGAGGTTCAAGCTGTTGGTCTGACAAGTTTTGGTTGACCGACATGTGACCCGATGCATTTGAATTTACCAGATCCGACGAAACAAATGACGAAGAAGGGGCGTTACAACCCATCCCGTTTCTTATGACTGACAAAGTATCGGACTCATCCCCAGCATCAATAACACCCCTTTGAGAACTCGCGAGGCTAGAGATCCCTGAACTTAGCCCACCATTACCGTAAGTTTGGTACACATGTCCAAGCATGTTTGGGCCATTAAATTGAGTACGTTGTGAAACAAGTGATGAGAAGCCAGGCTGAGGAGACCCTTGGCCGCCCATCAAACCTGAATTTGACCGCAACAATGAAGACGGAACTGGAGTTGGTGGCCCTGGGGGTACCATCTTTCGAACAAACAAACCGTCAATCACCAAAACTGATTTATAACTTAAAACTAGCTATAAATTTAACCATAACGAAAACACCAAACTCCAGCCGATGCTCATTAATCTCTGCAAAAAGATCAAATTCACATACTGCTTCAAAACTATATGCAAACTATATCACGCGTCTATAAAACCGATAAACCATCCAACTGCATCACAACAAATCGACAATGACTACAGTAGGCATCTCAACAACATTTCTCCACAAACCAAAAATGATTTAAAACTTAAAACTAGCTATGAATTTGACCATAACGAAACACCGATCTCCAGGCGGTTTCTCATTAATCTCTACAAAAGTTGGTCAGTTTTATAGATCAAATTCACATACTATTTTAAAACACAATATCACGCGCCTACAAAACTAATAAACCGTCACAACAAATTCACAATGACTACACTAGGCATCTCAACATTATTTCTTCACATTTCACAAACAATTTCAATATCAAACAACACAAATCGCGAATTCTAAAACACCAAACCACAACAAACTGCAACAAACTTCCATTCAACAACTTAACAAGCCAAATGCACAACAAAAACACTCGATCAGAGACTCAAACAGTGTAAACACTCGATTCAATCATTCAAAAAGCTAAAATGAGCACGAACAGCTAGGGTTACGAAACTAAAACACTCAATATCACCTAATACAATACGCAAATAACATACGAACAAAATTACAAAACAAAATCAGAAAACTCACCAGAATAACAAATCGAATAGTGAAAGTGATTGCTGTTGAAGATATTAATCTTCACCGTGAGTGTTTTAGCTTCCGTATATGTGCTTCTTGCGAGTGTGTTGCTAACAGTGTGAAGTGTTGTTTAATCTTGCAGAAAATGAGACGATGGAGATTCTTGTTCGTCTAGAGAGAGAAAGAGAGGAGAGAGAGGGGTTGGTTGCTGTGACTTTAGCGTTTCTCTCACAGCGGACGTGAAAGTAGGATTGAATTGGATTTAATTTTTTTATTATTTATTTTCTTTTTCTTTTCTTTTGTCAAATGAAGTCGCCTCCGTTTCTTTTTTTTCTTGCGTACTTGTTCTCTATTTTGGGAATGTTTTATTGATACCGAAAGACGGAATAAATCATTGAACTAATGTTATTTTTTTATTGGGTTTGTTTAAGAGAAAAATCGAAAATCACCAAGTATATGTTTTAACAAGTTTATATTTAGACTGTGGAGAGTGGAGGGGTTTGGATTGAGGGCATTGCTCGACACATGGCAAGGTTAAAAGATCCACAAGCTTATGGTGAAAAATGAGGGGTGTGGTTTGACGTGGCCAGCCATGTGATTTTTTTAATTAAAGTAGTCAACCAAAGTCAGGCAGGTCACCTTGCCCCCCGCCCCACGCCAGGCTGAATACCCACGTCAAAGGGGTACCGACCCAACCAACGCCAACCTGCAGTAGAGCAGTTGGCGTTGAAGTGCATCCCCGCCCAACCAACGCCTCCACTCCCCGCAATCTTATAGTGAAGACGTAGTTTTCTAATATTTTTACTTATAATGTTTTTTAGTGAAGACGTAGTTTTTTAATAATTTTTACTTAAAAATGTTTTTTAATTGGTAACATTTGCTCTACTAGAGTAAAAAAAAAACCTACATTAACATTTGCTCTACTAGAGTAAAAAAAACCTACATTAGTCAACCTTGCTCATATTTTTAAACACGAAACTAGTGATATACTGATATGTTAACATTTTTATAAATGTTTTATAGTCTACAAAAAATTTAAGCATCCGTTTTGTTTAATGATTTATGTATCCTTTAAGGGGAGGGGAGGGGGGTTACTAGTGATACAATTCTATCACTCACAAGCACTAATCAAGTTCCGCCATGTCATCGACCATTTTTCCATTACTCAGACCACCCGTAGTGGGGCATGATTTTTAAAAAAAATTGAAAAATAACGCCCCAAAACGCCCCCTCCCCACTACACTAGGCATTATAAGGCGTTATAAATTGAAAATTTGCATTCTAGCGTTTTAAAAATAACGCTGAAGTGGGCAAATGGATTTTGGTTTTGGCCAATGGGGAGTGGTCAAATCTTTGACTAACCAATGAGCAATTACTTGCTTTTTGTTTTTGTTTTTTTTTTTTTAATGATTGGAAGGGGCATTATCAGGCATTATTCCCACTACGCCACTTTTGCAATAACGCCCCATGCTGACTGAGATGACACGTGTTGGATAATGCCCCATGGTGGGAGCATTATAACAATTTACCACTACACATGGTCTCACAACCTTTTTTAGTCGGGGTGGTCATCACTCACCACCACACCCAACAATTTCCCCCCAACCAACAATTACACTCACAAAACAAAAGAATAACGCGTTGAAAATATCACGAAATCTTGTTTTCGTTATAATATAACGCGTTGAACAATATGCCGGCGGTAGCCCATCACTCGTTATACATCATTCCGTTATACAATAACGGCACCGCCCCGGCCTCTCTAAGGAATGCATTTTTCAATGTTTGGTTTAAATGATTCATAAATCAATTCCGATTATTTTATTATTTTTTAAAGGCTAACAATATAGAATTTAGGTTTTCTTCAAAGATGTTTTGCTTTTTATCACTGGGCTACAACCCAAGTGGCATTAATTTCGATTATCTATTTTTATATTCTGGTATATATAAGAAATTTATAATATTATTACATTTTATTTTAATTAGATTATTGTGTTTTTTAGATACATGTAATCTAAAAATGTATTTTCCTTTACTCGTGTTAAAATGCTACATGAATTAGATTTGTATATGTACTCATCTAGCTCATGGTTTATATACACAGCTACAACATGCTCATCGAGGTAAAACAAAAATTAAAGAAAATGACTACTTTTGTTATTTTTATTTACATAAGTGTTATGAAATGTTACTTTACCATGCATTTTGATTTCAAAATGTTTTGATAACTGTTGTGCAATTGACCATGGGTTCACAGTCCAGTGGTCATGCAATGATGTGGGTAGAGAGGTTTGGTCACAGGTTCGAAACCCGCGGAGCTCACCCGAGTTTTCTATTACAGTACATTTACTTCAGAGAGTTTTTGGCTTTTGTGGAGGGTGCAACTACTCGCATATGGCAGTAGGCTGGAAATTTTCTCGGGGAGTGCCAAGCCAAACTCTGATGCTAAGCGTAGGCCCGGTTAAGACAACATAGTTTTGGCCAGAGTGAGGTGGAGAGCCTGCAAAAGCAGGTGCGAATCTATCGCCTGTTGTAGAAATTTGCTGTTAAAAAAACTATTATGCAATTACTACGTAAGCTAATGTGGGGTTAACTCAGATAGAAGCATGTGCCTTTTGAAGGAAGACCTCATGTTTCAACTTATGTAAGTGGAATAATGTAAATAATTGGGTCAAGCATGATAGAAAACATTTGTTCAAAAAAGGTAAAGGGTTACATTTTTTGTCCTTTATGTCTGTATTATATTGTAATGGATGATTTTTAACTTCAATAATTACATTCACAATCTTTTATTTGTAAAACTCGTTACACTCTATATTCTTTAGCACTAACAAGGTTAAAATTTTCAGTTAAGCATTGCATATGTCTTGCACATGAGGGTATGCTAGTAATTTTACTAGTATAAATAACGAAAAGTGTAATTTACCCTTAAACAAATGTCACCACCACCACCACATAATCCCCCAAATCCACCACCACTACTAAATCCACCACTACCACCACCAAATCATACAAGATCTAACCACCACCAAATCCGACCTGAATCTGGCAGCGGTGATGTTTTTGCAAATAAAATGGGCTTTGAGGATCACAGGAGATTGGAGACGACCTGTTGTGGGTGCGGTAGTGGTGGGTTATTTCGAGAATTTGATGGGTGGTTGTTTTCCAGGGAGAGAAAACCACCGCCATGCCACGCTGCCAACCCTTTTCGAGGGTTTGACGGGCGGCAGTGGTGGGTTTTTTCGAGGACATGCGTAACACCACCGCCATGCCACGTTGCCGTCGTGGCTCCTCCACAAGGGTGGTGGCCAACCGTTTTCTAGAAAGAGAGACATGAGAGAGAACAGAGAGAAGTGGGATAAGGTTTTAGGTTGTGTGGTTGTGAAAATGAAAGGAAAAAGAAGATATGTTTTAAATAAACTAGTAAAATTACTAATCTACCCTCATGCGCAAGGCACATGTCATACTTAACTTAAAAAATTAACATAGTTAGTGATGTGAGGTAAAGTGTTATATTTATTAGGTGTATATTTTAAGCCCCTTTAACACTTATTTTTAGCCAAGTTTTAAATTTATAAAACACGATATTTTACTAACACTTATGTCACACCCTGGCTTTGCGGAAGCGTGGTTAATTTTGGTGTGACTTCTTAATACCATAGCTTAACCATAACAAAGCTATATGAATTAAAAACATGCAAGATCATCCATTAAGTTTTGAAAACCAAGTACAGTACCATTGTTTTAACGGGAACATACCCTAACAACCATAACCTTGTTCAACAAACATTACAAACTTAAACATAATATAAACTTGGTTTAAGGATTGTGTCTTGTCCAGGAAAGAGACACATCCCCTAAACCCCGGATGACCTCGGAAACTAGTGCAGCGGAAAACATGCCATACCGTGCCAGATCTCGTTAATTTCCTGAAATACATGTAAGTTGAAAAATCAACAATAATGTTGAGCGAGTTCATGTGTAAGTGAGTAAGTAAAACACTTGTAAGTATAAAAGTTCCCTGGTATGTAGCAGTGTAAGGAAAAGAGATCACCAATGGTTTGCAAGGCCATTAGCATGTGTGAAATGCAAGTAGGAAGACTCAACCCTAGCCGATTTATGCGCCGGGCAACCAAGTCACTCAAGGTCCGTTCTGTTGGTCCTCTCAGAGGTTCGTTCTGTTGGGCCTAGAGTTGGGCTCGCTACACCCAGATAGATCTACCGCTTAAGTCCCTCGGTGTTCTGCCTACCCATTCACATGATCTAAGTAGTAAACCTCCTTACGTTAATATACCGTGTATAATAGTACTTGTAAACAAAGTAACATGTATTTCACCCCCGCAGTTAAGAAAACTGAAAACAGTTAGAGAAAAGGGGGACATGAACTCACAGTGAAGTGTCTCTACCAAGTGTCTCCAAATCTGAAAGCTGTGCGACGACCTACAAGTGCTAATTCTATTAGACGGACGGTCGTGCCTTAGCTTTATAGCTTAAGTCTTTGGGAAATAGTTAGACAACTATTCCGTGTTTACATTTCGTATATACTTGGTAGTTAATTTCCTTCCCAAGGATGGGGGATACAATACATGTGCGTAAGTTACGTTTTAATAATCGAGTGGTAATATAATTACCGGTGTAACTTATATATTCATGTGCAAGCGTTTGTATTATTTTGGAATCGTTAATCGTTCGTAAATATTATTTTTACTCTAAAAATAATATTTATGTGTTTTCACAAAATAATCATAAACAGTGTTGTGACAATATATATTTATCACGTTAAATTTTGTGAAAATCCCACCTCCGAATATTAGTAAATAAAGTCATGGCGAAATTTATATTTCGAAAATATGTCAAAAATAATTCTAACACTTGTGGTGTAAATAATTCTAAGTGTTAGGTTTTTAGAAAAATTTCGCCAGAGTTTCCTCTGTAACTGGAGGTGGCCACGCTTTCAAGCGTATCATTTTCTTTTATCAAATCAATCAATCAATGTTCTCAACATTATCAAACAACTTTTCAACATTTTAACCAGTCAAAGATAGACATAATCGCAAAAATATACGAACTTGTGGTTTGTCTAAAATATGTAGTAAATCTCTTTACTTTTACTGGATCTTTTGTGTAAATAATCCGATTTCGTAAAAACCTCGTTTTTAGAGAAAATCCATCTTTACAACTTCTAGTAACTTTTGACAAAATTAGTTCTTTGTCGGATCTTTTCATTTCACAAGTGTTTACACACTTGTGGTTTATAAAAATCATGTTTGTTAGTGTAAGATCCATCCTTTGTAATACGTGATTTCTTTGATGTGTGGTTCTTTGAAAATACCACTTGCAGATACGTAGATCTGCTAGTTTTAAACACTAGTGTACAAGTTAAAACATTTTTACACAAGTTCATGTCTCATGTGTGGTAGAGTTTCACCTTTAACCCTTGTATAATTTCAAAACAAGCTTATGTTAAGATCCATGATCTTACCAAACCGGGTTAAACGGGGATCCGAGCTACCACAACATAGATCGGGTCTCAATAACCTCATATTTCAAATACTTCAACTTTTACACAACAAAAATGCTATTAACCACCATTTTTCATACTTTTAGTAGACTTTTAAGCATCATATTGTATTTTAACGAGATTTAACCGACATAATTCCTTTTAACCACTTTAGATAAGTTCAAATAAGAGTTTTAAGTGTTATACCTCTAGCTCGAGGCTAGGGATGATTCTTGACGAAAAACAGGTGGATAAAAGCCAAAGAAAGAGGTCCTTCGAACTCCGAGTGCATCAAGACTCCTAATACGCAACCCTTGATGCTTGTACGGACTTGGAATGGCAAGATCAAGAACCGAAAATATGATGGGTGGGCTTAGGGGGTTCGGCCGAAAGCTTTGTGAGGGAGAGAGAGTAGTGTTGTTGTGAGTTTGTGTGATGAATGATCTTATGTTCCAAAGCTTAGTCTTATAGGTAATTTTCAAGTGTATTACCCATTGGTTTAAGTGTCCTCTAGATCTTAAGCAAGAGAATTACAAAAATCAATTAAGTACAATGTGTGTCTCCCCATAGTTGGGGCCGATTAGGAAGGGGGGGGTCTTAGTCCGATCCTAACTATTAGTTAGGGATTAGGTTAAGTTAAGTAGCTTAGGTTAAGTGTTTAACCCCGTTACTAATGTGTAGTGTGTTACAACGGGTGTTAGGGTAATCAGGGACCCTAACTAGCTCAGAAAAAGATAAATAGTGAAAATAACAATATTTTCATGTCCCGGGTAAAGTCCGGTTGTTCGGTTGAATAGTAATCCGTTAAAGCGCTTAATAAAGCTTTAAAGTGTCGTTATTGTTATATTTAGTGACACAATTTAATTCCAACACTTTAGAAAGTGTCTAGTAATATTTTTCTCATGTATTGGCACTTTACTAGTCAGCTGGAAGCTGGGTTATTTATTAAAGTGCTGTGTTTTGTACTTAGAGTACGTTTTAGGCACATCCAGTCATTGTATCTTATTCCTAGAGACGCAGTTCTACAACTCTTGTATCCCTACACTCACCATTAGTGTAGCAGAATATTTTAGGCTCTTAACAGGCCTTAGAGGCAGTGTCTGCCTGATGCTGGCTTTATCAGCATGTTCAGTAGGTTATCCGTGTATTGTGCTACTGTGCTTTTTGTGCATCATGTTTGTCACTAAGGTGCCGTATGTAAATAATGTAGTGACAGCAAGCAAGTATGATGCAAGTAAGTACATGTATCAGTATTCAAGTAGCAGTTCATCAGCTAGTACAAGCAAGCACAGTAATTAAGCAGTAATTAATCATTAATTAAGTCGTACGGATACCTGGTTTAGTGCGGGTTGTCACATTCTCCCCCCGTTAAATAAATTTCGTCCCGAAATTTAAGTTCTGCTTGTAGAAGCAGGGTTCTTAGGAAAAAGGTGGGGGTATTTCTCTTTCATCCGGTCCTCACGCTCCCAGGTGAACTCAGGACCATGTCTGGCATTCCAACGAACCTTGACGAGTTTGACACTGCTCCGGCGGGTCTTGTTAACTTTCCAATCCGTGACCTCAACAAGTTCTTCAACGAAGTGGAGCGTGTCGTCAACATGAATCTCGTCGATGGGAATGGCAACGTCAACTTGAGTTGGACTTTTCTTTAGATTGGATACATGAAATGTATCGTGAACACCATTCAGTTCAGCAGGTAGGTCCAACTTGTATGCTACTAGTCCTATTCTTTCCAGAATTCTGAAAGGACCAATGTAGCGCGGATTTAACTTCCCACGCTTTCCAAAGCGTGCCACCCCCTTCCAGGGTGAAACCTTCAATAACACCATCTCTCCAACTTGGAAATCCACATGCTTCCGGTTTGGATCCGCATAGGCCTTTTGTCTGTGGCGAGCTGCTTCGATGCGTTTAAGAATTTGCGCGATCTTGTCTGTCGTCTCTTGGACGATCTCGGGACCAGCAAGCTGCCTATCGCCCGCGTCAGACCAACATAGGGGTGATCGGCACTTGCGTCCGTAAAGGGCTTCAAATGGCGCGAAACCAATACTGGTGTGGTAGCTGTTGTTGTATGAAAATTCGACCAAAGGTAAATGTTTATCCCAGCTACCGCCCAAATCCATAACACATGCTCTCAGCATGGCTTCCAAAGTCTGTATCGTTCGCTCGCTCTGGCCGTCAGTTTGCGGATGAAACGCAGTGCTCAGATTCAATTGTGAGCCAAAAGCTTCTTGGAAGGATTGCCATATCCTTGATACAAACCTTCCGTCTCTGTCAGAGATGATCGAGAGAGGCACTCCATGACGTGCGACGATCTCTCTCATGTAAATTTCCGCAAGTTTACTAGTACTGTCTTTCTCTTTGATTGGCAGAAAGTGTGCGGATTTTGTTAGGCGGTCAACAATCACCCAAATCATATCATGGCCTCTTGGCGTTCTTGGCAATTTCGTAATAAAATCCATGGAGATTTGTTCCCATTTCCACTTGGGAATCTCAGGTTGTTGCAGAAGTCCCGAAGGCTTCTGGTATTCGGCTTTAACCTTAGCGCACGTTAAACATTTGCTCACATAAACAGCAACATCGCCTTTCATCCTAGGCCACCAATAGTAATCTTTGAGATCCTGGTACATCTTATCCGATCCAGGGTGGATAGAGTACCGTGACTTGTGAGCTTCGTCAAAAATAACTTTCCTTAAATCACCAAACAGAGGAACCCAAATCCTTTTCCCAAAACATAACGTTCCTTCCTCGTTTGGTACCAAAAGCTTCTCCATCCCACGGAGATATTCTTCTTCGAGGTTTCCTTCCTTGAGAGCTTCTTTCTGCGCGGCACGAATGCGCAAGGAAAGATCGGTTCGGATAATCATTTCCAAAGCCCTAACCCTTATGGGCTTGATTCTCTCTTTACGACTTAGGGCATCGGCGACCACGTTCGCCTTCCCTGGATGGTACTTTATCTCGCAGTCGTAGTCGTTTAATAATTCAACCCATCGTCTTTGCCTCATATTCAACTCCTTCTGGTTGAATATATGTTGTAGGCTCTTGTGATCCGTGAAGATTGTACACTTCGTACCATAAAGGTAGTGTCTCCAGATCTTTAGTGCAAAAACCACTGCGCCAAGTTCCAAATCATGTGTGGTATAGTTCTTTTCGTGCACTTTCAGTTGGCGCGATGCATAAGTAATAACCTTGTGGCGTTGCATCAACACACAACCCAATCCTTGACGCGATGCGTCGCAGTATACCACAAAATCGTCAGTACCTTTCGGTAATGCTAAGATTGGCGCATTGCAGAGCTTATCCTTCAGTATCTGGAATGCTTCTTCTTGTTTGATTCCCCAATCAAACGTCTTATCCTTCTGCGTGAGGAGCGTCAATGGTTGAGCGATCTTCGAAAAGTCCTCAATGAACCTTCGATAGTAGCCAGCCAAACCCAAGAATTGCCGAATCTCGGTTGGCGTCTTTGGCATTTCCCAATCCTTGATTGCCTCGATCTCTGTTGGATCCACGTGGATTCCATCTCCGTTTACCACGTGTCCAAGGAATTGGACTTCTCGTAGCCAAAATTCGCACTTAGAGAATTTGGCGTACAGTTGTTCCTTCTTTAGCAGCTCCAAAATGGTCCTAAGATGCTGCTCGTGTTCAGCCTTCGTCTTTGAATAAATTAGAATGTCATCGATGAATACAATTACGAACTTGTCCAAGTACGGCTTGCAAACTCTGTTCATCAAATCCATAAAGACTGCAGGTGCGTTTGTCAAACCAAACGGCATGAAAAGGAACTCGTAGTGTCCATAACGAGTTCTGAAGGCTGTTTTCGGAATGCTTTCCTCTTGTATCCTTAACTGATGGTATCCAGATCGCAAGTCGATCTTTGAGTAAAAACTTGAACCTTGCAGTTGATCAAACAGATCATCAATTCTTGATCGTCAGCTTGTTCAGCTCCCGGTAGTTGATGTTTATTTGAAAATCATCATCCTTCTTTTTGGATGGGTAAAAATGGGGTTACCCCAAAAGGGAATTTTTGGTCTGTTATCTTCCTTCTCCATCCAATGCCAACACTTCTCTGTCAATCCTTGCATCCCCGAAAATGTAAGTCGCTATAATGCATCGACTACGGGTGCCGTGCCTGGAACTAAATCGACGTGAAACTCTACTTGCCTCAGAGGCGGTAATCCAGGCAAGTCTTCTGGGAAGACTTCTGGGTACTCCCTTACGACAGGGATGTCTTCGATTCTTGGCTCAGCAGCCTCCTTATCCACGATGTGTGCCAGGAAGGCGACACATCCCTTCGGCAAACACCTTCGCGCTTTCAGGCAGCTGATAATTCTTAGCGGCGTGTCACGCTTCCCTCCGTGAACCACAATTGTTTTGCCGTCTTCGATTGGGATACGAACAATCTTTTCATGGCAAACTATCTCTGTCTTGTTGCCTGATAACCAATCCATTCCTACCACCACGTCGAAGCTTCCCAACTGGACTGGTAGTAGATCTAACGCAAACTCACGCTCTCCTAATTCGATCGCACAGCCTCTGATAACTTCATTGGCTTCTACTAACTTCCCATTAGCCAATTCGATTGAGTAGGGAATATCTAACTTACTAGCGGTTAAACCAAGTATATTCTTAAATTCTAATGACACGAAGCTATAATCGGCACCAACATCAAACAGATTAGATGTAAAAGTTTTGGTTGTTAGAGAACGTACCAGAAATCACACCTGGATCCTGGCATGCCTCACAAGCTCCGATGTTGGATCTTCTTTCACGATCTTGTTTTAACTTCGGGCATTCCCTCTTAAAATGTCCAACGTCCCTACAATGGAAGCATCCTAGCATTCGGCCATTTCCTTTCCCATTTCCACCTAGAGCGTTGTTACTGTTTTCTCCTTGTATGGGACTCTTCATCCCACAACCTCCTTTGTCGTGTCCTTTCCTCCCGTTCCTAGGCTTCTGACATCCACAATCATGGTGATACTTGCACCCAGCACAACTTGGTTTAGTTTCTAAGTAAATCTTATCATTGGCCTGTTTGTTGTTAGGGCAATCTTTCTTGAAATGCCCTTTGTCCCCGCAGTCAAAACAACCTCGAATAGATCTTTGTTCATCATTATTCGTTTGGGTATCTTCGGTAAGCTTCCTTTTGTTCTTTCCAGACGACTCTACCTGCGTCTCCTTGTCAGGGTTTGCAAGTTTCTCTAGTCTAATTGCTTCCGTAACGAGTGCCAAACCCATCTTACTTGCAACAATAGTTGTTGGTGGCGTAGATGCTGTCATCAAGCTCAAGACTTGAGGCGCCAGCTCCCAAATGAATTGTTCCAATTTCTTCAGTTCTGGTTTTACCAGGTACGGAACAATTCGTGACAGATCATGAAGTCGTTGCACGTACTCCAACACCTTCGGACCTTCCATCATTAGGCTCCGAAATTCATCTTCCCACTTCTGGGTTTCCGTTTGGGGGCAATACTTCTTATGCATCATTCCTTTCAACTCATCCCAAGTTAACGCGTATGCTGTAGTTAGGCCCATTATTCGAACCTGAAGATTCCACCATAATCGAGCTCCATCTTGAAACAACTCAGAAACGTATGGGAAATTTGACGGACCTGTCGGCGAGTTGTATGCTCGTCTTTGTAGGGTTTGTTGTTCCTAGGCCGAGTCGCTTGAACATTGACGTGGGCATGAGGTTGATGCTAGCCCCAAGATCGGCTAAAGCATTACGGACGGGGGACTTCCCAATCGAGCAAGGGATTGTGAAGCTCCCGGGGTCGATTTTCTTTTGTGGAAGGGATTGTGTTATATTTATTAGGTGTATATTTTAAGCCCCTTTAACACTTATTTTTAGCCAAGTTTTTAATTTATAAAACACGATATTTTACTAACACTTAAACACACATATGGGAAAGTGCACCCATCGTGAGCGTAGTATAGCGTTGGTAAGATACCGAGGTCGTCCAAGGACACAAGAGCTTTTAGTACCGGTTTATCCTCAACGTCTAATCAAAATAAAAAGTTTAGAAAAATGTTTTAAACTAAGAAAAATAAAAACTAACTAAAATGCTGAAAATAAAAATAAAATAAAAACAGATAGACAAGATGAATCACTTGGTTCCGACTCGTATCTAGTATAACCTTTGATTATTCCCGCACTTTTGCACATAATTAAGAGATTATCTTAGTTATTGTAGTAGGCCCCTCTTTTGAAGGTGACGTTACCCTCACCCCAGTAGTGTGAGTCAGCAAGGATACAATCCTAAAAGGGTGGATTATTGGAAGATAATGAATTAAGTTATTAATGCAAATTATGGTAGGCCCCGCTTTTGGCGGTGACGTTACCCTCGACTAAGTAGTCTGAGTCAGCAGGGATACAGTCCTAAATAGCCGGGTTATAGTATTAATAGTAGTTAACTTATGAGGGGATCAAAGAGTTTGGACCCCCGCCATCCAATACCGTGAAGCATTGAAGGAGGTCCTACTAAATTTGACCCAGGTCCATTGCAGGACCTCTAAACGCTGAACAATGGCAAGACCTTTACCAAACCGTTCCCTTAACCCCCGACCAGGTAGCCAACATACCTCCATATAGACCGTGGAGATATGAATGGTGAAAATCTTTTATTTTATATAGACAGTAAAATAATGCCAAGACACCACGGACAAACGATAAGGAAAGATCACCTTCAACATAAGTAACTAGTTATTAAAGTCATTAATACAAAACCAAATAAAAAGTGCAAAAGATTAGAAATAAAAAGTATTATACTAGACACTTTGTCTTCACCAAGTGATGTAAGAGACTTAGGCAAACATGGCCTTGATTGTCAAGAACTTTTACGATCAATCTTGGATCCCGAGACGACTCACACACTCTACGATGGACAATGGATGATGGTGGTGGATGATGGTGTTATGGTGGTGGTGGGTGGTGGATGAAGTGTGAGAGAGGTGGTGTGCCAAGGGATGAGTTGAAATGAAACCAAGCACTCCTATTTATAGGCTGAACAGAAGGCTGGGCACGGCCCCGTGTCCGCTGGACACGCCCCCGTGCCTGTCTGACACTCTCTCTCTCTTCATTAATTGTAATTCGCAATTACAATTAATGCGCCTGCTGTACTTTCGCCACGCCCCCGTGTTCACTGGGCACGGCCCGTGGTGGGCAATAGAAGCTTCTATAGGTTTGTCTTTTCTGCTGCTTCTTGGGCACGGCCCCGTGCTGGCTGAGCACGGGGCGTGTTCACTCTTCTGTCTTCTCTATTTTGCTTGGGAAGATGTCGTTGAGGGGTCGGGCAGTCCACTTATGTTCCTTTTCTTGTATTTATGTTAGATTTAGCTGTCTTTTTGATTCTTTTGTGAATTTGAGCTCATTTAATCCTGAAAATACAAAAGGAAGACAAAAACACTCTTTTTCCAACATTAGTACTTAAAAATGGTTAGTTTCATGCCTTATTTGATGTAATTTATATGTTGCGTTTTACACACATCAAATACCCCCACACTTGAACTTTTGCTTGTCCTCAAGCAAAACTATTTAATATGTGGCTTACACTCCCAAATGGAATGGGTAGAAGAGAAGGTTTTGGGCTTGTCGTAGAGTGTCGGGATTTCCAAGATTCTTTATGTAATTTTATTTTTATTTATTTACAATCCTATTCGTCATGATTTATTTAAAACTTTTCATACGAGAAATTACTTATTTGGGCATAACATGCCTTTTTAAAATTCCATTTATATACAAGTTCACATACCTCACGGGAGAAATCACTCACACTCGGTCGAAGGTGTATTTTTAGTGAATCACTCGAGAGCGGCATGGAACTTATTCCTACCATAGGCTTGCCAAGCAATCAATCCTCCTCCTTTTTAACTTTTATACATTTGTAAATATCAAGAGGACTTTATGGGTGAAGGGTTAGGCTTGGGTTAAAGGTATGTGGTTGGGTTAGTGGTTAGTAGAAAAAGGGTGAAAAAGCGTAACAAGTGTCGGTTTTCGGAGGATTTTCTATTTTTGTAACTTTTTTTCTGATGAAGCTTTTATTCAAACAAAATTATTTTTGATGAACTTGTTTGTTTATTTTCTTTTGCTTCATCATCAACACTTTTTTTTCAATCATACGAAAAAACGAACTTGTTACTAAAACAAAGGGTTAAAAAATGAAAAAGGTTTTGGTGGGTGAAAGGGTGTTGGGTTATGAAATGAAAAGGTTTAGGCTCAAAGGGGCTAACTAGGGGGATTTTGGGTAGGTGGTAAAAAAAATGGTGTAGAAGAAAAAAGGTTAGTCCTAATGCCTCCATCATTTACTTACTCGGGTTTAAGTTGATAAGGACTGGGAATGTATCTTCATGGCAAGTTCTGGAGTCGTAAGAACCAAGCGGCTATTCACACAAGAAACGAAAAATGAGCATTTATTCTAAAGATGTAAATTTGTATGCTCAATAAAGGCTCAAAACTCACTTTTGTGGGAATGGGTTTTTATGTGATCAAGTATATATAATCAAATAACTAGGTTTGCTATGCCTTTTCATAATTTTCTTATGTTGGTTCTTTTTATCACGACGCTATCGGTTGTAAATTCGTAAAAATATAACCTTTTTTGAGAACTTGGATTTCCCGAGTTAAACCTAGACAAGTAAAAAAATGAATTTTTTGAAAAAATTTTGGGGTGATTAGCGGTTCCAATAGAGTTTTGTGTAAGGCTTGTATTTAGGACTTGCAAAATTTCAAGGTTTTAGCATCCCCCCCACACTTAAATTACACATTGTCCTCAATGTGTCCCGAAAATAAATTTTTAGGTTGATTAGATGTGTAAAATGGTGTTAAAAGCAAAGATTTATGTTACTGGCAGTCTGGACACGGCCCCGGGGGGACCGGACACGGCCCCGTGTTCAGGTGCCAGTAACAAAATTAAAGGAAAGAAACAGAAGCCTGGACACGGGGGCGTGTCTGGTGAACACGGCCCGTGTCCAGTTACCTGAACTGGGCATTTTTCTGCAGGGGGTTCAGCACGGGGCCGTGTTGGTTGGGCACGGCCCGTGTTGAACCTTCTGTAATGGAGAAAATTGTCGGACGGTTCTGTTTTCCTGCATGGGGTGCTGGTTCAAGTTTCCCTTGTATCCTTTGCCATCTCAAGTGTGTTTTATTCCTGAAAATTAAAACTAACTAGAAAACAAGAAAATTAATTTAAACTAAACTAAGGATAGTTCCGTGGAATGCCTCCATGGTGCGCCACGTTTATAAGGGTCCTTGGCTAGACCCAAAGCCTGGTCATATGTTACCCAAGTGGGATGTATTGCATCCCATGTTACACCGTCGGAGAGCGTCATCCAAGCTTGAGTCTATGACCTTCATGTAGTTGACCGGATCTTCTTCCTCTACTTTCTTTCCACATTCAAATTTTACTTCCTCATCCCCAAACTTCAATGTTAGAGTTCCGTCATTCATATCCACCACTGCTTGGGCGGTGGCTAGAAATGGCCTCCCGAGGATGAGAGGGACATCCGTGTCTTCTTCCATGTCTAGGATGACAAAGTCGGTTGGAAAGACGAAATTGTCAACCTTGACTAGCAGATTTTCAGCGACACCTTGCGGAAATTTGACGGACCTGTCGGCGAGTTGTATGCTCATCTTTGTAGGGTTTGTTGTTCCTAGGCCGAGTCGCTTGAACATTGACGTGGGCATGAGGTTGATGCTAGCCCCAAGATCGGCTAAAGCATTACGGACGGGGGACTTCCCAATCGAGCAAGGGATTGTGAAGCTCCCGGGGTCGATTTTCTTTTGTGGAAGGGATTGTGTTATATTTATTAGGTGTATATTTTAAGCCCCTTTAACACTTATTTTTAACCAAGTTTTTAATTTATAAAACACGATATTTTACTAACACTTAAACACACATATGGGCAAGTGCACCCATCGTGAGCGTAGTATAGCGTTGGTAAGATACCGAGGTCGTCCAAGGACACAAGAGCTTTTAGTACCGGTTTATCCTCAACGTCTAATCAAAATAAAAAGTTTAGAAAAATGTTTTAAACTAAGAAAAATAAAAACTAACTAAAATGCTGAAAATAAAAATAAAATAAAAACAGATAGACAAGATGAATCACTTGGTTCCGACTCGTATCTAGTATAACCTTTGATTATTCCCGCACTTTTGCACATAATTAAGAGATTATCTTAGTTATTGTAGTAGGCCCCTCTTTTGAAGGTGACGTTACCCTCACCCCAGTAGTTTGAGTCAGCAAGGATACAATCCTAAAAGGGTGGATTATTGGAAGATAATGAATTAAGTTATTAATGCAAATTATGGTAGGCCCCGCTTTTGGCGGTGACGTTACCCTCGACTAAGTAGTCTGGGTCAGCAGGGATACAGCCCTAAATAGCCGGGTTATAGTATTAATAGTAGTTAACTTATGAGGGGATCAAAGAGTTTGGACCCCCGCCATCCAATACCGTGAAGCATTGAAGGAGGTCCTACTAAATTTGACCCAGGTCCATTGCAGGACCTCTAAACGCTGAACAATGGCAAGACCTTTACCAAACCGTTCCCTTAACCCCCGACCAGGTAGCCAACATACCTCCATATAGACCGTGGAGATATGAATGGTGAAAATCTTTTATTTTATATAGACAGTAAAATAATGCCAAGACACCACGGACAAACGATAAGGAAAGATCACCTTCAACATAAGTAACTAGTTATTAAAGTCATTAATACAAAACCAAATAAAAAGTGCAAAAGATTAGAAATAAAAAGTATTATACTAGACACTTTGTCTTCACCAAGTGATGTAAGAGACTTAGGCAAACATGGCCTTGATTGTCAAGAACTCTTACGATCAATCTTGGATCCCGAGACGACTCACATACTCTACGATGGACAATGGATGATGGTGGTGGATGATGGTGTTATGGTGGTGGTGGGTGGTGGATGAAGTGTGAGAGAGGTGGTGTGCCAAGGGATGAGTTGAAATGAAACCAAGCACTCCTATTTATAGGCTGAACAGAAGGCTGGGCACGGCCCCGTGTCCGCTGGACACGCCCCCGTGCCTGTCTGACACTCTCTCTCTTCATTAATTGTAATTCGCAATTACAATTAATGCGCCTGTTGTACTTTCGCCACGCCCCCGTGTTCACTGGGCACGGCCCGTGGTGGGCAATAGAAGCTTCTATAGGTTTGTCTTTTCTGCTGCTTCTTGGGCACGGCCCCGTGCTGGCTGAGCACGGGGCGTGTTCAGTCTTCTGTCTTCTCTATTTTGCTTGGGAAGATGCCGTTGAGGGGTCGGGCAGTCCACTTATGTTCCTTTTCTTGTATTTATGTTAGATTTAGCTGTCTTTTTGCTTCTTTTGTGAATTTGAGCTCATTTAATCCTGAAAATACAAAAGGAAGACAAAAACACTCTTTTTCCAACATTAGTACTTAAAAGGGGTTAGTTTCATGCCTTATTTGATGTAATTTATATGTTGCATTTTACACACATCAGTTAGTAATAAAAAACGTAAAGTGTAATGAGTTTTACAAATAAATGACTGTTGACTGTAATTATTGAAGTTAAAGAGCATCTGTTGCAATCCGAAACAAACATAAAGGACTAAAAGTGTAATTTACCCAAATGTAAATTTAAATAATAGGTAAAACTAAATGTCACCTGGATATTTAAAAACACGTCATTAACATGATTGTTGTGTGATTATAGTCACATAAGCTATAAGACCATGGGGTATCCCCCACTTCCATATCACCTTAACCTTACCCCCTTCCTTTCCCATCAACAAGAAATGGTTTCTCCATCCAATAATATTAAGAGAGAGAGAGAGAGAGAGAAAAAAGAACGGGGTAGACGGGAAGAATTACCCGAGCTCACCGATAAGGGGCGGTGTTCCCCGTCGGGGATGAGCACCACCTCACCATCCTAACCACCTTCCCCGGCCCACACCCTGCATCTAACACCCCGGAAATTTTTATCCAACTGTGTGACGACACGTGTCTCGAATCTCCAACTAATCTCGACTATGTGGAAGGAGATGGAGCAATATTTCATATATTAAAGTTGAATATAAGTTGAGGGGCTAACTCTGCCATTAAGGCAAAATGCATGGTATGGTGAGGATCCTTACGGACCGTATGATTATACCCTTGTGGTCCACACGGTGTTATAAAATAACCTACGCATCTGAGGTCCCTTACTAACCATATCCTAAACCCCTTATATAACAACCCTCCTAAAACACCCTAAACATCCTAAAATATAATCCGTATATGAGAAACGACCCTAAATAACATTTAAATTTACAAAAATCAAATAAAATAAATTATACGAGTCTCTCGCGGGCCGCGACAGGGTTCACCCTGGGCTTCGTGGGGCGCGACGAAGTGACACCAGGCAATCCCTCAGACCACCACGTGTCCCCATGCGTGTTGAAGCTATACTCGCTGACTAACCAAGGCTAAGACTATAACACCCGTCTCAATTTATCAAGATTTTAATATAAGGATACACATTTTAATACTAAAATGTGACTTTACAAAAGCTTTTCATACCCACATTTCCATATGTTTACAACATTTCAAAAATATATTTGTAAGTGTTTACATAATCCACTTATAACAAAACAAATCAAGATTTGACGTGGAAGCTTCATTTAACGTGTGTTCGGTTCTTGCTCGTCGCTCGATCTTCATCCGGGGCTCTCGACATTCACCTATGATCAAAACCAACTTAGAAGTCAGTTTTGATAGTTAAATACAAGAATAAACAAGTTCCATACTCAAAATATCAAAAAAAACAAAAAAATCTCGGATCTGAGCTGGTGGCGTCGCGCAACGGGTGTGAGGGCCTGCCATCGCGCGGCGCCACGGGGTATATTTGGCATAAAGTTGTTGCTGGTGATGCACATTCCCAGCGTAACCCGATTTCACGGAAACGAGCATAACTCTCTCGTTTTTAATCCGTTTTACCCGATTCTTTTTCCTACGCGCTCGTAATTTAATTCTCCATCTTATGGAGTTAAAATCCAACATCCGTATTAATCAAATTTCAGACTTTTAAATCTTCGACTTATTACCCTTTTTACCAAATTTTGACCCGTTCGTGATATTATCAAACAAACATGTTTATTTGATCTATAAACTCATGAGATTCATAATTTCAATATCTCCTATCATATTAATCATAAATCACGGGTTTCTTACTTAATTAAAACCCGTTTACGCTCAAGTGCTTATTTTGACCCATTAAGGGTATTTAAGCACTTTAAAGCTTAAAATCGCTTTCATTCATTTCCAGCATCATATCCCTACATTTCTTATCAAGTAATCTTCCACCACAACTATATGTATGGTGGATTTAATGTGGATATCTATATGTTCTTAGTTTTACCCCTCAGATTATCGTTTTACGTCAAAGACTCATATAAAGTCATTCGACCCAAGAATCTACATCTTTCACTTTCTATACTTATTCCGAGTATTTATTTAATCATAAAACTTGTTTCCGACCCACCCTTAAGGGTCGTTCGCTCGAATTAGCTTACAAGGGCATTTTGGTCAATCTTTATCCTTCTTTTACTACAAGGACTTTTAAATACTTGTTTGACCCAAAAATTCGACCTTTTAACTATAGCCTTGTCTAGAACCCAATATGTTTCTAAAACACCATAATCATAACTCAATTTATTCGATTTACCTAAAAGGTAACCAAATATCTATATTTTAACCTTGCCTACTCTTATAGAACCTCAAGCTCTACATGATGAGTTGAATCATTATACATACCTGACTCGGATCAATATATTGACCCGTTTCGATACCTTGTCTTAGTAGCCGCTAAGAAATAGTGATGTACATATCCATCTGATATTTATTCCTATAATCATATAACTCAACAAACCATTAGTCGCTATTGTCAAAGGGTGATAATTTCACCTTTTGACCCGTTTGGTCTAAAGAACCATGAAACTCTATGAGATGATATTTATTACCATCTTATTCATACAACTAACTCCGGTTTACACCGTATAGTCATGTTACCTGTAAATCGTCAATTGATTCCCTTGACCCATTATAACCACGCTATGACGTATCTTTCCCCCAAACTAACGGTTATTGTCAACAAGTGACTAAAGTACTATTTTACCCTTATTATTTGCATTGGTTTACCATACAGGGTAATTATTAAAAACTCGTTATCTTTTAGTCATTTCATGACTATTTAACCATACTAGCTCCTTTTTATCCATTCACATGTTTATGACCATTGCCTTTTGTTCTGGACCGCACTTGTCGTGTCGGAACATCATAATTTAAATAAGACTTATCCTTCATAACCTATAAAATCATTAGGTATTAAATAACTAGAGTGTAAGCTTTACTTACCTTGCATCCATGCCACGCTTTTCTTTCCGTACTCGCTCCGTTTGACCCGCTTCATCCACAAGCTTCCACCTAGCTTGTTAGGCGTCAAACTATCATCATATTTCATAAGATGGTTAATTTAGTCATTGTTAATCATAACTATTCCATCTTACGTATTTTTCTATCAAAATTATCATTCGATCTTATTAATGGTCGGTTTGACTACTAAAAGTCAAACGCCCATTAGCATATAAAATGCACATTCAAGTTCGACAACTAGTTTAAGCATTCCAATAATTACCCGGTAGGCGTTATTTTTAGGCCCCCGTTTTAACTAAAGTTCTAACTAAGTCCATTGTGTTTTCAACACTTCAACTAGCTCAAGCGATTATCAAAACTAGTTTATTCATTCGTTTCGCAAGAACTAAGGGTCTCTCATATACGAGCGAAAACCCGTTTCATCCTATCACTAGCATTCATCCAAACATTTAATAAAATCAAGTTCTATCTATCAATTAGTAGATAACATGATCTCATACACTTAGTTACATGAACATGGCTACCAAATTTCATCATAACATTCAAAACCCATTTCAATCATGTATGAACAATTACTCAAACTTACAATTTGTTCGAGTATTTTGATTTCATTATTCAATATGATGATTCTAAGCACACATTTAACCTTAACTTCATCATATTATCAAAACCCACATAGCTAGGTGTGGTAATTTAACCTAACACCTAAATCATAGCAATTTATTCTAAATCTTCACTTAGGGCTTGTTCCAAGCAATCATACATCCCAAATTCAGCCATAACTTCTATGATTCATACAGAATTCGCACCTTGTGACGTTAATAAATTTTCACAACTTCATCAATATCAAAATTTCGACACACCTTACGATCGCCTTGACTTGGTGATCGTTTATTCATGTTCATGCATCGATTTAGGTCTTGATTTGCCCTCCAATTTGATGGATTAAGGTTGAACAAGGGTTTCCCCTTGTTTCTTCTCCTGATGATCGACATATACACACACTAAGTGTGTGGTATGTGTTGATTTTTATGTTTTAATAAAACAAGTTTCATTTTTGGTAGCTTTGGTCCCTCAAGTTTAGTTAGTTATTAAGTAGGCCACAATCTAACTATTTCTAACACTATTCTCACTTATTAACTAGGTTAAATATTCCTAGTTAACTTAGTGGGTTCGGGGAAATTATGACTCGGTTTATTTTAAGTCCCGTTAATTCAGGTTTCTTATAAACTTTATTTCCTTAAAACCACTTATTCACGTTTTATTAAATATTAGGTTTATTTATTTTAAATCCTAATACTTACTTGGTTACCTTTACTGCTAACAGTATTTTACCCGTGTATTAGTATTAACGGGGTTTGATTACCAAACCCGTTTTCGGGGTGTTACAAAGACCTAGCATAGCCTCTCGCGAGCCGCGAAGGAGAAGCAGTTGGGGGTCGCGGGGCGCGAGCCGCCCTTCGATCAGCCCTATAAAAGGAGGTGATGTGTGTAAAATGCAACATATAAATTACATCAAATAAAGCATAAAACTAACCCTTTTTAAGTACTAATGTTGGAAAAAGAGTGTTTTTGTCTTCCTTTTGTATTTTCAGGATTAAATGAGCTCAAATTCACAAAAGAAGCAAAAAGAAAGCTAAATCTAACATAAATACAAGGAAAGGAACATAAGTGGACTACCCGACCCCTCAACAGCATCTTCCCAAGCAAAATAGAGAAGGCAGAAGACTGAACATGCCCCGTGCTCAGCCAGCACGGGGCCGTGCCCAAGAAGCAGCCGAAAAGACAAACCTATAGAAGCTTCTATTGCCCACCACGGGCCGTGTCCAGCGAACACGGGGGCGTGTCGAAAGTACTGCAGGCGCATTAATTGTAATTGCGAATTACAATTAATGAAGAGAGAGAGTGTCAGACAGGCACGGGGCCGTGCCCAGCGGACACGGGGCCGTGCCCAGCCTTCTGTTCAGCCTATAAATAGGAGTGCTTGGTTTCATTTCAACTCATCCCTTGGCACACCACCTCTCTCACACTTCATCCACCACCCACCACCATCATAACACCATCATCCACCACCATCATCCATTGTCCATCGTAGAGTGTGTGAGTCGTCTCGGGATCCAAGATTGATCGTAAGAGTTCTTGACAATCAAGGCCATGTTTGCCTAAGTCTCTTACATCACTTGGTGAAGACAAAGTGTCTAGTATAATACTTTTTATTTCTAATCTTTTGCACTTTTTATTTGGTTTTGTATTAATGACTTTAATAACTAGTTACTTATGTTGAAGGTGATCTTTTCCATATCGTTTGTCTGTGGTGTCTTGGCATTATTTTACTGTCTATATAAAATAAAGGATTTTCACCATTCATATCTCCACGGTCTTTATGGAGGTATGTTAGCTACCTGGTCGGGGGTTAAGGGAACGGTTTGGTAAAGGTCTTGCCATTGTTCAGCGTTTAGAGGTCCTGCAATGGACCTGGGTCAAATTTAGTAGGACCTCCTTCAATGCTTCACGGTATTGGATGGCGGGGGTCCAAACTCTTTGATCCCCTCATAAGTTAACTACTATTAATACTATAACCCAGCTATTTAGGACTGTATCCCTGCTAACTCAGACTACTTAGCCGAGGGTAACGTTACCGCCAAAAGCGGGCCTACCATAATACTGCATTGATAACTTAATTAATTATCTTCCAATAATCCACCCTTTTAGGATTGTATCCTTGCTGACTCAAACTACTGGGGTGAGGGTAACGTCACCTTCAAAAGAGGGGCCTACTACAATAACTAAGATAATCCCTTAATTATGTGCAAAAGTGCGGAAATAATCAAAGGTTATACTAGATACGAGTCGGAACCAAGTGATTCATATTGTCTATCTGTTTTTCTTTTATTTTTACTTTCAGCATTTTAGTTAGTTTTTATTTTTCTTAGCTTAAAACATTTTTCTAAACTTTTTATTTTGGTTAGACGTTGAGGATAAACCGGTACTAAAAGTTCTTGTGTCCTTGGACGACCTCGGTATCTTACCAACGCTATACTACGCTCACGATGGGTGCACTTGCCCATATGTGTGTTTAGTGTTAGTAAAATATCGTGTTTTATAAATTTAAAACTTGGCTAAAATAAGTGTTAAAGGGGCTTAAAATATACACCTAATATATATATAACACTTCAACGCACATCAAGTTTTTGACGCCGTTGCCGGGGACACAAGGATTTTAAGAAAGTTAGGAATCAACGGCCTAATCATTTTTTTTTTCTTCATTTTTTAGGATTTTTCTTAGTTTTTCAGCTTCTGCAGAGTTCAGCACGGGTCGTGCCCGCTGAACACACCCCCGTGCTAAATCATTGGAACTGGCAATCCTGTTTTGGGTCAGACAGTAAGCTGAACACGGGGCCGTGCCCACTCAACACGCCCCCGTGCCCAAGTTTCAGTTACTGAAAACAGAACCGTTAGATCTCGGCGGTTGGTAATTTCTGACATAAACATGAGTGATAGTAATTGTTTTTACTTTCGGCACTCTTATGGTACGTGGTGTCAACTATGTGGAGGCGAACATGAAGAATTAAAATGTTACTTTCTAAATTATAGGCCCCACTACATAGACCCACCGATTCCTTATAACCTTAAGAGGGGCGAAAGTAAAAATAAGCACTATTTCTCCCCCGAGTGCGCCCAGCCAGATATTCTCTTGAAATGCTCCTTGACGAGTTATTTCAACTAGAAGAGCTAGTTCTGAATTGGTTAGAAGAGCTTGGGAAGGACTTTATTGATCCACCCCAAGACGATAACCATGAAGAAATGTTGGAACCGCATTCCGACGACCTCGTTGCTCCCGAGAATACCTTCATACCTAGCAAAGACGTGGACGATAGTCGCCCCTGTGCCGATTGTGCCGTGAAGGACTCCCCATCGACTTCGTTCGGTGCATACATAGACCTGGGCGATTCGGCATACACCTTCTTTAACAAGAGCCCGGGAAAGGGTTGGACTTGTCCACCTAGAATGAAAATAGGAATTACCCTCACCGACAACCTCTTGCGTTCTTGCCTTAGTCTAGGACAATTAAGGTATCTTAGGCACTTTGGGGTTGTTCCAACCAGTAAGGAACCACCTGATTTCGACGAGATCCTTAGAACTAGACAACTTCATAAAACAGTCCCTCGACACGGGGCCGTGTCCAGCCAACACGCCCCCGTGTCCACCAAAAGATTCTCTTCTGACCAGTACGTCAGAATACGGACAAACTGTGTCAGAACTCCACCTGCACACGGGGCCGTGTCCAATGGACACGGGGCCGTGTCCAGGATGCTGTCGTTTTCTATAAATTCAGCCAAGAATTCTGCACATTTGGACCAACTTGGGGCAGAGATTGGAAGGAATCTTCTCTCAACTATCCTAGGTAAGTCTAAAAGAAGGTTTCAACAACCCATCTTGTCCTTTCCTTTCTTAGCCATTTCCTTCTTCTCCATCTTTCTCCAAGAACTACCATTAAAAGTTTGAATTCTTCAAACTTTGTGGTAAGGATTAATGGGTTTTGTTCAAGGAATCTTGGTAAAAACATGTTATGTAACATTGTTTTAAGTTATTAATGACTAAAAAGACCCCACAAGTTCAGAAAATAACTTAAAAATCCAAGTTTCCTTGCTCCAAAATTCTGCAGAAAGATGAACACGGGGCCGTGCTCAATGAGCACGGGGCCGTGTCCGGTCACTGTTTCATTAAATAAACTATTTTCAGTTTATTTTTCGTAGGATGTCGAGTGAAAACAGCGAAACATCTTCTGTGCATTCGTCAAACAGCCGAAGAGGAAGGAGGCCCTCCATTGAAGCTACACTTGTGCACTATGTGGTAGCATTAAGGGAGGCTCTCGACGAAATGACATCAGTAGAGGAGGTCCTAATCGACCGTATTAACAATCTTACGGTGGGACTCGAAAGCAGCTTCCAAGAAATTAACCTCTTGCACCAGAGGTTAAATATTCTTGTAGCACCCCCAATGGAACCAGTCCTCCCTCAACAGGATTGGAACCTGGCACTCGGAATTAACAACCCTACCGGATGGGAAGATTTGCCAGCGGAACCTCCCATGGAGCACCAACAAGAGATCCCGGTGGAAATCGAAACTCCTCAAACCAATGCCAATGAGCCTTCTTTTCTCCTTCCAAGGGAGGTGGAGGAGTGGCTCACCGACATGTGAGGAGAACCGCACCCGGAAGAAGGAGTTCTAGAAGGCCTTGTCTAACCAAGATTAGTAGTCTCTTGGAAATTTTGCTAATTAAAATAAAATAGAGGCTAGAACTCCATGATTTAATATTTCTCGGTTTTATCTAGTTTAATTTAATATTAGGACTATGTAAGTTATCTCTGTGATGCAATGAAATGATGGTTTTTAAAAGTTTGGATGGTTCATAAGAAATAAAACACACTCATGGTGGTAAGGGATAAAAAGGGGAACGAGAAAACTGACTTCATGCACAAGAACAAGGCAACCCGACAGTTCTCTCCAGTACAGAAGGTTCAACATGGGTCGTGTCCAACCAACACGGCCCCGTGCTGAACCCCCTGCAGAAAAACGCCCAGTTCAGGTAACTGGACACGGGCCGTGTTCTCCCGACACGCCCCCGTGTCCAGATTTCTGCTTCTCTTGTTTCAATTTTGTTACTGGCACTTGAACACGGGGCCGTGTTCAGCGCCCAGTAACACAAAATTTTTGCTTTTTAACACCATTTTACACATCTAATCAACTTAAAAAATTATTTTTGGGACACATTGAGGACAATGTGTAATTTAAGTGTGGGGGGGATGCTAAAACCTTGAAATTTTGCAAGTCCTAAATACAAGCCTTACACAAAACTCTATTGGAACCGCTAATCACCCCAAATTTTTTCAAAAATTTCATTTTTTTACTTGTCTAGGTTTAACTCGGGAAATCCAAGTTCTCAAAAATGTTATATTTTTACGAATTTACAACCGATAGCGTCGTGATAAAAAGAACCAACCTAAGAAAATTATGAAAAGGCATGGCAAACTTAGTTAAAATTTGATTATATATACTTGGTCACATAAAAGCCCATTCCCACAAAAGTGAGTTTTTGAGCCTTTATTGAGCATACAAATTTACATCTTTAAACTAAATGCTCATTTTTCGTTTCTTGTGTGAATAGCCGCTTGGTTCTTACGACTCTAGAACTTGCATGACGATACATTCCCGGTCCTTATCAACTTAAACCCGAGTAAGTAAATGATGGAGGCATTAGGACTAACCTTTTTATTTCTACACCATTATTTTTCTTTTTCTTTTACCACCTACCCAAAAATCCCCCTAGTTAGCCCCTTTGAGCCTAAACCTTTTCATTTCATCACCCAAACCAAAAACCCTTTCACCCACCAAAACCTTTTTATTTTTAACCCTTTGTTTTAGTAACAAGTTCGGTTTTTCCTTAAATATATATATATATATATATATATATATATGTTGATGATGATGAAGCAAAAAGAAAATAAGCAAACAAGTTTATCAAAAATAACTTTGTTTGAATAATAGCTTCATCAAAATAAGAGTTACAAAAATAGAAAGTCCTACGAAAACCGATACTTGTTACGTTTTTTCACCCCTTTTGCTACTAACCACTAACCCAACCACCTACCTTTAACCCAAGCCTAACCCTTAACCCACAAAGTCCTCTTGATATTTACAAAGGTATAAAAGTTAAAAAGGAGGAGGATTGATTGCTTGGCAAGCCTATGGTAGGAATAAGTTCCATGCCGCTCTCGAGTGATTCACTAAAAATACACATTCGGCCGAGTGTGCGTGATTTCTCCCGTGAGGTATGTGAACTTGTATATAAATGGAATTTTAAAAAAGGCATGTTATGCCCAAATAAGTAATTTCTCGTATGAAAAGTTTTAAATAAATCATGACGAATAGGATTGTAAATAAATAAAAATAAAATTACATAAAGAATCTTGGAAATCCCGACACTCTACGACAAGCCCAAAACCTTCTCTTCTACCCATTCCATTTGGGAGTGTAAGCCACATATTAAATAGTTTTGCTTGAGGACAAGCAAAAGTTCAAGTGTGGGGGTATTTGATGTGTGTAAAATGCAACATATAAATTACATCAAATAAGGCATAAAACTAACCCTTTTTAAGTACTAATGTTGGAAAAAGAGTGTTTTTGTCTTCCTTTTGTATTTTCAGGATTAAATGAGCTCAAATTCACAAAAGAAGCAAAAAGACAGCTAAATCTAACATAAATACAAGGAAAGGAACATAAGTGGACTACCCGACCCCTCAACGGCATCTTCCCAAGCAAAATAGAGAAGGCAGAAGACTGAACACGCCCCGTGCTCAGCCAGCACGGGGCCGTGCCCAAGAAGCAGCAGAAAAGACAAACCTATAGAAGCTTCTATTGCCCACCACGGGCCGTGTCCAGCGAACACGGGGGCGTGTCGAAAGTACTGCAGGCACATTAATTGTAATTGCGAATTACAATTAATGAAGAGAGAGAGTGTCAGACAGGCACGGGGCCGTGCCCAGCCTTCTGTTCAGCCTATAAATAGGAGTGCTTGGTTTCATTTCAACTCATCCCTTGGCACACCACCTCTCTCACACTTCATCCACCACCCACCACCATCACAACACCATCATCCACCACCATCATCCATTGTCCATCGTAGAGTGTGTGAGTCGTCTCGGGATCCAAGATTGATCGTAAGAGTTCTTGACAATCAAGGCCATGTTTGCCTAAGTCTCTTACATCACTTGGTGAAGACAAAGTGTCTAGTATAATACTTTTTATTTCTAATCTTTTGCACTTTTTATTTGGTTTTGTATTAATGACTTTAATAACTAGTTACTTATGTTGAAGGTGATCTTTCCTTATCGTTTGTCCGTGGTGTCTTGGCATTATTTTACTGTCTATATAAAATAAAAGATTTTCACCATTCATATCTCCACGGTCTATATGGAGGTATGTTGGCTACCTGGTCGGGGGTTAAGGGAACGATTTGGTAAAGGTCTTGCCATTGTTCAGCGTTTAGAGGTCCTGCAATGGACCTGGGTCAAATTTAGTAGGACCTCCTTCAATGCTTCACGGTATTGGATGGCGGGGGTCCAAACTCTTTGATCCCCTCATAAGTTAACTACTATTAATACTATAACCCGGCTATTTAGGACTGTATCCCTGCTGACTCAGACTACTTAGTCGAGGGTAACGTCACCGCCAAAAGCGGGGCCTACCATAATACTGCATTAATAACTTAATTAATTATCTTCCAATAATCCACACTTTTAGGTTTGTATCCTTGCTGACCCAAACTACTGGGGTGAGGGTAACGTCACCTTCAAAAGAGGGGCCTACTACAATAACTAAGATAATCTCTTAATTATGTGCAAAAATGCGGAAATAGTCAAAGGTTATACTAGATACGAGTCGGAACCAAGTGATTCATCTTGTCTATCTGTTTTTCTTTTATTTTTACTTTCAGCATTTTAGTTAGTTTTTATTTTTCTTAGCTTAAAACATTTTTCTAAACTTTTTATTTTGGTTAGACGTTGAGGATAAACCGGTACTAAAAGCTCTTGTGTCCTTGGACGACCTCGGTATCTTACCAACGCTATACTACGCTCACGATGGGTGCACTTGCCCATATTTGTGTTTAGTGTTAGTAAAATATCGTGTTTTATAAATTTAAAACTTGGCTAAAATAAGTGTTAAAGGGGCTTAAAATATACACCTAATATATATAACACTTCAACGCACATCAGGAGGCTTCAGCCTCATTCTTCCGTCGTTCATTTTCTTTTTCTCTCTCAAATCTCTAATAGGCAAAACTCTCGGGTATTATACCCATAAAAAGCGAAGCTCTGCCTCGTTGTAAGTATCATAACCCCCGATCACGTATTTGTTACCGTGCCCGATTGATATAGGGCTCCGTAACGCATGTCAAGGCTCTGCTTGACTCAGTTCGTTTGAGTTCTGTCTTAGTTGTATGGCTAATGTGATTTGGGTTATCTTACTAACACGTGTGCATTGTTTAAATTTTAATAGATAATAACCAGGAAAAGCAACTAGAAACTATAGTATTACCTAAATCTACAAAGTGAGTCATTCTCTTTTTGTCACATTTTGTTATACCATTATTTCAAAAGTTTTACAAAACCCAAAATGTTATGAGTTATAATTACAGTGATTGAGTCTTTGTATTCTACAATTGCTGCCAGTATTATGGGGTTTGTATACAGTACTTGATAACCTTCACAATTTGGCACGGGTATCCAATGTATGATATGACCATAGTCACAGATCCGTCGAGTGACAAGTACTGAACGAGTAATTGGGTAGATATAAACATTGTAATCGTTCTCAGTACTGTAAGTTATAAAATCTGTTTTGATTAAACTGGGATGCACCCGCCAGTATTTCTTGCTGATAAGATACTTTTAAAACGTGTTTCAGGTAACTTAATGTGAAGCTAATAGAAGCTAGCTGGAGAGCACTGAAGGCTTAAAGAAGTGGCTATAAAAGTTACCTAAATAAAAAGGAGATTATGTTTTCAATAATTAGGGTTTTATCCCTACAAATGTATTGTCAGTGAAACTTGGGTTTTATCCCATTTATTATTTATAAAAAGTTTGGTGTTTAAACTCTGATAAAATATTTCTCAACTACGGTCCTGATGTTTAAATTCTGCTGCCAAATTAATAAACACCGATACCACCGGCTATGTGTCTCGCGGCACCCGCTCCCAGGGTAGGGGCCGGGGGCTGCGACAGAAGGTGGTATCAGAGCTACAGCCACTGGTTTAAGCCATTTAGGTGTTCTACCTAAATTTTTACCAATTGTGTTGGGAAATAACTTATGTGATTCTGTGTAAAAATGTATATTATTATTTTGTATTATTTGACAATTTGCTAGTTTACATTTTGAGTGAGCAAGGTACATCCGACGCTTACCTTCAATTAGCTAGTTCCCCAAAGAGTGAAGGAACCTTATCTCAGCCAAGCCCCTCGGGGTACTCTGCTGATACTGAGGAAGGAATATTTATCTTTAAGGCACAATCTGAGGAACCATTCCCTCATAAAAAGAGAGGATGGTTTAGTAGGGGAGCGCATGAGGGGAGAAAAAGGGTGAAGAAATTACACCAATGGGGAGCTTTAGCAAAAGCGAACAGGGAAGTGAATGCCCAAACCCAGGAAGCAGTTAGTAGACCATTGTGGGAAGAGGAACTTGATAGGCAGTTAGCAGATTTCCATATGTTAGGCACTACAGCAGCAGCCCTAATCTGAACCAAATAGCTGAACCACCACTGTTACCATTATTTCCTCATGAAGAACCATTACCCGCACCAAATCCCATAGCACAGTATACCGACTTGAACCCTTTAGACCCATTTTGGAACGATGACAGGTATATTCAGAGAGTGTTAAACAACCCATACCCATATGGAGAACCCATACCACAATACCCTGACCCAGTGCCAGCACCATTACCACCCAAATGTGCAAGAAATCCGCTATTATGGTGAAGAATTAGTCGAAGAAGGAAACAGGATCCGTCAGATAGGAGAGAAACTCGTCTGGAAGTATGACGAGCGGAAAATGCAGTTTTAAGACAAGTCAGCGCAAGATATATATATATATATATATATATATATATAGGACAAAGATCCGTTAGGAACCACCCTTTATTGCGAGAACCGCGAGAACCAGTGTGAACACAAACAGTAATTCCTAAAAAAATCTAAAACACACCCAAAATTTTTTTTTTTTTTTACTATTTTTTTTGAAAAAGTCGCTATATTTTGTTAATAAAAAAAAATAAAAAAAATTTCAAAAAAAAAAAAATAAAAAAAAAAATCGAGTAACATTTATCTATGCACATGTGCATATGTATCGTTTCTTTGTCAAATTCCGTAATTCATTACAAATAATAGTCAATTGCACTTTCATTTACACTACCACGTGTAATACACTACTTTTTACGTTAACAATGTTAGAAATGCACATGTGCATATATATGTATTAACATGAAATAAGGTGTTTTGGTACACTACTTTCTCTTTCATCTATCATTCCACCCATAATACACAAGCATGCACATGTGCATTTTTGTCATTTCTTTGACAAATTCCGTAATTCATTACACATATTAGACAATTGCACTTTCATTTACACTACCATATGTAATACACTACTTTTTACATTACCAATATTAGAAATGCACATGTGCATTTATATGTATCAACATGAAATAAGGTGTTTTGGTACACCACTTTGAATACACTTTCCCTTTCATCTATCATACCATCCATAATACACTACCATTACCTCCTACCATCCATAATACAATACCATTACCTCATACCATCCATAATACAATATCATTAACAATATTTTCACTTTATTACATGTATGAACACCATTTATACCATCCAATCAACATATTACATAAAAAATTGACAACTATAACCAAACCATCAACCACTAGATATAACTAACCAAAAAACATGTATATGGGCCTACTTCTCAATTCAAAATCACAAACTTTTTGTACCAAAACACGTTATATCATGGTTATACCTAATTATGCACATGTGCATTTTGAATATTGGTAATGTAAAAAGTAGTGTATTACTAATAGTATTGTAAATTAAAGTGCAATTGTCTATTCCTGATAACGTATTACCAAATTTGTTGAAGTAATGATACATATGCACATGTGCATGGATAACCGTTACTCGAAAAAAAAAGTTTTTTTTTTTTTTAGTAACGAAATATAGCGATTTTTTTTAAAAAAATATTAAAAAAAAAAAAAAAAAAAATTTGAGTGCTTTTTTGATTTTTTTTAGATTTTATTTTGTGTTCACATTGGTTCTCGCGGTTCTCGCAATAAGGGTGGTTCTCGCATGAACCTTACCCTATATATATATATGTGTGTGTGTGTGTGTGTGTACTTGTGTAAGTACACAAGTACACACACACACACACACACATATATATATATATATATAGGGTAAGGTTCATGCGAGAACTACCTTTATTGCGAGAACCAATGTGAACACAACCTAAAATAGCTAAAAAAAACCTAACCCCCCTCCCCCACCACCCCCAAAAACCTAAACCCCCCCACCCCACCCCAAGCTAAAATGCTAAAAACTAAACCCCCAAAAAACCTAAAAAAATCTATAAAAAAATCACAAACTTTTTTTTTAATATTTTTTATGTTAAAATCGCTACTTATTTTTTTTGGGCTACTAAAAGTAGCGATTTTAACATAAAAAATATTAAAAAAATCTTTGTGTTTTTTTAGCTATTTTTAGGCATTTTTTGTTGTGTTCACATTGGTTCTCGCAATAAGGGGTGGTTCCTAACGGATCTTTGTCCTATATATATATATAATCATCAACTAGATTAGATAGACTAAAATACCTATCGATGCATAACTACTAGTGTGTTTAATTTTCAGTAGTAATTTATAATCGATGCATATAGATATATATAAAAAGAGCAAGTCGCAATGCTCGACGTTTTTTTATCAATCTGCTTGTGTGATTGTTTGTATTAAATTTCATTATGTGATATTAATACCTGATAAATATTTACAATTCAGATGGATAGCAAAGTAAATCAAGAAAACCAGAATAATGATAACAATGGGAACCAAGTGAATAATAGTGCCATCGAACATATAGTCGTACAAGAGTTATAGATGCTATGCCATATATTATCAAAACTGTTAAAGAAGCAGAAAATAATAAATCTGTAACTGGATGTAAACGTCAACCTACTGAACCAAGCCATAGGGTGAACGAGAATCACGGACCACTTATCCATGCCCCAATCCCAAAAAGAAGAAGAACTATGTCATATGGTTGTTCTTATAAAGAATTCTTGGCCTGCAAGCCAATAGAATTCTCAGGCAATGAAGGAGCCATTTCAGCCTTGCGCTTGATAGAAAAGACAGAAGCAGTCATAAAAATAAGCAAATGTGCAGATGAAGATAAGATTATGTTTGCTTCTAATCTTTTTAAGAATGCAGCCCTATAGTGGTGGAATACCATTCTCCAGTCTAGAGTAAGTGACAAAGTTTATAATATGGAATGGACCAATTTTAAGGATATAGTTGAAAGAAAATTTTGTCCTCCTAATGAAAAGGAACAAATCGCTAATAAGTTCTTTAACCATAAAATGACTGGAATAGACTGCAAGGGTTACACTACCATATTATTCGGATATGCTAGAATAGTACCAACCATAGCCTCACCAGAACCAGTATTAATCTCCCGTTATATCTGGGGATTAATTAGTGAAATCAGACACGTAGTCAAGGTAGCTAGACCACCAACCATAGAAGAAGGAGTAGAACTAGCCAACACCCTAACTGATGAATTGGTACGTAAACAAGAGGAAACCCAGAGAAAGAACCTAGCCCAAAGGCTTACCTAAGAATTTTGCTACGGTAATTATGATGTGTGTAAAATGCAACATATAAATTACATCAAATAAGGCATAAAACTAACCCTTTTTTAGTACTAATGTTAGAAAAAGTGTGTTTTTGTCTTCCTTTTGAATTTACATGGTCAAATGAGCTTAAACGAACAAAAGGAACAAATATACAGCCAAAACCAACATAAATACAAAGAAAAGGAAAAAACGTGGCATGCCCGACCCCGCGACAACAACTCCCAAAGCAAAAACAAGAAGAAAGCTGAGCATGGGGCTGTGCCCAGCTCAGCACGGGGCCGTTCTCAGCGAGCACGGGGCCGTGTCCAGGATGGTCAGCCCTGGCACAAAAGACAAACCAGTAAAAGCTTCTATTTCCCAACACGGGGGCGTGTCCAGCGGACACGGGGCCGTGGTCAACGCAAAGATTCGCAGAATCTGAGCAAATCTTGATAGTACAGATACGATTCTGCACACGGGGCCGTGCCCAGTGGACACGGGGCGTGTGGAGCTAATGCAGACAAATTGTATTAATGAAGAAAGAGAAAAGGGTGGACACGGGGCCGCGTCCAGGCTTCTGTACAAGCTATTAATAGGGGTGCTTGGTTCACTTCAAAGGCATCCCTTGGCACACCACCTCTCTCACACTTCACCCACCACCCACCACCACCATAACACCATCATCCACCACCATCATCCATTGTCCATCATAGAGTGTGTGAGTCGTCTCGGGATCCAAGATTGATCGTAAGAGTTCTTGACAACCAAAGGTCATGTTTGCCTAAGTCTCTTACATCACTTGGTGAAGACAAGTGTCTAGTGTAATACTTTTTATTTTTAATCTTTTCGCACTTTTTACTTGGTTATGTATTAATGACTTTAATAACTAGTTTCTTATGTTGAAGGTGATTCTTCCTTATCGTTTATCCGTGGTGTCTTGGCATTATTTTACTGTCTATATAAAAACACAAAGATTTTCACCATTCATATCTCCACGGTCTATATGGAGGTATGTTGGCTACCTGGTCCGGGGTTAAGGGAACGGTTTGGTAAGAGTCTTGCCTTGTTCAGTGTATAGATCCTGCAAGGACCTGGGTCAAATTTAGTAGGACCTCCTTCAATACCCACCGGTATTGGATGGCGGTGGTCCAAACTCTTTGATCCCCTCATATGTAAGCTACTATTAATACTTTAACCCGACTACTTAAGACTGTATCCCTGCTGACTCAGACTACTTAGCCGAGGGTAACGCCACCTTCAAAAGAGGGGCCTACCATAATATGCATTAATAACTTAATTAATTATCTTTCAATAATCCGACCCTTTAGGATTGTATCCTTGCTGACTCAAACTACTGGGTTGAGGGTAACGTCACCTTCAAAAGAGGGGCCTACTACAATAACTAAGATAATCTCTTAAAAAGTGCAAAAGTGCGGAAATACTCAAAGGTTACACTAAACACGAGTCGGAGCCAAGTGATTCATCTTGTCTATCTGTTTTTATTTTTATTTTTATTTTTTCAGCATTTTAGTTAGTTTTTATTTTTCTAGTTTAAAACATTTTTCTAAACTTTTGATTTGATTAGACGTTGAGGATAAACCGGTACTAAAAGCTCTTGTGTCCTTCGACGCCCTCGGTATCTTGCCAACACTATACTACGCTCACGATGGGTGCACTTGCCCATATGTGTGTTTGGTGTTAGTAAAATATCGTGTTTTATAAATTTAAAACTTGACTAACGTGTAAAAAAGGGCTTAAAATATACTTAAATCCATATACCACCACACACGCATCAAATTACAACCGTGGAAAAGGTACAGGTTCTTCCTCTGCACCTTACTGCAAGTCTTGTATAAAGACGAACACAGGAAAGTGTGTTGTGTCCTGTAACTATTGCTAATTCCCAGGACATAAGGAAGAAAGCTAGCAATAGGCTATGTTATAATTGTGGAGAAGCTGGTCATATCAAATTGAACTGCCCGGAACTAGCTCTAGCGACAACCAGCAAAGCTAAGATAACCGAAGGACCCAAGAAGAATGCTAGAGCATTCGTTTTGACAGCCGAAGAAGCCAAGATGATTCCGGATGCGATTGCCGATACGTTTTTAGTTAATGATGTTTTTGCTAAAGTATTATTTGACTCTGGTGCCACCCAAAGTTTTATCAATACTTCTTTCTACAAACTTCTCAACCAACCATTAACTAAACTTCAACAAGACTGTTTGGTAGAGACGACAAATGGAGATTCTATTAAGATAAGCAAAATCCTGCAGGGAGCAAGGATAGAAATTCTAAACCATAATTTTACTGCTAACCTTTACCAATGAATCTAGCCGGATTCGATGTTGTATTAGGAATGGATCGGTTGGTAGCCAATCATGCCAGAATTTTATATGATCAAAAGTCTATGCAAGTAAGTACATCAAATGGTGAAAAGATCACAATTAAAGGAGATAAGCCAACCAGGTCAACAAAATTCATCTCTGTGATGAAAGCTGCAAGCTATGCTAGGAAAGGAGCAATTGTGTATATGATTTCCATAATCATTAACACTAAAGGAAAAGAATTAAAAGATATTCTCATAGTATCTAAATTCTCAGATGTTTTTTTCCAGAAGAGTTACATGGATTACCGCCAGATAGAGAGGTTGAATTTAGAATTCACATAATACTAGAGATGGGCATATCGGGTTCTTTTTAATAACCGGAACCGGTTCCAAACCGTACCCGGTTCTTGAATGAGTGTCAATGGAACCGGTTCTTGGTGTAACTGGTTCCAGTTCCTACCCGGGTTTTAACCATTAAAACTAGAACTGAGTGTAACCGGTTCCGGGTAGGGTTGGAACCGGTTCTTGGTGTAACCGGTTCCAGTTCCTACCCGGGTTTTAACCATTAAAAACATTTTAAGAACGAGTTCCTACCCGAGTTTTGAACCGGAAAACTCACATTAAACCCGAACCGACCCGGGGTTTAACCATTAAAAATATTGTCGATTGGGACTTGAGTTAAAATAAAGCTTTGGGCAGCTTTATACAACGTACACAAAAAAAATATATAGTTTAAATTTTTAGTTCGAGTAAATAAACAAAAGGGCTTTACTATAAATTAATTGGGCCAGGCTTAGAAGAACGGAACATGACCCATCTTTTGTATTCATACCAACGTCTCTACCGTCACGTTGATGCTGGTTTTGGTCTGGGTAGGAACTGGGTATTAACCGGGTATGAACCTACGGGTAGGAACCGGGTCCGGGTAGGACCCGGGTACGAACCGATTTTATTTATAAAACATGGAACCGGGTTGGAACCAACAAGTTTTTTTAACCCGGAACCGATTCTTCTATAAGACGGGTAGGAACTGGAACCGGTTCCAGGTCGGTTCTACCGGTTCGGGTTTGGAACCGGTTATTATGCCCATCTCTACCTAGTACTAGGAACGGCACCGACTGCCAAAGCACCCTACCGATTAGCACTAACGGAGATGCAGGAACTAAAGAAACAGTTGGATGAACTACTCGGAAAAGGTTTCATACAACCTAGTTCATCACCGTGGGGAGCACCGGTACTGTTTGTCAAGAAGAAGGATGGGTCAATGCGTATGTGCATTGATTACCGGGAATTGAACAAGGTTACGATTAAAAATCGGTACCCACTACCGAGAATCGATGATCTGTTCGATCAACTTCAAGGAGCTCGATTCTTTTCTAAGATCGATTTACGCTCAGGATATCATCAATTGAAAGTACAGGAAGAGGACATTCCTAAAACTGCTTTCAGAACAAGGTACAGTCATTATCAATTTACAGTCATGCCATTTGGTTTAACCAATGCCCCAGCCGCATACATTTATGGACATGATGAACAGGATATGTAAGCCATACCTGGATAAATACATAATTGTCTTCATAGATGATATTCTAATTTACTCTAAAAGTAAAGAGGATCATGCAGAGCATTTACATACACTTTTGACATTATTGAGAAAAGAAAAGCTTTATGTTAAATTCTCAAAATGTGAATTCTGGTTACAAGAAGTGCAATTCCTTGGACATCTGGTTAATCATGAAGGAATTCATGTGGATCCCACAAAGATCGAGGCGATTACCAAATGGAAAGTCCCTGAATCCCTAACGGAAGTAAGAAGTTTTCTAGGATTGGCAGGATATTATAGATGTTTTATTCAAGGTTTTTCTAGGATAGTCATTCCATTAACCAAACTGACCTGCAAATTAGTTAAGTTTGAATGGGGACCAAGATAGGAGGAAGCCTTTAGGATTTTAAAGCAAAGGTTAACCAACACACCCATACTCGCGTTACCAGAAGGAACTGAAGACTTTATAGTCTACTCTGACACGTCTAAGTTAGGATATGGATGTGTGTTGATGCAACGTCAAAAGGTTATAGCTTATGCCTCTAGACAACTTAAAAAACATGAAGAGAATTACACAACCCATGATCTAGAGTTAGGAGCCATAATTTTTGCCCTTAAGATTTGGAGACATTGTCTTTACGGTAGCAAGTTTGTTGTCTTCACGGATCATAAGAGTTTAAGATATGTTATTGGGCAAAAGGAATTAAATATGAGACAGAGACGTTGGATGGAAATTCTTAGTGATTGTGATATCCAGTATCATGCAGGAAAAGCTAATGTAGTAGCGGATGCTTTAACTCGAAAGTATCATGAAAAGCCAAAACAAGTACGCTCTCTCAGATTAAATCAGCAGCTAGATTTAAATGAGCAAATTAGAGAGATACAGGAAACAGCAATCAAGGATGATGTTGAAAGATTAAAAGGAATGATTAAGGAACTAGAACAAGGAACATACGGAATTTGGAGATTCCATAAGAAAAGGATCTGGATACCTATTCAAGGAAACCTAAGAAACCAAATCTTCGAAGAAGCCCATAAGTCTAAGTATACGATACATCCCGGAAGTGATAAAATGTATCAAGACTTAAGAAAGAATTTTTGGTGGATAGGAATGAAAAAGGATATAGCAACCTATGTTGCTAAATGTCTAACCTGTTCACAATTTAAATCTGAACATCAGAAACCTTCAGGGTTATTGCAGCAATTAGAAATACCAATATAGAAATGGGAATTGATAACAATGGACTTTGTTACCAAATTTCCCAAGACACGAAAAGTTAATGATACAATTTGGGTGATTGTAGACAGATTAACCAAATCTGCTCATTTCTTACCTATTGAAGAAACACTGGCTAAATGACCGAAATCAGATAAACCAGGGGGTTAGGTTCTGCATAAAAGGGTTGGATTCTTCTCGCTCGATTCAGGAATGACAGATCTCCTTCTCTTCTCGACAGCTGCAAAACAGACACCGTTAGACTCGTCACGGGGATAATGGGGGTTCTCTCCGTGACCACCCTCTGGCATGAGAATAAGTATCGGTATTTGAAGAAGAAGAAGTATAAGTGAAGTGAATGTAACTTGAAGATTATATCTGAACTTATCCTTCTATTTATAGCCAGGGTTTTGGCGGGAAAACCTGTTATTGAAATATTGACGACTTCAATGATATTTACTTGTTTGAGAGGAACGGATGGGTTGGATAACACCTCGATGCGCACTTCCTTTGCTAAGTGTTTAAAGCTGGTGGCGGCCAATTTGCTTAGTGCGTTCGCATGCTTATTTTCACTTCTGTTTATGTGAATTATTTTAAACGTTTGAAATTGGCTGATAAGCATTCGTGCTTGTTCTAGATATAACGCCATGGCTTCACCCTTTGCATCATAATGGCCATTCACTTGCTCGACCACTAGTTTTGAGTCGACGTGAGCTTCGAGATTTTTTGCTCCCATTTTAAGCGCTAAACGGAGGCCTGCTAGAAACGCTTCATATTATGCCTCGTTGTTTGTGCTCTTGAAATCCAATCATATTGCGTATGTAAGCTCATGATCGTCTGGGCTAACCAGTCGAAGGCCTGCGCCTGCTCCATCGTCGTTAGAAGCTCCGTCTGTGTGCAACGTCCAAACTCTATCGTTGAAGACAGGAATAGGGTATTGGATTGCCTCACATTCTTGCACTTTGTCTATGGGAACTTCTGTGGCGAAGTCTGCTAAAACTTGCCCTATGATTGCTGGTCGAGGTCTATATAGGATATTGTATCCTCCCAGCTCGATTGCCCATTTAGCCAATCTCCCCGCGACATCGGGTTTGGACAGGATTTGGCCTAGGTGATAATTAGTGAGAACTGTAATAACATGGCCTGAGAAATACCGGCGGAGTCGTCGTGATGCATGTACTAGCGCGAGGAACAGTTTTTCTATCATGGAGTAGCGCATCTCCGGGCCGGTTAGCATCTTACTAATGTAGTATATTGGGGTCTGAACGCCCTCTCTATCCACCATTAACACTGCACCAACCGCTACCTCTACTGCGGACAAATATAAGATTAGCGGTTCTTTTTCTTGCGGTGCTGTCAATGTTGGTAGTTGGATTAGACACTCCTTCATTTGCTTGATGGCTTTCTCCACTTCTGGCGTCCACTGGAAATGCGTTTTCTTGGCGCAATTACGCAGTGTACTAATGAACGGATAGGATTTCGCAGTGTGATTTGCCAAGAATCTGTTCAAGGCTGCTAGTCGTCCCGCCAGTCTTTGCATTTTTTTTACTGTTGTTGGTGATGGCATTAGCTGGATGGCTTGCACCTTCTCTGGGTTAACCTTAAAACCATCTCTGGTTACTATGAAACCCAAAAATTTTCCTTCTTCCATTCCAAAGGAGCACTTTGTTGGGTTAAGTTTTAAATTGACGCTGCGCAGTGAATCGAACGTATGCTGAACGTTTGCGAGCTTGGTTTCTTCTTCTTGGCTCATGATGATGAGGTCATCCATGTATACCTCCAGTGTTTTTCCAATGTCTTCCCCGAAGACTGTATCCATCAAGCGCTGGTAAGTAGCTCCGGCATTGCGCAGACCGAAAGGCATTTTTGTATAGCAAAAGATGCCTTTGTCTGTGCGAAAAGCCGTTTTGTCTTCATCTTCCTTTTTCATTTGCACCTGATGGTAGCCTTTGTAACAGTCGAGAAAGCACTTCCAGCGGAAAGATGCTAAAGAGTCGACTTTTTTGTCTATTTCGGGAAGCGCATAGCAATCTTTCGGGCAATCTTTATTGAGGTATTTGAAGTCGACGCACATGCGCCACCCGCCGTTGTGTTTTTGAACCATTACTGGGTTAGCGACCTAGGTATAGTACTGTACTTCGCGCAGGATCCCGACGTTGAGTAACTCTATTACTTGCTCGTTCATTGCTTCCGCCTTTTCTGCGCTGAGACTGCGTCTTCCCTGTGCGACAGGTTCTTCTGAGGGTCGGACATTCAAACAGTGTTACGCTATATCTCGTGGAACCCCAATCATGTCTGTGGGCACCAGGCGAATATGTCTTTATTGTTCGAAAGTAATTCTTTCAATTGCATCCGTATTGTTGGTGAAATGGCGTGCCCTAATAAGATTGTTTGCTCTGGATACTCTTCGATGTTGAAGGTTTAGCAACCTTTGTTGGTGGTTCATCGTCCATGTACATGACTTCCTTGCTGGAATACAAAATTGCTACTCTGGTTTCCGTTGGAAAGCCACAAGCAGCATGCGGTATGGAAGTAATCATTGTTGGTGCATCAAGTGTCTGTTAACTTCGTCTTAATCGAGTCTTATGTCTAGATAGGATAAACAAGCACACAACAGGGTCGAAATTAGGGTTTGGTTGAATGTTAATATGTTATTTCGCTTGAAAGTGACACATATCAGTTCAAGCGAAATCAACACATGTGATTTCGCTTGAAACAGACATGTCATTTGGAGCGAAATCATAACAGTATATATATGTGTGTGTTGTGTTCATTTGGAGCGGAATCTGATCATATGCTCTGAGTCGAGGTGCTGTCCGTTTGTCATTTGAATGTGTAAAAAGCTCAGGACAATAAAAGGATAATTAGAAAGGAACAAGTTGTGTTGACATCTTTTACATTGATTCCGCCTTTGTACTTGATGATGAACTACTCATACTGACTGTTTAGGGTCATACGACGATCTAACAAGTGGTATCAGAGCTCAGGACGAGGAGTTCATACCAATTCAGCTTGATTTTACCGGATTCTCTTACTTCTACTCATTCTTTTCTGATTTGAACAAATTTCAACGGTTGAAATGGCCTGATTTTCACATATATCAAGTGAAACATAGTGTTAACTAATCCTTGAAAGAATTGGACCTTAATTCGAACAAAATCTAATAAAAACTTGTAATTTCGCTTGAAAATATGTTCGAATTGCTGATGTCATCTTGATTTCGCTTGAAGATATTGTCTGATTTCGCTTGAAAATCAGATTTCGCTTGAAAGTTCATGCGAAATAATTAATTTCGCTTCAAGTGACCTGATTTCGCTTGAACTTGAATTGTTATTCCGCTTGAAAAGCATATTTCGCTTGTAAAGCTGATTTCGCTTGAAGTTATTTAGCTTCAACTAATTTCGCTTGAAATTGTTGTTTTTCAAAATCAAAATTTTTTTAAGTGTTTGTTGAACATTTCAGGTACGAGAAGATGGATGATTTTAATCCATTTTGTGACATTTTTGCCTTTGCTGGAAATGGCGATGATATTTCAAACGACACATCTAACAACACAAATGAGAAAGCTCCGAGTGCGAAAAAGACTATTTCAGATACATTAAGTGTTGAAAGTGCCTATGGAACATACAATAAACCTCCAAAACTGTTGGCTATTGAAGATTACAATAGGTGGGCTACAAGATTTGATGAGTGGCTTCAAGCTTTTGCATATCAAAGCTGGAAAAGTTTAAAGAATGGTTACATTAGAGGAGAACGGTTTGGTGAAAGTTTGACAGATCCTGATGATATTGAAAGATATATTTCTGAACAAAAGTGCATTGCCTTGATTCATCAGTCTGTGAGAGATGATATAATTTCGTTGATAGAATATGAAAATTCAAAAGATCTTTGGGAGAAACTGAGGGTAAAATGAGTAGGTAGTGATGAGATAGTCAAAAACAAAAAGAAACTGTTAAGAAAAGAGTTTGATTTATTTGGGTGTTTGAAGAACGAGTCTGTTTCCAAGATGATTGAGAGATTTGGGCATCTGAAATTGGAGCTGGCAAGACACAAAATTGTATATACTCAAGAAGAGTTGCTTGACAAACTGTTTGACTCGCTGCCTAATGAACAAGACTGGCAGTACTTTGCATTAATGCTGAAGAATACAATTAAGTCTGAAGAGTTGACAGTGGATCTGCTTATCAAAAGACTGGAGAGTCACGAGTTGGAGATCAAGAAATCTAGCAAAGTCAACAACACATCCTATCAGCAGAATATGGAGTTGTACTACAGAGGGAATCTACCAAAGACTGGTTCTCCAAGAACAACATTTTATGCAGAGAGTTCAAATTCTATGAATCAAGAAATTCCTCACAGTGGTTTTCATAGTGGATCTTCTTCAACAAATTCAAATCAATCTGCATCAAAGAATCTGTCCCAAAGTAACATTGCTGTGGATCCGAAGAACGCTCAAAATTTCAGTGAAGAGTCTGCAAAACAACAGATGGTGTTCTTAGCATCGGTGTTAGAATCGTACGAGAGCCTCGTGGCAGGCAAGATTGGAAACACCAATCTGACTAAGGAGGACTATGATCAAATAGATCCTTAAGAGATGGAACTGATTGATATCAGGTGGTGTATGGCCAGTGCAGTCCGGATAGCCCAAAGGTTCATGGAGATTACGGACAGACATTCAATTGGCGGACCGTCCACAAAACTTGGCTTTGACAAATCAAAAGTCACATGTTTCAGGTGCAAACAAAAAGAACATTTCAAACGTGAATGTCGTAACGCTCCTGCTGATGATACTGCAAATCCATTTCGTGAGGATTACTACAAAAGAGCGATTTATCATCAGAATAAATCAGAACCGCCCAGAATGAAGCAGCTTGAGGATACCCCCAAAGAAAAATCAAGAGCACTTGCTGTTATTCATGATGATGAAGGTTTTGATTGGAGTGAACTGCTACCAGAGGAAGATGCAGTAGGATATGCTTTTGTAGCAGAAAATATTATTCCTGTCAAAGACACCAGAACTGAAGAACAAAAATACCTCGCAAGAAAGCAGAAAGCAGAATTCAAGATGATTAGATTATCTAAGGTGTTCAACGAAGCCAAGAGAGCAAAGAGATGGGATGCTGATAGAGAATGTTACATTGATCCTCAAGGAAACATTGCTATTGATACGAAAACTCTTAGTATAGAAGCTTTCATTGAGGAATTCAAAGCAGAAGAAGATGCCAGACAGAGAGAATGGTGGGGAGGAGGAGAATCTGATGAGAAAGAGACAGCAAAAGAACCCCAGTCAAAGAAAGTGGATGATAGAATTATATATACTTCAGAAGAATTTACCACTGAAAACTTGGGGAAGATGGCTGACAAAGTGTTTGCTGCAAAGGAACTTGAGGTAGACTCTAAGTCTAAAACTGAGTCTAAAAGCAAGGTCAGTCCAAATGTTTCAACAAGTGAGACAGGTAAGAAAGTCAAAGGTGATAGTGACTGCAAAAGTTGCATGAAACACTGCAAGTTTTGTAGTACACTTATTTACTCTAGTAATGCAAAGGTTGAAGAACTGACAAAAAGAGTCAGAAAGGTTGAAGATCAGATTCTAGATCGTGATAAAATGCTAAAAGCTTCAAATGATCGAGCTAACAAGTTAAATGATAAAATTGAAAATGATAAAATTGAAGTAGAAAGAATTAAGAAAGAAAATGAGAAATTGGTTTTTGAAAATCGTAAAATTTTAGAAAATTTTGACAAACTAAAATGAACGGTAAAAGATTCTGATGAAAGAAACGGTAAAACCAATAAAGAAAATGAGCATTTAACAGTTGTTCTTAGACACAAAGAAGAGCAAATCAATCAACAACTGGATGAGATTGCTAAATTAAAGCTTCAGTTTGAAGAAGCTAAGATTGAGAAAGAGCGTATCAGTTTGAAACTGAACAGTTACAGCTCCGCAAGCTTTGTTTTACAACACATTGTTCCCAAACCCATCGGGAAAAACAAAGCAGGCGAAGATGTTTACTCGGATGGAACTGGGGTTGGGTTTCATCAGGTTCCACCACCAATTTTAAACAATTATTCAAAGAAAAAATCCGGGTTGGTTAATGATGAAGATGAAACAAATAAAATAAAACTTCCACAGTCACTTGATGTTACATTTTCTTCATCTAATGATAGTGTTCAAACTGAGATTGTGCAAGGCATGGCTGAAAGTGTTTTGAAGTCTGATAGTGATTCAGTTGAGGATGAAGAGTGTTTTCGGGATCAGATAAGTTGTATTCGGATTCTAAGTTTCCTCTGGAGAATGTTAATGTGAACAAATTGAAAAATGTTTTCAAACTGGTTGAAATAGATCTGTCTGAAGTAGAAGGTTTGAATCAGACAAAGAGGCAAATGAATTTTGAAAAAGATAAAGCTTACTACAAGAAACCTGTTGTTCCACCACGTTTTTATAACAACAATAGAAATAGATGGTCGGGTGGTTATCAGAGTGGTAAGAATTATTAGAAAAAGAATGTTCAAAACAAGAACTTTGTTGAGAAAAAGGTGTTTGTTTCAAGTTCAAGTTCACTTTCTAATGAAGAATCTAAGATTTTTTCGAAAACTAATGAAGAATTTTTGAAAAGAAGGCCTCACAACATCAGTCTAAAGGCACAAGTCGGGTAGTTGACACTCGAACATGTTTTAAATGCAATCAAGTTGGACATATTGCACGAAAGTGTACCAATTTTAAGCCTAAGACTGAAGTTGTGATGAACCCAAGGAAGAAAGATGATGTGAAGGGAAAAACTCAAATGGTTGTTGAGAAAAAGGTTTTGAAAAATGACAACACCAAGATTAAAACTGAACCTGTTAAGAATATGGTAACTAAAAATGACAAGTTTTACAAACGGGTTGCATCATCTCAACAAACATGGAAGCCAAAAAGTGTTCCAAAACCAAAGGTTTCAGAGTCAGAAAAACAATCGTATTCTACCACATCGGTAAAGATGAATGTTTCTTTGGATTATTATGAAAAACTTGAAAAACAAGAGTCTATTATTTCTAAGAAAAAGGTTGTTTTGAAAGACCAATCATCTGGTCAACCTCAAAAAGACGAATTTTTCTTGTATAAAGAGGTTGAGGTTGGGTCTGCAGAGAGCTTAAAGATGAACGATAAGAATTTTCCACCACTTTACATTGCAAAAACTCATCTTAATGTCAAGTTACCTGAGTCGAAAGAGGCTTGGGTAGCATCAAAATTTAACTAAAGTGTTTTTGAAATGTTTAGGAGCTTCCAAGATCCGTTTCACGTTGGATTATGGATAGTGGAGCTTCTCGGCATATGACAGGGAAAACAGCCCTGCTGTACGATGTTAGAAATTTCAATGGTGGTTATGTAGGTTTTGCAGGCAATCAAGGTGGTAGAATAGTTGGAGAAGGAACGTTATCTAATGGGATTGTTACGTTTGAAAGAGTTAACTACATTGCCGAGCTTGAAAACAATCTTCTGAGTATTTCTCATATTTGTGATCGCATGTATACAACGCACTTTACATACAAAGAATGTTTGATCTTGAAACCAGGATTTGTTATCCCTGAAGAATGGATTATCATGAGGGCACCTAGTGTGAATGATTTATATGTGTTGGACATGAGTGTATCAACTACAACTACTGGTCAAGCACATTGTTTTGTGTCCAGAGCAACTGAGAAGGAATCGCAATTGTGGCACAGGAAGATGGGTCATATACATCTTAGAAAAATGAATCACTTGGTGCACAATGATTTGGTTATGGGTGTTCATGTCAAAGGTTTTCATCTTGAGGGAGAATGCATTAGCTGCATCAAAGGCAAGCAAAAGAAAAAATCACACCTTCAAAAGAAAGTCAATTCAGTTTTGAGACCTTTAGAGAGACTTCATATGGATCTTTTTGGTCCAGTGAATGTTAAAAGCATCACTGGTGATTACTATTGTTTGGTTGTCACGGATGATTTTTCAAGGTTTTCATGGGTTTCTTTTCTGAAGTCGAAAGATGAGACATTTGATAGTTTGATGGCGTTGTTCAGAAAAATTGAAAACTTGTACCAAAGGCGTATCAAAAGAATCAGAAGTGATAATGGTACTGAGTTCAAGAACAACAAGATGGAAGAATATTGTGATGAAAGAGGTATATTTCATGAATTTAGTGCTCCTTACACTCCGCAGCAGATGGAGTAGCTGAAAGAAAGAACAGGATGCTAATTGAAACAGCCAGGACGATGCTTGCTGATTCAAAGTTACCAGTCAATTTTTGGGCAGAAGCAGTATCCGCCGCATGCTATACACTCAACCGGGTTCTCACTGTAAAGAAATTCAACAAGACATGCTTTGAGTTGATCAATAACCGCAAACCAAACCTGAAGTATTTAGAACCGTTTGGTTCACCCTGTACTGTTCTAGAGCCTTTTGGTAAATTTGGTCCAAAGAGCATCGAAGGAATTTTTGTGGGTTATCAAAGTCCTCAGAAACGAGTCTTTGTTCCAAGCTTGAAGCGGATTATTGAAGCACACAATGTTGAGTGTCAAGGTTACACAATGCCACCGCAGAATCCTGGAGATTCATGGCGTTTTCATTATGATACTTTATGGGATTCGTTTGACATGGAAGAAGAAAAGGAAGAAGAAGATTTCTTTGACGAGTTGGATATTTTGAGAGAGTATGAAGAATCGCAGGAAAGGTTTCCAGCTGAGTATTCAAGACGACCACAATGAGCTTCAAATGACGATGAAGCAGGTCCAAGCAATGCTGGAGAACATGATGATATCCAACAAAATGAAGTTGCTCATGATAGTCAAACGGCACAGAATGATAATCAAGAATCTGAGAACATGCCAGTATTTGATCATGGTGATTCAGATTCGGAGGGGGAGCAAATTCAGATTTCAAGTCAAATAAACCCAGTCAGTGAACAAGGTGCAAATCAGAATGTTACTAATCTGGAAGACGAAGTAGATGTTCCAGGCGAGGTAATGTCGAGAACTCTTTCATACCATCCAGAAGAACTGATCATTGGAGAATTGCAATCAGGCGTTCGCACTAGACGTCAAATTGACCAAGGCCTTACTTGTTTTTATTCTACAGTAGCTCCTTTACAAACTGAGTTTTCACTAAGTTGTTTTATTTCGCAGATCGAACCGCGAACATACAAAGAGGCGCTAACTGAAGATTCTTGGGTCAATGCTATGCAAGAAGAATTAAGTCTGTTTGAGAAGTTAGGAGTGTGGAAGTTAGTAGACTTGCCTGATGGTCAAAGGAAGATAAACACCAAATGGGTGTTCAAGTGCAAGAGAGATGATCGAGGGGTTATTATTCGTAACAAAGCTCGACTCGTAGTCCAGGGTTTTAGTCAGCAGGAGGGTATAGATTTTACCGAAGTGTATGCTCCAGTTGCGAGACTAGAAGCAATCAGAATCTTCCTGGCATTTGCATCTTGGAAAAATTTCAAAGTTTATCAGTTAGATGTAAAATCGGCATTTCTCTATGGGAAGGTAAAAGAGGAGGTATATGTCGGACAACCACCGGGTTTACCGATCCAATCCATAAAGACAAGGTCTACTTGCTAGATAAAGCGTTGTATGGTTTACACCAATCCCTGAGAGCTTGGTACGAGACATTGTCTCAACACCTACTAGCCAACAGCTTCATTCGAGGAAAAGTGGATGCCACTCTCTTCACCAAAGAGGTCGACAGACATCTTCTGATTGTTCAAATATACGTGGACGACATCATATTTGGGTCAACAAATGAAAATTTGTGCAAAGATTTTGAACAAGTTATGAAGCAGAAATTCGAAATGTCATCGATGGGTGAGATGAAATTCTTTTTGGGGCTTCAGGTTGATCAACTGCCTAAGGGAATTTTCATACATCAAACGAAGTACGTTCTTGATATCTTGGAGAAATTCGGGATGTCAGGTTCTACTCCAGCTTCCACCCCATTAGCAATGAACCATGGGATAAACCCTGATCTCACCGGAGAGAAGGTAGATGAAATGTTGTATCGTTCCATGATCGGATCGCTGGTGTACTTGACTGCTTCAAGACCTGATATTATGTATCCAACCTGCCTCGCAGCAAGATTTCAATCTAACCCGAGAGCTTCGCACATGGTGATTGTGAAAAGGATATTACGCTACCTGAAAGGAACTCCATCGTTGGGGTTGTGGTATCCAAAAGTTGGCGACTTTATGCTCGAAGGTTATTCCGATTCAGACTTCGGATGCTGCAAAGTTAACGCTAAATCAACAACAGCGGGGTGCCAGTTCTTTGGATCAAGATTGGTTACCTGGCAATGCAAAAAGCATATCTCTGTGGCTCTATCCACATGTGATCCAGAGTATGTATATGCTAGCAATTGTTGCTCTCAGATATTGTGGATCCAGCAACAGATGCGCGACTACGGTTTGCAATTTCTAAACACCCCTATCTTTGTTGATAATGAGGCAGCGATAAACATTACTAAAAATCCTTTTCATCACGCTAAAACTAAACACATTGAAATTCGACATCACTTCATTCGAGATTGTTTCGAGAAGAAGTTGATAAGAATTGAGAAAATCCACACTGACGAACAAAAAGCTGATTTACATACCAAAGCATTTGATAAAACACGTTTTCAATACTTGTTAAAATTGAACGGTATGAAGCTTTTATCGGTGTTGGAGGAGATTCTTGGCGTTGATGAAGGAGACATTGTAGATGATGATGTTGAGAAGCAATCTGCAATGGTTTGTCGATTTTTTACTTGTTTTGGTATTTAGGGGGAGAGTATAGGGTAATATTTTCAGAAAATACAAAAACAGTAAAAAAATTTCAAAAATACAAAAACATGAGATATTTTCAAAATCCAAAAAACAATAGAAAACCAGAAAAGAGCTTGTGTAAAAAGGGAAAATGATAGTACATCGGCTTGACAGTTACAGTATGCTAAAGATATGTAATGTTTAAAAAGTTTAAATAGTCTCGCTAATGATGTGCCAATAGGTTTTTACACATTTAGTAGGTTTGTTCGGGATATAAACCTAAAATCCTTACTTGCTTATTTTGTGGGGAACACTACTTGGATATACCTGAAATCTTGTTTGAAGGATCCCTCTTTCTGAGATACTAGGTCTTTATACTCAGTGATATCTGGGGTATTATTCCGGGACTTCTGATAATGCGGAAGCAATGGCCTAGTCCCCGAATAATACTTTCTGCATTGCTTGAAATATAGCGCCGCCCTCAGCTAAAAAATGATAAAACATTGAAAAATGCTAATCATGGCTGTTGTAAAAAAGATCCTCTAAAGGGGACACACCTAAAGTCGAACCGTCATCTCTCTGTTGAACGGAAGTTCTGACCCGAGCTCTCACGGTTTCGCAATTTAACCCCTTACAGATATCATCTGTGGTATATTCACCTGTAAGACTGAATATTGGGATCTGGATACGGGAGTATATTCAAGAGGTGGGATACGCGTATAAGTTTAAGTCTCTAAAACACTAAATCCGTATCCTGGACAGATTGAAATGTGTGTGAGAATTTAAGTGGATCAGTATATCGACAATCTAAGCGAATTGCTTAATTCTGAGTATGTAATTAAAGCTTAACGGTACTTGTGACTTGTCGGATAGCTGATATGATTCCCTAACACGCTTACAAAAAATATGTTTGTAAATAGTTTATTTTCATTGCATTCTATTTTTGCAATTTAGTTCTGTATTTCATTTCTAGTTTAGAATTTTTTTTAAAAAAAAATCCAAAAAGATTTTATACTTCTGCTTTATTTTTCGACAAACCAAAGTGGAAAGTTGATCTTCAGATTCGAATTGAAGCAGGTGCAGGAAGTTTCTGGACTGGATGATGAGTTTGGAGCTAATCATGATAAGTTTGTGAAAGTTGAAAAGCCAAAACAAGTTCATTAAGTTGAAACTTGTAAATTTCAGAAAATGTTTGAACTAATTTGTTTTCAAATGTCAGTGTGAATTGTCTCAGATCAACGAAGGTCATTAAGTTGGACTTGGTAGATTAAGTGAGTAATCAGGATCATTAATTTGGACCTGAATAATTAAGTGGATTTCTATACACTGATAAGACCATTAAATGAAGGTGAATGGTAAGTTTGGATTGAAACTATTATTGTCATATATCATATATTTAGGAAGAGATTGTGCAGGAAACAGGAATCCCCATGGTAAAGAAAATGTCAAAGTTTGAATCAGAATTCAAGTCCCAGCTGATCGAGAGGGGGAGTCATCGAAAGGGGGAGTCTAGAATTCTCGATCAACATTTCAAGGGGAGATTGAAGTTTAAAGTTTGAAGATAAAGATTGAAGGAAGCTTTTAAAATGTCAAGACAATTTGGATAAAGAGACAAAGACTAAAGACTTGACGACGAAGACTTCGTCAACATCCAAAGGGGAGTCTGTTGGTGCATCAAATGTCTGTTAACTTCGTCTTAATCGAGTCTCATGTCTAGATAGGATAAACAAGCACACAACAGGGTCGAAATTAGGGTTTGGTTGAATGTTAATATGTTATTTCGCTTGAAAGTGACACATATCAGTTCAAGCGAAATCAACACATGTGATTTCGCTTGAAACAAACATGTCATTTGGAGCGAAATCAGAACAGTATATATATGTGTGTGCTGCGTTCATTTGGAACGGAATCTGATCATATGCTCTGAGTCGAGGTGCTGTCCGTTTGTCATTTGAATGTGTAAAAAGCTCAGGATTGATCAATAAAAGGATAATTAGAAAGGAACAAGTTGTGTTGACATCTTTTACATTGATTCCGCCTTTGTACTTGATGATGAACTACTCATACTGACTGTTTAGGGTCATACGACGATCTAACAATCATGCTGAATTCTCTTTGCGATCTTCTTCCCAGCAATACATCATGACGTGATGTTGCTGGCATGACCATGAAATTTACTGTGACTGTACGCGAATGCTCGCCATCTGAGAGAGTCACAGGAAAAGCAATTTGTCCCAATGGAAAAACAGCTTCATTACAGAAACCAGTGAGAGGGAAATCAACTGGCTCTAGTCGTGCCTTATCTTCTGGATCAAGTTGTTTGAAACATTATTCATAGATTATATCCATTGAGCTTCCTGGATCTATGAACATGTAGTCAGTTCTGTAGTGGCCGAAGATGCCGGCAATAATTACTGGACGTTCTTCCTGTGGTCCTCCGGGGACGACAGGAAATACAACTTGTTGTTCCCTCCAGTGCTGATTATGGCTTCGTTTGTTTGACTTTCGTGAGGGACCTCCTTGTACCATGTTTATCTGCTTTGGTTCGGCTACCTGGTGATTGGTATCTTCTGATTTTTGAATCATTTTGTCATGACTACTGGATTGGATGTCCCACTGACTAGGTATCTGTGGGTCCAATACTGCAGCATCAAATTTACCTTTACCTTCTTCCAGGGTATCAGATCTAACATTTGGCAACTCAGGTCTGTTGTTTGGTGTGAAAATTTGGTTCATAGCGATCTGGAATCTGTTGAACCAGTATTCTGGAGTTCTTTCTAGGAGTAGACCTGAATGCTTATGAACTCCTGTTTGTACCACAGAGTCATTTCCTTCCGAATGACTTTTGTTACTTCCCTTGTTTCCCATGATTCCGTCGATCTGGACATCTCGGGTTGCAAAACCCTTGAATTCAGATCGAGGACTTGATGGGTGAAGTGATGAATTCTCTGCCATGCGAAAACAGAGAATGAAGAAAAATGAATTGAAACGAGAAAAAACAGATGAAATAGAGAAATCGGTGGGCGCCAATGAAGAAACACTGGCTAAATAACCGGAATCAGATAAACCAGGGGGTTAGGTTCTCCATAAAAGGGTTGGCTTCTTCTCGCTCGATTCAGGAATGACAGATCTCATTCTCTTCTCGATAGCTGCAAAACAGACACCGTTAGACTCGTCACGGGGAGAATGGGGGTTCTCTCCTTGACCACCCACCGGCGTGAGAATAAGTATCGGTATTTGAAGAAGAATAAGAAGTATAAGTGAAGTGAATGTAACTTGAAGATTATACCTGAATTTATCCTTCTATTTATAGCCGGGGTTTTGGTGGGAAAACCTGTTATTGAAATGTTGACGGAAAATGCTAACTCCGTAAGCGGTTATTTTTCCCTCCGTTAATCTCTTAATCGAGTGTGGGAGCACACGAATTGCGATCTAGATCAACGGCTGGGGTATTGCCACGTGGAAAGTGGGCAAGTGGAAATTTCTCTTCAATTTCGTGCCATCATCGTGACTTCAGGGGAGCCCGGGATGATGACACGTGGCCAGACGGTTATAACCGTCTGGTGATGCACGATTGAGTCTTCAAGAAGATTACAGCCGTAATCCAGTGTGATTCCTTATCGTGTGGTATCAGTTAAGTAAATAATATCCAAGTCTGGATATTATTTAAGCGGAAGTGTTTATTGGGAATTTTATCCCTGTTTGTTATGGAGAAAGGCGCAAGGATGCATTAGTTCCCTTTTGGCACGCAGGTGTTGCTTGCTGTTTTTCTTCTAAGTTCTCTTTGTAGGACCAGTACGCGGCCGCGCAAGGTCTAAAGAAGGTTAAAAGATGAGGTTGTGGTATGGTCCCAAGTACTCAAAGCGAGGTTTTTGGGACCTTACCCCTTCAAGTCCCCCCAGTCTAGTGTTGCTCTTATGCAAATAAGTGGAGCACTGGACTATGAGAGAGTTGTTTTTTGCTGTGGAGTTTTTGGCGCGAAAATGGAGAATCTTTTAGGAGAAGATACTCTTGCTTATTGATTTCTTGAAAAAATCGTGATTCGAAAAAGATGGTAGAGCGAATGAGAGTGGTATTGTGCTCATGTATGAACGCAGGTCTAGAATGTGCGCAGAGTTGCGCTTATTTAGAGCGTTCATGAGGCATACAATGTTCACCATATTGTTTTCGCGTGTACCAAAAGAATTATATGCAATTTGTAACAAACAGTAAAATGTGTAAGGATAATTGTTGCATTGATAAGGCGCACGGCCACTAATACAAAGTAAAATAGAAAAATACATTGCATGTATAGGTCTGGCTTTTTTGAATAGCTTGGCTATATGTAACACCTGCGCAGCTGCTGCGCGTTCCAGGTGCGAGGAACAATTGTTCCGTCGATTCTTTTCAGGGTGTATGCCCATTTGCCCAGGACCTCGTTGATAATGTGTGGCCCTTCCCATTGAGGCGCTAATTTGCCCGGTTTTTCCGCGTTAGACGCTTCATTGTCGCGCAGGACGAAATCCCATGGGACAAAGGTACATATCCGGACGCGCGCATTGTAATATTTTTCAAGTTTGGATTTATACCTTGCTTCTGCGATAGCCGTGTTCTCGCGCCTTTCTTCGAGGAGGTCTAAATCCATTCGTCGTTCTTTTTCATTGTCTTGCTTTTCCATGGCAAGCATGCGCAGTGATGGGAGGCCGATTTCAGCTGGGATTACTGCCTCTGACCCATATACAAGGCTAAATGGGGTCTCTCCCGTGCTGGTCTTTGGCATGGTACGATGAGCCCATAAGATGCTAGGGAGCTTATCGACCCATCCTCTGCGCGTCGTCCCTAATCTTGCCTTGATGCCGTCAACTATTTGTTTATTGAAACTTTCGACCTGTTCGTTTGCTTGTGGGTGCGCCACAGAAGCAAAGTTGTGCTCGATCTTCATTTCCTTGAACCATTTCTAGAGGTCTTCTGAGGCAAAGTTTGTGTCGTTTTCAAAAATGATGCGCAATGGTAATCCGAAGCGGCAAATAATATGTTCCCATATAAATTTGCGGATTATCATTGCTGTGGTTGAAGCTAATGCCTTAGCTTCTACCCACTTGGTTGTAAGGACCTGCAAAAATGTCCCAAAACGACCCGTAAGTGAAAACCCGGACCCCTGAAACCCTAACGTGCATGAAAAACCAAGAAATCAAGAAAAATGGGTTTCACGCGGGCCGCGTAAACCATAAGAGGAGTTTACACGGGCCGCGTTAACTCAACTTTGACCGGATAAGCGTTCCTGGCCACGTGTCGCACACGTGGCAGGTCTACCGATGACACGCTAGCCCTATGCTACGAATAGCTGGCCCTCGCGGGCCGCGTAAACCCTTCTTTGGTTTTACGCGGGCCGCGTAAAACTCATATTTCAGCTATAAATTGCTTGGATCATGGCCTGTTCATCTGTGTCGAAAACTTTTCTCAAAAACGAAGTTCTACTGCTCAAATTAACATTTTCACATAGGGAGACGCTGCTACGATACAGGGTATTAACTCGATCGCTGCTACGATTCAATGTCCGATCGATTGAAACCAATCCGATGGATGTTTAAGTGCTGCCCAAATTAGGGCTATACTTTGTCATTCGTCGTGAATTCGATGGATGTTTAAGTATTGCACTTTGTCATTCGTCGTAAGGGTTTTAATCTCGTGAGTTATCGTAAATGTTGTATTAAGTTACTGACCTAGTTCATGTGCATTGTTATTTAAATTAGGTTACAAGGCTTATCAGTAGGCTAAAACTCTGCCCGTTAAACTTGCAATGTGAGTCATTCTCTTTTTACAAATTGTTTCCAAAACCCTATTTATTTTCAAAGTTATAATTACAGGGATTAAGTTTTTGTAGTCTTCAATTACAGCCGGTATGTGGGGTTTTGTATACATTACTTGATAATCGTCACCATTGGACAACGAGTTAGCCAATGGGTGATATGACCATAGTCACAGAAACAGGTCGAGTGACAAATACCGTTGGGTAATTGGTTGATATAAACAATGTAATCACCCTTAATACTGTATATTATAACAATGTGTCGTTTTGTGCAACTTGAATGACTCGCCAGTATTTCCCTGCTGATAAAACCTTTTTAAAACATGTTTCAGGTGATCTGCTGTGATTTAGAAAAAGTGCCGTGTAGCACTACAAGCTTGAGGAAGTGGCTCAGATAAATAAATAAACATGTTTTGTAAATCAGGGAAATTCCTCTATTGTAAACTTCGGGGTTTATCCCAAATGATGAAATAAAATAATCGGGCATTTTCAAGTTTTAAAAGATCCTGTTAAAATTCCGCTACCAAAATTATAATTACCACGGATTTCTGTCCTGCGGCTCCTGAAACGGGTAAAAATCGGGCCGGGGGTCGTGACATTGGTGAAGTAGTCAACTGCTACAATAATGAATTTGACTGCGCCTGGCGCGTCAGGAAAAGGACCGACAAGGTCGATACCCCACTGTTGAAAAGGCCAGGCGGAAGTGACTGGTACAAGTGAATTTTTTGGACGGAGGGTTTTTGGTGCGTGGCGCTGACAAGCTGCGCATTTGTGTAATAATTCCACCGCATCCACGTGCATCCCCGGCCAATCGTAGCTTGCGCTCATTATCTTCGCTACTACCATGCGCGGTCCAGCGTGTATCCCACATAATCCTTCATGGATTTCCCTGACTAAGTACTGCGCATCTGTTTTGTCGACACAACGTAGGAGTGGACCCATAAATGACTTTCGGTATAAGATACCGTCTGCCATTTCATAATTTATTGTTTTGTTCTGGATCTTCCTAGCTTCCGCTTTCCCTTCTGGTTGTTTGCCATGCTGCAAGTACATGATAATCGAAGACATCCAGGATGGGTTGCCAACTTCAATGACATTTACTTGTTTGAGAGGAATGGATGGGTTGGATAACACCTCGATGCGCACTTCCTTTGCTAAGTGTTTAAAGTTGGTGGCGGCCAATTTGCTTAGTGTGTCCGCATGCTTATTTTCACTTCTGTTTATGTGAATTATTTTGAACGTTTGAAATTGGCTGATAAGAATTCGTGCTTGTTCTAGATATAACGCCATGGCTCGTTAATTTTATTTATTTTTGTAACATAAAAAACCAAAAATATAAAAAAATAACATAACTTACGTATTATTTTTTTTTTCTAATATTGTAAAGATAGAAAGGCATAATAACAATATTATATGCATTGTTTTTTTTCCTGAAACTTTTATTATGTTATTTATTTATTTAAACTTAATATGTTAATACTTTATCACCTCTCACTTTTTTATTTTTATTTTTAATACATTTAAAATCAAATTAATATATATATAAAATAACATAATTTAAGCAGGCTCACGAGCTGAGCTAGTCCTAGCTCAAGCCCAGCTCGTTTACAAATCAAGCCGAGTCGAGCAAATTTGTTTACGTTCGAGCCGATTTCGAGTCGAACTTCAAGCGAGCCATGAGGTGCGAGCTTTTTGAACACCCCTAACCAAGTTTCACTACAATACCAGTACCTATCTCATCTATACCCAACCCAAACTTTACATATCATATACATTTTCCTTTTAAATAGTTTTTCTGTTTATAACAAATTTACCCTTTTCTCATCTATACCCAACACATACTTTACATATCATATACATTTTCTTTTTAAATGATTTTTTGTTTATAACAAATTTACCCTTTTCAAATATATTATTTTCTTCCTTGTATATTTTCAATCCTTCTCATTTTGGATTTGGTTGCTTCAAATTCACTATTCAAACGAAGTAAAATTCAATTGAAAATTATTAACAAACTATAAATTAGCAACATGTGTATGCATATAAGTATGTACTTCATGCTTTGGGAGGTTTTCAAAAAAAAAAAATTCAATGTTACACTTTTGACCCAAAGCTATTTTTTTTCTACTTTTAACACCAAAAGTTTTCATCTCTTGCAATTTTACCTCACAACTTTTGTACTTTCAACTTTGATCCCCACACTTTTCATATTTCTCAATTTTTTTGTTTTAAATTTTGAGAATTAACACGGCGTAACGTGTGTGTGGTTCAACGTTTTAACATTTCGTTTTAATTCTTCGTACTAGATTTTGCGAGTTAACACGGCTCAAATTGCACGTGTGGTACAACGTTTTTACGTCGTCTATCTTTTCCCCGTTTGACAGGTTCGTTACAACGCGTGGGGTCCTAAATCGACTTAATTATTATTTTCTATGTTTTATGTTGCAGTTTAATTTCTTCTCATTAACACACCGTAACTTCAGTATTGATTGTCGCTGGCGGTGATGTGCAATGATGCTATTCGGTACGACTTTACGCCCGCCGCATAGCGGCGGGTGGTAAATCTAGTTCTTGTTAATTTGCTAATTGTCAAATATGCTTATTCGATTCTGCTTCTCCCATTATTTTTGTTTTATTCTTGTTGAATCGTATCTTGACGTAATATATAGTCTATTTATTCCAAAAGCTTCAATCTCACCTTTGAGAATTCTTTTTATCGTTCACATTTTTTTGTTTTTCTTCTTTAGTATTATTAATTTCTTAAGAGTGGTTTGAAGATTAATAATATCATACCCATTGAGAATTCTGGAAGTCTACTTTTCTTGCACCATTGCTTCTTTTACAACCTTGTTGAATCTAGGGGTGAGCAAAAGGAAAAACCCGATCCGACCATTACCTGACCCGACCCGAGAACCGATCAATCATAAAATACAGAACCGATTCACTACCCTAGATATAGGGTCGGTTCCGGTCCATAGGTCCAAGTCGGGTTTCACCATGAAAAGAACCGAGAACCGACCCGACCCGACCCTATTTTATATGAAAAATTGGAACCGATTTAAATACATAGGTACTTGGGTTCGGGTCGGGTTGGGTATATTTTCGGTTCGGTTCTCGGTTATTTTCGGTCCGGAACTAAACTTGCTCACCCCTAGCTAAATCAGCCCTCTGTTGGGCACATGTAGGGCTTACTTTTTCAGTACCTAAGGTTTGCCAAAAATAACGGTTTCAGTCCATTAGTTTAAAAATTGCCATTTCAGTCCATTAGTTTCATTTTCATAACCATTTCAGTCCACAAACTTAACTCCATCCATTTATTTTGTTAACTTTGGGGTGAAATTACCAAATTACCCCTGCTAACTTAACAAATTGTAATAAAAATCATAAAAATTCCAAAAAATTCAAAAAAATTCAAAAAATTCCAAAAAATCTAAAAATAAAAAAAAATTCAAAATTCAAAAAAAATTCCAAAAAATCTAAAAATAAAAAAAAATTTAAAAAATTCCAAAAAATCAAAAAAATTCCAAAAAATCTAAAAATCAAAATTTTTTTAAAAAATCATAAAAATTCTAAAAAATTCAAAAAAATCCAAAATGTTTCGACCCGTACCGTTTCGACGCTAACCGTTTCGACCCGTACCGTTCCGTTTCGAAGCGAACCGTTTCGAGCTGAACCGTTTCGACCCGTACCGTTTCGACGCGAACCGTTTCGACCCGTACCGTTTCGACCCGTACCGTTTCGACCCGTACCGTTTCGACCCGTACCGTTTCGACGCGAACCGTTTCGACGTGAACCGTTTCGAGCCGAACCGTTTCGACCCGTAGCGTTTCGACGCGAACCGTTTCGACCCGTTCCGTTTCGAGCCGAACCGTTTCGACCCGTACCGTTTTGACCCGTTCCGTTTCGAGCTGAACCGTTTCGACGCGAACCGTTTCGACCCGTACCGTTTCGACGCGAACCGTTTCGACCCTTACCGTTTCGAGCTGAACCGTTTCGACGCGAACCCGATGAACCGTACGGGTCGAAACGGTTCGCGTCGAAACGGTTCGCGTCGAAACGGTTCGGCTCGAAACGGAACGGGTCGAAACGGTTCGCGTCGAAACGGTTCGCGTCGAAACGGTACGGGTCGAAACGGTTCGGCTCCAAACGGTACGGGTCGAAACGGTTCGCGTCGAACCGTTTCGCGTCGGGTTCGAAACGGTTCGGGTTCGAAACATTTTGGATTTTTTAGAATTTTTATGATTTTTTAAAATTTTTTTGATTTTTAGAGTTTTTTGAATTTTTTGGAATTTTTTTGATTTTTTGGAATTTTTTTATTTTTAGATTTTTTAGAATTTTTTGGAATTTTTTTATTTTTTTGAATTTTTTTTTTTTTTTTATTTTTAGATTTTTTGGAATTTTTTGGAATTTTTATGATTTTTATTACAATTTGTTAAGTTAGCAGGGGTAATTTGGTAATTTCACCCCAAAGTTAACAAAATAAATGGATGGAGTTAAGTTTGTGGACTGAAATGGTTATGAAAATGAAACTAATGGACTGAAATGGCAATTTTTAAACTAATGGACTGAAACCGTTATTTTTGGCAAACCTTAGGGACTGAAAAAGTAATTAACTCAAAACGAAAAAAAAAAATGTTTTGTTCGTGTTCGTTTGTTAAAGAAATAGCGTGTTTATGAATTGTTCATAAACACTTAGGGTATGTTTGGCAAAAGTAGCTGGTGGCTGGTGACTGAAAGCTGTTAGTTGGTGGCTGGAAGCTGGTAGCTAGTAGCTGTAGCTTTTTAGATATATTTGATGTTTGGCAGAGTAGCTGGAGCTTTTAATAAAATACATAAACTGACCAAAATTGACATAACTAAAAATTTAAAAACCTTGTGCATTAAAAAGTTCATTATCTTTAGATGTTAAAATAGTATTTTTTTTTCCCTTAAAGCTCGTAGCTCCCTATAAACGCTACTAGTAGGAGCGTTCAACCAAAAGCTTCAAGCTCCTAATCTAAAAGTTTTAAGTTCCTTCAACCAAACAAGTCTTTTTATTGAGTAAGAGTTTTTTCTTAAAAACTTAAAGCTAGAAGGTTCTAAAATCTTCTAAAAGCTCCATGCCAAACATACCCTTAGTGAACAAAATTTTATGTTCATATTTGTTCATTAAGAAAATACACGTGTTCGTGTTCATTTGTTAATTTAGGTAGCGTGCAAAAGCGAGCGCAAACAAACACAAATGAACTTTCATTAACGCATATAAACACAATGAACGTTCATGAACACAAATGGGCACAAAAGAACACAAACAAGCGTTCATGAGCACAAATGAGCGCAAACGAACACAAACAAACGTTAATGAACAGAAATGAACACAAACGAATGTATATTAAATTCCGAATGAAATCAGCATCTTTCATCACAAACATTACGCAGATCCACACAAAATATAGTAACCCGATTATCCAAACATACTTGTCCTAATCTTAATCATATAATTACCATAGAATAATGTCCCAAAAAACACAAATTTATCTACCCAAATTAAACTTGAAGTTTTTATTTAATCCACCCAAAATAATAGTTAATCAAAATAAGAGAAGTAATACAAATATGTAATACACTAATATTTGTTGAATAATCTATTATTGGGAATTTTGAAGGACTTAACTTAAAAATAAAAGTTAAAAACCCTAATAAACTATCGAACACAAACGAATATAAACGAACATGTTACCAAACGTTCACGAACGTAAATGAACCAACAAGATCTTTATTCATGTTTTCTTGTTTAACTAAACGGGCAAAATTTATTGTTGTTGGTCGTGTTCATTCATTTATTAAACGACCGAACACAAACGGACTTCCCACCGAACACTTCACAAACTATTCGCTGAACTTTTGGTTCGTTTGTAGCCCTTGCACACATGTCTTTTAGAAGGAAGGTTGAAGGGGTATGGTCCCAAAAACCTTGCGCAGGCGCATTGGACCATACCATAACCTTAGGCCAAGAGCATCTTGAACAAGACCCTGCGCGGCCTCGCAAAGGTTCTAAATAAGAGTTAGGAAAGAACAATCTTCGATAACCATGCGCTGGAGAAAAAGAGGGACAGACATTTAACTAACACCCTTGCGCGGGCTCGCGTAAGGGCACAATTAGGCTTGAAGAGAAAATACTAAACATCTCCGCGCGCCCGAAATCAAGACTTGAACAAAGGAATCTTTTCTGTTACAACAGAATGGACATGTGGCAAAGGCATAACGGTTTACAGCTGTAGATCTTCTAGAAGGACTTAAATGCTCATCGTGCATGGCTCCAGTCGGTTGCAACTGAATGTGACGTGGCATGATCCTGAGCTTTCATCTAAATCACGATGATGGCACTAACTTGAAGAAAGGGCTACACAAAACCACTTTCCACGTGGCAACTCTCTAACCGTTGATCAAACCCACGATCCATGTGTATGGACGTAAGGTTAACGATTGACGAAAGAAAAGACAACCGCTAACGGAAAAGTGCTTTTGGTTACTCTCTCCGTTACGCCATTTTCCCGCCAAAATCCAGTTATAAATAAGATGCTTCAGGTATGATCTCACAAGTTACTTTCACTTATTCTCACTCATACAACTTCATCTTCTTCAAGATCACTGTACTTATTCTCATGCCGGAGGGTGGTCACGAAAAGAACCCCATTTATCCCCGTGGCGAGTCTAACGGCTTTCTGTTTTGTAGTGATCATCGGAGGAGTTCAGCCAACCACCGAATCAACGAGGAGATTAACCCTTTTTATGCAGAGACAAAACCCCCGATCTAGCTGATTCCGGTCAATTTAGATCACTGTTTATTCAAAGGTCTAAGGTTTAGATCTAGACAAACTAAAGTAAATTAGGATTTTGGTCTATAATAGAGTAGAATAACATTTGTCGTTAAAAAATCGACCTTCTTAACGTGTTCATGTTGCTTTTATATCATTTACTAGACTTCACTTACGATATTGTTAGACTACATGGTGTGGTTTAACTAGCAATTGTTAGTTAAAGTGACATGCAATTGTTATGTAGGCAATGGTGCTTTAACTAACTCATCCATTAACTAAACGATGAACTATCAATTATACATATTTATAATACGAATTTATGCCCATGTATGAATACTATGGAGGCAATTTACAAAGTAAACACTACTTAAATCGTTCCTTTTAAGTTTTTGTAGGATTGAAAGGTCCAAGCTAACAAAGAAGAAGAAAACAAACAATACCGGATGAAAAATACAAAGTTTCCAATAAGCACCCTCGTGCACAACAAAGCACGATCGTGCCTCTCGCCTCAGCTCGCATATCGAAAGAATCAAAACTACTTGGTGGGTAAGGAAGAAAGACAGCTGGCACGCTTATGCATAGGCATGCACGATCGTGCCCCCACAAAAGACAAACCAGACAAGACAAAAGCTAGAGACCAGAAGTAAACTTGTTGTTTCCACTATCGGGACACCTCACCATTGTGATATCTGTGCCTCTCCGACCATCAAACAAATACCAAATCAATGAAATATTGTGTTTCATACTTGGGATTTGTATAAAAATGTGTATCATTTGCACATATCAATTTTTGTTCGATTTCGAGCTTTAAATCGCTTTCTGGAAGGTTATACGCGAACTGATGCGTAAATGTAATCAGTTTAATGCAACAAACACTCCGGGACAGTGACATAGTGTAACATCCCGAAAACATGGATTCTTAAATTTGCAAATTTAATTGCAAATAAATTGGTAAAATAAACTAACTACGAATGACACTAACCTAGTTAGATAATGACTTGTGTGTAGTTAAAGAAATATAAAAAAATAAACTAGGAGAAACTAGAGGGACCAAAAGTGTTTAACTTGAAACTAGTTTTAATAAAAATATTTTATTAAAACATAAACACTCCATTTGGAGTCTCCTGGAGATCGACCAGAACAGGGGGTGCGACCCCAAGCTCCATCAAACCCTAGTTCATCACAAAACTCACAAATTGAGGGCTCAAACCAAGTCAAAATCGAAAATCGAGCATAGATTAGTGATCTTCATCACAAGGGGGGTTACAAGGTATGTAAAATTTGGTGTTAATTCTCTGTTTGAAATTCTCATGAAATTGGGAAATCTAAAAATTGATGTTGCATGTTTGATATTTGGGTAGAATAGGGTTGATATAGTGTCTAGGAGTAAAACCTAGACAATAACATGCGAAATCATGGCTAATTCCTGAAAATCTCATGAACACATTGAAGGTGATTCATGGGTTTTGTGGGAAACTAGTAAACACTAGGGTTTAGAATGATTATTCTAGTGTAATACGGGTCATAAAAAGTGATTTCTGAAATGATGATGTTTAAATGTTATATGAAAGCTTTATTGATGTTAAGTTTAGCTAAATAACAAGCTATGAACTTGAATATGAATGATATAAAATTCTACCCATTAAGTGTTTGTAAAAATGCCCCAAAGAAGGCTCGAAATTTAAATTTAAAGTTAGACGCATGATTGTGAGGATTTGACAAAATTATGCGATATATGGTTGAAAAGGAGTTCTAAACAAGTCGTGATTGAACTCTATAGGAAAAGATACCGGAGCGTCGAGTGGACAAGCCGGTGGCGGTTCGCGTTTGAATGGCGTGCACTAAAGGTATGTAACTTGACCCGTTACATTAAATGAATTGTTGTTAAATTATGCATAGCTACATTCAGAATAGAAATTGTGTTGAGTTTAGTGACCATGATCGCTACCTGAATTAGTAGAGTTAGAATTGATAAGGAACCGTTTGGTAGTCATCACATTGGAGGATTTCCACAAGATGAGCCAACGGGTCAAACAATGGTGTAAATTGTAGTATTGGTGTTCTTAATAGTAAGCAATGGTGATAACAATCACAAGAGCATTAAGCCATGGTATTGGTAAGAAAATGCAGGTGATGATATACCCGGATGGTGGGTATGAGGCGCCATAGGCTTACTAGCGAACTTGTAATAATGGGTGAGGTTAGAACGGGTCAACCGATAGTTAAGTGGATTTTAGCTGTATGATCGGTGGGTCAAAATTTGGTATGATAGTCATAATGAACATGTCCGTTATAAATTTATAGACATACAGGAAAAGAATCGCCTAAAACGACATGTGGATTAGGGTGAAATCAACAAAATAGTAAAATAGCAAAGTTACAGGGTCCACCGTAAGTTACGGTCTCCACCGTAACTTACGGTGGAAAACAAAAACATTACGGTGGTTCGCTCCTCTATTACGGTAGACCAGGATCATACAGCATCTACCGTAACTTACGGTAGACACCGTAAGTTACGGTAGAGCCCATAAAACCTTGAATTTTTATTTTTCTTTTTCTTTCACATTTCGATGTCAGAACTGTTTTTATGCAATACATTAATGTCAAAACTAATGTTTTTAGTGGTTTTGACCTTAGGTGAGGATGTGGATCTTACGGATGGCGGTCAAGCAAGTTTTGAAGAACCGAACACACTTTAGAAGCTTCCGCGATATCTAATTTTAATAGCCAATGTTTTGAAATGAAATCAATTAGCTAAACAACTTATGAATGTTTGAAATAGTTGTTAGTTGACTAATGTTTGCTACTTTCTAACTACATCTATGGAACTTATGTTATAATTGGACGTCTTTTATTATAATTGCACGAGTTATTATTAAATTCAAGTAGTAATTAGACGGGTGTTACAAGTTGGTAATCAGAGTTTAAGGTTGTTAACAAAGTGTTTGGTTCAAGCTTGATCGATCGTCCGATAAGAATTAATTGCTTTAGTAGACTTACTAGAATACTAGAAAAAGGAAATTTGAATTGATATGCACGGGAAGTGCGTGTTTAGACACTCAAACCCGGAAAAGTGCACTAAGCATAAATGGTTTAAGCAAGTGGTGAACTTGGCTAGATCAAAATGAATGACGCATATGTCATAAATGACATTCTTAACAATTAGTGTAAACATTTCAATTTCAAGATGACGGAAAGATGGGAGGAGTGTATGAATACGCTCGAACCCGGGAAAATACACTAAGTAAGAAAGGTAAGGCAAGATATATATACTTGACCAAACCGAAAAAGAATAACACATTATTTATGATTGAGTGAGAGTGATATAAATTTCCGTATAATAAGATGGAAATGAATTAAATAATTATTGATAAATCGTGATGGATGTTTCAGTTAAAGAAATGTCTGAGTAACCGGAGATGATTCGACATCTCAATTGACTGAACAAATGAAAGCTAAGATTTCCGAGGAGGTCGGAAAAGCTCTAGAAAATAGTCTATCACAGTATATTGATAGATTACAAACCACAATCGTGCCGGTGGTGAACGATATGATGGCTGAATTAAAAGACAACATACTACAAGAAATAGAAGAAAGGAGGGTGTTGGATATGAATCCAAGATCCGTAAAGAAGTCCAAGTCTAATAAAGCTCCCAAGAAGGGAGTTACAAAAAGTGTGTTACATCAGTGTAGATTTTGTGGAAAAATTCACAAGGGCACATGTGGTAAGCCAAGACATAAAAAGTCTAAATGTCCAGAGAGGCTTGGAACCAAGGACACAACCGACACAAAGTCTGATGCCCAGAAATCAAGGACAAAGTTGTTTTATATAACAGCTACGGAGGCTAAAGCTGAACCTAATGTCGTTTCAGGTATACTCTTGTAAATTAAATTTCAGCATGAATTTTTAATTATTACGAGTGCAAATAAATCGTTTGTTTTATATCGATTTATTTAACATTCTACATTAGTGTTAACGAAATTACCAAGGCTTTGAAAAAAAATAGAAAGAGGTAATAATAAAAGTTCTATTGTTTATAAGAGGTGCTGAAACTGTACGTTGAGCATCGAGGTAAAAATAATCATGATAAATATTGCCTTGGGAAGGGGTGCGCGCACACTCGAACCCGAGAACGTAATGAAAGATAAGCGTCATAATAGGGAGGAGTGTAATAACACCCGAACCCTGGGAGTTTACAATAGTAATAGATGACAAGGACATGGTTATAGACTAAGCCAAACTAAATGAAACAGATAGAAACATCGTTTATGTCAACAAACGATGTGGATAAAATTCCATACAACGATATGAAACAATAACATGAAATGAATTGATTTTGTTATTGTAACAATGGGTTAAAGTCAGAAATCAAGAGATTAAGATTTGGATAGGAATATCCTCGAAAAAGAAACTAAATGGACAATATGTATGATTTGTTGCTGTAAATAATGAAATACCAATAAACTTTGGATTTAAAAGCTCGGGTATGGGTAGATACCCAAGTAACATGTTATTAATAAATTCTTCCTGAGGAAGAACGATAATCACCTTGATGAGGGTGAATATGTAAAAGAATTAGTAAGACAAACATTATGAAAGCGTTAGAATAAGAACGAGTAAACCCCAAAGGCCGAATAACAATAACAGTAGTTTACCAAATAAGACTTGAGGCATGGGCCTTCGGGACATTTGTAAAAGAAACAGACCTAAGGGTCGCTGACAAAAGAAAGGTGGTGTACGGATTAATTAAGTAAAGTGCTTGATAATAAAAGTAAACGGAAGCCGGATAATGGGAGCATATTACATTAAGATAATGAGCCCAAGGGAGGGGATAAGAATCAAGTAAACGAAAATATGAATCGACAATTTAGAATGTCAAGGCATAAGGATAAAGTTGACTGTCATAGGAGATGGAACTCACACGAACAAGTCAAACCAGACGAGTGAAATAATAAAAGACTTGGTTGAGTAAAAGCGGTGGGTTTTGCTAATACGACCAAATAAATCGAGAAACAAAGTCTTAAGGAATGACGGAAGTGTTGCTATGAAAATAATATCGATAAAATACTCAATTAATAGGTATGTTTTCAGATAAATGCGTAACCAACAGTCAAGAACGCGAATTAAAAGTCAAGAGACTCGGATTAAGAGTTATGACTGAGAAAACGATAAAATTTTGCAAAAACAGAAATTTCGATAGTCATGTTCAACTACTTTAATGTTGGGCGGGTTGAATAAAGTATAGTAGTTGATATCCCAAGTAAGCGCAACCTGGATAATGAAAGCGTGAAATATTATTGAATCTATGGGATAGGTCATAAAAGAGTATGAAAGGGAAAATGCAAACCAATGAAACCGGAGTGTTAATATATATATAAATCAAGAACCCGTGTAATGGGTTGAAAGGAAATAGAGGCATAAACCAAATAACGGTATGAGTAAAATAAACCGACGCGAAGGACACATAAGAAGTCATAGAGTCAGAAAGATAATCCGAAAGAAAGTGAGGGTAGCCTTAGACTACGGTCAAGGTCAAACGAATAGAAGATGATCCACGTGATCACCATAACCTCCAAATTATAAACAATGTAAAGGCCTACGGGAACAAAATGACCATTGGGTCGCAAAAACAAATGGAACATACTAGGGGGGGTCTCACCCTAAAAAGGTGAAGACCTAATAGAATAGTCTACAAGGCTAAGTAAAGGAACCTACGGGTAGATAATATAAAGCGTGGAGAACCAATTATGATTTCTCGCGTAAATGATAATCCCGAAGAATAATCCTTGTCGTCAACTCCTTGATTGATTAATCGACATGGTTAAAGAGAAAAACATTAAACTAAAATTCAGTTTTAGTAAAGAAACGATGTTCTAACACCTATGAATACCGAGAGAGAAATTAGAAAATGGTTAGTACTAAAGAATATAGGTCTAACGCCGAAAGCTGTAAGATGATGCATTCGGAGGAAAGATTCTTAAGAGTGAAAAGTCGATGTAAAACTAAACATGGCGTGATGTGATCACGGACACAAAAGTAATAGAGAATGTAATCACGTTATAGTGTGAATGACTAGATATGAAATTATAAGCACGCAAAGGGCCGATGACGGCAATATTGCATACCCGAATGACGAGGTATGGGGTAAAATGGTGACCAATTAGTTTAGGCAATAAAACAAGTTGTAGCCTAAATAACACTGTGACCTATGTAGAGCGCTTGTTAATATAAAACCAGCGTCAAGTAAGTATGCTGACGGACTCAGTGACCGAATGGTCAAAAGACAAACCGATCAAAAGGGGCGACAAAGGATAGGAAATAGGTGATATAGTTATGCTAAAAGTTTTCCCCAAGGAAGGGTGTTATCCGATTCAGGAAAAGAGAGAAACTAAGCCCGAGGTTTATCGGGCCATTTAAAATCATCGAATGGGGTTGGCAAGGTGGCTTATCGCCTCGAGCTATCGGAAGAGTTGAGTGGAATACATGGCACGTTTCACGTGTCGCAATTGTAGAAATGTCTAACGGAGGAAACAACTTATATCCATTACGATGATATCGAGGTGGATAATAGCCTGAATTATGCGGTGAGACCATTGGAGATTTTGGATCGGAAGGTCAAGCAATTGCAAAACAAACAAATTGATTAAGTCAAGATCAAGTGGGAGCATAGGAAAGGCTCGGACACTACGTGGGAGTCCGAAGAGGAGATGCGACGTCTCTACCCTACATTATTTGGTATGTACTTTGGTTTCGGGGACGAAACCCTTTTTAAGGGGGTGGACTAGTAATATCCCGAAAACATGGATTCTTAAATTTGCAAATTTAATTGCAAATAAATTGGTAAAATAAACTAACTAGGAATGACACTAACCTAGTTAGATAATGACTTGTGTGTAGTTAAAGAAATATAAAAAAATAAACTAGGAGAAACTAGAGGGACCAAAAGTGTTTAACTTGAAACTAGTTTTAATAAAAATATTTTATTAAAACATAAACACTCCATTTGGAGTCTCCTAGAGATCGACCAGAACAGGGGGTGCGACCCCAAGCTCCATCAAACCCTAGTTCATCACAAAACTCACAAATTGAGGGCTCAAACCAAGTCAAAATCGAAAATCGAGCATAGATTAGTGATCCTCATCACAAGGGGGTTACAAGGTATGTAAAATTTGGTGTTAATTCTCTGTTTGAAATTCTCATGAAATTGGGAAATCTGAAAATTGATGTTGCATGTTTGTTATTTGGGTAGAATAGGGTTGATATAGTGTCTAGGAGTAAAACCTAGACAATAACATGCGAAATCATGGCTAATTCCTGAAAATCTCATGAACACATTGAAGGTGATTCATGGATTTTGTGGGAAACTAGTAAACACTAGGGTTTAGAATGATTATTCTAGTGTAATACGGGTCATAGAAAGTGATTTCTGAAATGATGATGTTTAAATGTTATATGAAAGCTTTATTGATGTTAAGTTTAGCTAAATAACAAGCTATGAACTTGAATATGAATGATATAAAATTCTGCCCATTAAGTGTTTGTAAAAATGCCCCAAAGAAGGCTCGAAATTTAAATTTAAAGTTAGACGTATGATTGTGAGGATTTGACAAAATTATGCGATATATGGTTGAAAAGGAGTTCTAAACAAGTCATGATTGAACTCTATAGGAAAAGATACCGGAGCGTCGAGTGGGCAAGCCGGTGGCGGTTTGCGTTTGAATGGCGTGCACTAAAGGTATGTAACTTGACCCGTTACATTAAATGAATTGTTGTTAAATTATGCATAGCTACATTCAGAATAGAAATTGTGTTGAGTTTAGTGACCATGATCGGTACCTGAATTAGTAGAGTTAGAATTGATAAGGAACCGTTTGGTAGTCATCACATTGGAGGATTTCCACAAGATGAGCCAACGGGTCAAACAATGGTGTAAATTGTAGTATTGGTGTTCTTAATAGTTAGCAATGGTGATAACAATCACAAGAGCATTAAGCCATGGTATTGGTAAGAAAATGAAGGTGATGATATACCCGGATGGTGGGTATGAGGCGCCATAGGCTTACTAGCGAACTGGTAATAATGGGTGAGGTTAGAACGGGTCAACCGATAGTGAAGTGGATTTTAGCCGTATGATCGGTGGGTCAAAATTTGGTATGATAGTCGTAATGGACATGTCCGTTATAAATTTACAGACATACAGGAAAAGAATCGCCTAAAACGACATGTGGATTAGGGTGAAATCAACAAAATAGTAAAATAGCAAAGTTACAGGGTCCACCGTAAGTTACGGTCTCCACCGTAACTTACGGTGGAAAACAAATACATTACGGTGGTTCGCTTCTGTATTACGGTCGACCAGGATCATACAGCATCTACCGTAACTTACGGTAGACACCGTAAGTTACGGTAGAGCCCAGAAAACCTTGAATTTTTATTTTTCTTTCACATTTCGATGTCAGAACTGTTTTTATGCAATACATTAATGTCAAAACTAATGTTTTTAGTGGTTTTGACCTTAGGTGAGGATGTGGATCTTACGGATGGCGGTTAAGCAAGTTTTGAAGAACTGAACACACTTTAGAAGCTTCCGCGATATCTAATTTTAATAGCCAATGTTTTGAAATGAAATCAATTAGCTAAACAACTTATGAATGTTTGAAATAGTTGTTAGTTGACTAATGTTTGCTACTTTCTAACTACATCTATGGAACTTATGTTATAATTGGACGTCTTTTATTATAATTGCACGAGTTATTATTAAATTCAAGTAGTAATTAGACGGGTGTTACACATAGGCTTAACATACCTTAAATAACCTTTACATAACTTAGAAATAAGTTTTGGAGGGTTTGGTGTGTCGAAATCAAGTTTATTCGATCGCATGGACTATTTGCGTCAAACTGTAAAAGTCTACCGATTTGTATGGTATCGAACCTTCCGGAACATGATCATAACTTAAACATGCCCTAAATATCCTTTACATACCTTAGAAATAGGCTTTCAGGTGTTTGGTGCGCAAAAATAAACTTTTTGATCAATAGGGACTGAAAGCGTCGAAAAGTGCATAAGTTTGCATTTACGTGAATGTCTTACGTTCTGAATATATCCGGACATCCAAAATAAACTTTTAGTGATTGGCATGATAAAATTCCATTCGTCACTTAATTTGGATCGTTTTTGCGTCCGTTACGACTTTCGTCGTAATTAACCGAATAACGCAACCATACGACCAAATGAACCGACATCCGAGATATTTTTGAGCATGTTTGTTCCCTATACTTTAACTTCATTTTAGAGCTTTCAAATGGGGTTAACGGGGCCTAAACGTGTCAAAAATGCATCAAAAACCAAGTTTTAGGCCTGCAAGGACTAAAATTGAAATTCTGCCAAACTTGCTAGGCCTGGGGCGTAAGCCTGGTCTGGCTTTTACGCGGGACGCGACAGACCTTCAGGTCAGAAACATTGAATCTGGTCTTGAAGCTGGTTTTGATGGTTTTTAGCCCAAGGTTTTGCACTCTATGGGCTGGATTTTGATGGTTTTTAGTGTTCCCATTGTATTGAAAACCATGTGCCCAAGTGTAAGGCCAAGATCGAAGCACGAATTTGCGAGGAACGATCCTAACGGTTGTGGGATTTCTATAAATACTCAACTTGGTTTCATTCTTTCCTCACAAATCTGATTCAATTGCTCTAAGTTGGGGTTTAACACTTCATACCTGAGCAACTTGAATCAAGATCTCCCTAGCTTGGACCCTTTGTAAGGTTTTTTCGTGCTTTTATCGTTTTTCAAGCGTAAAAGTCAAACAGTGTTTGACTTTCTGCTTTGACCAGTCTTTGGTCAACACAAAGTTTGTTTGAACTTTGAAACGTGAGCGTAATCACGATGGTTATAGTCCCTTGTGACTATACCTACTGATTACCACGTTGATTAGGTGTAGTGACGAGCCATAGTTTCGGCCAAAATGCGTATTTATGCGTATTTTGCAACCAAACTATTCTTGGGTATCAAAACCATTTGTTTTGATATCAAACTTGTTTTCAAACTTCGTTAAACATGTTTTAGCATGTTTAACTCGTCACTTTTAGTTTAGTGCTTATATAGGGTCGTAAAGATAAGCGGTCTAAACAACCGCTTAGGCTTTCGAACCCGACCCGGTTGGTCGATCATTAGGATCCGACCTAGCATATATTGTGACCATAGTTGTATAGGGAATAACCTTCCGAGGTTATACCTTATGGTCACTTTGTTTAGTTAGTTGTATGATAGGTAGTTTATATGCCTTAGGGAAAATGACCAAAATGCCCCTTTCATGCATAATTGATATCTAAGCATATGTAACTTAAACTTTTGTCACTTAACTGATTAGGAAACATTACTAGACTTGTTAAGGCATATAATACTTGTCATAGGACTAGTTAGGCAATCCGAACGCGTTTTACGCGAACTACGCGTTAAAGTAGCGTAAGCTACCTAAACGGGTAGTAATGGGTCGCAAGCACTTAGGTTAGGTTTCGATTTAGTATGTAGGCTTTGTTAAACCATATCGTATGAGTTCCAACATTCATTTGGTTTACGAAACCTCATCCTATCCGATCTTCCGATTTAGGTCCGATTATTAATATAGTTACCTATATTAGGTGTCGTTTTATTTCCGTGATCTCTCTAGTATTGCTTGGTTGTTATTCAAAAGGTTCTAGGCTATCTCAAGTGAGTACATAGTTCCCCTCTTTTACCGTTTTAAACTGTTTTGGGGTGATTCATATGTGCTAAATGATTTCGAGTCTTTTAAACAAATGCTATGGGTTATATTACTATGTGAATCGTTTGGAGCTGTATGGTCTATGTGAACCGTTTGGAACTGTTTGATTTATGTGAACCATTTGGAACTGATTGAATTATGTGAACCGTTTGGAACTGCTTGATTTATGTAAACCGTTTGGAACTGATTGATTTATGTGAACCGTTTGGAACTGAGTGATTTATGTGAACCGTTTGGAACTGTTTGAACCGTTGGATTAGGGAAGTGATAAGGTAACGGGGCGGGTGTAATGTGTTAAAAGTATGGTGGATACGCCGCTTGTACTTCCTATATATAAATGCTTTTAACACATTATATATCGTTGCATTATCAAGATCACTTGGGTAAAGGTTATCAAAACAAAGTTATATTACAAGGTTTTTCTAACAATATAAACCTTTCGAGTTTTATTACAAAAACGATTTACAAATTTGGGTCTACTTATACAAATGTTTTGGGGTTAAGATTCATGGCATCGAGGTTTTATAAATTATAATCACTTTGTTTTGATTTGGTTATTTAACTTACAATACAAACATTTTACAAAAGTAAGTTTTCTAATATCGAATAACAAAGTTGTTGACTTATTTCAAAAGGTAAACGAGCCATGAATCTGACACTCACATAAAACCTATGTACTCGCCGACATTTTTATGCTGACGTATTTTCACATATGTTTCAGGTACCATAGTTGATGATGATGTTTGATGATGATATTGATGCCTGCTCACATAGGAATGGACGAGGCCTTAGTGACTTAATAACAATGAAAGTCAATTTGTTCATGTTTTGTTTCTAATTATAATACAATGCAATAAACTTAATTCAATAAAACAGAACTTTAATCCATGTGTTGTGAAACAATGATTCTGTTATGACACTCCCCGAAGTTTCCGCCGTGGTTTGTTGTTTTAACGCGGTCGGGGTGTGACAGAAAAGTTGGTATCAGAGCTCATGGTTATAGGGATTTAGGTTATTAGTAATGCTTTGACCTAGTCTATAACCTTCCTAGGACCCTAACACAAGATCCTTGTGTTTAGATCTTAAAACAATACCGTCACCTATCCTTGGGCGACAACCACAATAAGAACATAAATTTCAAATCCGCTTTGAAAACCAATCATCTGTTCTTGGATGATTTATTATAAGGTTTTGAACATTCAAATTTTTCAAAATCTCGTCAAAGTTGGGTCGTAGAATGTGAACACGTGCAATCTGGAAGGGTGGATGCCTGTACTCTGAGTTTTCTGTCTAAGGCTATAGTGTTCATACAAATCCACATAATCAGACCCGTCACTCTTACCTGGGAACTCTTGGGGTAAGTGTTCACTTATAGGCTAAAGCATGTCTTCGCGATACATTAATATGACACGCTTACTTTGATTAGTCACCATCTCATTTGTTTGCCTTAAGTAACAAACAAATTATCACAATTTTTATGTGTTGTCATCCTATTTCGATTATCCAATAACATCTCGCTTGCTTCCTCCCATGCCTTCCCTTTATCTTCAAGATGCCTCTTCATCGCAACAACACTCAAATGTCCGAATTAGGTGCTACAATTGCCCAGCAAATAGGCGTCGTACTCCGGAGGACCGTTAATTTAGCTATCACCATGACTCGCCTCAGGGATGAAGCTGTACAAGGAAACCACTTCTTGGTGCAATCAATGTAACCGTCATCATCCAAATCAAATACACTGTTTCAAATATACCCATTGTGGACGATGGGGACATTTGGTTAACATGTGCCGCTTTGCTATCCAAAACAAAGCCGTTGCAAATCCTGCTGCTGCTCAACCTCCGGCAAGGAAACCTTATGTCAGTACTACACCGATATGCAATAACTGTAATGCACATCACCTAGCTTACCTACGGTGTCGTCTGTGTGCATCATGTGGGAGACTCGGTCACCTGCCAAATGCTTGACGATTCAACCCAAGCCAAGATGGTCCAAACCAACCCTAAGTCAACCCTGCTCGTATGATTGACTAAACATACGTAGTACCCAACCTCCAAATTCTGCTGCAAATGTCGCCTTGGCATATCTAGCACCTCAACTTCATGAACTTTCTACCTTGTGTATCGAGTCAAACACGTCTAGTGCAAGGTTTCGAAACACCTCTCGTTACACAAATTCCAAAATCCATATAGGATATTTCTATCCTCATAATTAGATCCTTGTAGATGATTATCGCTCATCGGAGCCCTTAATTGAATTCTTTGTATGTTTTAATACGTACATTACGATTCAAAAAGGACAAAAGCCGAATTCCTATTAAAATCTTCCTATCTTCATAGATAGATTCTTGAAGATGTTTAAAGTGCCAAATGAAATCCACGGATTGGATTCCTGGTGTGCTTTAAATACATGTACACAATTAATAAATTAACAAAATAATAACAAATCGAAAACCAAGATAAATAATTATGTGATTGCGTTTTATGTGTTGGGTATTTGTGTAATCTGAATATTCGTTATCCAAATCCTCATAGAATCTTCCATATCTGCATATGAGGGATTCATATTATGATATCCAAAGGTACCACCTAAAATCCTTAATGGGCTTCTACGTAATAGTTAAGACCCTTGGATTATAAAGTACTATTCCATAATTAGACCCTTTGAGTGGTCTAGTTAAAATGATTGATTCAAAAATCTGGTTAAGAATGCCATGTGATGATATAGCTAAAAAGACTCCTTGGTGGTCTATTTAAAGAGATCATTTCTTGATTTAATAAAAAGGATTCTATGGCGGTCTAGTCACATTCATCACAGGTTCGTTCATTTGATTTTCCTTCCCCTACACATTATGAAATGCACTATGCGGACTGTGCAAGGAATTACGTAATTATGGATGCATACATAATTATAGAATTTAGTGCACAGAAACCACAACAATTTTTGTCATGTATCCAGAGTTAACTCTATTCATTTCCATGTCTAATGAAGCACCCGTTGAGGAAAAATGAACTAGCTATTCATTTTTCACTTCTGAAAGAATATCCGTTGAGGGAAATGAATATCCTTTTAATTATTCCTTCATTTCCATTTATGAAGAATACCCGTTGAGGAAAATGACTCAATCCGTTCATTTTCATTTCTGAGGAATATCCATTGAGGGAAATGAATATCCTTTTGATTATTCCTTCATTTCCATTTCTGAAGAATACCCGTTGAGGAAAATGACTAAATCCGTTCATTTTCATTTCTGAAGAATATCCATTGAGGGAAATGAATATCATTTTTTTACTCCTTCATTTCCATTTCTGAAGAATACCCGTTGAGGAAAATGACTCAATTCGTTCATTTTCGTTTCTGAAGAATATCCGCTGAGGGAAATGAATATCCTTTTTATTATTCCGTCATTTCCATTTCTGAAGAATACCCGTTGAGGAAAATGACTCAATTCGTTCATTTTTCATTTGATGGATTACTCTACGCAAATAGATAACACCCTAGATTCCATGCAAGACAATTATTTAACACAATGTCACCGACAGACTCTTACGAATAAATTTCGGGATGAAATTTCCTAAAGTAGGGGAGACTGTGACATCTGTGCCTCTCCGACCATTAAACAAATACCAAATTAATGAAATATTGTGTTTCATACTTGGGATTTGTATAAAAATGTGTATCATTTGCACATATCAATTCTTGTTCGATTTCGAGCTTTAAATCACTTTCTGGAAGGTTATACGCGAACTGATGCGTAAACGTAATCAGTTTAATACAACAAACACTCCAGAACAGTGACATATGCTTAACATACCTTAAATAACCTTTACATAACTTAGAAATAAGTTTTGGAGGGTTTGGTGTGTCGTAATCAAGTTTATTCGATCGCAGGGACTATTTGCATCAAACTGCAAAAGTCTACCGATTCGTATGGTATCGAACCTTCCGGAACATGATCATAAGTTAAACATGCCCTAAATATCCTTTACATAGCATAGAAATAGGCTTTGAGGTGTTTGGTGCGCAAAAATAAACTTTTTGATCAATAGGGACTGAAAGCATCAAAAAGTGCATAAATTTGCATTTACGCGCATGTCTTACGTGCCGAATATAGGGACTTAGAGCTACATCGGGTAATTATTAACGTTGATAGGCGGTTGACTTTAAAAAGTCAAACCGACCAAGTATATGATCGAATGATAAATTTCACATAAGAACCGTAGGATGGAATAGTCGTAAATGATTATGACTAACCTAACCATCTTACAATTACAATGATAGTTTGACGCTTGGCAAGCTAGGTGAAAGCTTGGGGAAGGAAGCGGGTCAAACGAATCAAGAATGAAGGAAAAAACATAATTCGGATGCAAGGTAAGTATAGCTTACACTAGTCTTATATTTTAGAATATTCTCTTATTGTATTAGTTACGAATAAGACAAATACATAATTGAGGTATGATGTTCCGGCGTGTAGACGTGCGGAACAAGATAGTCGAGCATGACAAGAAACCATGTTGATGGTTTAAAAGGAGTTAAATCGGTAATTCGATCATTTTATGACAAATGGAAAATGAACTTTTAAATGGTTACATTTTAGGGTAAACCAAAACAAACAATAAGGGTAAAACGGTAAATTGGTCACGCATTGACCATAACTATTGGTTTTGAAAGACACGGTATGACGTAAGCCATGATAGGCTAAAAAGCGTTAAGAAACGATTAATAAGTGAAATGACCGCACGGTGTAAACCGGAGCGAGTCATGTAGATGAGATGGTAATAAATTTCATCTCGCCAATATAATCGGTCACTTAGACCAAATGGGTCAAAAGGTGAAGATATCACCTTTTGACAACAACGACTAATGATTATTGTCGAGTTATATTATTTCAGGAGTAAATGTCAAATGGGTATTAGCAACGCTATGAATTAGCGGTTATAAAAGCAAGGTATTAAAAACGGGTCAATATATTGATCCGCGCCAGGTATTTGAAAAAGAGTAACACTCATTTAGAACGTAAGGTTCAATGAGTGGTAAAAGAAGTCAAAATAGACATTTGGTTACTTGATAAGTAAACCGAATGTTTCAAATAATGGACATTGCGTTTGGAAAAGCTTAATGACTTTTCAAACAAAATCGTAAGTTAAAAGAGGGATTATGGGTCAAATATGCTTTCAAAAGTCCTTCATCGTAAATGATTGGCTAAAATGGACTAAAACGCCCTTATAAGCTAAATTGGACAAACGACCTTTAAGTATAGTTTTGAAACGAGTTTTATGATCAAATTAATAATTAGAATAAGTATGTGAAGCGAAAGATGTAAACCTTTGGTCAAATGTCTCTATATGAGTCTTTGTCGTAAGTTAGCAATCCGACGAGAAAAAAACTCGGATTATATAGATCACTTCATTAAGTCCACCACAAATATAGTTGTGGTGGAAGATTACTTGATAAGAAATGTCGCATTATAATGCTAGAATCAAATGAAAGCGTTTCATGCTCAAAATATGGCTAAATACCCTTAACGGGTCAAAATACACATATGAGCGTAAATGGGTTTAAGATATGTAAGAAACCCGTGACTTGAACCTAATATGATAGGAATTATGGAAATTATTAATATCATGAGAACAGGGATCAAACAAACATGTTTTGTTTGATAAAAACATGAACGGGTCAAAACTTTGAGAAAGGATAATAAGTCGAAGACTTAAAAGTCAGAAATTTTGTTAATCCGGATGTTGGATTTTAACTCCATATGATGGAGGATCAAATTACAATCCCGTAGGAATAAACAGTAGGTCAAACGGACAAGCGGATTAAAAGTTATGAAGGTTTCCGTTTTAGAAAACGACAAACTTGGAAAATCCTGCAGAGGCCACCGTAAGTTACGGTAGCTACCGTAACTTACGGTAGCCTATAAGTCTTTACGCCATAAACCCCCTGCTTTACGGTGGGAAGAATCAACATTCAGGGGCTACCGTAAATTATGGTAGCCACCATAATTTACGGTAGACCCTGTAACATAATGTATTTTAATCAGTTTCGTTTCCCGGACTCGTTTTGACACGTTTTAAACCCCGTATGATTAAAGCATTTCATGTTTATGAAATGTAGGTACATTTCGGATGCCGGAAGACGATCAATCTCAACGAAGAACCAAACACGATCAAGATCAAACCTTCAGGTCAGAAATATTGAATCAGGTCTTGGAGATGGTTTTGATGGTTTTTAGCCCAAGGTTTTGCACTCTATGGGCTGGATTTTGATGGTTTTTAGTGTTCCCATTGTATTGAAAACCATGTGCCAAAGTGTAAGGCCAAGATCGAAGCATGAATTGCGAGGAACGATCCTAAGGGTTGTGGGATTTCTATAAATACCTAACTTGGTTTCATTCTTTCCTCACAAATCTGATTCAATTACTCTAAGTTGGGGTTTAGCACTTCATACCTGAGCAACTTGAATCAAGATCTCCCTAGCTTGGACCCTCTGTAAGTTTCTTTCGTGCTTTTATCGTTTTTCAAGCGTAAAAGTCAAACAGTGTTTGACTTTCTGCTTTGACCAGTCTTTGGTCACCACAAAGTTCGTTTGAACTTTGAAACGTGAGTGTAATCACGATGGTTATAGTCCCTTGTGACTATAACAACTGATTACCACGTTGATTAGGTGTAGTGACTAGCCATAGTTTCGGCCAAAATGCGTATTTATGCGTATTTTGCAACCAAACTATTCTTGGGTATCAAAACCGTTTGTTTTGATATCAAACTTGTTTTCAAACTTCGTTAAACATGTTTTAGCATGTTTAACTCGTCACTTTTAGTTTAGTGCTTATATAGGGTCGTAAAGATAAGCGGTCTAAACAACCGCTTAGGCTTTCGAACCCGACCCGTTTGGTCAATCATTAGGATCCGACCAAGCATATATTGTGACCATAGTTGTATAGGGAATAACCTTCCGAGGTTATACCTTATGGTCACTTCGTTTAGTTACTTGTTTGATAGGTAGTTTATATGCCTTAGGGAAAATGACCAAAATGCCCTTTTCATGCATAATTGATATCTAAGCAGATGTAACTTAAACTTTTGTCACTTAACTGATTAGGCAACATTATTAGACTTGTTAAGGCATATAATACTTGTCATAGGACTACTTAGGCAATCCGAATGCGTTTTACGCGAACGACACGTTAAAGTAGCGTAAGCTACCTAAACGGGTCGTAATGGATCGTAAGCACTTAGGTTAGGTTTCGATTTAGTATGTAGGCTTTGTTAAACCATATCGTATGAGTTCCAACGCTCATTTGGTTTACAAAACCTCATCCTATCCTATCTTCCGATTTAGGTCCGGTTATTAATATAGTTACCTATATTAGGTGCCGTTTGATTTTCGTGATCTCTCTAGCATTGCTTGGTTGTTATTCAAAAGGTTCTAGGCTATCTCAAGTGAGTACATAGTTACCCTCTTTTACCGTTTTAAACTGTTTTGGGGTGATTCATATGTGCTAAATGATTTCGAGTCTTTTAAACAAATGCTATGGGTTATATTACTATGTGAACCGTTTGGAGTTGTTTGGTCTATGTGAACCGTTTAGAACTGTATGATTTATGTGAACCATTTGGAACTAATTGAATTATGTGAACCGTTTGGAACTGCTTGATTTATGTGAACCGTTTGGAACTAATTGATTTATTTGAACCGTTTGGAATTGATTGATTTATGTGAACCGTTCGGAACTGTTTAAACCGTTGGGTTAGGGAAGTGATTAGGTAACGGGGCGGGTGTAATGTGTTAAAAGCTTGGTGGATATGCCGCTGGTACTTCCTATATATAAGTGCTTTTAACACATTATATACCGTTGCGTTATCTAGACCACTTGGGTAAAGGTTATCAAAACAAAGTTATATTACAAGGTTTTTCTAATAATATAAACCTTTCGAGTTTTATTACAAAAACGATTTACAAATCTGGGTCTACTTAAACAAATGTTTTGGGGTTAAGATTCATGGCATCGAGGTTTTATAAATTATAATCACTTTGTTTTGATTTGGTTATTTAATTTACAATACAAACATTTTACAAAATTAAGTTTTCTAATATCGAATAACAAAGTTGTTGAGTTATTTCAAAAGGTAAACGAGCCATGAATCTGACACTCACATAAAACCTATGTACTCGCCGGCATTTTTATGCTGACGTATTTTCACATATGTTTCAGGTACCATGGTTGATGATGATATTGATGCCTGCTCACATAGGAATGGACGAGGCCTTAGTGACTTAATAACAATGAAAGTCAATTTGTTCATGTTTTGTTTCTAATTCCAATACAATGTAATAATCTTAATTCAATAAAACAGAACTTTAATCCATGTGTTGTGAAACAATGATTCTGTTACGACACTCCCCGACATTTCCGCCGCGGTTTTTGTTTTAACGCGGTCGGGGTGTGACAGAAAAGTTGGTATCAGAGCTCATGGTTATAGGGAATTAGGTTATTAGTAATGCTTTAACCTAGTATATAACCTTCCTAGGACCCTAACACAAGATCCTTGTGTTTAGATCTTAAAACAATACCGTTACCTATCCTTGGGCGACAACCACAACAAGAACATAAATTTCAAATCCGCTTTGAAAACCAATTATCTGTTCTAGGATGATTTATTATAAGGTTTTGAACCATCAAAGTTTTCAAAATCTCGTCAAAGTTGGGTCTTAGAATGTGAACACGTGCAATCTGGAAGGGTGGATGCCTGTACTCTGAGTTTTCTGTCTAAGGCTAGAGTGTTCGTACAAATCCACATAATCGGACCCATCACTCTTACCTGGGAACTCTTGGGGTGAGTGTTCACTTATAGGCTAAAGCATGTCTTCGCGATACATTAATATGACCCACTTACTTTGTTTAGTCACCATCTCATTTGTTTGCCTTAGGTAAGAAACAAATGATCACAATTTTTATGCGTTGTCATCCTATTTCGATTATCCGATAACATCTCGCTTGCTTCCTCCCATGCCTTCCCTTTATCTTCAAGATGCCTCTTCATCACAACACCACTCAAATGTCCGAATTAGGTGCTACAATTGCCCAGCAAATAGGCGTCGTACTCTGGAGGACCGTTGATTTAGCTATCACCATGACTCGCCTCAGGGATGAAGCTGTACAAGGAAACCACTTCTTGGTGCAATCAATTCAACCGTCATCATCCAAATCAAATACACCGTTTCAAATGTACCCCTTGTGGACGATGGGGACATTTGGTTAACATGTGCCTCTTTGCTATCCAAAACAAAGTTGTTGCAAATCCTGCTGATGCTCAACCTCCTGCAAGGAAACCTTATGTCAGTACTGCACCGATATGCAACAAATGTAATGCACATCACCTAGCTTACCTACGGTGTCGTCTGTGTGCATCATGTGGGAGACTCAGTCACCTGCCAAATGCTTGACGATTCAACCCAAGCCAAGATGGTCCAAACCAACCCCAAGTCAACCCTGCTCGTATGATTGACTTAACATACGTAGTACCCAACCTCCAAATTCTGCTGCATATGTCGCCTTGGCATATCTAGCACCTCAACTTCATGAACTTTCTTCCTTATGTATCGAGTTAAGCACATCTAGTGCAAGGTTTCGAAACACCTCTCGTTACACAAATTCCAAAATCCATATAGGATCTTTCTATCCTCATAATTAGATCCTTGTGGATGATTATCGCTCATCGGGGCCCTTAATTGAATTCTTTGTATGTTTTAATACGTATATTACGATTCAATAAGGACAAAAGCCGAATTCCTATTAAAATCTTCCTATCTTCATAGATAGATTCTTGAAGATGTTTAAAGTGCCAAATGAAATCCACGGATTGGATTCCTGGTGTGCTTTAAATACATGTACACAATTAACAAATTAACAAAATAATAACAGATCGAAAACCAAGATAAATAATTATGTGATTGCGTTTTATGTGTTGGGTATTTGTGTAATCTGAATATTCATTATCCAAATCCTCATAGAATCTTCCATATCTGCATATGAGGGATTCATAGTAGGATATCCAAAGGTACTACCTTAAATCCTTAATGGGCTTCTACGTAATAGTTAAGACCCTTAGATTATAAAGTACTATTCCATAATTAGACCCTTTGAGTGGTCTAGTTAAAATGATTGATTCAAAAATCTGGTTAAGAATGTCATGTGATGATATAGCTGAAAAGACTCCTTGGTGGTCTGTTTAAAGAGATCATTTATTGATTTAATAAAAAGGATTATATGGCGTTCTAGTCACATTCATCACAGGTTCGTTCATTTGATTTTCCTTCCCCTACACATTATGAAATGCACTGTGCGGACTGTGCAGGGAATTACGTAATTATGGATGCATACATAATTATGGAATTTAGTGCACAGAAATCACAACAAGTTTTGTCATGTATCCAGAGTTAACTCTATTCATTTCCATTTCTGATGAAGCACCAGTTGAGGAAAAATGAACTAGCTATTCATTTTTCACTTCTGAAAGAATATCTGTTTAGGGAAATGAATATCCTTTTAATTATTCCTTCATTTCCATTTTTGAAGAATATCCGTTGAGGAAAATGACTCAATCTGTTCATTTTTGTTTCTGAGGAATATCCGTTGAGGGAAATGAATATCCTTTTGATTATTCCTTCATTTCCATTTCTGAAGAATACCCGTTGAGGAAAAGGACTAAATCCGTTCATTTTCGTTTCTGAAGAATATCCGTTGAGGGAAATGAATATCCTTTTTGTTTATTCCTTCATTTCCATTTCTGAAGAATACCCGTTGAGGAAAATGACTCAATCCGTTCATTTCCATTTCTAAAGAATATCCGCTGAGGGAAATGAATATCCTTTTGATTATTCCTTCATTTCCATTTCTGAAGAATACCCATTGAGGAAAATGACTCAATTCGTTCATTTTTCGTTTATGAGGAATATCCATTGAGGGAAATGAATATCCTTTTGATTATTCCTTCATTTCCATTTCTGAAGAATACCCGTTGAGGAAAATGACTAAATCCGTTCATTTTCGTATCGGAAGAATATCCATTGAGGGAAATGAATATCCTTTTTTTTATTCCTTCATTTCCATTCCTGACAAAGAACCCATTGGAGAAAGTGAATCGTCCATTCATTTTCATTTTGAAGTATATCCACTGGGGAATGACAGGGTTATGCCTTGCATAAAAATCTTTGAAGGGTTACTCTACGCAAATAGATAACACCCTAGATTCCATGCAAGACAATTATTTAACACAACGTCACATACAGACTCTTACGAATAAATTTCGGGATGAAATTTCCTAATGTAGGGGAGACTGTGACATCTGTGCCTCTCCGACCATCAAACAAATACCAAATTAATGAAATATTGTGTTTCATACTTGGGATTTGTATAAAAATGTGTATCATTTGCACATATCAATTCTTGTTCGATTTCGAGCTTTAAATCGCTTTCTGGAAGGTTATACGTGAACTGATGCGTAATCGTAATCAGATTAATGCAACAAACACTCCGGAACAGTGACATAGGCTTAACATACCTTAAATAACCTTTACATGACTTAGAAATAAGTTTTGGAGGGTTTGGTGTGTCGTAATCAAGTTTATTCGATCGCAGGGACTATTTGCATCAAACTGCAAAAGTCTACCGATTCGTATGGTATCGAACCTTCCGGAACATGATCATAAGTTAAACATGCCCTAAATATCCTTTACATAGCTTAGAAATAGGCTTTGAGGTGTTTGGTGCGCAAAAATAAACTTTTTGATCAATAGGGACTGAAAGCGTCAAAAAGTGCATAAATTTGCATTTACGCGCACGTCTTACGTGCCGAATATATCCGGACATCCAAAAATTTATGTAATCATCAAAATATTTTATTTTAGTGATTGGCATGATAAAATTCCATTCGTCGCTTAATTTGGATCGTTTTTGCGTCTGTTACGACTTTCGTCGTAATTAATCGAATAACGCAACCGTACGACCAAAAAAACCGAAATCCGAGATATTTTTGAGTATGTTTCATGTTCCCTATACTTTAACTTCATTTTAGAGCTTTGAAATGGGGCTAACGGGGCTTAAACGTGTCAAAAATGCATCAAAAACCAAGTTTTAGGCCTGCATGGACTAAAATTGTAATTTTGCCAAACTTGCTAGGCCTGGGGAGTCACACCCCGACATTTCCACATATTACCGGTGGGCCCGGCGGGGAGTATCGTGACGTAGTTGATATCATCATTGTCAATACACACAATATAATAGCACAGCGGAAGGCTTGGTGAATAAACTATTACAAACCATAATGTCTGAGTGTTCGAATGAAAGAATATACAGACTGGATTGTAATAAGATCCACAGGCGGATCATAAATAAAATACAAGAAACGAAAAATAACAGACTTCAGGTATCTAGGGATTTGCAAGATCCTCTTATATGACACCTAGTAGCTCCAGCCTATTTACGAGAAGTACATGTCAATCAATCTTTAGAAAATACGTCAGTTTACACTGGTAAATGCAATTAACTGACTCATTTGATAATATTTAAGAAAATTGATTTAAGTGCACAAGGCACAAATCCTTTATAACTTGGGACAATTATTTAAAATAATCTTGTATACAGATGTAAATGTTTGTCATACAATTGGGGCCGGTTGGAAGCCAGTCTTGATTAACCGACTCACCACTTATAGAACCCACAAAGGAGTTATCCCCAACATGTGTGTTTATATTTTAGCATTTGCATCTATCAGGTATATGCCTACACACCGTGCATAGGTCGTGGCCATTTTCAAATGAAATGAGCCGAGGATATCCAGGACACGATCGTATTAACCCCCAATGCTTATGTTATCAAACAAGACAGACTAAAACGGGTTATGTAAATTTATTAATCACAATCCGATTAAATGATTTCATACCAGACCAATGGTATTATTATAATACCATATCCCAAGCCCGTATAAGGGAACATAAGTTAAAAATATTACCTGAGCTAAATGCGAAAGGTAACTCAGCTGTAAAATCCTAAAGCTTTATGATGATACCTTCTACTGGATGCTACTTAATCTGTATAGAAGGTTTAATAACCTATTAGGATCCTAACGGGTCTTTAGTTAAGTCAAAGACTTAGACCGGCTAGCTAGAAAGAAACTTTACGGTTCTAAATGCTAGATTAAGTGGGGACCGGAAAAGAATGTGGTTTAGACCCAACAATCTTGGATACTTGTATAATATGGGTAAACTAAATACATTCTGGAATTTGAGTATTTAATGATAAAGTTAAACCTGTTTCGGCTATTTTACGTAAACTAGTCACATAAACCGATCCGAACGCATAAATGCATAACGGGAAACCAAATGAATTATATACAGGTCTTAATTGTTATTATGCTTAAAATATATAAACACATCAGTAGCATGTTAACATATATGCCCAAAAATATTTAAAACCAATTTTAGTCCCGTAAGGGCATTTTGGTCATTTTAGTAATTATAAAAGAGATTTTATAACAAACTGAAGTTCTGGTCTTTGGTAATCAGTAAAAATATTTATTTTATCTCATTACATCAATAAGATACTACATATATGTGAGGTTTACCATTTATGGCCAAACTATGCCCTGAAAGGGCATTTTGGTCATTTCACATATGCTTTTAAGGACATTTTTGGAAATATGAGTTTATAACTTATACCTACTGTAATAATATTTAAATTTGTTTAAAAAGTCAGTAGGAAACAAGTCTTAGGTGTTAAATATGGTTTTAAACCATACTATGCACCTTATTAGTGTAGAACTCGCTAATTGACGATAATCAACTTCTTAGTGAAATTCTGAGATTATGATCAGTTTTAAATGTTCAAAATAATTTATTTAATGTATAAAATTAGTAGGAAGAGATTTGGCATTCAAATCATTTGTTAATCTCATTTTATGCATAAAAAGGGTATTATCATCATTTACCGAATTACACAAGAACTCTATGATTTAAACAGATTATAATCTGACAAAAAATCTTAATATTCCCTAAAAATAATATCTTAACAGTAGGTAATGAGTTTTGGTTCAAAATCCAAGTTTAAACATGTCTTATGCAAGATATCGCAATTTAATTAATAAAAAAAACTTCTAATTACGATATCGAGCATAACTCCTATTTGAGACCAAGAACTAATGTCAAAATTTTGGGACAAGCTTATATATCAGTAACAAAGGTTTTTGTCCTCTCACATTTCTAAAAATTTTATTTATATGTCAAAAGGGCATTTACGACATTTTTAAGCATATTAACAAATAAAAGCATATAATTCAAACTACTAAGGACGAAGCAATATAACTCCAGATGGTTATACTACTGAATAATGTGGTCCTAATGGAAGCTTAAAACATGGGAGAATTAAGCTTAAACGGGTCAGAACTGAAAGTCAAAGCAAAAGTCAAGCTTTTGCGACTTTCGGTTATAAACTGACCTTAGACTGATAATTGTCGGGTTAAACCTGATTAAACATGTTCTAATATTAATTACCAAGTCATTATAATGTTAAAATATAATTTAGAACCTTTGTTTTATTAGTTTAAATCATTTTTAAACTTTCTGTCCAGTTTGACTTTTTGACTAACTAGTTTGACCCGACAATTAACTAGTCAAACGAAATAATTAGGAGGTGCCCTTTTAAGGGTTAATCACCTACCTTAATATGGTTCCATAACCACTTTCATTTCGGTCGGTGGCTGGACCATTTATGATTAAACCGAAAGTCAAAGCTTAATTACGAAATGTTTGACTTTTCGGTTTTAAGCTAATTAAAAGGACTACGCAAGGATTAAAACTCTTACTTAAGGTCCTTGCTATCTTTTCTACACTTGACAATCTTCTCCTAATGCTTGCTAGCTCCAGAGGTGAGTTTTGAATGTTGTTGCAAATTAATGTGCATATGATCAAAGAACTAAGGCTCCTTATATAGCAAATTGCCATGCACTAGGATGTTTGCAGCTGTATTGGAGGCATCTAGGATCACTCCAGGTGTCCTAGTGGTATCCTAATACCATCAAATAGCTCCTGGAATCGAAAAATGGCTCCAAAGTCGGTGTAACAGGCTGCAACATGCAGCTGCCAGTTTTTTGGACGCTGGCAGCTGCTACGCGGCCCGCGTAGATGTTCATCAAGGGCTACGCGGCCCATGTAAGGGTGTGGCCCAGGTTAAAAATGTTTCAATTGTTGACAGCTTCAGTCCCTGGACCTTCTAAAGCTTTATTTCTTTCATTATTGGCATATAAGGCCCTTGTAGTTAGTTTGTAGAGGTTCAAGGGTGTATAATCAAACTTCGTTAGGCCCGGTTTCGTTAAATATCACTTAAACACAAGTTTCATCACGTTGACATTTTTCACGCAAAGTCTTGAAAACTTGCTTAACGATCTCGAAACCACGTGAAATTCATACCACTTATTCTTGAGAGTATATTTGAATATTTCAAAGCCTCGAGTTCGTTAAAAGGTCACTCAGAGGTAAGAATTAACATGTTAACATGTTTAACCCCTGTAGTTTTATAATCTTCCGATTATTTTCACAAACGGCTTCTTATATCCAATTAATCACTCGTTAAAGAATGTATTCTCCGTGTACGGTCATTCAGAGGCACAAGTTTGGCATGTTGACACTTTTAGTCCCTTCACATACATAATTTCATCATTTGTCAACTTTAGTCCTTCAAACTCAATCTTTCACATATTTAGAGTTTAGGACACGTGTCTATACATAATTGGACACGTTTTTATGTGGTGTTACATCCTCACCCCCTTAAAAGAAATCTCGACCCCGAGATTTACTGGAATAAGTGAGGGTACTTCTGTCGCATAATGGACTCCACTTCCCACGTATATTCGGGACCTCTACGGGCATCCCATTTGACCTTTACTATAGGTACGTGCTTCCTTCAGAGCTTTTTGACCTGACGATCCTCGATCGATATAGGTCTTTCAACAAACCTCAGGCTTTCATCAATTTGTACGTCCTTATGAGACATAGCTAATGATTCATCAGCTAGACATTTCTTTAGATTACAGATGTGGAATACATTGTGAATTCCACTTAGCTCCTCAGGCAAGTTTAGCTTATAAGCTACATTGCCGACACATTCGATAATCTCGAAAGGTCCGATATACCTCGGGCTCAACTTGCCCTTTTTACCAAAATGCATCACTCCTTTCCAGGGTGATACTTTTAGTAAGACTTTATCGCCCACTTCGAATTTTAGAGGTTTCCGCCTCTTATCAGCATAACTTTTCTGCCTGTCTCTGGCAGCTTTCAGGCGGTCACGAATCTGGACAATCTTGTCTGTTGTTTCAAGGACTATATCAGGTCCTGATAACTGAGCTTCTCCTACTTCTTCCCAACAAACAGGTGTTCTACATTTCCTTCCATACAATGCCTCAAAAGGCGCAGCCTGAATGCTAGTATGGTAACTATTGTTATAGGAGAACTCGATCAAAGGTAGGTGGTCATCCCAGCTACCTCCCAAGTCAATAACACATGCTCAAAGCATGTCTTCCAAAGTTTGAATTGTACGCTCACTTTATCCATCTGTTTGAGGATGGTAAGCAGTACTAAAATTCAAACGAGTGCCCAAGGATTGCTGGAAACTTTTCCAAAAGTGAGAGGTGTATCTAGTATATCTTTCAGAAATAATAGACACCGGCACTCCGTGGAGGGATACAATTTTATCCACGTACAACTGAGCTATCTTATCGGAGCTATAACTCTCCTTGATGGATAAGAAATGTGTTGACTTAGTCAATCTATCAACTACAACCCATATAGTATCATTTCCGTGCCTTGTTTTAGGTAACTTGGTTATAAAATCCATAGTTACCAATTCCCACTTCCATGTGGGTAGTTCTGGCTGTTGTAGCAGACCCGATGGCTTTTGATGTTCAGCTTTAATCTGAGCACAAGTCAGGCACTTAGCTACATGTATGGCAGTTGATTTCTTCAAACCTATCCACCAATAATTTGCTTTCAAATCCTGATACATCTTGTCACCTCCAGGATGAACTGAGTATTTGGAGTTGTGAGCTTCCTGGAGGATTACATCTCGAAGTCCTCCATGAATAGGGACCCAAATTTTTCCATTTATTCTAAGGATTCCATCCTTGCCAGGTGCTAACTGTTCAGCAGTTACACCTATTTTTTCATTCGGAATGTTAGCTTCCAAAACAACTTCTTTCTGTGCAGCTAATAGCCTTTCATTCAGGCTATTTTTCAGTTCAATGCTCTTGGCATTGATTCTGATAGGTTTAACTCTTTCCTTTCGGCTTAGAGCATCGGCGACCACATTCGCTTTACCAGGATGGTAGCAAATTACGCAATCATAGTCATTTAGAGTTTCCATCCAGCGGCGCTGTCTCATATTGAGCTCTTTTTGATTGAATAAGTATTGGAGACTTTTGTGATCAGAATAGATCACATATTTAGTTCCATATAGATAATGTCTCCACAATTTTAGTGCGAATACAACGGCACCCAATTCTAAATCGTGGGTGGTGTAATTCTTTTCATGCACTTTTAGTTGTCGCGATGCGTAGGCAATAACCTTGCTTCGCTGCATTAGTACACAGCACGTACTTGTGTGTGAGGCATCACAGTACACGATAAATTCTTCAATTCCTTCGGGCAATATCAACACCGGAACATTGCTCAATTTTTGCTTAAGAATATCAAAGGATTCTTGTTGTTTTGGACCCCAATCAAATTTTACATTCTTACAGGTCAAAGAAGTCATTGGTGCAGCTATCCTTGAAAAGTTCTCAATGAATCTTCTATAGTATCCAGCTAAACCCAGGAAACTACGAATTTCTGTAGGCGTCTTCGGTGCTTCCCAGTTCATGATGGCTTCTATTTTGGCGGGATCTACTTGGATGCCACGCTCACTAACAACATGTCCAAGAAATTGGACTTCACGAAGCCAAAACTCGCACTTGGAGAATTTAGCATACAGCTTCTCCTGTCGAAGCAATCCTAAGATACATCGAAGGTGCTTCTCGTGATCAACTTGATTGCGAGAGTAGATAAGTATGTAGTCTATAAAGACAATGACAATTATCTAAGTATGGCTTGCAGACTCTATTCATGAGGTCCATGAATGCTGCTGGTGCATTAGTGAGTCCGAAAGGCATCACTAAAAACTCATAATGTCCATACCTCGTCCTGAACGCTGTCTTAGGTACATCTTCGTTTTTAACTTTGAGTTGATGATACCCAGATCTCAAATCAATCTTCGAGAAGAAGCTCGCCCCTTGGAGCTGATAAAATAAGTCATCGATCCTGGGTAAGGGATAACGATTCTTGATCGTTACCTTGTTTAGCTCACGGTAATCAGTGCATAAGCGCATTGATCCGTCCTTCTTTTTTACAAACAATATTGGAGCTCCCCAAGGTGAAGAGCTAGGTTGTATAAAACCTTTTTCCAGTAAGTCATCCAATTGAGTCCTAAGTTCTTTCATTTCGGTAGGCTCTAGACGATAAGGAGCTTGTGTAATTGGTGCAGATCCTCGGAGAATGTATATCCTGAATTCAACTTGCCTCTCAGGAGGTAATCCAGGTAATTCATCAGGAAAGACATCAGGATATTCGGAGATAATAGGAATATCTTCTATCTTGGGTTTCGGATCATTCACTGTCACTTGTACCATGTAAATGACACATCCGTTCTTTAGACACCTTGATACTTTGAGAATAGACACATTGTTGGGCAAACCATATTGTGTATCTCCTTGAATAGTGACGGATTCACCAGAAGGGGTTTTGATAACAACTAGCTTTTTATCACAGGCAATTTGGGCTTGGTTATGCGACAACCAATCCATGACCAAAACTATATCAAACCCAGCCAATTTCATTGGCAAGAGGGATAGCGGAATAAAATGATTCTTAATGGATATGAAACATCCATCAAGAAGAGTCGAGGTTGTTTCTAAGGTACCATCAGCAAGCTCTACCTCATATTTTATGTCTAGAGTCTTAATAGGCAGATTCAGTAATTCACAAAACTTATGGTCTACAAAGGACTTATCAGCACCTGAATCAAATAAGACTCTAGCATAATCTATACTGTTATAAAAAGGAGAAGTGATGGACACAATTGTAATTTTGCCAAACATACAAATTTAAAAGCATAATGTACATGAGAATATTAGCCATATTAAAGAGATAGATTAGGAAAGTGGTCCAAATTTTAAGACGCATTAGGGTTAGTATAGGGATTTCATCCATGAACTTTTAGAAGGCGTCAAGCATTGAATGGCTTCAGACCCTACCCTTCCATTTACCGGCGATTGGTTTCCCCTGTTGTCTGTTTCACTTGAAGCCTACTATTTTAAGCCCACTTTTGAGAAGAAGGAATCTCAAACACGCCCTTCGTCTCGCCGGCCAGTTTTCTGAACCCTAATTTTTCTATTAATGGTGAACGGCATACTGCAATGGATTCGAAGGGTATTCAGATTGAAGTTGTTAAGCAGATCAGTTTGGGTTCTGTTCTGGAGAATAATCCGGCTAAAATCGTTGTGTGTTCGTTATTGGGTAAGTTGAGTTCTTATTTCAGTTTGATTTATAGGATTGTTTCGGCTTATACTGAATGTCAAAATTGATCAGGCTTGTATATTGATTGTGAAACCTTCCGCGATAGTGCTTCTTCCTAAACGATTATGTGATCTCGATTTTATCTTATTCGTCTTCTTTGATTCTCCTGATTGCAACTGCAGGTTCATCTTTTTTCTCTAAATGTTATTAATTTATTCTAATTCATGTATTTTTATAGAAGACTGTTGGCCAGCTAACCCTAATAAATCTCTCAATAATATTAGCAACATGAAATTTATCGTAATAATTTCGGTAACCAAGGCCTGCAACAATTCAATATTACTTCTGCATCATCAAGGATGCGGGAAAGTTGCGGTACAGTACCTACATTTGTAGTATTGTTCTTTTATATCTTTTACTTTTATATTTTTTATTTTGTTTGATAGTTTCATATATATAGGCTTCTGCTCATCGCCACTTTTATATATAGATACAATGCAGCGAACGAGATAAGCTTCTCCATATTCAGTCTTGTTAGTTCTTGTATCTACTATTATATTCTTAGCTTGATTTTTTTTTGCCACAGATCATAAATTTGATAAAATGTGTCATCCACGTTTGCCGCAATTTCATATTTTAAAATTAAAGGTTTACTTATGCCCACCAACTGCTCGATGAAATGTGTCATCCAAGTTTGCTGCAATTTGTATGTGCAGATTTGTAATTATATCAGCATGTATGATCTTTTTACTGATGATTCCAACCCATTTACTTATAAAAGGCTGGTTCTTTTTCAGTGTTAAAACTGTTTGTGTGGTACTTGTTTCCAACACAATTTAAAGTTTTGTAGTTATGTCCATGAAGAAGAGTATACGTTGATAGGACGTCTTTTCACGCCTCTATGTATTATATATGTATTAGTCTTTTGAAAACTTGTATTTAAGTTTTGGATGTGCCTGGTTCATGTAATTGTGAGTGGGTTCTTAGATCTTTAGTTTTCCATTGGTGTAAATAGAAGAAGTTATCCCCGCAACTGAAATGAGAGAGCTAGGTTCAGAGAGTTGCAATCTATAGGTGCGGTTTACATTGTAGGTGTGCATGTTTGAAGTTTTCCATTTAAAGTTCTCTCAGTATCTATATCCAGTTGAAAGCTTACTGATGATTTTGCTATAATTAATGGTCTCATAGACACATCCTTTTGTATTATTGTCTAAACTGTTAAAACGATGACAAATTGCAGTTAGAGAGCCTTCTTTCTATCCGGTGTGGTACCACGGTTCGTCGAATTCTTGATGAGAGAGGATTTTCAACAGCTTTAGGTTAGCATTATATTGAACATTTGGATTGAACTAGGGGTGTACATGGTTCGGTTCGGTTTTCGGGTAAAACCAAAACCAAATCCAAAATGTTCGGTTTTTGGTTTATAAAAATCGTTTGGTTTTGGTTTTAGCAATGATTCGGTTCGGTTTTTGAAACAAATTACGCAAGATTCAAAAATAAAAGTATAATCAAAGATTTAAGAACCTTTCTTAGATGGTTACGTTTAAGTTAATATATTTAACCTTTTTAATTAATATTGTTCACATAAACCTAACCTTCTAATCTCTTCTATTTGCTTATAATGTTCAATGAATAGTTTGAAACTGCGTGGGCACTTACAAACATTGCTTCTGGAACTTCTGAGAATACAAAGGTTGTAATCGATCATGGGGCTATTCCAATATTTGTTAAGCTTCTTGCTTCTCCAAGTGATGACGTTCGTGAACAGGTAACATATATTACATACTTGTAAAAGACGAAAATTTTTGTTCTATATTTGAGTATATGACCGTTTTTGGTTGTTTTAAGATGTTTGGGTGTTGGGAAATGTAGTTGGTGATTCACCGAGGTGTCGAGATCTTGTTCTTGGTCAAGGTGCTCTGCGTCCACTGCTGGCTCAGTTAAACGAGCATGCAAAGCTTTCCATGCTTAGAAACGCTACATGGACACTATCGACTTTCTGTCGGGGGTACCACAACCCCGTTTTGAGGTGGTTGTTTACGGTTCCTTTTGTTATCTGTGCAGTTAATGCGGTCTAAAATCAAATATCCGTCAAGGGTTGATATTTGAGATATAGGTTATCGCGGTGGGATATTGGTAATTTTAATATCATGCAGAAGTTACAGATATACAACATAAAACATATCTATATATTTATATAAGAGACCTGTTATATGTGTGAAAATTAAAGTTAAATAATTATTGAAAGCTCAAGTTTTGAAATAATATATATCATTTCAAGCGTCAAGAATAATAAAAAAACAACTAGGGCTGTCGCTGTGGTTGTGTTTCTTAAAGCTTTAGAAGCGAGTTGGTTCGGTTTTTTTTCGGTTTTCTACTCACCCCTAGGCCTTGAACGCTGCATTTTGTACTGTTATTTCTATTTGCTTATAATGTTCAATGAATAGTTTGAAACTGCGTGGGCACTTACAAACATTGCTTCTGGAACTTCTGAGAATACAAAGGTTGTAATCGATCACGGGGCTATTCCAATATTCGTTAAGCTTCTTGCTTCTCCAAGTGATGACGTTCGTGAAAAGGTAACATATATTGCATACTTGTAAAAGATGAATATTTTTGTTCTATAGGTACCACTTCAAAATCATCTCGAAGCATTTTCGATCTATGTGTGTTTGTGATTTGAGTTTAACCTAGATTTTGAAGACATGGGGAAGAAAGCTTCTGATTTTAAGGGGTTTGGATCATAGTTGTTAATGGCGAATAGCGACAAATAGCGATAAGGTACCTATCTCTTTAACTTCTACATGTATTTTATTAAAGTTGATAACCCATATTTTCAGCAAAATTTCTTCTTATAAATTGTTCAAAATATGAAATTTCCAAGGCTTGTTGGATGGTGTTAGTCAATCGTTTACTAAAAACTTTACTTGTATGGACTTAGTGAAAGCTTATCTGTCATATGCTTTGCTACGGGCATCGTTTTCACAATCCCCAACAATATTTCAGCCATGTTATAAGCTTTGATCGCAATTTTTCTTCTCTTTTTATTTTAGTTTTAAAATTCTTACTTAGAATTCTTCAAAATGATATTGTATCATTTTTCTCACAATATGCTACTGGAAATTTTGCTAGGTACTTTTGTTGAGATTTAGGGAAGGCCTCAAGGCAACTTATAACTTTTACTTTAGACATGTTTTTGGAAATTTGCTGAATTTGTCTTGACAATAATTCATTTTCAGATTGAAATTGGCATCTTCTTTCCTCTGATTGTTTTGCGAGTTTTTACTTCACATTTAGGTTACAACACTCTCCAAAGTAGCCCAAGGGACACAAGATGTAGATCCGGTCTCTACTAACTCCACTGGAACTCTTAAAGGATCATAACTTCAGGTTTACATATCATTGACTCCCTCTTTTTATGAAATTTTCCAAAATTGAATGTTACAAACTTTTTACTAGAAGTGTTGATTAAGTATTCCAAAAAGTTTTCTTTTCTATTTTCTTTTGAGGGACCTTAATAATACAATGTGTAGATATGTTTACTTTTGGCCTTAATTTTCTTAGGCCACAGGGTGTGGCATCGCGCCACCCCGCCACCTCACCTTTTATAGCGCCCCGTGGCACCAACCACCATACCACCGCTGTTAAGAGGGGGGCACTAAAGGCTCTCCGCCAAGGTGCTAACTGACGTTTTTTGGCTTGATCGAGGCATTTGGTCAAGATAAGGGGGCGTAATGGCATTGAGGGGACTTTAAACCATTGCATGCAAGTTAAAGGAAGGTGCTTTAAATCCCCCCTATGTGACGTGGCATTGAGATGGCGCTTATGTGGCGTGAAAAGCCCCTCGTGACTTTATACCACACCCTCCAGCCTTACAAACATTTATCAAATTTTCATTATTTTTTTATCTTTTCATTATTTGTTGATGTTACTATTTGATATGATTTCTACAGAACACCTGAACATGGAGTAAACAACTTTATGTGACAAGTGGAATGTAAAGGGAAAGATTCGGACCAAGCAAAAGAAGCAGCAACACAAACTAGCTTAGATATTCTATCGAAGTTGGATGAATGTAAAAATGCAGTGCACCATGAGAGGAAACAACAGACAATTTTTGTGAATTATGTCATCTTCACTCCACTATAAACTGTATTTTGCATATAACAGAATGTATTTTTATTTCTTTTGTTTTTTAAATTTTGTCTATTGTTGCCATTAAAATTTACAAATATAATTCTACAAATATAACTTAATGACATAATCATTTAATGCCATAAATTCTACAAATATATATGTGTGTGTATATATATATATATTTAACGTATATGCGGAATAGAAACTTCTACGACTATTTCTCGTTGAATGGAATAAAGGATTAGAAACCCGGAAATAGTGGAGGTTCCTAATAGACATCTTAATTGAAGGATTAGAAACCTGGAAATAGTGGACGTTCCTAATAAACATCATAATTAAATCTTATATTAGTTTGGACACCCGCCGCAACGTGCGGGCATTCCCACTAGTTATTATTAATGAGGAAGGTACCTGGTATGACGTTCTCGTCATCCACCGCTTCTCTTGCATTCATCTGAAAAACGCTCGCATCGTTTTCTTCGCCTCTTCAGGCTTCTTAGCAATCTTGGGGCAATTTGTCTTGATGTGCCCCTTTTCATTGCAACCGTAACAGGTTGCATCCTTGATGTTTCGGCACTCTACAGACTTGTGCCCTTTCTTCTTGCAAATCCCACATGGTTTAGCTTGTGGGTCTTGGTTTCACTTTCCAAAGTGCCTTTTGTTGCAGGTCTTGCACCTGGGCTTGTCACTTGACTGCCACTTCTTAGAACTAAAGTTCCCTTTGTTCTTCTTGTTAGATTGAGGGGACTTGTCTTCCTTCCTCTTCTTTTTCCCATCATCGGTAGCTTTGTTTGCCCTACTCCTCACAACATCTAGAGTAAGGGACAAAGATAGATCCACAGCAGATCTATATGTAGTAGGCTTAGAAGCCTTGACATTTCCTTTCACTTCAGGGGCTAGACCACCGATGAAACGCGCAATGCGTTTGGGTTCAGGAGTGACCAAATATGGTACAAGCCTCGACATCGAGTTGAAACTGGTCACATAGGACCTACAGTCCAAGTCCTTCATCACCAAAGTGAGGAAGTCGGTCTCAATCCTCTCAACTTCATGCTGAGGACAATATGTGTCTTTCACAAGATCAACAAACTTGCTCCACGAAAGGTTATACAGATGAACATTTCCTGTGGACTATACCAATGCTTTCCACCAAGTGAGGGTGTCTCCCTTGAAGGATTGAGACACAAACATAACTATGTCTTCCTTAGCACATCCATTGATGCCAATCACAGTCTCCATTTCGTCTAACCACTTCATGCAGTCGATTGCTCCTTTTTCTCCAGTAAAATCCCTCGGTTTACAAGAGACGAAGTACTTATAGGTACAACTCTTCTTGTACTTAGGAGTCTGATTTAACACCACTTTCTGAGATTCAGATCTCTGGTTGGATGAATGCTGCGATTCATCCCTTTTTGATGCATGCGACTGCGATAAGGGTTTTGTATGAGTTTTGGACCGAACATTACTCGATTCCTTGAATATTTTATCCACCGCTTGAGCAACCACGGTGTCAATCATTGATTGCAGTTCAGCATTTGTAAGATTGATTCTTGCTTCATTATTATTTTCTTCTCGCGGATGACTGTTTGCTTCGTCAGAGCCAGCCATGATTTGAGTACTATATCAAACAATAATGATATATTTAATTTATATAATGAATCATCACATTCATTTTCAATGAAATTTATGTCGGAATGTTGAGAAAACTACAAAATTGAATACTGGTGGAACTGATGTTCGGACGATATCGGTTCGTTTTGTTATGGTGAGAAAAATTATCAATTATATTTGACTTGTTTGTTTTTTAACAAAACTTGTATTGAAAAGTTGATAACAATAAACACGTTGCAATAATATATTTGGAATTTTATAGCGGACCTAGTTATATTATATTTATTAGAATGAAAAAAAATTTATATAATGAATCATCACATTGATGATTAGATGATCATGGTATTATTAAACCATATAGACCATTTTTTAAGTAATAAATAACAATTAATAAGATATAGCCTTTTTATATTTATTAGACAGGGGAATAAAATTCTCAACTGTCAATGTCATAAAGGACATTTTCATACAGCACAAGGCTCGTCTCGAAGGACATTTAGATGGCACAAAAGCCTTGTCACAAGGACGATTAGAATATGATCAATGATCTTTTGATCAACGATCTTTTAAGGGTTAAAACTATTTCATTTCCCTTTTGACAAGAAGTTTGTAAAACAAAACCATCATTGTCATTAATACACCTTTGCTTAAAAGCATACATCTCAAATGGATGTTTGGGTGTGTTCATCATATTGATGTTTATTAGCCATGATTCATATTGATCATATAAGCTATGGGAGTGACTTGGGAAAGTCCAAGTACATTTGGAAGTTTGGGTGGTTTCTCATACCACACAACCAAGAATGTTAACATGTTTTCAGATGTTAACAGGGAATTATTTTCTTAAAAAGGTTGTACCATCATTGCCATTAATATTTTTGGCTAGGTTATACCCTTAAGAATTTCTTTGGCAGATCAATTTAAAATTGAAATGATATAGCATGATGATGTAATAAAATACATATTTAAAATCTAAAAAGAACTTCATTAAACCAAAAAACTAGTACAAAGATGCCCTAAACGGGACTTGAAATAACACACTGCCCACGCAGGGGCTACAGAAATAGAAAAATAAGTCCACGCAGGGACTCGGTACTGAAAATAAAAATGTCCTCGCAGGGACTTGATTAAAGGACTGTTGATGCATTTTATGTCTATCGCCTTCGTCAATCCGAGCCGTAGCGAGGAAACTAAAGAAACCGAGTCTTACTGTAATATTTAGATAGAATTAGTAAGGTGGCGTTTTGGTAATTAATGAGAAATCTCATTAATTCCAAGGCCTATAAATAGGAGCCTTAGATTTAATGTTTAAGACTTTTGCTCCATTTGGTGATTTTGGTGATTCAAGTTTAGAGAGAGAAAGTCTAGAGAGAGAAAACTCTCTCTATGTGATTTTTGTATCATTCACGTCATATCTTGCAATAAAATCACGGTTCTAGTACGTTATAGTGTGTTCGATCACGTACGTTCACGGATTCCGCACGTCGAACGTTCGTTACGCAATCGAACGGTGTCAAAACCGGTCCTACAAGGACAATACAAGATAAAATAAACAACTTCCTACTTCTTTTTGCCTTTGATGAGATTCGCAAGGCCTTTGAGAAAGCTGTTATGTTTCTTTTTGGTTTCATCTGCTTCATGCTCAACCTTGTATAACCTCTGCAGTATTTCGTGGGTTTGCTCCTGTTGAGGAGGAGGAGGTTGTTGATATGGTGGGTATTGATACCCCTGCACCGGATATCCAGTTGGGTAAACTGGTGGGTAAGAAGAAGGATAAAGTGCATTATACTGTGTTGCAGTAAGATATGGATCTTGGAATCCATATTCCGCAGTGGTTGGATACCCAGATGGGTTATACCCAGACGAACCTGGGTATGTTGGCATCGGGTTGTCAAAACCCACTGGCGGTGGCGGTGGTGCATAAGATATTGGCGGGGATTGTCTTCTGGCACCGCATGCGAGGGTCCGCCCATTTAGGGGTCCTCGGGAATAGGAGGGTATGAGCTAGAGCCTTGAGGGGAACTGAACCGTGGTCCCCCACGCACAGACATTCGAGCATTCCTCCTTCGCCTAGGCGGCTCGGGAGGTGGTTGAGGTGGTTCCTCAACTGGTAGAGGTGGCGGGGTAACTGCTTGAAGATGAGGTTCATTCAAAGGAGGTTGAGTAGGAGAGTTATGATATGAAGGAGTGAATTCCCATTCATACTTGGCCCACCTTTCGGCGAATGAATCGGGCCCTTGGTACGAAGAACCGCTAGAGATGCTGATTGGGTGACCCGGTGTTCCGGTTTGCAGCTCTGGATCGGGGTCGTCATCCATTTCCATCTCCTGAGAGAAGTGATCTTCGGGTCCTAAGGGATTGAAACCAAAAAGATTGTTGACATAGTCGTTGGGGTTGAACTGAGCTGGGGAATAAATGGAATCAGAGTGATGGAAAGAATGGGAGTGTAAAGAGTGGTGAAATTGGTTCGAATGGTGTGATTCTTGAGAGTGATGGGAATGTTGGGGCTCGTCAGGAATGGGTAGCCCAAAGTATGGAGGATCCGAAGGTGAGGATCCTAGCGAAATAGAATGCCTCGCCAGCTCGAAGTTATGACTCCGATGATCCCGAGAGTCAGAACTAGAGAAAGTCGCTAACGGAGTACGCCTATGGGAGGGTCCCGCGTGGCCTGATAGCCCTCCTCTCATTGGTCCCTTTCCTTTGCCTCGTACACGTGGCGGCATTATTGGTAAAACCTGTCAAAACAAGTAAATATAACATAAACAATAAAAGGAAAGTTAAGAATAAATCCTAGGTCATTAGCCTAGACTCGGAAGTCTAAGGAATGTGCTTATTGTGTCATTGAGATTAAACACAAAAGGTTAGTGTTTAATTCACTCAATGTTAGCTCTGATACCAACCTGTCACACCCCGATATTTCCACATATTACCGGTGGGCCCGACGGGGAGTATCGTGACGTAGTTGATATCATCATTGTCAATACACACAATATAATAGCACATCGGAAGGCTTAGTGAATAAACTATTACAAACCATAATGTCTGAGTGTTCAACGAAAGAATATACAGACTGGATTGTAATAAGATCCACAGGCGGATCGTAAATAAAATACAAGAAACGGAAAATAACAGACTTCAGGTATCTAGGGATTTGCAAGATCCTCTTATATGACACCTAGTAGCTCCAACCTATTTACGAGAACTACCTGTCAATCTATCTTTAGAAAATACGTCAGTTTACACTAGTGAATACAATTAAGTGACTCATTTGAAAATGTTTAAGAAAAATGATTTAAGTGCACAAAGCACAAATCCTTTATAACTTGGGACAATTATTTAAGATAATCTTGTATACAGATTTATATGTTTTTCATACAATTGGGGCTGGTTGGAAGCCGGTCTTGATTAACCGACTCACCACTTATAGAACCCACAAAGGAGTTATCCACAACATGTGGGTTTATATTTTAGCATTTGGATCTGTCAGGTATATTGTAACGACTCACACAAAAATGTCCTAAAAACATTCCGTAAATATAAACCCGGACCTTGATATAACAAACCTCATTAAAAGTCCTATTTATTTTATTGTTTTATCCAATAGGAAACCATAATTAAGACACCCAAGTGATTCTACACAAACCCTAAAATTATCAGAACAATTAGAATCAGGATCAGGGCCCCTAAAACTCAGGGGGGACATTCCCTACTCAACGATTATCCATATAAATCGTTATATAATTCGAATTTATTAAATCCATCGACTCAGCAGGCCTAGTCCCACGCGTGGCAAACCTATAGTGCTTAGGTGTTCCTTACGCACCGTAAGGGTATTAGTGTTACGGTGCGCAAGGGTTCTTACGGACCGTAAGGGTATTAGTGTTACGGTGCGCAAGCCTGACCAAATTTCGACTATAAATAGCAGAGTCTGGGACTTGATTCTGGGCGATGGAGCGACGTTCAAACTCCAAAATTACGTTGAGTTATCGTCCGATTACTACCAGAAACACTAATTAATATAGCGGGGTGCTGCCACAAACAGGGTATTAACTCAATCGCTGCTACGATTCAATGTCCGATCGATCAATGTACTCAATGGATGTTTAAGTGCTGCCCACATTAGGGTGATGCTTTGTCATTAGTTGTGATTCCGACAGGATGTTGAGTGCCACCCGAACTCGGGAAATACTCTGTCCTTCGTTGTGAATCCGATGGATGTTTAAGCATAGCACTTTGTCATTCGTTGTGAGGGTTGATATCGTGAGTTATCGTAAATGCTGTATTAGTTATTTACCTAGTTTATGGCCCTAGGTTACAAGGTCAAATCAATAAGCTAAGCTCTGCCTGTATAAATCTGCATTATATCAAGGCTTATCTGTAGACTAAATTGTGTTCATATGAATCAGCATGATTATCTGTGAGTCATTCTCTCTTTTTATCAAATTTGTTTATAAAAGTATGTTATTTTCAAAATTATAATTACGGGGATTAAGTCTTTGTAATCACCAAGTTACAGCCGGTATGTGGGGTTTTGTATACATTACTTGATAATCGTCACCATTGGGGCAGCCAATTGGGGGATATGACCATAGTCACAGATTCGGTCGAGTGACAAATACCGTGGGTAGTTGGTTTGATATCTGGAAACATTGTAATCTCTCTTAATACTGTGAATTATAACAAACATGTCGTTTTAGTAAAATGAATGAACTCACTCAGTATTTCCCGCTGACAAAACCTTTTAAAAACGTGTTTCAGGTAATTACAGTAGATTGGAGTAAGAGATGGATACGGCACTGAAAGGCATCAAGAAGTGGCTTATTTTATTAACTAAATCAAATTAAGAAATATTGTTTTATTAAAGCTACCTTTGTAAAACATGGATTTATTCCATCTATTTAATAAATAAAATCCGGTGTTTCTAAACTCTGATATTTTTCCTAACTCACGGTCCTGATGAAATTTCCGCTGCAACGTTTTCAAAATAATCACCGGTACCGCTGGACTGTTCACGGCACCTGATTCCGTCCAGGGTGGGTCGGGGGTCGTGACAGAAGGTGGTATCAGAGCCAACTCAAAAAGCCACTGATTTAAGCCTTTAGGTGTTGTAACCATAAATACCTAAGTTTGTATAAAAGAGTTAGGAGATTGTTGTTAACTGGTAGCACACATGATAACATTTAGACTTGAACTTAAGAAAAGATGCCTTAGTATCAGATTCGAAATAAATTAAGTACTTGTGTAAATAAAGTATGATGGAATTTTGGTGTGCCATAAGTAATTGATAAAGTAATGTCACGAGACAACTAAGTCCAGAGTCACTAGTTGAGAGAATGATCAACAGTGACATGACCGAAAGCACTAGTTGAGAGAATGATCAACAGTGTTATGATTAGAGTCACTAGTTGAAAGAATGATCAACAGTGATATGACCACAATTACTAGTTGAAAGAATGATCAACAGTAATATGACCTGAGTCACTATTTGAAAGAATGATCAATAGTAAAATTGACATTGTCACAGGAATCGTCTAGTGATCAATATAAAGACATGTTATGGAAATACAAATTTCCTTAAATTCTGAATAAAAGCCCTAATAAGATAGGCATTCTTTTAAAAAGATACTATTTATGGGAAATAGAAAATTTTCTCCGGCAAGACTGGGTATGATGTAGCAGACTCTCCAGTTTGTCCGGATATACTGAAGTTACCTCTCCGGCGAGAACCGGGTAAGAAGGTATATAATATGTCAGCAAGTGACAAGATTTCCCTAAATAGTATCATGATTTGATATCTGAATTGCTTTGGAAATATGAATCTGTTAAATACATGATCTTATTAAGGGTATGTATATTACAGCATGTGAAATATGTGATTATATAGATAGGTATATCTATAAGGAATTCCAAAAGTCAAATTGGAATAAAGCACAAGCATCTGTGTCTAGATTTCTTTATTAGGAATCTCTTTTCCGATATCAAACATTATTTCGTTTGATCATCTGTCTCGTAGTTTGTGTGATAAAATAAACAAAGGAAATCCTTTAAGTTAAAACACCATCAATAAGAATTTCTAACGCGTTATCATAAACTATTAACGCAAGAAAGAAGCATGTAAAGTTGTGATAATGTACAAGAAAACACATGAAAATTTAATTATAAGTCCACAAAAGATGAAGTATATCACACACAACTTTCGAGGCAAGATCTTTGGAAAATTTAAATTGGGCACGATAACACCAATTTTAAATTCCGTCAGTAAGAAGAACTACTAAATAAAAAGAAGCCCTTTGCCACATGATCCTACAAGTAACATGAAATTTCGCTGAGGTACGTTGTAACAAGATTTCACAATCATCAGTGCACAGTCTAATCAGAGTCATAATTATTATCACTGCAAAAGGAGTCATATACCTTTGCAAATTCCCTATTTCATTTTATTTGACATTCCCTTGTAATGTCATTTAATAACGGTTAACACTCGAAATTCAGATAAAAGTTCTCATATTCCTTTTGTTGAAAATTCTGACTTCTGCATATAATAAATTGACTTTCGCAACGGTCATCATACCAGGAGGATTTATTTCATAGTAGCGGATATTGATTCATTTCATTTCTTGGTAAATCCACATGTTACACATGCACCGTTTGTCGTGCATGTGGTTCGTTTAATTTCTGAATTTCCACTGGAGGGCTTTATTCTAATTTGTCGTTTTATCCAAACTCAAATATCCTTTAGTTAGACTTGATTTTGGTACTATAATCCGCATTATTACAAAACGACAACTCTTTAATATCGAGTCAATAAATTTTTGAAAAAAACTCAATTTTCTTTGATATCCATGGTTTCTGTTATGACCATGTCCGAACTTTCTTATTTAAACTTGTTTTGTTTAAACCAAGTTCAATTATTTGAATTTGCTCGCATTACATATTCAATTCAAAGTTCCATATGATGAATTAAAACCGTCATATTTCAAAATAATCTTAACAAGCATTTCAATTCTCTTGAACTATAACACGCTGGTGTGATCCTCGACTTCACTAAATCATTTCTATGATCACAATCACTTTGAGGTGACATTTTCACAAAATCTGAAGATTGCGCTAATCTCGGATTTAATTATTTATTATTTATATTAAATCCACTTTTTATACAAACAAATCTTAAAACAATCATGTGCTCAGATAATGATACCCAAATTCATATTTCGGTATATCTCTTAATAGTTATTACAAGAGCAATCGAACCTTTCTTAATATTTATTGCTCTATTATTGCTAATCGAAAAACATTATATATAAATTTAAATGATTATATATAGAACTACCTAATTTACAAATATAATGTTTCTATACCTTAAACCATTGCGGTGAAGAAATTACATATATATAAAAAAACTATGTTTGAGGTATACTCTTATTTAAAATTATTGTTTAGTTATTTATTATTGATAATTTTATTATTAGTAGTAGTATTAAGATTATTTTTAAATACTAGGGTTATTATCAAAGGTAGGTATTGGATAGCCTAGCCTTAGTTAGGCATGGACTGATCACCTATGCTTAAACAAGGCAGTACTAACCAATATCCACCATGATAATGACTAGTTAATATATATAAAATTAAGTCGTCATACGTATTTAGTACATTTTAATTATATATGAAAATATATATACATTGGAGAAAGATATATTTTCATAAAACAATATATAAGAATAGTCTCCATTTTCACTTATTTACAACATTTGTAAATACATTCACAAACGTTATATGGTTTCAAAATAAAAATAAGTAATCCCATAGAATCGACCCATTAACTATAATATATGTACAAAAGTATTTGTACGAATATTTTGTATAATAAATATTTTTACACTTTTATTTATAACTCTCATTTAACGTTATAAATAATAATGAGTTCTTTTACAAAATAATATTTTGTAAACGTAATAACTTCATTACGGTATTTTGTAATATATCTTACATATTTATTTTTACCTAGTATGGTAAAATACTAAAATAATATTTAATTAAAAGTGGTGACCATTTACATATAGTAAAAAAATGCATAACAAATAATATATATATATTATTTATATGTGATATATAAGATACGGTTCAGATAAGGACACAAATAATATATATATATTACAATTGCTTTACAAAAGTATAATATAATGGTTGGTCAAGCCAAAATAACTTGTTCTTATTATATTTCAATTTCTAGGAGATAGTATGAAAAATATAGTCATTAATAGTATGCTATTATATTATTTCAACAAATAAAACAACTTGGAACTCTAAACAAATGATACACTAACTTTATTATCTTTTGGTGTATCTTTGCAATTCACTCATATCAACACTTTGATTTCTCATATCATAAATAGTTGACAAATCATTTTACATGCTTTGATTTCATTTGGAAACTGTCAAAGTCTTCCTCAGTTACCAATCAAAGTAAGCTTTCTTTTGACAAAGAATTTTTATTGATTCTAAAAGTCCTTCCCATTCATTTGATCATATATCTTTTGGCTTGAACCTAGTTATCTTGAAAATTATATCATTTTCATCTCATTCGTTTGTCATCGATTTTTTTAAACTAATTCAGTTGAACCATTGAATCTTACTTATTGTACAATTCATATTCACAAAATTTAATATTTCAAATTCTGGGTCATCTACCCTAATATTATTTTTATTAACTAAAAGGTGACATACTTCCAAAAAGAAATATCATAACCCAAATACACTTGGGAACTGGAATCTGAGATAAAGAAAAAGTATTCCTACTTACTTCGGTAAATCTCGAGGACGAGATTTTTATTAAGGTGGGGAGAATGTAACGACTCACACAAAAATGTCCTAAAAACATTCCGTAAATATAAACCCGGACCTTGATATAACAAACCTCATTAAAAGTCCTATTTATTTTATTGTTTTATCCAATAGGAAACCATAATTAAGACACCCAAGTGATTCTACACAAACCCTAAAATTATCAGAACAATTAGAATCAGGATCAGGGCCCCTAAAACTCAGGGGGGGCTTTCCCTACTCAACGATTATCCATATAAATCGTTATATAATTCGAATTTATTAAATCCATCGACTCAGCAGGCCTAGTCCCACGCGTGGAAAACCTATAGTGCTTAGGTGTTCCTTACGCACCGTAAGGGTATTAGTGTTACGGTGCGCAAGGGTTCTTACGGGCCGTAAGGGTATTAGTGTTACGGTGCGCAAGCCTGACCAAATTTCGACTATAAATAGCAGAGTCTGGGACTTGATTCTGGGCGATGGAGCGACGTTCAAACTCCAAAATTACGTTGAGTTATCGTCCGATTACTACCAGAAACACTAATTAATATAGCGGGGTGCTGCCACAAACAGGGTATTAACTCAATCGCTGCTACGATTCAATGTCCGATCGATCAATGTACTCAATGGATGTTTAAGTGTTGCCCACATTAGGGTGATGCTTTGTCATTAGTTGTGATTCCGACAGGATGTTGAGTGCCACCCGAACTCGGGAAATACTCTGTCCTTTGTTGTGAATCCGATGGATGTTTAAGCATAGCACTTTGTCATTCGTTGTGAGGGTTGATCTCGTGAGTTATCGTAAATGCTGTATTAGTTATTTACCTAGTTTATGGCCCTAGGTTACAAGGTCAAATCAATAAGCTAAGCTCTGCCTGTATAAATCTGCATTATATCAAGGCTTATCTGTAGACTAAATTGTGTTCATATGAATCTGCATGATTATCTGTGAGTCATTCTCTCTTTTTATCAAATTTGTTTATAAAAGTATGTTATTTTCAAAATTATAATTACGGGGATTAAGTCTTTGTAATCACCAAGTTACAGCCGGTATGTGGGGTTTTGTATACATTACTTGATAATCGTCACCATTGGGGCAGCCAATTGGGGGATATGACCATAGTCACAGATTCGGTCGAGTGACAAATACCGTGGGTAGTTGGTTTGATATCTGGAAACATTGTAATCTCTCTTAATACTGTGAATTATAACAAACGTGTCGTTTTAGTAAAATGAATGAACTCACTCAGTATTTCCCGCTGACAAAACCTTTTTAAAACGCGTTTCAGGTAATTACAGTAGATTGGAGTAAGAGATGGATACGGCACTGAAAGGCATCAAGAAGTGGCTTATTTTATTAACTAAATCAAATTAAGAAATATTGTTTTATTAAAGCTACCTTTGTAAAACATGGATTTATTCCATCTATTTAATAAATAAAATCCGGTGTTTCTAAACTCTGATATTTTTCCTAACTCACGGTCCTGATGAAATTTCCGTTGCAACGTTTTCAAAATAATCACCGGTACCGCTGGACTGTTCACGGCACTTGATTCCGTCCAGGGTGGGTCGGGGGTCGTGACATATATGCCTACACCCCGTGCATAGGTCGTGGCCATTTTTAAATGAAATGAGCCGAGGATATCCAGGACACGATCGTATTAACCCCCAATGCTTATGTTATCAAACAAGACAGATTAAAACGGGTTATGTAAATTTATTAATCACAATCCGATTAAATGATTTCATACCAGACCAAGTTGTATTATTATAATACCATATCCCAAGCCCGTATAAGGGAAAATAAGTTAAAAGTATTTACCAGAGCTAAATGTGAAAGGTAACTTAGCCGTAAAATCCTAAAGCTTTATGATGATACCTTCTACTGGATGCTACTTAATTTGTATAGAAGGTTTAATAACCTATTAGGATGCTAACGTGTCTTTAGTTAAGTCAAAGACTTAGACCGGCTAGATAGAAAGAAACTTTACGGTTCTAAATGCTAGATTAAGCGGGGACCGGGAAAGAATGTGGTTTAGACCCAACAATCTTGGATACTTGTATAATATGGGTAAACTAAATACATTCTGGAATTTGAGTATTTAATGATAAAGTTAAACCCGTTTCGGCTATTTTACGTAAACTAGTCACATAAACCGATCCGAACACATAAATGCATAACAGGTAACCAAATGAATTATATACAGGTCTTAATTGTTATTATGCTTAAAATATATAAACACATCAGTAGCATGTTAACATATATGCCCAAAAATATTTAAAACCAATTTTAGTCCCGTAAGGGCATTTTGGTCATTTTAGTAATTATAAAAGAGATTTTATAACAAACTGAAGTTCTGGTCTTTGGTAATCAGTAAAAATATTTATTTTATCTCATTACATCAGTAAGATACTACATATATGTGAGGTTTACCATTTATGGCCAAACTATGCCCCGAAAGGGCATTTTGGTCATTTCACATATGCTTTTAAGGACATTTTTGGAAATCTGAGTTTATAACTTATACCTACTGTAATAATATTTAAATTTGTTTAAAAAGTCAGTAGGAAACAAGTCTTAGGTGTTAAATATGGTTTTAAACCATACTATGCACCTTATTAGTGTAGAACTCGCTAATTGACGATAATCAACTTCTTAGTGAAATTCTGAGATTATGATCAGTTTTAAATGTTCAAAATAATTTATTTAATGTATAAAATTAGTAGGAAAAGATTTGGCATTCAAATCATTTGTTAATCTCATTTTATGCATAAAAAGGGTATTATCATCATTTACCGAATTACACAAGAACTCTATGATTTAAACAGATTATAATCTGACCAAAAATCTTAATATTCCCTAAAAATAATATCTTAATAGTAGGTAATGAGTTTTGGTTCAAAATCCAAGTTTAAACATGTCTTATGCAAGATATCGCAATTTAATTAATAAAAAACAGCTAATTACGATATCGAGCATAACTCCTATTTGAGACCACGAAGTGATGTCAAATTTTTGGGACAAGCTTATTTATCAGTAACAAAGGTTTTTGTCCTCTCTCATTTATAAAAATCTCATTTATATGTCAAAAGGGCATTTACGGCATTTTTAAGCATATTAACAAATAAGAGCATATAATTAAAACTACTAAGGACCAATCAATATAACTCCAGAGGGTTATACTACTGAATAATGTGGTCCTAATGGAAGCTTAAAACATGGGAGAATTAAGCTTAAACAGTTCAAAACTGAAAGTCAAAGCAAAAGTCAAGCTTTTGTGACTTTCGGTTATAAACTGACCTTAGACTGATAACTGTCGGGTTAGACCTGATTAAACATGTTCTAATATTAATTACCAAGTCATTAGAATGTTAAAATATAATTTAGAACCTTTGTTTTATTAGTTTAAATCATTTTTAAACTTTCTATCCAGTTTGACTTTTTGACTAACTAGTTTGACCCGACAATTAACTAGTCAAACGAAATAATTAGGAGGTGCCCTTTTAAGGGTTAATCACCTACCTTAATATGGTTCCATAACCACTTTCATTTCGGTCAGTGGCTGGACCATTTATGATTAAACCGAAAGTCAAAGCTTAATTACGATATGTTTGACTTTTCGGTTTTTAAGCTAATTAAAAGGACTAAGCAGGGATTAAAACTCTTACTTAAGGTCCTTGCTATCTTTTCTACACTTGACAATCTTCTCCTAATGCTTGCTAGCTCCAGAGGTGAGTTTTGAATGTTGTTGCAAATGAATGTGCATATGATCAAAGAACTAAGGCTCCTTATATAGCAAATTGCCATGCACTAGTATGTTTGCAGCTATATTGGAGGCATCTAGGATCACTCCAGGTGTCCTAGTGGTATCCTAATACCATCAAATAGCTCCTGGAATCGAAAAAATGGCTCCAAAGTCGGTGTAATAGGCTGCAACATGCAGCTGCCAGTTTTTTGGACGCTGGCAGCTGCTACGCGGCCCGCGTAGATGTTCATCAAGGGCTACGCGGCCCCTGTAAGGGTGTGGCCCAGGTTAAAAATGTTTCAATTGTTGACAACTTCAGTCCCTGGACCTTCTAAAGCTTTATTTCTTTCATTATTAGCATATAAGGACCTTGTAGTTAGTTTGTAGAGGTTCAAGGGTGTATAATCAAACTCCGTTAGGCCCTGTTTTGTTAAATATCACTTTAAACACAAGTTTCATCACGTTGACACTTTTCACCCAAAGTCTTTAAAACTTGCTTAACGATATCGAAACCACGTGAAATTCATACCACTTATTCTTGAGAGTATATTTGAATATTTCGAAGCCTCGGGTTCGTTAAAAGGTCAGTCAGAGGTAAGAATTAACATGTTGACATGTTTAACCCCTGTAGTTTTATAATCTTCCGATTATTTTCACAAACGGCTTCTTATATCCAATTAATCACTCGTTAAAGAATGTATTCTCCGTGTACGGTCATTCAGAGGCACAAGTTTGGCATGTTGACACTTTTAGCCCCTTCGCATACATAATTTCATCATTTATCAACTTTAGTCCTTCAAACTCAATCTTTCACATATTTAGAGTTTAGGACACGTGTCTATACATAATTGGACACATTTTTACGTGGTGTTACATGGGGCGTAAGCCTGGTCTGGCCTTTACGCGGGGCGCGATAAACCTTCAGGTCAGAAACATTGAATCTGGTCTTGGAGCTGGTTTTGATGGTTTTTAACCCAAGGTTTTGCACTCTATGGGCTGGATTTTGATGGGTTTTAGTGTTCCCATTGTATTGAAAACCATGTGCCCAAGTGTAAGGCCAAGATCGAAGCACGAATTGCGAGGAACGATCCTAAGGGTTGTGGGATTTCTATAAATACCCAACTTGGTTTCATTCTTTCCTCACAAATCTGATTCAATTGCTCTAAGTTGGGGTTTAGCACTTCATACCTGAGCAACTTAAATCAAGATCTCCCTAGCTTGGACCCTTTGTAAGTTTCTTTCATGCTTTTATTGTTTTTCAAGCGTAAAAGTCAAATAGTGTTTGACTTTCAGCTTTGACCAGTCTTTGGTCAACACAAAGTTCATTTGAACTTTGAAACGTGAGCGTAATCACGATGGTTATAGTCCCTTGTGACTATACCTACTGATTACCACGTTGATTAGGTGTGGTGTAGTGACGAGCCATAGTTTCGGCCAAAATGCGTATTTATGCGTATTTTGCAACCAAACTATTCTTGGGTATCAAAACCGTTTATTTTGATATCAAACTTGTTTTCAAACTTCGTTAAACATGTTTTAGCATGTTTAACTCGTCACTTTTAGTTTAGTGCTTATATAGGGTCGTAAAGATAAGCGGTCTAAACAACCGCTTAGGCTTTCGAATCCGACCCGTTTGGTCGATCATTAGGATCCGACCAAGCATATATTGTGACCATAGTTGTATAGGGAATAACCTTCCGAGGTTATACCTTTTGGTCACTTTGTTTAGTTAGTTGTATGATAGGTAGTTTATATGCCTTAGGGAAAATGACCAAAATGCCCTTTTCATTCATAATTGATATCTAAGCATATGTAACTTAAACTTTTGTCACTTAACTGATTAGGCAACATTATTAGACTTGTTAAGGCATATAATACTTGTCATAGGACTAGTTAGGCAATCCGAATGCGTTTTACGCGAACGACGCGTTAAAGTAGCGTAAGCTACCTAAACGGGTCGTAATGGGTCGTAAGCACTTAGGTTGGGTTTCGATTTAGTATGTAGGCTTTGTTAAACCATATCGTATGAGTTCCAACACTCATTTGGTTTACGGAACCTCATCCTAACTGATCTTCCGATTTAGGTCCGGTTATTAATATAGTTACCTATATTAGGTGCTGTTTGATTTCCGTGATCTCTCTAGCATTGCTTGGTTGTTATTCAAAAGGTTCTAGGCTATCTCAAGTGAGTACATAGTTCCCCTCTTTTACCGTTTTAAACTGTTTTGGGGTGATTCATATGTGCTAAATGATTTCGAGTCTTTTAAACAAGAGATAACTGCCATTTTCGTCCCTGTGGTTTGGTCACTTTGGCCATTTCAGTCCATTTTTCAAAAATGCGCCATTTCCGTCCACCACGTTCTGGAAAGGTGCCATTTCAGTCCAAAAATCATAACCCAGTTAAGTCAGTTTGTAAATAAGGACTGATTGTGTAAATTTGTAACATAAAGGACTGATTGTGTAAATTTGAAAAATGGACTGAAATGGCAGTTAACACCACCACCACTAGCCCTGCCACCACCACCACTCCGCTGCCACCACCACCACAGCCACCACAGCCCTGCCACCACCACCACTCCGCTGTCACCACCACCACTCCGCTGCCACCACCGCCACCACAGCCACTGCCACCACCACCACCGCCGCCGCCGGAACCACCACCACCACCATCAACGTCATGGCAAGACCCATATTTTCAGACGTTTGTATGTAATATTGAGTCAGAATTTATTGTATTTAATCCAAAAAGTAAACGAGCAAAACAAATGAATGAGAACGGTATACCGAAACGAAAAGCTTGCGGGTTACGGGGACGTCTTCGTCTTCTCCGGTCGTCTTCTCCGATGAACTCCGAACTCCGGCGAGTTGCAGAAATGATTAGCAAAATAAGGACATAAAATAATCACTCAAAATTTATAACCAAACGACTGGGCTTAAGCGATTACCTTCAAGAAAAGCCAACTAATAATACTAATCAAGCAAATTTGACTACATAAAAATTTCTAACAATCTCGCTCTGACAACGTATAATCAACTACCTCATCTAACATAATAATCAACTAAAGAAATTCAGATTAATAATGAATAATCAAAGAGATGTAACAAAATAACAATGCATAATCAAACAACAGTAATCAACTTCAACTAACAAAATAAAGTATAACATTGAATTATAAAAGATAACCCAAGATTTAAAGTGATTACCAGGCAAAATAACTAAAGGGTCAAACATATTCCGAGGATCAAAGCGATTACCTTCTGCTTTAGATCTTCAGAACCGATTACAGAAACTGCAGATCCGAAGCTATTACACAGATTGGTGATGTTTAATGAACGATTCGAAGTTATTACATAACCGGTTAGAAGCTATTACACATAACCGATTAAAGGCTATTACACCAAAGCGATGTCCGATGGAAATTATAGCAGTGGTTGTTTAACAAAACTAAGAATAAAACTGTTGATTTCTCCATTGGAACGTAGTTGCCTTATTAAAGTGGTGGCCCAAAGCAGCCGCTTCGCTTAAATGGGCCTTGAGCTGGCCCTGGGACACTACAACTCATTTTTCTCATGGCTCAGACCCAGCTCCCAGATTATTCATCATCACACACACTTTTGTACTGTTGTAAAAGATGATCACCAATATCAACAAGAATATCATTTTTTGTGTGATTATAGACGGATGGATGAAATGGAACAATCAAATATTCATATATATCATGCAGCAAACGCCGAAACAATCGAAACATGTGTAATTTTTTTTAAATCAATTTATGCATATCTGAGTCGCAATCTATTTTTTAAATGAAAGGAAAAGAACACGACTCACATTTGTTCACAGTCAAAAGAAGAGGACAGACAACACCATGGCTGCAACTCCTCTATCTGCAAATTTAAGGGATAATCCATAAGTTGTCTGCTTGCTGAATTGGTTGAAGAAATAAATAAAAATTTCAATATTGATGGTGGTGGTGGTGGTTCCGGCGGCGGCGGCGGTGGTGGTGGTGGCAGTGGCTGTGGTGGCGGTGGTAGCGGTGGTGGTGGCAGCGGAGTGGTGGTGGTGGCAGGGCTAGTGGTGGTGGTGTTAACTGCCATTTCAGTCCATTTTTCAAATTTACACAATCAGTAATTTATGTTACAAATTTACACAATCAGTCCTTATTTACAAACTGACTTAACTGGGCTATGATTTTTGGACTGAAATGGCACCTTTCCAGAATGTGGGGGACGAAAATGGCGCATTTTTGAAAAATGGACTGAAATGGCCAAAGTGACCAAACCACAGGGACGAAAATGGCAGTTAACTCTTTAAACAAATGCTATGGGTTATATTACTATGTGAACCGTTTGGAGCTGTTTGGTCTATGTGAACCGTTTGGAACTGTTTGATTTATGTGAACCATTTGGAACTGATTGAATTATGTGAACCGTTTGGAATGCTTGATTTATGTGAACCGTTTGGAACTGATTGATTTATGTGAACCGTTTGGAACTGATTGATTTATGTGAACCGTTTGGAACTGTTTGAACCGTTGGGTTAGGGAAGTGATTAGGTAACGAGGCGGGTGTAATGTGTTAAAAGCATGGTGGATACGCCGTTGGTACTTCCTATATATAAGTGATTTTAACACATTATATATCGTGGAGTTATCTAGATAACTTGGTTAAAGGTTATCAAAACAAAGTTATATTACAAGGTTTTTCTAACAATATAAACCTTTCGAGTTTTATTACAAGAACGATTTACAAATCTGGGTCTACTTAAACAAATGTTTTGGGGTTAAGATTCATGGCATCGAGGTTTTATAAATTATAATCACTTTGTTTTGATTTGGTTATTTAATTTACAATACAAACATTTTACAAAATTAAGTTTTCTAATATCGAATAACAAAGTTGTTGAGTTATTTCAAAAGGTAAACGAGCCATGAATCTGACACTCACATAAAATCTATGTACTCGCCAACATTTTTATGCTGGCGTATTTTCACATATGTTTCAGGTACCATAGTTGATGATGATGTTTGATGATGATATTGATGCCTGCTCACATAGGAATGGACGAGGCCTTAGTAACTTAATAACAATGAAAGTCAATTTGTTCATGTTTTGTTTCTAATTCCAATACAATATAATAAACTTAATTCAATAAAATAGAACTTTAATCCATGTGTTGTGAAACAATGATTCTGTTACGACACTCCCCGACGTTTCCGCAGCGGTTTGTTGTTTTAACGCGGTCGGGGTGTGACAACCATGGACAGTCGTGCATGGTAAGGCACGCCCGTGTTCAACTATTCCCAGGAAACACAAAGGATAATCTTTCGAAGCATCTATCGGATTCAAGGACAAGCACGGTCGTGCCCCCTTGGTACGCCCGTGCTCACTTGCCCCTCAACCAACCTATAAATAGATGTCTCATTCCCCAATTTGAGGCATGCCCTTCTTTGCTCTCTTGTTCCTTGATGTGTTTCAAATATGTGTGCCTTCGCTTCTCGCTTTAGCTCTGTAACTTATTGCAACGAGATGCTCATGCGTTTTTAAGCGTGGAAAGTTAACTACTCACCAAATTTCTCCATCCTTTCCTTTTTTAAATTTATGTCAATAACTTGACTTTCAATAAAATCATTAGTCCTGTCACATATATACCAGTGTCTCCTAATTACCATAAAGGAAACATATGTGAAATGATATTCAAACTCACTTTACAAAACATGATCCAAATACAAAGTATAGTTATAGTGTTTACTGGTTTGTTGAAGAAGGGACATCAAATGAATGAAGAACTTTTACCAACATCGTTCTTTTGTTCTCGGATAAAGGCGGTTGTTGAGAGTGAGATATGTTTAAAAGGTAAAGCTTCCACGAGGCAACAAATGTGGCCGAATATATCGTCTTTAGACCTCCTCCTGTACTATCTAAATTGTATTCGAAATCGTACACTTGTATATCTCCCTTTTCACTTGGCCTCTCGGTGAAAAAAAAATTATTTATGCATCTTTTGTGCTTTCCTATACCGACAAATTTTTTTGTTCGAATTATTTAATATAAGTTTGATTATACATTGCGTTTCTCAGCTTGAATAAGTTTGTTTGCAATAAACCGGGGATCCCCAAATTCTCCAAGACCGGTGAGACAAACAAGTGTTACTACAACCCCTACATTGTTACTTTCCTTATTCAGATCCTCAAAAAGCAAAGTCGCCCCTGCTTTCTCAACCTTCAAGCAATCAAATTATTTATTAAACATAACACCCTTGAAAATCAATAATGTCCATTGATCAAATTAACTTATAGACCTTAATCAATGATTTGGGTCTGAGAGGGGTAAACCCCTCGTTCATATTTGTGTACCTTTTGAGCTCTTCTGTGTCAGCCCAGCAGGGAGATACAATGATTGATAATATAGCGATAATGGTCAACATTGTTCTTTTGCTCGGCAAGCCATTTGCTCGCCAGATAGAAAAATTGAAGATGGATATACGTATCGGTATTTGGTTATGGGGAAAATTGAGGGGGTGATTTTGATGGGGCAAAGACCCCATGAAGAATGTGACTACAATATGCATCTCAACAACATTTATTCACAAATCGTGAATTCTAAACAAGCAAAACACAACCAACTTTTACAATCTTCCATTCAATAACTTAACAAACCAAATGAAACACTCGATAAACATAAACAACTAATTCAAAAGCTAAAATGAGTGCGAACAACTAGGGTTACGAACCACAAACAGTCGAAATTTTCTAAAACAAAAGAAAATAACAAAACCATTTTTCTTACTCAGCTATGCATACATATAAGGAAAAATTACAAGTTTTGTCCTTTATCTTTATACCACTTTTCAGGCGGTGTCCTTTTTAACGAATGTTGACAGACGGTGTCCTTTACTAGGTATTTTGTTGCAAGTTTAGTCCTTTATCTGGGTATTTTGTTGCAAGTTTAGTCTTTTACACCCAACAATTAACAGTGTTTTTTAAATGGGTTAGGTGTAAAGGACTAAACTTGCAACAAAATACCTAGTAAAGGACACCGCCTGTCAACATTCGTTAAAAAAGACACCGCCTGAAAAGTGGTATAAAAATAAAAGAAAAAACTTGTAATTTTTCTTACATATAAAAAGGGCAAAGAGAAAAATAGCTACCAAAACTTGCTACATGACCGGTTGAGATGAGATGCATTGGTTTGATATTTCAAGTATCCATTACCTTTAAACGAGTTAAATATAATTAATTTTTTATTCCTCCATGATTAATCGTATTGATACCGTAAAAACAACATCAGTACTAACATTCGTCTTTTTATGGTTTCTTGTAACATATGCATTTTTTTTATCATATAAGAATTATAGATTATTTAAATTTATTAACCACTAGTAACTAGTTAATTTTTAATATAATTATTCGACCCAAATAGTTTTAAAAACTATTTTATATATAGTTGGTTGTAATGTTATACTAATTAATTGGCCTGTATATGGGTGACATTTCTATTAAAATAAAAGTATATAAAAACTTATATGATTAGAAGGATAGATTACGGGTAAATTGAATGTTAGAAATATTAATTACCTAGACGGGCCTAGGAACCGTTTAATAATTTAATTATAAAATACATTATATTTGAACCTACTCCGTTTTTTATGAAATTTGGTTCAAAATGTAGATAAGAATATTCTCATTCTAATGACATATTTATTATTTTATAAAACGTCATATTTTAAAAGTTATGAACTCCAAATAAGTGAAGCAGTTGAATTAATTATAATATATAAATTAATAAAATAATAATAATAAATAAATAAACTAATTAACCATTAAAATTGCATGTTTACGTGTGAAGTTAAAAGTTATATTTAGCCATGGCTTTATAGCCTAGTGGTATATTGGGGTGAGATAATACTTTGGACCAATAGGTCTAGGGTTCGATTCTCACAAGGGGGTTTTTCCCATATTTATTGGGTTTCCTCTTGAATTGGTGTATAGGCATTATGCCTAATGGAGATGGATATGATCGGGTGGTTCCGCTGGTGGCACGATGATACTCCAGTAGTCCGTCAGTGATCCAAATTTGTCGTAAAAAAAAAAAAAAGAACACACAAATGAAATTTTGTGTGATACGTGGCCAAAGCAAGTAAAGTCGACCGACTTCGGTCGTTATCTCCAAGTTTTGAAATGCTATATGTAGCAACATAATTTCCTCAACTCATTTATACTCATCTCTCGATCTCTCTCTGTCTATATATATAATTTTTTATTTTAATAATTCACCCCATAATAATAATAATAATGCCCTGCTCCGTTTTAAGTGTTTTAACTCTCGATCACTGATACCCTTTCCGATTGATCTGGAGCCCCATAACGCATGTCAAGGCTCTGCCCGACTAAGTTCGTTGGGGTTCGGTCTCGTGACGTAGGGATATGGTTGAATTAGGGTTACTATACTTAACACGAGTGCAATATATATATATATATATATATATATATTAAAATAGCTCGGGATTTATACCCAAGATTTATATCAGGAGGCTTTCTAGTTGAATCCTAAAGTTAATATGTGAGTCCATTCTCTTTTCTCACAGTTTTATCACCCTTTTGTGATACAATTATATTTAAAAATGATTTTCAAAATCCTAAATGTTTACTAGTTATACTTACAGTGATTAAATTTTTATATTCTGTAATAACTGCCAGTATGGGAGGTTTTATACATTATTTCACCCCGTTACTATTGGCCAAAAAGTTAGCCAATAGTAACATGACCACAATCAGAGGGGGAATTGTGCCCAAGTAGCCATAGCCTATAACTAATATTATTTTAACATTAAATCATTAATAAATTTAATGTATGATTGAAATAAATCTAAATGGTATTAATATAAAATAGAGCTTTATTAATTATTATTAAAATATATATATATTAAAGATAATATATTTAATAAACCTAAATTACTATTTACATTATAAAATAATGTTTAGTCCATAAATGTATACCATAATAAAATAGTCAAATATACTAATATTATATTTTTAGTCTTAGTCACGTTAATATATTAAATAATAATATTATAATTATTTAATTAATATATTATATTTGATAAGTTATAGTTATTAGTTTGACAGAAAATGATATATTTCATTTTCTGGGCTAAGTGGATTTGTGTCAAAGAAAATATAATTGACAAAGTAATGTCACGGGACACTACTAAGTCCAGAGTCACTAGTTGAGAGAATGATCAACAGTGATATGACCCGAAATATGACCAGAGTCACTAGTTGAGAGAATGATCAACAGTGGCATGACCAAAGGCACTAGTTGAGAGAATGATCAACAGTGTTATGACCAAAGTCACTAGTTGAAAGAATGATCAACAGTGATATGACCAGAGTCACTAGTTGAGAGAATGATCAACAGTGTTATGACCAGAGTCACTAGTTGAGAGAATGATCAACAGTGATATGACCAGAGTCACTAGTTGAAAGAATGATCAACAGTGATTTGACCACCGTCACGGGAATCGCCTAGTGACCGATACCATTGAATCATAATAAGATATATTTTATATTTATTACTTGATAAACTTCACTATTGGACGAAAGTTAGCCAATGAGTAATATGACCACTGTCACATCGGAACTGCCACCATGTGATAAACACTGGTTGAGTTTTGGGTAAATATAAACAAATATAAAAACCATTAATGCTGTAAAGTATAACAATATATTTTATAAAAATGGAATGAACTCGCCAGTATTTATTACTGATAAAATGTTTTCAAAACACGTTTCAGGTAACTTGCTATAAAGATAATAGAAGCCAGTTATGGAACACTGAAGGCTTAAATAAAGTGGCTATAAATACCTGAATAAAAGAAGAAATTTATATTTTATTTATTTGGGTTTATCCCTATAAAAACAATTGAATGGAAGATGGGTTTTAGCCTATTTATTTAAATATAAAAAGTACGGTGTTTTATAAACTCTGAAATTATTTCCTAACTACGATCCTGATGAAAAAAAAAATCCGTTGCATAATTAATAAACACCGATACCATCTGGCTGGTTCACGGCTCTCGTTCCCAAGGTGGGGTCGGGGGCTGTGACATTTCTCAACATTCCTATTGGTGTAGTGACAAAAAGAACAAATTCCAATCGAACAACATCGATACCAATATAAGTACACGGAGTCGTATTCACACCGGTATTCATTTTAATCTCTTCTGGTTGCTATACCGAATGTTGACTGACCGTATTGTATTCGTATCGTAACAAACCAAACCGGGACATGCAGGGGCGGAACCATAATGTAACGAGCCGTAGCCCCGTAGTGTTTTTCTTTGGTTTTATACCAAGGATACCAAAAAAAAAATGAGGATACCCTTAACCATGGTTGCAAAAGTCGCTAGGCGCTCCCTAGTCGGTCGACCGGGGAGTTGAGAGTACACGGTCTACGCGGAAAGTACTCGGGGAGTACTCGGACATGTTAAATTATAAAGAAATTACTTTTTGGAGATTAAATATATGTCAAATAACAAAAATTTACTAATATTTATAACAAAATACCTGAAAATAATATTTATTCTTTAATATGATAGGAATAGAAATTATGTTATATTATTATTTAAGTCAAACTAGGCCCGAGTTGACCTACTAGATTCAATTCTGGCCGAGGTTGACCGCGTTTGACCAACTCCGAGTAATTAGGCGGAGTCAAAGAAAGTCGCCTCGGCAGCCTGCCTTGTAGCGACTACTCGGGGAGTACTCGGCCTTGGAAACCTTGTTTTACAACCATGCCCTTAACCAAAAAAATAGGATACTTAATATTACTAAAATCCCATTTTTTTAAGCCAAAACATTTTACAATATTATAATTGAATAAGTGATTTTGCCCGTAATATGGTGGAAACCGGAACACATAGTTCTTATCCTTTGGTTTATCGGGTAGTGAAGCCAGCTTTGATTTTACCGGTTGCAACCGCAACCGTCGAAAGATATTTTTCTAAATTGAATGGGCCCGGAATATTTGAACAATGCTATGGTTTGTGAGGTCGAAAAAGAAACTTTTGATGAAATAAAATACGACGATGTGATGAAACGATTTCAAGCTATGAAAAAAGAAGAGGATAAATCTATTATATATATTTTTTACTTCATTTATTATTATCGTTTTTTTATTATTGTATGATTGCAACATAATTTTTTTTTTCGAGATTGCCAGGCAGCTGCCTGACACCCCCCTATTGGACCGACCACTTTACTATTTTTTAACCATTTTAAAATTACGTTTATACTCCTGTTTAAAATTACCGTTTTGCCTCTAGCTCAAAATAAAATTACAGTTTTGTTCTCATCTCACTGTTTAAAATTACCGTTTTGCCTCTAGCTCAAAATAAAATCCAAGCCTAAAATGCGCCGCTACGCATCACAAATTTCATGTAAAAATATAAAATGGGTTCCACTAAAATTTGGTGTTTTGTGTCAGGTCAAGTCGGGTCGGGCTATTATATGCTACCCATATCACAAGAAGTATTTATACTCATTTTTTTGTGGTAACCTAATTGGAACATTAGAGCTCCATACCACTCGAACAAAAACCCTTAACCCCTTTCTTCCTCCTGCGGTTAAACATCGGCGATTTTTGATTGACGATGAGCTTTCGGATAAACAATCGCACAGAAGAAGAAACATGCACTGATAGCGACACAGGCAATGCATTTTACGATATTTACGGCCCACAGGTTCTATTTCTAATCTTAAATGTTTGTTTTGTTTCATTTGAATTTGCCGATGCTATTAAGCTAGAATTAATAATATTAAGATGCTAGAAAGTAGAAATTATTTGTGTAAGGTTATAACTGAGAAGTAATAATATGTTTGAATAATTGAATTTTCATTATCAGGAATTATTATAATTAACTTATAGGATATATTTGTTTAGATAGTATAATATATGACTGTTTAATTGAGGAGTTATTGTGAACTATGTAGTTAATGTGGTAAAATATCGGATATCGGTCAAGGACCGATATTTGAAATATAGGTTATCTTGGTGAGATATCGGTGGGATATCGGTAATTTTAATATAATGCAGAATTTTTATATCTATAGCAATTTAACACCAATAGTTCAGTGATATATCAGTGATATATCGGTCAAATATCGGTCAATATCGCCGATAATATCGGTACCGATATTTTGACCGATATTTGACACCGATATTTTACTAAGGGACCAATATGACCGATATATCACCGATATTAACTGCATAGATGATAGATTGTGAATGAGTGTTAACATTGTTGCTATGAAGCACGGGGACGGCCAGAATCATGTAGTACCCGTCCCGGGGACGGTTTGGGGACGGAAACGCCTTGGGGACGCCTGGGGACGTTTCCAAAACGTTTCCGAGAAACTGGGGACGCCTAATAAACGATTCCGAGAAACTGGGTACGACTGGTTAACGTTTTGGGGACGCCTAATAAACGATTCTGAGAAAAGAATCTATGAAGATTGTAGAAGAAGAGTAGTTGGCGAAGATTGTAGAAGCGATCTATGAAGATTGTAGAAGATGAGCTGTTGGCGAAGATTGTAGAACTGGTTGTGCGGCGGCTCAGCCAACAACCCCTGATAGGGTTAGAAGATAAAAACATTGACCTATCATTATTTATATTACTTCTTAATTCACACCCAGCCCAGCCCATCATAGAACTTAAACCAAACAATTTATTTGAAATTTTAATTTTGCAAAGCATAAAGTGAAAAAATATTTTATTTAATAAAGTGAAATTCTAATTTTACCAAGTAGATATATATTTTTTACGTATATTTTGAGAAAATATTATTAAATAAGTTTTACAAATACTGATACTATTTAATATTTTTTTTACATCAATATATCTATTTTGGACTTTGTTTACCGTATTTTTGCCGTACCCGTATCTTGGATTTTTGAGTTTTGCCGTTCCCCGTACCCGTATCGTCCCCGTACCCCAGTCCCGTACCCGTTCCCGTGCTACATAGCATTGTTGCATTTTTCGGGTAGACATTAACTTTTTAATGTGGATGTATTGCAGGCAAAAGCAGGTGTCGAGTTTAAGACCCCGGAATCAAACTCAAGTTTGAACTTGGAAGTGAGTTTTAAGTTTTAACAACATCATAATGTTTTATTAGGGCTGAAAATGAACCGAATGATTGTGTTCGTTTGTTAAGAAATATGTGTGTTCACAAACTGTTCATGAATACTTACCGGACGAGATTTTATGTTCGTGTTCGCTTGTTAAGGAAATGAACTTGTTCATGTTCGTTTGTATTTGTTTGTTAATTTTAGGCAACGAACGAAAACGACGTTGATGAGCACAAACTAATGTTTAGTAACACAAATGGAAACAACCGAACACAAACAAGCGTCCATGAACATAATATATAATACACTGACACTTATTAAATATTTTATTTGTCGGAATTTTGAAGTATTTATATAAAATATAAAAATAAAAACACTAATGAACTATCGAATAGAATCGAACACAAACGAACACATTACCGAACGTTCACGAACACGACCTCTGTTCATTTAACTAAACGAATGAAATTTCTTGTTCGTGTTTGTTTGTTTGATAAACAAACGAACTTCCCGCCGAACGGTTCATGAATTGTTCGCTGAACGTTTGGTTCGTTTGCAGCCCTATGTTTTATTGTATAAGTTTCATTTTATAGTTATCTTTGGATGGGCTTTTTTTTTTTTTTTTGTAAATATGACAGGATGTTCAGGGGCTTATCACCTGGGTGCTTGGTGAGGGATTCATGCCGTCATGGGTTTTCATTAAGGTTGCAACTCTTTCTGCCCACTCTTCTTTTTGTGTTATATGTATGTATGGTTTGGAGATACTGAATACAATTCTTGTCATATGCAGAACAAACCTCTGATTCGAAAAGTGGTTATGCTTTATGTTCCTGGTCTTGATGCAGCAATCTACCTGTCCCAATCTAAAATACTACACAGTTTAAAAGAATGTTGTGGTATCCCAAGGCCGGTGCTAGCACCTAGGTTGGACACGATCAGACTTCTTTATTGAATAAACATAACCGAAATACACCCATTTACATGTAAGGGAGAGGATCATGAGAAAACTACTTAAATGTGAGAAAACTAAAAAACTACAAAAAAAAAAACTTAAAAAACACCCCATTTTTTAAAAACATTTTTTAGCTGCAACTCTAGCATTTTTATGATAATCTTTTTTTTTTGAAAAAAAAAGTTAGCATTACACATGTGCAACATATGTTATGCTGTTCATGCATTTTAGCTTTAGGGTTTAGGTTTTCGGTTTTCGGTTTTCGGTTTAGTTTATCTTTTAGGGTTATATTTTGGGGGGATTTAAGTTTAGGGTTTAGTTTTTTGATATTTTTTTATTTCTTTTTTTTTGGGGGGGGGGGGGGGGGGTTTAGGTTTTTTCGTAGTGTTACACATGTGTAGTACATTTTTTTTTGTATTTTAAAAATGTAGATTTACAGCCAAAAAATGTTAAAAAATTGGTGTGTTTCTAAGCTTTTTTTGGTAGTTTTTTTTTGTTTTCTCATTTAAATGAGTTTTCTCATGATCCATACCCTTACATATAATGGGTCTAGATTGCCATCTCTACTAATACTATACTATACATATTACATGTTTCTGTTCTCATAGCATTCATGTTCTGTTCTTTCATCTGTGCTAGCTGTGTATCAGATGGAATGCAGACTATAGATGCCCTTCTTACGTGCCGGCTTAAGCGAAAACGGGAAGCTGCTACGTTTACAAAGAAATCTGAACCAGGTACGGAATCTAATAAGTTCATTACCTAACCATCAACTTGCGTGTTTTTAATGATAATTGTCAATTATTCAGATACAGATCCTGTAACGTCCTTGTCTGAGCTCAAGAAGAATATTCCATTTCCTGTGTCATACTATACTCTTACGACAAAGGAATTAGAAGACAATGGATACATTCATGATCAACCAGGTGACTAGATTATTGTTGTTACTTTTATTTGTTTACTTGCATTCTGCTTGAGTGTCGAGACAATATACCTACAGGTTTTCTTTCAACTCTTCCCGCTCCATCCGGAAAGCCCGTTCACGAAATCGTGGGAGTTGATTGTGAAATGGTAAGTATGTTGTATTAACTATTAAGTGAAAACTCACTTACACAATGCTAAAGATTTGCTGCATAATCTGTTAAAAAACTTCTTAGTTTTTGTCTGTATTTAGTGCATCACGAATGAGGGGTTTGAGCTCACAAGAGTAACACTGATAGATTACAAAGGACAGGTAGAGATTCTTTCAATGTGTCTTTTGTTGAGTCATCATATATTTTAAAGTTCAATAAAACCGTAATGTCTGATATTTGGCAACTACTATCATCTATATAATAACAAGAGTAAATTACTTTTTTGAGTCCCTGTGGTGGTGGTGGTTTATGGCATAGTTGTTAATTGCGACCATAGCGGTCGCTATAGCGCGCTTTATGGCGATGCGACTAAGTGTCGCTATGTTGCTCATGGCGATGACTAGCGACTTTAGCGGTTTTTTTTTTTTTTGCTTCTCACCTCTCGTCTGGGCTTGGCTTTAATAAAAAAAAAATAAAGAAAAAAATAAAGGTTAAATGCAAAAACTGGCCCACGCGTGCCTGGGGTTTTCGGAGCTGCATTCGTGTCCGCAGGACGTGCACGAGTTCAATTAAATTTCAATCATAGTTGTCAAAGGCGCGAAGCGCACTCTAGGCGCATAGGCACCGATTAGGGCCTAGGCGATAGGCGCAAAAAAAGCGTGGGCCCGAGAAAAAAAAAGCGCACTTATAATATAAGCCTTTAACTCATCTTTAACTTCTTGAGAGCACTTAGAACAATCTTTCACGTTTCTATTACCCATAGTTGTCGATAGCGAATAGCGACAAATAGTATATTACATCAAAATACCCTTGTATATATGTTATTTTACATGTATATTTAACAAAAACTAATAGTTAGTAGCAAAGGACTTATATGTTGGTTGTGTGAATGAAAGTCTCAAAAGGTGGTAAATACTTTGTCCCACATCGGTGTGGGGACAAAGTGAGTGGTTGTTTATAAGGTAAAGTCTTTACTACTCCATTGTAGCTTTATGACATGTTTTACCACAAGTCCTACCCGCGCGCAGGGGGGGTGCAAAAAATGAGTTTCTAAATTGAAATTTAATTGAACTCGTGCATGCCCGCACGTCCTGCGGACACGAATGCAGCTCCGAAACCCCAGGCACGCGTCGGCTAGTTTTTGCATTCTTGTTTTTTTGTGTTAAGCCCAGACGAGAGAGACTAAAAAAATAAAAATAAATTTTTTTTTTTTAACCTGCGCCTTAAACACCTAGGAACCATAAGCGCATTTGTTGCGAGTCGCCCAGGAAAAACGCCTAGGCGCCAAAAGCGCTCGCTTTTGACAACTATGATTTCAATTCAGAAACTCATTTTTTGCACCCCCCCCTTGCGCGCGGGTAGGACTTGTGGTAAAACATGCCATAAAGCTACAATGGAGTAGTAAAGACTTTACCTTATAAACAACCACTAACTTTGTTAACACACCAATGTGGGACAAAGTATTTACCACCTTTTGAGACTTTCATTCACACACCCAACATATAAGTCCTTTGCTACTAACTATTAGTTTTTGTCAAATATACATGTAAAATAACATATATACAAGGGTATTTTGATGTAATATACATATAAAAATTTTCAAAAATCTTTTTCTAGTGTAATCGCTATTTATAAAATAGCCGTCGCTATTTGTCGCTATTCGCTACGTAGCCTAGCCATGCCTTGTCGCTATTTGTCGCTATTCGCTATCGACAACTATGGTTTATGGTGGTTGTTTTCTGTAAAGAGAGAGTGTGTGTGTTTGATTTGTTAGAGAGAGTAGATGTAGGTTTATATATTATTTATTTTATTTTTATGCTTTTTACATGTTAGGGGCATTTTAGTCTTTTCAAGAAAAACTAACACAATATTCTAACGGAGCTAAAAATATTGGACTCAGAACATTACAAAATGAGAATTTAGGTATTCAGGGCGTTAAACTTTTTGATTTTGGACTCAAGTGGTTAAAACCATTAAAACACAGGGACTCAAAAAGTAATTTACTCTAATAATAAATAACATAATATTTGAATTATTACAACTTAAACTGTTATTTTGCAGGTTCTGTTGGATAAATTGGTTAAACCGTCAAACGCAATAACGGATTACAACACCAGGTACTTTGTTCCGTATGAATGTCCACACGAGAAAGGGTTTTTTAAGTTTTTTCATTATTTATTTGTCTCCGTTTGTCATTCAGGTACAGTGGAATAACAAGTGCGATGATGGATGGAGTCACAACCACCCTTAGAGACATTCAGGTTTCTTGTCTTTTAACTGCTGCTTTTCTAGTTTCGGTTAAGATGTTTAGTCGTATAACTGTTTTCTAATTTTTAAAACAACCAACCATGCCTTCTATTTCAGAAAGATTTTCTGCAACTTGTTAACAAAGAAACAGTTTTGGTTGGACATTCGTTGGAGAACGACTTATTAGCTTTAAAGGTCTCTCATAGTTTGGTGATTGACACTGCTGTTTTATACAAGCATTCACGTGGAGGAACGTACAAAATTGCTCTTCGTGTGCTTACTAGAAAATTCCTCTCTAGAGAGATACAAGATTCACAAAACGGGCATGATAGTATCGAGGATGCAAAAGCTGCAATGGATCTAGCCTTCTTAAAAATCAAACACGGTAAATCTCTTGTTTCCTTCGTTTTAACTGTGATTAATAGCTTTTTTATGAAGCAGCTAGGGCTGCAAACGAACCGAACGAACACAAACAAGATCCTACTCGTGTTCATTTGTTGAGGAAATATGTGTTCACGAACTGTTCATGGATGCTTACCCAACAGGATTTTTGTTCGTGTTTGTTCGTCAAGGAAATGAACGTGTTCGTGTTTGTTTGTTAATATTAGGTAACGAACGATCACGAACGCAAAGTAAGTAATGTTCATAAACACAAATGAACACAAACAAGTGTTCATGAACAAAATATATAATACGTTGATACTTGTTGAATATTTTATCTCTAAGAATTTTTGAAGTATTTAAAATAAAATATAAAATTAGAAACACTAATGAACTATCGAAAATAAACGAACACGTTACCGGACCCGTTTACGAACATAAATGAACGAACACAACCTCTGTTCATGTTCGTTCATTTATTAAACGAAAGAACACAAACGAACTTCCGGCTGAACGGTTCACGAACTGTTCGCTGAACGTTCGGTTCTTTTGCAACCCTAGAAGCAGCACATTATAATAAATGATCATTTGTATATGATATAATTTCTGATGGTTTGGAACAGGACCCGATTTTGGTCGACCACCATCATTTATGAGAAAAAAACTCCTTACGGTTTTGGGCGAGTCCGGCAAGGCCTCATCTTTTGTTGATAATATATCGACAGTGAAGCGATATGCTTCGGAATCATCACATTCCATTCCAGTTGCTTCTGATGATGAAGCTCTTTCTAAAACCATCAAAGAGGTAGCATGCTTCTTCGTTACAAGTGGCAATTTAGTCCCGTTTGCTTAAAAATGAGTCCATTCGGATTATATCTCTTATGGGTCAAATGGTCAAAAGAGAAAATTATATATATATAGAGGCCGGTTAACGTACAAAATGCCTTAACGTACATTGCGTACGCGAGGCATTATCAACATGCGATTTTGGTATTACCGAAGATCATGCGATTTTGGTTATTCATCAACATGCGATTTGGGTATTCATCAACAAGCTATTTTGGTTATTTATCACCATGCGATTTATATACTTGTTTGACCATGCGAACTTCTGAATTTATCAACATGCGATTTCTTGTTATAACGTGCACGCTTTCTGAACTTATTTTTATGCACGCTTTCAGTTGGTCTACATTTTGACGTAAATTTTGTTTTTTTTTCCCGAAAATGAGTCGGGTCAAATATAATACGTTTCGTGCTTATTTTTATGTACGCTTTCAGTTGGTCTACGTTTTGACGTAAATTTTGTTCGGAACTCGTGGGGCAATTTACTAGTAATAGCTATACAATAGGTAATGCTTAAAACCTCATATAATATTTTAGGGAAAAATTGGATTATTGTTGAAATGTTATACAACTTTTGTAATCATATTTGACACTATTTTTTTATATTAAGTTATGTTGAACTGTACCAAAAATTGCTCGCTTTACGCTGCCCATTTTGCTACCTCTAATTGATGTCTTGTATGACCACAGGTAAAAAACGAAAAAATACATTTTGTGTGGGCCCAGTTTACAGAACTCAGTTGTTATTACAAGAAACAAGCAGAGGACGCGGAGGCATTGAATAAAAAACTTGCTGAAATGATGGCATTGCTTACTTGTAATAACAAGTCCAAGAGTCGAAAAAGCATAAAGTACACCATCACTCCCGATTTGAAGGATGTTCTTCATCGCTTGAATTCCAGAGTAAAAAATGTATTCTCCAATTTGCCTACCAACGCCATGCTAATACTTTGCTCGGGTCATGGAGATACTGCGATCGTTCAAAGGTATTACATAGTTTCACTCTCACTTTACCTCAAACATTTAGGCTTTGATTATAATATGCGTTCAAATTGTTTTCTTACGTGCATGGATGAAGATTGAGGAAAATGCTATCGGAAAAAGTGGACACAAACATACCTCGGGATCATCTTGTAAAGGTTCTAGAAGAGCTGCAGGCACAGGCTGAGGTAGGTTTGTGTTTTGTCGGTGTCAAAAATTGAACACGTCATGCGTTCATGTTGTAGCTTGTAATGAGGAGTAACGCTCCTTTAGATTACATTAGACAGGGCATGTTTTCACATTAAAATTAAGCGAAAAAAGTTCTATGGGTTTCACCATTTGTTGATTTTGGAATGCGAGGACGGAAAGCTAAAGGGTGAACAATAGCAATAGAGTAGAGGTGGTCAAAACGGGTTAGATTATGGGTCAAAACGGGTTTGTGTTGGAATGAGCTATTGTTTTTATACATTATGACACATTTTTTTGTACATATTGTGATTTAGGTTACATTGTGGCTGGTTATTTTTCTACCTGTTTGACTCATTTGATTCGTCTAAGTTCTAACGCAGTTAATTGATGTGGCCAATATGAAATGGACTAAATTGGTAATGTGTTTGCCATCTCTAGATTGGAGTATACACGTGATCTTGGCAATTTGTTGTCGATTTTGATGTCACCAATCCATGCAGTTCTGTGTTAGATTAAGACTACCGGTGATCTCAAGTGCATTTTTGTGGTTGAGTGGTGTGCTTCACAACCAAAAGGTTGCGCGTTCAAATTCTGCATACTCTAGGAACTGCTGTTCAGTTTTTTTTTAAAGATTATTGATGGTGTTGTCAATCTTGACCCAAAGTAGTGGAAATGGGTTGGGTAAACAATTTTTGGATTTTGTGTTAAACAACTCTTAGTGGGTCAAAACAGGCTGCTTAAAATCTATGTGAAATGGCCAATATCTGAATTACAACCACTGGTTCACCACCTTCAACGGACAACAACCATATGCACCAGGTTATACAGTCTGCCAATGAGTGGCATAACAACCATTTCCACCACTGCAACCACCGCCACCGAGTGATGCAGCAATCATCACCAACCATTCTCATTGTTGTAACCACAGTAGTGCACAAACCCTTTGGTGAAGATTTTAACATTTAAGTGGCGTTTTCTTCTAAAAATTTACAAAAGTAATGAAAGCAAGCTAATTGAACTTTAAAAAACTGGATTTTGGAAGTAGAATATATCAAACTAAGGAATTGAAATTAAAAAAATTGATAATTGTATTGACAAAATAGTTAAGTTAGTTTTGTTAAATTGTTTAAAAAGTTGGGATATGTGTTACCGGGTGCGACTTAGGCTGCGGGGGTAATGATATATCCTTCTATGGTAGGTTTAGTGACGGTGGTGGTAGTAGTGAGGGAGCAGATAATTTCAGTTTCTTTAGTTTAACTCGTTAGCAATTTGAAAGAGATATTATTTGTTTATTTAAAAAAAAATATGAGGAAGCTTATTCCAATTTAAGTTTCCATTCATTCTTAATCAACCCATATTATGACTTAAATTTAAATTTCATTTTCAACACATTTTAGGACGGGAAATAAAATTCAAAATCCAATTATGTACTACTCTTAATTAACCTCAAAGATAAATAACAACCCTATAGAAGTTCATCCATTTTAAAACCAAGATTATGTTGAAAATTATGAGAAGTATATATTACACTTGTACATAATGCTTTAAATACAACCGTGACATGGCGTTCAAAAAAAATATATATAATCATACAATTGTGGTGACATAATCGTGTCACTTTTCTCTGTCTCCCACTACTTTAGCATCTTCTACACAACATTTAATAAGTAGTCTTTTAGTTTTTAGGATTTATTAAGTAGTGTTTTATTTTTTATTTTTTTTAGGATGTTATGTAATTTTTTTTTTAAATAATATAAGTTTGATTTTATTTTATAAATCTCAACTATTTAAAAAAAAATAAAGTCAACCAACATGACTGCCCAACGCCGCTAACCCACGCCGCTTTCACACCCCACTTTTTTGGGGTGGTCCGGTGGACCCCACTATCGCCACGTGTCGAGCAAAGCGCCCAACCCAAGCCCCCACTCCCCGCAGTCTTACAAATTTATGTTTTCTTTAGAGTTAAATGTCATTTTAGTCCTGTGATTTGGGTCATTTTGCCAGTTTAATCCAAATGTTTCATTTTTTGTCTGTGGGTCCCGCTGGGTTAACTTCATCCATTTTTTCTGTTAACGAGGACAATTCGTATATAAAATGACCGAATTGCCCTTATCGTTAACAGAAAAAATAGATAAAGTTAAACTAATGGACTAAAGTGGCAACAGTAAAACTTTTTTGAATCCACAAATGAAAAATAAAACCTTTAGACTAAACTGATAAAATGACGCTGGGGCTAAAACATTACCGTGTTACAATGTTAACGCACGTAGCATCACGAACATTTCAGTGTCACTTCCGCAACCTTCTTTCCCTTTCATCATCAAATAATAATAAAAAATAAAAAATAAATATAATAAATACTAACCTCAACAACGATCACTTGATTCGTACGATTCCATCATAGATCTCCGATTCGCTTGAATCTCGCTCCGGTATGATCTCTCTCTCTCTCTACTCACACTATTGACTCCTAATTGCTAAACCAATTGCTTTTTCTAGGGTTTATTTCGTGCGACTTCACCATGGATGCTTCTTCGGTGTCCGAATTTGATTATTTGTTCAAGCTGTTGATGATCGGAGATTCAGGCGTTGGTAAGAGCAGTCTTCTGTTGAGTTTCACTTCCGATACGTTCGAAGAACTTTCTCCTACTATTGGTAAGTTGTTTGTGATTTGTAACATTTGTTTATACTTTTAAGTGTTGTATGAATTGTATAATTGTTGTGTTGATTGTTTAGTTTGTTTGTATTGTGATGTTTAGTGGCGGCTCAATTTGTTGTTTAGATCAGGTTTTGTGTTTCTTTTGGTGGTTTTTAGATTTAGTTAGGGTTTATGGTGTATTTGTTGTTAATTTAAGTGTTGTGTTGATTGTTTAGGTTGTTTGAATGTGAAGTTTAGTGGCTCAATTTGTTGTTTACATTAGGTTTTGTGTTTCTGTTGGTGGTTGGTGAATTTAGTTAGGGTTTATGGTGTATTTGTTATTACTTTCAAGTGTTGGGTAAATGTATAATTGTTGTGTTGATTGTTTAGTTTGTTTGAATGTGAAGTTTAGTGGCTCAGTTTGTTGTGTAGATTAGGTTTTGTTTTTCTGTTGATGGTTGGTGAAGTTAGGGTTTATGTTGGATTTGTTGAAGTTTGTGGTGTTGTTGTGTGTATATGAGTGTATGTAGATGTATGGTGGAAGTTATGTTTATGATAGGGATCACTGTGAGTGAAGAAAATATGGATGTGACTCTGTGAGTTGAATAGAGATGAGTAATCAGCACTGTAAGCTCTGCATGACTGTTGATGTTTAGGGAAGTTGTTTCTCTGTGTAATTTTGGATATTTTTTTGTTATTGTACTAGCTTACTTTGGTTAGCAGTTCTTGCTTTAAATGTTGGGACTCATAAGTGAAACTATGGTTTTTTATGCTCGTATTGTATTCAAGTGTCCTGTGCGTTTAAATGAATATAAATTTTAAAGAAGTTAGAAGTGCTTATCCATCCATGATTTCATCCTGTGGTCATTGTCCATATTGTTCTTACTACTACTGTGAGTGGGATTCTATGAGTTATATGATATTCAGATCATAAGCGATATTTTGTTCTTTATTTCTTTGTGTTTAATGGGAAAAACGATGAGAATGAAGCAAATAATTGACATGGGTTACATACTTGCATACATAGGCAGAGTCACATACTTGTGGATCTGCTTGCTTGCTATTTGTTATCGTGGTATTATATTGTTTCGGTCTTGCTTGTTATCTGTATTTGATAATGCCTTATTAGGACTAGTTATTGGATTATTTACTATAACGAGTTAGACTATTAGTAGAACGTTATTCACACATTATTTTCCACCTTTGGCAGGGGTGGATTTTAAGGTAAAACATGTTACTCTTGGAGGAAAGAAGTTAAAGCTTGCTATTTGGGATACTGGTAATATTTTCTGCTTTTGTGGTGTGTTGTGATTTACTTTACAAAGCCATTGTCAAAATCAAGTAAGGTTTTGTCATGATTCATATTATAAGCTAGACACGATCTTATATATGCATTATGAAGGTAGGAGACATGCAATTTCAATATGTACGAAATATTATTATAGTAAATATTGACATATTGTATGTCAGTTTTCATGTCAACTAAGTTTTAGAACTATTTTCCTTAAGCTGTTGAGCGTTCAAAATTATTTCAAATTCTTATTTGCAGCTGGACAGGAAAGATTCAGAACTTTAACCAGTTCATATTATAGAGGAGCACAAGGAATTATAATGGGTATGAAAAACCTTTCATTCCTCTTATATTTTTATTCCTTTACCTGTTTTGATATAACACTAACTGCTGGCCTTCTTGGTGGTGTGTTACATCTATGTACAAGTTGTATGCTTTTGAGTCGATGCCTGTATTACTACTGATTACTTCTTTTGACAAATGGACGCAGTTTATGATGTAACCCGAAGAGAGTCATTCACAAACTTATCTGATATATGGGCAAAGGAAATTGATCTCTACTCAACAAATCAAGACTGCATCAAGATGCTTGTTGGTAATAAAGTTGATAAGGTAATTGTTATCATTATATGGAGAAAATAAGTGCTTCTCTAAGATTTGCGATTTCTGTCAATTAATATCTGCCCGAGAAATCGATTTTGAACGATTAAGATATGGCTTATCTAGGGGTGAGCAAGTTTAGGTCCGGACCGAAAATAACCGAGAACCGAACCGAAAATATACCCAACCCGACCCGAACCCAAGTACCTAGGTATTTAGATCGGTTCCAATTTTTCATATAAAATAGGGTCGGGTCGGTTCTCGGTTCTTTTCATGGTGAAACCCGACTTGGACCTATGGACCGGAACCGACCCTATATTTAGGGTAGTGAATCGGTTCTGTATTTTATGTTTGATCGGTTCTCGGGTCGTGTAATTGTCGGGTCGGGTCGGGTTTTTCCTTTTGCTCACCCCTAGGCTTATCTGTTTTTTGTAAAACAAGGTTTCCAAGGCCGAGTACTCCCCGAGTAGTCGCTACAAGGTAGGCTGCCGAGGCGACTTTCTTTGACTCCGACTAATTACTCGGAATCGGTCAAACACGGTCAACCTCGGCCAAAATCATATCTAGTAGATCAACTCGAGCCGAATTTGACTTAAAAAATAATAAAATATAATTTATGTGCCTATCATATTAAAGAATGAATATCATTTTCACGTATTTTGTTATAGATATTAGTAAATTTATGTTATTTGACATATATTTAATTTCCAAAAACTAATTTCTTTATAATTTTACATGTCCGAGTACTCCCCGAGTACTCTCCGCCTAGGCCGAGTACTCTCAACTCCCCGGTCGACCGACTAGGGAGCGCCTAGCGACTTTTACAACCATGGTTTTTTCTACTTCAAGAAACATAATAATGTGCTTATTTTACAATCTGTTGTAAGTTTTATAGTCTTTTTGCAGGAAAATGAGAGGGTTGTAACAAAGAAAGAAGGAATCGACTTTGCAAGGGAATATGGATGCCTTTTTATTGAATGTAGTGCAAAAACACGGGTCAATGTGGAGCAATGTTTTGAGGAACTTGTTTTAAAGGTATTATGAGATTATATATCTTCTACTTGTTTGCATTTAAATTATTTAACATAAAATCGAGACTATAGTTGAGCATGCATGCCAGTAAATGTCAAATGTTAGATTCATTATTCCCTCTTGAAGCAAACCTGATTGATTGCCAAATTATCTCGGAAGTTTTTTTATTTATGGCCCAACAACCTTTGGTATTGTTGAAGCTAGAGGCGCCTATTTCGACTCGCTTACTTTTGGACGGGTTGATTTGGGTCATGTTTTTTTTCTCAGATGGGTCAAATCAAGATTTTTCAAAAATATATTTTTTACGCATACAACCTCTAATCGTTACCCATCTTGCACAGTCCCGCGAAAGCCCTTTTCAAGCCCTTGTTAAGTGGACTCATCATACATATTTACGTCATATATCATCCTTTTTCTTTGAATCTTTTTATGTGAACATAGTTGTGATATTCTTCTATTTAGGTGAGATAGTAATTAGAAAGTCTTTTGATTTACTTTTAAAAGCTCGCTTACTGCAAGTTTCTTATTATATATGTAAAATTCTATTAATTTTAATTTTTTTATGCTAGTTGTATAAACTTTTTCTTCTATTATTGTGTTTTTTTCCGCAGACTTTTGCTTTTTGATAATTCTAATTGATAAGTTCCTTGAGTTTTTTTTAGAGTTAAATGCCCGGATAGTCCCTGTGGTTTGCCATTTTTTCACCTTTAGTCCCTAACTTTCTAAAATTACAGCTATAGTCCCCAACTTTTCAATTTTCGTTCCCGGATAGTCCTTGTACCTAACATCAGTTAGTTTTCTCAGTTAAGATGGTGTGAAATGACAAAAATACCCTTACTATTAAATTTATACTAAAAAGTTAAAAGAAAAATATTTAACCAACCCATCCACTTCATCTTCATCTTCCCCACTACCAAACCCATCCACTTCATCTTCCCCACTTCCACCACCATCTCCACCTTTCACCACCACCATCATCCACCTTTCACCACCACCACCTCCCAATTCGTTCTTTTGTTTTTGTTTTTAGGAAAGCCTGGGGATCTGCCACGTAGTGCTTTGACTTCATCTTCACGTTAGCAAATGGACGGTCAGGATGATCTGCAGCGATAACAGTTATTATACCGCTTTGTTCGGACGCAATGTCTAAAACGACTTCGCCGGCTGACGATTGACGGCTCCTTGCTTTGGCGAAAAGGGTCGGGATGAAAATTCAAAACTGGAGGTAACTGGGAAAGTTGAAAGCCAACCCGTTGCTCCACTAAAACCACCTCAAAGAGTCCAACCACAACTACAATTGAAACCATCTGCTGCTCCTGTTAAAAGAGCACTGATCTTGAAAGATTTAGGAGCTGCTCCGAAATCCGTTGTTACCGACGAAAACGATTCTGGTACAAAAACAAATAAGGGTATTTAGGTCATCCGATAATACTAAGAAATTTGCTAGCGCCTTGTATTACAGCCTTTCTTCCTTCATTAAGCCATGAATCTGTCTCCAAACCTTTGCTTTTTGAAGTCTTAGCATCTTTGGTCTTGCTAGTAGTAGTATTTCTGCACATTATAGACAAGCAAAAAGGACAAATTTTTAAAAAGATCTAGCCTTCCGTGACTTTCTACAATCCTTATTAAGCCATGTTTCATTTTAGGTATTCCCATTTATCAAGTTAGGAGATAAAACATAAAGCAGATCATTCATAGGTAAATAAATGGGTCCAGATACCTTGTTCTGAATTCATCTAGCCGGTCAGCAACGCTGGTGTTTTTCTTTGCCGGAGACTCGCCGGAAATGTGGAGATGGTGGTGGTGGTGGGGAAGATGAAGTTGGTAGGGTAGGTGGTGGGACCCACATAAATATTTAGATATTAATTATATGTCTTCTAACTTTTTTGTTATTGATTTAAGAAATAAGGGTATTTAGGTCATTTCACAATAACTTAACTGAGAAAACTAATACCCATCCGCATCAGGGACTATTCGGGAACAAAATTGCAAAAGTTGGGGACTATAACTGTAATTTTAGAAAGTTAGGGACTAAAGATGAAAAATAGGCAAACCACAGGGACTATCCGGGCACTTTTCTCTTTTTTTTAATTAAATTTATAGCATTTTATTACTTTTTAAATTTTCTATCCTCATTATATAATTTTGTTTTCTTTTATTATTGCGCTTTTTATCTCAGACGTATGTTTTGTTTTTTTGCTGCTTGTAACGTGAGGCTTTTGCGCCTTTAGCCTTTTACAACGGCGGTGTTCATGGGCCAATCATACCCCACCCATCACATGTCAACCGTACGAAATATCAACCTAAATTCCTCCATTTGGCCATTTACCCAACTAATCTGATTTCAAGTACGTCAACCAATGAGAAGTTTTCTACAGCGATTTTAATGATTTTAGTTTCTAGTCAATGACACACGGATACAGAACATGGATACATAGTTTTATTTAGCATCAAAGAAGTATCGATAATAGTGTGGATGTTTTACTTATAAATGATGTGCAGATCTTGGATACACCTAGTTTGACTTCTGAGGGGTCAACTACCGTGAAAAGGAACATATTTAGCCAAAAGCCTCCAGTTTCCGATGACTCGACCAGTGGATGCTGCTGAAGTTTAAGTTGAAGGTGGTCTGCAAGCCCCTTTGTGTCCATGTAACCCTTTTTTTCAGGTTTAAAGCTTTTGTATTCTAATGTTGATCATGAATGTAAATTTTATATTATGGGATGTTTCTTGTATTATCTTTCTTTCATTTAAAAAGATCTTGGAATGATAGTCAACTTTGATATGTTTAGTTCTTTCTTTCTTTCATGAAACGCCCCGCTTGCGGTATGCACGTATAATGTATATATGTGTGGCCGCCCGGGGGGCAAAAGTGAAAGCGCACTAATTTTAACGTTATTTTACTAATTTCGAGAAAATAACGTTAAAAGAGGGGATGGTTAATCTTAATCATGCGTCATGTGGTGGCGTTGTCTCAATTGCCGAAAGACAAGGAGGTACATGCACTAATCGGCAGTTGTCTCAATTGCCGAGTGTTAGTGTCTTATGTCCAAGACTTGATGCAAAACTACTATTGAGCCGGGAGTCTCACTGGAAGTAGCCTCTCTATTCCTACGGAGTAGAGGTAAGGTTTTCTACATCTTACCCTCTCAGACCATACTTTAGCTTTGCTATTGGTGGGATTTACTGAGTATGATGATGATGATTTCATGAAATACTGGGTTATTTGCAATGTGAACGACTGCTTAGTTGTTGCTCCATGATCTTTGGCCTCGAAAAAGAACTCCAAGATCGGGATGTCTTCCCTGATTTGGTGAAATCCAATGGCTACAATGTCACATTTGAACGTTGAAAAAAAAAACGAAACTCTATATGACACATTTAACATTCAACCAACACTCTTAACTGGCAAACGTGTCGGGTCGGATCGGGTCATGGGTCAAAACGGGTCAATTAAAAAAGGGTTGTTTTGGTTCGGGTCGAAGCGGGTTCAGGTCAAAACGGGTTCGGGTCAGAACGGGTTCGGGTCAGAACGGGTTTCGGGTCGGGTTGGCTATAAAATACAATTGTATTCGTAATGTTAAATGACGACAATTTACAAAATTTAAAAACAACAGAAATAAAAATACAATTCTATTAATATGCAAATGCAGTTTAGATGGGTTATGCAGGATGGCTGCTTAGGGTGAGAGGGACACTCCTCTCTTAGGGGAGTGACCTTTCTTACAAAAAAACAATCAGCACGCGCCACGTCAACTCCCCCCTTAACTCCCCCCACACCCTCAATTTGATGGCGGCACTCCTTTCTTAGGGGACTTGTTTTTTTATTTTTTTAATTAAGAAAATATTTTTATAAAAAGTAAAACATAATAATTTCATAAAATAAAAAATTACATTTCATTTAATAAAATAAAAATTACATCGCAATACTACATAAAAATTTTAGAAATTGCACGGCCACCCGTACTTGTTAGCGATCTCGCGCTTTCGGGCGAGGATGAACGGCAACATTTCCGGCGGAGCATCGTCGTGCGGCTTGAGGAATGTTTTCATATCTCGATCGTGCGCGTAGTTTTTCATCGTCTCGCGTTGTTCCGTTATGAGATCGCGAGCCTCCGACTCTCTTTTCTTCCTCAATTCAATCGCCTCCATCTCACTCACGTGCTTCGCTTCTTTCATGGCGGTGTACTCTTTGAATTGTGCCGCCAACTCAGCCGAGCCCTCGGACGATGTCGCTTGACGCTTGTCTCGCCGTTGTGTTCTTTGTGGCGAGGGGTCTTCGTTCATATCGGGTATGGAAGGGTCCACGTCAACGGGCTTTCTTTTTTGTGCCGAACCTTCCCCTTCCTCACCCAACAATGGGACTTGGGCCCATTTGTCGTGTTTTTGAACGACCTCCCATGCCTCGACATGTTTAAAACCGCTCGGATATCTATCTTTAAAATCCTTTAAAGCGATTTTCATCACGTTGAGATCGCTACACCCGCTTTCTCGTGTGCGATCCTACATATTATAAAATAACAAGTGTTAAAAACATATGAACTTAGTAAACAAAATTAAAAAATATACAACGTTAAAAAATATAATTTTTACCGCTTGTTGGTATAGGCCGTTGAAAAAGTTTATTTTCGTCATCGGGTTCCATTTAGACCGTATTTGATGCACGGTCCGGTTACTTCCACCAACGGTGGCGTTATAATAATCTAAAATCCTACGCCAAAAACCATCGCGGGTTTGTTGATTGCCCTTCTTTTTGTTGGTAGAGCAATGTACCCACGCCTTCGCCAACGCATCTTCTTGGTATTTTGTCCAATTTTGGCGCTCCATTTTTGCCTTTTTACCCCGAGCGTCATCTTCTTCGTTGCCGGCGTCTTCATCCACATTATATTCATCGTCGCCGGTGTCATCTTCATAGTCGCCCAAATTTTGAGTTTCGGGCACTACTTCCTCGTCCTTGTGAATAGGTAGAGGACATTCAACATTTTCTCGTGGAGATGGAACTTGTGGGGAACGAAAACCATACGGGTCGAAGGCGGGGGATTGAGGATCCATTGATAACAAATTTTGAAAATAGCCGAAAGGGGGTTGTGGTTGGGTGTTGTAAAAGGAGGGGTGTGAAGGTTGTTAGTAAAAAAACGGGGGTTGTGAAGTATATCCAAAAGGTGGTTGTAGTTGTGCACTTGCACCGCTCGAACCACCACGAGACGGTTGCGAGCCGCGTCCCTTAGTGTTAGAGCCGACGGACTTTTTCTTGGCTTCGCGGGGTTGGTTCTCCATTGCTCGGTTTGGCTTTGTGTTGTATTTGAAAGATTTTTAGAGTAAGATTGAGAATTTGTGTGGTAAAAAATTAGATTTAAGTTGGTTATTTATATAGGTTAAAATTGAATTTTTTTTTTATTCCATCCGACCGTTGCCCAACGTTTAAAACATGAAATCTTGTGCGGTGAACACACACCGCTCCCCCTCCCCGCTTACACTCCCCGAGGGGTCGGCGGCGGTGTTCCCGCTCGGGGACTAAGCTCACCGATCCCCTCCCCGCTAAGTGCCTCGGACACCCTTACTAGTCATTGCTTCCAGTTTGAGACATCGTCATTAAGAAAGAATATGATTGGTCATTTGGTCAACAAGAATATCCATGTTTGTGTAGTTCTTTTCTAGCGTGTACGAACCTTCTATTTCTACAAGAAGCAAATTATGGTTTTGAATTAATTCTGAAGTTTAAACTTGTGAAAATGCCAACAATGTGTACACAAAAACGATATGTTTTTCCTGTAACAAGTAAAACTAAGATCACATGAGGTCGAAACGGTTCGATTCGAAACGATACGGGTCGAAACGGATCGATTCGAAACGGTACTGGTCAAAACGGTTAGCGTCGAAACGGTACTGGTCGAAACGGTATGGGTCGAAACGGTTCCCGTCGAAACGGTACGGTCGAAACGGTTCGCGTCGAAACGGTACGGGTCGAAACGGTACTGGTCGAAACGGTTCGATTTGAAACGGTACTGGTCGAAACGGTTCCCGTCGAAACGGTACGGGTCGAAACGGTACGCGTCGAAACGGTTCGCGTCGAAACGGTACGAAACTCGTTCCGACCCGAAACTCATCTCATGCAGAAACTCGATTCGGCCCAAAACCCGTTGCGATCCAAAACCCGTGTCGGCCCGAAACCCGACCCGAACCGACCCCGTTCCGATCCAAAACCTGCGTCGTGCCGAAACTCGTCTCGGACCGAAACTCAATTTTAACTGAACCCATTCCAATCCGAAACCTACCCCGTTTCTTTAAGACACTAACCCACATGGACCAATTTCTTTAATGTTGTCGACCCGCTTTGATCCGAAAATAAAAAGATGGAATTTCAAGTGACCCATTTAGTTAAAATATCTTACCCAAACCAACCCATATAATTTTAAAAGCAACCCAAATTGATCCATTTGAAAGACTTTGGGTCAAGATTGCCCCCTCTAGGCACATGTCACCAAGACCGAGGATCGAAAGCAAATTAGAGTTGAGAAGTCACGCTTCCAGCATGAGGATTAAGAAGTTCGGGTTAATCCGATGCAAAGGAAACCACAAATGTTATAAGATGAACAAAAGGAGAAAAAATTGAAGTTCTTTTTGGAGCGGCATGATCAATATACCGGGATATTGTTGAACGTGGTGCTAGAATGGATCATAAAATAACAAAACGTCACGAATGAGGCAATTGATAATTTATTGTTTTTTTTTAAATAAAATGTTAGTATCATATTTTCTTTATTTTTAATTCTAATTAAATGTTTGCTTTCAAATTAATTAGAAGTTAGTTTTTATTTATTTTGCATTTTTTAAATCAATTTAATCTTTAAAATAATATGTTTGTTACATAATATATTTTTTAAATAAATATGATATGGTATTTGTTGAGTTTTGGTAGCACTGATGTGATATATGTGAAGATCCACCAAAATTTGATGTATACACTTTACCGTTGATTAGCCATTAATTTCTCAAAAAAATTTTTTGAAAGTCTGAATTATTCGCGAATGTCGGGAGGTTTAGCATACGTTGTCTTAACCGGGTCCGCGCTAGAGAGCCCCCTCGCATAATAGATCCTCAATTTAAACCCTCAATGAGAAACCACTATCATCGAGACTCAAACTTGAGACCTGGAGGGAAAACTCACCCGAACCCACCATAAGTGGAACTTAAATAAGTCAGTCAATTCGGGTTTTTTTTACTACTCATCCTTACATGTTATGGGAAAATACACTTATACGATTGAAGACACTAAACACAATGCATTGTTTTTTTTTGAAGAATGGAAAATTTGGTTTATTTTCTTGGAAGAATTAAAACAAACCAAATTATTTAATGATTAATATAAAAGTAATTTGTCTCTTCTTTAAGAACATTTTAATATCATTTTGTTATGTTTTATTAAGACAAATATTTGATGGTTGGTGGTGGACATATCTCTCTCTATTGACATCATTAGTAAGGAATCTGACATTGTAAATGGTACATCCTTCGAATGTGCTTTCCTAATAACATTTAAAATCCTTTTTTTATATTTCTTGAATATATTTAATTTTTATTAACAAAAAAATCAAGAAGCTAATTTCTTTGTTGAACGACAAATGCACAAACCGTTTTGTTTGTAAGTATGATTAGAACTCACAATCACTTTGTTGATAGGAAATCTTAAAACATTTCTTGTTTGCCGTTTGGTCAAAAGTTTATAAAGAAAATCTAAATTGATAATGATCGGTATGAATAAACTCGTAACAAAAAGGCAAAGAGATTGATTTTTATTTGTTTTTTTTAATAAACTTAACACGATCATGGTATAATTCCATAGATAATATTTAACAAATCCGAAACATACATTTTAACATAAAAAATAAAGGAAAAATGTTGATTTTGACTTGTTTATTTCTAGTTCTTTTAACTCAATTGTTCTTAGCTTCACCTTCACTTTTGTTATTATTCTTTCATTCATCTTAATATTGTATCATTCCTACTAATTTTGTAAATGTTAATATCAATAATAGTAGTCTTCAAAAATAGTAAATTATTATAGTTTATATCAGTGGCGGAGCTTGACCAAAAGTTTCGAGGGGGCGGAAAGTTATGGAATCCAATTTATATATTGTATAAATATTTAGACAAAATAATTAGGGGGAGAATCCTATATGATTTTAAAATTTTCGGACGAAAAATAGGAAATTTTACACTTTTAACCGAAACATTCGGGGGGGGGGGGGGGGGGGGCGCACACCCACTTTACACTAAGCTACACCACTGGTTTATATTATGTAGCTAATTTACTAGTATTATTAGTTTTAGTAATAATAATAAAGCTATTAATATTATTACTATTAGTATTGTTGTTGTATGGTTACTATTATTAACATAGTCACCACGCACTTGTTAATAACAATAACAATTATTATTATATATTTATTAAGATATATTTTGCTGCTTTTATTCAAAAAAAAAAATTTATTTAAAGAATTATAATTCAAATATATATTTTTAATAGTATAGAGTGTATGTAGTAAGGCACGCCTTATTATTATAAAGAAAACAAAGTAACCGTTGATTTATAAAAAAAAAAAATGAATGCTTACATAAACCGTTGAATTTTTATTTTAAAAGTAATAATTTATGAATTGAGAGCAAATAGATTTTTAACGAATAAAATAAGGCCTGGTCTATTCGCACACGCGCGTGGTCTATTTGCACACTCAAAGCGCCCCGCTATGGCCAAAGCGGGGCGCTTTGGTGTAAAGTCAACCGACAAGGACTGACGCGGTCAGACCTTGTCTGTTGCTTTACATCAAAGCGCCCCGCTATGGCCAAAGAGGGGCGCTTTGGTTTTTTTTTTTTTTCCAAAGCGCCCCGCTTTGGCCTAAGCTCGGCGCTTTGGTGTTTTTTTTTTTTTTTTTTTTTTTTTTTTTTTTTTACATTTTGGGCGTATTTTTGACTGATTTTGGTCCAAATTTTACAATATTTAATTTGTTTGTTTTTTTTTTTCACAGTGGTGGTTTTCTTCGTTTATGGTGTTTCCTTTTTCTTGTTCCCCATGTCAACAGGTCAGTATGAACAGGCTTGCCAGTATGAACTTACCTGTTATTTATACATATATTATATTTTTTATCTAATACAGGGGATGTGACATGAAGATGACCACACAGGGGATGTCTTGACTTTCCTTTTAAGTGATGGAAGTGACATGAAAATGACCACAGTACAATGGCAACAACACAAGACAGTCGGTATTAATTGTTATAATAAGGCCTTCTTGGTTTATGTGTGGAGGGCTTGTTTGTACAAAACTAAAATATCTAAAGCCAGAGCATTGTACAACTCTCAACGCATAAGATACAAGTTCATGTAAGTGTGTATGTTAGAAACCGTTAAATATATGCGTTACATCACGTTAAAAACCGAATGTAAAAAAAAAAAAAAAACAAACAAACGCCGAGCTTAGGCCAAAGCGGGGCGCTTTGATGTAAAGCCAAAATGTAAAAAAAAATAAAAAAACCAAAGCGCCGAGCTTAGACCAAAGCGGGGCGCTTTGATGTAAAGTCAACAGACAAGGACTGAACCTGTCAGACCTTGTCTGTTGACTTTACACCAAAGCGCCCCACTTTGGCCATAACGGGGCGCTTTGAGGTGTTTAAATATACATGGATGTGTGCGAATAGACGAGGCCAAAATGAAACATTGGAGACTGACAAAATATAGTGAAAGATCTTGATCACCGACCTTAGCATCACATTCGAATTATAAAGGCCTGGTCTATTCACACACGCCCTTGGTCTATTTTTGACTGGTGACTGATCTACGTTTAAGTTCAAATTTTACATTTTTGGTCCAAATTTTACAATATTTAATTTGTTTGTGCACATATATCTAAAGGTGAAGTCCCATCTCAATATTTAAAGGATATTTTTTTACGGAAATAACAGTAACTTTTAAGAGGAAAGAGAAAATAATAATATCTCGAGATGAAAATTTATTGGGTCTTACATGGGTGATGGACCGATGGTATGCGTGTGGGATACGTATCTTTGCCTTGGGTCTGCACTCTGCAGCATTAATCATGAGCATTGGAAAGTGAATATATATGGGTACACAAAATATATAAATAGAGAAAGAGATGTGAATGCTTTATAAAGGAAAAACATATATTATTAAAAATTCTAAAAAATCATGTTGTCACGTGAAAGAGTTTCTAGAGTGCTAGGATCTGCAAGATATCCATACAAAGATATGATGAGACTTATGATGCACACAGCTGAGCTAGGCCATAGCCCCTATATATTTGAAGAATAAATAAAAATAATACTTTTGTTCCACCTTTTATCTTATACAGGGATCAGATCAACGCGTACGAAATGCAGGGATCAGATCAACGCGTACGAAATGCTTACGTATCGTCCCACTGACCTTAATGTAACCCCATATGTTCAAGATGTATGTTATATGTGTTTAATAATAATCACGTTAATTCTTTTACAATCCAAGAGTACGTTTGTGTTTGTTCAACATATGCGTTACATCACGTTAAAAACCGAATGTCACCGACACGACTCAATCAGATTCAATACGCACTTGTACGACCCAAAATGACAATATACATCATAATACTACAATTAATGAAAAAATACGTCATGTACATGTACGGTAGGCGGCTGATACACATGACACTACTCATAGGAGTACTTGTGCTTTCAAACCAAAATGATACGATATAATGGAATACGACATCACACGTAACCGATTTGATCCGGAACTTGCAGTATAGTCCATATATATTAAAAAATGATGTATAATGGAAAAAGCGTAAAATTTAGACTATTATCGACGCGTTTGTGAATTAAAAACAATTTTAAAAAAATTAAAAAAGGCCCAAAGCGCAGCGCTTTGACCTAAGAGGGGCGTTTTGCCCCCCCCCCCCCCCAAAAAAAAAAAAAAAAAAAAAAAAAAAAAAAAAAAAATCAAAGCGCCGCTCTATGGCCAAAGCGCGGCGCTTTGATGTAAAGTCAACCGACAAAGCCTGACAGACTCAGTTCTGGTCGGTTGACTTTACCCCAAAGCGCCCCGCTTTGGCCATAGCGCGGCGCTTTGGGGTGTGAAAATAATTTTCTCCGTGTGTAAATAGCATGACCCTAAAATAATTTGTTTATCTTTTAGTTCATTATAGAGATGTTACTGTAACCTACGTCAGAACTTTTTTGATGCAAAATATAATAATTATTTAAAAGTAATAAAAATAATGATGGCCGATTAATATATATTTTTTTTTTTTTGAAAGGTGAAGTTCGAATCATGGTTGTGAACGAATCCACGACCCCCAAGACGGGAGCCCCAACCGCCCCACGGAGTCACAGGGCCTTGCATGCAGAGGACCAAGTGCCGTGTTGCTCGGCTTTCTCCGAGAAAATTCCCCGCCTACCGCCCACCAGTTGCCTGGAGCTTGTAGTTGCACAGCAATGCACTATGCACGGTACTCGAAAACTCGGACGGTTCTCCGGTTCGAACCCACGACCTCTCGGCCATGTGTCTTACCATCATTGTTCCTGGCCACTGGGCTAGAGCCAGTGGTTGATGGCCGATTAATATAATAGGTAAATACAAGTTTATGTGTGGTGTCATCAGGGTTAATCACCCAATAAACACATGGTCAACATTATTATATATGACAAAAATATTCCTTTTTTATGTCTTAATCACCTACGTCATGGTATTAACTTATGGTATATAGGGTCATGGAGGGCTGTAAACGAACCGAACGTTCAGCGAACAGTTCGTGAACCGTTCGGCGGGAAGTTCGTTTATGTTCGTTCGATAAGCTTAACGAACGAACACGAACAAAAAATTTCATTCGATAAGCTTAACGAACGAACAAGAACAAAGGTCTCGTTCGTTCGACTGCGTTCGTGAACGTTCGGTAACATGTTCGTTTATGTTCATTCGTGTTCGTTCGTTTACGTCCGTTCGTGTTCGGTTTTTTATGTTTATTTTTCTAAAAGTTTTTAATGTTTTATTAATTTTTTACTTTCCCCATATGTATTATTTCCCTATCTCTGGCCCTCTCCCACTTTTGATATCACGCTCCTTCATTCAGTTTATCTCCAATCGATTGAACCCAATATTATCCATCCCTTCAATCTTTAAATGGTTATATTTAACTACTTTCATTGTGTACAGTGTTTAAGATTAACGGTGCCTTTTTTTATTTTTCAAAATTAAAGTTCATTTGTGTTCGTTTGCGTTCGTGGTTAGTGTTCACGAACTGTTCGCGAACAACCAAAATTCCTTAACGAACGAACACGAACACAAACTTCTGTTCGTCATGTGTTCGCAAACAGTTCACGAACATTCAAATTTCCTTAACAAACGAACACGAACATAGCCTTGTTCGTGTTCGTTCGGTTCGTTTACAGCCCTAGTCATGGTTAAAAAGCAAAAGAATGTCTTATTTGTTATAACTTATTCATTTATTATAATCATTTAAGGTAATTTATGTTTAGAATATAATAAACAATACATGATTTTATTTTGTAGTTATAGTCCTTAAAGGTGAAAGTTGATTATTTGAGTTGCAAGCTAAAGTCAAATTTGATCAAGACATATTTTCTCTAAGTTAAAACTCTTAAGTGTTGCTTTTCTTATGATTATCAATTTAAATTTAAACCATTGTTTTCCCAACAAATGTGAATAGTACCTAGCCACTGATGTTTGTGCAGATTATTAAAAAGTGGGGTGACTACATTTGTCACAAAGCACCACAAAAGATAACTCAAAATCAACTTTTAGATCAAGTTGAAAATCTCTTGTAAGTGTTCTGTGAAGCAATACCAAATGTTCTTGTTTCTTATAATCGTGCGTGACTCTTTAATCATGTGAATTACTACATGAATCAAAGTTGGACCATATAGTCAGATTCTAAGTGTCGTACATGAGCTTAAAACATAAGTATGTGCCAAGATACTAATGTGTTTATTTGGTTATCCCAAGTTATGGCTCCTACGCAATAGTGGTAGGATCGTTGATATGATGCTAAGGCCCATAAAGAGTACCAAGCCATGCTAAGGAGGAGTGTTGATCTTTGCACAATGGAACTAGTCTCACTAGATAAAGTAATGGACACTAACCAAAGAAGGTTTGTTGTTGATGCACACTAGACATAATTGATTTTCACACAAGAGACAAATGGACCATACTAGAGTGATTTTGGTCAATGCATGGGATAACATTTATGATTGTCGAGTGCCACTTTAGCTAAGAAGCCAAAGTAAAGGCAAACCATTCGAGAGTTTTGACATGTAAAGAGAAACCATGCATTTGTGGGTGCAAGTGCATAACGAGCCTAGTGTGCGAGGTGAAGGTGCTTAATTATACGTGGGTTCATGGTCACTACTACATATCCTTTGTTATAGTACATGCCAAAAGTTTATACTTATCTTGGCATCACACTGGTTAGAAGTTGACACTACTTCCCTGAAGGGATATGGTCCCGAATGACGTGCGCAGACACGCACACACGTGGCCATACCACCAAGACAACAGCGTCAGGGTAGATCATGGCAAGATCCAGGTGCACGATCTGGTGACACACAAAGATTATTCCTGACAATCACTATGACGAGGAAATAGTACAGTGGACAACACGTACAAAAGGACGCCATGTGGCACCAATCGTTGACCCTCGACCTCTTCCCTGTGATCTCCAAAGAACAATTGACGGCAAGCCGACCAAAAGTACAAGGAGATGCTGAGGTGGAACGAACACCATTGCGCCACATCAGCCCCACTCCTATCGACGTCGTTGTCCTGCTAGGGGAGACCAAGCATATATTCTCCAGGGACGACAGCTGGCCAAGGTCCAGCTGGCCCCAACCCCCTTCCTTGCCCTTCAGCTATATATAGAGAACTTAACCTCCAGGTTTAAGGATAACTTATCTAACACTCTCACTATTAACACACACTTATTATCCTCAAAACGAGTTCTTATTCTCAAGCCACAGGGTGGTTATAAAGAGAACCTCCCACCTCTCCTCCTTGTAACGAGCTTCACGGTGTTGTTTCGTTTTGCAGGATTCCCTTTGGATCGTTCTGATTACCAGTCGAGGAATGAAAAAAGATTAACCTTTGTGAACGAGACTAGTCCCACAAGTTAAACCCCCGGGTTAACTTGGTGTTTCTTCATTGGCGCCCACCGTAGGGCGGTAGACTCGTCGCGCTCCGCATGAACGTTTTTGTGTATGCTAGCCTCAAGATCAACAACTCGGGCGGCAGACTCGTCGCACTCCGCTTGAACGATTTTCAGTTGAAAATCTTTTTCCGATACTTGCCCCTGTAGCTCTTTCACACGCTCCTGAAGGGCAAGTACTTCAGTATATTTTTCTCCTCAACAATGGTCCCTAGTCGAGTGGCCTCATAAGCATTCTTCTCATTCAATCCCTTCAATCTAACGACTTCATCTCGCGATACCTTCAACTCATGATTAGTTTTGGCACACACGACCGTCCAGTCTCTTTGCCTTTGAGCATTAAGAGCCTGCTCCTCTTTCAACTTATTCTTCACGTCTATCAAGCGCCACAGTAAAACCTTGCTTTTAGCATTGAATTTCTTTTGCGCCTCTACGAAATACCGGCTCGGAAAAATCCGCCATCTGTTCACCCATCCACTTCCACTCTCGAGTAATCTCTTGGCTTGGTGAGAGGGCATTGATTAATGTTTCCACATGCATGGGTGAAGGGTAGTGGGGGCGGGAGGGGGCGGCCGATCCCTCGAACTTTTCGCTCAGTAGTGGAGAATATGTAGTTTTCATATAGAAATTTTTGGGTATATACGTTTTCGACCCCCCGTTTTATATAAATTTTTGGGTATATACATTTTCGACCCACCGGTCGGAAATCTCAAGCTTCGCCACTGTCCACATGGGCATCGAACAATTTCAAGCGGTTCCTTCGCTTCTGGTATAACCGCTCTGCTGGTAGCATAAATGTGGCATAAAATTCATGGCAATTGTAGAGGCTATCCATACGAGACCCCTGGACCAACAACCAGTTGGGTTGATGAGGCAAGTTATCATAATCTGGGTTAGACTCCATCGAATGTCGCCCAGCCTCAACACCAGTAGAGCCACTGCCACCACGGCCAGCTGAGTGACCTCGACATCCCTCTTTGCCCGCGCAGATTTTGTGTAAATCGTTCCCTTGGGGGGGGGGGGGTAATTTCGCTGGAGTTAGACCAATCAGTCTCCAAACCCTCTTGGCGGGGACGTATAACCACTCTAGGCTGGGTCGCCTTAACCGTTTTCTCAACTTGAACAACCTCAGGTTCTTTCTCTGGACCCTTCCCCCTAATATCTTCAACGTTGACAGGCTCATTGATTGGGGAAGGAGGTAAGGGCGGAAGTTGTATGGCCGAAGGAGACTCCGGGCCAGGTATCACTGTAACATCAAGCGCAATGTGGTCAAGCACTTGACGTAACAAATCCGGTAGTTCCGTACAACTTTATCAATATTTATGTTAATATATTTCCCGCTTTAGACCTAAATTTTTTTAAGTCTTATTAGTCTAGGATTATACAATATCATAGTGTAGAATGATAACAAATTCCCTGCAATTCAAAACAGTACAAAACTATGTGCTAGACTGGCGGCTAAAATGAAAACACACTATTCATGCCAGGCTACTCGCGGTACAACCCGAAATGGCAAAAACAAAATATGGAAACATATCCATATCAATTTATTCATAAAAATATTAGTTATGAATAACTTATAAATTTCACTTTCCGGAAAAATTACATAAACACTTATTTGTCCGATCCAACTAAAACACTACAATGTACACAAACCGACACTTGTAAAAATAATGTTTGGACAATTATAAGACCAACAAAAGATAGTATTTGTATATATATATATTTAGATCACCAAAAATTATGTGTAGATAATTTTGTGTAAGTATTTGTATGTATTTAGAAAATTAGAAAATACATACTAAACCAAATAGTTACAAAAATACAAATTATGAACATACTTGTAACTTGACAAAATACAAAAATATACATGTCTAAACTTGTGCAAATAAACAAATCGGACAAAACGGACAAAACAGACAAAACAGACAAAACGGACAAAACAAACGAAACAGACGACACGAACGAAACAGACGAAACAGATGTATGAACCGACACGCTAAATATATATGTGTATATATATATATTAAAGTAAATATATATAGGACCGACCGAAAATAAGTTATATAAAAATACTAGTAGTTTTTATAAACTTAGCTTTTATATACAAATTCATTAGTCTTAAAAATATATAATATTTTTAAGGACATAACATATGTATAATTATATAAAATAAATTCCGGAAAGTAAAACGAATTACTAAGTGAAAATATATAGGTATACGAACATACTTACAAGTGTGAAACGTACATCCCGGACACTTAGTAAAAATACAAAGTTACAAATAAATGTATAAGTAAACTTTAAATAGGCTAAGCCTATTTACATATTCAAATGGACTAAGCCCACTTATACAAATCAAATAGGCTAAGCCCATTTACATATTCAATTGGATTAAGCCCACTTATACAAATCATATGGGCTAGGCCCACTTATACTTTTCAATTGAGCTAGGCCTACTTACAAAATTTAATTGGGCTAGGCCCATTTATATAATTTAACTGGACTAGGCCCACACATACAATTCAATTGGGTTAGGTCCATTACACTTATCATTTGGGCTAGGCCCATTCAAACTAAAAGAATACCAAAATATATATTAACAAACAAAGATACAAAACGAATACAAGTCTAGCCAAAATTCAAGATGAAAGACTTGTACAAAAACAAAACGTAAGCCTAAGTGTCTAACGAGATTAGAACACTTGAAGGTTATGTCACGAGCACAGAACCAGATATTGTCTAGAGATTTGCACGGAGCACAAATCTGTGAGTTCATGCCCCCTTTTCCTTTAAAAGCTTTTCAGTTTTAACTTTCGGGGGAAATACATGTTACAATGGTATGGTTAAGCTGGTTAATGAAACAAACATAAGATCATGTGCGAATAGGATAGTATCAAGGGGCCATTAATGAATATACAAGTACCAAGGAACGAAAGTGATAGATCTATTGGGTTTTGGCGAGCCTCACTCTTATCGGCACAACATAGTTCGTTAGAGTGCTTTTGTGTCCAAAACGAGTGTTGCAGACACAATTTATCGTCTAGGTTTGGCTGCCTCCTATGTCGGCACACATATTAGTGTCCTTGCAAAACACTAATGATCAACGATTTCATTGACGCTTTACATACCAGGTTTTCATTACAATACTTCAAATGTAAGATTCATTTGATTAAAACTAAACACATGTATTCACCAACTTTGTTGACGTTTTCAAACTTAACATGTATTTCAGATAACTAGTGGGCAACATTTGGAAAACGAATTTACGATGTCAAGAAGTCATACATAAGATGTCATGCACTTTTGATGGACTTTGGTTCACATGTCACGCCTTTGTGCGGAACATGGAATAGAAAGTCTTACTTGTTTTTAAGGACTCAACTTTGTAAACTTATGTTTTAATTTCAAACAATGTAACTTACTTTTCCTTGGTTGGTCTTCTTTTGAATAAAACATGTAATGGTGTGAATATTGTTTAAGTAAATCGTATGGATGAACATCTTACTATTTTAGTTGTTTACTTGATTGGATGCAATGATTACCGCTCTGATCACACCTTGCGCTTGGCGCACGTGTTATTTTTGATGTCTTCGCGTAGGCGCAGGCGAAGACTCTAGACACACGAATACAACAAGTCAGACAAAAAGCCATAAACCATGCAAACGACTAAGAAAAACAATAAATGTTCAAAACCTTTCTTCTGTGCTGATTTTGCGAACATAGCATCAAGCTTATTCTTCGTTTTCTTCGATTTAAAAACAGATAGATCAACCTCACTTTCCGAGGGCATAGACCCCTCAGTTTGCCTAATCAATCTTCATTTCTTTTTAGAGACCTAGAGGGCAGCCTCAGTATCTAGCTTGGCTTCATCCAAGCTCTTCCTTTTCCTTTCCAAAATTTGAGAGATAGTTGCACGGTCTTAACCCAACTCACCTTCGCCATGTTTGCTACCCATGTCCCGATCACGAAGAGTGTCAGAGACAAAAACATAATCCAAGTACCTTTTGCTCAAAGACTGCTTACTGACGTGAGGTCGAAGTCTCAATCAAATTTAATCCAATTACAACTAATAGCTAGCGGTAAGTGGGTATCGAACACAGGGAGTTTGTGGAATTAGTGTTATCTAGATGGTTTGCTAATTAACTAAATTAAACTAGCAGAAATGTAAACTCACTGATTTGGTTGTTTGGTTTTAATTGTCTAAATTGAACTAAATTAGATTACAAATCAAAGTTAAGTTTTGTAACAGGATAAGAAGGTAGCGATCATCCCAAGTTTCAGGTTTTAAGTGACAACCAATGTTCATGTTCAACTGGAAAGAACCACATAGACATGGCTCATGTAAGATCAATTGTTTGTGATGAAAGGGAACTAAGTACTCGGATTCCTAGAACGCGAGGTTGTTACCCGATGACCAATCAACATATATCCAACCCTAATCCCTCCCATGATATCTCGATTGCCAATAGCACCAAGAACGTATGGTTTAGAACTATGATCAAACACACATTAACAATTTACAAACAATCACTCAAACACCATAATAAACTAAACAACACATGCAAAGTCTATTATTCCAGAAATTAAAGAACAAAACATAAGTGTCACAAGCAAACCTTACATTCGGGATGATCACCAACGAGATTAACCACGCATAGTGTGTTGAATCATCATTACATCAATTATATTGTTCATAGAAATTAAAACAACAAACCCAATGTTAGAATCTTGCAAAATCCACACAAGAACACCTATTTTCGCCTCCAAGGACTGCTCAAAACGGTTCGGAATGATTGCATTTGAAAGGACATCATAAAACACAATAAAACATGGCAGTTACACTTTTCTCGCAGGCCCCCACCGTAAGCTACAGTCCTTACCGTAGCCTACGGTGGCAAATAAAATGCTACGGTGATTCAAAACTGGGCTACGGTGGTCAAAAATTCCTAGTGTCTGCCGTAGGCTACGCCCTCTACCGTAAGCTACGGTAGACTTCAGCATGAAATTTTGTTTTCAGCATAACTTTTTCGTTTCAACTCCGTTTTCGTCTACGTTCTCGTAATTTCATCCTCTATCATGTTATATTCTTAATTCTTCAATTCCAACCATTGATTTTTTCATTTATTCTCCGCATTCCTTCCATTTTAAGCTCCATTTGTACCTGAAACACAAACAACCGTAGTTATCTAATTCTAGACAATTACCCGATTAAATGTAGGATTTTAATATCGTTTATACCACTTAAGGGTTTTCCTACGGACTACCCGTCACATCCCCACACTTAACCATTGCTTGCCCCCAAGCAACTCATTTAAACAAACGACAATTTACTCAAACGATCAAACACAAACCCAGCAACCAAATGTCCTCATTTACTAAATTTTTCTTAAAGCCGCGCATAACACACCCCTCACAATAACTCTCCCCTCGGTGACAAGTAATAACTAGCAAGGATGAGCTAGAACACACTTAAGGTAAGCGGGTAGTTGCAGAACAATAAGCTTGTACCTAAATCGGTCTTTCGCCTAAAGAATTTGCTAAACATGCACATGAATCAAAAGGACTTAAAGGTTTGTAACGTGGCTAGGCAAATGGGTAGGAAATGGAAATATATATGTGAATAGTAACTGACGATTCAACCCGGTCTTTTATTTCTAACTAAACATAACATAAACAACTATATACCAAATATCTGGTTCATTTTTTTCTTTTTTTTTCATTGCTTTTTCTTCTTCTACTTTTTTTCTTGTTTTTCATTTTCATATATCTTTTTATTTTTTTTCTTTTTTTTAACAAACATAAACATAACAAACAAACATACTAAACAAGATGATAACACTAATAGACCGAGTCAAATACGGGTTAATTTTTAGAGAAGCTAGGCACGGGTTACAAATGATCGTCTTCAAGCTCAAATGCGCTACTAAGTCCAAACCCCCACCCCTCTCGCTACCAAGCTCATATATATAAGTTATGAGGTCCAACCCCCCAAATCCCACACTCACACTCACCATGACGAGGCTACCTAATTGCCCTTATCATCTTCACATGCATATCAAGCTAAGGCCTTAAACCGCATTCAAGCACAAGTTCTAACATACCCCCACCCATTGCCACTCTCATCAAGAAAGATATATTCTAATAATTCCAAGAAGTGGCTCAAACTCTCACCAAGATAAAGGGAATATGGGATGCCGGTGTGTATGCGGTTTAGTACTTTAAGTGTTCAAATTTTTGGACCATTTTTCGCTTGATTTCAGAATTTTTTAAAAGTGTCAAAAATTTCCCCCATCCCCACACTTGGGATACATTGTCCCCAATGTATGGCTTTGAAGGGAAATATCGCTAAATCATCACAACATTAATTTTTGTTTTTCCATTTAAACCCCAAATTTCTTTTTGTTTTTTTTAATTCAAATTACTAAAAACACCACCAACTTTCACAAACCGTTAAACTCAACACATCATAACACCACCCAACCGCCCAAACCATAAACATAAAACAAAAATATATACAAAAATGTACAAAATGGAGCAAAACACGACCTGATCAGTAAATCAGCAGTGTCGGTAGTGATGCAGCTGCGGTGATCGAACAGGGACGTAAACATCTCTTGGATTCGCTGGTATCTCATCGGGGATGTTGCCAAACATCCCCACACTTGAATCATTGCATCTGCGAGGATTGAAACGTAGTAACCTGCCAAAACACAAACACAACACCAAAACAAAACCAAACAATACACAACTCTACATCCTCGGGTTGCCTCCTGAGAGCGCTAAGTTTTAGATCTTCAGGCAGATCGTACCTGATATGCGTTACGGTGGTTTCAATGCACACTTACCCAATGTATTACCAATGAATGCCCGGAAATTTACATGCCATCTCCATAAGCTCATCAGTATAATTGGCATGTTTAGACAACACCTGCGTGTTTCGCTAATCCACTTCACGAGATATACACTGATGTCTTGTAGTTTCGCCCTTTTCATCTTCTTCCTCGAACCCTCTTCCTCACACTTGTTAATTTGAATGATTGATATGGGAAGAGGTTCGGTACACACATTCATCTCATCAGACTGCTCTGCCTCATCATCTGCACACACCATCTGATAATTAAAAATAAAAATAATTAAAAACCCAAAAATATTTTTTTTTATGTTCGTGATTTACACTTGGTAGTTGAGATGTGTTGTGCAGGATGACAGAGCATTACACAGAGTTCAGCTTTTCTACATGTAGATTGTGCGGAGGTCCACGTCATCCGTGTATCAGTTGCCACGAGGCCCAATACAGGAGGGCACATGGAAAACCGGTGTCTTATGTTTCAAAGCTTCCACCTCCATCACATTTTGATGATTATGAATCAGAAATGGAGGATGATTATTATTCGGATGGATATGATCGGGACGAGGATGCTTATTATGAGACAAGAATGGATGGACTATGTTTCTGTTGCGGTCGTGATCATACTTATGATTATGATGTATGCACGGTGTATTCAGAAAACCAAAAGTATTGGAATAAAAAAATGATGGATGCGCACATCTTAAGACCGTATCAGGGATATCGACAGTACCATCCCGAGGAATATTCTGAGCCCGAGGGTGTTTATACTTATCAGACCGAGGAGGAGAAAGAGCTTGCTATGTTGGAAGTGACTTTGTACAAACTCGAGCAGTATTTATCAGCACCCAACCTTTCCGATGAAGATTGAATCAGCTGTTTAGTTTCTAAGTGTCAGAAGTTAAAAATGAAGATAGAAATAGAATAACGTCTCTCGCCATTACCTGATGATATTAGAGATTATTCTCACATGACGGAGGAGGTTGTGGAAGATAATACCACACCAATGAGTCCTTTATCTGATGAAGAGTCACTGGTGGATCAGATGGTGTGTGCAGATGATGAGGCAAAGCAGTCTGATGTGATGAATGTATGTACCGAACCTCTTCCCATATCAATCATTCAAATTAACAAGTGTGGGGAAGAGTGTTCGAGGAAAAATATGAGAAGGGCGAAGCTACAAGACATCAGGGTATATCTCATGAAGTGGATTATCGAAACCCGGAGGTGCTGTCTAAACATGCCAATTATACCGACGAGCTTATGGAGATGGCATGTAAATTTCCAGGCATTCATTGGAAATACATTGGGTAAGTGTGCATTGAGACCACCGTAACGCATATCAGGTACGATCTGGCTGAAGATCTAAAACTTAGCGCTCTCGAGAGGTAACCCGAGGATGTAGAGTTGTGTATTGTTTGGTTTCGTTTTGGTGTTGTGTTTGTGTTTTGGCAGGTTACTATGTTTCAATTCTCGTGGATGCAATGATTCAAGTGTGGGGATGTTTGGCAACATCCCCAATGAGATACCAGCGAATCCAAGAGATGTTTACGTCCCTGTCCGATCACTGCAGCTGCATCACTACCGACACTGCTGATTTACTGATCAGGTCGTGTTTTGCTCCATTTTGTACATTTTTGTATATATTTGTGTTTTATGTTTATGGTTTGGGCGGTTGGGTGGTGTTATGATGTGTTGAGTTTAACGGTTTGTGAAAGTTGGTGGTGTTTTTAGTAATTTGAATTAAAAAAAACAAAAAGAAATTTGGGGTTTGAATGGAAAAACAAAAATTAATGTTGTGATGATTTAGCGATATTTCCCTTCAAAGCCATACATTGGGGACAATGTATCCCAAGTGTGGGGATGGGGGAAATTTTTGACACTTTTAAAAAATTCTGAAATCAAGCGAAAAATGGTCCTAAAATTTGAACACTTAAAGTACTAAACCGCATGACACACCGGCATCCCATATTCCCTTTTTCTTGGTGAGAGTTTGAGCCACTTCTTGGAATTATTAGAATATATCTTTCTTGATGAGAGTGGCAATGGGTGGGGGTATGTTAGAACTTGTGCTTGAATGCGGTTTAAGGCCTTAGCTTGATATGCATGTGAAGATGATAAGGGCAATTAGGTAGCCTCGTCATGCTGAGTGTGAGTGTGGGATTTGGGGGGTTGGACATCATAACTTATATATATGAGCTTGGTAGCGAGATGGGTGGGGGTTTGGACTTAGTAGCCCATTTGAGCTTGACCCGATCATTTGTAACCCGTGCCTAGCTTCTCTAAAAATTAACCCATATTTGACTCGGTCTATTAGTGTTATCATCTTGTTTAGTATGTTTGTTTGTTAAAAAAAAGAAAAAAAAAGAAAAAGATATATGAAAATGAAAAAAAAAGGAAAAAAAGAAGAAGAAAAAGCAATGAAAAAAAAAGAAAAAAATGAACGAGATATTTGGTATATAGTTGTTTATGTTATGTTTAGTTAGAAATAAAAGACCGGGTTGAATCGTTACTTACTATTCACATATATATTTCCATTTCCTACCCATTTGCCTAGCCACGTTACAAACCTTTATGTCCCATTGATTCATGTGCATGTTTAGCAAATTCTTTAGGCGAAGGACCTATTTAGGTACAAGCTTATTGTTGTGCAACTACCAGTGTGCCTTAAGTTTGTTCTAGCTCATCCTTGCTAGTTATTACTTGTCACCGAGGGGAGAGTTATTGTGAGGTGTGTGTTATGCGCGGCTTTAAGAAAAAAGTTAGTAAATGAGGACATTTGGTTGCTTGGTTTGTGTTTGATCGCTTGAGAAAATTGTGGTTTGTTTAAATGAGTTGCTTGGGGACAAGCAACGGCTAAGTGTGGGGATGTGACAGGTAGTCCGTAGGACAACCCTTAAGTGTTATAAACGATATTAAAATCCTACATTTAATCGAATAATTGTCTAGAATTAGATAACTACGGTTGTTTGTGTTTCAGGTACAAATGGAGCTTAAAATGGAAGGAATACGGAGAATAAATGAAAAAATCATTTATTAGAATTGAAGAATTAAGAAGATAACATGATAGAGGATGAAATTACGAGAACGTAGGCGAAAACGTTGAAGAAAACGGAGTTGAAACTAAAAAGTTATGCTGAAAACAAGATTTCATGCTGAAGCCTACCGTAGCTTACGGTAGAGGGCGTAGCCTACGACAGACACTGGCAATTTTTGACCACCGTAGCCCAGTTTTGAATCACCCTAGCATTTTATTTGCCACCGTAGCCTACGGTAAGGACCGTAGCTTATTGTGGAGGCCTGTGAGAAAAGTGTAACTGCCATTGTTCTTTAATTGCCAGTGTCTGCCGTAGGCTACGCTCTCTACCGTAAGCTATGGTAGGCTTCAGCATGAAATTTTGTTTTCAGCATAACTTTTTCGTTTCAACTCTGTTTTCTTCACCGTTTTTGCCTACGTTCTCGTAATTTCATCCTATATCTTGTTATCTTTTTAATTCTCTAATTCCAACAATTGATTTTTTCATTTATTCTCCGTATTCCTTCCATTTTAAGCTCCATTTGTACCTGAAACACAAAAAACCGTAGTTATCTAATTCTAGACAATTACCCGATTAAATGTAGGATTTTAATATCGTTTATACCACTTAAGGGTTGTCCTATAGACTACCCGTCACTTACCAGACCCTGCCTCCGGCTCAACTCGAGTTCCCAACCTAGATCCAGTTTGACGTTCGACCAAAGGCTACACTACAGCCTTATCTTTGTCAACACCACCTCCAGCACCAGACCCACTGGTTGGTTACCACCAACACTTACACGGGTTACACATGATCGTTGAACAAGCCCACCAGATGAAACAACTGATTCCTCACTCGAGAGGAGAGTCATTTCCTATCCAGCGGGGGTTATTACAATTTTCAGTTTCACAATGATCAGAGTATTCGCACTTGTGCATGGGTGCATATATGCTGCCTAACTCTCTTCGGTGGGGTGGAGCAAGTTATCTCCTATCTGTTCCAACCATGGGAGCTCCCCTTCTGGTAAAACCCTCACCGCCATTTCACAACCAACTTTGATGTTAAGAGCGTTTATCAAGCTATGCGCTGAAAACGACACAAGACATTCGTAACAAGGTAACAAATAGAGAAATAACAAGGAAGCGAAAAATTGAATTTTACCATTACCCTTGTAACGGTAGATCGGAGCGTACCTAGGGTTTCTTGGAGCCCATAACATACTCATGCCCGCCGCAACCAGTGCAGATTCGTCAAGTTGACATATGGGTGTGGGACGAGCAGTTAGGGTTTTATACCATTGTTCATCAACAAAGGGAATCACTTTCTCCTTGGGAACCTTCTCTCCAGTTCTCCTAAATTGCATTTCAATTGAATCACACCCCGACAGATGTAAAAAAAACTTATGCTTCTAGTCGTGCAGACTCTTGGGGGGATTCTTGCCACAAGGCAACACGTTCCTTGTTCGGGAGTTGAATGAGTAAAACCCAGCGTTTACGAACACATAGTATAACACATTGAACATATCAAATGATCACACAGGATTCTGAGCCCTGCAGATAAACTCAAAATGAGTGATACGGGGCATGTCGATAGGACTCACCTGAGATATAACGACATGTCAGGCGGAAGAAACTGAAACGACGCCATCTTAGGGAGAGTAACGGCCACACGCCTGTTCTAGCCGAAAATCATGCTGATGTGACCGACTTCATTGCCCTGCAATGTAAGTCGTTCTGCCCAACGTAGTGACACCTCGTCCTGTTGCAAAAATCCCTGTCAATTTCACCAACCACAAGTTCAGACTCCACAACATTCGTAAGCAAGAATAAACCTCTTCTCTAAACTGCACGCATGCGCCAATCTGCCTCAAGCCCGCACGCCGATCCATGCCTGCACGCGTATGCCAAATTGGTTCAATCCTGTATGCCGAGCCATTCCTGCAATCGTACGCCAAATCAGCCCAATCATGCACGACGATGTTCACAGATATACATTTTCCTTATGACCTAAGTTCACACCACAACTTTTTAAGTTAGTACAGAGCTCCACTAATTCGACAACTATGCATGGAAGAAACACTAGACTAGGGGGGATGTAACACCCCAAAAACGGATTTGGGTAATTGAACCACATTAATATCGAAGAGCGGGTAAAATACCGTTAGTGGTAAAAGTTAACCCGGTAAACATTAGGATTTAATTAAATAAACCTAATACTAAATAAAATATAGGTGAATGCCTTTTTGAATAAAGTTTATAAAAGTGCCCGAGGCTATCAGTACATGATTCAAGTCGGGTTGTAGCATCCCCGAACTTAGTAGATTAAATTATCATGTTTATTGATAATTAACGGGTAATAGTCAACTAGAAATAATTAACCTATTTGATTAATTGTATTTTTAGTAATAAATATTGGATGATAGCCATATATAATTAAAATCTCAAACTTGAGGGGCCAAAAAGGGAAATACTTAAAGACTTGGTTTATTAATGAAACAAAACACAACACACACACTAACTGTGTGTGTGTGTGTGTCGATCAAGGCTGGAAAAACAAGGGGAAACCCTTGTTCATCATGAATAACCAAATTGAAGGAAGATTCGGATCCCAAATTCTTGCACGAATGTAGATTATCGATCACCTAGACTAGGGGATCATAATGTATGTTTAAAAACCTAGATTGGTGAAAGTTATAATTTGAGACAAGTAGAATACTTGCAATTAGATTGTTTGATTATGATACAAAGATGAAATTAGATGTATATGTATGCTTAATTTCATTAGACCTAATGAAATTATGAAATATTTGATGTAAGGTTACTTGTAAGTGATTAACAAGTAAATTATGAAGTGGGTTTTGATAATATGATTCAGTTGATGATATACTTATGTTTATGATCGCTATGAATGGTAGTAATGGGAAGATGCTTGAACAAGTTATGAGTTGAGTATATGTTCATACTTGCCATGAAATAGGTTTAGTATGATAAGAAGAAATTGATGATATATTCATGTTAATAAATGCTTAAGGTCATCAAGTGTATATGAATGATTGAAATCTTTGGCTAAGTTTGAGGTTTGTGTAACTTCCATACATATGATGTCATGGGTTGTTTCATGGTGATGAAACAATCCCAAATTTCTTTATACAATGATTGAAAACTATATTAATTTGATGTTAACAATTACATGAACTTGGTTAAGGAATGTAGTTAAAATGGTGGCCTAAAAATAGCGTCTACTGAGTAATTAATAAAATGCCTATATGAGTTGTTGAACTTATATGTGGGTTTGCATATGTTATTAGGCAGTTGACTTTGACCTATAATAGGATTAAATGGTGATTTTTAGTATAAAGTCCGTAAGGTGGGAGAGTCGTGATAAATGATGACTAATCTAACCATCTTGCGAATGACAATTGGTAGTTTGACGCTTGACAAGCTAGGTGGAAGCTTGGGAAGAAGCTGGTCAAACAAATCGAATACCCAAGAAAAAGCTTAATAGGATGCAAGGTAGGTAATCTTACATCTTTAAAATAGAAGATCTACTTATGTATTTGATTAAGGACAAAGCGACTTAGCATTTGAAATGAATCCTGGAAATATGATGTTTCGACGCGAGTAGATACGGGTCGGAATGAATAAAATGCTAAGGAAACCATATATAATGAGTAAAAAGGGTAAAACGGTAAACTGGTCACGTGTTGACAAATAAACAACAAGTTATGAAATGTTACATTATGGTGTAAGTCGTAATGGGTAAAAAAGGTAAAATGGTGAATTGGTCACGTGTTGACAAATAAACAATGAGCTATGAAAAGTTACATTATGGTGTAAGCCATAATGGGTAAAAAGGGTTAAAACAGTAAATTGAGCACGTGTTGACAAATAAACAACGAATTATGGTAAGTTACCTTATGGTATAAATCATAATGGGTATAAAGGGTAAAATGGTAAATGGTTTGCGTGTTGACGGATAAATGATAAGTTCTAAAAGACACCTTATGGCGTAAGCCATGATGGGTTGAACGAGTAAAGGAACGACCTTTAAGAATTATGACCATATGGCGAAAGAGCCGTAATGGGTCAAAAGCGTGAAATGGTAAATAAATACCATTCCGTAATATATATAGTGTTTGGTCGTTTAGGCCAAACGGGTCAAATGGTAATGTTATCACCATTTGATAATAGCGACTAATGTTTGCTTGTCGAGTCTTATGCTTACAGGGGCGAATAGCATATGGGATTGTGTTGCTATTAATTAGCAACTAATAAGGTGAGGTATTAAAACGGGTCAATGCTTTGACCCGAGCCAGGTGAGGAAAGCTAATTGAGTCGTGGGTGAACATTGGATTTACCTAAAGTGAGGTATATTTAGCAATTTGAATTTGAGATATTATATTCTTAGGGACATGATGAATTTAAAATGGAATACGGGTTAAAAGAGTATACTTGGTCAAAACAAGCTTTCAAAATGTCCTTGTAGTTAAAAAGGACCCAAAACTTGACTAAAATGCCCCCGAATAGCAAATCGGGCAAATGACCCTTGAAGGTATTTTTAAAATGGATTTTATAATAGGGTGGACCCATTTGGTGGTATAAAAGTGAAAGGCGTAAGCCTTTTTAGTTAAATGCCACCTAACAGGTCATTTTCGTAAATTGCAGATCCGGAGGGTAGAATCGGCATATAATGTTTTCACTAAATTAATTCACCACAAATATAGTTGTGGTGGAAGATAAATCGAAATCTTAGTGTGGAAATAGGATGTACGAAAAGAATAAGCAAGATTTGATGTTTGGTACACAAATCTTGAAACGGGTCAAATAATTTATATGCGCAAATTAGGTAACAATTGCGTAATTCATAAAAGCTAAGAATCCGGGTTAAGGATTTTGGACTAATTATTTACGCAAAGGTTTTACGATCATTTAGAAACAAGTTCCAAGCGAAAATGAGAAGTTACAGAGAAGTTACGCATCTTTTCGTCAAAAAGGGCATTGCTGGAAAGAAAATGCTGCAACCCTCAGCCGTAACCAACGGTTGCCTGCCGTAGGCTATGGCAGGAACAAACTGCCATTTTGTTGTTGTGTGTGCCGTAGGCTACGACACATATGCCGTAGCTTACGGCGGGGTATATAACAAAATTGTTGTTGTGTTATTTTGACAATCAGGTCCATTTAAACATGTATAAACTACATATTTCTAACGTAGTTAGTGATATATGGAATGTAGGTAATGATTTTGAAGTCACAGATGGCGACCAAGCGTAGTTGAAGAACCGAACACAGTTAAAGAATCAAGCTTCCGCATTTTATTTAGTTGTTTCGAAACTAAACGACAACGACATGTTGAAATGTTCTAATAATTATGAAGTTTTTATGAAGCTCGAAAATACGAAGGAACTTGTATTTGCATTTTTATTATTAAATGCAAAATTTCTTTATTAAAATTTATGATTAAAAAAAAGGTCTTACGTGTCCCAACCCCCGACCCAGGAGGAGGGCGGCCGCAGCACGCAGAGCTAGTGGTATCGGTGTTTATTAATTTGGCAGCGGAAATAACATCAGGACCGTAGTTAGGAAATAGTTTATCAGAGTAAAACACCATTCTTTTATAAATAACAAATACATGGGAAAACCCGAGTTTCCATTTATAATATGTTTATAGGGATAAACCCTATTTTATTGAAATAAAACTTCTTTCTGGTTTAGGTGACTTTTATAGCTACTTTTCCAAGCCTTCAGTGCTCTCCAGCTGGCTTCTATTTGGCTTTCACATTTTGTTACCTGGAACGCGTTTGAAAAGTTTTATCACAAGAAATACTGGCGAGTGCATCCCAGTTTAATCAATGCAATTTATATCACTTTACAGTATTGAGGGCATCCGCAATTACATTTGTTTATATCTACCTAATTACCATCCACGGTACTGTCAATCCTGACTTGTGGTCATGCTACTACTCACAGTGTAGTAACAAGTAATGTATACAAAACCCCAACATACCGACAGTAATTGTAGAATCACAAATACTCAATCACTGTTAAATGTAATTTAAATAATTGAGGTTTTGGTAAAACACTTGGACTCATAAAAAGCAGATGTACTCACTTTGATGTTTTAGATAATCCTACTGCTTTCTGGTGATTTCCTGGTTATAATCTATTAAATTAAACAATGCACACGTGTTCATAAGATAACCCAATTTACATTAGCTATACCCCCGAGACAGAACTCCAACGACTGAGTCAGGCAGAGCCTTGACATGTGTTACGGAGTTCTAGATCGATCGGGCAGAGTAACTAATACGTAACCGGGGGTTATAATACTTATAACAAGGCAGAGCTTCGCTTTTTAAGGGGGGTATAATATCCGAGTATTTTAGCTATTAAATTTGTCGAGAGAGAAAATAAATGAGCGAATGACCACTGAGGCCGATTGCCTCTATTTATAGGCTGGAAACAGGGGGCCTCGCGACCCGCGACCCATTCTTATATCTCTCTCACAGCCCGTGAGGGACCTAGACTAGGGTCTAGCTCAGGTTAGTCACAAGTGTAGGTCGTCCAGGTGTCGTGCCACGTGGCACACTGGGGTTCCGCCATGTTACACTAGGTCGTACCCAGCGAAGCACACAACCAAACTGGTCGCGGCCCGCGAGCGACCTTAAGATTTTGTTTTAATTGATTTTTATTATTATAAAGGTATTTCAGGTCCGTTTTTCATATACGGGGTGTATTTTAGGACGTATAGGACATGTTTAAGGGTTTTGGGAGAGTTGTTATATCCTCCCCACCTTGTTTTAGATCTCGTCCTCGAGGTCTACTGGAACAGGTGTGGATATTTCCTCTGCATCTCTGACTCGAGCTCCCAAGTGTATTCTGGTCCTCTCTTGGAATCCCATTTTACTTTGACTAGAACTGTCACACCCCGATATTTCCACCTATTACCGGTGGGCCCGGTGGGGAGTATCGTGACGTAGTTGATATCATCATAGTCAATTAATCACAGTTTAATGCACAACGAAAGTCTTAAAGTAATAATTATACAAACCGAGTTGAAAGTAACATAAAATATTACACAACGGATTGTAAGTGGATCCACAGGCGGATCAAAACAAAAAGAAATATTGTTCAACAGATTTAAGCATCAAAAGCTTGCAAGACTCTTTATTTGATACTAGGAGTAGCCAACCCATTACGCGTAGTACCTGCACTTAATCTTTTTGAAAAATACGTCAGTTTACACTGGGAAATACAATTAACTGACTCTTTTGAAAAGCGTTTATAAAAATTGATTTGGATGCGCGAGGCATAAAATCTTTTATAACTTGGGACAATTATTTAAAAATAATCTTGTATACAGTTTTACATGTTTGTCGTCCATTTAGGACCCGGTTAGAAGAGCCAGATTAGATTAATAGACACACCACTTGGTATAATACCCACAAGAAGTTTCCTTACGAGTGAGGTACCGTTTTACATACGCAACTGTCAGGTGTATGCCTACACCCCGTGCTTAAGTCGTGGACATTTCCAATGAATGAGTCGAGGATATCCAGGACATGGTCATTAACCCCCCAAAGGCATTGCATCAAACAAGACAGATTAAAACGGGTTATCTCAATGATTTTAACCACTAATAGATTAAATATTCAATACCTGACCAAGCGGTATTATTATAATACCGTATCCCAAGCCCGTATAAGGGAAAATAAGTTAAAAGTATTTACCTGAGCAAAATTATAAATTTTAATCTCAGCCGTATATCAATCAGCAAACACAGGTAGCATTTACTGGGCTCCTAATCTGGAACGAAGGTTTTAATAACCTATTAGATTCCTAACGGGTCTTATTTAAGTCTTAACTTAGACCGGTTAGTTTTAATGAAAGGTTTACGGTTCAAAACACAAGATTAAGCGAAGACCGGATTAGAATGTGATTTAGATCCGACAAGTATGATGACTTGTATAAAATGGGTAAACTAAATACATTCTGGATTTTGAAGTAAAAATGATAAGGTTTGACCCGTTTCAGTTAATTTATACAAACTAGTTACATAAACCGTACCGAACGCGTATATGCATAACGGGTAACCAAATGAATCATGTACAGGTTCCACAAGTTAATATGCTTTAAATATGTTGTGATATCAGTAGGATACCTTCCATTATGCCTAAAACGAATTTAAAACCAATTTAAGCCCCGTAGGGGTATTTTGGTCATTTTAAAGTTTATAAAAGAGGTTAAATAGAAATCTGAGGTTCTGGTCTAAAACAATCAGTAAAAATATTTATTTTAATAAGTTATATCAGTAAGATATCACATATATGTGAAATTTATCATTTATGGCCAAACTATGCACCGTAGGGGCATTTTGGTCATTTCACATATGTTATAAGGGTTAAATTTGGAAATCTGAGTTCAAAACTTTTACTTACTGTTAAAGTATAAAAATTTATTCATAACATCAGTAGGTAATAAGTCTTAGGTGCCAAATATGGTTTTAAACCATACTATGCGCCTAAATCGCATAAAAGTCGGTATTTGACGATATTTGGGTTGATTAAGGAAATCTGAGATTTTGATCAGCCTTTACTGTTTAAAATAATTTATTTAATGTATAAAATCAGTAGAAAAAGGTTTGATATGTAAAGGATGTGTAAAACTCATTTTACTAGCGAAAAGGGCATTATCGTCAATTACCGAGCCTATGCAAGAACTCTATGTTATGATCAGTTTAAAATTTAATAAAAATCTCCAAAAATCCCTAAATATTATATTACATCAGTGGGTAGAAAGTTTGGTGTCAAAATTTGGGTTTAAATATGATTTATACTAAAAATGCCATTTAATTAATAAAAAGCTTTCATTTTACGATATCGAGCATAACTCTCATTTCAGACCATAAACTGATGTCAAATTTTTTAGGACATACTTAAATATCAGTAATAAAGATTTTTGTCCACTCACATTTTCAAAAATCTCGTTTTAATGGTAAAAGGGCATAATGGTCAACATTTAAGCATTTAACGGAAACATGCATATGAATCAGATTTCAAAGGAACCATATAGTATAATCTCAGAGGGTTATACTAACATGTAATATGGTCCTAAAGGAACCCTAAGGCATATCTAAAACAAGCTAAATCGGGTCAGAACTGAAAGTCAAAGCAAAAGTCTACTTTTGCGACTTTCGATTGCGAACCGAGCCTAAACTCATAATTGTCGGGTTGAACATGCCTAAACATGTTCTTATATTATTTACCAAGTTATTTTAGTGTTAAAACATGTTCCATAACTTATACATTATCAGTTATGAATTAATTTATAAAAACTGACCCGTTTGACCTTTTTATTAATAAGTTTGACCCGACAATTGACCAAGTTAGAGTGATAATCAGTAGGTGCCCTTTTAAGGGTTTATTACCTACATAATTACCAACTCATAGCCACTTTCAATTCAAATAATGGCTGGACCATTAGTGATTAATCACTAAGTCAAAGCTTAATTATGATAGCTTTGACTTTTGGTCATTAAACTAATAAAACTTGAACTTAGGAAGCTAAGAACACTTACTAGAGTCCTTAGCACGAATTTAGACTAGAAGAAAGCTTCCTTTAGCTCCAGGAGGCTTCAGAGAGTAAGCTTTGAGTGAAAATGAAAGTGTGCAAGTTCTAAATAACCAAAATGTGGGCTATTTATAGGAGATTTGAGGTTGCCAAGATCATTACACCTGTTTAGGGAGGCTCTCAGATGTTTACAAGTGTTGTGGTGGCAGAATAAACCATCAAACAAGCCCCTAGAATCGAAAACTAGCATGCAAAGGCGGTGGAACTGACTGAACCTGCAGCTGTCCTTTTCTTTTTGATACTGGCACTTCTACGCGGCCCGCGTAAACCCCAGAGAAGGGTTACGCGGCCCGCGAGGCTCCCTTCTAACCGGACAAAAACTTTTGTTAATTGCAATTTCAGTCCCTGGTCCTTCATAACTTGTTTTATCTTTCGTTTATTGCACTTTTAACCCCCAAATTTAACTTTTAAGGGTCTTGAGTCTTCAAACGATCATCATTAAGCTTTCGGTTAGTTACGAGGTCACCTGAACGGTCTTAAAATGCAACATTGACTCATTTGATCCTTATTTCTTGGAATTACCACTTTATTCATTTATGTGCGTCGAAACTCTATGAATTTATTATCCGATATCCATGGGAGTATAAGGAAGTACTACAAAGTCTCGGAAATGTTAAAAGGTCACTCAGAGGTAATTTTAAACATGTTGACACATTTAACCCTTATGCTTTGTAAACTTCTCATTTTAAGCACAAACGACTTTCTATGTTCGATATTTTATTCATTAAAGAATACAAACATCGTGTGAGGTCAATCAGAGGCACACGAATGGCATGTTGACACTTTGGATCCTTTTACTTACATATTTACATTGTTTGACAATTTTAGTCCCTCCAGATCAATCTATTTCAGGTTTAAAGTCCATGACACGTGTCTTTATTATATTGGTCGTGTTTTTACGAGGTGTTACAAGAACTAATCTCTTGTGTTTGAGATTCTTTATTTTTCTGTCCTCAATCTGTAGGGGTTTCTCTACAAACTTAAGTTTCTCATTTACCTCTATGTCCTTAAGAGGTACCATTAATGATTCATCTGCTAAGCATTTCTTGAGATTACATACATGAAACACATCATGTATTCCTGCCATTTTCTCTGGCAGTTGTAGCTGATAAGCTAGTGGTCCTATTCTTCTAATAATCTTAAATGGTCCAACATACCTGGGGCTTAGCTTTCCTCTTTTTGTGAATCTGACTACTCCTTTCCATGGAGAAACTTTTAATAATACCTTATCTCCTACTTGAAATTCCAACGATTTTCGTCTGTTATCAGCATAACTCTTTTGATGATCGCGTGCTGCTTTTAATCTTCCCTTGACTCGAAGAATCTTGTCCGTTGTCTCTTGTACTATCTCTGGTCCAGACAGTTGCTTTTCTCCAATTTCTGCCCAACAAACTAGAGTTCGGCACTTCCGTCCATAAAGTGCTTCAAATGGTGTAGCATTGATACTGGTATGATATCTGTTATTGTAGGAAAATTCTATTAATGGTAAGTGATCGTCCCAATTTCCTCCGAAATCAATTACAAAAGCTCTAAGCATATTCTCCATTGTCTGAATTGTCCTTTCGCTTTGTCCGTCCATTTGAGGATGATAAGCAGTGCTTAGATTTAACTTGGTTCCCATTGCTTTTTGGAAACTAGTCCAAAAATGAGAAGTAAAACGGCTATCTCTATCAGAAACAATAGATAAAGGCATTTCCATGTAATGAAACTATTTCATTTACATACAACTTGGCTAATTGTTCCATACTGAAAGTTTCCTTCATCGGTAAGAAATGAGCAGACTTGGTTAATCTGTCTACAATCACCTAGATTGTATCATTACCTTTTCGTGTCTTGGGTAATTTAGTAACAAAGTCCATTGTTATTAATTCCCATTTCCATATAGGCATTTCGAGCTGCTGCAATAAACCTGAGGGTTTTTTATGTTCAGCTTTTACCTGTGTACAGGTTATACATTTAGCAACATAGGTTGCTATATCCTTTTTCATTCTTATCCACCAAAAATTATTTCTTAGTCTTGATACATTTTATCGTTACCAGGATGTATCGTATACTTAGCCTTATGGGCTTCTTCTAAAATTCGGTGGCGTAGGTTTCCTTGTTTGGGTATTCAGATTCTTTTCTTATGGAATCTCCAAATTCCATCTGTTCCTTGTTCCAATTCCTTAATCATTCCTTTTAATTTTTCAGTATCGTCCTTGATTACTGATTCCTGTATTTCTCTAATTTGCTCGTTTAAATCTATCTGCAGATTTAATTTGAGAGAACGTACTTGTCTTGGCTTTTCGTGATACTTTCGACTTAAAGCATCAGCTACTACATTAGCCTTTCCTGCATGATACTGGATATTACAATCATAATCACTGTGAATTTCCATCCAGCGTCTCTGTCTCATATTTAACTCCTTTTGCCCAAAAACATATCTGAGGCTCTTATGATCGGTGAAAACAGTAAATTTGCTACCATAAAGACAGTGTCTCCAAATTTTAAGGGCAAAACCTCCTAATTCTACATCATGGGTTGTATAATTCTCTTCATGATTCTTAAGTTGTCTAGAGGTATAGGCTATAACCTTTTGACGTTGCATCAACACACATCCGTAACCTAACTTAGAAGCGTCACAATAGACTATAAAGTCTTCAGTTCCTTCTGCTAACGCGAGTATGGGTGCGTTGGTTAATCTTTGTTTAAGAATTCTAAAGGCTTCTTCCTGTTTTGGTCCCCATTCAAACTTAACTGATTTACAAGTCAGTTTGGTTAATGGAATGACTATTCTAGAAAAATCTTGAATAAAACGTATATAATATCCTGCTAGTCCAAGAAAACTTCTCACCTCCGTTGGTGATTCAGGGACTTTCCACTTAGTAATCGCCTCGATTTTTGTGGGATCCACATGAATTCCTTCATGATTAACCAGGTGTCCAAGAAATTGTACTTCTTGTAACCAAAATTCGCATTTTGAAAATTTAGCATAAAGCTTTTCTTTTCTTAGCAAATTTAGAAGTGTATGCCGATGCGCTGCATGTTCCTCTTTACTCTTAGAGTAAATAAGAATATCATCTATAAAGACAATTATGAATTTATCCAGATATGGTTTACATATTATGTTCATCATGTCTATAAATGCGGCTGGGGCATTGGTTAAACCAAATGGCATGACTGTAAATTCATAATGACCGTACCTTGTTCTGAAAGCAGTTTTAGGAATGTCCTATTCCTGTACTTTCAATTGATGATATCCTGAGCGTAAATCGATCTTAGAAAAGAATCGAGCTCCTTGAAGTTGATCAAACAGATAATCGATTCTCGGTAGTGGGTACCGATATTTAACCGTGACCTTGTTCAGTTCTCGGTAATCAATGCACATACGCATTGATCCGTCCTTCTTCTTGACAAGCATGATTGGTGCTCCCCATGGTGATGAACTAGGCTATATGAAGCCTTTCTCCAGAAGTTCATCCAACTGTTTCTTCAGTTCCTGCATCTCTGCTGGTGCTAAACGGTAAGGTTCCTTGGCAATCGGTGCTGTCCCTAGTAGTATGTGAATTCTGAATTCAACCTCTCTATCTGGTGGCAATCCAGGTAATTCTTCTGGGAAAACATCTGAGAATTGAGATACTACGGGAATATCTTTCAATTCTTTTCCTTTTGTGTTAATGATTATGGAAATCATATACACTAGTGATCCTTTCCTGGCATAGCTTGCCGTTTTCATTACAGAGATGAATTTTGTGGACCTAGTTGGCTTATCTCCTTTAATTGTGATCTTTTCACCCTTTGGTGAACTTACTTGTATTAATTTTTGTTTACATAGAATACTGGCATGGTTGGCTACTAACCAATCCATTCCTAATATGATATCAAATCCAGCCAGATTCATTGGGTAAAGGTTAGCAATAAAATTATGGTTTAAAATTTCTATTCTTGCTGCCTACAAGATTTCAGTAATCTTAATGGATTCTTCATTTGCCGTTTCTACCACACATTCTTGTGGAAGTTTAGTTAATGGTCGATTTAGAATTTTGCAGAACGAAGTATTGATAAAACTTTGGTTTGCACCAGAGTCAAATAATACTTTAGAAAAATATCATTAACTAAAAACGTACCGATGATTATATCCGAAATCATCTTAGCTTCTTCAACTGTCAGAACAAATGCTCGTGCATTCTTGGTAGTCTTGTTGTTTGTTGCTGGAGCTAGTTTCGGACAGTTTGGTTTGATATGACCAGTCTCTCCACAGTTGAAGCATAGCTTATTACTGGGTTTCTTCCTGCAGTCTTCTTCTTTGTGTCCAGACATTTTACGGAAGTTGCAGTATATGGAACATCTTCCTGAATGCTTCTTCTTGCAGTACTTACAGTAAGGTGCAGAGGTAGAACCTGTACCTTTCCCACGGTAGGTATTTCTAGAATGAAATTCTTGGGTAAGCTTTTGGGCTAGGTTCTTTCTCTGGTTTTCTTCTTGCATACGTACTAATTCATCAGTCAAGGTATTGGCTAATTCTACGGCTTATTCTATGGTTTGTGGCCTAGCTGCCTTGACTACGTGTCTGATTTCACTAATTAATCCTCAGATGTAACGGGAGATTAACACTGGTTCATGTGAGGCTAGGGTTGGTACTATTCTAGCATATTCGAAGAATACAGTAGTGTAACCCTTGCAGTCTATTCCAGTCATTCTAAGATTTAAGAACTTATTAGCGATTTGTTCCTTTTCATTGGGAGGACGGAATTTTCTTTCAACCATTTCCTTGAAGTTGATCCATTCCATATTATAAACTCTGTCAGTTCCCCTAGACTGGAGAATAGTATTCTACCATTCTAAGGCTGCATTCTTAAAAAGATTAGAAGCAAACATAATCTTATCTTCTTCTGCACATTTGCTTATTTCTAAGACTGCCTCTGTCTTTTCTATCCAACGTAGAGCTGCAATGGCTTCCTCATTGCCATAGAATTCTATTGGTTTGCAAGACCAGAATTCTTTGTAAGAACAACCATATGACATGGTTCTTCTTCTTTTTGGAATAGGTAATTGGAGTAGCGGTCCATTATTCACGCTGTGACTGGGTTCAGTTGGTGGTCGTTTACTTCCATTATTAGTTTTATTATTTTCTGCTTCTTTAACAGTCTTGATAATATATGGCATAGCATTTATGATTCCTTGTGCTATTATGTGTTGGATGCCACTGTTATCTATTTGGTTCCCATTATTCTCATTATTCTGATTTTCCTGATTTACTTCGTTGTCCTTATGGTTTATAAACAATTATCAGGTATTAATGTCACAGAATAAGATTTAATGCAAACAATCACGCAAACAAATTGATCAAAATCGTCGAGCATTGCGACTTTTACTCTTTTTCATATATATATATATATATATTACAATCTACAACTGAAATTTAAACATACTACTAGTTATGCATCAACAGGTATTAGGTTATCTATTTTAGTTGATTTTTTCTTCAATTACACACATTTATATATATATATATATATATATATATATATATATGTTACTATATATTATTATTATTACTACTAGGGGTTGTTCCAGAAATGCATTTCTCGCTCGTCGTATTTCCACACGAGCTTTTCTCCTATCTATTTTATCCTCTCTCCTTCCTCCACTAATTCCTCACCAAAGGTGCGGAGTTCCTGCACATTTTCTTCACTTGTGGATGACAGTGGTGCGGGTACTGGGTTAGGGAACTGAGGTATAGGTTCTCCATATGGGTACGAGTTGTTTAATATTTCCTGAACATACTGATCGGTATTCCAATACAGGTCTAAAGGATTAAGGTTGGTATATTGTGCAATGGGATTTGGTATTGGGTCCCCCTGGGGATAAAGTTCCTGGTAATCCCTATGGTCATCTTCCCATGGATCATACATTAGAGGATTAGGTGCTGAGATTCTAGGTATCTCGTTTGGGTCAAATGCTGGTATGGGAAATTCGTTTCCTGGGTTAGGTTCTATCTCCATTGGTTAGGTCGGGAATAAAGGCAATGGTTGTGGTGCAACGATTTGATCAAGGTTTGGATCTGCTGCAGTGGTGGCTAATATATGAAAGTTTGCCAATCATCTCTTCAATATCTCTTGTGTCTGGGCATTTACTTCCCTATTGGCTGCTGCTAACGCTCTTTGTTGTTGCAATTTTCTCATTCGCTTTCTCCTCTCGTGAGCTCCCCTACTAAACCATCATCTCTTTTTCGAAGGGAATGGTTCCACGGATTGCACCTTAAATATGAAGATTCCCTCTTCTGTATCAACAGAATACCCCGAAGGAGTAGGCTGTGATGAAGTTCCTTCACTTTTAGGAGAACTAGCTAGATGACGATAGGCGTCAGACGTACCTTGCTCACTCATACTGTAAACTAACAGATTGTCAAATAACACATAACAATAATATACATGTATACACATAGTCACATAGATTATTTCCTAACATAATTGATAAATTTTGGTGTCAGCAGAACACTTCTGTGGCTTAAATCAGTGGCTGTAGCTCTGATACCACCTTCTGTCGCAACCCCCAACCCTGCCCCGGGAGGCGGGCGGCCGCGGCACACAGATCTGGTGGTATCGGTGTTTATTAATTTGGCAGCGGAAATTACATCAGGACCGTAGTTAGGAAATAGTTTATCAGAGTAAAACACCATTCTTTTATAAGTAACAAATACATGGGAAAACCCAAGTTTCCATTTATAATATGTTTATAGGGATAAACCCTATTTTATTGAAATAAAACTTCTTTCTGGTTTAGGTAACTTTTATAGCCACTTTTCCAAGCCTTCAGTGCTCTCCAGCTGGCTTCTATTTGGCTTTCACATTTTGTTACCTGGAACGCGTTTGAAAAAAGTTTTATCAACAAGAAATACTGGCGAGTGCATCCCTGTTCAATCAAAACAATTTCTATCACTTTACAGTATTGAGGGCATCCGCAATTACATTTGTTTATATCTACCCAATTACCACCCAAGGTATTGTCAATCCTGACTTGTGGTCATGCTACTACTCACAGTGTAGTAACAAGTAATGTATACAAAACCCCAACATACCGACAGTAATTGTAGAATCACAAATACTCAATCACTGTTAAATGTAATTTAAATAATTGAGGTTTTGGTAAAACACTTGGACTCATAAAATGCAGATGTACTCACTTTGCTGTTTTAGATAATCCTACTGCTTTCTGGTGATTTCCTGGTTATAATCTATTAAATTAAACAATGCACACGTGTTAGTAAGATAACCCAATTTACATTAGCTATACCCCCGAGATAGAACTTCAACGACTAAGTCAGACAGAGCCTTGACATGCGTTACGGAGTTCTAGATCGATCGGGCAGAGTAACTAATACGTAACCGGGGGTTATAATACTTACAACGAGGCAGAGCTTCGCTTTTTAGGGGGGTATAATATCTGAGTATTTTAGCTATTATATGTGTTGATGCGTGTGAAGTGTGTTATGGTTTTAATGTTTATTTTAAGCCCTTTTACACTTTTTAGCCAAGTTTTAAATTTATAAAACACGATATTTACTTACACTAAACACACATATGGGCAAGTGCACCCATCGTGAGCGTAGTATAGTGTTGGTAAGATACCGAGGTCGTCCAAGGACACAAGAGCTTTTAGTACCGGTTTATCCTCAACGTCTAATCAAATCAAAAGTTTAGAAAAAGGTTTTAAACTAGAAAAATAAAAACTAACTAAAATGCTGAAAAATAAAATAAAAGAAAAACAGATAGACAAGATGAATCACTTGGCTCCGACTCGTGTATAGTGTAACCTTTGATTATTTCCGCACTTTTGCACTTTTTAAGAGATTATCTTAGTTATTGTAGTAGGCCCCTCTTTTGAAGGTGACGTTACCCTCAACACAGTAGTTTGAGTCAGCAAGGATACAATCCTAAAGGGTCGGATTATTGAAAGATAATTAATTAAGTTATTAATGCATATTATGGTAGGCCCCTCTTTTGGAGGTGACGTTACCCTCGGCTAAGTAGTCTGAGTCAGCAGGGATACAGTCCTAAGTAGCCGGGTTAAAGTATTAATAGTATCTTACATATGAGGGGATCAAAGAGTTTGGACCCCGCCATCCAATACCGGTGGGTATTGAAGGAGGTCCTACTAAATTTGACCCAGGTCCTTGCAGGATCTATACACTGAACAAGGCAAGACTCTTACCAAACCGTTCCCTTAACCCCCGACCAGGTAGCCAACATACCTCCATATAGACCGTGGAGATATGAATGGTGAAAATCTTTTATTTTATATAGACAGTAAAATAATGCCAAGACACCACGGACAAACGATAAGGAAGAATCACCTTCAACATAAGAAACCAGTTATTAAAGTCATTAATACATAACCAAGTAAAAAGTGCGAAAAGATTAAAAATAAAAAGTATTACACTAGACACTTGTCTTCACCAAGTGATGTAAGAGACTTAGGCAAACATGGACTTTGATTGTCAAGAACTCTTACGATCAATCTTGGATCCCGAGACGACTCACACACTCTATGATGGACAATGGATGATGGTGGTGGATGATGGTGTTGTGATGGTGGTGGGTGGTGGGTGAAGTGTGAGAGAGGTGGTGTGCCAATGGATGGTTTGCAAATGAGCCAAGCACCCCTATTTATAGGCTGAACAGCAGCTCGGGCACGGCCCCGTGTCCATTGGGCACGGCCCCGTGTCCATCCTCCTTCTCTGTCTTTATTAATTGCTCTTGTCTGCATTAGTTGACCACGGCCCCGTGTCCGCTGGGCACGACCCCGTGTGCAGAAGCGTATCTGTACTATCAAGATTTGCCTGGATTCTGCGAATCTTATAGTTGACCACGGCCCCGTGTCCGCTGAGCACGGCCCCGTGGTGGGCAATAGAAGCTTCTACAGCTTTGTCTTTTATGCTGACACTTGGGCATGCTCCCGTGTTCACTGAGCACGGGGCGTGTTCAGCCTTCTGTTCTCTTGTTTTGCTTGGGAAGATGCTTTCAGGGAGGTCGGGCATGCCACGTTTGTTCCTTTTCTTGTATTTATGTTAGATTTAGCTGCCTTTTTGCTTCTTTTGTTAATTTGAGCTCATTTAATCCTGAAAATACAAAAGGAAGACAAAAACACACTTTTTCCAACATTAGTACTAAAAAAGGGTTAGTTTTATGCCGCAATTGATGTAATTTATATGTTGCATTTTGTGCACATCAAATACCCCCACACTTGAATCTTTGCTTGTCCTCAAGCAAAACTCTTTATAATGTGGCTTTGCACTCCCAAATGGAATGGGTAGAAGAGAAGGTTTTTGGGTTTGTCATAGAGTGTCGGGATTTCCAAGATTCTTTATTAAGTTTTATTTTTATTTATTTACAATCCTATTCGTCATGATTTATTTAAAACTTTTCATAAGATAAATTACTTATTAGGGCAAAACATGCCTCTTTTAAAATTCTACTTATATACAAGTTCACATACCTCACGGGGATCACTCAACACTCGGCCGGAGATGTATTTTAGTGAATCACTCGAGAGCGGCATGGAACTTACTCCTACCATAGGCTTGCCAAGCAATCAATCCTCCTCATTTTTAACTATATACCTTTGTAAATATCAAGAGGACTTTTGGGTGAAGGGTTAGGCTTGGGTTAAAGGTAGGTGGTTGGGTTAGTGGTTAGTAGAAAAGGGCGAAAAGCGTAAAAAGCATCGGTTTTCGTAAGACTTTTTATTTTTCTTATTTTTTTATTTATTTTTTTTTAATTTTTTTTTGCACTTTTTATTTTGATGAAGCTATTATTCAAACAAAGTTATTTTTGATGAACTTGTTTGTTTATTTTTCTTTTGCTTCATCATCAACATTTTTTTTTGAAAAGTCATACGAAAATCCGAGCTTGTTACTAAAACAAAGGGTTAAAAATAAAAAAGGTTTTGGTGGGTGAAAGGGTGTTTGATTTTTGGGTTAAGAAATGAAAAGGTTTAGGCTTAAAGGGGTTAACTAGGGGGATTTTGGGTAGGTGGTAAAAAAAGAAAAGAAAAATTAATGGTGTAGAAATAAAAAAGGTTAGTCCTAATGCCTCCATCATTTACTTACTCAGGTTTAAGTTGGTAAGGACCGGGAATGTATCGTCGTGGCAAGTTCTAGAGTTGTAAGAACCAAGCGACTATTCACACAAGAAACGAAAAATGAGCATTTAGTTTAAAGATATGTATTTGTATGCTCAATAAAGGCTCAAAACTCACTTTTGTGGGAATGGGTTTTTATGTGATCAAGTATATATAATCAAATTTTAACTAAGCTTGTCATGCCGTTTCATAATTTTCTTATGTTGGGTTTTTTTATCACGACGCTATCGGTTGTAAATTTGTAAAAATATAACCTTTTTAGAACTTGAAACTCCCAAGTTAAACCTAGACAAGTAAAAAAAATGAAAAAATTTTGAAAAAAAAAATTTGGGGTGATTAGCGGTTCCAATAGAGTTTTGTGTAAGGCTTGTGATTAGGACTTGCAAGATTCAAAGTTTTAGCATCCCCCCCACACTTAAATTACACATTGTCCTCAATGTGTCCCAAAAATAAGTTTATAGGTTGATTGAATGTGTAAAAATGTGTTAAAAAGCAAAATTTTATGTTACTGGGCGTCTGGACATGGCCCCGTGTCCGATGGACACGACCCTGTGTTCAGGTGCCAGTAACGAAAACTTACAGAAGGTGGACACGGGGGCGTGTTCACTGAGGCACGACCCCGTGTCTGTCAAAAGTCTGCAGAATTAAAACAAACAGCAGGTCTGGGGAAGTGGGCACGGGGGCGTGTCGGCTGGACAAGACCCCGTGTAGACAATCTGCAAAGTTGAAAAACAGGTTTCTGGCTTTGGTTTTCCTGTCCTGGCTTTAGTGGCACTAATGTTTAGTGCTCTAGGCCTCGTATGTACCTGTTTTATCAATAAACACTACACCAAACCATAGCAAACATCCTAAATTACCAAGTTCAACATCCACGTCACAAAGTTAAAAAGAAAAACAAATGCAGAAAGTAAAAAGAGTTAAAGGAAAGTAAATTGTTCAACACACATGGCACGCAGGCCGGAAATTGTTCAAGATAAAAGGGGGTTAACCTGTGGGATCTCCAAACAATTTGCTCCAACCTCTATTCCTCCCGCCTAGTCCATGTCCTCGTCATCATCTCCTCCTCCGTGCCCCGCCATGTACCCCTGGATGCTCCCAATGTCATCCTGAATGTCGGATATGTTTCTCTCAATAGCTCCGACCCGGGTGTACGTGTTGCTCGCCATGTTATAGGTGTTCCTGGTGCACATGAGGTTTTCCTGCAACAAATCATGTAAACTTTGGAAGTTAGGAAAACCACCTCCTTGTGAGGAGGACTGGCCCGGATCACCGTGGGGCTGGTACTGGTATTGATGATGCTGTGGAGCGTGAAGGATGAGTGCCTCTTGCGGGTTCCATGCATGTCCCTGCATCCTTTGGAAGCTAACCGACCCATCTTCAGCCTCATAAATTAAGTTCATGGAGCGGCAGATGTGTACATCCACTCTTCCCGACCATAGGCTTCTTTCGAAGGACCTAGGTATGTTGGTGAAGTGCTTGAAGAGACGGTATATCCACCCTCCAAAGAAGATAGGGGTTGGTGAAGTAGCAAGCTTGTTCAAATGCATGTTTCGGAGTAGGAGGAACGGAACATCGAGGTGTCTGCGGGTATGAATGCAGTGAAGGACTATCAAATCTCTCAACCCAACAACGCCACCGCTATCATGCCTCTGGCTAAGAGAGTAACCGAGGACCCTATGGATGTATCGGAAGAGTGGGTCCCTCAACTTAGTGTTCTTAGTGCTGCTCGGGTTGTAGTGCCCTTCACCAATCTGAGCCCACGCGGCTTGGCGTTCGTTCTCATCCAACTCTCGCACCCCTCTGGTGTTTTCTTCATTACCCGCATCTTCCTCCGCATACAGCCCAACTATCGACCCAAATTGTGCCATCGAAATCGAGTGCCTAGTTCCACCACACCGGAATGACACCCCGTCATTGTCGAAAGGGTCGCACCTTGAATTGAACGTGAAGGTGCTATAGAATTCCATAGTGCACTCGTGGACTGAGCGAAGTCGAGTGGTTAGGGCGACTCTTAGTGGGCCGGTAACGAGGTTGTTAAACCGGTCAAGTTGGTTCACCATTGCTAACAGATCCATGCATGCTTGTCTTGGGTATTCTTCTGGTCTTGTTTGAAGTACTTCGTATCTTGCCCTAGCATCGAGCTCATTTGCGTTGAACCTCGTGAATTTCTTCGACATCTGAAAGAATACACCAAAAGTTAGCATGAAACAGTGGAATTTTCGGACAAAACTGCAAACAGCAAGCTGGACACGACCCCGTGTCCAGGCATCTCTTACTCAAAAATTTCATTTTTCGACCCGGTACCGAAAACTTGAAAATTTTGGTCCACTAGGTGCGGTTTCCCCCGAAAATGAAACCCCAAGTGCCGTTTTTTCCCAAAACAAACCGTTTACCCCTTCAATTTTATCTTTTTTGGTTCAAAAACAAGGGTTTGGGGTTCTTGTGAGAAATCGGGCGAATCTTTGAACAATACAAGTGGATTTACTTCCTATAACATTGATCTAACTAAATGATAACAGATTTAAGCAAAAATTTGAGGTTCGATCTGGATGAAGTTCAAGAACCCTAGATTTTTCCCCAAATTTTTGATTTTTTAACTACATGCAAATGCTTAATCTAACTACTAATGATGATAGAATCATACCTTGGTGTTGTTAGAAGTAGAGGAGACGTCGAAAATCTGCGGAAAATCGCCTTGAACCAGAGCGTTTTTGGGGAAACAGGGCGTGTGGAATGGTGTAACTGTTATGAAAAAGGGGATTTATCCCGACAGTCGCGCGGACACGGCCCCGTGTCCAGCGGACACGGCCTCGTGCCGAGCGAAGTTTTTGAAAATATATATTTTTAAGTGCTCGTGTGAGTGCCCTTGTTTCCCAAAAGCTTGGTTAGAAAACTTTACCGATTTAGATGTCACCCCGTTTGTTCGTAACTTACCAGGTATGATGTTGATGTTTTTACTTTTCGACCGTTTGAAGCGAGATCTCTTCCTCTTCATCCTCAATAAATCCTTGATAGAGTTTCAGCCGTTGGCCATTGACTTTGAATGGAGGTCCATTCCGAGATTTAATTTCTACTGCGCCGTGTGGGAAAATATGGGTGATGGAAAAAGGTCCTGACCACCTAGACTTTAATTTACCAGGAAACAATCGAAGTCGTGAATTAAACAAAAGAACTTGATCTCTTACTCGAAATTCATTAGGTTTAATATGTTTGTCATGCAAGTTTTTCATTCTTTCCTTATAAATTTCGGAGTTTGAGTATGCATAATTCCTAAGTTCGTCTAATTCATTTAATTGACAAAATCGATTTCTACTGGCAAACTCTAAATCTAAGTTTACATTTTTAATTGCCCAGTAGGCTTTGTGTGCAATTTCTACTGGCAAATGACAGCTTTTTCCATAGACTAGCTTATATGGGGTTGTACCTATTGTTGTTTTATAAGCAGTTCGAAAAGCCCATAAAGCATCATCTAATTTATCGGCCCATTCCTTTTTATTTAACCCTACGGTTTTTTCAAGTATTCGTTTTAAACCTCTATTAGTCACTTCGGCTTGTCCGTTTGTTTGAGGGTGATATGCTGTTGAGACCCTGTGATAGACCCCATATCTAGTTAGAATTTTTTCAAGTTGGTGGTTACAAAAATGGGTACCTCTATCACTTATTAATGCTTTAGGTGTTCCAAAACGAGAGAATAATTTTTTCAAAAATCTTACCACGACTCTTCCATCATTGGTTGGAAGTGCCTCGGCCTCGGCCCATTTAGACAAGTAATCTACTGCCACAAGTATATATTTGTTTCCTTTTGACGGTAGGAAAGGTCCCATAAAGTCGAGTCCCCACACATCAAAAATTTCATAAACAAGAATGCCATTTTGTGGCATTTCGTTTTTGGAAGAAATATTACCTGTTTTTTGGCAAGCATCACATGTTTTGACAAGACTTTGAGCGTCTTTGTAAATGGTTGGCCAATAAAATCCTGAATCAAATACCTTTCGTGCGGTACTAGCGGCACCATGATGTCCTCCGTATGGACCTTCATGACAATGGCGGAGAATTCTTCTTGCTTCGTTACCATGTACGCATCGTCGGACGAGTTGGTCGGCACACATTTTGAAAAGATAAGGGTCTTCCCAAAAATAATGCTTCACATTAGCAAAGAATTTTTTCTTTCTTTGATGATGTGGCCAACCCTTAGCGACTATACCACTAGCTAGATAGTTAGCATAGTCGGCGTACCATGGTTCTTCTTTGTATTCCACCATTTCTAGGGACACTGTTGGAAATTTGTTGTTGATTTGCTCGTCCCTGGTTGCCTCCAAAGCTGGGTCTTCTAAGCGTGAAAGATGATCTGCCACGGTGTTTTCTGCTCCTCTTTTGTCTTTGATTTCAATATCAAATTCTTGGAGGAGTAAAATCCACCGAATCAAACGTGGTTTTGCGTCCTGCTTTTTGAAGAGATATCGAATGGCTGCATGATCTGTATAGACTATTGTTTTAGAAAGAACAAGATAAGAACGAAATTTATCAAAAGCAAATACCACAGCCAGTAATTCTTTTTCAGTTGTTGTGTAATTTTCTTGTGCATCGTTAAGTGTTTTACTAGCATAATAAATTGGGTGAAAATGATTTTCTTTTCTTTGTCCCAAGACAGCTCCAACTGCAAAGTCACTTGCATCACACATGATTTCGAAAGGAAATTTCCAATCAGACGCTATCATGATAGGTGCATTGACTAGCATTTCCTTTAGGGTTAGAAATGCTTGATTGCAATCCTTGTCAAAGATGAAAGGGGCATCTTTTTCAAGTAATTTTGTTAGAGGCCTAGAAATTTTAGAAAAGTCTTTGATAAATCGTCTATAAAATCTGGCATGCCCTAGGAAACTTCTGATAGCTCTAACGGAGGAAGGGAGTGGTAATCGAGAAATAGTGTCTATTTTTGCTCGATCAACCTCCATTCCTTCGCTTGAGATTTTGTGACCGAGTACTATTCCCTCAGTTACCATGAAATGGCATTTTTCCCAATTAAGGGCGATGTTAGTTTCCTCACATCGGGATAGCATTAGTTCAAGGTTATCGAGGCATTGGTCGCATGAATCCCCAAAGATAGAAAAGTCGTCCATGAAGACTTCCATTGTCTTTTCTATCATATCATGGAAGATGGCTACCATGCAACGTTGAAATGTTGCGGGGGCATTACATAGACCAAATGGCATGCGTCGATAAGCAAAAGTTCCGTAGGGACACGTGAAAGTTGTCTTTTCTTGGTCTTCGAGTGCTATCGGGATTTGAAAGTAACCTGAAAAACCATCCAAGAAACAGTAAAATTTATGACCGGATAATCTTTCTAACATTTGATCAATGAAGGGCAAAGGAAAATGATCTTTCCTCGTTGCTTCATTTAATCGTCTATAATCTATACATACTCTCCATCCTGTGACGGTTCTCGTTGGTATTAATTCATTCTTTTCGTTAGTATTTATGTTAGATTTAGCTGCCTTTTTGCTTCTTTTGTTAATTTGAGCTTATTTAATCCTGAAAATACAAAAGGAAGACAAAAACACACTTTTTCCAACATTAGTACTAAAAAATGGTTAGTTTTATGCCACAATTGATGTAATTTATATGTTGCATTTTGTGCACATCAGTGTCGAGAGAGAAAAGAAATGAGTGAATGACCACTGAGGCCGATTGCCTCCATTTATAGGCTGGAAACCGGGGGCCTCGCGGCCCGCGACCCATCCTTCTATCTCTCTCGCTGCCCGCGAGGGACCTAGACTAGGATCTAGCTCAGGTTAGTCACAAGTGTAGGTCGTCCGGGTGTCGTGCCACGTGGCACACTGGGGTTCCGCCATGTTACACTAGGTCGCGCCCCGTGAAGCACACAACCAAACTGGTCGCGGCCCGCGAGCGACCTTAAGATTTTGTTTTATTTGATTTTTATTATTATAAAGGTATTTCAGACCTGTTTTTCGTATACGGGGTGTATTTTAGGACGTATAGGACATGTTTAAGGGTTTTGGGAGAGTTGTTATATTACAAGTTAGTAATCAGCGCTCAAGGTTAAAGATTAAATGTGTTCGGTTCGAGACTTGGTCGCATGGTCCGGTAAGTTATTATGAATATTAACGGTCTAGAATGATTAAAAGTGTTGTAAACAACACATAGGGCTATCGTGTGAACCCAAGTCATCTCAAATAAATTGGTAAAAGACCGGTATACTTAGCAAATTACTTGTGTTAACAAGTATTGTAGAAAGCCTTGTATTTTAGTACGGGCGCTTATTAATTTCAACTTTACTAATATTTTGTGAACGTTTTAGTTGAAGGACGCTCGCATCTAAAGATGGCGAGAGTTTAATGATCTACTAATATGACAATGGAATGGTCCGAAGTATGACAAGTAGGGCATGCTCACCAAGGACCTAAATCAAGTAATGATACGGAATAAAGGTGGAACAGCAATGAAAGCCCATGAGGGCAAAATATTACCCAGGTGCACACTTTAAATTACGGTATGAAAAGCATTATGCAACATTCGAGTAATGAATGATGGTTGCATACGGGAATATAAAATATTCGGGAAAACTGGATAGGATACCTATCCAGGGCAATGTTCTCACGAGAAATTAGGTGGGAAATAAGCGTTATTCACAATTATGAACAACAAAACAATAAAAGAATTCAAATTTAGAAACTTGAATGGGGATGACCATCCAATTAGGCATTATCAATAAGATCCTATTGAGGAAAAGGCAATGATCACATTGACGAATGTGATCGCATAAAAGATTTATAAAATAAAAACATTTTACATGTTTTGAAAAGAAAATGGGTAAACCTAATAATTGTTAAATAATAATAAAAGGGGTTTTACCAAATAAAATTGGAGATACGAATATGAACCGAGAATTTATTTACATTGGAGTTAATGTGTTAGTTATAATAAGGCAATACATACCATGTGTTGATTGCTTACCCTGGCCAAGTAAGTAGTAAACGGGTCAAACAAAATATAAAGTTTGATTGTTCATAAGTGATGGATTTCACACGAACAAGACAAACGGGTCAAATAAAATATAAAGTTTGATTGTTCATAAGTGATGAATTTCACACGAACAAGTCAAACGGGTCAAATGAAGTATAATGCTTGATTGAAAATGTAAGCGCAAACTGAGTAACGGAAGCGTATTAACACACACTTATTATCCTCAAAACGAGTTCTTATTCTCACGCTGGAGGGTGGTTACAAGGAGAACCCTCACCTCTCTTCTTTGTAACGAGCTTCACGGTGTTGTTTCGTTTTGCAAGATTCCCTTTGGATCGTTCTGATTACCAGTCGAGGAAAGAAAGAAGATTAACCTTTGTGAACGGGACTAATCCCACAAATTAAACCCCTAGGTTTAACTTGGTGTTTCTTCATTCCCTGATGAGCTCAAGACAAGATGAAACTAGTAAACCTTGATTGTATGACAGACGAAAGGTTAGTCCTTTTCAAGGAAAAGAACGTCATATGAAGTATGTCAAGACACATCCGTGACACTAGGATCCGATTCTTAAGTGATAACTAAACACTATCACTAGGGTTAACTGAATATATTTAGCGATGAAATTACATCATACATACTTATTTCTAAATGGAATACACTAGTTATGTGACCTATAAATTAGCCAAAAAAAAAACAGCATTTTCATGATGTTAGGTTATAGGGTGTGGTCATGACCCTCCACGTCATCGCCATGTCACCTACCTCTTATCCACCATCCAAAATCACTACCCTAAGGGTGTGGTCATGACCCAAACCACTATCCCATTATTTATTTAAATTTATTTTTGTCTAAAGGTAAAGAAAAATGAAATCATGGAAAATGGAAAAGAAGATTGTGGTTGCCGTGGTTTAATCAAAACGAACCATGGTGGATCAGGAAAAAGGGAGATATGGCCTTCCATTCATGGTCTTACGTGACAAATCATATCCTGACCGACACCCCCACACCCTTTAGGTTTATGGGATTAAATCTCTATCAACTATGGTGGTATATGTATATCCCATGTGATTATATTTGGTAATTTTTTAGAGAGTAGTTCTTGGATCCATGTGAATATGTGAAGTTGATTATTTTGTCTAATAAGTGGAACTTATAGGTGTTAATGTGCACACACCATTATATACTATTGTGAGGTGATTAAGGTTTGTAGTTTTGTATTTATATGACAACTATCCATCACACTATTAGTTTCTTTAGTTATATTACCAAATCGAATGACTACAAGAGCTTAAAAAGTGTTTTGAAGTTGACTGGGACATTTAGGTTGAATGGTTGGGCAAATTTTCATCCCAAGCACAGTGGCATACACAGAAATTTTTCCATAGGGTGCGAAATATTTTTAAAGATTTTAGACCCCTAGGTATATAAAAAAATTCGGTTCATGTCGGGTCAGATCATGTAAAACAAAAGAACATTAAACTAAAATTTATATAACCATAAAAAACACGTCAAACGTCATTACAAACATATTTAAAATTGTGCCCCACGGGTTTTTATTTTTTGAAATATGTGCAAAACATTATTTAGATTTACTTTTCTAATGGTTCCTCTTGAGAAATCTTGCTAAAACTTACCTACTCATGGTTCATATCACATATGAATTGATCCACAAGTTCATAAAAAACACGAAACACTTAAACAAAATAAACAATCATGTTCAACCATAGTCCATAATTTTCAATTTTAATTTTCTAGCCCTAGTAAAGTCTAGAACAAAAAAAAAAATCATCAAAACAACAAAATCATACTACTAAAGTCTAGAACAACAAAAAAATACATCAAAACACATAAAAATTCAAACCCTTTTAACATCTCTATAACTCTATTTCTCCTAAAAACCACATAAAACAACAAAAAAAAAACATAAAAAACGAAGGTATCTCGTTAAATTTTAGATTCCAGGTGGTGGGGAGGCCAGAATCAAGCTTTTCCAGTGAGAATGCAGTCACTGTCGTCGTGCCTGTTGACTGCTTTCGTGCGTCGGTTGATGCGCGATCAGGAGAGGGAGAGCGAGAGAAAGAATTGGAAGGGGCGGTTGGGTTAGGTTATTTTATTTAAATTCAAATTTAATTGAGTTTGGTTAATTGGGCTTGGGTTACAATGGAATGTTATTAGGCTAATGGCTAAATTGTTAAGTGAAAGTTATTGGGTTAAATTGTTAAGTAAAGTGGTTAAAGAATAATTATATAAACAAGGTTATATTATAATAAATCAGTGTTTACTTTTTTTTTTAATTCATAAGATTTTTTTTCTAAGGGGGGCGGTTGAAAGTTTCCAATGGGTGCAATTGAAAATTTCCAAGGGGTGCGGTCGAGATTTTGTGCGAAATTTAACCATATTTTTTTCTTTTTCAAGGGGTGCGGCCGCACACCCACCCCATTGGGTAGGTTGATGCTAGTTGTAGGGCTACAATATTTTTACGGTGGTTAATCCAATCGTTGCTAGTTGTGTGTATAATATATAACCAGGCAACGAGCTAACCTACCCCATGTTTGTAATAAATTGTTTTTGACGTCCAACAAAGCCCGATTACCTGGGTATATTCATGGGTTGAAGGCTACTCACGCCCGCAATCACAGACAACGCTGATAACCCAGCCCGTCACTGATTCTAGAGGAAACCCACCGCACGAAGGCCCAATGTAATAAAACCACCCTGGCTCACGCATGACATTTTGACACCAATGAGACTTCAAACAATGACCTCCGCCCGAAAAAAGTCACTAGAGTTCCGCTAGAGGATAGCCCCTTTGATCCATGTTTGTAATAAAAATTTTGTAACATTAAAATGTAATCATAATATTTCTTAAAAAAAATTGTAAACAAACTTTGAAATATTTTAGATTTAGAAAGTTCTATCATGACTTATTAATCTTTTATATATGTACATATATATATAATTGTCATTTCGTTTTCCATATTGATGTTAAGAGTAAAACAAGTTTGACCATCTTTACATTCTTTTTATCTTTATTATCAACTAGTTGAAGAGATTAAGTTAATACAAACTGATATTAAACATGCTAATGATGTCAATGGGTGTTATAAAACAAAGTACGGCTATGATTGCTACTTAATTGCCTTGTTTATGGTATTACAATATTGCATAGATGCCTTTTGCTAGTTGTTAATTATTTATGACTATGTCCACTTGTGCATTTAAAAAATAAATATTCTTCCAAGTGGTATTATGGTAAACTTGTATATATCATGGGAAACCATTACAACCATTATTTTTTCAAACCAAATATGACACCATATTTAAGAATCTTTGCAGATATATTCTTATATGGGCTTCATCGCTACCGATTTCTTTTTAGGTGACTTGTTTCCATTATCTATATATGAATTATAAAAAGGCTTGATGAATAATTATTTAATTTTTTTGAAGTGTTTATATGTACTTCTACTTTTTATATATTAAAATGCAAACTTGAGTAATTTTTTTGTCCTTTTTTTCTAAGTCTTTTCGATACAAGCTTTAATTTGTTCTTAATTTTTGTTTATTATTTTATCATTAACTTTTGAGCATGTTTTGTTTTCTTCATATACTTTCTAATATATAACATTTCATTAAAATTTCGATTATTTCGTTGCAACGTGGTTATTTTTATCTATGTCTCAATATAGATTTTACTCAAGACCGAGTTACGACTAGTATTATACAAGTGATGTGGTTTACTATTTTTGTTATTTATCTTTTCTTATAACTTTTATTATACGATATTTTTATAAAATTCCTAGTATATTGTTACAACGTGCTAATTTTTATCTACGTCTCGAAATAAATTTAATTCAAAACCGAGTTGCGAATTGTATTGTACAAGTGACGCGATTTACCATTTTCGTTATTTTAAAAATGTGTAGTTACGATGCACTTATTTTTATCAAAGTTTCTCTAAAACTTATATTAACAAACAAACAGGCCAAATATAATTTACTTTTTTTTTGTTTTTTACAATGACGAACCGAACCGATACTATACGAACACAACGATATTGGTATTCCTTTTTATACTTTTCTCGACGTTCCTATCGGTGTCATGACGAATCAAACCGATTCCGACAGCATAACATCAGTACTGGTAAAACCATTGCCAATTGTTACTATTCATAACCGATATAATTTAGTCAAAACAGAGTTGCATTCACACCTGTATTCATTTTCATCTCTTCTGATTGCTATAGCAAATACTCGTATCGTCTCGATACCGTAATAAACCTAGCCGATAAACCCTCTACTTTCAAAATGTTTATTAACTTTGAGATACTTTTTATCAGGTTGGGCACGGAAATAAATCATGATTTTTACAATAATTTACACTTCATATTTTAAAAATTACACAAAATGGACTAAATCAACCTTAACATCACTGCTTCTGTTTATTTTGGATTTGGTGTGTTATTGTCTGAAAATATATGGTATCATTCTGAATGTCGAATATAATAGCACAAACTTTTTTTTTGGGAAAATCACGAGAATAGTTATTGACTGGTCAAAGTTTCAAAATTAGCCATTTGTAGCGGCTCAACGAGTCTTTTCACCAAAATCAATGCTGTTGTAACGGCTTAAAAAATCCTTTCAGCATCAACCGTCCACATTGCGCCACGTGTATTCTGTAAAGGCTCGAGGAGCCTTTTCACCGAAATCGAGGTATGATGTGTTTTATATATTTTCCACCATGATTTTTAAACGAATGTAACTTTTTCATACGGTAATATTTTTTTATAAAAATACACCAAATTAAAGATAATAAAATTATCTTTAATTTGGTGTAATTTTTTTTAAAAAAATATTATAATATTTTTCCACCACGATTTCGTATAACGTTTTCATACGATAATATTTTTTTAAAAATTTACACCAAATTAAAGATAATTTTATCATCTTTAATTTGGTGTATTTTTATAAAAAAAAATATTACCGTATGAAAAAGTTACACCCGTTTAAAAATCATGGTGGAAAAATATATAAAATAAATCATACCTCGATTTCGGTGAAAAGGCTCATCGAGCCTTTACAAATAACTGAAAAGGCTTAGAATACACGTGGCGCAATGTTGTTGGTTGATGCTGAAAGGATTTTTTAAGCCGTTAAAGCAGCATTGATTTTGGTGAAAAGGCTCGTTGAGCCGCTACAAATGGCTCACGTGGCGCAATGTGATTAGTTGACGCTGAAAGGATTTTTTAAACCGTTACAGCAGCATTGATTTTGGTAAAAATGCTCATTACACCGCTACAAATGGCTAATTTTGAAACTTTAACCAGTCAATAGCTATTCTCGTGATTCACCCATTTGTTTTTTACCGGGTTCACGTGTACTAAGAGCACCGGGGGCGGTACGTGATATAATCACGAAAAGCAACTATAACGCGTGGAACAATTGATTTTCCCACCGCCACTCCTCACATCACGCGTGATAGTACCACGGTAAACCCATTTCGTTATTTTTTTAACGGCGTGATAGTTTTTTTTATGAGGGTAATTGTTGGTTGGGGGGAAATTGTTGGGTGTAGTGGTGAGTGATGACCATTGCCACCAAAAAAGGTTGTGAGTGATGGAAAAATGGTTGATGACATGGCAAAACATGATTGGATATTGTGAGTGATAGAATTCTATCACTAGTAACCACCCCCTCCCCTAAATCAACCCCTGATCTTTATTGTTTTTGGTTCTCAAAGATGCCAAAAAATTAACGGTTCACATGGTATTGTATATTAAATATTAAATTATTAATATAGAAGGTGAGACTCAATTAAAAGACTTGTATAATATTGTTCAGACAATTGCTATGATTTTATTTTATATTATGTATATGTTTCTTTCTCCATGTAATTATTTCAAATTCTTAGCCTCTATAAGGAAGGATACTAACATGACACAAACTCAATTTTAATGCTCTTCACTCATATCCCCCCTCCAAAACTAAAATTAGCCTAAAAATGGCCATGGTTTTTAACCACCTCCCGGATCTTGATTTATCCCACTATAGCACCACTACTACCGAAAGCACCACCACCGGAGACGATGATCATTACCGTAACTTGGGTGACTGGTCTCCGGTGGTGGACTGGGATGCACTTTCCGTGCATCCCCAAGAAGAAAATTTTCATGGCCTTTTGGAATTTGAACCAAATGAAGACGATGACGACCACCATATGAATCTTGATTCACCTACTACATTGATGGTGGAACCACCGGTCTCACCCTTTTCCGATGACGGAAAAGGGTTGAGATTGGTCCACTTACTTATGGCCGCAGCAGAGGCCATGGCTACTGACAACAAGAGTTATGATCTCGCTGCTGTGATACTGGTTCGGCTCAAGGATTTAGTGTCCCCAAATGAGGGCACTAATATGGAAAGACTCGCAGCGCATTTCACGGATGCGTTGCTTAGTTTGCTTGAAACTAGCGCTCGCGGCGGTGTTGGGGGGTTGCGTTATAAACAAAACCACCACCTCCATCCCCCGACTGACATCCTAGCTGCATTCCAGCTCTTACAAGACATGTCACCATATGTCAAGTTTGGGCATTTCACGGCGAATCAAGCAATCATCGAAGCAGTTGTTCATGAACGACGAGTTCACATAATCGATTACGATATTATGGAAGGTATTGTTAGGAACACTTTATTGTAATTATCTTTACCATAATGAAAAAAAATGTTTCTAAGGTGTTTTAGAAAGAAAAAAAAATCTAAGTGCTTCTATGAGGTTTTTTAACTTGTTTTGGTTTATAGGGAGTCCATTAGTCAAAGAAGCAGACTCAGTTGATTGAATTTTGTAATGTCAGCGTATTCAAGAAGTTCGCTTGCCACATGAATACTTAGGATAGCAAACTCCCTAGAAACCAAAATAATTTTAAGAGTTAATTGCCCGGATGGTCCCTGTGGTTTCACGTTTTTTCACGTTTAGTCCCCACCTTTTGAAAATAGCATGTATGCTCCCTATGGTTTGTCATTTTGTTACTCGGATAGTCCCCAGAGTAAATGTTGGGGGACTATCCGAGTAACAAAATGACAAACAATAGGGAGCATACATGCAATTTCCAAACTAACTGACATCTACTCAGGGACTATCCGAGTAACAAAATGACAAACCATAGAGAGCATACATGCTATTTTCAAAAGGTGGGGACTAAACGTGAAAAAACGTGAAACCACAGGGACCATCCGGGCAATTAACTCTAATTTTAAAATCCGCTAGAACACCTAGTAATAAAAAAACAATAATTAGAAGATATTATTTTATTGGGTTTCATTTATAATTATGCTTATATAATTATAATTTATAATATAAAATACCTTACGAGGTTTTCATTATTCAACAGGTATCCAATGGGCATCACTAATGCAAGCTTTGATATCTCGAAAAGGCGGAGCACCACCACCCTACCTCCGCATCACCGCCCTATCCCGGCCGGGAAGTGGTCGGAAATCCATCTCCACCGTCCAAGAAACCGGCCGCCTCTTAACCTCTTTCGCCGCTTCCATCAACCTACCATTTTCTTTCCACCAATGCAAACTCGACTCAAACGAAACCTTCACACCATCATCCGTAAAACTAGTACGAGGAGAAGCCATCATCATTAACTGCATGTTACACCTCCCCCACTTCACCCACCGACCACCAACTTCAATATCTTCCTTCCTCGCCGGAGCCAGAACTCTAAACCCCAAACTAGTGACCGTTGTCGAGGAAGAAGAACGGAAAGTTGAAGGTGGGTTTGTGGGTCGGTTCATGGACACATTGCACCATTACTCGGCTGTTTACGACTCCTTGGAAGCCGGGTTTCCGATGCAAGGGCGGGCTAGGACGTTGGTGGAACGCGTGTTCATGGGTCCAAGAATTGTGGGTTCGTTGGCTCGGGTGTATCAAGAAGAGGGTGAAGGTGGTTCGTGGGGTGATTGGTTGACGGCTGAACCGGGGTTCCATCCGGTCAACATAAGCTTTGCAAATCATTGTCAAGCAAAGTTGTTGTTGGGGTTGTTTAACGATGGTTATAGAGTGGAGGAATCTGCGAGTAATAAGCTTGTTTTGGGGTGGAAATCTCGACAGTTGCTTTCTGCTTCAATTTGGACATGTTTGGAAACCAACTGATTTTACCGATTTACCCTTTCCTGTTTTGGTTGTTGTTAGTTACCTCTTTCATTTGTCTGTTTTCATATTTTCTTTTGGTAGATTGCATATATCACTTTCATACTTGTAAAATATTCATATTTTCTTTTGGTAGATTGCACACATAACTTTCATACTTGTAAATAACATATTTTCAACTAAAACTCTTGGTTTTAAAAAGCGAGAGACACAAAAGCAACGAGGTCTAGAAATGAGGCGCAAAGCGCAAAAGCGGTAAACTTTTCATACCCAAGGCGCAAGGAGTTTATATAAAATTTTATATACATCCCATAGGTTTATATATGATTTTACCTGTATGTACGAAAAACCTATTACACAACACTTTGATGCATAAAAACAACACAAAAAAACCCAAAGTACATAAGGCGCGCGTCTCACAGAGCCCAACAGTGCGCTTTTCTTGCGCTCTGTGGAAAAGGCGCGCCTCAGAAACATGAGGCGCTGATCAGTGCGCCTAGGCATGCTTTTTAAAACCCAGCTAAAACTAAGGGTCAAAATCCTACGTCTGGGAATCAAGGTAAGGTGTTACGACGTGTAACAAGGGGTGAGGGGTAAATGCGTTAGACAAATTGTAAAAACATCTTGCCCGCAAAGTCATACTGGGAATTTATGGCCCTTTTCTAATAGATTGCTAAAGAGAAGCATCTATATTTTCTACTAGAACACCACACAGATTCACAAAAAGAAGCATATAAAAGACCATGTTCTGCACAACCCATAGCAATGTACAACTACAACTGCATGGGTACAAGTCAGTGAAACCAGTTTTTTTACCAAAAGAAGAGTCGTTCGTTCCTACTTCAGATCATTCTACCATAAGTTAGATAAAGTTGCATACCATATAATATACTAGACCAAATTTAGCATAGTTCAGTGTCAAACTTAAGAGAGATCCCCATACTGAAGAGCTCTTGAGACAGTAACTTTGCACCATACGGCACGCTTACCTTGATCACGTCTTCCATAGAGTCACATATCCGACAGTAGGGCCCACGGATCTTATGCCCACCCGGGACCGACCTCTGGATCACACTCGCCATTCTCTTGCACCTTCTGCAGACATGCATTTCTGAGCAGTCACTGAGAGTGAAAAGCCGCTCGTGAAGGTTAGCCGACGCTCCATGGGCTATGAGACAGTCGCGCTCCATCTCACCGAATTTTATCCCACCAAAACGTTTCCTGTCTGCCACTGGTTGTCGGGTGAGAGGGTGTACCGGGCCCGTGTTTCGAAACTTCACTTTGTCTTCAGACATGTGGACCAGCCTTTGGTAGAATGTTGGTCCTATGAACACGAGAGATTTCACCATTTCACCAGTCCGCCCGTCGTATAGCCTCTCGTTTCCCCATCTTGAATACCCGGCCCTAAAATTTAAAACAAAAATACAAAAGACTCGGTGACTGCAATTAGTTGAAGATATGACACTACTTAGAAATATACAACCATGGTAGCTTTTGACTCTTGAGATCAAATGAGGTAACATTTAATTTCATAATTTGCAATTACTAGCTACGATTTTGGCCCATTAACTTGAGAATGGTTGATTCAGGTTATGATTTACCTCTAACAGGTTTAACAAAAAATTAAATTAATAGAAAATAGGTAAATATATCAAAAGTCATCAAGTGTGTTTTTAAAGCATAACACTTCCTAAATCATTTTATTAAAAAACGGAATTATCATTGAAATAATATAATATTTGTAATCACGACAACCGGATTGTTTACTAAAACTAGGGGTTGATGCCCGTGCCTCCGGCGGGCGGGGGAATTTGGTTGTTATCGTTTGGTTTGTACGGTACCGAAACTCGGCATAGTAGCAACTGAAAGAGAAAACTAAAAATATAAAGTGGTTGTCCAGCCAAAACAATATCAAAATTTACGTCAAACGTAAATACATACAAAAAAATAAGAACGAAAATGTATTATATTTGACCCGAACCATTTCCGTAACAATTTACGTCAAAACGTAAACCAACTTGAATATATACCGACACGTACATATATAAAAATAACAATTTACGTCAAAACGTAAACCAACTGAATATATACAGACACATACGCATATAAAAATAAGCATTTAAAACTCGGGGGGTCAAAATCACTTTTCATAAAGTTTTTAGGAAGTTAAGGGGGTATAACTGTAAAAACTGAAAGTTACGGGGCTAAAGTGAAAAGGAGACAAATAAAAATATAATAAAAATTACTGTAGCATGATAGTAACAAACGCTACAGTAACCCAAACTTGTTTTTTAATATATTTATAGTTATAATATAATTATAATTAAATGAAAAGTTAAAAGGAAAAAAAGTTTTTCGGGTCAACCCTGAGATACCAAAGTGATACATTTGACCTGATTCATTACCCAACCAGCACATTAGGCCACCTCTACTTGATTTTATGACGGACTGGAAATGACAACTATAAAAACGTTCCGGCAAAACCGGAATCTATTTCTAAATTCGGAAAAAAAAAAGAGGACGACTCTAGAATGTAGATGTTGAGCTCTGGGATTGTACTACCTGTGAAGCTGGTCGGTTATGGCATCAACAGAGAGAGAAGAAAACGGAGTGGCGTATCTTTGTGAACCACCTAACGCAATCCCCTTAGCCAGTGCGGACTCCAACATCTGTCCAGGAGTTTGTCTGGACGGGAAAGCATGCGGGTTTATAACAATATCCGGAACTATTCCTTGTACTGTGAACGGGAAATTTTCTTGAGATTCCAAATAACCCAAAACACCCTTTTGCCCGTGCATACTCGAAAACTTGTCACCGAGGCACGGCGAACGAACCTAAAACCAACCATTGCTTAGCAACAAGACAAGAAAAAGAAATGAGTAAAATGTCATTTTCGTCCGTGAGGTTTGGCCAGTTTTGCGACATTCGTCCAAAGGTTTGTTTTTTCGCATCTAAATCCAAAAGGTTTGAAATCTTGCCATTTTTATCCGACTCGTTAACTCCATCCGTTTTTCTCCGTTAAAATTGTCGTCTTTTTATTAAACTAAAAAACTATAAGAAATAAAGAGATGGACAATCCACCTCTGTTGACTTTATTTCTTACAGTGCTTTTAGTCAAATAAAAATGTCTAAAAAGACAGTAATACCCCTTACTTAATGGAGAAAAATGGATGGAATTAACGAGTCAGATGAAAATGGCAAGATTTCAAACCTTTTGGATCCAGATGTGAAAAACAAACCTTTGGACGAAAGTCGCAAAACTGGCCAAACCTCAGGGACGAAATGGCATTTTACTCAAAAGAAATACTCAGACAGAAATTATAACTGCATTACCTGTCTCAGAGATACCTCAGCAAAGTTCTTTCCTTCATCATTTGCTGATAGTACAACCTTTTGAACCATTCCTCTTTCAGTGTGCTTCAACTTCACGCTATGATCCGTTCCAGCTTCGGTAAATTTCCCGATCACTATATCACCGCTCTGCAAATTAGCACCGACAAACGGGAACCCGTCATCGTCCAGACTGTCAACCCGTCCGATCTTACTTTGTATCTTCCCGAAGTTGATAGCATCGCCAGACTTCGGTTTCTTCCCTAACGCTTCCTTATTCTCCACTTCTGCTTTATAGCTTCTAGTATGTTCCGACCGAAACATCCCGCGGTCTAAACAAGCACGGTTCATAACCAACGAGTCCTCTTGGTTGTACCCTAGATGCACATTCACCGCCACAATGGCACACTGTCCGTTATAGAATTCGGGTCTCGGGATCATACCTTTTTGATTTTGACCAAAAGGTTGACTTTTTTCAAGACAGTCGGAAAGCACGGTTTTGAAAAGAGGCCTCTGTGGATAAAACAACTGATGTGAAAGAGTGTCGGCTCGGATATCGGGATTTGTGCTTGAGTACCCGATCGCTTGCTGACTGTGTTTTTGCGATTGAAAAAGGACCCTCTTGGCATGATCATGATTAGCGAATGGGATGATGCCGCAGCTTAAACCTAACATAAACGACATGTCGAGTTCACAATGTGTGTATTTTCCAGGGTTATGATCGTCATTTTCCAAAAAAAGATACTTGATGTCCCATGCGGTGCAGCAATCTTCTTCCTCTTCGGTTCCAATTAGTTCGACAACTCCGTTATCTAGAAGATCTTGGAACGAGTAACCTCCACCTTTCAGAAGTTTGATTTTGTGCAAGTTTTTGACAACTAAAAGTGGTCGTAAGATCCTTCCAGCATCACAAAATATCCTCACTTCTTCATGTTTAGCATCTCTTTTTATTTCAACCTGTCACAATTTAGGACAAAAACAAGTGTATATTTAATGCTTACAGCCTCCTAAATTGTTATCTTCAAATTTTACATTGTTATTGTAATAACATAGCTTTTTAATCATATTGACTATTTGAGTAAAGTAAGCGGATGGTCCCCGTGGCTTACCAAAAATTTGGATTTGGTCTCTAGCTTTCTAAAAGTACATGGATGGTCCCCGTGGTTTGAGCTTTGTAACGACTTTAGTCCCTAGCCAACAAATCTAAAGGTTTCAGCAGGCAGGTCCAAGTTAAGGACTAAATGTGTTATAAAGTGCAAACCACAAGGACCATGCATGTACTTTTGGAAAAAGCTAGGGACTAAATGCGTTACAGAATGCAAACCACAAGGACCATCCGTGTACTTTTGGAAAGGTAGGGACAATTCCAAAATTTTCGTAAACCATAGGGACCATCCCTGTACTTTACTCTAACTATTTATAAAAAATGAAAAAAAAAACATGTTTACAGGTCAACCTTACATAACCCAACCATGGTTGTTAATGGCGAATAGCGATAAGGTACCTATATGCTACATAACAATAGCGGGCGCTATTTAATAAATAGCGATACACTAGAAAAAAAAATGAGAAAAATGCCCGGATAGTCCCTGTGGTTTGCCCATTTTTCACCTTTAGGCCCTAACTTTCTAAAATTACAGCTATAGTCCCCAACTTTTGCAATTTCGTTCTCGGATAGTCCCTGGTGTGGATGGAGGTTAGTTTTTTATGTTAAGTGAATGTGAAATTACAAAATTACCCTTACTATTAAAAATCACAATAAAATATTAAAAAAATCTAATTTATTATTTTAAAGAAAAGTGGGTCCCATCCTTTTCCTATCCCTACACCACCCCCACCCCCACCCCCGTTTCTCTCTTCCTCTTTCTTTGTCTGAACCAAAGTTGTCGATAGCGAATAGCGACAAATAGCGACAAGGCATGGCTAGGCTACGTAGCGAATAGTGACAAATAGCGACGGCTATTTTATAAATAGCGATTACACTAGAAAAAGATTTTTGAAAATTTTTATATGTATATTACATCAAAATACCCTTGTATATATGTTATTTTACATGTATTATGTATATTTAACAAAAAGTAATAGTTAGTAGCAAAGGACTTATATGTTGGGTGTGTGAATGAAAGTCTCAAAAGGTGGTAAATACTTTGTCCCACATTGGTGTGTTAACAAAGTTAGTGGTTGTTTATAAGGTAAAGTCTTTACTACTCCATTGTAACTTTATGACATGTTTTACCACAACTTCTACCCGCGCGCAGGGGGGGGGGGGGGGGGGGGGGGTGCAAAAAAATGAGTTTCTGAATTGAAATTTAATTGAACTCGTGCATGCCCGCACGAATGCAGCTCCGAAAACCCCAGGCACGTGTGGGCCAGTTTTTGCATTTAACCTTTATTTATTTATTTATTTTTTATTAAAGTCAAGCCCAGACGAGAGGTGAGAAACTAAAAAAAAAAAAAATCGCTAAAGTCGCTAGTCATCGCCATGAGCAACATAGCGACACTTAGTCGCATCGCCATAAAGCGCGCTATAGCGACCGCTATGGTCGCAATTAACAACTATGGTCTGAACAAATCAAACCACCACCACCATACTTCACCTCCACCACCACAATAAACCCTCCACCATTAAGTCGTCGCTGTCACCTCCTCCACAAACCCCTGCCGCCTCCCAGTTTTAGTAAATTTCCAAATCGATAAATCTCTCGCATCTATCTCTTTCTTTCATCTTTGCCACATCAAGTGGTAGTGAAGGTTAACGGAACAGCAGGGGTTGACGGTGGATATTGTGGTGATGTTACTAGAAGATGGAAAACAAAGGATGGTGATAATGGTGGTTCTCACGAGTTTAATGGTGTCGGTGGTTATGGTTGACGAGAATGATAATAGGAGTGGTTGGAATCAGATCTAGTAGTGATTCTGGTTGATTTCTTCTCCTACAGTGATGATGATGGATGGCCATAGTGGTGGTTCCGGTAAAGCTACATAAATCGGTCTATAAAATTTATATGAATCCTTAAAGGTCTTATACATACAAACAATTAACAACTGAAATCGTAAAACTAATCAATCAATCTATAACATTTGATTATTCGGTGTCAATAACAAACAAATACATATACAATTGATTTGTAACAGAATTCCGGTTCATATGGCAGTGATCACGGAGGTGGTTATAACGGCGGTTAATGGTGACCGAGATGGATGGTGGCGGCAAGAGGCGTTGTGGGGGGTCTCTGGTGGGAATGGTGATCGGTAATGATTGCACACCGTGGTGATTTAGGGATGGTTTCATGGTGATGGTCTCACAGGTGAAGATGATGATGGCGAAGAGTTGTTGGTTCTACTAGATATCATGATGACAGGAGGTTTTGGTATGGTGATGGAGAAAATTCACATAGAAAGTGGCAGAGGTGAGAGAAAAAGATAGAGGGGAAAGAGATAAATTAGATTTTTTTTAATATTTTATTATGTTTTTTTAATAGTAAGGGTAATTTTGTAATTTCATATCCACTTAACATCAAAAACTAACCTCCATCCGCACCAAGGACTATCCGGGAACGAAATTGCAAAAGTTAGGGACTATAGCTGTAATTTTAGAAAGTTAGGGACTAAAGGTGAAAAATGGGCAAACCACAGGGACTATCCGGGCACTTTTCTCAAAAAAAATTAAAAACTTTGTATATGTATATTATATCAAAATACCCTGGTATATACGCTATAATACATGTATATTTAACAAAAACCTGAAGTCCAGCTATTTTATAGCTATATTTAATCGCTATTTATATTTAAAAAAAATTGAAATCCCGCTATTTATCGCTACATTCCATGCAGTTACCTTCGACCTATACGCTACGTTATTCGCTATAGTGACCGCTATTGACAGCTATGAACCCAACTTCCTGCACTAATTACAACCAATTTTGACCCATTACCCAACCCGTACAACGGTCCAACCCACCCATTTTGCCACCTCTACGTGGGGCAGTGTAAATGATATGCATGCAATCTAAGAGCCATACAAACATAAAACAAACTAACCTGATGAGGTACTTGTTTTCTACGACGCTTGCTCCGGAACTCAGCTACAAACGAAGCGGAATCTTTGCAACTCCCGACCCAATCACCATTCACGAAAATTTTGTCCATTCCGGAGAGTGACGTTGAAGTATCATCTACCAGTTTTTCCATACCACAAGCTAACAGCGCATCCGAAAGATCTTCCCGAACTGTGGTTGACACGAGAGCAGTCGCAGCCAGATTCTTTATCAACCCGCAATTTTCACCGTCAGGGGTTGAAAGATAGCATACCTTTCCCCAGTGAGACGGGTGTCTACGTTCACCAAACAAAAGATTGCCAAAAGTTAATAAGTATCCAAAAAAATCAAGTAAAATGCCATTTTCGTCCCTTGAGGTTTTGGCCAGTTTTGCCACATTCATCCAACGGTTTGTTTTTTCGCATCTGAATCCAAAAAGTTCTAGATCTTGCCATTTTCATCCGACTAGTTAACTCCATCCATTTTTCTCCGTTAAGTCAGGGGTATTACCGTCTTTTTAGACATTTTTTATTAGACTAAAAACACTACAAAAAATAAAGTCAACAGAGGTGGATCTTCCACCTCTTTATTTATTATAGTTTTTTAGTTTAATAAAAAAAATGTCTAAAAAACAGCAATACCCCTAACTTAATGGAGAAAAATGGATGAAGTTAACGAGTCGGAAGAAAATGGCAAGATTTCAAACCTTTTGGATTCAGATGCGAAAAAACAAACCTTTGGGGGAAAGTCGCAAAACTGGCCAAACCACAGGGACAAAAATTGCATTTTACTCAAATAAATCAAACTAAGAAAACGAAGAACTTACGGGTATCTTGCATCTCCAGCTTTCCCGGCGTACAAAACCTGCTGACGTGTTCTTCTCATATCGGAAATCATTTGCAAAGGATTTGCCCTCCGAAGCATTGCCACAACGCCCGAAGTCTTCTCCATGTATTTTAACGGATGTGACCATGTACCCGTTGAAAAAGCGCGCGAAAGCCCGTTTGTAATAATCGCAGAATCGAAATACTGCTCGATTGGATGTACGGTTCGATCCGGATAAAGATCCCGTTGCAACGACTTCACCATTCGCTTCACAGCGTGTCGAAGATGAATGTTTAGCTCTCTCTCAATCAACTCACCGGCTAATTCCAACCTTTTGTTTCTAAAATCGTCTTTATTGTCGACTTTTCTTCGACCTACGTAACCTTCTAGAAGACATTTCACCATGTACCCAAGATACCGAGCTTTTCTACTAAAGCCGATGATATTCGGAAACAAGTAATTCTCGATGCATTCTTCAACCGACTCTTTAGGAGGAAAGCTGCTTTTTTTAAGAAGTTTATCAACAAATTCTATCGCGTTTCGTCCTTTACGGAATCCGTCACATGTCTCATCAGCAGCGTGAATAGAACCGATTAATATATTGACAATGTTTCCATCTGTGATGTCAGCATCGATCAGGTCAACCACTTCTTTATCTGAGGATACGCCAAGGGCAAAAAAGAGAATCCATATGGGCATATCTTCTAAGCTTAACGTATATACGTTTATCACTTGAGCTCCACCTACAATATCTTCAATGTTATTAGGAGTGTCTGTCAGTTTCACGTAAACTCTTTTTCTCTTGTGAACCGAACGGTATGTCACACGCCAGTTTGGAGTGCCCGACACCCAAATTCTATCAGACCCAAGCTGCTCTTGTGCAATGAAAGTCTGCAAAAATGTTTTTTGAACATTACCGACTATATTTGTCTTTGGCATGAAAACGTAAGTTTACTGTTAAGTAAAGAGAATGCCATTTTCGTCCCTGAGGTTTGGTCAGTTTTGTAACTTTCGTCCAAAGGTTTGTTTTCCCAGATCTGGATCCAAAAGGTTTGAAATCTTGCCATTTTCATCCGGCTCGTTAACTCCATCCAATTTTCTCCGTTAAGTCAGGGGTATTTCCATCTTTTTTGCTAACTTAAAAGGCAATTAGGTCTTTTTCACTTTATGTAAGAAGACCGAATACCCCTAAAAAGCATCGAATTGCGCTTTAAGTTAACAAAAAAGACGGAAATACCCCTGACTTGACGGAGAAACCTGGATGGAGTTAACGAGCCGGATGAAAATAGCAAGATTTCAAACCTTTTGGATCCAGATGCGGAAAAACAAACCTTTGGATGAAAGTCGCAAAACTGGCCAAACCTCAAGGACAAAAATGCCATTTTACTCGTGAAGCGAATTATAATATTAGACAGAAGTATATATTGTTACCTTCTCGGCGCCTTTGATTATGAAATAGCCACCTTGGTCATAATCACAGTCATCTTTGTCGGCTCCACTCATCCAGCACGAGTCGGAATTAATCATCACCGGAATCCTCCCAATATAAACTTCTCGCTCCTCGGTATCTATGACTTTCTTGTCCAGAATCTTCTCTTGTCCAGTTTTGAACTTGTCACTTCTAACAAGCTCTTGAGTATAAACCTATAACATTACACAATTTACCAAATATTAACATATCAAATCAACAAAAACAAGCATAATGCATTAAGACGAAATCCATAAATTTTAACCTGTTTTGAGATGTGAACTTTCAATCTGGATGAGTAAGTCATATTCTGAAGACGGGCATGTCTGGGCAAGAACTCGAGGTAATCTTTACCACTATCAGCTGAAAACTTTTCGCCTGTCCAAAACCTAGGGCGCTCGTTAGTAACCTTCCCGAATTTAACCGAAGCAAACCTCCATTCATCACCCTTCTTCGAGGGATCATACCCTGGCTCAACGATAATCTCACCAAGCGAGTCGAAAACCTTCTGAATTCCTACTTTGATGAAGTCATCATATGAGTTAATCTGATGACTTATAAGACCATAATGTTTGAAAAATGCTGTTGATGCTCGTTTAGTAAAGTTCTTCAAAGTCAGTTCATCGAAATCCCTAACTGATGGCACATCCATCATATCATCATCATCATCTTCATCATCGTTTAAGTCGAGATGCGCTGATCCATTTGAAGGCTTCTCCTTGTTACTCGGTCCCGCTTCTTCCATGTTGTTTGAATTTAGTAGCTAAAACCAATAAATTCAAGATCAGTGGTGCAAAAGATAAGAACTGAAGCACGTTAAAAGAAGTGTACCCCCTATTATTGAATGCACCCCCTCTCTATATGATTTGACTATTCTCAGTTCTATACAGCCCGTATAATATTGTAGCATACAATCATCGCCTTGTTATACGACCCGTGTAACTACGGTCACCCTTTCATACGGCCCGTGTATCAACTTACTATACAAGGAGTACATTCAGTAACAGTGGAGTTGGGTGTACATTTAGGCATTTAGCACAGCCCTTATTAAAAAGGGGTGTTGCTAAAGAGACACCACCTCATTACTGTCCACCAACCCACATGTCACATCATATGATCTGTATCAGGGGTGCAAACGAGCAAAGCTGAGGCCGAGCTCGACTAGGCTCGAGCTTGAACTCGGCTCGATTCAAGCTTTGTTTTTAAAGCTCAAGTAACACAAAAAACCCTAAATGAACCTAGTAAGGTCAAACACAACACATAAACTTGCATCTAACACAAAAAACCCTAGCGATTAAGCTACATTTGCAATCAAACAACCACAAAATCACTTCATTTCAAAATGTTAACCACACAAAGCACAAAAATCAACTGATCGTCTGAAAATTATAAGAAAGTAAACTACTACGCATGCAATTTCACAACTCTAGTGATCGTTCTAGCGATCCGATCCTTAAAACCCTAACAAAACCCTAACAAATTATGATAATAAACGCAACTGTTGATGAAATTTTAAAGAGATACTTACAAAGAAGAAGGAGCTTGGAGTTTGAAGATTTTTTAAGCTAGCGTCGATTTCTAGGGTTTTGAGAGAGGTAAAGAAGCGAAATGCTGTAGGATTGTAGGAATATGCAAATGAAATGAGTTATCAGAAGACAAGAGTACACTGTCACACACCAAAAGTTACAATGCTGAGTATGCTATTTTTTTTATGTTTTTAACAGAAGAAGTATTTCTTTATATAAAAGTTTATGTTGAAAGTTTTTAGTGTAGAGTGAATGAAAAAAAATAGAGTAAAGTGTAATTTTACCTCCAGTGGTTTAGGATAATTGGCACTCTGACCTCCTAACGAAATAATTGCAATTTTACCTCCCAAAGTTGGTGTTATGTCGCGATTTTACTCCCCGGCGTCAAAGTTGTTAACAGATTTGTTAACTATAACTTGAAATGACTATATTACCCTTCAATTTTACCCCCCAACATTCCTGTTATGTCGCACAATTACCACCCACTGGTAAATTACTAATTTGTCCTTTGTTATTACCCCCTGTACTTTGTGTTAAGAAACAACATTACCCCCTGCAACTTCCAAAACCCTTCCCGCCAAAATCAGAAACTTGTTCTATGTTTCTATACTAAAAAATCAGAACCTGTTCTATGTTTCTATACTCAAAAATCAGAAACCTATAAGTATACTCAAAAATCAAACCTGTTCAAACCTGACCATGTATCAAACCTTCAATGTTTAGCTGTTCAATGTGTTGTATGTTACTAGAATCTGACCATGTATCAAACCTGTTCAATGTTTGAGTGCAGCAGGTTTTAGGGTTGCAAACATGTATCAAACCTGTTCAATGTTACTAGAATCTGACCATGTATCTGACCATGTATCAAACCACTATCAGTTTACCAAAAAGGCTGATCAGCCAAACATGTTTATAGGTTTCATGTGCTTAAACTTCAAGCAGGTATGCTTGATCACCACTGTCAGTTTAAGCACAAAATAACACATTAGCACAAAAGAACACATTAGCTGTAAACACACTAGCTAAACAAGTTCCAGGTATAACCACCTATAACTACCAACTTCCAGGTATTCAAACATGTTCAACACTTGTATGATCATGTAACTGTCATCAACTGCACATTTTGATCCTAACCTGTATGATCATCAACTGTATGATCATGTAACTGTATGATAATCAACTGTATGATCATCAACTGCACATCTAACCTGTATGATCATCAACTGTATGATCATGTAACTGACATCAAACAAGTGTGGACTGCACATATTCAACAACTAACATGCTGCTATTGTAACTGCTGCACATTTCAATATAACCTGCTACACATTTCAACATAACTTTCATCAAAACATCAAAACATCAAACATCAAACTTCTGGGATTAAACAACATTTTCATCAACATACAAAATGATGGATTAAACATCATTTTCATCAACATACAAAATGATGATTGTCTAACTTGCTAAGCTAGATCAGTATCAAAACATTAACAAATACACTTAGCATACATATTAAACCAAAAGATCCTAATATATTAAAGTTTAACTACACAACCATTTCCTGCTGAGGGGGAAACTGGAAGTGCAGGAACGAGCGGCCCCGCATTTTCACAACCAAGGAAACCACAATCGATCGTAGTGAGACACGAATCCTTATGTCCACTACAAACACATAAAGATCGATGTTCAATAACCCCTGTTTTTTTAACCTGACATTACTTGTTCAACCTGACATTACTATAATTGTTCGATTTTACCTGACAAGTGAGAGAACAGGGAGGATCGTTGGTGGACAGGGGCACCGCCGGTGGACAGGTGCATCGCCGGTGGTGTGGTCGCCGTTAATGGCTCTGCTGGTGGAGGTGGAAGCCTTGTGTTCTCTGATTCGCTCATTTCCGGTGGACAAGCTTAGGTAAGGATGAAGTTCTCTGGTATTCTTTCGCCGTCGCCGGTGGGTCTGCTGTTATTAATCGCCGGTGGCCGTTGATGAAGAAGAAGGAGTGGAGTGGGGGAGTGATCGATTGAAGCTTAGGGGGTAAGGATGAAATTGGAAGAAGAAGTACAGGGGTAATAGTAATATATAATGTAAAATTACATTTCTGCCCTTTGACCGTTTAAACATAACCAGGGACTTTGACGCCGGGGGGTAAAATCATGACATAACACCAACTTTGGGGGGGTAAAATTGCAATTACTTCGTTAGGGGGGTCAGAGTGCCAATTGGCCTAAACCCCAGGGGGTAAAATTGCAGTTTACTCAAAAAAATATCATAGCCATATTGGAAATTGTATTTAATGAAATATTAGATTTTATAATATTTTAATAGCTATAGTTGATATTTAGTTTTTTGTTGGCAAGTATGATATAATGTTGATGAAACAGTGGTTAACCAAGGAAGGTTAATTCACTGGTCTCGTCAAGTAGGGTTAATATCTTCTTTCTGAGGATCGTTGACTGAATTGTCTGCTGATTTGTCTCCTGCACAAGGAAAACACACCGTGACTCGTAACAAGGAGGATGGGGTGGGGGTGCTCCTCGTTACCTCTCTCCGGCGTGAGAATCAGTATTTGCTTGAGAGCAAAGTGTATGATAGTTGTAAGTGTGAGAGAGAGTTGATCCGAGATGGGTATATATAGCCGAAGAGTGAAGGAGGGTAATTGAGTGGCTAGACTGACAACGCGCAGCCCTTTGCAGGTTTGTCAGGCGCGTAGGTCACGGAGGTAACGCCATGTCTCGCTGTGGTTGTTAGTCTGTGTGCCAGTGTTGCTTACGTGTGGGCTGATAGATGGCTGCTATCAGTGCCACTTGATGTTTTGGCCACTTAAGTCAAGGTGTCAGTCTCACTTGCGTCGTCAACAGGATGCGGTACTGGGCCGCATCGCTATCTGCGGTAACTGCGGTTGTTTCCGCGTCCCTTGCTTTGACGAAGATGTGTACAGGATGCGGTGCTAAGTCGCATCGCTATGTGCTGTAACTGCTGTTGTTAGGGCTGTAAACGAACCAAACGTTCGGCGAACAGTTCGTGAACCGTTCGGCGGGAAGTTCGTTTGTGTTCGTTCGTTTATTAAACAAACGAACACAAACAAGAAATTTCGTTCGTTTAGTTAAATGAACAAACATGAACAGAGATTGTGTTCGTTTGTTTATGTTCGTGAACGTTCGGTAACGTGTTTGATTGTTAATTAGTGTTTTTAGTTTATATATGTATTTAAATACTTCAAAATTCTGACAAATTAAATATCTAATAAGTGTCAGTGTATTATATATTTTGTTCATGAATGATTGTTTGTGTTCGTTTGTTTCCATTTGTGTTCATGAACATTAGTTTGTGCTCATTTGTGTTCGTCAACGTTTGTTTATGTTCGTTGCCTAAAATTAACAAACAAACACAAACGAACACGAACAAGTTCATTTCCTTAACAAACGAACACAAACATAAAATCTCGTTCGATAAGTGTTTGTTAACGGTTCGCGAACACATATATTTCTTAACAAACGAACACGAACAAGGTCCTGTTCATGTTCGTTCGGTTCGTTTGCAGCCCTAGCTGTTGTTACCGCATCCCTTGTCGTGACGAAAACATCTGTTTTCGTACATAAGGTAAGTCTTCTCATCACTTGACTGATTGGAATCGCCAGTCGCGTTCGCGCGTGCCCGCATGGACGCAGATAAGTCCTTGCTGGTGGGAGTATTTGATAAGGGTGATGGTCACTCGCGACTGCTTTGGTGCGAGATTTGGGACCATACCCCTTCAAGTCCCCCAGTCAAATGTTGTTTCCTCATGCAAGTTGCAGGTGGGAGGAATACTGGATTATTAGGTCGACTGGGTACCTTTGAAATCGGTTTGGAGAAGATTTTAGGCCCGACCCGTTGCTCCTGCTTCAAGTAAATCAATTCGGAGATCTGGTAGAGTCGTGTGACGTCTCTTCCGGACCGGTGAGTGAGTTCAGGCTGATGCTGAAACATCAGCTGATAACTTTGGGCGTGGTAGTGTGGTCTACCTTTTTCTGATGTCGTCAAACATGATCGCCACCTGTTGGTGTGCCGAACCAACCTTTGAGACGGTGACGGAAGATGAGTATGAACTCTCTATTACCCGCAACTCTAGCTGTAACCTTTGCGGTTGCGGATGCAATGTTGTCGGGGCTTTGTTGTCGCTTGATGTTTATCAACTGGGCATGAAACGACGATCCCTGTCTTGTGGGATGTTCGTGTTCATCAGTTTAGCTCTCAAGTAACCGCACATTCTTTGCGGTTACCTCATTTCCTAGCATTGTTGGCCATGTTTGGTCGAACAATGTGAGGAAATGCCCTGCATCGTCGGTCGTGTTTGGTCGAACAATGCGAGTAGTTGAGGTGAACTATAGGCAAATAAACATGGTCATAAGCAGACTTATGTCCACCATTGTTTATTCTATGCGGTCAATTGGTAAGTAAACAAAGTCATAAGCAGACTTGTTACCACCACTGCTTGGCTTGTTGCTCAATGAGATCACTGCAGTTTACTAGGAATCTAGGTGAAACTCATCCGCATTCGTTCTGTAGCCACTTCAGGTTCATGATATTGAACCGGTTTTCCTTGAAGTAGCTTTGGTCATCTTTGTGATGACTTAGTCGTGGCTCTTCCGTAGCCACCGTTTCCATAGTCATGGATCGGCCGCAGCACCTCACGAGTGTCAGCAGTTTGTAACAGAAGACTCGCTTTAAAAGAGCGTTGCACTTGATGTGGCTCTTGAAGGTTCAGAAGTCAGGGTTGCTGATGTGAAGTCGCTCCTCATGACCATTCTTTCCTTAGTGAGGAGTTATTTGTATCCCCTATGTGGTTGTGAACCGGAGATGATGGATTTGAAGCTTGAAGAGGCTCTAAGGAGTCTTGCTTTGCATGTTCCTGAGATGCGATTTTCGCTGTCCAAAGAACATTGTTGGTTTTGAGTATCTGACACACCTGTGCGAGCTCAAGTGTGTTACTCTCTGCATATTCCACGTGTGGAAGTAAAGTTATGAAGAGCTTGGTTATCCCCCTTTACTAAGTATATAGATATATTTTTTCTTTTTTGAGGGGGTATGTAAAAAACGACATGCGGTATGGGTTATGGTACGAGACAGCAGAGAAACCGCATGCCGCTTAGATGAATTTTGTCTTCATTTTGTCGCTTACTGTAGACGTTGTAGGCCGCACGTGCGGTTTGGTGGAAGTTGGTGAGATTTAGCTGGCATGTGCTGAAATGAAAGGACGCTTGCACTGCCCAAGGCCATAAATGCACTGGAGCAGGAGTGCAAAAAGTCGTGTATTGTCAGGCTCGTGGGTGGCTACGTGCGCGTGGTAACCGTCAGATAAACCGACGTCTGACACGTGGCGGTCTGTGATGGGCTCCGAAAGCGCACGTCTGTTCGGTTACCGTGATCGCATTACTTCTTCGAAATTTCAAAATTTTTCGGCGAGAAAATCCAGTTTTCTTTATCTTCTCCGACCAAAAACCTTGAGTTTTCCGGTGAGAGTTTCGAAGTTCCTTCTTCTTCTTCTTCATTGTTCTGCGATTTCGATGGCTAGTCCTTCTAAACCATCTTCTCTATCTCCGGTAAATCCTGATCCACCGTCGTCGCCGACGGTGGAGGAGGAGACGGAAGTGAATGCTCCTGGCAAGTTTTTGCCAGTTTTAAAGTGGTCGGAGTCGTCATTCAATAACTTGATGGCGAGTATCCAAATGCCGAGTGCCTATGGGGCCGGGTATCCTCAAGAAGGGGATACTACCGGTGATGCTCCAGCTGGTTACGTCAACATGTTTGCTAACTAGTTTGAGATCTGCAATCTCTGGCTTCCACTGACTGTTTTTATGGTGGAGTTGTTGGAGTATTACAATATCCACATTTCCCAACTGAGTCCTTTGGGAATGGTACGTGCTCGTAATTTTGAGTACACATTTCATGCTCGGAATGTGGAGCCTTTGGTAAAGGATTTTCGACGTTTCTACCAGATGACGGAGCAGCCTGGCTTCTTCTATTTACGCATGCGCGATGGTGCCCCCAAGCTTATGAGCCCACCCAAGGGCATTACTAAGTGGAAGACCAAGTTCTTTTATGTGAAGGCGGTCGCAGTCACTACCAGGCTGCATTTTAGAAATGTGAGGGATCCCATTGCAACCGAGCAGCTGAGTACCCCTGAAAAGGGGAAACAAGCCTGGTTTTCACATCTGCACGTTATCGCTTCCTAAAAATTGGAGAATAGGCAGTTGTGGATTTTGCGGATGATGTTGGGAGGCAAACTGGGGAAGAAGACGAAGCCTGTGTTGTGGTAGAAGAATGAAGGTAAGTGCCTGTGCATTCTGCTCTTTTGTTTATTGCTTTGGTTGTGTTAATGATTGGTATAGATGGTTTGGCAGTAGAGGCTCCCTTTTGGAGAATGTTTTGTCATGATTTCGAGGGCAAGATTGAGATCGTGAAGTGCGATCCGGACGAGGAAGGATGGAATGAGACCATTGTTGGTAACTTCCGGGTCCATGATGAAGCTGCACTGAATGCCTTGTTACCGGAAGGCAAAGGTACAATGTTTTTAATCTGCATGCATTGTTCTTCCTTTAGTAATGTTTTAATCATAAAAGATTGTGTGAACTGCAGGTCATCTTGGGGCGCTGGGAGACCCTGCTGCGACGAGTGTGTCGTCCGCGTCTATGAAGATGGTAGGTGATAAGCACAAGCGCAAGAAGAAAGCGCATAGTCCTGTTACCCTTCCCCCTTGGTGCCGGATGCATCAGGTACCTTTCGCCCTCGTTTACGCAAATATGAAGATTACGTAGTAGTGTTTGACACTCTTGAGGGCTTGAGTGTTCCAGGTGGTTCTTCGGGCGCTGGTGGTGTGGCCGCGGGTACCAAGCCTATTGATGATAAGAAGAGGAAGGGAGATACCGCGGTTGCTGGCAGTGAGAAGGCGCCGAAGCTTCGGAAGACTCGGGCGACAATGATTTCGAAGCATAAGCCTGCGGGCTCTGTGGTAAGTTACTACAATATTTTGCAAGTTTTGTGGCCGCACTGTATCTGATGGATATTTTTTGCTTTTGTAGAACGCATGAAAGAACCAGTCTCCGCATCTACTTTACCGTCTTCCCCATCAAAGGTTGTGGATGCGGAAGTGCAGAAGAAGACTGCAGATGGCCCTTTTATTGAGGTGTTGAGTAGTGAAGGTACTCCCCCTGCTTTGTGTGCGGAGCGGTTGTCAAAGGAGACCGGGGGTGATATGATCTTTGATATGTTGGACTCGTCCAACAACTTGTTCTACCCGCGTGGTGAGGGAGACAAAGGGGCGAAAAGCCAAAGTCTCCTGTTCATGAAAACGTTTCTGGTTTTGCTGCCGCAGGCAAGGGTGGTGAAGATCAACCTCCAATTCAGTCGGATGAGTCTGAGTTGGATTATTATTATCGCTCTTACTCGACAGAGCGTAGTTTTGCTGTCCACCATCCCCCTTGGGGTATTTTACAGGGGGTGAGGTGATGAATGATCCCTCTTCTTGTAGGGAAACTTTGAGGGGTTTAGGGACCCCTGTTGAGATTGCCCGTATACTTGGCTTTGGTCGCCAAAACTTGCAGAATCAGCTTGCCTCCATGCTTGTTGGGGGTTCCATAGTCGCGAATGCGATTATGGAGGATTATACCGCCCTAGGTCGCAGGGAAGAGGAGACTATTCAGCTGAGGGCAAAAGCTGAGGCTATGATGAAGACTGCTCAAGTGGCTGAGGAGCGCTTGGAGAAAGAGAAAGCTACGTTTGAGAAGTTGAAAAAGATTGAAGAATGGGCTGCATCCTCTGGCCTTAAATAGGTTCGTTCTCTTACTAATCTTCTTACTGAAGAGTACAAGCTTTGGAAGGAAGCTTATGCTAGAGAGAATGAAAAGCTTTTCCGTCTTCGTCAGGAGTTGAATAACCTGAAGGCCGCTAATGCCGCTCTAGTCAAGGAGAAGACCGCAGCTGAAGCGGCTGTTAAAGAAGCGGATGTACGCGGTGCTGCTGCGCTTAAGGAGGCGGAGGCGCGTGTTGTGGCAGTGGTGAAGGAGCTTGCGGATGCGAATGCTGATCGCTCTAAATTGAACAAGGTTGTGGAGGAGCTCCAGGTATGAACCCATCTTTGCCTGAGTTGGTTCCTTGTTTTGACAACTGTTGGAGACTGCCTTCTTATACTTGTATGTTTTCTTTGCAAACAGGCGGAATTGAAGACTCAAGAGAGTATTCTTGAGGAAGTGACTTCCCGTGCGACTGAAGCTGAGGCGCGGGCGAGGCAGGCGGAGGAGGATAGAGATGGGCTGGCCACCTTACTCGCCCAGGTCAATAGTGATCATGCATGGATGCGGCAGCATGGTATTGGGCATGTAAGTATCTTGGGCCTTTTTATTCCTTGTGTTTGCCTTAGTAATTTTATTTCTGTCATATGACTAGATTGTGGAGGCTGTCCTTGATACCCCTGAGAATGCGACTGCGGTTAATGATATGAACGAGCATGCGCGTCAGGCTGGGTTCAAGGCTGGTTATAATAAGTGCCTTAATGACGTGAACCCGTTTTTGTGCGAGCAAATTTACCGATGAACGATCCGGGTTTCACGGTGTGGATACGTATAACAATCTTTCCATTCCTGCCCTTGATCGAATTGAAGCATGTTTGGAGGTAGAAGATTACGTGGATCATTTACGCATGCTGTTTAAGTCGGCGAAATGCGGTGCAAATGTAGAATAGGTTGTGCCTGCGTGCCTTTTTTGCCTTCTTTCTTGTAAACGTTTCAAAACGATGTTAAGGTTGCCTTTTATGTACCTGTTAGGTGCATAAGTATATTGAATATATAATTTTTTGTTTGGCTCAAAGTTTGTAAGTAAAGGGTATTTACTGTTTGACTTTGTGTGAGCGCGGATGAGTTAATATTATTTAAGGCCAATGTTTAAGGCACGTGTAAATAATAGTAAGTCATGATTTGCCTTTTGCATGTCTAGATGATATGCAAGTATGTTAATACGTGACTCTGTTGGCTTTAGAGTGCGAGTGAGTCGACACCTTTCATTATTTCTATTCCACTGGTTAGGCAACACGTGAAATAATAAGTGTACTGTACACCGTTGTCGTGTAAGTAGCAGTCGATTCCCGTTTTTATCCCGTTAGGGCCTAGGAAGTGCGATCTGGTTTGGAGAAACCTTAAGTGATTCGTTGTATGCATCCGGCCGGATACATCGCAACGTTTGCTCTTGCTCAACTATTACAATATTTGTGTGTGATTGCCACTTTATATGGGTATTGCAAATAAAGATTTTGCCAATCTGTTTTTGTAGATACCGCAAAGTGTAACATGCATTTGTAATTGAAAGAAGAGATAAAAAATGTTGGAGCAACTGTTTGTTTATATATTAACAGATGGCGCGTGGGCCATTGGGTTACATGGAAATGTAAATTACGGCTTACAAATAGCAGCGTCTGAGCTGCTGTGCGTTCCAAGTCCTTGCGATGGGGTCTCCTTCTAACATCTTCAGTTTGTATGTGCCTTTGCCTAAGACCACATGGATGAGGTAGGGGCCTTCCCATTTAGGGGCAAGTTTTCCTGGGCGCTCTGCGTTAGAAGCTTCATTATCGCGAAGGACGTAGTCTCCCGGATTGAACGTGCAGATTCGCACGCGCGTATTGTAGAATTTTTCGAGTTTGGTCTTGTACTTAGCCTCGTTGATTGTTGCATTTTTGCGTCATTCTTCCAAGAGGTCTAAGTTAAGCCTGCGCTCATGGCTGTTGTCAATTTTGTTGACAGCCAGCATTCTTGGTGAAGGGAGACCAATCTCGGCTGTGATCACCGCTTCAGAGCCGTAGACCAGGCTGAAGGGTGTCTCGCCATTGCTTGTCTTTGGGTTGGTCCTATGTGCCCGTAGGATACTTGGGAGTTCATCGACCCAGACTCGCCTGCCTGTTCCCAACCGTGCCCTTATTCCTTCTACTAAAATTTTGTTGATGCTTTCTACCTGGCCATTCCCTTGAGGATGCGCCACGGAAGAGAAGACGTGTTCAATGTTTAGTTCTTTCAGCCAATTTTAGAAGTCGTCGGCAGCGAAGTTGGTGCCGTTATCGGTTACGATGCACATTGGTAACCCGAACTGGCAGATGATGTGTTCCCAGATAAACTTGCGTGTTATCATAGCTGTGGTGGAGGCTAGTGGTTTTGCTTCTACCCATTTGGTAAGGTAGTCGACCGCCACTATGATAAATTTAACCGCACCTGGTGTGTCTGGAAAGGGTCCCACCACGTCTATTGCCCATTTTTGGAAGGGCCACGTGGTGGTGATAGGAACTAGGTTGTTCTTTGTAAGGACTCTCAAAATTGTCCCAAAATAACCCGGAAGTAAAGACCCGAACCCCTGAAACACCACTGTGCATGAAAAACAAGGAAATCAGAATTTGTGGGTTTCAGGCGGGCCGCGTAAGGGTTAGCTTAGCCTTACGCGGGCCGCGTCAAAGTGTGGTTGACCGGATAAGCATGTCGGGCCACGCGTCACACACGTGTCGAGCCTAGGCGTGACACGCTAGCCCTAGTCTATGAAATAGACCTCCACGCGGGCCGCGTAAAGGTTGGCCGGAGGTTCACGCGGGCCGCGACAGGCCTGAATTTCACCTATAAATAGCTTAGCTCCTGAGCAGTTCGATGGTGTCAAAATTTCAATTCGAAAACGAATTCTTACTACTCCAAAGTCGAAATTTCAATTAATATAGCGAGGCGCTGCTACGATACCGGGTATTAACTCGATCGCTGCTACGATTCAATGTCCGATCGATTGAAACTATCCGATGAATGTTTAAGTGCTGCTCAAATTGGGTTTATACTTTGTCATTCGTCGTTAATTCGATGGATGTTTAAGTATTGCACTTTGTCATTTGTCGTGAGGGTTTAATCTCATGAGTTATCGTAAATGCTGTATTAGTTACTGACCTCGTTCGTGTGCATTATTGTTAAATTAGGTTATCAGGCTAATCAGTAGGCTAAACTCTGCCCGTATAAATCTGCAATGTGAGTCATTCTCTTTTTATCAAAAGTATTTTACAATACTCCATTTTCAAATGTTATAATTACAGGGATTAAGTCGTGGTTATCTTAATCACTGGCTAGTGGGGTATTGTGCATATTACTAATTTCTCACGGTTAGGCTAATAAATCCTAACAGTGATAAACGTCACTACTTGGGGTGGGACCCAATAGTGGTATGACCATCGTCACCAGGTGACACGGCGCCAAATAAAAATAAGATAGAAGCCATTGTAATCGCTCTTATGCTGTAATTTATAACTATGTGTCATTTTGTCAAAATGAATGATTCACCAGTATTTCCCAGCTGACAATATATTTTTAAAACATGTTTCAGGCGACCTGCTGTAAATCAAGGAATACGTGCTACGGAGCACTAACAAGCTTGAAGAGGTGGCTCAGTTAAAATGAATAAACATGTTTTAATAAATCAGGGAATTTCCTAGCAAAATTCCTCTATTGTAAATTACGGGGTTTATCCCGAATTATGAAATAAAATAATCGGGCATTTCAAGTTTTAAAAGATCCTGTTAAAATCTTCCGCTGTCGCATCAATTAATAAATACCACGGGTTCCTGTCCCGCGGCTCCTGACCGGGTCAAACCGGGGTTGGGGCCGTGACAGGAAAAGGTGGTATCAGAGCCACTGATTTAAGCCAATTAAGTATTTAGAAAATACTTAATTTTACTAATTTCCATTTTGGGATTACGTGTTTTATTATTTGAATATTTGTTTACAGTATGGGTAAACAAAGACTTTCGGACATCTATCATAAAATAGATAGTTCACCGAAAGAAAAAAGAACTTCATCCTCAAAACACTCAGCAAATACTGAGGAAGGAATATTTGTTCGTAAGGCACAATATGAGAAACCACTTTCTCCTAATAAAAGAAGTTTGATTATTAGGAAAAGTCAGGAGAAAATAAAGAAATCACAACCAAAAGAAGTGAGGGTTAATCAGGAAACCCAGGAATTAGGCAGGAACCCACCATGGGAAGATGAATTAGATGAAAAGTGGGCAGATCTCTATATGTTAGCTACTGTAGCAGTAAATGCAAAATTTTAAATACCCTGACCAGTTCTAGCACCCATATCACCTACAAGCCAGAAACTTTACCCAGTAAATAAATAAGTTTACAATAAACCCTAGTATGTTTTAATTTTTAGTTGTCCTTTGTATTAAATTAGTCGCACGGTATGCAATAATACGTGAATATTTTTCTGTGAAATTTTATTATAAAATTTTAACTTAGCATTTTGTGTGCATTTTTGCATATATGCTAAACAGCATGAATGAGTTATCTGAAGCCCTTCAGAATCTCAATCTCTATCCGGTAAAAGTAGAAGTTTCCAAAGACTTTACTGGTTACTTACCCAATGTGGAGGAACCTATGGAATTCCATGCTCCACCTCCGGAGAAACCAAAGCCTAAGAAAATGAGAAGATTTGTAGGATGGAGGCGTGTGCGCAGGAGGAAACCAGCAACTAGAAAGGTTCCCAAAATAGAGAATCCCATAGATAAAGGAAAAGGGATTGAAATCGTGGAAGGTTCTAGGCAAGTAGGAATGGAAATTGGGGAAAGTTCTAAGCAAGTCGAGGAGTTGCAGGAGGAATTGGATCGCGTACTGGCAAGCTGTGATATTCCCAGGCCTATCCATAATAATCTCTTTCCTTATCCTGCCAAAACCCAACTTCCAATAAATTTGGAACCAGCCATCCCAGAACCTCTGATCCACACCCAACCTCTAGGAATGGACGAGTGGTGGACCAACGACTGGCAATTTCAAAATCTCCTAAATAATCCTTATACCTTTTTCCCTCAGTTCGACCCAGAACCTATACCAAACCCACCAATGAGCAATGAAAACTTAGCAGAACTCCGTCATTTTGGCGAGGAGCTGGTGGATGCAGGAAATAGGACCCGGGAGGTGGGAGAACAGATCTCTTGGAAGTACGACGAGAGGGAACGTCGCTTCTAAGGTGCCAGCTGACGAGAGATAGTGTGGCTGGGAAATTCTGATTGTATAATAATAATAATAGTAGTAAAATATAACTATGTAAGATAATCTAAAAATAAAACTCTTGTAAAATAACCAGTGTGTACGAATGCATAATATAATCTATAAAAATGGAAGTCGAGAAATCGACAATTTTGGCTATACATATGTTGTGAAATTGGGTGATTATCTGCATATAGTTATTATTTATTTTATGCTAATAATTTATATTTATTAATTGCCAGATGGAAAACACTAATAATGAACCAGTTAATGAGGTTAACCAATCTGAGCAACACCAGGAGGACCAATTTATGACTAGGCAAGATATCGAGAGTATCGTTGCTCAAGGAATAGCCAATGTTATTCCAGCAATCCTTACTGCTGCCCAAAAAACCTGTTGAACCTCAACAAATTATTCCTAGTAAACGTACTCATGAAGATAATTTCAGTAATAGTGTAAACGGAGGCGGCAACCATACTAATCATGATAATGATCCACGGCAGGCCCCACTCCCTAAGAAAATGAAAGCTGCAACACCTGGTTGCACCTACAAAGAATTCCTTGCTTGTAAACCAGCTGAATTTACAGGAAATGAAGGGGCGACTGCAGCACTGCGTTGGTTGGAGAAAACCGAAGCAGTAATTATGATAAGTAAATGTGCTGAAGAAGACAAGGTTATGTATGCGTCGCATCTTTTTAAAGAAGGGGTGCTAGAATGGTGGAATACGGTACTTTAAGCCAAAGGAAGAAATATGGCCTATGCCATGAGTTGGGAAGAATTTAAGTAGCTTATGGAAAGAAAATTCTATCCCGAATATGAAAATGAACAAATGGCAAATAAGTTCCTGAACCATCGGATGATGTGTGTAGATTGTCGAGGGTATACTTCGACATTCTTCGAGTATGCGAGAGTGGTACCAACCCTGGCTTCGCCAGAACCGGTGCTTATTTCCCGTTATATTTGGGGATTGATTGGCGAAATCCGTAATATCGTTAAAGCTGCAAGACCTCACACTATTGACGATGCGGTAGAATTAGCTAACACCCTAACTGACGAGCTGGTACGCACAAGTGAAGAAAACCGGAAAAAGGAAGTAGCCCAAAAGATTACCCAAGGATTTCGTGTGGGTAACCGTAGTAGTTTCAGGAAAAGGGGAACTGGGCAATCTTCCACTATTCCATTTTGCAATGCCTGCAAAAGAAAGCATTTTGGAAGATGCAAAGGGTATTGCAATTTCTGCAAAATCCCAGGGTATCAAGAAGAAGACTGCAGGAAGAAGAAAACAACAATTTGCTACAACTGTGGAGAAGCTGGACATTTCAGGCCAGACTGCCCGAAATTGGTCAAACCAACTGATAACAAAGCCAAACCGGCAGAAGGAACTACCAAAAAGAACGTGAGAGCCTTCCAGTTGACTACTCAGGAGGCCGAGCTAATTCCTGACGTGATAGCTGGTACGTTCCTAGTTCACGACGTTTATGCAAAAGTATTATTTGACTCTGGTGCAAACCAAAGTTTTATCAATACCTCATTCTGCCAAACTCTTAATTTACCTTTGACCAACCTTAGGCAGATTTTTACAATCGAAACAGCAGATGGAAATTCTGTTAACATAGATAAAGTTTTGCGAGAAGGAAAGATAGAAATCTTAGGTCATAAATTTTCTGCAAACTTGTTACCTATGAATTTAGCCGGATTCGATGTGGTGTTAGGAATGGATTGATTAGTAGCTAACCATGCTCGAATTCTTTGTGATAAAAATGCCATAGAAATATATACACCTACAGGAGAGGTAATTTCAATTACAGGGGATAAGCCACGAAAGCCACTAAAATTCATTTCAGCAATAAAGTTGGCCAGTTATTCAAGAAAGCAGGCAATGGTGTATATGATTTCAGTAATCATTAACACAAAGAGAACGAAACTTAAGGAAATTCCTGTAGTAGCAGAATACCCAGATGTATTCCCCGAAGAACTACCGGGATTACCACCCGATAGGGAGGTAGAATTTAGAATTTAGAATTCATCTAATTCCTGGAACTATACCGATAGCCAAAGCACCTTATCGGTTAGCACCCACTGAAATGCTAGAATTAAAGAAACAATTAGATGAATTGTTAAGTAAAGGTTTTATACAACCTAGTTCATCCCCTTGGGGAGCACCAGTGTTGTTCGTAAAGAAGAAAAATGGTTCAATGAGAATGTGTATCGATTATAGGGAATTGAATAAGGTTACAATTAAGAATCGATACCCATTACCTAGGATTGATGATCTTTTTGATCAACTTCAAGGAGCTAGATACTTTTCTAAGATCGACTTACGCTCCGGATACCATCAATTGAAGGTACAAGAAGAAGACATACCTAAAACTGCTTTTAGAACTAGGTATGGTCATTACGAGTTTACAGTCATGCCCTTCGGATTAACGAATGAACCTGCAGCATTCATGGACATGATGAATAGGATTTGTAAACCGTATTTGGATAAATTTGTAACTGTCTTCATCGACGATATACTTATTTATTTCAAAAGCCAGGATGAACACTGTCAGCACTTGCATGCACTCTTAACTTTGTTAAGAAAAGAAAAGCTTTACGCCAAATTCTCGAAGTGTGAATTTTGGCTACAGGAAGTGCAATTTTTAGGACACATGGTGAACCACGAAGGTATTCATGTAGATCCCTCTAAAATAGAAGCAATCACCAAATGGAAAGTCCCACAATCAGCTATGGAAATTAGAAGCTTTTTAGGATTAGCTGGATACTATAGGCACTTTATTAAAGATTTTTCTAAAATAGCTGTACCATTAACTAAGCTAACCTGTAAAGCAGTTAAGTTTGAATGGGGACCTAAGCAAGAAGAAGCCTTTAGAATTCTGAAGCAAAAGTTGACAAATGCTCCAATTCTAGCCTTACCAGAAGGAACAGAAGATTTTGAAGTTTATTGTGATGCTTCAAAGCTAGGATTAGGATGTGTACTAATGCAACGCAAAAAGGTAATTGCGTATGCTTCAAGGCAATTGAAAAAGCACGAGGAAAACTATACGACTCATGACTTAGAGTTAGGAGCCATAATTTTTGTCCTTAAGATTTGGAGACATTACTTGTATGGAAGTAAGTTTACTGTCTATACGGATCATAAAAGTTTGAGGTACATATTTGGGCAAAAAGAATTAAACATGAGGCAAAGAAGATGGATGGAAATCCTAAGTGACTACGACTGTAATATCCAATATCACGAAGGAAAAGCAAACGTAGTTGCAGATGCTTTAAGTCGTAAGTATCATGAGAAACAACGACGAGTTCGTGCTCTTAGACTGAATCTACAATTAGATTTAATGGAACAATTAAAGAATGTTCAAGAAACAGCAATCGAGGACGATGCTGAAGGAATGAAAGAACGAATAAAAGAATTAGAGCAAGGAAATGATGGAATTTGGAGATTCCATAAGAAAAGGATTTGGGTACCTAAGCAAGGAGAATTAAGAGATAAAATTTTAGAAGAAGCTCATAAATCTAGGTATACCATGCATCCAGGAAACAATAAAATGTACCAAGATTTAAGGAATAATTTCTGGTGGATAGGAATGAAAAAGGACATAGCTAGATATGTTTCTAAGTGTCTTACTTGTTCACAAGTTAAGGCAGAACACCAGAAACCTTCGAGTCTACTTCAACAATAAGAAATGCCTGTATGGAAATGGGAACTCATAACAATGGACTTTGTTACTAAGTTACCCAAAACCAGAAAAGGTAATGATGCGATTTGGGTAATTGTAGATCGATTAACCAAGTCAGCTCATTTTCTACCCATGAAAGAAACCTTTAGCATGGAAAGATTGGCAAGGTTGTATGTAGACGAAGTAGTATCCTTACATGGAGTTCCACTCTCCATTGTATCAGATAGGGATAGTCGTTTCACTTCCCATTTCTGGACCAGTTTCCAGGAAGCAATGGGAACCCGACTAAATTTAAGTACTGCATATCATCCACAAACAGACGGACAAAGTGAAAGGACGATACAAACCCTAGAAGACATGCTCCGAGCATGTGTAATTGATTTTGGTGGAAACTGGGATGATCACCTACCTTTGATCGAATTCTCCTATAATAATAGTTATCATGTAAGCATTGAAGCTGCCCCATTCGAAGCACTGTATGGACGAAAGTGCAGAACTCTAGTTTGCTGGGCAGAAATAGGAGAAAGTCAATTATCAGGTTCTGAAATAGTGCAAGAAACTACCGACAAGATCACTCAGATCAAGGAAAGACTAAAAACGGCTCGTGATCGTCAGAAAAGTTATGCCGACAATCGATGTAAACCACTAGAGTTCCAAGTTGGAGACAGGGTACTCTTGAAAGTTTCTCCTTGGAAAGGAGTAGTACGGTTCGGTAAGAAAGGAAAGCTAAGCCCAAGGTACGTAGGACCATTCCCAGTAATACAGCGAATAGGACCCGTTGCCTATCGCTTATAACTACCAGAAGAATTAGCTGGGGTACATGATGTATTTCATGTATCCAATCTCAAGAAGTGTTTATCAGACGAATCGATGGTAGTACCCCTTCGGGACATAGAGATAAATGAAAAGTTAAAATTTGTAGAGAAACCACTACAAATAGAAGACCGAAAGATCAAGTTTCTCAAGCACAAGCGACTAGTGCTGGTCAAAGTCAAGTGGGATTCGAAACGAGGACCCGAATACACTTGGGAGCTGGAATCGGAAATGAAGCGAAAGTATCCTCACTTATTTCAGTAAATCTCGAGGACGAGATTTTAAATAAGGTGGGGAGGATGTAAGGACTCTCAAAATTGTCCCAAAATAACCCGGAAGTAAAGACCCGAACCCCTGAAACACCACTGTGCATGAAAAACAAGGAAATCAGAATTTGTGGGTTTCAGGCGGGCCGCGTAAGGGTTAGCTTAGCCTTACGCGGGCCGCGTCAAAGTGTGGTTGACCGGATAAGCATGTCGGGCCACGCGTCACACACGTGTCGAGCCTAGGCGTGACACGCTAGCCCTAGTCTATGAAATAGACCTCCACGCGGGCCGCGTAAAGGTTGGTCGGAGGTTCACGCGGGCCGCGACAGGCCTGAATTTCACCTATAAATAGCTTAGCTCCTGAGCAGTTCGATGGTGTCAAAATTTCAATTTGAAAACGAATTCTTACTGCTCCAAAGTCGAAATTTCAATTAATATAGCGAGGCGCTGCTACGATACCGGGTATTAACTCGATCGCTGCTACGATTCAATGTCCGATCGATTGAAACTATCCGATGAATGTTTAAGTGCTGCTCAAATTGGGTTTATACTTTGTCATTCGTCGTTAATTCTATGGATGTTTAAGTATTGCACTTTGTCATTTGTCGTGAGGGTTTAATCTCATGAGTTATCGTAAATGCTGTATTAGTTACTGACCTCGTTCGTGTGCATTATTGTTAAATTAGGTTATCAGGCTAATCAGTAGGCTAAAATCTGCCCGTATAAATCTGCAATGTGAGTCATTCTCTTTTTATCAAAAGTATTTTACAATACTCCATTTTCAAATGTTATAATTACAGGGATTAAGTCGTGGTTATCTTAATCACTGGCTAGTGGGGTATTGTGCACATTACTAATTTCTCACGGTTAGGCTAATAAATCCTAACAGTGATAAACGTCACTACTTGGGGTGGGACCCAATAGTGGTATGACCATCGTCACCAGGTGACACGGCGCCAGATAAAAATAAGATAGAAGCCATTGTAATCGCTCTTATGCTGTAATTTATAACTATGTGTCATTTTGTCAAAATGAATGATTCACCAGTATTTCCCAGCTGACAAAATATTTTTAAAACATGTTTCAGGCGACCTGCTGTAAATCAAGGAATACGTGCTACGGAGCACTAACAAGCTTGAAGAGGTGGCTCAGTTAAAATGAATAAACATGTTTTAATAAATCAGGGAATTTCCTAGCAAAATTCCTCTATTGTAAATTACGGGGTTTATCCCGAATTATGAAATAAAATAATCGGGCATTTCAAGTTTTAAAAGATCCTGTTAAAATCTTCCGCTGTTGCATCAATTAATAAATACCACGGGTTCCTGTCCCGCGGCTCCTGACCGGGTCAAACCGGGGCTGGGGCCGTGACATTCTTTGGGTGCAATGTCTTTGGTGCATGTCATTGACAATTGAAGCAGCAAGATCTTAACAGCATCCAGGTGCATGCCGGGCCAGTAATACCCATCATTCATGATTTTGGCCACCACCAATCGCAGACCTGCATGTATGCCACATATTCCTTCATGTATTTCTCGGACTAGATATGTGGCGTCTTGAGGGTCGACGCATCGCAGGAGTGGCCCCAGGTATGACTTGCGGTATAAGATACCGTCCCCTATTTGATAGTGGCATGCCTTGTATTGCAGTTTGCGTGCTTACGCTTTGTTCTCTGGGGCGATGCCTAATTGTAGGTATCTTATAATTGGTGTCATCCGAGACGTTGTGCCGTATTGGATGACGTTGACCTAGCGCAAGGGTACCGAAGGGTTTTTGAGGACTTTAATACGTATATCCTTTGCCAGGTGTTGGAAGCTAGTTGATGCTAGTTTAGAAAGTGCATCCGCTGGTTTGTTTTCACTCATGTTGATATGTACAATGTTGAAGGAGGTGAACTATAACGTTAGTTGCTTGGCTTGTTCGAGGTAGAGGATCATAATGTCCCCTCTCGCGACGTTGTGACAACCCGAACTTTAAGGTTAGCATCTTCCTATTTTCACCTCGCAATTGGTATCGTTATGTTTTATCTATGTACATTATGTAAATTATACGTGATTGTTGTTGTTTGTATTTTATGTGAATTTGCTATATAAAAGAACCGAGTCCACGTCTCTAAAGGCTGATTTTCCTTCTAGTTGGGCAATCATTGGCCCAAGTCGCTAAGGGCCCGAACTAGTGTCTTGTTGGGCTCGGCCCACTTGTGACATATGGTTGTACGCTTAATGTTAATTAGGGATTCTATTATTTCATAATCTTATGAACTCGCTAATGTTGAATGCATCAAACATTTGGGTAGTTGGGCTTTACGGCCCAAATCACTTACTAACACTTGGGCCACGTAAGTGTCAAACATAAACATCACACTTGAGCTCTTAAAACCTTTGGCCCGGTTCTCCTATTAAACCCACCCGATCCCAGCCTAATCCCCCTTTTTATGTATACGTATTATGTGTTAGCTTGGCACAAAACTCAAAACAAACCCTACCCTCCTACATATTTTACGTACGACAGTGGAAACCCCCCCCCCCTTGTATTGCGACAGCAGTAGGACCCTCCCCATCATCGAAGACATCATTCTATTCGAGCAAGCCATTGGTTAGTAGATTTACTGTTATGTTAATTCTTAATTAGTGATTGGGTTTATGTGAAATCTTGATCTATGTTTTATAAATATGTGAAACGTGAAACTATGATTCTTGCATGATTAATAAGGTTTAGGGATTGCATGTTATGAGAAACAAGAATGAACATGGTTTAAATGTTAGAAAAGATGTTAGGGATTATGTGTTACATGTTTGATCCTAACATTAAGGATGAAGATGCGATGCAACAGTGGGTTATGTAATATATATAATAAAGCTGATTAAATGGGTCATATGTAACATAGTTTAGCATAATTTGATAATGAATTGAATGCATGAAAAACTCATATTATGTGCAATATGTGTTAGGCAGTGAATTAGAGTCATGAGGTACTAGGAAATTTCTTAGAATAAGCAAACTGTTACAACTTATAAGATGCAATATTCAAGTTGTTGGGCCGAGGGGCTTGTTGGGCTGTTCAGCCAACACGAATGCAGCTGGGCTGCGTGACTCCGGGTCACCAGCTGAGCCCACACCCTTGTGTGCATTAGATTGTTACTTGGGCCATTTAGTTAAAGAATCACACACATTTACCTAAAGCCAAACCGAGTGGGCTTGGGGTTATTGGATCGGCCTGTTGAATTACGGGGTAATGGTTCGGGCCGGGTAACACGATAGGTAATGGGCTACACATTCAGAATTGGGCCAAGTACTCCTCTGGGCCGAGTACTTCTCTGGGCCACATATTATCTTGGACCATTTCATTAGTTTTGGGTCACGCATATATATTAGAGAATTTACATTGGGACTTGGATATACGAAGTAAGCTTGTATGTGGTACAATAAAATGTGTTAACATGGATGATGTGTAACGTGGTTAACTGTTATAACTTGCTTGAGGGATGTGAATATTTCATGAACGTGACGTGTGTAATGTATAACAACATATGTGGTGCAACGTGAGTATAGAACTGATTGTGTTGGTAAACTTTGGTAGGATGTGTTTGATCAACTGTTAATCAAGTAACTAACCTTACCGAGCAAATCTAAGGTGAGTTCACTGCTCTTTTTCCAAGCATGCGTCCCGGGGAAGGACATCTGGTAAACGTTCCGGGGAGGAACGTCGGGTATGTGGGTTTGACTGGAACATTAAACCTGGGTTGTTGGTTAATACACGTCTATATCTATTACTCAAGTCCCTCCTACCTATTGTTGCCGGGGAGGCAACGGGGTATTAGTTAGTAGCGTTACTTAGGTTTGGCACCCTCACACCGCACCGGGGAGGTCGGTGATGAACTAATGACCCCCATCATGACCATTGTTTGATAAAGGCTTTTGGGTTTAGGGCAAATAATCTGGAGCCATTGGCGGTAAGCGTGTGATTAACAACATCAAATCTGTGAAATGTTTTAATCTGGTAACTGGTATCTAAACACGTTAACAAAACTTTGAACTCACCAGCGTCGTCTGACACACTTGTCTGCATGCTTGCAGGTCTATAGGTTATATCATGTGGAACTTGCTGTCTGGGATGCTGGAGTGGTCATGGGTCGAAATACTTGGAATCGCAAGACAAGTCTAACGGTTTTGTACATGTGGTTTATGAAACGCTTAGCAAATGATTTATGCTTCCGCTGTATACAATGAATTACGTTTAATGTTTTGTAACACTTTATAATAATGAATGAAAGTTTTTATTTAAATATATGCTATAGTTCAATGTGATTTGTGGCTTGGATCCTGGTACGTCACACGTCCCGCGGTGTTTCTGCATGTGGTATTTTGGGGGTGTGACAGTTTGGTATCAGAGCCTCTGGTTATAGTGAACTTGGTTTTAAAACGTTTTGTAAAACCAGAGTATAACCGAACAAGTTCTGAATACGACCATGACACTCAGCTTCAGACTGCAAGGTTCGTCTCTCGTATACTCATTGTATTGCATAACTAGTGAACACTTACCTATGATATTGCATGTGATTGCATGTTTAGCACAACAGTATGAATTCATGTATTACTTGCATGTGTTATGTGACTGATAGGGTGGTATTTCCCTAAACATTCATGACTCATGTTTCGTGATGCTCTTTGTTTGCTACTCGAGTTTGAGGAATCATTTGACATGAGTTAGGAGGAGCTGAGATGAGCATGTAAATCACAATATTATTGTGGGTGCACACATGATAATAGTGTGGGGTGCATGCGAGTCCCAGTGAGGCTTAACAAGTGAAAAAGGGGTTCTATTCCGTTATTTGATTGATGTGAAACACAACAGTCTATAGGAGTCATAGCAGTGATTGTCTACTCTAACATGACCTTTTCGCTCCTCTCTGAATCCTTTCGAATCTCGATGCTATCGAGCATTGTCTGAACACCCATCTGGACACCTAGCGAACTGTGTAGAATGTTAGGTGCTTGTACGAACATCCTTGAGTTGGATGTTGCAACGACAATGATTGGTCTATACCTTTCTCGCTTTTCTTCGTTTGCTGGAACTTAACGTATTGACGCTTAGATCCCGAAGTGCGATCATTTCTATAACGCTCTAGCAACATACCGTGTATCACTCCATCAACTTGCAAGATCGATGGACAAGAGGATGAGCATAGTGCCTTACCAACCTTAGTATTAGAACGACCCTGATTAACGGCAATGAACACCAGCAAACTGGCTTCAATCGAATCCTTAACCCTAGACAGCGACTTAGGGGAGTCAACTGCTACGAAACAATCAGAGCATGAACGATGACAACTGCTACAAAAGTGGAATGTGTAACTTCCCACGCAGTGAGTAGTGCCTTAGTACGTGGCACGGAATGTGAATGATGTACCCTGTTGGTGTAAGGTCACAGGTCCCCGTTTCAAGCAATGGCATTAGGGGCAACAACCCTGGCAACATCAAGTTACTTGTAATGGTAATCAACAGTATGGAAATGAAGGAGCCTCCGACATGGAGTGGCCGTTTTTAAATCAAAATGTCAACAACCAAGGGAACGACGACAGTATTGGGAATCCTAGTATCTGTGACAACAACACTGGACGTGGTACTCGCGGAAGGGAATTTAGGATTGGCGTAGGCAACGCCAGGTGGGATAGAAGCATGGTAGCTTGTATGTTTTTGGGGTAGATAATCGCTTCGTCTCTGTTCAATGAAACTCTGACGCTTCTTGAAACAAAACTTGTTGTGGAATTGGCTGATGGCAAGTCAATTGAAGTCTCGTATGTTCGTTGGGATGCTAACTCGACTTTGTTGGACAGGTGTTTGACATCGACCTTCCTTCTGCTATCCATGATGGTTTCGATGCAGTAGTTGTGTAGATTGGTTATTTAGATATCGCATAGATATACCCTGAGGGAAGGAAATTTTGCGTCACTTTATACTTTGAAGTGTCAGAGTGGTGTAAAAGTTAGCAATATATCAGCAAAGAAGGCCCAGAAGTGCCTACGGAAGGATTACCTCACTACGGTAACAACCGTTACTAACGTCAAGAATGAGAAAGAGAGGATCGAGGATCCAGCAATTGTTCGTGATTCCTTTCGGTGTGCTACTCGAGGAACTTTCAGGTTTACTTCCACAACTGTTAGATAGACTCTCAGTTTGATCTCACGACAGAGGCAGCCTTGATTCTTCGTACTCCTTACCGTCTTGCACCAGGAGGGTTGTAAGAACCGTCAAATCAACTACAAGAACTATGGAATATGAGTTTTGTCGGACCTAGTTTTTGCTCCGGGGAGCCCCGATTATATCCGTGAAGATAAGCCTTATCGTAGGACATGTGTACTGATTATCAAAAACTCATCAAGGTGACAGTCAAGAACCATTTGTCTCGACCATGTGTTGACAACCTGTTGACCAGTTGCGAGGGTCGAACTTCTATTCGAGGGTTAACTAACGAGCGAACTATCATCAAATGGAAGTACAAGGGGAGAATGTTCCTAAATCGGCATATTAAACATGGTGTGGCCATACGACTCTGTATTCCATGACCTTTGGGGTAATCAACACATCAACGGCTTTACGGATCACATGAATCGACCGTGTTCTGATGACGTTTAGAATCACTACTAAGGGAAAGGAACACCGTGAGCGGCACCTGTATTTTGTCCTAAGAGCTCCTAGGGGAGGAGCAACTTCACGCGAAGTCTACCAAAGTGTGACTTCAGGATTTGGGAGGTACACTTTCTTGGTCACGTAGTCAACAAAGTGGGGATACATGCAGATCTCGCTAGAGATCCATTTCATTAGATATTGATCGGCACCAAACAGTCCATCGGGGATACAGTAATTTCTTGGTCTAGCTAGATACTAACGTAGATTCATCGTGGGATTTTCGAGGATTGCGCAGCTTTAATCTCTTTAGCATAGCAGGCTGCTGTGTATTCGTGGGGGACAAACAGGAGGACATCTTTTCAGCTTCTGAAACCCAACTCTACAACGCACTAAGTATTGTCTTTACCCAAGGGTACGAATGATTTAATGGTATACCATGATGCTCTGAATCAGAGTCCCAGTTACACACCGATGCAACACGAGAGAGTGGTGACTTACGAAATGGAGTTACGAAGAGGAACTGCACGACACACAATATGCGATGGAAACAGTGGTCTTTGGATTTAAGTTGGAGGCATTACTTGGACGGTACTGAATGCACTACTTAGACCGATCACAAGGGCCTCCCGTGTACCCTGGTTTTGAAAGAGCTAAATCAGTTAATGGCATCGCTGGATGGAACTTTTGGATGATTTCGACTGTGAAACCTGAATGCGCACGAGCTTTGCAGCCCACTATCGACTTTAGCCTACCCGATCAGATTCGCCTTGTTCTAACCGAAGCATTAAGGGAAGAGGAATTTCAAGTTGGGTCCGTGCGGGGCATGGAAGAGCGACCATTAGCAAGTTGGACGAAATTCGCTACTTCATGGAACGCATATGTTTTCCCCTTATACTGTAACCGTAGGGAACTTGAGTGGAGCAAATCACCCTGCCTCGATGTTCTAAGTCGTCTGGGTCTTGGTAGGGGATACTAGGATTTATAAATCCTGTACGGATGGCCGAGCATGAAGGCCCACGTAGCCGAGTATATGAACGATGGTTGACTTGTGCGAAAGTCAAGGTGGAATATCAGAAACCTACTGCTTTGTGCTAGCAACCAGAAACACCCATATGGAAGATGAGAGCAGACTGTCATGGATTTTGTCGCTAGTCTGCTTCCAACTCGAAATGGAAACAATATCACCTGGACGATTGTTGATTGTCTCACGTAACCAGCACACTTTATTGCAATCAAGGACATTGACGAGTCATCACAGTTTGTAAATATTCCTCTGGGAGAGGCGGCTTTTAGGCACAAGGTGCCAACTCCTGTTACCTCCAATTTTGAACTATACCTGATTTATGGAGGACAAAACACAACACCCTCGACTCACGTCTAGACATGAGCATTGCTTATCACCGTAGTGTCAAAGCTTTCTGTATCAGTAATCTTTTCATAAACTCCAGAATACTTTTGAAATTTTCCATCTTTGGAATTTTCTCATCATAAACACAACAAATGTTGTGCAATGGATCGAACTGCACATTAGATGCCTGAAAAACAACAACATACAAGAAAGTTACACTTAGAATAATTTTCAACACAAACAACATCATTCAAACGAAATACTCTCAAACGAAATCATATTTCATGCGGAATAACAGTTCAAATGAAATCACATTTTGAAATGAAACAGCATGTTTTAAACGAAATATCCATTTCAAACGGAATAACATGTTTCAAACGAAATACCATTTGAAGCGGAATGACATCTTGAAATGAAATTATCTCAAAACTTTTCTGATGATGAAATTAATCAGCTGTGTTTGATCTATATCAAAATCCGAGCACACAGGACTGTTTTATTTTCAATTTTACCCAATAATTTGATCTAGATCTGAGTTCAAACATTCAGATCTACCGTTTTCAAATGGAATCAAGTCATACAGATCAAATTAAAACCCTAAGCAAGATCTATATCATATTCCGAGTCCATTAATATGTTAATCGATCATTTTTACACACAGATAAACCCTAGATCTAAGTTTTTGTTCCTGTTCATCGCCGACCAAACGAAATTAGTCAAATCTGGGTTAATCCAACAAGAAATCTCACCTTTCCCATGATCATGGTTGAGTAAACCAACTAAAATCAGGATTTCAAACAACAATCGGGCAAAATAACGGCTGGAAATCGAAGGTTTTGTGTTTTCGCGTGAAATCGCTTTGACAGGGACTTTGAAACGAAATAACAGAAATGACCTGTTCAAGCGAAATATCTCCTCTATTTATAGACAACCTAATTTCGTGCGAAATAGGCACTGAGGTGTTTCAAGCGAAATCATGGTTTCAAGCGGAATCATGTTACAAACGAAATCATCATTTCAAGCGAAATTACCGTTTCAAGCAAAATCATCAATAACATTTCAAAAATTTTCAATTTGTAACTTTTTGAGATTTTACCGACACACCCAGTTAACCAAGTCTAAGTTAATGACCCTGGTCAATTGTTTAGCCTGCCAAGTCCAAGTTAATGACCTTGGCTGACCAGTTTATGAAGATGCTGATTTTCTGAAACAATTTTAAGTTCAAGTTAATGAACTTTTGAACTTTCAAGCAATTACCAATCACATTCTCAATCTTCTGCTTACCCAACCCTCAAGATCCAGACTTGTTCAGCACATAAGACTTTGATTATCTGATCCCCAATGTTCGTTGTAAAAAATAAGATGAAAATCAAATCTTTTTTAATTTTTGAAAAAGCTAAACAAACAGACAGACAATCTTTTTGGATTTTTGATAAGCAACAAACTGTACACACAATATTTTTGGTGAGTGTGTTAGGAGATCATATCAGCTTCCGACAAGATACAAGTACCGTTAAGCTTTGATTTCATATTCAGCATTAAACAGTTCTCATTGATTGTCGATATACTGATCCTCTTAAATTTTCACACTAACTTCAATCTGTTCAGGATACGAGTTTAGTGTTTTAAAGACTTAAACTTATACGCGTGTCCCACCTCAGAATATACTCCCGTATCCAGATCCCAATATTCAGTCTTACAGGTGAGTATACCTAGATGATATCTGTAAGGGGTTAAATGCGAGGGCCGTGAGAGCTCAGGCTATTGCTTCCGCAAAATCAGAGAGATGACGACTTCGACTTTTGGTGGGTCCCCTTTGGGGATCTTCTTTTACAACAGCACATGATTAGCATTTTTCAATGTTTCATCATTTTTTATGCTGAGGGGAGGCTTATATTTCAAGCAGCGTAAAGTATTCTCCGGGGACTAGGCCATTGCTTCCGCAAAATCAGAAGTCCCGGGATAATACCCCAGATATCACTATGCATAAAGACCTAGTATCTCAGAAAGATGGACCTTTCAAACAAGATTTCGGGGGTTACCCATATATCCGAGAGATGTTCCCCACGTAAAAGCAAGTAATGATTTAGGTTTATATCCCGAACAAACCTACTAAATGTGTAAAAACTATCGGCATATCATCTGCAAGACTGCTTAACACATTTAAACTCTACATATCTTTAGCGTACTGCATCTGTCTAGCTGATGTACGATCATTTCCCCTTTTTACACAAACTCATTTTCAGTTTTTCTATTGTTTTTGGATTTTTGAAATTTTATCATGTTTTTGGATTTTCTGCAAACGAACACCCTTTTCAGCGGACTCGCATAACCTACAAAGAAACCCTCATTACTTTTAGCACCAAACTTACCATCTGGATCAATGAAAGTACAAGGCGATCCAAATGGTTCTAAAAACTTCAAATTTGGTTTATAACGATGAAGAAGTTCAAAACTGGTTTTCTTGTGTTTCTTTACTGTGAGAACGCGATTCAATGTATAGCACACTGCTGCAACTGCTTCACTCCAGAAAAATATCGGCAGCTTGGAATCGGCGAGCATCGTTCGAGCTGTTTCAATTAAGGTGCGATTCTTTCGTTCAGCTACACCATTTTGCTGTGGAGTGTATGGTGCACTGAAAATATGAAGAATTCCTTTCTCATTGCAAAACTCGAGCATCCGATTGTTCTTAAACTCCGTTCCATTGTCACTCCGAATTCTTCTGATGGGCAATTTATACAGCGTCTCCATCTTTTTAAACAGTACCATCAACGAATCAAACGTTTGGTCTTTACTTTCAATACACATCACCCATGAAAACCTTGTGTAGTCGTCAGTGACCACAAGACAGTATATGTCTCCGCTTAAGCTCTTTACATTAACTGGTCCGAAAAGGTCCATGTGTAGCCTTTCGAGCGGAACTCTGATTGAATTCAATAGCTTCTGTGGATGTGTCTTCTTCGTTTGTTTTCCCTTCTTGCACTCTACACAATCATCATTTAAATGAAAGTTTTTCAGATTTACACCTTCTACTAGATCATTGTGCACAAGAAAATCCATTTTTCGCACATGAATGTGGCCCATTTTTCGATGCCACATTCTCGACTCTTTTTCAGTCGCTTTCGTTTTTGTCACAAAACATTGTTTCTGATGATCTGTTGTTGTTGCGACACTCATATCGAGAACATACAAATCATTTTCTCGTGGAGCTCGCATCAACACCATGTCCTCAGGAATTTTAAAACCAGGTTATATGATTAAACATTCATTTTTAGTAAAGTGTACTGTAAAAGACTTGTCATAGATCTGTGATATGCTCAACAGATTGTTTTCAAGTTCGATTATATAGTTCACTTTTTCAAACGACACAACTCCATTTGTTAGAGTTCCTTCACCAACTATCCTGCCACCCTGATTCCCTGCAAATCCAACATATCCATCGTTGATTGATTTAACATCATAGAGTAAAGCCGGCATTCCAGTCATATGCCTTGAAGCTCCGCTGTCCATGATCCACTTTGAGATTATTGACCTCGGAAGCCCCTGCATACATCACAGAAATTCATTCAAACAATGAAGCCCATGATTTCTTTACCTTTGGAACACTTTCAAACACAATATCACATGACTCATCAACTTTCGGAATGTTAAAAATGACGTTTGGAACAACAAATTCAGATTTTGGTTTTAAATCACCCTCTTTAATTGGAGGAAATTCCTCAAGCAACTTGTCTAGTTCAAATTCAAGTTTCTTAACATCATTTGCACACAATTTTGGTTCAGATTTTAGCTCATTTTCCATCTTCTTTACTTCAACTGACTGTTTTGGTTTTGCCACCCATGATTGGTTTTCAAAATTTTTTGTCTTCGGATAAACCTTTGAAGTCTTTCGAGTTTTCGAAGATTCGCCAATCTCATAGGTTGATTTCGGCTTTTCTTCGGACTTCAAAGTTTCACCTCTTTTCAAAATACGAATGGGGGAAATCATTGGTGTTTTGCCCTTAACATCAATTGGAGTTTTAGGTTTGGGTTTTTGCAAAACTGGTTTCTCAAGCTTTTTCATACACTGCTTGGCCATGTGACCAATTTCATTGCAGCGGTAACAGATTCTTTTGTCATACTCGACAAAAGTTGATCTGTAGGTCTCCTGTTTCAACTTTTTAGCTGCATTGAAATCGTCAATGGCTTTTTGACTGAAGATATAATCCTTTTCAGCATCAACACTAGGACCAGCAACAAAAACATCACTCATCTTTTCTTTTGGCTTGACATTCTTAGCCATCTTCTTTTCAAAACCAATACCTTTGTTTTTAAAGTTGTTACCATTTCTTTTGTTAGACCCATTTTTACCCACCCAATCCTTTTTCCCAGGGTTGTTCGGTTGTTGTTTCACAAAAGACTTTTTAGGTTTTGTAAGAAACTCGTTATTGTTAACCTCAGAAATATCAATCTCAACAAGTTTAAACACTTTTTCAACATTTTGCATGTTCGCGTTCTGGATTGGATACTCAAAATCAGAATAGAGTTTGTCAGTTCCGGTCATTGTGTAAACCACAATGATCGAATCATCATTCGCAACTTTGTCTGATTTTGGTATGAACTTGTCCAAGAAGTTACCATCTTCTTCAGAATCAGAAATGGAGTTTTCAAAATGAGTTTTCACAGTATCAAACTCCGAGTTATCACTTTCTTCATCTAACACTTGGTCAACAACGATTTTGATCACCTGTGACTCATTATCAGTGTCGGACGGAGAAAATGTAACATCGATATTCTCAGGCAACTCATTCTCAACGGTTCTTAATTTGAGATTCAATGCAGATTCCACCCCATCTGGATACTTTTGAGTGTAATGATTCCACATTGGGGGTGGAACACTTTTGAAGACAGATTTCGCATCATGTTGTTTTGGAAGGATTTGATCAATCACATATGATGAAGCATCATAACTCATCAGTTTCTTATCAATTCTCTCAGTTTCAATTCTCATTAACTCAAGTTCTTTTTTCAAAGAAGCAATGGTGTCCAAATGGATGTTAATTTCCATTTGTTTATCCATGACAGTAGATTTTAGCAATTTCGTGGCTTTATCATTTTCAAAACTTTCTTTTTTAATCATTTTGATTGACTGTGCCAAAGTGTCATATGCTTCTTTTATCTCATTGAGATCAAATTTTACTTCATCAGTAAATTTCTTCAATTCTTGAAATTGCTTATCTTTTTCAAGACAATCCATGCATGATTTTGAACAGTTTTTGCATGAAATTTCAAGAATCGAATCAAACTTTTCGGTAACCTTTTCTTCTTGATCAATTTTAAAATCTGTTTTACCAAAACCATCAGACTCTGACTCAGACTCGTCTGCTGATTTGATCTCCTCATTTTCCGATTTCTCGTCAGACTCCTTTTTGACCGTTTCGACAGACACACTTTCAACTGACTCGGTTTCGACAGACTTTGATTCGACAGATTCTGTTTCTACCTCTTTTAGCTTGCCCATTAATGCTTTATCATCAATCTCTTTTAGAGTCTCTTCATTCATTTCTTTTGAAACATCTATTATCTCTTCAACTGGATCTAGTTCAACATCATATCTTGGACAAAGACCAGTAGTTGGCTCACTGAAGAAACCTGCAAAAGATTCAAACATATTAGGAGGCATTATTGATTTGAAAGAACTAGCAATAATCTCCTGTTCAGATTGGTAGTAATAGACTTCTGCAGAAACTTCTTCAAGATCAGCTAAACTTTCTTCAGATGTCACTTCATTGACTTCTTCTGTCTCAACAACGCATTCCGATTGTTCCACAATTTCTGCCATCATTGCCCTACCCTCACTACCAGGGATGTACTTATCCCAACTAAAACCTTCAGCAACCTTCTCATCATCTTGATTGACTAAAAGAGCCTTCTCCGGCTTGTTTTTTATCTGAGGTCTTTGGGTGAATGGTTGTTGACTTGTCATATGATAGATCGCTTGTTTGTAATAATCATTTGAGAACGGGTTTTGATGGTTGTAAACCTCCCTGTTTGGACATTCCCGCTTGAAATATCCCTTCTCTTTACATTTGAAACATGTGACTTTCGATTTATCAAACCCAAGTTTTTGATCAGGTCCTGAAAGACTGTTCCGACCAGTAATTTCCATAAATCGTTGAGCTCTTCTTACCAAGCTTGCCATTCCCCATTTGATGTCGATCAACTCCAGCTCCTCTGGATCGATCTGATCATAGTCTTCCTTTGTCATATCGGGGTTCCCAATTCTACCTGCAACCAAGCTTTCATACGATTCAAGCACCGAAGCAAGAAGTGCTATATGCTGCTTTGCTGATAATTCAGTAAAGTCTTGAACATTCTTTATGTTCACCGCTATGTTGCACAAAATTCCTGGACCTTGACTCTGACTGTTTGATCCTGACGAACTTTGAGTGTAGGATTGATCAGGTGAGTTTTGAACCTTTGGATTTGGTTCAAAACTTGCAAATGGTGAGTTATTGTTGCTTGATGTGACAAATGATACTCCTGATGTTGAATCTGCACTAAAGGCTGTCTGCACTTTTGGACTTAGATTTGATGTTGCTGGAGTACTTCCTTTGTAATACAATGAGACATCTTGTTGTACACTTGAAGACTTCATCTTTCTAATCTTTGCCAGCTCAAGCTCATGAGATTCTATTTTCTCAATGAATGAACTAAGGTTGAATCCGACATACTCCAAATTATTCTTCAACACTAAAAGATAAGTGCCCCATTCATCGTATGGCAATGCATCCGCCAATTTATCAACCCATTCCTCATCCGTTTTGGTTATGCCCAACCTCTTCATCTCAACAACCAGATGGCAATATCTTTCAATCAACTGTTTTGTTGTTTCACCCTTCATACCCGTAAAGATATCAAACTCCTTCTTCAACAAAGCAGTTTTGCTTTTTATCATAGACATACTTCCCTGAAACTTGACTTTTAGACAATTCCAGACAGACTATGAGCAACTTTGATCTTGTAGCAGAACTAAGATATCCTCTTTGATGGCTTGTTGTAGGATACTCATCATTTTCTTTTCTGCCTTGAAATCTTCTTGTTCTTGTGGAGTCAAACTTCCGATAGCTTTCTCTAAACCCGAACCATTCTTTGGAGGAGCATATTTGGATTCGATTTTCATCCAACATTCGAAATGGTTAGCTTGCACCCAAGTCTTAAACCTTTTCGACCACCCAGCATACTCATCAATGTTCATCAACTTCGACGGTTTCTGCATAGTGCCGAGTTCATGTTCACATTTTGCACGATACTGGCTGGTGTTTGTGCTGCCGTCATTCCCCCACCGGCAAAGAAGTTGTAAAACTCTTGGTTATCCATTTTACGAAAACAGTTTACGGAAAAAAATTTCAAGTTTTGAAAACTGGTTACTTTCAAGCGAAAACACTTTCTACACGAAATGAACTTCAAACGAAATACCACGAACGAAATAGACTTCATATGAAAACAGGTTTTCAAACGAAATCAGACCTCTCAAACAAAATCAGCTTTTATGCGAAATCACCTTTCACACGAAATCAGCTTTTTCAAACGAAATAACACCTTCAAGCGAAATCAAGTGTTATTTCGTACGAAATTAATCTCAAAACCTAATTTCGTACGAAATTAGCCAAACAGAATTATATTTTCAAATGAAATCAGTAATTTCGTACGAAATCAGTAATTTCGTACGAAATCACCTCAACTTTTCAAACGAAATAAGAGGCTCGTTCAAACGAAATCAACTGTTTGGCCCATTTTTGTCACTTTTAGTCTGAATTTAGGTCTGATTCTTTCAAGGGTTTGTTAAAACTGTATTTTACATGTTATGTCAAAAGATCAGTCCATTTTGTCCATGAATTTGTCCAGAAGTCCAAAAAATGAGTAGAAAAAGCACTGATTCAAGTGTATTGACTCATCCTGTGCTCTGATACCACTTGTAGGATCGTTTTGCGACCTAATGAGTCGTTCAGAGTCAACACAAAGCTGTTTGAAAGGCGGAAACAGTCAAACAACCTCAAATCAGTGTAAGAAATGTGTAGAAACAGAGTATGAAAAACAAGCTTCTCATTGATATTTGACTTGATTACACGGTGAAAATTGGGCAGCACTTCGTTACACTTGCACTAATTTCGTACCAAATGAGAAGCACCACTGCCATATATATAGGCAGCTAATTTCGCATGAAATTACCACTTGTAATTTCGTGCGAAATTAGACTACGTAATTTCGTGTGAAATTACACTATGTAATTTCGTGCGAAATTACTATAAACAAACACAAACTTTACAAATTTGACATTTTGACCCCTATACAAGCTACCGACATGACCTAGACTTTAGACGTAGGCTATAAACATTATGCACCAACACGTAGGATAAGCGGTCTGAGTAAACGAACCATCCTGACACTCGAAGACATGCTGCGAGCATGTGTGTGATTGACTTTAGTGAGAGTTAGAAGGATATTTACCTTTGGTTGGGTTCTACTGCAGCAGTCACCGTATTAGTATTTAGACAGCTCTGTTTGAGGCATTGCGTGGACAATAATGCTACTCGTGTTGGGTTAACGTGGGTGACAACCTAATCACAGATCCAAGACTCGTGCTTGAAACACTTGAAGATTTCTTAGATTGGAAATTGTTTGACGGCAACGCGTGACCGTCAGGAAAGCTGATAAGCTTAGTAAACACTGGGAGTTCACTGGAGGCGAACGTATCATAATCGAAAGTCTCACCCTGGGAGGGTGCGGTACACTTTTGGGAAGCGTGGCAAGCTTCATCGACGATATGGTGGGACAGTCAGGATTCTGGATGGAATCGGTGATGTGGCTCACAAACTTGAGTTACCCGACAAATTGGGCAACGTACATGATGTCATTTATGTCTCGAATCTAAGGCAGTGGTTGTGCGATGAAACATTTGTGATACCTTCATTAGACAAGTTGCAGTTGTTGAGGAATCTACTGGAATCATGGACCAGGACATCAAGATTCGTTAGCATAGTTGAATTTCAATCATGAGAGTTCGTTGGGACTCAAGACGTGGACCGGAGTTCACGTAGGAACATAAGCTCTAGTATCCTCAATTGTTTGAGCGGTTGAATCAACCTCTGATATCATTTGTGAATTTCGGGACGAAATTCCCTTTCAAGTTGGGGATGATGTGGTACCCGCGGAAAATCCATAGTCATCCTGAGTTAACATCTTGTTGCTTTGGGATACTTGTCAAATTTCAGGACGAAATTTCTTTCAAGTTGGGGATGATGTGACAAACCGAACTTTAAGGTTAGCATCTTCTTATTTTCACCTCGCAATTGGTATCGTTATGTTCTATCTATGTACATTATGTAAATTATATGTGATTGTTGTTGTTTGTATTTTATGTGAATTTGCTATATAAGAGAACCGAGTCCACGACTCTAAAGGTTGATTTCCTTCTAGTTGGGCAGTCATTGGCCCAAGTCGCTAAGGGCCCGAACTAGTGTCATGTTATGACATATGGTTGTATGCTTAATGTTAATTAGGGATTCTATTATTTCATACTCTTATGAACTCGCTAATGTTGAATGCATCAAACATTTGGGTAGTTGGGCTTTACGACCCAAATCACTTACTAACACTTGGGCCACATAAGTGTCAAACATAAACATCACACTTGAGCTCTTAAAACCTTTGGCCCGGTTCTCCTATTAAGCCCACCCGATCCCAACCTAATCCCTCTTTTTATGTATACGTATTATGTGTTAGCTTGGCACAAAACTCAAAACAAACCCTACCCTCCTCCATATTTTACGTACGACAGTGGAAACCCCCCCTTGTATTGCGACGGCAGTAGGACCCTCCCCATCATCGAAGACATCATTCTATTCGAGCAAGCCATTGGTTAGTAGATTTACTGTTATGTTAATTCTTAATTAGTGATTGGGTTTATGTGAAATCTTGATCTATGTTTTATAAATATGTGAAACGTGAAACTATGATTCTTGCATGATTAATAAGGTTTAGGGATTGCATGTTATGAGAAACATGAATGAACCTGGTTTAAATGTTAGAAAAGATGTTAGGGATTATGAGTTACATGTTCGATCCTAACATTAAGGATGAAGATGCGATGCAACAGTGGGTTATGTAATATATATAATAAAGCTGATTAAATGGGTCATATGTAACATAGTTTAGCATAATTTGATAATGAATTGAATGCATGAAAAACTCATATTATGTGCAATATGTGTTAGGCAGTGAATTAGAGGCATGAGGAACTAGGAAATTTCTTAGAATATGCAAAGTGTTACAACTCATTTACAACTCATAAGATACAATATTCAAGTTGTTGGGCCGAGGGGCTTGTTGGGCTGTTCAGCCAACACAAATGCAGCTGGGCTGCGTGACTCCGGGTCACCAGCTTAGCCCACAACCTTGTGTGCATTAGATTGTTACTTGGGCCATTTAGTTAAAGAATCACACACATTTACCTAAAGCCAAACCGAGTGGGCTTGGGGTTATTGGATCGGCCTGTTGAATTACGGGGTAATGGTTCGGGCCGGGTAACACGATAGGTAATGGGTTGCACATTCAGAATTGGGCCAAGTACTCCTCTGGGCCAAGTACTTCTCTGGGCCACATAATATCTTGGACCATTTCATTAGTTTTGGGTCACACATATATATTAGAGAATTTACATTGGGACTTGGATATACGAAGTAAGCTTGTATGTGGTACAATAAACTGTGTTAACATGGATGATGTGTAACGTGGTTAACTGTTATAACTTGCTTGAGGGATGTGAATATTTCATGAACGTGACGTGTGTAATGTATAACAACATATGTGGTGCAACGTGAGTATAGAACTGATTGTGTTGGTAAACTTTGGTAGGATGTGTTTGATCAACTGTTAATCAAGTAACTAACCTTACCGAGCAAATCTAAGGTGAGTTCACTGCTCTTTTTCCAAGCATGCGTCCCGGGGAGGGACATCTGTTAAACGTTCTGGGGAGGAACGTTGGGTATGTGGGTTTGACTGGAACGTTAAACCTGGGTTGTTGGTTAATACACATCTATATCTATCACTCAAGTCCCTCCTACCGATTGTTGCTGAGGAGGCAACGGGGTATTAGTTAGTAGCGCTACTTAGGTTTGGCACCCTCACACCGCACCGGGGAGGTCGGTGATGAACTAATGACCCCAATCATGACCATTGCTTTGATAGAGGCTTTGGGGTTTAGGGCAAATAATCTGGAGCCATCGGCGGTAAGCGTGTGATTAAAAACATCAAATCTGTGAAACATTTTAATCTGGTAACTGGTATCTAAACACGTTAACAAAACTTTGAACTCAACAGCGTCGTCTGATACACTTATCTGCATGCTTGCAGGTCTATAGGTTATATCATGTGGAACTTGCTGTCTGGGATGCTGGAGTGGTCATGGGTCGAAACACTTGGAATCGCAAGACAAGTCTAACGATTTTGTACATGTGGTTTATGAAACGCTTAGCAAATGATTTATGCTTCCGCTGTATACAATGAATTACGTTTAATGTTTTGTAACACTTTATGATAATGAATGAAAGTTTTTATTTAAATATATGCTATAGTTCAATGTGATTGGTGGCTTGGATCCTGGTACGTCACACGTCCCGCGGTGTTTCCGCATGTGGTATTTTGGGGGTGTGACAGACGTAGTCTCCGCGTACTTGCCCCGCAACTAGTAATGAATCAATGTGAGCTTCCAAATGTTGCACGCCGAGTTTGACTGCCAACCGTAGCCCTGCGAGCAATACCTCGTATTCAGCCTCATTGTTTGTACTTTTGAAGTCGAGGCGTATGGCGTAATTGAGCTTATGGCCGTCAGGGCTGATGAGTCGTAGACCTGCACCCGCGGTGTTCGCATTGGACGCACCATTAGTGTATAGTGCCCAGATGTCTGATGGAGACGGCGGAGGTGTAGGGTTTTGTTCTTCTTCGCATTCTTGGATGCGATTCGCCGGTACTTCCACTGCGAAGTCAGCTAAAACTTACCCCTTTGATTGCCGGGCGTGGCTTGTAAAAAAGGTTGTGTCCACCAAGTTCGATAGCCCACTTGGCAAGTCTTTTAGAGATTTCGGGCTTAGAGAGGATTTGCCCGATCCTGTAGTTGGTTAAGAGGGTGATGACATGATCTGCAAAGTAACGGCGCAGCCGCCTAGAGGCATGTACCAGCGCTAGGACCAACTTCTCCATGATGGAGTATCTTGTCTCTGGGTCGTTAAGCATCTTGCTGACATAATTGTCACACCCCGATATTTCCACGTATTACCGGTGGGCCCGGTGGGGAGTATCGTGACGTAGTTGATATCATCACTGTCCAATAATCACAGTTCAATGCACAGCGGAAGTCTAAAGTAATAATAATACAAACCGATTCGAAAGTATAATAAAATATTACACAACGGTTGTATATGGATCCACAGGCGGATCTTAAAACAGAAATATAAACTCTGTTCAACAGACTTTAGATGTTTAGAACTTGCAAGATTCCTTATTAACGCCCTGAGCTCTAACCAATTACGTACAATACATGTCACTTAATCTTTTTGGAAAATACGTCAGTTTACACTGGTAAATACAATTAACTGACTCTTTTGAAAAGTGTTTATGAAAATTGATTTAAATGCACAAGACACAAATATTCTTTTATAACTTAGGACAATTATATTAATAACAATCTTGTATCAGATTTACATGTTTGTCCAACATTTAGGGCCGGTGTTTAAACAAACTGATCAAGATTAATCGACACACCATAAATATAAACTCACAAGAAGTTACCTCATGAGTGAGTATATCTTTTACATACGCAATAGGCAAGTGTATGCGTACACCCTGTGCTTAAGTTGTGGCCATTTACGCTCTTTAAATGAGCCAAGGATATCCCGGACAAGGTCATTAACCCCCAACGTTATTTGTTATCAAGCAATACTGATTAAAACGGGATTATGCAATTTAATCATCTCCGATTAAAAGGTTTCTACACCCGACCAAGCGGTATTATTATAATACCGTATCCCAAGCCCGTATAAAGGAAAATAAGTTAAAAGTATTTACCTAAGCTAAAATGTAATTTTTATTCTCAGCCGTATATTCAAATCAGCAAGCACAAGTACCTCTACTGGGGCTCTCAATCTGGAACGAAGGTTTTATTAACCTATTAGATTCCTAACGGGTCTTATTTAAGTTGTAACTTAGACCAGTTAGTTTTAAGGAAATGTTTACGGTTCAAAAAGCAAGATTAAGCGAAGACCGGACTAGAATGTGATTTAGACCCGACAAGTATGGAGACTTGTATAATATGGGTAAACTAAACACCTTCTGAATTTTGAAGTAAAAATGATAAGGTTTGACCCGTTTCGGTTAATTTATGCAAACTAGTTACATAAACCGTACCGAACGCGAAAAATGCATAACGGGTAACCAAATGAGTCATGAACATGTTTCACAAGTTAATATGCCTTAAATATGTTGTGATATCAGTAGGATATCTTCCATTATGCCCAAATCAAATTTAAAACCAATTTAAGCCCTGTAAGGGTATTTTGGTCATTTTAAAGTTTATAAAACATGTTTAATAGTAATCTGATGTTCTGGTCTAAAATAATCAGTAAAAATATTTATTTTAATAAGTTATATCAGTAAGATATCATACATATGTGAATTTTATCATTTATGACCAACCTATGCACCGTAGGGGCATTTTGGTCATTTCACATATGCTATAAGGGTCAAATTTGGTAATCTGAGTTTAAAACTTTTACTTACTGTTTTAGTATAAATTTTATTCATAACATCAGTGGGTAACCAGCTTTAGGTGCCAAATATGGTTTTAAACCATACTATGTGCCTAAATCGCATAAAAGTCGGTATTTGACGATATTCAGGTTGATTAAAGAAATCTGAGATTTTTGATCAGCCTCTACTGCTTAAAATAACTTATTTAATATATAAAATCAGTAGAAAAAGGGTTTGATATGTAAAGGATGTGTAAAACTCATTTTATTAACAAAAAGGGCATTATCGTCAATTACTGAGTCTATGCAAGAACTCTATGTTATGATCAGTTTAAAATTTAATAAAAATTTCCAAAAATCCCTAAATATTATATTACATCAGTGGGTAGAAAGTTTGGTGTCAAAATTTGGATTTAAATATGATTTATGCCAAAATGCCATTTAATTAATAAAAAGCTTTCATTTTACGATATCGCGCATAACTTCTATTATAGACTACGAACTGATTTTAAATTTTTAGGTCATACTTATAAATCAGTAATAAAGGTTTTTGTCCTCTCACATTTTAAAAAATCTCGTTTTAATATCAAAAGGGCATAATGGTCAACTTTTAAGCATTTAACGGAAACATGTAATGAACTAGGATTTCTAAGGAACCGTGTTGTATAACCTCAGAGGGTTATACTAACACATAATGTGGTTCTAAAGGAACCCTAAGGCATAACTAAACTAAGCTAAATTGGGTCAGAACTGAAAGTCAAAGCAAAAGTCAACTTTTGCGACTTTCGGTTGCAAACCGAGCCTAAACTCAGAATTGTCGGGTTGAACATGCCTAGACATGTTCAATTAATATTTACCAAGTTATTAAAGTGACAAAACTGATTTTATTGCCTTTACATCATTAGTTATGAATTTATTTAAAAACCGACTCGTTTGACTTTTATTTTAATTACTTTGACCCGACAATTAACTAAGCAAACGTGGTAATTTGGAGGTGCCCTTTTGAGGGTTTAATACCTACCTAATTACGATCATGTAGCCATGTTCATTGCGAACAATGGCTTGGCCGTTTAAAAGTCAAAGCGTTTATCGCAAACGCTTGACTTTTCGGCTTTTAAGCCAAATAAAAATAACTAGCCATAAGAGGGCACTTACAAGGGGTCCAAGCAAGGATGAATTTGATCTAGAATACTCAGGTATGAAGCATAAAGCTTCAACTTAGAGCAATTCAGATCAAGTGTGAAATGAACTGAAAATGGGGTTGGGTATTTATAGGATTTCTAAAACCGTTACGATCGTTCCTCGATAAACGAGCTTTAATCTGGACTGTACATGTATCACCCACTATTTTGGTAATCTATGGGTGCCCAAAACAAGCCCATGGTATAAGAAAAACCTTGTGCAAACCCAGAAACCAGCTGCAGAATTGAAAAATCTGGTTTTTGCAGGTCTGATGGGCTCTCGCGCCCCGCGTAGGCTGAGCCTACATCTTACGCGGCCGCCAGCTCTGTTCAGAACAGCAAAAACTTTCAGAAGTTACAGTTTTAGTCCCTGCAAGCTTGTAAGGCCCTTTTTGACACGGTTAAGGCCCATTAAGCCATTTTCAAGGCTCTATAATGATGCCAAAGTGTAGGGAACATAAAACATGCTCAAAAACATCTCGGATGTCGGTTCGTTTGGTCGTACGGTTGCGTTGTTCGGTTAATTACGACAAAACACGAACAGATGCGAAAAACGATCCAAATTACACGTCGAATGGAATTTTATCATGCCAATCACTAAAACAAAATATTTTAATGATTACATAAATTTTTGGCTGTCCGGATATATTCAGAACGTAAGATATGCGCGAAAATGCAAACTTATGCACTTTTTGACGCTTTTAGTCCCTGTTGATCAAATAAGTTTATTTTTGCGCACCAACAACTCTAAGCCTATTTCTTAGCTATTTATAGGATATTTAGGGCATGTTAAACTTATGATCATATTCCGGAAGGTTCGATACCATACGAATCGGCAGACTTTTACAGTTTGACGCAATTAGTCCCTCTAATGAGCAAACTTGCGCCTACCATCGTTTAATAGAATCGAAGCCTTATCTAATCAATATTAGGCATTCTTGAGAGTATTATTAAACATTACGATGCTTCGGGTTCGTAAAAAGGTCATTCAGAGGTATAATTAAACATATTGACACTTTTACCCCCTTAAACTTGCAAAGTTGCGCCTATCGTCACTTAAAGGCATAAAAACCTTAGACGGCCAATAGTTGGCATTCCCGAGAGAATAATCAAATATCATGAAGCTCCCGGTTTCTTAAAAGGTCACTCAGAGGTAAGAATTAACATGTTGATGCTTTTAACCCCTCGTCGCGGAAACTTTCAATTAATTATGCAAACGACTACTCTTGATCAACAAGCGGCTCATTTGTGAATATGAATACCGTAAGAGGTTATTCAGAAACTTATTTTAAGAATGCTAACACTTCCAGTCCTCCATAATCAAAGTTTTGATTTTTTTTCACAAAATTAGTCCCTCATAGTCAACATTTGAATTTTTTAAGGTTTAGTACACTTGTCAACATATCATTGGACGTGTTTTTACGAGGTGTTACATCCTCACCCCCATAAAAGAAATCTCGACCTCGAGATTTACTAAAAATAATGGAAGTACTTTGTCGTATAATGGTCTTAACCTTCATAACATATTTGGGCCTCTAAGGGTATCTCAGTTGACCTATATAACAGGTACATACTTTCTTTCGAAGCTTCTTAACCTGTCAATCCTTAATCGATACGGGTTTCTTATCAAACCATAAATCTGCATATCATTATGTGATAATGCTTCTCGACTCATCGGTGAAACATATCCTTAAATCACTAGTGTGGGACACATTGATTTCCATCAAGCTCCTTAGGTAAGTTTTAGCTTATAAGCTACCAATCCTGATATATTCGATTTCCTCGAATGATCCTATATATCCAGAGCTCAACTAGTATGGTATTTAACTTCCCGCAGGATCCCTGCGGAGAGCAAGTCTGGTACTTAACTTCCCGCATGATCCCTGCGGAGAGCAGTTCCTTGACCTGCTCATTCATTGCGTCGTTTTTGTTGATCCCAGGTTACGTCTTCCTTGGACCACGGGCTTGATACCTGCTAGCGTATTCAAGAAGTGTTGCACAACTTCACGCGGAACTCCTGTCATGTCTGAGGGAGTCCACGCGAAGATGTCTTTGTTCCTGAAGAGAAGCTGGTTCAGGCGCGCCCTTGTGGTGTTGGACAAGGCGTGACCCAATGTGACCATTTTCTTGGGGTACTTCGCATTACGTACCCATTTTTCCGGTTCGGTGTTGGGGGTTAGTCTTGCCGTCTTGGACGGACGTAACTCGTCCGTTGACATGACTTCTCTGCGGGTGTAGATTATCGCGATCCCCGTTTCGGTCGGAAAACCGATAGCAGAGTGGGGAACGGACATTATCATGTTAAAATCGCCCTGTGATTCTCTGCCGAGAAGCACGTCACATCGGGAGGTGTGGGGTAAAACCATGAAATTTACCTCCTCGATCGCGTGTGCTTACCGTTGGTAAGGCGCACGGGGAATGTGATTTGGCCGAGGGGGAACACTGTTTCCCCTGCGAACCCGGCCAACGGGGAATCCACCGGCTGCAATCGATCCTTATCTTCTTGATCGAATTGGTTGAAGCATTGCTCGTATATGATATCGGAGGTACTGCCCGGGTCTATGAATAGACGATCGGTGCAGTAATGAGCCAAGTAGCCGGTGATGACGACGACGCGCCTGTCGCGCAGTCCGCCTTGAACTTTGGGGAAAATGACTTGTTCGTCACGCCAGTCGTAGTCCCTCCTCCGTGCCGCTTTGTGCGGCTGCCTACGGCCCCCCACTGATCATGTGGATGGTTGCCACATACATGGCCTTCTTGCCATTGGAGGTGCCCTCGTCATTGGGGGGTGATGCGCTTAGTCTGCTTTGGCGCATTTGGCAACAAGTGTTGCAGCTTCCCTTCTTTGAGGGCTCGTTCAATCTCCAAGCGGAGACTGATGCAATTGTTTGTTGAGTGGCCCGAGTCTTTATGATATTCACAGTATAGGGTCGTGTCCTGCCCTTTTTTAGACTTCATTGGTTGGGCCGGTCGCAAGAACTGTTCTTCTGCGAGGAGAACGTCCCTTGGCGATTTTGTGAGCTTGGTCCAATTGCGGTCCCGAGACTCTTTATTGGATGCCCGCTGATCTCACTGGGAATTAATGGTTGCCCTAGCATCAGCCTGGGACCCGCGCGGGGTATATGGTTTGGACTCGTGGCCGCGATTCCACGTATCCTAGTTGCGCTTATTGTTGTTGCGCTTGGACTCTTGGCGGGAGGATTGTCCGTCCACCTGGGGACAGACTTTACCAATGTTGGGTCTGAGAGACCATTTGGTTTTAGCGTACGTCTTGACTGCCGCCATGACGTCGTCCTATTTCTCTGGCAAGCCTTCCTTGCCCGATATCGTCATAATCATTTCGTCGTGGTTGACTGCTCGGAGGAAATGATTGCGGGCCAGTTGGTCTGTTACCCCGCCAATTTCGAGGCACTCTTTATTGTAGCGGATGATGAAAGCTTCCAAACTTTCATTCTCTCCGCGCCAGATGTTTATGACGTCTAATGAGTCGCGCTTGTGACGTCTTTGCTGGCTGAAATAAGCAAGAAATTTGTCTTGCAATTCTTCGAATGAGGCCAGTGATCCCACTGGCAAATAATGGCACCAGAGGGCTTCGTCCCAACGGCTTAGTATCCCAGCGCCCGTAAAGGCGTTCCTATGGTCGTCTGGGTCTGACGAACCATTGTACCTCCCCACTGTGAGCGGGGGTTTACTCTTGGTGAGTGGGGCTAAGGCAATCTCTTTTATAAACTTGGAGTTACTGGCAGCGGACTTCGGCCTGTAGGCTAAACCCTGATCGCAGACACAATCGTGTGTTGTGCGGGGTTGTGTGGGGGGGGGTAGTAATTGTAATCCCACGATTGGCTGTAAGCCGACTGGGAGTCTCCACGGTAAGTATGGTCGTCTGGGTCAGTACGATCGTATCCCTCGTTGTGGGGATGCGGTCCCAGATGGCTGTGTACGCCGGACCCTCGGCGAGCAGCTGACTCTTGCCTGTATTCTCCGTGTGGGCCAAGGCGGTCATGTACCGGTGCCCTGGCCCGGGACCCATATGTGGAGTCGTCTTCATGGAGTGTATGTACACTACAGTAGGAGGGTCCATGTGTCCCGCGCCTATCCTAGGAAGCGGGGTGTGTTCGTGCCCTGCCCTCGTATTGCAAGATACGAGCCGCGGGTGTATACGGCATGGGTGTGGGCCCTCCGGGTGCTTGCATATCTGCGAAAGCTTTGTTGTAGGTTGCAGCAAGAGCAGCCTGTTGTTGTAAGTACCAGGTGTGGAGATCCATTCCTGGTGGCAGTACCAAGGCGTACTGCTAAAAGTCCGGAATGAACACGGGGGGATCGCCCCCTGTGCGGACGTGCCAATGTGGCCTATTTGTTGGACCGGGGGAGTGTTCCCCGTGGGTCGCGTCAATGATGAAACAATGGTTAACCAAGGGAGGTTAATTCACTGGTCTCATCAAGTAGGGTTAATCGCTTCTTTCCGAGGATCAGTGGCTGGATCGTCCGCTGATCTGTCTCCTGCACAAGGAAAACACACTGTGATTCTTAACAATGAGGATGGGATGGGGGTGCTCCTCGTTACCACTCTACCGCGTGAGAATCAGTATTTTCTTGAGAGCAAAGTGTGTGATAGTAGTAAGTGTGAGAGAGAGTTGATAAGCGATACCTCAAACCTGGTCTGGGATAGGTATATATAGCTGAATAGTGAAGGAGGGTAATTGAGTGGCTAAACTGACAACGCGCAGCCCTTTGCAGGTATGTCAGGCACGTAGGTCACGGAGGTGACGCCACGTCCCACTGTGGCTGTTAGTCTGTGTGCCAGCGTTGCTTACGTGTGGGCTAACAGATGGTTGCTATCAGTGCCACTTGCTGTTTGGGCTACTTAAGTCAAGGTGTCAGTCCCACTTGCGTCGTCAATAGGATGCGGTGCTGGGCCGCATCGCTATTTGCGGTAACTGCGGTTGTTTCCGCGTCCCTTGCTTTGACGAAGATGTGTACAGAATGAGGTGCTAAGTCGCATCGCTATGTGCGGTAACTGCTTTTGTTACCGCATCTCTTGTTGTGACGAAAACATTCGTTTTCGTAGACAAGGTAAGTCTTCTCATCACTTGACCGATTGGAATCGCCAGCCGTGTTCGCGCGTGCCCGCTTGGGCACAGATAAGTCCTTGCTGGTGGGAGTATTTGATAAGGGTGATGGTCACTCGCGACTGCTTTGGTGCGAGATTTGGGACCATACCTCTTCAAATGTTAAAATGTTAACTAGGTGGATTTGCTCGTGTGATGCGGGAGAACTTGGTCCGTATCGGTTCAGTTAGTTACAGAATGAAATTCGGTTGATACTGGTTCGATTCATTACAGTATCGGTATGGTACTGACAATTGATTTAAAGTAATGATATGGCGAAAAGAATGTGTTTTACATTGGAAACCATCAAAACGAATACAGGTGTTAGTTCCGAATAACTATATGTGTACCGATGTAAACATCGGTTTGGTTTGTTACGGTACTAATAAGAAAAAAATTCTTGTTTCAACAAACTTAATAAACGAGTGATAAGGAATTTTTTTTAATAAAGTCGCGTGTTCAGCTTTATAAAAAAACTAAGAGTTATGTTGGTGCATACGTCTGTCGACTTCGTCTTGTATCGAGTCTTGTACTAGATAGATAGATCAGGGCACGTAGTACGAGAAAAATGTCAAATATGTGTTGAAGGGGTATTTCGCACGAAATGACTAACTGACATTTCGCACGAAATCTACTGGTTGTTTCGCAAGAAATCAACTGGTCATTTCGCACGAAATAACCATTTCGTGTGAAACTGATTTCGTGTGAGCATGTTCGTACGAAATAGCCAGCCCTATAAATACTTGATGTGCCAAGTCATTTGTAACTTTCCGATTCCAGAGCCGAAGTGCCGCTGAAGTGTCTACTCGTTGTAAAACGTTGTTATATCAATCAGAAAGACAATTAAAGTGAATATCTAGCTGAATCGAACTCGATACGTTAGTTTCCGCCTCTCGTATTGAGAAGAACACCTCTAAACGAATCGTTTCGGTCGTGAAAACGATCCTACATGTGGTATCAGAGCTCAGGAGGAGGAGTTCTTACCGTATTCAACTTGATTTCATCTATTTTCTGACTTCTACACCTTCTTTTCAAAATTAAACAAGTTTTAACGGTTAAAATGGATTGAATTTCACACATTATATGCGTTACAGTGTTTTAACAAAGCCTTGAAAGAATTGGAGCAAAATTCGACCTAAAACCTGTTCAAATTGACAAAACTATGGCCGACATGATGACATCAGCAGTATTTCGCACGGAATAGATCCTTCATTTCGCATGAAATCACATTTGAATTTCATTTCGTTTGAAAAGTTAGTTTATTTCATACGAAATCAATATTTCGTTTGAAATTTGGTTGATTTCGCACGAAATCACTATTTCGCGTGAACTATTTCGTACGAAATCACCATTTCGTACCAAAGTGATTTCATTTTGTGTGAAAATCAGTCTATTTCACGCGAAACCACCTTTTTCGTTTGAATTTGAGTTGATTTCGTACGAAATCATTGTTTCACCTTGTCATTTCGCAGGAAACCATTCATTTCGTGTGAACTTTCTGATTTCGTGTGAATCTTTTCGCTTGAACTCATTTTGAAGGTCATTTCGCACCAGTTGTTCATTTCGCTTGAGGGATTTCGTTTGAAAGTGTTGATTTCGGTTGAAAGTGTTTGATTTTGAAAAAAAAATTATCGAATCGTGGAAGAGGAATTCTATAATGCGTTTGCTACTGCCCCGACTACTCCGGCTACCATTACTCAAAACTTGAACATGGAAAATGAAACTGGAACTTTACAAAAACCCCATAAACTCATGGGCATTGAGGAGTATTATGGTTGGAAAGATCGATTCGAAAACTAGGTTCAAGCTAATCATTTGAGGTCTTGGGAATGTATTGAGAAAAAGTATGTCAAACCTCGTACTGATTTGGGTGTAATCAAAACAATTTCTGAACTGACGGATAAAGAACGAGACATGTACAAAGCAGAAAAGATGATGATTAGTCTGCTACAGCAAGCTGTGAAAGAAGACATCTTCATTTTGCTCCAACATGATAACACTTCACGTTCGATTTGGGAAGCACTTCGAGTTAAATTTGAGGGAAGTGAGAAGATGATTAGGAGTAAGAAATCATTGCTAAAGAAAGAATTTGATTTGTTTTCAAGTTTACCAGGAGAATCTTCAAAGAAGCTGATTGAAAGATATTATCACTTAGTTCGATCTATGTCTTTGTTAGAAATTGTCAAAGATCAAGAAGAATGGGTTGACAAATTAGCTTATGCTTTACCTCAGAAAGAGTGGGGAACCTATTTGATGATCTTGAAGAATACTGGAGAGTATGACAAATTGACAATTTCCCAATTTATTGAAAAGATTGAAGGTCAAGATCTTGAACAGCAAAAGATTGCAAGGATGAATAATCCAAGTAGTCAACAAGACATCAAAATGTATTACAAAGGAAGTGTTCAGGATATTGAAGCAAGTCCAAAAGTCCAAACTGCTTTCAGTGCTGAAAATTCATCTGGATCAGTCAATCAAAGTCCAAACAGCAGCAACGGTTTTTCTTCATATCCAAGTGTTAGTCCAAAGTCAACTTTAAGTCATCAGTTCCAAAACTCAAATAGCAGTAACGGTCATGTTTTAAACTGCAACATCGCGTTGCATCTTCAGAGTGGTCAAAATTTCTCTGAAGAGATCGCTAAAAGTCACATGTCATTACTTGCTACAGTGTTAGAATCATATGAAGGATTGGTTGCGGGAAGGATCGGAAATCCTATGCTGACAAAAGAGGATTACGATCAGATTGATGCTGAGGAGATGGAACTTATGGACATTAAATGGTGTTTAGCTAGTGTTTTAAGGAGAGCTGAAAAATTTAAGATGATTACAGGAAGAGATGATTTCAGGGATGCTAATGTTTCTACTTTGGGTTTTGATAAATCTAAAGTTACTTGTTTTCGATGCAGGGAGAAAGGTCATTTCAAGAGGGAATGTACCAATCGAGAAGCAAGTGGAGCAAAGAATCCATTCGGTGGTAATGATTATTATCGGAAAGCCATATATCAACAAGTTGCTCATCAACCGTATCAACAAAAAGAACCACAAACTGCACATGCTAAAATGATCGAAGAAGCAAATAAGAAAGCTTATTTTGGCATAATTGATCAAGATGATGAAAAAGTGGTAGAAGGCTTTAGCTGGGATAAATACATTCCACCTGATTCAAAAATGGTAGCTCTCACTGCAAAAATAGTTCAAGAACCAGATCTAATGAAGGAATGGATGAAAGGAAATGATGGTGATGAGAAGAATCAAGATGGAGATTTTGTTTATTCAGATGATAGTTCAGAAAGTACTCAAGTGTTTGATCAATCATCATCTGATGACAGTGATGATGAAGAAGAAACACAAATAAATATTGGAAAATCTATGTTATATCCTGAAAGTTTTCAATTTTATTTTGCAGATAGATTGGAGAAGCTGAAGGAGAGACGAGCAGCAAAAGAATAGAGAAAGATAAAATGTGAAAGTGTTGCTCAAGAAGTGAAGAATGAACAAAGTGAAGAAGTTAAAGTCACTGAGAAGATAGTTGAATCAGAGAAAGTGATTGAAGTTGAGAAAGTTGTTGAAGTTGAAAAAATTGTTGAAGTTATCAAACCGTGTCTAAAGTGTTTGGAATCTTGCAAGCAGTGTGCAGAGAAAGATGAGAAGATGAATGAGCTTGAGAAAATGAAAAAGAAATTATTGTTTGATCTCAACTACGTAAAAGAATCATATGATGTGTTGAACAGAACAGTAACTGGTTTGCAAAAGACAAATTCTGAAAGAGAAGATGCGTTGACAATGATGAATTCTGTAATGATATCAAAGCAGAAAGCTATCAATTATTACATTGAAGAAAGTGTAAAGTGGAAGCAAGAGTTGGAGACAGAAAAAATAGAGAATGAAAAAATCAGACGATTGTTACAGAGTTATTCTAGTTCTGATTATTTGATTGACAGAATTTATCCAACTGTTGCAGGTCTTGAAGCCTTTCAAGATGAGAAGCCAAAAGAAAAGGATACTGGTAAGAAACAGAGTGTCAGTTATAACAAGTGTCCGCCTCCGATCTGGGAAGGATATTCTCCCAGAAAACCGAATGAGGAGCAAGTCAAAAAGGCTATCAATATAAAGTTAAAATCTGAAACAACTGATGAGTTACCAGAAAACATTGACGTCACATTCACATCGTCTGACACTGATCATGAGTCTGAGTTAATAAAAAAGGTGGTCGATCAGGTGTTGGATAAAGATGAGGGGTCGGAGTCAAAGTCTGAGTCTGAAAGTTCGAGAACATCATCAGTTGACAGTCCAAAGTCGTCGGTTGAACGGTTTTACAATAAAGAATTCTTGTTATCAAAATCTAATTTGAATGACGAACCAATCAAAGTGGCATATACTTAGAATGATTCAGACAAATTATATTCTGATGAAGAATTTCCAATAAGAAGTGTTGCTAAGAAGTAAGAAGAAATGAAGAAAGAGGAAGAAAAGAACTCATTCTAGAAGCAAACAAACAGAGAATTTATTGCTAAGAAGTAAGAAGAAATGAAGAAAGGAGCATATCAAAGAAAGGAAACAAGAACCTGTTACAGGTGTCAAGAAGTTGGTCATATTGCTTGGAACTGTCCTAAAGCAACCAACATCAAACAGGAAGTTGTTTCTAAACTTAAACAAAAGATTGTTGAGAAAAATGAACCACCAACTGAAAAATTCAAAGTTTTTAAAAATTCAACATATGAAGTTGGTGAATGTTCGAAGAAAAGATTTTACAAAAGAAGAGTTAATCTTGACAACCAAATGTGGGTGGTAAAGAAATCTGAGGTGAAATCTGGCGATGAATCTGATTCCACAAAATCAGAGGAGCCACAAGTTGAGGTAAAAGATGAGAAATCAGTTCCTCCAATGGATGATGTGAACTTTCCACCATTAAGGACTGAAAATTTTAAACAAAGAGTTGGAAAAATTGAGATCTCGAATCAATTCTATTCTGAAAAGAAAGAATTTGATGTTGAGAAAACATTAAATGGGAATGTTAAAAAGATTTTTGGGAAAATGGTCGAGGGGAAGGCCAAAGGGGTGAAAGAATTTTATGAAGAAAAAAGAAATGTTCAAACCCCAGGTGAAGTTGAGAAGGTTACACCCAAAGCTGGTCAGGCTTGGGTGTCTGTGTTCTTTACTTAAAAATCCTGACTTGCCGGAGCTCCCAGGTTGGTAAGTGTGGAACAGGTATCGGCATCTTTCTTGAGAAATTCACGTCGGTGATATTTCGACCTACAAGATTAATCAGGGACATTAAGTTGTACTTGATTTATCTTTCCTACAAGTGGTGTTGTTGATAGAACCTAAAAATGTTAAAGTTTTAAAGTGGTTTTTTTAAAGAAAACAGTGTGATGAGATCCCCTAACCTACAAATGGTTTGTATAAATCAACAAAACTAATTTTCCGGAAAAACCATTTTGATTAAAACAAACTTAAGTGTGTTGAAATCTTTATGGGAAAATAGTTTGTTGTAAAGGGGAGTTCTGATTGTTTATGACGAGTGGATGGCGAATTGAAGTAATTCACAACAGTTGTCATTTTATTTGTACAGTTTGTTTTCAATTTTTCCCAGAAAATCAAAATTGAAACATATTTTGATTTTAGGGGGAGTAAAAAATTTTAAAAAATTTGAAAATTTGAAAAAGCCAAAAACATGATAAAATCAAAAATGAGTTTTGTTGTGAAAAAGAGAAAATGATAGTACATCAGTGGACTATCACAGCACGCTAAAGAATTAGAAAGTTAAAAATGTGATAAACGGTCTCACTGATGATATGCCGGTAGGTTTTTACACGCTTAGTAGATTGTGTTCGAGATATAAACCTAAATTTCAAACTTACTTATCTCGTGGGGAACATCTCTCGGATATATGGGTAACCCCCGAAATCTTGTTTGAAAGGTCCCTCTTTCTGAGATACTAGGTCTTTATGCTCAGTGATATCTGGGGTATTATCCCGGGACTTCTGATTTTGCGGAAGCAATGGCCTAGTCCCCGTATAATACTTTTCGCTTGCTTGAAAACTAGCACCCCCCTCAGCATAAAAAATGATGAAACATTGTAAAATGCTAATCATGTGCTGTTGAAGAAAAAATTCTCTAAAGGGAACACACCTAAAGTCGAAGCCATCATCTCTCTGATTTTGCGGAAGCAATAGCCTGAGCTCTCATGACCCTCGCATTTAACCCTTTACAGATATCATCTAGGTATACTCACCTGTAAGACTGAATATTGGGATTTGGATACGAGAGTATATTCTGAGGTGGGACACGCGTATAAGTTTAAGTCTTTAAAACATTAATCTCGTATCTCGAAATAGTTGAACTTTGTGTGAAAATTTAAGTGGATCAGTATACTGACAATCTAAGTGAATCGTTTAGAACTTAAAATGTTTAAAGCTTAACGGTGTTGGTGATTTGTCTCAAAAACTGATATGATCCTCTTACACAAACTCACAAAAATTATTGTCTGTAAATATTTTTTTATATTTCATTATATACAAAAATCCAAAAAGATTTTTAGTGTGTTTTAGCATAAATTTTGAAAAATCCAAAAAGATTTTCGACAACTGATGTTGAAGAGCTGATTTTCAAAACTCCAAATGCTAAACATGATGAACATTTCCTGAGGGGGAGTCTGTTTATAATGAATAAAAATAAATGTTTTGCCTTCAGGTGGTTCATCAGATATTAACATTGTGAAATCATTTATTGATTGATTAATACCTGCAAATGGTATATAAATTTGTCAAATTTTAAATTTGTGAAATTTATTGTGAGGTAGAGATATCAAGAGATCTGATCAAGAGAAGATGGAGTCAGATTGAGATCCTGGTAGAGAGAAGAAGAGAGAAGACTGAGGATGTTTTACACTGTCAGATACTTCAGAAAGAGCAGAAAGACTGATAAAGACTGAAGACATTGAAGACTCGACACTGAAGACTTCGTCAACATCCGAGGGGGAGTCTGTTGGTGCATACGTCTGTCGACTTCGTCTTGTATCGAGTCTTGTACTAGATAGATAGATCAGGGCATGTAGTACGAGAAAAATGTCAAATATGTGTTGAAGGGGTATTTCGCACGAAATCAACTGGTCATTTCGCACGAAATAACCATTTCGTGTGAAACTGATTTCGTGTGAGCATGTTCGTACGAAATAGCCAGCCCTATAAATACTTGACGTGCCAAGTCATTTGTAACTTTCCGATTCCAGAGCCGAAGTGCTGCTGAAGTGTCTACTCGCTGTAAAACGTTGTTATATCAATCAGAAAGACAATTAAAGTGAATATCTAGCTGAATCGAACTCGATACGTTAGTTTCCGCCTCTCGTATTGAGAAGAACACCTCTGAACGACTCGTTTCGGTCGTGAAAACGATCCTACAAGTTAATTGCCAAAATCGCCCCTAAAGTTTGGGCAGGTTTGCCATTTTCGTCCAAAATGACACTTTTATACCAAATTGCCCCCAACGTTTGTAGCTTTTTGTCATTTTCATCCAAACCACTAACTTTGTTTATTTTTTCTCTTAAGTTGATGATATTTGGATGAAACTAGCAAATATAAAACCACAGGGACGATTTTGGCAATTTACTCAAACCCTTTTTAATTTATTTTATTTAATTATTTTTGTTATATATATATAATAAAAAAGAATATACATTCATTTTTTATATGAAAAAAATAATAGCTTTGTCACATAATTTTTATAAATTTTCATCAAACCACTAAATAAGTTAATTTTTCTATTAAGGCAAACGATGTTTATAAACTAAGACAGAAATTTATTTCTAATTTTTTATACATATCAGTTTTATAAAAATAAAATCTACTTAAACCTCTAAATTTTATAAAACTAAAATACTTGTGACCTTATTGAAAAAGGTCAAATAAAAAAATCTTATCATATATACCAAGTTTGTAATTCATCTTCTACTCTTTTAAATTTGCTCCTAAGGAAAAACAGAAGCCAGTGCACACCCCCCTATCAAACAACAGATTGGTACCAAACCTTAAAATTACCCACCAAATTGTAATTATAATGCTATGAACCAAAAGTTTCTTTACTCAACCCACTCAGAATAAGTATTAGTTAGTTACCCTCATAATCTTAATTAAATAAATATTTTATTTCTACCAACATATTTCCTAGGTGCTCAACACATTTAAAAAATATGTAACGTTTTATAATTTTTTTCTATCTCTACAACTGATAAATATTAAAAGTTGTAATCGATTGTTATGTGTTGCACATCAATGATGTTTTCTCTTTATAAAACTGATTTATATAAAAAAGTTGTAAATTAACTTCTGTATTAATTTATAGAATTTAAAACATCCTTCACCTTAATAGAAAAAATAAACTGAGTTAGTAATTTAAATGAAAATTTATAAAAATTATGTGACAAAACTATTAATTTTTTTTCCAAAAAACTTCATGTGTATTCCTTTTTATTATATATCTAGCAAAATTAATTAAATAAAAGAAATTTAAAAGAGTTTGAGTAAATTGCCAAAATCGTCCCTGTGGTTTTATATTTGTCAGTTTCATCCAAATATCCTCAACTTAACAGGAAAAATAAACTAAGTTAGTGGTTTGGATGAAATGGTAAAAAGTTACAAACGTTAGGGGCAATTTGGTACAAAAGTGTCATTTTGGACGAAAATAGCAAACCTGCCCAAACCTCAGGGACGATTTTGGCAATTAACTCAAAAACTAATGAACGTGACTTATCGGAGGAAAATCAAATTATATACAAACTAAATGGGTTAAAAGCGTATATATTTTTAGGTATATACCGATACCGGTTCTGATAATACTGATACCAATATCGAAGTTGTTTGGTCGGTATTCATTTTGTTCGATACGATACGACTATGACTTTGACACTTGATCTAGCTTACTACACCAAAACACAACTGCATTTTCAATAAAATTTATAGCAAAACGTCGAGAAATTAAATCAAACATTGCTACGTATTTAGTTTTTTTAGCCAACAAACGCAAGTCATCGAACGAAATTTAGATTAGTAAAAAGAATTAGATGGTTAAAGTGTATATTATATCAGATAAAAAAATAATTATAATTATAATGATATAACATATATAATGATATTAGATAAAAAAATATATTAACATTAATCAAGGCTTTTAATAACGAGATCAATTATTAAAATTTTGTTTTGGTTTGTGGTTTGAAGTAAAAAAATTAATTGGAGGGTTAAAGTGTATACTATGAGCATGTTTGGCTAAGCTTTTCCAACCAACTTATTGACTTAATCAAAAAGCCAATAAGGAGTTTTAGTGTTTGGCAAATGCAAAAGTCCTTTTCAAAATGACTTTTTGAGAAGGAGAAAAAGTCATCAAAAAGTCATTTTTGAAAAGTTAGAATGTTGTGACTTTTTGAAGTAACTTATTGACTTATTAGCTTTTAGTCATTTTACATCAATAAGCTAAGCCAAACACTTTTTAAAAAACAACTTATTGACTTAAACACTTTTTTTAAAAACTCCTTTTCAAAAAGTCATAAGTCAATAAGTCCTTTTCCCAAAAGTCCTTTTTAACTTAAATAAGCTTAGCCAAACATGCCCTATATCGGATAACAAAATAATAATAATAATTATTATTATTTACTATACATACAAAACCCATGGCCGGGAATAGTGCAGGCAACTGCCTGGCACTTGGTAATTGGCCGTTTTGGGCGGCGACTTCTTGACATCATTGGACAAGAAAATTGCAGTTTTACCCTTGCTTCCAAATGAACTGCCTTCACCACAGACGCCGTAAGTTCAGCCGTTAAAGTCAGTAGTCGGAAAATGTTAGCTTCACTGAAACAAGCTAGAGGTTTTGGAGTTGTACTTTAAAGATGCCGATCCACATCAAAATAAGACATGCAAGGTCAGATCTGGTCGCCGGAGGTTTGCCGGAAACCTAGCTTCGCCGGCCGGATCTAGGGTTTAAATGGTACAAACATATAGAGAGATAAAAAGAGAATGACTAGGGACGAAGTAGATGCTGGTAACCAGCCGAGGGTTTCTTCACGGTGAAAGTTCTAGGGGTTTTATGGCGGTGGTTTTAGGGGTTTTCGGGCGGTGTTAGCATGATGGAGAGAGAGAGAGAACAGATTGGTTAATGGTGAGAGTGAGAGCGACATATTAGGTGCTGCTACTTGATAGTGTCGGTGGAGAGAAAGAACAGAAGGAGGAGGTCGCTGCCGGTGAACAAACCGGCTGCTTTTAAACAAGATGTTGAAATGAGAGAGATGATGACATTGGTAATATAAATAATTGAAGATGTGGCTGAAGTCTGAACGTGGCTCTTGCTATTTCCTTTTTCTTGCCAAGACAAAATAATGAAAAGTTTATTTTATATTTTTTCCAACATATCGTTTTTCATATTTAGTTGGTGATTTTTTTTAAGAAAAAGAATAATCGGTTCGGATTATCAAACTTCAAAATTTTTGAAAGCTATTCATTTTCTCAAGTAACCTTCTTTTTTCCTTTTTAAAAAATTAATCAATCATGTAAATAATAAAGATTCTAACTTTCGATAAATAATTTATTAAATTGAATTATTAAGTTAATATTAATTAATATTAATATATGACATTTAATAAAGATATATTAGTTGTTCAAAAGTAATATGTACAAAATAAAATGGTTTACAAAATCTTTTTACGTGAAAATATTCACTATCGTCGTTTGCTTTTATGGCTTTTCACCCGTCAATTTGATGATGTCCAAACTTATGTATTGTATGGCAAAAATGGCGCGACAACGCGCGCAAGAGAAAACCTTTTCACCCGTCAATTTGATGATGTCCAAACTTATGTATTGTATGGCAAAAATGGCGCGGCAACGCGCGCAAGAGAAAACCATGGAGGGGAATAGTGACAGGCAGCTGCCTGACAGTTTTACGTTGGTCAAATCAAATTACGATTTTGCCCCCTTTAAATTTTCAGTTTTGTCATTTGTTTTGTTTTTCCCCTTCTAGCCAATTAACGAATTTGCCCTCAGTTCAAATTTATAGTTTTGTCATCGTTTTTTCTTTTTTTTCCCTATCAAATTACGATTTTTCCCCGAGTGTAAAATTAGTCATGCAATCGTTTTAGTTTTTTTTTTAACAAAACTATAGTAGAGTTTTGCTTTAATTGAGTGCCTCCGTGTAATTTTTATTCGTGTCAGGCGGCTGCCTAACACACGCTCATTTGTCCTGAAAATTTACAATTTCCCCCGTTTAAATTTATAGCTTTTTCATCGTTTTAGTTTATTTTTTCCTTTTGCATAAGTATGGTAGTGTTTTGTTTTCGTTGATTGACTCGATATAATTTTTTTTGAAGGTGTTATGAATAGTATGTATAATTAATCGACTTTAATAAATTTTCTTTTTCTATAAAATAGTTATTTATAAGTCCTGTTAAATTACGATTTTATCCCTCGTTAAAAATTATGATATTGCCTTTAGTTCGAAATTGAATTTATGCTTTGTCCCCGGCTTAGATCTACGATTTTGCCCTCTGTTAAAAAATACGATTTTGCCCTGGTTAAAAAAAAATATATACTTTTGCCTATAATTTGGTTCCCATTTTAAAACTACAATTTCGCCCCAGTTCAAAATAATTTTTTTTTTGCCCCTGTGGCCACAGTAAAAAAATTACAATTTTGCCCACAATTCAAAATAAAAACATGATCTTGCCCTCAGTTCAAAATATTATTTTACCTCAAGTTTAAAATTACGATTTTACCTCAGCTAAATTTGAATCTTCTCATCGTTTTTTTGGGCAAAACTATTATAGTCTTTTATTTGACTTGGTTGACTTAATTTAGTTTTTATTTGTGTCAAACAGCTGCCTAGCACTGGCTAATTGGTCCTGACAAATTATCGTTTTGCCCCCAACTCTAAATTACACGCTTGCCATCATTTTAGTTATTTTTTTTATCATAACTATGATAGTTTTTTCTTTACTTGGTTAACTCGATGTATATTTTTTGATATCGTGTTATAGGTAGCATGTATAACTAACCGAAATAAATGCGTACATGTTATTAAAGTAAGAAATATTCGGTTTAGCGCCCCGCAACGCTGGCGGCGCATAGCTCTAGTTATTATACATTATTATTATACATATTAAAGGAAAGTCATCATGAATAGTATTCATACATTAAAATATTAGGATCGTCTAAATTTTCATCAATTAAAATGTATGAAAACATTAGAAACTTTTTAACGAACCTTGTTATTTTAGTATTATGAATATTAAATACTTTATTCATTTTTTGTTTTTCTCTAAGATATGATATTCTATAAAAGTCTGAATTTATCGTTATGACATACTTAATTTTATTTATTCATATTTTGTTTTTCCCTTAGATATGATATTCTATAAAAGTCTGAAATTATCGTTGTGACATACTTAGTTTATCTACGTTTCAATAAAATATATATATTAAAAACCGAGATGTAAAGAGTAATACATAAGTGATTAAAGCACAATGTAAATGTAATAAAAGCCAACTCACGGTTTAATATAGAGTAACACCGTTTTCCTTTTTCTTTATCTTAATAAAATGCTTTATAAAATTACGAATGCACCATTGCAACTTGTTTATTTTATTCAAAATTGAACGCGTCAAATATAATTGGTTATTAAGCTATACAGGTGTCGGTAGCATACCAGTACCGTGACATTTTGGTATAAATTTGTATTAAAGATAGTATTTTTTGTATTATAAGCTATACGAGTGCCGATACTGTACCGATCCTGACTGAACAACATTGGTACCAATGTCGGTATCGGAACCCGTACCGGTACCGGTATTCGATTTTTGTTTTGGGTATATCACGACTTTATTTTTTTGGTTTTCCCTTGTGCTTGCTATAAAGACTACCTATAACGTAATGTACCTAGGGGTGTGCACGGTTCGGTTATTAACATTATCCATAACCGTAACCGAAGTCATCGGTTAATTGGTTCGGTTATTTTGTCGGTTTTCGGTTCGGTTCGGTTAATTTTCGGTTAATAACCAATCAAACAAGGGCTAAATTTTTTGCTTAGAAATACATGTAATGGAGGTATAAATACATGAAATAGATGTATAAATACATGAAGTGGATGTATAAATAAATGAAATGGAGGTATAAATGTATTAACAGATGTTTAAATACATAAAATGGAGGTCTAAATAAATGAAGTGAATGCATAAATAAATGAAATTGAGGTATTATTACATGAAATGAAAGTATAAAACATGAAATAGAGGTATAAAAGCTAGAAATATATAAAAAATAAATGATTCGGTTCAGTTCGGTTAATTTCAGTTAACCGATGGTAATAAAATATCCGTTAACCGACTTTCGATTAATTCGGTTCTTGTTAATTTTGGTTCGGTTTTGTCGGTTTTCGATTCGGTTTCGGTTAACAGTTCCGTTATTGCACACCCGTAAATGTACCGAACTGATACAAACTGAATTCCCGCCGCATAGCGTGGGGGAATCCAACTATACATTCGTGGGGGAAAAATCAGTATCGGTACTGGTTCAGTACCGATACAAACACATTCAGGTTAAAAAAAAGTTAACAAATGCATGTTATTAGAGAAAAATCAAATTAAATAAAAATTAAATCGGATAAAGCGCATATAACTAATACAGATACCGGTGCCAATGTTTGAATAATACCAATAATGGTGCCAATGTTTTGTTTGAATCAGATCAATTAGTCACGAGCACTCATTATAAGTTACGACTAAAAAAACACTCTATACTTGTTTACTTTCATGCTATTAGTTCGTTTAAATAAATCTCATTATGACAAATATGTATATTTTAATTAAATACATAAGACATTAACCAATTTGATGGCATTAATAGAAACAACAACAATAATTAATATTATTTTAAAATAATCAAATTCTATAAAAAATGAATTCACTATTCATCGTAGCTTTAAAATCATATGTATAGTTGGATTCCCCCACGCTATGCGGCGGGAAATCATAATTATTTTTATGGTTTTCAATCAAAATTTGTATTCAAAATAAAGTTTCTTTTCTTTTTTGTATTGTAAGCTATACAAATGTAGGTATCGTAGAGTACCGTGATGAACCGCGCAGATTCCACGCGAACAACATGAGTACAGACATCGATATTGAAATAATCATAAGCGATATCGATAATTGTTTTTATGGTTTTCAATCGATGTAAAACACGTCCTTTTGGGTATATCAAGGCCCTTATATTTTGTTTTCTTTTTTCGATTACTACAACGAGGGCCGATAGTGTAACGAACCAAATCTATACTGACCGAATTCCCGTAGCATAGCGCGGGGGAATTCCACTAGTTATAATCTAGTCTACTATAATAAAAGAAACCAACTTTTGGACACGTGTCATTCATTGAAGGTATCCTCAAATCTATATTTATCTTACATTAACTAAATAAAAAATACATTAATATTAAATCTTATCATACTTTAATAAAATATTATTCTCAAATCTAAATTGTTAATTTAATATATTTAAAAAAAAACTTCTCTCTCCTACTTATCTTATATTAAATATAATATATATATATATATTATATATATAAAAATAATAAACTAATATTAAATGTTATCCTAATTTATTAAAAATATAAGTTTTTTATTATTATTTGGTATACAAAATTATATTTATTCAACTTGTGTGAAATGCGGGGTTTTGAAAAATATAACTTTTTTTATTATTTACTATACAAAGTTACATTTATATAACCCGTGTAATACACGAAGTTTTTAAAAATATAACTTTTTTATATTTGCTATGTAAAATTAGATTTATTCAACACGTGTAATACACACTGTTTTTAACGATATAATTCTTTTATTATTTGTTAGATTTTTCAACCTGACTATACACGGGTTTTTAAAGATACGACGTTTTTAGTATTTAATATACAAAATTACATTTATTTAATATGTGTAATACACATGATTTTTAAAGATATAACTCTTTTTCAGATCTATTCAACACGTGTAACATACAGGGTTTTTAAGAATGTATTTTTTTTATTATTTGGTAGATTTATTCAACCCGATTATTCACGGTTTTTTTTTAAAGATACTACGTTTTTAGCGTTTAGTATAAAAAATTACATTTATTTAATCTGTGTAATACACATGGTTTTTAAAGATATAACTTTTTTATTATTTGATATATAAAATTACATTTATTTAACCCGTACAATATACGGGGTTCATAAAAATATAACTTTTTTATTATTTAATATATAAAATTACATTTATTCAACCCGTGTAATACACGGGGTTCTAACCTAGTTATGATGATATAACAAAATAATAAATTAAATAAAAATATATTAACGTTCATCAAGGCTTTTAACAATGAAATCAATTATTAATATTTTGTTTTGGTTTGTGGTTTGGAGTAAAAAAATGAATTGGATAACATAATAATATTAAACAAAAATATATTAACATTCATCAAAGCTTTTAACAAAGAGATCAGTTATTAACATTTTGTTTTGGTTTGTGGATTGGAGTAAAAAAATGAATTGGAGGTTAAAATGTATCCTATATCAGATAATAAAATAATTATAATTATAATTATATAACTGAATAATAAATTAAATAAACATGTTTTAACATTCATCAAGGCTTTTAACAATGAGATCAATTATTTATATTTTGTTTTGGTTTGGTTTGGTTTGTGGTTTGGAGTAAAAAAATGAATTGGAGCACTATTCATGAGATGTTTATATTCATATCTATAATATAATAATAACTAGTGATCTTATCTCGCGTTTTGCGGCGGGCGCTGCTTTCATATCAAACTGTATCGAAACCAACTGATCAACTATTTTTATTGTTTTTGCTTTCGATAAACTGACACTCTATCGTTATCATATTATACCAGACCACACCGAACAATATTGGTACTTGTATGTACTCAGTTCAACGGTTTTTTTGTTTGATAACGGATATCATGCTATTACCGTAGTGAACTAAATGAACAAGATTGGTTTGGGTAACGCTAATATTTTTTAGTGTTATTATTTCGATAAACTGACACCGTACCGCTACCGTACTGAACAACACGTACGCATATCAATACTTGTATTCATTTATGGTTTTCGAATTTCAAAAAGAAAATCACTTATACAACTCTGTCTACAACAATAAATAAATATCGGTACAAGTATCGTGATAATCTGAATTGCTCAATCCATCGGTGTCGGTACCGGTGTTCGTCTTTATAGTTTTCGGATGATATAAATCAAGTGTTGAATTCTTACCGAGTGCATATATCGTATTGGCACTATAACGAACCAAATCCATAAAATGTCTGCGGTAATGTACCATCACAACGCATGGTCAAATAACTTGGAATGTTAAAATAAATAAACATAGATATGAATTTGATTTTTTTTTAAAAGTCAATGAATGCAATTTATTACTAAAAAATCAAATTGAATAATAAATAATAATAAAAAAAAAAAACAAATTCTTAAACTCTATCGACCACGATTTATCACTAAAAACAAATTGTATAACAATAATAAAGATTATTACTAAAAAACAAAAAAAAAATAAAAATAAATTACTATCCATCAAGAGTTTCTTTTAATATGTATAAATAAATTTTAAACTTTTTAACCTGTAGTCATGAACCCGTGTGTCGCGCCGGGTACGTGGAGGAAATTTTGGTGGGCATCGCACACTATGATAACCAATAAAGAAAACCTAAAAATGTAAAGTTGTAATATTAACCAAAATGATCTCTACACGTGTTCAGTTCATTGTGGCTGCGGCTCGACTCTTGATATCGAAAGATAATGATGAAAAAATATGTTGTAAAAAAACAAACCGTGATCGTACACTATATCAACCGTGCGAAAAAAATCACATTGAAATGCCGCTAAAAATAAGCACGTTATTTCATTTTAAAACATAAAATAAATAATAAAAACATCTTAAAACAGTTTTGAAACATTTATTAATATAAAAATATATCATTAATTATATATCAATACATTTATATACTATTAATTTGAAAGATGTTTGTGCATAGTGGATTTGTACATGATGCTTAATGAGTTTTGTTTGCATAGTTGTATTGTACATGATGCTTAGTGTGTATAAATTTACATTTACATAATATGAATTTACATAATATAAATTTACAACTTGAGGCATTGAGGTGTTGTACCCCATGTTTTGGAGGTTTTTAAAAAAAAAATAAAATTGATGTTTCACTTTAAACACAAAACTACTTGATTTTGTAGTTTTAACCCAAAAGTTTTTAGTTTTTCCAATTTAACTTCACAACCTTTTTACTTTCAACTTTGATCTTCTATGTTTTTCATATTTTGCAAAATTTTTCGTTTTATGTTTAGATATAAATTTTGCGACTTAACACGGCACAATGTGTGTGTGGTTCAACAATTTTACGTTTTGTTATACGTTTCGTTCTAAATTTTGTGAGTTAACATGGGGCAACGTACGTGTGTGGTTTAGTGTGTTTACGTTGTCTATTTTTCCCGTTTAATAAGTTCGTCACAACAAGCGAGTCCTAAATCGAGTTATTATTTTCTATTTTTATATGTCGGTCTAATTTTTCCACGTTAAGACGCCGCAACTTCAATGTTAGTGGTCGTTGGCTATAGTGTGGCATTGATGCTATTTGCCACGGTTTTACACCCCCGCCGCAACGTGGGGAGCTTAATACGATAGGTTATTATATGGATACAAGTCATGTAACGTAGTAATTATGATACCCTTAATTGTATTGAGATTATTTGGTGAATTACTTATTTGTATAAGATAGTAATACTGACTTAACCGACAAAAAATCTTTAACACATTGTAAATGTGAATCTGATCAACAACATGTCAATTTCGTTGGCCGCAGCGCAACGCGCGCTGATCAATCTTCTAGTTTAATTGAATTAGGAAAAAACCAAAAAGAACATATTAATAAAAAAAGGACAATCAAAATTAAATGAAACTTGTAAAGTAAATAGATATCTGTGGGTTTAGGATCAAATATAAAGGGTAAAATAAATAAAAAGGGTAAGAAGGATATCAATCTATTGATTTTAAATTTGGAGGGTTGAGATTAGTTTTAGGAAAAAGAAAATATAGAAGGCCATAAAGGGAATCAACTTTCTCTCTTCACATGCAAGACACATACCAATCTCATCTCCCACCAATTTAAAACATCCATAACATTTTCATACGACATTTAAAAAAATTCCCCATAATAACGGTCGTTTTTTATATAGGGTGAGGTTCGGCTACAAAATCCATTTTTCCTACAAAGTGTATAAAGTCATAAAACACCACAATTTTAGCCATAAAACACACTCAAAACCCACAAATAACATAATGAAGATCACTAAAACACAATATCCAAACCCTAACAGTCCATAAAAACTTCAAACACACCACGTCGAACTATGAATATAACAACATGATAATCAACATAAAACACACTAATACTAGTCATTCGATCATCAAAACCTTATCATCTAAAACACAACACAAAACCCACAAATAAGGCGTTTTAGTAATATTCATTTTATTATTTGTGGGTTTTCAGTGTTTTATGGTTGACATCATGGTGTTTTATGACTTTGTACACTTTGTTGGAAAAATGGACTTTGTAGTCAACTCCCATCTTGACTATGATATTGCTATATGAAAATAAAATTAAAAAAAAATCATTTTTACTGGGTTTTCTTTGCATTGTATTAAAGGTTCTGGTCATTGTGTCTTTCAACTGGGTTTTGGTCATTACGTTTACTAGGGTTTCTATACATTGTATTATTATCAAAATTTATAAACAATGTTAATTGCGGTTCTGTATGCTGAATTTTTATCGAAACCTATAACACACTGCATGGCACAATGAAGATGGTGTTATATTTGGGTATTATATACAATTGTGTAATTGGTTCTGATTATTGTGTTTTTCAACTGGGTGGATTTTCTATACATTTTGTTATAGGCTCTGATCATTGCATTTAGTTACCATCCATGGTGTTTTAATTTGTTGTCCATTGTGTTTTTGTTTTGTTGTCGATCCATTGTGGTTTAATGTGTTGTTCATTGTATTTTATCTGTTGTTCATTGTGTTTCTGGTTTGTTGTTCATTGTGTTTTTAGTCTATTGTCCATTGTGTATTTTATCTGCTATGATCAATTGTATCTTTTATCCATTGTCATCAATTGTGTTTTTAGTCTACTTTCCATTGCGGTTTTAGTTTGATAAAAATTGTGTTTTACCTTATGTCCATCGTGTTTTAGTTTGTTGTCCATAGTGTCTTTTATTTGTTGTCATCGATTGTATTTTTTTGTCTACTTTCTATTCTGTTTTTAATTTGACACTCATTGTTTTTTTTTTGAACGGCAAATTTGGATCACTGACGGACCACTGGAGTATCATCGTGCCACCAGCGGAACCACCCGATCATATTCATCCCCATTAGACATAATGTCTATCACCAATTCAGAAGGAAACCCAATAAATATGGGAAAAACCCCCTTGTGGGAATCGAACCCAGGACCTATAGGTCCCAAAGTCTTATCCTACCCCTAGAATGCCACTAGGCTATAAAGCCATGGGCTATTTGACACTCATTGTGTTCTACGTTGTATCCATTGTGTAATGCGTAACTAGTTTTTTTTTTTTTTTTTTTTTTGAAAAGTATAACAATAGGGTACTCATATTAAAGATAAAAAGGCGCTGGATTTTATGGTATAATTTTTTTTGAAATAAATGATGCATAGAAAAGTTACGGACGTTTAAAAACATGGGGGAGATAGCATGTACATATTTTTTTTTTGACAAAATTACTCTTTCCACTTAATTCCTTATTAAACATTTGTAACTCTATAGTGATTTCTTACCCTTGTTATTTTTAAACCCCTCTGTATTATAGCTCAACCAAACCAATCAGATATAAATGTGAACTGTGTGTAGCTCAGTTGATTAGAATGACGCTTTTAAAACAAAAGTGACATGAGCTTAATCATGATGTGTAACATTAATTTTGCACTTTGCTCCGAATAAAAAAATTAAAAAGAAAAAAACAGACCAACCTATACTTGAACCTAAGATCTTTCACTATTTTCCACTAGACCACTTAACTTTTATTGTTCTAAACTTGTTCATAAATGTATATATGTAAAGTTGTGACACTGTAAGAAATAGAGTGTGGATGTCATATGACACCCACTCATTCAGGCATTTTAACACCATGATACTATTAAACCTTCTTTGGTTTAATATAGAGTATAATATTATGGCTAATAAAAATGCACAAGATAGAATATTTGTAAACAACACTATTGCTATTAAGTTTGTATATTGCATGTAGTACCAACATTCTATTATCGTATATGTATATTTATGTATACTAGGGATGTTTTCGGGTATGTGATACATGACAATTGAAGCGTACTTTGTGATTTGTCATTTAAATCATAGTTGTTTATTGTGACCTGTGGTCATAAGTCATAAAACTTTATGTTAAATAATAAACGATGTCACATTCTTGATTTGGAGAAGATCACACCAAGTAATTCTTGGATGTTTGCTAATCGATAATTTTCTTTGATTTTGAGAAAAAACAACGCCAACAGTTCTTGAATGATCGTTAACCACCAATTTTTAATCATTGTATTTGTGGAGCCACAAGTGAAGTATAAATACATGAAGAAATTAGCAATTATAACTATATGGTAAATGAATGTATTACAAAGCCAATCTAACATGTGAACATCAAGTAGCACTACAAAGCTAATCAAACATGTAAATATTAGGTGATGCAACATGGTTTACTCTTAGGATCATGGCCGGCCCTGAAGGTGGGCGGGGAGGACCACCGTCCAGGGCCCGATATTTCGAAGGGCACATTGTTTTTTAAAAAACTCCGATATGTATAAGTAAAAATAAATAAACTAATAGGGTATACCCATACAAACACCAACATAGATCCACTTACAAAACTATTTTTATGGTTTAGATTAGTTATTAGCCCATTGACATTAGGCTTAGACATTTAGTGAGCTCAATACCCAATTTCGTTAAGGTCTAAGGGCATGTTTTTTCGAGCTCGAACATGGTACATGAATTCTTAGGGCCGACCCTGCTTAGGATATCTCTTACACAAATATAAGACGTAAAATTTAAGGCTCACTCTAAAGATAGACTTCAAACCACAAACATGTAAGAAAATTAAGTTGAAACAAACCTTAAAGAAAATTATCTTGTAACAAGTGAAAGTAAAAGAGAACATATAATTGTTAGTGTCTTTTTAATGGCTATGCGGTTTAGCACATTAATACAATTGTGGGTTCTAATCAAGTAATAGTTGTGTGTCTTAGACATTGTTTTTGTTAAATTGGTATTATTTCACTAGCTAATGATATTTTTTACGCTCATGCATATAAGAATGGAAATAACATTGACAACATTCCCATCTTTGGTGCTTCTAGTACTTGAACAATCGCTTTCACTTGCAACATAACGTAGTCTTTGCATGTGACATACTAAAGTCTAAAAGTTGTAATTTGAAGTACCAACTTCTTCATCAAGTATCTTTATAACTCCAGAGTTATTTTGAAAATAAATTAATGTAGGATAGTAAACTCACTTATGAAATTAAACTTCTTCGTAATTAGAACATTAGAACGACATGCTTTGCATAATCCCTCTTATATAAACGTCAACAATAGGCCTCGTTTGGTTCGCCGAATTTGTAGGATTGAAATGAATCCCGTAAAAAAATATGTTTGGTTGGTACATTAAGGAATCAGATTTGGAAAATATTCCACCATTAGTTGGAATTTAAGAATCATTCCGTAGCTTACGGGAATTTCAACATTTCATCGAGAATGTTAGACAATTACAAAAAGGAAAATTGGCATGTAATAGTCCCAATTAGAGGTTATTGGCCATTGACAGTCCTATCTTTGAATATTCCCTCACTAGTCCCACCTTTCACTTATTTTTCCTAAAAAAACTTAACGGAGTTAAACTTTTTTCCAAATTACAAACAAACTTTTAGGGCTTTTGATTAGAACAACGATATAAGTCAATTGATGTAAAACTTACCTTAAAATGGTGCTCCAAATGACTTGATTTTTGAAAATTGGAAATTTAAACACCCGAATTGAAGCGCCGTTTTCATCGTTTGGAGCACCGTTTCGAGGTTAGTTTTACATCAATGGACTCGTATCGTCGTTCTGATCAAAAGCCGTAAAAAAAACTATTTGTAATTTAGAAAAAAACATAACTCCGTTAAATTTTTTTAATGGGGGACCGGTGTAGGAAAAATAGGTGAAATGTGAGACTAGTGGGAGAAATATTTAAAGGTGGGACTATCAATGGCCAATGACCTCTAGTTGAGATTATTATAGGCCAATTCCCCTTACACAAAATACCCTCCACATTTAACTTCATATTCTTCTTTCTTCTTCTTGGTATCCATTTATGAGATCAAACTTCATCTTTAAAAACTTGTTCCTAGTTAAAAAAAAAAACATATTATACATATTTACAAGGAATAGTTAAAGAGATTTTCTTCACATTGATTTTTTGCCAATTTTCTTCCAAGCAATAAACATAAACATTATCTTATTTCTTGAAGAAAAATCTTATTTCTCTAATCTAAACCGATAAATCAAAACCCACAATTCAGAAAATGTAGGTGATGTTATGAATTATTATCCATTTATGGTGTGACTATCCATTAGGATATAAATAGAGGCATATCTGATCCATTCTATACATCAATAAAATATCCATTCCCCCAATCTCTCTTTCTTATCTCTATAATGTTAATAGGCTAGTTGTTTCAAACACGTTATCAACACAACTTGTTTTTAGAGTTGGATCGTATTATCACAAGCGCCATTGCTTTGGATCACACCATCGTAAGGTATAATATATTTTCTAACCATTTTATCATTATTCATTGTTTTCTCATACATGATCCATATTGTAATTCATACTATTTTGGGTTGTGTTAGAGACATGTTCATACTATCCATCGTAAGGTCTACAAAAAAAAATTGTTTTATTTTTATTCTTTTTTTATTTCTAAAATCATAAAATGCTCTCAAAAGTTTAGTAGGGATAAAATCATAGCAAAATCTATATAATTAATTTATTAAACTTTACATAGTAATTTAGTTCCTGCTACTCCTTATAACATTCTGCTCGCAAAATAAAAATCAATCAAATGGTATCTCTTCTTTTTCTTCTTAAGGTTTAATTAAGTTTTAAAAATTATCTTTTGCATTAGTTATTATTGGGAGACACAAGTTCGAAAGAGTAGTTACAATTTATATAAATAGCAATCTAATATGAGAGAACAAACTTGTATGAAATGGTACGTCACTTTTATGAAGACAATTGGCAAAATAACTATTACAATTACCTTGGCGCCTCATATTGTTAAGCAAGTTAGGGTAATCCATCAGACACGTTTTTTGTTAGGATCGGAGGCTCTCATGATTGTGTTTGTTTGTATAATTTGAACAATGAATGAATATGAAATAATGTAAAGTGCAGCGGAAATGGAAACAAACTTTATAAACACAATCAAAAGGGAGAATAGTTTTGATAAACACATGCTTTTCATTAGGTCAAAAGGTTACAGATCAGATCAAAAGATTTCAATGCATGCTTACAACAAAACTCCCCCTCAGCCTGATGCTCCCTGGTTGATTGCACAAGATGAAAGGATTGGAGGAGATAGACTCACTCAGTCAATCAAATGTAACAGTACAGGGTACTGTTCCATTTATAGGAAAATCAAACCACTGAAGCATCTAAGCTGACGTCACCATGAAAGTGACATCTAACAAACTAACAACCTTTAACCACTGTTCTTATACAAACACTGCTAACTTAACCACTGATTCTATACAATACAAGTGACACACTAAACTACTGCTTTCTCCTTCCATAGCACTGATGCTTGACTATCAGTGCTTTCCTCAAAGTTGATCAGTCCTTGAGTGGGCAGTCCTTTAGTCAACAACAGTACTTAGATAGCACCAGTAGATTAAACCAGCAGTGTTTAATTCTTAACAGTCTTCAGGGCTTAATCAGCAGTTTGAAGGACAGCAGCTGTTGTATGCGGACAGTGGATAGAGGACATCAGATGTTATAAACACTTTCAAGGGGAAAGCCAGGTGTAAACTACTGCTTATGATGAATCCACTGTTGTGAACCAGTTTTGGCTTTTATTATCTGTTCCTCTGATAGGGTTCAATCCCAACAATCTCCCCCTGGAACAGATAATGCCAAAACTCTTCATTATTTTGGATCTTTATTCTCTCATCAGAAGTTCCCTAACTTGTCCTTTAAATTACAACTCAAAATCCATGGAACTTGTATCATCCTCATCCCTACATAATAAAAGCTCAAGGAGATCTTGTAGATCTTCAACACCCAGGCCCAGTGCTTGTTCCCTTGATATGTGCTTTACTTCTCCATTGGATCTGATCAGTGTCAATACACGGGTCTTTTGATCAGACACCCATTTTAGTATTTTTGAACCCAATGGGTTTCTTGGGAGAGGTTTATTTACTGATGAGTTTGGTGATGCTGGCCTTGTGATAATTTGTTGAGCAGTGCTCTGAGCTTTTGCTAGTTCAGAATCTTCAGCTGTATGTTGTTTGAAAACCATTTTTATGATATCATTTGCTACAGCTATATCTTCTGCAGTTTCTTTTTCAATCTGCTCTTGTCTCTTTCTTTGATCTATCTCAATGACTGATACATCTGCTGATGTGAACAGTGGTTCAGAAATGTTGATCTGTTTTGGCTCTTTGTATTCAGGCTTCTGTGGTAAACTAGGATCTGTCATCCTTCTTTTCTTTAACCTTTCATAAGCCTCATCTGTGTATTGCCTTGTCCATTTTGCTATGGCTTTGGCAGGTCCAACCTTTGCATCCACCAGCTCTTGTTTCTTCCTCTTGTATTCTGAGGTAAGTTTATCAATGGCCTTTTTGTATCTGCTCCAGTTTGGAGCTGTCTTTTTCTTACCTGGATCATTCTTGATCCTCCTGATTATGTTAACTTCATGCTTTAGTGCAATGAGTGGCCATTCACTGAATTGTTCTTCTTTAGCTGGATAAAATTTTTCTTTCATGATAAATGCATGATAATCCCTTCTCATTTCCTTTTGTAGGATAGCTCCAGGTGGTAAATTTGACATATCTTTGCTTAGGTCTTTTGCATAATCTTCCATTTGTTTGACCTTAGTGAGTAAAAAATCCATTCTTTCTGAAATGGCTTTGTCACCTTGATCTTTGCATTCAATTCTAGCTCTTATATCTGCTTGCCTGGCTTTGAGTTTTAGATACGCATCCATATTTTCTGGGTTCCTGAAGCCCATTAGAGAAGGAAATCTTCTTTTTGAAGGATCATCTTCTGTATAGAATTGTCTCGTCTCATCCTTTACAGCTTCCAATTCCAGTGGATAACTTGCAGCAATGGATACAAGGTTAGCATGGTTTATTGGTTTGACAAAAGTTGGTGGAATGGATTGTTGTGGTTTGATGGAAATGTAAGGTGTGGAGGATAAAGGAATAGGTGCTGGTATATCATCATTACCCTCCTGAAATTTCCTTTTCCATGTGTAAAGTTTTTTGGGTGAAGGGGGTTTTGGTTGTGATGTGACAATGGATTGTATGGTGATTGTTGAAATGGTGAGAGCAGTGGTAGATGGCTGGCAAACAGCTGTTGAAGCAACTGGTGTTTCAACCTCTGTTGTCATTACAACTACTGATGTGTCAGTAGATGTCTTCTGCTTTTCAGCAGGTGGTGATTTGGTGGGTGGTGATGTAGTTGTGGTGTGTGTTGAAGTGGTGTGTGTTGAAGTGATGTGTGTTGAAGTGATGGTTTTAGTTTTAACAACTGCTGAAACCAATGTTGTACCAACAGTTGTTGATACAACAGGAGTTACAACAGCCGTTTGGGTAGAGGTTTGATGCTTGGAACCTTTGAGAGGTGGTTTGGAGGCATGCTTTGTGGGTCTGGATGGTGTGGATTTGGGTTGCCTCACTTGTCTAGTGGGCTTCTTCTTTTCATCCTTAGGATTTTCATCATCCTTTGGCCCAGAAGTACCCTGTGCATTCAGCTCCATATAAGCTCTTTTATCCTGTTCCCACCTGGCTTTATCCTTAGCCTCTCTATCCCTTTTTACACTTGCTTTTGCTTCAGCAAGTGCATTTGTTGTAGCATCAACCTTTTTACTGCCATCTGGAAAAGGGATGTTTTTAGTCATGTTTTCTTTTTCTGGTTCAATATAGACGCCATCTTCAATTCACTTCTTCTTCCACTGTTTGATTTTCTCCCCCTTTTTGGCATTATCTGGAGGGGGGTTATCAATGAAGAGAACAGTGGGAGGAGCTTTGCCTGTGGTGTTCAGGATGTGGGCCTTTATAGCCTTGATGTCTGCTTGAGTATTTCTAAACCTTGACTCCATCATGTTTCTCAACTCTTGAACATGTATTGCATGCTGCTGATCAGCCATTTGTCTTTGTTGTTGGAGCAGGGGTTGGAATAAATTCCATAACTCATTTGCAGCAGGTGCTTGTGGTGGAGCAGGTGCTTGAGTTGGAACAGTAGTGGTTGAGACCTTTTGAGCTTTCAACAACTGTTGCATCATATCTTTTATTTCAGCAACAGATGTTTCAAGGTTGTCAATTCTATCCGTCAATTCCTGATATTTTAAATCATCACCCAACTTAATGGGATCATCTGATTCCCCACCGGCAGTGGTTATATCAATGTGTGATTTAGGGACAGAACTCCAAAAATCATCCATTGATGCCCCTTGTTCTTGGTACTGGGGACTTCTTCCTTCAGCACTTGATAACCTATTGATGGTACCAGTGGTCAAAACACACTCACTAGTGGTTATCAGAGGTGCTATAGAAGGAATTGCCTTCAAGGGAGTCTGATTGATGAAACAACTGGCCAAATGTAGATCTGTTGATCCAACACTTGTAGTTGCTGCTCCACTTGAACTACTGACAGGAGTTACTTGTAACTCCTGTAGTGTAACCTCCTCAGTTGTTGCTGGGATAGCAAAGGTATAAGCATCAGACCCAGTCACTTGTGGGAGTGTACTCTCAGTGATAGGTGATTGAGAGGAACTGGTTTGTGTCTGAGCTATAGCAACTGCATGCAACAAGGGTATTATGGATTGTGGTAATGTGAGGGGTGAAGATATGGGTGTTGAAAGAGACGTGTACTTGGGATCAGGACTGAGGAAGATGGATCCAATTGGATCCAGAGCTTCATAATGTGGGGTCCCTGTGCTTACAACCTGATCCTTTTTGTGAGGATGCAGGAGGAGTTTGAGGCAAGGGTGGAGATCTTTCTTCCATCTGCTGTGAGGAAGTAGCAGCAGTGGTTTTTGGTGACATTTGTGTTGTCACTGGCAGAGGCTCTGGGTTCTCATCTTCCAGAGTTGCCTTTTTAGTGGGTTTGGGGAGCTTTTTGGATGATTTCTTTTTAGGCTTTTTGGTGATGGCAGGTGTGGGTTTCATAGCAGTGGGTGTGCTGCCATGATCACCTGGAGCAGTGGGCTCAGCAACAGATACCTAAGGAGCAGTGGTAGCTGCTAAAGTCTGCTCAGGTACCTCTGCTTGTGTTTTCGCAGGTGTTAACATTCTAGTGAATGTTTCAGATGTTAAACCATGTATTTGAAAAGATTCACCTTGGATGAGCAAATTTTCATTTTCCTTTCCAAATTTTTGTTTAAGATAGTAACTTAAGAACCTTGAAAAAGGTATAAATGATTTGCTATCAACATTTTTTACTAAATCATCAAAGATCTCCTGGGAATAGTTAAAATTTTCATTATGTAAAATAGCGAAGCCCAGGTTTTGGATCTTTAATGATATTTCATTAAAAGCAGTTGTTTTATTTGAGACACACATCAAAAGGGTATGGAATAAAAACCTTGGTGCAGAAGGGAAGAAACCTTTTTGTAAGGTGTCCCTTTTTATTTCTGCACCATACCCTCTTTCAAGGAAATCAATTTTTAACTCGTTTTTAGGAAAATAAGTTTTACCTTCTTGATCATCGAGTGCAAAGACTTCCGAAATAGATTGTGGAGTGATTTGAATCTCTTTGCCCTTTATGGAAGAATTAATGGCTATAACTGTTTCATCTTGATACTCAAGTGTGGCATTTTTCCAGAATTCTCTCTGGGTTTGTTCATAAATAGGAGCATCAGCAGTCAACAAAGTTTTGTACTTTGAAGCTGTAAGAGTGTCAATGATGGAATCGAAGGTTTTGGTGGTGTGGGTTTTGTGAGTAGACCCAAGTAGTTGTGAGGTGCTTTGTATGGGATTTCAATGGGTTCAGCGGCCTTTTGAGCGACCTTTTTGGAAGATGAGGATGATTTTGATTTTGGTTTTGTCATTTTGGTGAAGAAGAACGAAGAATGATTTGAGACGGAAGATTGGAAACTGCTTTGAGAAAGGAATTTTGGAATTCAATTCGACAGTGTAATACCCTGTTTGGGGGTTTTGATCAGGGTTTTATTTAGGGAAAAAGTGAATGCTGATGTGGCAGCGGTTACAAAGATCTGATGGCTAAGAACTGACCACGTGCCAACCTCTGATGAAAAGATGAATAGTGGAGGACAGTTGTTTAGGGAACCACTGATGAAGCAAATATCAGTGGTTGCAACGGTCAAAGTGAAGACAGTGGATGATTTTAACTATCAGTGGATAGCTTTATCAGTGGATAAAACACTGATTTTGAACAACAGTGATTATCAAGAAAATGAAAGAACAGGGGTTGACTTTCAGCAGTGGACAGTATTTAGGAAACAGATGTTTGAACAGAACAGTGATTAGGAGTAAGGTAATGGTAAGGATTTGAGGGCTATTATGTCAGCAACTGTTAGTGCAACAGTGGATAAGCTTTTGACAACTGTTTTGAACATCTGCTGCTCTGATGAAAGAAATGATTTTGTCTTGTGAAACCACAATATCATGTTCAACATCTGTTGATGGTGATTATGAAATATCTGCAAGATTGCTATCTTCAACAAAATTCATTTTAGATGCAAATTGTCAAGTTTAACATATCAGCAGTTTTTACAGGAATTTGCATTCAAGGTTTTGCCACATGTATATTACAAGTTTTGAAGCTTTTATAGATTACTGACAGTGGTTTAGTACCCCAGATGATGAAAACCTTTTTACTATGGCTACTCATTTTGTGTCATAATATTTAAATTCGAACATGAGTACCAAATATATTAAGGTTTGTTAGCAATCAATCTTTGATCTGTTGTTAAAACAAACTTGAGTTTGACATGACCTTGATACTTGTACCATTTCCTTTTGATCTATTTTCAAGGATAATATCACCAAAAATAAGGGTTCTACATCCTGACAGGTGTTTGTAACTTTTGCTATAAAAAACAAGTAAAAGTATAAAATATATCACTCTTAGGAAAAAATAAAGAATAATATATCCTGTTTTATTTGAGAAAAACCTTTTCAAGAAAAAATAATTAAAGGTTTTTCTGAAAACAGCATCAAAAAGGATCTGATATATTTTTTCAATTAAACTCATAATCACGTCACTCTTAAGTTTTATGAAAATGGTCAGTGGTTTGAAATACATTGTAATAACCACTGTTTGGGACCATTTCCTTGTTAATTGATTGCAAAAAAATGAGGAGACATGTTCACATAAGTTTTGAAAGTCCTGTTATAGACTTTGTTACTATGTGATGATTTTAAAAAACTTGTCGATTCCTCTTGTAAGCTTAATCACTGGTGATACTATTGTTACCTGAACTTCCCTGAATAAATGAATGCACACAGTTGCTTGATGACCATTATTCACCCAATTTTGGACTCTTAAGTGTTTTATATTTATGCTCTTTTCTTTTGACTTCAAAAGTTTTGAGATAAACACACTTTTGAGTTTTTGTGATTTTTCTTCTTTCCTTTTTACCCTTCCCATTCATAAGTACTGAAATACTCACTGGGAGGTTTTTATTGAAGGAATACTTATTCCAGAATCATTTTGCAGCAATGTTTTGAGAGATCTGGTCACATTTGTACATGCTTATATCAAATCTCACATTACATATGATTTGGACTATTTTAACACCTGATTTTCTTAATGTATTTTTAACAAAGTTGATTTGGTCATTTTTAACAGGATTCTCAACCTGTTTTTCAATACATAAGATCTAATAACTAAAGTTTTAATTTCCCTCTTTTTATGTTAACAAAAACACTAATGTTTTTACCAACATAGGTTTTAGTTGACCTGAGGTACACACTTTAGCAGCAAATATGATGGATACAGCACAAACTTCATAACAACAATTTAAATCAATTTTGTAAAGAAAATAATTATACCATAGTTATCAGACGTATTTTCAGATCTGAAAACTATAGGCGATTTATGCATGACATCACTTGTTATGTGAAGTTTGTGTGTCTTATGACATCTTGGTTGTTTTACAGAGTTTTTGAATAGCAACTTGATCGTGATCACTCGTTACTCTGTTTTTCAACTAAATACGATCAACCTTAGTATCAATGAATTTTGAGCTGAACTGTTATGTCAAATTGATTGTTAGATCGAATTTGACTATCCAAGCTCTGATACCAATTGTTAGGATCGGAGGCTCTCATGATTGTGTTTGTTTGTATAATTTGAACAATGAATGAATATGAAATAATGTAAAGTACAACAAAAATGGAAACAAACTCTATAAAAACAATCAAAAGGGAGAATAGTTTTGATAAACACATGCTTTTCATTAGGTCAAAAGGTTACAGATTAGATCAAAAGATTTCAATGCATGCTTACAACAAAACTCCCCCTCAGCCTGATGCTCCCTGGTTGATTGCACAAGATGAAAGGATTGGAGGAGATAGACTCACTCAGTCAATCAAATGTAACAGTACAGGGTACTGTTCCATTTATAGGAAAATCAAACCACTGAAGCATCTAAGCTGACGTCACCATGAAAGTGACATCTAACAACCTAACAACCTTTAACCACTGTTCTTATACAAACACTGCTAACTTAACCACTGATTCTATACAATACAAGTGACACACTAAACTACTGCTTTCTCCTTCCATCAGCACTGATGCTTGACTATCAGTGCTTTCCTCAAAGTTGATCAGTCCTTGAGTGGGCAGTCCTTTAGTCAACAACAGTACTTAGATAGCACCAGTAGATTGAACCAGCAGTGTTTAATTCTTAACATTCTTCAGGGCTTAATCAGCAGTTTGAAGGACAACATCTGTTGTATGCGGACAGTGGATAGAGGACATCAGATGTTATAAACACTTTCAAGGGGAAAGCCAGGTGTAAACTACTGCTTATGATGAATCCACTGTTGTGAACCAGTTTTGGCTTTTATTATCTGTTCCTCTAATAGGGTTCAATCCCAACATTTTTTTTTATGATCTAACGAAAGTCCTTCCATCTAGTAATCATTAGTAAAAAATATTCATTATGCACATCAGTACTCTTATTAAATTATTGTAGCTTTGATTCATTTAAAATATTTAATTGATTTAAATCAATTTACTACCCATAATCTATAACATTTATATTCCTTCACATGCTTTAAGTATTTGTTAACAATATTACACATTATAATATAATGTTAAATACTATCATATTTAGTTTATGTTTATTTCGTGTATATACATTTCGGGTGTGTACATGATTAACTAACACAATATTAACTACCCTTGATATATGAGTGGATATACTGTGTATTAATCTTTGTAAACAAAATTTAGAATTTAATGTATAATCTCTAAATGCCTTAACACATAACTTTTTTGTTAACCTTGTTTTTTCTTTGTAGTCAATAATTGTTATCCCAAATATTATTTAGTTTGATTATAATTTTGAATAACATACATTAATCCGTGCATATTTCTTTAATATAGATAATCATGTTGAATCTTGCAAAGCTTGAGTTTATTGCTTTAGACATCACTGGAAAAAATTATTTGTCATGGGCTTTGGATGCTGAAATCCATCTAAATGCCAATAACCTTGGGGAAACAATTAAAGAAGGAAATAAAACGAGTACCAAAGATAAAGCAAAGGTAATGATTTTATTACGCCACCATATTCATGAGTCACTGATAAGGAGATGTTGAAAAAAACATTCTCCACCTTTCACGCCTCAAACATTGTCTTGCAACAACAATATCGTGAAAGTGGCTTCACCAAATACAGTGACTTAATATCATGTTTGCTTGTGGCTGAGCAAAATAATGAGCTACTAACGAAAAACATGAAACTCGTCCGGTTGGTACAACTCCATTCCCAGAAGTGAATGTGGGAACATATAATGACCAAAGTGGAAGTCACGGGCGTGGTCGTGGCAATCAACGCGGGCGTGGTCATGGTCGTAGTCGTGGTCGTGGTCATGGACGTGGTCGTGGACGTGCATATGGTCGGGGGAATTATCATGGTGTTCAATTCAAAAATAGAAGAACCCACCAGAAGTTGTATGATAATGAAAAGAAATCCAATGATGAAAGAGGTAAAAAGAAAAGTGGAACCTCATCGAGTGCATGCTATCTATGTGGTGGTAACAACCACTGGGCTGGTACATGTCGTACATCCAGACACTTGGTAGAGCTTTACCAACAATCTATAAAAGACAAACGAAAAGGAATAGAGACAAATTTCACATACGAAGATGGAAATGTTGATATACCTAGTGGTGAAAAGGACCATACAAATGCAACTAATCTGGATTATGATGATTTTCTTATCGAGCAAGCTAATTTGGATTATGGTGATATCGTGGCTGATACAAACCAGTTGGATGCTTGCAATTTTCCCTACGCGTGAATGATTATATTTAAAATTATGCTATTTCCTTGATGTTTTATTAAGACATTTTGTTTGGGATTTCGTTATGTTTTGTTTTGAAGTATTTTGGGGCACTTTATGGAATTGTTATGTTTAAACCATATTATACTTTTATTTATGAAACTTTGTTTTGTTTTGAAGCATATAGAGTATTCAACTAAACTTCATATTAATGGTGAAGATGTATGTCTAATAGATACTGCTACTACACATACAATCCTAAAGAAAAGGGATTATTTCTCTAGTTTAACAATGAAAGAGGCAAGCGTTGGTACTATATCTGGTAAAACAAAATTAATTGAAGGCTTTGGAGAAGCATATGTAGTTCTACAAAGTGGAACTTTGCTTAAGATTAACAATGCCTTATTTTCCCCACTATCTCAAAGAAATCTGATAAGCTTTAAAGATATTCGTCTAAATGGATATCATCTTGAGACTACATGTGAGGGACATGATGAGTACCTTCAAATCACAAATATTATATCGGGGAAAAAACACATATTAGAGAGGTTATTCGCATTTGCCTCTGGTTTGTATTGTACTAAAATTGGTGCAGTTGAATCAAATGCAATCATAAACCAAAAGTTTATGGACCGAGAAAATTTTATCATTTGGCATGACCGGTTAGACCATCCCGGATCAATAACTATGCGAAAAATTATAGAAAATTCATGTGGTCATTCTTTGAAGAACCAGAAGATTCTTCAATCTAAGGATATTACATGTGTTGCATGCTCACAAGGGAAGTTAATCACTCGCCCATCACCAGTTAAGGTAGGGACAGAATCCTTGAGTTTTTTTAGAAAGAATACATGGGGATATATGTGGACCTATACACCCTCCCATTGGACCATTTAGATACTTTATGGTCTTAATTGATGCATCAACTAGATGGTCACATGTGAGTTTACTATCAAGTCGTAATATGGCTTTGCACGACTACTTACTCAATTAATAAGGTTAAGAGCACATTTTCCCGATTATCCCATAAAGAAAATTCGGTTGGACAATGCTGTGGAATTTACATCCCAAACCTTCAATGATTACTACATGTCTATTGGCATAAGTGTAGAGCATCCAGTACCTCATGTACACACGCAAAATGGACTTGCTGAATCGCTTATCAAGCGACTTCAAATGCATGCAAGACCAATAATTATGAAATCAAAACTACCAGCATTTGCTTGGGGGCATGCAATTTTACATGCAGCAACACTAATTCGCATCAGGCCAACGAGTTATCACACTTCCTCTCCATTAAAGTTGGTTTTTGGTCAGGAACCAGATATTTCCCATCTAAGGATTTTTGGTTGTGTCGTATATGTTCCTATCGCTCCACCACAACGAACAAAGATGGTACCTCAAAGGAGGTTAGGAATATATGTTGGTTATGAATCACCATCGATCATTAAGTATTTAGAGCCATCAATAGGTGATTTATTTACATCTCGATTTGGTGATTGTCATTTTGTTGAAACAACATTCCCAACATTAGGGGGAGATGAAAAGCAGCTGAAAAATAATAATATAATTTGGAATGAATTATCACTATCTCATCTTGATCCTCGAACTAAAGAGTGTGAAAAAGAAGTTCAAAGAATAATTCATTTACAAACATTAGCAAATCAAGTACCAGACGCATTCACTGACCTAAAGAGAGTGACTAAGTCACACATACCAGCTGCTAATGCTCCAGTAAAAATAAGTGTCCCAGAAGGACAACCACATGTTGGAAATGAGTCTAATGCACGTCTCAAATGTGGTAGACCAATCGGTTCTAAAGATAAAAATCCTCGAAAGAAAAAAAAGGAGCAAATATTGGAGATGGTCCAGTCGAGGTAATGATAATCCCAAGAAAAGAGTCTCCTGAAAAGACACTAGACATGATGGTTCCAGAAGAACCTCAGGTACCTGAAAACAAAGAGATCTCAATAAATTATATCATGTCTCGAAAGGTATTGAACCGAAATGAAATCGACGTCGATGACAGTTTTCATATAACATAGCGCTAGCAGTAATGGAAAATAATGAGGATCAAGAACCAAAATCTGTTGAGGAACGTAAACAAATAAATGATTGGCTAAATTGGAAAGACACAAATAAGGCATAATTAGATTCCCTCAATAAACTAGAAGTTTTTGGACAAGTAGTCCCTATACCTGAAGGTGTAAAGCCTGTCAGATATAAGTGGGTCTTTGTGCGAAAACGCAATGAGAAAAATGACATCGTACGATACAAGGCAAGATTAGTAGCACAAGGATTTTCACAAAGACATGGGATTGATTATGAGGAGACATATTCTCCGGTGATGGATGCGACAACTTTTCGTAATATTGTTAGTCTGGTAATACAAAAAGGGATTGATCTGCGTCTAATGGATGTTGTGACAGCCTACCTCTATGGCTCACTTGATACTGATATTTACATGAAACTCCCTGAAGGATTCAAATTACCAAACTCATGTACATCCAATTCTCGAGAACATCTTTCAAATAAATTAAACAAATCATTATATGGGCTAAAACAATCTGGGCGTATGTGGTATAATCGCCTTAGTGAGTATTTGTTGAAAGAAGGTTACAAAAATAATTCAATATGCCCGTGTATCTTCATAAAAATGTCAGAATCTGAATATTTTATAATTGCTGTATACGTTGATGACTTGAATATAATTGGAACTCCAAGGGAGCTCCAAAAGGCGGTTGAATGCTTGAAAAGAGAATTTGAAATTAAAGACCTTAGAAAGACAAAATTTTTTCTCGGGTTACAAATCGAACACCTCAAGGGTGGAATCCTTGTACATCAACAAAACTACATAGAAAAGTTACTTAGAAGGTTTTATATGGAAAAATCACATCCATTGAGTACCCCAATGGTTGTAAGATCTCTTGATGTCGAGAAAGACCCATTCCGACCTCCGAACGATGGAAAGGAAATTCTTGGTCCAGAAGTACCATATTTAAGTGCAATTGGTGCACTAATGTTTCTTGCTAGTCATACACGACCAGATATATCATTTTCTGTAAATTTATTGGCAAGATATAGTTCATGCCCTACGAAGAGGCATTGGAATGGGGTAAAACACATATTTTGATACCTTCACGGTACAAAGGATATGGGGTTGTATTTTACTAACCAATCGACAACAAGTTTGGTTGGTTTTGCATATGCAGGATATTTGTCTGATCCTCACACTGGACGATCTCAAACTGGATATTTATTCACAAGTGGAGGCACTGCTATTTCATGGTGTTCTGTAAAGCAAATCATCACAGCCACATCATCTAACCATGCAGAAATATTGGCGATTCATGAAGCTAGTAGAGAATGTGTTTGGTTAAGAAGTGTAATACAACACATTCATGGGTCTTGTGGTATTTCTACGATAGATGAGGGACCGACAATTTTACATGAAGACAACGCAGCTGCATTGCTCAACTTAAGGAAGGATACATCAAAGGTGATAGAACGAAGCACATTTTACCAAAGTTCTTTTTTCACACATGATTTGCAAAATAATGGAGATATTACTGTCCAATAAGTTCGTTCTAGCGACAATTTGGCAGACTTGTTTACTAAATCACTTTCGACCTCTACATTCAAGAAACTGGTTCATGGGATCGGGATGCGTCGACTCAAGGAGCTTAAATCATCAGGGGGAGAATAATACGCGCTGCACTCTTTTTCCCTTAGCTATGGTTTTTTCCCATTGGGTTTTCATGGCAAGGTTTTTAACGAGGCAGCATCACCAAGCGTATTATAAGAACAATATATTATTTTGTCACGTGGATAGTCAAGGGGGAGTGTTATGAATTATTATGAATTATTATCCATTTATGGTGTGACTATCCATTAGGATTCATCATTATATTATGACTTTACATGTACTTAACTTCTTTCTTTTAAACCTATAAATAGAGGCATATGTGATCCATTCTATACATCAATAAAATATCCATTCCCCCAATCTCTCTTTCTTATCTCTATAATGTTAATAGGCTAGTTGTTTCAAACAGGTGAAAGAAAATAAATTTATCTTAATAGGCAACAACTTCTATGGATTCAGTTACATTATTAGAAAAAAATTGGACATAACCAGTTGATTTCAGAGAAGAATCTATTGGAATTCAAATGAACAACTAACCCGAACAGATCCATGTGAGCAAATTAGAACCAGAATCTGATGAGCAATGAACTAAAATAAAACAGTGAATAAATAACAATGATGGAAACAAATCACGAATAAAAATGAAACACCCATTGAAAAAACATCCAACACTGATTGGAACAGAGGAACAAATGAACATCAATAGGAACACAATCAAACATGTAAATGGTGACTAGATTAAAGTGATCTAAACGAAGTAAAAAAAAAACTTGGTTAATGTACCAGAACAAATTAAAACCTAGAGACATATTAGGGTTGGTGGTGAATGAATTGATAAAGGGGAAATATCAAGAAGGTTAGTTTTGTTATTTTACCTTTTTAACGTTTAAATTCCTTCAACAATCTTATAAACCAAACACAACAACAAATTTCAAAGAAATCCATTCCAATTCATTTACAATTATTTAGCGAATCAATCAACCCCTAACTTTTTATTTTGATCCTGAACAAAGGAACATAATCATATTAATAAAAAGATATAGAAGCATATACCAACAAAATCAACAAATTTAAAAAAAACACCTTAACACAAGAAAATTGTAAAACATTTTACGAAATTATTTTTAATTCTAGAAATATTTGAATTTGTGGTTATCTCATAATCTATCTATTATATATAATAAATGAAAGTTATTTGGGCCACGTGTCAGTAGATTAGGGCTACAATTCTTTCATTTACCCGCCCAAACTCCCATCCATTTTTCTTATGTTGAAGAAACCCTAATCTTCAGCGTAAATCATTTAGCGTCACAATTTTCCCTACAAGGTGATTCCTGATTTTCCATATCAAGGCGATTCTTCATCATTCCTTCATCCCTTCTTCGTTGCCTTCTTCCTAATATCACTAGCAGTTGTCTCTTTGACTGTATTCTGTGCACATTGATGTCTTCTTCATCATTACTATGAAAGAGGCACTCTCGGACGGTATTTTGCAAAAATTCTTCTTTGTTTCTTCTGGTTTACTCATCTCCAATCCACGATTCAAGCTTCATAAGGTAAGAAATCTTCTATTGCTAATAGTTAATCCTTTTTTTCGTCTTTTCTACTCCGATTATTTTTACTAAAAATTGGTGCCATGAATGTTAGGGTTTGATGTTAATGACATATCTGAAGATGCAAGACAAGATGCAAAGGAATCCTTATTCATCAATCAATTGTAAGTGCTAATCTTACCCCTTTTCCAATTTATCATTTTTTCCGTTTTTTCAGATCTGAAGAGAAAAAGATGACGGAGAAAAGGGTTTCTTCATCGAGTTAATTCATTAAACCATTGATGTTTTTGGATTCATAAATAATTGGTGCTCTTCGATTAACAATCAGGTCTTTCTCTCTCTCATCTTTCTAATTGGATTTCACAAAAAAAGGGTCTTAGTTCTTGGTGGGTGTTAAATCTTTAAAATTCCCATAATGTGTTTGGTTAAAGAAATTATGAATGCACCCATTTTGATTCGATCTAGGGTTAAAATTAATACCTAATATGTAGCATGAAATTTGGATATTGTTGTAGGTTATGATATTATTGTGTTTTATCAATTATGTGATGTTATATATGGATGATTAATTAGCTACATGTAATAATGATTTGTTAGGTTTTGAGGTGTAATTAGGGTATAGTGAGGTGTGGCTTGAGATTTGTGTTTGTACTGTTACAGAATGGAGAAGTTAAAAGTAGTATATCACTGTGCAGTTATCATTTGTTGAGTTATTAAGTGTCGCTTCCACAAGTTGACTGATTCTTTTTTCATAGATCTGAGTTGGGTTATACACGAGTAGCATATTATTCAAATCCAATACAATTTTGAGCTTGATATTGCATTGCATTGTTGGCGTTGTTGGTGTGGATTGGTGCTTTATTAGGTTGTTTGGATTGATGCTTGCTGGTGTTGTTGGGATGCATTTGGATTGAAAAGGCTAGATGTGTTCAATGGTTGTTAAGATACGCTTTGTTCTACGAAGATATGTTTTGTTCCATCAAATGAAGCCTCATATCCCAGGCGCTTATCAGACTTAAAACTTTTGTTTTTCCCAATTTGTTAGCAGACCTAAGACTTCACGGGCAATTACAGGATCTGGTGATCCTGGTGACCAATTTTCACAATGAAGACCAAGGAATGATGGTGTACCCATTAGGAAGGATATTGTTAGATTGTAGCTAGCTAAACGGCAACATGTGTAATATATTTCTCTAAATTATAACTTAAACCATGAACGACTAATGTTCTATGATTACGATTCACAAGTATATTATAACTATGGAAGCTGAACTGCTCTCTATTTGATATTGATGGGTTCACTTTTGCCTTAGGTACTTGAACTCATGTGAAAACCTAATTATTCGTTTAGACATGCCAATTAGTGCAGATCAGATTATGCAGCATACGTGGAATTGGTAATGTGTCCCTACGTTGCCTTTGTTTATCACTTCTAAAGTGGTAAACAAACTGTAGCTTGAATTTCTAAACTGATATTTGTTGTGTTTGGCAGTCTAATGACAGTAATGGAGATGATATTTGACTGATGGATCGTCAATGTACAACATTCAAAGCATAATGTACAAGCGGTTGAAGCAAGCATCAGCAGGAGGTAATTCTATAGGGTAGGAATGATTCTGTACAGATGAAAACATAACTATCTTTGCAATTCCACTATTGGATAATTATTGTGGATTTACACTTTATTTCACTTACAAGTAATGTACGCACTACACAGCACATCTCTCCATTTCGCTCATAATCATCAATGTGAGCAAAATCGAGTAGAATTCAAGTGTAAATTAATGATGATTATGCGTGGGATGGCTATTAGAAACAGATGTAAAAGTTTGGAGTTGATCAAATTGTCAGAATGTATTTTTATTGGCTAATAAGTCATTGTTGGATTATTAAAATCTAATTTTCCTTGTGGTTATGCCACCAGGGAAGGGTAGTATGTTTGTTGTTAGTACGGGTTGACATGAGTCATTTTTACTACATCTTGAAACGGGACAGGATGGGAAATAGGTTTTTTGTTGGTGTAATTTATTCACCAACACAAACTTGTGTTGGGATTGAACCCTACAAAGGAACAGTTGATAAAGCCAAAACTAGATCAGATCAGTGGATTCACAATAAGCAGTTGTTTGCATCAGATATTTCCCCTTGAAAGTGGCCTAACATCTGATGATCTCTAAGTACTGCCCTTCACAACAACTGCTGATGCCTAAAGACTTCTGAAGATAAAGTACTGATACTCAATCTGCTGATATGGTTCAAGTACTGCTGAAGACACAAAGCACTGCTGGAGCAATAACAGTGGAATGAAGAAACAATAGTTTATGATTATTCATTGTATTGTATTTGTAATTAGTAGTTAGACAGCAGTGTTTGTAATAGTCAGTGGTTAGAGTTTGTTAGGAGGTTAGATGTCACTTTCATGGTGACGTCAGCCAAAGATGCTCAGTGGTTTGTTCTGTACTATAAATAGAACAGTACCCTGTACTGTTCTATTAGCTCTCTTCATCACAAAGTCATTCTGTACGAACAATCACTGCGAGCTTAGGCTGAGGGGGAGACTAGTGCATGCATGCATAGTTGATTATTGTAATAAATACAAGCTTTCGATTATGAGATAAACATGTTTGCTGAAAACTATTTCTTCCATTGATTGTGTGTTGAAAGTTTGTTTCATTTATTTTCGCTGCAATATACTCTGTTTCATCTTCATCTTTATCAAACAAACACAATCATAAGAAACTCAGATCCTAACAATTGGTATCAGAGCGAGGACAGTCAAATTTGATTTAACAATCATTTTGACGTAAAAGTTCAGCTCAATTTCGTTGATACTTTAGATTGTCCAGTTTTAGTTATAAAACAGAGTAAGGTATAATCACGTACAAAGTTGATTATTCAGTGCCTGAAAAACAACCAGAATGACGTCACAATCACAGGATAACACTAATAACAACATTGGTTCTCTTTTCAAACCACCTATGTTGGTCAGATCTGAATACAACATCTGGGAGCGAAGGATGGGTCACATCCTAGCTCAACAAAATACCGGATGTTGGAGGTCGGTTGTCTTTGGACTACATGTTCCAATGGTGCCGAGTGCTGAGGATCTAAAGGTCATGGTTCCTAAGAAAATTGAGAACTATATGGACCAGGATTTTCAGAAAATTGAACTGGATGCCAAGGCATTTAGCATCCTTGCATCCGCACTACCAAATGAGAACTATGCTGGGCTGTTACACTATAACAGTGCCAAGGAATTGTGGGATGCACTTAAGGAACAATTTGGGGGGACTGAAGAAGTAATTGAAAATAACAGAGAAGTTTTGAATCAACAGTATGAAACCTTTTGTCACATTAAGGGTGAATCATTAACACAACAGTTTGAGCGTTTTAGCTGTCTCATAAGTGAACTTAAGCTTGTTAAAACCGAATTACCTAAATCAACTGTAAACTGCTGAGTGTTAGAACCAGCAAGTTTTACAAAAGGACAGGGAGAAAATTTCCAGGGTTACATGGGAATTTGAAAGTAGGGTTGGATAAGTCAAAGATAAAATGCTATAAGTGTAATAGGTTAGGTCATTTTGCTAGAGAGTGCAAGAGTCAAACCAGTAGACCAATCATCACACATCCTGGCTCTAACCGTAGACCACAAAATAACCAAACCACTGTGCATTATGCCCAATATGCCCCTGCTGCTCATGTAAACACTGTTCACTTTACACACCCTGCAACCCTTGTTCCTATTCATTATGTCCAAACCACTGTTCCTCAGATACAGTATGTCCAGGCCCCAACTCCTCAGGTTCAGGTGCAACAAGTTGCACCTCAACAAGCTACACCAGCAGTGGTTCAACCAGATCAACAAAGCTTTTTCACCCAAGGCCTTGTTGACTGGAGTAGCTTACCTGAAGAGCTAGGAGATGAAAATTTTGCACTCTATGCTAAAAATAATGCTTCTAGTGAGGATTTCTGTTTTGTAGCATTGGAGTCTATACCAGAAGGGCTAGAAACTGAAGAAGGACAGCCAAATGATGAAACAGTGGATACAATTGCTGAAGCAGTGGTTACTGCTATTGCTGGTGAAATACTGTTGGGAGAAAATTTAGGACCTCTGTTGGAACCACTGTTTGACCTCTGGTCTGAAGAAGAAGAGAAGAAACAAGGTGAAAAAGAAGAGAAAGTGCAAGAAGAAAGTGAACATGTCTGTGATTGTGCCATGATGGCTGCAGGTTCTTAAAAACCTTTGTTCAGACAAATGCATCATAGCATTTGCAAACATTAAGGAGGTGAATGAAAACTTTAGAGATAGATTGTTAAATGGTGAAGTACAATTTGAAAAATCTTTAAAAGAATTGAAAAACAAATTGTCAGAAAAGGAAAATAAGATTTTCAGCCTCAAACGAGAGCATAACATAACCAAGGACCGACTTCAGACAATGATAGAAAAATATCAGGTCTGTAAAAAGGACTTGGAATCCACCCAAATCACATGTGAAAAATGGGTGGAATCCTGCAAAGGTTATGAGATTATGCTTGAAAAACTGATTGAAAGCAATGTAAAATTTGGCATAGGGTTTAGGAAAAATGACCAAGTTGAAAACACTGCTGCAAATCAGTCTGTTTCAGTTGAAGTCATACCCACAAATAAGAATGGCCAAGAAGTTAAAATAACTGACAAAAGTGGCAACAAAATCACTCTGGAAAGATCTGTGGGGTCCTCAACTTTTGAGGAAATTGAGAAATACCAATTCAAACCCACATGGTCTGATGAGTGTGACATTCTTGAAAATTTTAAACCCTTGGATTTCACTACTGTGGATGGTGTCAAAGCTCCAAAGGCCAAGATCATTCCTCTTAAGGACATCCCAAAAGTGGTTCAAAACTCTGTTGCAAGGGAGTCTGAAAAGAAGAAAAGAAGAGAAAAGGTTAAAAACTTGTTTTCTGATTTCTGTGAAAAGAAAAATCATTTGACCAAAGATTTTTTCATCTAAAAGCATATGATATTAACAAAACAAGCATCATTGTGCCTTCAAAGAGCTGCACCATCTGTGGTAAATCAAACCATCTCACTCAGGAGTGTGTGTATCTTAAAACCTATGATGTAAAAAGGAATGAGTACACATCAAAAACACTCTTGAGTTCATCAAAACCACAAGTCAAGAAACAACCACTGTTTGTGCCAGGTCAAACAGCTGTTACAAAATGCTGAACCGAACCTCTGTCAAAAGAGAAGTTCAGGTGACTGATGCACCCCCTGCTGACCAATACCAAAGAGGTAAAGGTCAGCCACCATATCCAAGGGTCCCACATGTTTATGAAGCCTACAAAAGGCCTTCTAAACCAAGAGTGAACAGGCATCCCTTTGGATATCAAGAATTGATAGAAAATGGCTACCAACAGTGGTTAGAGAAACAAGTTTCAAAAATTGCTCAATCCCCTGACCTAACCACAGTCCATCTTCCTGACCTTAACATAGACACTGTTGAGACCCCATCCAAAGCCTTATTGGCTTTTGAGACCCTCCTGAACTAATTATTTACTTGATGTGCAGGGAGCTTCTGCATGCTTAGATAGTCTTTGGTATGTAGATAGTGGAGGCTCCAGGCACATGACTGGATGTAGAGCCCTACTCAAAGAATTCAAAACTCATGGAGGGGGTGATATATCTTTTGGTAATAATAGTAAAGGGAAGGTGATGGGTTCTGGTACAGTACAGTCTGGAAATGTTAAGTTTGAAAATGTTAATCTGATAGACAATCTAAAATTCAACCTCCTTAGTGTCTCTCAAATGAGTGACAAAGGTTATGGTTCATTTTTTACTAAGGAGTGTTGTAGGATTGTTGGACCATAAATGGTTAAAAAGATTGAAGAAATAATAAAAAATGGAAAAACCCAACTTGTTGCTCAAAGAAGTGGCAAGGTTTATGTAGTTGATCTGTCAAAAGAGAGCCCAAGAACTGATGCCTGTCTGTTCTCAGCTGCCTCTAACTAAGAGACAGAACTATGGCACAAAAGATTGGGGCACACAAATCTCAAGACAATCACTACTTTGTCAAACAAGGCCTAGTAAGAGGTCTTCCACAAAAAGTGTTCACCTATCCTGAGCATTGTGTTTCTTGTTTAAAAGGAAAACAACATAAAAGCTCATTTAAGTCCATTGAAAAGTCCAAAACAACCAAGTGCTTGCAAATGCTTCACATGGATCTGTTTGGCTCAGTTAAAGTCATGAGTCTTAGAAAGAAAAGATACTGTTTGGTAATAGTAGATGACTTTTCTAGGTTTACATGGACTTATTTCTTACATTCCAAAGATGAGACTGCAGGCATTCTGCAAGACTTTGTCAAACAAGTTGAAAAGCAGTTTGACTTGCCAGTAAAAGTCTTCAGGAGTGACAATGGCACATAATTCAGAAATAGGGAGTTGGATGAGTTTTGTGTGTCAAAAGGAATTGTAAGGCAGTACAGCATTCCAAGAACACCAGAACAAAATGGGGTTGTTGAAAGAAAGAACAAAACATTGATTGAGGCTGCCAGGACCATGCTTGCTGATTCAGGTTTGCCATTAACTTTCTGGACAGAGGCTGTAAACACTACCTGCTATGTCTAGAACAGAGTTTTAATAAACCCCAGGCATCAAAAGACTGCCTATGAAATTCTGTATAAAATTAAACCACTGATCTCATATTTCAAAGTTTTTGGCTGCCCATGCTTCATTTTGAACTTAAAAGATTATATTTCAAAATTTGCAGCAAAAATTGATTGTGGTTATCACTTGGGATACTCAACCACTGCTAAGGCCTACAAAGTGTTCAACACTAGGACTAAGACAGTGGAAGAGACCTTGAATGTGAAGTTCAATGAACTCTCTTCAATGAAAATCCCTGCAAATCCTGCAGAATTGTTTGATCTTGATAAATTTACTTTTGAAAATGTTTCTGTCAAGACTAACTGTGCAGGTCCATCTCAAAATCCTTCATCAGACTATGGATATGAAGTCATCATTCCACAACAAAAGTCTGGATCCATTCCTAGAGCAGCAGATGTTCAAAACAACTGTCAAAGCTCAACCACTGCTACCTCAACAGTTGTTGACCAAAGTAGCCCATTAACCCCTGCTTCCACATCCTCAAACACTGTTGATAAAAATCCCCAAACAGTGGATAAAAATCAACATGTTTCCACACCACTTCCTCCTATTCCTCCACCTCCATTTCAAGACCCTGTTGGATCATCAAAGTCACCAACAATGGTTAGCTCAGATGATTCACATCTGCAGCCTTCACCCTTGAATGCCATTGTTCCATACAAAGGAGATTTAATCTTCTTAAAGTCTTATCCACCTGACCAAATCATTGTCAACATCAGTGAAGGGGTGCTCACAAGAAGCAAATCCAAAAACATCTGTCTTTTTGCTGGTTTTCTATCACTCCATCAGCCAGTCAAGTACCAAGAGACACTAAAAGAGAACAGCTAGGTAGAAGCCGTGCAAGAGGAGCTCCAACAGTTTAAAAGACAACAAGTATGGGAGCTTGTACTACTGCCAGAGGGTGTGAGTCCTATTGGCACAAAGTGGGTCTTCAAAAATAAAACTGATGAAAGGGGCATTGTTGTCAAGAATAAAGCAAGGCTTGTGGTTCAAGGGTTCAGACAGGAAGAGGGCATTGACTATGATGAAACTTTTACCCCTGTTGCAAGATTGGAAGCTATCAGATTATTCCTAGCCTTTGCTGTCAACCACAACATAAAGGTGTTTCAAATGGATATTAAATGTGCATTCCTCTATGGTAAGATTCAAGAAGAGGTATATGTATGTCAACCTCCAGGCTTTGAGGATCCATTTAATCCAAATCATGTCTACAAGCTAAATAAAGCTTTGTATGGCTTGAAACAAGCACCTAGAGCCTGGTATGAAACTCTTTCCACCTTTCTTCTCTCTATTGGTTTCATAAGAGGTAAAATTGACAAAACACTGTTTTTAAAATGGAGAGGGAAAGACTTGATGATTGTCCAGATTTATGTAGATGACATCATTTTTGGAAGCACATGTTCCAAAATGAGTGAAGAGTTCAGACAACTCATGACAGCTGAGTTTGAGATGAGTGCAATGGGTGAACTACAGTGATTTCTTGGTCTCCAAGTAAAACAACTGCAAAATGGTACTTTCATCCATCAAGGCAAATATACCAAAGAACTTTTAAAGAAATTCGAGATAGATGATTGCAAATCATGTAGTACACTCATAGCAACCACAAAGATAGTCATGTCTGATGAGAAGGATGATTTGGTTGATCAAACTCTTTATAGAAGCATGATTGGGTCTTTATTGTACCTAACTTCATCTAGGCCAGACATCATGTTTGCAACATGTGTTTGTGCAAGATCCCAATTAGCCCCTAGAAAGTCAAATCTTATTGCTGTAAAAAGGATATTCAGATACCTAAAAGGTGCTCCCACACTTGGTATCAAGTATCCAGCTGATGGAAATATCAAGCTTTCAGGTTTCCCAGACAGTGACTTTGCTGGATGCAATACAACAAGGAAGTCTACTTCAGGAGGGTGCCAATTCCTAGGCAGTTGCTTAGTGTCTTGGCAAAGCAAAAAGCAAGCAGCTGTTTCAACATCCACTGCTGAGGCAGAGTATATAGCTGCTGTAAGCTGTACAATCCAACTGTTATGGCTTCAAAATCAACTGCTGGATTTTGGTATCACTGCCTTAAAGACACCTCTCATGTTGGACAGTCAGGCAGCAGAAAATATCATCAAAAATCCAGTTTCACATTCAACCACCAAGCACATTGATATCAGACATCACTTTGTGAGGGATTGCTATGAAAAATGTTTGATTTCTCTGCACCATGTTCCAACTAAAGATTAGCTGGCAGATGTGCTAACAAAATCATTAGACACATCCACCTTTGAAAGCTTGATCTCTAGGATTGGCATGCTGAACATGGAATAACAGGCAAAATCTTGTTTTTCTATGAATAAAAGCAGTAAAATGTTTTTAGAAAAATAAAAAATTCATCCTTAAAAATAGCTAAAAATGAAATTTTCATTAAATCCTTAAAAGTCTGCCATAACCACTATTTTGGTTCAAACATCTGTTTTGTTAATTCTTTCCACTGCTGAAAGTCAACCTCTGTTCCTTCATTGTCCTTGTTAAAAACTGTTGTTAAACATCAGTGTTTTAACCCACTGATGGCTATCCACTGATATCTTAAAGTCAGCCACTGTTTTCATTTTCACCACTGTAAACCACTGATATTGACCATCAGTGGTTTCCTAAAACAACTGTCTTCCATTATTCATCAGAGGTTGGCACGTGGACAGTACTTAGCCGTCAGATCTTTTGTAACCGCTGCCACATCAGCATACACTTTTTCACTTTATAAAACCCTGATCAAAACCCCAAACTGGGTTTTCACTGTCGAATCGAATTCAAAATTCTTTTCAAAAGCAGTTACCCTTCAAATTTCTTCAAATCATTCATCGTCTTCTTCATCTCGCAATCACCTTCAAATCACCATGGCTCTCCCATTCAAAACCCCTCATAACTAACTGTGTATACTTGATAAAACAAGTCAAAACACAACCTTTCACTCTACCATTGTTGCTCTTTCTAAGTCAAAGTACAAAACTTTGCTCACTTGCAATGCACCCATCTACCTGGATACCCTCCAAGAATTATGGAAAAATGCAGAACTTCAAGTTCTAGCCAAAAAGCCCTGGGCTATTACTTCATCGATAAAGGGAATTCAGGTTGCTGTCACACCAAAAGACATCTCTGAGGTCTTTGAAATGAATGATATTACAGGTAAAAGCTCTTTCCCAAAGACTGACTACCAAACTGATTTCATTGAGAGAGGGTATGAAGAAGAAATGAAAAAAGATACTTTACAAAAGGGCAGTTTTCCACCTGCCATGAAGTTTTTTTTTTCCATACCCTCCTCATGTGTGTTTCAAATAAAACAACAGCCTTCAATGAAATACCATTGAAAATCCAATGCCTGGGCTATGCTATAATGTCTGAAAGTAATTTTAACTACTCCCAGGAGATTTTCAATGATATGGTAAAAAATGTTAATAAAAAATTATTTTTATTATTTCCAAGATTTTTAAGTTTTTATCTACAAAAGAAGATTCCAAAAGATAGTGCACATGTGCTTATCCAAGGAAATCCTATTCAAATAAATAGCCTATCTTTTGAAACCTTTACAAGGCTGTCAAAACCTTCAAAAACACAAACAGAGGAACCTGAGCAGAATTTAGCAGCAACAACTGCTCCTCAGGTCCCTGCTGTTGAGCCCACTGCTCCAGGTGATCACAGTAGCAAACCCACTGCTGTGAAACCCACACCTAAAATCACCAAAAAGCCCAAACAGAAAAATCCCAAAAGCCCCCCAAACCTTCCAAAAAGGTAAATCTGGAAGATGAGATCCCAAAGATTATACCTGTGACAACACAAAAGTCACCAATAACCACTGCTGCTACTTCCTCATAGCAGATGGAAGAAAGATCTCAACCTGAGCCTAAAACTCCTCCTGCATCCTCTCAAAAGGACCAGGTTGTATCCACAGGGACACCACAATATGAAGCAATGGATTCACTTGAATCTATCTTCCACAACCCTGCTCCCGGGGCAAATTCTCTTTCAACCCCCATCCTCACTGCACAACTTCCACCTTCAATGATACCACTGTTGGATGCACTTGATATAGCCCAGACACAAATCAGTTCTTCTTAACCACCTGTCAATGAGAATATACCTCAACAAGTGACTGAGTCTTGTCCCTCTATCTCTACTAACCCACCAACAGCTGAGGAGGCTACACTACAGGAATTACCAGTAATTCCTGTCAGTAGTTCAAGTGGAGTAGCTACTACAGGCGTTGAATCCACTGATTTACACCTGGACAGTAGTTTCATTAGTAAGACTCCCTTGAAGGTAATTTCTTCTTTGGGAACCATAGTATCCACTGGTGTGTATCCATTATACACTGGTGTGCTTAAAAAGGTAACCTCTGCTGAAGAAAGAAGTCCCCAGTACCAAGAACAAGGGGCATCAATGGATGGCTTTTGGGAAACTTTCCCTAAGTCAACTACTGATACAACCACTGCCAGTGGGGAATCAGATGATCCCATTCATTTGGGTGATGGTTTAAAATATAAAGAATTGACGGAGAGGGTTGATAAAATTGAAACATCTATTGCAGATATTAAAACTATGTTGCAACAGTTGTTACAATCTCAAAAGGCTACACCCACTGCTGCAACATCTGCTCATTCCCCTACTGAGCTTTGGAACTTATTTCAACCTATGCTTCTTCAACAGAGACAATATGCTGATCAACAACATGAGATTCAGCTTCAAATGATCAGAAATGCAATGGAAGCTAGGTACAAAGATACACAAGCTGATATAAAGGCAATTAAGGCCCATTTGCTTCAAACCACTAGCACTGCTCCTCCTTCAATCATCTTTGTTGAAAACCCTGATGATGCCAAAAAGGGGGAGAAAGGTAAAAAGGGAACATGTGGCCTATATATTAAACCAGATCCAATGGCTAAACTCGTGGTAGAAATCCCAAGGCCAGATGGTTCCAAAAAGGTTGATGAGACTCAAAATGCATTTGCTCAACTAAAGGCAAACATGAAAGAGTCTATGGAAATAAAAGGGTCAAAAATATTTGAGTAAGAGAAGAAAGTCTTGATGGAAAAGGAAGAGCAGGGTACTTCTAAAACTAAAAAAAGACAACCTACCAGAAAAGTAAGCCAACCCAAGACCACACCTTCCAAAACCACCAAACATACTCCTCAAATCCCTAAAAGTTCCACTCATCAAACCTCCAAACCAACAGATGTTGAGACACCTGTTGTACCAACAGTAGTTGATACTTCATTGGTTTCAACAAATGTTATGTCAACCACTGCCACCATCATAACACCACCCATCACTCAACCCACTGCTATATCACAACTTACATCTCCATTACAACCACCACCTGCCATAAAGCAGAAGACAACAGTTGATACATCAACAGCTGTAGTGACAACAGTGGTTAAAACACCAGTTGTTTCAACAACTGTTGATCAGTCACCCACCACTTCAAACAATCTTTCTCAAGCCATAATTCCTTTTGTTCCAACAATTCAAGCAAAACCATCTCCTCTCAAAAAGGTGTATACTAGAAAAAGGAAGTTCCAGGTGGATGATGATGACATACCTGCACCAATTCCAATATCATCCAAACCTTACAATACGATTAAACCCCAACCATTTATTCCTCCAAAATAGGCCAAACTAATCAAAGATCCACAAGTACTTCAAGGATTTGATCCTGCTGATCTTGTATCATTAGCTGCCACCTATCCACTAGAACTGCATGCAGTGAAGGATGAAATGAAACAGTTCTATCTAGTGGATAACCCTTCGAAGAGAAAATTCCCTTCTCTGGCAGGTTTTAGAGATCCTAAAAACATGGATGAATACCTAAAACTAAAGCCAAGCAAGCTGAATGGAGGGCCAAATATGAATGCAAAGGGCAGGGTGATGGTGCCATCTCAAGTCGAATGCAGTTTTTGCTCACCAAGGTTAAACAAATGGAAGACTATGCAAGAGACCTGAGCAAAGAGATGTCCAACCTGCCTCCAGATGCTGATTTACAAGTAGATCTGAAAGAAGATCTCATAAAATTGATCCTGAGTGAAAAATTCTATCCTGCCAAAGCTAAACAATTCCAAGACTGGCCACTCATTGCTCTCAAAGCTGAACTTAAAAGAATTGAAAGAATCAAAAGTGATCCAGGTTTGAAAAGAATAGCACCAAACTGGAGCAAATTCAGTAAGAAAATTGCTGATCTTACCTTGGAATACAAAAGAAAAAGAGAAGAGTTGGTTGCAGCAGATTATGGAACAGCCAGGCAACAAGCAAGATGGTCAAAGCAGAATATTGATCAGACCTACAAAAGACTGGAAGAGCTAAGAAAAAAGGACTCCACTGTTCTAAAGAAACCAGTCTACAAAACAACTGACAAGCCAAAGAAGCAGGCCTTTTCTTCTGAACCACTGTTCACATCATCTGACACCTCTACCATTGAGTTAAACCAAAGGAAGAGGCAAAAACAGATGGATGAAAAAGAAGTCAAGGATCATGAAGATCTCATTATGAAAGAAGCTCTTCAAAGAATAATTGCAGAAAATCAAGACTTAGTAAAATCACAAGATCCTGCAAAAGTTGTCATCACCAGACCTCCATCTCCAAACTCATCAAAAATAAAGACTCTCCCAAGAAACCCATTGAATTTAAAAATACTAAAGTGGAAGTCTGATCAAAAGACCCGCGTATTGACTCTGCTCAAATCCAATGGTGAGGTGAAGCACATATCAAGGGAAGAAGCACTTGGCCTGGGTGTTGAAGATTTACAAGATCTCCTTGAGCTTACACTGTGCAGGGATGAGGATGATGTGGATTCCATGAAATTTGAATTACAATTCAAAGGGAAAGTTAGGGAACTCCTGATGAGGCAATAAAAGTCCAGAATGATGAAGAGTTTTGGCGTCATCTGTTCCAGGGGGAGATTGTTGGGATTGAACCCTACAAAGGAACAGTTGATAAAGCCAAAACTGGATCAGATTAGTGGATTCACAATAAGCAGTTGTTTGCATCAGATCTTTCCCCTTGAAAGTGGCCTAACATCTGATGATCTCTAAGTACTGCCCTTCACAACAACTGCTGATGCCTAAAGACTGCTGAAGATAAAGTACTGATGCTCAATCTGCTGATATGGTTCAAGTACTGCTGAAGACACAAAGCACTGCTGGAGCAATAACAATGGAATGAAGAAACAATAGTTTATGATTATTCATTGTATTGTATTTGTAATCTGTAGTTAGACAACAGTGTTTGTAATAGTCAGTGGTTAGAGTTTGTTAGGAGGATAGATGTCACTTTCATGGTGACGTCAGCCAAAGATGCTCAGTGGTTTGTTCTGTACTATAAATAGAACAGTACCCTGTACTATTCTATTAGCTCTCTTCAACACAAAGTCATTCTGTATGAACAATCACTGTGAGCTCAGGCTGAGGGGGAGACTAGTGCATGCATGCATAGTTGATTATTGTAATAAATACAATCTTTCGATTATGAGATAAACATGTTTGTTGAAAACTATTTCTTCCATTGATTGTGTGTTGAAAGTTTGTTTCATTTATTTTCGTTGCAATATACTCTGTTTCATCTTCATCTTTATCAAACAAACACAATCATAAGAAACTCATATCCTAACAACTTGCAGCTGATACGGGTCAAAAGTTGCTGCACCTATTGATTGTTTTGTGTAGTAGTTGCATCTACTTGATAAATGTTTTTGCTAATGTGGTTGCCTAAAAGTTTTGTTATTGATTTGTTAAAGGGTTATTGGATTTTATCACCCCCAACTATCGTCCTTTGGCCGTTGCCACACCCAACTAACACTTACGCCCAACACCTCCAACTTGACTTTTAGTTTGTGATGGCACTACTCTGTTAACTCATTACTAACATAGTTAGTTTCTGATCCTATGTGTCATAACCAAGCTTACGTGGATAGATTACATGGCGATTACGTGGCACTATATCTTTCTTTCTGATCTACGTGTCACACACATCATCATCATTATCTTTCTTCTCTGAAACCCACACGCCCATATGCTTTCCTTCTTCACTGTCTCTTCTTCACCTTGAACCAAGAGCAAAAACACAAAATTTGATGCTAATTTAGCACACCAAAACGACACCGTATTCACCAATTCTTGCTTTCTTTTGTAATGGTGAAAAGTGGGGTCTTTGAACGGGATCCAACCGACAATTTGAAGAAAGAATTACAAAAACTTGTTAAAACAATCGTTGAAGATTCATTAGATGACGAACTTGTTGATAAAACCGTACAAATTTTGCAATCTTTGAAACAGGGGATTCAATATTATCCACACCGGAAAAGTAAGTTTTTAATCTCAATTTCTTAAATTCTGTTTCGAACTATGCAATTTGTTTGTTAATTGATCAAGATTTGATGATTTTGCTGACGTATAATAGAGTTTCGATTCAGAAATGGCTTTCGGGTGGAAACAGAACTTGCTTTTTACGTTGTCGGCACTCGATTGAAACAAGAACTAACGCGGCTGCAACGCTTTTTATGTTGTCGGCACTCGATTCCAACAAGTTGGTAATCGGGAAAGCGGCTGCAACGCTTCAACGATGATGGTGATGACATCAGAAGAGATATATAGAGATATAGTGCCACGTAATCGCCATGTAATCTGTCCACGTAAGCTTGGTTATGACATGTAGGATCAGAAACTAACTCTGTTAGTAATGAGTTAACAGAGTGGTGTCAGCACAAACTAAAAGTCAAGTTTAAGGTGTCGGGCGTCAAAGTGTTAGTTGGAGGTGGCAACAGCCAAAGGCCGATAGTTGAGGGTGATAAAATCCAATAACCCTTTGTTAAAAACCGATTGCTACTGATGTTGCAAGGTGGGGAAGTTCTGAAGTTGAAAAGGATCGCTGAAATTGAAGAAAAATGTAGGTCTGTTGGTTTTTTCAAATGTTATATGAAGTATGCCTAAGAAATATTTTGGTGATTACCATAATTTCCGAACAAAATCTGATGTATGTTGACAAAACCGATTATTCTCTGCGATCGGCTGAAGTGTATAATTTAAAAAACCATTGTTTATTTTTTTGATTATTCTTTTTGAAGGGTTTTCTAAATAATTTAGTAGCTGCAGGCTTACCTCTAAAAGGAAGGTAGGTGAAAATTTGTAACTGTCAACATGGCAATTTGAGAGTGGAGCTAAACTTTTTTACTTCCGACATTTCCATGTTTCCTGTAATGCTTTCTTTATTCACCAGTGAAAACTATGTTTACTTTTTTGAGCTTATACCCATTTCGATGTATTGATAACTTCAAAATTTGTTTACAGAGATGGGCTTAACGCTGGACAAGGGACTGGTTCAGATAAAATCCAGCAACACATTGATCCAATGCATGCTGACCTCGATGATGAGATTAGTGGCCTCCGAAGCAAGTTAGACGCCTAAGATTTGCATCTATGAAAGTGGGAGGACTGAACAAGTATGCAATGCTTATGCGGCATATAGTACACAACTCATGATACTGATGATAAATAAAATAAAAAATATTTTTTATTTTACTGTATTTTAGGAGTATGATCCAGATCTTTCACAAGAGTTTGTAGCAACAGCCGGGTGTGACAACCCGTAACTTCGAGGTATAAACCGTTCATTTTCGTATCTATTAATCGGACCTTATACTTATTTTATTTGACAAGTTAATTTTTATACTTAACTAAAATATATTATAAGTTTGCATTATAAAGGCGATTAACTTGGAACAGAATCCTTAACCTTTGGAACCGACTCGAACTGTTTGAACCGTAGCCATGTCTCGCTAGTCGACCCAACCTACTCGCGTAACCCGAAACCTTTGAGGTCCAAAACATAACGTGTATATTATATATTTATGTCTTACACTAATATTAGTTGTTAGTAAAAAAAATTAATAGTGAATATCTAATGCTCATAATGAGCCCACCATTATATACGTACAAGTATGCATGTATATGACAACATGTTGTTGCCAAAAGAAAAGAAAAATCATTGTTCCCATTTAGATGTGCAGCCCAAGGTCGGCCCAACCCCATTCTAGAAATCCCAAACCGCCCCAAATACGTATTCCGCAAATTACGTAGATGTGCATGTTATTTTGATAAGTCTTCTCATATTCTTTTTTTCCTTACAACCCTAACGTTAGGCATATTGTTCTTTCCCTTCCTCTTGAAGTGCAACGGCAGCAAGGAGGATCCCCCCCTTGCGATCTCACTCCCTTCTTGCTACCCTCTTAACTCGCTCGCATCTTCTACGGTAAGTGTTTATGTTTGTATTGACTTGAAACTTGTTGATTGGATAATATGTATAACGATCATGTATGTATTGTTGCGAGTATTTTGGCTGTGATTATGTCTAACTTATGGTTTGAAGTGTTACAGATTAAAGTGTAGCCTAGGGTTGTTGAAACCAAGTATTGGTGCGTAATGTTGTCGAATATTTCGTATGTATTTATGAATATGGTTAGGGTTATATCGTTGATGTTTGAACATGGTAAACTTGAGACAAATAACCTAAAACCTACTGTGATTAATGGTATAACTATTCGGGTTTGCTAATGAAGCGTTTGCGGGGTTCGGGTAACGACTAGAGCTGAAACATAATCTGTCTAGGATTCTGTAGCCAACTTCAGTTGGCTGTAAACGGACCGTTATTAATCGAAAAATTGATTTTCTGAAGTCTAAATTATATGTTTTCAAAAAACGAATCAAATGGCACTGGAATCATATTTTTTCGAGGTCGTTTGCTATTTTTAAAGGTACGTTTTGTACCGCAGCAAAAGCTGCGTTTTTACTGCAGAAAATATGTGTTATGTTTCTCGTCATAACTTGATATCTGTGTACTATTTTATTAAAATACCCGAAAACATCCCATTTTCGAGTATTAAAGCTGAAACGTATTAAGTCGAAATGTGTGCATCTAATTATTAGTTGTGTTATCTGAGAATGATCGAACAGGTTTAATGTCAACATTAAATGTCCTTTAAGTTGTTGTATACTACGACCAACTATATATTCATATACATATACCGTTGGAACGAAAATATATATGTGGAATATACATGTAAGTTGTTAACGTGATTGCATGATACGTGTTAAATACGTGTAAGGATTTCGTGCTTTATTTGAAATCACTAATAATCTAAATGGTAATCATACTAGGATGTGATTGACCAACCCTGAGTGTTAGCTATTTTTAAGAGTCCAACCGAGCAACCAAAGGTGAGTTCACACTTTCTACAATGCATGGGATTCCCGGTGGTTTGGGAATGGGTTAAGGAATAACATTGATAACATGCGTATTCTCCTTGGGTAGAGTACGTACCTCCATCCTCCTTGGGAAGGATGACAACATTGAAACCGGCGTGTTCTCCTTGGGTAGAATACGTACCTCCATCCTCCATAGGAAGGATGACAACATATAACTTACTAAACAAAAACTCTATCATGAAGTCTCTCATTTTTATATCGACTTAATCACCGGGCCATTGGCGAACGGGTCATTAGTTAAATAGCGCTATTAGGTTTGACAAGCCTCACACCGTGCCGCAGAGGACGGGCGTGGAATAATGGATCTGGGCACGTCAATGATGATAGACATTGACGCAGGGCACTCAACATAACTTCAGTCAGTAGTCGATATGGTAACGGGTCTAGTGGGTTAAACATGGGGTAGCCCCCACGGCTGGATAGCAAGAGGAAAAAGGAACTAAACAACTTACGTTTTAAACCTGTTCGATCATTCTCAGATAACACAACTAACAATTAGATGCACACATTTCGACTTAATACGTTTCAGCTTTAATACTAGAAAATTGGGCTGTTTTCGGGTATTTTAATAAAATAGTTAACTTATTCCAAAAATTCCCAATTTTTTACAGAGTTTTTTAAACTATCCAAATATTATTGTGCAAAAATCTTGGGATCCAATTCATTACCAATTATTTTATAAAAATCATTTACCGGGCTGCAATCAGATTCGTACTTTCTTACTGCAATCCACGGAAAAATTCATTTAAAATTCATCGTAAGTCCGATTGATGAAATTCCAATTGGAGAATTACAAAAACACCCGTGGACATCTACTTAAAAAATTTCATGACCTAATTCTACACAGATATCAAGTTATGACGAGAAATATAACACACATTTTCTGTAGTAAAAACGCAGCTTTTGCTGCTGTATAATACGTACCTTTAAAAATAGCAAACGACCTCGAAAAAATATGATTCTAGTGCCATTTGATTCTTTTTTCGAAAACATATAATTTAGACTTCAGAAAATCAAATTTTCGATTAATAACGGTCCATTTACAGCCAACTGAAGTTGGCTGCAGAATCCTAGACAGATTCTGTTTCAGCTCTAGTCGTTACCCGAACCCCGCAAACACTTCATTAGCGAACCCGAACAGTTATAACATTAATCACAGCAGGTTTTAGGTTATTTATCTCGAGTTTACCATGTTCAAACATCAACGATATAACCCTAACCATATTCATAAATACATACGAAATATCGACAACATTACGCACCAATACTTGGTTTCCACAACCCTTGGCTACACTTTAATCCGTAACACTTCAAACCATAAATTAGACATAATCACAGCCAAAATACTCGAAACAATACATACATGATCGTTATACATATTATCCAATCAGCAAGTTTCAAGTCAATACAAACATAAACACTTACCGTAGAAGATGCGAGCGAGTTAAGAGGGTAGCAAGAAGGCAGTGAGATCGCAAGGGGGGGGGGGATCCTCCTTCCTGCCCGTTGCACTTCAAGAGGAAGGGAAAGAATAGTATGCCTCACGTTAGGGTTGTAAGGAAAAAAAGAATATGAGAAGACTTATCAAAATAACATGCACATCTACGTAATTTGCGGAATAAGTATTTGGGGCGGTTTGGGATTTCTAGAATGGGGTTGGGCCGACCTTGGGCTGCACATCTAAATGGGAACAATGATTTTTCTTTTCTTTTCTTTTGGCAGCAACATGTTGTCATATACATGCATACTTGTACGTATATAATGGTGGGCTCATTATGAGCATTAGATATTCACTATTATTTTTTTTACTAACAACTAATATTAGTGTAAGACATAAATATATAATATACACGTTATGGTTTGGACCTCAAAGGTTTCGGGTTACGCGAGTAGGTTGGGTCGACTAGCAAGATATGGCTACGGTTCAAACAGTTCGAGTCGGTTCCAAAGGTTAAGGATTCTGTTCCAAGTTAATCGCCTTTATAATGCAAACTTATAATATAATTTAGTTAAGTATAAAAATTAACTTGTCAAATAAAATAAGTATAAGGTCCGATTAATAGATACGAAAATGAAAGGTTTATACCTCGAAGTTACGGGTTGTCACATCATCCCCAAGTTGAAAGAAATTTCGTCCCGAAATTTAGCATACATCCACTGAATAAGCTAGTGCGGTTGAGTGTTTTCCTAGGGTGTCACACCGGGCATGACATTTCATCTAAAAATTGTAAACATTGTAAAAATTGATGTGCAGAGGGACTTAGCAAAGGGATTCTCACCTGCTCGGATGCAATTGGTATGCAATAATGTTTTAAAGTTAGATATTTTGAGACCTTATCATGTACCAAGTGTTCGTGAAAGAAATGATGGAAGACCAACTAATTGATATATATATTTTTTTAAATGCAGCCAACCGGAAAGCAATACAGGTGCAAAATGGTGTTGGTGAACGATTTCCATCTATTGATACGCGCCCACCATGAATATGTGATTCTCATGCTATTATTGAGGTGAGTGGAAAATACAATCCAAGCCTGACCTGCTATTTTGTATACATATTGTTAGGGATATAATTTAATAGCATGTGGATCACGGATCCTCAAATGTAGCCTGGATCACGGATCCTCAGTTCAGTTTGAATTAAGGATCCTCAGAAGATGCTGCAAGGCTAAGGATCCAGGATCCTTATTATTATTATTATCCTAAACTAACATTTGTCTCCATCATCTTTGAACTTGTTTTGCAGGTGTATTCGAATGAGACTTGGTCCTGCCAAGATTCCAGGGGAATATGCTTGATGTTTATGCACGTGCAATTGCTCCATGACTGTTGTGGTGATCGTGGGGAGGCTAGCACCATTTTCAGATAGTTTGTTAGCTTAGATATTTTCTAATTTTAAAGGGGATAACAAGCTTTATTTAGAAATATAGTTACACACACATACACAACTCTCTCTCTCGAACTTGAACTCTCTCCAAACTTTCGGCGATTACACACTTACACACTAGCAATCATTGTACCAAGCTTGTTATCATCCCAAGTTGTAAACTTTGTTTGTTTAATATAGTTGGTGATCGGTAGTTTCCATCACCCGAGGTTTTTTATGCCGGAGATCATTCATTGATCAAGGGATTTTTTTTAACCAACTGGGGTAGCCCAGTTGGCCACGACACCCACCTCTTCCCAGAGGTCTTGGGTTCGAGTCTTGGGAGTGGTATATGTTGCCCAGGGTAAGAACTCGGTAAGGGGAATTCACCGCGGAGCTAGCTTGGTCGGGTAGCGGCTCCCGGAGTGGGATCACACCGACGGTTGGGAGGACCGTGCACTATCCCCCCTTGATCAAGGGCTTTTTCCTCGTATAAATCCCTGTGTTCATCATTCATTTCATTCATTTGTTGTTCATACATCTTTATTCTTTGGTTTTGCGGATGAAGGATTACATGCCGCAGCAAGACAAAACTAATGACAGGATCCTTCACGAAATTGATGAAATCAAGAAATTAAAGAGATCAACGGAAGATCACTCTCCATTGGTGCCTAGATCACTGTATTTCGGCACTCCAGCAACAACTGCCCAGCATTCCATAGCATCAGGTGTCTAGTACCATGGAGGATCGTCAAGTATGCACTATGGATCATCGGCAATGACACAGGCTCAAGGATCCTACTTCTAGCCTCCATGATCCTCATCTCAGGTTCAAGGATCCTCGTCACAAGTTCACGGATCCATGGAGTATCCTCCAAGACCTTCAGCTCCGATGCATACTGGATCCAATATCTTTCAGGATCAAGGATCCTTAAGGAGTCAACAACCCAGAAGTTCAGAAATTCATGTGGGAGACTTCATTCCTATGAAGCCTATTGCTTCATCTGGTCCCTCGATCATACCAGAATCACATCAGTTTGGATTCACATCAGGAATCCCAACATCGAATCAATCAGGAGGTAACACTTTAAATACATCTTATCATGCTAACCATGGCTTTGTGTAGGAACCAGGAATCAACCAAGCTATGGCAAAAGAGTTGCCAAAACTCAAGGATATGATATCCAGTGTCCCAGGAGTGGTTAAGCCCATTCCTGAGATTCTGGATGGGAGTCACAGGGTATCTCGCTTTGCACCACCTATATGTGATGCAGAGATACCAAAGAGATTTCAGACACCAAATATGAAGCTCTATGATGGCACAATTGATCCAGAAGAGCATGTAGTTCAATACAAGGAGAGAATGGAGATCAACCCCATTCTGGAAAGGTTAAAAGAAGCATGTCTATGCAAGGGTTTCAGATCCACATTGACATGATTAGCTCTTAAATGGCTGCTAAGTCTTCCTCCTTACTCTATTACTTCATTTGCTAATCTAGTTAATTTGTTCAATATCTAATTTTCATGTAGTAGGAGATTCGAACGTTTAACTAGTGATTTATAGAGGGTAACTCAAGGTCACAATGAATCATTAAGGGATTACATAACTAAATTCAGTAGAGAATCCTTGGAGATTCCTAATCTGGATATTGCCACAGCTGTTGAAGCTTTTAAAATGGGTTTGCTTAAGGATTCACAATTCTATGATGATCTTGTCATGACCCCTTGCATGAACCTTGATGAAGTAAGAAACAGGGCTCTTAGGTTCATCCGTTTAAAGGATGACAAAAGGATCCAGGAGAGACTATCAGGACCCTCAAAGCAGGAAAAGCAAGGATCCTACTTCAGGAACAACAAATCCAAATCATACAATAAGTCTGACAATCAGAATGTGCACGCTATGGAACAAGAGGAAGATGATGAAGATTGTTATGGGTGGTTTTCTGAACATATATCCCGAATTATATCCTGACTATAATACTTATGTTTGTGACCAGGATACCGGATCAGGATATTGGTAACATCCTGATGCTGTATCCTGGTAGTTACTAATTGTTCATGTGCAGATAAGGGTGGCAAGCTAATAACGTTCGAGTGGACTACTTCTCATGGAGACTCGGGCTATTCAGTTGAAAAGAAGACGTTGAAGCCGGAAGAAGGGGTCTTCAACGTCCGGAAAGGAATATTCCAAGCATCTCAGTTTTATAGGATAGTTTGTTGTTTCTATTTTACTATAAAAGGGAATGTACGGATCGATAGACACACACAATTTTTCACCCACACTTTTGCTCTCTACATGCTGCAATCACTCGCAATCACCAACACTCACACTCGAAATTCATTGTAACACTTAGCTGATCCGTATCATATCCTGCACTGTATCCTGAAATTTGAAGTAATAAGAAGAACTAGGCAGCTGCGATTGTCAGCTCTCGAAGTTTTATGCCGGCAATCTAGATTGATCAAGGGCTTTCCTTGTACATCTCGTGTCACCCTTTACTTTTCTGCTCATTGTTTGATTGTTGATACAGCTCGGTATCCTGAGCTATATCCTGATACTGTTTTTTGCAAACAACCAAACTAGAACATTTTCAATACACATTGTTAGCACACTACCTCACAAAACTAATTTGATCACTAAATTGCTTAGGTAATTTTTGACCAAAACAATTTGGCGCCCACCGTGGGGCAAGTGGTGCTATTTCTACTAAAAGCTTTCTTAAAATCACTACTTGGTTTTCTATTTTCAAAACTTTTTGCACAACTATTTTCGATGCCCTCAAAATCAAACATGAGCTCTTCTACCATGTCTGCTACAACCTCTGCAACAATCGATTCGGTGCTTCCACCACCTCCAAGGACCCAAGCTTCTTCACAGCCTCAAGCTCCTCCGAGGAGGACCAAAACTCACACATCTCGGGATATTGTGCCTACTGAGAATATCCATGGATCTGCTGCCTCAGGGAGAACTTCTATTATGGCTTCTAATGATGAAATTCTAACTTTGTTTGGTAGTACACAGGATCAGATGAAGCAACAGCAGGAGACCAACTAAATGCTGATAAGAGAGATACAACTCTTGAAATCTAGCTCAAGCAGGCCTGTTGAGGATATTGTCACTCCCTTGCAGCCCAGAGCATTGAACTTTAGTTCGGCAATATATACTGAGGATAACCGGGGCAATATTGTACCTAATCATTCCCAGACTCATACTCCTGAGATACCCTCGTCGGTCAGGGTATCAACTGTGAGAAGTTCAGGATATGCTCCCGGATATGGCCAGAATCCTCAGGCTGGTAACATGTCTAATAATACTAATACTCTTGCTACTAACGGTGTTGGACCTTTGTAGGATACAGGTGTGACGTCGGCACTCTCTAAGGAGCTTCAGAAGTTGAAGGATATGATATCCAGTGTAACTGGGGTGGTCCAGCCAATTCCAGAAGTGTCCCAGGATATCCTGGTTTGCATATCCTATATGTGATGCCGAAATCCCGAAAAGATTTCAAACCCCCAACATGAAGCTCTATGACGGAACCACGGATCCTGAAGAGCATATTGCTCAGTATAGGGAAAGGATGGAGATTAATCCTATCCCTTTAGATCTCAAGGAAGCATGCCTTTGCAAGGGTTTTGGCTCTACTCTAACAGGATCAGCCTTAAAATGGCTCTTAAACGTTCCACCTCAGTCAATTACTTCATTTGCTCACTTAATTAACTTATTTAATAGTCAATTTTCTTGCAGTCGAAGTTTTGAAAAACTAACCAGTTATCTCTACAGGATAACTCAAGGTCCTCAAGAATCCTCAAGGGATTATGTGAACAAATTTAGCAGGGAATCCCTAGACATCCAACATCTTGATGTCGCAACAGCCGTGCATGCATTCAAAATGGGGTTGCAAAAGGATTCCCAATTTTATCAGGATCTTGTAATGAATCCTTGCAGGAACCTGGATGAAGCTCGGAACAGGGCTTTGAGATATATCAGACTGGAAGATGATAAAAAGATGCAAGAGAGGATGAATTCATCCTCAACCTATGAATCAACTAACAGGAAGTCAAAATCCTCATACATGTTGGACCGGTTTGCGACCCTGAAAAGTCAGTCAAGGTAGTTCATCTTTGCGTATAAAGGCGGAATCAATGTACACAAAGTAACAACAGCTTTTCCTCTTTAATTCCTTCTATATTGATGCTTTCTGAATTGATTTTGACAGAGTTGAGTTACCACAAGCATGACCAGGTTTCGCTCCAAGTTACAAAAGAAGATCACACATGAAGGTATTTATAGACTAACTGATTTCGCTTATATGGCAGTCCATATAAGGGAAACCCCATGTGCACTTATAAGCGAAACCTCCTAGAACCTTATAAGCGAAACCCCTAATGACCTATAAGAGAAATCACCTATCTATTATGTACACATAAGCGAAATAGTCAAGTTAAACCCTAATTTTGACTTTCAAGCTCCTATCTTGACTTATCTTGACCTAAGACTTAATGAAAACGTAGTCAACAGACATTTCATGCACCAACAGACTCCCCCTTGGATGTTGACAAAGTCTTTAGCTCCGAGTCTTCAGTCTTGGTCTTTTCTCCATCTCTGTCTTTTCATCTTAAACAACTCTATCTTCACAGGTTCAAAATCTTATCCTGGCTTCATCTTCAGATTTCCCTTTGACCGTTGATCCAGACTCCCCCTTTCACTGACTCCCCCTCTCAGTATGCTAGAATCTGAGGTCTTGATCTGGTTCAAGCTTTGACATTTAGCTTCCGTGGGAATGATGAAGTCCAAAACCTGTTACCCTGCACATCCTCTACCTCAACATAAGTTTCACAATTGAATTTAATAAACGTACTGGTAGACATCATTTATTCAACAAACATACTAGTTACATCAAGTTCAAATGAATGACCTTGATTAACTAAGCACACAATCTTTCAAAACATTTGTATATGACATTCAAAGTTTTCAACATATTCTCCCAATTCAATGTAGTTCATCATATTTAGCACTCGAATTTTGAATATCAGCTCTTCAACATCAGTTGTCGAAAATCTTTTTGAATTTTCAAAATTTTATGCTAAAACACTCTGAAAATATTTTTGGATTTTTGTTTTTGAATGAAATGCAGTAAACAAATATATACAAACAATATTTTTGTGAGTTTGTGTAAGAGGATCATATCAGTTTATGAGACAAATCACTAGCACCGTTAAGCTTTAATCATTTTAAGTTCTAAACGATTCACCTTGATTGTCGATATACTGATCAATCTTAAATCCTCACACAAATTTCAATTTACCCAGGATACGATTTAGATGTCTTATGAACTTAGCTCATTCATGTGTCCCACCTCTTGAATATACTCCCGTATCCAGAATCCCAATATTCAGTCTTACAGGTGAGTATACTACAATGATATCTGTATATAAATTAGGTAATGCGAGGGCCGAGGGATCTCAGGTTGATACTTCCGTATACGCAGAGAGATATCAGCTTCGACTTTACGGTATGTCCCCTTTAGAGGATCTTTTAGCTACAACAGCAGCGACTATCAATTTTATTGTTTCATCAGCATGCTGAGGGTTTATGCTATGTTTCAAGCATTTGAGGAAAAGTATTATCCAAGGACTAGGTCAGAACTTCCATTCAGCAGAAGTCCCGGAATAATACCCCATACATCATTGAGTATAAAAACCTAGTATATCAGAATACGAGACCTTTCAAACGAGATTTCAGGGGTTACCTATATATCCAAGTAGTGTTCCCCACGAATTTCACAAGTTTGAAATTTTAGGTTTATATCCCGAATAAATCTACTAAATATGCGAAAACCTATCGACACATCATCAGTGAAGCCGTTTATCACATTTGACATTTCATATCTTTAGCATGCTGTGATAGTTCACTGATTTACTATCATTTCCTCTTTTTCACAACAAAACTCATTTTTGCTTTTTCAATGTTTTTGGCATTTTCAAATTTTCTATTTTTTTCAAAATTTTTCTCCCCCTAAAATCAAAATATGTTTCAATTTTGATTTTCAAGGAAAATTTGAAAACAAACTGACAACCGATATCGAATTACTTCAATTCGCCATCCACTTGGCATAAACAATCAGAACTCCCCCTGACAACAAACTATTTTCCCATTGTGATTTCAAAACACTTAAGTTTGTTTTAATCAAATGTTTCTTTCGGAAAATTAGTTTTGTTGAATTAACAAACCACTTGTTGGTTAGGGGATTACTTCATCACTTTGTTCTCCTTTAACCATTTTGAAAGATATAACAGTTCAAGATTCTATCAACACAAACACTTGTAGGAAATCAAGTACAACTTAATGTCCCTGATTTACCACATGTAAGGCGAAAAATCACCAGAGTGAAATTTCTCAAGAAAGATGCCGATTCATGTTCCACGCTTACCAACATGGGAACTCCGGCAAGTCAGGTTTTTCTATTTGAATAGTTTCACCCAAGCCTGACTGTCCTTGGATGATTTTGAATTCTTGTTCAACAATGGTGGAAAATTTGCATCATCCATTGTTAAACCTGAATTCTCAGATTTTATCTCAACTACCAGCTCTTCTGGCTTTAAGGAACCAGAATCATTGCCTGAATGTGGCTTGTCTGACTTTGATGAGCCAGATTCATCGCCAACACGTTGCTCCTTTGTTTCAGAAGGAACAAATTCATTGCTAACAACTTTCTTTTTCTTCTCTTTTGTCCTCAGATTTGTATCTGATGAATTCGTTTTGTTTGCCTTTTCAGTTGAGGAAATCGATTCATCAGAACTTTTTCTCGGATTACCAGTTGTATCCGAGGACAAAATTTTCTCCAAGTATTCTCTTGCCTTCTTTCTCTTCTTCCTCAGTCTGTCTTTCTGCCCCTGTGAAAGCTTCACTTTCGGTTCGTGAACTTTCTGTTCTTGAACTTTCTGTTCTTTGGGCTTGACATTGACTGATTTCTTTCCCATTTTCTGAGATTCGGCCCTCGATCTTCCCTTTGATCTCATTGGGCAATCTCTGACAATGTGTCCTCTGATGTGGCATCATAGCACCTTCTTGTTTCGAATCTCTGGCTTTGGCAGTTAACAGCAATGTGTCCTTGATAGCCACAAGTGTAACACACTCTGTTATCATACCTCTTACTACTTTCATACCACATACTGTCTTCATACCACACAATTAGATCAAAGCATTTATTTGCCTTGTGGTAATCACCATTTCTTTGTTTTCTATCATTGTAATGATTTGTCCTTGAAAAATCTTCATTCCATCTTCTCCTATAAGCTGAATTTGGTTTTTGAGAACTGTGGTCAAACCTACACCACATATTACCAACTTTTTGTGAATTTTTAGAATGATTGGATGATTGAACTGATGAACTTTTCTTGTTGTTATGAGAATTTTTAGAATTTTTAACATTTTGTTTTTGTTCTACATTCTTCTTAACAGGTTTCTGCTTTGAGCATTCACATATTTCAGTAGATTGCAAAACAGTATCTTTAAATTTTTCATTTAATTCCAAAAATAATTTTCTTTTCTCATTTTTCTCTTTTTCATCACCAGTTTTATCATCACAAACTTCAATTTTGACCTTGTCAACGTTTTGGTCATTGTCACTTATCGGAACAGAATTGATCGGTTTTGGACAGACATGTGATGTAGAATTCACAAAACCTTTCAATTTCTTTTCAAGCTCATCAATTTTGTTCCTTGCAATTTCAGCTTCATTTTCAAGCCGAATGATTTTCTGAAGATAAGAATTTATTTCAATTTGTTTTTCAAGATTATTCTGAAAAATAACAGATTTTTCATCTTCTAAAATCTTCATTTGACTTTGAAAATCTTTTTCAAATTTTAATTTTTCATGTTCAAAATTTTCAATTTTTTCTTTTTCAATTTTGTTTTCTGCTGTCAAACTGATAAGCGAAAACAACAACTTGTCACAAAAGCGAAATCAGTCTGAATGACTGATAAGCGAAATCAGGTAGTATGTGACCCTATGAGCGAAATCTGATTGTATCAATGAGCGAAATCAGCAGATTATGTCCTTAAGAGCGAAATTAAGCACTATGAGCGAAATCACTCGATGTCCGTAAAAGCGAAACCTAGTTTTTAACCAATTTTTACCATTTTTAAGCCGTATTTTAAACTGATTCTTTCTAGGGTTGGTTAATTGTATGTTTTACACGTTATACTCGAAAATCAGGCCATTTCAACCGTAGGAACCAGTTCAAATCGAAAAAGTATGAGAGAAAGTGAGTAGAAATAAGAGAATCTGGTTGAATCAAGCTGTAGTAGTATGACCTCCTCATCCTGAGCTCTGATACCACTTGTTGGACCGGTTTGCGACCCTGAAAAGTCAGTCAAGGTAGTTCATCTTTGCGTATAAAGGCGGAATCAATGTACACAAAGTAACAACAGCTTTTCCTCTTTAATTCCTTCTATATTGATGCTTTCTGAATTGATTTTGACAGAGTTTAGTTACCACAAGCATGACCAGGTTTCGCTCCAAGTTACAAAAGAAGATCACACATGAAGGTATTTATAGACTAACTGATTTCGCTTATATGGCAGTCCATATAAGCGAAACCCCATGTGCACTTATAAGCGAAACCTCCTAGAACCTTATAAGCGAAACCCCTAATGACCTATAAGCGAAATCACCTATCTATTATGTACACATAAGCGAAATAGTCAAGTTAAACCCTAATTTTGACTTTCAAGCTCCTATCTTGACTTATCTTGACCAAAGATTCAATATTCAGTTAAGGTAGTTCATCTTTGTGTATAAAGGCGGAATCAATGTACACGAAGTTACAACAACTTTTCCTCTTCAATTCCTTCTCTATTTATACTTTCTGAATGCAATTTGACAAAGTTTCGTCACCACAAGCATGACTAGGTTTCGCTCTAAGTTACAGAATGAGATCACATGATAGGATATATATAGACTAGCTGATTTCGCTTATATGACAGTCCATATAAGCGAAACCCCATGTGCACTTATAAGCGAAACCTCCTAGAACCTTATAAGCGAAACCCCTAATGACCTATAAGCGAAATCACCTATCTATTATGTACACATAAGCGAAATAGTCAAGTTAAACCCTAATTTTGACTTTCAAGCTCCTATCTTGACGTATCTTGACCTAAGACTTAATGAAAACGTAGTCAACAGACATTTCATGCACCAACAATACAAACCATATCGCTCTAAGCCATATGGCAGAAATAACAGCAAGAAAGTGAATGCTGTTGAGGATGAGGATCCTGAGGAGTATCCTGAATTGTCAGAATATTGTTTTTCTGTTAATATACCCGAACTAATGTATGCTATGCAGGGTTTGGGAGATAAAGCGAGGTGGCCCAGGAAGAACCAGCAAAAAGCCGATTGGAAGGATAAATCCAAATGGTGTGCCTTCCATGAGGATTTTGGACATGTCACGGAAGATTGCATAGTCCTGAGGAAGGAAATAAGCTATCTGCTAAGCAAAGGATATCTGAAGGATCTTTTGGGCAGAAAGAAGAATAAGGGTCAGGATACGGAGAAGGATCCTGAACGATCAGCATCGCCTCTTGCGGACGCCAAGATAATTCACTTTATTTTAGGAGGATCCGACATTTGTGGAACCTCCTACTCTGCAGCAAAAAGACATGCAAAGGAGGCTAAGGCAGAACGGGGAGATAAACCAACCAGAATGACAACCCTCACAACTGATAAAGTGATAACGTTTGATAGTGATGATAGGGATAGTGTCCAGGATCCCCATCATGATGGTTTGGTAATAACTTTATATATTGCTAATCATTTTGTGCGCATGATACAGGTGGATAATGGCAGCTCCATCAACATTATTCAACTAGAAACGCTGAAAAGAATAAATATTTCCCAGATGGAGATCACTTCAAAATCCACTGTACTTGTAGGGTTCAGTGGAGAGGCCAAGAATACTGTGAGAGAATTAAAGCTGCCAGTATATGTTGAGGGAGTCAACTCTATGCAACGTTTCTGCTTCATGGACTCCTTATCCTGCTACAATATTATATTGGGTAGGCCATGGATCCATGATATGAAAGCTATGCCATCAACCTATCATCAGTGTATCAAGATTCCTACCCCTTGGAGGGTTGCCAAGGTGGAAAGTGATCAACAAGAGGCAAAAGAATGTTATTCTTTCTCAATGAAGTCTTCGACAAAGCCCAAAGCAGGATAGCAATTAAAGATACGAGCCCAGGATATCGTGGAGGCCTCAGAGCAAGATGTTAAGATAATTATCCTGGATCAGGATAATCCAGATATCTCGGTGCTCGTAGGAACCGATATCCCTCAGGATATTGAAAATCAATTAACTAACTTTTTGAAATGCAGGATGTCCACGTTCACATGGAAGCATGAGGATATGACAGGTATTTCTAAGGATATTATAACTCACAAGCTTGGAATTGACAGGTCTTTCAAGCCCGTTCAACAAAAGAGAAGGAAGTTTGCTCCTGAAAGAAACGTAATTATACAGGAAGAGGTTGAAAGATTGCTGAAATCCAAGATGATTAGGGAAGTCAAATTTCCCAAGTGGATAGCAAATATGGTCGTAGTTCAAAAGAAGAATAGGAAATGGAGAGTTTGTGTAGATTACACAGACTTGAACAAAGCATGCCCTAAAGACCCATTTCCTCTGCCTCATATAGACTCGATGGTGGACGCAACTGCCGGTCATGAAATGCTAACCTTTATGGATGCATCCTTAGGAATCCAACAGATCCAAATGGAAACTTCATACCAGGAGGATACTACTTTCATGACACCAACAGGTATTTATTGTTATACTGCTATGCCTTTCGGTTTGAAAAATGCAGGTGCAACGTACCAGAGATTGGTAAACATGATGTTTAAAGACAAACTGGGGGACACCATGGAGGTGTACATTGATGATATGGTGGTAATGTCTAAGAAGACTGAAGATCATCTCCGGGATATTGAAGGAGCATTTGATATCCTGGACCAGTACAATATGAAACTAAATCCTGTCAAGTGCCATTTTGGAGTAGGGGCAGGAAAGTTTTAAAGTTTTTAGGATATATGGTGACTAAAAGGGGGATAGAAGCAAGCTCGGAACATATCAAAGCTATACTGGATATCAAGTCACCATCCAACATGAAAGATGTGCAAAGGTTAACAGGACGAGTAGCGGCATTAAATAGGTTTATATCAAGATCCTCAGAGAAATGCAAGGAATTCTACGATATCCTGAAGAAGAATAATAAATTTGAATGGGGAGAGAAGCATGAAGCAGCCCTGCAGGAATTGAAGCAATATATTTCAACTGCACCTTTATTGATGAAGCCCGAGGATGGTGAACCATTATCCCTGTATCTTGCAGTATCATGTCTATTATGTTAGTAAAAGTTTATTAGATGCTGAAACTAGATATTCACACTTAGAGAAATTGATATTAGCCTTAGGTATTGTTTTGGGCAAAAATCAGACGAGGATAATGCAACCAAACTCTCTGTTACGGGGTATGATGCTTGAATTGGTAAACAACAATGAGGATCACTATGAAATGAATTGCACAGGGGACACAAATATTTATACGAGGAAAAAGCCCTTGATCAATGTATGATCTCCGGCATAAAAAACCTCGGGTGATGGAAACTACCGATCACCAACTCAAATTAAACAATAATCCTTTTACAACTTCGGATGATAGCGAGCTAAGTACAAGGATCACTATAGTATATCGTGTAGAAACGTATGAAAAATGCTAAGTGTTTTGCCGAGAGCTGGTGAGTGCAGTTGTACGAGTGTGTGTAGCCAAAAAATAGCCAAGTGTTGTCTAATTAGCTCGCTACCCCTTTTAAATTTAGTAAAATATCTAAATAACTAACTATCCGCAATTCATGCCTTCTCCCCACGATCTCCATAACGTTCACCATGGTCAAGCACGTGCGGAATAAACGTGGAATATTCTCCAGGAACGTTACCAAGACTAAGTCCATGCTGGTACTCCTGCAAAACAATACCGAAATCATAGCAGACAATCATTAGTATAAGGATCCTTAGGATGATCCATGATCCTGATCCTGAAGCACTTCTGAGGATCACTAACTGACACAGAAGTAAGGATCACCAAGCAGGATAATAATTGAGGATCACGGGTCATTAAGAAATCCTCCCCTAACAATTGCCCCCAAAATATAAGGAGTAATATTGTAAATAAACGAGTTGTATTTTGTTGATCTTATCCGCAACAAACTAATGGATAAATAGCCGTTAAGATCGAACTAGCCGTTGCAAACCTGACGTCACTGAAATGACTATCCTGCAAATCATCATTATAAATAGGAGTTAGAGATAGGATCAATTTGCATTTAAATCCAAGAGAAACTCCCTTTAAATTCTCATCCGAAGATCAATCAGGTATCTCTTTTCCTATTTCTCCTTCTCTTACTCTGTTTTCTTTCTTTACCAACATCACGTTAAGAATGATGCTCCGGTCCTCCCCCGCCAAGGATCACCAGAAGGATAGCCCCTTTAAGAGTCAAGGGATCATCAAAGATTCAGCGAATGAGAGGTGTTGCTTTACTGATCCACAAGTAGATAAGATCCGGTACTGCTTTCCGGCGAACACCTTTTTCAGACCGTTCGATCCCACTGTTCTGAGCGACTATATTTCTGAGACATGGGTAGCTTTTCTTGTTACCCCATTCACCATAGGATAAACCTATCCTTTTCCAGCCTTTACCCAATCATTTTTCTCCCTTACCGGCATCTCCTACATCCAAGCTATGCCGATGATCTGGAGGGTCTTATATACCCTTGAAAGGATCATAGAGTAGGAAGGGATTGATTTAGGAATGTCGGAACTGGCAGAGATGTATGATCTCACGACGTTTGGATCCCACCGATATCTGTTTAAGCGAAAACCCGGTCAAGAACACCCCATTTTTAAAGCCACCAAGAATGATACAAACTGGAAACGACGTTTTTTCTTTGTCAGAAGGGATTCTATTCCAAACGGAAAGGATCTACCAAGGAAGTGGTCCACCCATGGTAGGACAGAGGATCCTGAGAAGGATCACTAGATAGTCTTGATTTTGTATAAGGATCACTAACACCCTTTTGTTTTATGTTATACAGCTGTCTCTGTTTCGCACCTCATACCATCACCTACCACCAAGGAAAAGCTTGCTGCATTTAGAAGGCTTGAACCTGTAACCAGATCATTCAAGACAGACACCCAGGATTCACAAGAAGTATCCTCAGGTTCTATCACCATGTCAAGTAAGTATCCTGTTCTTTGTATAGTTAAAGACTTAAATAAATAGTTAAATAGAAATAGGATAAGGATACTTATCTGTTTTGAATGTGTAGGTGCCGGAAAAGCTTCCAAGCCTGCCTCCCAGTTCAACATTGCTGACCTTGACACTGTTCGATCCAGAAAGAAGAAGGCCACTGCCAGCCCTAGTGTCTCCATCCCCAAGGCACCCACTAAAGGAAGTGGTGGCAAGAAGAGGAAAAACTCTGAGATAGAGGATCTACAAGGCCTGCCGCTGATCCGCCACCAGTTCCTCGAATACTTCAATGACGTGAGGATCACCAATTCTGCCTAGGTATCCTACTTATTTGAGGATCACTTGATCTTGAACTGCTTTGTCTTTTTTGCAGAAATTTGCTGAGATTGAAGACTATGTGGGGAGCGTTGAGGAGCTGGATAAGAAGATTGCTGACCTCCAACAAGTTGCAGTGCTCAAGGATCTTAAGATTGCTGATCTCGAAAAAGCCCTTCAAGACGCCAAGACTCAGACAGCTAAAATCTTGATCGACATTGACTACGAGAAGCATGATCTCATAGAAGGTGCAAAGGTCTCCACTGCCATCACAATGTATAAGACAAAAATGAAGATGGCCCAGGAAGCTCAAGATCCTGACTTTGACAGAAGCGGCTGGGATGTTGAGGGCTGGAAGGCGAGGTTAGCTGATCTGGAAGATGATGAGGAGGCTGAGGAGGTTTTGGCGATCGAGGCTGGAGGCAGTGCGAAGGATCAGGTGAAGGATACCGAAGCTGGAGGGGATGAAGATGCAGCGAAGGTGTAGGCTGCATGATTGGGCAATGATGGACATTTCTAGACGTAGCCGGAGCCCAATTTTTTAAATTCGGTAGTAGTTTTTTTTTGTGGTTGTGCTGTTTTAAAACAATGATGGTCTGTATTTGAACAATAGTTTTAGGATTAAGGATCTAGGATCCTTTGGATAATAGGTAGGATTACAAATGGTGGAGGGATCCTCTGTTTGGGGGATGAAGCCATTGTGATCCTGCCGCCTTTGATTTCCTGCACTTGCTATAACCGCATAAACAATGGACACCCGTTGCCAACCCATGTGGACGGGCCACATTTTGCTGGTAGAAACGTGGGTTGGCAATTTTGACAACCTTCGACGGTTAAACCTTTGTTAATAAAATAACTTTAATCTTTTTTGGCTTATCTTGTGTTGTTATCCTTGTTTGTCCTTTGAATTTTCAATTGTTTTGATGTACACTTGTCTGAGTAAGAAAAAATGAACAAATTAGATAAAAAGAATTTAGGATATGATCCAGGATCAAATATCCTATAGTTGAAAAATTCCAAAAAGTGGTGTATTTTAAGGATCATGAGCTCAGTTGTCAAAGTACAAGGGTTATTCAAATAATCAATGAATAAAATCAAAATAGTTAAGGATCATACCTGGGGATCCAAGTTAGGATCCTAACCGTCAATATTATAATCAGGATAACCATAGGACAAACCTTAGTAAGAAGTAAGGATCAAGGATCCTTGGTTGTTTAACTTCGAAGACCTGAAATAGAACATAACTTGGGACTAAGCCATTATAAGATAAAAGTTAGCAACTGGGGACAAGCCCAAAGGATAACTGGGGACAAGCCCAAGGATAACTGGGGACAAGCCCAAGGATAACTGGGGACAAGCCCAAGGATCGTGTGTGAACTGGAGTATGGCCCTAACTGGCGACTATCCAAACTTAGTGGCATGAAAATGCCAAAACCTTAGCTAACGTGAAAACGTTAGAAACCTTAAGAACGGATGTATGGTACGCCTACCATTATACGTAGGATCCTAGGTATAGCCAGTACAATGGAATTATCAGCCCCTAACGCGAGTACTGGTCCCACTGCCATGAACTATACCAGGATCATCGTGCACTACTGGCGAAACTGGGGTCAAGCCTAAATAACAAGTTGCTTCTGTAGATAATCAACCCTTTGCTAAGGATACCTGAACCTTCAAAACTCAGAATCACGTGAAAGGTGGATAAAGGATGCAGGATCCTTATCCTTATATGAGAAAATAAGAGAACGAAATAGTTTGAGATTAGAATGTTACCAAAATAAGGATCATCTGTGCTTTAAGGATCCTTTAAGGATACTTATCATGTGAGGATCATGGATCCTTATCACATGAAGTATTTCTTCAAATGGACAGCATTCCAGGCTCTGGGTAGCAAATCACCTTCCATTGTTAGCAATCGATATGCCCCCTTTCCTGCCTCAGCTTCAATCAAGTAAGGTCCTTCCCATTTTGGTGCCAATTTTCCATCAGCAGGATTGGTGGTATTCTGAAATGCTTTCCTTAGTACCATATCACCAACTTGGAATTTCCTGATCCTGACATTTTTGTTGTAGGCTCCAGCCATTCTTTGCTGATAACTGGCCATCCTTATCCTTGCCAAATCTCTGATTTCTTCTATAGTATCCAGGTCTTGAACCAAGTTCTCATCATTTTCCTCAGGATCACGAATACTTGTTCTAGCAGTTGGAACCACCATTTCTGTAGGGATCACTGATTCTGCCCCAAATACCAAGGAGAATGGAGTTTGGCCTGTAGCATTCTTAGGAGTTGTCCTATCAGCCCAAAGCATATAAGGTAGTTCTTCTGCCCATTTCCCTTTCTTGGATCCAAGCTTCTTCTTCAAATTGTTGATGATGATCTTATTGGAGGATTCTGCCTGACCATTAGCTTGTGGGTGGACTGGAGTTGATGTTATCATCTTAATCCCCCAGCTGTCACAAAAGTTAGTAGTTCTGCCCCCAATGAATTGGGAACCATTATCACATATAATTTCAGAAGGAATACCAAATCTAGTTATAATATTTCTTTTAATGAAGGATATAACTTCCTTTTCTCTGACTTGGGCAAAAGCTTCAGCCTCTATCCACTTGGAGAAGTAATCAGTCATAGCAAGCATGAACACTTTCCACCAGGTGCCTTAGGGAGCTTACCAACTATATCCATGCCCCATCTCATAAATGGCCAAGTGGAGGATATAGGATGCAAAAATTCAGCTGGTTGATGAAGGATATTGCTATGTCTCTGACAAGGATCACATTTCTTAGCATACTCCACAGCATCTCTCTTCATAGTTGGCCAATAGTATCCTGTCCTTAGGATCCTTGAGAATAATGCCCTGCCCCCAGTGTGGTTTCCACAATCTCCTTCTTGGAAGTCTTTTAAAACTTCTTGGATTTCAGGATCCTCAATGCATCTTAGATATGGTCCTGCAAGAGATCGTTTATACAACATATTAGTTAAAATTGTGAATTGAGATACCTTAATTTTGAAAGCCCTAGGGTTTTCTCCTGTAGGAATCTCTCCATGTTGTAAGTATCTCATAATTGGGAGGATCCATGATCCTGAATGAAATTGAGTATCCTCACTAGGGATAATTATAGAATCCTCTCCTGGATCCTTTTGTCATCCTCTAGCTGGATGAACCTAAGGGCCCGGGTTCTTACCTCATCTAGATTCCTGCATGGTGTCATAACAAGATCATCATAGAATAATGAATCCCTAAGCAATCCCATTTTAAAGGCTTCAACAGCCGTAGCTATATCCAGGTTAGGGATATCTAAGGATTCTTTACTAAATTTAGTGATATAATCCCTTAATGATTCATTATGACCTTGGGTTATCCTATACAGATCACTAGTTAAACGCTCAAATTTTCTACTACAAGAAAACTGGTTATTAAATAGGTTAACTAGATTAGCAAACGAGGTAATAGAGTAAGGGGGAAGACTTAGCAGCCATTTAAGAGCCGATCCAGTAAGAGTGGATCCAAATCCCTTGCACAGACATGCTTCCTTTAACCTATCTGGGATGGGATTGATCTCCATCCTTTCCCTGTACTGTGCTATGTGTTCTTCAGGATCTGTTGAACTGTCATACAACTTCATGGTAGGCACGTGGAACCTCTTGGGTATCTCAGCATCACAAATTGGTGGTGCAAAACGAGATATCTTGTGGCTCCCATCTGCAATCTCCGGGATAGGCTTGACCACTCCTGGGACACTTGATATCATATCCTTTAACTTTTGCAATTCTCTGGCCATGGCATGATTGATACCTGTATCCTGCATAAGGCCATGGTTAGTGGTATAAGAATTATTGAAAGTGTTACCTCCCATTGGGTTCAAATTAGGAAGAGCGGATGTGAATCCATATTGTTGGGGCTCTGGAATGACCGATGGACCAGTAAAAGCAATGGTCTGCATTGGAATAAAATCTCCCTGATGGATATCGGAACTCCCTGATTGCAAACTCCTTAAGGATCCCGGAATCTGGAAGGATCCATGAAACTGAGAGGATCCTTGAACCTGGGAGGATCCTTGAAACTGAGAGGATCCTTGAACCTGGGAGGATCCTGGAACGTAGGAGGATCCTTGAACCTGGGAGGATCCTGGAACATAGGAGGATCCTTGAATCTGGGAGGATCTTGGAACATAGGAGGATCCTTGAATCTGGGAGGATCCTTGAACCTGGGAGGATCCTTGAAACGGCCAGAATCCTTGAATCTGCTGCGCTCCTGAGTATCCTCCTGAGCTTACGAAGGATCCTATATGCTGAGGATGGGATCCTGCTGGTTGGAAGTATGACCTTGAAGCCTGAGTCATTGATGATGATCCGTAATGCACTCCTTTTGGTCCTCCCACATATTGAACGTCTGGAACCACTGAAGGCTGAGAAGTTATAACCGGAGTATCGAAATTCAAAGATCTGGGCATCAGTGGGGAATGATCCTCTGCCGATCTCTTCTGTTTCTTGATGTCTCCAATTTCTCTAAGAATCCTTTCATTGGTCTTATCCTGCTGCTGTATATGCTCCTTCATCTGCAAAATCAGAGTAAACAAGTCACTAGTAGTAGGAGTATAAGAAGCAGAAGAAGTTGGAGGTTTTGAGAAAATGGGAGTTGGTTTCTTCTCGGCATTTTTCTGAGGTCCAGACGGTGGTGGAGGCAAAGGTGGAATGCCCTGGGATGAATTGACTGCAGACATCGCACTGGAGGTGTTCTTTGATGATGAAGCCATCTGCTTGGATGTAACGAACCGAAATGATCACAAAAATGAGAATTTCTTAGGAATGAAGCACCAATTGCCCCATGGTGGGCGCCAAACTGTTTTGGTCAAAAATCAGACGAGGATAATGCAACCAAACTCTCTGTTACGGGGTATGATGCTTGAATTGGTAAACAACAATGAGGATCACTATGAAATGAATTGCACAGGGGACACAAAGATTTATACGAGGAAAAAGCCCTTGATCAATGTATGATATCCGGCATAAAAAACCTCGGGTGATGGAAACTACCGATCACCAACTCAAATTAAACAATAATCCTTTTACAACTTCGGATGATAGCGAGCTAAGTACAAGGATCACTATAGTATATCGTGTAGAAACGTATGAAAAATGCTAAGTGTTTTCCTGAGAGCTGGTGAGTGCAGTTGTACGAGTGTGTGTAGCCAAAAAATAGCCAAGTGTTGTCTAATTAGCTCGCTACCCCTTTTAAATTTAGTAAAATATCTAAATAACTAACTATCCGCAATTCATGCCTTCTCCCCACGATCTCCATAACGTTCACCATGGTCAAGCACGTGCGGAATAAACGTGGAATATTCTCCAGGAACGTTACCAAGACTAAGTCCAAGCTGGTACTCCTGCAAAACAATACCGAAATCATAGCAGACAATCATTAGTATAAGGATCCTTAGGATGATCCATGATCCTGATCCTGAAGCACTTCTGAGGATCACTAACTGACACAGAAGTAAGGATCACCAAGCAGGATAATAATTGAGGATCACGGGTCATTAAGAAATCCTCCCCTAACAGGTATGGCATCAACTAAGCTTAGGCATTATTTTGAGACATATAGGATTCATGTTAAAACTAATTATCCTGTTAAAAATGTGCTCAGGAAACCTGAGATGTCGGGTAGAATGGCTAAGTGGTCAGTAAAGTTAAGTGCCTATGATCTAGTATATGAACCTAGAAATGCTATAAAGTTTCAGGCACTAGCAGACTTTGTGGCTGATTTCAGTAGTGAGATTCAAAATGAAGTAGACCTAGAAGTACAACAAGTAGGAGAAACCTTAGAATCCTGGACATCATATACTGATGGTGCATCTAATGTGAGAGGTGTAGGATTGGGTATACTACTAAAATCGCCACAGGGGGACATATTACCCTAGGCTATTAGGTGTGAATTTCCTGCCAATAATAATGAAGCAGAATATGAAGCTTTGATTGCAGGATTAGAGTTGGCCAGGAGTATGAATATTAAAAGTTTGCAAGTATATGTTGATTCCTTGTTAATTACTAACCATTTCAATGGGTCCTATGTAGTCAAAGGTGAAAGGTTAATCGAGTATATTGAAATTCTCAAAAAATTAGCAGGATATTTCGATGTTTTTACACTTGAACAGGTACCAAAGGAGGATAATGATGAGGCAAATGCTTTGGCAAACTTGGGATCATCAGTCAGGATACCGGAAGGAACCCAAATACCAATACTACATATCCTATATCCTGCGATGGAACTCTTCAAGTCTCAGGATAAGGAAATAGCAAGTATCCATGATCCTGATGATGAGTATCCTGAGGAGGATCCTAAATCCTGAACGGCCCCGATCATGAAATATATCAGAGAAGGATACATACCAAAGGATGAGAATCCTAAGGCTTTCAGGATGAAGGTATCTCGATTCACTATTATAAATGATGTTTTGTATAAGAAATCTCTTGCAGGACCATACTTGAGGTGCTTAGAGGATCCTAAAACCAAAGAGGTACTTCAGGATATACACGAAGGAGATTGTGGCAACCATAGTAGGGGCAAATCATTATTCTCGAATGTACTAAGAACAGGATACTATTGGCCGACGATGAGGAAAGATGCTGCAGAATATGCTCGAAGATGTGATGCATGTCAAAGGCACAACTATATACTGCATCAACCTGCTGAGCCACTATATCCTATTGCTTCCCCTTGGCCATTCATGAAATGGGGTATGGACATTGTGCGAAAATTGCCAAAAGCTCCAGGAGGAAAAGTTTTTATGCTGGCAATGACGGATTATTTCTCCAAGTGGGTTGAAGCCGAGGCATTTGTTCAAGTCAGAGATCAAGAAGTAGTATCCTTCATAAAGAGGAATATCCTGACTAGGTTTGGGGTACCAGCTGAGATAATCTGTGATAATGGCTCTTAGTTTATCAGTAAGAGGACTACTGATTTTTGCAACAACTCTGGTACATCCTCAAGCAAATAGACAAGCAGAATCTTCGAACAAGATAATTGTCAATAATCTGAAAAAGAGACTTGGAGCTAAAAAAGGGAGATGGGCAGAAGAATTACCCTTTGTTTTATGGGCTGATAGAACAACAGTAAAAAGTGCAACTGGGCAAACCCCATTTTCCTTGGTGTTCAGGGCAGAAGCGGTGATCCCGACAGAGATGGTGATACCTACAACAAGATCGAACCTCCGGGATCCTGAGAAGAATCCTGAAGCTTTATGCCAAGAGTTGAATACTGTCGATGAGACAAGGGACGCTGCAAAGCTAAGGATGGCAGCATACCAACAGAGGATATCCAGAGCATATAACAAAAACCTAAGGACTAGAAGATTTCAAGTTGGAGATTGGGTATTAAGGAAGGCTTTTCAGAATACTACTAATCCTGCTAATGGAAAGTTAGCTCCAAAGTGGGAAGGACCGTATGAAGTTGAATCAGAATATGGGAAAGGAGCATACCAGCTTAAGAATATGGAAGGGGATATACTACCAAGATCCTGGAATGCTAGACACCTCAAAACCTACTTTAAGTGAGTTTAGAATTTAATTTCTAACTCAGGATGGTATGAATTCTATTTCTTTTAAATATATTTAATTTTATTTATTCTTTTGAACCCAATACTGACTTAATCATCGGAGGGGTGCTAGCCAAGCTAACACCCACCTTAGTCTAAGGCTGTTTTGCAGAATATGCTTCGGGATCTAACTCCAGGATGTATATTCGGGGTGAATCGAAAGATTAGAGGATTGGCCCCCTCTCTCCCGTTTAAGGGATTCTAATCCCTTCAAAGGTTTAAAGGTATTCACCTTTCTCTCGAATTGGGTTTAAACACCCTGCTTGGAGCGCAAGTTGTCCGAGAATAGTTCAAGATAGCGGGACCAGTCCATGTAAAAGTGGCTGATAGTTTCGTTATTATTGGCTATATCCTGGATCCTTAAGGTACATGAGGATTGATCACCCTTTCTCACTAAAGGGTATTTTCATACTCTCTAAGTTTTAAAGGTTTTCACCTTTCTAAGTCTTGGAGTTTATACACTCCCGCCTGTAGCGCATGAAAACTTGGGATTATGCCTAGTATACTTAGGGTTTATCCCCAGAATATTGAGGATCTATCTCCAGGATATTTAGGGTTTATCCCCTGTAATACTAAAGTTATATACAAGTATAACATCAGTTGTGATCGGGTTGATGCACATAAATTCCTAAGTGTTTAAAAACAACATGCACAGGGGACATTCCTCCTAAGGCATTGTGAACAGCTCAAAGGATCAAGTGTGGACTTGGTTTACTAAGTGTCCTGGACAGGGGACATCTTCGATGGGAAGGTTGCAAGAAACTTGAAGTTTGAAGATTGGTATATATTCTATGAATATTTCTTGTATGATCTCTCCTTTTTACCCTTTAAGAGCCTTATCTAAGTAACCTAAGTTTTTGGAACTATGTTTGATAAAGTTTTAGTGAAACGTTTTTTATTAAAATGCTAAGAGTATCCTGACCAGGACATTTCCTCAAGATACTTAATCAGAATATTTGAAATGTTGTACTGAGATAAAAAGTTGGAACTTGATTCAAATTAAACACATGTAACAACATTTACAAAGTAAAAGTAAACAGCAATGGATAAGGCAAAAAAGGTTAGATTATTATTAACATAGCAAAAGATTGTACTTTTGGCTTCATCTCAAACCGAGATCCACCCACCAAAAGCACAATTAGTTTTTAACATATTTACTTAAACAGTTGAAGGCTTCGTCTTGAAACCCAAGATCCCTCCACCTTCAACTGTTAAACTGTTCAAAAGAGCATACTAAAGGTTGATGACCAAGTGCTTCGTCCTGAAACTCAGGATCCCTCCACATTTGGCCATCAAATTGTTCTAAGTGCAGGAAATTAAATTGTTCGAAAGACAAGAAAAGTAAATTGTTTAATATCGACCACAACCATCAGAATAAAAAAGCGGGCTCCGGCCTAGGCACAAATATCCATCATCGCCCACTTTGCTGCTTTCAAGGGGCAGCACCCTCTTCAACCATGGCTTCAACTGCATCACCACCAGCATCCGCACCAGCATCACCACCAGCGTTCTTCCCAGCATCATCACCAGCATCGACCACCTTCTCAGCCACCTTAGTAGGTTCCTCAGCCGCAGGCTTTACAGGATGCTCCACGGGATTGCCACCGAGGTCCCTCAACTTTGCCTCCCAAGCGTCGACGTTCCAGGAAGGACATTCAAAGCCCATGGCCTTGGCTTCATAGGCCATTTTCAGCCTAGCTTGGAGAAGAGAGATGACGACGGAACTCTTGAGGCCTTCTCGGTAAGAAGCCATATCCTGCTCATGCTGGACCTGTGCGGCGTCGGATTTGGCTTGAGCTTCATGGGTGATCTTCTTAGTGGTAGCCTGGTGTTCCTGGGTCATTGCCTTGTACTTGGCCTCATAGTGCTCCGATTTGGCGGTGGCGATTGCTGCTTGATTGGCAATGGTGGTCTCTGCCTTCTTCAGTTTGGCCTCCAACATCTTGTTCATTCCACATGGGTCCTCATACAGGAACACTAGCCGCTCAAGACCCTGAAATCAGATGAACATGTATCAATGTATGTACTTAAAATATATAGTCAACATATATGTGCAAGATATAAGATAAGGATACCTGCCTGATTAAGGAAGCCGGTCATGAACTTGCTGGATTCCGAGAACCCATGATTCTCGAATGGAAAGACATCGGAGGCAGCAAGGGAATTTGGTTCCTTCCTCTTGCGGGAGCTAGAGCCACGTGGCTTTGAGGCAGTGGAAGGCTTGGGAACGACAGCGGTCTTGGAGCTGGTAGGTTTTGATGTGACAGCTGGCTTAGGATTCGCTTCTTGTTTGACTTGCACGGGGCCGGAATAGCTATCTAGCTACTCAAGGTCAAAGACTTCAAGATTTTTGACTGGTGCTGCACAGAGGGAAGAAACACTAAGTCCTTATATACTATAATCAGTTTAATATATGAGAATAACTTATAAAACTATGCTTACCAGACATATCGGAACTTGATTTTTGGCTTGAGCTTGTGAATAACAGGGAAAAGGTTCTTTCACTCTTCGGGAGCCAGTAGATCTCTTTTATTCTTCCTTCTGATTCAGCGCTTGGAGGGGCCAATTCCTTGAAATTTGCTACAAGAAGAAAATAAATATATCAGGATATCAACTTAAGATATAGTTTTAGGATACGACTGGGGATATTCCTAAAACCCTAAATCCTACCAGAGGTCAACCATTTCCCGGGAAGGTCAACACCCTTGTCAATAGAATCCCTTTTCACAAAAAAGAATTTTCATCTCCAGTCATCCTCGTTTATGGTTGATTTGAGGATGAGGGGATCTTTGGAGGTCGAAACGAGGAGAAATCGGCTGGAACCATGGGACCTCAAGCGATATGCAATTGGAAGATCCTCAATGCACAGGTCAAGAACATGATGAGATTTTATCTGGTCCAGGGTAACTAAGACTCGCCAAACCATAGGCATGGTTTGGGCATAGCTAAGACCGATGAGTTACAAAAGGCTAGAAATGAAGGCCGGGAAAGGATATCGGAGCCCTATCGAGAAGGGTAGGCCAAGAAGCATACCCACTTGTCGGAATATACATCCGATCGGACCTCTCGGTCAAATGGGTGTATAACCGCTCCGGCGGAGAAGGCACCGGAGGCTTTCAGGGCCGCGATATCGGCATTGTCGAATGAACAGACCTCCTTTTTGGGTTCTTTGAGGAGGTTTTGCTTGTTAAAGGTGGGTACAGAGTCGGCTGTTTGGGATCTGGTTCGGCTGGCCATGGTGAAGTTTTGCAAAGAAAACAGAGAAGAAAGGAGGAGAAAAAATACCTGAAGATTACTCGGAGTATTGTGATCAATATGCAGAAAATCTGAGTAGATATAGGCTGAAAATAAGGGGTATTGAGTAAAATTCGCGTGGGAAGTTGTGGCAAGTCACTTCAAGCGTCCAATCATCATAATTTCCTTGATCCAAGCGATAAGTTCTAAAATATATCCGTTTGAATTTGGAATTCCAACAGATATATTTTGGGGACAATTGTTATGGGTGGTTTTCTAAACATATATCCCGAATTATATCCTGATTATAATACTTATGTTTGTGACCAGGATACCAAATCAGGATATTGGTAACATCCTGATGCAGTATCCTGGTAGTTACTAATTGTTCACGTGCAGATAAGGGTGGCAAGCTAATAACGTTCGAGTGGACTACTTCTCCTGGAGACTCGGGCTATTCAGTTGAAAAGAAGACGTTGAAGCCGGAAGAAGGGGTCTTCAACGTCCGGAAAGGAATATTACAAGCATCCCGGTTTTATAGGATAGTTTGTTGTTTCTATTTTACTATAAAAGGGAATGTACGGATCGATAGACACACACAATTTTTTCACCCACACTTTTGCTCTCTACAAGCTGCAATCACTCACAATCACCAACACTCATACTCGAAATTCATTGTAACACTTAGCTGATCCGTATCATATCCTGCACTGTATCCTGAAATTTGAAGTAATAAGAACTAGGCAGCTATGATTGTCAGCTCCCGAGGTTTTATGCCGGCAATCTAGATTGATCAAAGGCTTTCCTCGTACATCTCATGTCACCCATTACTTTTCAGCTTATTGTTTGATTATTGATACAACTCGGTATCCTGAGCTATATCCTAATACTGTTTTTTTGCAAACAACCAAACTAGAACATTTTCAATACACATTTTAGCACACTACCTCACAAAACTAATTTGATCACTAAATTGCTTAGGTAATTTTTGACCAAAACAAAGATTATCCTCCTATTTCTGAGTATTGTTTTGCTGTTGATAATAATGAACTAATCCTTGCTATGCAGAACTTAGGTGAAAAAGCAAGATGGCCGAGAAATAGTGACAAGCCAGCTGCTACAAAAGACAAATCTAAGTGGTGTGCTTATCATGAAGACTTTGGTCATCTCACAGATGAATGCATAGCACCGAGGAAAGAGATCGGTTACTTATTAAGCAAAGGATACTTGAAGGAGCTATTTGGAATAAAGAAATCAAGGATCCAGGATCCTGAAAAAATTCTAGAAAGGGCTCCTACTCCTCCAGCTGATGCCCAAATTATCAACTTCATCTCTGGCGGATCAGATATATGTGGTACTTCCTTTTCAGCAGCTAAGAGGCATGCAAAAGAGACAAAGATGGAGAATGGGGATAGGCCTATTCGAACTTCCATCCTTACACAGGATAAAGTCATATCCTTTGATGTGGATGGTCGTGTGGATATTCAGGATCCTCATCATGATGGTCTTGTTATTACATTGTTTATTTCTAACCATTTTGTTTGCAGGATTCTCATAGATGGGGGGAAGCTCAGTGAACATTATTCAACTCGATGTCCTTAAGAAAATGAACATCCCTGAATCAGAAATTATCACAAGATCATCAGTTCTTGTGGGATTCAGTGGAGAAACCAAGAACATGTTGGGGGACATTAAATTCCTATTTACATAGAGGGAGTTAATTCTTTTAAAAAATTTTGTGTCATAGATTTCTTATCTTGTTGTAATGTTATCCTTGGCAGGCCATGGATACATGATATGAAAGCAGTCCCATCTATATATCATCAGTGTGTTAAACTCCCTACTCCATGGGGTGCGGTGAAGATAGAAAGTGATCAGCAAGAAGCCAAGAATTGTTACACTTCATCAATGAAGCCAGCCTCAAGACCTAGAGAGGCATAGCAATTAAAGTATCCTCCAAGAGATGTCCTGGAGGCAAGAGAACAAGATGTTAAAGACATCCTGATGGATCCTCAGGATCCTGAATCCAAGGTCTTTATAGGATCCGGGATCCTCGATACCATTGAACAGGATTTAGTATCCTTCTTAAAAAGGAGAAAAGCTACCTTCGCTTGGAAACATGAAGACATGACAGGTATTTCTAGAGATATTATTACTCATAAACTTGGCATTGACAGGTCATTCAAACCCATACATTAGAAGAGGAGAAAGTTTGCACCCGAGAGAAATGCCATCATCCAAGAGGAGGTAGATAAACTGCTCAGAGTAGGTATGATTAGAGAGGTAAAGTATCCAAGATGGTTAGCCAATGTGGTTGTTGTTCAAAAGAAAAATGGAAAGTGGAGGGTATGTGTCGATTTTACTGATTTAAATAAGGCATGTCCCAAGGATCCTTTCCCATTACCCCACATTGACTCCATGGTGGATGCTACAGCGGGTCATGAGTTGTTAACTTTTATGGATGCTTCATCGGGATTCCAACAAATTCAGATGGAACCATCTGATCAAGAGGATAAGCCTTTATGACCCCTACTGGTATATATTGTTATATTGCTATGCCCTATGGACTAAGAAATGCAGGTGCTACATACCAAAGTCTAGTAAATATGATGTTTAAGGAGAAAATTGGACACACAATGGAAGTATATATAGATGACATGGTGGTTAAGTCCAAGAGAGCTGAGGGTCACCTTAGAGATTTGGAGGAAGCATTTGATATCCTTGATAGACACAATATGAAATTGAATCCTTCCAAGTGCCACTTTGGTGTAAAAGCTGGCAAGTTCCTAGGTTATATGGTGACAAAAAGAGGGATAGAGGCAAGTCCAGAACAAATCAACGCAATTGTGAATATCAAGTCTCCTGCCAATGCCAAGGATGTGCAAAGATTTACAGGAAGGATCGCAGCCTTGAACAGATTCATCTCAAAGTCATCAGAGAAATGCAAAGAATTCTATGACATCCTGAGAAAAAACAAAAAAATTGAGTGGACTGAAAAGCATGAGAATGCCCTCAAGGCCCTTAAGAATTACCTATCCTCAGCTCCAGCTTTAATAAAACCAGAAAATGGGGATATATTATCCTTATACTTAGCAGTTTCTTCTAAGGCAGTAAGTGCAGTCCTTGTTAAGGATCATGTAGGTCCTCAACATCCTGTATACTATGTAAGTAAAAGTCTACTTGATGCTGAGTCCATGTATTCTCATTTAGAAAATCTTATTCTTGCTTTAATCATGGCGTCTACTAAATTACGCCATTATTTTGAGACTCATCCTATTATTGTTAAGACTTCCTATCAAGAATGTTCTCAGGAAACCTGAAATGTCAGGAAGGATGTCAAAGTGGGCAGTCAAGCTTAGTGCATATGACATCAAATATGAACCTAGAACTGCCATTAAATCCCAAGCCTTAGCTGACTTTGTGGCTGATTTCAGTAGTGATCTACAAAGGGAAGCTGAGTTGGAAGTTCAATAGCTTGAAGAGACTAAGGATCCTTGGATACTCTTCACAGATGGGGCTTCAAATATCAAGGGAATTGGACTAGGCATACTACTAAAATCGTCACAGGGGGACATAATACCCCACTCAATAGCTTGTGAGTTTCAAACTACTAATAATGAGGCTGAATATGAGGCCTTAATAGCTGGTTTGCAAATTGGCAAGCACATGAGGATCAGGTATCTTGAGGTACATGTAGATTCTTTGTTAATTACTAACCACTTTAATGGTTCTTATGCTGTTAAAGGTGAAAGGCTAATCAAATATCTAGAAATAGTCAAGAAATTGGCAGACTCTTTAGCTTCTTTTAGTTTGACACATGTACCTAGGGAAGAAAATGCAGAAGCTGATGCTTTAGCTAACCTTGGATCATCACTGAAGATTCCAGAGGATATTAAGATTCCCATTATCCACGTCTTAGCTCCTGCTATTGAGGATCACACAGCCATGGAGATAGTGGAGGATTCTGCAATCATACCTAGCGATGGTGCATAGTCAAGTTCAGTATCTCGGATCCTTCCAATCCTGAGATATATACAACCTGGAGAGATTCCTACTGGAGAAAATCCTAGAGCTTTCAAAGTTAAGGTATCTCAATTTACAATACTAAATAACATATTATATAAGCGACCTCTTGCAGGTCCATATCTAAGGTGCATCGAGGATCCAGAAATCCAAAAAGTTCTGAAGGATTTTCATGAAGGAGATTGTGGAAACCACACTGGGGGCAGAGCACTGTTATCAAGGATCCTTAGAACAGGATATTATTGGCCTACTATGAAAAAGGATGTTGTGGATTATGCGAAGAAATGTGATGATTGTCAAAGACATAACAATATCCTTCATCAACCAACGGAGCTCCTGCATCCTATATCCTTTTCTTGGCCATTCATGAGATGGGGAATGGATATAGTTGGCAAACTTCCCAAGGCACCAGGAGGAAAAGTATTTATGCTTGCTATGACTGATTACTTTTCCATATGGATAGAAGCTGAAGCCTTTGCACAAGTCAGAGAAGAGGAAGTGATATCCTTTATTAAAAGAAACATCATTACTAGATTTGGCATACCTTCTGAAATAATTTGTGATAATGGATCCCAATTTATTGGGAGTAGAACTACTAAATTTTGTGACAGCTGGGGGATTAGGATGATTACATCAACACCAGTCCACCCACAAGCTAATGGTCAAGCAGAATCATCTAACAAGATCATCATCAACAACTTGAAGAAGAAGCTTGGATCCAAGAAAGGGAAATGGGTAGAAGAGCTACCTTATGTGTTATGGGCTGATAGAACAACTCCCAAGAATGCTACTGGTCAGACTCCATTTTCTTTGGTGTTTGGAGCTGAATCTGTGATCCCTACAGAGATGGTAGTCTCTACTGCAAGAACAAGCATCCGTGATCCTGAAGGAAATGCTGAAAACTTGGTTTAAGATTTAGATACCACAGAAGAACTCAGGGATTTAGCAAGGATAAGACTGGCTAGTTATCAACAAAGGATGGCTGGAGCTTATAACAAGAATGTTAGGATCAGGAAATTTCAAGTTGGTGACATGGTGTTGAGGAAATCATTGCAAAATACCACAAATCCTGCTGATGGCAAGTTGGCACCAAAGTGGGAAGGCCCCTATCTGATTGAATCTGAGGCAGGAAAGGGGGCATATCATTTATTAACCATGGAAGGTGATCTATTACCAAGGGCTTTGAATGCTGTCCATTTGAAGAAATACTTCATGTAAGAAGTATCCAGGATCCTTGGTTATCCTCATACCCAGTACATATTAAGGATCCTCAGAGGATATATGATCCTCCTTCTGGTAATGAATTCATTATTATTTCTCTTATTCTTTAAATTATTTAATTAGATAGATCCATGATCCTTTATCCTTTTTCATAAAGTTCTGAGTTTTGAAGAAGTAGGTGTATTCTTGACAAAGGATCAAGAATCCAATCAATTCTCCAGAGTCTTTGGGTTTATCCCCAGTTCATTGGGCTTGTCCCCAGTTTAAGGTATCTATTACCTTCTACAAATCAGGTTCTTACACCTTCGCCAGTTGCGCACGATTATCCTAGTGCAGTTAAAGGCAATGGGACCAGTACCCACTTTAGGGGCTGACAATTTCATTGTACTGGCTGTATTTAGGATCCTAAGTATAATGGTAGACGTACCATACATCCGTTCCTAAGGTTTTCACGTTAGCTAAGGTTTAGGCATTTTTGTTTTGGTCAAAAAAATCAGACTAGGATAATGCAACCAAATCTTATTTTGTGAGGTGTGATGCTTGAATTAACTAGCAAATGTATGAACAATTTGTAGATGAAATGAACAAGAGACACAAGGATTTATACGAGGAAAAATCCCTTGATCAAGATATGATCTCCGGCATAAAAAACCTCGGGTGATGGAAACTACCGATCACCAACTATATTAAACAAGTAAAGGTTACAAATCGGGATCATAACAAGATTGTTACAAGGATCACTAATGTGTAAAATGTGTGTAATCGCCAATAAGTTGCAGAGAGCTTTCGAGAGTGTGTGTGTTAGCTAATTGTTCTTACTATCAAGCTGTTATCCCCTTTAAAAATAGAAATAAACTATGTAACAAACATTCCGCACATGGTGCTAGCCTCCCATGACTTCTATAACGGTCACTCAAGCTAAACACGTGCAGAATATGGGAGCATATTCCCCTGGAATCTCGGCAATACTAAGTCCCACTCATTCATTCCTGCAAAACAAGTTCAAATATAGTGTAAGCAACCTTTAGTGTTAGGATAACAATGAGGATCCTGTATCCTTAAACCTGCAACGTCTTTAGAGGATCCTTAATTTAAACAGAACTGAGGATCAGTGATCCTGGCTGCACTTGAGGATCCGTGATCCTTAGGTTTAGAAAATCCATCCCTAACAATTGCCCCCAAAATATGAGGAATAAAATACAACTTAATGAGTCATATTTTTGTGCCTTATCTGCAACGAACCAACTATCGTAAATATAGCCGTTAAAACGGAACTAGCCGTTGCAAATCATACGTCAGCGACGTGACAACCTGCAAATCATCATTATAAATTCGAAATTAGAGATAAGGATCAAGAGGCATTTAAATTCGTGCGTTACTTCCCTTTAAATCCTCATCCAAAGACCGATTAGGTATCTCTCTTTCTCCTTCTCTCTTCATTTGCTTATTCTGATTTTCTTTTCTCTTAACATCCATGACGAGAATGGTTCTTCGATCCTCACCGGCCAAGGATCCAAAGAAGGATAGTCCCCTAAAAAGCCAAGGCATTATAAAAAATCCTTCATCGGAACTCTGCCGCTTTACCGATCCAGAGATTGACCGGATTCGCCATTGCTTCCCGGCGGATACTGTCCTCAAACCTTTCGACCCTTCTGTGAAAAGTGACTCTGTCTCCGACACTTGGATTGCTTTTCCGGCCACCCCATTCTTGATAGGATTCTCCTATCCTTTCCCTGCCTTCACTCAATCTTTCTTTGCACTCACCGGCATGTGCTATATTCAGGCCATGCCAATGATGTGGAGGGTCCTGTACACCATAGAGAATATTATCGAGCAAGAGGGTATAGAGATAGGAATGTCTGAGTTGGCCGAGTTGTACAATCTTGTTAGCCATGGTTCACACCGTTTCTTGTTTAAGCACAAACCTGGTGATCCTCACCCAATCCTCAAGACCACAAAAAACGATACCCACTGGAAAAACCGATTCTTCTTTGTTAGGAGGGATTCTATCCCAGACGGGAAAGAACTCCCTAAAAAGTGGGTCACCCATGGTAGGATATAGGATCCTTATAGAAGGATCATAGGATGACTCTGTTTCTGTTGAGGATAACTGATCCTTTTCTGTCTCTTTATGCAGCTATCTCAGTTTCGCATCTCATTGAGTCCCCTGCAACAAAGGAAAGGGTAGCTGCCTTTTGGAACCTTCATTTTGCTATTTGAACGTTCCAAGCCAAAACAAAGGATTCACAAGAAGCATCCTCTGGTTCAGTCACCATGTCAAGTAAGTATTGTTTTGGTCAAAAATCAAGCAAGGATAATGCAACCAAATCTTTTGTTGTGAGGTGTGATGCTTTAATCTATGAACAATTGTATGAACAACTTGCAAATCAAATAAAGAGGTGACACAAGGATTTATACGAGGAAAAAGCCCTTGATCAAGAGTTGATCTCCGGCATAAAAACATCGGGTGATGGAAACTACCGATCACCAACTAAGATTAATCAAAAGGTTGTTACAACTCGGGATGATAACAAGCTTGTTACAAGGATCACTAGTGTGCAAAAGTGTTAAAGTGTATGAAATCGCCAAGTAAACTGTCGAGAGTTGTTCGAGAGTGTGTGTGTTTGCTGAATTAGCCAAGTGTTCTAAATCAAGCTTGTTATCCCCTATTTAAAATTAGAAATAACCACACTAACAAACTGTCCGCTAATCATGCTAGCTTCCCACGATCTCCATAACGTTCACTAGAGCCAAGCACGTGTGGAATATTGAGGGAATATGCTCCACGAATATCGGCAAGACCAAGTCCATGCACATACTCCTGCAAAACAAGCTCACACATAATGAAGACAATTGTTAGTATAAGGATAACAATAAGGATCCTGAATCCTGATCCTGCAACACCTACTGAGGATCCTTAATTCAAACAGAATTCATGATCCTGGCAGCACTTGAGGATCCGTGATCCTTAGGATTGGAAAATCATCCCCTAACAATTGCCCCCAAAATATAAGGAGTAAAGTGTAAATTAGCGAGTTATATTTTCTGATCTTATTCGCAACTAACTAACGGATATGTAGCCGTTAGCATCGAACTAGCCGTTACCGATCATACGTCATTGAAGCGACATCCCTGCAGAATCATCATTATAAATTCAAGTTAGATATAAGGGTTAGGAAGCATTTAAATTCGTGCGTTACATCCTTTAAATCCTCATTCGAAGATCAAGCAGGTACTTCTCTCCCCTTTCTCTCTTCTCCTTCTTACTCTGTTCTTCTTCGAAACCCTTTAATCACGATGAAGTTACGATCATCCCCTGCCAAGGATCACCAGAAAGATAGTCCTTTGAAAAGCCAAGGGATCATCAAAGATTCTCCGAAGGAACGTTGCTGCTTCACTGATCCTGAGATCGATAGGATTCGTCATTGCTTTCCGGCGAACGCTGTCTTTAAAGCTTTCGACCCTACCACCTTGAGTTACTTCGTTTCTGCAACATGGGTTGCTTTTCCGGCTACCCCATTTCGGATAGGATACTCCTATCCTTTCCCTGCTTTTACCCAGTCTTTCTTCGCCCTTACCGGCATTATCCTATATCCAGGCTATGCCAATGATGTGGAGGGTTTTATATACCCTCGAGAGAATCATTGAGCAGGAGGATATAGAGTTGGGAATGTCGGAGTTATCTGAACTATACAACCTTGTGAGCCATGGTTCACACCGCTTTCTATTCAAACACAAACCCGGTGAGGCACACCCAATCCTAAAGACCACCAAGAATGACACCAATTGGAAGAAGCGATTCTTCTTCGTTAGGAGGGATTCTATCCTGGATGGGAAGGATCTCCCCTTAAAATGGACCACCCACGGTAGGATAGAGGATCCTTATAGAAGGATCATAGGATAACCCTGTTTCCGTTGAGGATCACTAACATCTTTTTGTTTCTTTCGTGTAGCTATCTCTGTTTCTCATATCATTTCATCACCTGCAACCAAAGAGAGGATCACCGCTTTCCGAAATCTTGATCCTGCAATAAGATCATTTCAAGCAAACACCAAGGATTCTCAAGAAGTATCCTCAGGCTCAGTCACAATGTCAAGTAAGTATCCGAGTTTGTATATAATTAAATGTTAAAATGTAAATAAAACAAGAATACTTATCTGTTGTTTTGAATTGGTAGGCACTGGAAAATCCTCAAGGTCAGCCTCCCGCTTTAGTGTCAGTGATCTCAGCACTGTGGCTCCCAGGTCTGGGAAGAAGAAGACTACTGCTAGCCCTAGTGCTCTAGTCCCCAAGCCTGTCACCTCCAAGGGGGGAAAGAAGAGGAAGACCACTGAAGCTGAAAATCTTGAAGGCTTGCCTCTTATCCGCCACCAGTTCCAAGAATACTTTGTTGATGTAAGGATCACTGATTCTGCTTGATTATCCTGCCCACTTGAGGATCACGGATCCTGAACTTTACCTTGTCTTTTTTGTAGAAATTCGCTGAGATCGAAATGTTGTTTGATGCATACGTTGAAGAGGCTGAGCAGAAGCATCTGGAGTTCCAAAAGATCTTCCTGGCCAAAGATCAAACCATCTCCTCTCACGAGAAAGACCTCAATCAGGCAAAGAAGCAGGTGGTCCTGGCCTAGATAAATGCTGATCATGAGAAGCATGATCTGCTGGAGGATGCTAAAGTCTCTGCTGCCATCACCATGTACAAGATCAAGCTGCAAATGGCCCAGGAGGCTGAGGATCCTGACTTCGACAGGACTACTTGGGACAAGGAGGGTTGGAAGGCGAAGCTGGCTGAGCTAGACGATGAGAAGGAGGCTACCGAGGTCTTGGCGATTGAGGCAAGTGGCAGCGGGAAGGACCAAGCTGGTGGTGATGATGCTGGCGGTGATGCAGCCAAGGTGTGAGCTGCAGAAATGGGCGATGATGGACATTTCTAGACGCGGTCGGAGCCCATTTTTTTAGGATTTGAAAGTTTTTTGGTTGTGATGTTTTAAACAATGATGGTTTGTAATAACTAAACAATATCTATTAGGGTTGAGGATCATGGATCCTTTGAACAATAGGTAGGATAATAGGTGGTGGAGGGATCCTCTGTTTGGGGGATGAAACCACTTGTTATCCTCCCATCTTTTATTTCCTGCACTTTTAAGACCTGTTAACAATGGACACCCTTTGCCAACCCAAGTGGACGGGCCACGTATTGCCGGTAGAAACTTGGGTTAGCAATTTTGACAACCTTTAAGGGTTTAACCTTTGGTGAATAAATAAAATTTTAATCTTTTGGCAATTTCTTGTGTTGTTATCCTTGTTAATTCTTCATTCTTCAACTGTCATGATATACTTTCTTTGAATTTATAAGTAAAGAATAAAGGTTTAATAATGTCAAAAAGTTTTAGGATATGATCAAGGATCCAATATCCTATAATCGATAAATTAAAAAAAGTAGTATAGTTTAAGGATCATAAATCCTGTTGTCAAAGGATAAGGGTCACTTATATAAATAGTGAATAAATATTAAAATGATTAAGGATCATACTTGAGAATCCAAGTTAGGATCCTAAATCTTTTACATTTACAATCAGGATAACCAAAAGACAAACCTTAGTAGAAGGTAAGGATCAAGGATCCTTGACTGTCTGACTTCAAAAACCTGAAATGGAACATAACTTGGGACTAAGCGAATATAAGAGAAGAGTTAGCAACTGGGGACAAGCCCAACAATTCTGGGGACAAGCCCAATATACTGGGGACAAGCCCAAAAAAACTGGGGACAAGCCCAAAAAACTGGGGACAAGCCCAAAAAACTGGGGACAAGCCCAAAGGATCTTGTGTAAACTGGAGTATGGCCCTCACTGGCGACTATCCAAACTTAGTGACATGAAGATGCCAAAACCTTAGCTAACGTGAAAATGTTAGAAACCTTAGGAACGGATGTATGGTACGTCTACCATTATACGTAGGATCCCGGATACAGCCAGTACAATGAAATTGTCAGCCCCTAAAGCGAGTACTGGTCCCATTGCCATGAACTGTACCAGGATCATCGTGCGCTACTGGCGATACTGGGGACATGCCCAAATAACTGGGGTCAAGCCCAAATAACTGGAGACTTCTGTGGATACTCAATCCTTCGTTAAGGATACAAGAACCTTCTGCAAAACTCAGAATCAAGTGAAAGGAGGATAAAGGATCCAGGATCCTTTTCCTTGTATACGGGATAATTAATGAATGAAATAGTTTGAGATTAGATCATTACCAAAATGAGGATTATCCGTCCTCTAAGGATCCTCTAAGGATGTGGATCATGAATATTGCCAAGGATCACACATCCTTATCACATAAAGTATTTCTTCAGGTGAACAACATTCCAAGCTCTTGGTAGCAAATCACCTTCCATTGTTAGCAATCGATATGCCCCCTTTCCTGCCTCAGCTTCGATCAGGTAGGGGCCTTCCCACTTTGGTGCCAATTTTCCATCAGCAGGATTTGTGGTATTCTGAAATGCTTTTCTTAATACCATATCACCAACTTGGAACTTCCTGATCCTGACATTTTTGTTGTAGGCTCCAGCCATCCTTTGTTGATAACTAGCCATCCTTATCCTTGCCAAATCCCTGAGTTCTTCTATAGTATCCAAGTCTTGAACCAAGTTTTCAGCATTTCCTTCAGGATCACGGATGCTTGTTCTTGCAGTAGGAACCACCATCTTTGTAGGGACCACTGATTCTGCCCCAAATACCAAAGAAAATAGAGTTTGGCCAGTAGCATTCTTGGGAGTTGTCCTATCAGCCCATAGTACATAAGGTAGTTCTTCTGCCCATTTTCCTTTCTTGGACCCAAGCTTTTTCTTCAAGTTGTTGATGATGATCTTGTTGGATGATTCTGCTTGACCATTAGCTTGTGGGTGGACTGGTGTTGATGTTATCATCTTAATCCCCCAGCTGTCACAAAAGTTAGTAGTTCTACTCCCAATAAATTGGGATCCATTATCACAAACAATTTCAGAAGGGATACCAAATCTAGTAATAATATTTCTTTTAATAAAGGATATCACTTCCTTTTCTCTGACTTGAGCAAAGGCTTCAGCCTCTATCCAGTTGGAGAAGTAATCAGTCATAGCAAGCATGAATACTTTTCCACCAGGTGCCTTAGGAAGCTTACCGACTATATCTATTCCCCATCTCATAAATGGCCAAGAAGAGGATATAGGATGTAAGAGCTCTGCTGGTTGGTGAAGGATATTACTATGTCTCTGACAAGGATCACACTTTCTGGCATAATCCACAGCATCCTTCTTCATAGTAGGCCAATAGTATCCTGTCCTCAGGATCCTTGAGAATAATGCCCTGCCCCCAGTGTGGTTTCCACAATCTCCTTCATGAAAATCCTTTAGGACTTCTTGGATTTCAGGATCCTCAATGCATCTTAGATATGGTCCTGCAAGTGATCGTTTATATAACATATTATTCAATATTGTGAATTGAGATACCTTAATTTTGAAAGCCATTGGGTTTTCTCCTGTAGGAATCTCTCCATGTTGGATATATCTCATGATTGGAAGGATCCATGATCCTGAATGAGATTGTGTATCATCACTAGGGATGATTGCAGAATCCTCTCCTATCTCCATAGCTACATGATCCTCGATAGCAGGGGTTAGGATATGGATAATAGGGATCCTGGTATCCTCTGGAATCTTCAAGGATGATCCTAAATTGGCCAATGCATCAGCTTCTGCATTTTCTTCCCTGGGTACCTGTGTTAAACTAAAAGAAACAAAGGAGAGTGCCAATTCCTTGACTATCTCTAGGTATTTGATTAGCTTTTCACCTTTAACAGCATCGGATCCATTAAAGTGATTAGTAATTAACAATGAGTCTACATGTACCTCAAGATACCTGATCCTCATATGCTTGGCAATTGGCAAACCAGCTATCAAGGCTTCATATTCAGCCTCATTGTTAGTAGTTTGAAATTCACAAGCTATGGAGTGGGGTATTATGTCCCCCTGTGGCGATTTTAGTAGTATTCCAAGTCATGTTCCTTTGACATTAGAGGCTCCATCAGTGAAGAGTATCCAAGGATCCTTAGTTTCTTCAAGCTGTTGGACTTCTAACTCAGCTTCCCTTTGCAAGTCACTACTGAAATCTGCCACAAAGTCAGCTAAGGCTTGGGATTTGATGGTAGTCCTTGGTTCATATCTTATATCATAAGCACTAAGCTTCACTGCCCATTTTTCCATCCTTCCTGACATTTCGGGTTTCCTGAGAACATTCTTAATTGGAAAATTAGTCTTGACAATAATGGCATGAGTTTCAAAATAATGTCTTAATTTAGTAGATGCCATAATTAATGCAAGGATAAGTTTTTCTAAATGTGAATACCTGGATTCAACATCAAGCAAACTTTTACTTACATAATAGACAGGATGTTGTGTACCTTGGTGATCCTTAACAAGGACCGCACTTACTGCTTTAGAGGATATCGCCAGATATAAGGATAATATATCCCCTTTTTCTGGTTTCATCAAGGCAGGAGCTGAGGATAGGTAATCCTTAAGGGCTTTGAGAGCATTTTCATGCTTTTCAGTCCACTCAAATTTCTTGTTCTTTCTCAATATGTCATAGAATTCCTTGCATTTTTCTGATGACTTGGATATGAACCTGTTCAAGGCTGCGATCCTTCCTGTCAATCTTTGCACATCCTTGGCATTGGCAGGAGATTTGATATTCACAATAGCCTTAATTTTCTCTGGACTTGCTTCAATGCCTCTTTTTGTCACCATATAGCCTAGGAATTTACCTGCTTTAACACCAAAGTGACACTCGGAAGGATTTAGTTTCATATTAAATTTATCAAGGATATCGAATGCTTCCTCCAAGTCTCTAAGGTGATCCTCAGCTTTCTTGGAGTTGACCACCATGTCATCTATATAGACTTCCATAGTGTGTCCAATTTGTTCCTTGAACATCATATTGACTAGCCTTTGATAAGTAGCACCTGCATTCCTTAGTCCAAATGGCATAGCAATATAGCAATATATACCAGTTGGGGTTATAAAGGCTGTATCCTCTTGATCAGATGGTTCCATCTGAATTTGTTGAAATCCAGATGAAGCATCCATAAAAGTCGACAACTCATGACCCGCGGTAGCATCCACCATGGAGTCAATGTGGGGTAATGGGAAAGGATCCTTGGGACATGCCTTGTTTAAATTAGTAAAATCGACACATACCCTCCACTTTCCATTTTTCTTTTGAACAACAACCACATTGGCTAACCACCTTGGATACTTAACCTCTCTTATCATACCTGCCCGGAGTAGTTTATCTACTTCTTCCTGGATAATAGCATTCCTCTCAGGTGCAAACTTCCTCATCTTTTGATGAATTGGCTTGAATGACCTGTCAATGCCAAGTTTATGAGTAATTAAATCTTTAGATATACATGTCATGTCCTCATGCTTCCAGGCAAAGGTAGTTTTTCTCCTTTTGAGGAAGGATACTAGATCCTTTTCAATGTTGTTGAGGATCCCTGATCCTATGAAGATTATGGATTCAGGATCATTAGGACCCATAAGGATTTCTTTCACATCCTGCTCTCTTGCCTCCAAGACATCTCTCGGAGGATGCTTTAATTGCTATTGCTCTCTTGGTCTTGAGGCTGGCTTCATTGACAACGTGTAGCAATTCTTAGCTTCTTGTTGATCACTCTCAATTTTCACCACCCCCCATGGACTAGGAAGCTTTACACATTGATGATAGGTAGATGGGACTGCCTTCATGTCATGTATCCATGTTCTGCCAAGGATAACATTACAACAGGATAAGCAATCTATAACACAAAATTTTTTATAAGAATGAAGTCCTTCAATATAGATGGGGATTTTGATGTCCCCCAATGTGTTCTTGGTTTCTCCACTGAATCCCACAAGAACTGAGGATCTTGGGACAATGTCTGATTCAGGGATGTTCATCTTCCTGAGGACATCAAGCTGAATGATGTTTACTGAGCTTCCTCCATCTATCAGGATCCTGCGAACAAAGTGGTTAGATATAAAAAAAGTAATAACAAGACCATCATGATGAGGATCCTGAACATCAACACGATCATCCTCATCAAAAGTTATAACTTTCTCCTGTGTAACAGTAGAGGTCCGGGTGGGTCTATCTCCATTATCCATCTTGGTCTCCTTGGCATATCTTTTGGCTGCTGAAAAGGAAGTACCACAAATGTATGATCCACCGGATATAAAGTTTATAACTTGTGCATCTACTGGAGGAACAGGAGCTCTTTCTGGGATCCTCTCAGGATCCTGGGTCCTTGACTTCTTTCTTCCCAAAAGCTCCTTCAAGTGCCCCTTGCTTAACAAGTAACCAATTTCTTTTCTGAGTGCAATACACTCTTCAGTGAGATGTCCGAAATCCTCATGGTATGCACACCATTTGGACTTGTCCTTTGTTGTGGCTGGTTTATCACTTTTCCTTGGCCATCTTGCTTTCTCACCTAGATTCTGCATTGCAAGAATTAGTTCATTGTTATCAACAGAAAAACAGTACTCAGAAATTGGAGGATAATCCTCATCATCCTCTTCTTGTTCTACTGCATGCACATTCTGGTTATCAGACTTGTTATAGGACTTGAACTTGTTATTCTTGAAGTAGGATCCTTGCTTTTCCTGTTTCGAGGATCCTGACAATCTCTCCTGGATCCTTTTATCATCCTCTAATCGGATGAATCTAAGGGCCTTGGTTCTCACTTCATCAAGATTCCTGCATGGGGTCATAACAAGATCATCATAGAATAATGAATCCCTAAGCAAACCCATTTTAAAGGCTTCCACAGTCGTAGGTATATCCAGATTAGGGATATCTAAGGATTCTTTACTAAACTTAGTGATGTAATCTCTAAGTGATTCATTTTGACCTTGTGTTACCCTATATAGATCACTAGTTAAACGTTTAAATTTTCTGCTACATGAGAATTGGCTATTAAACAGGTTAACTAGATTAGCAAATGAAGTAATAGAGTAAGGGGGAAGACTTAGCAGCCATTTAAGAGCTGATCCTGTGAGTGTGGATCCAAAACCCTTGCATAGACATGCTTCTTTTAACCTCTCAGGAATTTGATTGATCTCCATCCTTTCCCTATATTGAGCTACATGTTCTTCTGGATCCGTTGAACCATCATACAACTTCATAGTTGGTATTTGGAACCTTTTGGGTATCTCAGCATCACAAATGGGTGGTGCAAAACGAGATATCCTATGGCTCCCATCTGCAATTTCAGGAATGGGCTTAACCACTCCTGGAACACTGGATATCATATCCTTCAGCTTCTGTAATTCCCTAGCCATAGCTTGATTGATACCTGTATCCTGCATAGAGCCATGGTTAGTGTTATAAGAATTATTGAAAGTGTTACCTCCCCGAGGATTCAAGTTTGGAGTTGTTGATGTGAATCCATATTGACGGGATTCTGGTATGATTGAAGGACCAGAAGAGGCAATGGTCTGCATTGGAATGAAGTCTCCTTGATGAACATCTGTGCTTGGGGGTTGTTCACTTCTTAAGAATCCTTGATCCTGAAAGATGTTGGATCCTTGAGCCTAGAAGGGGGATCCTTGGACCTGAGAGGATCCTTGAACCTGAGAGGATCCTTGAACCTGAGAGGATCCTTGAACCTGTGAGGATCCTTGAACTTGTGAGGATCCTTGAACCTGAGAGGATCCTTGGACCGTATGCGTTCCCATATATCCTCCTAAGCTGACGAAGGATCCTGGATGCTGGAAAGAGGATCCCGAAGGCTGAAAACAGGATCCTTGAGGCTGAAAGTGAGACCCAAAAGCCTGACTCATAGTTGTTGTTCCATAACGCCTTCCCAATGGTTCAGTTTGGTACTGGATATCTAAGGCTGCAGATTGCTGGGCAGTTATAGCTGGAGTGTCAAAATCCAGTGACCTCGGTATTAGAGGAGAGTGATCCTCCCCTGATCTCTTCTGTTTCTTGATGTCACTGATCTCCCGGAGGAGCCTTTCATTGGTTCTATCTTGCTCTTGTATGTGATCCCTCATCTGCAAAATCAAACTAAAAAGATCACTAGTAGTAGGATTAGAAGAAACAGAAGAAGTTGGTGGTTTTGGAAAAATGGGGCTTTGTCTCTTTGCAGCATTTTCAGCATTCTTCTGGGATCCAGAAGGTGGTGGAGGCAAGGGTGGAACGCCCTGTGAAGAACTGATTGCCGGCATTGAACTTGAAGTGCTCTTTGCTGAAGAAGCCATCTGCTTGGTTGTAATGAACCGAAATGATCACAAAAACAAGAATTTCTTAGGAATGAAGCACCAATTGCCCCACGGTGGGCGCCAAACTGTTTTGGTAAAAAATCAAGCAAGGATAATGCAACCAAATCTTTTGTTGTGAGGTGTGATGCTTGAATCTATGAACAATTGTATGAACAACTTGCAAATCAAATAAAGAGGTGACACAAGGATTTATAGGAGGAAAAAGCCCTTGATCAAGAGTTGATCTCTGGCACAAAAAACCTCGGGTGATGGAAACTACTGATCACCAACTAAGACTAATCAAAAGGTTGTTACAACTCGGGATGATAACAATCTTGTTACAAGGATCACTAGTGTGCAAAAGTGTTAAAGTGTACGAAATCGCCAAGTAAACTGTCGAGAGCTGTTCGAGAGTGTGTGTGTTTGCTGAATTAGCCAAGTGTTCTAAATCAAGCTTGTTATCCCCTATTTAAAATTAGAAATAACCACACTAACTAACTGTTCGCTAATCATGCTAGCTTCCCACGATCTCCATAACGTTCACTAGAGCCAAGCACGTGCGGAATATTGAGGGAATATGCTCCACGAATATCGGCAAGACCAAGTCCATGCACATACTCCTGCAAAACAAGCTCACGCATAATGAAGACAATTGTTAGTATAAGGATAACAATAAGGATCTTGAATCCTGATCCTGATCCTGCAACACCTACTGAGGATCCTTAATTTAAACAAAATTCATGATCCTGGCAGCACTTGAGGATCCATGATCCTTAGGATTGGAAAATCCTCCCCTAACAAGTATTCACATTTATGTATGATTAAATATTTAAATAGATGTAGAATAAGGATACTTATCTGTTGTTTGCCATTTGTAGGTGCTGGGAAATCTTCAAAATCAGCCTTCTTGCTTTAGTGTCAGTGATCTTGATGCATTCGCATCCTCCCGGTCCGGCAAGAAACAACTTGCTGCTAGCCCTAGCATCCCAGCTCCTAAGGCTGTCAGCACCAAGGGTAAGGGTGGAAAGAAGAGGAAAACCGCGGAGACTCTTGAAGGCCTGCCTCTCATCCAACACCAATTTGAAGAGTACGTCTCTGAGGTAAGGATCCCTGATCCTTAAGTCTGTTCTGCCCATATTGAGGATAACGGATCCTGACGTGTGTCATTCTTTTGCAAAAAATTGCTGAGATCCATATGCTTATGGATTCCTATGCTGAAGAGGCTGAGCAAAAGCAGCTGGACTTCCAAAACATGTACCTGGCAAAGGATCAGAAGATCGCCTCCCTCGAGAATGAAGTCAACCTGGCGAAGAGGGAACTGGTCTTGACCCACATCACAGCTGATCAGGAGAAGGCTGAAATGATGGAGGGTGCTAAGCTTTCTACCACAATAGCCATGCTCAAGATCAAACTTCAGATGGCAAAGGAAGCTGAAGATCCTAACTTTGACAGGACTGCCTGGGACCAGGAAGGTTGGAAGGCCAAGCTGGCTGAGCTGGATGATGAAGAGGAGACTGAAGAGGTTCTGGCAATCGAGGCTAGTGGCAGCGGGTTGAAGGATCAAGCCGAGGATGCAGCGGCTGGTGGTGATGCAGCAAAGGTGTGGGCTGCAACAATGGGCGATGATGGCAATTTCTAGACGTGGCAGGAGCCCATTTTTTATGGTTTGGTAGTTTTTTGGTTGTTGATATTTTTAGAACAATGGTTGGTTTGTAATGGTGAACAATAGTATCTAGGTTTAAGGATCACTGATCCTTTGAACAATAGGGGGTAACAAAGGTGGATGGATCCTTCTGTTTGTGGAGGATGAAGCCTTTGGTGCCCCTCACTTTTATTTCCTGCACTCATTGGACCCTTAGTATGGACACCCTTTGCCAACCCAAGTGGACGGGCCACGTTTTGCTGGTAGAAACTTGGGTTGGCAATTTTGACAACCTTTAAAGGGTTTAACTTTTGATAAATAAATAAAACCTTAATCTTTTGGCTATCTCATGTTGTATATGTTATGTCTTTTTAGTTGTTATTGTTTATTTCTTTGAATTTGCAAGTTTTGGACAAAAGTATATTAGATTTCGTTAAAAAAGCTTCGGATATGATCAAGGATCAAATATCCTTTAATCAAAAAATTCAAAAAGTGATGTATATTGAGGATCATATATCCTGTTGTCAAAGAATAAGGGTAACTCTAATAAATTAAGAATAGAGTGAAGGTAAATAAGGATCATACCTGAGAATCCAAGTTAGGATCCTAAACCTTTAATACTACAATCAGGATAACCAAAAGACAAACCTTAGAAAAAGGTTAGGATCAAGGATCCTTGGTTATTTGGCTTTGGCAACCTGAAATGGAACATAACTTGGGACTAAGCCAATATAAGAGAAGAGTTAGTAACTGGGGACAAGCCTAACAATCCTGGGGACAAGCCCAAAAAACTGGGAACAAGCCCAAAAAACTGGGTACAAGCCCAAAAAACTGGGTACAAGCCCAAAGGATATTGTGTAAACTGGAGTATGGCCCTCGCTGGCGACTATCCAAACTTAGTGACATGAAAATGCCAAAACCTTAGCTAACGTGAAAACGTTAGAAACCTTAGGAACGGATGTATGGTACGTCTACCATTATACGTAGGATCCTAAATACAGCCAACACAATGAAATTGTCAGCCCCTAAAGCGGGTACTGGTCCCATTGCCTTGAACTGCATCAGGATCATCGTGCGCTACTGGCGAAACTAGGGACAGGCCCAAAGACTGGGGATAAACCCAAAAAACTGGGGACAAGCCTAAAAACTTAGGAGACTTCTGTGGATACTTGATCCTTTGTCAAGGATATATCAATCTTCTGCAAAACTCATAATTAAGTGAAAGGAGGATAAAGGATCCAGGATCCTTTTCCTTATAAACAAGATAATGAAAGAATTAGATAGATTGAAATTAGATCATTACCAGAGTGAGGATCATCTATCCTCTAAGGATCCTTCAAGGATATCGGACATGAAAATAGCTAAGGATCCTGGATCCTTATTACATGAAGTATCTCTTCAAGTGGACAGCATTCCAAGCTCTTGGTAGTAAATCACCTTCCATTGTTAATAATCGATATGCCCCTTTTCCTGCCTCAGCTTCAATAAGATAGGGACCTTCCCACTTTGGTGCTAACTTGCCATCAGCAGGATTTGTGGTATTTTGGAATGCTTTCCTCAACACCATATCACCAACTTGAAATTTCCTGATTCTGACATTCTTGTTATAAGCTCCAGCCATCCTTTGTTGATAACTAGCCATTCTTATCCTTGCCAAATCACTGAGTTCTTCTATGGTATCACTGAGTCTGTGGCTGCTGTTGACGATTCTGATTCACAGGACGTGAGCTCCTGCAATCCTTGGCTTCATGCCCAGGCTTGTTACACCTCTGACAATGACCCTTGTTGCATGGCCCGCTGTGGTGCAAATTACATCGATTGCACTTTGGGTGATTTCCCCTGTATCCACCCTCACCTTGATTCCCGGAAGATAGCTGACTGGAGCTCCTGAATTCATCTGTCTTTCGCTACTGATACTGGGACTGCACTGAAGTTGAACCCTTGCTTGAGGCTCCATCCCATTTACGCTTATTGTCGCTAGGAGCATCTGAAGTGGTAGTAGTAGCACCAATACGCTTAGGCAGCTTGTTCTGCTCCACTGCCTGATCAGTGAGACAATGGGCTAATCGAATGACTTGCTGGATGGTGCCAAGGTTAGCTGCAGTCACATGACTCTGAATTTCTGGCACTAAACCCTTGAGGTATAACTCGATACGCTTGATGGGAGGATCTACCATAGTAGGACACAAGATAGCTAATTCGTTCGATCTCTTTGTGTATGCCTCGATTTCGGACCCTGTCATCTTCAAATTGAAAAACTCCACCTCCAGCTTGTGAATCTCGTCACAATTACAATACTCTTCTTTGATCAGTTCTTTGAAGTCGTTCCATGGCGTGGCATTAGCAACCGCCAGCCCTAGCAGTTGAACCTGTGCTTTCCACCAGGTGAGTGCAGCACTTTCAAGAGTTCCTGTAGCAAATTTCACCCTACGAGCTTCAGGGCATTCATATATTTCGAAGACCGATTCGAGCTTCTCGAACCAGTGAAGTAGACCTACTGCTCCTTCTGTGCCGTTGAAAGTACTGGGTCGGCAATCCATGAATGTTTTGAAAGTGCACACAGGAGGCTGAGCAGGTTGACCTGCCGCGTGAGCAAGAAAGGACAAAGTTAAGCACGAAGGTTGATTCATTAGAGTAGGATCTAAACATCCTAGGATAGGTCGAAATGACAGGTTATACCTCCTGCTTGACCTGTAGCGAGTGCCTCAGCAACTCGTTCGTTGATTAGAGCCGTCAGCTGGGCTTGAGTCAAGTTCAAACGTCCACTCATGATCTTCACATCAAGAAAAGCATAAGTGAAAAAGTGTCGCAAAAGTGCGTAAGTGTGGAATGACAGAAGAGAATAAGCACACAAGGTTTCAAGCCACACTTGCTACATTGCTAAGCATACCATAAACAATGTACTATGCAAACTAATAGACAATCAATATAAGTATAAATCATAAACAATGTACTATGCAAACTAATAGACAATCAATATAAGTATAAATCATACCACCTATAGTCTGGTTTTTGTCAAAAAGAATTTTCCCTTTTTATAACCGAGTTCACTATAACCAATGGCTCTGACACCAATCTGTCACACCCCCAAATTCCACAAGCGGAGTATCACCGCTGGAGGCGTGACATGACCAGGATCAAGCCACCAATCATATTGAACAATATAGTAAATTAAATAAAAGTTCAATCACACAATATAATTGGTGTTCAAAAACAAGTTAACCAAAATTCAAGTTAAACAGCGGAAGCAATAAAAGTAAAACCAAAACATAAGTCATAAGTTCATAAAGTTAACATGGCACACAACGGTCCATGTCCCACAACGACTCCTCCTGCTCGTGCAAGCTCCATAAATACCTAATGACCTGCAAGGCATGTAACAACGAGTCAACAAGAAAGTTGAGCGAGTTCACAGTTGGTGTTCGTTTTAAAGTAGTTTCAAAAACCATGAGTTTGTCTACAACGATATGTTAACCAGCTTTCTTTGTTTTCCCCAAACCATAATCAGTGGGGGCTACCCCATGTTGTGAACCACTAGACTAGTTATATACTGGCGTCCTTCCCAATCCGAGGACGGAGGTACGTATTCTACCCAACCGAGAATACGCAGGTTAAATGTAGTCCTCCTTCCCAATCCGAGGATGGAGGTACGTATTCTTCCCAATCCGAGAATACGCAGGTTTAGTGTAGGTGTCCTTCCCAACCGAGGACGGAGGTATGTAGTCTATTAGTGGTGAATATATAGGTTTCGTCTTAGCTTCTTAATCCCATTCCCAACCCACCGGGAATCCCATGCCTTATGAGTGTGAATTCACCTCGATTTGCTCGGCAGATAGTCTACTTGCTAAAATAACTTTTGGTCAATCGCGTCCTATTATAGTTATTACATCTAATCAGGTTCGCATACAAGTACACCATGCAATTGTTCGCATATAAAAATCAAATAGCACAGAAGGCGTCACATATAACCCAAATATACTACCCGGCCCATTGTTAATAAACCCAGCCAAAACTGTGAACGCGGCCCACATAACTGCCCGACCCAGTCTCTTACCAGCCCATTCACGAGATCCCCAAACAGTAGCTTTCTATCACATTGGTCCAAACCAAATTACATGAGTTTATTAATTCAATTTTTATAATAGCCCTAATTAACATATATCATCGGCCCAAACACAATTAACTTAGTTCAAATAATGTAGCAGTCCATTTAATATGTGATGACCCAACTAATATGTATACAATCTGTCAATGCATTCGGCCCAGATTAGTGTGTGAAGCCCAATAAACTTTTATGTTATATACTGCATTTAATTCCTTATTTCATCATGTCCTGCTAATATAATTCATGCACGAAATCAAAACAACATATTCCATCACTGTTAATTAGGCCCATCTACATTAAACTTCGGCCCTTTTCCTAATACCCAAACCAACTGACCCACTAGAAATCAACACATAACAATCATAACATGCAAGTCCACCTGCTCACGGTTGGGCTTGGGCCCAAATCAGAGGATCATAACCTGTTGTGCGGCCCGGCGCACATCAAGATGACCCGGTCCACTGTCAACAGCCCGTCTCTTCCTAGCTGGGCCACCCCAAGCCTGATTCGGCTTGTTTGAATTCTTTTGACTGTGGCCCAGATGCTGTGGGGAAGGGGGTGGGCCTGTTGTTCGGGTCAGGCTCGCTACTCAATTACAATCCAGGCCACAAGATTATGCAACCCTAATCTATTAACTTAATTAACATAACGGTTCATGGTGAATTATCATACGGAAATTGTCACAACTTAACCCATACGCAAGCCAGATTTATTGATCATGAATTCTAATCACACTTAATCCAATTCAGTCTTTATGCACTTATACATCATCGACTATTAACAGGCAACTAATTCAATCACATAATTCCTACCCCATAAAATATATACAACAGGTTATGGTTCATAAGATTTGACATAAAAAGTACATAACATTATCATACATTCCCCTATACACATAATTCGTTACATTAGATAGCACACATACAAGATCATCAAATAGTGAGCAATATAGGCATGGTTCGATTTACAGTTGCACATATCATGTATCATTCGATTGCTACTAACAACTACCAAGCATGATTATCAAAATAACTTGCAAATACACCACTAACCCGATAATAAGTTTGGCTGGAATGGTGTTTCATGAGAAGGGGGGTCTACTACCGTATGAAAACTTGGAGAAGGTAGGGTTAAATTTTGAATATGAGATAAGGAACTTTACATGTTACGTGCACATAAATATAACATGATTGGCGGTTCCTTCTTTGGCCGGCCGTGGTAATGGGCTCAAGCCCAAGTGGGCTGATCCATATTGACAAATAGCCAATATTTAGTGATTAAGGGGGTGGTCTTTGGTTATTTGAGGTGTGGCCCAAACATATACACGATACCAAGCCCGGCCCAATTCACACACTCATAAATATTTTAGCAATTAAATTACCGTCACCAGTGTTACTAATTTTTATCGTCGTAAAAGATATGAAATAGAAATATCAAGAAGTAGGATCATGGGATGAAAAGGTACAAACCTTGAAAGTTCGGGTTGTCACATCATCCCCAAGTTGAAAGAAATTTCGTCCCAAAATTTAGCACGTAGTTACTGAGGAAGCTAGATAGGTTGCGTGGTTTCCTGGTTTTCTTGGGGTGTCACATTAACCACTCATGGAATGTTGGATATCATATCCTTCAGTTTTTGTAATTCCCTAGCCATAGCTTGATTGATACCTGTATCCTGCACTAAGCCATGGTTAGCATTATAAAAATTATTCAAAGTGTTACCTCCTGAAGGATTCAGGTTTGGAATTCCAAATGTGAATCCATATTGACGGGACTCTGGTATAACCAAGGGACCAGAAGAAGCAATAGTCTGCATTGGAATGAATTCTCCTAGATGAACATCTGAACTTTTGGGTTGCACACTCCTTAAGAATCCTTGATCCTAAAAGATGTTGGATCCTTGATGTGTTGTGACTAGGGGTCTTTGTCACACCCTGACTTTTGCGGAAGCGTGATTATGGTGTGACTTTCTTAATATCATTGCATTCAATCATAACATCAACTATATGATAAAACCATAGGTTTGTCATCCATTAAATAAGTTTGAAACATAACAACATTGTTTTAAAACGTAGACTTCAATTCAGGTTTTACAAACCGTACAAATTGTATATGAGTTCATTAAGGACTCGTCAAAAGATATTGAATAACACCAAGGTTTGGAAGACGTGTCTCGTCCAGGAATAAGACACACGGTCCAAACTCAAAGACCATGGATGACATCTTTATCTCTAACGCATCATAAAAACTTCCAACGCCCTCCAGATCCACTTACAAATTCCCTGAAATACATGTAGTTTGAAAACATCAACAAAAGTTGAGCGAGTTCATGTGTTTGTTTGTATGTATGAGTAAACCTTTGAAATCATTGTGAGTATGTCTGTAAGTTTTATAAGTCCCGGTATGAAAGCAACAAGGAAAAGATCACCAATGGTTTGCAAGGCCACTGATATGTGTGAAGTGATGCAGGAAGACTCAAACCTAGCAGATTTTGTCAGTAAGACATAGTCACCACATGGTCCACTCAACGGACTCAAGGGTGGGGCTCGCTACACCCAAATAGATCTATCACTCATGTCCCTCGGTCCTACAACGAGGATTAATGGCCTCAAGTATCCGCCTACCCACTCACATGATCTATGGTTCTTTCCTAGGCTAACCATACCAATTGTATTTGTATGTAGTCCTTTTGTAACATGTATTTCACCCCCGAAGTAAATAAACAAAACAGTTTAAAGAAAAGGGGGACATGAACTCACCGTTTTGCGTTCCTTGTATCCGATGTAACTCAAAGCTTCCTCTAGAACGCACGACTACCTACATTCGTACTACGGTCCGTTAAACGAGCGGGTCGTGCCTTGACTTGGTATTAATTAGTGCCTTTGAGTTACGTTTTAAAGTGTCTTTGTTATTATTCCAAGCATATAATTATTTGTTAAAATAATTAATATTTTAACTTAAATTATATTTATTAAATTTCGGAATAATTGTTAAACAATATTTTGTAACAATACTTCTCAAGTATTTATATTCGTATTTCCTTCCCAAGGATGAGGGTATCTCATACATGTATTTTCGTATTCTTATATTTGTATAACTTGCCACGTGTTGGCGTCGTATTCCAGTGTGTGCGTATCTCTTAATAAATATCCAATATCTATTTCCAAAACAATATATTTTCAAGTCCCACTTAGAAAATATATATGAACTTACTTTTATCCAAAATAATGTATTTCAAGGAAATATATATTTTTCTCAAAAATATTATATTTCTTAGTAATTCCAAGAAAGTATATTTTTACTTCCCAAAATAATATATTTTCTACTTGTCAAAAAATAGATACAACTTGGTAATAATACTAAAAATCATATTTTCATCTCTTTTGTATCCAAAATAGTATTTACCAAAAATATGCTCATAAATGTATTTTCCGGAATATTTGGTAAGTTACATTTCTTGTTTGGTTTCACAATATTATGTGTGTAACTTGTGTATTCATTCCTTGAGACATTTGGTAATATTTTGGATTGTAATATCTTGGTATTTGTTAAGTTATATTATTTCAAATCCTAAAATAATATAACTATCACACAAAGTTTACAAGTAATCACACACATGTGTCTTCTAAATATATATCTTTTAAATACATATTTAGTTATTTTTATTTACAAAAACCAACCTCCAATATTTGTATTTTTTGGTAACAAAAATTATGGCAAAGTTTATATCGAAAACTCATGGTCAAAATACACTTGTAAATATTTGTTTGTAAATGTTTTTCTAAGTATTTATATTTTTAGAAAATTTTGCCATAGTTTCCCCTAAAAATGGAGGTGTCCATGCTTTTAAAGCATATCATTTTCTTTTTAAAATCATCACAACCATCAACAATTCAATCCATAATTCCATCAACACTTACCTAGTGCCAAAATTATGTAATTTTCCTAACATCATGAACTTGAACTTTCATAAAATCTTGTAGTAACTTACTAGTGTTTTTAGTAAGCCTAGTTACCTTTAAAAATATGATTATTTATTTAATAGCATCATTCTTGAGGATTTTAGATCTTTACAACTTGTATGATGATTTTTCAAAAAATCAATCTTCTTGTATTTTTCTTGTTAACCATGTACTTTTATACTTGTTTCACCACTAGATACATGATTAGTTCCTTTAAAAACAATGTTTATGTAAATCTTGTGATTTAACTTGATTTCTTTGGAAAACTATTTTTGTAATCATCCACATTTATGTCTAGTAAACATGTTATATGCTTCCTTATTCATAAAATCATTTCCATACTTCAAGTTCATGAAAACATAAAGTATGATGATCTTGGTCTTTCACAAGATCATCTCCTTAACTTACTAGATCATGTGTTTAATCACAATCTAGTAGGTTTCTTATGATGTCTAACATCATAAACACAAGAATCAATCATCAAGAAGCAAAACAATACTTCAACAACATGATTCATCAATATTACTTCATATATCAAGCTTATGTTCATATTTCATGGTTATGTTCTTTAGTGTTCTTCAAGTATTCATCATGTAACATCTTTTAACCACTCAATATAGATGTAAAATGAAGAGTAGAAGATCTTACTACTAGCTCAAGGATAGGGATGATCAAGAGGATAAATGAAGTGGATAAAAGCAAACGGTGAAGGTCCTTCAACTTCTGAAAGTTCCAAGCTTCCTAACTTAGCTTCTTACACCTCTTGATCACTTTGGAATGCATGGAAGTAGGTTGAAAATGGAGGTAGGGTGATGGTGAGGTGTGGCCGTGAACATGGAGGGAGAGGAAGAAAGCTTTGGTGTGTATTAGTAGGTGAAAGATAATGGCATCTAAATCCCCCAAGTTATACTTATAACCAATATTAGATGTTTAACCAATGTGCAAAGTGTCTCCAAAGTACAACACATAATCTCTAATGAATCTTCATAAATCTTTGGAGAATCAAGTAAGATATGGGGTAGGGCCACACCCTTGGTGACCGTCCCCCATAATGGGGGGGGGGGGGGTCCTGTGTAAGTTTAAATCATAGTTAGATTATTAAGTTAGATTTCAAGGGTATTGATTAGTGTTTAAGTGTATGATGTGTTATATAGTGTGTTAGGGTGTTCGGGGATCATAACTAGCTTAGAAACATTAAAACAATGCTTCTAGTATAATTTTGATGTTTCGGGTAGTGTCCGATTATTCGGTTAGATACCGGTTCGCTAAAGTGTTAAACTATACCGTTTAGTCTTCGTTATGTACCCTTTTGTGACGCTTTTAATTCCCGACACTTAGGAAAGCATTCAGGACCATTTAGTCATATTTTTGCATGTAACTAGCTTGTTAAAAAGCTAAATTTATGCTGAATTATGCAGAATTCTGAACTTTATGTGAGTTTTAGGCACTTTCCGGCACTTAAACTATCACCTAGTGAAGCAGTTTTGTGGTCCTTACTTCCCTACACACCCTACTAGTGTAGAACTTGGTTTCTGGCTCATACTGGGTCTCAAAACACTGTCTGTCTATGTACTGAACCCCGTCAGCATATTCTTGTTTTATCCGTTAACTGTGCTAACCGTGCTTTGTGCATCATATATGACAATAAAGTTTGCATGTAATAATGATGTGTCATTATGTAGTATGTGATGCACATGTAAGTATGATGCAGTAATCAGAAAGCAACTCAAGTCATAAATTGTAAATCGGCATAGTCATTAAGCACTAATCATCATTTAATAATTGTACAGATGCATGCAAATTTGACAGTTGTCACATTCTCCCCTTGTTAAGAAAATTTCGTCCTCGAAATTTGTACTACCTTAACTCCTTAGGGTTTCATTATGCGTGTATGCATATGAATGATACAGGGGTAACTACAAAACCGCGTCTAACCTTATTCACATCAGGTGAATTCCATGGATATATATTAACAATAAGAGCCCAATGGTTACAAGGCATGTGTTCTAGCATTTGATGTCAAAGGGCACGAGATGTATAATCTAGCGTAACTTAGTTAACAGGGGTGCAACAAAGGAGTTTTGACCAATGGATTCTTAAACAATTGATCACAGTATGCAAACGAGTTTTCACAAACCATAGCATCCGCTATATGAACTCAAAATCAACAACTTGAATATGAAAATGATCTGTCAACCTTCGAATCAATAAATGGTAAGGATTAGTGTGTTGACATTCTTGAATTGTGAAAATACACCGAATGAAATACAAGCAAATCTGGTGTATCATTGATTTGATTCGTAGTTGCATCAGGAATGTTTAAATGGCAAGTCAAACAAAAGTATATTTAGTTTTGTGTGAAACGGTTTACCACAATTAGCACAAGCTACAAGTTCGTATCGACACCACGAGGTGTCGAAATGACATATTTCAATAATAGTGGTGACTGAACAAGTTCACCGTATTTGAAATCAAATGTAAGTATACTGAAACAATCTGAAGACTTGATTTACACGATGTCATAGAGTTTTCAATTGAATATGGTACACCAAAGAACTACTGTTTCGGATTGAAGATGGAAAGTAATAAACACTGCAAGGTATTTAATTTGTAATGAAAGAATCGTTAGGAGGTGCATCGTGCTATGAAATGAATCTATGTACCATTGCCTTATCACACAACTGTGTTGAGACCGCTTTAATCATGATAAACAAGACGGATTTTAGAGCAAGCAAATGAATAAACAATTAAATCCGCGTATGACGTGAGTATCCAAATCAGTGCAAGTTTCAATTTTGTGAAAGTATCACTGTAAGGTATCGAAACCAATAAACGATTTGGTGGAGTCGTAGATCAATCAAGTCTACTACAACTCGAAACAAAAGAACCTTTGCAAAAATATTTGAATATGATGTTCCCAATACATCATATGGTGTCTTAAATTGAATATGCGAAATGGATAAATTCAAGCAATTGAACTTGGTACCCTGACAATAAACGTATGCATCAACAAGGGAATCTCAGCATGGTTACGAAGATAAATCATGAATGTAACTTGAAAGAAAAGAAGTTTCAAGAAAGTGTGTTGGCTTGATAACAAGAGAGCCAACAATTACCATAATGTAGGTCATTCGAATCACAAATCAGTAATTAGATTTAGCAAAATAATATTTGAATTTCAAAGAAGCGTTTATTTGAAATGAAACCGCATGCATAGCAAATGGTGCATGCGTAACACATAAGTTTTCAAGTAATGAAACAATGAAGGAATGACCAAGTATCGAAGCAAATGTGTGTTCGCTCTCAGTGAAGAAAATTAACGCGATGCAACTACCATTAAGGGGAGTAGAGATGCAAACATCTACTTGCTAGAAGCAAAAGTGAAGATTTCAACAAAAGAAATTTAAGTACTTTATGTTTGGTTAACTGAAAAAGCATATATGTCAGGATAATGGTGTTTGCTTGAGTTAACAGGTGTGGTTCCTAAGCAAAGGTCCTAAGTACATGTTTCCTAGATTCTCAAAGTTTCGTATTCTGTGTGAAATTGTTTTGTGCATCGTGTAGGAAACAAAATTTTTGTGTACGTTTAAAACAAGTTATTGTCCCATAAATTCCCCGGTATTCTTTCTTCCTGAATTCACAGCTAATGACACCCGATCATTGATCAGTTGGGTAATAGTAGTTGGATCCTCACAGTTAGTTAAATAAATAATTCGTTAATCCTTAGCAAAAGTTACCAACTCTTGTTGGTTAGCTCGTTCGGCTCCTGGTAGTTGATGCTCATTTGAAAATCATCGTCCTTCTTCTTGACGAGCAGAACTGGGGTTACCCAAAGCGGGAAACTTGGTCTGTTATCTTCCTTCTCTATCAACTACTGAAGCTATACTGGCAATCCTTGCATCTCCGAAGGTGTAAGTCGCTAGGGTGCATTGACTACAGGCGCGGCGCCTGGAATCAAATTGATGCAAAATTTGACTTGTCGTTAAGGAGATAATTCTGGCAAGTCTTCGGGGAAGACTTCAGGATATTTCTTTATCATAGGAATATCTTCGAGTTTGGTTCTTCGGCTCCCTTATCCCAAGACATGAGCCAAGAGAACAACACATCCTTTACGCAACAATTCTTGTGCCTTCGAGCAATCAGTAATTTGTAGGGGCGTATCTTGCTTCATGGGTCACGATCGTTTCTTCGTTTGCCGTCGGGATGCGGATATCAATCTCCGCTCGATCACTCGACAACCAATCCATCCCAAATACAATGTCGAAGCTTCCCAACTCAACTGGAAGTAGATCAAGCGTTATCTCACGCTCTTCGGGTTCTATCTTGCCGTTTCCAAATACTTCGTTGGCTTACACTAGCTTCCCATTAGCTAGTTCTATCGAGTACGGGTTATCTAACTTACTTGCTACTAAACCGAGTATACTCTTAAACTCTAGAGATGCGAAGCTTAAAATTTGCAACAGTATCTAGCAGCATAGATGCATAATGTTGACTGATATGGGACGTATCGATATCCACGCTTGAATTCCTGGCGTGTCTCCCTAGCTCCGGTGTTGAGCTTTCATCCTTGTGCCTGATTGTTTTTAGGGAAATATTTTCAGAAATGCTTTTTGCTTCCACAGTTAAAACAACCTTGAGCACGTTTCTGTTTGTCACTCGTTCTGCCTTGATAATTGTCATTGTCGTTGTTTCCTCCGTGATTCTCGCTACCATCTTTGCCTCTATTTCTACGTTCAATATCTTTCCTACAAGTTTCCTTAGGATGCCCCCTCTTGCCACAGTTATCACATTTTCCATATTTACATCGCCCGACATGATAACGTAGACAATTGTCGCACTTAGGTAGGATACCCATGTAGTCTTTTCCCTTTTTGGCCTTCTTCTTATTACTCGTCCGAGTAACCTTCTTGAAATTACGAGCTTTCTCTTGTTATCTCCAGATGACTCTACAGGAGTCTCCTTTTTCTCTTCCGTAGTGGAAAATTTTCCTAGTCTAACCGCTTCTTCAGTGAGCGCCACACTTATGTCGATAGCCTCGGTGATTGTCGGAGGTTTAGATGTTGTCACCAGGCTTAGAATCTGAGGTGCCAATCCCCCGATGAAGCATTCGATCTTCCTAGATTCTTGTTCCACCAAACGCAAAGCAATTTGTGATAAATCATGAAATCTCTCCACATACTCAGTTATCTTTGGACCTTCCATTTTTAAGTTCCATAGTTCAGTCTCCAACTTCTGGACTTCTGCCCTAGATCAATATCTTTTACGCATCAGTTCTTTCAGTTCGTCCCACGTCAAAGCATACACAGCAGTCTCGCCCATTGTCTGAACCTGAAGGTTCCACCATGACAGAACCCCATCTACAATTAGTCCAGCTATGTACGTGACCTGATGTTCGGGGGCGCATTTACTTAATCGCAAAACATAATCCGTCTTCTCAACCAAACGCACAAAAGCTATGCCGTCGAAGTCTCGAGGTTTGCAGTTTGAGAACTGCTTGTAGGTGCAGCCTGCGACATCATTCACATAAGGCATTAGTAAAGCACTCTTGGAAATATCCAAACGTTTTGTAATGTGTCTCAAACATTACCGTTGGGTGGGTTATTTCCTGGGGTACCTCCGCTGCGTTCGGAGCGAATGGCCTCGTGCTGTGCAATGGCCTGTGAGATGTGCTCTTGAAGTTCTGCCGTTGTCGCTGGCAGAGGGTTGTTGGTATCGATGTTCCCTTGTATCGACATCTTCTAAAAAGAAGATCGGTTAGGTCTGGTCTTATTTGTCCAGGGAGTGCATATAGTTATTTAGAGGTCATATGTACATACACATAATAGATTATCATATCAACCAATCAAGCAATAGCATAATCATAGCATAACCAAGTAATTTGGGAATTATGTTTAATGAGAGCATAGCAAGCAAGCACGTAGCATTATAATTATAGCACACATGTATAGATCAACAACGCGCTTAACGAAGACATAGCGACTGAGATTTCATTGGTTATTGGCCACAAAGTGTTGTTGCATGTTTATTGATGATTGGGCTTTTATTATTCTCCGACCATAACTACATTGTCTTACAAAATGTATTCCATCGAAAGGGACACAGGGTCACCCTACCCTTGTCCAATAAGTATATCAGTGTATCAAAATCACGTAGTCAGAAGTGGTCTTCAAAAGTCTCCACAATCTTGATTAATCATTAGTGCCTTTCCCCAAAAGTAATGCAATCCGCATAAATCCAAAAGTCAACTATACTGGTATTTGAGGTGAAGGAGTGAAGAAAAGTAAACTGCTAACATGCGTGAACTCCTCCTCGGGCTTGTATATACGTCGAAGTAATTTACTGATCCACTGCTCGACAGTAAATAAACGAGCATCAAAAACCTGGGAAAGGTGTAATAGCAGCAGGTGGGAGTGCAAGGGAATCTTTGATAAATGTGGAGGACCAAAGTATACTGGCAATAGACAGGGTGGAGGATGTGGTGTCAGCTCAGGCTCCAAAACTCTATAACTCAAAACCTCAAATAGGGGCAACTCATCCCATGTGTAGCCTCCATAATGTGAGGAATGGTAAGGGTCTAAAATTAGCATAGTGTATGATAGGAACCATCGAAATGGCTCGTCCATCGGTGTAGAGGTGATAGTAGCAAACGGTACGGCCTGTGAGGTCGGGGAAAATGCTGCTGTAGCAAAAGGATCGTCATGCTGGTGCCGACCTGGAGTATCTTTCCGGGGTGCGGGTATGTCCTGAAAGAAAGCGATAGGCATGCCGGTGCAATGGACTGGACGTCGGTCTCCATAGGAGCAATATCAACGGGTGCAGGAACAAATGTCCCAACAAAAGAGAAGATCATCAGGTGCAGGTACTGGGTCAGGTATAAGGGGTGCGATGTCTGTTAAACCAAAAGGAATAGGGTCATGATCAAGCAAGGGCGCAGGACCAACAGGTGCAACATCAAGCTGACCCAAAAGGAACAGGAGCTGGCTCAGGAGTAGGCTCCGGGTTGTGTAAAGGTATGGCATCTCAAGCAGGTGATGGTGCAGCAGTCATAGCGGCGTTGTTGTCTGAGTCAGTAGTAAAAAGCTGCAATCCGGTCGTCTGTAAGGCTGCAGATGTCATAGACTCAAAGGAATCTGAAATCGAGTGTATACTAGGATCAGAGGATAGCTTGATAACAGGGGTCTCAAGAAGTGAAATTAGTAACAACGTTCTCGTCTAACTTTCCATCATCATGGGCGTCATCAGAAGGACCATCAATAAACATGTCAACGTCATCATCAACTACTCGTCGAGTAGTCCACCTTCGGAAGGAATGTCCACATGAGACGCATCATCGAGGATCGGGGCCATGGTGTGCTCACTATCGGGATGACCAGTGATGAGGTGGTCATGGACTGAAACTAGGATGACAAAAGATCCTCGTCAAGGAAGCCATCAGCAAGGGTAAATCATCACCAAGGTCTGGTAGCGCGAACGGTTGAAAGTCGTCCCCGCCCTTGGTCAACATGTCAGGGTCACTCTTAGTGTCTGACGTAAACATCTCCAGCGCAGGTGCAATCTCATTATTTGTGGCGGCCATAGGGTTATCAATGTCTGATAACTCATTTTTCTAAATAAAGTGACATGTGTGCCGGTACATAATAGTCATAGCATGTATATCCATAGTAATCACTAACACTTAGTGTATTGCAAGCCAAGATAATTCATCATGTATTCACATTATGAAACTTTCTATCCTTCCTAGTCTCCCAGACTAACCCACCTAGTCTCCCAGACTAAACCAACCAGTCTCCCAGACTAAACACCCAGTCTCTCAGACTAAACACCAGTCTCTCAGACCAAACATCCAGTCTCTCAGACTGAAACACCCAGTCTCTCAGACTGAAACACCCAGTCTCTCAGACTGACACACCCAGTCTCTCAGACCAAACACCCAGTCTCTCAGACTGAACTCCCTAGTCTCTTAGACTAAACTTCCCAGTTTCCCAAACTGAATTACCCAGCCTCTCAGGCTAAACCTCCCAGTCTCTTAGACTGCCCCAACTAGTCTCTCAGAATACCCAGTCTCTCAGACTGAACTACCTAGTTAGTCTCTCAGACCAACTCCCCAGTCTCTCAGACTGAATTACCCAGCTAGTCTCTCAGACCAACTCCCCAGTCTCTCAGACTGCTCTACCCAGCTAGTCTCTCAGACTAACTCCCCAGTCTCTCAGACTGCACTACCCAGCTAGTCTCTCAGACTAACTCCCCAGTCTCTCAGACTGAAATATAAATGAATTCCTTGAAATGTATTTTGTGTCTTTTATTTGTAAAAATGTTTGTTTCCTGGATCTGGGCGTTTCGTGTATGCAATGAAAGCATGTTCGTAAAAACGTTTTCGTGAGAGCCCTAATGATCATAGTCTAGACTCGAGAAAGAATCCTAGTTCGCTATGATCGAAGCTCTGATACCAAGCTATCACACCCTGAGTTTTGCGGAAGCGTGATTATGGTGTGACTTTCTTAATATCATTGCATTCAATCATAACATCAACTATATGATAAAACCATAGGTTTGTCATCCATTAAATAAGTTTGAAACATAACAACATTGTTTTAAAACGTAGACTTCAATTCAAGTTTTACAAACCGTACAAATTGTTTATGAGTTCATTAAGGACTCGACAAAAGATATTGAATAACACCAAGGTTTGGAAGACGTGTCTCATCTAGGAATAAGACACACTGTCCAAACTCAAAGATCATGGATGACATCTTTATCTCTAACGCATCATAAAAACTTCCAACGCCCTCCAGATCCACTTACAAATTCCCTGAAATACATGTAGTTTGAAAACATCAACAAAAGTTTAGCGAGTTCATGTGTTTATTTGTATGTATGAGTAAACCTTTGAAATCATTGTGAGTATGTCTGTAAGTTTTATAAGTCCCGGTATGAAAGCAACAAGGAAAAGATCACCAATGGTTTGCAAGGCCACTGATATGTGTGAAGTGATGCAGGAAGACTCAAACCTAGCAGATTTTGTCAGTAAGACATAGCACCACATGGTCCACTCAACGGACTCAGGGGTGGGGCTCACTACACCCAAATAGATCTATCACTCATGTCCCTCGGTCCTACAACGAGGATTAATGGCCTCAAGTATCCGCCTACCCACTCACATGATCTATGGTTCTTTCCTAGGCTAACTATACCAATTGTATTTGTATGTAGTCCTTTTGTAACATGTATTTCAAAGAAAAGGGGGACATGAACTCACCGTTTTGCGTTCCTTGTATCCGATGTAACTCAAAGCTTCCTCTAGAACGCACGACTACCTACATTCGTACTACGGTCCGTTAGACGAGCGGGTCGTGCCTTGACTTGGTATTAATTAGTGCCTTTGAGTTACGTTTTAAAGTGTCTTCGTTATTATTCCAAGCATATAATTATTTGTTAAAATAATTAATATTTTAACTTAAATTATATTTATTAAATTTCGGAATAATTGTTAAACAATATTTTGTAACAATACTTCTCAAGTATTTATATTCGTATTTCCTTCCCAAGGATGGGGGTATCTCATACATATATTTTCGTATTCTTATATTTGTATAACTTGCCACGTGTTGGCGTCGTATTCCAGTGTGTACGTATTTCTTAATAAATATCCAATATCTATTTTCAAAACAATATATTTTCAAGTCCCACTTAGAAAATATATATGAACTTATTTTTATCCAAAATAATGTATTTCAAGGAAATATATATTTTTCCCAAAAATATTATATTTCTTAGTAATTCCAAGAAAGTATATTTTTACTTCCCAAAATAAAATATTTTCTACTTGTCAAAAACATGATATAACTTGGTAATAATACTAAAAATCATATTTTCATCTCTTTTGTATCCAAAATAGTATTTACAAAAAATATGCTCATAAATGTATTTTCCGGAATATTTGGTAAGTTACATTTCTTGTTTGGTTTCACAATATTATGTGTGTAGCTTGTGTATTCATTCCTTGAGACATTTGGTAATATTTTGGATTGTAATATCTTGGTATTTGTTAAGTTATATTATTTCAAATCCTAAAATAATATAACTATCACACAAAGTATACAAGTAATCACACACATGTGTCTTCTAAATATATATCTTTTAAATACACATTTAGTTATTTTTATTTACAAAAACCAACCTCCAATATTTGTATTTTTTGGTAACAAAAATTATGGCAAAGTTTATATCGAAAACTCATGGTCAAAATACACTTGTAAATATTTGTTTATAAATATTTTTCTAAGTATTTATATTTTTAGAAAATTTTGCCATAGTTTCCCCTAAAAATGGAGGTGTCCATGCTTTTAAAGCATATCATTTTCTTTTTAAAATCATCACAACCATCAACAATTCAATCCACAATTCCATCAACACTTACCTAGTGCCAAAATTATGTAATTTTCCTAACATCATGAACTTGAACTTTCATAAAATCTTGTAGTAACTTACTAGTGTTTTTAGTAAGCCTAGTTACCTTTAAAAATATGATTATTTATTTAATAGCATCATTCTTGAGGATTTTAGATCTTTACAACTTGTATGATGATTTTTCAAAAAATCAATCTTCTTGTATTTTTCTTGTTAACCATGTACTTTTATACTTGTTTCACCACTAGATACATGATTAGTTCCTTTAAGAACAATGTTTATGTAAATCTTGTGATTTAACTTGATTTCTTTGGAAAACTATTTTTGTAATCATCCACATTTATGTCTAGTAAACATGTTATATGTTTCCTTATTCATAAAATCATTTCTATACTTCAAGTTCATGAAAACATAAAGTATGATGATCTTGGTCTTTCACAAGATCATCTCCTTAACTTACTAGATCATGTGTTTAATCACAATCTAGTAGGTTTCTTATGATGTCTAACATCATAAACACAAGAATCAATCATCAAGAAGCAAAACAATACTTAAACAACATGATTCATCAAGATTACTTCATATATCAAGCTTATGTTCATGTTTCATGGTTATGTTCTTTAGTGTTCTTCAAGTATTCATCATGTAATATCTTTTAACCACTCAATATAGATGTAAAATGAAGAGTAGAAGATCTTACTACTAGCTCAAGGCTAGGGATGATCAAGCGGATAGATGAAGTGGATAAAAGCAAACGGTGAAGGTCCTTCAACTTCCGAAAGCTCCAAGCTTCCTAAGTTAGCTTCTTACACCTCTTGATCACTTTGGAATGCATGGAAGGAGGTTGAAAATGGAGGTAGGGTGATGGTGAGGTGTGGCCGTGAACATGGAGGGAGAGGAAGAAAGCTTTGGTATGTGTTAGTAGGTGAAAGATAATGGCATCTAAATCCCCCAAGTTATACTTATAACCAATATTAGATGTTTAACCAATGTGTAAAGTGTCTCCAAAGTACAACACATAATCTCTAATGAATCTTCAAAAATCTTTGGAGAATCAAGTAAGATATGGGGTGGGGCCACACCCTTGGTGACCATCCACCATAATGGGGAGGGGGGGGGGGTCTTGTGTAAGTTTAAATCATAGTTAGATAATTAAGTTAGATTTCAAGGGTATTGATTAGTGTTTAAGTGTATGATGTGTTATATAGTGTGTTAAGGTGTTTGGGGATTATAACTAGCTTAGAAACATTAAAACAATGCTTCTAGTATAATTTTGATGTTTTGGGTAGTGTCCGGTTATTCGGTTAGATACCGGTTCGCTAAAGTGCTAAACTATACCGTTTAGTGTTCGTTATGTACCCTTTTGTGACGCTTTTAATTCCCGACACTTAGGAAAGCATTCAGGACCATTTAGTCATATTTTTGCATGTAACTAGCTTGTTAAAAAGCTGAATTTATGCTGAATTATGCAGAATTCTGCACTTTATTTGGGTTTTAGGCACTTTCCGGCACTTAAACTATCACCTAGTTTAAATTGAGTCTTGGTGATAGGGGTTTCTCATTGAGGGGTTTAAATTGGGGATCTATTGTGCGAGGGGGCTCTCTAGCGCGGACCCGGTTAAGACAACGTATGCTAGACCTCCCGACATTCGCGAATAATTCACACCTTTCAAAAAAAAAAACTATCACCTAGTGAAGCAGTTTTGTGGTCCTTACTTCCCTACACACTATACTACTGTAGAACTTGGTTTCTGGCTCATACTGGGTCTCAAAACACTGTCTGTCTATGTACTGAACCCCGTCAGCATATTCCTCTTTTATCCGTTAATTGTGCTAACCGCGCTTTGTGCATTATGTAGTATGTGATGCACATGTAAGTATGATGCAGTGATCAGAAAGCAATTCAAGTCATAAATTGTAAATCAGCACAGTCATTAAGCACTAATCATCATTTAATAATTGTACGGATGCATGAAAATTTGACAGTTGTCACAGTCTTGGAGGATAATCCATGGATCCATAAACCTGAGATGAGGATCCTTGAACCTGAAAGGAGGATCCTTGAACCTGAAAGGATGATCCTTGAACCTGAGAGGATCCCTGAACCTGAGAAGAGGATCCTTGAACCTGGGAAGAGGATCCTTGAACTGTCTGCGTCCCCATGTATCCTCCTGAGCTAGTGAAGGATCCCTGATGCTAGAAAGAGGATCCTGAAGGCTGGAAGTAGGATCCTAAAGCCTGAGTCATTGTCGTTGATCCATAACGCCTTCCCAATGGTCCACTCTGGTACAGGATATCTGGAGCCGCAGATTGCAGGGCGGTTATAGCTGGAGTGTCGAAATCCAGTGATCTAGGTACCAATGGGGAGTGATCCTCCGCTGATCTCTTCAATTTCTTGATGTCATCAATCTCTCGAAGGATCCTGTCATTGGTCTTGTCCTGCTGCTGCATGTAATCCCTCATCTGCAAAATCAAAGAATAAAGATCACTGTTAGAAGAGCTAGAAGAAACAACAGAAGTTGGTGGTTTTGGGAAAACGAGGCTTTGTTTCTTCGCAGCATTCTCAGCGTTCTTCTGGGATCCAAAAGGTGGTGGAGGCAAAGGTGGAATGCCCTGTGAAGAAGTGACTGCCGGCATAGAGCTTGAAGTGTTCTTCGCTGAAGAAGCCATATGGTTGAAGGTAATGAACCGAAATGATCAAAATGAACAAAATTTCTCAGAAATGAAGCACCAATTGCCCCACGGTGGGCGCCAAACTGTTTTGGTCAAAAAAATCAGACTAAGATAATGCAACCAAATCTTATTTTGTGAGGTGTGATGCTTGAATTAACTAGCAAATGTATGAACAATTTGTAGATGAAATGAACAAGAGACACAAGGATTTATACGAGGAAAAAGCCCTTGATCAAGATATGATCTCCGGCATAAAAAACCTCGGGTGATGGAAACTATCGATCACCAACTATATTAAACAAGTAAAGGTTACAAATCGGGATGATAACAAGCTTGTTACAAGGATCACTAATGTGTAAAATGTGTGTAATCGCCAATAAATTGCAGAGAGATTTCGAGAGTGTGTGTATTAGCTAATTGTTCTTACTATCAAGCTGTTATCCCCTTTAAAATAGAAATAAACTATGTAACAAACATTCTGCAAATGGTGCTAGCCTCCCATGACTTCCAAAACGGTCACTCAAGCTATACACGTGCAGAATATGGGAGCATATTCCCCTGGAATCTCGGCAAGACTAAGTCCCACTCGTTCATTCCTGCAAAACAAGTTCAAATATAGTGGAAGCAACCGTTAGTGTTAGGATAACAATGAGGATCTTGGATCCTTAAACCTGCAACATCTTCAGAGGATCCTTAATTCAAACAGAACTAAGGATCAGTGATCCTGGCTGCACTTGAGGATCCGTGATCCTTAGGTTTAGAAAATCCATCCCTAACAATTTTCATGTCACTAAGTTTGGATAGTCGCCAGTTTGGGCCATACTCTAGTTTTCACAAGATCCTTTGGGCTTGTCCCCAGTTTTTGGGCCTGTCCCCAGTTTTTGGGCTTGTCCCCAGCTTATTGGGTTTGTCCCCAGATTGTTGGGCTTGTCCCCAAATGCTAATATTTACTTTGGCAATTGGCTTAGTCCTAAGTGATATGTCTTTGCAGGTTTCCAAAGCTAAACAATTAAGGATCCAGGATCCTAACTTTCTATCAGATTTTATCTTTTGTTGACACCATTGTAAGTGTTAAGGATTTAGAATCCTAACTTGGATTCTCTGGTATGATCCTTATTGACTTTAACTTTATTCTTGGTTTATTGATTATACCCTTATTCTTTGACAACAGGAGATATGATCCTTAATCATATAATTTTCAGTTTTTGGAAGAACTTGTTTTGACACATGTTTGGTTTTCTTTTTAACAACTCATAAATTCCAAAGTTATGTGCTATGGAATTGGCAAATAAATGTAAACATAATAACAATCAAGGTAAAAAGAATAACACCAAATGTCACACCCCCAAAATCCACAAGCGAAGTATCACCGCAGGAGGCGTGACTGACCAGGATCCAGTTACCAATCAGCGGAAGCATTAAGTTCAAAACCAATTCATAAGTTTAAAAGTTCATAAGTTTATCATGAACACTCAATGTCCATGCTCCACAACGACTCCTCCCACGCAAGCTCCTGCTAAGTACCTAACGACCTGCAAGGCATGTAGCAACGAATCAACAACAATGTTGAGCGAGTTCACAGTTGGTTGTCCATTTTAGTGTTGTTCCAAAAACCATAAGTTGTTTTGAAAACCACGAGTTATCCAATTCCTTGTTTCCCAAACCATAACCAGCGGGGACTTCCCCATGTTAACCACTAGACCCGTTACCATATCGAATACTGACTGTAGTTATGTTTATGTGCCCTGTGTCAATGTCTATCATCATTGACTAGTGCCCAAGTCCATTAGTCCACGTCCGTCCTCTACGGCACGGTGTGAGGCTTGTCAAACCCAATAGCGCTATTTAACTAATGACACGTTCGCCATTGGCCCGACGATTAAGTCGATATAAAATGAGGGAGTTAATGATAGAGTTTTGTCTAGTGTCAATCAATGTTGTCACCCTTCAGTTAAGAGGGTGGGAGTACGTGTCCTACCCAAGGAGAACACGTATGTTTCAATGTTGTCACCCTTCACCTAAGAGGGTGGAAGTACGTATTCTACCCAAGGAGAATACGCAGGTTTCCTTGTTAAACGTTAACCCATTCCCAAACCACTGGGAATCCCATGCCTTGTAGAAGTGTGAACTCACCTTAGGTTAGCTCGGCAGATAATCAGAAAGGTCACTTAAGCTAATTGTGATCAACCACGTCCTAACATGGTTACCATATAAGTCAGGTCTATGTTCAAGTAATACACGTATGTTTCACATATAACTAGTAGTTTACATTCAGAAATTGATCATGGCATATACACAACATCATGGCAGTTAATAAATAACACATAACATACTTAACAGTAACATTCACGTACACATACGAGGCCCAAATGTGCGATCCAAGTTATTGGGCCAGTGGAAGTGTGCGAGCCCAAGTGAGGTATGCGAGTGTACAAGAGGGTGTGCGATCAGGTTGTCTTGAGTCGAGACTGTGCGGTCTCGGCTTGTGCAGTTTTCACTCGAGACTGGGTGGTCTTGAGTCATGTCTCGAGTCACAATAAAGGGATCTCGGATCATGCATTCATCACTCGAGACCAGGAGGTCTCGGGTCAGGTCTCGAGTCGCAACAAGACCCGCAACTAGGGTCTCGAGTCTTGTTGTTTGTGTGCCAATGTGGTCTCGAGTCGAGACTGTGGGTTGTAACAAACTTCCTTATTTTAAGTTCAATATCTCCGTAACAATTGCTAACAAGTTTGGCAGTTTTCCAATCAGATCAAAACAACCTTTAATTCAACAATCATGCACCCTAATTATTCTCTAAACATGAACAACGATTACACATTCAATTGGATCATCAGATTAGCGAATTCAGTGACTAACATGTAATACTAAATCATGGCCAAACAATTTATCATGAAATCATTATGCTAGATCAAACGAATCATCAGTTGGTTACAAAACCAAAATCACACAACATACAATCATCGATCATGGCATCAAACCTTGTCTCACGAACATCATGCAATACCCGAACCAAACATGCTTGTATATCATCGATTCATCTAAACCAACTCCATCAGTTTGTTAATCTAAGTTTCTAATCACTAGGTCTAACATAAATCAACATCACCATTAAACACATGTTTCGATTTCATAAGCAAAATCTCATTAATAAAATCACTAGCATGAAACCCTAGTTGTCACATAAGATCATAACAATCAAGATCATGGCAACTAACAAAGATGTAACACTAATCAGAAGTGTGCGATGTGACAAGCTTGATCGAGATGGATGGCTTCGGGTGAGAGGGGTTGCCATCAGGTTTCCAAGGGAAGAAGGAGAGAGAGCTTAGGGTTTGTGTGTGTTTATGTTTTGCAAAATTATAAGGATTATGCCAATCCCCATGTTGTTATGCGCAAACATGAGTGGGCCGAACCCACCCTTGGGTTGCCCTTGGGCCACGAGTTCAAGTGAGTGGGGTTGGGCAGAGAGAGAGGTGTGCAATTAAAGACAAAGTGTGCGACCCAAAGAATTGTGCATCTGGACATACATATACACATTCCATACACATAACACATAACATAATAAAACATTCCATAAAAATCAACGTATCACATAATCACATAATGTTCATAATGGTTACATCAAATATAAAGAAAGGTTCTGAAATACGAGTTGTCACATCATCCCCAAGTTGAAAGAAATTTCGTCCCGAAATTTAGCACATAGTCACTAAGGAAGCTAGTTAGGTTGTGTGGTTTCCTGTTTTTTCCTGTGGTGTCACATCATCCCCCCGTTGGTTTGGAAATTCGTCCCGAAATTCCGTAGTAGCTTCAGCCTCAGTAGTGGTCTCACCTTTCTTGAACAACTGGGGATACTTGTGTTTCATTTGGTCTTCTCGTTCCCAGGTAAACTCTGGGCCACGACGGGAGTTCCAGCGAACTCGAACAATGGGTATCCTGGTACGCTTGAGAACCTTAACTTCTCGGTCTGTAATTTCCACTGGTTCCTCGACGAATCGCAACTGGTCGTCGATAGTGAGTTCCTTGAAAGGAACTATGAGGGTCTCACCCGACAGACACCTCTTCAGATTTAACACATGGAATACGTTGTGGACCCCACTGAGTTCTTTAGGCAGATTCAGTCTATATGCCACTTTGCCGATTTTCTCAGTGATTTCAAAAGGTCTGACATAACACGGATTTAGCTTGCCTCGCTTGCCAAAACGAACCACACCTTTCCAAGGTGAGACTTTAAGTAGCACTAGATCCCCAACCTGGAACTCGAGCGATTTCCTGCGCTTATCAGCGTAGCTTTTCTGAGGGTCACGAGCTGCCGCTATTCGTTGTCGTATTTGGGCAATCTTTTCTGTTGTGTCGACGATGAGTTCTGGGCCAGTGATTTGGCTATCGCCAACTTCTACCCAGCATAAGGTGATTGGCATTTCCGTCCGTACAAAGCCTCGAACGGAGCAGCCTGGATGCTGGTGTGGTAACTGTTGTTATACGAAAACTCCAACAAAGGTAGGTGCCTTTCCCAGCCGTTACCAAAGTCGATAACACATGCTCGAAGCATATCTTCAAGAGTTTGGATGGTGCGTTTAGTATGCCCATCCTTCTGTGGGTGATACGTTGTGCTCATGTCTAGACGTGAGCCAAAGGATTTGTGCATCGCCTGCCACAAATCAGATGTAAAACATGGGTCACGATCAGAAATGATGGAAGTTGGCACCCCGTGCCTCGAGACTACTTCCTTCAAGTAGATGTCTGCTAGAGTAGAGAACTTATTTGTTTCTTTGATATCAAGGAAGTGTGTAGACTTTGTCAGTCGATCCACTATCACCCAAATAGTATCGTTTCCCCACTGAGATCTAGATAGGCCAGTAACAAAGTCCATGGAAATCTGCTCCCATTTCCATGTCGGGATCTCTGGTTGTTAAAGTAGACCTGATGGCTTCTGGTATTCAAACTTGACCCTCGCACAGGTCAGGCATTTACTAACATAGGTCGCTATGTTAGCTTTCATGTGGGGCCACCAGTACGTAGTTTTGAGATCGCGGTACATCTTATCAGAGCCAGGATGTACTGAGTAACGAGACTTGTGTGCCTCATCCATCACAAGCTCACGCAGATTACCATAAAATGGGACCCAGATGCACCCCACTAAGTAGTAGGCACCGTCTTCCTTTAGTTCCAACAATTTCTCCAATCCCCGTAGGGACTCAGCCTTGATGTTTTCTACCTTCAATGCTTCGACCTGTGCATCACGAATTTGGGCAGGAAGACTGGAGTGAATAGTAAGCTGTAACATACGTACATACTTAGGTTTGGTTTCCTTACGACTGAGGGCGTCAGCCACAATGGCTTTGCCTGGATGGTACTTGATTGCGCATTCATAGTCGTTAAGGAGGTCGACCCATCGACGCTGTCGCATGTTCAACTCCTTCTGATCGAAGATATGCTGGAGACTCTTGTGATCATTTTAAATGGTGCACTTGGTACCCTACAAGTATTGTCTCCATATCTTAAGAGCAACCACTTCCGCTCCCAACTCCAAGTCGTGAGTAGTGTAGTTCTTTTCGTGAACCTTGAGTTGGCATGATGCGTAAGCAATAACTTTCTCACGTTGCATCAACACACAACCAAGTCCTTGGATTGACGCGTCACAATAAACCACAAAATCGTCTGTGCCTTCAGGTAACGAGAGAATAAGTGCGCTACAAAGCTTCGACTTCAGCTGCTGAAATGCGGATTCCTGTGCATCACCCCAACGGTAGGTGATACTCTTCTGAGTTAGAATAGTAAGAGGCTGCGCAATCTTTGAGAAATCCTTAATAAACCTTCTGAAGTAACCCACCAAACCCAAGAATTTTCGGATTTCAGTTGGACTTCGAGGTGCAGGCTAATTCTTGATTGAGTCAATCTTGGATGTATCAACGTGAATCCCATCCTCATTAACCACGTGGCCTAGGAAATGGACTTCATGAAGCCAAAAGTCACATTTTGAAAACTTAGCATAAAGATGTTCTTTTTGAAGAAGTTCCAAAATGAGTCGCAGATGACTCCCGTGTTCCTCCTAACTCTTGGAGTAGATCAGGATGTCATCGATAAAAACAATAACGAACTTATCCAAGTATGGTTTGCACACTCGGTTCATAAGATCCATGAAAACCGCAGGTGCATTTGTCAACCCGAAAGGCATGACCAGAAACTCATAGTGTCCGTAACTAGTCTCGAATGCTGTCTTGGAGATGTCCTCATCTCGGACTCTCAGCTGATGATAGCCCGATCTCAGATCAATCTTTGAGTAGAAGCTCGACCCTTGCAATTGGTCGAACAGGTCATCGATACGAGGAAGAGGATAGCGATTCTTCACGGTCACCTTGTTGAGTTCGCGATAGTCTATGCACATACGAAAGGTACCGTCTTTCTTTATCACAAACAAAACTGGAGCTCCCCAGGGCGAAGAGCTAGGACGAATAAAACCCTTGTCCAAGAGTTCTTGTAGTTGCGCGGACAATTCCTCTAATTCGGATGGAGCTAAGCGATAAGGTGCACGAGTTATTGGTGCTGCTCAAGGAGCTAGCTCAATTTGAAACTTGACTTGACGATGGGGCGGAAGACCAGGTAATTCCTCAGGAAATACCTCAGGAAAGTCGCGGATGATCGGAATGTCTTCTATCTCATTCTATTTTGTTGAGGTATCAGTAACGAGGGCTAGAATAGCAGTGTGGACCTTTCACAAACACTTCAGGGCCTTAAGGAAAGAGATGATGCCCACAACAGCACCACTCTTGTCGCCACGAATAACGAGGGGTTCTTCACCAGAACGAGGAATGCTGACGACTTTCTCCTTGCAGAATATCTCCGCTCGATGTTGAGATAACCAATCCATCCCAATAACAACGTTGAAGCTACCAAGTACGATAGGGATAAGATCGATAAAGAAGGTCCGTCAGCAAGTGTGAGAATACAACCCTTAACTATGTATGTGGCCTCAAGATTTTTACCGTTTGCTAGTTCTACAACATGCGTAGAATCCAGAGAGATTAGGGTACGCTTAAGCATCTCACTAACTCTAAAGGACACGTAACTAGTATCGGCACCCGAATCGAATAAAACAGAAACAAAGAAATCATCCAGTAGGAACTTACCCGTCACAACATTGGGATCGTTCCTTGCATCACCCTGACCAATCACGAATGCACGTCCCCTGGCACCATTTCCATCATTGTTATCCCTGTTGTTGTTCCCATTCCCCTGGTTGTTATTGTTGTTCTGATTCTGGTTCAACTGGGGGCAGTCTCTTTTAAAGTGGCCCTCTGCACCACATTGGAAACATCCTTTGTTGTTACCCTGATGTTGCTGCTGTTGCTGGCGTTGGTTCTGTGGAGTCTGCTGCTGCTGGTGCCTCTGATTCGTAGGTTAAAGGCTTCTGAAATCTTTCGCTGCGTGGCCTGGTTTGTTGCATCTCTGACAGTTGTTCTTGCTACACGGCCCGCTGTGGTGCATATTACATCGATTGCACTTAGGGTGGTTTCCCTTGTACCCACCCTGACCTGGATTACCAGAAGACTGTTGACTAGGGCTCTTGTAGTCGTCAGTGCTTCGCTGCTGAGACTGAGACTGAATAGAAGTTGAACCCTTACTTGAGTGTCCATCCCATTTGCGTTTGTTGTCACTTGGAGCATCAGAAGTACTGGTAGCACTAATACGCTTTGGCAGTTTGTTCTGCTCAACTGCCTGGTCAGTGAGACGGTGGGATAGTCGTATAACCCGCTGAATTGTAGGGAGGTTAGCTGAAGTTACCATGCTCTGAATCTCTAGCACTAAACCTTGGATGTAAAGCTCGATAAGTTTTTAGGGAGGATCCACCATGGTGGGACACAAAGCAGCTAATTCATTCGATCTCTTAGTATACGCTTCGATTTCGGACCCTGTCATCTTCAGATTGTAAAACTCCACTTCTAGCTTGTGAATGTCATCATGATGACAATACTCTTCTTTGATCAGATCCTTAAAGTTGTTCCATGGGGTGGCGTTAGCAGCTGCCAACCCTAGCATTTGCACATGTGCGTTCCACCAAGTTATCGCACCGCCTTCAAGTGTTCCCGTAGCAAACTTTACCCTACTGGCAACATGGCATTCACACATTTTGAAAATGGATTCGATCTTCTTGAACCAGTGGAGGAGACCTACGGCTCCTTTAGTGCCATCAAAGGTACTTGGTCGACAGTCCATGAAGGTCTTGAACGTACACACTCGAGGCTGAGCATTTTGACCTGTCGTGCGAGAAAGAGAGGACAAGGTTAAGCACGAGAGGAGGATCACGAGAGTAGGATCTAAACATCCAAAGATAGGTCGAAATAGCAGGCTATACCTCCTGCTTGAGCTGCTGGGAGAGCCTCAGCAACTCGTTCGTTGATTAGAGCCGTTAGTTGGGCCTGAGTCAAGTTGAGACGTCCACTCATGATCTTCACATCGAGAAAAGCACAAGAAAGAATGGTGACGTAGGGGTGTGAAAAGTGTGAGATGACAGAAGAGAGTAAGCACACAAGGTTTCAAGCAACAGTTGTTACGTCAACTAAGCATACCATGAACAATGCACTATTTAAACTAACAAGCAGGCAATACAAACATAAACCATGTCACCTATAGTGTTGAGTCTTGCACGTGGAGCAAAGCATCGTTGTGGATCGTTGAGCACTAAACAGGTTATAGTCCGGTTTTTATCAAAACACTTTCCCTTTTTAAAACCAAGTTCACTATAACCAATGGCTCTGATGCCAATCTGTCACACCCCCAAAATCCACAAGCGGAGTATCACCGCAGGAGGCGTGACTGACCAGGATCCAGCCACCAATCATATTGAACAATATAATTTAAATAAGTAAAAGTCCAAACCAAACACTATAATTGGTGTCAAAACAGTTTAACAAGGTCTAAGTTATCAGTGGAAGCATTAAGTTCAAAACCAATTCATAAGTTTAAAAGTTCATAAGTTTATCATGAACACTCAATGTCCATGCTCCACAACGACTCCTCCCACGCAAGCTCCTGCTAAGTACCTAACGACCTGCAAGGCATGTAGCAACGAATCAACAACAATGTTGAGCGAGTTCACCGTTGGTTGTCCATTTTAGTGTTGTTCCAAAAACCATAAGTTGTTTTGAAAACCACGAGTTATCAAATTCCTTGTTTCCCAAACCATAACCAGCGGGGGCTTCCCCATGTTAACCACTAGACCCGTTACCACATCGACTACTGACTGTAGTTATGTTTATGTGCCCTGCGTCAATGTCTATCATCATTGACTAGTACCCAAGTCCATTAGTCCAAGGCCGTCCTCTGCGACACGGTGTGAGGCTTGTTAAACCTAATAGCGCTATTTAACTAATGACCCGTTCGCCATTGGCCCGACGATTAAGTCGATATAAAATGAGGGACTTAATGATAGAGTTTTGTCTCGTGTCAATCAATGTTGTCACCCTTCAGTTAAGAGGGTGGGAGTATGTGTCCTACCCAAGGAGAACACACAGGTTTCAATGTTGTCACCCTTCACCTAAGAGGGTGGAAGTACGTATTCTACCCAAGGAGAATACGCAAGTTTCCTTGTTAAACGTTAACCCATTCCCAAACCACCGGGAATCCTATGCCTTGTAGAAGTACCTTAGGTTAGCTCGGCAGATAAACAGAAAGGTCACTTGAGCTAATTGTGTTCAACCACATCCTAACATGGTTACCATATAAGTCAGGTCTATGTTCAAGTAATACACGTATGTTTCACATAAAACTAGTAGTTTACATTCACAAATTGATCATGGCATACACACAACATCAGGGCAGTTAATAAATAACACATAACATACTTAACAGTAACATTCACGTACACATACGAGGCCCAAATGTGCGATCCAAGTTATTGGGCCAGTGGAAGTGTGCGAGCCCAAGTGAGGTGTGCGAGTGTACAAGAGAGTGTGCGATCAGGTTATCTTGAGTCGAGACTGTGCGGTCTCGGCTTGTGCAGTTTTCACTCGAGACTGGGTGGTCTCGAGTCATGTCTCGATTCACAACAAAGGGATCTCGGATCATGCATTCATCACTCGAGACCAGGTGGTCTCGGGTCTGGTCTCGAGTCTCAACAAGACCCGCAACTAGGGTCTCGAGTCTTGTTGTTTGTGTGCCGATGTGGTCTCGAGTCGAGACTGTGGGTTCTCGACTCGCAACCCGTGTCGAGACCAAAGGGTTGTAACAAACTTCCTTATTTTAAGTTCATTATCTCCATAACAATTGCTAACAAGTTTGGCAGTTTTCCATTCAGATCAAAACAACCTTTAATTCAACAATCATGCACACTAATTATTCTCTAAACATGAACAACGATTACACATTCAATCGGATCATCAGATTAGCGAATTCAAGGACTAACATGTAACACTAAATCATGGCCAAACAATTTATCATGAAATCATTATGCTAGATCAAACAAATCATCAGTTGGTTACAAAACCAAAATCACGCAACATACAATCATCGATCATGGCATCAAACCTTGTCTCACGAACATCATGCAATACCCGAACCAAACATGCTTGTATATCATCGATTCATCTAAACCAACTCCATCAGTTTGTTAATCTAAGTTTCTAATAACTAGGTCCAACATAAATCAACATCACAATTAAACACATGTTCCAATTTCACAAGCATAATCTCATTAATAAAATCACTAGCATGAAACCCTAGTTGTCACATAAGATCATAACAATCAAGATCATGGCAACTAACAAAGATGTAACACTAATCGGAAGTGTGCGATGTGACAAGCTTGATCGAGATGGAGGGCTTCGGGTGAGAGGGGTTGCCGTCGGGTTTCCAAGGGAAGAAGGAGAGAGAGCTTAGGGTTTGTGTGTGTTTGTGTTTTGCAAAATTATAAGGATTATGCCCATCCCCATGTTGTTATGCGCAAACATGAGTGGGCCGAACCCACCCTTGGGTTGCCCTTGGGCCACGGGTTCAAGCGAGTGGGGTTGGGCAGAGAGAAAGGTGTGCAATTAAAGACAAAGTGTGCGACCCAAAGAATTGTGTGATTGGACATACATATACACATTCCATACACATAACACATAACATAATAAAACATTCCATAAAAATCAACGTATCACATAATCACATAATGTTCATACTGGTTACATCAAATACAAAGAAAGGTTCTGGAATACGAGTTGTCATACCAAAGATAGCCAAAAGTTAAGATTTTATTTATTTATCAAATTTAACCCTCTTAAAGGTTGTCAAAATTGCCAACCCAAGTTTCTACCAGCAAAACGTGGCCCGTCCACTTGGGTTGGCAAAGGGTGTCCATATTAACAAGGTTCATTGAGTGTAGGAAATCAAAAGATGAGGGGCATCAAAGGCTTCATCCTCCGCAAACAGAAGGACCCATCCACCTTTGCTACCCCATATTGTCCTAAGGATCAGTGATCCTTAACTCTAACAACTATTGTTCAAGTTATTACAGACCATTGTTCAAAATACCATAACCAACAAAACAAACTACCAAACCATAAAAAATGGGCTCCGATCGCGTCTAGAAATATCCATCATAGCCCATTTATGCAGCCTACACCTTCGCTGCCTCATCAACCTTCTCCTCACCACCTTTACCACTTCCTCTAGCCGCTGCCTCCTCAGGATCCTTGATCTTGCCGTCAAGAGCTAGCACCTCCTCAGGTTCATCCTCGTCCCCGAGCTTAACTAGCCGTTGCTTCCATGCCTCCAAGTCCCATTCAGACCTGTTAAAAGAAGGATCTGCAGCCTCTTTAGCCATCTGCAACTTGGTCTTCAGCATGGCAATGGTAGCAGAGAGTTTGGCCCCTTCCATGATGTCGGTCTTCTCTTTCTGGTCTGTGATCTCAGCAAGAAGCAGCTCTTTCTGCAGCATGTTGATGTCCTTTTCCAGGGAGGAGTTCTTTTTGTCTTTGGCAAGGGCAATTTTTTGGAGGTCCAGGCTCTTCTCATCAGCTTCAGCCAGCCTTTGATCCAGAAGGATTTGAACTTCGACAAATTTCCGCACAAGGAAAATTCAATAATCAGGATCCTTTATCCTTAAGAGGAACATGATTTCAGGATATAAAATCCTTACCTCGGAGACATAGTCATGAAGTTGGCATTCCATCAGAGGCAACCCTTTGGAGGTTTCAGTAGGCTTCTTCCTCTTGGTTCCCTTACCCCTGGTGCTCATGCCCTTGGGCTCCGGATTGCTTTGGCTTGTAGCCAACTCTTTTTTGATTGATTGGGGGGATGCAATGTCCTGAAGATCAACAACGCTGAACCTGGAAGCAGACTTTGAGGATTTAGCAGCACCTACTAGCATACTACACAGATAAGTATTCATATTCTGATTTTATTAAACATTTATATATACACAAAAATGGATACTTACTTGACATGGTGTAGGAAGTGGATGAAATGTCTTCTAGATCCTTTGACTTTGGCGGATATGTTCTGATGGTAGGATCAAGCTTCCAGAAAGCTTCAACTCTTTCCTTGGTGACAGGTGATTCTTGAATGTGTGACAGGGTGATAGCTGCATAGACAAAAAACAAGGATCAGTTATCCTCAACAGAAAAGAAGGATTCTTACCGTTGTCCTAATCTAAGGATCCTACATCCTACCATCTGTGTTCCACTTTTTGGGAAGTTGGTTCCTGTTTGGAATAGAATCCCTCCTCACGAAGAAGAATTGATTCCTCTAGTTGGTGTCATTCTTGGTGGTTTTCAATATCGGGTGAAGCTGCTGGGGTTTGGATTTGAAGAGACATCGGTAGGAACCATGGCTTACAAGGTTATACAGTTGGCTCAACTCAGACATCCCTATGTCTATGCCTTCCTGTTCTATAATGTGCTCTAGTGTGTACAGGACCCTCCACACCATCGGCATAGCTTGGATGTAGCAATGGCAGGTAAGTGTGAAGAATCCCTGTGTGAGAACAGGGAAAGGATATGTGAACCCTATCTGGAAAGGGACTGGAGGGAAGGTGATCCATGTGTCCGATACACAGTCACTTTTAGTTGAAGAATCAAAAGGCTGAAATACGGTACCATCAGGAAAGCAGGAGCGAAACTGATCAACTTCAGGATCAGTGAATCGACAAAGCTCCATTGAAGGGTTTTTGCCTTTTTGTTAAAGCCTGACTCTTCAATGGGCTATTGTGATCAGGATTCTTGGCAGGGGAAGAACGAGTGCTCATCTTCGCCATGGATTTTGAAGAACAGAGGATCAGAAAGAAGAAGATAATAGAGAAGAGAGAAGGAATTACCTGATGAGATCTTCGAATGAGGATTTAAAGGAGAGGATCTCGAATATAAATGCAGATTTCAATCCTTATCTCTAACCTATTTATAATGATTATTGTTGCAGGTGTTGACTATCGCTGACATCAGCACTGTAACGGCTATATCTGTTTGCAACGACTAGTCCGAGAATTGTTGAAAAATGACTATCTAATTGGATATCAACTAGTCATGTTTGGGGGCAATTGTTAGGGATAGAATTTCATAGCATGTGGATCAGGGATCCTCAAATGTAGCCTGGATCATGGATCCTCAGTTCAGTTTGAATTAAGGATCCTCAGAAGATGCTGCAAGGCTAAGGATCCAGGATCCTTATTATTATCCTAAACTAACAATTGTTTCCATCATCTTTGAACTTGTTTTGCAGGTGTATTCGAATGAGACTTGGTCCTGCCGAGATTCCAAGGGAATATGCTTGATGTTTATGCACGTGCAATTGCTCCATGACCGTTGTGGTGATCGTGGGGAGGCTAGCACCATTTTCGGATAGTTTGTTAGCTTAGATATTTTCTAATTTTAAAGGGGATACCAAGATTTATTTAGAAATATAGTTACACACACATACACAACTCTCTCTCGAACTTGAACTCTCTGCAAACTTTCGACGATTACACACTTACACACTAGCAATCATTGTACCAAGCTTGTTATCATCCCAAGTTGTAAACTTTGTTTGTTTAATATAGTTGGTGATCAGTAGTTTCCATCACCCGAGGTTTTTTATGCCGGAGATCATTCATTGATCAAGGGCTTTTTACTCGTATAAATCCTTGTGTTCATCATTCATTTCATTCATTTGTTGTTCATACATTTGTCTAATTAACCAAGCATCTAACCTCACAAAAATCAGATTTTGTTACATTATCCATGTGTGACTTTTGACCAAAACACATATATGTATCAAGGTATTATATTGTATTATTGTATGACCGTTTAATTGAAGGCCTTACTCTTTTGTTTGTATCAAATTTTTAGTTAAAACAACCAAATTTTTGTCACCCATAAAAAGGCTCAGAACATCTAAAGTTAATTTGTTAAAAAGTTAAAAAAAATGCTAACATGGCCGCTTGGCCGATGATGTGTCATTACCTCTTTAACATGGCTGAAAGTTTGTTTTAATTGGAAATTTTTGGGGTTGTACTGGTGGAAACAAAGTTGGTTAACCGAAAATAAGATTTGGATCCACTTGGGAATAGTCCACTGGTTTTGGTGAGTTAGACTTAGATAGAGTTTAGGGTAGTAGGAGGTTAGGACTTCAATCCCAATGGTGTGCAAGTTTAGCTATTAAAAAAAACTGAAAATTAGATTTGTACTTTTGTTGGTTAGCTTTTTAGGTAATCAATCCTAATTTTTATTTTAATGATAAAATGTTATTAAGCCTTGGTAGATGATTGTTGGATGTTATATGATATGATATGTATGAAATATAGATAATTAGATTAACTAAGAGAGAACTTAACACAACTGTTCCTCCTTTTTTATTTAATAATTCAAAATTTTGATAAATTATCTTTGTTTGACATTTGTTCTTTATTTTTTCTTCTTAAGGGGCATTTTGGGTATATGGCTAATAATGTTTCTGGAATATATAAGAGTGATCGCATTCGCAATGGGATTGCTTGATTTTGATTTGTTGCATGTTTGTTGTGAATTTCTGTATTTTTTATTAGTGTTTTCTGTAGTTAGTTTTTTAAGTGCATGCATCTGCTTTCATTTCTCTATGATCTGTAAATTAATCATATGCGCTTTGATCCAGGGACCAAACAACGTTAATCTTCTTCATGCTTCTAACATGAGAATACCATTTTACCCTTTTGTTTGACCGTAAGCTATATTTTTACGAGCTTGGGTTGTATTTTTATGAGTTTCTTGGCAAATTTGTAGAGGTAAATTGGTCGATTTGTGCTATATTATAATGGCGGTATCAACGGGTCAAACTAAAAGAATTCGCTAAAGTGTGTAGAGGTAAATGGGTCGATTTATGCTATATTTTAATGGCGGTATCAACGGGTCAAACTAAAAGAATTCGCTAAAGTGTCATTAAACGGGTCAAATGGGCTGAAAACCAAACCTCTAAAGTGTAATCCTAAAATGCATTCAAGATTACCTTATGAAAATGTCATCTATGATCATGTGTATTTAGGGATAAGGTTTCAGTACTTATTTCTTTATGTGTGCTTTCTTCAACTTAATTAATTGTAGGATCAGCAGTGAAACAATGAAATAGACTTGGAATAGACTTGGAAAACAGCTTGCTTCACTCTTAAATGTCTTGTTTTATTGATTTAACAAGTTTTCATATCAGCAGACACATCGGCAGCACTTCGGTACCGGAAATCAGAATGTTACAAATGATTTCGTGTGAGAGCTATATATAGTGGAGGTGATTCCGCTTGAAAGTGGCAGTGTCCATTTCAAGCGGAATTAGCCATGTTAATTTCGCTTGAAACTGCACATGTCACTTTCAAGCAGAATTAGCTCAAACACACTCAAAACCCTTTTTCTCGTACAACGTGCCCTGATCTAACAATTCTAGTACAAGACTCGATACAAGACGAAGTCGACAGACGTATTCACCAACAGACTCCCCCTCGGATGTTGACGAGTCTTCAGTGTCGAGTCTTCACAACCTTCAGTCTTTATCAGTCTTCGGGCTTTTCTTCAAAGTATCTGACAGTGAAAGCATCCATCAAACTTTATCTCTTCTCTTCTTTCTTCAGGATCTCGAGCTGGCTCGTACATCCTCTTGATCAGATCTCTTGATTCCTTAAGCTCTACATCAACAGACTCCCCCTCAAAGAATACTTGGGATCGTAGTCTGGCTTTTACTCTGCTCACATGTTTACAGGTTCAAGAATCGCAACGTGGCTCTCTCATAGCCATAACCTGCACATTCTCTACCCAAAAGATAAAATATAACAAATTTAGAAACCCTGTAAACACCTGATATCTTCATATCAAAACATCAATTAATGATATAACAATTTTAATTTCTGATGACCACTTGTATGAATATCATTTTAACTACACACTCCCAAACCTGTTCGTCATGTTCAGCACTCGGAATTTTGAAAATCAGCTTTTCAACATCAGTTGTCTAAAATCTTTTTAAATTTTTCAAAATTTATGCTAAAACACACCAAAAATCTTTTTGGATTTTGTAATGAAATGAAATGCAATAAAAAAAATATATACAGACAATATTTTTTGTGAGTTTGTGTAAGAGGATCATATCAGTTTATGAGACAAATCACCAACAATCTTTTTGGATTTTGTAATGAAATGAAATGCAATAAAAAAAATATTTACAGACAATATTTTTTGTGAGTTTGTGTAAGAGGATCATATCAGTTTATGAGACAAATCACCAACACCATTAAGCTTTAAACATTTTAACTTCTAAACAATTCACTTAGATTGTCAGTATACTGATCCACTTAAATTTTCACACAAAGTTCAATTGTTTCGAGATACGAGATTAATGTTTTAAGAGACTTAAACTTATCTGCGTGTCCCACCTCAGAATATACTCCCGTATCCAGATCCCAATATTCAGTCTTACAGGTGAGTATACCTAGATGATATCTGTAAGGGGTTAAATTGCGAAGGCCGTGAGAGCTCAGGTCAGAACTTCCGTTCAGCAGAGAGATGACGGCTTCGACTTTTGGTGGGTCCCCTTTAGAGGATCTTTTTTTACAACAGCACATGATTAGCATTTTTAAATGTTTCATCATTTTTTATGCTGAGGGCAGGCTATATTTCAAGCAAGCGTAAAGTATTCTCTGGGGACTAGGCCATTGCTTCCGCAAAATCAGAAGTCCCGGGATAATACCCCAGATATCACTAATCATAAAGACCTAGTATCTCAGAAAGAGGGGTCTTTCAAACAAGATTTCGGGGGTTACCCATATATCCGAGAGATGTTACCCACGAGATAAGCAAGTTTTATATTTAGGTTTATATCTCGTCACAATCTACTAAATGTGCAAAAACCTACTGACACATCATCAGTGAGACCGTTTATCACTTTTGACTTTCCAATTCTTTAGCATGTTGTGATAGTCCACTGATGTACTATCATTTCCTCTTTTTCTCAACAAAACTCATTTTTGATGAATTTATCATGTTTTTGACTTTTTCAAATATTCAAATATTTTTGAATTTTCTGAAATTTCTTACTCCCCCTAAAATTCAAAATCATTTAAAGAAATTTGAAAACAAACTGTACAAGCAAAGCGACAACTGATATCGAATCACTTTAGATCTCCTTCCACTTGGCATAAACAATCAGAACTCCCCCTTTCAACCAACTATTTTCCCATTGTGATTTCAAAACACTTAAGTTTGTTTTAATCAAATGGTTTTTTCTGAAAAATAAGTTTCGTTGATTTTATCACTTGTAAGTTAGGGATTCATCACATTGTTTCTCAATCATTTGTAGGAAAAACAAGTACAATTTAATGTCCTTGCTTTACCACTTGTAAGTGAAAACCTTCTTTAATCACTTGTAGGTTCACTCACCAACCATACCATTTGCAAAACAAAATATAACAATTTAAAGATATCACCTGTAGGTTTACCAACCAAACATTTTCAAGAATGATGCCGATTCCTACTCCACGATTACCAACTTGGGAGCTCCGGCAAGTCCGGATTTTCAGTTTGAAAATGGTGTCACCCAAGCCTGACCAGCCTTGGGTGATTTTGGTACACATCTATCCCACCAACATTTTGAATTATAAAATTCTTTTGCACTTTTAACCTTCCCATCAACCATCTTCTCAAAAATATGTTTAACTTTGCCATTAAACGCCTTTTCAGCATCAAATTCTTTGTTACCAGCAAAGAATTGATCTGAAATCTCAAACCTACCTTTTGATTTCAAATTATCTTTTGACAATGGCGGAAAGTTTTCCTCGTTCAACTCTGGAACGGAATTCTCATTCTTCTTCTCAACAGATAGCTCCTCTGAATTTATGGAATCGGATTCTTCACTAGAACTTTCATCTAAACTTTTGACAACCCATTTTTGTTTGTTCACATCAACTTTCCTTTTGTAAAAACGCTTTGAAACATCACCAGTTTTGAAAGTCGAATTTTCAAACATCTTAGATTTCTCAGTTGGTTGTTTCTTTCTATCAACACATTTATTGTTTGTTTCAAAGTTAGAAGAAACTTCCTGTTTTGAATAAGTGGACTCGTGGCAATTCCAAGCAATATGTCCAACTTTTTGACACTTGAAACAGGTTCTTCTGTCAACTCTTGGAGCAAACTTCTTCACATTCTTCTTTATTTCAGCAAGAAACTCTTGATTTGACTGTTTCCAGAATGGTTTCTTCTGCTCTTCTTCAGAATTTCCTCCTGAAATAAATTTTGTTTTTGGTTTATAATTTTTCTCATTTTTGTAGTTTCCTAAAGAACTAAAACCAGCCTTGCTTTTTGAAATTACCGTTATGGTTTGGTTTCTTTCGATAACCTGAACCAGAACTGTAACCATTTTTCTTGTTCAATCTCTGTTGAACTCTTGAAGTGTACTTTTTAGGTTTTTCATGAAGATTTAAATCTTTTATTTCAAAAATATTAATTTCTGTTAATTTGAAAACTTGTTTGATCATTTCAGATTTGACACTTTTTATTGGAAATTCCTCATCAGAATATAATTTGTCTGAATCATTCAAAGTATATGCCACTTTGATCGATCCGTCATTCAAATTAGATTTTGATAACAAGAATTCTTTATTGTAAACCCTTTTAACCGGTGAACTCGGACTCTTTTCTGACCAACTCGAACTTCCAGATTTAGACTCCGACTTTGACTCTTCATCCATATCTAACACCTGATCGACCATTTTCTTTAACAACTCAGACTCATGATCAGTGTCATACGCTGGGAATGTGACATCAATATTGTCTGGTAACTCATCAATGATTTCAGACTTTAACTTGATGTTAAGAGCCTTATTTAAACGTTCCTCATTTGGCTTTCTGGGAGAATAACTATTCCAAATCGGGGGCGGACACTTGTTATATTTGAAACTTTGTTTCTTACCAGTATCCGTATCTTCCTTTTCTTTGTCTTGGAAAGCTTCAAGACCTGCAACAGTAGGATAAACTCTATCAATCAAATAATCACAAGTTGTATAACTCAACAACAAACATTTAATCCTTTCACTCTCAATATTTTCAAGCTCTAAATCCTGCTTCAGCTTAGCACAATCTTCAATATACTCATTGATGACCTTCTGCTTTGTCATTAATGTTGAGCTCATCATTGTCATAGCCGCATCAACCTCTTTGTTTGTCTTGTTCAAACCATCAACTGTTTTGTTCAAAACATCGTATGACTCTTTCACATACTTCACATCAGACAACAAATTTTCTTTCATCTCTTCAAGTTCACAAATTTTCTTGTCCTTTTCTTCACAATGTACGCAAGACTCCAAACATTTCTGACAAGGTTTAATAACCTCGACTATCTTTTCAACCTCGATAACCTTTTTAACTTCAACAATTTTTCTACCTCGACGATTTTCTCAACTTCAACGAGTTTTTCAACTTCGACTATTTTTTCGATTTCAACAATTTTCTCTACTACCTTCTCCACTTCAACTATTTTCTCTACAATCTTTTCAAATTCTTTTTCAGCTTTCTGTCCCTCAGCTTCCTTTGTTGAGCTTTCTTCAACTTCTGTTTTCTCAGCTTCTATTTTTTCGTTTTCTTCTGCAGCTTTTCTTGCTTCTGTCTCTTTCCATTCTATTTTCAATCGAGCAGCTCTTTTTTCTTTCAGCATCTCGATCTTTTCTGCAAAAAACAAATTAAAACTATCAGTATCTAAACCTCTCCTAGCTTTTTCAATATATTCTTCTTCATCATCGGTATCTGCATCAACTCCCAATTCTGGAAAATTGGTATTCTTTTCGGTTTAGATTTGACAGATGTTTCCTCCAAGATTCGAGCAACAAAAGCTGAGCTTAAGTGTAGGTTTTCTTGAACATATTTATCCCAGCTAAAACCTGCAGCCATTTTCTCATCATCTTGATCAATTATACCAAAATAAGCTTTCCTATTTGCATCTTCGATCATTTTCTTTTTTCCATCATCAATGGCCCGAGCATGTGCAGTTTGTGGATGTTGAACAAGTTGATGATAAGTTGACTTTTGATAATAATTGTTCTTTTCACTCTGATCTTGTCTTCCGGCTTCATTGTTACATTCTCGCTTAAAATGTCCTTTTTCTCTGCACCGGAAACACGTAACTCTTGATTTATCAAATCCTATTGGAGATTTACCAACATCTCGAAGATCATCTCTACCAGTAACTTGTGTAAACTTTTCTGCTCTTCTAAATGCACTGGCTAGGCACCACTTGATATCCATCAAATCAAGCTCTTCTGCATCAATTTGGTCATAATCCTCTTTGGTAAGCATAGGATTTCCAATTCTTCCTCCAATCAGACTTTCATATGACTCTAACGTAGTAGCAAGTGATGCCATATGTTGTTTTGCAACTTCTGGAGAAAGATTGTGACCATTTTGAAAATTCAAAGTGACATTGCATTGCAAATTTTGACCGTTGAAATTTGTTGAGGTTTTTGACTGGGAGCTTGAAGCTGTAAAATTCGGATCAAAACTTGAATACGAAGACAACTTTCCATCACTTTGAGTCACATTACTACTCTTTGTTCTAGACGAACTACCAGCACTAAAACCAGTCTGAATCTTAGGACTTGTAGTAGCCTCAAATTGGTTTCCCCTATAATACAAACTGACATCTTGCTGAGCATTTGGATTCGTCATGATAGCAGTTTTCTGTATATCCAATTCATGTTCTTCAATTTTCTGAATGAACTGTGCCAAATTCATATTCTCAGACTTTCTCATGTGTTTCAAAATCATCAAATAAGTTCCCCACTTATGCTGTGGTAGCGCTTCAGCTAGTTTATCAACCCACTCCTCATCATCTTTCTTTATATCCAATCTTCCCATTTCCAAAACAAGATGACAATATCTGTCAATGGTTGTTTTCGTTGATTCACCTTCGAAAGCTACAAACATATCAAATGATTTCTTCAGTAACGCCTTTCTGTTTTTAATCATATCTGCACTTCCTTTGAAATTTTGAATCAATGCATTCCAAATCGACCTAGCAGTACCCTCATGTTGAAGCAAAACAAAGATATCTTCCTTTATCGCTTGTTGTAGAAGACTAATCATCATTTTCTCACTTGTATACTTCAATTTATCACTCTCTGAAAAATCACAAAAAGCTTTTTCAAGCCCACGCTCGTTTTTCGGTTTCTCGTAATCTTTATCTAAGGCACACCAAGCGTCAAACTTATATTCTTGCACCCAGTTCTCAAATCGTTTTTGCCAACCTTTAAAATCTTCAATGAACATTAGCTTAGGTGGTTTTTGGTAAGTTCCTGTCTCATTCTCACTGTACAATGTTTCGGCAGCAGTAACAGGAGCAATCGGTGTCGCAAACGCATTGTAGAATTCCTCTTCCATTTTTCGAAAAAAATTGTTTCACAAACATAAGTCTCAAAAACTCAGTTTCAAACGGAATACCAAACTCAAACGGAATAATCTCTCAAACGAAATCAACTCTCAAACGGAATCCCTTTTCAAGCGGAATAGCTGTCTCAAGAGAAATCAGTTCAAGCGGAATCACTACTTGAAGCGAAATCACTAATTTCTTTTGAACCTTCTCAAATGGAATTACACCCAGAAACAAAATCAGGTAATTTCAAGCGGAATTAGTTGAAATTTTCAAGCGAAATAGCAAGTTCAAGCGGAATCAAGTGCCAATCTCGTTTGAAATGCTGCTGACGTCATCTTTTTCGATCTGGTTTTCAAACGGAATTACAGTTTTTACCAATTTTAAGCTGAATTAAGGTCCAACATTTTCAAGGATTCGTTAAAACATTTTTTCGCTTATAATATGTGAAATTCAGACCATTTTGACCGTAAAATTTTCTGAATTTTGTAAAAGAAGGTGTGGAAGACAGAAATTAAGGCTGTTTTGGCAAGAACTCTTCTTCCTAAGCTCTGATACCACTTGTAGGATCGTTTTGTGACCTAAATGAGTCAATCAGAAGAGTTCTTATCTATTTCAGAGGCGGAAACAATGAAATAGACTTGGAAAACATCTTACTTCACTCTTAAATGTCTTGTTTTATTGATTTAACAAGTTTTTCAGATCAGCAGACCTAACACACACGATGTAATATAAACGTGATTCTATTAGAAATCTAACTAGAACAAGCACCTTGAATCACTTTCTCTCTCTAGATTCTCTCTCTAGATCTAGAGCTCTCCTAAACCCAAATGAGCCAAAAGTCTCTAATCTAAACATAAAGCTCCTATTTATAGGCCTTGGCTTTTAATGAGATTTCTCATTAATTAAAATATTGCCACATTGCCTTTTCTCTAGATATTACATCATAACGACTCGTTTTCTTCTGTTTCTCACTACGGCTCGGATTGACGAAGGCTATAGACATAAATGCACTAACAGACTCCCCCTTGGATATTGCCGCAGTCAATCTCGTAGCGTCTTGTCTTTCTCTCTCTCTCTTTGAGTCTTCTTGAAGCTTTAACACGTTTTCATCAACGTAGACTCCCTCTTGCTAGAACAGAATCCCCGTGGATCTGTCTTCAGCTTAAGCTTCTCCTTTCTGTAGACTCTTTTCTTCATCAGGCTCCCCCTTTCGTCAAGCTTCCGTGCTTTTGGGATCGACACCTGGCTTTCCGTATACAAGCTCCTTTAGGATAGTTACATGGCTCCTTGAATCCATGCTTCCATTTGCGTTGAGCTCGTCTTCAGACTCCCCCTTAGACTCGGCTCTCGGGATCGTAGTCTGGTACAACATCTTCAATTCTCAAACATTTATAAGTAACAACGTATTGAACATTCAATTTTCCAGAAATCGTAATCTGGCTCTATTCAACTTTCTAAATCACTCCCCCTATCAACAATCTTTACAGATTTGGCAGTGTTAAGTATCCAAAATCCCTCACAGTTAATCATCCAAGTCCAACTTAATGACCTTGGAGATATTACAAACTGTTTTTGAATTTTTTATTTTAATTCAAGTTTCAAATTAATGAACTTTTTTTATTTTCAGAAACACAATCAGCTTACTTAGATTTTGAAACTTAGCATCCCAGACATCGGTTGTCGAAAATAAAGCAGAATCAAAAATCTTTTTGGATTTTCTGAAAATATAAAGCAGTAAAGAAATATGTACAAACATATTTATAGACAATATTTTTGTTTGAGTATGCGTCAGAGGATCATATCAGTTTTTGACAAGTCACAAGTACCGTTGAGCTTAGTTACACATTAAGAATTAAACAATTCACTTAGATTGTCGATATACTTGTCCACTTAAATTTTCACACAAATTTCAACTGATTCAGGATACGAATTAATTGTTTTAAGAACTTAAACTCATTCATGTGTCCCACCTCTTGAATATACTCCCGTATCCAGATCCCAATATTCAGTCTTACAGGTGAGTATACCTAGATGATATCTGTAAAGGGAATAAATTATAGTACGAAACCGTGAGAGCTCAGGTCAGAACTTCCGTTCAGCAGAGAGATGACAGCTCGACTTTTTGTGTGTCCCCTTTAGAGGATCTTTTGTATTACAACAGCAATGACTATCAATTTTATTGTTTCATCAATTTGCTGAGGGCGGCGCTATATTTCAAGCAATGCAGAAAGTATTCTCCGGGGACTAGGCCATTGCTTCCGCAAAATCAGAAGTCCCGGGATAATACCCCAGATATCACTAAGCATAAAGACCTAGTATCTCAGAAAGAGGGGTCCTTCAAACGAGATTTCAGGTGTCACACCCCCAAAATCCACCATGCGGAGTATCACCGCTTGGAGGCGTGACATGACCAGGATCAAGCCACCAATCATATTGAACAACATAATTAAGTAAATAAAACCAAACACAATACGATTGGTGACCAAAAGGAAGTAAACCGATTTTAGGTTAACAGCGGAAGCATAAAACATAAGTTCAAAACATAAGTCCATAGTTCATAAGTTTAAAGTCCAAAATGTAGGTTTAATAAGTTCATAAAGTTTATTCATTAAGTACGGGACATATCAGTTCGCATCCCACAACGACCACCTCCATATGCAAGCTCCATAGCATCTAATGACCTGCAAAGCATGTAATAACGAGTCAACAACGAAGTTGAGTGAGTTCACGGTTGGTTGTCCATTTTAGAGTTTTTTTCCAAAAACATAGTTTAATCTCATTCGGCTATCCAGCCGTGGGGGTTACCCCATAGTTCGAAAACGTTTATTTGTTAACCATCCCATGTCCACATTCCCTGGCTATCCAGCCCGGCACTTTGGCCGTGGGGAGCTACCCCAGTATTTTAAACTACCAGACTCGTTTATCATATCGACTACTAACAAAAGAAATCAATTGTGCCCTAGCGTCGGTGTTCTATCACCACCGACGTGCCATAGTCCATTAGTACACACCCGTCCAACTGGCACGGTGTGAGGTTTGTTAAACCTAATAGCGCTATTAACTAATGACCCGCTCGCCATAGCCTCGGCGATTAAGTCGATACAAAAAGGGAGGGACTTCGCTGATAGAGTTCTAGTCCAGTAAGTCTAACACGTCCCAACAGGACGAGGAATTTACATTCCTGAACACGTCTCAAGGACGAGGAATTCGCATTCCTGAACGCGTCTCAAAGGACGAGGAATCCCTATTCCTGTACCCATTCCCATTCCCACCGGGAATTTACCATGCTTTGTAGAAAAGTGTGAACTCACCTCGGTTGCTCGGTTTGACTCTCACAAATAGCTAACAATCAAGGTTGGTCAATCACGTCCTGGTATGATTACCAGTTAGTCGTTTAGTGGTTTCAAATAGGGCACAAAGTTCCTACACGTATCTATCATTACTTTAACAGTTTATACCCATATAAGTTTCCCATCCATTCCCCACTCATAAACAAACATACGATAATGCACATAACACATATAACATGTTATATCATTCACAGATAGCATACTCGACATTTAGAAACGCATGTCACAACTTATGTCAATTCAGCATTAATATTCAAAACCGGCTGTTTTCGGACATTTAAATAAAATAGTTAACTTATTCCAAAAATTCCCAATTTTTTATAGAATGTCTTAAACGTTCCAAATTTTATTGTGTAAAAATATCGGGGTCCGGTTCATTACCAATATTTTATAAAAATTCATTTTCCGGACTGAACTCAGATTTATATTTTTCTGACCACACTCCACGAGATAATTTATTAAAAATTCATCGAGCGTCCGATTTACGAAATTCCAGTGGGGTAATTACAAATACATCGGTGGTCATCTACCGAACAAGTTTCAGGATCCAACTCTACACAGAACCCAAGTTATGACAGAAAACAAAACTCATATTTTCAGCAGAAAAATGCAGCTCTAGCTGCTGTTACGAAATGACGCTTTAAAAATAGTAAACGAAGTCCAAAAATTACGATTCCGGTGCCATTAGAACCGTATTTCATAATAACACGTTTTAGACTCAAAATATCAGTTTTCCGTAGAGTTTATGACCTGTTTACAGCCAACTGAAGTTGGCTGTAAAACTTGGACATATTCTGTTTTCATTCTTTAACTTACTAACTTGTGTTCGATTGATTCCGCTAATCATGTTTAGTGATCACAACAACATCAAACATCAATATTAATCAACACATCAGATAATCAACCAAGAATCATAACAAAACAAGATTCAAGAGTTTTACACCATTACACTTCTTTTATCCAACAAGTTCATCATTTTTACAAGACTTTTAATTTTGTTCTCTAGTGTTCATAATTTTTATCCGTTAAATCTCTTATTAACCACTTTAAACAAGATCGAGAGGGTGTTTAGAGTCACTTACTACTAGCTCGAGGCTAGGGAAGAAACTAGATGAAAAACGGGTGGTTAAAAGCGTCGTAGAGAGGTTCTTGGCAATCCGTAAGTTCCAGGCTTCCTCGTATGAGATCCTTCACACTTGAGTGCACTTGGAGTAACTTGAATGAAATTGAAAAGTGGGTGTGGTGTGGCTTGTGTGGTCGGCTGAGAGTTCAAGAGAGGAAGAGAGTGGAGTGAATTTTGTGTTTAGTGGTTGGATAAATGAGATGGTAACCTCTTGTAGATATTTATAAACCAATTACAACAATTAACCATAGGATATTATGTTAGCTTGATATGGAGCACAACTAATAAAATAATCATAAAATAGTGTGGGTGTGTCCCACATGGGAACCGAACTCGTTCAAGGGGGGGGGGGTTCATGGTTGATTTCCAACTTGATAGTTAGGTGATAAGTGAGCTTAGTTAGTTTATTTAGGAACTTAAATTAAGTTATTAGTATGTTATAAGATATAACGGGTGTTAGGGTGTTCGAGTACCCTAACTAGCTCAGAAAAAGAAAAACCATGTCATGTCAATATTTTTATGTCCCGGGTTATGTCCGGTTGTACGGTTGGATATTATTCCGTTAAAGTGCTAAATTAATTCGTAACGTGTCCTATGTATATATTTTTGTAACGTTTTTAATTTCTAACACTTAGGAAATCATAACGGACTATCTAATGACTTATCTGTACATTACTAGTGTGTTAACAGGCGCATGTAAATATAACACAGATATCAGAAAGCAGTTACGTAATTCCACACAGTCGTCAAGCACATTAATTATTATTAATGAATTGTACGGAATACATGGGATTTTGAGGGTTGTCACATTCTCCCCGTGTTAAGAGAATTTCGTCCCGAAATTTAGCGCGTGGTTACTGAGGAAGCTAGTTAAGTTGCGCTGTTTTCCTGATTTTCCTGGGGTGTCACATCATCCCCCCGTTGATTTGGAATTTCGTCCCGAAATTCTGCAGTAGCTTCAGCCTCAGTAGTGGTTGTGTTTTTCTTAAACAGTTGGGGATACTTGAGTTTCATTTGGTCTTCTCGTTCCCAGGTATACTCTGGGCCACGACGAGCATTCCAACGAACTCGGACTAGAGGTATCCTGGTATGCTTGAGGATCTTAACATCTCGATCCGTAATCTCTACTGGTTCCTCGACGAATCGCAGCTGGTCGTCGATTGTGAGTTCCTTAAGAGGAACTATGAGAGTCTCATCTGACAGACACTTCTTCAGATTCGACACATGGAAAACATTGTGAACTCCGCTGAGTTCTCCAGGTAGATTCAATCTGTAGGCGACTTTGCCAATTTTCTCGGTGACTTCGAATGGTCCTACATAACGCGGAATGAGTTTGCCTCGTTTGCCAAAGCGGACTACACCTTTCCAAGGTGAGACCTTGAGTAGCACTCGATCCCCAACCTGGAGCTCGATTGGTTTTCTTCCCTTATCAGCATAGCTTTTCTGACGGTCACGAGCTGCCGCCATTCGTTGTCGTATCTGAGCAATTCTCTCAGTGGTATCTACCACAAGTTCTGGGCCAGTGATTTGACTGTCACCAACTTCTGCCCAACAGAGAGGTGATCGGCATTTGCGTCCGTACAATGCCTCGAACGGAGCGGCTTGGATGTTGGTGTGGTAGCTGTTGTTATACGAAAACTCCACTAGCGGGAGGTGCTTTTCCCAGCCATTACCAAAATCGATTACACATGCCCTAAGCATGTCTTCAATGCGTTCAGATTGCCCATCCGTCTGTGGGTGATAAGCGGTGCTCATATCTAAACGTGAGCCAAAAGACTTGTGCATTGCTTGCCACAGTTCTGAAGTAAAACGCGCGTCACGATCAGATATAATAGAGGTTGGCACTCCGTGCCTTGATACCACTTCCTTTCGGTAAATGTCTGCAAGAGTAGAAAACTTATCCGTTTCTTTGATAGCCAGAAAATGTGCAGACTTTGTCAGTCGATCTACGATCACCCAAATGGTATCGTTTCCGCGTTGAGATCTAGGCAGACCAGTAACGAAATCCATGGAAATTTGCTCCCATTTCCATTTCGGGATCTCCGGTTGTTGAAGTAGGCCTGATGGTTTCTGATATTCAGTCTTGACTCTCGCACAAGTCAAACATTTGCTAACGTAGGTTGCTATGTGGGCTTTCATGTCAGGCCACCAATACGTAGTCTTGAGGTCGTGGTACATTTTATCCGAACCAGGATGTACCGAATAACGAGACTTATGTGCTTCATCCATCACAAGCTCGCGTAAGTTGCCATAAAGTGGAACCCAGATGCGTCCGATAACATAGTAGGCACCGTCTTCCTTTTGTTCTAGCCGCTGCCTCGATCCTCGTAAGGACTCAGCCCTGATGTTCTCTGCTTTCAATGCTTCAACCTGAGCATCGCGAATCTGAGCGGGAAGGTTAGATTGAATGGTAAGTTGTAACGCACGTACACGCTTAGGTATAGTATCCTTTCGAATGAGGGCGTCGGCCACCACATTGGCCTTGCCCGGATGGTACTTGATCGCGCATTCGTAATCATTCAAGAGCTCGACCTATCGACGTTGTCGCATGTTTAACTCCTTTTGCTTGAAGATATGCTAGAGACTCATGTGATCGGTGCAAATGGTGCACTTGGTATCGTACAGGTAATGTCTCCATATCTTAAGCGCGAAAACAACTGCTCCCAGCTCCAGATCGTGAGTAGTGTAGTTCCTTTCATGAACTTTGAGTTGGCGTGATGCGTAGGCAATGAACTTATCACGTTGCATCAATACGCAACCAAGTCCTTGGATGGAAGCGTCGCAATAAACCACAAAATCTTCCGTGCCTTCAGGCAATGAGAGGATCGGTGCGCTACAAAGTCTATCTTTTAAGTGCTGAAACGCGGATTCCTGAGCATCACCCCATCGATAAATGACACCCTTTTGAGTTAATGAAGTGAGAGGCTGCGCAATCTTGGAGAAATCCTTGATAAACCTTCTGTAATATCCTGCCAAACCCAAGAATTGGCGGATTTCTGTTGGTGTGCGGGGTGCAGGCCAGTTCTTGATTGAGTCAACCTTGGATGGATCAACATGAATCCCATCCTTGTTTACTACATGGCCTAGAAAGTGGACTTCGTGAAGCCAGAAGTCACATTTCGAAAACTTGGCATACAACTGCTCTTTTCGAAGAAGTTCCAGCATAAGTCATAGATGCTGCTCGTGTTCCTCCTGACTCTTAGAATAGATCAGGATATCATCGATGAACACAATAACGAACTTATCCAGGTAAGGCTTGCACACTCGGTTCATGAGATCCATGAAGATCGCTGGTGCATTTGTCAACCCGAAAGGCATGACCAGAAACTCGTAATGGCCGTAACGAGTTCTGAATGCTGTTTTGGAGACGTCCTCATCTCGGACCCTCGGCTGATGGTATCCCGATCTCAAATCAATCTTGGAGTAATAGCTCGACCCTTGCAACTGGTCGAACAAGTCGTCGATACGTGGAAGGGGATAACGATTCTTCACAGTCACCTTGTTGAGTTCGCGGTAGTCAATACACATTCTGAAGGTACCGTCCTTCTTCTTTACGAACAAGACTGGAGCTCCCCAGGGCGAAGAGCTAGGACGTATAAAACCCTTTTCCAAGAGTTCTTGTAGTTGTGTGGACAGTTCTTCGAGTTCTGATGGAGCTAGACGATAAGGTGCTCGGGCTATGGGCGCTGCTCCAGGAGCTAACTCGATTTAAAATTCAACTTGGCGATGAGGCGGAAGACCAGGTAATTCCTCAGGAAATACCTCGGGAAAATCGCGTACAATAGGGATGTCTTCAATTCTCTTCTCTTCGGTTGATGTGTCAGTAACGAGTGCTAGAATGGCAGTGTGGCCCTTTCGTAGACACTTCTGGGCCTTAAGGAAAGAGATGATGCCTTCGACAGCACCACTCGTGTCGCCACGAATCACGAGAGGTTCTTCACCAGAACGAGGAATGCGGACGATTTTCTCCTTGCAAACAATCTCCGCTTGATGATGAGATAGCCAATCCATCCCAATAACAACGTCGAAACTACCAAGTGTGATAGGAATAAGATCGATAGAGAAGGTCTGACCAGCTAAGACGAGGTTACAACCTTTAACTACGTGTGTGGCTTCAAGACTTTTACCATTTGCTAGCTCTATCATGTGTTTGATGTTCAAAAGTGTTGGAGTGCGCTTAAGCATTTGGCTAACTTTTAGGGACACATAACTAGTATCGGCACCCGAATCGAATAAAACAGTAACAAAGAAGTCATCCAGAAGAAACTTACTCATCACAGCGTTGGGATCGTTCCTTGCTTCTCCCTGACCAATCACGAACACCCGTCCTTGGGCGCCGTTGCCATTATTGTTACCTCCATTGTTGCCTCCGTTGTTGTTTCCATTTCCTTGGTTGTTGTTCTGATTCTGATTTTGATTTAGCTGTGGGCAGTGCCTCTTGAAGTGACCCTCAGCACCGCACTGGAAGCATCCCTTATTACCCTGCTGATGTTGCTGTTGGTTCTGTGGAGCTGGTTGTTGTTGTTGGCGATTCTGATTCGCAGGACGTGGGCTCCTGCAATCCTTAGCTTCATGACCCAGCTTGTTACACCTCAGACAGCGACCCTTGTGGCACCGCCCGCTATGATGCTTGTTGCACCGGTTGCACTTGGGGTGGTTCCCTCGGTATCCACCCTGTCCTTGACTACCAGAAGTTTGCTGACCAGGACTCTGGTATTCATCAGTCTTTCTCTGCTGAGACTGAACTGAGGTAGAACCCTTGCCCAAATTTCCATCCCACTTGCACTTATTATCATTGGGAGCATCAGAAGTGGTAGCGCTAATACGTTTGGGCAGCCTGTTCTGCTCAACTGCCTGAGCAGTGAGTTGGTGCGCCAAACGAACGACTTGCTGGATTGTGGGAAGGTTGGCCGCACTTACAGACCCTTGGATTTCCGGGACTAAGCCTCTGAGGTATAGCTTGATTCACCTAGATATGGGTTGTGACATGTTAGGACATAAGGCAGCCAAGTCGTTGGACCTCTTTGTGTATGCCTCAATCTCTGATCCTTCCATCTTCAAACTATAATACTTTATCTAAAGTTTCAGAAGGTCGTCCAGGTGGCAGAACTCTTCCTTAATCCAATCCTTGAAGTCGCTCCAGAGGATGGCATTCGCGTCTGGCAATCCGAGCATCTGAACCTGTGCGTTCCACCAAGAATATGCTTTCCCTTGAAACATGCCAGTAGCGTACTCTACTCGTTTGCTGGCAGGGCTTTCACTCTCTTCGAATGTATATTCGATTCTCCGGATCCAGTGTAGAAGGCCGATTGTCCCTTCAGTGCCGTCGAAAGTGGGAGGTTTGCATTCTAGGAACGCCTTGAAGGTGCCCATGCGTATTTGAGGGTGCATGGGTTGACTCCCTGTTTGGGTCGCTAAGGCTTCAGCAATCCGTTCGTTGATCCAGGTCGTCAGCTGACCCTGGGTCATGTCGAGACGTCCACTCATGATTCTTCACATCGAAGGGACACACGTAAGAAAGGTGTCCCAAGTGCGTAAGTGTGGAGTGACAGAAAAGAGTAAGCACACTAGGTTCAAATAGCAGTTATCACATTAACTAATGCATGCCATGAACAATGTACCATGTAACTAACAAGTAGGTAATATAAACATAAACCATATCACCTAAGATGTTGAGTCTTGCATGTGGAGCGAAGCGTCGTTGTGGATCGTTGAGCACTGTACCGGTTATAGTCTGGTTTTATCAAAAAGCTTTTTCCCCTTTTTTAAAACCAAGTTCACTATAACCAATGGCTCTGATACCAATCTGTCACACCCCCAAAATCCACCATGCGGAGTATCACCGCTTGGAGGCGTGACATGACCAAGATCGAGCCACCAATCATATTGAACAACATAATTAAGTAAATAAAACCAAACACAATACGATTGGTGACCAAAAGGAAGTAAACCGATTTTAGGTTAACAGCGGAAGCATAAAACATAAGTTCAAAACATAAGTCCATAGTTCATAAGTTTAAAGTCCAAAACATAGGTTTAATAAGTTCATAAAGTTTATTCATTAAGTACGGGACATATCAGTTCGCATCCCACAACGACCACCTCCATATGCAAGCTCCATAGCATCTAATGACCTGCAAAGCATGTAATAACGAGTCAACAACGAAGTTGAGTGAGTTCACGGTTGGTTGTCCATTTTAGAGTTGTTTCCAAAAACATAGTTTAATCTCATTCGGCTATCCAGCCGTGGGGGTTACCCCATAGTTCGAAAACGTTTATTTGTTAACCATCCCATGTCCACCTTCCCTGGCTATCCAGCTCGGCACTTTGGCCGTGGGGAGCTACCCCAGTATTTTAAACTACCAGACTCGTTTATCATATCGACTACTAACAAAAGAAATCAATTGTGCCCTAGCGTCGGTGTTCTATCACCACCGACGTGCCATAGTCCATTAGTACACACCCGTCCAACTGGCACGAGGAATTTACATTCCTGAACACGTCTCAAGGACGAGGAATTCACATTCCAGAACGCGTCTCAAAGGACGAGGAATCCCTATTCCTGTACCCATTCCCATTCCCACCGGGAATTTACCATGCTTTGTAGAAAAGTGTGAACTCACCTCGGTTGCTCGGTTTGACTCTCACAAATAGCTAACAATCAAGGTTGGTCAATCACGTCCTGGTATGATAACCAGTTAGTCGTTTAGTGGTTTCAAATAGGGCACAAAGTTCCTACACGTATCTATTATTACTTTAACAGTTTATACCCATACAAGTTTCCCATCCATTCCCCACTCATAAACAAACATACGATAATGCACATAACACATATAACATGTTATATCATTCACAGATAGCATACTCGACATTTAGACACACATGTCACAACTTATGTCAATTCAGCATTAATATTCAAAACCGGCTGTTTTCGTACATTTAAATAAAATAGTTAAATTATTCCAAAAATTCCCAAATTTTTATAGAATGTCTTAAACGTTCCAAATTTTATTGTGTAAAAATATCGGGGTCCGGTTCATTACCAATATTTTATAAAAATTCATTTTCCGGACTGAACTCAGATTTATATTTTTCTGACCACAGTCCACGAGATAATTTATTAAAAATTCATCGAGCGTCCGATTTACGAAATTCTAGTGGGGTAATTACAAATATATCGGTGGTCATCTACCGTACAAGTTTCAGGATCCAACTCTACACAGAACCCAAGTTATGACAGAAAACAAAACTCATATTTTCAGCAGAAAAATGCAGCTCTAGCTGCTGTTACGAAATGACGCTTTAAAAATAGTAAACGAAGTCCAAAAATTACGATTCTGGTGCCATTAGAACCGTATTTCATAATAACACGTTTTAAACTCAAAATATCAGTTTTCCGTAGAGTTTATGACCTGTTTACAGCCAACTGAAGTTGGCTGTAAAACTTGGACAGATTCTGATTTCATTCTTTAACTTACTAACTTGTGTTCGATTGATTCCGCTAATCATGTTTAGTGATCACAACAACATCAAACATCAATATTAATCAACACATCAGATAATCAACCAAGAATCATAACAAAACAAGATTCAAGAGTTTTACACCATTACACTTCTTTTATCCAACAAGTTCATCATTTTTACAAGACTTTTAATTTTGTTCTCTAGTGTTCATAATTTTTATCCGTTAAATCTCTTATTAACCACTTTAAACAAGATCGAGAGGGTGTTTAGAGTCACTTACTACTAGCTCGAGGCTAGGGAAGAAACTAGACGAAAAACGGGTGGTTAAAAGCGTCGTAGAGAGGTTCTTGGCAATCCGTAAGTTCCGGGCTTCCTCGTATGAGATCCTTCACACTTGAGTGCACTTGGAGTAACTTGAATGAAATTGAAAAGTGGGTGTGGTGTGGCTTGTGTGGTCGGCCGAGAGTTCAAGAGAGGAAGAGAGTGGAGTGAATTTTGTGTTTAGTGGTTGGATAAATGAGATGGTAACCTCTTGTAGATATTTATAAACCAATTACAACAATTAACCATAGGATATTATGTTAACTTGATATGGAGCACAACTAATAAAATAATCATAAAATAGTGTGGGTGTGTCCCACATGGGAACCGAACTCGTTCAAATGGGGGGGGGGGGGTTTCATGGTTGATTTCCAACTTGATAGTTAGGTGATAAGTGAGCTTAGTTAGTTTATTTAGGAACTTAAATTAAGTTATTAGTATGTTATAAGATATAACGGGTGTTAGGGTGTTCGAGTACCCTAACTAGCTCAGAAAAAGAAAAACCATGTCATGTCAATATTTTTATGTCCCGGGTTATGTCCGGTTGTACGGTTGGATATTATTCCGTTAAAGTGCTAAATTAATTCGTAACGTGTCCTATGTATATATTTTTGTAACGTTTTTAATTTCTAACACTTAGGAAATCATAACGGACTATCTAATGAATTTTCTGTACATTACTAGTGTGTTAACAGGCGCATGTAAATATAACACAGATGTCAGAAAGCCGTTACGTAATTCCACACAGTCGTCAAGCACATTAATTATTATTAATGAATTGTACGGAATACATGGGATTTTGAGGGTTGTCACATCAGGGGTTACCTATATATCCAAGTAGTGTTCCCCACGAAATAAGCAAGTTTGAATTTATGTTTATATCCCGAAAAAGTTTACTAAATGTATAAAAATCTACCGACACATCCACGGTGAGATCGTTTAACACATTTTAACTTTCCAATTCTTTAGCGTACTGTAACTGTCTACTGATGTACTATCATTTCCTCTTTTTACGCAAAAACTCAATTTTTCATTTTATCATGTTTTTTACTTTTTCAATATTTTCAATTTTTTTTGTATTTTCTGACAATTTTTCTCCCCCTAAAATGCAAAAACATTTAAAGAAAATTTGACAACCAACACTGATAGCTTTGTCTCGCCGTCCATTTTCTGCTAACTATGCTCTGTTTTGCAGAAAAACTAATATAAAGTACCCCCCATGATTTACAACACATTGATATTTACAGTTTGAAAACCGTTTTTCAACCTTGTGAAATTAATCATGTTTGTTCAGCCGTGAGGGTTTCGGCGTATTCAAGCAACACTTTTTTTTGTAATTTTCTATTTTTGACAAAAAATATAAACAAACATATTTTTGGTTTTTCAAGTTTTTAACAAACTAAAACATATTTTTGGTTTTTAATTTTTTTTCAAATTTTTAGGGTTTTTGAAAATATTGTTTATTTATGTACAGAAAAACAAATAAACTCCCTGTTTCAACCAACACAGGGTCCAGCAGCCTCTTCCTCCTTTCCATGTGCCAAGCTGCTCCAGTTTTCATTTTTCTTGAGCACCTGCACATTCAGACTACTTAATCACTTGAACAATTTAGCCCAGGCCTGTTTAACCTTAGGCATTTCAACACAACATGTATCATTTAACTTCGGAAAATCTTTGTCATTCTGAACAAAGACTTTTTCAACTTTGACTTCAACTTTCTCATCTTTTACCGAAGTCACTTGTTTCTTAACACTCCATGTTTGTCCTTTCGGAGTACCTCTTTTGTAAAAATGTGAATCTTTTTGAACATTTTGTTTTTGATCAACAACTTTTGGTTTCCAAAACTCTTGGGGTTTTGACATATCAGCATTTGTTCTCCAACTTTGAGTTGTTCTAACTCTGGGTGTGTGAGAATTCCATGTCTGTCTTGAATCGAACCTGATTAGGTTTGATTTCCAAGTTTGGTTCGAAACAAACTTGTTTGTGTTATACCTCCAAGTTTGTTTTGAGTCAAATCTGGTTGACCTTTGTCTCACATTCTCAGATTTTTGTTTCTCAGCATCAATCTTCTTTAAGTCAACATCCACAGGTTTCAGATTTGGACACTTGCAAGCAAGATGTCCTTTTTTATCACACTTAAAACATGTTCTCATGGAAACATCTTTGACCTGTGGTTGTTGCTTTTTCTTTTGAGCTAAGAACTCTTCAATAGACTGTTGTCCAATTTTAAGTTCTTTTTCTTCAGCTAAACTCTTTCCTTGAACAAAACTCATTTTTGTCTGAAAATTCGGAGTTTCATTTCTTTTCCAACTTTGTTTCTTCTTATAACCCAACCCAGCCTTCATGTTTTTCTTCTTGAAACTAGGTTTGTTATACGAACCTCTATGACTCTTACCAGCAAACTTTAAAATCTCAGACTTTTCAATCTCAACCATTTTGAAAACTTTATCAACCTTTTCTGAAATCACATTCTGAATCGGGAATACAACATCTAAGAACAATTTGTCTGATCCAATCATGGTATACACCAATCCTTTTGAATCATCATTCAAATTTTTCTCTGATTTTGTGTTTTCAGATATTCATCATGAAAATTACCTTCATTTTCATCTTGTGATTCAGATTTACCTGTATCAACCGACTCTTCTTTCAACACACTTTCAACGACCTTACCTACCACCTCTTAATTACTAGAATCATCATATTTGGAATAGGTTATATCAATGTTGTCTGGCAATTGGTCTACCATGTTGAAAGCTTTTTCGACCTTTTCCTCATCATAAAATGCAAACTTTTCCGGTGGTGGAACTTGATGAAACTCTGAGCCAATACCTTTCGTGTTTTGCTCAGAATCTTTCCCATCCGGTTTTATGTTGAAAATACGTTCAAGCACATATGACGACGCGTGATAACTTTTTAGTTTGTTGTTATCATGTTCTAAATCAGCAATCTTACGCTTAAGTTTAGCAACATCTTCAATATAAGAATTCACAACTTGTTGTTTTATTTCATACATTCTTTTTAGTTCCTTTGATGTTTCAGAACAGTATTTCAATCTTGATTGAGCAAGTTTCATTTCATTTTTTACTTTTTCATATGATTCTTCTGTAATGTGATAAGCCAATTTTATTGAACATTCTTCTGTCATTTTAGAAACATTTTCTTTTAAAACTTCATTTTCTTTTTCTATCTTTTTACATTTTTCTGAAAGTGTTTCATTGTTTTCTTTTAAAACCTTTTCATTTTCAAACATTTCTTTGCACTTGCTTTTGAAAACTTCTTCAAGTTTTGCGAAATCAAGATTTCTTGTTCTGATCTTTTCGTCTTTTTCAATACAAGCACTGCACGTTTCCATGCATTTCTTGCACTGTTCAACAGTTTCAGTCAAGATGTTAGAATCAGATTTTACCTCAGTGAGTGGCACTTCGGTATTTGTTGCAGTCTCTGTCTGCTTCTGATCAGCATCATTCTGCTTTTCTTCAACACTAACTTCATCACCAGGATCACCAGCTTCCAAATTCTCATTCTTGACTACTTCAACTTGCTGTTCTTCAATAACAGGCTTTTCTTTCTCAACTACCTTCTCTTTTTCTTCAACCTTGACTTCCTCAGCAGCTTTCTTCAAATTATCAACTAAATTCTCAATGTTCTTCTTCATTCCTCTTCCTCAGTTTTGTTGTCATAGCATCCCTGATGATTTTATCCAGCCTTTTCACATATGTCTTGTCTTTTGCAACATTGGAATAATATTCGCCGGATCGAGGAATAACAAGGAGAACATCATCATGAACTATGTCACTTCTTGGAAAAACCGGTTCACCTTGTTTGTTGACATAACATTCTTGTTTCTTATCCCATCTTTTGTTCGCAACAGCATTCTCATATTCTTCCTGCATTTTCTCCATTCTGCACCCCACAATGAATCTTTCTCTTGGAGTTTTCTCTTTCAAAATCTCTTCTCGAGTTTTCTCTTTGATTTCAGCCATGATACTATCTTCTTGAATCACCTTGAATCAAACAAACAAATAGTGATTAGATTTAAAAATTATCAAATTGCTGAATAGAACGGGTATCCGATCGAGTAAGTCAACAAAAATCAACAAAATGAATTTGTGAAAATGGATTGGGTGGGGATCCGTTCGGGCGAAAATGTGTCTTGGATCGGGTGGGAATCCGCTCGGGCGGGTATCCGATGCTATGACCTGATTCACAACAACAAATGAAATGATTAGGGTCGGGTGGTAATCCGTTCGGATTGCCACTCGATTTGCTGCACTTTAAATTTGAACAAACAAAATTCTTTAACTCGAATTGTGACCCGATCGGGTGAGTCAACGGGGTCAACCTTTTTAATGAAATATAATGTCACATTCAATCCTGATTCATTGCATTAACACATGACCGACACAAAGATCACTTTTAACACATGCAAACTATTTATGCTGTTGACAATCAATTCAATATGACCTCTACACTTTATCTATTCATGTTTGCTGACATATCACATGTAAACTATTATCATGAATCAACAAATTTAATGCACTTCACATGTAACAATGTCAGATTTTAAAAATGATTTTTGGCCGACAAAAAAATGTTGCACTAGAATGTGATTGGACCTCTAGCAACTATGGATCTTGGGCTGAGAGATATAGAACATATCAACTTGATTCTTTATTGGGAATGGCCGATGAACTATAGAACTGACAACACTTTTGATAACACTTTGTGATTGGGCCGATAACCTTTGATTTTAATATTGATTGGGCCGTGAATCTTTAATAGTCACAATTAATAATGGCCAGCTATATATGATAACATCTAAATCCTCATTGGGCCAAACATTAAAGTGAGCTGTCAACACTTTTATCAATTCAATTTGATTTGACTGGTTACTTAGTGGATCTGAATTTGTAATTTGGCCGATACATGCACACTCAATTCAATTTGATCTCCATATTAAACAATTTATCATAATCACATGCACTGTTTCAATCAATAGCCTATTGGACCTCCAAGTCCACTAAATCGACAACATCAATTGTTATATGAAAATGATTGATCCGAGTAGTTGACTGACACAATTATCACCGATTACATGCAAACTGATCAACTAACATGGCTGACACTCCTTAAAATCTATTGGGCCGATGAATGAAACAACTGACAAAACGTGAATGGGCATCACATCAAGATAAGTATCATGTGAACTACTGAACCACTTTCAAACGGAAATCGTGTTTCAAACGGTATTCTCAAACGGAATACATTCCTCAAACGGATCAACCCAATGTTTCAAACGGAACACATGTTTCAAACGTAATCACCATGCATTTTCAAACGAGATACCCAATTTCAAACGGAATGGTTCAGTTCAAACAAGATGACCAGCCAATTTCAAACGGTATGTCAGATTCAAACGGACTCTCGCTGTTTCAAACGAAATCAAACCTAAAAACTCGAATTTCTCCTAAACGGCTAGGAGTTTGAATCTGAAATTTGGTAGGGTTGTAAATCAGATGTTTTCGCACAACATATCAAAAAATCATGAATTTTGGACCGTAAAAACCTGTTCAATTTGACTATTTTCAGTGAAAAACGTGATAAGAATGAAAAAGATGAAGAAATATATGAAATTCAGATCTGAATCTGATGATTTTCTGTGTGTAATCGTGTGAAAGATCAGTGCAATCGAGCTCCTGCTCTGATACCACTTGTAGGACCGATTTTGACTCCGAAACGATTGCGAAACGAACGTATGACGTGCAGAATCCGTACACGAACGCGACCTAACACACACGATGTAATATAAACGTGATTCTATTAGAAATCTAACAAGAACAAGCACCTTGAATCACTTTCTCTCTCTAGATTCTCTCTCTAGATCTAGAGCTCTCCTAAACCCAAATGAGCCAAAAGTCTCTAATCTAAACATAAAGCTCCTATTTATAGGCTTTGGCTTTTAATGAGATTTCTCATTAATTACAATATTGCCACCTTGCTTTTTCTCTAGATATTACATCATAACGACTCGTTTTCTTCTGTTTCTCGCTAGGGCTCGGATTGACGAAGGCTATAGACATAAATGCACTAACACATAATAGTTAATACATATACTTAAGCAAAACTCATGAACTTTCAAGGCTTACATCAATTATAATCTTTAAAATTATTATAATATAAGTATCTACAGACCATCTTAATATTTAACATTAAAACATCGCTAAGTACTAGCTATATAACCTTAACACTTACTCAAATATTAATATACTATGATTCTTTGTCATTTGAATATCTCTTGTAGCTTCTCCTTTGTTGAAAACATCCGTCTTTTGTTATCTCCTCCTTATTGATTTTACATATCAAACATACACAATTGTCACTTATAATAGATACATCTTGCTCATTATATAATTACTTATGTAGGGTTTATATGCAAAATACACAATAGTCACTTAAAATAGATACATCTTGCTCATTACATAATTACTTATGTAGGTTTTATTTGCAAAAGACAAAACATATAACAACATTGCTAATATGTGGATAGACGGTAGTATGGAAGACAAACCAAAACTTTATAATAAATCTCAACTTGAGTTTGAAATTTGTTCTTCATTTTTATTAAATAAACAAATCGTATTTGTATTTAATTTCCAAATTGTGGTTTTAGTTTTGTATTTGCCATGGCAAATGGTTAGAAACAATAGAAAGAATATATTTATATCATTATCATAGTTATAAAATATGAATTGATTAGCTAGACTTCCTTTGTAATTATTCTCATGATGCTCAATTGCTCATAAAAAATTTATCAACAATACACACTAACTTACAATGTTTTCATTATTCTACATGGTATTAGAGCTTTAGAGTTCTTGCTCTCTTCTCTCCCTTCGGTCGCTTTTGCCGCTAGATATTACTTAGTCATCGATCCTCTTCACCCCTCGTCCCTAGTGTGTGATGACTTTCATTCCCTTCTTCTCTGTCTCATCATGCCATGGGATGCTTGTATACACACATACGAATAAGATTTTATTTATTTTTCTCATGTTGCCATTGTGTCGTTACAATAGTAGCCCTTACCACTGTAGCCGTAGCTCCTGTCATCATATTGCTAATGTATCGTCACAGTTGTAGCTCTTGCCACCACAATCAAAGCTCATGTCATCATAGCCCCGATGTCGTGCCTCTTGCCACATCCGCTATGACCATAGAGCTTAGCATTTGATTTCATCCTGCTCTGACTGTAGGTGAGTATTAGATAGTTATTTATATTATACATAAACTCATATATAAATAGTTTATCAACAATACACAATATAACTCACGAAGTTTTCATTATTCTATAAGAAATTCATATAAAAGCAACCTAAATTAATATTATAATATTATGTCTGAAAACATGTACATATAATTTTGTGTATGCTTCGTGCCAAAATTTGTGTTTATCTAACGTTTGCTAGAACGTATTAAGTTTTACGCTTTCAAGTTATGTGATATGCGATGATTTGCAACACCGCTCTACGTCATCTTTTCACCCTATACCGAGACTAGAGTAAACCAAAAGATTTAACGGTTTTATTCACCATATTTACCTTTTCCATGATTCATTCTATTTTAAATATTCTATAGAAGGTTTAACATCATGGTAGAATACACTTGTGTGACTATGAGTGGTAGTAAGATCAAAGTTGCAAAGCTCACATTAATTAAAACAATGAAAAACCATACTAAATTTATACTGCGCACTACTAGAAAACTGTTACGTTTCCTATGCCAATTTCCGTCAAAAATATGTTGGAAAGAGCAGTTTTCCGACGAATTTCTCACCAAAATGGGTTATAGAAATTTAGCTCGTGGGTAATCTTTCTTTGACACATTTTTCACAGATTTTCTTACTCATGGAGGTTTATTCATTTTGTACTCAAAATAGAGATTGCAGTTTAATAATCCTTTTATGATTGTAATTGATCACTAATTCATTTTATTAATTAGCTATCCAACTTAAAGTTGGGATATGGTTTTTAGGCTTTGCTTTTTTATAGGCTCATGTATTTTTTTTACTAAGATGAGTTGTTTCAAAATTATTTACTAAAATGGACGAAAGCTTATTTATTTTTCTTAAAGAAAATAATAAATAAATAGCTTTTCACCTATTTTGATAAATAGTTTTCAAACATCACATTTTAATAAATACTTTTCTTGCTGTTTCCCCCAAAAAAAAAAACAAAACAGAATTAAATAAATACTTGTCTTAAATACGCTCTTTTGACAAAAAAAAAAAAAAAAAAACCCTCCAATTTATATAACACAAAGTTTATTTAATTTGGTCATGTTTTATTTCTTTTCCAAATTCCTTTTATTTTTATGCTTTTAGCTATTTAAGAAAAACAAAACAAACTTTATTAATATATATGTTATCGTTATGTCTATAATTTGAAGGTTATTTCACTCAAAAGCTTAAAATAAATACCAATTGCATCTTCACACTAAGAATCAATATCACTTCAATATATATATAGGGTAAGGTTATTGTAAAAAAAGGTTAAAAGTGTGGGAAATGTGAGAAATATTGTGGAGATGACATGTATCCTAAATCTAAATTAATTAAAAAGGGTAAACAAATAATTTTATCATTAATTCAATTAATTAAAAACTTCTCATAACCGCCACCTTAATTATAGGAACTGGATTTTTTTTAAAAGATCTCTATAAACACCATTCAGCAAGTATATAACACCATTCAGTAAGTATATAACGCCATTCAGCAAGTATATAACACCATTCAGAAAATATATAACACCATGCAGTAAGTATATAACACCATTCAGTAAGTATATAACACCATTAACATCATTCAGTAAGTATATAACACCATTCAGCAAGTATATAACACCATTTAGTAAGTATATAACACCATGCAGTAAGTATATAACACTATTCAGCAAGTATATAACACCATTCAGTAAGTATATAACACCATTAACACCATTCAGTAAGTATATAACACCATTCATGGACTAAACATCTAATCGAAACATATTTTTTCTCTATATAAGTATAGGAATATGGTACTCATATTAAAGATAAAAAACGTTCGTTATTATGGTTTAATTTTTTTTTTTAAAGTTACGTATAAAAAGTTATTAACGTTTAAAAAAGACGGGGGGAAGTTACATGGGCATTAACGTTAGTTTCTTAATTTAAAAATGTTAAATTTACCAATATACCCTTAATCTAGAAAATTAATATGTTTAATAGTAAACATTATTTACAATTTTGTCATTATGATCTCAACCATTAGATCTTTGATCTAATGGTGTAGATTCTTTCTTACCTTTCTCACAAAAAAACTTTTTTTATAGGAACCTCTACCTATATATATATATATATATAGGAGAAGGATCCGTTAGGAACCAGCATTTATTGCGAGAACCAGTGTGAACACAAACAGTAATACCTAAAAAAATCTAAAAAACACCAAAAAAAAAATTTTACTATTTTTTTTTTTTTGGAAAAATCGCTATATTTCGTTTATAATAAAAAATTTTCAAATTTTTTTTCGAGTCACAGTTATCCATGCACATGTGCATTTGTATCATTTCTTTGACAAATTCCGTAATTCATTACAAATATTAGACAATTGCATTTTCATTTACATTACAACGTGTAATACACTACTTTTTACGTTAACAAAATAAGAAATGCACATGTGCATCTATATGTATGAACATGAAATAAGGTGTGTTGGTACACTACTTTCTCTTTCATCTATCATTCCATCCATAATACACAAACATGCACATGTGCATTTTTGTCATTTCTTTGACAAATTCCGTAATTCATTACAAATATTAGACAATTGCACTTTCATTTACACTACCATGTGTAATACCATATTTTTTACATTACCAATATTAGAAATGCACATGTGCATCTATATGTATCAACATGAAATAAGGTGTTTTGGTACACTACTTTGAATACACTTTCCCTTTCATCTATCATACCATCCATAATACACTACCATTACCTCCTACCATCCATAATACAATACCATTACCTCATATCATCCATATTACATGTATGTAAACACCATTTATACCATCCAATCAACATATTACATCATAAATTGATAACTATAACCAAACCATCAACCACTAGATATAACTAACCAAAAAAACATGTATATGGGCCTACTTCTCCATTTAAAATCACAAACTTTGTGTACCAAAACATGTTATATCATGGTTATACCTAATGATGCACATGTGCATTTTGAATATTGATAATGTAAAAAGTAGTGTATTACAGATTGTATTGTAAATTAAAGTGCAATTGTCTATTCCTGATAACGTATTACTGAATTTGTCGAAGTAATGATACATATGCACATGTGCATAGATAACTGTTACTCGAAAAAAAAAGGTTTTTTTTTGTAACGAAATATAGCGATTTTTTTTTTAATATTAAAAAAAAATTGAGTGCTTTTTTGATTTTTTTAGATTTTATTTTGTGTTCACATTGGTTCTCGCGGTTCTCGCAATAAGGGTGGTTCTCGCATGAACCTTACCCTATATATATATAGGGAGGAGTTCATGCGAGAACCACCCTTATTGCGAGAACCGCGAGAACCAATTTGAACACAACCTAAAATAGCTAAAAAAACCTAAAAAAAACCTAACCCCCTTAAAAAAAAATTTAATTTTTTTTTTGCTTCGAAAAGTAGTGATTTTTGTATAAAAAATATTAAAAAAAAAAATTTGTGTGATTTTTAGCTATTTTTATGCATTTTTGGTTGTGTTCACATTGTTTCTCGCGGTTCTCGCAATAAGAGGTGGTTCTCGCATGATCTTCTTCACATATATATATATATATAGGATGGATCATGAGAAAACTAGTTTAAATGAGAAAACCAAAAAACTAACTAAAAAAGCCAAAAAAACAAACCAATTTTTTTTTTATTTTTATAAAAAAATCGCAGGTTTTTATGCATGGAAAAAAATTTTCAAAAAAATAAAAATAAAAAAAGTTTTTTGTTGTATTGCACATGTGCACTATTACGGATATAGTGCACATGTGTAGTACACATATAATGCACATGTGCAGTACAACACATTTTTTTTTTTTAAATTATATATAAAAACTAGCGATTTTTTTATAAAAAATTGTAAAAATTAAAAAAAAAATTGGTATGTTTTTTAGCTTTTTTTATTTAGTTTTCTAGTTTTCTGATTTATATGTAGTTTTCTCATGATCCTCTCCCTATATATAGGGAGAGGATCATGAGAATAGGGAGAGGATCATGAGAAAACTACATATAAATGAGAAAACTAGAAAACTAAAAAAAGCCTAAAAAAAGCTAAAAAACATACCAATTTTTTTTACATATTTTTATAAAAAATCGCTATTTTTTATATATAAAAAAATTAAAAAATACTTGTACTGCACATGTGCATTATATCCGTATTAGTGCACATGTGCAGTACAACAATTTTTTTTTTGAAATTTTTTTCCATATATAAAAAATAGCGATTTTTTTTTTATAAAAAATTGTAAAAAAAATTTTTTTGGTATGCTTTTAGGCTTTTTTAGTTAGTTTTTTGGTGTTCTCATTTAAACTAGTTTTCTCGTAATCTATCCCCTATATATATATATATATATATCCTGAAAATACTGTGTAATAATCTATATATATTAATAAATGAGATGATGTGGGCTATGTGTCCTTGAATGGTGAAACTATTTTGCTGATGTGGCATCCATTTGTTTAGTGGAGGTTGATTTTGGGAGGGAATTGGTCCAATTATGTCTCCACAAACCAAATTTCTGAATACACAAACCAAATCTAAAGATTTAGACGCGGGATCCGAATGGAGTTGGGTCGGGTTGTTGGTATGTTATTCGGATCATATAATTAGGTAAATTATTGAGACCCAAATCATATCTACCGAGCTCTCCCTTCTTTCTCTTCTCTTTCTTCTACAATCGTTCATCAACTCTCCGGATTTACAAGATTTGATCAACATCAAAGGTAAATATACCAAATCGAACCTAAATCTTTGTTATTTATGTTATTTCATTCTATTTAAAGTTGATTTTATAACCATTGTTTCTGATGCTATTAACTTCTTCTTTGTTTAGATTTCTTTAGATCCGACCATAAAACTTGAAGGTATGTTGTTTTACTTTGTTGTTTATGTACTATTCATCTTTAATGTAAGCGATTGAACATTTTTAAATTTTTTTGTTGATTTTGTTTTTCATGTGAATCCCTAACTCTGTGATTACAATCGGAATCTCATCATTCGTTAAACAAAAGTGGTTAGTTAAATATTATAGTTCTTTAATCTTTTTTAAGTTTGTGATATTTGATTTTATCCTTTCTGTTCAGTTTTTTTTTAGTTAGTAATATATGTTCTAGATGTTTTATTGTTTGTATTTTCTCATGGTGAACCCTTCAATCTTTTGTGAAATTCGGACTCGGACTTTTCGTCCACCAAAACAGGTTAGTTAGATGTTCTTCGTATTGTTTGTTTTTTGATATGTAAATTCTTTCCTTTTTTTAGTAAATTTTGTGTTTAGTGTTAATTTGAAACTTTATGTGATGTTATAGTTCTTTAATCTTTTTTAAGTTTGTGATATTTGATTTTATCCTTTCTGTTCAGTTTTTTAATTAGTAATATATGTTCTGAATGTTTTATTATTTGTATTTTCTCATGGTGAACCCTTCAATCTTTTGTGAAATTCGGACTCTGACTTTTCGTCCACCAAAACAGGTTAGTTACATGTTCTTCGTATTGTTTGTTTTTTGATATGTAAATTCTTTCTTTTTCTTAGTAAAGTTTGTGTTTAGTGTTAATTTGAAACTTGATGTGATTATGGTTTGAAGTTCATATGTTTTTTTTGGCAGTTATCATTTTTTCAATTTAGCTTTAAAGATACCTTTAATTTCTCAATAAAGTTATTTTTTGTTTCTATAAACAGATTACTTTTTTTAAGGTTAATTTTTGTATTTGGAATTATAACTCGGTTTTTGTAATTAGACATTGTTTCTATAAACAGATTACGTTTTTTTTTTAGTAATAAATTTTGTATTGTATTAATTACCAATCCATTAAAGATTTTCTTTATTTTATTTTATTTATGGTCTGATATGTCTTTCCGGAATATTGATTTTGTTTCTATAAATAAATTGTTTCTATATTAGATTATTATGTATTGTAAGTGTTTAATCCCAATTTTTGAAGATTTCTCTGTATTTTTTGTGTTGTTCTTTATGATATACATTATCCAATTTAATCACTGTTTTTTGCAAACAATATCAAGATCGGAGGTTTGTTATCATCATCTACATTCTCTGATTTATGTAATATCTATGAACGTTAATCATGTCTTGGGCATTTATCAAACTTGCTGATTTTGGTTTATTTTGATTTTCATGTGAATCCCTAAATCTTGGATAACAATCGGACAAACGATCATTGAACAAACAACAGAGGTTAGTTGAATGTTATAGTTGTTTTCTCTTTTTTAAGTTTGTAATATTTGATTTTATCCTTTCTGTTCGTTTTTTTTCAAAAATTAATAATATATGTTCTGAATGATTTATGGTTTGTTTTTCTCATGGTGAACCCTCCATCTTTTGTGACAATCGAACTCGGAGAGTTCGTCAACCAAAACAGGTTAGTTCGATTTTCTTAGTGGTGTTTGTTTATTGATATCTATAGTCTTTGGTTTTAAGTTTTAAGTTTTGTCTTTATGCTTTATTTTGAAAGTTTATGTGATTATCTTTTGAAGTTCATATGGTTTGTTTTATCAATTATATTTTTTTCTATTTAGTTAGTTGTTAATTCTTTAAGGATACCTTTAATTTCTTTTTAAAGTTTTTTTTTTGTTTCTATAAACAAATTATTGTTTTAAGTTTAATTTTTTGTATTCGGAATTATTATTCAGTTTCTGTAAATAGACATTCTTTCTATAAATAGATTACCGTTATATTTTTTAAAAACATTGATTACTTCCTTTGTAGTTATGGATCCTAAAAACAACGCTCCTTCGTTGTTAAAGTTGATTGATACGATCTTATTAGTTGAACTTTATTTAACATTGTTACTAATGTGGACTTTTTATCTGTAGTCGAAACACAAGGAGAAGCCACAGACTACCGAAAGTCATGTTGAAGAAGGTGTTGTTTGGGGATAGTGTTGGTCACTTTCAACTTCCAAATTTTGAGTCTATTTTTAATGTATGTAACTATGTTTTAATATATATTAACAAACTTTAACAACCAGTACATTGTTGTATTCTTATATTTTTATATTTATGATGTCAATTTTTAGGATACTGACGACTACACACTACAACAAAAATGGCTTTTTAGGACCTTTTCTGTGGGACACTTGTAAAAGAGGGTCCTAAAAAACTATTTAATAGGACTAATGAACTTTTGGGGTCCTTTTATAATATACTCTACTAAACCGGTGTCCTAAAAAACGATTTAATAGGATGGATGATTTTTTTGGGTCCTATTATCATATAATTTAATAGGACACTTAAAATGTAGATCCTAATAAAGTACTTTATAAGACATTTAATTGTTAGTGTCCCATTATGTGGTACTGTATTAGGACACTTGACCATCTGGGGTCCTATTATAACATAACTTAATAGGACACGTTGTAGTTAAGTCATAAATGTTCAGTGTTATAGGACCTCTCTAGTCGAAGTCATATTAGAACTTAACTTAATAGGACACTTGACACTTGGGTCTTATAACTTTAAACTTTATAGGACGCTTAATCATTGTGGTGTTATTATAATACACCGTAATAGGACACTTGATATTTGAGTCATAAAACATTAGTTTTATAGGACGCTTATTCGCTAGAGTTTTATTATAATATAACTTAAAAAGACACTTGACACTTGGGTCTTATAAATATAACCTTTATAGGACGCTTAATCATTGTTGTGTTATTATAATACACTTGTAATAGGACTCCTGATATTTGAGTCATAAACATCAGTTTTATAGGACGCTTATTCGCTAGAGTTCTATTATAACATAACTTAATAGGAAACTTGACATTAGGGTCTTATAACTTTAACCTTTATAAGACGCTTAATCATTATGGTCCAATCAAGTATTATCATGTAACATCATGTATGTTAAGCATGGAGGTTAGAAAACCTCATTATATGATTCACCACTACACACACTATCATGAAGATGGGGGGAGGGTCATGAATAACAAGAAAGTAAATCTAATCTATTAAGTTTTAAGGGTGTTCATAATCAAGTTAGGAATGAAGGAGTGGAACTTAGTTTGGAAAGCCAAAGCTTCCATTTGTTCACACTTCACAAGTCACAAGTTCATCATATGGAAGACGACGACTTGTGCTTGTTTTTATCATTCAACAAATGAAAGGTGGTGGTGGTGGCCGGCGGTGGTGGTGGTCGGTGGTGGTGGTGAGTAGTGGTGGTGGCCGGCGGTGGCGGTGGTGGTGGTGGTGGTGGTGGTGAGAGGTGGTAGTGAGTGGTGGTGGTGGTGGTGGCCGGCGATGGTGATGGAGGTGGTGAGAGGTGGTGGCACTACTAGAAAATGAGCCTAATGTAACCTTTTAAAAGCAACCTTTTAAAATGAGTTGCATTTGATTATAAAGTACCTTCTTTAAACATAAAAGTTGCATTTGAAGAGCTAATGCAACATTTTTCTATAAAAGTTACAAATTTTATTAAAAACTGCAACTTTTGTTTAGAAGATTACATTGTTAATACATACAGACAACTTTTATTACAAAACATTGCATAACATTAAATATGAATATGCGACTATTATTTTCAAAGACAACTTTGTTAGACTACTAGAAAAAAGAATACATAACTTTGATTATTGACGGATAAAGTATCGGCTTGTCCCACGAAATTGAAAAGATATACAACATAATTTTTTTATTTACCCACATATCATCCAAAATACAAAAAGTAATGTAATTTCTTAAAATTTTTATTGCTACCACAAACCCCTCAAATTCCTCAAAAGTTTGATTGTAGTCGTGATACATTTTTTCCCCAAAGATTATATAACATTTTATATAAATACATTATTTTAGTTTTATATAGATTTACTAAAAAAACTCCATTCCCACCTAATTTTCAATTGATATGTTTCTTCAAAATTGGTTGATTTCTTATTTCTTGGTGGTGAGTGAGCGGTTAAATTTGATATTTACTATTTTGGAGGGAATTAGAAATTAGAGGGAAACTAGGAGCGAAATAAAGTGCAAAATTTGATTAGAAAAGTATTAATTGCAATAAAGTAAAAAATTAGTAATTGTGGGTAATTCTTAATTATAGCATATCTAGATATTTGATTAAAAAAATGGTGCATAAATTAATTGCATACTTTAATTATATAAATATTAAATATATGAAGATATATTGAAAACAAAAAACTAAAAAGCTTAACTTCAATATTACCATTTATATATTTTAATTATAATTACCATGTTTGTAAATAAAAACTAATTTAATATATTTCAAAGTAGTGTACCAAAACACCTTATTTTATGTTGATACATATAGATGCACATGTGCATTTCTAATATTGTTAACGTAAAAAGTAGTGTATTACACGTGGTAGTGTAAATGAAAGTGCAATTAACTAATATTTGTAATGAATTACGGAATTTGTCAAAGAAATGATACATATGCACATGTGCATGGATAACTGTTACTCGATTTTTTTTTTTTTGAAATTTTTTTATTTTTTTATTAACAAAATATAGCGATTTTTCCAAAAAAAAAATAGTAAAAAAATAAAAAAGAATTTTGGGTGTTTTTTAGATTTTTTAGGAATTACTGTTTGTGTTCACACTGGTTCTCGTAGTTCTCGCAATAAAGGGTGGTTCCTAACGGATCCTTCTCCTATATATATATATGTGTGTGTGTGTGTGTGTGTGTGAGAGAGAGAGAGAGAGAGAATGAACATTGGTCGATCAACGTTTTGACTTTATTGACCAATATAGCATTTAACGGCTCCATTAAGAGTCATCATGAATGCTAAGGTCCAATATGACTCATTAACACACGCACATGCACACGCGTGCGTATGTGTATATATATCACCCAATTTAACTTGCTACAACCCGTCATAACCCTTTAAGACCCAATATAACATAGTAAACCCAATTATGGTCCATTGTGTCATGACTATTAGGGCTCAATATGGTATGTTAAGACATTATGACAATTAGGGCCCAATATAACACTTTGAGATCCAATATGACCAAATAACGCGCATCAAGATTAGTTAAGAGTCGTCATGACTATTAAGGCACGATATGGTCTACTAAGTCATATATGCTCTTTCATTGTCTATTATGATCTAATATAACCAAGTACAACCAAACAACTTTATAAGATGTGGTAGGACGTTATATGACTTAGTACAACTCAATATAGCTCTATAAGACCCAATATGGCCTGATACGACCATTATGGTCTTTTAAAAGTCATAATTACTATTAATGCCCCATATAGTCCATTAAGACATGCATACTCTTATATTTCCCATATTGGTCTCATACAACCCAATATAACTTTTTTAAACGTAATATGACGTAATACAACCCATCATAACGGTTAAGGCCCAACATGATCCAATAAGACATACATGATATATTACACCACTATTATATCCCGTCGAAGTCCATTAATATTAACATCATTATCAAGGCTCAATATGGTCTAGTTAAGCATGTATAAACTATTATCGTTCATTATGATATATCATAACTCTTTACAACTCATTACAACTCAATATAGCCCTTTAAATCTAATGTGACCCAATACTTGTTAAGGGCTATATGACTATTAAGGTCCATATAACACATTAAAAGTTATCATAACCATGTCTTTATTTTTGTTAAAAGTAGTAAATCATGATCAAACAACATTAGTCTTAGTTAAACTTCCTCAGTCATAGTCGTTTTGGTTTAAATATGAAATCAAAATAAAGTATATGTACAAACCAGATATACTAGAATATATTTTGTCATTATCTATAGTGGATATTTTTTTTTGAACGGTCAACGAATCCTCCAAATGGGCTATTGACGAAATTCACCACATTGGGATACATCTATAGTGGATATTATTGTTATTATAAAGAAATATTTTTTTTTCTAATAAAACTTTTTATATTAATAACTAACATATCTAAATCATTAAATTATTAAGTTTTATATAGTTTCACTGTATTATGTATTTAGCTTATATAATTTCTTAGTTTTCATTCCCCAAACTCCAAACGCATTCCTCTTCCCCCAAAAGTTTTGAATTTCCCTCTCATCCTCGAAATTCACAATTGGAAATCCTTCTCTCAATCTCAGTTGATCATATCCTCCATTTGATTCCCATCCCCAGTCTTCCACCAACTGGATAGTCATCTCCACTAATCGATTCCCACCAATGCACTATTGATGCCGCAGCTGTGACCAACGAACCGCCACTACACCACCAGACAACCATCATTGGTGCTCCACTACTCGGCGCTTCAACCCTTACTTCAGCCCGGGGCAGGTATTTTTGTTTTCTCGTCCGACAACCTTGCTTCAATCTCATTTAGGGTTTCAGTTAGAATATTGGTTTTGGTTGTAAATTTTAGGGGAGATGTGTGTTTGGAGGCGTATCTCATGTTAGGATTTGATTACTTTGTGAACTCCCATACTTCTGAAGTGTTGCTGTGGTTACTAGAAAATGTTCAAGATTCGAGTTGGAGAATGAACAAAATCCAAACTTCTTATATTTCAAAGGGGTGTTTGGATGTGCGTTATAGAAGTGATTATCTCATCAGTTTTTGGTGTTTGACAATAATGATTTACAACTTATTATATTGATTGTGTTCATTCAGTATTACACAATGAGTTAGCACACAATCAAACAACCCCTAAGTTTCATAACTTCTTGAACAAAATTCAATCTTTGTTCCAGATTGCAAGCACGCTATTGGGGATCAACGGAAGTTCAAGTAAGATGCTTTTACACACTAAAAATAACAACTAAGTGAATAATTATTTATGAATTTATTAGTCTTTTTTGACTTGTTTTTTCATAACTTATTGATAAATTTGTTAATAGACGATTGCGGGAGGGCAGTCTTTTTGCTGAAATATTTTATGGTCAAACCTTGGAGCAATCACCATTCATGAATGACTTGTTGCTTAGAGGTTGTTCTCTGCATAGGTTGGTCTAGTCTAGACCTGGCAATTTTTACCCAAAAGCTAGAATATGGGCTGATTTGGACTTTAAAAGTAAAGCAATGGGCTGTTTTGGGTTAAGATTTTTAGTGGAATGGGTTAGAATGGACATATAAAAAATTAATTAAAAACATGAATGGGTCAGGATGGGCCAACTTAAAAAGAACCGTGGGTCAAGATGGGTAACCCTAAAATAACATAACAACTTAACAGGTCTTCCAAAGTCCAAACGAAGTAACTCAAAATTGGCAATCGCTGCATCGGACAATCGGTTTTTATTGAACGCGACCACGCGGCGAGTTCTTTATCAAGAATCCATTGTTTCAGCAGGTACGTATACATTCGACACCATTTTAGTCATATTAGACACCTTTAAGCAATTAGCAATTAAATTTGGTTTTCTTTTTGTTTTACTACTTATTTGTGTTGTTTTTTTAGATGAAAATAATAATTAGAGTTAAATTCCATTTTAGTCTATGTGGTTTGGACCATTTTGCCAGTTTACTCCAAATGTTTCATTTTTCGCCTGTAGGTCCAAAAAGGTTTTAGCGTTGCCATTTTAGTCCACTGAGTTAACTTCATCCATTTTTCTATTATATATTCATACTGGGTGGGGGGGGGGGCAATTCTGACCCAAAGTCTTTGATTTGGGTCATTTTGGGTTATTTATAAAATACTATGGGTTGGTTTGGGTAGAGTAATTTAAGTCAAAGGGTAGAAATGGGTTAAATAAAAAAAAACAAAAGTCTTTGATACAGGTCCAAATGGGTTCTTTACCCCAACCACGGGTTCACTGAACAACGCCCCAATCTCCACCCTCTTCGACCTCCGCCATCTCCTCCGCCACAAACCCCCCACCCTCCGCCGGCATCTCCGCTTTACCACACTACGCCGATCAAGACAACGCCATTCACCACACTCTGCCGGCATCTCTGCGGAAGGTAATCTCTTTTTTTAAAACCTAATTTGCAATTAGTTTCCTAGGGTTTCGATTATCTCAATGCAGCACTTGATTATTGTTGTATTCATTGATTGGAACCTTAGGATTTTTATTTTGTTGAGTTGTTTTGGAATTTGACAGGAATGTTGATGTGTGGTTTGGATTTACTTTGACTGGTTGACTGATCTATTTTTGTCACAAAGGGATAATTCCATTATATGCTTTGTTAGTGGATGGTTTGATGAAGTAGTTATCAGTTTTAGGATAATATGCAATCTAGCTTGTTCTTTGTGCTGTGTTAACATGGTGAGATAAAAGGGGACCAATAGAAGAGGGTGATGTGTTATTTCCACTTCATTTGAATCATATATCAAATTGTCATCAAGTGAATAATTGATCAAGCTTTAGTTAAAAAGTTAATAGTTATAAGTGCGACTAGAATACAGTCTCCAATTAGAATTTTGTTGTTGCTAATGTAAACTGAGGTGTGTTTGAACTTGGTTTTTGCTCGTCTTTTGAGTATGGTCTCGATGATGACAACTTCACTTCAACATGGTGAGAAGTGAGAACTTTTGTTTTATAATAAATATCACAAATATTTAAGTAAGTATGAATTGGGTTAGATTTAGGAAGTATATTATTTAAGCCAAGGACCGACTTAGTGTTGCATCAAAAGAAAACTATGCCATTTAACTGATTTGTAACTATGTTTATCTTTGATTGGCTTGTATAATCAGTTCATTGGTTGGTGTATATGTCATATATGCATTTAAAATGGCATCCTAATGGGTAAGTTAGATTTACAACTCTGTAACATGTTGTGGCTCTTGTTTATGAGGACACAGTTAGTGAATTATGGATGATCTGTCTATTGATATTTCTATTGTATCGTATGTTATGCATATTAATTTTATGGCTTTTTGTTAAATTTATTTTGACATTATTAGTCTTTACTGTCATTTTTTTAGGACCTGATGGCCTTTTTGAAGTTAAGGAACACCATTGAAGCCCCAATTGGACATTGCTGAGGGCATTCATAATAATGATCATGTTTTGTTTTCATTCGGTTGGCTTTTGTTAAAAAAAAACCTGACCCAGCCCGAAACCCGTTCTGACCCGGGCCTGTTTCGACTCGAACCAAAACAACCCTTTTTTATAATTGACCCGTTTTGACCCGAACCCGTTTGACCCATGACCCGACCTGACCCGACCCGTTTGCCAGGTTTAATATTTCATACATATATTTTTTCTATGTGTTCTTGATGCTATTAAAAATACATACCTTATTTTTGTTACTATGTCTAATATCGGCACAGATGCAACAACTTAGTTCTAATCTTCCCAAGGGCTTGATTGATAAGCCTGGACCAGATGATGTTTTTTCTAAAGTAATCGGTAATGATCTAAATGGTGATGCCGTTATGTATGGTCTGGGTTTTCGTGCTGCTGATGTTTAGGTGTAATACCAAGTCGTTCGGCATGTCATAGAGAAAACATCCAATTGAAGTCTCAATGTGAAGAACTTACTAGTACTGTGGTCCAGTTAAGAGCCCAAGTATCAGAGATGGAAGGGTTGAGGGGTGGTTCCAGTGTTCGACCTCTTGCATCACAACATTTCCCCAATGTAACCAATGGACATCAATGTTTACGGGTATTTTTCTATATAAATCTTTAGTTCCACCTATTACATGACCACAATAGTAATCTTCTTTATCTTTAATCCTATTAGTTTTTCATCATGAATAACATCAACAACTAAAAGTTCCACTACAAAGGATTAGTGTGTAGTGTGGTGGTGGCTATTCTTGTTTGTAAACGTGGGATTATTAAAAACCAATTTTCCTTAGTTTTTCCATAAAAATGTTAGCCTGCTAGTGTAAAACTTTATTAATTTTTTTTGTAAAATGATTTTTTTGCACTATTATGACTAGAGTTTAATAAATATTTATTGAAAACTAAAATCTAGGTCGAAGATGAAGTTTTCCTCAAAAGCATTTTAAACTCTACCGAGACTATAACAAGAGGCAGGGTCCTAAGCTTGGACCCAAATGATCTAGTTGGTGGTACAGAGATTGGACCAGAATGGTGTGAGGTAAACGTTCAAGTACCAATAAAAAAAGATGAAAACTTGGTAAGACCATATGGTTTATTTTCTACAATTCAAGATTGTATTGGTGCATCCATCGCATGGCCCTATCCATTCATCTCAGTATGTATTTGTTAAACTTGTGATACAAATAATTTTAGTATCATGGAACTTAATGCTTATACATGGATGGTTTATTTGTAGGTAGTCCATGAGGATTGAGGACGCATGATGACTCAAGATTTTATGCTTCTTATTTCTTTAATTGCTTTTAATTTCTTTGTTAAATGTTAAGACTTTATGTTAGATAATGTTATAACTTATTAATGGTTAGTGTTTTTGTTATGAACATGCTTATTTGAAATATAATGAAGTTTTACTTCTTTCATTAGTTGATGTTATACAATGACTATTAGGATGTTATTTGTTGATGGTCTGTTTATAAAATTGGTTTTATAATCTTATTTGAGATATTAGAACCATTTTCTTGATATTAAAGTAGCTATAACGTTACATCAAAAGGGTCCTATAATTTAATTTTTAAGGACGCTTGTATGTGTATCAAAAGATTAAAAGTAGGTAATCACATATTAGATCATTGTAAAAGTGTCCTAATATGTTCTTTTTAGAACGCTATTTAAGTTGTCTATAGACATATTATGTGACCATAAAATTGGTTTCATAATCTTATTTGGTATATTAGGACCCTTTTCTTGGTACTAAATTAGCTATAATGTTACATGATAAGGGTCCTATCAATTAATTTCTAAGGACGCTTGTAAGTGTATCCAAAGATTAAAAGTATGTAAGCACATGTTAGAACATCGTAAAAGTGTCCTATGATGTTTTTATTAGGACACTATTTTGGTTGTTCAAAGACATATTACGCGACCATAAAATTGGTTTCATAATCTTATTTGAGATGTTAGGACGCTTTTTTAGTTCCGGGACTTATTACGACCCCTTTACATGAAACGCTTTTACCGTTGGTCCTATTAAATGAAAGGTCCTATAAAATAGCATTTTAGGACCCTTTTGTGCGTACTAAAAACCCAGTTTTCTTGTAGTGACAAGTTTGATCGACATATAGCTGCTCTAATTGAGATGGAAGATGCTAAGAAGCTGGTAAGTGTATACGTTCAAATTATTAACAGATCTTATTATATCTATTAGATAAGTACACTATTAAATTGTGCTACTATTTTCTTTTATGTAGTTCAATGATGGTTGGAATACAAAGAATGATGCTTTGAAAGAGACTCCGTCTGCTACCTCTCAATGTCATGTAATATTTTTTTATAAGTTTGTTTATATATTATATAGATGCTATTAATTACTTCATGTTATATTTATATGTTTCTTATTCACCGTTGTGTAGTTGGACACGAAAGGGAAGTCAAAGGTTGTCTGTGGTGATGAAACTGCTTCTCCAAAGGTTTAAATGAACTAATACCATAATTTAATATTTTTTTCAATATGTACATTGTATTTTTTTTATCATATTATGTGTTTTACTTATTTTATATCTTTTAAATATTTAGGTTAAATCAAAGCGTGAGGCTTGCAGATCCACCACGGCGACGGCTGATGTTCGCCGTAAACGTACAGTCAAAAGGTTGAAAAACAATTCATTTTTAGAGTTCACCAAAGTGGCTGAAAGCAGACTGGTATACGTTATGATATGATTATAATCATTATTATTTATTAAATGTCTACTAATTTTTTGATTAATGAATTTAATAATTAATCCTTTCTGTTCATTTCTCAGCGTTTACCGGTTGATGTTTCGACTGATCTGTCTCTTTCTGTTGACAACTTGCGTGACGTTACGATTCAGAACCTAAGGAGTGAGCTAACTAATATGAACACAAGAGCCGAGAAGTCTGATGATGGTTACAGGTATGGTTTTACCAAGTGGTCAGCTTTCTTGAAATCAATTCACATCCGGTTCGGCGCCACACTTTTCTTTAAGTACGTCAAGTCTTCGGATCTTTTGATGTTGACCAAAGTTGTACACAAGATGACAAAGAAAAGAGGTCGTGCGTGACGAAAAAGGAAATCGTGGTTTTTGTTTGTTGGTTTAGGCTGAACAGTTAATGTGGTAGTTTGGTTTGGTTTTTTGATCCTTGGTGGGTATTAGTGAAGGATGGTTAGACGGTTATTTTGGTAGTTTGTAGTTGTTGTTGACATGGTTGATGGTGGATAGTCGGATATGTTATCGGTGGAACTGTTAGTACGTAAACAAAGCTCTTTTTTGTTAAATCTGATAAATAGCTATTAGTTTTGGTTTGAATGGATAACAGAATTTTGGTATTACCTTCCTTTTCATATTTGTCTTATTTATTTCCACATCAAAAGTTGTTTTGGTTATGATATCGATTCCTACACTCAACCATCCGAACCTCTAAATTTATTTGTACGATACCAATAATTCTGTTCTATGCTTTGTTAATGTTAAATACAGTATCTTCGCTGTTGGTTTGTTATTGTTTAAAAATAATTTTTTATTGGTATGTCAACTTCATTAACTAGCAGTTAACATGTCATATACTATTTCTCCATCTATTCCAAACCAATACTGAAATAATGTTAATTAATTTATGTTATCTTATTTTTTTAAATTTGGTTTTTTAAATGTATATTTTTTTATTAAGTTTATATATTTTAGGAAAATTTCATCTATCTCAAACCAATAAGGAAACAATACATATATAGATTTTGGGAATATTTACATCGTTTTTTTTTTTTTTTCAAAAAAAGGTGTTAAACAGTATTTCAACTTATATTGTTATATAATATAAAAGTATGATACTTAAATTGATTTGTTTACTAATTTACAATCAATTTTAGCTAATATGGAAACTAAATTTGGTAGACTAAAAATTTTGATGTATGTTGTATGTTTTATTTGATTATAATCTTTATATATATATAATCTTAAAAATTTAAAATTACGGTAATTTTCATTCTTTTATAATATGGATATTGAATTTTTAATAATTGTAAATAATAGTTAATTTTGTAAAGTCAACCCTTTTTATTTGATGAATATGATTAGTTATATGATTATACAGTTTCTCTTTTTATAAATTTGTATTTATGTTAATTTGTTTTATCTAATTAAAAACTATACAGTTTCCTTAATTATGGTATTTTTAAAAATGATTTTTTGTGATTTGAATTTTTCATCATATATTACTAAAAATATTATCTTTTCTAATTTTATATAAAAAGATCATTTGTTCTTCAATCAATATTCCATTTAGAAAAAACCTCTCTTTGGTTAATGTACATTGGATATGTAAACTATTTTTGTTTTTAAAGTCATATTATTTTGTTTTCCACAGTCTATTAATTTTTTTGTTGTCTTCATAGCTACAATGGAAAACCAAGGTGACATCACCTTGCTGAACGATATCGATGCTCTTAGTACAAACTACACTATCAAGGTGAAGATTGTTAGTTTGTGGAGAAAGAAGATGAGAGGTAATGAAAGAGAGACGTATCGTATTGATATGATACTGATGGATGAAATGGTAATTTCTTGATTTATTTTGTTTTGTTATTTGTATTATGTTTGTTACATATTTACAATACCATAAATCTTTTTTCGTTTAATTATACTGATTGTGAGTTCATTTTAACATTTCCTTTGCGTGTTATTGTTTATTTACCCTCAGGGTACCAAGATTCAAGCTTTTTGCTTACATAAGCTATTTCCAAAGTTTGAGAGACATCTAAATGTCGATGAATGCCTTATCAGAAAACGGCCATCTCTTGCTGCGAACACTGCATCGTTCAAGATTGTTCCTAACAATCAGAAACTATCTTTTTACTATCACACGTTTGTGGAAAAGTGTAGTAAATGGGAAGGTCCGCAGTACGTTTTCAATTTTGTTGATTTCGATGATGTTGTTTCACAGAGAATCAAGGAGGGTACGACAGTAGGTGTGTTCATTTATATTTACAAAGTTTATATACCACAATATTTTTTGACGTTTTATTTAGTTGTTTTTAAGTTATTATATATGCTGGCAACTTTTTTCTATTATTCTTATATTTCATTGGTTACGTTGTTGTTTGTTATAAGATTGAGGACACTAACAAAAAGGATGGTAGTAAAGGGAAACGTCTCAATCTTAAGCTTCAAGATCTCGAGTAATATAGTTTTAAAATTTTAGTTTATTTGTTTTTTTTTTCCATATTATGCTATAATTTTTATAAAATTTTGTAAAACTTATGTTTTTTTCTTATATGCTATTGTAGAGATGTTCAGATCGATTTAACTCTTTGGGATGATTACGCTAAGGACATGTATTCTTACTTTGTTAGTAAAAATCGTGAAGCAAATGTTGTTGTTGCTGTCCATTTTGGTGCTGTTAGGACATACAAAGGTATTTTATCAATTACACAATTTATACCATACAATATAGATAGATGTTCTTCCTTTATATATATCTGATTGATTGTTTAATTTATTTTTACCTAAAAATAGGTAAATGAGGGATTTCTAATAATTTTGATGGTTCACGGCTTTTCATTAACGACAATTTTGATGAGATGTTATCATTCAAGGAAAAGTGAGTCTGATTATTTATTTATATTTTTATAATTGTATCAACTTTACGTTTTGTTTGTTGTGACAACCCTCAAAATTCCATGTATTCCGTACAATTTATTAATGAAAATTAGAGTGCTTGATGACTGTGCTGAATCATTTAACTGCTTCTGATATCTGTGTTATACTTACATGTACTTGTTAATATACTAATAGTGTACAGAAAGGTCACTAAATAGTCCGTTATATTTTCCTGAGTGTTGAAAATTAAAAACGTTACAAAAATATATATATAGGACGCTTTACGAATTAATTAAGCACTTTAACGGAACAGTGTCAAACCGAACAACCGGACTTTACCCGGAACATAAAAATAATGTCAATGACATTGTTTACACCTTTCTGAGCTAGTTAGGGTCCCCGAACACCCGTTATAATACACTACACACTAATAACTAGTTTTAATCTCTAACTAAACTAACTAACCTCTTAACTATCTAGTTCAAACTCAACTAGACCCCCCCCCCCCCCCTCAACCATACGGTTATATGGGGACTCCCCACAAGATCTCCTTGATTATTATATTAGATGGTGTTTAGTACTAAGGGAGCATAAGGCACAATGGGTAATCAAGTGTTGGAACTCACTTATTTATACACACTAGACCATACATAATCACCTTCATCTTCATCAAATAACCAACCTCCTCTCCCTCCCCTTCTTTGTTCTCGGCAGCCCCATCATCACCACACCACCATCATTACTTGATCACTTTCAAGCATTTCACAAGCACACAAAGGTGTTAGGAGGTCGACAACGAAACTCGGTGTGTTCGGAAATTGAAGGACCTCTCTCGTTTCCTTTTAACCACCACTTTTCCACACTTGAACTTCCCTAGCCTTGTGCTAGTAGTAAGTTTCTTAAATCTTCATATTGTTCATGTATTTTATGGTTAATAGATGATTAATGGTTAAAAACTTATGAAACTCTAAAAGAACCTACATTAGTCTTGGATAAAAGATGAATAAAGAGAAGATAGGTGTGTAAATCATGTAGATCTTGTGTGGATATGATTCTTGCTGATTTCTTGATAATTTACTGGTTAATATTGATGCTTGATGTTGTTGTGATCACTAAACTTGTTAACGGAATCGATCGAACACGATTTAGAAGGTTAAACACTGAAAATCAGAATCTGTCCAAGTTTTACAGCCAACTTCAGTTGGCTGTAAACAGGTCATAAACTCAACGAAAAACCGATATTTTGAATCTAAAATATGTTATTATGAAATACGGTTCTAATGGCACCGGAATCGTAATTTTTGGACTTCGTTTACTATTTTTAATGTGTCGATTTGTAACAACAGCTTAAGCTGAATTTGGACAGCAATAAATGGGTGTCGTACTTTCAGTCATAACCTGAGTTTTGTGATGAATCGGACCATGAAATTTGTACAGTAGATGACAACCGATTCATTTGTAATTACCCCACTGGAATTTCGTAAATCGGACACTCGATGAATTTTTAATAAATTGTTCCGTGGACTGTGATCAGAAATACATAAATCTGAGTTCAGTCCGGAATATGAATTTTTATAAAATATTGGTAATGAACCAGACCGGGATATTTTTACACAATAAAATATGGAACGTTTAAGACATCCTGTAAAAATTTGGGAATTTTTGGAATAATTTAACTATTTTATTAAAATGTCCGAAAACAGCCGGTTTTGAATATAAATGCTGAAATGACATAAGTTGTGACTCGCGTGTCTAAATGTCGAGTATGCTATCTGTGAATAATCTAACATGTTATATACATTATGTGCATTATCGTATGTTTGATTATGAGTGGGGAATGGATGGGAAACTTGGATGGGCATAAACCGTTACAGTGATGCATGTTATGTGATAGATACGTGTAGGAACTTTGTGCTCTATTTGAAAGTCACTAAATGACTAACTGGTAATCATATTAGGACGTGATTGACCGACCTTGACTGTTAGCTATATTTGAGAATCTAACCGAGCAAACCGAGGTGAGTTCACACACTTTCTACAAGGCATGGGATTCCCGGTGGTTTGGGAATGGGTTAAGAATTAAAACTAAATCTACATATCCTCCTTGGGTAGGATATGTACGGCCATCCTCCATAGAGTGGATGCCATTATTAAACCTACGAATTCTCCTGGTGCAGAATACGTACGTTCGTCCTCCTGGTGCAGGACAACAACCTTAAAACTAGCTAGACAAAACTCTATCAATAAGTCCCTCTTCATATCGACTTAATCGCCGAGGCCAATGGCGAGCGGGTCATTAGTTAATAGCGCTATTAGGTTTAACAAACCTCACACCGTGCCGTTCGGACGGGCGTGTACTAATGGACAGCAAACTGTCAGTGATGATAGACACTGATGTAGGGCACAACTATTGTTCGTAGTAGTCGATATCATACCGTCTAGTAGTTCACACGGGGAAAGCCCCCACTAATTATGGATACGGTTTGGGTAAAGAAAAAGGAAATGGTTAAACATACTTTCAACTTCGGGGTAACCCCCACGGCAAATAAGCCAACGAAAGTCAAACCACGTTTTTCAGAAACAACTTAAAACCAAACAACCAAACGTGAACTCACTCAACTTTGTTGTTGACTAGTTGTTACATGCCTTACAGGTCGCTAAAGGCTTGGAGCTTGCACGAGGAAGGAGCCGTTGTGGCATACGGACTGTTATGTTCCGTACTTATTATTTAAATCCTTATGAACTTATTAAACTAGCGTTTTGAACCTTAACTTATAAACTGTGAACTTGTGCTTTTGGATTTACTTTCATGCTTCCGCTGTTTAAACTAAACATGGTTAACTGGCTTTGGTCACCAATCGTATTGTGGTTGGTCTTATTTACTTAATTACAATGTTCAATATGATTGGTGGCTCGATCCTGGTCATGTCACGCCTCCAAGCGGTGGTACTCCGCATGGTGGATTTTGGGGGTGTGACAGATTGGTATCAGAGCCAGGTTATAGTGAACTTGGTTTTAAAAAGGGAAAAGCTTTTCGATAAAACCAGACTATAACCTGTACAGTGTTCAACGATCCACAACGACGCTTCGCTCCACGTACAAGACTCTACACCATAATTGGTATGATTTATGTTATATTGTCGGTTCGATAGTTCTCACTGTGCATTAGATAATGTGATAATTGCTATTTGAACCTTGTATGCTTACTCTCTACTATCGTCCCACACTTACGCACTTTCGCAACACTTTTCTCACTTACGTTGCTTCATTATGAAGAACATGAGCGGACGCGGAGGACGTATCAACCTCACTCAAGCCCAGTTGACGGCTTTGATCAACGAACGAGTCGCTGAGGCACTCGCAGCTAACCCTGCAGGAGGTATAACCTGCCATACCAACTCATCTTAGGACGTTTAGATCCTACCTTCGCAAACCAGCCCTCGTGCATAACCTTATCTTTTCTCGCGCAACAGGTCAACATGCTCAGCCTTCTGTGTGCACGTTTAAAACGTTCATGGACTGCCGACCTACTACTTTCAGTGGCACAGAAGGAGCGGTGGGCCTTCTACACTGGTTCGAGAAGCTTGAGTCAGTTTTCGAGATGTGCGAATGCCCCGAAGACCGTAGGGTGAAATATGCTACCGGAACACTTGAAGGAGCTGCGTTAACCTGGTGGAAGGCACATGTTCAACTACTAGGACTGGCAGTTGCTAATGCCACACCCTGGAATGGTTTCAAAGAACTAATCAAAGAGGAGTACTGCAGTCGGGATGACATCCACAAGCTAGAAGTGGAGTTTTTCAATCTGAAGATGACGGGGTCTGAGATTGAGACGTATACGAAAAGGTCAAACGAACTGGCCATTCTGTGCCCTACCATGGTGGACCCTCCCATCAAACGAATTGAGTTGTACCTCAAGGGCCTTGTACCAGAGATTCAAAGTCATGTAACTTCAGCCAACCTGGGTACCATTCAGCAAATTATCAAGTTGGCTCATCGTCTCACCGACCAGGCGGTGGAGCAAAACAGGCTACCCAAACGTATCAGTGCCATAGCTACTTCTGATGCACCTACCGACAACAAGCGAAAATGGGATGGGAACTCCGGAAAGGGGTCTACTTCAGTTCAGCCTCAGCAGCGAAAGACTGATGACTACCAGAGTCCTGGTCAGCAATCTTCCGGTAACCAAGGACAGGGTGGATACCGAGGGAACCACCCCAAGTGCAACCGGTGCAACAAACATCACAGCGGGCAGTGCAACAAAGGTCGTTGCCTGAGGTGTAACAAGTTTGGTCATGAAGCAAAGGATTGCAGGAGCGCCCGACCAGCAAATCAGAATCGCCAACAACAACAACAAGCCCCACAGAACCACCAGCAGCAGCATCAACAGGGCAATAAAGGATGCTTTCAGTGTGGCGCTGAAGGCCACTTTAAGAGAAACTGCCCCCAGCTGAACCAAAACCAGAACAATAACCAAGGAAATGGGAACCACAATGGGAATAACAATGGAGGCAATAATGGAGGCGACAATGGGGGAAACAACAATGGCAATGGGGCAAGGGGTCGTGTGTTCGTGATTGGTTAGGGAGAAGCAAGGAACGATCCCAACGTTGTGATGGGTAAGTTTCTTCTGGATGACTTCTTTGTTACTGTTTTATTCGATACGGGTGCCGATACTAGTTATGTGTCCCTAAAAGTTAGCCAAATGCTTAAGCGCACTCCAACACTTTTGAACACCAAACACACGGTAGAACTAGCTAACGGTAAAAGTCTTGAAGCCACACACGTAGTTAAAGGTTGTAACCTCGTCTTGGCTGGTCAGACTTTCTCTATCGATCTTATTCCTATCACACTGGGTAGTTTCGACGTCGTTATTGGGATGGATTGGCTATCTCATCATCAAGCGGAGATTGTTTGCAAGGAGAAAATCGTCCGCATTCCTCGTTCTGGTGAAGAACCTCTCGTGATTCGTGGCGACAAGAGTGGTGCTGTCGAAGGCATCATCTCTTTCCTTAAGGCCCAGAAGTGTTTGCGAAAAGGCCACACTGCCATTCTGGCACTCGTTACTGACACCTCAACGGAAGAGAAGAGAAGTGAAGACATTCCTATTGTGCGCGACTTTCCTGAGGTATTTCCTGAGGAATTACCTGGTCTTCCGCCTCACCGCCAAGTTGAATTTCAAATCGAGCTAGCTCCTGGAGCAGCGCCAGTAGCTCGAGCACCATATCGCCTAGCTCCATCAGAACTCGAAGAACTGTCCACACAACTACAAGAGCTCTTGGAAAAGGGTTTTATACGTCCTAGCTCTTCGCCCTGGGGAGCTCCAGTCTTGTTCGTGAAGAAGAAAGATGGTACTTTCAGAATGTGTATCGACTACCGCGAACTTAACAAGGTTACTGTGAAGAATCGTTATCCTCTTCCACGTATTGACGACTTGTTCGACCAGTTGCAAGGGTCGAGCTACTACTCCAAGATTGATTTGAGATCAGGATACCGTCAGCTGAGAGTCCGAGATGAGGACGTCTCCAAAACAGCATTCAGAACTCGTTACGGCCATTACGAGTTTCTGGTTATGCCATTCGGGCTGACGAATGCACCAGCGGTCTTCATGGATCTCATGAACCGAGTGTGTAAGCCTTACCTGGATAAGTTCGTTATTGTGTTCATCGACGATATCCTGATCTATTCTAAGAGTCAGGAGGAACACGAGCAGCATCTACGACTTATGTTGGAACTTCTTCGAAAAGAGCAGTTGTATGCCAAGTTTTCAAAATGTGACTTCTGGCTTCGCGAAGTCCACTTTCTAGGCCATGTGGTAAACAAGGATCGGATTCATGTGGATCCATCTAAGGTTGAATCGATCAAGAACTGGCCTGCTCCCCGCACACCAACAGAAATCCGCCAATTCTTGGGTTTGGCAGGATATTACAGAAGGTTTATCAAGGATTTCTCAAAGATTGCGCAACCTCTCACTTCATTGACCCAGAAGGGTGTCGTCTACCATTGGGGTAATGCACAGGAATCCGATTTTCAACACCTAAAGGATAGACTTTGTAGCGCGCCTATCCTCTCATTGCCTGAAGGCACAGATGATTTTGTAGTTTATTGCGACGCTTCCATCCAAGGACTTGGTTGCGTGTTGATGCAACGTGACAAGGTCATTGCCTACGCATCACGCCAACTCAAGGTTCACGAAAGAAATTACACTACTCACGATCTGGAGCTGGGAGCAGTTGTATTCGCGCTTAAGATATGGAGACATTACCTGTACGGTACCAAGTGCACCATTTACACCGATCACAGGAGTCTCGAGCATATCTTCAAGCAAAAGGAGTTAAACATGCGACAACGCCGATGGGTCGAACTCTTGAATGATTACGAATGCGCTATCAAGTATCATCCGGGCAAAGCCAATGTTGTGGCTGATGCCCTCAGTCGAAAAGATACTTTACCTAAGCGTGTACGTGCTTTACAACTTACCATCCAGTCTAACCTTCCCGCTCAGATTCGTGATGCTCAGGTTGAAGCATTGAAGGAAGAAAACATCAGGGCTGAATCCTTACGAGGATCGAGGCAGCGGCTAGAACAAAAGGAAGACGGTGCCTACTATGTAACAGGGCGCATCTGGGTTCCACTTTATGGAAACATACGCGAGCTTGTGATGGACGAAGCGTACAAGTCTCGTTATTTGGTACATCCTGGTTCGGATAAAATGTACCACGACCTCAAGACTACGTATTGGTGGCTTGGCATGAAAGCTCACATAGCAACCTACGTCAGTAAGTGCTTGACTTGTGCGAGAGTCAAGTCTGAATATCAGAAACCATCAGGCCTACTTCAACAACCGGAGATCCCGAAATGGAAATGGGAGCAAATTTCCATGGATTTCGTTACCGGCCTGCCTAGATCTCAACGCGGAAACGATACCATTTGGGTGATCGTAGATCGACTGACCAAGTCTGCACATTTTCTGGCTATCAAAGAAACGGATAAGTTTTCTACTCTTGCAGACATTTATCTAAAGGAAGTAGTGTCAAGGCACGGAGTGCCAACCTCTATTATATCTGATCGTGACACGCGTTTTACTTCTGAACTGTGGCAAGCAATGCACAAGTCCTTTGGCTCACGTTTAGATATGAGCACCGCTTATCACCCGCAGACGGATGGGCAATCTGAATGCACCATCCAGACCCTTGAAGACATGCTTAGGGCATGCGTAATCGACTTTGGTAACGGCTGGGAAAAGCACCTCCCGCTAGTGGAGTTTTCGTATAACAACAGCTACCACACCAGCATCCAAGCCGCTCCGTTTGAGGCATTGTACGGACAGAAATGCTGATCACCTCTCTGTTGGGCAGAAGTTGGTGACAGTCAAATCACTGGCCCAGAACTCGTAGTAGTTACAACAGAAAGAATTGCTCAGATACGACAGCAAATGGCGGCAGCTCGTGACCGTCAGAAAAGCTATGCTGATAAGGGAAGAAAACCACTCGAGCTCCAGGTTGGGGATCGAGTGCTACTCAAAGTCTCACCTTGGAAAGGTGTAGTCCGCTTTGGCAAACGAGGAAAACTCAACCCGCACTATGTCGGACCATTCGAAGTCACCGAGAAAATTGGCAAAGTCGCCTACAGGTTGAATCTACCTGAAGAACTCAGGGGAGTTCACAATGTTTTCCATGTGTCGAATCTAAAGAAGTGTCTTTCAGATGAGACCCTCATAGTTCCTCTCAAGGAACTCACTATCGACGACCAGCTGCGATTCGTCGAGGAACCAGTAGAGATTACGGATCGGGATGTTAAGATCCTCAAGCGTACCAGGATACCTCTGGTCCGAGTTCGTTGGAATGCTCGTCGTGGCCCAGAGTATACCTGGGAACGAGAAGACCAAATGAAACTCAAGTATCCCCAACTGTTTAAGAAAAACGCAACCACTACTGAGGCTGAAGCTACTGCAGAATTTCGGGACGAAATTCCAAATCAACGGGGGGATGATGTGACACCCCGGGAAAATCAGGAAAACAACGCAACTTAGCTAGCTTCCTCAGTAACCACGCGCTAAATTTCGGGACGAAATTCTCTTAACAGGGGGAGAATGTGACAACCCTCAAAATTCCATGTATTCCGTACAATTTATTAATGAAAATTAAAGTGCTTGATGACTGTGCTGAATCATTTAACTGCTTCTGATATCTGTGTTATACTTACATGTACTTGTTAATATACTAATAGTGTACAGAAAGGTCACTAAATAGTCCGTTATATTTTCCTGAGTGTTGAAAATTAAAAACGTTACAAAAATATATATATAGGACGCTTTACGAATTAATTAAGCACTTTAACGGAACAGTGTCAAACCGAACAACCGGACTTTACCCGGAACATAAAAATAATGTCAATGACATTGTTTACACCTTTCTGAGCTAGTTAGGGTCCCCGAACACCCGTTATAATACACTACACACTAATAACTAGTTTTAATCTCTAACTAAACTAACTAACCTCTTAACTATCTAGTTCAAACTCAACTAGACCCCCCCCCCCCTCAACCATACGGTTATATGGGGACTCCCCACAAGATCTCCTTGATTATTATATTAGATGGTGTTTAGTACTAAGGGAGCATAAGGCACAATGGGTAATCAAGTGTTGGAACTCACTTATTTATACACACTAGACCATACATAATCACCTTCATCTTCATCAAATAACCAACCTCCTCTCCCTCCCCTTCTTTGTTCTCGGCAGCCCCATCATCACCACACCACCATCATTACTTGATCACTTTCAAGCATTTCACAAGCACACAAAGGTGTTAGGAGGTCGACAACGAAACTCGGTGTGTTCGGAAATTGAAGGACCTCTCTCGTTTCCTTTTAACCACCACTTTTCCACACTTGAACTTCCCTAGCCTTGTGCTAGTAGTAAGTTTCTTAAATCTTCATATTGTTCATGTATTTTATGGTTAATAGATGATTAATGGTTAAAAACTTATGAAACTCTAAAAGAACCTACATTAGTCTTGGATAAAAGATGAATAAAGAGAAGATAGGTGTGTAAATCATGTAGATCTTGTGTGGATATGATTCTTGCTGATTTCTTGATAATTTACTGGTTAATATTGATGCTTGATGTTGTTGTGATCACTAAACTTGTTAACGGAATCGATCGAACACGATTTAGAAGGTTAAACACTGAAAATCAGAATCTGTCCAAGTTTTACAGCCAACTTCAGTTGGCTGTAAACAGGTCATAAACTCAACGAAAAACCGATATTTTGAATCTAAAATATGTTATTATGAAATACGGTTCTAATGGCACCGGAATCGTAATTTTTGGACTTCGTTTACTATTTTTAATGTGTCGATTTGTAACAACAGCTTAAGCTGAATTTGGACAGCAATAAATGGGTGTCGTACTTTCAGTCATAACCTGAGTTTTGTGATGAATCGGACCATGAAATTTGTACAGTAGATGAAAACCGATTCATTTGTAATTACCCCACTGGAATTTCGTAAATCGGACACTCGATGAATTTTTAATAAATTGTTCCGTGGACTGTGATCAGAAATACATAAATCTGAGTTCAGTCCGGAATATGAATTTTTATAAAATATTGGTAATGAACCGGACCAGGATATTTTTACACAATAAAATATGGAACGTTTAAGACATCCTGTAAAAATTTGGGAATTTTTGGAATAATTTAACTATTTTATTAAAATGTCCGAAAACAGCCGGTTTTGAATATAAATGCTGAAATGACATAAGTTGTGACTCGCGTGTCTAAATGTCGAGTATGCTATCTGTGAATAATCTAACATGTTATATACATTATGTGCATTATCGTATGTTTGATTATGAGTGGGGAATGGATGGGAAACTTGGATGGGCATAAACCGTTACAGTGATGCATGTTATGTGATAGATACGTGTAGGAACTTTGTGCTCTATTTGAAAGTCACTAAATGACTAACTGGTAATCATATTAGGACGTGATTGACCGACCTTGACTGTTAGCTATATTTGAGAATCTAACCGAGCAAACCGAGGTGAGTTCACACACTTTCTACAAGGCATGGGATTCCCGGTGGTTTGGGAATGGGTTAAGAATTAAAACTAAATCTACATATCCTCCTTGGGTAGGATATGTACGGCCATCCTCCATAGAGTGGATGCCATTATTAAACCTACGAATTCTCCTGGTGCAGAATACGTACGTTCGTCCTCCTGGTGCAGGACAACAACCTTAAAACTAGCTAGACAAAACTCTATCAATAAGTCCCTCTTCATATCGACTTAATCGCCGAGGCCAATGGCGAGCGGGTCATTAGTTAATAGCGCTATTAGGTTTAACAAACCTCACACCGTGCCGTTCGGACGGGCGTGTACTAATGGACTATGGCAAACTGTCAGTGATGATAGACACTGATGTAGGGCACAACTATTGTTCGTAGTAGTCGATATCATACCGTCTAGTAGTTCACACGGGGAAAGCCCCCACTAATTATGGATACGGTTTGGGTAAAGAAAAAGGAAATGGTTAAACATACTTTCAACTTCGGGGTAACCCCCACGGCAAATAAGCCAACGAAAGTCAAAGCTCGTTTTTCAGAAACAACTTAAAACCAAACAACCAAACGTGAACTCACTCAACTTTGTTGTTGACTAGTTGTTACATGCCTTACAGGTCGCTAAAGGCTTGGAGCTTGCACGAGGAAGGAGCTGTTGTGGCGTACGGACTGTTATGTTCCGTACTTATTATTTAAATCCTTATGAACTTATTAAACTAGCGTTTTGAACCTTAACTTATAAACTGTGAACTTGTGCTTTTGGATTTACTTTCATGCTTCCGCTGTTTAAACTAAACATGGTTAACTGGCTTTGGTCACCAATCGTATTGTGGTTGGTCTTATTTACTTAATTACAATGTTCAATATGATTGGTGGCTCGATCCTGGTCACGTCACGCCTCCAAGCGGTGGTACTCCGCATGGTGGATTTTGGGGGTGTGACATTTGTAGTTTTTGTTAATTACACATTTTGGTTTCTTCAAAATTTTTTATAGGTTTCTTTCAAAACTTGCTGCTTCAACCGAGTCAAGTAGCCATGCTGGGTCATATATGATGTGTTCTGTGGAAGATGAATTTTTAAACAATGATTTTTTTTCACCAATTGCTTATCTTGGCTCAATCATAGAGGTTTTCCTTAACATTTGATGTTTTATATTTCAACTATTTTCAAAATTTTAATGAACTTTTATTTCTTTAATTTTTTAAACAGCCAAAGAAAGTGGTTATTGTTGGAACTATCGTAGCAATCGTTTCTGATAAGATGTGGTATTATGATGGGTGTAACCATTGCAAGTCCAAACTTGAGCAAAAGTTTGAAACTTATGATAAGGAAGATGGAACAAGTGATGTTAGAGATGAGAAGGTGTATCAATGTTCCAACAAGGATTGTCAAGGAAAAGAAGTTTTACCGCTGTCTAGGTAAAGTGTTTGTTATTCATAATTCTATTATTGTTGATTCAACAATGTACGTCGTTTATATTATCTATTCGTCTATGTTTGTTAATTATTTAAATACGCTTTTAAGGTTTAAAATACCAATTCGGGTTCAAGATTCAACCGGTACGGTGACACTTACATTGTTTGACCATGAGGCATTGAAGTTTGTTGGGAAAACTGCAAAGGAACTTATAGAAATTCAGGACAAGGTTCTATTTAGTACTACTTTATATTTAATTCAATTAGATTTTTATATACATTCTAACCACACATGAGATTTTTTTAATATAGTTACTCAAGACAAATGAGCTTCCAAGAGAATACCCTGTTGAATTTGAAACGTTGGTTAACCTAAAGTGTGCTTTCGTGATCAAAGTAACATACTTTAATATTGTCAATGCTGTGGAGAATTATGGAATATCAGTTGTTACCAGTGATGTTGACATCTTGGATGAGCTCAATAAAAAATGGAAAATTGACCAGGTAAGCGATTGTTTTATTAATATATTTGCACTTACAAAACCGTTTAAAAGATGTTTAAACAATTTGTCTCTTGCTTTCGATTTTTTTACAGCTTGATATCTCTGATTCGTTTGGTATGAGTCAGTCTGAGTTCCAATCTGCTGGTGGTGAATGCTCTAAGGTTTAACTTTAAAAATATACTGATATATACTTTTAATAGTTGTGTTATTATAAATTGTTTATTTTTTTAGGATGGTGATTCTTACACTGGGGATAACTCCACACCTGTTTCAAAGGATTACGTGGGTGACTTGAAGCAATCATCTTCTGATTTGAAGCGTAACATTGGTGAGGTTTATGTGATTGAAGAGGGATTGGGGTCGGCAGCAAGTAAGCCTCGCATGTGAGTTGAGAACAATGATCTTGACGAAGATTTAGGCAAGAATTGATAAACGAGATTTTGCAAATGGTGGTTACAATAAAAACAATTTATTTGTTATTGGACTATTGGAATTTTGTTTTGTGGTTTTTAATTTTTGATGTTTGAATACATTTTTATGGTTTCCATATATATTATGACATTTTGACTTATTCTTTACTATTTTTGGTTGGAAATCATGTTTGGTTATGTTCCTTATTTTATAAGACTACATTTATTATTTATTGTATCATAATTTAATCATCCGATAATATAAAAATAATAAAATGAAAAATTACATATTACTTTTGACCTTAATGAATTACTTTTCATGAAATGAACATTAATCATTTGTTTAAATATTTATATAATTCAGTTACATTTCTATAGTTATTTTAAGAAATATCGTAATTATAGCAACTCGATTTTAGTGTTGACACATTCTCTTTAATTTCCCAAACTTATAAATATAAGATTGTTTCCATATTTCAGACCATTAATTTGATTGCAACTGATTTTAGTAATCTTTATTATTAATTACATAAATAAGTTATAGCTTATGTCTATAAATACAGATACTTTACACACTTTCAAACATCTTCAAGGTTCTTTGAATAGATATTGAACACTCACGGACAAGTATATGTGACGCTTTCAAGATTCAAAAGTATGGATGGCTTAAAGATGTTAATATTTAGACAGTGATGGGAACATTACTAATAAAATTACCAATGTAGTCTACAAAGAGATATTCCGAAATTTATACTTTCAGTATTTTAATAGTAATTTCCAACTTTTATTTTTCTTCATTGATTTTTTATGGAATTCATCTTTACTGTTTACTTCAACATTTAATGTTACATTAAATTGTTAGTAAATATGAGTTAGAACTTATATAATACATGCAAATCACATATAAACAACCACATCTTAATTTGTAAATATATATATTTGAACATCGATAATCAACAAGCATTTATAGTCGATACCATTGTTAGTTATATTCAAAAATATGGTATCTGTCATGATAATATACCACTAATTGTTTTCAAGCTTAAACTACCAACGACGAAAATTGAACAAGATAAGAAGAGAACATGCATGTCCAAAAAAAGATACATAAAATAAGTAGCACAAAAGACTCATGATTTCGTCTTCACAAACACCTTCAACATTAGCTTATAAGATTGCCTGTTAACCTGCATTAACTGCATCCACGTGTGATAAGATCAGGAGATTTCCTGAACTTACAAATGTGAAATGCATTGTGTCACCCGCACGAAGGCCATTCTCCTTCATGAACATCGACCAACCTTCGATTGCATACCTTACACCATCTCCATTCTTCTGACGCCTAAGATTCATATCGATGGTTTTTCCATTCATGTTCTTCACTTTCAACTCATGCACTTTATTTTTAAATTCGGCAATTCTTACAACATCAGCAGGCATTCTCTGCATGTATACGAGAATTAACAGCTAAATCAGGCTTATGATTGGTATACTTTTACTCTTAATGAATGATTAGTGTAAAAAAGCATACCATTCGGTATTTTCCCTTCTTTGTGAATTCATAATTATCAGTTTTTTCAATATTATTTGTCCTTGCAACACGTTTTGGTTCAACATCCAATATCTTCAATGCATTAGCATATCTCTTTCCATTTTCGTTAACCTTATTATTACAGATACACATTATATTTAGAGTAGTATATTTTATCCATTAATGTATAACAAATATTTATAAGTAAATGTTGTTAAATATTTCTATACATACCAACCGACTGCGAGTTCTCCGTCTAAATGTTGAGACGTTTGGCATTTCCACTTCTGTTCCGCATATCAACCGCTTACTATCGTCTGGATTACAATATGCCGCAATCTGTTTCCCTTTCTTTTTAAACTGTTAATACAATGATTAAAGTTAAATAACATTAACCAACAATCATTAACTAAATATGTCTACATATATGAATGAAAGTACTGATCTATTATTATGTTTGAAATAATTACATTTTCTTTTCTTGGGTTGTTTCTCTCTTCCATCATCAAACTCTTTCTTCCTACCTTCGACTTTTGTTTCCACCAATGTTCTTATTCACCTCTTCTTTGTTAGTAGCTTCATGCATCTGTGTATGATAATTAATAAAATCCACAAAATCTTATTGTAATGTATTCCAATCTATATACATGTAAACTTATTACCTCAGAAATCAACTGATCTATTAAGGCTTCGTCTCCAGACAAGGTCTGTTATACAATAATATGTGTAACTAAGTCGTATTTTGTAGTAAACCATTCTACTTTAATTCAAAATACTTACAAAGTTAACGTTTTCATAGTATGTTTCTTTAGGTATTTCCAGCAGAGAGTCATCTTCAGTTTCTTACTTCTTGCTTAAAACTACCTCAACTCCTCTACGATAAATTTTTAACTCAAATGTAACGGTGTCCATCTTCATCAACAACAACATATCCTCCTCTTCTATTTCAAGATCATCAAATAATTTCGGACAACCTTTTGTAAAAACATAATTATCATTGATTTTGTCGGTCTCAACTTTCCAAGTCTGACCTGCTACATATATGTTATAACAATCGTTGACTGGGGAGTAAGACTAACAGTTTGTGATATAAGCTTCTGGAATCACCTGAAAAGTTATGTAACATTTTATTGTTAGATATATATGTATACCATTTAGTTGACAAGTATAACAAAATAAATATTGAATCAAACATGTTAGTATACTTACTATTATCTTTAGAACTCCGTAACGGTTTACTGTCACAAATGATTCACCACATATGTTTTCTACGAAACAATCGATTTCAATATTTTTATCTTCGATTATCCTTAACAGCAAGAACGTCCTCTTTGTCAACTCAAGATCCCTTACGACATTACCCCATCCGCCAGTGATAACGGATTCCCCGCTTACACTTCTCAACGATACTTGCCAACTTCTTTGACTTTGATGATGTATCATTATTTTTGTCCTTTGCCAATAATCTCCATATGCATTCTTCACAAAGTCAAGTGGCAGCACCTGTAGTTATTTTTATTTGTTACATGTTCTCTAATAGAAGATATATATAATTTTTTAAGCATTATAGCATACCAGTTTTAACGATGATGGCTCTTCTAACACACAAAGACATGATGGACTCATTTTTGTATACCTGTAATATACCAACATTTGTTATTAACATGTACTATTGAACTTGAATGAATACATATATGTTCATAGCGATAAAAAAATATGTGTTAAGGACCATTAGACGAACACCTTTTGTGAATATGCCTTTATCATTCTTATATTTTGAAAACTTATACTGATATAATGTCGATATTATTTCCATTATTCCTAATCCTAATTCATAATCTACATCAAATATGTTGTATACATACTTTCAATAACACAACAGACAACATTCATATATACAATACTAAATGAACTGTTTTCATATCATCTTATTTGGGTACAACTAAACAAAAATTCGTTTTAATCAATGAATTTGTAATAACATATATGTTTTCCTTCCTTTATGATTCATTACAAAATCCGAATATACCGTTTTCATTAAATATATAATCCACAATGTAAATCACACGAAATATCTACATTAGATGACAAACATACCAAATTTATCAAAGCTTCAAGATGATTAAACCCTAAAATTCAATTTCATGTCTAACACAGATTTAGTCTTATATAAAACACCGTATCTTCTGCATATACTAACTAAAACATGTTTAGTTGCTGAATTTCACAAAAAAAAATCGACCTTTAGCTAATCGGATTTTGGAAGGAAGTTTACCGGAATCCAAACGACGGTGAAGGGAGACTTTTTTTCTTGCAATAGAGATGATGAAGATTGGTGAGTTGATGGATGTGTTGATAAATGTAGATTGTAATGATGAAATATCTATTACCTATAAAGTTAACATACATTTATTTATTTTATAATCCTCTAATACAAACGGTTGCATATTTTTTTTGTTGATTTTTAATTATAGTAATTATTTACATTTACTTATTAATGATAATTGCATCATAGATTTGTATCTATATAATTAAAGAAATTTGTTAAATATGTGTAATAAAAGTTTAACAATTTTCATTATATATGGAAAATAGAATAACCATGTTTTTACATATTATTTGTCTTTAAATAACTTTTTCTTATAAATATAGATAATACCTAAAGCATCATCATCCAATTCAAAGTTTTATTATCAGTGAAGATGCTTAACTGTTTTTTACGTTTTCTATCAAACAACAAGATGAATTCTTGGGTATGTTAATGTTATAATTATTTTTATTTCTTTATTATATGTTTGTATTAATTCTTACTTTGCATATAGATTTTACCGAGGAGTTACCACAACTGGGTAGCTGATTTCAAGTTAGCTACTGATGGTATGGTTCAAATCATTACACTTGATGAAAGAATTTTTAATGTCAAAATTAGAAAAGCAGGTTCTTCATACTTTTTTCACGACGGTTGGTTCAATATGATTCAGTCTCTACTATTACCAAAGAATTCATTGCTTATGTTTCAGTACGAAGGTAGTCTAACTTTTAGATTGATATACTTCTATCAAGATTTTGCACTTGCTCAAGGTGATTTCTTACATTGCCAAGCATCACAATTCTCTGAATATAAAGATCATTTGGTAATTATTTTTTTTTTTTTATGTTTGTACTATAGTGGTATTTGACAAATTTTAAAAAACTTTCTTTAATATAAAATATTTTTTTTGTACTTGCAGCTTATTGATAGATTTTTTGTTCATCATAAGTTGAAGAACATACTACCTACGAAACATGTTACTATAACCTCTTTTCCTAACCGTACATGGTTGGTTGTTATGGAAAAACATGGTGACAATTTTTATATGACTACCGGATGGGATCGCATTAAAGAAGACATGCAAATTGAAGATGAACACTTTATTATCTTCGATATGATTTCTGAGTCAAAATTTGATATGATGGTTTTTAGAGGGACAGAAGCTTTGGTCCGTATTCCTGAACGACATCTTGGACGTGTTAAAGTAGAAGTTAAAAAAGATGTTAATGAAGAAGGTGCTGCTTAAATTGTTTAGTGTTCTTTATGCTATGATTATGAACGAATAAAAGAGAGGTTTGTTGTTCTCAGTATTACATTTTATTAATTTTTACTCATATAGACGTTCTTATCATTTATTCATCCACCTTATTCATCATGCAATTTTTCATTTATTAATATATATGTATGTATTATTTTTTTTAGAAAGATAGATTAACAACCCGTGAGTATTCACGGGTTATAACCTAGTATGGTATATATGATATAAAGATTGTATTCCTTATACTTGAGAGTGAAATTTCAATTAATCAGCAGTGGCCATAAGCAAGTAAACTATCTTTATATATTCACACTAATGATTTTTTTTCTTATATTAAGTTACTCAACTTGTTAAAAACTTATGAACTATGAAGCACGGGGACGCCCAGAAGCATGGAGTACCCGTCCCGGGGACGTTGACGGAAACGCCATGGGGACGTTTCCTAAACATTTCCGGGTTATTGGGGACGACTCCAAAACTTTCCGGGGACGTTTCACTCGCTAGAAGAAATAAGGTAACATGAATGTTGTGGCGGTAGTTCAGCAGGTGTTCTGGTATTAGGTTTAAATGGGGAAGATGAAGTGAGAAAACAATTTACGACCTTTTTTTATTACTTCTGGGCTTTTTTTTTTAAGTTTATGTGGCCCAATTTTAGAACTATTATTCATTAAAGGTTATTTGAAACTAACAAAATACTTGAAACACTTTAAATAAGTTTCAGTTTTTGTTATTTTGTTTAATCAAGTATTAAAAACATATAAATTATTTTGTTTCTCTATTGTTTAATATATTTTTCTTTTTTTTATATTTTTTTTGCCGTACCTTTGCCGTACCCGTATCTTGGATTTTTGAGTTATGTCGTTCCCATACCCGTATCGTCCCCGTACCCCAGTCCCCTACCCATTCCTGTGCTACATAGCTTATGAATATAACAGACTCCATGCATGAGATTCCAGATTATCTCATTAGCAACAAGAGGACCTTTGCTAATAATTATTAAACTCGTTAATCTTTTAATCCTTATATGACTTTAATTCCTCAAGAAGACCAACAAAAAAATATTAGTAATAAATTAAACTCGTTAATCTTTTAATGACTTTGGTTCCTCAAGAGGATCAAGAGATTCTGGACCAATGTGCAGTCCTATATGCCCATACATGCCCAAACACCAATTATATGCTACAAACTAGAAAATCCCAGGACTTCATGTGTTTTGACGCTTTTCATGGATTTGTCTTAAACCAATGTGCAGTCTTTAGCCCATACAATTATCTATCTAGTTAGTTAGCTTTGTTTCATGATGTCATATGTTGATGTTTGTAGGATTCAGACTGAATTACCAATTAACTCTTGATAAATGAATGAGCAATAAATTCTACACTCATGACATAATGCAGTAAACATGTAAATTAAAATCATATGATATGCATAAGCCAATATCAGTACTCATGACATATAATTATTCATTACTCATTGTAACTAGACTTTCATAATAGTTACTTATTGCCACCCCTAGTTGTCTACGCATTGTGATTTTTTTGAAGTTAGCAGCCACTTGGTAAACAATTGGAGGGTGTTTTCATCTGCCCTATGATTCTTTTGAGTGAACTGAAGAAACTCTCCCCATGTGAAATCAGGATACTCCTTTTTCCCATCTTTTTCGACTAACTCTTGAGGTGCTTTCAGCTCTCTATCTCCTTTTGGGCACAAGAAGAACACCAACGACAGCCTTGGGGACAAACTGTTCACACTTACCCTATGCAGGCAGCTCTTGTACTTCCCATTTGATAATGCCTACATATATATATATATATCCACAACCCTTAGTTAAGTTATAAGTTTCAAATATCTTTAGAACACAACTCTTGACCATATTATAGAACAATGAAACAAAGGGAGTTACGATGAAATACAAAAGCAGACTTACCGTGAAAGTGTCACCTATGTTGATGACAAGGGCATCACGATGGGGTTGAACACAAGCAGACTTAATTACCGTGAAAGTGTCACCTATGTTGATGACAAGGGCTTTGCGATAGGGTTGAACAGATTTCCATTTGTTATCCACAAACACTTCTAGTCCTCCAACTAGATCTTGATAAAGTATGGTCAATGTAGTTGGATCACAATGTGGCCCGACCCCAAAAGTCAGGTCGGGCTTGTTACACTGCGGGTAGTGGTTACATCTCACTATTGACACAGCATCATCATATAGTTTTCTGTAGTAGTTATGGTTATGCCCATCAACGCCCAAGCTAATCTCCAGTAAATCAAGAAGGTCATGAGCTAACTTATTCATTGTCCGACAGAACTTCTGGAAGATCAAGCTGCATATGACCAGTTTACAACTATACAATTAGCACAAACAACATAGATAGACGAAAATAAAACTTAGAGACAAAGAAAAACTTAGAGAGATTTGTAAACTTATAAATATAAACAAAACGCATATGCGCATTATACTTTTTTTTTATCCCCAAACAAACAAAGAAAACCAAATTTGCTCTTACATTTAATATATTATTTCTCATTTTGTTTCACCTATGTAATCTTGTTACTAAACAATCACTGGTTTTTTGGTTGAGTTTGTTCGGAACATCATAAAACACAAACTCAGATGGTATTTAATTATTTATTACTCCCTCCGTCCCACTAAATGTGTCTTATTTTGAATTTTCAAAGTCTTTATTTATAAACTTTGACTTTAATTATATATTTTTTGTGTTATATAAAACGTGATGAAAATTAACCCGATAAAAACACTTGTAAAACACACTCAAATCATATAACTTTCATCAAGTATTATCTAACACAAACAAAATTAGTTAAGATCAAAGTTTATAAACAAAGACTTTGAAAATTCAAAGTAGGACACTTTTAGTGGGACAGAGGTAGTATGTTTTTTTAACAAATATCGTGGCTGTCTTTAACAAAGTATTAAAAAAAATCACAAAAAGCCATTTGATCAAAATAAATTAACAGCAACAGAAAATCCCAAAAAAATTCATTTGATCAAAATAAATAAACAAAATAGCTATTGAAATTTAGTTTTAGCAATAATATAATACTTTATTTATTATTTCTCATTATTTTTACCAAAAGACTTTATTTATTGTCTATTTTAGTTTTACCAAAATAGCCATTTAATTATTATTTCACATTTTTTTTACAAAAAGACTTTATTTATCGTCTATTTTAGTTTTACCAAAATAGCCATTGAAATTTATTATTTCTCATTTTTTTCACCTATGTAATCTTGCTACTAAACAATCACACTTGTGTTTGGATGAAGTTTGTTCAGAACATTAGAACACACAAATTTAGAACATCAGAACACACAAATTTAGATGGCATATAATTATTTATTATGTTTTTTTAATAAAATACCTTGGTTGTCTTGCAACAAAGTATTAAAGAAAAATCACAAAAAAGCCATTACAGCTTAGTTTAACAATACTGTAATAAAGTGATACGTATTAAAAAAAAAACATTTGATCAACATAAATTCACAAAATAACCATTGAAAGTTTGTTTTACCAGTATTATATTAATGTGATACGTGTCAAAAAAAAAAAAAAAAAAAAAAAACATTTGATCAATATAAATTAACTAAAAAAGTCACATCTGATGACACATTGACATGTGTGTTAAAAAGTTACCTCTTGTGCCATGTTAGCACATAAAAAAATTAGAGAAAAAAAATATAATATAAGATATTAAAATTGCATCTCTATTTCTTATAAAAAATTATCGTAAAATAAAGAAAGGAATTGAAATAATACCCGGTTTCTTTGTATTGACTTCCCATTGCATTGAAAAACTCCGCAACAACTTCGTCAGGGCCATTCTCATGATACTCAAAAGTTAACAATTCCTTCCAAGGCAATTTTTCGCGGAACCGCTGATTATGCCCGCTAGCGAAACCGACAACGCTTCCCTCTTTCTGCTTGCACTTCAGTTTCTCGCTTAACGGAAGCTTAAAGAAAGCGTGACCATGCTCTTGGACTAAAGCAAGCATATCAAGGTCAACACCATGGTTAACCACTTGAAAAAAGCCATGGCTAATGCATGATTCCTTCACAAGGTTGGCTGCATGCAATGTGGCCTCCTTATCATGACTTAAGAACCCTTGTAGGTCTATTACCTTTTCATTCAACTTCTCAGTAGAAGTTTGAGAAAGATGATCTTTTGGCCAAATGAATTGGTTTGGAAAATGATCATTGGTTTGTCGGTCAAAGATCATGGCTGACTCAATGGTTTTGTCTTCATGGCTGCTATTTTTCATTTGCTCCATTTTGAATTTTGACACAAGTATGACTCTGAATGGTTATGGGGACATGAGATTTATACTAGAGATAATTAATTTTTGAAGAATATGTATTTTCAAATTCAAGATATAATTAATTTTTCAAGAATATGTATTTTCAAATTCAATGTTTTTGGTCAAGTATATTGATTACATTCTTGTTTCTGTATGTTTATGGACTATGGTTATATTTAGTGTTTCTCGTGCATTATATGTATTATATATAATATTTAAATGTGTATTCAAATCTAGGTTATATATTAAGTAGTGTTTTAATTTTTATGGTAATTAAAATAATAACATTAATGATCATTAAATTTATTTATTTAGTTAACTTTTTGAACAGAAATTTCTAAATCATTAATTTTATTTTTATAAATTGCTTTTATGTCTTATTAATTTCTCTAACCTCTCAAATTAAAATGTAACTTTTTTTGAACGGCCGACGAATCATCCAAATTGGCCACTGACGAAATTCACCACATCAGGATACACTCGCCTTCGAACGGAGGAAAACCCTCACCTAGGGCTGAGGCCCGTGAACACTCGCCCGAATACATATCAATATCTATTATTCCTTCTTAGATTAAACCTAGTAATGATAAAATCTATCAATGTTTATGCCGGTAAATTATCAAAAATAGCACGAGTGATTACTATTTGTAAGTTCATGTTAACAAGTCACGTGATTTCTGTGAAGATAATGATAAGTTGAAGTTCAACATATTTAAACTTTTAGCAGCATGCAATTTATGTAACAAGAGAAAAGCTGAAAGCTGAAAACAAAATGTACAAATAAAAAAAAAGAAAAAAAAAAGGTAAGACAACATAACGTTGGATAAATTAAAATCATTAACAAAGTAACTAAGAATTGGACTCAAGCTTAATATTTAATACTTACATTTTTTTTTCTTTTTAACGGCAAATGTTACGATAGCCTACTCCTAAACTACATCAAATTAATCCTTAACTATTTAATGTCAGAAATTGAACCCTTATCTTCTCCCCAAGAGACAAGAGCCTCTACCACCCAACTAAACTTGAAACGGTTTTAATACTTACATTAAGATTAATAATTATATTATGTAGCAAATTGAACACATATCCCTAAATTATAATAAAACCAACTTATTTCATACCAAATGAATTTTAATAATAAGATCACACAATAGAAATATGAGATAATTAATTTCTTAACTAATGTTTTAATATATATAGGGTATGGTTCTAAAGTGAACATTAGGTTGAGAGTGAACTGTGTGAACTAATTTGAGCCATTAATTGTTTAGATCTTGAAAATTTTAATAATGACAGTTTTGTAATTATTTATATGTAAAAAATAAATGAGAAGGGTATAAAGGTAAATTATTAACTAGTTCACTCTCCAGTTAAATAATTAATTACATTCTCTCTCATTTTTTCTCTCTCACCAATTAACTAAGTTTTTTAATTCTAAAAAATATAACCATTATATAATATACTGTTCCATCTAAACATGCTTAAAAACACTGTAGAAGTGAATGTACATATATGTATTATATGTATTCATAATTTAAAAACGTATGTACATTAACAAATATTATTCCATCCAATTCATCTTCTTTAAGTGTACATGTCCGATTTGTAATGTGCACATATGTACATTCATAATATACTTCTAAAAAAGAAGTTAATGATATGGTTGTTCAACATGGTACATATGTGTATAACAATTATCTGACATGATTGTTCGACATTATACATCTATGTACATAACAGTCTCAACACGTATATACATATATGTACATTAACAAGTCATATTCATAACACGTATGTACACAAATGTACATTATCACATCTATGTTTAAAACAAGTGTACATTATCACATAAGATTAATGATGAGTACATGAAGAATAATCATGGATAACCAATTGTAAAAAAAATGAATATTTAATCCAAAAATAAAAAAAATATGTAATCAAACTTTCTGTAAATAATCCATTCTTACATGAATATGTAATTAAAAGAATCCATTATTTTGAATTAAGAAAGATGGAGAAGATAATTATGCAATTTAAGAAAACTACCAAAATTAAAAGTGTAACTGAAATTCAATGATTAAAATAAGGATTTAAAACTAATTTATTGTATAATTACAATCTTACTCTTAACAACTAAAAAGGAAATCAATGGTCCTAATTAGTTCACACAGTTCACTATGAAGATGTTGTTCACAAATGAACCTAATCACACACACACACACACATATATATATATATATATGAGCAAAAATTGTTATGATACAAAAAACAAAAATAAATTGTTTATTTTTCCAATTGAAATAAAGTGAACATCATAAATGTAATGGTTATTATTTTGGATTCTGCTTTCCGAAACATGAAAAACGATGAGGTTAGCATGTTAGCTCGTGTATGTGTATAATTACAGTATACACATGTATAGTTAAATGGTACATAATTAATACATATCTATAATCTATAATCTATAATACATAATACTATATAAAGCAAATGTGATGTACTAAGATGTAATTTTACCACACGAATAAATTTTGAAACAATATGTACAAGAGAATCCAAGCCATGTGAGAGGGGTATAAAAGGAAGTAGCTCAACAATTTAAGACGCTTGAGGGGCAATACAAGAATTTTAGGCAAAAAAATCTATTTGACTCCTTCAAGACTACAGAGCTTCATATTAGAGACGCGCCGTTTCATCTTCCCCCAACCTACCGTTTACTTCCCTTCCCCTCACCCCTCCTAGACCATACGAATCCCATAACTGATAGTCACTGTCTGAATGCCATAGAAACCACTGCACACACTACATAACCTTCATGTTGTCTCTTCGTCACCCTCCATACACCCCCGTCACAGTTACCAACCAAAGTTGTACCCTAAAATCGGTTGTGACTAGGGTTTTAGTGGAACATGGAAGCCAAGGTTTCCGCTACCCTAAATTTTGAGAGAGAACACATTGTTCAAATCGGAGCCTGATGTAAGTGCATTCTATCTTTTTCAGTCGACGTGTTAGGTTTTGTTGTTAATCGAAAGTATTCGTGTCAAGATTTGCTTGTAATCAGTTTTGTTTTTGTAGAGACATTATGTAATTGTTGTAGATTTTGGATCAGTAAAAAGTGTTCATGTTGTTTTCTGTTTCATTAACTACTATTGATGTTATTAGTTATAGTTAATGGACGAATAAATTAGTAGTTTTGTCACACCCGGATTTCCCGGTGAGCCCGGACTTGGGGTTTATACGTGACAAATTGATATAGATATTCACAATAACACAGCGGAAGTCTTGGGAGTATAAAATAATTATTACAAATTACAATTGTCCAAAAGTTTGAAAATAATATACAGACCAAAGTGTATAAAAAGACCCACCGGCTGATCGGACAACAAATGATTACATAAAAGACCACTAGGCTTCTTGCATGGAGTTGCAAATTCTACTAATCAATTACCAGGAAGCTTCCAGCCTATTTACGTACTTTGCAACCAGCGCTTAGTCTTTTGAAGATACGTCAGTTTACACTGGTAAATACAAATAACTGACACATTTTGAAAATATTTCAAAATCATTTTATATAGCATTTGGTATATTAATTTTTATGAATAACTTGAGACAAACTATATCTCTTCTTATCAGTATTACATGCTTGTCAATGCATTTGGGGGGGGGGGGGGGTTAAGCTTTTTTTAGGTTTTTTTTAGCATTTAGCTTGGGGGGGGGGGTAGGTTTTTGGGGGGAGGGGGGTTAGGTTTTTTTTTTTGGGGGGGGGGGGGGGTTTAGGTTTTTTTAGCTATTTTAGGTTGTGTTCACATTGGGTCTCGCGGTTTTCACAATAAAGGTGGTTCTCGCATGAGCTCCTCCCTATATATATATATATAAGCACAACCGTTCAATCAAAACAACAAGTAATGTTGCAATTTACAGGACGCCCTCAGTCCGGAATGAATGGAATTATTATCCATTAGAATGTTAGCGGGTCTTTATTCAAGTCATAGACTCTGACCGGTTAACTAATATAAAAACGGTACGGTTCGCTAGATTAAGCGGTGACCGGATAGAATGTGGTTTGAACCCTTACAAGTACTATGACTTGTATAATATGGGGAAAACAATAGCACATTCTGATTAGAAGTGAATTTGAAGGATTTTGACCTAGTTCGGTTAACTTATATAAACTAAGCTATGTAAGTCAACCGTACGCGCATAGGCGGTATTAGGTGATCGGATGAGTCAATATCAAGTTCATTATGCCAAAAGAAGTTTATTACCTTACCACATCCGTAGGTATTCTAAATTATAAGTTCATGATGATTAAAATCATTTTATGCTCAAAAAGGGCATTTTGGTCAATAATATGCATAATACATGAACTTGCATAAAACCCGACAACTGATTATGATCAAATGGTATAACCTCAGAGGGTTATTCCATACATTAATATGATCATAATACAACTTCAAATCAGTAGCTAACTTAGCTAAAACAGGTCAGAATCGAAAGTCAAAGCAGAAGTCAAACAGCTTGACTTTCAGTTGCAAACCGAACTATAAGCATCAAATGACGAGTTGAACATGCTTTAACAAGTTCTAATATGTTATACCAACTGATAAAATGTCAAAAATTGGTGTTTAGATGTTTATAAGTTCATTTTATTCATTTTCCGAAAAAACTGCGTTTTGACTTTCATTTTAACATAACTTTGACCCGTCATTTAACCAACTTAACCTGATCTTCATGAGGTGCCCTCGTAGGGGATTATCACGTACCTTATTACGACCACGTAGCCATGGTCGATTCGAACATTGGCTTGACTGTAATGGTCATAGCCGAAAGTTAAAAGTCAATTTGTTTGACTTTCGGCTAATAACTTAGCCTACAAAAAGAAAAGAATTCTGAAAGAACACTTACAAGTGTTCTAGGAGAATAAGGAACTCAGTAAGAGGCCTCAATAGATCAGAAGCAATCTCCAAGAGTGATAGAGGATGAGAATGAGAAATGAGCAAAGAAAATGGATGAACTTGGGTGCTATTTATAGTTGAACATGATGATCTAGATCATGCCAAGTGTTCCTAAGCTTTTCTTGGTGAAGATTAGTGGCTATTGATGTGTAGGAAGCAGGGGAATGGTCTTAATTCATGACATAAGTGGCATGGCACGCAGGCTGCCATGGCAGTCTGCTAGAAACTGCCAGTTGCAACCCCTTACGCCGTAAGGGGTTGCGGCTTACGGTCCATAAGGACCCTTCGCGCCCACAGTTTTAAACTGCTTACGGTCCGTAAGGTAACAAACCTTACGATCCGTAAGGGACTGCCGGATATAATAAAATATTTGACTTACGGTCCGTAAGGCGTTAAGCCTTGCGGTCCGTAAGGGTCACTTAGAGGCCAAATATTTGGCATGTTGACACATTTAGTCCCTCCACATCCAATTTTCCACTATTTTACACATTTAGGCCCTCTCATCCAAATAACTTGGCATATTTGAGAGTTGATTGGACACGTGTTGCCATGTGATTCAATAAAATTTTCCGAGGTGTTACAAGTTTTTAGTAGGATTTAGGTGTTATAAGCATTATTTGGTTATTGTTGGGAATGTTAAATGAGGATTTCTTGAAAGGTAATTTAGAGATGAGAGAATTCCTTTCCCGTTTTATCTAAATATGAGGAAATCGAGAAGGTGATTAGCTAATGTGTAGTATATTTGTGTAAGTTTTTGTTTGATATGTTTCCTGGAGACTGCTCTGTTGTATGGCACCTTGAATTTTGTAATATAACTATTGGGTGTCGAGGAGAAAACTCTCAGGTTAAGTTATTTGGTGGTAGTATGGGTTGGTGTGTGTGGCGGTGGATTTGCACACTCATCTACGTTATTTTGCCAGGGTACAAGGTGTACAACACCAAAGGTTGAATCTTGGATCACTAGGAAATGGAGCTCTCCAATGTGTAATTTAATAGGAGTGATCCAATGTGTAATTTGTCAAGGCAAATAAATGGCGTGATGGAGACTGGATGTGCACTAATTGCTGTAATCACAATTATGCATCTCGATCCACCACAATAAGTAAGTATACATCAGAATTTTATCTATTAATTATCTAGCTAATATGCGCTACTTGGGGTGTGAACGGTCTGGTTCGGCCGGTTTTGACGAAACTTCTGGGTTGGACCGCTAATTCCGATTTCAATAAAGGAAAAACCAAACCATCCGGGTTGGGTGGATCGACTGGACTAGCCGGTTTTACCAGTTTAATGGTTTGAATCATTTTTCAACAAAGTCCATAGTTTGTATTAAAAGTTTTAAATGATAATGATGGTTCATGATTATAATACATATCCATAATTACTTATTTTTAAAATTTGTGTTTGTGTTCATAATAAAACTAAACCGTGAAAACCAAAGTTCAAAGATGACCGGTTAAACCGTGAAAACCAATCCGTGAACTAAACCTTTTTAAATCTCAAACTAGCCAAACGAGCTGACTTGCTTCAGTTTGTGGTTCGTTTTAAATGGATTTTGAACAACCTTATATACAAGTAAGACATTTGGTGAGGCGAATGTAGGGCCGTCCCTCTTGTCTCGTGACAGTTTGACCAGTCATACTATAAAAGAAATGTTTGACATAGCCATATGACGTGATGGTGTTCCAATATTATGCAGGTGTGATACACAAAGGAAGCAATAAGTGTTGCGTAACTACAACAAAGGAGGGGTATTTTTGGAATTAAAGGTAATGTGATCTATATGGATTGGAGTTATATTTTGTCAACATGATTACAGGTAAATTGTAAATTGTTAACTTTAAATTGTAATCTTAGTCAAAAACTATTATTGGTCCGATCATGTGACAGAACGCTTAAGACTTACAAATCTATTGTTGTTTTGTGGACCAGGGTTTTTATATAGTTCAGAAAAGTTGGTTGATATGCATGACTATGGCTACATTGGACAAAGATGCAGAACTCATCAGTTTGTAAATCCTCATAAGCGACTTTTTTGGTTATGGATTCGGTTTGAGGGTAAGACCGGCCCGACCCATGCACACCCTTAATCTTAACTTATTTATGGCGCAGGTTGGTGGAATGGCACATAGGAAAACTAAAAACGACTACATAGAGGATTTTATTTCAAGTGAGTTCATTATATACGCTTGATATAAGTAATAATGCGTACTTGCATAGTGTATCTTTAAGTCTTTGAGGCATGACTTATTATGGTTGATGTAATCTTATTACACCCGGTATATTTTATGCAATTTTTGGGTATCAATTGAGTGCAGCATACTGCATTACAAGGATCACTAATGCGTTGGAGCGCAAATACAAGATTCTATGAACATGTTTCTACAACGTGTACTTGTGACGGTAATCTTAGATTAGTAGATGACATTTCATGATTATATCGCCATTGTTTTGTCATTTTGAGGTGAGTTCTTTATCTCTCATCAAGATGTTTAAACATAAGCGTTGTACTTTTGCTAAACATTTCTTCTAATGCTTGCTTAGACCTGGTCATTTGGAAGTACAAATAAGATGCAAATGCTTGTTTCCAAATCCTTCAGATTCATACTAATAAGAAGAAAGAGAATTCTTTCTAGCTCCAGATGTTAACTTGCAATAACTTGGTATAGCTATCACTGAAGTTTTTAATTTTAACCAAAAAAATAAAAAAATAATAGGGTTTGGTTAAGTCTTATGATTTATATTTAAGTTGCACAAACAAAGAACTACAATGTAGCAGACTTGAATGTGTTTTGAAAAAGTGTCGTTTCTTATGCTCTCAACCACCAGCTGAGCCTTGATGATTTAACTTAAATAATTGATGAGGAAAATATAAAAGTCACAATGGAAGATTTCTTGAATGCTCTTCATGAAGTTATTCCTGCTTTTGGTGCTTCATCAGACGACCTTGAACGTTGCAGGTATATATTATCAAGGGATGAGCAAATGGTACCGGGTGCCGGTACCGAATTTACCGAATCGGGTACATTTTCGGTACCGATTCGATACCGACTTTTGACGTTTTCGGTACCGGTATTTAGCAGTGTTTACCCTCAAATACCGGTACCGGTACCGAACCGTACCATACGGGGTATATATATTCGGTACCAGGACCCATTTTTGGGGATTGTCGGTACCGGCTGGTACCGAGCTCATCCCTAATATTCTCTTAAGCTGTTTTTATTTTTAAATTAATAATTTTGTAATGTTTTGTGAATTTTTAGTTGATTGTGGTCAGCGACATGATCAAATCATTAAAAGAAATATGCAATTAGCAGAGCAAGTTAAGGTGTTAGTCAAGGTGTTCACTTGTCATAGTTCTTTTAGATGGTCCAAGTGACATGCGAATTGTGGCTCTGATTAATAGTTTAATTAATGTTAATATAGCTATTTCTCCCAGCTCACACAACCTTTTTTAATCATCTTTGGCATTGGTAAGACTATAATGGCAGCAACTGTTGGTATCCTTAGCGATTTCCCGTATGTGAATATTGTAAGTTCTTTTTTATTTTAGAGTAAACTGCCATTTTGGTCCCTGTGGTTTGGGTACTTTTGCCATTTTAGTCCAAATCTCAAACCTTTAAATCTGGGTCCCTGTGGTTTCACTTTTATTGTCATTTTAGTCCAAAATTCAGAAAACCTGATATTTGACTGTTGAAAGCTGGTTATTTTGTCTTTTTGTTCAGGGGCAATTTTTCCATCTCAATTTATTATAACATATTAATAAACTAAATTAGTTTAACCCTATATAAACAGCAGATTATATTCCCCCATTTAATCATCATCTTCCCCAAAAAACCCTACCCTCAAAATCGCCACACCAAACCCTAATCACATAACAGTCTTCTTCATCTTCTCCCCTGCAAGTATATACATGATGGGGACTGAACTCATCAGACATCATGTCAAAGAAGAGAGCATAGATATTCCCTTAATTCCACCTGGGTTTGAGTCAATTGCCGCGTTTTCTTTGAAAAGGGCCGATGATAACAAAGTTGGGTCTAGTTGCTATGTTTCCAGTAGTACTTCTGAACCGCAACCAGTCAAGAAGGAACCAAAGGTTGAGCCCAATGACGATGAAAAGACTAAGAGGTCTGTTGAGTCTAGCTGTTTTGTTTCCGCTAATGCTTCTGAACCGCAACCGGTCAAGAAGGAATCACGGGTCGAACCGAACGACGATTAAAAGACTAAGAGATCTGTTAGGCCCAGAAAAGGAATAAATCATGGCAGATTTGATGGCAGTTCAGGAGATGAGTCTGAATCCGAGCAGGTTTAGTTTTTAAATTCCGCTTTACCAATAGTTGTATAACGTATTCGCATTTCATATTGTTTGTATAATATAGCTTGACTTGACGTATTGATTCAGAATCAAACTTTAAGCGCTGGAATCTCTAAGGGGGTTATTCGTGGATGTGAAGAGTGAAGAAGACTATTATGTGATTAGGGTTTGGTGTGGCGATCTTGATGGTAGGGTTTTTGGGGGAAGATGATAATTAAATGGGGGAATATAATCTGTTGTTTATATATGGTTAAATTTATTTAGTTTATTAATATGTTATAATAAATTGAGATAGACAAAATTGCCCCTAAACAAAAAGACAAAAATAACCAGCTTTCAACAGTTAAAAATTAGGGTTTTTTGAATTTTGGACTAAAATGGGAATAAAAATGCCACAAGGACGCAGATTTAAAAGATTTGAGATTTGGACTAAAATGACAAAAGTACCTAGACCACAGGGACCAGAATGGCAGTTTACTCTTTATTTGAACTATGGGACAATTCCACGATACCCTTCAATACTTATCATATACCTGTCTAATAAAAAGTTATAATATCAAATATACTAATTTTCAAATTTGTGACGTTTATGATACTTGTGGCTGTGCTTGGTGATGGATGGATGGACATCATGATACTGATTATAAAATTTGCAAGGTCGGAATCAAAAGTATATCAACAGGAACCTTCATGTTTATTGCTTTGGTATCATCATTTACCATATATGTATGTGATCATTTCTCTCTTTTTTTTTTTTTAATTTTATGAACATTTAGTTGGTTTTTGAGTTGTCATTTTGTCATGTGTAAAACGATCTACGCCACAAGTATTCTTTATTTGATATATCGATTCAATAAAAAATTGGGATGAACTTTTTTTATCCTAAAGCATGGATACAGTTTGATTCAATTTTTAGTCCCGCCGTAGCGCGCGTGTTACCTACTAGTATATATGAGAAGAGAAACTATTGAAAGAAGAAAAATAAGGAAGGATATATTGTAAAATACTAATTCATCTAGACCATCACCAATGCATAGCATTTATAATTCATTTGATGAGTGTGAGATGCGGTGGATGATGATTTGGAAGAGAGACAGAGCAAAATGTTTGTGGCTAAGTGCTAGCACTTAAGGAGAGAGAAATGAATTGTGAGTGAGTAGGTAATTAATGAAGAACGAGAAACTGAAAATAAAATCTCTTATATGGTGATGTGGCAAAATTCTTGTAAGAATCTGCATGTAGCATTGGGTTTGGTCTTATAACTCATCTCGTTAATTTTCCTCTCTTTAATTAATCAGTCAACTAATTATTAATTATCCTACATATAATCTACGAAACCTACACATATCAAAATTTCCTACATATACCTTACACATTATAGAATTTTTTCCTGCACACGTTGAAATTTATCCTACACTTTGAAATATATCCTACACACCTCGAAATTTATCTTACACACATTGTAATTATTCTACATCTTAAATTAAGTTGGTTTTTTTTATTTGAAAAAAAATATTTTGAAAAGGAGTTACAAATTTAATTTACTTAGTTATTAAAGAGGAAGAATACAATTTAATGATCTATGTAAGTTTACCAATATACCCTTTATATAAAATTAAATACAAATATTAAATGAAGTAAGATAAAACATTCTTATTGGTTGAAACTTCTTCTTCTTTTTTTCTTACAAAGAATTTCTTCTCATTTAAACTCTCCACTATATATACAGAAACGAGATCTGCAGAAAAAGGTGGAAAGTGCGAAAACGGTGAGAACGGATCCTAGAGCGACATGTGGCCATGGTGCTAACTAATAGGCGGGGGTACGATTTTCATTCCACGTTAATTTCTGAACATTCCATTATTTGTTAGGGGGTTTTATAACTTTTTGAAACAAAACTCCAAAATTTTCGTGATAGCTGTTACCTCCTCTCCAAGTTTCCGATATCTATTGTGTTTGATATGTATTGCGAGTTACAGGGTAATCTGTTGGATTTTTGTTCTAGCAATCATGTAAAATTGATGGCATATATTTATTATTCGTGTTGTGTTGTTCGAGCAAATCATGTAAAAGCGATGACGTTTTGTTTATTATATCTGTTATAATGACGTTTATTTTGGTATTAATATAAATTCAAATTAGCATTGGCGTTTATTTTGTTTCTTTATTCACATTTTGATATGTTTAATGGCGTTTCAATTCTAACAACATAAAAGTGATGACGTTTTTTTTTATTATTCGTGTTTGTTTTTGTTCGAGCAAATCATGTAAATGCGATAGCTTTTTCGCTTATTATATGTGTTATAATGGCGTTTATGTTGGTATTTATATCTTCAATATTAACCTTGGTGTTTATTTTGTATTTTTATGTATGATTAATGGCGTATAGATCATATATGATTAAATGATAATGTTGGTGTTATTCTATGCATGGCGTGTATTTTTCCAGTGTTAAGGTTATTGAAACATATTGCGTTTTCTTTTTTGACTGTTTGATGTATCACTCATTACTGTTTATGGCGGTTTTTTTGCTGTTTTTTCAGACGAGAGGGTTGTGTCGAATGAAAGGATTTGCCTGAAAACTGGTTGTACATTGAACATTCTCGTCATTAGAGACGATCTAAAGCCAAAGATAGGAATGATTTTCGAAAGCCTTGATGATTGTTATTCTTTGTATCTTAAGTATGTGACGGTTGGGCGGTTGGCTGTAAGGAAAGAGACTAAAAAGATAAACGGAAAAAGAGAAAATCATATAAAGTATTACATGTGTAAGAGATCTAGGCAATACAAGAACAAGAAGGTTGATAGATTGGACCCTAATCAGAAGGAAATGAGTGTGCGGTCTAATTTTTCTAAGAGGACTGGTTGTGGAGCACAAATTTGTTTAGAGTTTGAGGCTGGATCATGGAAGGTGTATAAGTTTGTTGAGGAGCACAACCATGATTTTGTTGACCAACCCGATAAGCATTTCCTACCGTCGGAACAACACCTCACTCAGCTTCAGAAACACATTATAAATAGCATGGCTAAGTTGAACTTGGGTCTGGTTAAGGCGTTTAACGTTATGAAGATTGTTTTTGGTAGGTTTGAAGATGTGGGGTCAAGTAAAGTTGATTTTAAGAACTACAAGAGGAAAATTAATCTGTTTATTAGGGAATATAACGCCGACATGGTTGTGAGACATTTTCATGAAAAGAAACAGTCCTAACCTAATTTTCTGTACGATTACTTCACAGATGATGACAATCGGTTGAAGGGCCTGTTTAGGTGTGATGATCAATGCAAACATAATTATCATGTGTTTGGTGATGTGATTTCATTTGAAGCCACTTATCATTCAAACAAATATGTACCAGAATTCATTTATTTTTTGTGTTTGGCGTTTTCATGCTTCTTTTCAGTGGCGTTTTTTTCTTTTTTATTCTTAGTTGCATTTTCAGGATTAACCTTTTCTGTTTTCTATTCTTCTTTTTAGATACTCTATGGTGTTTGTACCGTTTAATGTTATATATAATCACCACTGCAATGTTACATTTGGTGTTGCACTATTGGCGTCAGAAACTGCTAATACATATGTTTGGTTGTTGAGAGTTTTTTTTAAAAGTTGTCGGTGATCAACCAAAAGTTGTTGTCACTGATCAAGATTCGACAATGAAGAAGACTATTTATGTTGTATTTATTGATACTAGATATAGGTTATGCATGTGGCACATGATGCACAAACTTTCTCTAAAGGTAGAATTCATTTTTTTATGTTTTGGTGTTTTAAGATGTTTGGCGTTTTCCATACATAATTGTTCTATGTTATTTTGCTAATTTTTTTGCTTAATTTATGAGTAGGGTAAATTTACATAATTATCATTATTTATTTTACCTTGGCATTTTTATCTTTATGTAGGTTGGGGTAAGGTTATATAATTTACCAACTTTAAGGAACGTAATTTTGGTGTTGTATGGACAGATATACTTATGCCTGAAGAGTTTGAATCAGGATGGGAAGAGGTTATTGAAGAGTTCAATCTAGCTGATAACGACTAACTATCTGATATTTTTGCTCTTATGGAACCATGGATCCCTGCATACTACAGGACAAAGTTTATGTCAGGTCTTATGCGTACAACATCGAAGTCCAAGAGTGAAAACCACTTCTTTCGTCAAGTATGTAATGCAAAGTCAACTCTTGTTGAGTTCATGACCCATTATGAAACTGCAGTAGAAGCACAACACCATACCCATCGGAAAAATGACCATATGAGTCGATACAAACGCCCCGAGCTGAGAAAGTAATTTTAAAGTGATGAAGAGCCAAGCTTCTGAGATATAAACCAAAAAGATTTTTCAAGATATAAAAGCTGAACTAATCAGGATTGGAGACTACATAAATGTTCTTTATGAAGAGCAGCCCGACGGGTTCGTTAAGTTTTATATAAACGATTTTTAGCAGCCATGTTCCTCACATGTTGAGGTAAATGGTGTTTTTATTATCATGACGTTTTCTTATCATACACTGTATTAATACGTGTGTATAATGTGTTACACCCCGACCCACATCGGATAAGGTGACCGGGACATGATTGGTTGGTCCAAAGCTTATGACATACTATTAAATGTTTCAATATTTATTAATTCAAATTTAAAAGAAATCCACATAACACAATATCTAAACAAACAAGTACATAATCCAAAAAGGTTCAAATAAACTTCTTTATTCTTCTAAGGCCCAAATCCTACATGATTCCTTCTTCAAGCTTGTTCACCTGTATCATGTGTAAAAAAGTAGTTTTGGGTCAACAAAGGTTGATGAGTAAATCTTATTTGTTATTTGGAAAATTGTAGCTTAGTTTGTTTATAAAAACAACATGTATTAACTTAAAATAAATAAACTTGTTAAAATGACAAATCTCATAACAGTCTCAATCACCAAGCATCTCATAATATGTAAAGGCTCATGGTAATATGGTGTGCGGTTTTGTAATGCAAGATCTAGGCTCAATCAAACGGAGTCGATCTCGTGTGTTGGCATCATCTTGTTCCACTCATAGGTAATGGGGAAACATATGGCCAAATATGTTCAATGGTAATGTACAATGTAATGTAATGTAAATAACTAAACACAACCAAACAACACATAACATAACATATAGTAATCGGCACGTAAGGTATGGAAACTTGTGTTAACAAAAGAAAACACATGATACACCCCAAAATCATGTAATAAAAAGGGGAGTTAGATTTACTCACAATTTTGCGTTTTAAGGATTCCTTGAAGGTGAGCGCACGAGGAAAAATAGGGAAGCCGATCGTACGAGAGCGATTACCCTAAATATGGAATAGCACACGTGAACGATCTAATTATTGTTATATATAAGTTAAATAAAATTACTTATATTCGACGTTTACAAATTAATTACATCTTTAATTAATTAGAATTATAAACTAACCTTTTTAACATTTTGTGTTATAAAAAAGAAATTAATTATAAACCGTTAACTATTTAATGTTGTTGATCCCAGATAAGATGCTCAAAGACTGAGTATGGCAAATAGATTTCAACAAGTAGGAAAATATTGTGCGGATCTAGAAATCAAACTTTCAAGAAACAACAACTTACAGAATTTTCAAGTATATTGATCACTTTGGAAAACAAAGATATTCACTGTTACAAATGAATGCTTAAAGAATTATGTATTAAAGGGTAATGGAGTTTGTGGTGTGTGTATTAAAAGCTTAGCTCAACTCATTTAACCTTCGGGGTTGACATCTCTATTTATAGAGAGTCTAGATCATGAATAAACATTTGTTTATTCATGCACTTGCTCTGCACAAAGTAGTTTTTTTGCATATTCATTGAATCCGTGGATGTCAACTTGCTACTTTCCAAATTATATCAGGGCCTTATCTTTAAGAAAAGTTGGTCCATCAGAAATTCTGATGATCAGAGTTACTAGATTCTGATGATAAATACCAGATCTATCATCAGACTTATCAGAATGGTCTTTTCTAATCGCCTTCTTTGTCTTGATCATTTCCTGATTTTTGTTGAAGATGTGTCTTTCTTTTCTTCTTGTCCTGTTATCTTGTTGGCACCTTTTTATTGATTTTTCTTGACTGTATCTTTAGTATATGATCAGGTTGATCTTCTTTTTCTTCAATACTTACATAAAAGTTTCCCAACAATTTCCCCCCTAAGTATTGTAAGAAAAATAAACTACCTTATAACAAGTGAACATAATTTAAACAAAATTCCCAACAACGAAATCAAAGTTGCAAAGTACAAAACCTTTGTTCAAAAACAGATTACAAAAAAACATGAAATTCAATTGTTTTTAAAACAGTTTGGCAGGTTTGTGGAGATCATCTTTCTTCAGCTTTTTCTTGTGGTGGATGAACTTGTGGCATTTATCATACATTTCTTTGTACCAGCCTCTAGTATCTATCCATTCATCAATGATTTCTTCTATCTCCTTTCTCAGCAACTCTTTATCTTTCCCCTTAGCTCGAAGTTGTATCTGTTTCTTGTTCATACATTCCTTGATGTATTTCAGTGTTTGATTAGAGTACTTGCAGATATCAATGGTTCTAAAAAGGGATTTGTTTCCTTCAATATCTTTGAACACAATAGAGAGTCCTGCTTATTCAAGGATTACTCCAGTTCTAGCTTCCTTTTCCAGCTCTTTGGGGATGGATGTATCTGGTGGAGGAACATGAACCTTTTTCTGATGAACATGATCATAATTGATGCAGAGATCAAAATCAGAAAGAGCTACCCTTTCAAATAGCTTGATTCCGGCTTTTAAAATGCCGTTGAGTGCTCTTTTGACAACTTTGGTGTTTCCTTTGTCTTCATCATAGATCTTCTTCAGATAAAGAATGTCCACTGGATGTAGCTTATCAGCTAAATTTCCATTAATTATCCTTTCTTCAGTGCCATCTTTCCTTAGGAGGGTATACTTATTCTGTTCATAATGTCCTTCAACACCATCTGAGGTAACCTCAACATCTACCTTAAGAACTCTTACCAGTGGATTGTCAAGAGCTCTGTGAATGCTGTTCAGACCCCTCTCAAGCCTTTCCTCCTTCCAGTCTCTACTTATTGGACTCAGAGGTCTGTCCAATTTGTCTTCTGCAGAGCAGTAGTACTCCTTGAGATTTTGTTCAGGAAACATCATCACATCCTTGTCAATTTCTTGAACAAGGATTGTGTCTCCTTCAGGAGTTTTTTTTTTCTATACTATCCTTGGCTTTTTAGAAGAAGATGTTGCTGAATCTGACCATTTTCTCTTTTCTTGCAAGGCCAGGTCTTGACTAAAGATTGTATCCCCTGATGTGGTTTGTCTTGAACTTGTATGAGGGACAACAATATTTAAATCATAAATAACCTTGGGTATAGATTCAAACCTTTTCATCATCTCTTCTTTTGATGCTGCAGGAAGGGGACCCATTGTTGATGTTCCTGTTTGGCTTGCAGGTGTGGCACTTGGTTGCTTTCTGATGATCTTTGGAACATCCAGTTGAGAGGCTTCTTTGGGAATGAGAGTTGTAAGCACACGGATATCTACTTGTGCCAATCTGGCAACATTATATTGCATCCTTTTCACGAGAGATTGAACATCTCCCATGAGCTGAGCATTTCTGGTTTCTTCCTCATGCACTCTGGCAAATTCTGCACTGTTGTGCTCCTTTAGTGCAACCCATTCTTTGATCAACTTTTCTAGGGCATCTGTTATGCTATTGTTGTTGGCCCTTAAAATGCTGATTTTCCTCCAAAACCTTGTCAGAACTAGATGATTACCTTGGCTCCACAGCATTCTTCAGCTGACACTTGATCTTTTACATTTCTGCAAATATTTTTTTGAAAGTCTACTGCAAGATTGTTGGCTTCTGATGACTTGGCTGTTGTGGCAGAATCTTCAGGGTCTCAGTGTTTCTTTCTGTCTGCCTTTTGATGAACTCCACTGATTCTGATAGAGTCTTCATTTCTGATCTTTGACTCTTTATGAATGCCAACAACACTTAAAGTTTTTCTTCAACTGGATTCTTTTCTTTCCAAACTTCAACAACATCATCCAAAATTTTGTGAAGTTGTTTAGATGATATTATTGGTGTTTCTTGGACATTGGGAACAACAGATGTTCCTGCTAACTTACCAGCAGCAGACACATCTGCTGCTGTTGCAGAGGTTTCTGGTGGATCTAAGGATTTACAAGAAGCTCCTCCACCAGGTATGTGAAACAAATTCTCATCCTGGATTTCCTTGTGTCCTTGAACCATTTTAGTGAATGATTCTCTACAAGTTGATAGGAAAAACAAATTTTCCTTTACCAGATTTCCTTGGTCAGTTTCCTGACCTCCATCTGTTGCAGTCTCAACTTCCTCCTCATTATCTGATTTAGAGTTGAGACGAATAGAATGTTAGTGCATGTGTCTGTTGAATTCGTCTTGTATCGAGTCTTGTAATATAATTGATAATCCAAGACACGTAGTTCGAGAGAATCGGGAAACTGGTCAGAACTGACCAGTTCGTGCGAACTGGGCAATTCGTGCGACCTGGCACCAGGTCGTGCGACCTGGACTGCTCCAGTCCATGCGAATTGGCTTCCCTATATATAGTGGTCTTGAGATTTCATTTGTAACGTGTGTGATTCCGGTAGCGAAGCTCTGCCGAAGTGTCTCCAGCTCGTGTAAAGTTGTTAAATCAATACAATCGACATTTAATCTAATTCTAAGTGCATATCAAGCTGAATGAAGATCAAATCACTGAATTCCGCCTCTGATTTGGTCTAGAACTCTTCTGATCAACTCGTTTAGATCGATTCCCCGATCCTACAAGTGGTATCAGAGCTCAGGAGGAGGAGTTCTTACCATTTCAGCTTGTTTTCACGGATAAAATCTGATTTCTACTAACTTCTACTCAATTTCTACATTTTTTTCATAAAATTCACTGAGTTTTTACGGTTAAAATGATCTGATTTCGTGATATAATACGTAAAACACTGTTTTAATCAATCCGTGAACAAATCAGAGGCTAATTCAACCTAAAACTTGATAAAATTGACCAAATCGCGTGAAAAACTGTCCAGATTGTTCGAACTCAGCTCAGATCGTGTGAAAATGTCTCCAGGTCGTATGAATTGGGTCCAGGTCGTTTGAAACCTGACCAGGTCGTGTGTAACATAGATCAGTTCGCACGGATTGAACACATCAGTTCGCACGAGGTGGTCCAGAATGTTTGAAGCTATACCAGATCGTTTGAAATCATCATCCAGTTCGCACGGTTTGACATCATTCCAGTTCGCATGGTTTGACATCATCAGGTCGCACGGTTTGAGATTGAAATTCAGGTCGTGTGAAATCATCAGGTCGTGTGAAACTCAGATCGTTTGAAACATTACATCAGTTCGTTTAAAAATTTGTTATTGTGATTTTTTGAAACCAAAACATGGAAAACGAATTCTACAATGCTTTTGCTACCCCGATCACTATGGCTCAGAACGTGAACTTAGAAAATGAAATGGGCACCATGCAAAAACTGCCTAAGCTCATGAATATCGAGGAGTATAACGGATGGGTGGAACGATTCGAAAATTGGGTTCAAGCAAATCACTTAGAGGCATGGGAATGTGTTGAAGAACGATATGTTAGACCGATTGATGAATACGGAGAGATTGTTGCGATTAAAGATTTAGATGACCAAGAGAAAAAGAAATATAAAAGTGAAAAGATGATGATCAGTATATTGCAACAAGCTATTAAGGAAGACATCTTGATTTTATTGCAACACAACGGAAGTGCACACTCAATGTGGAAAGCACTAAAAACCAAGTTTGTTGGAAGCATAGACATGATTAAGAACAAAAAATCTCTTTTGAAGAAAGAATTTGATCTATTTCGTGGATTGAAAACTGAAAACACCAAAATGATTATAGAAAGATATTGCAATTTGGTGGTTAACATGAAGCGATTGGATATCAAGAAAGATAGAGAAGAATGGGTTGAAAAGTTGGCCGATGCGTTACCACAAGATGTTTGGGGCACGTATCTTATGATTTTGAAGAATAATGGTGAATTAGTGAATCTATCGCTGAGCAAGTTTATTGAAAAACTCGAAGTTCAAGAGATGGAACAAAGGAAGATGGAGAAAATGAAGAATTCTAATGGTGAACAGGACATTGGTTTGTACTACAAAGGAAGTACGGTTGATAAAAGCAATATTGCACCAAAGATCGAAACTGCATTTAACGCAAACAGTTCTTCCGGAGGGTTATCTCAAGGATCAAACAACAATACTGGATTTTCTTCATATCCATCATTTGATCCAAATTTTTCAGCAACCAAAAATGGCGAAGTACTACAATGCAACATTGCATTACATCTTCAGAATGGTCAGAATTTCTCGGAAGAGGTTGCCAAAGGTCATATGTCTTTATTGGTGACCGTATTAGAGTCTTATGAAAGTTTGGTAGCCGGAAGGATTGGTAATCCAATGTTGACCAAAGAGGATTATGATCAGATCGATGCTGAAGAGATGGAACTAGTGGATATAAAATGGTGTATGGCTAGTGTGTTGAGAAGAGCTGAGAAGTTTAAACAGATCACTGGAAGAGATGATTTCCGTGATGCTGGAACTTCAGCTTTAGGTTTTGATAAATCTAAAGTTACTTGTTTTTGTTGCAGGGAAAAAGGTCACTTTAAGCGAGAATGCACAAATCGCGAAGCAAGTGGAGCTCAAAATCCATTCGGCAACAATGATTATCATCGAAAAGCGATTTATCATCAAATTGCTCAACAGCCGCATCAACAACATTCGCCACAAACTTCACGTGCTAGGAAAGAAGATCCATCAAAGAAAGCTTATCTAGTTCATCAAGACGATGAGAGGATTCCAGAAGGTTTTAATTGGGATAATTATGATCCTAACAGACCTTCAAATTCTAAAGCATGTGTTGCTCAATTTTTTGAAGATTCAACTGTTGAAGATGAAATAGCGTATGCTTATTACGAATCTCAGCAATTCAGTCCGAAAAAGAAAGAAGAAGAACCAGTTTCAACAGAAGAGGCTTCAGAAAAAGCACCAATCTTTGATCACTCATCAGATGAAGAGAGTGATGATGACAGTGAAGAAATTCAAAAACTTGAATATTATAAAAGAGAATTTTCACCTGATAGGTATAATTTGTATTTTGCAGGTAAAATGGAAGAGATCAAAGAAAGACAAGCTGTGAAAAAGAAGAATCATAAGGCAGCAACTGTTAAAGAAAAGGTCAAACCTGAGGAAAATGTTCGAATGGTAAAGAAGCAGGTTAAAGAAATTCCAGCTATCAAGGTTGAGAAGGAAGCAGATACTGAAAAAAATACCTGAGAAGTGTGAAAATTGTGATACTGTGAAAAGGCACAACAACAAATTGATTCATAACATGAACAGACTGAAAGAATCTTATGATGTTTTAAACAAAGCTATGAATCAATATAACAAGTCAAGCAATGAACAAGAGATAGCTATGAAAACACTCAATGGAGTGTTCATGACGAAGCAGAAAATCATCAATCAGTACATTGAGAAATGTGATGTACTTGAACAAAAATTGGAAACTCAGAGGATAGAAACTGAGAGGGTAAACAGGTTATTGAAAAGTTATTTATGTGCTTCTTACGTGATTGACAGGATTTACCCTACAGTAGAAGGCATGAAAGCGTTTGAAGAGGAGAAACCTGAAGGAAAGGATACTTGTAAGAAACATAGTACCAATTATACAAAGTGTCCACCTCCGCTTGAAGAAGGATATTCTCCACGAAATCCTAATTCAGAAAGAGAAAAAAAGGCAACCAATTTAAAGTGGGAATCTGAACTTCAGATGGATTGCCAGACAATATTGACATCATATTCACTTCATCTGACACTGATCAACAATCTGAGTTGATTAAGAAAGTGGTGGATCATGTGTTAGATAAAGATGAAACCGAGGAGTCAAAGCCAAAGTCAATGTCTGACACTTCAAGTCCAACAGTTGAAAAGGACAAAAGGGTTTACAATAAAGATTTTCTGATGTCACAAAATAATTTGAATGATGAAACATTCAAAGTAGCATATACTTTGAATGATTCTGACAAATTATATTCTGATGAAGAATTTCCAATAGGAGGTGTTAAAACTGAAATGATTAACAAGGTTTTCAAATTAACAGAAATTAATATTTCTGAAATAAAAGATGTAAATCTTATTGAAAAACCTAAAAAATACACTTCAAGAGTTCAACAAAGGTTAAACAAGAAAAAGGGTTACAGTTCTGGTTCGGGTTATCTAAAGAAACCAAACCATAACAGTAATTTAAAAAAGAAAGGATTAGGTTTTATTCCACCAGAAAATCATAAAAATGAGAAAGTTTATAAACCGAAAACTAAATTTGTTTCAGGAGAAAGTTCGGAAGAAGAGGAAAAGAGTTCATTCTGAAAGCAGACGAACAAAGAATTCCTTGCTAAGAAGCAAGAGGAAATGAAGAATGATGTTGCTCAGAGAAAGGAGACAAGAACCTATTACCAATGCAAAAAAGTTGGTCACATCGCCTGGAACTGCCCAAAGGCAATCAACACACAACAGGGAGTGTCTTCTAAACTCAAAGAAAAAGTTGTTGATAAAACTGATCCACCAACTGAACAATTTAAAGTGTTCAAAAATTCAAAATTTGAGGTTGGTGAGAGTTCAAAACATTTTTACAAAAGAAATGTGAATCTTAACAATCAAAAGTGGGTTGTTAAGAAACCAGATGTTAAATCGGGCGATAAATTTGTTTCTTCGGAAGCAAAGGAGCCACTTTCTGGCGATGAATCTGATTCGTCAAAGTCAGAGGAGCCACAAGTTGAGCTAAAAGGTGATAATTTTGTTCCAACAATGGATGATGCAAATTTTCCACCATTGTCAAACGGAAACTTAAAACAAAAAATTGGCAAAGTTGAGATTTCAAATCAATTTTTTTCTGAAAAGAAAGAATTTGATGTTGAAAAAGCCTTTAACCCTAAAGTTCTAAATATTTTTGGAAAAATGGTTGACGGGAAGGTCAAAGGGGTAAAGGAATTTTATAAAAAGAAAAAGAAAGGAAAGAAACCGAGTGATGATGACTCGGAATCACTCAAGGACCGTCAGGCTTGGGTGAATCTTTTTAACTGAAAATCCTGACTTGCCGGAGCTTCCAAGTGGGTAATCGTGGAGCATGAATCGGCATCATTATTGAAAAAATGTTTTTGTGTAAAACCTAAAAAATGTTAGATTTTACAAGTGGTAATCGGAAAACAAAGTGATGAATGAATCCTCGATTCTACCAGTGAAATCAACAAAACTAATTTTTCGAAAAAACCATTTTGATTAAAACAAACTTAAGTGTTTTGAAATCATAATGGGAAAATAGTTTGTTGTCAGGGGGAATTCTGATTGTTTATGCCAAGTGGATGGCGAATTGAAGCAATTCAAATAAGTTTGTCAGTTGATTTGTACAGTTTATTAAGTTTATTTTCAAATTTTCCCGGAAAATCAAAAATTGAAACATATTTTTTGATTTTAGGGGGAGTAAAAAATTTAGAAATTTTGAAAATTTGAAAAATCCAAAAAACATGATAAAATCTAAAAACCAAAAACATCGAAAAATCAAAATGAGTTTTGTTGTGAAAAAGAGGAAATGATAGTACATCAGTAGACTATCACAGTACGCTAAAGAATTGGAAAGTTAAAATGTGATAAACGGTCTCACTGATGATATGCCAGTAGATTTTTACACGCCTAGTAGATTGTGTTCGAGATATAAACCTAAATATCATATACTTACTTATTTCGTGGGGAACATCTCTCGGATATATAGGTAACCCCTGAAATCTTGTTAGAAGGGCTTTTTATTTCTGACATACTAGGTCTTTGTGCGTGATGATATCTGGGGTATTATACCAGGACTTCTGATTTTGCGGGAGCAATAGCCTAGCCCCCGTATAATACTTTGCACAGCTTTAATCATAAAGCTCAGCCTCAGCATAAAAAATGATGAAACATTGAAAAATGCTAATCATGTGCTGTTGAAGAAAAGATTCTCTAAAGGGAACACACCTAAAGTCGAGCCATCATCTCTCTGATTGAACGGAAGTTCTAGCCTGAGCTCTCATGGCCTCGCATTTAACCCTTACAGATATCATTAGTGTACATTCATCTGTAAGGCTGAATATAGGTGTCTGGATACGGGAGTATATTCTGAGGTGGTACACGCGAATAAGTTTAAGTCCTTAAAACACTAAATTCGTATCTCGAAACAGTTGAACTTTGTGTGAAAATTTAAGTGGATTAGTATACTGACAATCTAAGTGAATCGTTTAGAACTTAAAGTGTTAAAGCTCAACGGTGCTAGTGATGTGTCAAAAACTGATATGATCCTCTTACACAAACTCACAAAAATATTGTCTGTAAATATTTCCTTACTGCTTTTCATTAATGTGTTTTAGCATAAACTTTGAAAAATCAAAAAGATTTTATTTCATCTTATTTTCGACAACTGATGTTGGAAAGCTGATTTTCAAAATTCCAAGTGCTGAACATGATGAACAACAGGGTTGGGAGAGTTTGTTTGAAGTGAGAAATGATTTTGAAATGATTAAATGGTTCATTAATTTGAAACCAAATTTGAGTGTTACGAGTACAAGTGATGTTTTAAGGATGCTTTCACTGTTAGTTAATCAAGGTCATTGATTTGAACTTGATATAACTATTATTGATGATTAAACGATATCTACAAGTGGATTCTAAATTTGTTAAATTTTTAAAATTGTGAAATTTACTTTTAGGTAGAGTATGTGCAGGTAGATTCCAGACTGAGATCCCAGAACAACTTAAGGGGGAGTTTGTTAGCAAAGGGGGAGTCTGAAGACGCAAGAGTCAGGTACAAATCCTGGAATAGCGTTCGAGGTAGAAGCTGCTAATGCTGATAAACTTAAGGAATCAAGAGACCTGATCAAGAGAATTAGAGAGAGGATAGAGCAAGGTTAAGATTCTGATAGAAGAAGAGAAAGATTGATGAGGATGCTTACAGAGAAAGATACTTTGGAAAGAGCGTGAAGACTGATCAAGACTGAGGACTCGACACACTGAAGACTCGTCATCATCCAAGGGGGAGTTTGTTAGTGCATATGTCTGTTGACTTCGTCCTGTATCGAGTCTTGTAATAGAATTGATAATCCAAGGCACGTAGTTCGAGAGAATCGGGAAATAGGTCAGAACGGACCAGTTCGTGCGAACTGGGCAATTCGTGCGACCTGGACTGCTCCAGTCCATGCGAACTGGCTTCCCTATATATAGTGGTCTTGAGATTTCATTTGTAACGTGTGTGATTCCGGTAGCGAAGCTCTGCCGAAGTGTCTCCAGCTCGTGTAAAGTTGTTAAATCAATACAATCGACATTTAATCTATTTCTAAGTGCATATCAAGCTGAATGAAGATCAAATCACTGAATTCCGCCTCTGATTTGGTTTAGAACTCTTTCGATCGACTCGTTTAGATCGATTCCCCGATCCTACATAGAACTTGTAACTTCCTTATTTATATCAGTATTTCTATATGACATTCTATATGTAGCAAGAATAGATTTTTCAGAGTTGGGCTCTGCTGTGGTTTTAGCTACAGAAGTGTCAAATATTAAAGTGGTGTTTTCGAGTGAACATGTTCCAGCTATGTGGGATTCTGCAGCATGGTGGAACTCTGCTTCTAGATTCTGGTGGCTTTGGACATTTACTTCCACAGCTTCTGGTGAGATTCTGAGCTGCAAATTCAAATCTCCTTCTGCTCCATTTGTTTCTGATGGATTTGACTTTTGACCTTCTTCATCTGGAGAGGAAGAGCAGTTGTACACTTCAACACTATCAGAAACTTCATGTACCTTGGGTCTACTCAGGATTTCTTCATGTTGCATCCTGTATGGTGAGTCTGCATCAATCAGGCTCATCATGCTTTCTAGTAGAATTGGTACATCACTGTATGAAGTCCACGACTGAGTTGCACACCAAGGCTTCATGGTTGGTGATCTCCAGATTGTTTCCAAAGTAGGTAGCTCCATGTTCATTCTTTAAATGTTTCAGCAGCAAAGATTGATAAAAATCTTGGTTAAGGATGATGTGAAGAGATTCTATCATTTCTAGTGAGAAGTGATCTCTTCATCAGATTAAAGATCTCAGTTCCATAATCAATTTTGTACCCGGTAATGAGTCCATACATGATTAAGATAATTGATTGATTAATCTGATCAGCAGCACCAATCTTTGAGGTAAGACATTTGTTAAATGTCTCCATCATGACCAGCCAGAAGGCTGGCAGTTCATTTCGTCTTAAATCACCAATCTTGGTGATTTTTCTTTTGTAACCCAACTTCAGAATGAAGTTTATCAGATCGTCTTTGTTGAGGGAATCAATGTATTCATAAAAAAATAGGGAGTTCAAGCCATTGCCTTATTCTTGCCTGAGTTTTTGTCACAGAGAAATTCCCCCATAAGTGTGCAACGACTTGCTCTGCTCCATTTTTATTGAAGGTTCTGACAAACTGTTGCAGAATCTTCTTCGGTACTTCTCTTGTTTTAGTCATAGCCTGAGAGATTGGACATCTCATCAGAAACTCAACTAAAATTTAACATTTCTCATCATACTCAGAGTGATCGGTGTTCATCAACAAATTGTTTTCTTTCATTGCTAAGAACTAATTCTCTTGAATGAAAGGAACATCATTTTCAACAATTAGGATATTCAGGTTTACTTATTTGTGATTTTGAAAGTGAGGGTTTGAGTGAGAGAATTTTTGGCTTTTGAAAATGAGAGGGTGTTTAGGGTTTAAGCTTGTGAGGTTTCAAGGTGAGTGAAGTGAAGTCTGCTAAAATTGGCTATTTATAGTTGGACGTTTAGCAGTGATCATGAGGTGGTTAGTGTTTATGGGAGTTGAGGGGACATAGATCGTGGGGTGTATTGACGGTTAATGGTCATTAATTACCTTTATAATCATTAGATCATGGGATGTAAGAGTGGTTCAGAAGTAACCGTTGGATCGCGGGTATCAAGGTGAATTAATGGAGATTATCCGTGCATCGTGGGTTTTAATATGTCTTCTTAACTTTATTCTTCAATTTCTCAAAGATTCTTTTGATTGGAGAATGAATGTTATTGGAGAATACTAACGGCCATGTGTTACCTTTTGCCTCTTGTGGGACCCATTTTCAACAAATGGTCCGCTAATATGTGGAAGCTGTTATTCTTCCCCCTTTTTGAAAGTAAAAAATTCTTTCTGATGATGTCATCAGAAAACATACCCAATATTTCTGATGTATTGAAACATAATTTGCTGATATTGTCTTTATTGGAATTTCATCGGATTTGAAAGTTTCCCCTTGATAGAGTGTTCCATTTTTTTAGATGAGAGGGGATGATTAAAGATTAGAGATATTACTTACACATGCTTTTCTGGTGGAAGTCCAAGTCCAATTGTTCTTTTCTTCAATGAACTTTTTTTGTGAAATTTTTTTCAAAAGATGATTCATTGTGTATTGTTTTCTAAATTTTCACACAGTTGTTATCTCATTTCATCATTATCATTCCTTTTTGAAGATTAACTGACCAAATTTTGACTGATTTTTCAACATTTTGAGCAAAAATAATTTTATCAGATTTGGAAGTTATTTTATCAGATTTTACCAGATTTGAACTTTATTTTATCAGAAACTTGATGTTTTGTGTCAAAATGTTTTATTTCTGATAAACACAAGTTACTTTGTGTCTTTAACCCCCCCCCCCCCCCTTTGTTTACCATATGCTTTATACCCTTTTGTTTCCTTCCCCCTAACAAAATCAACAGAATGCATGTATATAAAGACATAAAACTTTACTAAAAAACAAATAACAAAAAAAGTAAAACTACATTTAATCTTCTCCAAAGATCAACTCAGCAAATAACCAGAGATGGGTCATAAATCCTATATTGTTGGTATTTGGTACAAGAAGAGTATTACGAATATTCTATTGAAGTACCACCTCAGCTCTGGGATACCAGGCAGGAATACCTCCAAATCCTAGCTGCCTAGTAATTACTCTCATCATGATATGAGGATAAGCTAGAAATGGCCTGCTAAACCATAGGTTGCTGGTAAGATATTTCATTAGATAATGAGAGAAATTGTATGGGACCTCATGCACTATTGCATGCACGGGTTCCATCAACCTGTAGAAGATTTCATGGTAGTTTATATTCTTCTTTGAAAAGCATACCCCAAGCTGAGTTACCAGATACTGCCATAGCTTAAGAAAGCCGGACTTGGAGATTGACATGTTTGGATTCTCCACATTATACCCTATTTGAGTTAGGGTATTGTCGATATGTTTTCCGGTAAAAGAGAGAACATTGTGGTCGTTGTTGAGGTTTAAAACTATGACACTTGTGCTCCATAAACACACACGATGTAGGACACTATCTTTTATCAAGGAAACAATGTATTTTGGTCTCAAATTTTGTTTATTTGTGTTTTACAAATTCACGTCTTGATTCTAGTTCATTTTCAAGCTCTAAATCGCTTTCTGGAAAGTTATACGCGAACTGATGCGTAAACGTAACCAGTTTAATGCGGCAAACACTCTGGAACAGTGACATAGGCTTAACATACCTTAAATAACTTTTATATAACTAAGAAATAGGTTTTGAAAGCTTTGGTGTGTCAAAAACAAGTTTATTCACTCTCAGGGACTATTTGCGTCAAACTGCGAAAGTCTGCTGATTCGTATAGTAATGAACATTCCGGAACTTGATCATAATTTGGATCGATTTCGCGTTTGTTACGACTCCCGTCGTAATTAACCGAACAACACGATCGTACGACCGAATGAACCGACATCCAAGATGTTTTTGAGCATGTTTCATGTTCCCTATGCTTTAACATCCTTGTAGAGCCTTGAAAATGGGTTAACGGGGTTTAAACGCATCAAAAGTCGCCTAAACGAGTTGCAGGGACCAAAATTGTCAATTTTCAAAAGTTTCTGGTAGCTGGCATGTGGTGGCGCTGCGCCACCACTATATGGTTTTGCCGTGGCGCGACGCCACGGCCTTATCTGGGTAGAAACTTCATTTTGACAACCAGGTTGAACTTGGGGGTCTTTTTTGTAACTTTTCTCAATACCGTGTGATGGTTTTGGGCACCCCTAGTATTCCAAAACCATGTGCCTTACATGTATGGTTGAGATTGAAGCTCGTAAATCGAGGAACGATCCTAACGGTTGTCCAATTTCTATAAATACCCACCTTGAATTCTTTCATTCCCCACATTTGAATCTCAATCTCCTTCTCTAAGTTGAAGCTCTCCTTGTGAAGCTTCATACCTGAGAAGTTTTGAGTTCAAATCTTCCTTGCTTGGACCCTTTGTAAGTTTCTTTCATGCTTGTTATTGTTTTTCAAGCGTGAAAGTCAAACAGTGTTTGAGTTTCTGCTTTGACAAGTCTTTGGTCAACACGAGGTTTGTTTGAACTTCGCAACGTGAGCGTAATCACGATGGTTATATTCCCTTGTGACTATACCTACTGATTACTACGTTGATTAGGTGTAGTGACGAGTTATAGTTTCGGTCAAAATACGCGTCTATGCGTATTTTGAAACCAAACTATTCTTGGGTATCAAAACCGTTTGTTTTGATATCAAACTTGTTTTCTAACTTCGTTAAACATGTTTTAACATGTTTAACTCTCACTTTTAGTTTAGTGCTTGTTTAGGCTCGTAAGATAATCGGTCTAAACAACCGCTTAGACTTCCGAACCCGACCCGTTTGGTCGATCATTAGGATCCGACCAAACATGTCTTGTGACCATAGTTGTATAGGGAATAACCTTCCGAGGTTATACCTTATGGTCACTTCGTTTAGTTAGTCGTATGATAAGTAGTTTATATGCCTTAGGAAAATGACCAAAATGCCCTTTTTGTGCATTATTTCATTTTAAGCATATGTAACACATGTTTTGACATCTAAACTGATTATATAACCTAATTAGATATGTTAAGGCATATAATACTTTTCATAGGACTAGTTAGGCGTCCCGAACGCGCTTTCGCGCGAACGACGCGTTAAAGTAGCATAAGCTACCTTAATGGGTTGTAATGGGTCGTAAGCACTTAGGATAGGTTCCGATTTAGAATGTAGGCTTTGTTAAACCATATCACATGAGTTCCAATACTCATTTGGTTTACAAGACCTCATTCTCCCCGATCTTCCGATTTAGGTGTCGATTCGCTAACATAGTATCCGTTACCCTAGGAACCGCTTCAACACTTGAACTCTTGGTCTTTGAGCTTTGTTATACCCTTTGAACCGGAACTATACGCAATCCCAGGCGAGTACATAGTTCCCCTCTTTTACCGTTTTCAAATGTTTTGGGGTGATTCATATGTGTAATCGATTTGTTTTCAAAATGTATGGCATATATGTGTTCACTAAGTGCTTTTATGTGTATTATTCCGATTATGCAAATGCGATGTTTATCTAAATCCTTAAGTGATATACCTATCTTCATAGTTAGATTCATATAGGATATTTGAAGAACAGTCTTAGATCTTCCTATCTTCATAGTAAGGTTTTTAAGAAGTACTTTACAACTCGATGGTTGGTTTTGTGTAGATGGTTGGTGATTCAGGTAACGAAACTAGATAATACAATAAGCACATGGTGGATACGCTGCTGGTACTTCCTATATATAAGTGTGCTTATTGTATTACCCTTCGTGGCGTTATTCCGAATCACCATTAGGATTTAGCATTGTTTTGATTCAATGTAACAGAAACCGAATCCTTATAGCATCTATCTATCTTCATGGATTGATTCTTGTAGGATGTTTAGAGTACTAATATTGGAGTCCTTGATTAGATTCATTGTGTGCTTTAATGCGTATCTGAGTAGACAATGTAACAGAAACCGAATCCTTATAGCATCTATCTATCTATCTTCATAGGTTGATTCTTGTAGGATGTTTAAAGTACTGATATTGGAGTCCTTGATTGGATTCATTGTGTGCTTTAATGCGTGTTTACGAGTTGGTACAAGTTGACGATTTATGTGTTATGTGGTAGTTGTGATTTAGATAACGAAACGGGTATAATAAAATAAGAACATGGTGGATACACCACAAGTACTTCCTATATATAAGTGTTCTTATTTTATTATTCTTGTAGCGTTATGTGGATCACTTTAGGATTTTGTGTATGATTGTTTCAATGTTCAATTATCCAAATCTTTGTAGAATCTTCCATATCTCTATATGTTGGACTCTTAGAAAGATATCTGAAGTATTATCATGACTCATTGATTTGATTTATATAATACTTACAGAAGTTTTGATTTATTTCAAAATAGTTATTATTAATCCTCGATTGGATTTCTAATAACATATTAACGAGTTTTTACGATGATTTAAACAAGATTTCAATGTAAGGCATAAAAATGACTTAGTAATAATCATATTGCCATATACAAACCTATTTTGTCACGAGTTTTCACAATTAAGATTATGTATTGCAAATGCTAAATTTTCGCCATTCTTTGGCTTCAAGATTTATTTTCAATTGACAGTTCTCGTAGCTGTTAAAGTATTGCAATACCAAATGTTTTGCCATTTATTTGGCTAATAAAACCTATGTATTCGCCGGCATTTTTATGCTGACTGTTTTTCACATATGTTTCAGGTTTTCGACTGTTCAAGCATGCAACGCATAAGACTGCATTCGGGCCTTAGACTTCTAAAACAAAAGAACAATTACATGTATTCTTTGTTTGTAAAACGATGTTAATGATATTGAAACAATTTAGTACCAGTAGTTGTAGTTGTGAGCAATTTGTAACGTGACTTCCCGATATTTCCGCCGCGTGTTGTTGTATTACAAGATTGGGGTGTTACAAAAACCTCTCTGATAACATTCTCCGTGAGGATGATCGACTTCTCCAGCACCCAATTTCTTATAGAAGTTAACCTTCTTTTGTGAAGGAGGAGTCTTGCTTCCTTCCAGAATTGTTGCAAAATGTCCGGATAGACCATGATATGTGCGGACAGGGCAAAGGCTAACGGGCTTTGCATGAGCATGGTAAGGATGATGTTGCATCCTTCCCATGCTGGTCCATCAAAGTTTGTTCGGACCCTTAAGTTGTGATGTGGGTGAAGTGTAGTGGAAAGTGGTTAGCACAAATCCTAGCCATTTTTTGGTGAATGTGGAAGAAGATGAAGAGTGTCCATAGGAACTCAAAGTTCCAGTATCCTCCTCTAAACTTCTTCTTCCATATTCAGTATGGTGTTTACAGTTTTCACCAAAACCCTTCTTGTGGAGTCAAATTTTATAACGAACCTATTGATTGAAGTTTTGAACCCCCAAGAGACTACCGTTTCCATTTTTTCTTTGTGTAAATTTCTTGAAAGTATTTCTGATGTTTGGCGTTTTGTAGAGACTGGTGTTTTTGTTTTTTCGAGTATGATCAATAAAAGAGATGTTATGTTCATATATATAATGAATTTAGGCGCATGATTTTGGGCGGGAGTTTTTCTACATTGAATGTAAAGCAATAAAGTTTCTAGCATTTTTTAGCGTTTTGTTTTGCTTTTTTATTCAGTACAATAAATTCAAACTAAGAGGCTTTATCATTAATTTGACAGTGAGTGGCGTTTTTTGACACTATCTTTATATATTCACACTAATGATTTTTTTGCTAATATTACAAGTTACTCAACTTGTTAAAAAACTTATGAATATAGTAAACTCGATGCACGAGATTCCAGATTATCTCATTATTAGCAACAAGAGGACCTTTGATAATAATAATAATAATAATTAAACTCGTTATTCTTTTAATCGTTATATGACTTTAATTCCTCAAGAGTATCAACAAAAGATGATTAATTAGTGTAGGTCCAGAAATCTGAGGATCGATAACGAAAACCGAATCCTTGTTTATAACAAACACGGTCACGGGTGCGGAATCCCCGTAACGATGCAAACCAAACACAATGTAAAACACACGCGTAACCAAAGATTAAATATCTATTGATTAGGGATGAGTACAACCACAAACATATACAAACAATGTTTACAGATGCTCACTAAGTCTCACAGCTCTCTCATACTCACAGACCATGACGAAACACAAAGATGGCACGACGAAACATCAAAAGCGACGAAACCAAAGGGGTTTCGTCACTTTCATTACAAAACCATTTGTGTTTCGTCGACACTAGTTTGGCACAAATGAAGTCAAAGCCCAATTGGTTTCTGGCCCAAACAAGATTCGGTTGGCCCAAACATGTACGTACACATGAATGTTTCATTGAAAGATTTCACAAATTTGATGATAAGACAAACTTGTGACATCATCATGACATCACAATGATGATGTCATGGTGATGTGTCATCGGGACTTAGTTTGCGGCGCTCCATGCTTCGCGTGTCGAACTCTGGGGCGCACGACGGAGGAATGTCGCTACGTCGGGCTTGAGCCGAACCTAACTGAGCTGAAACCAAGTTGAACAGAACCGAGTCAAACCGAGCCGAGTCGCGTCCACAAAAAGTGTATCAACAAACTCCCCCTTGGACGCTACTCGTGATGGTTCGTCTTCCGTGTCTTTTATGTCGGAGGATCTTCAAAGTCTTCATGCTTCGTAAGAAGAAACTGTATCAACAAACTCCCCATTTTATTCAGGTAGTGCATTAATAAACTCCCCCTTAGAATGAACTCTCCATTGAGTCATGCTCGTGAATCTTTTGATTTGTCAATTCTTCAGATCCTTGTGGTGTTGATGAGTAATCAACTGCAAGCCGATCATCTTGATCTTCTGATTGCATCAACGTCGTGTCTTCACTTTACGGCTTGTCATTTGACACGTTCTCTTCGCCTTTAGCTGATTCTGATGTCGCATCTGCACATACAAGAAAGCTAAACACGCAATGAGAACAACCGCTTGGAATTTAGACAAAATAAATAAATGACACATATGAGATCAAATCTCAATCAAACACCGACCGACAACAGTTTGAAAGTTTAACAAATTATTCAATTTTAGTTCTTAACTTTCAAAACTCGTTAACTTCGACTATTTATGAAGATGCAATTGTTTTCCGGCTTACGATAAGGATTTTGGGTAGGATAGACTCGAGTTCCAACATCGGTCAATCAAAAATAAACTAGAAGCAAAATCTTTTTGGATTTTATAAAATTTAGATTAAAACACACCTAAAATCTTTTTAGAATTTTTTTTTATTTTTTAAATGTAAAGACGGAAAGCAATACGTAAATATATACAAAGATGCAGAAATGAAAGCAGTAAATAAATATTTACAGACATTCTTTTTGCGAGTTTCGAGGGTAAGAGAATCATATCAGTGTACGGTCACGCCAAAATGCTCTTTTTGTTCAATTAGTTAACATTTATATAAGCATCCTATAACAATTATCGGTATTGTTGTCCACTTAAGCCCAACTTATCAGATGTAATCATGGCGAGGGGATACGATTAGTGTATGATTTATACTTACCGACCGGTGTTCATCCACACACGACACATTCCCGTATCAAGGTATGCACGAGAGTTCATCTTACCGGTGAGTATACCCTTGATCATATGTTTGACCGTATATGAAAATGTGAGAAACTCACTTATTTTGATTGAAAACAAGCCCTATGTGATAGAATCACTTATTGATGAGGAACTTGATTTTCATATGCATGAGGGCACAAGAGCAAGTCCTTGAACAGGTCAGTACTTTCGTACAGCAGAGAGACGAACTTGACTCCCGGATAAATGTGATATTTTATCACTTATTTGTTTGGACATGTGATTGTTGATCACTTATTGAGGTCAAATGCAATATGTACACGTATGTATAGTATCATGGAAGATCTAGACTTCTTCTCCATTATTTTTACGGTAAAATATACAACCATGATACCCAGATGATAAGCAGCATAAAGACCGAATATCTCAGAACCTCGACAAACTTTCAAACGAAATTTCGGTACTAAGACCATATGCCAATGTGCGGTTCCCACCTGTTCTTCAGTCGATTTAAGGTTTATATCACCCTGCACACTTTAAAATGATTATGAGCCTACCGATACATCTTATATAGAGCTGCTTATCGCTTTTCTTTTTAAGTTTAGTTTGAAGAGGTTTAAACAGACCACTGATGTACTATCATTTTCTCTCTTTCTCGCCAGGAAACTCATTTTTGTTTTTCTATTGTTTTTGCGTTTTTTAAATTTTTTGATGTTTTTGAATTTTCAAATTTTGGATTTACTCCCCCTAAAATCAACAAACTAAGATAAATTTAAAAGACACAAAGATATTTACAAAAAGGATTTCCCGATGTCGGTTAACTCATGTTTTACCTCAATGCCGTTTACCAAAATTAATTTAATCAGAAATGATTTATCGAATTTTGGAATAATCAGTTGGCATGTCGGTAAGCGGTGCAGACTAAGACAACATTGACGAGTTTCATATTAAAAACAATCACGTATGAGGTGATATTCGAGATCAACGTGTCTGGCCAAAGAGTGTTGTACGAGATGATAATAATTCATAAAGCAGCTTAAATATCGACAAGTATAGAAGAGATTAGAAATTCAGAACCGTATCCTGCAACTGCTTCGTGCATTGCAAGGAATCTGAGCGCTCTCCCAAACTGGATATCCACCCGGTGTGGACTTCAAAGTCGATTTTTGTAGCTACTTCAATTTTCTGAAAAAAAAAACTACACAGCAACAAGATTATAAACCTCTGGGTCCGGCTGGTTTTCCACATTGCACCAGCGAAGGTCTTTGTCTTTCTCTTTCAGAAGTAGTGTGCGGTTGTTCAATCCACGCCAAGGCATCCGCACACCCGATTAAAGCCTTGAACAATCAAACTTTGGTATGATTTTCATTTTGTCGAAGGTTTTCAATTTCTTTCGACAGACAATTCTGTCTTCTTTTCTTTTTCTCCCCATCAAAGGCAACAATTTCTTTGTCGCCGATCTTGTGCATAAACGCTCCACTATCAACAATCCTAAGACTATCGATAGTTCCTCCTGGAACATCCTGCACACTCACTCAGAGATTAGTTGGAGAGGGGGACCCAAGCCTTCATAGACTTGGGTTGCCCCTGAGAATCAAGAAATGTAATTTCAATTTCCTGATGATTTTCAAACACAACACCTCCCCCTGAACTTTCACCCGATTTAGGTTTCAAAGTTTGTTTTTGTTTACCGGATTGTGTATTATTTACAGATTTAGAAATCTCTGGTTTTAACGGTTGTGACAAAATTGGTTTCCTTTTAACAGTTTCTGGTTTTAAAGCCTTTTCGATCACCTTCACATTTTTACGTCGTTGTTTTGTTTCTTGTTCTTTAACTGTGCGTTTATCATGTTTTGGAGAAACAGGACGACGTTGTGAGTAACCTTGTTCAGAGGGGGCTCTTTCAACAAAATTTGGTCTGGGCGAGTTTGTGCAGTCTTTAATGATGTGCCCAAACTTCCCGCATTTGAAACAAGTTCTCCTTTCAACAAACTTAGGAGAATCTGATCGACGACCTGATGTAGAAGTTGTAGACCCAGAGGTACTAGCTTCACACCCATTTGTGTGTTGAGTGTAATTGTTATCATTATTACGTTTCAAAATGTTGACCTTTTGAACAAAATCGGTATTTGACTTATTTTCAAAAGTCTCCACTTTTTCAGTACCTTTGGAGGCCACAAACTTAACGTCTTTTGCTTTCTTCTTGTAACGAGCTCCTTTTAATTCAACCTTAGCCTTGGGCTTTTGAGCTCGTTGTTGTTGTTTACCCTTAAAGGCGACAGGTTGTTGTTTAGTCGGTAATTTTTGGTTTCCAAATTGTTTCCTCACTTCAGCTTTTGGAATAGGATCACACTGAGTTACTGAAACTCTCGGGATCGCTTTTCCCAAAAACTTAGGTGTATTATCTTCAAACACTTTATCAATCAAGGATTGATTGACGTTTTTTATTGGAAAATCTTTGTCTGAATAAATTTTACTATCACCGACCAAAGTATACAACACGTTATCACTTTTAATCGTAGGCACTGTCTCAGTGATAGGATCTATCTCTTGTTTAGCACCAGTTGATTGCACAGCAGGAGTAGGAGGATCACACAGAATGTGATTCTCAAAAGGCACTTCTACTCCTTTTCTATCGTCAAGAGATTTATCCTCGTCACTCACATCTGATTCATCATCCGAAGAATCATAGTCCTCAATGGTTGGAGGACTTTGATTTGAAGCACATGATGACTTTTCCTTTCTATCAGATGAGCCCTCCGATGAATTGTCCATTTTGAACCCTAAGCCAGTTGTAACTTCCTCATAATCAAGAGGTACAGTTGGCTCAAAACGCGGCATTTCCTCCTCATCGGGCATCTTGGTATAGTTGTGTCTCAAAGGAGGCGGACACGACTTATACCCAACGCCTTTCACATTCCCTTTCAACTTTTGAACGTCTATGATGTGATCAAGCACATATCGGGAGTTTGAGTAACTCTCCAATTTGAGCTTGATTGCATCATGCTCGCATTTGGCAATGGCTAGCTCCTTTTTGGTTTCCTCAATGATGTTAATGTAATTGTTAATACCAATTTGTTTATTGTAAACAGTTTTGGTCAATTCGGAAACACTTTTCTTTAAGGTTTCAATTACAGATTTAAAATCCTTTTCATTTCTAGCTAAAGCCATATTTGCCTCTTTGCACTTAGAGAGTTCAATAACCAAACTTTGATTGTGACCATGAACCGTTTCAGATTCATGTTTAAGATTTGCACATTCATGTTTTATATCAGCACAATCACTACATATGCTAGGAGTTTCAGATTTTACCTGACTTATAGAAGCTGTGACATTATTCGGAATGTCAGTCTGGTAGGAGAAAGATCCATCTTCAGATAGGAACTTCTCCATTTCTTTTGAAGCAGCAGCAACTTTCTTGATCAAGTCAGATTTCTCCTTAGCATCATTCGACAAACTATCAGCTTCAGAATCCATTCCCTCCTTCACGTCAGATTCTGAACTGTAATCACTCACACCTGAGCCATCTTCATCAGTGCTGCCACTATATCCTGAACTGTCATCATTTCCTGAAGATTCACCATCGCTGACATTCTTGACAATTTCAGCATAACACGCAGTTCTTGTTTGATCACCGTTTCCCAACTGTATTGTAACACCCCGTGTTTTCGGAAGTCAAAGTCAAAGTCAAGGTCAAAGGCAACGGCCGATTGTACGAATTTGACTTATAGTAATCTCCTTGTTTTAATTATATTATGTGGAGTAAGTGTTGTTAATTGCTAAAATCGATGTGTGATAATCGCTAGCTAATCGACTTACGACTGTGAATTATAGGAAGTAACAATGCGATAAAGTTAACTAATCAATAATCTAGCTATGCTACTCGACATCGAATCGTGATACGAATCGTAACTCGACTTAATATGGTTATTATACGTGTGTGTGCCTTATGTGTTACTTGTGCGTGTTATATATATATATATATATATATATATATATGTTGTGGAAATCAATCGAACTCAATCGAAACTCGAAACGTAATCGAACTCGAATCCGAATCAAAAATCGAACTATGACAATTAGTAGTTGGGACTAAAAGTAATTTGACTAGGAAACCCTATCGTGACAAGCCGCTCGCAATCGAAATCGAAACATCAAAAATCGTCGCGTTAAGCAATCGAACCAAGTGCCATCCGGCCGGATAGCCATCCGACCGGATAGTCACTACGCTCCAGGTCAGGCGTCATCCGACCAGGTGTCATCCGACCGAATCGTCATCCGGGCGGTACGTCATCCGATCGGATAACCCTTTCCTCTTTTGGAATCCTATAAATACCCCTGTCATTGTCATTCTTTCCACTTTTGGAAGTCCTTTGTCTGAACCTTTCGTGCTCCTCACCTTTTCTTCGATTTCTCTCAATCCAGGTAAGATCTCGCCCTAAATCTTATACGTTCTTGATCTACACGCACTCCTACACCTTTCTATCTTTTAAATCTTAACTTTTAACCGTGAAATCACTAGATTTCGGGTGTTCTAGGGTGACGTCATCATGTGTTCTTCAAGAACTTCATGTTTTGACTTCAATCCCCCAAGAACAACCGAGATCTAACCGATTTCTACGCAAACATACAAGGATCTTGTAAAGATCTTGACACAAGGGTGATGAGAGAGGATTGAAAGATGGTTTTAACTTTCTTTCAACTCTTTTGCACTCAATGTACTCAAAACCGATAGGATCCGACCCTGATTTAGTCTTCTACTCGATTGTAGTGTTGTACTAGCTCAAGATCCGGATTCTACCCACGAGACTACCGATTTCGGGTTAGTCAGGAACAACCGCCTCAAGCCGGTAACCGGCCAGACTAGGGTGATTCCTGGTCGGGTTGATCATCTGGGGCGAACTAGGGGTTCTGTTGGCTAACACGTTGTCAAAGTGTCTCGACATAATGACAAACCATTAAAAAGGACCAAGTGTAGGACGAAAGGAACAACTGTAACGGATTGCTACCCGACCGGATTGCTGTCCGATCGGATGGGTCATCCGAACGGATTGCCATCCGAACGGATCACACTTGGGTCCCACCTTTAAAACAATCTTAGCTGAAGTTTGAGTATCGAACGAACTGCAATCCGATCGGAAGACCATCCGACCGGATTACTCTTCGGATCATGCGATACTAAGACTTTAAAGACTTAAACAATTTTCAACATGTTCAATAACAAGGTTGCCATCCGATCGGATTGCCATCCGATCAAATGACGCTTTCGTTGTGAACTTGCTTTCAGTAAGTAACCTCATCACTAAGTCGTCGTCCAACCGGATGACCATCCGAACGGATTGTCATCCGCACGACCAGTCATCCGATCGACCGACTTGATGGATAGAGATACTTCAATGATTTCAAAATGCTACAACGAAAACTTCAAAAGTCAAGCCATCATACACAAACACATCCTTCTTATAGGAAGAAACAATCCACTCGAACCGTCATCCGACCGGATAACTGTCCGACCGGATGACCATCCGAACGAATTGTTATCCGCACGGATTACCATCCGATCGGATTACCATCCGATCGAACCACTATCCGACCCATTCACAATTTGTGACGTTTTACGTATCACTTATCGTTATGCTATCAAATCTATTCAGGCTAACCTTACTCGCTAAGCGCTCCCTTCAATCCATAAATCGCTGTGAGTATACTCGATCCCTTTTTGCTTTAAGCACTTTTGGGTGTTACATACGTTACGAATATTCAAACTACAACAATCACACTACTCAATACTATTTGAACGCTAACCGTTAATGCATGTTATATGTGGCTTATGAATGCTTGTTTGTTATGTTTACACATGGAATGTTGTCTACCTGCCTTAGCAACGATAGTACTATAGTTTGGACTCAGCACTCGTTTACACGGGGGTTGTTAAGGACCATTACTTGCATGGATTACGGTGGTAATCATGTATTGCGAACTGCCTCGGGCAGTCAACCCGCAGTCATTGGTATCGATGGATCTATGTCGATAACTAACGTGCTTCATTTCACTATGTGTACGTCCTGGTTATGCGTAAACGAATTCGAAATTTATATGCTATTATCAAACTTGTATGCTCACCTTTACATTTTATGTAGTGACATTATTTTAACGTATGTGACAGGTGCTTAGGACGCACACTTGGTAGGAATTTGAAGCTAGAATAAAGCTTTAGAGACCAACAAATAGTTGTCTGTAGTGGTAAAACTAAGGGTCTCTAGAAGCAGATAAACAATTGCTGTCTATTTAAATCTGAGTTGTCGGAACAGAATATTTACCTGGATTTTTATCTGTAATAATTTGTTTACTGAGACATGGTATGGGACATGTTAATTTAAATTGAATGGTAATGATAGTTGTTATGGAAACTTCTGGACAATCTGTTTCGCTCAGTGCCATGCCCCGATGATTCCGCCATCGGTTGGGGTGTGACAGATTGGTATCAGAGCCATAACTATAGGGAATTAGGCATGACTCGAACTAGTCCGGGTCGGTGTCATAAAAACCTAGTCTATAGTTAGGAACCAACAGACCAATTTATGCATATCCAGTAGGGATTATGTACGAGCTTATTCCTCGCTATTCTCGTTATGCTACACTATCACTACACTCAAAATTACAGCTATAAATAGGCGATAAAGTCGAGATTAGGGGTGAAAACCACAAACTCTTGACTAAAATTGCTTGGAATTAATGCTGTTTTATCAATGATGTCTTCTTCCTTTTTCAATAACGAACGCTTGTTCAACAGAGGGAATTATACCAAATCAGGAGTGAAATCCATATTTTGATGAATAATCTCCTCTATTTTATCAAAAACAGGGGCGAAGTTGTTGAGCTAGGGGTGAAACCCTAACCTTGACGACTTGTTCCGCACATTTTATAAAACTCCCACCAAAGTCTCGATGGACTCCAACGACCTGAAGTCACGACATGTCTAATGGGCTGTGTGCCAAACGCCCAAGAATCGAGGCAAGGACACAGTCCTGAAAGTCAAACGTAGACGACAAGTCCTTACGAATAGTTGAATCGCTTTGGTTAGTCGAAGTCTACTAGCCACAGACAGTCTATCTCTCGATTTTTGCGTATTTCAATTCTGAGCCCGCAACTGCTGACTCTGATAATTCGTCGATTTTATGAGTTTATATGTGTGTTTACCTGTTTATGTGTTTAAATTTTTGGAATTTACTCGATCTCGCTTTCACTTCGATCGACACATACGACTCGCACTGCTCTTCTATCTCAAATTGCTAACAAATTGTTGAATTATGGACGACCTTATGCTACGATGTACGCTTATACTACGCTATTCGATATACTAAACGCGATCGCTATATTCGAACAATCGCCGACTTTGAATGATAGGTTTTGTATTCTGAGGTAGTCAGAATGCTCTACGTGACTCTAGATGTACCTCTCAATGATAAAGGAACACGCATAATCATAAGAAAGTGGATACACGCAAAATATGTGTTTAAGTAAGTTATGTGCCTATGTGCCTATGTGTGTATGTGTTTATGTGATTATATGGTTCTGTGTCCTACATGGTTATATGTCTATGTGTTTACGTGATATGTGTTCTTGAGCTTTAGTGATAGTAGACGTGTGAGGTGAGATACGAATACATGTGTTGAGTCCTGTGACGATGTCTGTTGCAGACAATGTCGTCTGGATCCCGTCACGCACTTTCCCGTCAAGAAAAAGAGACAAACGTCTTGCTGCCATCATCGCTAAGAATGTGGCAAAAGCCGTGAGTGATGTTTATGAGAATGCCAGCAAATCGTCTGAGGAATCGAGAACCAAAGCTCCTAAAGCTACCGCGAAGACCTTCAATTTCAAGCAATTCAAGTCGTGTGGGCCAAAAGAATTCACTGGCGAGGGAGGTCCCACTGCATTATTTCACTGGTTTGATTCCATTGAGGTTACTCTGTGACAGAGTGGTTGCCCTGATGACCTCCGTACTTTGAATGCTACCGGCGTTTTCCAGTCCCGTGCACTAGACTGGTGGACGGCCGAGAGGAACAAGCGAGGGAACGACGCAGCCTACGGTCTGTCATGGGACGAGCTCAAGGAAGTTATGCTAGAGGAATTATGCCCTCCTCACGAACGTCAAAAGCTAGAAGATGAATTTTGGCACATACAGCAAAAGGATGGTGACAATGCTGGTCTCACTGCTCGTTTCAAACAGCTCAGCATTATCTGTCCCGATTAAGTTAAGACTCCAGATATGGTAATCAAGAAGTATATCCGGGCCCTGCCCGACTGCGTTGTTGATTTCGTACAAGCGGCTAAGACTACGACGATCGAGGAAACTTATCTACTGGCCGCTGAAATCAACGACAAGCGGGTTAAGGCTGGTGTCTGGGATAAGACTTCGAAGCATCTGCATCAAGCTACCACTACCGCACCAACTGCTAAACCCACCTCATCGAGCAACAAGAGGAAGAACAAGAGAAAGAACAGCTCCAGCAACAAGAACTGTGCGATCACTGCTGCACCAATTCAAGCCATACCAGCCCAACAGCGTCAAGTAGCGGCGCCTGTGGCTAATGCACCTCTTGCAAAGTGTGTATACACTGGGCCACATCCGCTCTGCCCTACTTGTACCTACCATCACCCAACTTCCATTGCTTGCCGTTTTTGTGCTCATTGCAATGTATACGGCCATTTTACTGCTAACTGCCGTATTCGACAAGCTCCTGCTCATCAAGCTCTACTCACCGCCCCACAGGGTCAACAAGCTCCTCCGGCACCCGTGGTCAAAGCCAGAGCCTGCTTCGCATGTGGCGATCCTAACCATTTCGCCAACATGTGCCCAAACAGGGTTGTGAAACAAGAGCCCCAGCAGCAACAGCCTCAGCAGCAGCAGCAGCAACACCGGCAACAACAGCAGCAACAGCAACAACAGGCCACACGCGCCATAACCTTCAACATCAACGTGCGTCAAGCCCAAGCCGACAACAACGTGGTTAATGGTACGTTCCTTGTGAATGGTATTTATGCATCATGTTTGTTTGATACTGGAGCCGATAATTGCTTTGTGTCGTTCGAATTCGAGAAACTCCTTAAACGTAAACGCTCCCAACTCTCCTCGACATTCGATGTTGAAGTCGCTACCGGAAGAATTGTCGCCGTCAATTCCGTTATCCGTGATTGTACTCTTGAGCTCAACAATCACATCTTCCCAATCGACCTCATTCCGATGCAACTCGGAAGTTTCGATGTCATAGTAGGCATGGACTTTCTACGCGAAAACCATGCTGAAGTTGTGTGTTACGATAAGATGATTCGATTCTCGCTCGCGAATGGTGATTTATTGTGTGTATACGGTGAAACTGCCTCGAAAGGGCTCAAGCTCATGTTATGTGTCCAAGCTAGCAAGTATCTCCGCAAGGAATACAAAGCTTTCTTGGCAAACATTGTAGTAGCGGAGAAGGAAAAGAAAGAGAAGAAGGAAGTGAAAGACGTTCCTGTGGTTCGTGAATTTCCTCATGTGTTTCCTGATGATCTTCCAGGTTTACCGCCAAGTCGTGATATCGACTTTCGTATCGACCTCATTCCTGGAGCAAATCCTGTTGTAAAAGCCCCTTATCGACTAGCGCCATCCGAAATGCGTGAACTCTCAAACCAACTCCAGGAATTACTTGAGAAAGGCTTCATTCGCCCGAGCACCTCTCCATGGGGCGCTCCAGTCCTTTTCGTCAAAAAGAAGGATGGGTCGTTCCGGATGTGCATCGACTACCGGGAATTGAATAAGTTAACTATCAAGAACCGCTATCCCCTACCCCGTATTGACGACTTGTTTGATCAGCTACAAGGTGCTACGTGTTTCTCGAAGATCGACCTACGTTCAGGCTATCATCAATTACGCATACAAGAGGAGGATATACCCAAAACCGCGTTTCGCACTCGTTACGGACACTATGAATTTGTTGTCATGCCTTTTGGCTTAACCAACGCACCAGCGGTTTTCATGGATCTGATGAATCGCGTGTGTAAACCATATCTCGACCGTTTCGTCATTGTATTCATTGACGACGTCTTGATCTGTTCCAAATCGAGAGCCGAACACGCGCAACATCTACGTTTGGTTCTCGAGCTACTCCAGGGGAATCAACTCTATGCCAAGTTCTCTAAGTGTAAATTTTGGTTGGAGGAAGTTCAGTTTCTGGGTCACATTGTTAATAGTCAAGGCATTCACGTCGATCCTGCGAAGAATGAAGCTGTCAAGAGCTGGGTTATACCTAATAACCCGTCTGAAGTCCGCTCTTTTCTCGGACTAGCGGGCTATTATCGACGATTTATCGAGGGATTCTCGAAGATCGCTGTGTCGCTCACCACTCCCACGCATAAAGATCAGCCTTTTGTCTGGGGAACTAAACAAGAGACTGCCTTTCAAACCCTCAAGCATAAGCTCTGCAATGCTCCTGTTCTCACATTGCCCGACAGAAACGACGATTTCATTGTCTACTGTGATGCTTCCAACCTTGGCCTCGGTTGTGTTCTCATGCAACGGAACAAGGTTATAGCCTACGCGTCGCGTCAGCTCAAAATCCACGAGAAGAACTATACAACCCATGATCTCGAGCTAGGCGCGGTGGTTTTTGCATTAAAGATTTGGCGACACTACCTGTATGGTACCAAGTGTACGATCTTCACCGATCATAGGAGCCTACAACATATCTTTAATCAGAAGGAACTTAATATGCGTCAACGCCGATGGGTAGAACTTCTCAATGATTATGACTGTGAGATTCGTTATCACCCAGGCAAAGCGAATGTTGTTGCCGACGCACTCAGCAGACGGAGTTATCTGCTTAGCACTCGTAATGTTCAAGCCCAACACGACCTCGAAACCCTTATTCGTGAAGCTCAGCACGCGTGTTTTAACTAACGCACGCTGAAGAGAGAACGAATCTATCACGATGGAGCCCAACTTGTGAGCAAATCCAATGGGATATTCCACTTTCTGGACAGAATCTGGATCCCTAAGCGGACCAATTTGCGACAGATCCTGATGGACGAAGCCCACAAATCCCATTATTCTATTCACCCCGGTGCTGACAAAATGTACCAGGATCTCCGTTATAAGTACCGGTGGTCGGGTATGAAAAGGGATATTGCCCTCTACGTCGGAAAATGCCTAACATGTGCAAGAGTTAAAGCAGAACATCAAAGACCCTCTGGCTTACTCGAACAACCACGATTCCTATGTGGAAGTGGGAAAGTATAGCTATGGATTTCATAACGAAGCTTCCGCACACGTCATCAGGTCACGACAGCATATGGGTTGTCGTTGACCGTTTGACTAAATTAGCTCACTTTCTGCCGATACGAGAAGACTACAAGGTAGAACGATTAGCCCGAATCTACACCGACGAGATCATTTGTAATCATGGGACGCCTCGTGATATCAACTCTGATCGTGATGCTCGGTTTACCTCGCGACTGTGGGAAACGTTTCAAAAAGCTCTTGGTACGACGCTCAATCTAAGTACCGCTTTCCACCCTCAAACCGACGGTCAGACTGAAAGAACGATTCGTACTCTTGAAGACATGCTCCGTTCGTGTGTCTTAGACTTCGGTGGTAATTGGGATAAATACATGTCGTTAGTCGAATTCTTGTATAACAACAGCTATCATTCTAGCATCCAAATGGCACCATTCGAGGCATTATACGGAAGAAGATGTCGATCGCCTATTGTGTGGCACGAGATCGGTCATTCGCAACTAACCGGTCCTGAGCTACTGCAAGAAACAACAGACAAAATTTTCCAAATCCGGGACAACCTAGTGAAAGCTCGGGATCGACAGAAGAGTTACGCCGATAAAAAGCGCAAGCCCCGTGAATTTGACGTTGGTGACTACGTACTCCTAAAGGTATCACCTTGGAAGGGTGTAGTCCGATTCGGCAAAAAGGGAAAACTCGCGCCTCGATATGTTGGACCTTTTAAGATTCTGGAAAGGATCGGAAAAGTCGCCTACAGACTCGAACTACCGGAGGAACTTAGTAATGTCCACCCGACTTTCCATGTGTCAAACCTCCGAAAGTGCCTAGCCGACCACGACTTACATGTCTCTCTCGATGACTTACAAGTAAACGAAACATTACACTTCGTGGAGAAGCCTGTCGAAATCATGGATCGCCAAACCAAGCAGCTCAGACGCTCTCGCATTCCTATTGTGAAAGTCCGATGGGAAGGCAAACGAGGCGCAGAGTTCACTTGGGAACTCGAAAGCGACATGAAGGCGAAGTACCCACAGTTGTTTAAAGAGAAAGTCTAGATAGAGAAAGTGACATCGTGATTCAAGTGTTTGTACGATTTCATATCAATCAATAGAATCATCGATTATATTACGTTCTTGTGTGTTTGGTCACGTTCGTGTACGGATTCCGCACGTCACACGTTCGGTTCGCAATCGTTTCGGAGTCAAAACCGATCCGAACCGAAAGTTCTCAAACGTGATTCACAGAGTTATACAGCTTTCAGCTTAATTTCAGGATGAAATTCCCTAAACAAGGGGAGGCTGTAACACCCCGTGTTTTCGGAAGTCAAAGTCAAAGTCAAGGTCAAAGGCAATGGCCGATTGTACGAATTTGACTTACAGTAATCTCCTTGTTTTAATTATATTATGTGGAGTAAGTGTTGTTAATTGCTAAAATCGATGTGTGATAATCGCTAGCTAATCGACTTACGACTGTGAATTATAGGAAGTAACAATGCGATAAAGTTAACTAATCAATAATCAAGTTATGCTACTAGACATCGAATCGTGATACGAACCGCAACTCGACTTAATCTGGTTATTATACGTGTGTGTGTGCCTTATGTGTTACTTGTGCGTGTTATATATATATATATATATATATATATATATATATATATATATATATATATATATATATATATATATATATATATATATATATATATATATGTTGTGGAAATCAATCGAACTCAATCGAAACTCGAAACGTAATCGAACTCGAATCCAAATCGAAAATCGAACTATGACAATTAGTAGTTGGGACTAAAAGTAATTTGACTAGGAAACCCTATCGTGACAAGCCGCTCGCAATCGAAATCGAAACATCAAAAATCGTCACATTAAGCAATCGAACCAAGTGCCATCCGGCCGGATAGCCATCCGACCGGATAGTCACTACGCTCCAGGTCAGGCGTCATCCGACCAGGATGTCATCCGACCGGATCGTCATCCGGGCGGTACGTCATCCGATCGGATAACCCTTTCCTCTTTTGGAATCCTATAAATACCCCTGTCATTATCATTCTTTCCACTTTTGAAAGTCCTTTGTCTGAACCTTTCGTGCTCCTCACCTTTTCTTCGATTTCTCTCAATCCAGGTAAGATCTCGCCCTAAATCTTGTACGTTCTTGATCTACACGCACTACTACACCTTTCTATCTTTTAAAACTTAACTTTTAACCGTGAAATCACTAGATTTCAGGTGTTCTAGGGTGACGTCATCATGTGTTCTTCAAGAACTTCATGTTTTGACTTCAATCCACCAAGAACAACCGAGATCTAACCGATTTCTACGCAAACATACAAGGATCTTGTAAAGATCTTGACACAAGGGTGATGAGAGAGGATTGAAAAATGGTTTTTACTTTCTTTCAACTCTTTTGCACTCAATGTACTCAAAACCGATAGGATCCGACCCTGATTTAGTCTTCTACTCGATTGTAGTGTTGTACTAGCTCAAGATCCGGATTCTACCCACGAGACTACCGATTTCGGGTTAGTAAAAAACAACCGCCTCAAGCCGGTAACCGGCCGGACTAGGGTGATTCCTGGTCGGGTTGATCATCTGGGGCGAACTAGGGGTTCTGTTGGCTAACACGTTGTCAAAGTGTCTCGACATAATGACAAATCATCAAAACGACCAAGTGTAGGATGAAAGGAACAACTGTAACGGATTGCTACCCGACCGGATTGCTGTCCGATCGGATGGGTCATCCGAACGGATTGCCATCCGAACGGATCACACTTGGGTCCCACCTTTAAAACAATCTTAGCTGAAGTTTGAGTATCGAACGAACTGCAATCCGATCGGACGACCATCTGACCGGATTACTCTTCGGATCATGAGATACTAAGACTTTAAAGACTTAAACAATTTTCAACATGTTCAATAACAAGGTTGCCATCCGATCGAATGATGCTTCCGTTGTGAACTTGCTTTCACTAAGTAACCTCATCACTAAGTCGCCGTCCGACCGGACCACTGTCCGACCGGATGACCATCCGAACGGATTGTCATCCGCACGACCAGTCATCTGATCGACCGACTTGATGGATAGAGATACTTCAATGTTTTCAAAATGCTACAACGAAAACCTCAAAAGTCAAGCCATCATACACAAACACATCCTTCTTATAGGAAGAAACAATCCACTCGAATCGTCATTCGACCGGACAACTGTCCGACCGGATGACCATCCGAACGAATTGTTATCCGCACGGATTACCATCCGATCGAACCACTATCCGACCCATTCACACTTTGTGACGTTTTACGTATCACTTATCGTTATGCTATCAAATCTATTCAGGCTAACCTTACTCGCTAAGCGCTCCCTTCAATCCATAAATCGCTGTGAGTATACTCGATCCCTTTTTGCTTTAAGCACTTTTGGGTGTTACATACGTTATGAATATTCAAACTACAACAATCACACTACTCAATACTATTTGAACGCTAACCGTTAATGCATGTTATACGTGGCTTATGAATGCTTGTTTGTTATGTTTACACATGGAATGTTGTCTACCTGCCTTAGCAACGATAGTACTATAGTTTGGACTCAGCACCCGTTTACACGAGGGTTGTTAAGGACCATTACTTGCATGGATTACGGTGGTAATCATGTATTGCGAACTGCATCGGGCAGTCAACCCGCAGTCATTGGTATCGATGGATCTATGTCGATAACTAACGTGTTTCATTTCACTATGTGTACGTGCTGGTTATGCGTAAACGAATTCGAACTTTATATGCTATTATCAAACTTGTATGCTCACCTTTACATTTTATGTATTGACATTATTTTAACGTATGTGACAGGTGCTTAGGACGCATACTTGGTAGGAATTTGAAGCTAGAATAAAGCTTTAGAGCCCAACAAATAGTTGTCTGTAGTGGTAAAACTAAGGGTCTCTAGAAGCAGATAAACAATTGCTGTCTATTTAAATCTGAGTTGTCGGAACAGAATATTTGCCTGGATTTTTATCTGTAATAATTTGTTTACTGTTTGAGACATGGTATGGAACATGTTAATTTAAATTGAATGGTAATGATAGTTGTTATGGAAACTTCTGGACAATCTGTTTCGCTCAGTGCCATGCCCCGATGATTCCGTCATCGGTTGGGGTGTGACATGTATGGCCGGACCACAATTGACACTTGGATCGAATTGAGGTTGTGTTGTGGAAACTTGAGGTTGAGGTTGGGCTTGAGGTTGGGGTTGAGATCGTGAAAGATAAGCACTTTGATTGAACTGTTGTTGTTGAGGTATGGAATTCCTTAAATATGCGGCCATCGAAGTCTGATTTTGACCTGGTCGTGGGTCCGTACTCCAATCCCATGGACTTTTACTACTCATGATTGTTGTATGAAATTGAAAACCTGGTCACACACTTAATAACACACTGTTAAATCACTTTTGCAAAGCCTCTGTTAAAAATTTAACAAGTTTCGATGAAACTATTTTTGATGAAACCGTGATATTTAGAAGCGCGATTCAAATCAATTTTGCGAATACCCGACCCCCACTTTGCAAATCACCAGCCCAAACTAAAAATCAAATGCTAAGTGGGCCGATGAAGACTTAATGTGGACTAAACACTAGAAGCCCATGAAGATTATGTTATTCCACGAATACTCAATAACAAAAGGCCCAATGAAATAACGTGCCTTGTCTACGAAGACTAGTGTATTAAACCAACGAAGTTTTATGGGCCACAAAGACTCCACGAAGAAGAAAGGCCCAAAAAAAATAATTCGCGACTAGTGCCCAATATGAATTATTTGATCTTATATATAGGCCCAAGACATATAATCTGCTAGTCAATTTAAAACAACATTCGGCCCATTATAATGTCTTTCACTAGAGGCCCACTTATAGTCCACTTATAGTTTGCCAGTCAATCCCTAATTTTAATTCAAGGGATTCAAACAGCCGCTAACAACATCTTTGTCATCCTCTTCTTCGATACATAAACAACAGCAGCCTTCATCTTCTTCCAAACTCTGCGATACACAGACCCATTCATCTTCTACGGTACATCTGGTCAGCTGTGTGATTCCACCTTCAAATCTCTAAATGCAGAACAAATAATTATCAGCCAACAACCCTATATTCTCTCTCCTGCGATACACTTCTCTTCGATGATACCCAGCATCAACAATCAAAACCAAATACTTGTACAGTTTGGCGACTTTGTGTATTTTGTGAGTGAACGACGAAACTATTTTGAATAGAATGTTGACTCGACGAAACAGATTGATGTTGATAACGACGAAAGTTCTGATGTGTGATGATCGACGAAACTGGATTCTGATATAATCACGGGTGCGGAATCCCCGTAACGATGCAAACCAAACACAATGTAAAACACACGCGTAGCCAAAGATTCAATATCTATTGATTAGGGATGAGTACAACCACAAACATATACAAACAATGTTTAGAGACGCTCACTAAGTCTCACAGCTCTCTCATACTCATCAGTTTCACACAGAAACTATGAGGGGTATTTATAAGGTACAAGACACAGACCATGACGAAACACAAAGATGGCACGACGAAACATCAAAAGCGACGAAACCAAAGGGGTTTCGTCACTTTCATTACAAAACCATTTGTGTTTCGTCGATACTAGTTTGGCACATGAAGTCAAAGCCCAATTGGTTTCTGGCCCAAACAAGATTCGGTTGGCCCAAACATGTACGTACACATGAATGTTTCATTGAAAGCTTTCACAAATTTGATGATAAGACAAACTTGTGACATCATCATGACATCACAACGATGATGTCATGGTGATGTGTCATCAGGACTTGGTTTGCGTCGCTCCGTGCTTCGCGTGTCAAACTCTGGGCGCACGACGGAGGAATGTCGCTACGTCGGGCTTGAGCCGAACCTAACTGAGCTGAAACCAAGTTGAACCGAACCGAGTCGAACCGAGCCGAGTCGCGTCCACAAAAAGTGTATCTAACAATTAGAAATAAATTAAACTTGTTAGTCTTTTAATCTTTATATGACTTTAGTTCCTCAAGATGATCAAGAGATTTTGGACCAATGTGCACTCCTATATGCCCATACAAGCCCAAACACCAATTATATGGTACAAACAAAAAATAATAAAATCCCAGGGATTTGTCTTAGTAAAAACAACACAACTTGATGTGTATTGACGCTTTTCATGGATTCGTCTGAAACCAATATTCGTCTGAAACCATTTCTCTATCTAGTTAGTTAGCTTTGTTTCATGATGCCATTTGTTGAGGTTTGTAGGATTCAGACTGAATTATTAATTAACTCTTGATAAATGAACGAGCAATAGATTCTACACTCATGACATAATGCAATAAACATGTAAATTAAAATCATATGATATGCATAAGCCAATATCAGTACCCATAAAATACAATTATTCATTACTCATTGTAACTAGACTTTCATAATAGTTACTTATTGCCACCCCTAGCTGTCTACGCATTGCGATTTTTTGAAGTTAGCAGCCACTTGGTAAACAATTGAAGGGTGTTTTCATCAGCCCTGTGATTCTTCTGAGTGAACCGAAGAAACTCACCCCATGTGAAATCAGGATACTCCTTTTTCCCATCTTTTTCGACTAACTCTTGAGGCGCTTTCAGCTCTCTATCTCTTTTTGGGCACAAGAAGAACACCAGCGACAGCCTTGGGGATAAACTGTTCACACTTACCCTATGCAGGCAACTTTTGTACTTCCCATTTGATAGTGCCTACATATACATCCACCCTTATTTAAGTTATAAGTTTCAAATATAATTAGAACGCAACTCTTGACCATATTAAGGTACAATAAAACAAAGGGAGTTACGATGTGATACACAAGCAGACTTAATTACCGTGAAAGTGTCACCTATGTTGATGACAAGGGCTTTGCGATAGGGTTGAACAGATTTCCATTTGTTATCCACAAACACTTCTAGTCCTCCAACTAGATCTTGATAAAGTATGGTCAATGTAGTTGGATCACAATGTGGCCCGACCCCAAAAGTCAGGTCTGGCTTGTTACACTGCGGGTAGTGGTTACATCTCACTATTGACACAGCATCATCATATAGTTTTCTGTAGTAGTTATGGTTATGCCCATCAACGCCTAAGCTAATCTCCAGTAAATCAAGAAGGCCATGAGCTAACTTATTCATTGACCGACATAACTTCTGAAAGATCAAGCTGCATATGACCAGTTTACAACTATACAATTAGCACAAACACCATAGACAGATGAAAATAAAATTTAGAGACAAAGAAAAAGAAAAACTTGGAGAGATTTGTAAACTTAAAAATATAAACAAAACGCATATCACCAATACTTACACAATTTTTTTTCATAAACTAACAAAGAAAACCAAATTTGCTCTTACATTTACTATATTATTATTTCTCAACTTGTTTCACCTAGTAATCTTGTTACTAAACAATCACTTGTTTTTTATTTGAAGTTTGTTTAGAACATCATAAAACACAAACTCAGATGTTATTTAATTATTTATTATATATGTTTTTTAATAAATACCGTGTCTTGCAAAAAGTATTAAAAAAATCACAAAAAGCCATTTGATCAAAATAAATTAACAAAATAGCAATTGAAATTTAGTTTTAGTAATAATATATTAATATACTTTTGTTTTTCATTGTGTTTTACCGGAAGACTTCATTTATTGTCTATTCTAGTTTTACCAAAATAGCCAATATTGAAATTTATTATGTCTCATTTTGGTTCACTATGTAATCTTGTTACTAAGCAATCACTTGTTATGGTTAAAGTTTGTTTAGAACATAATAACACACAAACTCAGATGGTATTTTTATTATGTTTTTTAACAAATACCTTGGTTGTCTTGCAACAAAGTATTAAAGAAAAATCACAAATTAAAAAAGCATTTGATCGAAATAAATTAACAACAACAAAGTATTAAAGAAAAATCACAAAAAAGCCATTTGATCAAAATAAATTAACAAAATAGCCATTGAAATTTAGTTTTAGCAATAATATAATACTTTATTTATTATTTCTCATTTTTTTAACAAAAGACTTTATTTATTGTCTATTTAGTTTCACCAAAATAGCCTTTGAAATTTATTATTTCTTATTTTTTTTTCACCTATGTAATCTTGTTACTAAACAATCACTTGTTTTTGGTTGAAGTTTGTTCAGAACATCAAAACACACAAATTTAGATGGTATTTAATTATTTATTATGTTATTTTTTCTAATAAAATACCTTGGCTGTCTTGCAACAAAGTATTAAAGAAAAATCACAAAAAACCATTTGATCAGCATAAATTAACAAAATAGCCATTGCAGCTTACGTTTACCAATATTACAATAAAGTGATACGTGTTAGAAAAACAATTGATCAACATAAATTCACAAAACAGCCATTAAAATTTAGTTTTACCAATACAATATTAAAGTGATACGTGTCACATCTTATGATACATTGACATGTGTGTTAAAAAGTTACCTCATATGCCATGTCAGCACATCAATAAAAATTAGAGCAACTAATTATAATATAAGATATTAAAACTACATCTCTATTTCTTATCAATAAATTATCCTAAAATAAAGAAAAGAAGTGAAATAATACCCGGTTTCTTTGTATTGACTTCCTATTGCATTGAAAAACTCCGCAACAACTTCATCAGGGCCATTCTCATGATACTCAAAAGTTAACAATTCCTTCCATGGCAATTTTTCACGGAACCGCTGAGCATGCCCACTAGCGAAACCGACAACGCTTCCCTCTTTCTGCTTGCACTTCAGTTTCTCGGTTAACGGAAGCTTAAAGAAAGCGTGACCATGCTCTTGGACTAAAGCAAGCATATCAAGGTCAACACCATGGTTAACCACTTGAAAAAAGCCATGGCTAATGCATGATTCCTTCACAAGGTTGGCTGCATGCAATGTGGCCTCCTTATCATGACTTAAGAACCCTTGTAGGTCTATGACCTGTTCATTCAACTTCTCAGTAGAAGTTTGAGAAAGATGATCTTTTGGCCAAATGAATTGGTTCGGAAAATGATCATTGGTTTGTTGGTCAAAGATCATGGCTGACTCAATGGTTTTGTCTTCATGGTTGCCATTTTTCATTTGCTCCATTTTGATTTTTGACACAAGTCTGAATGGTTCTGAATGGTTTATTGGGGCATGGGATTTATACTGAAATAATTAATTTTTGAAAGAATATGCATTTTCAAATTTAATATTTTTGGTCAAATATATTGATTACATTCTTCTCTCTATTTGTTTATGGCTCGATTTAGTGTTTCTTATGCATTAATAATATATAATAATATATAAATGAGTATTCAAATCTTGGTTTTTTATTAAGTAATGTTTTTAATTTTAACCATAATTAAATCTAAAACATTAATGATCATTAAATTTATTTATTTATGTATTTACTTATTCTTTTGAACAGCAATTGCTAAATCATTAATTTTATTTAAGTTAACCATCACTAGTACTCTAGTGGTGGTCACGGGTATTTAAGTTCCACTTATGGTGGGCCCGGGTGAGTTTTCCCCTCAAGGTCTCAAGTTCGAGTCTTGGTGATAGGGGTTTCTCATTGAGGGGTTTAAATTGGGGATCTATTGTGCGAGGGGGCTCTCTAGCGCGGACCCGGTTAAGACAACGTATGCTAGACCTCCCGACATTCGCGAATAATTCACACCTTTCAAAAAAAAAAAATTATTTAAGTTCAATTTTTATAAATGGCTTTTATGTTTTATTAATTTCTCTCACCTCTAACATCAATATATATTATTTCTTCTTAGATCAATAGCCATGGCACGATTACTATTTGTAATATTAACAAGTCACACATTTTCAGAAAAAATAATGATAAATTGAAGTTCAACATCTTTCAACTTATAGCAGCATGCAATTGTTGCAACAAGAAAAAGCCGAAAACAAAATGTACAAATAAAAAAAAAGAAAGAAAAAAAAGATAACACAACAATGTTGGATAAATTAAAATCATTGACAGAGTAATTAAGAAGTGGACTTCACGCTTAATATCTAATACTTACGTTTATATTGATAAATTATCATGTAGCAAATTGAACAAATCCCTAAATTATGATAAAACCAACTTATTTCAAAAAACCAAATGAATTTTAATAATAAGATCACACGATAGTAATATGAGATCAATTAATTTCTTAACTAATCTATCTTTTATCTATACTAATAAATAAATAAAAAATTCCATCACTTATCATCATTTTGGAGTCTCTAGAAATTTGTATTCCCGCCTAAATATTTTTCAATTATCTATTTTATCATTTTAACTCCTAAATTGATTAAACTAGTTAAATTTCCGCCCGCGCGTTGCGTCGGGCACCCAATGACTGCAAAACGCGTGTCAGTAACGACAAGCAGATACCGAATATCAAAACATAAATAAAAATGTCGTGAAAAGGATAGTCAATCCGTCCAAAAAAAGCGATTTTAAATAACCTAATATATAATAATAATAGGACCCACACGTGCTACACGTTGGAAATTCGGTTGTTTTCAGTTCAGTTATTACGGTGCTAACACGTTAAAATATGGATGAGATCGGTACCGGTAACGGCACCGAAAGTACCGATCCGGAAAATCATCGAAATTAGGTACCGGCACCGAAAATGCTCGGTACAATACGGTATGGTATTTGAAGGTAAAAATCAATAAATATTGGTATGGTGCTAGACGGGTGTCGAACCGAAAGTAACGATTCTGAAAAAACCAAAAGTTGGGTACCAAATTGGTACCGAAAATGATTTGGTATAGTAAATTTGGTACCGATACGATGCCGGTTTGATTACAGGATTTGATACGATTTGCTCATCAATAATCTAAATATCCAAGTTTATTTTACATGCTACAATTCATTCATTACGTAAAAAGACAAAAAATAAAGCAAAATAAGTTGTTGTGTATATAAAAACTCATTCAAACGAAACACAGTATACTTACTGTGTGTATGAAAAGTAATCTAAACTGTGCAATTACTTGCATTGCTACGTTGCTACATGATTTGATGAGCTCGGTACCAACCGATACCGAAAACACCGTTGCCGAAATCCCCAAAAGTGGGTACCGGTACCGAATATACCTGGTACAGTGCGGTTTGATACGGTCGGTACCGGTACGGCACCAGTATTTGAGGGTAAAACCCGATGAATACCGGTGCCGAACGGATACCGAAAATACACTCAGTTTGGTAAATTTGATACCGGTACCGATACCCGATACTATTCATTCATTTCTATTTTTATTATTGTTCTCTTTTTAATATTTATTATTTATTACTGTTGTGTATGAAAAGTAATCTAAACTGTGCAATTACTTGCATTGCTACGTTGCTACAGGATTTGATAAGCTCGGTACCAACCGGTACCGAAAACACCGTTACCGAAATCCCTAAAAGTGGGTACCGGTACCGAATAAACCTGGTACAGTGCGGCTTGATACGGTCGGTACTGGTACGACACCGGTATTTGAGGGTAAAACCCGATGAATACCGGTGCCGAACAGACTGAAAATACACTCAAATTGGTAAATTTGATACCGGTACCGATACCTGATACTATTCATTCATTTTTATTTTTATTATTGTTCTCTTTTTAGTATTTAATGTTTATTACTGTTCATTTCGTTGGTTTTTTAATATAAGGATAATACTAGTATTTATACATTTTCACATTTTTTATGATTTTAAATTTCAAACATGGAACTTTTGGCAATTATCTATCTTAATTTATTTTTTAACTCTTAAATTGGTTAAAAACCATTTAAATGTTTTAATATTTCTTATTTATGTAAAATTTTAAACATTAAATGTATAAGTTTTTGATTGACCAATAACTCCATTTTTAAATGTATTATATTTATAATTAAATTTAACAAATTATTAACAAACTATAAATTAACAACATAATTGTGTATATAGATGTTGTACTCAAATGCTTTGAGAATTTTTCAAAAAAATGATATTGCACTTTTAACCCAAATCTATTTGATTTTTTACTTTTAAACCAAAAGTTTACATCTTTGGCAAATTAACCTCACAACTTTTTTACTTTCAACTTTGGTCCCCCATACTTTTCATATTTCGCATATTTTTTGCTTTTGTAGGATCGATAAACGACCTGAATGAGTCGATCATAGTCAAATCAAAGTCACCAGAGAGGCGGAAACACTCTAGTAACTGAGAATCGGTGATAGAATAGAGTAGAAACAGAAATGTATACTTAAAACTGGTTTTCCATTGATATTAAACTTGAATACACGGAGAAAATTTGGCAGCACTTCGTTACAAGAATCACCGAACCGTACCAAATGGAAAACACTACACCCCTATATATAGGAGTTTCATTTCGCACGAAAACAACATGTGTCATTTCACACGAAATGGCAAAGTTCCATTTCGTGCGAAATCACTTCCAAACTCATTTCGTGCGAAATGGTACATTTACAAAACAAACTTAACTTTTACACTTTAACACCCTATTACAAGCTACCGACATGACCTAGACTGTTGACGTAGGTGATAGACATCGTGTACCAACATCTTTAAGTTTCGTTTTAAATTTTGCGAGTTAACATGACGTAACGTGAGTGTGTGGTTCAACGTTTTTACGTTTGGTTTTACGCATCGTACTAGATTTTGCGACTTAATATGTGGTTCAACGTTTCTACAGTGTCTATTTTTTCCTGTTTGATAGGACCCTTACAATGTGCGGAGTCCTAAATTGACTCAATTATTATTTTCTATGTTTTACATTGCAGTCTAATTTCTTTGCATTAACACGTCGTAACTTCAGTATTGTTTGTCGCCGACGGTGGTGTGGCATTGGAACTATTCGGCATGGTTTTACTCCCTCGTCGCATTGTGGTGGGTGGTAAATCTACTTTATTATAATTTATAAGATTTAGATGTGTCAAATTATTTTTTTGAATATTATGAATTGTAACTATATAAGTGTTTTATTATATATACTAAAACTATTCCATACGTCACTCACACACAAACACACACATGCATGTATGTATATATATATTGGACGGTTCAATCGAGAAGAAATTTTTCGTAAGAATAAATAAGAAGAAATTTCAACCAATAAGAATACTTCATTTTTCTTCACTTAATTTTTGTATTTAATATTAGTGTAAGGGTATATCGGTAAAACTAGATAGATCATTAATTGGTAGTCTTCCTTTTTAATAGCTAACTATATTAAATTTGTAACTTATTTTCAAAAAAATATATTTTTTTCAAAGAAGAAAAAAATTAATTTAAAGTGTAGAATATATTACGAGGTGTGTATGATGAATTACGAGTTGTTTAGGATAAATTTCAATATGCGTAGGATAATTTTCAAAACGTGTAGGATAAATTTTGATGTGTATAGACAAAAATTTTAGTGTGGATGATGATAGTCTTTATGACTAATTAATTAATCAAAGATAATAATAAATGAGATTAGATAAAAACTATTTAATGTTTTACTATTGTACTATTTGTTCTTTTTCTTCTCAATTTAATTTTCTTTTCAAATGAACCAATATATATATATATATATATATATATATATATATATAGAGAGAGAGAGAGAGAGAGAGAGAGAGTGTGTGTGTAAAATACAATAAGGCTTAACGTACAACACGTAGAACAACGTGCGTGATTATGTTCTATAACATGCGTGATTAATGTTTCAACATGCGTGATTATTGTTTCCAACTTGCGTGATTTGGGTTTTTGAATTTATAACGTGCATGATTTTAAAATGAACATGCGTAATTATCTGTCGTATTGGTTGTACATTAAGAGCTATTGTACGTTAACTAACATACATACATACATACATACATACATACATATATATATATATAGAAAAAGTATATCGTACATTACGGCTTAACGTACTTCACGTACGATAACGTGCGTGACTTGTTCTATAACACGCGTGATTAATGTTTTCAATATGCGTGATTATTGTGTTTCAACACGCGTGATTTTGGATTTTTTTAGTTATAACATGCGTGATTTTAAAATGAACGTGCGTAATTACCTGTCGTACGTGATGTACGTTAAGCCGTAATGTACGTTAACCTTCCTCTATATATATATATATAGAGTAAATTGTCATTTTAGTCCCTGAGTTTTGTCCAAATTTGTCATTTTAGTCCAAATAGTTTTTTTTTTTTGCCTCTAGGTCCCTGACTTTTACATTTTGTTGCCATTTTGATCATTTTGTCTAACTCCATCCAAAAACCCAGTTTGTAACAGGGGTATTTTCGGGATTTCCTTAAAAAATGTTTTCAGTTGCCATTTTGATCCAATTCCAAAAAATCAAAAAAATTCCAAAAAATCAAAAAAATTCCAAAAAATTCAAAAATATCTAAAAATAAAAAAATTCTAAAAAATCATAAAAATTCTAAAAAATTCAAAAAAATCTAAAAATAAAAAAATTTCTAAAAAATCATAAAAATTCTAAAAAATTCTAAAAAATCCAAAAATCATTAAATGTTTCGGCACGAAGCGTTTCGACCCGTACCATTTCGAACCAAACCGTTTCGACCCGTACCGTATCGAACCGAACTGTTTCGACGCGAACCGTTTCGAACCCGTACCATATCGAACCGTACCGTTTCGACGCGAACCGTTTCGAACCGTACCGTTTCGACCCGTACCGTTTCGAGCCGAACCGTTTCGACGCGAAGCGTTTCGAACCCGAACCGTTTCGAGCACGAACCGTTTCGACGCGAAGCGTTTCGACCCGTACTGTTTCGAACCGTACCGTTTCGACGCGTACCGTTTCGAACCGAACCGTTTCGACCCGTACCGTATCGAACCGACCCGGTACGGTTCGCGTCGAAACGGTTCGGTTCGATACGGTTCGTGTCGAAACGGTACGCGTCGAAACGGTACGGTTCGAAACGGTTCGCGTCGAAACGGTACGGTTCGATACGGTACGGGTTCGAAACGGTTCGCGTCGAAACGGTTCGGTTCGAAACGGTTCGGGTTCGAAACGGTACGGGTCGAAACGGTTCGTGTCGAAACGGTTCGGCTCGAAACGGTTCGCGTCGAAACGGTTCGGTTCCATACGGTACGGGTCGAAATGGTACGGTTCGAAACGGTTCGCGTCGAAATGGTACGGTTCGATACGGTACGGGTTCGAAACGGTTCGCGTCAAAACGGTTCGGTTCGATACGGTACGGGTCGAAACGGTTTGGTTCGAAACGGTACTAGTCGAAACGCTTCGTGCCGAAACATTTAATGATTTTTGGAGTTTTTAGAATTTTTTTTATTTTTTAGAATTTTTATGATTTTTTATAATTTTTTTTTATTTTTTGAATTTTTTAGAATATTTAAGATTTTTTAGAATTTTTTTATTTTTAGATTTTTTTGAATTTTTTGGAATTTTTGGAATTTTTTTGATTTTTTGGAATTGGGTCAAAATGGCAACTGAAAACATTTTTTAAGGAAATCCCCAAAATACCCCTGTTACAAACTGGGTTTTTGGATGGAGTTAGACAAAATGATCAAAATGGCAACAAAATGTAAAAGTCAGGGACCTAGAGGCAAAAAAAAAAACTATTTGGACTAAAATGGCAAATTTGGACAAAACTCAGGGACTAAAATGGCAATTTACTCATATATATATAACCCATCATTTATATTATTATACTACTTAATAAACAAAAATTCCCAGAGACACGTGCCAAGTAACACAAAAACCCCGTGCGTTACGATATGGCGACTTGCTTAAAAAACATTTTAGGACCATCAACGAAACCACTTACATAACCTTAGTTAATACTTTTGTTTACAATGAAAAAGTGTCACAACCCCCGACCCCCTGGGAGCGGGAGTCGTGAACCAGTCAAGTGGTATCGATAGAGTTTGTAAAACACTAAACTTTTAATATTAAACAAATGGGCTAAAACCCATATTCTATTCAATTGTTTTTATAGGGATAAACCCTAATTGATAAAACATATATTTCTTCTTTTATTCAGGTAATTATAACCACTTTATTTAAGCCTTCAGTGCTCTGTAGCAGGCTTTTGTTACTTTCACAGTAAGTTACTTGAAACGCGTTTGAAAACATTTTATCAGCGAAAAATACTGGTGAGTTCATTCTATTATATAAAAAGACACATTATTATATTTTATAGTATCAAGAGGGAGATTACAATGTTTATATCTACCAAAAACTCAATCAGTATTTGTCACACGGTGGCAGTCCCGTTGTGACGGTGGTTATATCACTCATTGGCTAACTTTCGTCCAATAGTGAAGTTTATCAAGTAATGTATACAAAACCCCACATACCAGCAGTAATTGTAGAATACAAAGACTTAATCACTGTAAGTATAACCGAAAAACATTTAGGGTTTTTGCAAAGCAGTTTGATAAAAAGAGAGAATGACTCACTTTGTGATTTTAGGGTTTAACTAAAAGCCTCCTGGTAATATTTCTTGGTATAATTCATGAGTTCCTAATAAAATATACAATGCACACATGTTAGTATAATAACCCAACTTAACTTTATCGATACATCACGAGATTAAAACCCCAACGTAATTAAAAAAGTGTAGCCCTATATAGGCAGCACCTTGACATCCGTTGCTGGGTTCAGGATCGATCGGATAGGGTATCGAATCAGTGATCAGGGGTTAAAACACTTACAATGGGGCAGAGTTTCATAAAATTAGGGGGTAATATCAAAGAAACGGAGATATAGATCAGAGAATTCGTTAAAAGTTCGTCGAAAAGGTGCAACAACTTCTGCCCCAAGTTGTTGCTTATATAGGCCACCCGGGTGTCCCCTGCACGTCACGTACGTATGGGGTACCCTGCCGCGTGTCGCGTCCCGAGGCCGCTATTCTTAGCCTAGCCTTGTTACTTGTATAGACATGCTGCTCGTTCTTATCCAATTCCACATCTTGGTTTCCTGCTGCGCGTCGCGGGAGCCGGAGAGATCCCTCTCGCGTGTCTCCTGAGGGTCCAGTTCCAAGATTCTTTGCTTTTCGCACGGGTTGGCGCTGTACAAGTCCGGGGTTGTAGTTATGGGTGTAATACTAAAGAAAAATGGGTGTATATATAAAAGCAGAAAGGGGGAGAGAAAGGAAAAATATTGTGAGCAGTTTTAGATTGTTCACCAATTCTCTATTTATACTTGAAATTAAACTTGGAGAACACATATAAAGATTCTTTCTGATCTTTCCTAAATGTGAGCCACGTACACATACACAATCATTCATATGTTAAGTTTTGTTATTATTATTTTATTATTATAATTTATTCAGCTGCTTCACTCATTTATCGTTTATAACTTCTGAAATATGGTGTTTTATAAAACGATGAATATGTTATTAGAACGAGTATATTTTTATCTACATTTTGACCTAAGTTTTATTAAAAACGGAGTAAGGTCAATTATGATGTATTTTTATTATTTAATTATTAAACGGTTCATATGTTTGTCTAGATACCTCATATTTCTAACAGTCAACTTACTTGTAATCTACCCGTTTAATAATATAAGTTTTATATACTTTATTTTAATTTATAAAAAATGGAAATGTTACATTCTCCCCATCTTGTTTTAAATCTGGTCCTCGAGATTTAGGTTATGATATTATTTTAGAATTGTATCATGCATTGGTCAATACTAACAATATTGAGGTAAATGACACTGTAATTGAATCAAGACATGTTCAAATTTTGTGAATACGTGTTTTACAATAAATAAGACTCAATGGTTTAACTAAATTATTTTCAGAAATCGATGTCAAACGAACGAGGTGTAATAATATAATCACCAGGGTGACTAAGTTTACATGGATCAAACCAAAAGAGAGATTTATGATCAATAGATGTCTAAATTGAATGTTTACAATTTGTGAATGACTTTTAGAAACAATAGAATTCACTGTCAAAGGAAAACATACTTTAGTCATCAATCAAGGAAGACTTAGAATTAACAAGCTCAAATGAAATAGAAACTCGAAAATGATTTGTCAATTATCGAATCATGACATGAGGAAAAATCAGTGTGTTGACATTTATTGAATTGCAAGGATACACCGAAATATAATAGAGTTGAGTGTATCATTGTCTTAATACAAAGAGCCAGTAATCAAAAGATGAACGACACGGTCTTCGAGATCGGACAGTAACTAAGAATAGCTTTTGGTGTTTATTATTTTCTTACTTCTTGGCGTTTTATTATTCTGTTACCATCTTTGACGTTTATTTCCATTTTTTGGCGTTTTAGTTTCATTAAGTGTTTATAAAGTGTCTTTTAATCCTTTTTAACAAACATACTGGCGTAAATCATAACATGCCAAGACATTTTGATAAATAATAATATTAGAACATTCATTTTAATGGCGTTAATTATAATAGTCAAGACATTACCAAAATAATATTATAGGAAAACAAACAAATAATATTATGTCCGAGAAGTACCCATCACTCCCTTCATCCTCTTCTTTTGATTCCTCACCAAAATGCTCATCTTCTCCTTCAATTTTAATGGTGTCCCGTCCTTAAGTGCTTGACGCCTCCATTGACACATCCCATCCAATGAAGTCACTGTTGGGGTCATCTTAGCGTTTAAACTTCTTGCGTTGAATAATTGTTCTATAAAAGAAAGCCCATGTCCAGTCAGTATGTTATCAATTGTGCGGTCTTCTTCTTGACCATTGTTCCACACAACTGTCACCCACTCATATTCTTCATCATAACGCCATGATTCGATGATTGGCTCGACAAACTAATTTGCATTATTTAGAGGAAATATTATCCTCAATCTCCTTATGACATTCTATGTTTGTTCACACAATTTGTCCATAGGAACTCAAAGTTCCAGTATCCTCCTCTAAACTTCTTCTTCCATATTCAGTATGGCGTTTACAGTTTTCACCAAAACCCTTCTTGTGGAGTCAAATTTTATAACGAACCTATTGATTGAAGTTTTGAACCCCCAAGAGACTACCGTTTCCATTTTTCCTTTGTGTAAATTTCTTGAAAGTATATCTGATGTTTGGTGTTTTGTAGTGATTGGCATTTTTTTTCGAGTATGATCAATCAAAGAGATGTTATGTTCATGTATATAATGAATTTAGGCGCGTGATTTTGGGCGGGAGTTTTTCCACATTGAATGTAAAGTAATAAAGTCTCTGGCTTTTTTTGGCGTTTTGTTTTGCTTTTTTATTCAGCAAAATAAAGTCTCGGGCGTTTCAGAGGCTTTATCATTAATTTGACAGTGAGTGGCGTTTTTGACATAATTATGTTTCGTGTTATTCGGTAAAAAGACTAGTTTACCCTTAATGAACCCGAAGCATTACCAAAATCATTGATATTTACAAAAACGCCACCGCGTCAATTTAGTCCGTAGATTGTTTTGATCCAACAGCTCTAAAACGTTCTCACCGTTTTCATACTTTGGGGCATTTTCCCAAATCCTGCCTATATATATATATAGGCTAATTATAATGAGAAAACTCACTCCAGTTGAGAAAACCCAAGAAACCCACATATGTGGCTAGGATTCAGCAACATCACATCTGCCACATTGATAAGTGAGGGGAATATACGTCATTTTGCATGATGGCAGAAAATGTAACAGTTAGTCTGCACTCTCTCTCTTCCTTGCTATATACGTTTTCTCTCTCTACAATTAAAACTCTCCAGATCTTTTTAACATAAAGTGCCATGCATCTTTGAAAGATCTCATATTCCTCCTTCATCTATCTTCTCTAGCACACTTTTCCCTCTCTCTCTCTCTCTCTCTCTCTCTTATTCCAATATAGATAAAACAAGATCAAAAATGAAATCGTAGAAACTGATGAGCATTAGATCCATGTAGACGCCATCTAGATTTAGATCTGGACCGTCATCTAGATCTAGATCCATCATGTTTCTTTTAAACCCGTCAAGATCTAGATCTGGACCTGTCATCTAGATCTGGATCCATCATGTTTCTTTTCAAATCCCATGAAGACGGATCCTCTTTGGTTTATTTTGAAGAAAATCGTACACGAAGAAGATGATGAATCAGATATCGAACAGAAGGCTGAAGTTTTAGTTCGAAACCAGGGAAAGATCCGGTGAAATTACACATTTTTTTACGTTTTTGAGGTGCCTGAAGGGGTTTGTTCGAAATCTTGTTCAAGAAGGTGAATAAGTGTGTTTTTTTTTTCCAGCTTTGTTTGCAAATCTACACTTTTTTAGTCTGCATTTTTGTTGTGTTTTGTGGATCTGCAATTTTTTTTTGTTCAAGAAGATGGAGGTTTTTAAGTTCTTGTTTTATGGGTTTGTTGTTTTTATTGTTAATTGCATCAATTTTTCTGTAAAATTTGTTTCAGATCTGTACCAACCAAAACAATTTGAAGATGATGTTTCAGATGTTGAAGATGATTCAAAAGATGTTTGATGTTGAACTTAGTTATGAAATGTAACAATCAAAGAAAAAATACATGTTACATTTTTTCGTGTTACATAAATAATGCACGTTACTGAAAATAAACTGCATTGTTACACTTTTTTAGACTGTTGTAAACATAAAGTGTGTTGTTACATTTTTTCCCACATTATTGTAAAAACAAAGTGACTGTTACAGAAACAAAGTGTGTTGTTACATTTTTTTGTGTTAGAAATGTAACAATCAATCAAAGCAAAAAATGCCTGTTACATTTTTTTTGTGTTACAGAAATAATATCCGTTACAAAAAATAAAGTGCATTTGATTATGCAAAAATTATATGTTACGTTTCTATGTAATATTTTATGTTACAGAAATAAAGTGTGTTATTACAAATGTGGCATAAATTGATAATTAAAAAATGCATGTTACATTTTTTCGTGTTACATAAATAATGCACGATACTGGAAATAAAGTGCATTGTTACACTTTTTTAGACTGTTGTAAAAATAAAGTGTGTTGTTACATTTTTTCTTAATTTATTGTAAAAACAAAGTGACTGTTACAGAAACAAAGTCTGTTGTTACATTCTTTTCGTGTTAGAAATGTAACAATCAATCAAAGCAAAAATGCATGTTACATTTTTTTGTGTTACACAAATAATGTCCGTTACAGAAAATAAAGTGCATTTGATTATGTAAAATTATATGTTACGTTTCTATGTAATATTTTATGTTACAGAAATAAAGTGTGTTATTACAAATGTGGCATAAATTGATAATTAAAAAATGTATGTTACATTTTTATGTAATACAAATACAGATGTATATAAAAAAGAAACAAAAGATCGGATTTATATAAAAAATGAAAAAAAAGCAGAATTACATCAAAAGAAACAAAAATCTGACACATGCATGTAGACTTTTTGTTTGTTTGTAAGAAATAAGTGTAAGAGTGTTCCCATTTTACCCTTCAAGTACATCAGATATATTTAAATATTAAGAGGAAGGGAGAAAAAGCCACAGATATCCAAAAATTAATCTTAGCCATCCATGCATCATAATCAATGGTTGTTATTGGGTTTTTAGGGTTTATTCAACTCAAGTGGGTTTTCAATTTATCCTTGCCCTATATATATATATATATATATATATATATATATATAAAGAGGAAGTGTAGAATACAAATCCCCTAATCCTACATTACGTACGTTATATCCACAGTCATACACGTGCCCCTGATTCATTTTCCTTTCGTAAGGGTATATCAGACAATTCATTCAATCAACTGAGGGCAAATTAGTCTACTCATTCAATAATCAGATCGTGAGAAGTTCATTACACCACTATCCCGGTAATTATGATTCATATCAGTTTCAAATTTTCATAATTCTCAAAACAATACACTGCAATTTTCATTTTTGTGCCTTAGGGTTTGAATCGATTGTTGTTTTCAATGGATCCACAGAGTAGTACCGGATGAAATACAGATGTTGATTTTGAAGATGCTCGATCGGTCCGTGATCACGTTCAATTGTCCGCGTATCAGAGAGTTACGATCTATGAAGTCATAAATCCTAATTCTGCAAATGCAAATGCAAATACAAGTGGTGTAAATGAGTGTTCTAATAGTAAGTTTGTTAATTCAGATGTTTAAATTGTTCAATGTCAGTTTTTTTGTGTACTCGGTGTAATGATTTTTGTATGATTATAATTGATTTGAAGGTTTTCAATGTTATTAGAGCATAATTGATATGGAATCAAAGTGTTTAAGTTCGCATGTTATGAGTCTAACAGTTCGCATGCGAAGTTAGACCTAAATTCAGGTTTCGCGTGTTATGTTTTCATAAATCGCATGTATAAAACATCTAATCAAAATGTTAAGTTTGCATGTTATGAGTCCAAGAATTCCCACGTTCATAACCTGAAAGTTTGGAGTTTCAATAAATCGCATGTTATGAGTCCTATTAATCGTATGTAGTTTTCAATATATATAAAACATGTTGTTGTCTCTTTTTATTTAAATCTGTAGATGAAAGGATATATATTCCGAAGGTTGAAGCATTAGCTACACCTGTGGTTGGAATGTAATTTAGTTATGTCGAACAAGCATACGTGTTTTACCAAACATATGCTAAGTTAGTTGGTTTTTCTTCCCGCAAAGGTGGTGAAGTCCACAGTGGTGGTATAATCAAAACCAAGTATTTTGTTTGCTCTAAAGAGGGACATAAGCCATTGTTCATTGATGATGCTTATTCAAAGTCAAAAATGCCATACAAAACAAGGAATATAGGAATTATTAGAACCGGGTGCAAAGCTCAAGTTATGATTTGTTGGTGGATGGGAGATCATTTACAGCCAAGAAATTTGTTGATGATCATAATCGTAAGTTTGTATGTCCACAAGATATTCATATGTTGCCAGCCTACCGGCAATTGTCAGAAGTCCAAGAGTAAATGATATGGGAACTAGGTACTCTAAACCTTGGCCCTGTCAAAGCTTTTCATATAATGAGAAAACGATATGGTGGTTTTCAGAAAGTTGGCGCCACTATCGATGATTGCAAGACCTTTAGAACTCGAATTAATAGCTATATAGGAGAATATGACGCTGACGTGGTGATCAATAGGCTGACTGATAAAAAAGAATATTTAGTTAATTTTTCTTTTGAATATTCTGTTGATGAGGATAAATGTTTAACTGGTTTGTTCTGGGCTGATAGGTTATGCAAGCGTAACTTTATAGAGTTCGGGGATGTGATATCGTGTGATGCTACTTTCAAAACAAACAAGTAAGTGTTACATTAGCGTTTTTAATATTTTCGCATGTTATATGTTTTCGCAAACTGGGAATATCGCATGTTAATAAACATTAAAGTTAGGTGTTGAATATATCGCATATTATACTATCGATTTCGCATATGATCTTTTTGAAATAATTTTTAATTGTATTGAATTTTAGGTATAAGATGGTGCTTGTTCCGTTCACTGGGATTGACAACCACTGTCGAAATGTAACCCTTGGAGCTGGGTTGTTGGCATCAGAGAGCATTGAGTCTTATAAATGGCTTCTCAATTCTTTTGTAACTTCATTTGGACGTCAGGCAAATGTTGTAGTAACAGACCAAAACCCTGCGATGAAATAGGCTATCGAGGGTGTTTTTACTACCAGCCGACACAGATTGTGCATGTGGCACATAATGAAAAAAGTGGCAGATAAGGTAGACTATGCTATACTGTGTGTCATTAGCATTTTTTTACACTACATATCCGTTACATGATGATAAAGAAAACAATTATTGGTGTAGGTTGGACATGAGTTGTGCAATAATGAGGAGTTTAAAAGGAAGATGTGCGATATTGTATGGACTGATTCCATTGAGCCAAAAGTATTTGACAAACAGCGGAAGTTGGTAATGATCGAGTTCGATCTTACCCAAAATAAATGGATTGATGATATGTTTGTGATGAGATCCATGTGGTTTCCGGCTTTTTACCGGCACTAGCCAATGTCTGGACTTATGCGAACAACTTCAAGATCATAGAGTGGAAACCATTTTTTTTTGCCAGGTGGCTAATTCACAACTCACTCTTGTAGAGTTCATGAATCATTTTGACGGTTCGATGGATGTCCAAAGGTTCAATCATAGAAAGAATGATCATATTTCAAGATATACTAAGCCTGATGATTGGAGCAAAACACTCTGGAAGCAGATGCTGCTAAGATATACACCAGGTCTATATTCTTCGATCAGCAGAAAGAGATATACAGAACTATTAGTGAATGTCTGCCGATGGACACCAAAATCGGGGGTGACCAGATAAGGATATCGTTGAAAGACTTTAAAGCTTATGGAGAAGGGTTTTTAGAAGTAATACATAATATATTTTACAACATGCGATTTTGACAAACCCATGCGAATTTAATACTGCATATATTTTACAACATGCGATTTTGACGAACCCATGCGAATTTAAATTATTTTTCAAGAAACTCATTTTTTACACATGCGATTTTAAGTTATGCGATTTTGTTTCTGTAGGTGTGTTTCTAGAAACTTGAAGATGTAACTGCACAATGTAGCTGTCTGCGTTTCGAACAGTATGGGCTGTTATGTAAACACATCTATTTTCTTTTCAAGATGTTTGGAGTTAAAGAAATACCAAACAAATATGTTATGAAGAGACAGAAAAAAGATGTGGTTCCGAATGAATTAAACTCCACGTTTGATGTAAAGGTCGATGTAAAGGATGAGCAATACAAGGCTAAACAGATTGCTCGTGAAATCATGTATACAGGGGAGTAGCTGGTTAGCAATTTGATTACTGGCCTTGATCAACTTGTTCTAGTCAGGTATCAAATGAAGGAGATTAAAGAAAAAGTGGACCAGAGTCGCATAACCAAGCCGCTTGAACCAAAGTTTGACCGGTTTTCAAAGTTAATTTGTTATCAACAACCAGCAACTGATGCACCGCCTACTGTTCGTGTCCCAACTGGTATAAGAAACTGATGTGTGTAAAATGCAACATATAAAATACATCAATTGAGGCATAAAACTAACCCTTTTTAGTACTAATGTTGGAAAAAGTGTGCTTTTGTCTTCCTTTTGTATTTTCAGGACTAAATGAGCGTAAACGAATAAAACGAACAAATATGCAACAAAATCTAACATAAATACAAGAAAAGGAATAAACATGGCATGCCCGACCCCTCGACAACATCTTCCCAAGCAAAAACAAAGAAACAGAAAGCTGACCACGGCCCCGTGCCCAGCGGACACGGGGGCGTGGCCAGTTGCCTGCAAAAAAAGACAAAGTTGTAGAATTTTCTATTCCCAGCGCGGGGGAGTGCCCAGCTCCACACGGGCCATGGTCAACACTAAGATTCACAGAATCTTGCAAATCTTGATAGTACAGATATGCTTCTGCACACGGGGCCGTGCCCAACGGACACGGGGGCGTGTGGAGCTAATGCAGACAAATTGAAATTAATGAAGTAAGAGAAAGAGGATGGACACGGGGCCGTGTCCGGGCGTCTGTGCAAGCTATAAATAGAGGTGCTTGGTTCACTTCAAAGGCATCCCTTGGCAAACCACCTCTCTCCCACTTCACCCACACTCCACCACCACTACAACCCACATCCACATCCACCACCATCATCCATCATAGAGTGTGTGTAGTAGTCTCGGGATCCAAGATTGATAGTAAGAGTTCTTGACAATCAAAGGCCATGTTTGCCTAAGTCTCTTACATCACTTGGTGAAGACAAGCATTTAGTGTAATACTTTTGATTTTTAATCTTTTCGCACTTTTTATTTGGTTTTGTATTAATGACTTTAATAACTAGTTTCTTATGTTGAAGGTGAAACTTCCTTATCATTTGTCCGTGGTGTCTTGGTATTATTTTACTGTCTATATAAAATAAAAGATTTTCACCATTCATATCTCTACGGTCAATATAGAGATATGTTGGCTACCTGGTCGGGGGTTAAGGGAATGGTTTAGTAAGGTTCTTGCCTTGTTCAGTGTATAGATCCTGCAAGGACTTGGGTCAAGCTTACTAGGACCTCCTTCAATACCCACTGGTATTGGATGGCGGGGGTGCGAATGGCTTGATCCCCTCATATGTAAACTACTATTAATACATTAACCCGGCTACTTGGGATTGTATCCCTGCTGACTCAAACCACTTAGCCGAGGGTAACGTCACCTTCAAAAGAGGGGTCTACCACATTACGCATTAATAACTTAATTAATTATCTTTCAATATTCCGACCCTTTAGGATTGTATCCTTGCTGACTCAAACTACTGGGTTGAGGGTAACGTCACCTTCAAAAGAGGGGCCTACTACTATAACTAAGATAATCTCTTAAAAAGTATAAAAGTGCGGAAATCATCAAAGGTTACGCTAAAGGCGAGTCGGATCCAAGTGATTCATCTTGTCTATCTGTTTTAGTTTATTTTGATTTTTCAGCATTTTTAGTTTTTATTTTCATGTTTAAAACCTTTTTCTAAAATTTTGATTTGATTAGACGTTGAGGATAAACCGGTACTAAAAGCACTTGTGTCCTTGGACGACCTCAGTATCTTACCAACGCTATACTACGCTCACGATGGGTACACTTGCCCATATGTGTGTTTAGTGTTAGTAGAATATCGTGTTTTATATATTTAAAACTTGACTAAAGTGTTAAAAAGGGCTTAAAATATAACTAAAAATATATCACACCTAAGGCACATCAGAAACAAAGGTCGTGGCTCACATAAAAGGATTAAATAAAAGAAGGAACAAATTATCAGCCGCAAAAGGGAAGAGGATAAGGATATGTAGTGTATGCAATGAAAAAGGTCATGATATTCGGACTTGCGGGGTACTGAAAGGTAAAAAACAAGAGGAGATGAAGGGAGTCCGGATTGAAAAAGTGTTAAAAAGGGCTTAAAATATAACTAAAAATATATCACACCTAAGGCACATAAAAAACAAAGGTCGTGGCTCACATAAAAGGATTAAATCAAAGAAGGAACAAATGATCAGCCGCAAAAGGGAAGAGGATAAGGATATGTAGTGTATGCAATGAAAAAGGTCATGATATTCGGACTTGCGGGGTACTGAAAGGTAAAAAACAAGAGAAGATGAAGGGAGTCCAGATTGAAAAAGATCCCAGCCACGAAGTCCATGAAGTCGAAGACGAAGTTGATGAAGAGGAAGATGAGTTCAAAGATTATAGTGGAGGGAGTGATGATGGCAATGAAGAAGATATTTAGGAAGAGGTTTCAGATGATGAAGATTAAAGAATCATGCCATTTTTTAATTGTACATGCGAATTTACACAATAAACATGCGATTTTAATATCTAAACATGCGATTTCATATACATGAGTTTATAAGTAATGCAACAAGCGATTTTTTTGTCTTTCCATTCTAGAACATGCGATTTATGTTATCTTGAATGTGTTACCAACATGCGATATATATATATAGTGGAGGGTTCAAATGAGAAGAATTTTTTTGTAAGAATAAAAATGAACAAACTTCAACCAATAGTAATGCTTCATTTTACTTCATTTAATTTTTGTATTTAATATGTGTGTAAGGGTATATTGGTAAAATTAGATAGATCATTAATTATTAGCCTTCCTTTTTAATAGCTAACTAAATTAAATTTGTAACTTATTTTAAAAAAATATATATATTTTTTCAAAGAAGATAAAAATTAATTTAAAGTGTATGATAAAATATGAGGTGTGTAGGATGAATTACGAGTTGTGTAGGATAAATTTCAGTATGTGTAGGATAAATTTTCAAAAATGTGTAGGATAAATTTTGATGTGTCTAGGCAAAATTTTTAGTGTGTAGGATGATATTCTTTATGACTAATTAATTAGTCAAAATAATAATAAATGAGATAAGAGAAAAACTATTTAATGTTTTACAATTGTACCCTTTATTCTTTTTGTTCTCAATTTAATTTTCTTCTCAAATGAACCTCCCCCTATATATATATATATATATATATATAGAGGCCGGTTAACGTACAATACGACTTATCCTACATTACGTACGCGATATTCTCAGCCGTTGGATCTTCAATCCATCAAAACAATTTAAGTCATTAAATTAGCCAAATTAATCTATTCAAATATTTGAAAAAAGGTTAAAATCGTCATTACGATATCTTAATCCCTGTAACCGCCGAAGATTTGAATCGTAATTTCAAAACCGTATTCGAAAATCCAACCATTAATCAAAATTCGATCCATAAAATCAAATACAATAGCGTAAGATTCTTATTAACCAACCTCCTTCTTCGATTTCATATATGATGATTTTGGAAGTTCAGAACAGAAACAAATCGACAGACCGTCTATCGAAGAAGATGGTGCAGGTTGAAAATTATAAATATGCGAAATACATATTGAACGTGCGACAAAACCATTCAATACAGAAAGAAAGGTTTTGTTTTTTTATAGTGTGCGAAATCGTTTTTTTTATAACATGCGATTTTAAAAAAAGGAAATAATGTTGAAGATTTCTTATCGTGTGCGAATTCTTGTTTTTACATATGCGATTCTAAAAAAAGTTAATAATGTTTGAGATTACTTATAGTGTGTGAATTCTGTTTTAACACACATGCGATTTATAGATTTAAACAGTGAAGTTGTTTGTGGTTTCTTAAAATGTGCGAATTCGTTTTCGAATCATATGCGATTTTGAAAAAAAAAATTAAGTTGATGATTTCATGTAACTTTGTCCCTAAAATGCAAAAACAAAAAAATATGAATTGATAATTAAAAAAATAAAAAACTAACTATTTTATATACAAAAAAAATGAATTTATAACCGATGTGACTGAAATGTGACTTGTAATGATCAATTTTACCATAAATACTACTGAACTTACCACCCTACCTACATAATAAATTTACTATTTTAATATAAAACACCCAAAGATAACTACCTTCCATATTAAGATACTGAACACAAAAACACACAAAACACACCCACAAAAATGTCATCTGAAGATTCACAACAGATAAAAGACATTGCAATAAAGGAACTATTGTCAACTCGCACGTTGACAGAAATAAGCACCGATGTCACCTCTTCTCATTTGATTCTTGATGTGCAGGGGAAGATTCTTGAAGAAATCAAGAAAAATCAAGAGATGTGGGAGAGACTACTTAATGAACAACCATCAAGCTTCAGGGATGCAACTTTGGATCACATGAAGGAATAGTCTCGACCTGAAAACTTAGCATTCTCTTTCCTGAAAGATGCTCTAAACACTGTGAAAGAGAAGATGGAGTTCAGCTCGGCTGAACGTGACAAAATATTTGCTTCAAGTAACTAAATTTCTGTTTAATGGTTTTATGGTTTTATTTGTGTTAGACAATAACTACTTTATATTTATGTTTTTGGTACAAGTTTTGAAAACAACTTCTGCTTCATTATAATATAAATCGCATGAATGATTTAGATATCTTTGTCACAAAAAATACTAGATAACTCAAAATCGCATGTACTAAAATTAAAACAAAGTGAAAATCGCATGTAACCTACTTATATACTGATGCATATGAAATCGCATGTTTACACACTAAATCGCATGATTGTATGTTATAAACTCATATGTATGAAATAGCATGTTTGTCTTGTAAAATCGCATGTACATTAAAAAAATTTAATCTTCCTCATCTGAAACCTCCTCCCACTGATCTTCTTCTTCAGTGCCATCATCACTACTTCCACTGTAATCTTCAAACTCATCTTCCTCTTCATCGTCTTCAACCTCATTGGCTTTGTGTCTAGGATCTTTTTCAATCTGGATTCCCTTCATCTTCTTTTGTTGTTTGCCTTTCAGTATCTCGCAAGTCCGAATATCATGACCTTTTTCGTTGCATACACTACATGTCCTTGACCTTTTTCCTTTGTGGCTGATCATTTGTTCCTTCTTCTATTTAATCCTTTTATGCGAGCCATGACCTTTTTTTCTTATACCAGCTAGCACACGAACAGTAGGAGGTGCATTAGTTACTGGTTGTTGGTAACCAATTAACTTTGAAAACCGGTCAAACTTTGGATCAAGCTGGTTGGCTATACGACTCTGATCAACTTTCTCTTTAATCTGCTTCATTTGATCCCTCACTAAAACAAGTTGATCAAGGTCGGAAATCAAATTGCTAACCAAATACTCCCCTGTGTAGATGATTTCACGAGCAATCTGTATAGCCTTCTGTTGCTCATCCTTATCATTAACCTTTACATCGAACGTGGCATCTAATTCATTCGGAACCACATCCTTTGTCCATCTCTTCATATCGTATTTGTTTGGTATTTCTTTAACACCAAACATCTTGAAAAGAAAATAGATGTGTTTACATAGCAGCCCATACTGTTCAAAACGCAAACAGCTACACTGTGCAGTTACATCATTTTCAAGATTCTTGAAACACACCTAAGAAAACCAAAAAATATATATATATATATTAAAAATTAAAATCGCATGTGTAAATGAACAATTTTGCATGTCTAAAAATATTTTAATTGTATTAATTTAAAATCGCATGCGTACATCAAAATCGCATATTGCAAAATCATGTTCTGTATGAAATTCGCATGTAGGTTTTCAAAATCTCATGTTTTAAATATATATGCTATAATACCTCTAATAACCCATCTCCATGAGCTTTAAAGTCTTTCAACGATATCCTTATCTGTGGACCCTCGATTTTGGTGTCCATCGGCAAACATTCGGTAATAGTTCCATATATCTCTATTTGCTGATCAAAGAATATAGACCTGGTGTATATCTTAGCAGCATCTTTTTCCAAAGTAGTTTGGCTCCAATCATTAGGCTCAATATATCTTGAAATGTGATCATTCTTTCTATGATTGAACCTTTGGACATCCATTGCACCGTCAAAATGATTCATAAACTCTACAAGAGTGAGTTGTGAATTAGCCAGCTGGCCAAAAAAAAATGGTTCTCACTCTCTGATCTCGATGTTGTTCTCATAAGTCAAGACATTGGCTCCTGCCGGTAAAAAGCTGGAATCCACATGGATCTCATCGCAAACATATCATCAATTCATTTATTTTGTGTAAGATCATACTCAATCATTACCAACTTCCACCGTCTCTCAAATTCTTCAGGATCAATGGAATCAGTCCATATAATATCACACATCCTCCTTTTAAACTCATCATTATTACACAACTCGTGTCCAACCTATACAAATAAATGATTTTTATGTCAGCCTATAACAAAAACTATATTATTTAAAAATCGCTAACGAAAGATAATAAAGCATGCTATACCTTATCTGCCACTTTTTTCATTATGTGCCACATGCACAATCTGTGTCTGCTGGTAGAAAAAAACCTCCTCAATAGCCTGTTTCATAGCAGGGTCTTGGTCCGTCACTACAACCTTTGGCTGCCGACCAAATGACTTTACAAATGAATTTAGAAGCCATTTATAGGATTCAATGCTCTCCGATGCCAATAACCCAGCTCCAAGGGTTACATTTCGACAGTGGTTGTCAATCCCAGTGAACGGAACAAACACCATCTTGTACCTGAACAAACACATGCGAAATACACCTTGTAACATGCGAAATAGACAAAATATCACATGCGAAAATATACAGTATAACATGCGATATATTCAACACCTACTCTTCAATGTATATTAACATGCGATATTGCAAGTTTAGGAAATCATATAACATGCAAAAATAAATAAAAACCATTTTATGTAACACTTACCTGTTTGTCTTGAAAGTTGCATCAAACGACATCACATCCCCAAACTCCATAAATTTACGCTTGCATAACCCATCGGCCCAGAACAAACCAGTTAACCATTTGTCATCATCAACAGAATATTCAAACGAATAATCAACTAAATACTGTTTTTTGTCGGTCAACCTATTAATCACCATGTCAGCGTCATATTCCCCTATATAGCTGTTAATTCGATTCCTAAAAATTTTTCAATCATCAACCGTGGCGCCAACGTTCTCAAAACCACCGTAACTTTTCCTCATTATATGGAAAGCTTTGACAGGGCCAAGGTTTAAAGTGCCTAGTTCCCATATCATCTCCTCCTGGACATCTGACAATTGTCTGTACACTGGCAGCATATGAATATCATGTGGACATATAAACTTATGATTATGGCCATCAACAAATCTCTTTACTATATATAATCTACCATCCACCGTGCAAATCATAAGTTGAGCTTTGCACCCAGTTCTAATGGTCCCCCTGTTCCTTGATTTGAATGGCTTTTTTGACTTCGAATAAGCATCGTCAATACATAATGGCTTATGTCCCTCTTTAGAACAAACAAAATACTTAGTTTTGATTATACTGATGTGTGCAAAATGCAACATATAAATTACATTAAATGTGGCATAAAACCAACCCTTTTTTAGTACTAATGTTGGAAAAAGTGTGTTTTCGTCTTTCTTTTGTATTTTCAGGATTAAATGAGCTCAAATGAACAAAAGAAGCAAAAAGGAAGCTAAATCTAACATAAATACAAGAAAAGGAACAAACGTCGCATGCCCGACCCCCCGACAGCATCTTCCCAAGCAAAACAAGAGAACAGAACGCTGAACACGCCCCGTGCTCAGTGAGCACGGGGGCGTGGCCAAGTGTCAGCAGAAAAGATAAAGCTGTAGAAGCTTCTATCACCCACCACGGGGGCATGCCCAGCGGACACGGGGCCATGGTCAACTCTAAGATTCGCAGAATCTGGGGAAATGTTGATAGTACAGATACGCTTCTGCACACGGGGTCGTGGTCAACTAATGCAGACAAACTGCAATTAATGAAGAAAGAGAAAGAAGGTGGACACGGGGCCGTGACCAATGGACACGGGGCCGTGCCCGAGTCTCTGTTCAGCCTATAAATAGGGGTGCTTGGCTCATTTGCAAACCATCCCTTGGCACACCACCTCTCTCACACTTCACCCACCACCCACCACCATCACAACACCATCATCCAGTGTCCATCATAGAGTGTGTGAGTCGTCTTGGGATCCAAGATTGATCGTAAGAGTTCTTGACAATCAAAGGCCATGTTTGCCTAAGTCTCTTACATCACTTGGTGAAGACAAGTGTCTAGTGTAATACTTTTTATTTTTAATCTTTTCGCACTTTTTATTTGGTTATGTATTAATGACTTTAATAACTAGTTTCTTATGTTGAAGGTGATTCTTCCTTATCGTTTGTCCGTGGTGTCTTGGCATTATTTTACTGTCTATATAAAATAAAAGATTTTCACCATTCATATCTCCACGGTCTATATGGAGGTATGTTGGCTACCTGGTCGGGGGTTAAGGGAACGGTTTGGTAAGAGTCTTGCCTTGTTCAGTGTATAGATCCTGCAAGGACCTGGGTCAAATTTAGTAGGACCTCCTTCAATACCCACCGGTATTGGATGGCGGGGGTCCAAACTCTTTGATCCCCTCATATGCAAGCTACTATTATTACTTTAACCCGGCTACTTAGGACTGTATCCCTGCTGACTCATACTACTTAGCCGAGGGTAACGTCACCTTCAAAAGTGGGGCCTATCATAATATGCATTAATAACTTAATTAATTATCTTTCAATAATCCGACCCTTTAGGATTGTATCCTTGCTCACTCAAACTACTGGGTTGAGGGTAACGTCACCTTCAAAAGAGGGGCCTACTACAATAACTAAGATAATCTCTTAAAAAGTGCAAAAGTGCGGAAATAATCAAAGGTTACACTATACACGATTCGGATCCAAGTGATTCATCTTGTCTATCTGTTTTTACTTTATTTTATTTTTCAGCATTTTAGTTAGTTTTTATTTTTCTAGTTTAAAAACATTTTTTCTAACTTTTTTATTTGATTAGACGTTGAGGATAAACCGGTATTAAAAGCTCTTGTGTCCTTGGACGACCTCGGTATCTTGCCAACACTATACTACGCTCACGATGGGTGCATTTGCCCATATGTGTGTTTGGTGTTAGTAAAATATCGTGTTTTATAAATTTAAAACTTGACTAACATGTAAAAAGGGCTTAAAATATATTAAAAACATATACACACTTACGCACATCAAGTTTTTGGCGCCGCTGCCGGGGACACAAGGATTTTAAGAAAGCTTAAAATCGACGGCCTAATCAGTTTTTCAAAACCTTTTTAAAACGCGCACATTTTTTGTGCATTTTAGTTAGACTTTGCATTTACAGTGACCTGAACACGGGGCCGTGCTCACTGAACACGCCCCGTGCTCAACGAAATCAGTAACTTTAATTAAAACGCCCAGATATAGATTCTGTACACGGGGCCGTGTCCACTGAACACGGGGCCGTGTCCAGCCTCTGTTTCCGTTTTTATTTTTGTTTTCTGGTCTCGAGACTTTGTTGTGGTCTGCTGAGTGATTCTTATGGATCAATACTCAGGAGGTTACAACTACACCTATGAGGAGGATGATTATAGGGAAAACTATTGCACTAATTGTGGTAACCAGCACTCAGTACAATATTGTAACTTATTTCAACCGTCCACTTCATACACCTATTATGAGGAGCCCAGGTAGGAGCCATCAACTTCATACACATCCTATGAAGACAAAAGGTATGAACCTCCTCCCTCATACTTATATTTTGATGAACCAAGGTATGAGCCTTCATACTCATACTTTGAGGAACCAAGATATGAGCCTCCACCTTCATACGCTTACTATGAGGAACCATGGCGTGAACAACCCACCTCATATGAGTATTATGAAGAACAAAATTACGACTCTTATCCATCATATACTTACAATGAAGAACAATGGTGATACACTCTAATTTACACATATTTTAGTCCCCCGTTTTACCCCTATTTTATGCGTTTTTGGCCGTAAAACCGTCGTTCGGATACTTATTTATCTACATTTGTGTTTACAAGCCTAAAACTGCATTCCAGACAAGATGATACCAAAAACGAGGACTTTCCGGACAAAACGACAAAGCTGCGGACTTTCTGTTAAGGATTCTGAACTGGGCCTGTGGAACGACCGTTCCACCTGATGCACGGTCGGGCATCTCCGACAACGCTGATCATCTCGGCAATGAACGATCAGTGCGGCTGGGCGTTCCAGGGAAACAAGCGACTTGGTGAAGAACAGTCGTTCCATCTGAGGAACGACCGTGCGTCTCCGGTGAATCAACAGAGTCTCGGAACTGAACGGTAGGTGCGACTTGGCGTGCAACATGAAGCCCGGAACTGAACGACCGTTCCACACAAAGAACGGTCGTGCCATTTCAGATCTGGTCAACGATCCGATGACGTATGCGGTATGGCGACCCATGTCCAATAATTGAATAAAGTGAACGGTCGTTCCACAGGGAGAACGACCGTGCAACAGCAAAAAGTATAAAATCACAGCAGAAACATTCTGCTCGTTATCTTGGGAAATTCTGGATTTTTGGAGAGCTTCAATGGCGATTTTCAGGCTCCGGAGGCATTAGCTTTCACCCGGATTCAAGCCACATTATCCCGTTTAGCTCGATTACTACCCGGATCCTTAGTCTAGTACTTGTTTATGGTTTGATTTTCTAATCTTTCCAAGTTTTTGTTAATCTTTCAAGTACTTAGATTATGATTTATGTATTATTGTAGCCTTGGGGCAAAAACACAACAATTCCTTGCTAGATTATTACCATTAGTGTGTTAAACTTTGTTTGTAATGACACTTTGAAGTATTTTCTATGATTATCTTTGATGATTAGTTTGCAACCTTGTTATTGATATTGATTTCTTGATTATAAGTAATTGTGTTGGATGATTAGTGCTTGGTTAGTTAAGATAGTTGAAAAATGAAGCTTAATTAATCTTGTATTAGTAAACTTTGAATTTGGTTAACTAGTTTAACTTGGTTTAAATGTATGCATCATGATACTAGAAATGGTTAGTGATTTAATAAAATGTAATTATTGTTAATCAAGAGAGCTTGCCGTCACGTAAGGGCCTAAACGGGTTAGATGGTGTCGTTATAAATTCTTGCCATGATTTGTTAGCTTAGTTAGTAGTTTAGGCCAAAATTGCTATCTTAGTGAATTATTGTGTAAGATTTGTAAAATGAACTCGGTTGTGATTTAATCTAGATTATGCTTTTCTCGGTGGTTGCATTGTGTTTATCGGTGTTGCTTTCCTTGTTTAAGTGAGGTTAGAATAATCCTAACGGCTGACTAACTTATTTTTAAGAGATTTTCATAGACATTTATCAATTGCACGTTAAAGAACAATTTTAGGTGGTTAAAGTGTGTTTATCGTTTTAGCTTTCCGAATGATTGTCATGTTAGGATTCCCGAAAGGGATACTAATTGTTTTAAAATTGGAAAATTGACCGAATGCTTCTAGTGCCAAAACTGACTTAGTTGACATGTTGTGGTTGTGTATTTAGCAAGGCTTTTTATCTACTTTCTATTATGTTTTTATTATGTATTTGGTTATGTTTACTTTAGTTTAGTTTAAAATCACAAAACCTATGTTTTTACCGGTAGTTTAGTGACAAAGGTCTAGTACTAATTCTCCGCCCATTTCCTTGGATCGATACTTGGTTCTTACCGATACTTTATTACATATATGACGGGGTACACTTGCCTCTTTCATGTGTGTTTTGATGTAAAAGTAATAATCACTTTTATAAATTTAAAACCCAATCGTGTGTAATTCATTGCAAAATATTATGTATATATACGCACACGTCAATGGTGTGAACCATCTACTTCATATGGGTATTATGAGGAACAAAGGATCGAACAACCGGATTCAAGCTTTGAAAATCCCGATCCTTACTCTATCACCGAAGTGACCGATAGGATATTAGAACACCTTAAAACTATCGAGCGCCACATAAAAGAATCTCGCGCAAGGGAAGAGGAGTCCCTCGCAAGAGAAGAATTAACTTGTAATAAAGAAGAGATAGTTGAAGAGGTAAAAATGGAAGAACAAATAAGTGAAAAACCGACACATGAGTTAAACAACAAAAAAGGTGAGTCCGTTAACGTTAAAATTCAAGAAGAGTCTAATTTTGAAGAAATTAATCTCTTGTCACCTTCTTTCGAAAATCATTGTTTAGTACCCACTCATGCTAGGTTTTTAAAAGAGTTAAACACTAGGATTAGGTTCAAACGTGAACAAAATCCCAAGAGTGAACTGCGTGAACTGATCTGGGCCTTTGATTTTTATGATCTTGAGATTAAAGTGAGTGGCATAATGGTAATTATTTGGTTAATTTTTTCCATTTAATTAAATACAAAAAGGGTATACGTGTAATTTCAATCTTAAATTGATTGCATAAATCTCTCACAAATCAAGTAATCAATGATCCTCTTAAATTGATTGCATAAATCTCTCACAAATCAAATCAAGGATTAGGAAAGATGTAACTTAATTCAATTATTAAAATAATTATTTGTTTAAATGCGATGTACACATGTGTATTCTGATTTTGCCCTATTTTTAATGCGATGTACACATGTGTATATCGTCTGTTTTTGTGATATCTCGGAATTTTTTTTGTGTTGAATGTTGATGTACACCTGTGAATTACTGTACACATATGTACGATGCTGAGTACACATGTGTACTGTTCTATTTATATCCAAGTACACACGTGTATACCGTTGAAATATGAAGGTTACGTGGATCTTAAAAATCAAAATTTGAATTCTGGTGATAAAATCTGAAATAAAAATTAAAATTGAAATCTGGTGATTTGTTGTTTGTTTTGATAATTATCTTATTAATAAATAAACATAATATGGATAATGAATTTAAATTAGGAAAGATGTAACTTAATTCAATTATTAAAATAATGATTTAAATCTAATTTTTTATATAATTACAATCCTACCCTTAACAACTAAAAAGGAAATCAAGGGTCCATATCTGTTCACGCAGTTCACTCTTGGGAGGTTGTTCACGCTGGAACCCTACCCTAAACACTAACACTAAAATTGACAAAACGGTAAGCATTAAGTTAACTAATGATCAAACCTCGCTAATAAAAGAAGACCCATTTGAAATCAACATTACACCGGTTCCATGTTTTTTTTTTTCAAAGTTCATTTATTAGTAATGTCACAATTGATAAAGATCTTTGTGTTAACATAATGCCTAATTACATTTTCGAAAAATTAAGTATTAGTGATTTTTCGCCACTTCAAATACCCATTTTTCTATCTAATCGGAAAGTGATAAAATCAATCGGTGTAGTTGAGGATGTCTTGGTTCAAAGAAATCAATTGGTAATCCCAACCGACTTTTTCATCCTCGATGACGCTCCTCTAGTGTTGGGACGACCCTTTGTAAAAACTCACGAAGCTTTGAAAAACCGGAAGTACAACAATCTATCTATTCAATTAGGGGCATTTAAAAAGAGTGTCGATCTTGAGTGTTCAATGAAATATCCATTCGGCAATAATGACCCCCTAATTGAAGATGAAGATGAACCACCCGATACAAGTGAAAAGATTGACCACTTTGTTGAAGAAGAGGTCGCCATAGAACAAACTTTTAAAGTTCTTGATCAAAATGAGCAACCACATAAGGAGTCTCCTAAAGTCCCACCTCGTGAGCTCAAAGAACTTCCAAAAGGTTTGGAATATGCTTTTCTAGACAAAGATGGTAAATCACCTGTAATTATTTCGTTTAAATTAAGTAGTTTAGAAAAAGAAAATTAATTAAACTTTTGAAAAAACACAAAAATGCGATTGCTTGGAAGCTTGTAGATATTAAAGGAATAAGTCCTTCCATGTGCACGCACAAAATTTTAATGAATGATGACTACAAGTCGGTAATACAACCACAACGTCGAGTAAATCCAAATGTTCAAGAAGTGGTTAAAAACGAAGTCATCAAATTACTTGACGCCGGACTTATTAATCCTATCTCCGATAGTCCTTGGGTAAGTCCCGTCCAAGTAGTTCCAAAGAAAGGAGGTATGACGGTAATAACTAACGAAAAGAATGAATTAATACCAACAAGAACCATCACAGGATGTAGGGTATGTATAGATTATAGACGGTTAAATGAAGCAACAAGGAAAGATCACTTTCCTTTGCCCTTTATTGACCAAATGCTAGAAAGATTATCCGGCCATAAATTTTACTGTTTCTTGGATGGTTTTTCAGGTTACTTTCAAATCCCGATAGCACCCGAAGACCAAGAAAAGACAACCTTCACATGTCCCTATGGAACTTTTGCTTATCGACGCATGCCATTTGGTCTATGTAATGCCCTCGCAACCTTCCAACGTTGCATAGTAGCCAACTTCCATGACATGATAGAAAAGACAATGGAAGTCTTCATGGACGACTTTTCTATCTTTGGGGATTCATACGACCAATGCCTCGATAACCTTGCACGAATGCTATCCCGATGTGAGGAAACTAACCTCGCCCTTAATTGGGAAAAATGCCATTTCATGGTAACGGAGGGAATAGTACTCGGTCATAAAATCTCAAGCGAAGGAATGGAGGTTGATCGAGCAAAAATAGACACTATTTCTCGATTACCACCACCATCCTCCGTTAGAGCTATCAGAAGTTCCCTAGGGCATGCCGGATTTTATAGGCGGTTTATCAAAGACTTTTCTAAAATTTCAAGACCTCTAACAAAATTACTTGAAAAAGATGCCCCTTTCATCTTTGACGAGGATTGCAATCAAGCATTTCTAACCCTAAAAGAAATGCTAGTCAATGCACCTATCATGATAGCGCCTGATTGGAAATTTCCTTTCGAAATCATGTGTGATGCAAGTGACTTTGCAGTCGGAGCTGTCTTGGGACAAAGAAAAGAAAAGCATTTTCACCCAATTTATTATGCTAGTAAAACACTTAACGATGCACAAGAAAATTACACAACAACTGAAAAAGAATTACTAGCGGTGGTATTTGCTTTTGATAAATTCCGTTCTTATCTTGTTCTTTCTAAAACAATAGTCTATACAGATCATGCAGCCATTCGATATCTCTTCAAAAAGAAGAACGCCAAACCACGTTTGATTCGGTGGATTTTACTCCTCCAAGAATTTGATATTGAAATCAAAGACAAAAGAGGAGCTGAAAACACCGCAGCGGATCATCTTTCATGCTTAGAAGACCCAGCTTTGGAGGCAACCAGGGACGAGCAAATCAATGAAAAATTTCCAACGGAGTCCCTAGAAATGGTGGAATACAGAGAAGAACCATGGTACGCTGACTATGCTAACTACCTAGCTAGCGGTATAGTCGCAAAAGGTTGGCCACATCATCAAAGAAAGAAATTCTTTGCTGATGTAAATCATTATTTTTGGGAAGATCCTTATCTTTCAAAATGTGTGCCGACCAACTCATCCGACGGTGCGTACATGGTAGCGAAGCAAGAAGAATTCTCCGCCATTGTCATGAAGGTCCGTACGGAGGACATCATGGTGCCGCTAGTACCGCACGAAAGGTATTTGATTCAGGGTTTTATTGGCCAACCATTTACAAAGATGCCCAAAGTCTTGTCAAGACATGTGATGCTTGCCAAAGAACAGGTAATATTTCTTCCAAAAACGAAATGCCACAAAATGGCATTCTTGTTTGTGAAATTTTTTATTTGTGGGGACTCGACTTTATGGGATCTTTCCCACCGTCAAAAGGAACAAATATATACTTGTAGCAGTAGATTACTTGTCTAAATGGGCCGAGGCCGAGGCACTTCCAACAAATGATGGAAGAGTCGTGGTAAGATTTCTGAAAAAATTATTCTCTCGTTTTGGAACACCTAAAGCATTAATAAGTGATAGAGTTACCTATATTTGCAATCATCAACTTGAAATTTTTTTAACAAGATATGGGGTCTATCACCGGGTCTCAACAGCATATCACCCTCAAACAAACGGACAAGCCGAAGTGACTAATAGAGGTTTAAAATGAATACTTGAAAAAACCGTAGGGTTAAATAAAAAGGAATGGGCCGATAAATTAGATGATGCTTTATGGGCTTTTCGAACTGCCTATAAAACAACAATAGGTACAACCCCATATAAGCTCGTCTATGGAAAAAGCTGTCATTTGCCGGTAGAAATAGCACACAAAGCCTACTGGGCAATTAAAACTGTAAACTTAGATTTAAAATTTGCCGGTAGAAATCGATTTTGTCAATTAAATGAATTAGACGAATTAAGGAATTATGCATACTCTAACTCGGAAATTTATAAGGAAAGAATGAAAAACTTGCATGACAAACATATTAAACCTAATGAATTTCGAGTAGGAGATCAAGTTCTATTGTTTAATTCATGACTTCGATTATTTCCTGGTAAATTAAAGTCTAGGTGGTCAGGACCTTTTTCCATCACCCATGTTTTCCCACACGGTGCAGTAGAAATTAAATATCGGAATGGAATTCCATTCAAAGTCAATGGCCAACGGCTGAAACTCTATCAAGGATTCATTGAGGATGAAGAGGAAGAAATCTCGCTTCAAACGGTCGAAGAGTAAAAGCATCAACATCATACCTGGTAAGTTACGAACAAACGGGATGACATCTTAATCGGTAAGTCTTCTAACCACGTTTTTGGGAAACAAGGGCACTCACACGAGCACTAAAAATATATATATAATAATTTTTTGCTCGGCACGAGGCCGTGTCCGCGCGACTGTCGGGATAAAACCCCTTTTCTCAAACAGTTTCTTCATTCTACACGCCCCGTTTCCCCGAAAACTCTCTGGTTCAGGCGAATTTTCCGCATAATTTTGACGTCTCCTCTACTTCTAACAACATCAAGGTATGATTCTATCATCAATAGTAGTTAGATTAAGCACTTGCATGTAGTTAAAACATCAAAATTTTGGGGAAAAATCTAGGGTTCTTGAACTTCATCCGGATCGAACCTCAAATTTTTTCATAAATCTGTTAGCATTAGTTTAGATTAATGTTATAGGAAGTAAATCCACTTGTATTGTTCATAGATTCGCCCGATTTCTCACAAAAGCCCCAAACCCTTGTTTTTGAACCGAAAAAGATAAAATTGAAGGGGTAAACGGTTTGTTTTGGGGAAAACGGCACTTGGGGTTTCATTTTCGGGAGAAACCGCACCTACTGGACAAAAAAATTTCAAGTTTTCGGGACCTGGTCGAAAAATGAAGTTTTTGAGTAACAGACGCCTAGACACGGGGTCGTGTCCGCTGAACACGGGACCGTGTCCAGCTAGCTGTTTTCAGTTTTCTCCGAAAATTTCACTGTTTCGTACTAACTTTTGGTGTATTCTTTCAGATGTCGAAGAAATTCACAAGGTTCAATGCAAATGAGCTCGATGCTAAAGCAAGATACGACGTACTTCGGACCAGACCGGAGGAATACCCAAGACAAGTGTGCACGGATCTTTTGGGATTAGTGAACCAATGGGACCGCTTCAACAACCTAGTCACCGGGCCACTGAGAGTCGCCCTTACTACTCGCCTTCGCTCGATCCCCGAATATACACTGGAATTCTATAGCACATTCGTGTTCAATTTAAGGTGCGACCCATTTGACAATGAGGGGGTAGAATTCCGATGTGGGGGAACCAAGTACTCAATTTCGATGGCACAGTTTGGGTCGATGGAGGGGTTGTATGCGGAAGAAGATGCGGGTAATGAAGAAAACACCGGAGGGTTACGAGAATTATCAGAAAACGAACGCCAAGCCGCTTGGGCTCAAATAGGAGATGGGCACTACAACCCAAGCAGCACTAAGAGCACTAGGTTGAGGGACCCTCCTTACCGTTACATTCATCGGGTCCTCACCTACTCTCTTAGTCAAAAGCATGACAGCAGTGGCGTTGTAGGGTTGAGAGATCTGGTGGTCCTTCATTGCATTCATACCCGCAGACACCTCGATGTTCTGTACCTCCTGCTCCGCAACATGCATTGGAACCGGCTTGCTACTCCACCAACCCCTATCTTCTTCGGGGGGTGGATATACCGTCTCTTCAAGCATTTCGTGAACATGCCCAGGTCTTTCCGAAAAAGCCCATGGTCGAGAAGAGTGGACATACACATCTGCCGCTCCATGAACTTGATCTATGAAGCCGAAGACGGGTCGGTTAGCTTCCAACGAGTCCAAGGGCATGCATGGAACCCGCAAGAGGCACTCGTCCTTCACGCTCCACAGTTCCAACAACCTCCTCAATACCAGTACCAGCCCCACGGTGATCCGGGCCAATCCTCCTCACAAGGAGGCAGTTTTCCTAACTTCCAAAGTTTACATGATTTGTTGCAGGAAAACCTCATGTGCACTAGGAACACCTACAACATGGCGAGCAACACGTACACCCGGGTCGGAGCAATTGAGAGAAACATATCGGACATTCAGGATGACATTGGGAACATCCGGGAGTACATGGAGGGGCACGGAGGAGGAGGTGTTGATGAGGATGAGGACATGGACTAGGCGGGTGGAGTAGAGGCAGCAGCAGCTGGTAGGAGGTCCCACAGGTTAACCCACTTTTATCTTGAACAATTTTCGTCCTGCGTGCCGTGTGTTGAACAATTTACTTTCCTTTAACTCTTTTTACTTTCTGCTTTTGTTTTTCTTTTTAACTTTGTGATGTGGATGTTGAACTATGGTAAATTAGGATGTTTGCTATGGTTTGGTGTAGTGTTTATTGATAAAACAGGTACATACGAGGCTTAGAGCACTAAACATTAGTGCTACTAAAGCCGGGACAGGAAAACCGGAGCCAAAAACCTGTTTTTCTCCTTTGCAGATTGTCTACACGGGGTCGTGTCCAGCCGACACGCCCCCGTGCCCACTTCCCCAGACCTGTTGTTTGTTTAATTCTGCAGACTTTTGCCAGACACGGGGTCGTGCCCAGTCAACACGCCCCCGTGTCCACCTTCTGTAAGTTTTCGTTACTGGCACTCTGAACACGGGGTCGTGTCCATCCGACACGGGGCCGTGTCCAGACGCCCAGTAACATAAAATTTTGCTTTTTCACACCTTTTTACACATTCAATCAACCTAAAAGCTTATTTTTGGGACACATTGAGGACAATGTGTAACTTAAGTGTGGGGGGGGGGGGGGGATGCTAAAACCTTGAATCTTGCAAGTCCTAAATACAAGCCTTACACAAAACTCTATTGGAACCGCTAATCACCCCAATTTTTTTCAAATTTTTTTTTTACTTGTCTAGGTTTAATTTGGGAATTTCAAGTTCTAAAGAGGTTATATTTTTACAAATTTACAACTGATAGCGTCGTGATAAAAAGAACCAACATAAGAAAATTATGAAACGGCATGACAAGTTTATTTAAAATTTGATTATATATACTTGATCACATAAAAATTCATTCCCACAAAAAGTGAGTTTTGAGCCTTTATTGAGCATACAAATACATATCTTTAAACGAAATGCTCATTTTTCGTTTCTTATGTGAATAGCCGCTTGGTTCTTACAACTCTAGAACTTGCCACGACGATACATTCCCGGTCCTTACCAACTTAAACCCGAGTAAGTAAATGACAGAGGCATTAGGACTAACCCTTTTTATTTCTACACCATTATTTTTCTTGTTTTTTACCACCTACCCAAAATCCCCCTAGTTAACCCTTTTGAGCCTAAACCTTTTCATTTCATAACCCAAAACAAACACCCTTTCAACCCCCAAAACCTTTTTATTTTTAACCCTTTGTTTTAGTAACAAGCTCGGTTTTTCTTATGACTTTCAAAAAAAAAAAAAAATGATGATGATGATGATGATGAAGCAAAAGAGAAATAAACAAACAAGTTTATCAAAAATAACTTTGTTTGAATAATGGCTTCATCAAAATAAAAATTTCAAAAATAAAAAGTCTTACGAAAACCGACGTTTTTTACGCCTTTCGCCCTTTTACTAACCACTAACCCAACCACCCACATTTAACCCAAGCCTAACCCTTCACCCAAAAGTCCTCTTGATATTTACAAAGGTATATAGTTAAAAAGGAGGAGGATTGATTGCTTGGCAAGCCTATGGTAGGAGTAAGTTCCATGTCGCTCTCGAGTGATTCACTAAAATACATCTTCGGCCGAGTGTTGAGTGATCCCCCGTGAGGTATGTGAACTTGTATATAAATGGAATTTTAAAAGGCATGTTATGCCCTAATAAGTAATTTATCTTATGTAATGTTTTAAATAAATCATGACGAATAGGATTGTAAATAAATAAAAATAGAACTTAATAAAGAATCTTGGAAATCCCGACACTCTATGACAAGCCCAAACCCTTCTCTTCTACCCATTCCATTTGGGAGTGTAAAGCCACATTATAAAGAGTTTTTCTTGAGGACAAGCAAAGATTCAAGTGTGGGGGTATTTGATGTGTGCAAAATGCAACATATAAATTACATCAAATGTGGCATAAAACCTATCCTTTTTTAGGACTAATGTTGGAAAAAGTGTGTTTTTGTCTTCCTTTTGTATTTTCAGGATTAAATGAGCTCAAATGAACAAAAGAAGCAAAAAGGCAGCTAAATCTAACATAAATACAAGAAAAGGAACAAACGTGGCATGCCCGACCCCCCGACAGCATCTTCCCAAGCAAAACAAGAGAACAGAAGGCTGAACACGCCCCGTGCTCAGTGAGCACGGGGGCGTGCCCAAGTGTCAGCAGAAAAGAAAAAGCTGTAGAAGCTTCTATCACCCACCACGGGGGCGTGCCCAGCGGACACGGGGCCGTGGTCAACTCTAAGATTCGCAGAATCTGGGGAATTCTTGATAGTACAGATACGCTTCTGCACACGTGGTCGTGCCCAGCGGACACGGGGGGCGTGGTCAACTAATGCAGACAAACTGCAATTAATGAAGAAAGAGAAGGAAGGTGGACACGGGGCCGTGCCCAATGGACACAGGGCCGTGCCCGAGTATCTGTTCAGCCTATAAATAGGGGTGCTTGGCTCATTTGCAAACCATCCCTTGGCATACCACCTCTCTCACACTTCACCCACCACCCACCACCATCACAACACCATCATCCACCACCATCATCCATTGTCCATCATAGAGTGTGTGAGTCGTCTCGGGATCCAAGATTGATCGTAAGAGTTCTTGACAATCAAAGGCCATGTTTGCCTAAGTCTCTTACATCACTTGGTGAAGAAAAGTGTTTAGTGTAATACTTTTTATTTTTAATCTTTTCGCAATTTTTATTTGGTTATGTATTAATGACTTTAATAACTAGTTTCTTATGTTGAAGGTGATTCTTCCTTATCGTTTGTCCGTGGTGTCTTGGCATTATTTTACTGTCTATATAAAATAAAAGATTTTCACCATTCATATCTCCACGGTCTATATGGAGGTATGTTGGCTACCTGGTCGGGGGTTAAGGGAACGGTTTGGTAAGAGTCTTGCCTTGTTCAGTGTATAGATCCTGCAAGGACCTGGGTCAAATTTAGTAGGACCTCCTTCAATACCCACCGGTATTGGATGGCGGGGGTCCAAACTCTTTGATCCCCTCATATGTAAGCTACTATTAATACTTTAACCCGGCTACTTAGGATTGTATCCCTGCTGACTCAGACTACTTAGCCGAGGGTAACGTCACCTTCAAAAGAGGGGCCTACCATAATATGCATTAATAACTTAATTAATTATCTTTCAATAATCCGACCCTTTAGGATTGTATCATTGCTGACTCAAACTACTGGGTTGAGGGTAACGTCACCTTCAAAAGAGGGGCCTACTACAATAACTAAGATAATCTCTTAAAAAGTGCAAAAGTGTGGAAATAATCAAAGGTTACACAATACACGAGTCGGATCCAAGTGATTCATCTTGTCTATCTGTTTTTACTTTATTTTATTTTTCAGCATTTTAGTTAGTTTTTATTTTTCTAGTTTAAAAACATTTTTTCTAACTTTTTCATTTGATTAGACGTTGAGGATAAACCGGTATTAAAAGCTCTTGTGTCCTTGGACGACCTCGGTATCTTGCCAACACTATACTACGCTCACGATGGGTGCACCTGCCCATATGTGTGTTTGGTGTTAGTAAAATATCGTGTTTTATAAATTTAAAACTTGACTAACGTGTAAAAAGGGCTTAAAATATATTAAAAACTTATACACACTTACGCACATCAATACCACCACTGTGTACTTCACCACCTTTCCGAGTAGAAAAACCAGCTAACTTAGCATATGATTGGTAAAACACACATGCTTGTTCAATAGAGGTAAATTGCATTCCAACCACATGTGTAGCTGATGCTTCAACCTCCGGAGTGTAAACCCTTTCATCTACATAAATCAAATAAAAAAAAAAGAAAAATATATGCGAATTATTGGACTCCTGACATGCGATATATATTAAAAAATCCATAATTTCATCATAAGAACAACAACACGTGCGAATTGTATGAACCATAGCATGCGAAAATGATGATTTTGATAAATATGTTTTACACATGCGATTTATTATATCATAACATGCGAAATCAGTATTTAGAATAAACATATCATGCGAATTGCAAGACACATAACATGCGAACTTATACATGTTGCTTTCATATCAATTATACTCAACATTCAAACTTCAAAACAGTTATAACAATGCAAAATCATTGCTACGATTAAACAAAACAAGTCTACGAACAATTTAAAGATCTGAATTAACATAATTACCATTAGAACACTCATTTACACCACTTGTACTTGCATTTCAATTTGGATTTCGATTTGCAGGTTTGGGATTTAAAACATCCTCAATCGAAACTCTCTGATACACATATAATTGAACATGATCACCGATCGATCGAGCTTCTTCAAAATCAACATCTGTGTTTTGTCCGGTGTTGCTCTGTGCATCCATCGAAAAAAAAAAAAGAAATTGAATCAAACCCTAACGCAGAAGAACGAAAACTGCAATTTGAGAATTATGAAAAATTTGAAACTTATTCGAATAATAATTACCGGGATATTAGTGTAACGAACTTCTCGCTGATTGAATGAAAAGACTAATTTGCCCTCAGATGATTGAATGAATTATCTGATTTAACCTTATGAGAGAAAAACGAATCAGATACGTGTACGACCAATAAAGTCACGTATGAAACCTAATTCCTTGAAGCAAAGATCTTGTCACGTTCTGTGGAGCTGAACTCCATCTTCTCTTTCACTGTAGACAGAGCATCATTCAGAAAAGAGAAGACCAAGTCATCAGCTCGAGACTGTTCCTTGATGTGCTCCAATGCGGCATCTCTGAAGCTCGATGGTGGTTCTTCAAGGAGTCGTTCCCACATGTTTTGATTTTTTTTAATTTCTGAAAGAATTTTCCCCTGCACATCAAGAATCAAGTGAGAAGAGTTGACATCAGTGCTAATTTTTGTCAACGTGCGAGTTGACAATAGTTCCTTTATTACAATGTTCTTCAATTGTTCAGAATCATCGGAAGACATTTTTTTTATCTCGTATTTTTCTTTGTGTAGGGTTTTGTGTGTGTTTGTTTTGGTGTCTTAATCTGGAAGGTTGTGATGGATGAGTATTATACATTAAAATAGTAAATTTATTATGTAGATAGGGTGGTAAGTTTAGAGTATATATGTTAAAAGTGATCATTACAAGTCACATTACAGTCACATCGATATTAAATTCATTTTATTATTCATATATTGGTTTTTATATTTATTATGATTTTCAATTCCTAATTTCTTATTTGTGCTCTCTAATCAACGTGGATATAGCTATATGAAATCATCAACATCAATGTATATAAAATCGCATGTGGCTCAAAACAGACTTCACACATTATAAAAAAACAGACTATTTTTTTCACAACTTTTTCGCACGTTACAATAAACCATACACAATATCACCTTTATTGTCGCATGTTTTAAACCATGCTTTTCATATTTTTCGCATGTTATTATAAACCAAACCTATATGCAATGAAGCATTGGATTTCGCATGTTATAAATCTTTTTCGCATGTTTATAAAAACCATAACCAAGACATAACTTAATATTTTTCAAATGTTTTTTCGCATTTTCAAAATGCATTTCGCATGGTCTAAAAACCCTTCTTTGAAAACACTGAATTCGCATATTAATGTAATCAACCTGGATCATTTTCTTTGATTTGCTGGTCGATCGATATTATTGTTGTTCAATTAGAACTACCAAACCAGCAGTTCTTATTATAGTATGATGAAATCGCAACAAGAAGAACGAAGGGAGGTTGGGAAGAAGAATCTCATGTTTTTGAATTTGATTTAGGTTTTGATTTTGAACTATTTTCTGTCAGTTACAGAGATTACGATCTCGTATTGACGATTTTAACCTTTTCGGTAAGATTTGAATATATTAGTATGATTAATTTAATGATATAAATTAGTTTAGCCCACGTTTGATAGATTGAAGATCGTATGGCTGTGGGCATCACGTACATAATGTAGGATAAGAGGTATTGTACGTTAACCGGCCTCTAAATATATATATATATATATATATATATATATATATATATATATACTAATAAATAAAAGTTTTTTTTTCCGGATGTTATCATTTTAGAGCTTCTAAATATTTGTTGTCCCGCTTAAACATTTTCCGATTATGTATCTTAATTTTTTTAAACGCCTAAATTGATATATATTATATAAAGACTGTATTCCTTGTACTTTAGATCGAGCCGGGGGTCTCACCGGAAGCAACCTCTCTATTCCTACGGAGTAGAGGTAAGGCTGTCTACATCTTACCATCTTCAGACTCTACCTTAACTTTGCTATTGGTGAGATTTACTGAGTATTTTGAGTGAAATTGCAATTCATCAGCAGTGGCATACTTGCATGGCCATAAGCTAGTAAACTATCTTTATATATTCTAGATGGGTATGTAAATACTAATGATTTTATTGCTAATATTACAAGTTACTCAACTTGTTAAAAAACTTATGAATATAGTAATCTCGATGCATGACATTCCAGTTTATCTCATTATTAGCAACAAGAGGACGTTTGATAATAATAATTAACCTCGTTAATCTTTTAATCGTTATATGACTTTAATTCCTCAAAAGTATCAACAAAAGATGATTAATTAGTAATAAATTAAACTCGTTAGTCTTTTAATATTTATATGACTTTAGTTCCTCAAGAGGATCAAGAGATTTTGGACCAATGTGCAGTCCTATATGCCATACATGCCTAAACACTAATTATATGCTACAAACTATAAATAATAAATCCCAGGGATTTTTCTTAGAAAAAACAACATAAGTTCATGTGTATTGATGCTTTTCATGGATTCGTCTGAAACCAATATGCACTATTTAGCCCATACAACCATTTATCTATCTAGTTAGCTAGCTTTGTTTCATGATGCCATTTGTTGAGGTTTGTAGGATTCAGACTGAATTATTAATTAACTCTTGATAAATGAACGAGCAATAGATTCTACACTCATGACATAATGCAATAAACATATAAATTAAAAGAGTTATTACGTTTTTCGTCTGTAGTTTGTCAAAAATCACTATTTCAGACCATTAGTTTAAAAATGGTCATTTCAGTTCCTGTGGTTTCACTTTCGTAACTATTTCATTCCACTCACTTAACACCGTTCATTTTACCGTTAAGTTTTTTATACAATGCCTAAAATACCCTCAGTTAAAAACTATATGTATAAACAAAAAACAAATTGCATAAATTAGAAAACAAAACTCATCTCAACCCATCACCATACTACCACCGCCCACCTAACAACCACCCTCACGCAACCACCGTTTCCGTCTCCTGTCACCTCCTCAACCAGCTGCGCACACTTCCTTCAATCACCAAACAACACCTTTGAATCCCTAAACACCTTATTGGCCGTTATACACAATCTCGTCTCCTTCACAATTCGTCATCCTCCCAAACAACAAACAAAATCAGCTTACCGTCATAAAACGAATTATTGTTCAAACTTATATTTGGTTGTTTAATTTCCGAAGAACAACACAACTCATATCTCAAACTTGAAACCGAAACTTCCAATTTTCTTTCTTACAAATCTGCCAAGAAGCACACAGATCACTGAAACCTGCTACTCTGGTTTTACCTTCAAATCTGTAACTTCCAGAAAAATATCTCCATACACCTCTTTTTGTGACGGTTTTCACAATTTTCTTGAGTCTGAGTGTTGTTCATTACCGGTTTTGAAGATGATGAGTCTAATAAGAGTGTGTGTTTGAGGTTGCTTAATTTCACCATTAATGAATCTGTGAATAGCTTGAAAAGTGTGAAACTAATGAATTTATTGTGAAATTGAGTGGAGATTTTTGGAATTGAAGGTGAAATGTGGAGGAATTGGTGAATTATAGGGATTATGAGTGTAGAGAGTGAAATTAGGGTTTGGTTATGGAGGAAGATATGGAGATGAAATTGGGGTAAATTGAGAGTTTGAATGCAGATGGTTCTGTGAAGAAAGAGAGAGATACGGGAGAGAGAGAGAAGGCTGGGTCCCACCATTGATTTTTAATAATAATATTATTAATAATATTAGTAATAACATATTATGTTTAAATAGAGTAAAATGCACGGATAGTCCATGTGGTTTTGTAAAATTTCACCCCTAGTCCCTAACTTTTGGGAATTACATCGGTGCTCCCTGTGGTTTGACAGTTTGTTACTCGGATAGTCCCTGAAGTGGATGGAGGTTAGTTTTCTCAGTTAAGTTAAGTAGACATGAAATGACAAATTTACCCTTAATGATAAAAAACAAAAAATAAAATACAACGGCCATTCTTTTTATATTATTTTATTTTATTTGTAGAACCCCACCACCACACTTCATCTTCAACCTCTATCCACCATCACTCTCCACAATCACCACCAGAATCAATCGCCACAACCACCATAACTTCTAATTTAAAGTAGATGATGCCGTACACATATCTAGGGTTTGCGAAATCTGAATCGGATTACATCAAACACATCTATTGATTGTGAACTTTAGGTCGAATTTGTGCTATATAATGGCGACGCCATTGACCGGATTGCAGCACCAGGAGGTAGGCTGTGGTGGTGTGGCGGTGATGGCGGCCTCCGGGAGTAATCGGTGGTTTGGAGCTTCGAGTAGCGATAAATCAATCGGATACTCTTTCTTTATCAAAATTGGGGAACCCTTTTGTTCTTCAACAAGGTTATCGCTTAAATCATTCAACACAAGCAATTCTTGATCATCAGAGTAACCATTTAGCACAAGTTCTAACAACTTCCTCCTTGAATTGAACGAAGAACCAAACGCAAACGAGATTAGATCCACGGGCCGATTCCCATGAACATCTAAACAATTCGTATCAGCAGAACCGTCGATTAAAAGCTTAACTACCTCAACACATGAAGTAGAACACCTGCAACTGCCAGGTGCATCGCAGTTGCCCGTGTGTGCTTTTGTGATTGGTTGAGATCAAGAGGTGACGGTGTATGTTCCAGTGGTTATCCGTTGATCTTATTTGCAGTCATAGGGGGTGGGAGGTGGCCAGAAATGGATGTGACATTGGAGGAAGGCTGTGGTGCTGGTAGGGTGGAGTGGAGAGGGGAAGAGGGTAAGGATGAGGATGAGGGTGGGGGTAGGGATGGGGTGTTTTAATTTTAATATATTGTTTTTTAATGACAAGGGTAATTTTGTCATTTCATATAGACTTAACTAAGAAAATTAACCCTCATCCACTTCAAGGACTATTCGAGTAACAAATGAGCAAACCAATCGGAGCATACATGTAATTTTGAAAATGTAGGGACTAAGGGTGAAATTTTACAAAACCACACGGACTATCCGTGCATTTTACTCGTTTGAATAATATAATTTACATAAGAAGTCCCTAAAGTATAGTTAATTACATGGAGGGTTATAAAACTAACAAGGTATTTTAGGCATTTCATTAAAAACTTAACAGTAAAAATGGACGGTGTTAAGTGAATGGACTGAAATAGTTACGAAAGTGCAACCACAGGGACTGAAATAGCAATTTTTAAACTAATGGACTGAAATAGTGATTTTTGACAAACCACTTGGACGAAAAACGTAATTAACTCTAAATTAAAATCATATGATATGCATAAGCCAATATCAGTACCCATAAAATACAATTATTCATTACTCATAGTAACTAGACTTTCATAATAGTTACTTATTGCCACCCCTAACTGTCTACGGATTGGGATTTTTTGAAGTTAATAGCCACTTGGTAAACAATTGAAGGGTGTTTTCATCAGCCCTGTGATTTTTCTGAGTGAACTGAAGAAACTCTCCCCATGAGAAATCAGGATACTCCTTTTTCCCATCTTTTTCGACCAACTCTTGAGGCGCTTTCAGCTCTCTATCTCCTTTTGGGCACAAGAAGAACACCAACGACAGCCTTGGGGATAAACTGTTCACACTTACCCTATGCAGGCAGCTCTTGTACTTCCCATTTGATAGTGCCTACATATACATCCACCCTTAGTTAAGTTATAAGTTTCAAATATAACTAGAACACAACTCTTGACCATATTAAGGTATAATAAAACAAAGGGAGTTATGATGCGATACACAAGCAAACTTAATTACCGTGAAAGTGTCACCTATGTTGATGACAAGGGCTTCGCGGTAGGGTTGAACAGATTTCCATTTGTTATCCACAAACACTTCTAGTCCTCCAACTAGATCTTGATAAAGTATGGTCAATGTAGTTGGATCACAATGTGGCCCGACCCCAAAAGTCAGGTCCGGCTTGTTACACTGCGGGTAGTGGTTACATCTCACTATTGACACAGCATCATCATATAGTTTTCTGTAGTAGTTATGGTTATGCCCATCAACGCCCAAGCTAATCTCCAGTAAATCAAGAAGGTCATGAGCTAACTTATTCATTGACCGACAGAACTTCTGAAAGATCAAGCTGCATATGACCAGTTTACAACTATACAATTAGCACAAACACCATAGACATATGAAAATAAAATTTAGAGACAAAGAAAAACTTGGAGAAATTTGTAAACTTAAAAATATAAACAAAACGCATATGACCAGTACTTACACAATTTTTTTTCACAAACTAACAAAGAAAACAAAATCTGCTCTTACATTTTTCTCAACTTGTTCCACATAGTAATCTTGTTACTAAACAATCACTTGTTTTTTGGTTGAAGTTTGTTTAGAACATCATAAAACACAAACTCAGATGTTATTTAATTATTTATTATATATGTTTTTTTTAATAAATACCGTGTCTTGCAACAAAGTATTAAAAAAATCACGAAAAGCCTTTTGATCAAAATAAATTAACAAAATAGCAATTGAAATTTAATTTTAGTAATAATATATACTTTTGTTTTTCATTATGTTTTACCGGAAGACTTCATTTATTGTCTATTCTAGTTTTACCAAAATAGCCAATATTGAAATTTATTATGTCTCATTTTGGTTCACTATGTAATCTTGTTACTAAGCAATCACTTGTAAGACCATGTGTAGTGGTGAAAAATTATAATGCCCCCACCATGGGGCATTATTCGACACGTGTCATCTCAGTCAGCATGGGGCATTATAGCATAAAGTGGTGTAGTGGTAAAAAATTATAATGCCCATATTATTTTTAATGCAAAAAAAAAAAAAAAAAAAAGTCAAAGATGTCAGGTTGAAAAGTTGGGTGGGCAAAAGGTGATTGGGCAAAAGTGAAAAGTTGGGTGGCCATGTCAGACAATAAGCGTTTTAATGAAAACGCCAAACATGCAAATTTGTGAATTATAACGCCCAAAACGCCTGGTGTAGTGGGGGTGACGGCGTTTTGGGGCGTTTTTTTTTATTTTTGTTTAAAAAACACGCCCCACTACGGGTGGTCTAATGGTTAAAGTTTGTTCAGAACATCATAACACACAAACTCAGATGGTATTTAATTATTTATTATGTTTTTTAACAAATACCTTGGTGTCTTGCAACAAAGTATTAAAGAAAAATCACAAAATTAAAAAGGCATTTGATCGAAATAAATTAACAACAAAGTATTAAAGAAAAATCACAAAAAAGCCACTTGATCAAAATAAATGAACAAAATAACCATTGAAATTTAGTTTTAGCAATAATATAATACTTTATTTATTATTTCTCATTTTTTTACCAAAAGACTTTATTTATTGTCTGTTTAGTTTCACCAAAATAGCCTTTGAAATTTATTATTTCTTATTTTTTTCACCTATGTAATCTTATTACTAAACAATGACTTGTTTTTGGTTGAAGTTTGTCCAGAACATCAAAACACACAAATTTAGATGGTGTTTAGTTATTTATTATGTTATTTTTTCTAATAAAATACCTTGGCTGTCTTGCAACAAAGCATTAAAGAAAAATCACAAAAAAGCCATTTGATCAACATAAATTAACAAAATAGCCATTGCAGCTTAGGTTTACCAATATTATAATAAAGTGATACGTGTTAGAAAAACATTTAATCAACATAAATTCACAAAAGAGCCATTGAAATTTAGTTTTACCAATATTATATTAAAGTGATACGTGTCAAAAAAAAAAAAAAAAACATTTGATCAGTATAAATTAACTAAAAATGTCACATCTTATGATACATTGACATGTGTGTTAAAAAGTTACCTCTTGTGCCATGTCAACACATCAATAAAAATTAGAGCAACTAATTATAATATAAGATATTAAAACTACATCTCTATTTCTTATCAATAAATTATCCTAAAATAAAGAAAAGAAGTGAAATAATACCCGGTTTCTTTGTATTGACTTCCTATTGCATTGAAAAACTCCGCAACAACTTCATGAGGGCCATTCTCATGATACTCAAAAGTTAACAATTCCTTCCATGGCAATTTTTCACGGAACCGCTGAGCATGCCCACTAGCGAAACCGACAACGCTTCCCTCTTTCTGCTTGCACTTCAGTTTCTCGGTTAACGGAAGCTTAAAGAAAGCGTGACCATGCTCTTGGACTAAAGCAAGCATATCAAGGTCAACACCATGGTTAACCACTTGAAAAAAGCCATGGCTAATGCATGATTCCTTCACAAGGTTGGCTGCATGCAATGTGGCCTCCTTATCATGACTTAAGAACCCTTGTAGGTCTATGACCTGTTCATTCAACTTCTCAGTAGAAGTTTGAGAAAGATGATCTTTTGGCCAAATGAATTGGTTCGGAAAATGATCATTGGTTTGTTGGTCAAAGATCATGGCTGACTCAATGGTTTTGTCTTCATGGTTGCCATTTTTCGTTTGCTCCATTTTGATTTTTGACACAAGTCTGAATGGTTTATTGGGGCATGGGATTTATACTGAGATAATTAATTTTTGAAAGAATATGCATTTTCAAATTTAATATTTTTGGTCAAATATATTGATTACATTCTTCTCTCTATATGTTTATGGCTCTATTTAGTGTTTCTTATGCATTAATAATATATAATAATATATAAATGAGTATTCAAATCTAAGTTTTATATTAAGTAATGTTTTTAATTTTAACGATAATTAAATCTAAAACATTAATGATCATTAAATTTATTTATTTACTTATTCTTTTGAACAGCAATTGCTAAATCATTAATTTTATTTAAGTTCTATTTTTATAAATGGCTTTTATGTTTTATTAATTTCTCTCACCTCTCAAAGTAAGACGTTACTAACATCAATATATATTATTTTTTCTTAGATCAATAGCCATAGCACGATTACTATTTGTAATATTAACAAGTCACACATTTTCAGAAAAAATAATGATAAGTTGAAGTTCAAGAAAAGGCCGAAAACAAAATGTACAAATACAAAAAGAAAGAAAAAAAAATAACACAACAATGTTAGATAAATTAAAATCATTGACAGAGTAATTAAGAATTGGACTTCACGCTGAATATCTAATACTTACGTTTAGATTAATAAATTATTATGTAGCAAACTGTATAAATACAAAAAGAAAGAAAAAAAGATAACACAACAATGTTAGATAAATTAAAATCATTGACATAGTAATTAAGAATTGGACTTCACGCTTAATATCTAATACTTACCTTTAGATTAATAAATTATTATGTAGCAAACTGAACAAATCCCTAAATTATGATAAAACCAACTTATTTCAAACCAAATGAATTTTAATAATAAGATCACACAATAGTAATATGAGATACTTAATTTCTTAACTAATCTATATTTTATCCATACTAAAAATAAAATAAAAAAAATTCCATCACTTATCATCATTTTGGAGTCTCTAGATATTTGTATTCCCGCCTAAACATTTTTCAATTATCTATTTTATCATTTTAACTCCTAAATTGATTAAATACTAGTATTTATACATTTTCAAATTTTTTTTAATGATTTTAAATTTCAAACATGGAAATTTTGGCAATTATCTATCTTAATTTACTTTTTAACTGTTAAATTGGTTAAATACCATTTAAATGTTTTAATATTTCTTATGTATGTAAAATTTTAAACATTAAATGTATAAGTTTTTGATTGACCAATAACTTCATTTTTAAATGTATTATATTTATAATTAAATTTAACTAATTATTAACAAACTATAAATTAACAACATGATTATGTATATAGGTGTTGTACTCAAATGCTTTGAGAATTAAAAAAAAATGATATTACACTTTTAATCTAAATCTATTTGATTTTTTACTTTTAAACCAAAAGTTTACATCTTTTGCAATTTAACCTCACAACTTTTTTACTTTTAACTTTGGTCTCCCATACTTTTCATATTTCGCCGATTTTTGGCTTTACGTTTCGTTTTAAATTTTGCGAGTTAACATGGCGTAACGTGAGTGTGTGTTTCAACGTTTTTACGTTTGGTTTTAGGTATCGTACTAGATTTTGCGAGTTAATATGTGGTTCAACGTTTCTAAAGCGTCTATTTTTTTCCTATTTGACAGGTCCCTAACAACGTGTTGGGTCCTAAATTGACTCAATTATTGTTTTCTATGTTTTACGTTGTAGTCTAATTTCGTACCATTAACACGTCGTAACTTCAGTGTTGTTTGTCGCTGACGGTGGTATGGCGTTGGTACTATTCGGTATGGTTGTTGATACATATTATGTGGATACGGCTCGGCTCGGTTCGACTCGGCTACGAAGTGAAGGCCGTAGTCAAGACATCCTCCTGTCTTGACTCGGTATGCTAGTTACTTCGTAACGATCAATGTAAATGCAACTGCGTGTGTGCAGTTTGCATATTAGATTATGTTTATGTGTTTAGGTGTTATCTGTTTGTGTTTGTAACCCATCTATGTCAAAGCCCAAGCCCAAGGCACAGGCCCAACATGCGACGAAGTCCTCCTATGCAACGAAGACACCATGCGACGAAGACACCTGTTTTCGTCGTGATGATGGATGGCGAACTTAGAGTTCGCCGTGGGACTTGATTTCGTCGATGTGTTTCACTATATAAACACAACAAATAGACAGAACAAGATAAGGAGTCTGCATAGACTTTGAGACAGAACACACACACACAACAGAGAGTTTATAAGATTATCTTGTAAACATTGCATTGTAACCGTTTCAGAGTATTAATACATTGCGTATTAATCATTGAATCTTTGTGTCTTGCGTGTTCGTAACTTGGTTTAACTTACCCATTTGGATTCCGCACTCTCGGGTTTGTCGGAAAACAGGAATAGAGGTTGACTCGATCCTCCGGGTGGACCTACAATTGGTATCAGAGCATTGGCTCGATTCCTTGTTAAAACCAAGTTTGTGTTCTTGATTTTTCATAGTTTTTAATGTGTTTTTCTTGAGTTTTGATCTTTAAAGTTCATACATTTTCTGGAAAAACGTTGTTAAAATCTTGAAAGTCTTGGTATTTTTGCTTCTAGTTCATATAAAACCTTGTTAATACTCTTATATACATGTTAGTATTGGGTTTTTGTTGAAATTTATTGCAAAAGCGTGTTCAAAAATTTTCAGGTGACTGGAATATTCATCAAGATCATCATATCTTCAAGTTGTTCTTGTTTTTGTTCTTGATAATATATGTGTTTGATCCTTATTGTTGAATTATTGTGATGTTGTTGATTATAAAAATTATTGTTTGAATTTTGTGTACAATTGGAATGATGGGTTGGTAATTGTTACGTGAGGGGTGCTTGACTATTGTGTCACCAACTATTTCAGAAGATAAGGTTTTGATTTGATAAATATCTTGCAAGTTGTCTGGTCACTTTTGTCAACGAAATCGGTGTTCGACGAAATCAACCACTGCTCGATGAAATCACTTTTGTCAACGAAATCATTCTGGAAGAAATCGGTGCTCGACGAAATCATCTTGGACGAAATAGGTGCTCGACGAAACCACATTAGACGAAATTACAGGATTTCGTCACCCTTGACATCGACGAAATCCTCCAGACTTCGTCAATATAGTCTTCGACGAACTCCTATTTTCGTCACACTTGTACTTCGACGAAATCCATGCCATTTCGTCGCATTTAACTTAACTCATAGTTTTCGTCGCATAACTTGTGAACATTTCTAACAGAAGACTTTTATTTCATTATTAACTGTTTGATTTGAGTGTTTTGAGCAGGTTTTCATCATTATACATCCAGAATGAATCCGAATTGGTGGGGTACTCCGTCTAATGCGGAAAGCAAGTATAGAAGTACGGGTTTACTCCATCATGGGCCGAATATCCCGCACCCACATCTAATACAGAAAGCAAGTATAGAAGCACGGGTTTGTCACCATCATGGGCCGAATCTCCCGCACCTGCATCTTCGCAAGCGAATCCAATGTCGACAGGTCAATGGGCGTTTGTTTCAAATTAAACTCCAAGTATTCAAAGTATACTCCTAAGCGAAAGCGAGATCGGAAGTCTAAATCGCCCACCGAAACTGATGCACATAAATGAATATCCTGGATAGGTAGATAGATTCCATACGTATGTCCTTGGGCAAAACACGGAATTGTAGTTATGTTTTATTACAGATTTCGATCAAGCTCTTGAGGTTTCCGCTTCAACTGCCGCTACATTTGCAGATCTTACGGAAGACGAGAAAAAGGCATATGATTTAGAAAAGAAAGCATATGCTATTCTGACTCTGGCGTTGAGCAAGGATATATATCATCAGTTTGTCAGTTTCAAGATGGCAAAGCGATTATGGGATGCATTGAAGACAAGGGGTCTTGGAAATGAAAAGTCACGTCAATTGCGACATGATTTACTCAAGAAGGAGTTTGATGGCTTCACTTTATGGAAAATGAATCTTTGAGAGATATGACAAGTCGATTTCATCACTTGCTGACTGAATTGAGTAATTATGGGGTAGAAACAACTCCAACAGAGGTTGTCACAAAGTTTGCCGATGCACTGCCACCTCAATGGAATGGTTTCTTGGAAATCCTGAAATACAATGGCACATTGGCTACGACAAACATCAATGACTTCGGTCAGCTCTTGGAAAACAAAGATCAGGAAGAAACCCTAAAGGCGAAAAGGGTTCCCGTGCGACAAAATCCTGATATGTATTATGGAGCTTCCAGCACTTCTGCAAGACCTGCTTCACGTGCTCCACTTCAAACGGCGTTTGTCACAAGCACAGATTTATATGGCAATCCGATACAAGTTCCTGTAAAGCCAGCTCCAACCACAGACTTGTATGGAAATCCACTACAACCAGCTCCACAACAGCAAAGCTATCGGCCATCTACCGTAGCAACTGATTTGTATGGGAATCCACTTCATGTTCAACAACAAGCTTGTTATGGAAGCTCATCATCTGCTGGTCAGCCATCAAATTCAAAGACAGTACGGCTTGACACGTCAAACTTCTCCAAAGTTAGTGTTGAAGTAGCTAAAGATCATATGGAGATACTAAACACATTGGTGAGCTCGTATTGTGGGTTGATTGTAGGGCAGATCGGAAACATCAATCTAACTCAAGAAGATTATCAGCAGATCGATAAAGAAGAGATGGATATGATGGACATCAAATGGGGTTTCGCTAGTTCTGTTAGGCGAGCTAAAGACTTCATGGAACGGACGGGTAGAACCAGCTTGGAAAGCAAGAAAGATACCAAGTATGGGTTCGATAAGCAATCCGTCAAGTGCTTTAATTGTGGTGAACGTGGTCATTTCAAGCGTGAATGCACAAAGCCAGCTCAGCATGGGAACCAGAATCCTTTCAGAGGTCAAGGCAACCAGGCAAATCAGAATCAAGCCAGGAATGATGATCGCACCTTGGTCCCTGCAAACAATCAAGCAGGACCATCGAACACTAATCAAGCTCTTGTGGTGCAAATAGATGAAGGTTGCGACTGGTCAATGCAACTAGGCATTGGTGATCAGGGAGGAGCAGCTTGTTTTGCTGAAACTGCTAAGGATTTGAAGCACGCCAGTGGTGGAGAATCTTCTGCCAGTGGTGGTGAATCTTCAGATGAAGAGAGTTCTGGTGATTCAAGGAGTTCAGATGAGGAAACCTCAACCTCAGGTGAAGATTATTCTGATGATGTATCTAGTGGGAGAATCGATGCAGATATCGATGAATTGTTAGGAGAAGCTGCAGCAAGGAATGATAGAAGATCTATTCTGGTGGATCAAGCTGCTTATTCTTCTTCTTCTCTTCATTCAGCCTTTATGGCTAATGGCGGCAGTTCACCAAGCCAGGTATATGTCGATGAACCAACTATCATTAATTGTGATAATTATGCTAGCTTAAGTGATAAATGTGCTGATTTAGATGCTAATATGTCTGAGTTGCAAAGCAAACATGATGCTTTAAATGCTGAATTGTCTGACTTGCAAAGAAAACACGAGGCTTTGCAAAACAAATATGAAGTGACAAATATCCACAATCAAAAGTTGATAGTGGATCTTTCGAAATGCAAAGAGGCTAACATGTTTTATGAAAACCATGAAAAGGAGTTTAAAACGGTGGTTGCAAATTTAAGAAAACATAAAACCGAGCTGACAAAAATGGTTTCAAGAAAACAAACTGACATAAACTGTTATATCGATCGTCTTGAGATCATGCAAAAAGAGTTAGCCTTTGTTAAGTGTGAAAGTGAGGCGATTCGGCTTAAGCTAGACAGTTATTCAAACTCTAGATATGTGCTGGCGGATCACATCATTGACACACAAAAAGAGAAAAAGGATGTCACGTGCATTGGATACAAGAAATGCCCACCACCTGTTAGACAAAATTATGATGCAATGTATGATGAGGAAAATAGAACTTATTATGAGGAATCTGTTCCTTTAGACATTGAGGAATTTCCAACCGGAATTGGATACAAAAATGAAGTATCATCAGATTCAGATGTTTCAATAGTTACAAGTGTGTCAACTGCTGAACAAAATCAGGATCCTCCAGTCATTGTTGAGGATGCTGATTCTTCAGATGATGAGTCCGATGATACTGACTCAGCACAGTCTGATGCGGTAATCAAAGAAGAGGACATGCCTCTTGAGAATCATATTCTATGTGATCCTCCCGCAAAAGCTGCTAAGACTGTTCTGGTCGAGTCCACGTCTGCAAAAGAGTCAGAGAGTGTGAATTTGCTGTACACCCTTGTTGGTGATGATAAAATCTATTCTGACAAAGATTTTCCGATTAAGAATGTAAATCAATCTTTAATCAGTAAAGTTTTTGAAGATTCAACAAGTAGATTTTTGGATGAGTCGGGTTCACATGTTGTGGTAACACAGTGTCCTCCGATTCCAAAGGCCGAAGTTCGAAAACAATATGGCAATCAGAAATTACCAACAGTGAAAAAGCAGCAAAATCATACCAAACCAAAAGGTAAATCAACGACTCAAGGTCGAAAGGAACCGAACCAAAAGAAGAACAAGAAAGTGAACTTTGTGAAATCAACGGGAACGGATAAACTTGAAACATTTGCCAATAAATCTAACTTAGATCATGTTAATCAAGTCAAAATGTTGAAAAGAAATGAACCAAACAGTTCAAAACCAAGTACCTCGGGATCACAAAGTTCATTGACAAGACAATCACATGTTACTTCGGGGTTTGTTGAACGAAGATCATGTTTTGAGTATGGTGAAATTGGACATATCATTCGGAATTGTCCATATCTTCATAAGTTAAAAGCCAAAGTTGGTGATCCCCGTAACCAAATTGACCGCAAGCGATCTGTTTCATCAAAACCAGATCCCCGTCTTGTAAAAGAAAGGGAAAAGAAACAGAAATGCCAACAGGTCAAGAAAATTGAAAAGGCGATTAAAACCAACGTGGTTAACAAAACATCTGTTTCTGTCAAACCAGACAATTCAAAAACTTCAGACAATCATGAAGTTAAGATTTTAAAGAATAAAACTGGTAAAACAAAACAGACCTGTAAACCAAAAACGGTTACTGAATCAGGGGGAACATCACAATTTCCACAACATCGAGAAGTTCAAGTAACTTACGTTGATGAAAATGGAAGACCCAAGACCACAAAGGCTTGGGTCCCCATCTCCAACTAATCATGTGAGTACATGTGCAGGGTGTTCCAGGAGGAACTTTCAGCAGTCATTGGATTGTTGATAGTGGGGCATCCAGGCACATGACAGGTGACATGAAGCTTCTCTACGATGTTAAATCTATTAGAGGAGGTTATGTTGACTTTGCTGGAGATAAAGGCGGATATATCACGGGTGAAGGAATGGTATCTAACGGGGTTGTAAGTTTTGACAAGATCAACTTTGTACAACAGCTTGATCACAATCTTCTCAGCGTTTCACAAATCTGTGATAAACAGTTTTCAGTACACTTTGATGCAAATGGATGTTACGTGCTGAAACCCGGCTTCAAGATTCCAAAAGAATGGATTCTCTTATCAGCTCCAAGGATAAACGATTTATATGTACTTGATATGAGCCAAGCAATAACAACGACTGCACAAGCAACTTGTTTTATTACCAAAGCCACTGAAAAAGACTCAATCTCTTGGCACAGACGTATGGGTCACATTCACTTACAAAAAATGAATCATTTGGTGTCGAATGAATTAGAGAATGGTGTTCTTTTTAAAAATTTCCATCTTCAAGACGTCTGTGTTTCATGCCAAAAAGGAAAGCAAACCAAGAAGCAACATCCGACAAAGAAGATCAACACGGTGGCAGTACCTCTTGAACGTATGCACCTGGATTTGTTCGGTCCTGTCAAGCACAAAAGCATCAGGAATGATCAATACTGCCTCGTGATAAGTGATGATTATTCAAGATTTTCTTGGGTGGCGTTTATGGCTCACAAGAGTGCAACTTTCGGTATTATCAAAAACTTGATCATTCAGATTGAGAATTTGTATAAGTTGAAGGTTAGGCGGATACGCAGCGACAATGGTACAGAATTTAAGAATCATGCTATGGCGGAGTTTTGCACATCAAAATGTATTCTTCATGAATTTAGTGCGGCTTACACTCCTCAACAGAACGGCGTCGCTGAACGTAAAAATCGTACAATGATCGAGACTGCTAGGACTATGTTGGTAGAGTCGCAGTTGCCCATTCCATTCCATTCTGGAGTGAAGCTGTGGCCTCCGCATGTTACACGTTGAATCGAGTCCTTACAGTCAAAAGACACAACAAGACCTGGTTTGAGCTTCTTCACAAACGAAAACCAGATTTGTCATATCTTGAACCGTTTGGAGCTCCTTGCACATTGATCGATCCTAATGGAAAGTTTGGGGCAAAAGCTATTGAAGTACACTTTCTTGGTTATGCCACCCCAAACTTAAGAGTCTGGAATCTAGAGACTAAAAGGGTCGAGGAATGGTCTGAAGTCAGAGTACAAAGACACACTTTGCCAGTCAAAAATCCAGGTCAACCATGGATGTTTGAGTACGATGACTTTTTCAATTCGATCAATATTCAAGAAGTTGAAGAAAATGCTGCGGCAAGGATGTTTTTCGAGAGTGACAACGCAACAGATTCACCGTTGGTTCGTCCAATTGTTGTCAATCAAGAACCAACTTCAGTGAACAATAATGCTCTTGACAATGAGGATTTTCATGATGCAATCGAACTGAACGAATCTTCAGAGGATGAAGAATTTCTAGATGCAGATCAAGAAGCTCCTACATCAGCAGTACATGGTACGTCAGAGGCTACACCTCCAGTGGACGCCCCTATAACAACTGAAGCTACTGCATCATCCTCTTCGTCAGTTCCGGGTATTGAATTAGTTGTTGATCTCAATCTCAACAATCTGGGTACAAACATTCCAGTTCCGGAAAACCCTGAAACAAGGATTCACAATACCCATCCTCAACAAAACATCATCGGTAATGTACAAAGTGGCATACAAACAAGAAACGTGTTGCGAAACAACAACAATGCAGGCCTATATGCGGTGATTCGAGAATCTGGTCAACAAAACGATTGGTCTTTCGCGTGTTATGTCTCACAGGAAGAGCCAAGAACTTGGAAAGAAGCTTTGAAAGATAACTCTTGGGTTGAAGCAATGCAGGAAGAACTGCAACAATTCCAGAAACTTGGTGTCTGGAAGCTCGTAGAGAAACCTGCTGATTACAAGAAGATTGGTACCCGTTGGGTGTATAAATGCAAAAAGGACGACCGTGGAATCGTTATTCGGAACAAAGCAAGATTGGTCGTTCAAGGTTTTCGTCAGATTGAAGGTATAGACTACAACGAAGTGTATGCACCTGTTGCACGTCTGGAAGCAATTCAGATCTTTCTGGCTTATGCCTCATTCAAAGGATTCAAGGTTTACCAGATGGACGCAAAAGTGCATTCTTACATGGTCTAGTCGAAGAAGAGGTGTATGTTGAACAGCCTTCTGGTTTTGAAGATCCTATTCATCCCGATCGGGTTTGGCTGCTGAACAAAGCTCTCTATGGTCTACATCAAGCACCACGAGCTTGGTACGCAACCTTATCTAATTATCTGCTGGAGAATGGATTTCGCAGAGGTCTTATCGATTGTACTCTCTTCATAAAAGAACAAGATGGAGATCTTCTACTGGTACAGGTATATGTGGATGATATTATATTTGGTTCTACTAACAATGTTCTGTGTAGGGATTTCGAGCGTGTAATGCAGGATAAATTCGAGATGAGCGCTATGGGGGAGATGACTTTCTTTTTGGGCTTGCAAGTGCAACAAACGAAATCTGGGATTTTCATCCATCAAACTAAGTATGTTCAAGACATTCTGAACCGATTCCAGATGTCCGACACATTGCCCATTGATACCCCACTGCAGCAAAATCACGGAATTCATCCAGACTTGAAGGGTGAGGTTGTTAGCTCTTCATACTACCGCGCGATGATTGGATCCCTTATGTACCTCACAGCATCAAGACCAGATATAATGTATCCAACATGCCTGCTAGCCAGATATCAAGTGAACCTGAAGGCCTCACATCTTGCAGCTGTAAAAAGGATTTTTTTCGTTATTTGAAGGGTTGCCCAGACACCGGTCTATGGTACCCTAAGGATGATAACTTTGATTTAGTCGCTTTCAGTGATTCTGATTTTGGCTGATGCAAAATCGACTGCAAATCCACAACGGTTGGATGCCAGTTTTTACGAAATCGCCTCGTAACATGGTAGTGCAAGAAGCAGACTTGTGTCGCTACATCAACTTGTGTAGCTGAATACATTGCTGCCTTAAGTTGTTGCTCCCAAGTCCTGTGGATTCAACAGCAAATGCGTGATTATGGTTTTGAATTCCTAACTACTCCTATTTTAGTCGATAATTCTGCTGCCTTATCTATCACTAGAAATCCTATGCAGCATTCAAAGACCAAACACATCGAAATTAAGTATCACTTCATACGTGATTGCTTTGATAAAAGGCTTATCGATGTTATTAAGGTCCATACCGATGACCAGCGTGCCGACCTTTTTACCAAAGCATTTGATAAATCAAGATTTGACTTTTTTATTATTGGTAAACGGCATTAAGGTCAAGCAAGAGTAATCCACATCGGAAAATCGTTTTTGTAAATATCTTTGTGTTTTTAAAATTATTTTTAGTTTGTTGATTTTAGGGGGAGTAAATCCAAATTTGAAAATTCAAAAACATCGAAAAATTTCAAAACTCAAAAACAATAGAAAAACAAAAATGAATTACCTTGCGAGCAAAAGAGAAAATGATAGTACATCAGTGGTCTGTCTAAACCTCTTTAAACCTAAAATGAAAAACGATAAGCAGCTCTATATAAGATGTATCGGTAGGCTCACAATCATCTTAAAGTGTGCAGGGTGATATAAACTTAAATCGACTGAAGACCAGGTGGGAACCACTCATTGGCATATGGTCTTAGTACCGAAATTTCGTTTGAGAGATTGCCGAGGTTCTGAGATATGTGGTCTTTATGCTGTTTATCATATGGGTATCATGGTTGTTTCTTTTACCGAAATAATAACGGAGACAAAGTCTAGATCTTCCATGATACCATACATACATGTACATATTGCATACGACCTCAATAAGTGATCAACAATCACATGTCCACAAAATAAGTGATAATATATCACATTTATCCGAGAGTCAAGTTCGTCTCTTTGCTGTACGTTTGTACTGACTTGTTCACGGACTTGCTCCTGTGCCCTTCATGCATCTGAAAATCAAGTTCCTCATCAATAAGTGATTCTATCACATAGGGCTTGTTTTCAATCAAAATAAGTGAGTTTCTTACATTTTCATATACGGCAAAATAGATGATAAATGGTATACTCACCAGTAAGATGAACCCTCGTGCATACCTTGATACGGGAATGTGTCGTGATGTGGATGAACACCGGTCGGTAAGTATAAATCATACCTTAACGTATCCCCTCCCCATGATTACATCTGATAAGTTGAGCTTATGTGGACAACAATACCGATAATTGTTATAGGATGCTTATCTAAATGTTAACTAAAAGAACAACAAGAGCGTTTTGGCATGACCGTACACTGATATGATTCTCTTACCCTCGAGACTTACAAAAAGAATGTTTGTATATATTTACTTATCTTAGTTTCTGCAACTCTGTATATATTTATTTACTGCTTTCAGTCTTTAAGTTTGAAATATTCAAAATGCCAAAAAGATTTTAGGTGTGTTTTAATATAAACTTTATAAAAGTCAAAAAGATTTTATTTCTGCTTTAGTTTGGATTAACCGATGTTGGAACTCAAGTCTTCGTTGCCTGAAATCTGATTGAAAACCAAAACGACCGAATCTTCATAAACGGTCAGAGTTTGCAAGTTTTGAAAGTTAATAATCAAAATTGAAAAATCTATTAACTTTTCAAACTAAATTGTCGGACGGTAGTTGATAAGAATTGGTTTTATATGTGTCGTTTGTTTATGATTAACTATATTCCAGGCAGTTGTTCTCATTACGCGTTTAGCTTTCTTGCATGTGTAGATACTAAAGGCAAGGAGAACATGTTCGATGATAAGCTTCGGAATGAAGACACGACGTGAAGGCACTCAAATGATAAAGATGATCGAGTTGCCGCTGATCAATCATCAACACCACAAGGATCTAAAGTATCGAAGATCAAAAGATTCACGAGCATAATCAAAGGGGGAGTTTATTGATACACTTCCTAAATGAAAGCAGGAGTTTGTTAATACACTTTCTATGTGTGACACGTGAAGACCTTGAAGATCCTTTCCGAGAAAAAGAACCATCAAGAGATGGAGAACGAGATTACGAACCTCGCGAGCAGCATCCAAGGGGGAGTTTGTTGATACATACTATGTGGATACGGCTCGGCTCGGTTCGACTTGGCTACGAAGTGAAGGCCGTAGTCAAGACATCCTCCTGTCTTGACTCGGTATGCTAGTTACTTCGTAATGATCGATGTAAATGTAACTACGTGTGTGCAGTTTGCATATTAGATTATGTTTATGTGTTATCTTTTTGTGTTTGTAACCCATCTATGTCGAAGCCCAAGCCCAAGCCCAAGGCACGGCCCAACATGCGACAAAGTCCTCCTGTGCGACGAAGACACCATGCGACGAAGACACCATGCGATGAAGACACCTGTTTTCGTCGTGATGATGGATGGCGAACTTAGAGTTCGCCGTGGGACTTGATTTCGTCGATGTGTTTCACTATATGAACATAGCAAACAGACAGAACAAGATAAGGAGTCTGCATAGACTTTGAGACAGAACACACACACAACAGAGAGTTTATAAGGTTATCTTGTAAACATTGCATTGTAACCGTTTCAGAGTATTAATACATTGCGTGTTAATCATTGAATCTTTGTGTCTTGCGTGTTCGTAACTTGGTTTAACTTACCCGTTTGGATTCCGCACTCTCGTGTTTGTCGAAAAACAGGAATAGAGGTTGACTCGATCCTCCGGGTGGACCTACAATGGTTTTACTCCCTCGTTGCATTGCGGTGGATGGTAAATCTAGTTTATTATAATTCATAAGATTTAGATGTGTCAATTTATTTTTTTGAATATTATGAATTGTAACTATATATGTGTTTTATTATATATACTAAAACTATTCCATACGTCATTCACACACAAAAACACACATGCATGTATGTATGTATATATATATAGTGGAGGGTTCAAATGAGAATAATTTTTTTGTAAGAATAAATAAAAATAAATTTCAACCAATAAGAATGCTTCTTTTTACTTAATTTAATTTTTGTATTTAATATTAGTGTAAGGGTATATTGTTAAAACTAGAGTGATCATTAATTGGTAATCTTCCTTTTTAATAGCTTACTACATTAAATTTGTAACTCATTTTTCAAAAAATATATTTTTTCAAAGAAGAAAAAAAAATTAATTTAAAGTGTATAATATATTACGAAGTGTGTATGATGAATTACGAGTTGTGTAGGATAAATTGTAATATGTGTTGGATAATTTTCAAAACGTGTAGAATAAATTTTGATGTGTATAGGCAAAAATTTTAGTGTGGATAACGATAGTCTTTATGACTAATTAATTAATCAAAGATAATAATAAATACGATGAGAGAAAAACTATTTATATTTTACAATTGTACTCTTTGTTCTTTTTTTTCTCAATTTAATTTTTTTCTTAAATTAATCTCCCCATATATATATATTACCCATCATTTATATTATTATACTACTTAATAAGCTAAAATTTTAAGGGACACGTGCCAAGTAAAACAAAAACCCGGCGCGTTGCGGTGTTAAGATATGGCGACTTGCTTCAAAAAAAAAAAAAAAAAACACTTTAGGACCATCAACGAAAGCACTTACATAACCTTAGTTAATACTTTGGTTTACAATGCAAAAGTATGGTTGTTTAAGGCATAACATTTTATTTGCCATTTTCCGTTGAATTTGAAATCCCCTTTTGACATTAATAAAAGTAATGGCTCTCTTTGTTTTGCCCCAAATTTTCCGTTGCTTCCAAGTGATGAATGCTAATGGCTGCTGCTTCAAACTCCTTCAAATCCATTTTTTTATATTGAAGAGAATCCAACTGTAAAAAATTGTTTATAATGTGTTAATTACCGTTTTTTAATCATCTTAACCACTAAAAGGGTTAATTAGGAAATAACATACAAACAAAATGTAGTACGCGCGAAGCCTTTACAGCTCCGGTGCCATACTTTAATAAATCCTGTAGAATTGTAACAACTTAAAATTAGCATCCAAGAAAATAAATTACCACTTGTGATACAAAAAAGAAAAAAAAGACGTACTGATTTGAAGTTTTGCATGAATATAATGTTGGGATTCGGTGGTGTCAACTTTACTTTTTATCAAAACAGGTTTGATATATTTTATTAACTAAATATATAATTAATAAAAACGCAGCGGAATAAATATAAATAATCAACACCAAAAAGTGAACCGAACAGGATCATGGTTACAAACTTGCAAATACGATTAGCAATATTATTAATCTACTGATGAGATTTAATATACCTTAGTGGTTAAAGATTAACCGTGTGAGACACCGAGGTACAACGAACGGGTGCTAGACACAAACACGAACCGAGCAGGGGCAGCTTTGGCATGGCCGGTCAACAATCGTAAGATGAGAACAAAAGGGAGCGGGGACCTACCTTTTGATGGAGGTGGCGGCTATTTCTTCTTTTGTGATTGTCTCACACAAGACACAAAAATGAATTCCTTTTTTCAATTTTGTCTTACGGCAGTAGACTTCACAATTAGATGATGATTGAAAAACAATATATATAGCAATATATATTTAGGTTAACAATAACCCTATCAATCATTCCTAATTACCTCTTAGGCCCCAAAGCCCAATATAATAAGTTCAAGCACAGACGCGATATGAAGCCCGAAAAACAAAGTTTAATTAAATAAGTAATTAAACGTTATATTATTTATAACTCGTATAAATAATAAATTCCGTTTCTCGTGGATATATAATTATTCTAGATAATTATATATCTTGCTCCGTTAATTGTTCGTGTTCACTAGTTAATCGAGTTAAGTGGATTTAATGTTTGTTGCCCAAGGTGTAACTCTTACGGGTCATAGCTCGGTCAGCAGCTTTGACTTATCGAACCCGTACATATAAATCCAACATTCTCCCACTTGGACGATCTTTGATAAATCCTCAACGCAGAGAGTCAGCGGCGCTCTAGCTGCACATGGCTTCCCCCAACAAGGTATGACACTTTAAAGTCATTAACCAAAACACCTTCCCATTAGTAACAACTTACTATTGTAAGACAATAGACTTATGGTAATTGTTTTCATTCATCCTTTCTGTAAAAGACATATATTGAATCAATGAGACATGGATTAAGTTCATTCTCATATGGTGTTCAATTATTATTGTTCTCGATCAAGAGTCAAAGTGGTCCGAACAAACACACAGTAAGTTTGGGTAAGGCCTTACACTTCACCAGTTTGAATCAACGAGGGCACCACAATGTCTAACTGTTACATATCATGTAAGAGTACAGAATCCCATATCGACTACATACAACTCCCACTGAACTTCAGAACTATTCCCAATTAAAGCCTTTATGACTGGCAGTTACGCGACAGCGGTTGACAGTAATCAAAGAATAATCCTTGGTAAACGGAAGTTCTAATATGTATCTCAGGTCAAAGGATACTAAATGAGTATACCAATATCAAAGCATCTTATGACTAAGATCCATGAAGATGATTTGATGCGAGTTACATCCAACGTCATTCTCAATGAGGTCTGTGAATTTGGAAGTCAACTCCTTGAGTCCAAAGTCAGAGTAGTCTTAATTCAGAATCGTTCCCACGAGTCTGGCCGACTACGGATAGTTTAGAATGCAAGATTCACGGATTAAACGTATTAAAATTGACACAGTTATAAGATTCAGAATTGCATTTAACTTGTAAATAAACAATGAATTCAAAAGTATAACTGTTAAAAGTTCGTACATCCAAATACTAAATCAAAACATATTGCTAGCTCATCTAAGCCCGATAGCACCCATGTGCTGATCATGCTTGTCCTGAGTTATGGGCTTAGTAAACGGGTCTGCTAGGTTTTGATCTGTGTTCACTTTGCTTATCACCATGTCTCCATGTTCCACAATTTCCCGTATATAGTGGAACTTTCTTAGAATGTGCTTGGCCCTGTGATGAGATCTGGGCTCTTTGGCTTGAGCAATAGCACCCGTGTTATCACACAATATCTAGATGGGTTTCTTAATGCTTGGAACCACATCAAGGTCGGTTATGAATTTCTTCATCCAAGCAGCCTCCTTTGCAGCATTTGATGCGGCTATATATTCAGATTCGGTGGTTGAATCCACCACCAGACTCTGCTTGGAGCTCTTCCATGAGATAGCTCCTTCATTTAGAGTGAATACAAAACCCGATTGAGAGCGAGAGTCATCTCAGTCAGTTTGAAAACTGGCATCAGTGTAACATCTTACAGTGAGCTCTTCTTCTACTCCTCTAAATACTAAGAACATATCTTTAGTTCTTCTCAGATACTTCAGAATGTTCTTAACAGCAGTCCAATGGGCAATGCCAGGAGTTTGCTGATAACGACTATTCATGCTTAAAGCATGCGAGACGTCAGGTCTAGTACATAACATAGCATACATGATAGAACCAATCGCTGAAGCATATGGAACTGCTTCCATTCACTTAATTTAATGTCCGTTCAAGGAGATTGCGATTTGTTCAACACAGTCCCTTTAGTCATAGGAACACCTCCTTTCTTGGAGTTTTCCATCTTAAAGCGTGTCATCATTTTGTCTATGTATGTACTTTGACTTAGCCCAAGAAGTCTCTTAGATCTATCCCTATAGATCTTGATTCCTAGAATATAAGCTGCTTCTCCAAGATCTTTCATTGCAAAACAAGTTCCCAAATAGTGTTTAACTTCGTTAAGCATAGGGACGCTGTTTCCAATGATCAGTATATCATCCACATACAGGACGAGGAATGATACAGTGCTCCCACTAGCCTTTCTGTAAACACAAGGCTCATCTTCATTTTTAACAAAACCAAACTCTTTGATCTTTTGGTCAAAACGAAGATTCCAGCTATGAGACGTCTGCTTGAGTCCATAAATGGACTTATTCAGCCTGCACACCCTATTAGGATATTTTGGATCAACAAAACCGTCTGGCTGAACCATATAGACATCTTCAGAGAGATGCCCATTAAGAAGAGCGGTTTTGACATCCATTTGCCATATCTCGTAGTCATAGTACGCGGCTATGGCAAGCAATATCCTAATTGATTTGATCATAGCAACGGGCGAGAAGGTTTCATCATAGTCAATACCCTGAGTTTGAGTGAAACCCTTCGCAACTAGCCTTGCTTTAAAGGTGTGTACATTTCCATGCATATCGGTTTTTCTCTTGAAAACCCGTTTACTCCCAACTGCCCGAGATTCGAAGGGTAGCTCAACCAAGTCCCAGACTTGATTATCACGCATAGATTGCATCTCAGCGTTCATGGCTTCCAGCCATTTTGCAGATTCAGGATCTGAGATAGCAGATTTGTAGTTAGTAGGTTCGTCATTAGACTCATCTACTACCAAGACTTCAGCACCTTTGAGATGCCAAAGGTATCTGTCAGGTTCTTTACGAGTCCTGCTACTTCTGCGAACGCCTGTGTTCATGTCTGATTCATCAGCAACAATTTCTTGTTGTTCAGACGTTCCGACTTCATCAGCGGTTGTTGTTGGTTCTCGAATTTCTTCAAGATCAAACACATTATTTCTAGTTCCTCAATTAAGAAGTTCTTCCTCGAGAAAGTGCCCATTCCTTTTGATGGAAATAACATTTGCATCCGGATGGTAGAAATAATATCCGCTTCTTTTATAGTATCCGACGAAAACAACTTTTTCGCCTCGAGGATCGAGCTTATCATTAGCATCACTTGTGATGTATGCATCACATCCCCATACTTTTAGGTATTCCAAATCGTGTTTACGCCCATGCCATATCTCATATGGGGTTTTGTTTACCTTTTTAGTCGGAGCCAGATTGACAATGCGGGCGGTAGTCATAAGAGCATGACCCCAAAAGGAGTAAGGCAAGTCAGTTCTACACATCATCGATCGAACCATATTAAGTAGGGTTCGATTTCTCCTCTCGCTCACGCCATTAAGTTGGGGTGTGCCAGGTGGAGTGGGTTCTGAAATTATTCCACACTCTTTGAGATGATTGAGGAACTCTAAGCTGAGGTATTCGCCACCTCGATCTAATTGAAGTATTTTTATCTTTCTAGTAAGTTGGTTTTCTACTTCGTTTTGAAACTCTTTAAACTTTTCAAAAGTTTCATGCTTATGCTTCATAAGATAGACATAAGCATATCGACTATAATCGTCGATGAAAGTAACGAAGTATCTTTCATGGTTCCTTGTCATGGTTCTGAAAGGGCCACATACATCAGTGTGAATGAGTCCTAGCAGACCATTGGCCCGTTCACCAACACCAGTGAAGGGACGCTTTGTGAGTTTGCCAGCTAAGCAAGATTCGCAATCATTAAAGGAGTCCTGTCCAGTGGATTCAAGAATCCCCTCAGATCGGAGCCATTTTATGCGTGCCTTACTTATGTGGCCAAGTCTACAATTCCATAGAAAAGTTTCATTCATACCAGTTTTGTTACGCTTAGAAAGATGATATATGTTATTACATGTTTGAACATCAATCTCATAAATACCATTTCGAGGTTTAGCCTCAAAATAAAAGACATCATTCAAGTAGGCAGAAATAGAAATACCATTAAAAACGTACTTGAAACCTTGTTCAAACAAAAGGGAAACCGAAATAATGTTTCTGGTTATACCAGGTGCAAACAAACAATTGTTTAAATTAACTACAAAGCTAGAAGGACATGAAAAATGAAATGTGCCGGTTGCAAGAACGGGCACTCTTTTCCCATCACCAACGATGAGTTCCATGTCGCCTTGTTTCAGCCGCTAAATTAATAAACACCGATACCACCGGCTCTGTGTGCTGCTCGTGGCCGCCCGCCCTTGGGGCAAGGGGTTAGGAGTTGCGACATCGTCCCTACTAGATTTCGTCATAATCAACATCGTCAAACTTAAACATGTTAAAAGTATAGTTCAACACAAAAAGCATTGGCGAGTACACAAGTTTATGTATATAGCATAAGTATAAAGGAATTACTCGAATCCAACATGGCAATTTTGTATACAAGGTTAAACTAGCATGTAATACTAAAAGTGAAACCCCGAGTGTCCACAAGAATCATGTGCATCCCTCGCCATGAAAGTGAACGAGACCGTTTATGTATAATAAGCTTAACAATACCCCGACGGGTGGCGTGCTACTCCTATAGCGCTATATATGTTAAGATGGGCTAGCTAAGTTAATGACAAGTAGCATGTATGTATTCTAGCATGTAACCTAAGCATAACAAATAACATGTATAACGGATTGAGCGAATAAAGTATGTTTGTGTGTATTTGTGTATTTTGATAAGTTAACATGTTACAACCCAAAAGTGCGTTAAAGCGAAAAGGGTCAAGTGTACTCACGGTTTTGCAAGCTTCAAACTTGGTAATCTCGTGAAGAGTTGTTTGTTGAGGATGTAACACCGAGTCACCCTACAAGGGTAAACAAAGGTGTGTAAGTTCATGGAATTTGAATGGAATATTCGGACTTGGAATTTAAAGTATCAAAAGTATGAATACGAAAGCAATATCTAGTTCTAAGAACTCGTTTATAACACCATAATAAGTGGTTTCATGGGTCCTAAATTGACAATTGGAATCATAACAAGTAACTTAGAATCTTAGATATGTTAGCCTAAGTTTATGATGAATAATCATGACTTGATCATCATCACAAATTCAGCCATGTTTTATATAGTTTATATACTTATATAGTTATAAATACAATAACCTAAACTAAGTCCAATCAAGAATATCATGTAGTATTATGTATGTCAAGCATGGAGGTTAAAACCTCATTATATGATTCACCACTACATAAACCATCTTGAAGATGGTTCGGGGGGTCATGAATAACAAGAAATAAATCTATTCTAACAAGGTTCAAGCGACCAAGTACACTACAACTCGGGTGTGTCCACACATCATGGAAAGAATGAACTAAGTGAGGAGGACTAGACGAGGCTAAGGTACCTTGATTCTAGTAAGTCACAAGAGTGTTTATATACAAAGTTCAAATGAAGGAGTGGAATTTAGTTCGAAAAGCCATGGCCTCCATTTATTCACACTTCACAAGTCACAAGTTCATCATATGGAAGATGATGACTTGTGCTTGTTTTCATCATTCGATTATCATATATGAACAGAAATAAAATGGGTGTTTGAACCCAAAACTTTGATGGAAATGACCCTAACATAAACCCACAACCATAGGATAAGTTGTGAGCTTGGTGGGAACAAGATTCCACCAAGTTTCTATTAAAAACATGAACATATAAAAAGATAAAAATAAGCAGAAAGTTTAGTGCACTTTGCGCCTCAAATATGGTGAGGTTTCACCTTAGTTTGCCCAAGCAAACTTGTGAAAACCTTTCTAGAGGTTATCCAAGTGTTTTAGAAGAAAGAACAAGAAAGAAATAGAAGAAGAAGTGAGTTAAAACTCACTTAGAAGTGCTGGAACTTTCTGTTGCAATTCTGCTGAAATGAGCTGAGTTTAGGAGGGATTTTGAGAGTGTTTTGAGAGTTGTAAAGTGGTAAAATGGTTGGGATAATGTTGTATTTATAGTGAAGGGATTAGGGTTTAGGTGGTTGTGTATTAAATGTAAGTTAGTTGGTGGTTAACAATTAAAAAAAGAAGTTGAGGTTGGTGGACAGGTTCCGATCGGAACTGTTATGTTGTTTTATTTATTTTTCTTTTTTTGGCAATTTAATTAGTTATTTGCTAAATATGTTAAGTATTTATGATGTATTATTGTTTTTCTAACATTAATCAAGGCCTACATGTGTAATAAACATGTTCTAAGTAAACAAAGTATGTGATTTACAAGTATGCATGACATGGTTGCTAGTATGATTAAATGAATTGATCAAGTAATGAGTTTATGTATAATATGATCTCATTGAAGTATTTAAAACAAGTATGCAACTATGGATTATGTATTGCGAGATCAAAGTGAAGTATTGCACACAAGGAACGATTAAAGTTACGTATTCACATTGTTTGCAAGTTAACATGTTTAAACCTATAAGTGTACAACTTGAATGCTATAAACGAATATATGAACAACCTGTATTTCACATAAATGATCAATTGTATTACAATTAAAGTCTCGGATTTACAATGATTCGAGAAGAGATGCGATTACATGAGAAACAAGTTTCCGAAAATATGATTACAATACAATCTTTATAAAAACAGAAAGTTGCGAAAAGCGAGGCGTTACATATCGGGTGTATGTCTACACCCCGTGCTTAGGTTGTGGCCATTTGCAATTAAATGAGCCAAGGATATCCAGGACACAGTCGCATTAACCCCCAATGTTTAAGTTATCAAGCAATACGAATTAAAACAGGTTATTCGGATTTTGGACACAACGGTCATTGATTCCATACCCGACCAAGCGGTAATAATTTATCGTATCCCAAGCCCGTATTGGGAAAATATGTTAAGAGTATTTACTTGGCTTAAATATTTACAATCCAAAGATAGATATATAAGCACAATCGTTCAAACAAAACAACAAGCAAGGTTGCAATTGACTGGACGCCCTTAGTCTGGAATGAATGGAATTATTATCCATTAGAATGTTAACGGGTCTTTATTCAAGTCATAGACTTGGACCGGTTAACTAATATAAAAACGGTACGGTTCGCTAGATTAAGCGGTGACCGGATCGAATGTGGTTTAAACCCTCACAAGTACCATGACTTGTATAATATGGGGCAAACAATAATACATTCTGATTAGAAGTGAATTTGAAGGATTTTGACCCAATTCGGTTAACTTATATAAACTAAGCTATATAAGTCAACCGTACGCGCATAGGCGGTATTGGATGATCGAATGAGTAAATATCAAGTTCATTATGCTAAAACAATTTTAATACCTTACCACATCACTAGGTATTCCAAATTATAATTTCATCATGATTAAAAATCATTTTATACTCAAAAAGGGCATTTTGGTCAATAATAGGCATAATACATGAACTTGCATAAAACCCAACAACTGATTATGATCAAATGGTATAACCTCAAAGGTTTATTCCATACATTAATATGATCATAATACAACTTCAAATCAGTAGCTAACTTAGCTAAAACGGGTCAGAAACGAAAGTTAAAGCAGAAGTCAAACTGCTTGACTTTCGGTTGTAAACCGAACTATAAGCAGGAAATGATGAGTTGAACATGCTTTAACATGTTCTAAGATGTTATACCAACTGATAAAATGTCAAAAAGTGGTGTTTAGATGTTGATAAGTTCATTTTATACATTTTCCGAAAAACTGCGTTTTGGCTTTCATTTTAACATAACTTTGACCTGTCATTTAACCAACTTAACGTGATCTTCAAGAGGTGCCCTCGTAGGGTATTATCACCCATCTTATTACGACCGTGTAGCCATGTTCGATTCGAACATTGGCTTGACTGTAATGGTCATAGCCAAAAGTCAAAGCAAAAGTCAATATGCTTGACTTTCGGCTAATAACTTGGCCTAGAAAAGAAAAGAGCTGTGAAAGAACACTTACAAATGTTCTAGGAGAATAAGGAACTCAGTAGGAGGCCTCTATAGATCAGAAGCAATCACTAAGAGTGATAGAGAATGAGAATGAGAAATGAGCAAAGAAAATGGATGAACTTTGGTGCTATTTATAGTTGAACATGATGATCTAGATCATGCCAAGTGTTCCTAAGCTTCTCCTGGTGAAGATTAGTGTCTAATAACGTGTAGGAAGAAGGAGAATGGTCTTAATTCACGACATAAGTGGCATGGTATGCAGGCTGCCAGAAACTGCCAGTTGCAACCCCTTACAGACCGTACGGGGTGGCAGCTTACGGTTCGTAAGGACCCTTCGCACCCACTCTTTTAAACTGCTTACGGTCCGTAAGGTAATAAACCATACGGTCTGTAAGGGATTTCCAGATATAATAAAATATTTGCCTTACGGTCCATAAGGGTCACTCAAATGCCAAATATTTGGCATGTTGACACATTTAGTCCCTCCACATCCAGTCTTCCACTATTTTACACATTTAGTCCGCCTCGTCCAAATAACTTGGCATATTTGAGAGTTAATTGGACACGTGTTGCCATGTGATCAATAAAATTTTCCGAGGTATTACAAGATTTTAGTAGGATTTAGGTGTTATAAGCATTACTTGGTTATTGTTGAGAATGTTAAATGAGGATTTTTTGAAAGGCAATTTAGAGATGTGAGAATTCCTTTCCCGTTTTATCTAAATCAGAGGAAATCGGGAAGGCGATTAGCTAATGTGTAGTATATGTGTGTAAGTTTTTATGTGATATGATTCCTAGAGACTACTCTGTTGTATGGCACCATGAATTTTGTAATATAACTATTGGGTGTCGAGGAGAAAACTCTCAGGTTAGGTTATTTTGCTAGGGTGCAAGGTGTACAACACCAAAGGTTAAATCTTGGATCACTAGGAAATGGAGCTCTCCAGCATCCCCTGCCTTTGAGCTCTAATTGGCTTTTAGGAGGCCCGGATAAATTTGGAGGCCAACCATCTTCTACCTTGCCTTTGGGTCCCATAAATAAAGTTCCATATGCAAACCAAGTCAACCAAGCTATTGTCCCGAAAGGATGGTGCAATGGTGACTAAATTTGTACATGTGGTTTCCGCAATTATTCTTCTTGAGCAGAGGTACAAAAGTGGAGATCATTTTTTGCTAAATGAATACATGTTGATGTTGCTATTCTTCTAATTTAGCTTTTGTTGAACTTATGGTGTAAAAAATGCAATTCTTCTATGCCGCCAGGTGAATACATGTTGTTGTTTATTTCTAAAATCTTACAAGTTAAAAGTATAATTTAATAGTAGTGATCCAATGTGTAATTTGTCAGGGCAAAGCAATGGCGTGATGGAGACTGGATGTGCACTAATTACAGCAATCACAATTATGCATCTCGATCCCACCACAATAAGTAAGTATACATCAGAATTTTATCTATTAATTATCTAGCCAATTTGCGCTACTTGGGGTGTTAATGGTCTGGTTCGGCCGGTTTTGATGAAACTTCTGGGTTGGACCGCTAATTCCGATTTCAATGAAGGATAAACCAAACCATCCAGATTGGGTGGATCGACTGGACTAGTCGGTTTTACCGGTTTAATGGTTTGAATCATTTTTCAACAAAGTCAACCGTTTGTATCTAAAGTTTTAAATGATAATGATGGTTCATGATTATAATACATATCCATAATTACTTATTTTTAAAAAGTGTGTGTGTTCATAATAAAGCTAAACCGTGAAAACCAAAGTTCAAAGAAGACAGGTTAAACCGTAAAAGCCAAGCCATGAACTAAACCTTTTTAAATCTCAAACTGGCCAAATGAGCTGAATTGCTTCAGTTTGGTTCGTTTTAAATTGATTTTGAACAACCTTATATACAAGTAAGACATTTGTAGAGGCGAATGTAGGGCCGTACTTCTTGTATCGTGATAGGTTGACCAGTCATACTATAAAAATGTTTGACATAGCCATATGACGTGATGGTGTTCCTATAAAATGTAGGTGTAATACAAAAAGGGAAGCAATAAGTGTTGCGTAACTACAGTAAAGGAGGGGTATATATGGAATTAAAGGTAGTGTGAACTATATGGATTGGAGTTGCATTTTGTCAACATGATTACAGGTAAATTGTAAATTGATAACTTTAAATTGTAATCCTAGTAAAAAAACTATTACCGGTCTGATTATGTGACGGAACGCGTAAGACTTACAAATATATTGTTGATTTGTGGACCAGGGTTTTTATATAGTTCAGAAAAGTTGGTTGATATGCATGACTATGGCTACATTGGACAAAGATGCAGAACTGATCAGTTTGTAAATCCTCATAGGCGACTTTTTTTGGTTATGGATTCGGTTTGATGGTAAGACTGGTCCGGCTCATGCACACCCTTAATCTTAACTTATTTATGGCGCAGGTTGGTGTAATGGCACTTAGGAAAACTGAAAACAACTACATAGAGGATTTTATTTCAAGTGAGTTCATTATATACACTTGATATAAGTAGTAATGCTTACTTGCATAGTGTATCTTTAAGTCTTTGAGGCATGACTTATTATGGTTGTTGTAATCTTATTACAAACCCCGATATATTTTACGCAGTTTCTAGGTATCAATTGAGTACATCATACTGCATTACAAGGATCACTAATGCGTTGGAGCGCAAAACCAAATCAAACCTAACGATGGTCATGAGATCAGAACCATAACATAAGTCAACAAAGTATAATCTTATTCAGACAACACTTTGGCATTCATTAGTTGGTTCCCCGATCGATCGGACATAATATCGTATCGGTGATTATTGGTTAGAACACCAACGTATAGAGAGAAGAAAAGAAGGAATGAGCAATGAAAAATGAACCCTACGCTTCCTATTTATAAGTAAGGAATACGTCTTACCCCATATAGATCTTCCCCAGGTGTTATTTACCCATATATACATTCCTCAGTTGTTATCTACCCATATACACATTCCTCATTTGTTATCTACCCATATACACATTCCTCAGCTATTATCAACCCATATACACCTTCATCAGTTGTTATCTACCTATATACACCTTCCTCAGTTATTATCTACCCATATACACCTTCCTCAGTTGTTATCTACCTCATGTCACTAGTACAAAACCATTTTTTTGGTGGTGTCAAATTCAATTTTTGGTGCTGTCTTAGAATACAAAGCACCAAATAACAAGATTACCACACTAATAAATAAACACACCACCAAAAAATAGATTACAGAAATTGGTTTTTTGAGGGTGAAGTTGTTAAGAGCACCATTAAATTGATTTTTTGAGGGTGAAGTTAATAGCACCAACAAAGTGAACCAATCAAAACATTTTGTTAGGCATCACATGGATCATAATCCTACGGTTTTCAATTCCTCTCATCCTATTCAATCAATGGATCAAATCATGCCTCCAAAAACACAACCTTTATACCCACATATATAAAGCACAATGTTAAAATCAAAATCATTTTTAGAGAGAGAAAAATGTTAAGGAGGAGTAAAGCATCACCGGAAAGTTTTCCGGAACGGCTTCCACGGTATCAAGAAACCGGTGATGTGGCGTAACGCGTATCAATGGCCTTATGTACGAAGAGACACGAGATATTTGAAGATCTTTCTTGATGATTTTATGTGTGATGCCATCAAATATACCGAAGATACTCGCCGAAAAACTATTATGGCGATGGACGTCATTTATGCTTTAAAGTGCCAAGGATGTACAATTATACACTATGTTGATTTGGTTTGATTGTATGTGTTTAAATTGTTATTTTAGGAAATGCCTTTATAGAAATCATGTTTGTATCTTATTCTTTGTAGCTTCCCATAAATATGTAATTTTATTTCATTATGCTTTATGCTTGTAGATTTTATACATTTCTTGTTTATATAGTTTTTTTGTTTTATTTGCCTTTGTATTTGATCTTGGATGCTTTATAAATAAAATAAAATAAAACAAAAAAACATTTGTTCAAATGATGTATATTTTTACAGACTGGTTCATAATAGAAAATCCATCGCCAAAAACCTTTTTATATTTTATTTTTTTTAAATATAAAGATAACCCAAGTGAACCAATCAAAGCGGTGTCAATTTTTTTGATATTATAGTAGTGGATTAAATAGTAGTAAATGCATATTGAGACGGTAGAGACTTATGGTTTCTATCATTGATTTCTTGGTGGTGTGTTTAGAGATTTAATGGTGGGCTAATTTGGTTTCTATCATTGATTTTTTGGTGGTGTTTAGAGATTTAATGGTGGACTGATTTGGTTTCTATCATTGATTTTTTGGTGGTGTGTTTACAGATTTAATGGTGCTCTTATTAAGCAGCACCAACAAATCTCGTTATTTGGTGGTATATTTGTTGGTGCTCTCTCAAAAAGCTCTCAAAAAGTCATAAATCCCAACACAAAAAACTGCTTTTGTATTACCGTGTATATCTATTTAGATGTTAAGTTATTAAACTTACTTAACCGTTTTGTTGTTAAACTTAGCTGTTTAACTAATTAATTTACTTTAACTGGTTAATTAAGTAACTTACTTAGCTGATTAATTAATTAACTTACTTAACTGTTTAACTTATTAACTTACTTAGCTGTTAAGTTTTCTAAGCTATTAAGTTTTCTTAACCGCTAAGTTCTCTTAACCGCTAAGTTCTCTTAACTACTAAGTTTACTTAACCATTAAGTTTACTTAATCACTAAGTTTTCTTAACCGCTAAGTTTTCTTAGCCACTAAGTTTTCTTAACCGTTAAGTTTTCTTAGCCACTAAATTTTCTTAACTGTTAAGGTTTTTTGGTTTAGTAGCCCCCTGGTTATGAGTTCTAATTTTTAGATACAAGGGAACTCGTATTAGTGTATTAACTCAATTCAACTTTAACGATAATCACGAGATCAAAACCCACAACGAGATGAAAAAGTATAGCCTTATTCAGGCAACACTTAAACATCAGTTGGCTCGGTTTCAACCGATCAGACGGGTACCGTACCAGATTATCTCAACTTGTTAAAAAACTTATGAATATAGTAAACTCGATGCATGAGATTCCAGATTATCTCATTAGCAACAAGAGGACCTTTGCTAATAATAATTAAACTCGTTAATCTTTTAATCCTTATATGACTTTAATTCCTCAAGAAGACAACAAAAAAATATAGTAATAAATTAAACTCGTTAATCTTTTAATCTTTATATGACTTTAGTTTCTCAAGAGGATCAATAGATTTTGGACCAATGTGCAATCCTATATGCCCATAAATGCCCAAACACCAATTATATGCTACAAACTATAAATAATAAAATCCCAGGGATTTGTCTTAAAGAACAGCACAACTTCATGTGTTTTGACGCTTTTCATGGATTTGTCTTAAACCAATGTGCAGTCTTTAGCCCATACAATTATATATCTAGTTAGTTAGCTTTGTTTCATGATGCCATATGTTGAGGTTTGTAGGATTCAGACTGAATTATTAATTAACTCTTGATAAATGAACGGGCAATAGATTCTACACTCATGACATAATGCAATAAACATGTAAATTAAAATCATATGATATGCATAAGCCAATATCAGTACCCATAAAATACAATTATTCATTACTCATTGTAACTAGACTTTCATAATAGTTACTTATCGCCACCCCTAGCTGTCTACGCATTGCGATTTTTTGAAGTTAGCAGCCACTTGGTAAACAATTGAAGGGTGTTTTCATCAGCCCTGTGATTCTTCTGAGTGAACTGAAGAAACTCTCCCCATGTGAAATCAGGATACTCCTTTTTCCCATCTTTTTTGACTAATTCTTGAGGCGCTTTCAGCTCTCTATCTCCTTTTGGGCACAAGAAGAACACCAGCGACAACCTTGGGGACAAACTGTTCACACTTACCCTATGCAGGCAGCTCTTGTACTTCCCATTTGATAGTGCCTACATATACATCCACCGTTAGTTAAGTTATAAGTTTCAAATATATTTAGAACGTAACTCTTGATCATATTAAGGAACAATAAAACAAAGGGAGTTACGATGCGATACACAAGCAGACTTACCGTGAAAGTGTCACCTATGTTGATGACAAGGGCTTCGCGGTAGGGTCGAACGGATTTCTATTTGTTATCCACAAACACTTCTAGTCCTCCAACTAGATCTTGATAAAGTATGGTCAATGTAGTTGGATCACAATGTGGCCCGACCCCAAAAGTCAGGTCGGGCTTGTTACACTGCGGGTAGTGGTTACATCTCACTATTGATACAGCATCATCGTATAGTTTTCTGTAGTAGTTATGGTTGTGCCCATCAACACCCAAGCTAATCTCCAGTAAATCGAGAAGGTCATGAGCTAACTTATTCATTGACCGACAAAACTTCTGAAAGATTAACCTGCATATGACCAGTTTACAACTATACAATTAGCACAAACACCATAGACAGATGAAAATAAAATTTAGAGACAAAGAAAAACTTGGAGAGATTTGTAAACTTAAAAATATAAACAAAACGCATATGACCAGTACTTACACAATTTTTTTTTCACAAACTAACAAAGAAAACCAAATTTGCTCTTACATTTACTATATTATTATTTCTCAACTTGTTTCACCTAGTAATCTTGTAACTAAACAATCACTTGTTTTTTGGTTGAAATTTGTTTAGAACATCATAAAAAACAAACTCAGATGTTATTTAATTATTTATCATGTTTTTTTTAATAAATACCGTGTCTTGCAACAAAGTATTAAAAAAAATCACAAAAAACCATTTGATCAAAATAAATTAACAAAATAGCAATTGAAATTTAGTTTTAGTAATAATACATATTTTTGTTTTTCATTATGTTTTACCGGAAGACTTCATTTATTGTCTATTCTAGTTTTACCAAAATAGCCAATATTGAAATTTATTATGTCTCATTTTGTTTCACCTATGTAATCTTGTTACTAAGACTGAGTGTAGTGGGGCGACTCCCACCCCCAGGTCGCCCCATATCGCCTGGAACACCGCCCCCGGGGGCGACTTGGGGGGCGACCCCCTCCTGCCCGTCTCAAACTCGTCGCCCAAATTCAAAACTTTTGATTTGAATATATCCGTTGCCAACGGATATGTTGGCCAAGCTTATTATTATTTTTTTTTTAATAATCCAACATTTATAAATAATACTCCATATCAAACACATTTTTACCACAATCTTCTCTCAACTCATCAAAATTTATACCAATCATCTATCAACTCATCAAAATGTATCCCCACAACATCCCTCCTTTCAACCAAAATACACAATCTTCCAATCCACAACCCGATCTGACGGACCCAAACGTTTTAAATAACCCCGCTTTTTACGCCTATTTCAATAATATGCACGTTGCTAGCCCTACACCGCAAGTATACTACAACAATACGCCCATACCGCAACATATGGGGTTCACCACTTGGAACACACAACAACCCGGTGGTTTTCAAAACGTTGGAGGATCGAGCCAACAAAATGATATAAATTTTTTAGATATTTTTTTTGTAAAGAATATGTTTTTTTTTTTTTTAACTTTGTTTGTATTCCATCTAGTGGTTGATTTAGGTGACGAAGAAGTTCCGGAGACCCAGTTCGATGTCGGTCAAAAAAAGAAACGTTCGCACAAGAGGAAAACAACGGGTGAAAAACGCTTGAAAACCAAACCGATACCATGGACTTCCAACGAGGAAATGAGCTTGTCCAAGGCTTGGCTAGAAATAACCGAAGACCCGAGATGTAGTAACTATCAAAAGGAAAAAACATATTGGTCTCGTATTTACAACCTTTTCCTCAAGTTGGAAGATCAAGAAGATGGATACCGTGATGCCGATGGTATCGGCGCGAAGTGGCGTAAAATGCGTCCTTTGATTCAAAGTTTCAACCAAATATACACTCGCCTAAGTAACTCGCGTGTGCGCCAAAGTGGTTCCGACGATGCGATGCTCCAAGCAAACGCCCAAAATGAATTCCGAGTCGAACACAAGAAGGCGTTTCCTTATCTTGCTATTTGGCAATTTTTAAGAAGGAGTTCGAAATTTAACACAGTCATCGCCTTCGATCCATTTAAAACTCGTGGCCAACCGTCGGCTAAGTGGTCAAAAACCTCATCCTCAAACGACCATCAAAGTACCGGGTCGGACGCTCGGACTCAAATAAATCTCAACGACATTGAGGAAGACAACGAAGAGCCACATGAAGAGGCCGAACCGTTTCAACCACCACAACGACCGATTGGCCGAGATAGGGCCAAAAAAGCCGCCCAAACGTCTTCTAGCGGTGCACGAATCGACTACACCGAAACGTTCGAAAAAGTGACCAATAAGTTAGACGGGTTGTTGCAAACGAGCCAACAACGGATCAACTTAAAAAAAGAACACGGGGACCGAAAGCTAAAGCTGAAAGAAAGTCGTCAAAAAGCACTTGATTTGCAAATATTAACAACCGACACGACAAACCTTACTGGAGCCGAGCTCGCTTTAGCCGAGCAAATGAAGCAAGAAATTCGAGAAAAATATAACCTTTGTTGAAGTAATTTTTTTATTTTGGTTGAAGTAATTTTTTTTTTAGTTGATGTATTTTTTTATTTTGGTTGAAGTATTTTTTTTTTAGTTGATGTATTTTTTTATTTTGGTTGAAGTAAAAAAAGACTTTTATAAAAAATAGGATTTTTTTTATATCTTTTACATAAAAAAAAGACAAAATAAATCAATTCACGTGTCGCAAGACGCCCCACCCAGCAAGGTTGCCCCACTACCCCTTTTTTGGTCAAAATCCTCTTATGTGACGTGGCGCCACGTGTCGCAAGACGCCCACTCAAAAGGTTGCCCCACTACACTCAGTCTAAGCAATCACTTGTTATCGTTAATTAAAGTTTGTTCAGAACATCATAACACACAAACTCAGATGGTATTTAATTATTTATTATGTTTTTTAACAAATAGCTTGGCTATCTTGCAACAAAGTATTAAAGAAAAATCACAAATTAAAAAGGCATTTGATCGAAATAAATTAACAACAATAAAGTATTGAAGAAAAATCACAAAAAAGCCATTTGATCAAAATAAATTAACAAAATAGCCATTGAAATTTAGTTTAAGCAATAATATAATACTTTATTTATTATTTCTCATTTTTTTTCAAAAGACTTTATTTATTGTCTATTTAGTTTCACCAAAATAGCCTTTGAAATTTATTATCAATTACTTGTTTGTGGTTGAAGTTTGTTCAGAACATCAGAACACACAATGATCATGGCTGACTCAATGGTTTTGTCTTCATGGTTGCCATTTTTCATTTGCTCCATTTTGTTTTTTTGACACAAGTCTGAATGGTTCTGAATGGTTTACTGGGGCATCGGATTTATACTGAGATAATTAAGTTTTGAAAGAATATGCATTTTCAAATTTAATATTTTTGGTCAAATATATTGATTACATTCTTGTCTCTGTATGTTTATGGATCTATTTAGTGTTTCTTATGCATTAATAATATATAATAATATATAAATGAGTATTCAAATCTAGGTTTTTTATTAAGTAATGTTTTTAATTTTAACGATAATTAAATCTAAAACATTAATGATCATTAAATTTATTTATTTATTTACTTATTCTTTTGAATAGCAATTGCTAAATCATTAATTTTATTTAAGTTCTATTTTTATAAATGGCTTTTATGTTTTATTAATTTCTCTCACCTCTCAAAGTAAGACGTTACTAACATCAATATATATTATTTTTTCTTAGATCAATAGCCATAGCACGATTACTATTTGTAATATTAACAAGTCACACATTTTCAGAAAAAATAATGATAAGTTGAAGTTCAAGAAAAGGCCGAAAACAAAATGTACAAATACAAAAAGAAAGAAAAAAAGATAACACAACAATGTTAGATAAATTAAAATCATTGACAGAGTAATTAAGAATTGGACTTCACGCTTAATATCTAATACTTACGTTTAGATTAATAAATTATTATGTAGCAAACTGAACAAATCCCTAAATTATGATAAAACCAACTTATTTCAAACCAAGTGAATTTTAATAATAAGATCACACAATAGTAATATGAGATACGTGTTAGAAAAGCCATTTGATCAACATAAATTAACAAAATAGCCATTGCAGCTTAGGTTTACCAATATTATAATAAAGTGATACGTGTTAGAAAAACATTTAATCAACATAAATTCACAAAAGAGCCATTGAAATTTAGTTTTACCAATATTATATTAAAGTGATACGTGTCAAAAAAAAAAAAAAAAAAAAAAAAAACATTTGATCAGTATAAATTAACTAAAAATGTCACATCTTATGATACATTGACATGTGTGTTAAAAAGTTACCTCTTGTGCCATGTCAGCACATCAATAAAAATTAGAGCAACTAATTATAATATAAGATATTAAAACTACATCTCTATTTCTTATCAATAAATTATCCTAAAATAAAGAAAAGAAGTGAAATAATACCCGGTTTCTTTGTATTGACTTCCTATTGCATTGAAAAACTCCGCAACAACTTCATCAGGGCCATTCTCATGATACTCAAAAGTTAACAATTCCTTCCATGGCAATTTTTCACGGAACCGCTGAGCATGCCCACTAGCGAAACCGACAACGCTTCCCTCTTTCTGCTTGCACTTCAGTTTCTCGGTTAACGGAAGCTTAAAGAAAGCGTGACCATGCTCTTGGACTAAAGCAAGCATATCAAGGTCAACACCATGGTTAACCACTTGAAAAAAGCCATGGCTAATGCATGATTCCTTCACAAGGTTGGCTGCATGCAATGTGGCCTCCTTATCATGACTTAAGAACCCTTGTAGGTCTATGACCTGTTCATTCAACTTCTCAGTAGAAGTTTGAGAAAGATGATCTTTTGGCCAAATGAATTGGTTCGGAAAATGATCATTGGTTTGTTGGTCAAAGATCATGGCTGACTCAATGGTTTTGTCTTCATGGTTGCCATTTTTCGTTTGCTCCATTTTGATTTTTGACATAAGTCTGAATGGTTTATTGGGGCATGGGATTTATACTGAGATAATTAATTTTTGAAAGAATATGCATTATCAAATTTAATATTTTTGGTCAAATATATTGATTACATTCTTCTCTCTATATGTTTATGGCTCTATTTAGTGTTTCTTATGCATTAATAATATATAATAATATATAACTGAGTATTCAAATCTAATTTTTATATTAAGTAATGTTTTTAATTTTAACGATAATTAAATCTAAAACATTAATGATCATTAAATTTATTTATTTACTTATTCTTTTGAACAGCAATTGCTAAATCATTAATTTTATTTAAGTTCTATTTTTATAAATGGCTTTTATGTTTTATTAATTTCTCTCACCTCTCAAAGTAAGACGTTACTAACATCAATATATATTATTTTTTCTTAGATCAATAGCCATAGCACGATTACTATTTGTAATATTAACAAGTCACACATTTTCAGAAAAAATAATGATAAGTTGAAGTTCAAGAAAAGGCCGAAAACAAAATGTACAAATACAAAAAGAAAGAAAAAAATATAACACTATTATGAATGCATCCATTATTAGTGACTATACACATTTGTAACTCCTATGTCACATTATGTTTGTATTAATGTTATAGCCTATATATAGTGGCTCATGTATTTTGTATGATATATATCAATAAGAAATTCATCTCTCATTCTCTTCTATACATTGCTAATAGGTTCTAGTTATTACACAACACGTTATCAGCACGAAAGTGCTCGAATCGTCATTGGTTTTAATCGTTGATTAAAGTCTCGGTTGACCAATGTCGTCGATGATGTTGATAAAAGTTTTGGTAGCCCGAGGTGTTTCCAACGAAGATTGGATTTCGTAGACATGGCGATTGAAAAGTGATGGATGCTATTTCCTTTAGTTATTTCAAGTAAAGTTTTTTTTTCCACCATACATGTTTATCTATATAAGAATAATCGTTAACCAGGATGAGATTTTTGAAAGTCGGTTGAACAGGGGATGTTCAAATCCTACTCATAATTTTCATTTTCATTTTCAATGACCTTTTTCTAGAATAAATGATCATCACGGTATTGAAAAAAAAAAGGAAATATAAGTTTAATATATACATGGACACTTGTTACAGAAACCCGATGAGAAAATACTTGTTATTAATGTATTAAGTCTAATCTTATCTATTTGCTAGTTATATTGCAAGCTTATTCCTTGGTTTAGAAATTGATATATAGTTTGATAAATTCTTTTTATGCATGTTTAATAGATAAACCTTGAAAAGAAAAGTTGTATTATGATATCCATGATCTTGCATTTACATGTTGATTATATTATTTATATATATATTAAAGTTATATATATTATTTAGTTTTAATTAATATAGCATAAATTCAATTAAAGTTCTAATATATAACTTATGAGTGTGGATTGAATATTATTAATTATAAAATTAATTCCGATTTCCTCATCATTAATTCATGTTGATGTATATTTACCTTTTTTTTTCAATTTACGAAATGAGTAAATAGTAATTAAATAGCCTTTTATTGTTATTCTAATAAATTGTTTTTATTACATTTTATGGTTAGTAAATAGTAATTAAATAGCCTTTTATTGTTGTTCTAAATTTTATACAACAAATTACGTTTCAAAGAGACATTACAAATTCTAAATCATTATGTGCTTTTATTATTATGGTTATGAGTTTTGATATCATTATGTGCTTTTATTATTATGGTTATGAGTTTTGATATCATTATGTGCTTTTATTATTATGGTTATGAGTTTTAATTGGTCCATTAATTAGTTTTTGTTATTAGTATTTATACAATTTATGATGACTACCAAAATACAATTTGTATTAAAAGGTGATGTCTAATAGTTATATTTGAAGATAATCATTAGTGCAATTCTGTTAATGAATTTACAATAATGCACATGTTTATATGATAATATGTTATAATATGACAACTACTTAGTTAATTTTGTTGTATATCATTGTTATTGCAATTATATAAGCCTTTTAGTTGCTATTTGATATTTAAATATGTGATTTGATTCTATGAAATATTTGTGTGGTAAAAGATATTATTTGCACATTAACATGACACTAAAATTCTCAAGATGCCTGTTATATTTTCTTGAGCAACAAAATTTATTAGTATAAGAAAGCTCATTTACGAGTGATAAAGATTCATATGTTATTATATGATCGAGAAAGTTGATAGTGACATTTGTTTATGTTTTAAACTATAGTGACAAATATGTGTATATATGATATACTTGTGATCTTTAATATTTTTTTTTCTAGACATGACAAGCAAATTAATATGAGTTTAATCTCTTTAACACTAACACACACATATATGTATACGTATAATGTCCCAGGATTGTGTGTGATTTATATATGTAATTGATATGCATATAAATTGTGAATAATTAACATGCATATAACTTGCTTATGGGTAGATATTACGGATTTCATTTGTTTAGCAATACTTCTGTTGGTCTCATTGTTTTAGATAGCATATATGTTATATGTATTGCCTTTTGACAAGTTAAATGTGCTAAATAAATTAATACAAATTTCATTGGTAGCTGGTTACCAAAACAACTACGCTGAGATAAACATTGTTATGCTTTAGTGATTTGATATTTCAGCTTGTTACAATGCTATGCATAGTCAATTGTATGGTTATTCTTCTAATTGCTTGTTGTTGCTAAACAAATATTAATAGACATTAATATAGTCATTAGAAATGTGCCCTCACATGAAAATGATGAAAAATAGCTATGAAAATAATTAGTGGACTTTAGCTTAAGTAAACTACTCTGATGTTAGTTACTTAAATTGATAGATAATAATTCATTTGAGTTAGTGTTGATGCTCACATGAATCCGAAATCAATGATGAGAACCCGAAGTTCTCCCAAATGTATACAAAGTCCCGTTTGTTTTTAATAATGATTTTTCAAATTCAACCCAAACTTTAGTTCATCGCACTTGGCGTTTTTGGCTAACATATAGCCTAGTGATGGAAAACATTATGAATAGTACATGTTTTCCCTCTAAACAAAGGCTAAAACTATAATATTTCACGTGGTAGAGACACTATTGATACTATTTCACGTGTTAATAGCATATTAAATGCTCCAGAAGAGCATTGATAGTTTACCCGCTGAAATCGAATTTTGTAATTCATAATGCATCTTATTCTAATGTATACCAAAGAAATTTATTAAGTTTCCACTATGTTTGAATGAAAAGTCATCACCTTGGAATGGTGTAAAAGAAATATCTAAAATATATCATATAGCAAATATGGCCAGAAGACTATATTAGAAGTTACTAGAAATGATACTAATTTTCCACAATATTCCATTAAATCAAATATGGTGAGTAACCAGAAGTTACTAGAATATTTATATGTTCACCACATGGCATGACCAAATAGGTCATCAAAATAGCATCATGATATGCTAAACAAACAAACAAACATTGCTCCCAAAATGCCTTATCATATGTCTAGTTAGTTTTTTTTTTTTTTGGCAAATAAATTTTTATGCCCTTCCAAACAATAGACTCCTACAAACAATCCCTCTTATATGGGACCATTGAAATGTACAGTTGTGTGGATTGTGGCATTCATACATGGTTACATGTGAGTTTTTAGCTACCCATATGTAGCATATGCCCAACACTATGGAACGTTGTTTTTTTTTACATGGTTTAACAATGTTCTTTGACAACCCAATTGTAGGGACCATTGTTGGGCACAATGTGAAATATAGTGAGAGGCATACGTAGTCGAGAAGGAATTCGTCGCTTGATTATATCAATTCAAAACCAACTGCTTATCACAAATACTCCCCATTGCAACTGGTCTCCTGAAGAGAACCAAGTTTCCATTTTTTATATATATATTTTGCTGTGCAGCCTATGTACCAATAGTACCACCATAACATATAAAATGGGATATGTACATCGTATTCCCAGTCTTAGGGGGAGACAAGAAAATGAAAGACTGGTAACATAAAAAAAATGCATCATATTATATATCGACCCCTGAAGTGGTCAATGCAAATCTGAAGTCCAAAAGAAAGAGCGTGTATTTGCAAATAATAACAAATGAAATACAAGATGCATTCACTAACACAAATAAGGTGACAAAGTCACATATACCAGCTTAAACTTATCTGCTCAAATGGAAGTACTCACAAAATGATTATCATATTAATAAATTGTGAGAGATAAATCGGTTCCAAAAAGATAAAACCCACAAACACAAAAAGAGCAGAGTAACGCAGTTGGTGTAACCCCAAAAGAGGTGGCACACAAAACACCATAAGTGGTTGCATACAAAACCCCAGAAGTGGCTACATACTAAACCTTAAAGAAGGTTGTTGTCAAAACCCCAAAAGAGGCTAATGGAGTTCTAAAAGAAACTCTAGTACCAAACAAATATGAGATCGCGATGAATTATGTACAAAATAAGTACAATATGGAACCGTAATGAAACACGTGTAAAATGATATATTTGATTATGCTATAGCAATAGATGTAATCGATGAAAAAAAAGAAGATTACATATATAGAAAGTGTGCAAGAGTGTATGCACATAAATAGCCAAAATGGCTACATGACTTAAGGTTGAACTAAATTTGCTCGACAAACTAAACGTTTTTGAACCAGCAGTTCGAACACCCATAGACGTCAAACCAGTAGGTTATAAATGGGTGTATTTAAATAAAAGGAAACGTAAATAATGAGTTTTTGCGATGTAAGGCACGCATTTTAACATAAAGATTTTTCCCAAATCCCAGCAGTTGATTACGAGGAAACGTATACCCCTGTAGTGGATGCGATAATCTTTAGATGTTTAAGCGGCCTCGCAATCTCAGAATGACTTCAGATAAAATAACTTATGGATGTCATCACTGTATACATGTACGAGACAATTGCAAATGACATCTGTATGAAAACCCTTGAAGGATTAAAAAAAATGCTCAAAGCATTACGAAACAATAACCCCATATGTGTTATATATATGAATCTTAAAGGAAACTACTCGTATGTGGTACAGTCGACTATACTCTGAAAAGAGAGGTATAATTTTGATAAAATGAGCTACATCTATTTAACAAGATTTCACTCTTACAGTGATAATATAAACATCATTGAGAGGGAACTCTCAAACTAAAGAGGAAAATTTTGAATGACCTTTACAAAGTGTAGTTATCCTCGACCTGTAGTTTCGAGTATATATGTACTATTTTTGCTCATCAATCTGACTACATCTAGAAGATGTTATATAGAAAAAGCTCATTCGTTGAGTACATGAACGATTGTCTGATCGCTTGACATAGAAAAAATATTCTTATCAACCCCAAGAAAAGGATGTTGAACTACTTAGTCAAGAAGTACCATACTTAATTGCGATCAGAGCATTGAGGTATCTTGCAAACAAGACGACATCTGATATATTACTTTGTATTGGTAAGATTACAGTTCTAATCTCAAATGTTGCACTCTTTTTCCCTTCACTAAGTTTTTCCCATTGGGTTTTTCTTGGTAAGGTTTTTAACGAGACAACATAACTGATCCAGTAGTATCAGTTTATCTTATAGGTCCCGAAGTACTAATTTAACATCATCATCATGTTGTTAATTATGTATAATGCGTAGTGCACTCTTTTCCCTTAGCTACGGTTTTGTCCCATTGGGTTTTCCTGGCATGGTTTTTAACGAGGCAGAATTATAAAGCGCATTAAATAATTATTTGACATATTTACAAACTCGAGACACGGGATAGTTCCACAAGAACAATATGGCGTCCTGGGTTATGATTGATATATATTAGACTCGCATAGAGTTCGATCTCAATCCAGATACAAGTTATGAAGGTCGAAGATTTCATCATATTTAAGAAGTATGTAAATTAGAGTTGATCAAGAGAAGCTCAAGCTATACTGTATGAAGACAATGTAGACAACAACACCCAAATCAAAGAAGACTACGCCAAATATCAAGTCAAGCAATTGTCACAGAAGATTGGATTCAACATCATCAAGATATACAAGTAAAATTGAGGGGGAGTAACGTACCCATAATATACACAGTGTACGTACTCTTTTTCTTTAATAAGACAACATACCTGATCCAGAAGTATTAGGGGGAGACAATACGCGCTGCACTCTTTTTCCCTTAGCTGAGGTTTTGTCCCACTGGGTTTTCCTAGCAAGGTTTTTAACGAGGTAGCATCACCAAGCGTATTAAAGAATAGTATATCATCATGTGAATAGTCAAGGGGGTGTGTTATGAATGCATCCATTATTAGTGACTATACACATTTGTAACTCCTATGTCACATTATGTTTGTATTAATGTTATAGCCTATATATAGTGGCTCATGTATTTTGTATGATATATATCAATAAGAAATTCATCTCTCATTCTCTTCTATACATTGCTAATAGGTTCTAGTTATTACACAACAAACACAACAATGTTAGATAAATTAAAATCATTGACAGAGTAATTAAGAATTGGACTTCACGCTTAATATCTAATACTTACGTTTAGATTAATAAATTACTAGGTGTAGGACCCGTGTAACCACACGGGTAGGTTTAGTAATGATCGAAATCAAATACTAAAAAACAGATTATAATATATCATTTAAATTTTGGTCTTTAGATCTATATCTTTATAAAATAATGTTAAAGACAGTATGTGTTAATATTATAATAACTATAATTATAAAAGTTTTTGTCTATTTAAATATGTAAACTATCATGTGAACAAATATTTGATGAATTCACATTCGCATTTTAGTTAAGTATACATTTAAAAGTCCCAACCACAAACTCGGTACATCTCAATACTGGTACTTTGCCTACCGATCTTGGTAATACACATTTTCAATAAATCATCTATGTCTAATAATATCCGCAAACCGATCAAATCTATAATTTTAATTTTTAATGAAACTTTTGTTTTAGCTCTACTTTATTAGCAAGAAGCTTTAGTATATTTTACTTTTCTATACAACATAACTAAATGATAAAAATTTACAAAAAACAAAAAAAGAAGAATTGATCAACCTATTCCAGTTATCGTCATGATAACATAATGTACATGGCCATCAGTGTCATCAACATTGAAAACCAACTAATAATTTTTCGTGAGTTTAACATGTAATTTAACCTCAAAAAGAAAAAAAACTATATAGTAAAAAAGTAGAATTGGCTAAACAGAATCTGTATCTTCCTCATTCCTGCACAGTTGAAGATCAAGGAGAATCACATCACCACCAGATCTGATCTGTGCCTGCAGATTGATTCACTTCAAGCCTTTCTATCACCATTCTCTTGATACCTTCTTTTACAATTTCATCACCAGCCATAAGTTCCTTTAAGGTTTCAGTATCCATCTGCTTTTGTCTTTTTCTTTGATAAATAGCAGTACCTGCTGGATCAGTGCAACTCTTGATTTGTAACTTTGGTGGTCTTTTTGAACCTTCAGTTTTAGGATTGACAGGTTTTTGTGAAACATTTGGATCTTTCTTCCTTAGTTCCTCCAACATTTTGTAAGTGGCCCTGACCCTATCTTCTCTCTACTTTGACACTGAATTCTTTGACCCATAGTCAGCTGCTATCAGCTCCTCTTTCATTCTCTTTAACTCTAAAGCCTTGTCAGGTACATTCTTTTTGAATTTTTTCCAGTCAGGAGGAGTGTGTTTAACCTTATTTTTAAGCATCTCTTGGATCCTGGCTGCTTCACTTTCAAGCTCAGGAATGGTCCAATCTTTGTACATATGCTTCTCTCCCTTATACTTCTTGTGAGCCATGATATTCTCAATATAGTCTTTTCTCAGAGATTCATCTGCTCTTTCTGATAATTTTTGACAAACATTCTTTGCAAATTGTTCCAGGGAACTGACTTGAGTAAGCAAAAATTGGTAGTGCCTTTGATATTCTTTGTCAGTCTTCCATGTTGATTCTCTTTTAGAAATATCCTCTGCTTGTTTGGCCTTTAATTTTAAATATTCATCAATATTATTAGGCCTAGGATATCCTTCAACAGATGGTAAACTCCTTTTTGCAGGATCATCCTCATAGTAGAAGGATTTGATCTCTTCTCTGACAGCAATAAGTTCTAGAGGAAATTGAACACCTGCATGAGCAATATCAGTGATTGGCTTTTGTATCTGTATTGAAGAGAGAGGTACAGGGTTTGGTAAAGTGACAACTGGTAGAGGTTGTGAAGATGTTAGTGAAGGTGAAGGCTCATCATCAATCAAAATTAACCTTCTCCTTTTTGGTTGAGGAGAGACTGATGATGTTTTGGGTGGATCAGTGGTTGTGTTTGAAGTGAGAAGTGTTTAACTAACAGTTGTTGAAACAACAGGTGTTTCAACCACTGTTGTCATTACAACTCCTGATGTGTCAGTAGAAGTCTTCTGCACAGTGGCAGGTGGTGATTTGATGGTTGGTGATGTGGTTATAGTGGTAGTGGATGATTTAGTCAAATCAGGTGTTTGAGTGGTGTGTGTTGAAGTAGCAGTTGTTGTGATTGAGGTGGTGGTTGTTGGTTTAACAACTGCTGAAACCACTGAGGTACCAACAGTTGTTGATACAACAGGAGTTACAACAGCTGTTTGGGTGGAAGATTGAGGTGTCATTACAACTACTGATGTGTCAGTAGAAGTCTTCTGCACAGTGGCAGGTGATGATTTGATGGTTGATGATGTGGTTGAAGTGGTGGTGGATGATTAGTGAGATCAGGTGTTTGAGTGGTGTATGTTGAAGTATCAGTTGTTGTCATTGAGGTGGTGGTTGTTGGTTTAACAACTGCTGAAACCACTGAGGTATCAATAGTTGTTGATACAACAGCTGTTTGGGTGGAAGATTGATGTTGAGCGCTTTTAGATGGTGGTTTTAGAGTATGCTTTGTGAGTATGGATGGTGTGGATTTGGGTTCCCTCACTTTTCTAGTGGGATTTTTTCTTTTTGGATTAGGATTTTTAACATCCTTTGGCTCAGAACAACCCTGTGCATCCAGCTCCATGTAAGCTCTCTTCTCCTCATTCCACCTTGATTTATCCTTTGCCTCTCTAACCCTTTTTACACTTGCTTTTGCTTCAGCAAGTGCATTTGTGGTTAAATCTTTTTGCTCCCATCTGGCAAGGGAATGTCTTTAGTCATACAATCTTTTTGTGGCTAAATGTAGAGACCGTCTTCAATCCCTTTCTTCTTCCACAGGTTGATCTTCTCCCCTTTTTTGGCATTATCTGGTGGTGGATTATCAAGGAAGAGAACAGTGGGAGGTGCTTTGCCAGTGGTGTTCAAGATATGGCCCTTTATGGCCTTGATGTCAGCTTGGGTGTCTTTAAATCTGGACTCCATCATGTTCCTCAGCTTTTGGACATCTATGTCAAGCTGCTTATCAGTCAACTGTCTTTGTTGTTGGAGCAGGGGTTGAAATAAGTTCCATAACTCATTTGCAGCAGGTGCAGGTTGTGCAGGTGCTTGAGCTGGAACAACAGTGGGTGGTACCTTTTGAATTTCCAACAGCTGTTGCATCATATTTTTTAGTTCAACAACAAATGTGTCAAGTGTGTCAATTCTGTCCATCAGTTCTTGGTATTTTAAACCATCACCCAACTTAGTGGGATTATCTGATTTCCCACCAACAGTGGTTGTATCAGCAGCAGACTTAGGGAATATGTCACAAAAGTCATCTACTGATGCCCTTTTTTCTTGGTACTGGAGACTTCTTTCTTCATTTATGGACACCTTGAACAACTCACCAGTTGTTAAAGTAAACACACCAGTGGTTGCCTTTGTTGTCTCTGAAGAAATTGCCTTCAAGGGAGTCTTATTTATGGAACAACTGACCCAATGTAGACCAGTGGGTCCAACATTAGTAGTTGCTGCTCCACTTGAACTACTGACAGGAATTACTGGTAATTCCTGCAGTGTAACCTCCTCAGTTGTTGCTAGGCTAGCAGAGGTATGAACATCAGACCCAGTCAATTGTGGGAGTATACTCTCAGTGATAGGTGATTGAGAGGAACTGGTTTGTGTCTGAGCTATAGAAACTGCATGCAATAAAGGTAACATTGATTGTGGTAATGTGACGGGTGAAGGAATAGGTGTAGAAAGAGACATGTCCTTCGGATCAGGACTGAGGAAGATGGAGCCAATTGGATCCAGAATTTCATAATCTTGGGTCCCTGTGTTTACAACCGAATCCTTTTGTGAGGATGTCGGAGGAGTTTGAGGCAATGGTGGAGATCTTTCTTCCATCTGCTGTGAGGAAGTAGCAGCAGTGGTTATTGGTGACTTTTGTTTTGTCACTGGCAATTGCTCTGGGATCTCATCTTCCAGAGTTGCCGTTTTACTGGGTTTGGGTGGCTTTTTGGATGATTTCTTTTTGGTCTTTTTGGTAATGGTAGGTGTGGGTTTCATTGCAGTGGTTGTGCTACTATGATCACCTGGAGCAGTGGGCTCAGCAGCAGATACCTGAGGAGCAGTGGTAGTTGCTAAATTCTGCTCAGGCACCTCTGCTTGTGTTTTGCAAGGTGCTGACATTCTAGTGAAAGTTGCAGCTGTTAAACTTTTAATTTGAAAAGATTCACCTTGTTGGTATACATGAACATCATCCTTTGCAAATTTCTTTGTAAAGTAATAACTTAAAAACCTTGGAAATAATAGAAAAGATTTTGTTAAAACATTTTTGGCCAAATCATCAAAGATTTCCTGGGAATAATTAAAATCTTCATTTTGTAAAATAGCAAACCCTAGGGATTGAATCTTTAATGGTATCTCATTGAAGGCAGTTGTTTTATTTGAAACACACATTAACAGGGTATGAAATAAAAATCTTATTGCAGGAGGGAAATAACCTTTTTCTAACGTATCCCTCTTTATTTGTTCAGCATACCCCCTTTCAAGGAAATCTGTTTTTAACTCATTTTTGGAAAAAGAAGTTTTACCTTGCTGATCATTGAGTTCAAAGACTTCCGAGATGGAGTGTAGTGTGATTTTGACTGGTTTACCCATTAAGGAGGAATTAATGGCTATAATGTCTTCTCCTTGTTTGTCAAGAGTGGCATTTTCCCAAAATTCTCTCTGGGTTTTCTAGTAAATCGGAGCATCTACTATTAACAAAGTTTTGTACTTTGATGCAGTAATGGTATCAATGATGGAATCGAAAACATCGGTGTTGCCTGGTTTTGTAAGAATACCCAGATAATTGTGAGGGGATTTGTATGGGATTTCGATGGGTGTAGTAGCCTTTTGAGAGGCCTTTTTAGATGATTTCGAAGTGGATGTTTTGCAGATGGCTTTGATTTCGTCAGTTTGATGAAGAAAATCGAAGAATGAATTTGAGATAAGAAGATGGAAACTACTTTGAGAACAGTTTTTTTGTGAATTCGAATCGACAGTAAAACCCCTGTTTGGGGTTTTTGATCAGGGTTTTATAGGGAAAAAGGTAATTGCTGACGTGGCAACGGTTACAAAGATCTGACGGATAGGAACTGACCATATGCCAACCTCTGATGAAATGAAGGATAATGGAAGACATTTGTTGTTAAGGAAACCACTGATGGATGAATATCAGTGGATTACAAATGAAAATGAGGACAGTGGGTAACTTTAACTATCAGTGGATAGCTGTGTCAGTGGTTTAAAGCATTGAAGTTTGGTAACAGTGGAAAACAATGAAAATGATGGAACAGAGGTTGACTTTCAACAGTGGATAGCTACAAACCAACAGATGTTTGAACCAATCAGTGGTTACGACAGACTTTGATTTTCTCAATATGCAACAGCAACATAGTCTTCTTCAAAACAGTGGTTGTGGAAACATCTGCTGTTTGTGCTTAGTTTGTGAGTATAAATCTTGACAACTATACTCCAACATATACAATGTTTTTGAGGGTCCACTTTTTGCCCAAAAGATTCTCATCCTTTGGTAAGTGTGCAAGTTTTCAAACTTGTTTTCCCTGAACTGTTGAAGCTCCTCTTATATGACACTACCCAACTTTCTGTCTTTTAGTGGATTTGAAGTTTAATTTGATCAGCAACTGTTGGTATATCAGTGGATGAGCTTTAACATTTGTTTTGTACATCTGCTGCTCAGATGTCGTCATGATTGTGTTTTTTGTAATAGATGAATTGATTGTTAAATTGATTGTTAAATTGATTCTGTGTTTTTGTAATAGATGAACAATTAATGAATATGATTCAATGATTTATGCAGCGGAAATGAACACAAACTTTATAAACACAATCAAGGAGGAAAATAGACAAACCAAACCACTGAGGCATCTCAGCTGACGTCACCATGAAAGCGACGTCTAACAACCTAACAACCTGTAAACACTGTTCTTATACAAACCCTGCTAATCCTAACCACTGATTCTATACAATACAAGTAAAACACTGAACTACTGCTTTCTTCTTTCAACAGTGCTTTCCTCAAAGTTGATCAGTCTTTGAGTGGGCAGTCTTTTAGCATCAGTAGATTTAACCAGCAGTGTTTCCTTCTTCAGGGCTGTATCAACAGTTTAAAGGGTAGCAGCAGTTGTATGTGGACAGTGGATGGAGGGTATCAGATCTTATAAGTACTTTCAAGGGGAAAGCCTGTTGTAAACTACTGCTTATTGTTAATCCACCGTTGTGACCCAGTTTTGGCTTTGATTATCTGTTCCTCTGGTAGGGTTCAATTCCAACAATCTCCCCCTGGAACAGATAATGCCAAAACTCTTCGTTATTTTGGATCTTTATTCTGTCATCAGAAGTTCCGTAGCTTGTCTTTTAAATTCTGCTTCAAAATCTTTGGAACTTGAGTCATCCTCATCCCTGCACAATGAAAGTTCAAGGAGATCTTGTAGATCTTCAACACCAAGGGTCAGTGCTTGTTTCCTTGATATGTACTTCATTTCACCATTGGACCTGATCAGGGTCAATACATGGGTCTTTTGATCAGAGAGCCATTTTAGTATTTTTGAACCCAATTGGTTTCTTGGGAGAGGTTTATTTACTGATGAGTTGGGAGATTTTGGCCTTGTAAAGATTTGTAAAGCAGTATCCTGAGCTTTTGCTAGCTCAGAATATTCAGACATTTGTTTGAAAGACTTGTCTATGACTTCATTTGCTGCAACAGTCAGCTGTTTACTTTTTCTTGCTCAATCACAGTGACAGAGGTATCTGTAGAGGTGATCAGTGATTCAGAAGTTTTGATCTGCTGCTTTGGCTTTTTGTAGTCAGGCTTGTTTGGAGTGTCAGAAACTGTCATCTTCCTTTTCTTAAGCCTTTCATAAGCCTCATCTGTTTGCTGCTTAGTCCATTTTGCTATGGCATTGGCAGTATCCACCTTTGCATCCACCAGCTCCTGCTTCTTTCTTTTGTACTCAGATGTAAGCTCAGCTATAAGATTTTTGTATTTGTTCAAGTTTGGAGCTGTCCTCTTCTTGCTTGGATCATTTTTAATTCTTTTAATTCTGTTTGCCTCATGCTTTAATGCAACTATTGGCCATTCTTCGAATTGTTTTTCTTCAGCTGGATAGAATTTTTCTTTCATGATGTATGCAACATATTCTTTTCTCATTTCTTTTCGTAGATCTGCTTCGGGTGGTAAGTTTGACATTTCTTTGCTCAGATCTCGTGCATAGTCTTCCATCTGTTTGACTTTGGTGAGGAAGAATTCCATTCTTTCAGAAATGGCTTCATCACCTTGATCTTTGCATTCAAGTTTGGCTCTTATCTTAGCCTGTCTTTCTTTGAGCTCGAGATATTCATCCATATTTTCTGGGACTATGAAGCCTATGAGAGAAGGAAATCTTCTTTTCGAAGGGTCATCCACAGTGTAGAATTGTCTCATCTCATTTTTTATAGCTTCCAGTTCCAGTGGATATTTTGCAGCATTAGGATCATATTTGTCATCAAGTGCCTGCGTTGTTTTTCTTTTTCTGGTGTAACTTTTCTCTAGTGAAGGAGTGCTTTTGGGTGATTTATTAACTGAAGTAAAGATGGCTTGAAGTGAAGTGAGGGCAGTGGTGGATTGTGGCTGACTGACAGTTGTTGAAACAACTGGTGTTTCAACTACTGTTGTCATTACAACAGATGTTGTAACATCTGATGTCTTCTGCTTTTTCGCAGGAGGTGATCGTGGTGATGTGACATTGATGAGAGCAGTGGTGGATGACTGGCAAACAGCTGTTGAAACAACAGGTGTTTCAACCTCTGTTGTCATTACAACTATTGATGTGTCAGTACATGTCTTCTGCTTTTTAGGCAGGGGTTGATTTGATGGCTGGTGATGTAGTTGAAGTGATGACTTTTGGTGGTGAGGTGATTTTAGGTGGAGGTAGAGCAGTGGTTGTAGTGTGTGTTATAGTGGTGTGTGTTGAAGAGATGGCAGCTGTTTGGCTAGTAGTTTTTGAAATCTGCTTTTCTTTTTCTGGTTCAACATAAAGGCCATCTTCTATTCCCTTCTTCCTCCACTGCTTGATTTTCTCCCCCTTTTTGGCATTATCTGGAAGGGGGTTATCAATGAATAGTACAGTGGGAGGAGCTTTACCAGTGGTGTTCTGGATGCTGGCCTTTATAGCCTTGATGTCTGCTTAAGTATCTTTGAACCTTGACTCCACCATGTTTGTCAGCATTTGTACATGTATTGCATGCTGCTGATCAGCCATTTGTTTTTGTTTTTCAAGCAGGGGGTGGAAAACACTCCATAGCTCATTTGCAGCAGGTGTAGGTTGTGCAGGTGCTTGAGCTGGAACAACAGTGGATTGTGCTTTTTGAGCTTTTAACAGCTGTTGCACCATATCCTTTATTTCAGCAACTGTTGTTTCAAGATTTTCAACTCTGGCCGTCAATTCCTGATATTTTAAATCATCACCAACTTTAATGGGATCATCTGATTTCCCACCAGCAGTGATTATATCAATGTGTGACTTTGGAACTGAGTCCCAGAATCATTCATTGATGCCCCTTGTTCTTGGTTCTGGGGTCTTCTTCCTTCAACACTTGATAGCCCTTCAATGTTGCCAGTAGTTTTAACATACTCACTGGTGGTTATCAGAGGTGCTATAGAAGGAATTGCCTTCAAGGAAGTCTTATAGATGTAACCACTGTCCAAATGTAAACCAGTGGGTTCAACATTTGTAGTGGCTGCTTCACTTGAACTACTGACAGGAATTACTTGTAACTCCAGTAGTGTAACCTCCTCAGTTGTTGCGGGGATAGCAGAGGTATAATCATCAGACCCAGTCACTTGTAGGAGTATGCTCTCAGTGATAGGTGATTGAGAGGAACTGGTTTGTGTCTGAGCTATATCAACTGCATGCAACAAAGGTATTATGGATTGTGGTAATGTGAGAGGTGAGGATAAGGGTGTTGAAAGAGACATCTCCTTGGGATCAGGACTGTGGAAGATGGATCCGAGTGGATCCAGAGCTTCATAATGTGGAGTCCCTGTGTTTACAACCTGATCCTTTTGTGAGGATGCAGGAGGAGTTTGAGGTAAGGGTGGAGATCTTTCTACCATCTGCTGTGAGGAAGTAGCAGCAGTGGTTTTTGGTGACATTTGTGTTGTCACTGGCAGTTGCTCTGGGACTCATCTTCCAGAGTTGCCTTTGCTTTGGGTTTGGTGGGCTTTTTGTATGATTTCTTTTTGGTCTTTTTGGTGATTACAGGTGTGGGTTTCATAGCACTGGTTGTGCTACTATGATCACCTGGAGCAGTGGGCTCAACAGTAGATGCCTGAGGAGCAGTGTTTTCTACGGAATTCTGCTGAGGCACCTCTACTTTTGTTTTTGTAGGTGCCATCATTCTTGAGAATGTTTCAGTGGTTAAACCACTTATTTTAAAATAAGCACCTTGTTTGAGTAAATTTTCATTTTCTTTTCCAAATTTTTCTTTGAAATAATAGCTTAGAAACCTTGGAAAAAGTAGAAATGCTTTGCTATCAACATTTTTCCCCAAATCATGAAAGATTTCCTGGGAATAGTTATAATTTTCATTATGTAGAATGGCATAAGCTAGGCATTGGATCTTTAATGGTATTTCGTTAAAAGCAGTTGTTTTATTTGAAACACATGTCAAAAGAGTATGAAATAAAAACCTAGTTGCAGAGGGGAAGAAACCTTTTTCTAAGGTATCCTTTTTTATTTGATCTACAAACCCCCTTTCCAGAAAATCAGTTTTCAACTCGCTTTTAAGAAAAGAAGTTTTACCTTTCTGATCATCGAGTTTAAAGACTTCTGAGATGGATTGTGGAGTAATTTGAATCGCTTTACCCTGTATGGAAGAATAATGGCAGTGGCGGTCTCGCCTTGTTTTTCGAGGTTAGCGTTTTTCCAATATTCTCTCTGGGTTTGTTGGTAAATTGGAGCATCTGCTGTAAGCAAAGTTTTATACTTTGATGCAGCCATGATGTCGATGATTGAATCGAAGGTGTGATTGTTGGTGGGTTTTGTGAGTAGACCCAAGTAGTTGTGAGGGGATTGGTATGGTATTTCAATGGTTTCAGCGGCCGTTTGAGCGACCTCTTTGGAAGATGATGATGATTTTGATTTTGATTTTGATTTCGTCATTTGGATAAAGAAAATCGAAGAATGAATTTGAGATAAGAAGATGGAAACTGCTTTGAGAACAGTTTTTTTTGTGAATTCGAATCGACAGTAAAACCCCTGTTTGGGGTTTTTGATCAGGGTTTTATAGGGAAAAAGGTGATTGCTGACGTGGCAACGGTTACAAAGATCTGACGGATAAGAACTGACCATATGCCAACCTCTGATCAAATAAAGGATAATGGAAGACAGTTGTTAAGGAAACCACTGATGGATGAATATCAGTGGATTACAAATGAAAATGAGGACAGTGGGTGACTTTAACTATCAGTGGATAGCTGTGTCAGTGGTTTAAAGAACTGAAGTTTGGTAACAGTGGAAAACAATGAAAATGATGGAACAGAGGTTGACTTTCAACACTGGATAGGTACAAACCAACAGATGTTTGAACCAATCAGTGGTTACGACAGACTTTGATTTTCTCAATATGCAGCAGCAACATAGTGTTCTTCAAAACAGTGGTTGTGGAAACATCTGCTGTTTGTGCTTAGTTTGATGAGTATAAATCGTGACAACTATACTCCAACATATACAATGTTTTTGAGGGTCCACTTTTTGCCCAAAAGATTCTAATCCTTTGGTAAGTGTGTAAGTTATCAAACTTGTTTTACCTGAAATGTTGAAGCTCCTCTTATATGACACTACCCAACTTTCTGTCTTTTAGTGGATTTGAAGTTTAATTTGATCAGCAACTGTTGGTATATCAGTGGATGAGCTTTAACATCTGTTTTGTACATCTGCTGCTCAGATGTCGTCATGATTGTGTTTTTTGTACTAGATGAATTGATTGTTAAATTGATTGTGTTTTTTTGTAATAGATGAACAATGAATGAATATGATTCAACGATTTATGCAGCGGAAATGAACACAAACTTTGTAAACACAATCAAGGAGGAAAATAGTTCTGATAAACACATGCTTTTGATTAATCGAAAGATTTGTAATCAAATCGAAAGATTTGTAATCAAATCAAAAGATCAGCGGAAATGAACACAAACTTTGTAAACACAATCAATGAATGAATATGTCAAACCACTGAAGCATCTTGGCTGGCGTCACCATGAACGTGACATCTAACAACTAACTAACTCTAAGTACTGATCTATACATCCATTGTTATCTAACAACTGATCCTATTACAATAAGACAAAGTAAACAACTGTTTCTTTATTCCACTGCTTTATTCCAAGCAAGGCTTTGGTCTTCTCAGCAATGCTTGACTGAAGGCAATAGTTCGAAGAGCAGTACTTAGTATTTGGCATTCTTTTAGTCTTCACATCAGCTGTTGTGCTAAGCAGTGGATAAAACAAATCAGAATTATAGATCAGCAGTTGTTTGAACCACTGATTATTCTGGTTCCACTGCTCTGAACCGGTTTTGGCCTTAATCAACTGTTCCTCTGTTAAGGTTCAATTCCAACAATGTAATTCGGTATACCAAGACAAATAGAAGCTGCAGAAAAATTAAATAAAGTAGAAAATATACACTTGTTTATGGAATTTAGTAGTTATAAATTTAGGTGTTTTTTTAGCTTGTGCTCGTCCTTAAAACTAAGTCGAAAGCAAACATATGAAGAGAAACGACAAACAGATAATGTAATTATCGAACATATTATAATCAAATTGCAAGAAAATTAGTTCTACGTACCTATGTCAAAGGCAGAAATCCACTAATGAAAAGAATAAGTGATAGTGAGTTGTGCACATGGGTTGAACCAAAGAATAAAGAGGACACCTGCAAAAGATATTGAAAATTTAGCCATTAAAATGAGAGTATACTGCATTGTGATAGTGACTGGCAGCCCAACCAATTACCAACCTGGTCGGTTCGGTTTTCTTAATCTAAAAGCATTATTAGCAGTTTAATCCATATTTTTTAGAAAAACTTGGCAAACTGGACGGTGAACATCCGGTTATATGATAACTAATATTTGTTACCTTGTCACACCTCTATAAATTGAGGCTACTCTACAAAAGCCACTGCTTTTCCTACAAATTTAAAGGTTAATTAGACACTATCTATATATAACCTAATGCACTCACAATTGCACTTAATTCACAAAGTGAAACCGACACAAGTTATATATACCTTCTAAGTGAAGCAACAAATTCTTGCCTAGTCATGTTGTTCATTTCTTCAAGCTGTTTCTCATAGTTGCAAACCTAAATCATCCAAATTTATATAAAATGTGATCATAGTCAGTGTATAAGCTTTTAGCAAGCCCATCCTTACTTTCAATTAATTCAGGTCCTATAAGATAAAGATTACTACCGGACAGTTTGTGGTGGTGGTGGGACCCCAATACTTGAAGGCTGCTAATTCATAAGCTCTAGCTGCTTTGTCTTCCTTATCGTATCCACCTGGTTAATTAAAATTATAAATCAACACCCACTTCACTAAATTTAGTAGTTATAAATTTAGGTGTTTTTGAGCTTTTGCTCGTCCTTAAAACTAAGTCTAAAGCAAACATATGAAGAGAAACCACAAACAGATAATGTAATTATCGAACATATTATAATCAAACTACAAGAAAATTAGTTCTACGTACCTATGTCAAAGGCAGAAATCCACAAATGAAAAGAATAAGTGATAGTGAGTTGTGCATATGGGTTGAACCAAAGAATAAAGAGGACACCTGCAAAAGATATTGAAAATTTAGCCATTAAAATGATTGGAAGAATGAAAACCGTAGAGAACGATAATCAATCTTGTTGTTTTTGTTTTGAGTAGTTGAAAATCACGGGTCGTAGATGACATTGTGACCTGAATCGATGATAAGTTTACGGCTATAGATACGGCAATCAGATGCCGGCAGCGGCGGAGCGCGACGGCGTTGAGGGGTTGCGGTAGAGAAGCAGAGAGGGTGGAGTGAACAGGAGAACCAACTCCATCAGAGAGAAATTGATTGATTTCTGAAAGTGAAGCTCTAATTTTGAATTTTAGAAAGAGGTTTTTATGGATCAGTTGTTTAAATTTTGAATTTTAAATTGGCCCGCCTAAAAAAACCACTAATTAATTCTAATAAAAATAAATATATCTGATTTATAGATTATTTGTGGTTGTAAATTGTAAACCGGAATTATGACATCATCATTGACATGTGGCATACCTTAGAAGTTGACACATAGGCAGATTTACATCTGCTCATAATCTCTTATTATAGATAGTATAGACTATGTAGCAAACTGTACAAATAGAAAAAGAAAGAAAAAAAGATAACACAACAGTGTTAGATACACAACAGTGTTAGATAAATTAAAATTATTGACAGAGTAATTAAGAATTGGACTTCACGCTTAATATCTAATACTTACTTTAGATTAATAAATTATTATGTAGCAAACTGAACAAATCCCTAAATTATGATAAAACCAACTTATTTCAAACCAAATGAATTTTAATAATAAGATCACACAATAGTAATATGAGATACTTAATTTCTTAACTAGGGCTGTAAACGAACCGAACGTTCAGTGAACAGTTCGTGAACCGTTCGGCGGGAAGTTCGTTTATGTTCGTTCGATTAGTTTAACGAACGAACACGAACAAAAAAATTCGTTCGGTTAGCTTAGCGAACGAACACGATCATAGGTCTCGTTCGTTCGACTGCGTTCGTGAACGTTCGGTAATATGTTCGGTTACGTTCGTCCGTGTTCGTTTGATTATATTAAAAAATAATATATAATAAACCTTTTATCTAAACATATTGGAAAATTGAAACCCTATTTTTTCTATGTTAGCTAAAATTTGGACATTATAAGACATTTTTGGGGATAATTATGTCTAAGTTAGTTAAAGTTGATTCATCGTTTGGTGGTGTATTAGACTTCTTGTGTTTTGATTTATCATTTGATGGTTGTATTTAACTACTTATATCCAATGTATAAGGATAACAATATTTTTATTTTTTTATTTTCAAGTTAAATGTTCGTTTGTGTTCGAGACCAGTGTTCACGAACTGTTCGTGAACAAGTGGATTTCCTTAACGAACGAACACGAACATAAACTTATGTTCGGTATGCGTTCGTGAACAGTTCGCGAACATGTTAATATCCTTAACGAACGAACACGAACATGGCCTTTTTCGTGTTCGTTCGGTTTGTTTACAGCCCTATTCTTAACTAATCTATCTTTTATCCATACTAAAAATAAAATAAAATAAAATAAAATAAAATCCATCACTTATCATCATTTTGAAGTATCTAGATATTTGTATTCCCGCCTAAACATTTTTCAATTATCTATTTTATCATTTTAACTCCTAAATTGATTAAATACTAGTATTTATACATTTTCAAAAAAAAAATTTAATGATTTTAAATTTCAAACATGGAACTTTTGGCAATTATCTATCTTAATTTTCTTTTTAACTGTTAAATTGGTTAAATACCATTTAAATGTTTCAATATTTCTTATGTATGTAAAATTTTAAACATTAAATGTATAAGTTTTTTATTGACCAATAACTTCATTTTTAAATTTATTATATTTATAATTAAATTTAACTAATTATTAACAAACTATAAATTAACAACATGATTGTGTATATAGGTGTTGTGCTTAAATGCTTTGAGAATTAAAAAAAATGATATTACACTTTTAACCTAAATCTATTTGATTTTTTACTTTTAGACCAAAAGTTTACATCTTTTGCAATTTAACCTCACCACTTTTTTACTTTTAACTTTGGTCCCCTATACTTTTCGTATTTCGCCGATTTTTTGCTTTACGTTTCGTTTTAAATTTTGCGAGTTAACATGGCGTAACGTGAGTGTGTGGTTCAACGTTTTTACGTTTGGTTTTACGTATCGTACTAGATTTTGCGAGTTAATATGTGGTTCAACGTTTCTTAAGCGTCTAATTTTTTTCCTGTTTGACAGGTCCCTAACAACGTGCGGGGTCCTAAATTGACTCAATTATTATTTTCTATGTTTTACGTTTTAGTCTAATTTTTTCGCATTAACACGTCGTAACTTCAGTGTTGTTTGTCGCCGACGGCGGTGTGGCATTGGTACTATTCGGTATGGTTTAACTCCCTCGTCGCATTGCGGTGGATGGTAAATCTAGTTTATTATAATTCATAAGATTTAGATGTGTCAATTTATTTTTTGAATATTATGAATTGTAACTATATATGTGTTTTATTATATATACTAAAACTATTCCATACGTCATTCACACACAAAAACACACATGCATGTATGTATATATATATAGTGGAGGGTTCAAACGAGAAGATTTTTTTTATAAGAATAAATAAAAATAAATTTCAACCAATAAGAATGCTTCATTTTACTTAATTTAATTTTTGTATTTAATATTAGTGTAAGGGTATATTGGTAAAACTAGATAGATCATTAATTGGTAGTCTTCCTTTTTAATAGCTTACTACATTAAATTTGTAACTCATTTTTCAAAAAATATATTTTTTCAAAGAAGAAAAAAAAATTAATTTAAAGTGTATAATATATTACGAGGTGTCTATGATAAATTACGAGTTGTGTAGGATAAATTGTAATATGTGGTGGATAATTTTCAAAACGTGTAGAATAAATTTTGATGTATATAGGCAAAAATTTTAGTGTGGATAACGGTAGTCTTTATGACTAATTAATTAATCAAAGATAATAATAAATACGATGAGAGAAAAACTATTTATATTTTACAATTGTACTCTTTGTTCTTTTTCTTCTCAATTTAATTTTTTTCTTAAATTAATCTCCCCGTAAATATATATATATATATATATATATATATATATATATATATATATAGGGGATCGCTAAAATGAGAACCATCTCCAGTTGTAAGAACCGTGAAAACTACACCGTACGGGGCGAGGTGGACCAAATTTTTTTTTTCATAAACGTAGATGCATGTATTATAAACACATTTGTAAAAAAAATTCAAAAAAAATGTCGGGTGTGTAGTTTTGAGCACCCAAAATTTGCGTTTACGGGACCCGTAAATTTTAAATAAAATTTACGGTACCCGTAAACACTAACTTGTGGTGTTCAAAACTACACACACGACATTTTTTTTTTGAATTTTTTTTTACAAATGTGTTTATAATACAAGCATCTACGTTTATGGAAAAAAAAATTGGTCCAACTCACCCCGGATCAAAAAGTTCTCACGGCTCTTACAACTGGAGATAGTTCTCATTTTAGAGGTCCCCTATATATATATATATATATATATATATATATGTATAGGGGACCGCTCAAATGAAAACCACCTCCAGTTGTAAGAACCACGAGAACCACTTTCTGATAATTAGATTTTCAAAATGGATGGATGAGATTAAAAGTCGTTAAAATTAATATTAAATACTTTTTGTCTTATTATGTTTTTAATATTATATTGTTTAAGGGTATTTAAGTAAAATTACTTTTTTTGTCTTTTTATATATATTATATTTAATTGCCTTTTTGTCCTATTCATTAATTACTTTTTATTAAAAAACAGAATTTTTTGTTAAAAAAATATTTTTAAAATCAGATTTTTATGATAATTTTTTTTAAGATTTTCAAAATGGATGGATGAAATTAAAACCTTTTTAAGAGCCGTTTTTTACGAGCGTTTTTTTACGGAACGATTTACGACCTGTTTTTACGCTCCGTTTTTTCGCGTCGTTTTTTCGACCGGTTTTTCACGCGCCGTTTTTTACGTTTTGCGTTAAAAAAAAATTCCGAGATTTTCAAAATGGATGGATGAGATTAAAAACATTTTTAAGAGCCGTTTTTTACGCCCCGTTTTTTTACGAGCTTTTTTTTACGGAACGTTTTACGCCATGTTTTTACGCTCCGTTTTTTCGCCCGATTTTTTACGCGCCGTTTTTTACGTTTTACGTTAAAAAAAATTTACATAAGAGTGTACGTTTTACATTTCTGCGTTAAAAAGTTTACGCTTTACGATTTAATTTTTACATTTTAGGTTAAAAGTTTGAAAAGTTTACGTTTTCTGGTAAAAAGTTTACGTTTTACGTAAAAAAATTTACGTTTTACGTTAAAAAAGTTTACGTTTTACGTTTTACATTTTAGGTAAAACGTTTTGATTTTTTACGTTTTACGTAAAACTTTTTAAACTTTTTACGTTTTACGTTAAACTTTTTAAGTTTTACGTTTCACGTAATTTTTTTTTACGTTTTACGTTTCACGTAAAACTTTTTACGTTTCACGTAAAACTTTTTACGTTTTACATTAAAAAGTTTACGGTTTACGGTTTAACTTTTTTTTTACAAAATTTTTTTTACGCAAAAACGAACGCACCAAGAAATCGCAAACTTGGGAGGTGTCTCAGATATATTGTTATCATCATCGACTAGGGGGAAAAAAATAAAAAACCAACGACATCAAAACAAAGCGTATCATAAAAAAACGGGGTTTGGCTCAGATTATCCGATAATCAAAAGGCTGCAAAAGTGGGGTTGTAGGTTCAAAAAACCTACCCTCCGCCGTCCTTGCAGCGCCATCGTCATCAAAATCTACGGTTTTTTTTTGCATCATCACCGCCCAATCAACCATAACAAAACAGATCAAACCCACATATAAAAAATTTCCACAAAACAGATCAAACCCACATATCAGTTCAAGCCCACATATCAAAAATCAAAGTTCATTAAAAAATCAACACCCACCATTTCTAGAGAGAGAAACCCACAAGAAATCAACACCCACTAAATATGATCAAGAACAGAAACACCCACCATTTCTATAGAGAGAACCCCACAAGAAATCAACACCCAAACAAAATCAAGAACATAGATCAACACCCACCATTTCATCGTCATCAGCAGCAACCGCCGTCACCACCGCCGTGGCGGCGTTGTCGTCACCAGATCAAACCTCCACCCATCAGATAAAACCCCCAAAACATACCGGATGTCTGTCGGAGCTGAATCGTTTACCCACACCCACACAATCAGAATCAAAAGAAACACAAATCATAATTTGTTTTCAAAAGGAGCTTACACAATCGAGCTCCGACGACTCGGTTCTGTCGGCGACTCCCCACAATCGCCCCACCACGACGACCCTCCTCCTCCTTTTCCCTCGTTTTTCCGGCAACAAGCACACCCACACCCCCCTTCGTCGGCTATAGGAACGACCACCACCATCGGGTGGTGGTGAGTGACGGCGAGGAACCCGGTTGCAGGCCAGAAATCGTCGAGAGAGAGGGGGTGGCTGGGTTGTGAGATTGGTTTGTGGAGAGTATGTGTTTTTGTGTGTGTTACTGATGAATGAAGAATGAAGAATGGAGGAGATTAAACTCATTTGAAGAATTGAAGAGGGAGAGAGAATAAATGAAATAAAAAAGATGAAAGAGACAAATTCAGGTGGAAATTAATGAAGAGAGATGGAGATATTATACATTGGGGGTAAAAGACCAATATACCTTTTATGTTGATTGGTTGAGAGTGGTTCTCGCGGTTCTTACAACTGGGGGTGGTTTTCATTTTAGCGGCTCCATATATATATATACATATAACCCATCATTTATATTATTATACTACTTAATAAGCAAAAATTTTAAGGGACACGTGCCAAGTAACACAAAAACCCGGCGCGTTGCGATGTTAAGATATGGCGACTTACTTCAAAAAAAAAACTTTAGGACCATCAACGAAAGCACTTACATAACCTTAGTTAATACTTTGGTTTACAATGCAAAAGTATGGTTGTTTAAGGCATAACATTTTATTTGCCGTTTTCCGTTGAATTTGAAATCCCCTTTTGACATTAATAAAAGTAATGGCTCTCTTTGTTTTGCCCCAAATTTTCAGTTGCTTCCAATTGATGAATGCTAATGGCTGCTGCTTCAAACTCCTTCAAATCCATTTTTTTATATTGAAGAGAATCCAACTGTAAAAAATTGTTAATAATGTGTTAATTACCGTTTTTAATCATCTTAACCACTAAAAGGGTTAATTAGGAAATAACATACGAACAAAATGTAGTACGCGCGAAGCCTTTACAGCTCCGGTGCCATCCTTTAATAAAGCCTATAGAATTGTAACAACTTAAAATTAGCATCCAAGAAAATAAATTACCACTTGTGATACAAAAAAGAAAAAAAAAGACGTACTGATTTGAAGTTTTGCATGAATATAATGTTGGGATTCGATGGAGTCAACTTTACTTTTTATCAAAACAGGTTTGATATATTTTATTAACTAAATATATAATTAATAAAAACGCAGCGGAATAAATATAAACAGTCAACACCAAAAAGTGAACCGAACAAGATCATGGTTACAAACTTTCAAATACGATTAGCAATATTATTAATCTACTGATGAGATTTAATATACCTTAGTGGTTAAAGATTAACCGTGTGAGACACCTAGGTACAACGAACGGGTGCTAGACACAAACACGAACCGAGCGGCGGCAACTTTGGCATGGCCGGTCAACAATCGTAAGATGAGAACAAAAGGGAGTTGGCACCTACCTTTTGATGGAGGTGGCACCTGTTTCTTCTTTTGTGATTGTCTCACACAAGACACAAAAATGAATTCCTTTTTTCAATTTTGGCTTACGGCAGTAGACTTCACAATTAGATGATGATTGAAAAACAATATATATAGCAATATATATTTAGGTTAACAATAACCCTATCAATCATTCCTAATTACCTCTTAGGCCCCAAAGCCCAATATAATAAGTTCAAGCCTAGACGCGATACGAAGCCCGAAAAACAAAGTTTAATTAAATAAGAAATTAAATGTTATATTATTTATAACTCGTATAAATAATAAATTCCGTTTCTCGTGGATATGTAATTATTCTAGATAATTATATATCTCGCTCCGTTAATTGTTCGTGTTCACCAGTTAATCGAGTTAAGTAGATTTAATGTTCGTTGCCCAAGGTGTAACTCTTACGGGTCATAGCTCGGTCAGCAGCGTTGACTTATCAAACCCGTACATATAAATCCAACAATCTCCCACTTGGACGATCTTCGATAAAATCCTCAACGCAGACAGTCAGCGGTGCTCTAGCTGCACATGGCTGCCCCCAACAAGGTATGACTTTAAAGTCATTAACCAAAACACCTTCCCATTAGTAACAACTTACTATTGCAAGACAATAGACTTATGGTAATTGTTGTCATTCATCCTTTCTGCAAAAGACATATATTGAATCAATGAGACATGGATTAAGTTCATTCTCATATGGTGTTCAATTATTATTGTTCTCGATCAAGAGTCAAAGTGGTCCGAACAAACACACAGTAAGTTTGGGTAAGGCCTTACACTTCACCAGTTTGAATCAACGAGGGCGTCACAATGTCTAACTGTTACATATCATGTAAGAGTACATAATCCCATATCGACTACATACAACTCCCACTGAACTTCAGAACTATTCCCAATTAAAGCATTTATGGCTGGCAGTTAAGCGACAGCGGTTGACAGTAATCAAAGAATAATCCTTGGTAAACGGAAGTTCTAATATGTATCTCAGGTCAAAGGATACTAAATGAGTATACCAATAACAAAGCATCTTATGACTAAGATCCATGAAGATGATTTGATGCGAGTTACATCCAACGTCATTCTCAATGACGTCTGTGAATTTGGAAGTCAACTCCTTGAGTCCAAAGTCAGAGTAGTCTTAATTCAGAATCATTCCCACGAGTCTGACCGACTACGGATAGTTTAGAATGCAAGATTCATGGATTAAACGTATTAAAATCGACACACTTATAAGATTCGGAATTGCATTTAACTAGTAAATAAACAATGAATTTAAAAGTACAACTGTTAAAAGTTCGTACATCCAAATACTAAATCAAAACATACTGCTAGCTCATCTAAGCCCGATAGCACCCATGTGCTGAGCATGCTTGTCCTGAGTCATGGGCTTAGTAAACGGCTCTGCTAGGTTTTGATCTGTGTTCACTTTTCTTATCACCATGTCTCCACGTTCCACAATTTCCCGTATATAGTGGAACTTTCTTAGAATGTGCTTGGCCCTATGATGAGATCTGGACTCTTTGGCTTGAGCAATATCACCCGTGTTATCACACAATATCTCGATGGGTTTCTTAATGCTTGGAACCATATCAAGGTCAGTTATGAATTTCTTCATCCAAGCAGCCTCCTTTGCAGCATTTGATGTGGCTATATATTCAGATTCGGTGGTTGAATCCACCACCAGAATCTGCTTGGAGCTCTTCCATGAGATAGCTCCTTCATTTAGAATGAATACAAAACCTGATTGAGAGAGAGAGTCATCTCGGTCAGTTTGAAAACTGGCATCAGTGTAACATCTTACAGTGAGCTCTTCTTCTACTCCTCCAAATACTAAGAACATATCTTTAGTTCTTCTCAGAAACTTCAGAATGTTCTTAACAACAGTCCAATGGGCAATGCCAGGAGTTTGCTAATAACGACTAGTCATGCTTAAAGCATGCGAGACATCAGGTCTAGTACATAACATAACATACTGTCACACCCCGATATTTCCACATTTGACCGGTGGGCCCGGTGGGGGAGTAACGTGATGTGGTTGGTAACATTACAGTCAAACAACACAATATTTAAATGCACAGCGGAAGCAAAGATATATATATTTCAACCGAATATAATTGTAATATCAAGTATCACAAACAGTTGAAAATAATCCACAGGTGGTTCAAAAATAAATAGGAAACATTGTTCAACAGTTTTTGACGTCCGAGCTTGCGAGACTTATTGTGGACGCTAGGAGAAAGCCAGCCTAGTTCGCTTAGTACCTGCACTTAACCTTTTTGGGAAAATACGTCAGTTTACACTGGTAAATACATTCAACTGACTCATTTTGAAAAGTTTAATAAAATTGATTTGAATGCACGTGGCACAAACTTTTTATAACTTGGGATAATTATTTAAACATATAAACATGTAAAAGGATTACATGTTCCTTATGCGTTCAGTAGCCCGGTTCGTGTCGGGTTAAAGATCAATAGACACACCACATTATTTATTTATGCACTGACGAGTGTACGCCTACACCCCGCGCTTAGGTCGTGGCCATTTCGTAAAATGATGCCAAGGATATCCGGGACATGGTCGTTAACCCCCCAAAGGCGTTAAGCAAACAAAACATTTTTAAATAGGTCATCTCGATATTACTTAACCACCAATCAATTAAGGTCGAATGCCCAACCAAGCGGTATTTTATATACCGTACCCCAAGCCCGTATAAGGGAAAATAAGTTAAAAGTATTTACCTGAGCAAGTATAATTCACAAACAGCAAATGCGGGTAGCTTTTACCGGGTCTCCTATTCTGGAACGAAGGTTTATAATAACCTATTAGAATCCTAACGGTCTTTAGTTAAGCTTAAGCTTAGACCGGTTAGTTTTAAGGAACGATACGGTTCGAACGCGTGATTAAGCGAAGACCGGAATAGAATGTGATTTAGACCCGACAAGTTTGAAGACTTGTCTTATACGGGTAATCTAAACACATTCTGGATTTTCAGATAAAAACGATAAGGTTTGACCCGTTTCGGCTAGTTTATGCAAACTAGTTACATAAACCGAACCGAACGCGCAAGAGGCGTAACGGGTAACCATAAGAGCCATATACAGTTTTCCTAAGTTAATACGCCTCAAATATGTTGTGACATCAGTAAGATATCTTTTATTATGCCCGAAACGAATTTAAACTCAAACTATGACTCGTAGGGGTATTTTGGTCATTTATAAGGTTATAAAAGAGTTTGAACAATAATCTAAGTTACAGGTCTGATGTAATCAGTAAAAATAATTAATTTGATAAGTTATAACAGTAGGGTATTGCATATATGTGAAATTTATCAATTATAGCCAAACTATGCACCGTAGGGGCATTTTGGTAATTTCACATAAGCTTAAAAGGTCAAAATCGGAAATCTGAGCTTAACAACTTTTGCTTACTGTTAAAACATTATAATTTACCTAAGATATCAGTAGGTATCAACCCTTATATGTTTAAAATAGTTTTAGTACATACTATGCGTTAAAACGCTTAGAAAGGCGATTAGAAGCCATTTCCGGGTTCTATAAGGAAAGCTGATATTTTTATTATTCCAGAAGGTCTAAAATAATTTATTTATCATACAAAATCAGTAGGAAAAGGTTTGGGGTCAAAAAGATATGTAAAACTCATTTTATAGCCCAAAAGGGCAAAACCGACAATTACCGAATCAAGCTTATAACTCTAAGTTATGCTCAGCCTAAAATTAATTAAAAATCTTCAAAAATCCCAAAATAATATATTACATCAGTGGGTAAAAAGTTTGATTTCAAAAAGTGGGTTTAAATAGGCTATATGCTAATTATGCCGTTTAATCGCTAAAAAGCTTTCTAATTACGCTAATGAGCATAACTCTCAACCTACACCTCAAACTGATGTCAAATTTTGGGTACAAGTTTATAATTCAGTAACTAAGGTTTCTACTCTTTTACATTTTCAAAAATCACGTTTTATGGTGAAAAGGGCATAATAGTCAACAAATAAGCAATTAACGGAATCATGCATATTAATTGGATAACTAACGAACCAAGGTGTATAATCACAGAGGGTTATACTAGCATGTAACCTGGTCCAATTAAAGCTCTAAGGCATTTCTAAAACATACTAAATCGGGTCAGAACTGAAGTCAAAGCAAAAGTCAAAGTTTTGCGACTTTCGGTTCCGAACCGGGTCTAAACAGAAAATTGTCGGATCAAACAAGCTTAGACCAGTTCTTATACTTATTACCAAGTTATATGAGTGATAAAATAGATTACATGCCTTCTACATTGCTAAATATGCGTTAATTCGAAGATTAGCATTCTGTTGACTTTTTCTAATCAACTTTGACCCGACAAATGGTCTAGTTAGAGTGGGAATCAGAGGGTGCCCTTTTAAGGGTTTAATGCCCACATAATTACCAACTTATAACTACCTTCAATTCGAGTAATCACTGGACCATTACTGATTAATCGCTAAGTCAAACGGTAATTACGACGGTTTGACTTTTAAGCTAAAACTAAGTAGAAACTCAATTAAGGAAAGTCATGGGTACTTACCAAATTCCTATGCACGACTAGGGATGTCTTGGATCTGCTTTGGAGCTCCAGAAGTCTTCAAGAATGCGTATGTAAGGTGTGATCAAATGGTTGCAACATGAGGGCCTTTTATAGTGTTCTTGATCCATTATGATGGTGACAACTAAGTCTATGGGGTGATCCAGATCAATAACAAGTGCTCCTAGGGTCTAAAAGTAATGTAGGGGTCATCCAAGAAGTGAAAAATATCTAACTAAGTCGGTTACAAGCTCATAACAGCCAACTGTCCGATTTTCTGTTGCTGGGCACCCCTTACGGACCGTAAGGGGGTGGCTTACGGTCCGTAAGCCCTTTGCAGAAGGCAAAAACTTTTGATCTTTAGAGATTTGAAAGGGCAACTTAGGTGATGTACAGTTCACACCACCTTGATATGACTTAAAGTTTCCTTCAATCCTTTCAAAAGTGCCGTAAATGAAGGTTTATCGTGCATTTCTTCGTAGGAGTCCACCCTTGCAAATTATGGGTCAATCATTGATAGTATATACTGAATTTGATTATATCGGATGTTTACAATATACATTAGGGTCTTGGGATTTATAATTAGGTCGTTCAGAGGTATTAATTAACATGTCGACGCTTTTAACCCTTCGTATACGAATTTTATCATAACTTTCTCATATGATAACGAAACTTGGTGAAATTTTTACCATGAATTCTAGTGAGCATCTTTAATCGTTACAAGGATTCGGGTTTGCTAAATGGCCACTCAGAGGTATACTATAAACATGTTGACACATTTAACCCCTGTAGTTTGTAAACTCTCACTTTCTTTCACAATTAGTTTCGTATGATCCATGATTCATTCGTTTTAGGGTATAAACACCATGTAGGGTTATTGTAAGGTGTATTCACCCATTGTTGATATTTTGAACCCTTATATTCACATACTTTTCTTGTTTGTCAACTTTAGTCCTTCAAATAAATCCTTTACATGTTTTAAGCCCATGACACGTGTCGATAAAATATTGGACATGAAATTTCGAGGTGTCACATCCTCACCCCCTTAAAAGAAATCTCGACCTCGAGAATTATTGAAACAAATGAGGGTACTTTTCTTTCATTGTGGACTCTACCTCCCACGTGTACTTGGGACCTCTACGGGCATCCCATTTTACCTTTACAATAGGTACATGCTTCCTTCGAAGCTTCTTAACCTGTCGATCCTCGATCGACACAGGTTTTTCGACAAACTTCAAGCTCTCTTCTATGTGCACATCTGTATGTGGTATGACTAGTGATTCATCAACGAAACACTTCTTCAGATTGCAGATGTGGAATACATTATGAATACCACTGAGCTCTTCAGGTAAGTTTAACTTATTAGCAACCGATCCGACACATTCGATGACCTTGAATGGTCCTATGTATCTCGGGCTTAACTTACCTTTCTTACCAAACCGCATCACTCCCTTCCAGGGTGATACTTTAAGCAACACTTTATCACCTACCTCGAATTTCAGAGGTTTACACTTTAGATCCGTGTAACTTTTCTGCCTATCCCTGGCAGCTTTCAGGCGGTCACGAATCTGGACAATCTTGTCCGTCGTTTCATAGACTATTTCAGGTCCTGACAGTTGGACATCTCCAACTTCCGCCCAACAAACGGGCATCCTGCACTTTCTACCGTACAAGGCCTCGAAAGGTGCAGCTTTGATGCTGGTATGGTAGCTATTGTTATATGAGAACTCGATTAATGGCAGGGGGTTATCCCAACTACCACCTAAGTCGATCACACATGCACGAAGCATGTCTTCCAACGTTTGGATTGTACGCTCAATCTGTCCGTCCATCTGAGGATGGTAAGCCGTACTGAAATTTATGCGTGTGCCCAAAGATTGTTGGAAACTTTTCCAAAAATGTGATGTGTATCTAGTATCTCTGTCAGAGATAATAGACACAGGTACGCCATGTAAAGCTACAATCTTATCTACGTACAATTGGGCCAACATGTTGGAGCTATAGGTCTCCTTAATGGGTAGGAAATGTGCTGACTTAGTCAGTCTATCCACTATCACCCATATCGTATCATTGCCTTTCCTTGTCTTTGGCAACTTGGTGATGAAATCCATCGTCACCCTTTCCCACTTCCACGTGGGAAGTTCAGGCTGTTGTAGCAAACCTGACGGCTTTTTATGTTCTACCTTGACTTGCGCACACGTCAAGCATTTAGCTACATAGGCAGCTACAGACTTCTTCAAGCCTATCCACCAATAGTTTGCCTTTAGATCCTGTTACATCTTATCAGCTCCAGGATGAACGGAATATTTAGAGCTGTGGGCTTCCTGGAGGATAACATCTCGAAGTCCTCCATTAACAGGAACCCATATTCGTCCATTTAACCTCAGGATTCCGTCCTTGCCCTGAGATAATTGCTCTTCAGTTACTCCTAGCCTTTCATTAGGATAGTTAGCTTCCAACACAGCTTCCTTCTGCGCAGCTAACAATCTTTCATTCAAACCGTTCTTTATCTCAATGCTCTTAGCATTGATTCTTATGGGCTTCACTCTTTCCTTCCGACTTAAGGCATCAGCCACCACATTTGCCTTGCCTGGATGGTATCGGATTTCATAATCATAATCATTCAACGTCTCCATCCATCGTCATTGCCTCATGTTTAAATCCTTTTGGTTAAACAGGTGCTGGAGGCTCTTGTGATCAGAATAGATCACACACTTGACACCATATAAATAGTGCCTCCATAGCTTCAGTGCAAATACAACGGCACCCAACTCCAAGTCATGGGTGGTGTAATTCTTTTCATGCACCTTTAATTGACGTGAAGCATAGGCAATAACTTTGCCTTTCTGCATAAGCACACATCCCATACCAGTGTGCGATGCATCACAATAAACTACAAATTCTTCGATTCCATCCGGCAACGTCAACACAGGTGCATTGCTTAGCTTCTGTTTAAGGATATCAAAGGATTCTTGCTGCTTAGGGCCCAATCGAACTTTATTTTCTTCCTAGTCAAAGACGTTAGGGGTGCAGCAATCCTTGAATTTTTTTTGATAAATCGCCTATAGTATCCTGCTAAGCCTAGGAAGCTACGAATCTCTGTAGGCGTCTTTGGCTCTTGCCAATTCATGATAGCTTCAACCTTAGCGGGATCTACTTGGATTCCGCGTTCGCTAACCACATGTCCAAGAAATTGGACTTCACGAAGCCAGAATTCACATTTAGAGAATTTGGCATAGAGCTTCTCCTGCTGAAGTAATGAAAGAATACATCGAAGTTGTTTCTCATGATCAGCTTGGTTCTTCGAGTAGATGAGGATGTCGTCAATGAAGACGATAACAAATTTGTCCAAGTAGGGCTTGCAAACGCGATTCATGAGATCCATGAATGCGGCAGGTGCATTAGTGAGCCCAAAATGCATCACTAGGAACTCGTAATGACCATAACGAGTCCTAAATGCAGTCTTGTGTACATCTTCATCTTTAACCTTCAATTGATGATAGCCTGACCTCAGATCGATCTTGGAGAAGTAACTTGCCCCTTGAAGCTGATCGAACAGATCGTCGATTCTGGGCAATTGGTACCTATTCTTGATAGTGACCTTATTAAGCTCACGGTAATCGATGCACGGGCGCATCGATCCATCCTTCTTCTTGACAAATAAAATTGGTGCTCCCCAAGGGGATGAACTAGGTCTAATGAAACCCTTGGCTAACAATTCATCTAGTTGCGCTCTTAATTCCTTCATCTCTGTTGGTGCCAACCTATAAGGTGCTCTAGCAACAGGTGCTGCTCCAGGGATGATGTCAATTCTGAATTCCACTTGCCTATCTGGTGGTAAACCAGGTACTTCTTCAGGAAAAACTTCAGGGTATTCAGAAATGACAGGAATATCCTCAATCTTAGGCTTCGGCTCATCGATAGTCACTTGTGCCATGTAGATGACACAACCCTTCTTTAAACACTTAGAGGCCTTGAGCATAGTCACTTGCTCAGGCAGTCCATACTGGGTATCTCCCTGAATGGTAAGTGATTCGCCAGACGGAGTCTTGATCACCACTTGCTTCTTATTGCAGACAATCTGGGCCTGGTTATGAGATAACCAGTCGATTCCCAAAACTATGTCGAAACCGGCTAACTTCAAAGGAAGTAGGGACAGAGGAAAAGAGTGGTTCTTAATGGATATAACACATCCATCTAACACAGTTGAGACGGTTTCTATGGTGCCATCTGCTAACTCCACCTCATAATTCATACTTAAGGTTTTTACTGGCAATTTCAACAACTCACAAAACTTATTATCTACAAACGATTTATCAACGCCTGAATCAAAAAGTACTCTTGCATAGATATCATTTATAAGGAAGGTACCTGTGATCACATTGTCGTCCTTCACAGCCTCCTTCGCATCCATCCTGAAGACCCCAGCATTGGTCTTCTTTCCTTCATCAGCTTTCTTTGCATATTTTGGGCAGTTGGACTTGATATGCCCTTTTTCGTTGCAACTGTAGCACGTTGCGTCCTTCAACTTGTTGCAATCTAAGGTCTTGTGTTCCTTGGACTTGCATATCCCACATGCAAAATTTTTCGACTGGGTCTGCGAGTTTGATTCATATCTGCACTTCCCGAAGTGCTGTTTCTTGCAGACCTTACACTTGGGCTTATCACCAGTTTGATGCCCATCCTTCGTAGATCCTGACCCCTTCCTGTGGTCATTGTTTCCCCCGTGCTTCTTATCCGAACGTCATGAGTTGTCATCCTCACGCTTTCTTTTCTCGGCATCCGTGTTCCTCAGCGATCTTTGTCTGACCGCGTCCAGTGTGAGGGACAAAGATATATCAGCTACAGATCTGAAAGTAGCTGGCCGAGAGGCTTTTACACTTGCCTTGATCTCTGGGGCTAAACCCCCAATGAAACGAGCTATTCTTTTGGGTTCCAGGGTCACCAGATAAGGAACCAACCTTGACATTGTATTAAAGCTCGTAAGGTAAGCTTGGCAATCCAGATTCTTCATCACCAACGACAGGAAATCAGACTCAATCTTCTCAACCTCATGCTGGGGACAATAGTTGTCCCTGATGAGGGTAACAAATTGTTCCCATGTCATATTGTACAGTGGAATCTTCCCAGTAGCTTGAATCAACGATCTCCACCAGGCTAAGGCCTCACCTTTGAACGATTGAGACACAAACTTTACCACATCTCTATCAGCGCACCCGCTGATATCAACCACGGTATCCATCTCATCCAGCCATGTCATGTAGTCTATAGCTCCTTTCTCCCCAGTGAAATCCCTGGGTTTGCATGAAACAAAGTATTTGTAGGAGCAACCCTTATCACGGGGTCCTTGATTCAGTATGATCTTTTGAGATGGGACACTTTGATGGTTTGAAGAGTGACGATCGTCATCGTCTTTCTTGGGTTCTTCCTTCTTGGATGGTGGCTTGTTGTGAGCCTCAGAATGAGTCTTAGGCTTTGAATGGGGTATCGATTGGGTTCTACTTCGAGTACCACTTGTTTCACTATACTGCCTATCCAAGGCTTTTGTGACGGCATTGTCGATTAATGCCTGGAGTTCAGCACCAGACACATTGAACCTGGTGGTGTCATTATTCTCCTTTGGCTGACTATTGATTTCATCAGAGTCCGCCATGTATCTTGAACTGTTACATAAGATATCGACAATAATTTATTTGGGAGTTTATTATGGAATTGTCTTTTAGGGCAATTCATTAACCATGGTGAACATAGACCATATTTGGTTAATTTGTTACTCACATTTATTTAGGATTTTATTATAGCCTATCCTAATTATAAAACAATAACAGTATTATTAGCACAAAAGGCCTAGTCACAGGGACATTTTTAAATCATAAGCCATGATTTCGGAGAATCAAGGCATTAAGGTTTGAACATAGTTCATTACCTTCCTCTGACAGGAAGTCGTAGACTACCACTGTCTTTTGTCTTATATGACAATGAGTATGGCCCGTAGGCACTATATTACCAATGTATGGTCAAAATATGATCATCTTAATTGATGATTTAAACCCATGATTCATAGATCATTAAATTAGGTTAGGAATCTTTTGAAGAATCCTTATATAAGAATGACCTGTGTGATTTTAACGAATCACGTCTGCCAGGAGCGTTAACATGTTTTCAGATGTTAACAAGGATCCGAATCTTTTAAACAGGTTTTACCATCTTGGCCAAGTCCTATAATGACATATAAGCTAGGTTATACCTTTGAGATTCTTATTCAATATATAATAGGCAGGTTATTTTAAAAGGAATGATTTTTATTTATTTATTTCATGTAATATATTTATGCATATAATGGCAGAAATGAAATTTATAAACTTAACATTCCATTAACATTTAAAAGAGTACACTTTACCCTAAACGGGACTTTTAATAGACAAATTACCCACGCAGGGGTCAAACTAAAATACAAGTTCACGCAGGGACCAAATACTAGAAAAGATGTCCACACAGGGACTAAAAAGACAAGTCCGAGCAGGGACTAAATACACAGATAAATGTCCACGCAGGGACTTGATTAAAATAGATAATACAACAATACATATGGGGATTTAATGATCCCTTTTCTTCTTCCCCTTTAGCAGGCTTGCTAAACCCTTGAGGAAACCTTGTCGTTCCCTGCGATCTCTGTGAAAATCTCTCTCGACTTGGTCCAATCTTTGAAGAATTTCTTCCCGTTCTGGCGGGGAAAACCGTGGCGGCTGCGATTGTTGCCGAATCGGTGGTCGAGCTGGTACTTGATATCCATGAGTTGGATATCCTACTCCCCAAGGAGCTCCATACGGTCCTTCAGGGTGAAGGGCAAGGTAGTTTGATGCCACTTGGTAAGGGTCTTCTGCATAGTTATAATGGGTGTGAGCCGGCTGCTCAAACGGATTATACACCATTGAATCGGCGTACGCAGGAATCGGGTTATCAAAACCCATCGGTGGTGGCTGTGGTGCAACTGGTGCAGAACTCACTTCAGGAATCGGGTTTGAGGGTCCACCCATTTGTGGGTCCTCTTGCAGTGGCAGATAGTGACTGCCACTGGAGTGTCGAGGGGTGCTAAAGTGAAAATCCCCTGCTCGCGCAGACATACGTGCGCCCGTTCTCCTACGCCTTGGTGGTTCTGGAGGTGCTTGATGAACTGGTTGTGGTGGAGGCGGTGGCGTGACTGCCACGAATCGTGAATCCCTAGAGGGATCCTGCTGATGCTGCTGGTGAGGTGATGAATGGTGCGAAGGTGTGAAGTACCATTCATGTTGGTTAAACCTCGCTTGATAACTATCTGGACCACCGTAGGGTGATCCGTGGAAAGAAGATCCATCTGAGATCTCGATGGGATGGTTAGGGGTACCGCTTGCAGGTTCGACGGGATCCGTGTCCTCGTTCATGTCCATAGCATTATCTTCCGAGAAGTGGTCCTCCGGTCCCAATGGGTTAAAACCCACTGGTTTTTTGATATAATTTGCCGGATTGAACCGGCCCTGAAAAACAGGAGTGGGGTTACCAAAAGAATTGTGCGAAAGGGATCGCTGGAGAGGTATATATGAAGGTTGTGGGTTATCGGGCTCGTTTTCTGACTGTGGCCCATAGGAGTTACGATAGGGAGGCGTTGAACTGTGCGAGACAAATCGTCTGGCGGGCTCAAAAGGTTCCTCCTGTTTCCTTGCGGATCGGCACTTGCATTCGTAGAAGGAGTTCGCCAGTGCGAAGGCCCGGCTTCGTGATCGTTGGGGGCGCTCATCGGCCCCTTTCCTCGTCCTCCTCTTCTCATTCTTGGTGGCATAATTCCTGTCAATATAAACAAAGATAAAAACAAGAATATAAAATAAAAGACAAAGTTAAAAATTTAAAACAAATTTGGATTGTTCCTATGTTCTTTGTCTAGACCCGAAAATTTTGGAATGTGCAATTCTGTAAATGAGATTAAACACAAAAGGCTAGTGTTTAATTCACTCAGCGTTGGCTCTGATACCAACCTGTCACACCCCGATATTTCCACATTTGACCGGTGGGCCCGGTGGGGGAGTAACGTGACGTGGTTGGTAACATTACAGTCAAACAACACAATATTTAAATGCACAGCGGAAGCAAAGATAGATATATTTCAACCGAATATAATTGTAATATCAAGTATCACAAACAGTTGAAATAATCCACAGGTGGATCAAAAATAAATAGGAAACATTGTTCAACAGTTTTTTACGTCCGAGCTTGCGAGACTTATTGTGGACGCTAGGAGAAAGCCAGCCTAGTTCGCTTAGTACCTGCACTTAACCTTTTTGGGAAAATATGTCAGTTTACACTGGTAAATACATTCAACCGACTCATTTTGAAAAGTTTAATAAAATTGATTTGAATGCACGTGGCATAAACTTTTTATAACTTGGGATAATTATTTAAACATATAAACTTGTAAAAGGATTACATGTTCCTTATGCGTTCAGTAGCCCGGTTCGTGCCGGGTTAAAGATCAATAGACACACCACATTATTTATTTATGCACTGACGAGTGTACGCCTACACCCCGCGCTTAGGTCGTGGCCATTTCGTAAAATGATACCAAGGATATCCGGGACATGGTCATTAACCCCCCAAAGGCGTTAAGCAAACAAAACATTTTTAAACGGGTCATCTCGATATTACTTAACCACCAATCGATTAAGGTCGAATGCCCAACCAAGCGGTATTTTATATACCGTACCCCAAGCCCGTATAAGGGAAAATAAGTTAAAAGTATTTACCTGAGCAAGTATAATTCACAAACAGCAAATGCGGGTAGCTTTTACCGGGTCTCCTATTCTGGGACGAAGGTTTATAATAACCTATTAGAATCCTAACGGTCTTTAGTTAAGCTTAAGCTTAGACCGGTTAGTTTTAAGGAACGATACGGTTCGAACGTGTGATTAAGCGAAGACCGGAATAGAATGTGATTTAGACCCGACAAGTTTGAAGACTTTTCTTATACGGGTAATCTAAACACATTCTGGATTTTGAGATAAAAACGATAAGGTTTGACCCGTTTCGGCTAGTTTATGCAAACTAGTTACATAAACCGAACCGAACGCGCAAGAGGTGTAACGGGTAACCATAAGAGCCATATACATGTTTCCTAAGTTAATATGCCTCAAATATGTTGTGACATCAGTAAGATATCTTTTATTATGCCCGGAATGAATTTAAACTCAAACTATGCCTGGTAGGGGTATTTTGGTCATTTATAAGGTTAGAAAAGAGTTTGAACAATAATATGAGTTACAGGTCTGATGTAATCAGTAAAAATACTTAATTTGATAAGTTATAACAGTAGGGTATTGCATATATGTGAAATTTATCAATTATAGCCAAACTATGCACCGTAGGGGCATTTTGGTAATTTCACATAAGCTTAAAAGGTCAAAATCGGAAATCTGAGTTTAACAACTTTTGCTTACTGTTAAAACATTATAGTTTACCTAAGATATCAGTAGGTATCAACCCTTATATGTTTAAAATAGTTTTAGTACATACTATGCGTTAAAACGCTTAGAAAGGCGATTAGAAGCCATTTCTGGGTTCTATAAGGAAAGCTGATATTTTTATTATTCCAGAAGGTCTAAAATAATTTATTTATCATACAAAATCAGTAGGAAAAGGTTTGGGGTCAAAAAGATATGTAAAACTTATTTTATAGCCCAAAAGGGCAAAACCGACAATTACCGAATCAAGCTTATAACTCTAAGTTATGCTCAGCCTAAAATTAATTAAAAATCTTAAAAAAATCCCAAAATAATATATTACATCAGTGGGTAAAAAGTTTGATATCAAAAAGTGGGTGGCTATATGCTAATTATGCCGTTTAATCGCTAAAAAGCTTTCTAATTACGCTAATGAGCATAACTCTCAACCTACACCTCAAACTGATGTCAAATTTTGGGTACAAGTTTATAATTCAGTAACTAAGGTTTCTACTCTTTTACATTTTCAAAAATCACGTTTTATGGTGAAAAGGGCATAATAGTCAACATATAAGCAATTAACGGAATCATGCATATTAATTGGATAACTAATGAACCAAGGTGTATAATCACAGAGGGTTATACTAGCATGTAACCTGGTCCAATTAAAGCTCTAAGGCATTTCTAAAATATACTAAATCGGGTCAGAACTGAAGTCAAAGCAAAAGTCAAAGTTTTGCGACTTTCGGTTCCGAACCGGGTCTAAACAGAAAATTGTCGGATCAAACAAGCTTAGACCAGTTCTTATACTTATTACCAAGTTATATGAGTGATAAAATAGATTACGTGCCTTCTACATTGCTAAATATGCGTTAATTCGAAGATTAGCATTCTGTTGACTTTTTCTAATCAACTTTGACCCGACAAATGGTCTAGTTAGAGTGGGAATCAGAGGGTGCCCTTTTAAGGGTTTAATGCCCACATAATTACCAACTTATAACTACCTTCAATTCGACTAATCACTGGACCATTACTGATTAATCGCTAAGTCAAACGGTAATTACGACGGTTTGACTTTTAAGCTAAAACTAAGTAGAAACTCAATTAAGGAAAGTCAAGGGTAGTTACCAAAGTCCTATGCACGACTAGGGATGTCTTGGATCTGCTTTGGAGCTCCAGAATTCTTCAAGAATGCAGATGGAAGGTGTGATCAAATGGTTGCAACATGAGGGCCTTTTATAGTGTTCTTGATCCATTATGATGGTGACAACTAAGTCTATGGGGTGATCCAGATCAATAACAAGTGCTCCTAGGGTGTAAAAGTAATGTAGGAGTCGTCCAAGATGTGAAAAATATCTAACTAAGTCGGTTACAAGCTCATAACAGCCAACTGTCCGATTTTTTGTTGCTGGGCACCCCTTACGGACCGTAAGGGGGTGGCTTACGGTCCGTAAGCGCTTTGCAGAAGGCAAAAACTTTTGATCTTTCGAGCTTTGAAGGGAAACTTAGGTGATGCGAATTTTGGGCAATTATTTTCAGTATGGGGCCTCTTGATTGGGTCATGTACAGTTCACACCACCTTGATATGACTTAAAGTTTCCTTGAATCCTTTTGAAAGTGCCGTAAATGAAGGTTTATCGTGCATTTCTTCGTAGGAGTCCACCCTTGCAAATTATGGGTCAATCATTGATAGTATTTACTGAATTTGAGTATATCGGATGTTTACAATATACATTAGGGTCTTGGGATTTATAATGAGGTCGTTCAGAGGTATTAATTAACATGTCGACGCGTTTAACCCTTCGTATACGAATTTTATCAAAACTTTCGCATATGATAACGAAACTTGGTGAAATTTTTACCATGAATTATAGTGAGTATCTTTAATCGTTACAAGGCTTCGGGTTTGCTAAAAGGCCACTCAGAGGTATACTTTAAACATGTTGACACATTTAACCCCTGTAGTTTGTGACCTCTCACTTTCATTCACAATTAGTTTCGTATGATCCATGATTCATTCGTTTTAGGGTATAAACACCATGTAGGGTTATTGTAAGGTGTATTCACCCATTGTTGATATTTTGAACCCTTATATTCACATACTTTTCTTGTTTGTCAACTTTAGTCCTTCAAATAAATCCTTTACACGTTTTAAGCCCATGACACGTGTCGATAAAATATTGGACATGAAATTTCGAGGTGTCACACATACATGATAGAACCAATCGCTAAAGCATATGGAACTGCTTCCATTCGCTTAATTTAATGTCTGTTGAAGGAGATTGCGATTTGTTCAACACAGTCCCTTTAGTCATAGGAACACCTCCTTTCTTGGAGTTTTCCATCTTAAAGCGTGTCATCATTTTGTCTATCTATGTACTTTGACTTAGCCCAAGAAGTCGCTTAGATCTATCCCTATAGATCTTGATTCCTAGAATATAAGCTGCTTCTCCAAGATCTTTCATTGCAAATCAAGTTACCAAATAGTGTTTAACTTCGTTAAGCATAGGGACACTGTTTCCAATGATCAGTATATCATCCACATACAGGATGAGGAATGATAAAGTGCTCCCACTAGCCTTTCTATAAACACAAGGCTCATCTTCATTTTTAACAAAACCAAACTCTTTGATCTTTAGGTCAAAACGAAGATTCCAGCTACGAGACGCCTGCTTGAGTCCATAATTGGACTTATTCGGCCTGCACACCCTATTAGGATATCTTGGATCAACAAAACCGTCTGGCTGAACCATATAGACATTTTCAGAGAGATGCCCATTAAGAAAAGCGGTTTTGACATCCTTTTGCCATATCTCGTAGTCATAGTAAGCGGCTATGGCAAGCAATATCCTGATTGATTTGATCATAGCAATGGACGAGAAGGTTTCATCATAGTCAATACCCTAAGTTTGAGTGAAACCCTTCGCAACTAGCCGTGCTTCAAAGGTGTGTACATTTCCATGCATATCGGTTTTTCTATTGAAACCCCGTTTACTCCCTACTGCCCGAGATTCGGGGGGTCGCTCAACCAAGTCCCAGACTTGATTATCACGCATAGATTGCATCTCAGCGTTCATGGCTTCCAGCCATTTGGCAGATTCGGGATATGAGATAGCAGATTTGTAGTTAGTAGGCTCGTCATTAGACTCATCTACTACCAAGACTTCAGCACCTTCGAGATGCCAAAGGTATCTGTCAGGTTCTTTACGAGTCCTGCTACTTCTGCGAACGCTTGTGTTCATGTCTGATTCATCAGCAACAATTTCTTGTTGTTCAGACGTTCCGACTTCATCAGGGTTGTTGTTGGTTCTCGAATTTCTTCAAGATCAAGCACATTATTTCCAGTTCCTCAATTAAGAAGTTCTTCCTCGAGAAAGTGCCCCTTCCTTTTGATGGAAATAACATTTGCATCAGGATGGTAGAAATAATATCCGCTTCTTTTATAGTATCCGACGAAAACAACTTTTTTGCCTCGAGGATCGAGCTTATCATCAGCATCACTTGTGATGTATGCATCACATCCTCATACTTTTAGGTATTCCAAATCGGGTTTATGCCCATGCCATATCGCATATGGGGTTTTGTTTACCTTTTTAGTCAGAGCCAGATTGACAATGCGGGCGGTAGTCATAAGAGCATGACCCCAAAAGGAGTAAGGCAAGTCAGTTCTACACATCATCGATCGAACCATATTAAGTAGGGTTCGATTTCTCCTCTCGCTCACGCCATTAAGTTGAGGGTGTGCCAGGTGGAGTGGGTTCTGAAATTATTCCACACTCTTTGAGATGATTGAGGAACTCTAAGCTGAGGTATTCGCCGCCTCGATCTAATCGAAGTATTTTTATCTTTCTAGTAAGTTGGTTTTCTACTTCGTTTTGAAACTCTTTAAACTTTTCAAAAGTTTCATGCTTATGCTTCATAAGATAGACATAAGCATATCGACTACAATCGTCGATGAAAGTAACGAAGTATCTTTCATGGTTCCTTGTCATGGTTCTGAAAGGGCCACATACATCAGTGTGAATGAGTCCTAGCAGACCATTGGCCCGTTCACCAACACCAGCGAAGGGACGCTTTCTGAGTTTGCCAGCTAAGCAAGATTCGCAATCATTAAAGGAGTCCTGTCCAGTGGATTCAAGAATCCCCTCAGATTGGAGCCATTTTATGCGTGCCATACTTATGTGGCCAAGTCTATAATGCCGTAGAAAAGTTTCATTCATAGCAGCTTTGTTACGCTTAGAAAGATGATATATGTTATTACATGTTTGAACATCAATCTCATAAATACCATTTCGAGGTTTAGCCTCAAAATAAAAGACATCATTCAAGTAGGAAGAAATAGAAATACCATTAAAAACATACTTGAAACCTTGTTCAAACAAAAGGGAAACCGAAATAATGTTTCTGGTTATACGAGGTGCAAACAAACAATTGTTTAAATTAACTACAAGGCCAGAAGGACATGAAAAATGAAATGTGCCGGTTGCAAGAACGGGCACTCTTTTCCCATCACCAACAATGAGTTCCATGTCGCCTTGTTTTAGCCGCTAAATTAATAAACACCGATACCACCGGCTCTGTGTGCTGCTCGTGGCCGCCCGCCCCTTGGGGCAAGGGGTCAGGAGTTGCGACATCGTCCCTACTAGATTTCGTCATAATCAACATCGTCAACCTTAAACATGTTAAAAGTATAGTTCAACACAAAAAGCATTGGTGAGTACACAAGTTTATGTATATGGCATAAGTATAAAGGAATTACTCGAATCCAACAAGGCAATTTTGTATACAAGGTTAAACGAGCATGTAATACTAAAAGTCAAACCCCGAGTGTCCACGAGAATCATGTGCATCCCTCGCCATGAAAGTGAACGAGACCCGTTTATGTATAATAAGCTTAACAATGCCCCAATGGGTGGCGTGCTACTCCTATAGCGCTATATATGTTAAGATGGGCTAGCTAAGTTAATGACAAATAGCATGTATGTATTCTAGCATGTAACCTAAGCATAACAAATAACATGTATAGCGGATTGAGCGAATAAAGTATGTTTGTGTGTATTTGTGTATTTTGATAAGTTAACATGTTACAACCCAAAAGTCCCTTAAAGCGAAAAGGGTCAAGTGTACTCACGGTTTTGCAAGCTTCAAACTTGGTAATCCCGTGAAGAGTTTTTTGTTGAGGATGGAACACCGAGTCACCCTACAAGGGTAAACAAAGGTGTGTAAGTTCATGGAATTTGAATGGAATATTCAGACTTGGAATTTAAAGTATCAAAAGTATGAATACGAAAGTAATATCTAGTTCTAAGAACTCATTTATAACACCATAATAAGTGGTTTCATGGGTCCCAAATTGACAATTGGAATCATAACAAGTAACTTAGAATCTTAGATATGTTAGCCTAAGTTTATGATGAATAATCATGACTTGATCATCATCACAAATTCAGCCATGTTTTATATAGTTTATATACTTATATAGTTATAAATACAATAACCTAAACTAAGTCCAATCAAGAATATCATGTAGTATCATGCATGTCAAGCATGGAGGTTAAAACCTCATTATATGATTCACCACTACATAAACCATTTTGAAGATGGTTCGGAGGGTAATGAATAACAAGAGATAAATCTATTCTAACAAGGCTCAAGCGACCAAGTACACTAAAACCCGGGTGTGTCCACACATCATGGAAAGAATGAACTAAGTGAGGAGGGCTAGACGAGGCTAAGGTACTTTGATTCTAGTAAGTCACAAGAGTTTTCATATAAAAAGTTCAAATGAAGGAGTGGAATTTAGTTCGAAAAGCCAAGGCCTCCATTTATTCACACTTCACAAGTCACAAGTTCATCATATGGAAGATGATGACTTGTGCTTGTTTTCATCATTCGATTATCATATATGAACATAAATAAAATGGGTGTTTGAACCCAAAACTTTGATGGAAATCACCCTAACATAAACCCACAACCATAGGCTAAGTTGTGAGCTTGGTGGGAACAAGATTCCACCATGTTTCTATTAAAAACATGAACATATAAAAAGATAAAAATAAGCAGAAAGTTTCGTGCACTTTGGGCCTCAAATATGGTGAGGTTTCACCTTAGTTTTCCCAAGCAAACTTGTGAAAACCTTTCTAGAGGTTATCCAAGTGTTTTAGAAGAAAGAACAAGAAAGAAATAGAAGAAGAAGTGAGATTTTGAGAGTGTTTTGAGAGTTGTAAAGTGGTAAAATGGTTGGGATAATGTTGTATTTATAGTGAAGGGATTAGGGTTTAGGTGGTTGTGTATTAAATGTAAGTTAGTTGGTGGTTAACAATTAAAAAAAAGAAGTTAAGGCTGGTGGACAGGTTCCGATCGGAACTGTTATGTTGTTTTTTTTTTTGACAATTTAATTAGTTATTTACTGAATATGTTAAGTATTTATGATGTATTATTGTTTTTCTAACATAAATCAAGGCCAACATGTGTAATAAACATGTTCTAAGTAAACAAAGTATGTGATTTACAAGTATGCATGACATGGTTGCTAGTATGATTAAATGAATTGATCAAGTAATGAGTTTAAGTATAATATGATCTCGTTGAAGTATTTAAAACAAGTATGCAACTATGGATTATGTATTGCGAGATCAAAGTGAAGTATTGCACACAAGGAACGATTAAAGTTACGTATTCACATTGTTTGCAAGTTAACATGTTTAAACGTATAAGTGTACAACTTGAATGCTATAAACGAATGTATGAACAACGTATATTTCACATAAATGATCAATTGTATTACAATTAAAGTCTCGGATTTACAATGATTCGAGAAGAGATGCGATTACAAGAGAAACAAGTTTCCGAAAATATGATTACAATACAATCTTTCAAAAAACAGAAAGTTGCGAAAAGCGAGGCATTACGTATTGGGTGTATGTCTACACCCCGTGCTTAGGTTGTGGCCATTTGCAATTAAATGAGCCAAGGATATCCAGGACACAGTCGCATTAACCCCCAATGTTTAAGTTATCAAGCAATACGAATTAAAACAGGTTATTCGGATTTTGGACACAATGGTCATTGATTCCATACCCGACCAAGTGGTAATAATTTATCGTATCCCAAGCCCGTATTGGGAAAATAGGTTAAGAGTATTTACTTGGCTTAAATATTTACAATCCAAAGATAGATATATAAGCACAATCGTTCAAACAAAACAACAAGCAAGGTTGCAATTGACTGGACGCCCTTAGTCTGGAATGAATGGAATTATTATCCATTAGAATGTTAACGGGTCTTTATTCAAGTCATAGACTTGGACCGGTTAACTAATATAAAAACGGTACGGTTCGCTAGATTAAGCGGTGACCGGATCGAATGTGGTTTAAACCCTCACAAGTACCATGACTTGTATAATATGGGGCAAACAATAATACATTCTGATTAGAAGTGAATTTGAAGGATTTTGACCCAATTCGGTTAACTTATATAAACTAAGCTATATAAGTCAACCGTACGCGCATAGGCGGTATTGGATGATCGAATGAGTCAATATCAATTTCATTATGCTAAAACAAGTTTAATACCTTACCACATCAGTAGGTATTCCAAATTATAAGTTCATCATGATTAAAAATCATTTTATACTCAAAAAGGGCATTTTGGTCAATAATAGGCATAATAAATGAACTTGCAGAAAACCCAACAACTGATTATGATCAAATGGTATAACCTTAAAGGTTTATTCCATACATTAATATGATCATAATACAACTTCAAATCAGTAGCTAACTTAGCTAAAATGGGTCAGAAACGAAAGTTAAAGCAGAAGTCAAACTGCTTGACTTTCGGTTGTAAACCGAACTATAAGCAGGAAATGATGAGTTGAACATGCTTTAACATGTTCTAAGATGTTATACCAACTGATAAAATGTCAAAAAGTGGTGTTTAGATGTTGATAAGTTCATTTTATACATTTTCCGAAAAGCTGCGTTTTGACTTTCATTTTAACATAACTTTGACCTGTCATTTAACCAACTTAACGTGATCTTCAAGAGGTGCCCTCGTAGGGGATTATCACCTATCTTAGTACGACCGTGTAGCCATGTTCGATTCGAACATTGGCTTGACCGTAATGGTCATAGCCAAAAGTCAAAGCAAAAGTCAATTTGCTTGACTTTCGGCTAATAACTTGGCCTAGAAAAGAAAAGAGATGTGAAAGAACACTTACAAATGTTATAGGAGAATAAGGAACTCAGTAGGAGGCCTCTCTAGATCAGAAGCAATCACTAAGAGTGATAGAGAATGAGAAATGAGAAATGAGCAAAGAAAATGGATGAACTTTGGTGCTATTTATAGTTGAACATGATGATCTAGATCATGCCAAGTGTTCCTAAGCTTCTCCTAGTGAAGATTAGTGTCTACTGACGTGTAGGAAGCAGGAGAATGGTCTTAATTCGCGACATAAGTGGCATGGCATGCAGGCTGCCATGGCAGGCTGCCAGAAACTGCCAGTTGCAACCCCTTACAGACCGTAAGGGGTGGCAGCTTACGGCCCGTAAGGACCCTTCGCACCCACTGTTTTAAACTACTTACGGTCCGTAAGGTAATAAACCTTACGGTCCGTAAGGGACTGCCAGATATAATAAAATATTGCCTTACGGTCCATAAGGGTCACTCAAATGCCAAATATTTGGCATGTTGACACATTTAGTCCCTCCACATCCAGTCTTCCACTATTTTACACATTTAGTCCGCCTCGTCCAAATAACTTGGCATATTTGAGAGTTAATTGGACACGTGTTGCCATGTGATCAATAAAATTTTCCGAGGTATTACAAGATTTTAGTAGGATTTAGGTGTTATAAGCATTACTTGGTTATTGTTGAGAATGTTAAATGAGGATTTTTTGAAAGGTAATTTAGAGATGAGAGAATTTCTTTCATGTTTTATCTAAATCAGAGGAAATCGAGAAGGTGATTAGCTAATGTGTAGTATATGTGTGTAAGTTTTTGTGTGATATGATTCCTAGAGACTACTCTATTGTATGGCACCTTGAATTTTGTAATATAACTATTGGGTGTCGAGGAGAAAACTCTCAGGTTAGGTTATTTTGCTAGGGTACAAGGTGTACAACACCGAAGGTTAAATCTTGGATCACTAGGAAATGGAGCTCTCCAGCATCCCCTGCCTTTGAGCCCTAATTGGCTTTTAGGAGGCCCGGATAAATTTGGAGGCCAACCATCTTCTACCTTGCCTTTGGGTCCCATGAATAAAGTTCCATATGCAAACCAAGTCAACCAAGCTATTGTCCCGAAAGGATGGTGCAATGGTGACTAAATTTGTACATGTGGTTTCCGCAATTATTCTTCTTGAGCAGAGGTACAAAAATGGAGATCATTTTTTGCTAAATGAATACATGTTGATGTTGCTATTCTTATAATTTAGCTTTTGTTGAGCTTATGGTGTAAAAAATGCAATTCTTCTATGCCGCCAGGTGAATACATGTTGCTGTTTATTTCTATAATTTAGCTTTTGTTGAGCTTATGGTGTAAAAAATGCAATTCTTCTATGCCGCCAGGTGAATACATGTTGCTGTTTATTTCTAAAATCTTACAAGTTAAAAGTATAATTTAATAGGAGTGATCCAATGTGTAATTTGTCAGGGCAAAGCAATGGCGTGATGGAGACTGGATGTGCACTAATTACAGCAATCACAATTATGCATCTCGATCCCACCACAATAAGTAAGTATACATTAGAATTTTATCTATTAATTATCTAGCCAATTTGTGCTACTTGGGGTGTTAACGGTCTGGTTCGGCCGGTTTTGATGAAACTTCTGGGTTGGAGCGCTAATTCCGATTTCAATGAAGGATAAACCAAACCATCCAGATTGGGTGGATCGACTGGACTAGCAGGTTTTACCGGTTTAATGGTTTGAATCGTTTTTCAACAAAGTCAACTGTTTATATCAAAAGTTTTAAATGATAATGATGGTTCATGATTATAATACATATCCATAATTATTTATTTTTAAAAAGTGTGTGTGTTCATAATAAAGCTAAACCGTGAAAACCAAAGTTCAAAGAGGACAGGTTAAACCATGAAAACCAAGCCATGAACTAAACCTTTTTAAATCTCAAACTGGCCAAATGAGCTGACTTGCTTCAGTTTGGTTCGTTTTAAATGGATTTTGAACAACCTTATATACAAGTAAGACATTTGTAGAGGCGAATGTAGGGTCGTACTTCTTGTATCGTGATAGTTTGACCAGTCATACTATAAAAAATGTTTGACATAGCCATATGACGTGATGGTGTTCCTATAAAATGCAGGTGTAATACAAAAAGGGAAGCAATAAGTGTTGCGTAACTACAGTAAAGGAGGGGTATATGTGGAATTAAAGGTAGTGTGAACTATATGGATTGGAGTTACATTTTGTCAACATGATTACAGGTAAATTGTAAATTAATAACTTTAAATTGTAATCTTAGTAAAAAAACTATTACCGGTCTGATTATGTGACAGAACGCGTAAGACTTACATATCTATTGTTGTTTTGTGGACCAGGGTTTTTATATAGTTCAGAAAAGTTGGTTGATATGCATGACTATGGCTACATTGGACAAAGATGCAGAACTGATCAGTTTGTAAATCCTCATAAGCGACTTTTTTTGGTTATGGATTCGGTTTGAGGGTAAGACTGGCCCGACCCATGCACACCCTTAATCTTAACTTATCTATGGCGCAGGTTGGTGTAATGGCACATAGGAAAACTGAAAATAACTACATAGAGGATTTTATTTCAAGTGAGTTCATTATATACACTTGATATAAGTAATAATGCTTACTTGCATAGTGTATCTGTAAGTCTTTGAGGCATGACTTATTATGGTTGTTGTAATCTTATTACAAACCCCGGTATATTTTATGCAGTTTCTAGGTATCAATTGAGTACATCATACTGCATTACAATGATCACTAATGCGTTGGAGCGCAAAACCAAATCAAACCTAACGATGGTCACGAGATCAGAACCATAACATAAGTCAACAAAGTATAATCTTATTCAGACAGCACTTTGGCATTCGTTAGTTGGTTCCCGGATCGATCGGACATAATATCGCATCGGTGATTATTGGTTAGAACACCAACGTATAGAGAGAAGAAAAGAAGGAATGAGAAATGAAAAATGAATCCTAAGCTTCCTATTTATAAGTAAGGAATACGTCTTACCCCATATAGATCTTCCCCAGGTGTTATTTACCCATATATACCTTCCTCAGTTGTTATCTACCCATATACACATTCCTCAGTTGTTATCTACCCATATACACATTCCTCAGCTATTATCAACCCATATACACCTTCATCAGTTGTTATCTACCCATATACACCTTCCTCAGTTATTATCTACCCATATACACATTCCTCAGTTGTTATCTACCTCATGTCACTAGTACAAAACCATTTTTTTGGTGGTGTCAAATTCAATTTTTGGTGGTGTCTTAGAATACAAAGCACCAAATAACAATATTACCACACTAATAAATAAACACACCACCAAAAAATAGATTACATAGCACCATTAAATGCTTAGAAGTTATACAACACCATTAAATTGATTTTTTGAGGGTGAAGTAAATTGATTTTTTGAGGGTGAAGTTAATAGCACCAACAAAGTGAAGCAATCAAAACATTTTGTTAGGCATCACATGTATCATAATCCTATGGTTTTCAATTCCTCTCATCCTATTCAATCAATGGATCAAATCATGCCTCCAAAAACACAACCTTTATACCCACATATATAAAGCACAATGTTAAAATCAAAATCATTTTTAGAGAGAGAAAAATGTTAAGGAGGAGCAAAGCATCACCGAAAAGTTTTCCGGAATGGCTTCCACGGTATTAAGAAACCGACGATGTGGCGTAAAGCGTATCAATGGCCTTATGTACGAAGAGACACGAGATATTTGAAGATCTTTCTTGATGATATTATGTGTGATGCCATCAAATATACAGAAGATACTCGCCGGAAAACTATTATGGCGATGGACGTCATTTATGCTTTGAAGTGCCAAGGATGTACAATTATACACTATGTTGATTTGGTTTGATTGTATGTGTTTAAATTTTTATTTTAGGAAATGCCTTTACAGAAATCATGTTTGTATCTTATTCTTTGTAGCTTCCCATAAACATGTAATTTTATTTCATTATGCTTGTAGATTTTATACATTTCTTGTTTATATAGTTTTTTTTTGTTTTATTTGCCTTTGTATTAGATCTTGGATGTTTTATAAATAAAATAAAACAAAAAAAACATTTGTTCAAATGATGTATATTTTTACAGACCGGTTCATAATAGAAAATCCATCGCCAAAAACCTTTTTATATTTTATTTTTTTAAAATATAAAGATAACCCAAGTGAACCAATCAAAGCGGTGTCAAATTTTTTTGATATTATAGTAGTGGATTAAATAGTGGTAAATGCATATTGACACGTTAGAGACTTATGGCTTCTATCATTGATTTCTTGATGGTGTGTTTAGAGATTTAATGGTGGGTTAATTTGGTTTCTATCATTGATTTTTTGGTGGTGTTTAGAGATTTAATGGTGGACTGATTTGGTTTCTATCATTGATTTTTTGGTGGTGTGTTTACAGATTTAATGGTGCTCTTAATGAGCAGCACCAACAAATCTCATTATTTGGTGGTATATTTGTTGGTGCTCTCTCAAAAAGGCATAAATCCCAACACAAAAAACTGATTTTGTATTAGTGTGTATATCTATTTAGATGTTAAGTTATTAAACTTACTTAACCGTTTTGTTGTTAAACTTAGCTGTTTAACTAATTAATTTATTTTAACTGGTTAATTAAGTAACTTACTTAGCCGATTAATTAATTAACTTACTTAACTGTTTAACTGATTAACTTACTTAGCTGTTAAGTTTTCTTAGCTATTAAGTTTTCTTAACCGCTAAGTTCTCTTAACTACTAAGTTTACTTAACCATTAAGTTTACTTAATCACTGAGTTTTCTTAACCGCTAAGTTTTCTTATCCACTAAGTTTTCTTAACCGTTAAGTTTTATTAGCCACTAAATTTTCTTAACTGTTAAGTTTTTTTGGTTTAGTAGCCCCCTGGTTATGAGTTCTAATTTTTAGATGCAAGGGAACTCGTATTAGTGTATTAACTCAATTCAACTTTAACGATAATCACGAGATCAAAACCCACAACGGGATGAAAAAGTATAGCCTTATTCAGGCAACACTTAAACATCAGTTGGCTCGGTTTCAACCGATCGGACGGGTACCGTACCAGATTATCTCAACTTGTTAAAAAACTTATGAATATAGTAAACTCGATGCATGAGATTCCAGATTATCTCATTAGCAACAAGAGGACCTTTGCTAATAATAATTAAACTCGTTAATCTTAAAATCCTTATATGACTTTAATTCCTCAAGAAGACAACAAAAAATATTAGTAATAAATTAAACTCGTTAATCTTTTAATCTTTATATGACTTTAGTTTCTCAAGAGGATCAATAGATTTTGGACCAATGTGCAATCCTATATGCCCATACATGCCCAAACACCAATTATATGCTACAAACTATAAATAATAAAATCCCAGGGATTTGTCTTAAAGAACAGCACAACTTCATGTGTTTTGACGCTTTTCAAGGATTTGTCTTAAACCAATGTGCAGTCTTTAGCCCATATAATTATCTATCTATCTAGTTAGTTAGCTTTGTTTCATGATGCCATATGTTGAGGTTTGTAGGATTTAGACTGAATTATTAATTAACTCTTGATAAATGAACGGGCAATAGATTCTACACTCATGACATAATGCAATAAACATGTAAATTAAAATCATATGATATGCATAAGCCAATATCAGTACCCATAAAATACAATTATTCATTACTCATTGTAACTAGACTTTCATAATAGTTACTTATCGCCACCCATAGCTGTCTACACATTGTGATTTTTTGAAGTTAGCAGCCACTTGGTAAACAATTGAAGGGTGTTTTCACCAGCCCTGTGATTCTTCTGAGTGAACTGAAGAAACTCTCCCCATGTGAAATCAGGATACTCCTTTTTCCAATCTTTTTCGACTAATTCTTGAGGCGCTTTCAGCTCTCTATCTCCTTTTGGGCACAAGAAGAACACCAGCGACAACCTTGGGGACAAACTGTTCACACTTACCCTATGCAGGCAGCTCTTGTACTTCCCATTTGATAGTGCCTACATATACATCCACCGTTAGTTAAGTTATAAGTTTCAAATATATTTAGAACGCAACTCTTGATCATATTAAGGAACAATAAAACAAAGGGAGTTACGATGCGATACACAATCAGACTTACCGTGAAAGTGTCACCTATGTTGATGACAAGGGCTTCGCGGTAGGGTCGAACGGATTTCCATTTGTTATCCACAAACACTTCTAGTCCTCCAACTAGATCTTGATAAAGTATGGTCAATGTAGTTGGATCACAATGTGGCCCGACCCCAAAAGTCAGGTCGGGCTTGTTACACTGCGGGTAGTGGTTACATCTCACTATTGATACAGCATCATCGTATAGTTTTCTGTAGTAGTTATGGTTATGCCCATCAACGCCCAAGCTAATCTCCAGTAAATCGAGAAGGTCATGAGCTAACTTATTCATTGACCGACAAAACTTCGGAAAGATCAACCTGCATATGACCAGTTTACAACTATACAATTAGCAAAAACACCATAGACAGATGAAAATAAAATTTAGAGACAAAGAAAAACTTGGAGAGATTTGTAAACTTAAAAATATAAACAAAACGCATATGACCAGTACTTACACAATTTTTTTTTTCACAAACTAACAAAGAAAACCAAATTTGCTCTTACATTTACTATATTATTATTTCTCAACTTGTTTCACCTAGTAATCTTGTTACTAAACAATCACTTGTTTTTTGGTTGAAGTTTGTTTAGAACATCATAAAAAACAAACTCAGATGTTATTTAATTATTTATCATGTTTTTTTTTTTTTAAATAAATACGGTGTCTTGCAACAAAGTATTAAAAAAATCACAAAAAACCATTTGATCAAAATAAATTAACAAAATAGCAATTGAAATTTAGTTTTAGTAATAATACATATTTTTGTTTTTCATTATGTTTTACCGGAAGACTTCATTTATTGTCTATTCTAGTTTTACCAAAATAGCCAATATTGAAATTTATTATGTCTCATTTTGTTTCACCTATGTAATCTTGTTACTAAGCAATCACTTGTTATCGTTAAAGTTTGTTCAGAACATCATAACAAACAAACTCAGATGGTATTTAATTATTTATTATGTTTTTTAAGAAATACCTTGGCTATCTTGCAACAAAGTATTAAAGAAAAATCACAAATTAAAAAGGCATTTGATCGAAATAAATTAACAACAATAAAGTATTGAAGAAAATCACAAAAAAGCCATTTGATCAAAATAAATTAACAAAATAGCCATTGAAATTTAGTTTATGCAATAATATAATACTTTATTTATTATTTCTCATTTTTTTTTTACAAAAGACTTTATTTATTGTCTATTTACTTTCACCAAAATAGCCTTTGAAATTTATTATCAATTACTTGTTTGTGGTTGAAGTTTGTTCAGAACATCAGAACACACAAATTTAGATGGTATTTAATTACTTATTATGTTATTTTTTCTAATAAAATACCTTGGCTGTCTTGCAACGAAGTATTAAAGAAAAATCACAAAAAGGCCATTTGATCATCATAAATTAACAAAATAGCCATTGCAGCTTAGGTTTACCAATGCTATAATAAAGTGATACTTGTTAAAAAAAAACAGTTGATCAACATAAATTCACAAAATAGCCATTGAAATTTAGTTTTACCAATATTATATTAAAGTGATACATTTTTTTTAAGGGTGACTTTCAATATGTACATGGACCATTGGTCACCGGGTTCCCGTCAAGGACGGTTACCCGTCAGCCCAGCTTTCGCAGACTCGATGTTCTATCGGGCCCCGGCTGCCGCTCTGACTGACCTTCGCCCGGAAACCATATTGCCCACACACGAGAGACTCGCTGGGGTAACAGCCGGATGAAAACTGGGTTGCCCTCAAGACCGCACCATGCCTCGGTAGGAACGATCCATCATTGGGACGCCCTCCCCCCATAACGCTGCAGCCGTGGATCGAACCGGTGACCTCCAAGGAGGAAACCGGCCCAACCCCACCACATGGGACCAACTGGGCTAGGGGTGCCAAAAAAAAAAGAACATTTGATCAGTATAAATTAACTAAAAATGTCACATCTTATGATACATTGACATGTGTGTTAAAAAGTTACCTCTTATGCCATGTTAGCACATCAATAAAAATTAGAGCAACTAATTATAATACAAGATATTAAAACTGCATCACTATTTCTTATCAATAAATTATCCTAAAATAAAGAAAAGAAGTGATATAATACCCGGTTTCAGGGGCGGATCCAAGTTATGGGGTGGGTGGGCGGCCGCACCCCTTGAAAAAAAAAATTTAGTGGTATTTTTCACGAAAAATCCAGACCGCACCCTTTGGAAATTTTCGTCCGCACCCCTTAGAAAAAATGTTAGGAATTTATGTAAAAAAATTGTGAACACGGATTGAAACCCGATCAAATTATGTAAACAAGTTAGCCTACTAACCTCTTTAATAAAACTTAAATTCAATCCATCAACCCCAATAACTTAATACCAATTCAAGCCCAACCCAACTACTAGTTTTGTTCTTTTATTGAATGATTAAGAGAAATAAAAGTCCATGTATTTTTTTGTTTGTTAATGTTATAGGAAGTTAGGAACTAGGGTTTGATTGTTTGAGAATTGAAATGGACCCGACCCGATCTGATTCGACCCGCTATGAAACTTTGTTTGTTTGTTTTTACTTGTTTTACATGACCCGACCCGATCTGACCCGCTATGAACCGATTTTTTTATATAGATAGCGGTCTAAAATCTTTAAAAAATTTCCGCACCCTTAGGAAAAAAATCCTGGGTCCGCCACTGCACGGTTTCTTTGTATTGACTTCCCATTGCATTGAAAAACTCCACAACAACTTCATCAGGGCCATTCTCATGATACTCAAAAGTTAACAATTCCTTCCATGGCAATTTTTCGCGGAACCGCTGAGCATGCCCGCTAGCGAAACCAACAACGCTTCCCTCTTTCTGCTTGCACTTCAGTTTCTCGGTTAACGGAAGCTTAAAGAAAGCGTTACCATGCTCTTGGACTAAAACAAGCATATCAAGGTCAACACCATGGTTAACCACTTGAAAAAAGCCATGGCTAATGCATGATTCCTTTACAAGGTTGGCTGCATGCAATGTGGCCTCCTTATCATGACTTAAGAACCCTTGTAGGTCTATTACCTTTTCATTCAACTTCTCAGTATAAGTTTGAGAAAGATGATCTTTTGGCCAAATGAATTGGTTTGGAAAATGATCATTGGTTTGTTGGTCAAAGATCATGGCTGACTCAATGGTTTTGTCTTCATGCATGGTTGCCATTTTTCATTTGCTCCATTTTGTTTTTTTTGACACAAGTCTGAATGGTTCTGAATGGTTTACTGGGGCATCGGATTTATACTAAGATAATTAATTTTTGAAAGAATATGCATTTTCAAATTTAATATTTTTGGTCAAATATATTGATTACATTCTTGTCTCTATATGTTTATGGATCTATTTAGTGTTTCTTATGCATTAATAATATATAATAATATATAAATGAGTATTCAAATCTAGGTTTTTTATTAAGTACTGTTTTTAATTTTAACGATAACTAAATCTAAAACATTAATGATCATTAAATTTATTTATTTATTTATTATTTATTTTTGATAAAAGGCGGAATATTATTGAACCTGAGCAAGCTGCTCAAGGTAGAAATAACAGTACATGGGAAAAAAAATAACAGAGGAGATACAACCTCAGTCATGTGTTACATGATCTGATATATTACCATATGAACCTAAACTCCCTCCAATTCATCCATTCTAATTTCAGTTTTGCCGCCCTTGAACTTAGCCACAGAAACGACATTGCTTTTACCTCCCCCATCATCTTCGATAACTGACAAGCTTTGTTGTTGAAGATTTTGTCATTGAGTGCATTCCACAACGACCAGCAAACCGTAGCCGAGATCATGTAAACCGCCTTTTGCTTATTCCCTTCCATCTGCAGATTGTTGATGTAGTCTAACAGCTCGACCACACTTAATAAATAACGCGGCATGGTAATTTTCATCCACTGTGATACCCCAACCCACAGCTGCTGCGTGAACTCGCATGTTATCAGAAGATGATCAGCCGATTCTAACTCTTTGTTGCACATGACACACACAAGGGATGGCATCGGAACATGTCTAATAGCTAGCGCCTCCTTGGTTGGAATCCGATTTAGAACGACCCGCCAGAGAAAATAGTTAATCTTTTTCGGGATCCAGCTAGACCACTTCAAAACTTTCGTCTCAGGAATAAATGGCATCTGGTCCAGTTCACCTCGTATGTCACACGCACGAAAAGGAGCCAAAGTGTCATCCGTAAGCCACATCCACTCGTCTGGTCCGTCGCCCAAAGCTTGACGTTCCAGCAACCTTACACAATCGTTTCAATCTTGTAGTACCACATTTCCATTTAACCCACTTGCACTGCCCCATAACCAATTAATTTTCCCCTGTGTTGCACAGTATCGCTGATTCACGTAACAAAATTTATCCGATTCTAAAGCAAAAAGTCTTGGAAAAAGGTCCCGCAAAGTTGTTTCGACAGCCCAAACATCTAACCAAAAGTATGTTTTATCCCCCCGACCCATCTTCACCTTTAGTTTTTTTTGAACATCAACCAGATGGTTACCTGTTCTCCTTCCCAGATTCACAATACTTTTCCAAGTTCCACCGAGAGAGCTCTTTAGTGGTATGAAAGAGAAGCCTCGTCCACCAAAATGAAGTGCCTTAATGATCCGTGCCCATAGTTGCGTAGGGTCACTCTTTAGCCTTACACTCTACTTAACCAATAACGCTTTGTTTGTGGATAATAAACTCCCGATCCCCAAGCCGCCTTGGTCCACCGGTGCTACCACCTTATACCACGACACCCAACTAATCTTGTTATTGCCTAGGCATCCACCCCACAGGAATCTCCTCCTCATTTTCTCCAATCTTTTCACAACTTCCACCGGTGCATTGAATAGAGAGAAGTAGTATGTAGGTAGATTACCGAGTACCGCCTTTATTAAGGTCACCCTTCCCCCTAATGAGAGTGTTCTTGCTTTCCAAAGCGATAGTTTGTTTTCGAACCTTTCGATTACGGGCCTCCAATTTTTTACTAGGCCCATGTTCGCACCAACCGGTAGCCCAAGATAATTAAACGGGAATACACCCGTTTTGCAATCAAGGATGGAAGCCATGCGGGAAATCTCACCGTTATATACACCAACACCATACAATTGACTTTTCAAAAAATTCACTTTAAGGCCCGAAGACAAGTGAAAACATCTAAGCATCCTAGCAAGGTTGTAGAAGTTCGATTCGGACCATTCCCCCACAAATAAAACGTCATCCGCATATAAAAGATGTGAGATTGTTGGTCCCGAGTCTGGTGTTTTCAGCCCCTTGAAGATCCCCTCATTTAAAGCACTTACCGTCGCCACATGTAAGGCTTCCATGGCTATGATAAAGAGTAGAGGAGACAACGGGTCACCTTGACGGACGCCTCTTTGGATGTTGAATTCCAAAGTTGGTGACCCGTTAATCAATATGGATGCACTAGCCGACGGAAGAATACCCATAACCCATTTCCTCCGTAAGGCCGGGAAACCCATTTGTGTTAGTACCGAATCCAGAAATCCCCAATTAATTGAATCAAATGCTTTTTCGAAGTCTACCTTGAATAACATAGCCTTTCGTTTTGCTTTTTTAGACCATGAGAGAACCTCATTCACGATTAGTGGACCATCAAGTATGCTTCTCCCTTCGATGTACGCCGTTTGAACGTCGCTCACTACCGACCCGATCACGCTTTTAAGTCTATTTGCTAGTATCTTTGAAATCACTTTCGAGATGCAACCGATAAGATTTATGGGCCGAAAATTATTAATTGATTGAGGGTTGGAGATTTTTGGCACAAGGGTGATAAAGCTTGAGTTGCAACCGCGACTAAGATTGCCATGCACATAAAAGTGATCAAGCAACGAATAGAAGTCTGCCTCGAAGACACCCCAAAAGGATTTTAAGAATTTGAATGTGAAACCGTCGGGGCCCGGTGTCTTATCACCTCCACAACACCAAACCGCCTCCTTAATCTCCTCCTTAGAGAATCTCTTTACAAGCATGGAAGATTGAGACGAAGACAATACCTTGAAGCCATTGTTAACAAACCTTGGTCTATCGCGGATCTCCTCCTTGAACAAATCTTGAAAGTACTCCTTTATTTCAGCCTTTAGCTCATCAGGCTGAGATACCCAAACTTCATTAAAAATTAGCCCGTTGATTCGATTATTCTTTTGGTGACCTTTTATGATTCCATGGAAAAAGGATGAATTTTCATCCCCATCTATAGCCCATTTTATTTTTGCCCTTTGCTTAAGATCTTCCATACGATTATCATCGATTTCGTTCATTGTTTTCAGCCAAAGTTCCCGCTCATTCACTTCTACATCAGATAGAGTTGTGGTTTCAGCTTTGAGATCCAGCAACTCCACCTTTTTCCGGAGGTTTAATGGCTGCCTTGATCGCCTATTTACTTATTCTTTTGAACAGCAATTGCTAAATCATTAATTTTATTTAAGTTCTATTTTTATAAATGGCTTTTATGTTTTATTAATTTCTCTAACCTCTCAAAGTAATACGTTACTAACATCAATATATATTATTTTTTCTTAGATCAATAGCCATAGCACGATTACTATTTGTAATATTAACAAGTCACACATTTTCAGAAAAACTAATGATAAGTTGAAGTTCAAGAAAAGGCCGAAAACAAAATGTACAAATACAAAAAGAAAAAAAAAACATAACACAACAATGTTAGATAAATTAAAATCATTGACAAAGTAATTAAGAATTGGACTTCACGCTTAATATTTAATACTTACGTTTAGATTAATAAATTATTATGTAGCAAACTGAACAAATCCCTAAATTATGATAAAACCAACTTATTTCAAACCAAATGAATTTTAATAATAAGATCACACAATAGTAATATGAGATAATTAATTTCTTAACTAATCTATCTTTTATCCATACTAAAAATAAAATAAAAAAAATTCCATCACTTATCATCATTTTGGAGTCTCTAGATATTTGTATTCCCGCCTAAACATTTTTCAATTATCTATTTATCATTTTAACTCCTAAATTGATTAAATACTAGTATTTATACATTTTCAATTTTTTTTAATGATTTTAAATTTCAAACATGGAACTTTTGGCAATTATCTATCTTAATTTACTTTTTAACTGTTAAATTGGTTAAATACCATTTAAATGTTTTAATATTTCTTATGTATGTAAAATTTTAAACATTAAATGTATAAGTTTTTGATTGACCAATAACTTCATTTTTAAATGTATTATATTTATAATTAAATTTAACTAATTATTAACAAACTATAAATTAACAACATGATTGTGTATATAGGTGTTGTACTTAAATGCTTTGAGAATTAAAAAAAATGATATTACATTTTTAACCTAAATCTATTTGATTTTTATTTTTAAACCAAAAGTTTACATCTTTTGCAATTTAACCTCACAACTTTTTTACTTTTAACTTTGGTCCCCCACACTTTTCATATTTCGCCGATTTTTTGCTATACGTTTCGTTTTAAATTTTGCGAGTTAACATGGCGTAACGTGAGTGTGTGGTTCAGCGTTTTTACGTTTGGTTTTACGTATCGTACTAGATTTTGCGAGTTAATATGTGGTTCAACGTTTCTAAAGCGTCTAATTTTTTCCTGTTTGACAGGTCCCTAACAACGTGCGGGGTCATAAATTGACTCAATTATTATTTTCTATGTTTTACGTTGTAGTCTAATTTCTTCGCATTAACACGTCGTAACTTCAGTGTTGTTTGTCGCTGACGGTGGTGTGACATTGGTACTATTCGGTATGGTTTTACTCCCTCGTCGCCTTGCGGTGGATGGTAAATCTAGTTTATTATAATTCATAAGATTTAGATGTGTCAATTTATTTTTTTGAATATTATGAATTGTAACTATATATGTGTTTTATTATATATACTAAAACTATTCCATACGTCATTCACACACAAAAACACACATGCATGTATGTATATATATGTAGTGGAGGGTTCAAATGAGAAGAAATTTTTTTGTAAGAATAAATAAAAATAAATTTCAACAAATAAGAATGCTTCATTTTACTTAATTTAATTTTTGTATTTAATATTATGTAAGGGTATATTGGTAAAACTAGATAGATCATTAATTGGTAGTCTTCCTTTTTAATAGCTTACTACATTAAATTTGTAACTCATTTTTCAAAAAATATATTTTTTCAAAGAAGAAAAAAAATTAATTTAAAGTGTATAATATATTTATTATGAGGTGTGTTTGATGAATCACGAGTTGTGTAGGATAAATTTCAATATGTGTAGGATAATTTTCAAAACGTGTAGAATAAATTTTGATGTGTATATGCAAAAATTTTAGTGTAGATAATGATAGTCTTTATAACTAATTAATTAATCAAAGATAATACTAAATACGATGAGAGAAACACAATTTATATTTTACAATTGTACTTTTTGTTCTTTTTCTTCTCAATTTATTTTTTTCTTAAATTAATCTCCCCACACACACACACACACACACACACACACATATATATATATATATATAACCCATCATTTATATTATGATACTACTTAATAAGCAAAAATTCTAAGGGACACGTGCCAAGTAACACAAAAACCCTGCTCGTTGTGACGTTAAGATATGGCGACTTGCTTCAAAAAAAAAAAATACTTTAGGACCATCAACGAAAGCACTTACATAACCTTAGTTAATACTTTGGTTTACAATGCAAAAGTATGGTCGTTTAAGGCATAACATTTTATTTGTTGTTTTCCGTTGAATTTGAAATCCCCTTTTGACATTAATAAAAGTAATGGCTCTCTTTATTTTGCCCCAAATTTTCCATTGCTTCCAACTGATGAGTGCTAATGGCTGCTGCTTCAAACTCCTTCAAATCCATTTTTTTATATTGAAGAGAATCCAACTGTAAAAAATTGTTAATAATGTGTTAATTACCGTTTTTTAATCATCTTAACCACTAAAAGGGTTAATTAGGAAATAACATACGAACAAAATGTAGCACGTGCGAAGCCTTTACAGCTTCGGTGCCATCCTTTAATAAAGCCTGTAGAATTGTAACAACTTAAAATTAGCATCCAAGAAAATAAATTACCACTTGTGATACAAAAAAGAAAAAAAGACGTACTGATTTGAAGTTTTGCATGAATATAATGTTGGGATTCGGTGGTGTCAACTTTACTTTTTATCAAAACAGGTTTGATATATTTTATTAACTAAATATATAATTAATAAAAACACAGCGGAATAAATATAAATAATCAACACCAAAAAGTGAACCGAACAGGATCATGGTTACAAACTTGTAAATACGATTAGCAATATTATTAATCTACTGATGAGATTTAATATACCTTAGTGGTTAAAGATTAACCATGTGAGACACCGAGGTACAACGAACGGGTGCTAGACACAAACACGAACCGAGCGGCGGCAGCTTTGGCATGGCCGGTCAACAATCGTAAGATGAGAACAAAAGGGAGCGGGCACCTACCTTTTGATGGAGGTGGCGGCTGTTTCTTCTTTTGTGATTGTCTCACACAAGACACAAAAATGAATTCCTTTTTTTCAATTTTGTCTTACGGCAGTAGACTTCACAATTAGATGATGATTGAAAAACAATATATAGAGCAATATATATTTAGGTTAACAATAACCCTATCAATCATTCCTAATTACCTCTTAGGCCCCAAAGCCCAATATAATAAGTTCAAGCCCAGACGCGATACGAAGCCCGAAAAACAAAGTTTAATTAAATCAGTAATTAAACGTTATATTATTTATAACTCGTATAAATAATAAATTCCGTTTCTCGTGGATATATAATTATTCTAGATAATTATATATCTCGCTCCGTTAATTGTTCGTGTTCACCAGTTAATCGAGTTAAGTGGATTTAATGTTCGTTGCCCAAGGTGTAACTCTTACGGGTCATATCTCGGCCAGCAGCGTTGACTTATCGAACCCGTACATATAAATCTAACAATCTCCCACTTGGACGATCTTCGATAAAATCCTCAACGCAGACAGTCAGTGACGCTCTAGCTGCACATGGCTGCCCCCAACAAGGTATGACACTTTAAAGTCATTAACCAAAACACCTTGCCATTAGTAACAACTTTCTATTGCAAGACAATAGACTTCTGGTAATTGTTGTCGTTCATCCTTTCTGTAAAAGACATATATTGAATCAATGAGACATGGATTAAGTTCATTCTCATATGGTGTTCAATTATTATTGTTCTCGATCAAGAGTCAAAGTGGTCCGAACAAACACACAGTAAGTTTGGGTAAGGCCTTACACTTCACCAGTTTGAATCAACGAGGCCGGCACAATGTCTAACTGTTACATATCATGTAAGAGTACAGAATCCCATATCGACTACATACAACTCCCACTAAACTTCAGAACTATTCCCAATTAAAGCCTTTATGACTGGCAGTTACGCGACAGCGGTTGACAGTAATCAAAGAATAATCCTTGGTAAACGGAAGTTCTAATATGTATCTCAGGTCAAAGGATACTAAATGAGTATACCAATATCAAAGGATCTTATGACTAAGATCCATGAAGATGATTTGATGCGAGTTAGTATACCAATATCAAAGCATCTTATGACTAAGATCCATGAAGATGATTTGATGCGAGTTATATCCAACGTCATTCTCAATGAGGTCTGTGAATTTGGAAGTCAACTCCTTGAGTCCAAAGTCAGAGTCGTCTTAATTCAGAATTGTTCCCATGAGGCTGACCGAATATGGATAGTTTAGAATGCAAGATTCATGGATTAAACGTATTAAAATAGACACAGTTATAAGATTCAGAATTGCATTTAACTAGCAAATCAACAATGAATTCAAAAGTACAACTGTTAAAAGTTCGTACATCCAAATACTAAATCAAAACATACTGCTAGCTAATCTAAGCCTGATAGCACCCATGTGCTGATATTGCTTATCCTGAGTCATGGGCTTAGTAAACGGGTCTGCTAGGTTTTTATCTGTGTTCACTTTTTTTATCACGATGTCACCACGTTCCACAATTTCCCGTATATAGTGGAACTTTCTTAGAATGTGCTTGGCCCTGTGATGAGATCTGGGCTCTTTGGCTTGAGCAATAGCATCCGTGTTATCACACAATATCTCGATAGATTTCTTAATGCTTGGAACCACATCGAGGTCGGTTATGAATTTCTTCATCCAAGCAGCCTCCTTTGCAGCATCTGATGCGGCTATATATTCAGATTCGGTGGTTGAATCCGCCACCACACTCTGCTTGGAGCTCTTCCATGAGATAGCTCCTCCATTTAGAGTGAATACAAAACCTGATTGAGAGCGAGAGTCATCTCGGTCAGTTTGAAAACTAGCATCAGTGTAACATCTTACAGTGAGCTCTTCTTCTACTCCTCTAAATACTAAGAACATATCTTTAGTTCTTCTCAGATACTTCAGAATGTTCTTAACAGCAGTCCAATGGGCAATGCCAGGAGTTTGCTGATAACGACTAGTCATACTTAAAGCATGCGAGACGTCAGGTCTAGTACATAACATAGCATACATGATAGAACCAATCACTGAAGCATATGGAACTGCTTCCATTCGCTTAATTTCAATGTCCGTTGAAGGAGATTGCGATTTGTTCAACACAGTCCCTTTAGTCACAGGAACACCTCCTTTCTTGGAGTTTTCCATCTTAAAGCGTGTCATCATTTTGTCTATGTATGTACTTTGACTTAGCCCAAGAAGTCGCTTAGATCTATCCATATAGATCTTGATTCCTAGAATATAAGCTGCTTCTCCAAGATCTTTCATTGCAAAACAAGTTCCCCAATAGTGTTTAACTTTGTTAAGCATAGGGACGCTGTTTCCAATGATCAGTATATCATCCACATACAGGATGAGGAATGATACAGTGCTCCCACTAGCCTTTCTGTAAACACAAGGCTCATCTTCATTTTTAACAAAACCAAACTCTTTGATCTATTGGTCAAAACGAAGATTCCAGCTACGAGACGCCTGCTTGAGTCCATAAATGGACTTATTCAGCCTGCACACCCTATTAGGATATTTTGGATCAACAAAACCGTCTGGCTGAACCATATAGACATCTTCAGAGAGATGCCCATTAAGAAAAGCGGTTTTGACATCCCTATGCCATATCTCGTAGTCATAGTATGCGGCTATGGTAAGCAATATCCTGATTGATTTGATCATAGCAACGGGCGAGAAGGTTTCATCATAGTCAATACCCTGAGTTTGAGTGAAACCCTTCGCAACTAGCCGTGCTTTAAAGGTGTGTACATTTCCATGCATATCGGTTTTTCTCTTGAAAACCCATTTGCTCCCTACTGCCCGAGATTCGGGGGGTATCTCAACCAAGTCCCAGACTTGATTATCACGCATAGATTGCATCTCAGCGTTCATGGCTTCCAGCCATTTCACAGATTCAGGATCTGAGATAGCAGATTTGTAGTTAGTAGGTTCGTTATTAGACTCATCTACTACCAAGACTTCAGCACCTTCGAGATGCCAAAGGTATCTGTCAGGTTCTTTACGAGTCCTGCTACTTATACGAACGCCTGTGTTCATGTCTGATTCCTCAGCAACAACTTCTTGTTGTTCAAACGTTCCGAATTCATCAGCGGTTGTTGTTGGTTCTCAAATTTCTTTAAGATCAACCACATTATTTCCAGTTCCTCGATTAAGAAGTTCTTCCTCGAGAAAGTGCCCCTTCCGTTTTATGGAAATAACATTTGCATCAAGATGGTAGAAATAATATCTGCTTCTTTTATAGTATCCGATGAAAACAACTTTTTCGCCTCGAGGATCTAGCTTTTCATCAGCATCACTTGTGATGTAAGCATCACTTGTGATGTAAGCATCACTTGTGATGTATGCATCACATCCCCATAGTTTTAGGTATTCGAAATCGGGTTTATGCGCATGCCATATCTCATATGGGGTTTTGTTTACCTTTTTAGTCGGATTCAGATTGACAATGCGGGCGACAGTCATAAGAGCATGACCCCAAAAGGAATGAGGCAAGTCAGTTCTACACATCATCGATCGAACCATATTAAGTAGGGTTCGATTTCCCCTCTCGCTCACGCCATTAAGTTGGGGTGTGCCAGGTGGAGTGGGTTCTGAAATTATTCCTCACTCTTTGAGATGATTGAGGAACTCTAAGCTGAGGTATTCGCCACCTCGATCTGATCAAAGTATTTTTGTCTTTCTAGTAAGTTGATTTTCTACTTCGTTTTGAAACTCTTTAAACTTTTCAAAAGTTTCATGCTTATGCTTCATAAGATAGACATAAGCATATCGACTATAATCTTCGATGAAAGTAACGAAGTATCTTTCATGGTTCCCTGTCATGGTTCTGAAAGGGCCACATACATCAGTGTGAATGAGTCCTAGTAGACCATTGGCCCGTTCACCAACACCAGTGAAGGGACGCTTTGTGAGTTTTCCAGTTAAGCAAGATTCGCAATCATTAAAGGAGTCCTGTCCAGTGGATTCAAGAATCCCCTCAGATGGGAGCCATTTTATGCGTGTCTTACTTATGTGGCCAAGTCTACAATGCCATAGAAAAGTTTCATTCATACCAGCTTTGTTACGCTTAGAAAGATGATATATATTATTACATGTTTGAACATCAATCTCATAAATACCATTTCAAGGTTTAGCCTCAAAATAAAAGACATCATTCAAGTAGGCAGAAATAGAAATACCATTAAAAACGTACTTGAAACCTTGTTCAAACAAAAGGGAAACCGAAATAATGTTTCTGGTTATACCAGGTGCAAAAAAAAAACAATTGTTTAAATCAACTACAAGAGGACATGAAAAATGAAATGTGCCGATTGCAAGAACGGGCACTCTTTTCCCATCACCAACGATGAGTTCCATGTCGCCTTGTTTCAGCTTCCTCTACTTTTTAGGCTCCTGCAAAACATTAGTGATGTGGTAACCACACCCGGTATCAAATACCCATGTGTTAGAATACCTGAAGAAGTGCCAATGTTATTGGCCTTGTCGGCCTACAGCTTGGCTAGATACTGTGGGCAGTTCCTTTTCCAGTGCCCCATTTGGTTGCATTCAAAGCACTGACGCTTCTGTGGAGGGGGTGGTTTAGCAACCAGCTTGTTGTTGGTGGCAGATTTGGCAGCAACAATAGCCATTTTCTTGCCTTTGTTGTCATGAGCTCTTTTCTTGTTGTTGGGCTTCTTAACACCAACAGACTTGACCATGTAGCTCAGGCACAGTCTTCACCCTAGCATTCATATTATAGTTCATAATGAAATGGTCATACAAGCTAGGGAGAGAGTTCAAGAAGAAGTCCGCTGCCATTTCATCTTGATGGGGATAACCAAGTTTGTTCATCTGGTCAATGTACCCTTTCATCTTAAGCACATGAGTACTGACACCTGATCCTTCTTGCATTTTACAACTTATGAACTGCTTCATGGTGTCATATCGCTCCTGTCGGGCTTGTTTCTGAAACATGCCTTTCAGTTGCTGGATCATGTCATAAGAATCTTGTTAGGATTGAAGGCTCTAGTGATTGTGCTTGTTTGTATAATTTGAACAATTCAAATAGAAATGAACAAGAGTTTAAGTGCAGCGGAAATGAACAACAAACTTTGTAAACACAATCATAAAGGGAAATAGATTTGATAAACACAGGAATTGCATCAGTTGAAAGATTACAAAGTAAATCAAAAGATTACAAGCATGCTTACAAACTAACTCCCCCTCAGCCTGATACTCCAATGGTTGGTTGCACAAGATGAAAGGATTGAATTAAGGAGAAGAACTCACTCAAAACGATCAAATGTAACAGTGCAGAGTACTGCTTCATTTATAGACAAGCCAAACCACTGAGGCATCTCAGCTGACGTCACCATGAAAGCGACGTCTAACAGCCTAACAACCTGTAACAACTGTTCCTATACAAACATTGTTAATCTTAACCACTGATTCTACATAAGACAAGTAATATACTAAACTACTGCTATCTTCTTTCATCAGTGCTTTCATCAAGGTTGATCAGTCCTTGAATGAGCAGGGCTTTGTCATCAGTAGATAGAACCAACAGTGTTTTACTTCTTCAGGGCTTTGTTAGCAGTTGAAAGGGTATCAGCAGTTGTATACGGATAGTGGATAGAGAGCCATCAGTTGTTATAATCACTTTCAAGGGGAAAGCCTAATGTAAACAACTGCTTATTGTGAATCCACTGTTATGATCCGGTTTTGGCTGTTATTATCTGTTCCTCTGGTAGGGTTCAATCCCAACAATCTCCCCCTAGAACAGATAATGCCAAAACCCTTCATTATTCTGGATTTTTATTTCTCATCAGAAGTTCCTTAGCTTGACTCTTAAATTCCACTTCAAAATCCTTGGAACTTGAATCATCCTCGTCCCTGCACAGTGTAAGTTCAAGGAGATCCTGCAAATCTTCAACACTAAGGCCAAGTGCTTCTTTCCTTGATATGTACTTCACTTCGCCATTGGATCTGACTAGAGTCAATACGTGGGTCTTTTGGTCAGACATCCACTTTAGTACTTTTAAACCCAATGAGTTTCTTGGGAGAGATTTATTCAGTGATGAGTTTGGAGATGTTGGCCTTGTGAAAAGTTGTAAACTTTCAGACATTTGTTTGAAGGCCATTTCGATGACATCATTTGCTGCAGCTATATCTTCTGCAGTTTCTCTTTCAATCAGCTCTTGCCTCTCAATGTCTGTCATGTCTGTTGAAGTATTTGGTGATGCAGGTTTGGTTAATACCTTTTTAACAAGGTTTTGAAGTTTCACAGAGCTATCTTCTTTTAGATCCATTTTCTTGATGGCATCTGTGAAGTACTCAGCTTTCTTTTCTTTTTCTTCTTCACTGGTCAACAATTTTCCTTTCTCTTGGTTTACCACAAGGATAGGGTTATCTACTGATGTGATTAGTGTCTTAAGAGCATCAATCTGCTGTTCTAGCTTTTTGTAGTCAGGCCTTTTTGAAGTGTCTGGGACCGTTATCCTTCTTTTCTTCAGCCTTTCATAAGCTTCGTCGGTATACTGCTTTGTCCATTTTGCTATGGCTTCAGCAGTATCCACCCTATCATCTATCAGCTCCTCCTTCTTTCTTTTATATTCAGATGTTAGGTCAGCAATGAGCTTTTTGTATTTGTTCCAATTTGGAGCTGTCTTCTTCCTTTTTGGATCATTTTTAATCTTTTCAATTCTGTTTGCCTCATGCTTTAAAGCAACTATTGGCCATTCTTCAAATTGTTTTTCTTCAGCTGGATAGAATTTCTCCTTCATTATGTATGAGAGATATTCATTTCTTATTTCTTTTCGTTGATCTGCCTTTTCTTTGTTCAGATCATGTGCATAGTCTTCCATCAGCTTGACTTTGGTAAGCAAGAATTCCAATGTTTCAGAAATGGCTTCGTCACTTTGACCTTCACATTCAACTTTAGCTCTTATCTTAGCCTGCCTTGCTTTGAGCTTAAGATATTCATCCATATTTTCTGGGACTACAAAGCCTATGAGAGAGGGGAATCTCCTTGTTGAAGGATCATCATTGGTGTAGAATTGTCTCATCTCATTTTTTACAGCTTCCAGTTCCAGTGGATATTTTGCAGCACTAGGATCATATTTGTCTTCATCTGCCTGAGTTATTTTTCTTTTTCTGGTATACAGCTTTGTAGGAGAAGGAGGTTTTGATTGTGATGTAGGGATGTTGAGAACTGTGGTGGATGGTATCAGACTAACAGTTGTTGAAACAACTGGTGTTTCAACCACTGTTGTCCTTACAACTACTGATGTGTCAGTAGATGTCTTCTGCTTTTGAGCAGGGGTTGAAGTTTGTGAAGTTGTTTTTGGTGGTGGTGATGGAGAATCATCAGGTATGAAGATCCTTTTCCTTTTTATTGTAGGAGAGGCTGATGATGTCTTGAGTGGATTAGTGGTGGTGGTTTGAGAAGTGGAAAGTGTCTGACAAACAGTTGTTGAAACAACTGGTGTTTCAACCACTGTTGTCATTACAACAGATGTTGTAATATCTGTTGTCTTCTGCTTTATAGCAGGAGGTAATGTTTGGCTAGCAGTTTTTGAAACCACTGACATACCAACTGTTTGGATGGAGGTTTGAGATTTTGTGATTTGAGGTTTGGACCCTTTGGGAGATTTAGATGTCTGTTTTTCTTGTTCTGGTTCAACATACAGGCCATCTTCAATTCCCTTCTTCTTCAACTGTTTGATTTTCTCCCCCTTTTTGGCATTATCTGGAAGGGGGTTATCCATGAAGAGGATAGTGGAGGGAACTTTTCCAGTGGTGCTTTGGATGCTGGCCTTTATAGCCTTGATGTCTGCTTGAGTGTCTTTGAATCTTGATTCCACCATGTTTGTCAACATTTTCACATGTGTTGCATGCTGCTGATCAGCCATTTGTTTTTGTTTTTCAAGCAGGGGTTGAAATAAATTCCATAGCTCATTTGCAGCAGGTGCAGGTTGTGCAGGTGCTTGAGCTGGAACAGTAGTGGATTGTGCTTTTTGAGCGTTTAAAAACTGCTGCACCATATCCTTTATTTCAGCAACTGATGTTTCAAGTTTTTCAACTCTGGCCGTTAATTCCTGATATTCTAAATCATCACCCACGTTAATGGGATCATCTGATTCCCCACCAGCAGTGGTTGTATCAATGTGTGACTTAGGAACTGAATCCCAAAAATCACTCATTGATGCCCCTTGTTCTTGGTTCTGGGGTCTTCTCTCTTCAACACTTGATAACCTTTTAAGTGTACCAGTGGTTAAAACAAACTCATTGGTGGTTACCAGAGGTGCTATAGAAGAAATTTCCTTCAAGGGAGTCTTACTAATGAAACAACTGTCCAAATGAAGATCTGTTGATCCATCAATTGTAGTTGCTGCTCCACTTGAACTACCACCAAGAGTTACTTGTAACTCAGGGGGTGTAGCCTCCTCAGTTGTTGCTGGGATAGCAGAGGTAGTAGCATCAGACCCAGTCACTTGTGGGAGTATACTCTCAGTGATATGTGATAGAGAGGAACTGGTTTGTGTCTGAGCTATAGCAACTGCATGCAGCAAGGGTATTATGGATTGTGGTAATATGATTGGTGAGGGTATGGGTGTTGAAAGAGACATGTCCTTGGGATCAGGACTGAGGAAGATGGAACCAATCGGATCCAGGGCTTCATAATGTGGGGTCCCTGTGCTTACAACCTGATCCTTTTGTGAGGATGCAGGAGGAGTTTTAGGCAATGGTGGAGATCTTTCTTCCATCTGCTGTGAGGAAGTAGCAGCAGTGGTTGTAAGTGACATTTGTGTTGTCACTGGAAGTGGCTCTGGGATCTCATCTTCCAGAGTTGCCTTTGTTTTGGGTTTGGAGGGCTTTCTGGATGTTTTCTTTTTGGTCTTTTTGGTAATAGCAGGTGTGGGTTTCAAAGCAGTGGTTGTGTTGCTATGATCACCTGGAGCAGTGGCCTCAGCAGCTGATACCTGAGGAGCAGTGGTAACTGCTAAATTCTGCTCAGGCACCTCTGCTTTTGTTTTTGAAGGTGTTAACATTCTAGAGAATGTTTCGGGTGTTAAACCATTTATTTGAAAATAAGCACCTTATTTAAGCAAATTTTCATTTTCCTTTCCAAATTTTTGTTTAAAATAGTAGCTTAGAAACCTTAGAAAGAGCAAAAATGATTTGCTTTCAACATTTTTTACCAAGTCATTAAAGATCTCCTGGGAATAGTTATAATTTTCATTTTTCAAAATAGCATAACCCAGACATTGGATCTTCAATGGTATTTCGTTAAATGCAGTTGTTTTATTTGAAACACACATCAAAAGAGTGTGAAATAAAAACCTAGGTGCAGAAGGGAAATAACCTTTTTGTAAGGTATCTCTTTTTGGTTGTTCTGCATACCCCCTATTCAAGAAATCATTTTTCAACTCGGTTTTAGAGAAAGAAGTTTTACCTTTCTGATCATCGAGTTTGAAGACTTCTGAAATGGATTGTGGAGTAATTTGAACTACTTTACCCTGTATCGAGGAGTTGATGGCTGTGACAATGTCTCCTTGTTTTTCAAGGGTAGCATTTTTCCAGAACTCCCTCTGGGTTTGTTGATAAATGGGAGCATCTGCAATTAACAAAGTTTTGTACTTTGATGCAGATAAGATGTCGATGATGGAATCGAAGGTTTGGTTGTTTGAGGGTTTTGTAAGTAGACCCAAATAGTTGTGAGGAGATTTGTACGGGATTTCAATGGGTTCTTCGGCCGGTTGAGCGACCTCTTTGGAAGATGATGATGATTTTGACTTAGATTTTGATTTCGTCATTTTTGATGAAGAAGATCGAAGAAGAAAGACGAAGAATGATTTGAAATGGAGGTTGGAAACTGCTTTGAGAAGAGAATTTTAGAATTCAATTCGACAGTGTAAAACCCTGTTTGGGTTTTGATCAGGGTTTTATTTAGGGAAAAATAAGTGCTGATGTGGCAGCGGTTACAAAGATCTGAAGGCTAAAAACTGACCACGTGTCAATCCCCTGATAAAGAGATGTTTTATGGAGGACAGTTGTTTTGAGAGCCACTGATGAAACAAATATCAGTGGTGACAACGGTAATAATTATGTGAGCAGTGGATGATTTTCACTATCAGTGGATAAGACACTGATTTTGAGCATCAGTGCTTGCCAAGGAAATGAAAGGTCAGTGGTTGACTTTCAGCAGTGGACAATATTTTAGGAAACAGATGTTTAAACAAAACAGTGGTTAGGGGTAAGATAATGGTAATGATTTGAAAGCTCATTATATCAGCAACTTTTACAGGAATTTTTCATTCAAGGTTTTACCACATGTCATTTGCACATTTTTGAAGTTTTTACAACTCCCTGACAGTGGTTTAGTACCCCAGATGATGGACACTTTTTACTAAGGCTACTCATTCTTGTTATAATCTTTGATTTAAACATGAGTACCCCAAGTATTTTAAGACCTGTTAACAATCAATCTTTTGCTTATTAAAAAACAAACTTGAGTTTGACATGACCTTGACACATGTACCATATCCTTTTGAACCATTTTGAGGATAATATTACCACAAAAATAAAGGTTATATATCCTGACAGGAGATTGAAACTTTTACTATAAAAAATCAGTAAAAAGTTCAAAAATATATTATTCTTAAAAAAATAAAGAATAATATATCCTGCTTTATTTGAGAGAATCCTCTTTAAAAAAATAAAGGATTCTCTGAAAACAACACCAAAAAGGATCTGATATAATTTTCCACTAAAGCTTCTTAATCAAATCAATCTCAAGTTTATGAAAATGATCAGTGGTTTGACAACAGTGGTATGAAATTTTAAATACATTTTGACCACTGTTTGGTATCATTCTCCTGTTGATTCATTGACAACAAAAAATGAGGACACATGTTCACATGAGTTTTTGAAAACCCTGTTATAGACTTTGTTACCATGTGATGATTCTAAAAATTTGTCTAGTCCTCTTGTGAGTTTATTCACTGGAGATACTACTGTTATCTGATCTTTCTTGACCCAATGAATGCACACAGTTGCTTGATGACCATTTTTACCCCAATTTTTGACTCTTAAGTGTTTTATATTTATACTCTTTCCTTTTGACTTCAAAAGTTTTGAGATAAACACACTTCAGAGTTTTTGTGATTTTTCTTCTTCCCTTTTTGCCCTTTCCATTGATAAGTTTTCAAATACTTACTGGAAGGTCCTAAGGGATGAATACTTTGACTTCAGAATCATTTTACGGCAACGTTTTTAAGAAATTTGGTCATTTCTGCACATGCTTATGCCAAATTTCATATCACCCATGACCTGGACATTTTGACAGCTGATTTTCTTTTTGTATTCTTAACATAATTGATTTTTGATCCTTTTGAAGGATCCTCAACCTGTTTTTCAATACATAAGATCTAAGTGACTAAAGTTTTAATTCCCTCATTATGTGTAAACAAAAACACTAAGGTTTTTATGAACATAGGTTTTGTCGACCTGAGGTACATACTTTAGCTGAAAAAACGATAAAACCATCACAAATTTCATATCAACAATTGAAATCAATTTTGAAAAGAAATGATCATACCATAGTTACCAGCCATGTTTTCAGATCTGAAAACTATGGATGACTTGTGCATGACATCACTTGTTGTGTGAAATTTGTGTATCTTATGACATCTTGGTTGTTTTACAGAGTTTTTGAGTAGCAATTTTGAATGTGATCACTCGTTACTCTGTTTTTCAACAAAATGCAATCAACCTTAGTATCAATGAATTTTGAGCTGAACTGTTATGTCAAATTGACTGTTAGATCGAATTTGACTGTCCAAGCTCTGATACCAATTGTTAGGTCGAAGTCTCTAGTGATTGTGCTTGTTTGTATAATTTGAACAATTCAAATAGAAATGAACAAGAGTTTAAGTGCAGCGGAAATGAACAACAAACTTTGTAAACACAATCATAAAGGGAAATAGATTTGATAAACACATGAATTGCATCAGTTGAAAGATTACAAAGTAAATCAAAAGATTACAAGCATGCTTACAAACTAACTCCCCCTCAGCCTGATACTCCAATGGTTGGTTGCACAAGATGAAAGGATTGAATTGAAGAGAAGAACTCACCCAAAACGATCAAATGTAACAGTACAGAGTACTGCTCCATTTATAGACAAGCCAAACCACTGAGGTATCTCAGCTGACGTCACCATGAAAGCGACGTCTAACAGCCTAACAACCTGTAACAACTGTTCCTATACAAACACTGTTAATCTTAACCACTGATTCTACATAAGACAAGTAATATACTAAACTACTGCTATCTTCTTTCATCAGTGCTTTCATCAAGGTTGATCAGTCCTTGAATGAGCAGGGCTTTGTCATCAGTAGATAGAACCAACAGTGTTTTACTTCTTCAGGGATTTGTCAGCAGTTGAAAGGGTATCAGCAGTTGTATACGGACAGTGGATAGAGAGCCATCAGTTGTTATAATCACTTTCAAGGGGAAAGCCTAATGTAAACAGCTGCTTATTGTAAATCCACTGTTATGATCCGGTTTTGGCTTTTATTATCTGTTCCTCTGGTAGGGTTCAATCCCAACAAATCTTTATCTTCCATGTTCTTCTTGTTGGTGCATACGTCTGTCGACTTCCTCTTGTATTGAGTCTTGTATTAGAAATGTTAGATCAGGGCACGTTGTACGAGAAAACAGGGTTATGTGTGTGTGAGCTATTTCGCACGAAATAGCGAAGTGTTATTTCGCACGAAATAGCCATCGGCTATTTCGCACGAAATAGCAAGTTGTGATTTCGTGCGAAATCAACCAGCCTATAAATACCGTTGATTTCGTTTCATTTGTAAGTTTTCCGGTTTCAGTACCCAACTGCTGCCGAAGTGTCTACTTGCTGTAAATCTTTGTCAAATCAATCAAAAGACAGTTTAAATTGAATTGCAAGCTGAATTACCTCAATACGTTTGTTTCCGCCTCTCGTATTGAGCAAAAACTCTTCTGAACGACTCGTTTGGTCGGTAAAACGATCCTACAAGTGGTATCAGAGCTCAGGAGGAAGAGTTCTTTCTGATTCAACGGTAAATTCTGAATTCTACACCTTCTTTTCAAAATTGAACATAATTTCACGGTTAAAATGACTTGAATTTTTCACATAATAAGCGAAACTGTGTTTTAACATAGCCTTGAGAAAATTGGACCTAAAATCGAGCTAAAACCTGATTAATTTTACAAAGTTATGGCCGACATAATGACATCAGTAGTATTTCGCACGAAATAGCTTCTTGATTTCGCACGAAATCACATTTTTGTCTTATTTCGCGTGAAATTGTATCTTATTTCGCACGAAATCAGTATTTCGTTTGAAATATTGGTTGATTTCGCACGAAATCAGTATTTCGTGTGAGTATTTTATACGAAATCACTATTTCATTCCAAAGTTTTTAATTTAGTGTGAAAACCAGTTTATTTCGTACAAAATCAGCATTTGTTTGGTGATTTCGCACGAAGACTCTATTTCGTGTGAAATTTTTAATTTTGTGTGAACTGATTTCGTTTGAAGTTGTGTTACAGGTCCTTTCACACCAGAGGGTATTTCGTTTGAGAGTTTTCGTTTGAAGATATTGTTTTCGCTTGAAAGTAACTGATTTTGTAAAAACTTATTACCGAATCATGGAAGAGGAATTCTATAACGCGTTTGCTACTACCCCGAGTACTCCTGTTGCCATTGCTCAGAACATGAACATGGAAAATGAAACTGGAACATTGCAAAAACCCCCGAAACTCATGGGCATTGAGGAGTATTATGGTTGGAAAGATCGTTTTGAAAATTGGGTTCAAGCTAACCATTTGAGATCTTGGGAGTGTGTTGAGAAAAAGTATGTGCTACCACGTACTGATTTGGGAGTTGAGAAAAAGATTTTTGAATTTACGGATAAAGAACGAGACATGTATAAAGCAGAAAAGATGATGATTAGTTTACTCCAGCAAGCTATTAAAGAAGACATATTCATATTGCTTCAACATGATAAGACTTCACGTTCAATTTGGGAAGCACTTCGAATTAAGTTTGAGGGAAGTGAGAAAATGATCAAAAGTAAAAAGGCATTGCTAAAGAATGAATTTGACTTGTTTACAAGTTTGCCGGGAGAAGATACAAAGAAATTGATTGAAAGATATTGTCACTTAGTACGTTCAATGTCACTGTTAGATATCAACAAAGATCGTGAAGAATGGGTCGACAAACTAGCTGATGCTTTACCTCAGAAAGAATGGGGTACATTTTTGATGATATTAAAGAATACTGGAGAATATGATGGTTTGACAATTTCCCAGTTCATTGAAAAGATTGAATGACAAGATCTTGAGCAACAAAAGATTGTAAGAATGAACAATCCGAGTGCACAACAAGATGTTAAGATGTACTACAAAGGGAGTGTTCAGAATATCGAAGCAAGTCCAAAAATCCAAACTGCTTTCAGTGCAGAAAACTCATCTGGATCAATCAATCAAAGTCCAAACAGCAGCAGCAGTGGATTCTCCTGATACCCGAGTGTTAATCCAAAAGCTTCAAGCTCAAGTCATCAATTTCAAAACTCAAACAACAACAATGGTTATGTTTTACACTGCAACATTGCATTGCATCTTCAGAATGGTCAAAATTTTTCTGAAGAGGTTGTTAAAAGTCATATGGCGTTACTTGTGACAGTATTGGAATCATATGAAGGGTTGGTTGCAGGAAGAATCGGAAATCCTATGTTGACTAAAGAGGATTACGATCAGATTAATGCTGAGGAAATGGAGCTGATGGATATCAAGTGGTGTTTAGCAAGTGTTTTGAGAAGAGCAGAAAAATTCAAGTTAATTATAGGAAGAGATGATTTCTTGGATGCAAATGTTTCTACTTTGGGTTTTGATAAATCTAAAGTTACTTGTTTTCGATGCAGGGAGAAAGGTCATTTCAAGAGGGAATGTACCAATCGAGAAGCAAGTGGAGCAAAGAATCCGTTCGGTGGTAATATTATTATCGGAAAGCCATATATCAACAAGTTACTAATCAACCGTATCAACAAAAAGAACCACAAACTGCACATGCGAAAATGATCGTAGAAGCAAATAAGAAAGCTTATTATGGTATCATTGATCAAGATGATGAAAAAGTGGCAGAAGGTTTCAGTTGGGATAAATACATTCCACCTGATTCAAAAACAGTAGCTTTAATTGCACAGATTCTTCAAGAGCCAGATTTGATGAAAGAATGGATGAAAGTGTTTGCTGATGAATAGAAGAATCAAGATGAAAGATCTAGTTCTTCAGATGATAGTTCAGAAAAGACAATAATCTTTGATCAATCACCAACTGATGACAGTAGTGATGATGAGGAAGAAATGCATATTAATATTGCAAAAACTCATTTATCTCCTGAAAGTTTTCAATTTTATTTTGCAGAGAGGGTGGAGAAGCTGAAGGAGAAACAAGTTGCAAAAGAACAGAAAAAGGTGAAATATGAAAGTCTTTTTCAGGAAGAAAAGGCTGAACAAAGTGAAGAAGATAAAGCTACTGAGCAAGCAGTTAAAGCTGAAAAAGTGGTTGAAGTTGAAAAGATAATTGAAGTCGAAAAGATTGTTGAAGTAATCAAGCCATGTCTTAAGTGTTCAGAATCTTGCAAACAGTGTGAAGAAAAGGATGAGAAGTTGAGTGAGCAAGATAAGATGAAAGAACAATTACTGTTAAATCTCAATTATGTGAAAGAATCATATGATGTGTTGAATAGAATAATGAATGGTCTTCAAAAGACGAATTCTGAAAGAGAAGATGCGTTAACAATGATGAATGCGGTAATGATGTCAAAGCAGAAGGCAATTAATCATTATATTGAAGAGTGTGCAAAGTTGAAGCAAGAGTTGGAAACAGAAAAGATTGAAAATGAAAGAATCAGACGTTTATTGCAAAGTTATTCTAGTTCTGATTATCTGATTGACAAAATTTATCCAACTGTTGCAGGTTTTGAAGTATTTCAAGATGAGAAGCCGGAGAAGAAGGATACTGATAAGAAACAAAGTGTCAGTTATAACAAGTGTCCGCCTCCGATCTGGGAAGGGTATTCTCCCAGAAAACCAAATGTGGAGCAAGTCAAAAAGGCAGTCAATATAAAGCTAAAGTCCGAAATAACCGATGATTTACCAGAAAACATTGACGTTACTTTTACATCGTTTGACACTGATCATGAGTCCGAGTTAATAAAAAAGGTGGTCGATCAGGTGTTGGATAAAGATGAGGAGTCTGAGTCAAAGTCCGAGTCTGGAAGTTCAAGTTCGTCTGTCAAAAGTTCGAGTTCGTCGGTCAACAGTTCAAAGACGTCGGTTAAAAGAGTTTACAATAAAGAATTTTTTTTATCAAAATCTAATTTGAAGGACGAAACATTTGAAGTTGCATATACTTTGAGTGATTCAGACAAATTATATTCTGATAAAGAATTTCCAATAAGGAGTGTTCAAATTGAAAAGATCAAAAAGGTTTTCAAATTAATAGAAATTAATATTTCTGAAATAAAAGATGTAAATCTTAATGAAAAACCTAAAAAGTACACTTCTAGAGTTCAACAATGATTAAACAAGAAAAAAGGTTATGGTTTTCAAAAGAAATCAAACCATAACGGTAATTTCAAAAAGAAAGGATTGGACTTTAATACAAAAAATCATAAAAATATGAAAAATTTTAAACCAAAAACAGTATTTGTTTCAGGGACAAGTGCTGAGGAAGAAGAAAAGAGCTCATTCTGGAGACAGTCAAACTAGGAGTTTCTTGTTGAAAGAAAGAAGAGTGGAGCTTATCAGAATAGAGAGACAAGAACCTGTTATCGTTGTCAAGAAATTGGTTATATTGCCTGGAATTGTCCACCGGCTACCAAAACAAAACAGGGAGTCTCTTCTAAACTAAAAGAAAAGATTGTTGATAAAACTGAACCACCAATTGAAAAGTTTAAAGTGTTTAAAAATTCAAAATATGAAGTTGGTGAATGTTCAAAAAGATTTTACAAAAGAAGGGTGAATTCTGACAATCAAACATGGGTTGTTAAGAAAACAAATGTAAAATCTGGCGATGAATCTGATTCCACAAAATCAGAGGAGCCACAGGTTGTTCTAAAAATGAAAACTCAGTTCCGCCATTGGATGATGAGAATTTTCCACCATTGCGGGCTGAAAATTTAAAATCAAAGGTTGGAAATGTTGAGATCTCGAATCAATTCTATTTTGAAAAGAAAGAATTTGATGTCGAGAAAGTGTTTAATGGAAATGTTAAAAAGATTTTTGGGAAAATGGTTGAGGGGAAGGTAAAAGGGGTGAAAGATTTTTATGAAGAAAAAAGAAATGTTGAAACCCCATGTGATGCTGAAAAAGTCACATCCAAGTTTGGTCAGGCTTGGATGTCTGTATTTCATATGTAAAATTCTGACTTGCCGGAACTCCCAGGTTGGTAATTGGGGAGTAGGAATCGGCATCTTTCTTGAGAAATTCACATTGGTGATATTTCGATCTACAAGATTAATCAGGGACATTAAGTTGTACTTGATTTATTTTTCCTACAAGTGGTGTTGTTGATAGAACCGAAAAATGTTAAATTTTTCAAGTGGTTGAAGATGAACAAAGTGATGAGTAAATCCCCTAACCTACAAAGGGTTTGTGAATTCAACAAAACTAACTCTTTCTGAAAAACCATTTTGATTAAAACAAACTTAAGTGTTTTGAAATCATAATGGAAATATAGTTTGTTGAAAGGGGGAGTTCTGATTGTTTATGCCAAGTGGATAGCGATTTGAAGCGATTCGATATCATGTTGTCACTTTATTTGTATAGTTTGTTTTCAAATTTTCCCAGAAAATCAAAATTGAAACATATTTTGATTTTAGGGGGAGAAGAATTTTAAAAAAAATTGAAAAACATTGAAAAAGCAAAAATGAGTTTTGTTGAAGAAAAGAGGAAATGATAGAAAATCAATGGACTATCACAGCATGCTAAAGAAATGAAATGTTAAATGTGATAAACGGTCTCACTAAAGATGTGACGATAGGCTCAGCTAGACTAGTAGATTTGTGAAAACAATACAAACTTAAATGAAAAAGCCTAGTTCTAGTGGGAAACATGGTTGAAAGCATAGTACTTAGTTTTTGTCCTTCTTGATTGTGTGCCTACTCAGTAATCGTTGAATGCTAAATAGCATAAAAACCGGTCAGTTTGTGAACTTTCACAACATGCTGAAAAGTCGCTGTGATTGTGCATTTCATTTTGCAAAGATTTAAACTTGTTTTATTTCGTTATTTTGTTTAAGCATTGGACATCCTCTGCGTATACGTGAGTATCGAACTAGATGTTAGTGCCTAAACGTTCTGATTTATTTTCTTTGGTGTTTCGTTTAAGCTTTGGATCACCTCTGCGTATATGGGAGTATCGAACTGGTGGTTAAAGCCTAAACACTTTCAATTTGTTTATATTTCTTATTTTGTTTAAACATTGGACTTTCTCTGCGTATACGGAAGTATCGACCTGATTGTTAATGTTTAAACATTCTGCGTTATTTTTGCACATATCACAGTTGATGAAAGTTTAAAGGCATTACTTGAGTCAGTGTATTGCATGATGAGGGGATATGCTTAGATCGTGGGGTCCATAATATTTTAGTGCAAAATTAATATATCTTAACGTTTCGGTAAGCATTTCGAAAGTTTTAAGATTGAGTTTAAGAGGACAACTATATCGTCAATCTACGTGAATCGTTTAGAACATAAAGTGTTTAAAGCTCAACGGTGCATGTGATTTGTCTCAAAAACTGATATGATCCTCTTACACAAACTCAGAAAAAATAGTGTCTGTAAATATTTTTTACTGCATTTCATCAAAGTCAAAAATTCAAAAAGATTTTAGTGTGTTTTAGCATAAAATTTTGAAAAATACAAAAAGATTTTTGACAACTGATGTTGAAAAGCTGATTTTCAAAATTCCGACTGCTATACATGACGACAAAAGGTTTGGGAGAATTTGTTTGAGATGTTTGAAATGAAAAAAATTGATTGAAAAGAAAAATGGTATTTCTACAAGTGGTTAATCAGAGATTAACATTGTAAAATCATTCTTTGATTGATTTTGTTTCTACAAGTGATTAGCAGAGAGTAAATTTGTCAAATTTTAAATTTGTGAAATTTATTGTGAGGTAGAGAATGTGCAGGACGTGACTACGATCCCAGTATAGTTTAAGGGGGAGTCTGCTATCAAAGAAGAGTCTGAATATAGGAATGTCAGGTTTCAATCCTGAGGATCACAAAAACTGATAATGCTGATGAATTTAAGAAATCAAGAAATTTGATCAAGAGAAGATAGAGGATAATGTAAGCTGTTAGATACTTCAGAGATAGCCCAAAGACTGATCAAGACTGAAGACGTTGAAGATTCGACACTTAAGACTCGCCAACATCCGAGGGGGGAGTCTGTTGGTGCATACGTCTGTCGACTTCGTCTTGTATCGAGTCTTGTATTAGAAATGTTAGATAAGGGCACGTTGTACGAGAAAACAGGGTTATGTGTGTGTGTGAGCTATTTCGCACGAAATAGCCATCGGCTATTTCGCACGAAATAGCAAGTTGTGATTTCGTGCGAAATCAACCATCCTATAAATACCCTTGATTTCGTTTCATTTGTAAGTTTTCCGGTTTCAGTACCGAACTGTTGCCGAAGTGTCTACTTGCTGTAAATCTTTGTCAAATCAATCAAAAGACAGTTTAAAGTGAATTGCAAGCTGAATTATCTCAATACGTTTGTTTCCGCCTCTCGTATTGAGCAAAAACTCTTCTGAACGACTCGTTTGGTCGGTAAAACGATCCTACACTTCTGAAGTTTAGGAGACATGGTGGCTTGCATAAGGCAGGCTACCTCAACGGCATCCTTGTTATGCTTTTCCAGTGCCTTGCGAGCAGCATTAGTGTTACTTTCAGGCTCGGTAGGGACTAGGCCATATTAGATGTATAACTTTTTAGCCATCTTGAGAACTATTCTCAGATTGCGGTGCCATTCGAGAAAGTTGGTGTTATTCAGTTTTTCCTTTTCAAGTATAGACTTGAGAACGAAGGAGTTGTTTTCATTAGACATCTGTTACATAAGCAAAGAGATTTTAATTAGTATTTTGATGTATATTTCCTTATTTAATTAATAACCCATTACAATAATTAGAACAAGGAATGAGAATTTGGCTATGTCAGTAGTAAAGGCAGCTGTGGCATGCACTTTAGTAAGTGACTAGGCAGACTGACAACGAGTGTCAATTGTGAGAATTGCACAACTCTCGAGTCTGAGGCCGATAAGACAACTCTTGTCTATGCATTGATACGTTTAGCCTCATCTATGCCGACTTTTTTTACTTTCGAGACAGCTGGGGCATGTGGTGAGAGAAGAAAAAGTAATAGTCGTCCTAAAAGAGGTACTTGTGGAAGGGCCGGATGTGTCAACGAAACCCTTGCACCTTGGAAGGATATGCTAGACATCAAGTGTGGTGCTGTGGCTCCAAACACTGATGGTTCGCTTTTACGTTCCAAGTGTAGCTTGTGATAGGATGGCATAGACTATTGATTTTAATTATGGGTTAATTTAATATTTACCAAATAGGGTCGTAAGAGCCGCCAATTTTAGTACATATTTAGTCGTGACATCTTGATGAACCCTTTCATCTCTCAGGACACTTAATTTTAAATAACCTATTAAAACTAAGTTTGTCGTGACTTGTATAACCATATAAAAGTTAATAGTTTTAAAACTATTAAGTTATGAGTTTTAGAAAGTTAAAACTTGTTAAATTTCAAAAACTCTAATGGTTATTATTTATTTTAAAATAAACTATTTGTTTTATAACAAATATTTGCAAGTTGTAAAATCAATTTAGAACTGGTTATAATTGATTGTGAAAATTTTAAAACACCTTTTAAAAGTTTGGTATTAGATTGGTATGTTATATAACACCTTATATGTTAAAAGCAACCATAATAGCAAAAAATAAATATGTAAATCTTTAGGCCATTTTGTTTGATCTTGCTAGAGCCAAATAGCAAGACCAAACCGGGTTACGGGATAACAAACAACCACAAGGATGGACCTAGTGCATCTAGTTGTCTTTAGCACCTCCTTGATTCCTGTAAAGTCTTCAGTTTTGTCTTCGGGTCTTCAACATTATAATAAAAATATAATAAAATTGAAACCCTAATCTATTACAACTTTGAGCCAAGTGGGCCATAAACCATAAAACAAAAAAACAAAACAAGAACAAAATACAAGTACAAGGTCGGCCAGATTTACATATTCAACACAATCATATTAAAATGGGCAATCTTTTGGTCAAATAAAAATAAAAAAAAACTTTTGACCAAATAACTTCCTGCCCAAGAAATATTTAGACCTGAAACTTTAAACAGGTTAAAGTTTGAGATCTATAACCGGTTAAAAGGACCAGTTCCGATTTGCATGTTGTAAGCGTGGCTCTTATACCTCTGTTGGGATTCGATGGTGTCAACTTTACTTTTTATCAAAACAGGTTTGATATATTTTATTAACTAAATATATAATTAATAAAAACGCAGCGGAATAAATATAAATAATCAACACCAAAAAGTGAACCGAACAGGATCATGGTTACAAACATGTAAATACGATTAGCAATATTATTAATCTACTGATAAGATTTAATATACCTTAGTGGTTAAAGATTAACCGTGTGAGACACTGAGGTACAACAAACGGGTTCTAGACACAAACACGAACCGAGCGGTGGCAGCTTTGGCTTGGCCGGTCAACAATCGTAAGAGGAGAACAAAAGGGAGCGGGCACCTACCTTTTGATGGAGGTGGCGGCTGTTTCTTCTTTTGTGACTGTCTCACACAAGACACAAAAATGAATTCCTTTTTTCAATTTTGTCTTACGGCAGTAGACTTCACAATTAGATGATGATTGAAAAACAATATATATAGCAATATATATTTAGGTTAACAATAACCCTATCAATCATCCCTAATTACCTCTTAGGCCCCAAAGCCCAATATAATAAGTTCAAGCCTAGACGCGATACGAAACCCGAAAAAAACGTTTAATTAAATAAGTAATTAAACTTTATATTATTTATAACTCATATAAATAATAAATTCCGTTTCTCGTGGATATATAATTATTCTAGATAATTATATATCTCGCTCCGTTAATTGTTCGTGTTCACTAGTTAATCAAGTTAAGTGGATTTAATGTTCGTTGCCCAATAACTCGCATCAAATCATCTTCATGGATCTTAGTCATAAGATGCATTGATATTGGTATACTCATTTAGTATCCTTTGACCTGAGATGCATATTAGAACTTCCGTTTACCAAGGATTATTCTTTGATTACTGTCAACCGCTGTCGCGTAACTGCCAGTCATAAAGGCTTTAATTGGGAATAGTTCTGAAGTTCAGTGGGAGTTGTATGTAGTCGATATGGGATTCTGTACTCTTACATGATATGTAACAGTTAGACATTGTGGCGCCCTCGTTGATTCAAACTGGTGAAGTGTAAGGGCTTACCCAAACTTACTGTGTGTTTGTTCGGACCACTTTGACTCTTGATCGAGAACAATAATAATTGAACACCATATGAGAATGAACTTAATCCATGTCTCATTGATTCAATATATGTCCTTTTTACAGAAAGGATGAAAGACAACAATTACCATAAGTCTATTGTCTTGCAATAGTAAGTTGTTACTAATGGCAAGGTATTTTGGTTAATGACTTTAAAGTGTCATACCTTGTTGGGGGCAGCCATGTGCAGCTAGAGCGCCGCTGACTGTTTGCGTTGAGGATTTTATCGAAGACCGTCCAAGTGGGAGATTGTTGGATTTATATGTACGGGTTCGATAAGTCAACACTGCTGACCAAGCTATGACCCGTAAGAGTTACACCTTGGGCAACGAACATTAAATCCACTAAACTCGATTAACTGGCGAACACGAACAATTAACGGAGCGAGATATATAATTATCTAGAATTATTTTATATCCACAAGAAACGGAATTTATTATTTATACGAGTTATAAATAATATAACATTTAATTACTTATTTAATTAAACTTTGTTTTTCAGGCTTCGTATCAAGTCTGGGCTTGAACTTATTATATTGGGCTTTAGGGCCTAAGAGGTAATTAGGGATGATTGATAGGGTTATTGTTAACCTAAATATATATTGCTATATATATTGTTTTTCAATCATCATCTAATTGTGAAGTCTACTGCCGTAAGACAAAATTGAAAAAAGGAATTCATTTTTGTGTCTTGTGTGAGACAATCACAAAAGAAGAAACAGCCGCCACCTCCATCAAAAGGTAGGTGCCCGCTCCCTTTTGTTCTCCTCTTACGATTGTTAACCGGCCATGTAACAACTCTCACCAAAACTATTATTTCTTATTATATTTTGTCCAATAGGAAACCCTAATTAAGACCCCCAAGTGATCCTGCATAAACCCTAAAATTTTCAGAACAATCGGAATCAGGATCAGGGCCCCTAAAACTCTGGGTGGGGGGGGGGGGGGGGGGGTAAACCCTAGTTAGTAATATCCACACAGTTTTACGTGTGATAAGAATTTGTACAAACGACCAACTCACCTGAGCTACTGGGACACGGGGCTACCTTATGTTAGGGTGGCACCCCTCGCGCCACGCGACAGCCCCTTGCGCCACACGAGGGGGCTGTTTTTCAGGTATAAATAGAGGGGGTTGGCAATTGCAATTCTGCGTTCGTTCGACGTTAAAATTCATTTCGTACGTTGAGTTACCTTCTGTTTACTACAAAAAAACCTACACAATCACGAAACGCTGCCACGAAAACAGGGTAATAACTAGATCCCTGCTACGATTCAATGTCCGATCGATTGAAACTATCCAATGGATATTTAAGTGCTGCCCACATTAGGGTTATGGTTTGTCATTCGTCGTGAATTCAATGGATGTTTAAGTATCGCACTTTGTCATTCATTGTGAGGGTTTAATCTCGTGAGTTATCGTAAATGCTGTATTAGTTACTGACCTAGTTCGTGTGCATGTTATTAATTTAGGTTACAAGGCTAATCAGTAGGCTAAACTCTGCCCGAATAAATCTGCAAAGTGGGTCATTCTCTTTTTATCAAATTTGATCTCAAAATCATGTTTGTTTTCAAAGTTATAATTATAGGGATTAAGTCTTTGTAATCTCCAATTTACAGCCGGTATGTGGAGTTTTGTATACATTACTTGATAACCGTCACCATTGGACAACGGGTTAGCCAATGGGTGATATGACCATAATCACAGACACCATTGGACAATGAGATAGCCAATAGGTGGTCGAGTGATAAATACCGTGGGTAGATGGTTGATATGTATAAACATTGTAATCGCTCTTAATACTGTAAATTATAACAACGCGTCGTTTTTAGTAAAAAGAATGATTCACCAGTATTTTCCCGCTGACAAAACCTTTTTCAAACATGTTTCAGGTGATCTGTTGTGATCCAGGAAAAGTGCCGTGAAGCACTACAAGCTTAAGGAAGTGGCTCAATATAAATAAAGAAACATGTTTTGTAAAATAAAGATTTCCCGGTGAAATCACCTTATTGTAAACTACCGGGGTTTTATCCCGAATTATGAAATAAAATAATCGGGCATTTTCAGTTTGAAAAAGATCCTGCTAAAATCTTCCGTTGTCAACTCAATAAAATAAATACCACGGGATTTTCTGTCCCACGGCTCCTGAACCGGGTCAAACCGTGCCGGGGGCCGTGACAGGAAAAGGTGGTATCAGAGCCACTGATTTAAGCCAATTAAGTATTTAGAAAATACTTAATTTTACTGATTGACATTATTTTTTTATTATTACGTGTTTTATTATTTGAATATTTGTTTACAGTATGGGTAAGCAAAGACTTTCGGACATCTATCATAAATTAGATACTTCACCGAAAGAAAAAGGAACTTCATCCTCAAAATACCCAACAGATACTGAGGAAGGAATATTTGTCCGTAAAGCACAGTTTGAGAAACCACTTTCTCCTAATAAAAGAAGTTTGATTATTAGGAAAAGTCGGGAGAAAATAAAGAAATCACAACCAAAAGAAATGAGAGTTAATCAGGAAATCCAGAAACTAGGTAGTAACCCACCATGGGAAGATAAGTTAAATGAAAAATGGGCAGATCTCTATATGCTAGCCACTGTAGCAGTAAATGCAAATCTTTAATTACCCTGACTCAGTTCTAGCACCCATATCACCTACAAGCCAGAAACTTTACCCAATAAATAAATAAGTTTACAATAAACCCTAGTATGTTTTAATTGTCAATTGTTCTTTGTTAGTCACATGGTATGCAATAATACTTGAATGTTTATCTGCAAAATTTTGTTATCTTAACTTAGCATTTTGTGTGCATTTTTGCATATATGCTAAACAGCATGAATGAGTTATCTGAAGCCCTTCAGAATCTCAATCTATATCCGGTGAAAGTAGAAGTTTCCAAAGACTTTACTAGTTACATACCCGATGTAGAGGAACCTATGGAATTCCACACTCCACCTCCAGAGAAACCAAAGCCTAAGAAAAAGAGAAGATTTGTAGGTTGGAGGCGTGTACGCAGGAGAAAACCAGCAATTAGGAAGATTCCCAAAATAGAAAATCCTATGGATACAGGAAAAGGGATCGAGATCGGAGAAAGTTCTAGGCAGGTAGGAATGGAAATTGGGGAAAGTTCTAAGCAAGTTGAAGAGTTGCCATTACAGGAGGAATTAGATCGCATACTGGCAAGTTATGATATCATTAGACCTATCAACACTAACCTCTACCCTTATCCTGCTGAAACCCAACTTCCAATAAACTTAGAACCGGCTATTCCAGATCCTCTGATCCATACCCAACCTCTAGGAGAAATAGACGAGTGGTGGACCAATGATTGGCAGTTTCAAAACCTCCTCAATAACCCTTATACCTTTTTCCCTCAGTTCGATCCAGAACCTGTACCAAACCCGCCAATGAGCAATGAAAACCTAGCTGAACTCCGCCATTTTGGCGAAGAGTTAATAGATGCGGGGAATAGAATCCGGGGAATAGGAGAACAACTCTCCTAGAAATATGACGAGAGGGAGCATCGTTTTTAAGAAAATAGCTGACGAGAAATAGTGGGGTTGTGAAACTGTGATTGTATAATAATAATAGTATTAATAAAATATAATCCTGTAAAATAAATAAATAAAACTTTGTAACATAACAGTGTGTACGGATGCATAATATGATGTATATATAAAAAGGGAAATCGAGGAATCGATAATTTTGGATATATATATATATATATATGTGTGTTGTGAAATTTGTATGATTGTTTGGTATATAATTGTTATTTACTCTATACTAATAAATTATATATATTAATTGTCAGATGGAAAATGCTAATAATGAACCAGTTAACGAGGTTAACCAATCTGAGCAACACTAGGAGGATCAATTTATGACAAGGCAAAATATAGAAAATATCGTTGCTCACGGAATAGCCAATGCTATTCTAGCAATCCTTGCTGCTGCCCAGAAACCTATTGAACCTCAACAAATTATTCCTAGTAAACGTACTCAAGAAGTTAACTTCAGTAATAGTGTAAACGGAGGTGGCAACCATACTAATCACGATAATGACCGACGGCAGGCCCCACTCCCTAAGAAAATGAAAGCTGCAACGCCTGGTTGCACTTACAAAGAATTTCTCGCCTGTAAACCAGCTGAATTTGCAGGCAATGAAGGGGCAACTACAGCTCTGCGTTGGTTGGAGAAGACCGAAGCAGTAATTATGATAAGTAAATGTGCTGAAGAAGACAAGGTTATGTATGCGTCACATCTTTTCAAAGAAGGGGCGCTAGAATGGTGGAATACAGTACTTCAAGCCAAAGGAAGAAATATGGCCTATGCCATGAGTTGGGAGGAATTTAAGCAGCTAATAGAAAGAAAATTCTGTCCCGAATACGAAAAAGAACAAATGGCAAATAAATTCCTAAACCATCAAATGATTGGTGTAGATTGTCGAGGATATACTTCGACATTCTTCGAATATGCTAGAGTGGTACCAACACTGGCTTCGCCAGAACCGGTACTTATTTCTCGCTATATTTGGGGATTGATTGGTGAAATCCGTAATATCGTTAAAGCTGCAAGACCTTGCACTATTGACGATGCGGTAGAATTAGCTAACACCCTAACGGACGAGCTGGTACGCACAAGAGATGAAAATAGGAAAAAGGAATTGGCTCAGAAAATTACCCAAGGATTTCGTATGGGTAATAATAACAACTTCAAGAAAAAAGGAACGGGGCAATCCTCAACTCCGCCGTTCTGCAGGAATTGCAGAAAGAAACATTTTGGAAAATGCAATGTAACCTGCAGCTTTTGCAAAGTTGTAGGACATCGTGAAGAAGACTACAGAAAGAAAACAAGGGTCTGCTATAACTGTGGAGAAGCTGGGCATTTCAAACTAGAATGCCCTAAGTTGGTTAAACCAGCAGACAATAAAGCCAAACCAACCGACGGAGCTACCAAGAAGAATGTTCGAGCATTCCAATTAACTACTCAGGAAGTAGAACTCATTCCAGATGTGATAGCTGGTACGTTCCTTGTTCACAACGTTTGTGCAAAAGTATTATTTGACTCTGGTGCAAACCAAAGTTTTATAAATACTTCATTCTGCCAAGCTCTTAAATTACCTTTAACTACCCTTAGGCAGATTTTTACAGTCGAAACAACAGATGGGAATTCTGTTCACATAGATAAGGTTTTGCGAGAAGGAAAAATAGAACTCTTAGGTCATAAATTTGCTGCAAACCTATTACCTATGAATTTAGGCGGATTCGATGTCGTGTTAGGAATGGATTGGTTGGTAGCCAACCATGCTCGAATCCTTTGTGAGAAAAAATCTATAGAAATTCATACACCCACAGGAGAATTAGTGGTGATTACAGGAGATAAGCCACGAAAGACACTGAAATTCATTTCAGTAATGAAGTTGGCCAGTTATTCAAGAAAACAAGAAATGGTGTATATGATTTCCGTAATCATTAACACAAAAGGTAAGGAACTGAAGGACATTCCTATAGTCTTAGAACACCCAGATGTATTCCCAGAAGAACTCCCAGGATTACCACCCGACAGGGAAGTAGAATTTAGGATTCATCTAATTCCCGGAACTACACCGATAGCTAAAGCACCTTATCGTTTAGCACCCACTGAAATGTTAGAACTGAAAAAGCAATTAGATGAATTACTAAGTAAAGGTTTTATACAACCTAGTTCATCCCCATAGGGAGCACCCGTGTCGTTTGTGAAAAAGAAAGATGGGTCAATGAGAATGTGTATTGATTATCGAGAATTGAATAAGGTTACAATTAAGAATCGATACCCATTACCTAGGATTGATGATCTTTTTGATCAACTTCAGGGAGCTAGATATTTTTCTAAAATCAACTTACGCTCCGGATATTGTCAATTGAAAGTACAAGAAGAAGACATACCTAAAACTGCTTTCAGAACTAGGTATGGTCATTACGAGTTTACAGTCATGCCCTTCGGACTAACGAATGCACCTGCGGCATTCATGGACATGATGAATAGAATCTGTAAACCGTATTTGGATAAGTTTGTAATTGTCTTTATCGACGATATACTTATTTATTCCAAAAGTCAGGAGGAACATTGTCAGCACTTGCATGCACTCTTAGGTTTGTTAAGAAAAGAAAAGCTTTACGCCAAATTCTCGAAGTGTGAATTTTGGCTACAGGAAGTGCAATTTTTAGGACACATGGTGAATCATGAAGGTATTCATGTAGATCCCTCTAAAATAGAAGCAATCACTAAATGGAAGGTCCCACAGTCAGCCATGGAAATTAGAAGCTTTTTAGGATTAGCTGGATACTATAGGCGCTTTATTAAGGATTTTTCTAAAATAGCAGTGCCATTAACTAAGCTAACCTGTAAAGCGGTTAAGTTTGAATGGGGACCTAGGCAAGAAGAGGCTTTTAGGATTTTAAAGAAAAAATTAACCAATGCCCCAATTCTAGCCTTACCAGAAGGAACTGAAGATTTTGAAGTATATTGTGATGCTTCTAAGCTAGGATTAGGATGTGTGCTAATGCAACGCAAGAAGGTAATTGCGTATGCCTCAAGGCAATTGAAAAAGCACGAAGAAAACTATACGACTCATGATCTAGAGTTAGGAGCCATAATTTTTGCCCTTAAGATTTGGAGACATTATCTGTATGGAAGTAAGTTTACTGTATATATGGATCACAAAAGTTTAAGGTACATATTTGGGCAAAAAGAATTGAACATGAGACAAAGGAGATGGATGGAAATACTAAGCGACTACGACTGTGATATTCAGTATCACGAAGGAAAGGCAAATATAGTTGCAGATGCCTTAAGTAGTAAGTATCATGAGAAACAACGACGGGTTCGTGCTCTTAGATTAAATCTACAGTTAGATTTAATGGAACAACTAAAGAATGTTCAAGAAACAGTAATCAAGGACGATGCTGAAGGAATGAAAGGAAGAATAAAGGAATTGGAGTAAGGAGATGATGGAATTTGGAGATTCCATAAGAAAAGGATTTGGGTACCTAAACAAGGAGAATTAAGAGATAAAATTTTAGAAGAAGCTCATAAATCTAGGATACCATGCATCCGGGAAATAATAAAATGCACCAAGATTTAAGAAATAATTTCTGGTGGACAGGAATGAAAAAGGACATAGCTAGATATGTTTCTAAATGTCTTACTTGTTCACAAGTTAAGGCAGAACACCAGAAACCCTCAGGTCTACTACAACAATTAGAAATGCCTGTATGGAAATGGGAACTCATAACAATGGATTTTGTTACCAAGTTACCCAAAACCAGAAAAGGTAATGACGCGATTTGGGTAATCGTGGATCGATTAACCAAATCAGCTCATTTTCTACCAATGAAAGAAACCTTTAGCATGGAAAGATTAGCCAAGTTGTATGTAGATGAAATTGTATCCTTACATGGAGTTCCACTCTCCATTGTATCGGATAGAGATAGTCGTTTCACTTCCCACTTCTGGAAAAGTTTCCAAGAAGCAATGGGAATCCGACTAAACCTAAGCACTGCATATCATCCTCAAACAGACGGACAAAGTGAAAGGACGATCCAAACTTTGGAAGACATGCTTAGGGCATGTGTGATAGATTTTGGTGGAAACTGGGATGACCACTTACACTTAATTGAATTCTCCTATAATAATAGTTATCATGCAAGCATCGAAGCTGCCCCATTCGAAGCACTGTATGGACGAAAGTGCAGAACTCCAGTTTGCTGGGCAGAAATAGGAGAAAGTCAATTATCAGGTCCTGAGATTGTACAAGAAACTACCGACAAGATCACTCAAATCAAGAAAAGACTAAAAACGGCTCGAGATCGCCAGAAAAGTTATGCCGACAATTGACGCAAACCACTAGAGTTCCAAGTTGGAGACAAGGTACTTTTGAAAGTTTTTCCTTGGAAAGGAGTAGTTCGGTTCGGTAAGAAGGGAAAGCTGAGTCCAAGGTACGTAGGACCCTTCCCAGTAATTCAACGTATAGGACCAGTTGCTTATCGCTTACAACTACCAGAGGAGTTAGCTGGAGTACATGACGTATTTCATATATCCAATCTCAAGAAATGTCTGTCTGACGATTCTCTGGTAGTACCTCTTCAAGATATAGAGGTAAATGAAAAGTTAAAATTTGTTGAGAAGCCATTGCAGATAGAAGACAGAAAGGTCAAGTTTCTCAAGCACAAGCGATTGGTACTAGTTAAAGTCAAGTGGGAATCGAAAAGAGGACCCGAATACACTTGGGAGCTGGAATCGGAGATGAAGCGAAAATATCCCTACTTGTTCCAATAAATCTCGAGGACGAGATTTTTATTAAGGTGGGGAGGATGTAACAACTCTCACCAAAACTATTATTTCTTATTATATTTTTTCCAATAGGAAACCCTAATTAAGACCCCCAAGTGATCCTGCATAAACCTTAAAATTTTCAGAACAATCTGAATCAGGATCAGGGCCCCTAAAACTCAGGGGGGGGGGGGTAAACCCTAGTTAGTAATATCTACACAGTTTAACGTGTGATAAGAATTTGTACGAACGACCAACTCACCTGAGCTACTGGGACACGGGGCTACCCTATGTTAGGGTGGCACCCCTCGCCCCACGCGAGGGGGCTGTTTTTCAGGTATAAATAGAGGGGGTTGGCAATTGCAATTCTGCGTTCGTTCGACGTTAAAATTCATTTCGTACGTTGAGTTACCTTCTGTTTACTACAAAAAAACCTACACAATCACGAAACGCTACCGCGACAACAGGGTAATAACTCGATCGCTGCTACGATTCAATGTCCGATCGATTGAAACTATCCAATGGATGTTCAAGTGCTTCCCACATTATGGTTATGCTTTGTCATTCGTCGTGAATTCAATGGATGTTTAAGTATCGCACTTTGTCATTCGTTATGAGGGTTTAATCTCGTGAGTTATCGTAAATGCTGTATTAGTTACTGACCTAGTTCGTGTGCATGTTATTAATTTAGGTTACAAGGCTAATCAGTAGGCAAAACTCTGCCCGAATAAGTCTGCAAAGTGAGTCATTCTCTTTTTATCAAATTTGATCTCAAAATCATGTTTGTTTTCAAAGTTATAATTACAGGGATTAAGTCTTTGTAATCTCCAATTTACAGCCGGTATGTGGGGTTTTGTATACATTACTTGATAACCGTCACCATTGGACAACGGGTTAGCCAATGGGTGATATGACCATAATCACAGACACCATTGGACAACGAGATAGCCAATAGGTGGTCGAGTGATAAATACCGTGGGTAGATGGTTGATATGTATAAACATTGTAATCGCTCTTAATACTGTAAATTATAACAACGCGTCGTTTTTAGTAAAAAGAATGATTCACCAGTATTTCCCCGCTGACAAAACCTTTTTCAAACATGTTTCAGGTGATCTGTTGTGATCCAGGAAAAGTGCCGCGAAGCACTACAAGCTTAAGGAAGTGGCTCAATATAAATAAAGAAACATGTTTTGTAAAATAAAGATTTCCCAGTGAAATCACCTTATTGTAAACTACCGGGGTTTTATCCCGAATTATGAAATAAAATAATCGGGCATTTTCAGTTTGAAAAAGATCCTGCTAAAATCTTCCGCTGTCAACTCAATGAAATAAATACCACGGGATTTTCTGTCCCGCGGCTCCTGAAACTGGTCAAACCGTGCCGGGGGCCGTGACAAGCCAAGCCAAAGCTGCCGCCGCTCGGTTCGTGTTTGTGTTTAGCACCCGTTCGTTGTACCTCGGTGTCTCACACGGTTAATCTTTAACCACTAAGGGCCAATTTACTTCAAGTTTTCCTTATTGTTTGACAAATATTTGTTAACTAGGTTAGTAAATCCTAGTTACATTATTCTTCGGTTAAAACCAACATATATATACCATATGTAAATAAATATTAATTTCTAGTATTTTCGCGGTGTTACACCACTTGAAAAAAGCCATGGCTAATGCATGATTCCTTCACGCTGCATGCAATGTGGCCTCCTTATCATGATTTAAGAACCCTTGTAGGTTTATTACCTGTTCATTCAACTTCTCGGTAGAGGTTTGAGAAAGATGATCTTTTGGCCAAATTAATTGGTTTGGAAAATGATCATTGGTTTGTTGGTTAAAGATCATGTCTGACTCAATGGTTTTGTCTTCATGGCTGCTATTTTTCATTTACTCTAATTTGATAAATGAATGGCTCTCGATGGTTATGGGGACATGAGATTTATGCTAGAGATAATTAACTTTTGAAGAATATGTATTTTCAAATTCAATGTGTTTGGTCAAATATATTGATTATTTCTATATGTTTATGGACTAGGGTTGTGTTAGTGTTAGTATTTCTCGTGCATTAATAATATGTATTAATATTTATTTTTTTAATGACAGATCAACTGAATTTCCAACTTACTCCAAAGGGCCATCATATGTTGTTTAAACCCCTCACCCCAAGTTCCATTCCCTCCAAGACCTAGGAGAAAACCATTTAGTGTAAAACTCTCTGACTAACTGGGCTATACCATATTAAAATTTAATATATAAATGAATATTAAAATCTAGGTTTTATATTAAGTAATGTTTTACGGTAATTAAAACAATAACAATAATGATCATTAAATTTATTTATTTAGTTAATTTTTAGGACAAAAATTTCTAAATCATTAATTTTATTTTTATAAACTGACGGAATTTACCACATCAGAATACACTCGCCTCCGAATGGAGGAAACCTTCACCTACGGCCGAAGCCCGTGAGCATTCGCCCAAATGCATATCAATATCTATTATTCCTTCTTAGGTAGGGTATGGATCTGGCAGGCTTTCCCACGAATGCTCCCAAACATGGCATACTCTTTTTGAACCATGTCTCTTTTGTTCAGGATCATCTCTCTGTTACCTTCGTAATAATCAACGAGAGCATTCCAAAGATCATGAGTTGTTGTGTATTCCTCTAACATATTGCAATCGACTGTTGACAAGGCCACTGTAAGTGCAGCATGAGCCCGGTGATCACGCTGAATCAAAATGCCCAGTCTTCACCAGTGTAGGTGGATGGATCTTCATTTATCCAATTACAATTGTCGATGGCTCTCATAGAAATGTGTGGTCCAATAGTGACTGAAATGCATTGAGTCTAGTCCGTAAAGGAGTAAAACGCTTTCATGCGGTTTTTCTAGCTTCCAAAATCATGAGATCCCTTGAGTTTTGGAGGACGGGATGCAGTACAGGTCTCAAGTTCAGCTTATGCAATTGGGGTTAACTGATTAAGTGACATATTGGTTGATTTTAATTTGATATTGTTAACAGTTGATTAAATATGCATGTCAGTATGATACTGGCAACAAATACGCAGGTTTCTATTACCTGGAAACAAAAGTGCATGTTGGCTAGTGCAACTTTGACAAATAAGCAGGATGATCACAAACAAAGATTACGACGCCGAGAACAAGAACAAAAGCACAGTGATAAAGTTGCAACAGACTTAATTATTGTCCCTAAAGTCTCTTTTGGAACAAATACGCAGGATGAACAAAAACACAAAGCTTATGAAACGTCGACGATGGGCTATGAAATAAATACGCCCAACAAGGTTTTAAACGGACCGAAACCCTCTAAAACCTCAAAAAATAGCCTAAAATTCATGTTATTTTGTGATAAAAGTGATCCTAAACAACTAATAAACATTGATTAACAACTCAAAGAATTAAACACACCAAATCAAGCCATTTTCAACCAAAACTTTTGAAAAAAAAAACTATGAATATTTTGAAAAACCTTCAAACACTCAAAAATCTCAAAAGCTAACAATCAATCAAGAGCACAAAGGCTCTGATACCAAATTGTAGATCCCAATATCTTCGGATTACAGTGATAGGGATTAATTAATCACACAAATACGCATGATGATCACAAACAAAGATTACGACGCTGAGAACAAGAACAAAAGCACAGTGATAAAGTCGCAGCAGACTTAATCACTGTCCCTAAAGTCTCTTTTGGAACAAATGCGCAGGATGAAAAAAAATGCAAGATTGTGAAACGTCGACGATGGGATATGAAATAAATACACCCAACAGGGTTTTAAACAAACTGAAACCCTCTAAAACCTCAAAAATAGCCCAAAATTCATGTTATTTTGTGATAAAAGCGATCCTTAACAACTAATATACATTAATTAACAACTCCAAAGAATTAAACACACCAAATCAAGCCATTTTCAACCAATACTTATGAAAAAACTTTGAATATTTTGAAAAACCTTCCAAAACACAAAAATCTTAAAAACTAACAATCAATCAAGAGCACAAAGGCTCTGATACCAAATTGTAGATCCCAATATCTTCGGATTACAGTGATAGGGATTAATTAATCACACAAATACGCAGGATGATCACAAACAAAGATTACGACGCCGATAACAAGAACAAAAGCATAGTGATAAAGTCGCAACATACTTAATCACTGTCCCTAAAGTCTCTTTTAGAACAAATACGCAGGATGAACAAAAACGTAAGCTTATGAAATGTTGACAATGGGATATGAAATTAATACGTCCAACAGGGTTTTAAACGAACCGAAACCCTGTAAAAGCTCAAAAAATAGCCCAAAATTCATGTTATTTTGTGATAAAAGTGATCGTAAACAACTAATAAACATTGATTAACGACTCTGAAGAATTAAACACACCAAATCAAGCCATTTTCAACCAAAACTTTTGAAAAAAACTTTGAATATATTGTAAAACCTTCAAAAACTCAAAAATCTCAAAAACTAACAATCAATCAAGAGCATAAAGGCTATGATACCAAATTGTAGATCCTAACATCTTTGGATTACAGTGATAGTGATTAATTAATCACTCAAACATCTATTGATTAGGTGTTTGGGTGATGAAATGTAAGAAATACCCTGAAAACGGAAGAATCTTGTAAAACTAGAGGTAAATCAACCAAGAAAGATGATATATCTGTCACATCCCGACATTTTCACATATTATCGGTGGGCCCGGTGGGGAGTATCGTGATGTAGTTGATATCATCATAGTCAATACACACAATATAATAGCACAGCAGAAGGCTTGGTAGAATATTACTATTACAAACCATAGTGTCCAAGTGTTCAAATAAAAGAATATACAGACTGGTTGTAATAGAGATCCACAGGCGGCTCATAAACAAAAATACAAGAAAACTGAAATAACAGACTTCAGGCATCTAAGGATTTGCAAGATCCTCTTATTTGACACCGAGTGGCTCCAGCCTAGTTACGTGAGGTACCTGTCACTTAGTCTTTGGAAAATACGTCAGTTTTCACTGGTAAATATAATTAACCGACTCATTTTAAAAGAGTTTGTGAAAATTGATTTAAGTGCACGAAGCACAAACCATTTATAACTTGGGACAATCTTTAATAAAATCTTGTATACAGTTTTTACATGTTTGTCATACATATGGGGCCGGTTTGGAAGCCGGTCATGATTAACCGACTCACCACTTATAAAACCCACAAAGAAGTTATTCCCAACATGTGGGTTATTTAGCGTTTGCATCTGTCAGGTGTATGCCTACACCCCGTACATAGGTCGTGGCCATTTTCAAATAAAATGAGCCGAGGATATCCAGGACACGATCGTATTAACCCCTAATGTTTATGTTATCAAACAAAACAGATTAAAACGGGTTATTCAATTTATCAATCACAAGCCAATTAAATGATTTCATACCCGACCAAGCGGTATTATTATAATACCGTATCCCAAGCCCGTATAATGGAAAATAAGTTAAAAGTATTTACCTGAGCTAGATGTGTTAAGATGTAACTCAGCTGTATGTTTCCTAAAGCTTTATGTAAATACCTTCTACTGAGGCTACTCAATCTGTATGGAAGGTTTATTAACCTATTAGGATACTAACGGGTCTTTATTTAAGTCAAAGACTTAGACTGGTTAGTTTGAAAGATACTTAACGGTTCTATACGCTAGATTAAGCGAAGACCGGAATAGAACGTGATTTAGACCCGAAAAGTTTGGATACTTGTATAATATGAGTAAACTAATCACATTCTGGATTTTGAAGTGAAAATGATAAGGTTAAACCCATTTCGGCTATTTTATGTAAACTAGTCACATAAACCGAATCGAACGCATAAATGCTTAACGGGTAACCGAATGAATTATATACGGGTCTCATATATTATTATGCTTAAAATATGTTAATACATCAGTAGGATGTTAACATATATGCCCAAAAGTGTTTAAAACCAATTTAAGTCCCGTAGGGGCATTTTGGTCATTTTAATCTTTATAAAAGAGGTTTTATAGTAAACTGATATTCTGGTCTTAAGAAATCAGTAAAATTATTTATTTTATGTTGTTTTAACAGTAAGATATCACGCATATGTGTGATATACCATTTATGGCCAAACTATGCCCCGAAAGGGTATTTTGGTCATTTCACAAATGCTTTTAGGGACATAATTGGAAGTCTGAGTTCATGACTTGTACCTACTGTAGAAATATTAAATTTTATTTATAAAATCAGTAGGTAACAAGTCTTAGGTGTTTAATATGGTTTTAGACCATACTATGCACTTAATTAGCGTAAAAATCGCTAATTGACGATAATTAAGATGTTTATGGAAATATGAGATTTTGATCAGTCTCAAGTGTTCAAATTATTTTATTTAATGTAAAATATCAGTAGGAAAAAGTTTGGCGTTCAAATCATAAGTAAATCTCATTTTATGCATGAAAAGGGTATTATCGTAATTTACCGAATCATACCAGAACTCAATGATATGGTCAGTTTATAATCTGACCAAAAATCCTAAAAATCCCTAAAAATAATATCTTAACAGTAGGTAATAAGTTTTGGGTCAAAATCCATGTTTAAACATGCTTTATGCAAGATAGCATAATTTAATTAATAAAAAGTTTCAATTTACGATATCTTGCATAACTTTAGTTTGAGAGTAGAAATCGAAATCAAACTTCTTGGACATACTTATATATCAGTAACAAAGGTTTTTGTCCACTCACATTTTCAAAAATCTCGTTTATATGTCAAAAGGGCAAAATGGGCATTTATAAGCATAATAACGAAACTTAGCATATAATTCCGAATACAATTGACCAGGTAATATAACCTTAGAGGGTTTTACTACAACATAATATGGTCCTAATGGAAGCTTAAATCATGGGATAATTAAGCTCAATCGGGTCAGAACTGAAAGTCAAAGTCAAAGCAAAAGTCAAGCTTTTGCGACTTTCGGTTGCGAACCGACCTTAGACTTAGAATTGTCAAGTTGAACCTGTTTGAACATGTTCTAATAATAATTACTAAGTTATTAGAGTGTTAAAATATAATTTATAACCTCTGAATTGTTAGTTTTAATCATTATTTATATTTCTGTCCAGTTTGACTTTTTAAGTAAATAGTTTGACCCGACAATTAACTAAGCAAACGAAATAATTAGGAGGTGCCCTTTTAAGGGTTAATCACCTACCTAATTCTGGTTACATAACCACATTTAATTCGAACAGTGGCTGGACCATTTAAGTTTTAACTGAAGGTCAAACCTAATTTACGATAACTTTGACTTTTCGGTTTTGAAACTATAAAACTGAACTAAAGAAAGGACTAAGACACTTACAAAGGGTCCTAGCTATCTTTTCTACAAACTTGAGCTCCCTTCTTAATTAGAAACCACCAGATGAGAGTGTAGTGAATGTTTCAAGTGAAGTGAGCAATGGACTAGGCAACATAAGTGCCTATTTATACTTGAATGGCATGATCCAAGATCAATACATGTGTTATGGGAGTGTTTAGGATCACCCTAGATGTCCTAGTGGTATATTAAACCCGACAACATACTCCTGGTTTCGAAATTCAGGCCTCTAAGGTAGTGCAACAGGTTGCAACATGCAGCTGTCAGTTTTTTGGAAGTTGGTAGTTGCTTCGCGGCCCGCGTAGGAAATCAGAAGGGCTACGCCCCCGCGACAAGCCGTCGATCAGGTTAAACAACTTTCAAAGGTTGCACTTTCAGCCCCTGGACCTTTATAACTTCAAATATCCTTTATTTTTGGCATAAAACGCCCTTGTAGTTTGTTTGTAGATGATCTAGGGAATATAACCAAACACAGTTAGGCCCGATTTCGTTAAATGATCACCGAAAACATAAGTTTAGCTCCGTTGACGCTTTAAACCCTAATTCTTGTGAATTTGTGTAAACAACACATAACGATCTTGAAACCTCATGAAATTGATATCACTTATTCTTGAGAGTATATTTGAATATTACGAAGCCTCTAGTTCATTAAAAGGTCACTCAGAGGTAAAAATTAACATGTTGATACGTTTAACCCCTGTAGTTTAAAATCTTCCGATTATTTTCATAAACGGCTTCTTATATCCAATTAATCACTCTTTTAAGAATATATTCTTCGTGCGTGGTCATTCAGATGCACAGGTTTGTCATATTGACACTTTTAGTCCCTTCGGACCCATATTTTCATCGTTCGCCAACTTTAGTCCTTTAACTCAAACTTTCACATATTTAGAGTTTAGGACACGTGTCTTTATATAATTGGACACGTTTTTACATGGTGTTATATCTTCACCCCCTTAAAAGAAATATCGACCCCGAGATTTACTGAAACAAGTGAGGGTATTTCTGTCGCATAGTGGACTCAACTTCCCACGTATATTCAGGGCCTCTACGGGCATCCCATTTGACTTTTACTATAGGCACGTGCTTCCTTCGGAGCTTTTTAACCTGTTGATCCTCGATCGATATAGGTCTTTCAACAAACCTCAGGCTTTCATCAATCTATACGTCTTTGTGAGACATGGCTAGCGATTCATCAGCTAGACATTTCTTTAGATTACAGATGTGGAACACGTTGTGAATTCCACTAAGCTCCTCAGGCAAGTTTAGCTTGTAAGCTACACTGCCGACACATTCGATAATCTCGAATGGTCCAATATACCTTGGGCTTAGCTTGCCCTTCTTACCAAAATGCATCACACCTTTCAAGGGTGACATTTTTAGTAAGACTTTGTCGCCTACCTCAAACTTTAGAGGTTTTCTCCTTTTATCAGCGTAAATTTTCTGCCTATCCCTGGCCGCTTTTAGGCGATCACGAATTTGGACAATTTTGTCCGTTGTTTCAAGGACTATATCAGGTCCTGATAACTGAGCTTCTCCTACTTCCGCCCAACAAATAGGCGTTCTGAATTTCCTTCCATACAATGCTTCAAACGAAGCAGACTGTATGCTGGTATGGTAGCTATTATAATAGGAGAACTCGATCAACGGTAGGTGGTCATCCCAGCTACCACCCAGATCAATAACATATGCCCGAAGCATGTCTTCCAGGGTTTGAATTGTACGCTCACTTTGTCCATCCTTTTGAGGATGGTAAGTAGTACTAAAATTCAAACGAGTGCCTAATGATTGTTGGAAACTTTTCCAAAAGTGAGAGGTGTACCTAGTATCTCTATCGGATATAATAGACACTGGCACTCCGTGGAGGGATACAATCTTATCCACGTACAACTAAGCTAGCTTGTCGGAGCTATGAGTCTCCTTGATGGGTAAGAAGTGTGCTGATTTAGTCAGTCTATCGACTATAACCCATATTGTATCATTTCCATGCCTTGTTTTAGGTAACTTGGTTATAAAATCCATGGTTACTATCTCCCACTTCCATGTGGGAAGTTCAGGCTGTTGTAGCAAACCTAACAACTTTTGATGTTCAGCTTTAATCTGAGCACAAGTCAGACATTTAGCTACGTGTGTGGCAATGGACTTTTTCAAGTCTATCCACCAATAGATGGTTTTCAAATCTTGATACATTTTGTCACCTCCAGGGTGAACTGAGTATTTGGAATTGTGATCTTCCTGGAGTATTATATCTCGAAGCCCTCCATGAATAGGAACCCAGATTCTTCCATTCATTCTAAGGATTCTATCCTTACCAGGTGCTAATTGTTCAGCAGTTACACCTAACTTTTCACTTGGAAGGTTAGCTTCCAAAACAGCTTCCTTCTGAGCGACTAACAACCTTTCATTCAGGCTATTCTTAAGTTTGATGCTTTTGGCATTAATCCTTATAGGTTTGACTCTTTCCTTTCGGCTTAAAGCATCAGCGACTACATTCTCTTTACCAGGATGGTAGCGAATTTCACAATCATAATGATTTATAGTCTCCATCCAACGACGTTGTCTCATATTAAGCTCCTTTTGATTGAATAAGTGTTGGAGACTTTTGTGATCCGAATATATCACACATTTAGTTCCATATAAGTAATGTCTCCACAACTTTAGTGCAAATACAACGGCACCCAACTCTAAATCGTGGGTGGTGTAATTCTTTTCGTGCACCTTTAGTTGTCATGATGCATAGGCAATCACATTGCCTATCTACATAAGTACACAACCCATACCGGTGTGTGAAGCATCACAATACACAACAAACTCTTATATTCCTTCGGGTAATGTCAATACCGGAGCATTGTTCAATTTCTGCTTAAGAATCTCAAAAGACTCTTGTTGTTTAGGACCCGAATCGAACTTTATATTCTTGCGGGTCAGAGAAGTTAACGGTGCAGCTATCCTCGAGAAATTCTCAATGAACCTTCTATAGTAACCAGCTAATCCCAGAAAACTACGGATTTCGGTCGGAGTATTTGGTGCTTCCCAGTTCATTATGGCCTCTATCTTAGCGGGATCCACTTGGATACCACGCTCGCTCACGACATGTCCAAGGAATTGGACTTCGCGAAGCCAAAACTCACATTTGGAGAATTTAGCATATAGCTTCTCCTTTTGAAGCAAACCTAAGATACACCGAAGGTTTTTCTCGTGATCAACTTGATTACGAGAATATATGAGTATGTCGTCTATAAAGACAATGACAAACTTATCTAAGTATGGTTTGCAGACTCGATTCATGAGATCCATGAATGCTGCAGGTGCATTAGTGAGCCCAAAAGGCATCACTAAGAACTCATAGTGACCATACCTCATTCTAAACGTTGTCTTAGGTACATCTTCAGTTCTAACCTTTAGTTGATGGTACCCAGATCTTAAATCGATATTCGAGAAGAAGCTTGCCCCTTGAAGTTGGTCGAACAAGTCATCGATCCTGGGCAATGGATAATGATTCTTGATCGTTACTTTGTTTAGCTCTCGATAATCAATGCATAGGCGCCTTGATCCATCCTTTTTCTTCACAAACAATATAGGAGCTCCCCAGGGTGAAGAGCTGGGTTGTATGAAACCCTTTTCTAGTAAGTCATCCAATTGAGTCCTGAGCTCTTTCATTTCTATAGGCGCTAGACGGTAAGGAGCTCGTGCAATTGGTGCCGCTCCTGGAAGAATATCTATCATGAATTCAACTTTCCTCTTAGGAGGTAATCCAGGTAATTCATCAGGAAAGACATCAGGATATTCAGAAATAATTAGGATATCTTCCATCTTGGGTTTCGGGTCATTAACAGTCACTTGTGCCATGTAGATGACACATCCTTTCTTCAGACACTTCGATGCTTTAAGTATTGATACATTATCGGGTAACCCATAATGCGTATCTCCAAGAATAGTGAGCACTTCACCAAATGGGGTTTTGATGTTAATTAGTTTCTTATCGCAAGCTATTTGGGCTTGGTTACGCGATAACCAATCCATGCCTAAAACCACATGAAACCCTGCCAATTTCATTGGCAAGAGGGATAGCGGGATAGAATGATTCTTAATGGATATAAAACATCCATCAAGAAGAGTTGAAGTTGTTTCTAAGGTACCATCAGCGAGTTCTACCTCATATTTTATGTCTAGAGTTTTAATAGGCAGATTCAGTAACTTACTAAACTTATGGTCTACAAAAGACTTATCAGCACCTGAATCAAATAAAACTCTTGCATAAATATCAATAATGAGGAAGGTACTTGTTATAGCGTTGTCATCATTCACCGCTTGCCTTGCATTCATCTGAAAAACCTTAGCATTGGTTTTCTTCGTCTCTTCAGGCTTCTTGGCATTTTTAGGGCAATTAGTTTTGATGTGCCCTTTTTCATTGCAACTATAGCAGGTTGCATCCTTGATGTTTCAACACTCCACAGCTTTGTGCCCTTTCTTCTTGCAAATCCCGCAAGGCTTGGCTTGCGGATCCTGATTGCACTTTCCAAAGTGCCTCTTATCACAAGTTTTACATCTGGGCTTGTCACCTGACTGCCCCTTCTTGAAACCAGAGTTTCCTTTCTTCTTTTTGTTTGAATGGTGGGACTGGTCGTCATCCCTCTTTCTCTTCCCCTCTTCGGTGGTTTTCTTTGAACTACTCCTTATGACATCAAGAGTAAGTGACAATGACAGATCCACAACCGATCTATATGTAGTCGGTTTAGAAGCCTTGACATTCCCCTTAATCTCAGGGGCTAAACCACCTAAAAAATGTGTAATGCGTTTGGGTTCAGGGGTGACCGGATACGGTATAAGTCTCGACATTGAGTTAAAAATTTTCACATAAGACCTGCAATCCAAATCCTTCATCACCAGAGTGAGGAAGTCAGTCTCAATCCTTTCCACTTCATGCTGAGGACAATATGTGTCCTTCATAAGATCAACAAATTGATTCCAGGAAAGGTTATACAGAGAAACCTTTCCTGCGGATTGTACCAAAGCTTTCCACCAAGTTAAGGTGTCGCCTTTGAAGGATTGAGACACAAACTTAACGACGTCCTCCTTCGCACACCCACTGATATCAATAACAGTTTCCATTTCATCTAACCACTTCATACAGTCTATTGCTCCCTTTTCTCCCGTGAAATCTCTTGGTTTACAAGAGACGAAGTATTTGTAGGTACAACCCTTGTTGTACCTGGGAGTCTGATTCAAAACAGTCTTTTAGGATTCAGATCTTTGGTTGGATGAATGCTGAGATTCATCCTTTTTCAATGTATGCGATTGTGATCGGGACTTTGTATGAGTTTTAGACCGAACATGACTTGGTTCTTTAAACATTTTATCCAAAGCTTGAGCAACTACCGTGTCAATCATTGCTTGTAATTCAGCACCAGTAACATTTATCCTGGCATCATTATTGTTTCCTTCTACCGGGTGACTGTTAACTTCGTCCGAGCCAGTCATGTTTTGATTTCTAAATCAAACAGTAATGATTTATTTAGATTATATAATGAATCATCTTATTAATGATTAGATGGCCATGGTATTAATAAACCATATAGACCATTTCAGATATCAAGTCACAATCTATTTGATCATGATTTGCCTAGGCTACAAATGAACCATTATTGGCAATCAATTAGGATATAATCCTTTACATTTATCAGACAGGGAACGTAAGTCACGACTGTCTTTTCCATAAAGGCAATTGATATATCACAAAAGGCTCGTCTCGAAGGACATTAAATGGCATGAAAGGCATTGTCACAAGGACAATTAAAACATAATTAACGATTTCTTGAATCAGTGATCTTTAAGGGTCGAACATAGTTCATCGCCTTTTTGACAAGAAGTTTATAAAATAAAACTATCATTGTCATGAATACACCTTTGCCCGTAGGCATACACCTCAAATGGATGTTTTGGTGTATATATCATATTTGATGTTTAATAGCCATGATTCATATTGATCATATTGGCCATGAATGTGGCTTGGAAAAACCCAAGTACTTTTGTAAGCTAGTGTGGTCTCTCAAGTCACACAGCCTGAAATGTTAACATGTTTTCAGATGTTAACAGAGAATTATTGTCTTAAAAAGGTTGTACCATCATAGCCATTTATTGGCTAGGTTATACCTTTAAGAATATCTTTTGAAATTTCCTTAGCAGATCCGTTTAAAAACTGAAATGATGTTGGCAAGATGATGTAATAAAATACATATATAAAAATTTCCAAAAGAAATTTCATTAAAATACTAAGCGATTACAAGATATGCCCTAAACGGGTCTTGAAATAACAAACTGTCCACGCAGGGACTACAGAAAAGAAAATAAGTCCACGCAGGGACCAAATACAGAAATGAAATGTCCACGCAGGGACTTGATTTGAAATTACAATAGAAAGTAAAATAAAATAAACTCTTATTTCTTCTTGCCCTTTATGAAATTCGCAAGTCCTTTGAGAAATTTGTTATGTTTTTTTCTCGCGTTCCTCCGCTTTTTGCTTAACCTGGTCTAACCTTTGTAAGATTTGTTGTGTTTGTTGTTGTGGAGGTAGAGGTTGTTGTTGATAAGGAGGGTATTGATACCCTTGCGTTGGATACCCAGTTGGGTATGTTGGAGGAAACGGTGACGAGTAGAGGGCGTTAAATTGAGCTGCCTCAAGATATGGCTCCTGAGCAGGAGCTTGGTAATCATAACCGGTAGGAGCTTGATACTCAAACGGGTTATACCCAGACGAACCTGGGTAAGTTGGTAACGGGTTTCCATAACCCGTTGGCGGTGGCAGTGGTGCATAAGAAGCGGACGGGGGATCATTATCCGACACCGCGTGAGAAGGTCCACCCATCTGTGGATCTTCAGGGATAGGAGGGTATGTGCTTGAAGCTTGTGGGGAACTGAATCTAGGTCCCCCTCGCACGGACATCCGTGCAGTTCTCCTTCGCCTTGGTGGCTAGGGAGGTGGTTGCGGTGGTTGTTGAGGTGGTTCCTCAATAGGCAAAGGTGGCGGAGTAACCGCTTAAAATTACAATTCCTCCAATGGAGGTTGTGGAGAGTTATGAAAAGATGGGGTAAATTCCCATTCATACTTGTTCCACCTTTCGGCCCATGAATCGGGGCCTTGATACGGCGATCCTTGATAAGGAGAACCGCTAGAGATACTGATGGGATGAGTTGGTGTCCCAGTTGGCGGCTCAGGATCGGGGTCATCATCCATTTCCATATCTTGGGAGAAATGGTCCTCGGGTCCTAAAGGATTATAACCCTATGGTACGTTAATATAGTCGTTTGGGTTAAATTGACCCGGTGAATAAAGATCATGAGAACTAGAATGGTGAAAAGAATGAGAATGAAGAGAGTGATGTGATTGGTGAGAATGTTGGGGCTCGTCTAGAATAGGTAGCACAAAAGGTGGGTGATCTGAAGGAGAAGAACCTAACGAAACAGAGTGTCTCGCTGGTTCGAAGGAATGTCTCCAGTTATCTCGCGAATCGGAGCTAGTAAAAGACGCTGATGGCGTGCGTCTATGCGAGGGCCCAGTTTGGCTGGATGGTCCTCCCCTCATTGGACCTTTCCCTTTTCCTTCACGTCCTCTAACTCTTGGATGCATTTTGATTAATAACCTGCCAAACAAGAAAGACAAAACATAAACGACAAAAGGAATATTAAGAACAATCCTAGGTCATTAGCTTAGACTCGGAAGTCTAAGGAATATGCTTATTGTGTCATTGAGATTAAACACAAAAGGATAGTGTTTAATTCACTCAATGTTGGCTCTGATACCAACCTGTCCCACCCCGACATTTCCACATATTACTGGTGGGCCTGGTAGGGAGTATCGTGACGTAGTTGATATCATCATAGTCAATACACACAATGTAATAGCACAGCGGAAGGCTTGGTAGAATATTACTATTACAAACCATAGTGTCCGAGTGTTCAAATAAAAGAATATACAGACTGGTTGTAATAGAGATCCACAGGCGGCTCATAAAACAAAAATATAAGAAAACTGAAAAAACAGACTTCAGGCATCTAAGGATTTGCAAGATCCTCTTATTTGACACCGAGTGGCTCCAGCCTAGTTACGTGAGGTACTTGTCACTTAGTCTTTGGAAAATACGTCAGTTTTCACTGGTAAATACAATTAACCGACTCGTTTGAAAAGAGTTTGTGAAAATTGATTTAAGTGCACAAACCACAAACCATTTATAACTTGGGACAATCTTTAATAAAATCTTGTATATAGTTTTTACATGTTTGTCATACATATGGGGCCGGTTTGGAAGTCGGTCATGATTAACCGACTCACCACTTGTTGGGATTGAACCCTATCACAGGAACAAATAATTAAAGCCAAAACTGGATCAGAGCAGTGGATCCAGAATAAGCAGATGATTACAGTTGGTTCATGCAAATCTCTCCCCTTGAAAGTGGTTTCATACCTGCTGACCTCCTATCTGCTGATCTTACTAAGTGCTGACCTACAACTGCTGCCTTACATCTACTGCCCAATGTCAAAGACTGATGGAAGAACAAAGCTCTGCTGAGTCAATCTACTGCCTTGAGTCAAGTACTGCTGATCCGGACAAGCACTGCTGGATTCACAGCAGTGGAAGGATGCAGCAGCTGTTTAAGTGTCTTTTATGTAAAGAAATGTAATAGCAGTAGTTAGAACATCAGTGTTTGTATTGATCAGAGGTTAGAGTTTGTTAGGAGGTTAGATGTCACTTTCATGGTGACGTCAGCTAAGATGCTCAGTGGTTTGCAAGTGCCTATAAATAGTTCAGTACTTTGTACTGTTCTATTAGCTCTTTCACAACATCGTCTTTTTTGCACGAACAAACTACTGAGCTCTGGCTGAGGGGGAGTTTGCATTCATTCATCAATCATTGTAATCGTTGTTGAAACAAATTCAATCTTTCGATTCATTGTGTAAAGATGTTTGATTAAAAGTATTACTCTCGTTTGATTGTATGCAAAGTTTGTTTTCATCTTAATTCCGCTGCACAACTCTTTCATTTCCATCTTAATTCCAAACAAAAATACAATAAAAAAGAAACTCAGATCCAACAATTGGTATCAGAGCTTGGACAGTCAAATTTGATTTAACAATCATTTTGACGTAAATAGTTCAGCTCATAACAGTTGATACTGATCGTTTGTTCGTCCGTTGAAAAACAGAGCAAGGATTAATCACCATTAAAGTTGATTTCTCAGTGTCTGTAAAACAACAAGAATGACGTCACAATCTCAGGATGATAAAAACAACATCGGCTCGCTTTTTAAACCACCTATGCTAAAAAGAAATGAGTACAACATCTGGCAGAGGAGGATGGGTCACATCCTCGCTCAACAAAGCACAGGTTGTTGGAGGTCTGTCATTTATGGTCCCCATGTTCCTTCAGTGCCAAGCGCTGAAGATGCTAAAAAGTTCGTTCCTAAACCAGTTGAAAATTATACCGAAACCGACTTTCAAAAGATCGAACTAGATGCTAAGGCTTTTAGCATCATAGCATCAGCGCTGCCCAATGAGATATATGCTGGACTGTTACACTGTAACAGTGCCAAAGAGTTATGGGACGCACTTAAGGAACAGTTTGGTGGAACTGAAGAAGTCATAGAAAACAATAGGGAAATCCTGAACCAACAGTATGAAACATTTTGCTACGTTAAAGGTGAATCACTAACGCAACAATTTGAGCGTTTTAGTTGTCTCATCAGTGAACTGAGGCTTGTTAACACCACTTTTACAAACTCAACTCAAAATAGCAGGTTCCTTAGGTCACTGCCAGAAAAATGGGACACTATAGCTTTTGTCACCCGAAACTCACCTGAATTCAAGGATCTGACCTTGACCCAACTCCATGGTCGACTCCTGACCTACGAAAGGGAGTTGAACCAGAAAAGGAGGTTACAAGAGTCAGGAAAAGTTACCGATGATTACACTTTCGGTAATACTGCTCTTTTGGGTCAAGAAGAATCTGGGAGCAGTGGTAAGGACCAGGGTTATGATCACTTCATTGACATAACTGCTGGTGCAAATTTCAACAACCCTGATTCTCACTCTGCTAGTTATGCATTCACTGCAAATGAAAACCAGATGTCAGACAATTTAAGTTTTGAACTAAATGATTTGCAACATTTTGATCCCACTGATTTAGAGGAAATGGACATCCTGCACCAACTGGCTTTGCTAAGTGTTAGAACTAGCAAGTTCTACAAAAGAACAGGGCGAAAATTCCCAGGTTTGCATGGGAATCTAAGGGTTGGGTTGGATAAATCGAAAATCAAGTGCTACAAGTGTAATAGGTTGGGACATTTCGCTAGGGAATGTAGGAGTCAAACTACTGGTCCCATAATTACTCATCCTAGCTCAAATCCTAGACCTCAAAACCAAAACACTGTGCACTATGCCCAATATGCCCCAGCAGCTCAAGTGAACACTGTTCACTATGCTGCTGCCCCTGTGCCAGTACATTATGTCCAAACTACTGTTCCACAAATCCAATATGTTCAAAGCCCTGCTCAACAGGTACAAGTGCAACCTGTTGCACCTCAAACCACTGCTCCAGCAGCAGCACAACCAGATCAACAAAGTTTTTTCACTCAAGGGTTTGTTGACTGGAGCAGTATGCCTGATGATCTTAGTGATGAGAATTTTGCACTCTATGCTTCTAATGATTCTTCACATGATGAATTTTGTTTGATGGCATTAGAGTCAATACAGGAGGGGGTTGAAGCTGAGGAGGAACAGCAGTGCTTTGAAACAGTGGAAGAGGTGACTGAAGCAGTGGTTACTGCTGTGGCTGGTGAAATACTGATTGGAGAAAGTTCAGGTACCCTGATTGAACCAATGACAGATCCATGGTCCATAGAGGACAAAGAAGAAGAGAAAGAAGAAAAGGCTGGTGAAAAGAAGGTAAAAGCTGATGATGATGAAGATCATCAATGTGATTGTGCAATGATGGCAGCTGCCAAGGTATCTCCTCAAGTTCTTGAAAAACTATGTTCTGACAATTGCATAATTGCTTTTGCTAACATCAAAGAGGTGAATGAAAACCTTCGGGATAAAATCTTGTCTGATGAGGTCAAATTTGAAAGGTCTTTAAAAGAACTTAAAAACAAATTGACTGAAAAAGAAAAAGAAATCAGCTGTCTAAAAGAAGAGCAAAGCATCACCAAAACCCAACTTCAAACTATGGTAGAAAAATACCAAAGTTGCAAAAAGGAGTTGGAATCCACCCAGATCACTTGTGAAAGATGGGTGGAATCCTGCAGAGGATATGAGGTGATGCTTGCTAAACAGATTGAAAGTAATGTGAAATTTGGGGTTGGGTATAGAAAATATGATGATTAACACATTGCTTGTGAAAAATCTGTTCAAAACACTGATGTAACCACTGAGTTCATCCCCACAAACAAGAATGGCCAAGAAGTGAAAATCACTGACAAACTTGGTAACAAAATCACACTTGGCAGAACAAGGAGTTCCTCAACTTTTGAAGAACTTGAAAAATATCAGTTTAAACCTACCTGGTCTGACGAGTGTGATATTCTTGAAAATTTCAAGCCAATGGACTTTACATCAACTGATGGTGTTAAAGCTCCAAAAGCTAAAGTCATACCTCTCAAGGACATCCCAGCAGTGGTTAAAACCTCTGCTGCAAAGGAGTCTGAAAAGAGAAAGAAGAAAGAAAAAATTGACAACTTGTTTTGTGAATTCTGTGAGAAAAGGAATCATCTAACAAAAGACTGTTTCCACTTGAAAGCTTATGATTTAAACAAAACAAGTGTCATTGTTTCAGCAGAAAGTTGCATTGTCTGTGGTAAAACAAACCACAAAACTCAAGCATGTGTGTATCTAAAAAACTTTGATGTGAAAAAGAATGAGTACATTGCTAAAACATCCTTGAGTCCATCATCATCATCAACATCTGTCAAATTCACCAAGAAACAACCACTGTTTGTGCCAGTTCAAACAGCTGTTACAAAACAGCTGAACCAAACATCTGTCAAAAGAGATGTTCAGGTTACTGATGCACCCCCTGCCAATCAGTTCAGAAAAGGCAGAGAAAAACAGTCTTACCAAAGGATTCCTCACGTTTATGAGGCCTACAAAAGGCCCTCTAAACCCAAAGTGAACAAGCATCCTTTTGGTTATCAGCAGATGATTGGTCAGGACCCACAACAGTGGTTAGAGAAACACTGTCCCAAAACAGTTCAAACCCCTGACCTAACCACTGTTCATCATTCTGCATCCATCCCAGACACTGTTGAGACCCCATCCAAAGCCTTGTTGGCTTTGGAGACCTTAATGAACTAATCCTTTTACTTCATGTGCAGGGAGCTTCTACATGCTTTGATAGTCTTTGGTATGTAGATAGTGGAGGCTCTAGGCACATGACAGGATGTAAAGCCCTCCTCAAAGACTTTAAAATCCATGGAGGGGGTGATATATCCTTTGGGAATAATAGTAAAGGAAAAGTTCTGGGGTCGGGTACAGTGGAGTCTGGAAAAGTAAAATTTGAAAATGTCAATCTAATAGACAATCTAAAATTCAACCTTCTGAGTGTGTCCCAAATGAGTGACAAGGGTTTTGGGTCATTCTTCACAAAAGATTGTTGTAGGATCCTTGGACCAGAAATGGTCAAAAAGATTGAAGCAATAATCAAAACTGGTCAAACTAAACTTGTTGCTCAAAGAAGTGGCAATGTTTATGTTGTTGACATGTCAAAAGAGTGTCCCAGAGCTGATGCCTGTCTGTTCTCAGCTGCCTCTAACAAAGAGACAGAACTTTGGCACAGAAGGCTGGGACACACAAATCTTAAGACAATCACAGAAATTTCAAAAAATGGTTTGGTGAGAGGCCTACCACAAAAATTGTTTTCATGTCCTGAACATTGCATTTCCTGTTTAAAAGGAAAACAGCATAAAAGTTCTTATAAGTCCATTGAAGAGTCCAAAACAACCAGTGTTTGCAAATGCTACACATGGATTTGTTTGGCCCAGTTCAAGTCATGAGCCTCAAAAAGAAAAGATATTGTTTGGTTATTGTTGATGACTTTTCTAGGTTCACATGGACTTTCTTTTTGCACTCAAAAGATGAAACTGGAGGCATTTTGCAAGACTTTGTAATACAGGTTGAAAAGCAATTTGACCTTCCAGTGAAAAGCTTCAGGAGTGACAATGGCACAGAATTCAAAAATAGGGAGTTGGATGCCTTCTGTGTGAAGAAAGGGATTGTAAGGCAGTACAGCATCCCAAGAACACCAGAGCAGAATGGGGTAGTGGAAAGGAAGAATAGAACTCTGATTGAGGCTGCCAGAACCATGCTTGCAGATTCAGGTTTGCCATTAACTTTCTGGGCAGAGGCAGTAAACACTGCTTGCTATGTTCAGAACAGAGTTTTAATAAACCCCAGGCACAAAAAGACTGCCTATGAAATTCTGTATAAAATTAAACCCCTGATCTCATATTTCAAAGTGTTTGGCTGCCCATGCTTTATTTTGAACTTAAAAGATTCCATTTCAAAATTTGCAGCCAAAATTGATTGTGGTTATCATCTGGGATACTCAACCACTGCCAAGGCCTACAAAGTGTTCAATACACGGACCAAGGCAGTGGAGGAGACTTTGAATGTTAAGTTCAATGAACTCTCATCAATGAAAATCCCAGCAAACCCTGCAGATCTGTTTGATCTTGAAAAATTCACTTTTGAAAATACTGCTGTCAAGACTAACAGTGCAGGTCCATCAGAGGATACAACAACAGACTATGGGTATGAAATCATCATCCCTCAAAGGTCTGCCACAAAGGGAAAAGCACCAGCTGTTCAAAACAGTTGTCAAAGCTCAACCACTGCTACCTCAACAGTTGTTGATCAAAGTAGCCCATCAACCACTACTTCCACATCCTCAAACACTGCTGACAAAAGTCCTCAAACAGTGGATAAAAGTCAGCAGTTGTCCACTTCATTACCTCCAATTCCACCACCTTTTGAAGCCACTGCTGGATCATCAAAGTCCCCAGCAGTGGTTAGCTCAGATGATACACATTTGCAGCCTTCACCAACCAATGCCATCATACCATACCAAGGAGATTTAATCTTCTTGAGATCTCATCCACCTGATCAAATCATTGGCAACATAAATGAAGGGGTGCTCACAAGAAGTCAAAACCAAAACATTTGTCTTTTTGCTGGTTTTCTATCACTCCATCAGCCAGTCAAGTACCAAGAGGCACTGAAAGACAACAGCTGGGTAGAAGCCATGCAAGAGGAGCTCCAACAGTTTAAAAGACAACAAGTATGGGAGCTTGTACCACTGCCAGAAGAGGTTAGTCCCATTGGCACAAAGTGGGTCTTCAAGAACAAAACTGATGAAAGGGGTATTGTTGTCAAGAATAAAGCCAGGCTTGTGGTTCAAGGTTACAGACAGGAAGAGGGGATTGATTATGATGAAACATTTGCCCCTGTTGCAAGATTGGAAGCCATTAGACTGTTCCTGGCCTTTGCTGTCAACCACAATATGAAGGTGTTTCAAATGGATATCAAAAGTGCTTTCCTCTATGGTACAATTCAAGAAGAGGTGTATGTTTGTCAACCTCCAGGTTTTGAGGATCCATTTTATCCAGATCATGTCTACAGGCTAAACAAAGCCTTGTATGGCTTGAAACAAGCACCAAGGGCCTGGTATGAAACTCTTTCCAACTTCCTACTCTCAAATGGTTTCAAAAGAGGTACCATTGATAAAACATTGTTTTTAAAATGGAGAGGGAAGGATTTAATGATTGTCCAGATTTATGTGGATGACATTATTTTTGGAAGCACATGTAACTCAATGTGTGAAGAGTTTAGAGAACTCATGACAGCTGAGTTTGAAATGAGTGCTATGGGTGAGCTGCAATGCTTTCTTGGTCTCCAAGTACAGCAATTGCAAAATGGAACTTTCATTCATCAAAGCAAATATGCTAAAGAACTTTTAACCAAATTTGATATGAATGATTGTAAACCATGCAGCACACCCATGGCAACAAATAAGCTGGTCATGTCTGATGAAAAGGATGAGCTGATTGACCAAACACTTTATAGAAGCATGATTGGGTCTTTATTGTACCTAACTGCATCTAGACCAGACATCATGTTTGCAACATGTGTCTGAGCAAGAAGTCAATCATCTCCCAGAAAATCAAATCTCATTGCTGTAAAAAGGATCTTCAGATACATAAAAGGTGCTCCCACACTTGGTATCTGGTATCCTGCTAATGGGAACATCAAGCTTTCAGGTTTCTCAGACAGTGACTTTGCTGGATGCAACACAACAAGGAAGTCCACATCAGGAGGGTGCCAGTTTCTAGGTGATTGCTTAGTCTCATGGCAAAGCAAAAAGCAAGCAGCTGTTTCAACATCCACTGCTGAAGCTGAATACATTGCTGCTGCAAGCTGTACAGCCCAACTCCTGTGGCTTCAAAATCAGTTGCTGGATTTTGGTATCACTGCCTTAAAGACACCACTCATGTTGGACAGTCAGGCAGCAGAAAATATCATCAAAAATCCAGTTTCCCACTCAACCACCAAACACATCGACATCAGACATCACTTTGTGAGGGATTGCTATGAAAAAGGTTTGATTTCTCTGCATCATGTCCCAACTAAAGACCAGCTGGCTGATGTGCTCACAAAAGCACTTGATACAGCCACATTTGAAAGCTTGGTCTCTAGAATTGGGATGCTGAACATGGAATAACAAGCAACATCTTGTTTTTCTATGAATAAAAGCAATAAAATGTTTTTCAGAAAATCAAAACTCCATCCTTAAAAATAGCTAAAAATGATATTTTTCATTAAAATCCTTAAAAGTCTGCCATTAACCACTGATTGTTCAAAAGTCTGCTTTCTTCAAAAGTCTGTCCACTGCTGAAAGTCAACCCCTGCTCTCTCATTATTTTGATAAACTCTGTTGTTCAAAAGCAGTGTCTTATCCACTGATATGCTATCTATTGATAGTAAAAATCATCCACTGCTTTCATCCCACTGCCTTCATCAGTCACTTTCACAAAAGTACTGTCCTTCACTTTCACCAGGGGTTGTCACGTGGGCAGTACATATTGGTCAGAACTTTTGTAACGGCTGCCACCTCAGCATTCACTTTCTTCCCTATAAAATCCCCCACTCACCACCAAAACAGGGTTTTACTGTCGAATTGAATTCTTAAAAATTCTCTTCTCAAAGCATTTTTTCATCTCATTTCTTCACAAATTTCTTCGATCAATCATCTTCAAAATGACAAAATCAAAGAAATCTGCAAAACCCTCATCCAAATCATCATCGAAAACAGCCTCTCAAAAGGCAATCTCCACTGAAATTCCACATAAACCATCTCACAATCTCCTGGGTCTTCTCACAAAACCAGGAACCACCAAAGTTTTCGATTCCATCATTGATCTCATGGCAAAATCAAAGTACAAAACTTTGTTCACTGCCGATGCACCAATCTATTTGGCGACCCAAAGAGAGTTCTGGAAAAATGCAACCCTTGAAAAACAAGGAGACACTGCAACCACCATAAACTCTTCTATAAAGGGTAAAGTTGTCCAAATCACGCCACAATCCATTTCAGAGGTCTTTCAACTCAGTGATCAGGAAGGTAAAATTTCTTTCACTAAAAACGAGTTACAAACTGACTTCATTGAGAGAGGGTATGAAGCCACAATGATGAAGAAAATTACCTTAGAAAAAGGTTATTTTCCGTCTGCAACCAGATTTTTATTTCTTACCCTCCTACTATGTGTTTCAAACAAAACCACTTCTTTCAATGAAATCCCTTTAAAGATTCAAAATCTGGGATATGCAATTCTTCAAGGAGAAAATTTTAACTATTCTCGGGAAATTTTTAAAGATTTGGTTAACAATGTTGAAACAAAGTCATTCTTACTGTTTCCAAGGTTTTTAAGTTATTATTTTGAAAAGAAATTCAGTAAGGATGATTTAGCTATAATAAACCAAGGTGATTCTACTCAAATAAACAGTTTAACAACTGAAACTTTTTCAAGAATGTTAGCACCTTGCAAAACACAAGCAGAGGTGCCTGAGCAGATTTTAGCAGTTACAACTGCTCCTCAGGTATCTGCTGCTGAGCCCACTGCTCAAGGTGATCAAAGCAGCAGCACAACTGCTTTGAAACCCACACCTACTATCTCCAAAAAGTCAAAAAGAAAAACTCAAAAATCCACAAAACCCATCAAAAAGGCATCTCTGGAGGATGAGATACCAGAGCTCCTGCCAGTGACAACACAAAAGTCACCAGAAACCACTGCTGCTACTTCCTCACAGCAGTTGGTACAAATATCTCAACCCATAACCGAAACTCCTCCTGTTTCTTCACAAAAAGAACAGGTTGTACAAATAGGGTCTCTACATCATGATGCTCTGGAAACACTCGTTTCTATCATCCACAGTCCAATGCCCGGGACACATCCTATTTCCACACCACTCATCACATCCACTATTCCATCACCAATAAAACCACCGTTGGATGCAATTGATTTGAACCAGGCATTAACCAGTCCTTCTCAATCACCTACTAATGAGAATATACCTCAACAACTGACTGGGTCTGATGTCTCAATCTTTGCTAACCCACCAACACAACCTGAGGAGGTTACACCCCTTGAGTTACAAGTAACTCTTGGTGGTAATCCAAGTGAAGCAGCCACTACAAGTGTTACACCCACTGGGTTACATTTGGACAGTGGTTACATTAATAAGACTTCCTTGGAGGCAATTCCTTTCATAGCACCTCTGCCAACCACCAGTGGATTTATTTATCCTACTGGCAACATCAAAAGGTTGTCAAGTGTTGAAGGAAGAAGACCCTAGTACCAAGAAAAAGGGGCATCAGTGGTTAACGTTTGGAGCATACTCCCTATATCTACCACTGATAAAACCACTACTAGTGGGAAATCAGATGATCCCATTAAATTGGGTGATGATTTAAAGTACCAGAAATTGACGGATCGCATTGAAAAACTTGATAACTCTGTTGCAGAACTCAAAGATATGCTACAACAGGTGTTACAAGTACAAAAGGTACAATCAACTGCTATTCCACCTCAAGCACCTGCTCCACAAAGGGCACCTGCTACAAATGAGCTCTGGGATTTATTTCAACCTTTTCTTCATCAACAAGCAAAACTAGCAGATCAGCAACATGAAAAACATGTTCAACAGCTGAGACATGCAATGGAGTCAAGGTTCAAGAACACTCAGGCTGATCTGAAGGCTCTCAAAACTCAGATCCTGCAAACCACTGGCACTGTTCCTCCAACAGTACTTTTCATTGATCAACTCCCAGACGATAATGCCAAAAAGGGGGAGAAAATTCAGGAGTGGAAGAAGAAAGGAATAGATGATGGTCTATACATTGAACCTGAAAAGGATGCTATGACCAGAAAAATTCCTGTTCCAGATGGTAGTAAGAAGGTTGATGCTACTCAAGAAGCACTTGATGAAGGAGTAGCAAGTGTAAAAAGAGATAGAATGGCAAAGGATGTTTCAAGGTGGAATGAGGAGAAAAGAGCTTTCATGGAGCTGTATGAGCAGGGTTGTTCTGGTTCTAAAGATTCTAAAGACTCCAAAGACACCATCCAAAAGCCATCAGCATAAAACCTCCACTCAAACAGCTGTTGTAACTCCTGCTGTATCAACTACTGCTGGTACTTCAGTGGTTTCAACATCTGTTCCCACTTCAACACACACCAAAATTACTACAATTCCATCACCACTGTCACCACCAAAAACAATCTCACCACCATTTCCACCTGCTGACAAAAAGCAGAAGACAACAGATGTTATAACATCTGTTGTAATGACAACAGTGGTTGAAGCACCAGTTGTTTCAACAGCTGTTAGTCAATCACCATCCACTGCCACTACATCTATCACCACTGTTCCATCCAAAACATCATCAGTCTCTCCTAAACCAAAAAGGAGAAGGCTAATTTTAAAAGATGATGACACATCTCCATCACCAACATCTTCAAAATCCCTGTCACTTGTCACTATTCCAAAACCCATACCTCTCTCTTCAGCTCAAATTTTAAAGCCATTACCTCCTGCTGGTGTCTCATTTCCTCTAGAACTCATTGCAGTTATAGAAGAAATAAAATCCTTTTATTATGAAGATGACCCAGCCAAAAGGAGTTTGCCATCAATTGCAGAATATCCCAGGCCTAACAATATTGAAGAATACTTGAAACTCAAGGCCAAACAAGCAGAGGATACTGCAATCAAAAACAGAAAAGGGAAATCTGATAGAGAGTTTCAACAAAACTATCAGTTTTTACTTTCACAGGTCAATGCTATGGAGCGTTTTTCTAAAAATGTATGTCAGCAAATTTCAGAAAGGGCAGATGAGTCCTTGAGGAAAGACTACATTGAGAACATCATGACCTACAAGAAATACAAGGGGGAGAAACACATGTACAAGAGCTGGACCATTCCTGAGCTTGAAAAAGAAGCAGCCAGGATTCAAGATATGATCAAAAATAAAGTCAAGCAGACTCCTCCTGAAAAGTTTAAACAATTTGAAGCTGAGAAGATGCTAGAGTTAAGGAGAATGAAAGAGGAGCTGATTGCAGCTGATTATGGGTCAAAGAACTCTGTGACAAAGTGGGGAGAAGATAAAGTCAGGGCAACCTATAAACGCTTAGAGGAACTTAGAAAGAAAGATCCAAGAGTTCCACAAAAGCCTGACTATTCCAAAGCAGAGGTCTCAAAAAGACCACCAAAGCTGCAAGTCAAAAGAACCACTGCTCCAGCTGGTGCTGCCATCTACAAAAGAAGGAGCAAAAACCAGCTTAGCATGGAAACAATTAAAGATCTATTAGCTGGAGATGCCATTGTAAAAGCAGGCACGGAAGTAATGATAAAAGAAGATCTTGAATTGGAACAATCTGCAAGTGCTGCTCAGCCAGCTATGAACAGGCCAGCCTCTCCAAATACTTCTGCAAATAAACATCTCCCAAGAAACCCACCAGGCTCAAAAATACAAAAGTGGGAAACTGACAAACAGACATGCGTATTGACTTTGCTCAGGCCTGGTGAAGTAGTGGAGAAAATATCAAGGGAACAAGCTTTTGGCCTGAGTCTTGAAGATTTGAAGGATCTCCTTGATCTTCCACTTAGCAGGGATGATGAAGATACAGATGCCCTAGACTTTGAATTAAAATTTAAAGGTCAGATAAGGGAGCTGTTGATGAGGCAATAAAGTCTTCCACACATAATGAAGAGTTTTGGCATTATCTGTTCCAGGGGGAGATTGTTGGGATTGAACCCTATCAGAGGAACAGATAATTAAAGCCAAAACTGGATCAGAGCAGTGGATCCAGAATAAGCAGATGATTACAGTTGGTTCATGCAAATCTCTCCCCTTGAAAGTGGTTTCATACCTGCTGACCTCCTATCTGCTGATCTTACTAAGTGCTGACCTACAACTGCTACCTTACATCTACTGCCCAATGTCAAAGACTGATGGAAGAACAAAGCTCTGCTGAGTCAATCTACTGCCTTGAGTCAAGTACTGCTGATCCGGACAAGCACTGCTGGATTCACAGCGGTGGAAGGATGCAGCAGCTGTTTAAGTGTCTTTTATGTAAAGAAATGTAATAGTAGTAGTTAGAACATCAGTGTTTGTATTGATCAGAGGTTAGAGTTTGTTAGGAGGTTAGATGTCACTTTCATGGTGACGTCAGCTAAGATGCTCAGTGGTTTGCAAGTGCCTATAAATAGTTCAGTACTTTGTACTGTTCTATTAGCTCTTTCACAACATCGTCTTCTTTGCACGAACAAACTACTGAGCTCTGGCTGAGGGGGAGTTTGCATTCATTCATCAATCATTGTAATCGTTGTTGAAACAAATTCAATCTTTCGATTCATTGTGTAAAGATGTTTGATTAAAAGTATTACTCTCGTTTGATTGTATGCAAAGTTTGTTTTCATCTTAATTCCGCTGCACAACTCTTTCATTTCCATCTTAATTCCAAACAAAAATACAATAAAAAAGAAACTCAGATCCAACAATTGGTATCAGAGCTTGGACAGTCAAATTTGATTTAACAATCATTTTGACGTAAATAGTTCAGCTCATAACAGTTGATACTGATCGTTTGTTCGTCCGTTGAAAAACAGAGCAAGGATTAATCACCATTAAAGTTGATTTCTCAGTGTCTGTAAAACAACAAGAATGACGTCACAATCTCAGGATGATAAAAACAACATCGGCTCGCTTTTTAAACCACCTATGCTAAAAAGAAATGAGTACAACATCTGGCAAAGGAGGATGGGTCACATCCTCGCTCAACAAAGCACAGGTTGTTGGAGGTCTGTCATTTATGGTCCCCATGTTCCTTCAGTGCCAAGCGCTGAAGATGCTAAAAAGTTCGTTCCTAAACCAGTTGAAAATTATACCGAAACCGACTTTCAAAAGATCGAACTAGATGCTAAGGCTTTTAGCATCATAGCATCAGCGCTGCCCAATGAGATATATGCTGGACTGTTACACTGTAACAGTGCCAAAGAGTTATGGGACGCACTTAAGGAACAGTTTGGTGGAACTGAAGAAGTCATAGAAAACAATAGGGAAATCCTGAACCAACAGTATGAAACATTTTGCTACGTTAAAGGTGAATCACTAACGCAACAATTTGAGCGTTTTAGTTGTCTCATCAGTGAACTGAGGCTTGTTAACACCATTTTTACAAACTCAACTCAAAATAGCAGGTTCCTTAGGTCACTGCCAGAAAAATGGGACACTATAGCTTTTGTCACCCGAAACTCACCTGAATTCAAGGATCTGACCTTGACCCAACTCCATGGTCGACTCCTGACCTACGAAAGGGAGTTGAACCAGAAAAGGAGGTTACAAGAGTCAGGAAAAGTTACCGATGATTACACTTTCGGTAATACTGCTCTTCTGGGTCAAGAAGAATCTGGGAGCAGTGGTAAGGACCAGGGTTATGATCACTTCATTGACATAACTGCTGGTGCAAATTTCAACAACCCTGATTCTCACTCTGCTAGTTATGCATTCACTGCAAATGAAAACCAGATGTCAGACAATTTAAGTTTTGAACTAAATGATTTGCAACATTTTGATCCCACTGATTTAGAGGAAATGGACATCCTGCACCAACTGGCTTTGCTAAGTGTTAGAACTAGCAAGTTCTACAAAAGAACAGGGCGAAAATTCCCAGGTTTGCATGGGAATCTAAGGGTTGGGTTGGATAAATCGAAAATCAAGTGCTACAAGTGTAATAGGTTGGGACATTTCGCTAGGGAATGTAGGAGTCAAACTACTGGTCCCATAATTACTCATCCTAGCTCAAATCCTAGACCTCAAAACCAAAACACTGTGCACTATGCCCAATATGCCCCAGCAGCTCAAGTGAACACTGCTCACTATGCTGCTGCCCCTGTGCCAGTACATTATGTCCAAACTACTGTTCCACAAATCCAATATGTTCAAACCCCTGCTCAACAGGTACAAGTGCAACCTGTTGCACCTCAAACCACTGCTCCAGCAGCAGCACAACCAGATCAACAAAGTTTTTTCACTCAAGGGTTTGTTGACTGGAGCAGTATGCCTGATGATCTTAGTGATGAAAATTTTGCACTCTATGCTTCTAATGATTCTTCACATGATGAATTTTGTTTGATGGCATTAGAGTCAATACAGGAGGGGGTTGAAGCTGAGGAGGAACAGCAGTGCTTTGAAACAGTGGAAGAGGTGACTGAAGCAGTGGTTACTGCTGTGGCTGGTGAAATACTGATTGGAGAAAGTTCAGGTACCCTGATTGAACCAATGATAGATCCATGGTCCATAGAGGACAAAGAAGAAGAGAAAGAAGAAAAGGCTGGTGAAAAGAAGGTAAAAGCTGATGATGATGAAGATCATCAATGTGATTGTGCAATGATGGCAGCTGCCAAGGTATCTCCTCAAGTTCTTGAAAAACTGTGTTCTGACAATTGCATAATTGCTTTTGCTAACATCAAAGAGGTGAATGAAAACCTTCGGGATAAAATCTTGTCTGATGAGGTCAAATTTGAAAGGTCTTTAAAAGAACTTAAAAACAAATTGACTGAAAAAGAAAAAGAAATCAGCTGTCTAAAAGAAGAGCAAAGCATCACCAAAACCCAACTTCAAACTATGGTAGAAAAATACCAAAGTTGCAAAAAGGAGTTGGAATCCACCCAGATCACTTGTGAAAGATGGGTGGAATCCTGCAGAGGATATGAGGTGATGCTTGCTAAACAGATTGAAAGTAATGTGAAATTTGGGGTTGGGTATAGAAAATATGATGATGAACACATTGCTTGTGAAAAATCTGTTCAAAACACTGATGTAACCACCGAGTTCATCCCCACAAACAAGAATGGCCAAGAAGTGAAAATCACTGACAAACTTGGTAACAAAATCACACTTGGCAGAACAAGGAGTTCCTCAACTTTTGAAGAACTTGAAAAATATCAGTTTAAACCTACCTGGTCTGACGAGTGTGATATTCTTGAAAATTTCAAGCCAATGGACTTTACATCAACTGATGGTGTTAAAGCTCCAAAAGCTAAAGTCATACCTCTCAATGATATGGCCAGTTTATAATCTGACCAAAAATCCTAAAAATCCCTAAAACTAATATCTTAACAGTAGGTAATGAGTTTTGGGTCAAAATCCATGTTGAAACATGTTTATGCAAGATAGCGTAATTTAATTAATAAAAAGTTTCAATTTACGATATCTTGCATAACTATAGTTTGAGACCAGAAATTGAAATCAAACTTTTTGGACATACTTATATATCAGTAATAAAGGTTTTTGTCCACTCACATTTTCAAAAATCTCGTTGATATGTCAATAGGGCAAAACGGGCATTTTTAAGCATAATAACGAAATTTAGCATATAATTCCGAATACAATTGACCAGGTAATATAACCTCAGAGGGTTATACTACAACATAATATGGTCCTAATGGAAGCTTAAATGATGGGAGAATTAAGCTCAATCGGGTCAGAACTGAAAGTTAAAGAAAAAGTCAAGCTTTTACGACTTTCGGTTGTGAACCGACCTTAGACTTAGAATTGTCGTGTTGAACCTGTTTGAACATGTTCTAATAATAATTACTAAGTTATTAGAGTGTTAAAATATAATTTATAACCTATGAATTGTTAGTTTTAATCATTATTTATATTTCTGTCCAGTTTGACTTTTTAAGTAAATAGTTTGACCCGACAATTAACTAAGCAAACGAAATAATTAGGAGGTGCCCTTTTAAGGGTTAATCACCTACCTAATTATGGTCACATAACCACATTTAATTCGGACAGTGGCTGGACCATTTAAGTTTTAACCGAAGTTCAAAGCTAATTTACGATAACTTTGACTTTTCAGTTTTTAAACTATAAAACTGAACTAAAGAAAGGACTAAGACACTTACAAAGGGTCCTAGCTATCTTTTCTACAAACTTGAGCTCCCTTGTTAATTAGAAACAACCAGATGAGAGTGTAGTGAATGTTTCAAGTGAAGTGAGCAATGGACTAGGTAACATAAGTGCCTATTTATAGTTGAATGGCACGATCCAAGATCAATACATGTGTTATGGGAGTGTTTAGGATCACCCCAGGTGTCCTAGTAGTATATTAAAACCGACAACATGCTCCTGGTTTCGAAATTCAGGCCTCTAAGGCGGTGCAACAGGCTGCAACATGCAGCTGCCAGTTTTTTGGAAGCTGACAGTTGCTTCGCGGCCCGCGTAGGAAATCAGAAGGGGCTACGCGCCCCACGACAAGCCGTCGAATCAGGTTAAACAACTTTCAAAGGTTGCACTTTCAGCCCCTGGACCTTTATAACTTCAAATATCCTTTATTTTTGGCAAAAAAGGCCCTTGTAGTTTGTTTGTAGATGATCTAGAGAATATAACCAAACACCGTTAGGCCCAGTTTCGTTAAATGATCACCGAAAACATAAGTTTCGCTCCGTTGACGCTTTAAACCCTAATTCTTGTGAATTTGTGTAAACAACACATAACGATCTTGAAACCTCGTGAAATTGATATCACTTCTTCTTGAGAGTATATTTGAATATTACGAAGCCTCGGGTTCGTTAAAAGGTCACTCAGAGGTAAAAATTAACATGTTGACACGTTTAACCCCTGTAGTTTATAATCTTCCGATTATTTTCATAAACGACTTCTTATATCCAATTAATCACTCTTTTAAGAATATATTCTTCGTGCGTGGTCATTCAGATGCAAAAGTTTGTCATATTGACACTTTTAGTCTCTTCGGGCCCATATTTTCATCGTTCGCCAACTTTAGTCCTTTAACTCAAACTTTCACATATTTAGAGTTTAGGACATGTGTCTTTATATAATTGGACACGTTTTTACATGGTGTTACAATATCCCATAAGATAAACATAATAATCTCTTAGATACACGGATTAAAGCACTGAAATTGTATTAAGAATTCACAAAAAATGCACATACTATCCAAGCCTCTTGGGAACCCTAGTGTGCACCAACATACATATATATAATAGTTGCCTTCACATTTATAGTCAAATGCGCTGCTAGAACACAAACAAAGTTATATATTCTTTACAAATCACCCCTGGACTTTTAAAGCTATACAAAATGTCCAATTAGGTTTTCTCATATACCAACAGTCTCAAATGGTCTAACATGAAGGTCCAATAATAAAGAGAATTTGATCTCGCCAAATAAGATAGTTAGTTGAAGAATGTTTCATGTGCACCTTGTGAGAAAAGGCATTCATGGAGAAAAGGGTTTCAGAAGATGAATAAGAGGATGTCATTGTAGAATCCTATGAAGGAGAGGTCTGTCGTAGAAGAAGGAGGGAGACGACAATAAATTAGGGTTTAGGTTTTAAAGGTAAATGGCTGATACCATACAAAGAATGATTTGTAAAACCTCATCAATTCAATGAGGGAAAAAAACTTTATATAGAAAACAAATACAATAATTTCTCCTACACTTGAGAAGATTTACAAATATAAAATACACAAATAAATTATACAATCTTTACAAATCTTCATCTAATACACACTCACCATAGTTAATACATATACTTAAGCAAAACTCATGAACTTTGGACGCTTACATCAGTTATAATCTTTAAAATTATCACAATATACGTGTCACACCCCTTTCTAAGGCGGAAGCACGAGGTGTGATCATGAAAGGTTTTCATTGCATACGATTGGTAAACATACTACATGCTCGTAAAAAAATAACTTCAATGCCAAACATTTCATAACTGAATTCATGGTTTAAGTGTTTACAACACAAGACATGCATATTGTCTTAAAAGTTTACAACTTTATTCAACGATAAACATAAACGACATCCAGGAGCATGAGTAAGACCGCGCGCACATCCACTTTAATTACCTGAAATACATGTGAGTTTTTGAAAAAACGTCAACATAATGTTGGTGTGAGTTCATGCAGTTCTTGTATAAATCAAGTATTCTTGTATAAATCAAGTATTCTTGTATAAATCAAGTATTCTTGTATAATTCAAGTATTCTCATATAAATCAAGTATTCTTGTATAAATCAAGTATTTCTGTATGTATCATGTTGTTAATGGGTTGCAAGACCATTAACATGTGACACGACATAGAAAGCAACCAAACCATAGGCATTTTTCTAGTTGTCGATTCACGACGGAGACACAAAAGCACTACTCGGTACTAGTTTTCACCAAGAGTGTGGCTGCCCGAAAACCCATTAGATCTAACCTTTTGTTATGCGGTCTTAGTATGTACACGATTAATGGTGCTTATGGTACCCTATTCGTGACACGATTTCTCGTATCATTTCTCGTATCATTCCTTAAAACGCATCATACTTGGTACTAGTTATTACAAAGAGTGCTTCTTGTTTTTGTATCATACCATTTATAAACATTGTAATATTTGTAACATGTATTTCACCCCCGAAGTTATAAAACTGAAAACAGTTAAAAGAAAAGGGGGAGCATGAACTCACTACTTTGCGTTCCTGCGTCGTAAACTTCACCGGATTTGCTTATCTAGCGTCGTGACCTAAACGTGTTTATTAACGTTAGTCACTAGACTTGTATCGCACAAGTACAAGTCACTATCTTTTGTATATGTGTTCTTGTGTTAAAAATAATTTATATTTTTAACTATGTGTCTTACTTATATTATTTTCTCAAAAATAAATATAAGTATCTTGTATTTTTCACCCGAATTATGTATTTTGTCTAAATCTTCATTTCACGTTCATAACTTGTCCAAGTTATTTATTCTATCAAGTAATATATTTTCATAAATATATTGTCTTGTATTTGTCTAAGCATGTTGTATGTATATTTTTGTATCTTCACTCCTTGGGAGTATTTAGTGTATTTTCAAGTCCTAATACACTATCACATATAATACATACTACATACATTTAACACAAAATTTGGTGATCAATAAATATATATATTTTTCTAAAAAATATACATACTTAATGTCAATTTTAATCTTGAAGAAATCATCATTTCTTAACACAAAAGTTAGGGAAACCTTGGTAAATATTTTTAGATACATTTTTAGGGAATAAGTTTCTCAAAAACTTATATTTTTCTAATAAAATTTTTGACATAGTTTCCCCTAAAAATGGAGGTTTCCCATGTTTTCAAAACATGTGTTTATTTTCTTTTAAATCATCATCAAACATCAACAATTCATTCAACACTTATCGAGGGTCAAAATCAAGTAAGTTTCACTACATCATGAACTTGAAGTTTTTGTAAAAACTTGTAGTAACTTGCCATGTTATTTAGTAGGTTTAGTTACCCTTAAAAACATGGTTGTTTGTTTGTAAATCTCATTCTTGAAGGAGTTGGCCATTTACAACTTGTAAGATGGTTTTTCTAAAAATATTTCTTTTGTATTTTTCTTGTTTCATAAGTGTTCATACACTTGTTTTTCCAATAAAAATAGTGTAGGTTTAAGTAAAAACCAAGATCCTTTAAAAATCATATTTTAAACTTGGTTCTTTTAGAAAAATCATTCACAATTCTTGGATTTGCAAGTTCACTAGTTTACTTTGTTTAAAATCATTTTAATTTCAAGTTCATGTTTAATCAAGAAGATGATCATCTTTGTGTAAACACATAATCATCTCGTAATCTTGCTAGATCATGTATTTAATCACAATCTAGCAAGCTTCATATGAAGATTAACATCATCATCTCTAGCAAACAACTATCAAATATCATTCATGCACCAAACAATATCATTTCAACACTATTTCATCATATTACAAGCTTTATGTTTCAAGATTCATGTTTAAGTCTTTTAGTGTTCTTGTGGTTTCAACATATTACATCTTTTATCCACTAAAAATATGATGTAACAAAAGCTGATAATACTGATGAATTTAAGAAATCAAGAGATTTGATCAAGAGAAGATAGAGGATAATGTAAGCAGTTAGATACTTCAGAGAGAGCTCAAAGACTGATCAAGACTGAAGACGTTGAAGACTCGACACTTAAGACTCGTCAACATCCGAGGGGGAGTCTGTTGGTGCATACGTCTGTTGACTTTGTCTTGTATCGAGTCTTGTATTAGAAATGTTAGATCAGGGCACGTTGTACGAGAAAACAGGGTTATGTGTGTGTGAGAGCTATTTCGCACGAAATAGCAAAGTGTTATTTCGCACGAAATAGCCATCGGCTATTTCGCACGAAATAGCAAGTTGTGATTTCGTGCGAAATCATCCAGCCTATAAATACCCTTGATTTCGTTTCATTTGTAAGTTTTCCGGTTTCAGTACCGAACTGCTGCCGAAGTGTCTACTTGCTGTAAAACTTTGTCAAATCAATCTAATTGACATTTAAAGTGGATATCCTGCTGAATCTACTCAATTCGTCTGTTTTCGCCTTTCGTTTTGAGCAAAAACTCTTCTGAACGACTCGTCTGGTCGTGAAAACGATCCTTCAAGGGGTATCAGAGCTCAAGAGGAAGAGTTCTTTCTGATTCAGCGTTAAATTCTGGCTTATACCTTCTTTTCAAAATTGAACATAATTTCACGGTTAAAATGACTTGATTTTTTCACATAATAAGCGAAACTGTGTTTTAACAAAGCCTTGAGAAAATTGGACCTAAAATCGAGCTAAAACCTGATCAATTTGACGAAGTTGGCCGACATGATGACATCAGCAGTATTTCGCACGAAATAGCTTCTTGATTTCGCACGAAATCACATTTTTGTCTTATTTCGCTTGAAATTGCATCTTATTTCGCACGAAATCAGTATTTCGTGTGAGTATTTCGTACGAAATCACTATTTCGTTCAAAAGTTTTTAATTTCGTGTGAAAACCAGTTTATTTCGCACGAAATCAGCATTCGTTTGGTGATTTCGCACGAAGACTCTATTTCGTGTGAAATTTTTAATTTCGTGTGAACTGATTTCGTTTGAAGTTGTGTTACAGGTCATTTCGCACTAGAGGGTAGTTCATTTGAAAGATTTCTTTTGAAGATATTGTTTTCGCTTGAAAGTGACTGATTTTGTGAAAACTTGTTACTGAATCATGGAAGAGGAATTCTATAACGCGTTTGCTACTGCCCCGAGTACTCCTGTTGCCATTGCTCAGAACATGAACATGGAAAATGAAACTGGAACATTGCAAAAACCCCCGAAACTCATGGGCATTGAGGAGTATTATGGTTGGAAAGATCGTTTTGAAAATTGGGTTCAAGCTAACCATTTGAGATCTTGGGAGTGTGTTGAGAAAAAGTATGTGCTACCACGTACTGATTTGGGAGTTGAGAAAAAGATTTTTGAATTAATCAAGCCATGTCTAAAGTGTTCAGAAATGCATATTAATATTGCAAAAACTCATTTATCTCCTGACAGTAGTGACGATGAGGAAGAAATGCATATTAATAGTGATGAACAGAAAAAGGTGAAAGATGAAAGTGTTTTTCAGGAAGAAAAGGCTGAACAAAGTGAAGAAGATAAAGCTACTGAGCAAGCAGTTAAAGCTGAAAAAGTGGTTGAAGTTGAAAAGATAATTGAAGTCGAAAAGATTGTTGAAGTAATCAAGCCATGTCTAAAGTGTTCAGAATCTTGTAAACAGTGTGAAGAAAAGGATGAGAAGTTGAGTGAACAAGATAAGATGAAAGAACAATTACTGTTCAATCTCAATTACAAGAAAGAATCATATGATGTGTTGAATAGAACAGTGAATGGTCTTCAAAAGACGAATTCTGAAAGAGAAGATGCGTTAACAATGATGAATGCGGTAATGATGTCATAGCAGAAGGCAATTAATCATTATATTGAAGAGTGTGCAAAGCTGAAGCAAGAGTTGGAAACAGAAAAGATTGAAAATGAAAGAATCAGACGTTTATTGCAAAGTTATTCTAGTTCTGATTATCTGATTGACAAAATTTATCCAACTGTTGCAGGTTTTGAAGTATTTCAAGATGAGAAGCCGGAGAAGAAGGATACTGGTAAGAAACAGAGTGTCAGTTATAACAAGTGTCCGCCTCCGATCTGGGAAGGGTATTCTCCCAGAAAACCAAATGAGGAGCAAGTCAAAAAGGCAATCAATATAAAGCTAAAGTCCGAAATAACCGATGATTTACCAGAAAACATTGACGTTACTTTTACATCGTCTGACACTGATCATGAGTCCGAGTTAATAAAAAAGGTGGTCGATCAGGTGTTGGATAAAGATGAGGAGTCTGAGTCAAAGTCCAAGTCTGGAAGTTCAAGTTCGTCAGTCAAAAGTTTGAGTTCGTCGGTCAAAAGTTCAAAGACGTCGGTTAAAAGAGTTTACAATAAAGAATTTCTTTTATCAAAATCTAATTTGAAGGACGAAACATTTGAAGTTGCATATACTTTGAATGATTCAGACAAATTATATTCTGATAAAGAATTTCCAATAAGGAGCGTTTAAATTGAAAAGATCAAAAAGATTTTCAAATTAACAGAAATTAATATTTCTGAAATAAAAGATGTAAATCTTAATGAAAAACCTAAAAATTACACCTCAAGAGTTAAACAAAGATTAAACAAGAAAAAGGGTTACAATTCTGGTTCTGGTTTTTTAAAAAGACCAAACCATAATGGTAATTTCAAAAAGAAACGTTTGGGTTTTATTCCACCGAAAAATCATAAAAATGGGAAAACTTATATGCCAAAAACTGTATTTGTTTCAGGAGCTAGTTCGTAGGAAGAAGAAAAGTGCTCATTCTGGAAGCAATCAAACAGAGAATTTCTTGCTAAGAAGCAAGAAGAAATGAAGAATGGAGCATATCAAAGGAACGAAACAAGAACCTATTACAGGGGTCAAGAAGTTAGTCATATTGCTTGGAACTGTCCTAAAGCAACCAACATCAAACAGGAAGTTGTTTCTAAACTTAAAGGAAAGATTGTTGAGAAAAATGAACCACCAACTGAAAAATTCAAAGTTTTTAAAAATTCAACATATGAATTTGGTGAATGTTCGAAGAAAAGATTTTACAAAAGAAGAGTTAATCTTGACAACCAAATGTGGGTTGTTAAAAAATCAGATGTGAAATCTGGCTATGAATCTGATTCCACAAAATCAGAAGAGCCACATGTTGAGGTAAAAGATGAGAAATCAGTTCCTCCAATGGACGATGAGAACTTTCCACCATTGAGGACTGAAAATTTCATACAAAAAGTTGGAAAGTTGAAATCTCGAATCAATTCTATTCTCAGAAGAAAGAATTTGATGTTGAGAAAGCATTCAATGGGAGAGTAAAACACATTTTTGGGAAAATGGTCAATGGGAAGGTCAAAGGGGTGAAAGAATTTTATGAAGAAAAAAGAAATGTTCAAAACCCAGGTGAAGTTGAGAAGGTTACACCCAAAGCTGGTCAGGCTTGGGTGTCTGTGTACTTTACTTAAAAATTATGACTTGCCGGAGCTCCCAGGTTGGTAAGTGTGGAGCAGGAATCGGCATCTTTCTTGAGAAATTCACATATGTGATATTTCGACCTACAAGATTAATCAGGGACATTAAGTTGTACTTGATTTATCTTTCCTACAAGTGATTGTGTTGATGAATTTTAAAATTGTTAAATTTTTCAAAGTGGTTAAAGAAGAACAAGGTGATGAAGTGAACCCCTATCCTACAAGTGATTTGTAAAAATCAACAAAACTTATTTTCCGGAAAAACCATTTTGATTAAACCAAACTTAAGTGTTTTGAAATCATAATGGGAAAATAGTTTGTTGTAAGAGGGAGTTCTGATTGTTTATGCCAAGTGGGTGGCGATTTGAAGCAATTCACAACAGTTGTCACTTTTGTGTACAGTTTGTTTTCAAATTTGTTTAAATGTTTTTTGCATTTTAGGGGGAGTAAGAATTTTCAGAAAATCCAAAAACATTAGAAAATTTGAAAATGTCAAAAACATGATAAAATCAAAAATGAGTTTTGTTGAGAAAAAGAGGAAATGATAGTACATCAGTGGACTATCACAGCATGCTAAAGAATTGGAAAGTTAAAATGTGATAAACGGTCTCACTGATGATGTGCTAGTAGGTTTTTGCACATTTAGTAAATTGTGTTCGAGATATAAACCTAAATTTCAAACTTACTTATCTCGTGGGGAACATCTCTCGGATATATGGGTAACCCCCGAAATCTTGTTTGAAAGGTCCCTCTTTCTGAGATACTAGGTCTTTATGCTTAGTGATGTCTGGGGTATTATTCCGGGACTTCTGATTTTGCGGAAGCAATGGCCTAGTCCCCGTATAATATTTTTCGCTTGCTTGAAATATAGCACTACCCTCAGCATAAAAAAATTGATGAAACATTGAAAAATGCTAATCATGTGCTGTTGAAGAAAATATTCTCTAAAGGGAACACGCCTAAAGTCGAAGCCATCATCTCTCTGATTTTGCGGAAGCAATAGCCTGAGCTCTCATGGCCCTCGCATTTAACCCTTTACAGATATCATCTAGGTATACTCACCTGTAAGACTGAATATTAGGATCTGGATACGGGAGTATATTCTGAGGTGGGACAAGCGTATAAGTTTAAGTCTCTAAAACATTAATCTCGTATCTCGCAACAGTTGAACTTTGTGTGAAAATTTAAGTGGATCAGTATACTGACAATCTAAGTGAATCATTTAGAACTTAAAATGTTTAAAGCTTAACGGTGTTGGTGATTTGTCTCAAAAACTGATATGATCCTCTTACACAAACTCACAAAAATATTGTCTGTAAATATTTCTTTATTGCATTTCAACATGTTTTCCTTACAAGTGTTTTTAGCATTAAAATTTTGAAATATACAAAAGTATTTTTGACAATTGATGTTGAAGAGCAGATTTTCAAAATTCCAAGTGCTAAACATGATGAATATTTCGTGAGGGGGAGTCTGTTTAAAATGAATAAAAAATGTTTTGCCTATAAGTGGTTCATCAGAGATTAACATTGTAAAATCATTCTTTGATTGATTTTGTTTCTACAAGTGGTTAGCAGAGAGTAAATTTGTCAAATTTTAAATTTGTGAATTTTATTGTGAGGTAGAGAATGTGCAGGATGTGAAAGTCAGACTACGATCCCAGTATAGTGTAAGGGGGAGTCTGCTATCAAAGAAGAATCTGAAGATAGGAATGCCAGGTTTCAATCCTAAGGATCACAAAAGCTGATAATGTTGATGAATTTAAGAAATCAAGAGATTTGATCAAGAGAAGATAGAGGATAATGTAAGCTGTTAGATACTTCAGAGAGAGCCCAAACACTGATCAAGACTGAAGACGTTGAAGACTCGATATTTAAGACTCGTCAACATCCGAGGGGGAGTCTGTTGGTGCATACGTCTGTTGACTTTGTTTTGTATCGAGTCTTGTATTAGAAATGTTAGATCAGGGCACGTTGTACGAGAAAACAGGGTTATGTGTGTGTGTGAGCTATTTCGCATGAAATAGTAAAGTGTTATTTTGCACGAAATAGCCATCGGCTATTTCGCACGAAATAGCAAGTTGTGATTTCGTGCGAAATCATCCAGCCTATAAATACCCTTGATTTTGTTTCATTTGTAAGTTTTCTGGTTTCAGTACCGAACTGCTGCCGAAGTGTCTACTTGCTGTAAAACTTTGTCAAATCAATCTAATTGACATTTAAAATGGATATCCTGCTGAATCTACTCAATTCGTCTGTTTCCGCCTTTCCTTTTGAGCAAAAACTCTTTTGAACGACTCGTCTGGTCGTGAAAACGATCCTTCAAAGTATAAGGTCCCCTCTTCATTTGGTACCATATATTTCAACATACCCCGGAGGTATTCAGCTTTACGGTTTTCCATCTTAAGGGCTTCTTGTTGTGCGTCACGAATGCGTGCAGTCAGGTTCGTCCGAATAGTCATTTCTAATGCTCGAACCCTTAGGGCCTTAACCCTTTCTTTTCGACTTAATGCATCTGCTACAACGTTTGCTTTACCAGGATGGTACTTAATCTCACAGTCATAATCGTTCAGCAGTTCGACCCATCGTCGCTGACGCATGTTTAATTCTTTCTGATCGAATATGTGTTGTTGACTTTTGTGATCTGTGAAGATTGTACATCGAGTACCATATAAATAATGTCGCCAGATCTTCAAGGCGAATACCACCGCACCCAGTTCTATGTCGTGCGTGGTGTAGTTCCTTTCATGAACCTTCAATTGTCTTGAAGCGTAAGCGATGACTTTTTGGCGCTGCATAAGCACGCAACCCAAACCTTGTCGTGAAGCGTCGTAGTATACCACGAAGTCTTCAGTGCCTTCGGGTAAGGATAGTATCGGTGCATCGCATAGCTTATTTTTGAGCAGTTGGAAGGCTTCCTCCTGCTTGTCACCCCAGTCGTACTTCTTGTCTTTCTATGTAAGGGTTGTTAGCGGTTGAGCTATCTTTAAGAAATTCTCAATAAACCGTCGATAATAGCCCGCTAAGCCCAAAAATTGTCGAACTTCAGTTGGGGTTTTGGGGGCTTCCCAATTCTTTATGGCTTCTATCTTCGATGGGTCTACATGGATACCCTTCTCGTTCACAACGTGGCCAATAAATTGTACTTCGCGAATCCAAAATTCGCACTTGGAGAATTTCGCATAAAGTTTCTCTTTCTTCAGTAATTCCAAAATGGTTCTGAGGTGTTGCTCGTGCTCTTCTTTCGTTCGCGAGTAAATTAGGATATCATCAATAAATACAATCACGAATTTATCAAGATATGGTTTGCATACGCGGTTCATCAGATCCATAAAGACCGCTGGTGCGTTCGTCAGTCTGAATGGCATCACAAGAAACTCGTAATTCCCATAGTGTGTTCTGAATGCAGTCTTTGGTACGCTTTCCTCTTGTATCCTTAACTGATGGTATCCAAATCGAAGATCGATCTTGGAATAGTAGCTTGATCCTTGCAACTGATCAAATAAGTCATCAATCCTCGGTAATGGATACTGATTCTTGATAGTGAGCTTGTTCAGTTCTCTGTAATCGATACACATCCGCAGTGTTCCATCCTTCTTCTTCACGAACAATACTGGAGCTCCCCAAGGCGAGAAGCTTGGCCTTATGAATCCTTTATCCAACAACTCCTGGAGTTGCGTAGATAATTCCTGCATTTCGGATGGTGCAAGCCGATAGGGTGCCTTGGCTACAGGAGCGGCTCCTAGAACCAAGTCTATACGGAATTCGACTTGTCGTTGCGGAGGTAGTCCTGGCAGATCTTCGGGAAAAACATCAGGGAATTCCTTCACCCCAGGAATGCCGTCGAGTTTCGGCTCCACAGCCTTCTTATCTACAACGTGTGCTAGGAAAGCAACACATCCTTTCCTTAAGCACTTCTGTGCCTTCATACAACTGATGATTCGCAGAGGCGCGTTGATGTGTGCAAAATGCAACATATAAATTACATCAATTGTGGCATAAAACTAACCCTTTTTTAGTACTAATGTTGGAAAAAGTGTGCTTTTGTCTTCCTTTTGTATTTTCAGGATTAAATGAGCTCAAATTAACAAAAGAAGCAAAAAAGACAGCAAAATCTAACATAAATACAAGAAAAGGAACAAACGTGACATGCCTGACCCCACGACAGCATCTTCCCAAGCAAAACAAGAAGACAGAAGACTGAACACGCCCCGTGCTCAGCCAGCACGGGGGCGTGCCCAAGTGTCAGCAGAAAAGACAAAGTGGTAGAAGCTTCTATTGTCCACCACGGGGCCGTGCTCAGCGGGCACGGGGCCGTGGTTAACTATAAGATTCGCAAAATCTAGGCAAATCTTCATAGTACAGATATGCTTCTGCACACGGGGTCGTGCTCAGCGGACACGGGGGCGTGGTCAACTAATAAAGACAAGAGCAATTAATGAAGAAAGAGAAGGATGTGGACACGGGGCCGTGCCCACTGGACACGGGGTCGTGCCGAAGCTTCTGTTCAGCCTATAAATAGGAGTGCTTGGCTCAAGCTCAAACCATCCCTTGGCACACCACCTCTCTCACACTTCACCCACCACCCACCACCATCATCCATTGTCCATCATCGAGTGTGTGAGTCATCTCGGGATCCAAGATTGATCGTAAGAGTTCTTGACAATCAAGGCCATGTTTGCCTAAGTCTCTTACATCACTTGGTGAAGACAAGTGTCTAGTGTAATACTTTTTATTTTTAATCTTTTCGCACTTTTTAATTGGTTATGTATTAATGACTTTAATAACTAGTTTCTTATGTTGAAGGTGATTCTTCCTTATCGTTTGTCCGTGGTATCTTGGCATTATTTTACTGTCTATATAAAATAAAAGATTTCCACCATTCATATCTCCACGGTCCATATGGAGGTATGTTGGCTACCTGGTTGGGGGTTAAGGGAACGGTTTGGTAAGAGTCTTGCCGTTGTTCAGCGTTTAGAGATCATGCAAGGGACCTGGGTCAAATTTAGTAGGACCTCCTTCAATACTTAACGGTATTGGATGGCGGGGGTCCAAACTCTTTGATCCCCTCATAAGTTAACTACTATTAATACTATAACCCGGCTACTTAGGACTGTATCCTTGCTGACTCAGACTACTTAGTCGAGGGTAACGTCACCTTCAAAAGAGGGGCCTACCATAATTTGCATTAATAACTTAATTAATTATCTTTCAATAATCTGACCCTTTAGGATTGTATCCTTGCTGACTCAAACTACTGGGTTGAGGGTAACGTCACCTCCAAAAGAGGGGCCTACTACAATAACTAAGATAATCTCTTAAATAAGTGCAAAAGTGCGGAAATAATCAAAGGTTACACTAAACACGAGTCGGAGCCAAGTGATTCATCTTGTCTATCTGTTTTTCTTTTATTTTTATTTTTCAGCATTTTAGTTAATTCTTATTTTCTTAGTTTAAAACATTTTTCTAAATTTTTGATTTGATTAGACGTTGAGGATAAACCGGTACTAAAAGCTCTTGTGTCCTTGGACGACCTCGGTATCTTGCCAACACTATACTACGCTCACGATGGGTGCACTTGCCCATATGTGTGTTTAGTGTTAGTAAATATCGTGTTTTATAAATTTAAAACTTGACTAAAAAGTGTTAAAAAGGGCTTAATAAATATATTAAAAACTAACGACACTTCACACGCATCAAGTTTTTGGCGCCGTTGCCGGGGACACAAGGATTTTAAGAAAGCTTAAAATCGACGGCCTAATCAGTTTTTCAAAACCTTTTTAAAACGCGCGCACATTTTTCTGCATTTTAGCTTAGTTTTGCATTTACAGTAACCTGAACACGGGCCGTGCTCACTGAACACGGGGCCGTGCTGCACATTTCCATAAAACACCCAGTAACAGTAGCTTGAACACGGGCCGTGCTCACTGAACACGCCCCGTGCTCAACGAAATCAGTAAATTTAATTAAAACGCCCAGATACAGATTCTGTACACGGGGCCGTGTTCACTGAACACGGGGCCGTGTCTAGCCTCTGTTTCCGTTTTTATTTTTCTTTTCTGATCTCGAGACTTGGTTGTGGTCTGCTGAGTGGTTCTCAGGGATCAATACTCAGGAGGTTACAACTACACCTATGGGGAGGATGATTATTGGAGTAACTATTGCACTAATTGTGGTAATCCGCACTCGGTTCAATATAATCACTCATATCAACCATCCACTTCATACACCTACTATGAGGAGCCCAGGTACGAGCCATTGACTTCATACACATCCTATGAAGACCAAAGGTATGAACCTCCTCACTCATACGCATATTTTGATGAACCAAGGTTTGAGCCTTCATACTCATACTTTGAGGAATCAAGATATGAGCCACCACCTTCGTATGCTTATTATGAGGAACCATGGCGTGAACAACCCACCTCATACGAGTATTATGAAGAACAAAATTACGACCCTTATCCATCATATGCTTATAATGAAGAACAATGGTGTGAACCATCTACTTCATATGGGTATTATGAGGAACAAAGGATCGAACAACCGGATTCAAGCTTTGAAAATCCTGATCCTTTTTCTATAACCGAAGTGACCGAGAGGATATTAGAACACCTTAGAGTTATCGATCGTTACATAAAAGAATCTCGCGCAAGGGAAGAGGAATCCCGCGCAAGAGAACAATTAAATAAAGAAGAGATAACTAAAAGTGTTAAAATGGAAGAACAAATAAGTGAAAAACTGACACATGAGTTAAACAACGAAAAAGGTGAGTCCGACAACGTTAAAATTCAAGAAGAGTCTAATTTTGAAGAAATTAATCTCTTGCCACCTTCTTTTGAAAATCATTGTTTAATTCCCACTCATGCTAAGTTTTTAAAAGAGTTAAACACTAACACTAAAATTGACGAAACGGTAAGTGTTAAGTTAACTATTGATCAAACCTCGCTAATAAAAGAAGATCCATTTGAAATTAACATTACACCGGTTCCTTGTTTCTTTCAAAATTCGTTTATTAGTAATGTTACAATTGATAAAGATCTTTGTGTTAACATAATGCCTAACTACATTTTCGAAAAATTAAGTATTAGTGATTTTTCTCCACTTCAAATTCCCATTTTTCTATCCAATCGGAAGGTAATAAAATCAATCGGTGTAGTTGAGGATGTCTTGGTTCAAACAAATCAAATGGTAGTTCCCACCGACTTTGTCATCCTCGATGACGCTCCCCTAATGTTGGGATGACCATTTGTAAAAACCCACGAAGCTTTGAAAAAACAGAAATACAACAATCTACCTCTCCAATTAGGGGCATTTAAGAGAAGTGTCGATCTTGAACAGTCAATGAAATATCCATTCGTCAACAATGACCCCCTAATTGAAGATGAAGATGAACCACCCGATACAAGTGAAAAGTTTGACCACTTTGTTGAAGAAGAGGTCGCCATAGAACAAACTTTTAAAGTTCTTGATCAAAATGAGCAACCAAATAAGGAGTCTCCTAAAGACCCACCACTTGAGCTCAAAGAACTTCCAAAAGGTTTGGAATATGCTTTTCTAGACAAATATGGTAAATTACCTGTAATTATTTCATCTAAATTAGATAGTTTAGAAAAAGAAAAATTAGTTAGTCTTTTGAAAAAACACAAAAACGCGATTGCTTGGAAGCTTGTAGATATTAAAGGAATAAGTCCTTCCATGTGCACGCACAAAATTTTAATGAATGATGACTACAAATCGGTAATACAACCACAACGTCGAGTAAATCCAAATGTTCAAGAAGTGGTTAAAAACGAAGTCATCAAATTACTTGACGCCGGACTTATCTATCCTATCTCCAATAGTCCTTGGGTAAGTCCCGTCCAAGTAGTTCCAAAGAAAGGAGGTATGACGGTAATAACTAATGAAAAGAATGAACTAATACCAACGAGAACCGTCACAGGATGGAGAGTATGTATAGATTATAGACGATTAAATGAAGCAACAAGAAAATATCACTTTCCTTTACCCTTCATTGATCAAATGTTAGAAAGATTATCCGGTCATAAATTTTACTGTTTCTTGGATGGTTTTTCAGGTTACTTTCAAATCCCGATAGCACCCGAAGACCAAGAAAAGACAACTTTCACATGTCCCTATGGAACTTTTGCTTATCGACGCATGTCGTTTGGTCTATGTAATGCCCCCGCAACATTCCAACGTTGCATGGTAGCCATTTTTCATGACATGATAGAAAAAACAATGGAAGTCTTCATAGACGACTTTTCTATCTTTGGGGATTCATATGACCAATGCCTCGATAACCTTGAACGAATGCTATCCCGATGTGAGGAAACTAACCTCGCCCTTAACTGGGAAAAAAGCCATTTCATGGTAACGGAAGGAATAGTACTCGGTCATAAAATCTCAAGCGAAGGAATGGAGGTGGATCGAGCCAAGATTGACACCATTTCTAGATTACCACCTCCATCCTCCGTTAGAGCTATCAGAAGTTTCCTAGGGTATGCCGGATTTTATAGGCGGTTTATCAAGGACTTTTCTAAAATTTCTAGGCCTCTAACAAAATTACTTGAAAAAGTTGCTCCTTTCATCTTTAACAAGGATTGCAATCAAGCATTTCTAACCCTAAAGGAAATGCTAGTCAACGCACCTATCATGATAGTGCCTGATTGGAAATTTCCTTTCGAAATCATGTGTGATGCGAGTGACTTTGCAGTTGGAGCTGTCTTGGGACAAAGAAAAGAAAAACATTTCCACCCAATTTATTATGCTAGTAAAACACTTAATGATGCACAAGAAAATTACACAACAACTGAAAAAGAATTACTAGCTGTGGTATTTGCTTTTGATAAATTTCATTCTTATCTTGTTCTTTCTAAAACTATAGTCTATACAGATCATGCAGCCATTCGATATCTCTTCAAAAAGCAGGATGCAAAACCACGTTTGATTCGGTGGATTCTACTCCTCCAAGAATTTGATATTGAGATCAAAGACAAAAGAGGAGCAGAAAATATCGCTGCAGATCATCTTTCGCGCTTAGAAGACCCAGCTTTGGAGGCAACCAGGGACGAACAAATAAATGAAAAATTTCCAACGGAGTCCCTAGAAATGGTGGAATACAAAGAAGAACCATGGTACGCTGACTATGCTAACTACCTAGCTAGCGGTATAGTCGCTAAGGGTTGGCCACATCATCAAAGAAAAAAATTCTTTGCCAATGTGAAACACTATTTTTGGGAAGATCCATATCTTTTCAAAATGTGTGCCGACCAACTCATCCGACGATGCGTCCACGGTAGCGAAGCACGAAGAATTCTCCGCCATTGTCATGAAGGACCATACGGAGGGCATCATGGTGCCTCAAGTACAGCACGAAAGGTATTTGATTCAGGATTTTATTGGCCGACCATTTACAAAGACGCCCAAAGTCTTGTCAAAACATGTGATGCTTTCCAAAGAACATGTAATATTTCTTCCAAAAACGAAATGCCACAAAATGGCATTCTCGTTTGTGAGATTTTTGACGTGTGGGGACTCGACTTTATGGGACCTTTCCCACCATCAAAAGGAAACAAATATATACTTGTGGCAGTAGACTACTTGTCAAAATGGGCCGAGGCCGAGGCACTTCCAACAAATGATGGAAGAGTCGTGGTAAGATTTCTGAAAAAATTATTTTCTCGTTTTGGCACACCTAAAGCATTAATAAGTGATAGAGGAACCCATTTTTGCAATCATCAACTTGAAAATTTTTTAACAAGATATGGGGTCTATCACCGGGTCTCAACAGCGTATCACCCTCAAACAAATGGACAAGCCGAAGTGACTAATAGAGGTTTAAAGCGAATACTCGAAAAAACCGTAGGGTTAAATAAAAAGGAATGGGCAGATAAATTAGATGATGCTTTATGGGCTTTTCGAACTGCTTATAAAACAACAATAGGTACAACCCCATATAAGCTGGTCTATGGAAAAAGTTGTCACTTGCCAGTAGAAATTGCACACAAAGCCTACTGGGCAATTAAAAATGTAAACTTAGATTTAGAATTTGCTGGTAAAAATCGATTGTGTCAACTAAATGAATTAGACGAGCTTAGGAATTACGCATACTCAAACTCCGAAATTTATAAGGAAAAAATGAAAAATTTGCATGATAAACATATTAAACCTAATGAATTTCGAGTAGGAGATCTAGTTCTTTTGTTTAATTCACGACTTCGATTATTTCCTGGTAAATTAAAGTCTAGGTGGTCAGGACCTTTTTCCATCACCCATATTTTCCCACACGGTGCAATAGAAATTAAATATCGGAATGGACATCCATTCAAAGTCAATGGCCAACGGCTGAAACTCTATCAAGGATTCATTGAGGATGAAGAGGAGGAGATCTCGCTTCAAACGATTGAAGAATGAAAACATCATCATCATACCTGGTAAGTTATGAACGATAAGGACGACATCTAAATCGGTAAGTCTTCTAACCAAACTTTTTGGGAAACAACGGGCACTCAGACGAGCACTAAAAAAAATTCAAAATTTGCTCGGCACGAGGCCGTGTCCGCGCTGCAGTCGGGATAAAACCCCTTTTTCATAACAGTTACTTCATTCCACACGCCCCGTTTCCCCGAAAACACTCTGGTTCCTGGAGATTTTCAGCAGATTTTCAACGTCTCCTATCATTTTAACAACATCAAGGTATGATTCTATCACTATTCTTAGTTAGATTAGTTACTTGCATGTAGTTAAAACACCAAAAATTTGGGGGAAAATCTAGGGTTCTTGAAGTTCATCCGGATCGAACCTCAATTTTTTATTTAGATATGTTAGCATTTAGTTAGATTAGTGTTATGGGAAGTAAATCCACTTGTATTGTTCATAGATTCGCCCGATTTCTCACAAAAACCACAAACCCTTGTTTTTTAAACGAAAAAGATAAAATTGATAGGGTAAACGGGTTGTTTTGGGAAAAACGGCACTTGGGGTTTCATTTTCGGGGGAAACCGCACCTATTGGACCAAAAATTTTCAAGTTTTCGAAACTGGGTCGAAAATGGAATTTTTGTGTAACAGACGCCTGGACACGGGGTCGTGTCCGCTGAACACGGGGTTGTGTCCAGCCCACTGTTTGCAGTTTTATCCGAAAATCCTAATGTTTCGTGCTAACTTTTGGTGTATTCTTTCAGATGGCAAGGAAGTTCACAAGGTTTAACGCAAATGAGCTCGATGCGAGGGCTAGATACGAAGTACTTCAAACAAGGCCGGAGGAATATACCCAAGGCAAGCATGCACGGATTTGTTAACATTGGTGAACCAACTCGACCGCTTCAACAACCTTGTCACGGGACCTCTGAGAATCGCTCTAACAACTCGACTCCGTTCCGTCCACGAATGCACTTTGGAATTCTATAGCCCCTTCACGTTCAACTCAAGGTGCGACCCATTCGACAATGATGGGGTAGCGTTCCGATGCGGCGGAACTAGGTATTCGATCTCTATGGCATAATTTGGGTCGATTGTCGGGTTGTACGCGGAAGAAGATGCGGGAAACGAGGAAAATACTGGAGGGATGCGAGAGATAGACGAAAACGATCGCCAAGCCGCGTGGGCTCAGATTGGTGAAGGGTACTACAATCCGAGCAGCACGAAGAGCACGAAGTTGAGGGATCCGCTCTACCGATACATCCATAGGCTCATCGGCTATTCTCTTAGTCAAAGGCATGATAGCGGCGGTGTCGTTGGGTTAAGAGATCTTGTTGTCCTCCACTGTATCCATAACCGTAGGCACCTCGATGTTCCTTTCCTCATGCTCCGAAACATGCATCTGAACCACCTTGCTTCTGCACCAACCCCCATCTTCTTTGGAGGATGGGTGTACCGTCTCTTCAAGCACTTCACCAACATACCTAGGTCGTTCGGAAGGAGCCCATGGTCGGGTAGGGTGGATATACACATCTGCCGCTCAATGAACCTAATCTATGAGGCTGAAGACGGGACGGTGAGCTTCCAAAGGATGCAAGGGCATGCATGGAACCCGCAAGAGGCACTTGCCCTCCACGCTCCACAACATCATCAATACCAATACCAGCCCCATGGTGATCCGGGCCAATCCTCCTCCTCAGGAGGCGGTTTTCCTAACTTCCAAAGTTTACATGATTTGTTGCACGAAAACCTCATGTGCACCAGGAACACCTACAATATGGCAAGCAACACGTACAACCGGGTTGGGGCGATCGAGAGAAACATATCCGATATCCAAGATGATATTGGAAATATCCGGGAGTACATTGCGGGCCATGGGGGAGATGATGATGATGAGGACGACGACATGGATTAGGAGGAGCGAAGGAAGAAGCGGTTGGTTGGTGATTACCCAAGTTAACTTTTAATCTTGAACAATTTAAGGCCTGCATGCCAAATGTTGAACAATTTACTTTCTTTAACTTCTTTTATTTTCTGCACTCATTTTTCTTTTTCCTTTTTAACGTTGTTAACGTGGATGTTGAACTTGGTAAAATTAGGATGTTTGCTATGGTGTGGTATAGTGTTTATTGATTAAGCAGGTACATACGAGGCTTAGAGTACTAAGCATTAGTACTACTAAAGCCGGGACAAGAAAACCGAAGAAAGAAACCTGTTTTTCAACCTTGCAGATTGTCCACACGGGGCCGTGTCCAGCCGACACGCCCCCGTGCCCACTCCCCTGAACCTTCTGTTTGTTTTACATTCTGCAGACCTTGACAGACACGGGGCCGTGTCCAGCCGACACGCCCCCATGCCCACCTTCTGTAAGTTTTCGTTACTGGCACCTGAACACGGGGTCGTGCCCACCAGGCATGGGGCCGTGTTCAGCGCCCAGTAACACAAATTTTTTGTTTAAATCACACCTTTTACACATTCAATCAACCTAAAATCTTATTTTTGGGACACATTGAGGATAATGTGTAATTTAAGTGTGGGGGGGATGCTAAAACCTTGAATCTTGCAAGTCCTAAATACAAGCCTTACACAAAACTCTATTGGAACCGCTAATCACCCCAATTTTTTTCAAAAATTTTCATTTTTTTTACTTGTCTAGGTTTAACTTGAGAATTTCAAAGTTCTAAAAAGGTTATATTTTTACAAATTTACAACCGATAGCGTCGTGATAAAAAGAACCAACATAAGAAAATTATGAAAAGGCATAACAAGCTTAGTTAAAATTTAATTATATATACTTGATCACATAAAAACCCATTCCCACAAAAGTGAGTTTTGAGCCTTTATTGAGCAAACAAATATATATCTTTAAATTAAATGCTCATTTTTCGTTTCTTGTGTGAATAGCCGCTTGGTTCTTACGACTCTAGAACTTGCCATGACGATACATTCCCGGTCCTTACCAACTTAAACCCGAGTAAGTAAATGATGGAGGCATTAGGACTAACCCTTTTTATTTCTACACCATTATTTTTCTTTTTTTTTACCACCTACCCAAAATCCCCCTAGTTAGCCCCTTTGAGCCTAAACCTTTTCATTTCATAACCCAAACCAAACACCCTTTCACCCACCAAAACCTTTTTCATTTTTAACCCTTTATTTTAGTAACTAGCTCGGTTTTTCGTATGACTTTTCAAAATATATATATATATATATATATATATATATATATATATATATATATATATATATATATATATATATATATTTAGTGTTGTTGATGAAGCAAAAGAAAAAAATAAACAAACAAGTTCATCAAAAACAACTTTGTTTGAATAATAGCTTCATCAAAATAAAAAGTTGAAAAATAGAAAGTCTTACGAAAACCGATGCTTTTTACGCTTTTTCGCCCTTTCTACTAACCACTAACCCAACCACCTACCTTTAACCCAAGCCTAACCCTTCACCCAAAAAGTCCTCTTGATATTTACAAAGGTATATAGTTAAAAAGGAGGAGGATTGATTGCATGGCAAGCCTATGGTAGGAGTAAGTTCCATGCCGCTCTCGAGTGATTCACTAAAATACATCTTCGGCCGAGTGTTGAGTGATCCCCCGTGAGGTATGTGAACTTGTATATAAATAAAATTTTAAAGAGGCATGTTATGCCCTAATAAGTAATTTATCTTATGAAAAGTTTTAAATAAATCATGACGAATAGGATTGTAAATAAATAAAAATAAAACTAAATAAAGAATCTTGGAAATCCCGACACTCTACGACAAGCCTAAAAACTTTCTCTTCTACCCATTCCATTTGGGAGTGTAAAGCCACATTATAAAGAGTTTTGCTTGAGGACAAGCAAAGATTCAAGTGTGGGGGGATTTGATGTGTGCAAAATGCAACATATAAATTACATCAATTGTGGCATAAAACTAACCCTTTTTTAGTACTAATGTTGGAAAAAGTGTGCTTTTGTCTTCCTTTTGTATTTTCAAGATTAAATGAGCTCAAATTAACAAAAGAAGCAAAAACACAGCAAAATCTAACATAAATACAAGAAAAGGAACAAACGTGACATGCCCGACCCCACGACAGCATCTTCCCAAGCAAAACAAGAAGACAGAAGACTGAACATGCCCCGTGCCCAGCCAGCACGGGGGCGTGCCCAAGTGTCAGCAGAAAAGACAAAGTGGTAGAAGCTTCTATTGCCCACCACCGGGCCGTGCTCAGCGGGCACGGGGCCGTGGTCAACTATAAGATTCGCAGAATCTAGGCAAATCTTCATAGTACAGATATGCTTCTGCACACGGGGTCGTGCTCAGCGGAAATGGGGGCGTGGTCAACTAATAAAGACAAGAGCAATTAATGAAGAAAGAGAAGGATGTGGACACGGGGCCGTGCCGAAGCTTCTGTTCAGCCTATTAATAGGAGTGCTTGGCTCAAGCTCAAACCATCCCTTGGCACACCACCTCTCTCACACTTCACCCACCACCACCATAACACCATCATCCACCACCATCATCCATTGTCCATCATAGAGTGTGTGAGTCGTCTCGGGATCCAAGATTGATCGTAAGAGTTCTTGACAATCAAGGCCATGTTTGCCTAAGTCTCTTACATCACTTGGTGAAGACAAGTGTCTAGTGTAATACTTTTTATTTTTAATCTTTTCGCACTTTTTAATTGGTTATGTATTAATGACTTTAATAACTAGTTTCTTATGTTGAAGGTGATTCTTCCTTATCGTTTGTCCGTGGTGTCTTGGCATTATTTTACTGTCTATATAAAATAAAAGATTTTCACCATTCATATCTCCACGGTCTATATGGAGGTATGTTGGCTACCTGGTCGGGGGTTAAGGGAACGGTTTGGTAAGAGTCTTGCCGTTGTTCAGCGTTTAGAGATCCTGCAAGGGACCTGGGTCAAATTTAGTAGGACCTCCTTCAATACTTAACGGTATTGGATGGCGGGGGTCCAAACTCTTTGATCCCCTCATAAGTTAACTACTATTAATACTATAACCCGGCTACTTAGGACTGTATCCTTGTTGACTCAGACTACTTAGTCGAGGGTAACGTCACCTTCAAAAGAGGGGCCTACCATAATTTGCATTAATAACTTAATTAATTATCTTTCAATAATCCGACCCTTTAGGATTGTATCCTTGCTGACTCAAACTACTGGGTTGAGGGTAACGTCACCTCCAAAAGAGGGGCCTACTACAATAACTAAGATAATCTCTTAAATAAGTGCAAAAGTGCGGAAATAATCAAAGGTTACACTAAACACGAGTCGGAGCCAAGTGATTCATCTTGTCTATCTGTTTTTCTTTTATTTTTATTTTTCAGCATTTTAGTTAATTCTTATTTTCTTAGTTTAAAACATTTTTCTAAATTTTTGATTTGATTAGACGTTGAGGATAAACCGGTACTAAAAGCTCTTGTGTCCTTGGACGACCTCGGTATCTTGCCAACACTATACTACGCTCACGATGGGTGCACTTGCCCATATGTGTGTTTAGTGTTAGTAAATATCGTGTTTTATAAATTTAAAACTTGACTAAAAAGTGTTAAAAAGGGCTTAATAAATATATTAAAAACTAACGACACTTCACACGCGTCACGCGTCTCGTTTTTCTCCATGTACGATGAGAGTTTCATCATTCGCCAGAGGGATGCGAATGATTTTCTCGTGACAAATAACTTCAGCTTTGTTTTTGGACAACCAGTCCATTCCAACCACTACATCGAAGCTACCCAATTGAATAGGTAAGAGGTCGATGCTAAATCTTCGTTCACCAAGTTCCAATGTGCAACCTCTAACAACTTCGCTCGACTCAACAAGTTTTCCATTGGCTAGCTCTATGGAATAAGGAATATCTAATCTACTAGATTCTATTCCAAGCATACGTTTAAATTCCACAGACATGAAGCTATAGTCGGCACCCGTGTCAAATAATATGGATGCAAAGTGATCGTTAACGAGAAACGTACCGGTGATCACGTTAGGGTCCTCGCGTGCGTTCCTTGCTCCAATCACAAATGCTCGAGCCTGAGCGTTGTTTCCCCTTGGGCAATCTTTCATGAAATGATCGTTGCTTCCACAACTGAAGCATCCTTGGTTCTGCCCATTTCCATTACCATTCTTGTTACCAGCACCATTTCCATTTCCACCATTTCTATTACCAGCACCATTGCGGTTTCCATTTCCGTTCCTTCCTTTTCCCCAACAGTCCTCCATATGGTGACCCAGCTTTCTACACTTGTCGCATTTTGGAATGCGAAAAACCCCTTCATGATGAAGCTTGCAATTGTTGCAAATGAGCAGAGTGCCCAGGTACCTTTTGGCAGGAGTGTCATTCATGGCTGCAAGAGTTTTCGCCTCCTGAGGTGGGTTAGTGTCACGCTACTTGTTGGAACCCTTGTTGTTACGTGTCGCTTAATTCAGGTTCGCATGCTTCCTTTTCTTGTCACCAGACGACTCAGCATGCGTCTCGGTCTTTTCAGTAGGGTTTAGCGACAACTTCTTCATACGGACAACATCTTCAGTAAGGCTTGACAGCCAGAGTTACAACCACAGTGATTGTTGCGGGTTTGGCCGAAGTTACCATGCTGTGAAATTCTGAGGCCAATCCCCAGATGTAGCGTTTAACGCGCTTAAACTCGGGAGTAACCATGTAGGGAAGCAATCTAGACTGATCGTGGAACCTTCAAGTATACCCAGCAATGTCAGCACCTTCCATGGTCAAGTGCCAGAACTCAGTCTCCAACCTTTGGAGTTCAGCACGAGAGCAATACTTCTCTGTCATTTTCTCCTTTAGCTCATCCCAAGACATGCCATACGCGGCATCATCACCCCGAGTTTGGACTTGCAAATTCCACCAAGTCAAAGCTTCATCGACAAACAACCCAGTAGCAAAAGTGACTTGCTAATCCGCGGTACACTTGCTCATACGGATGGTAGCATCAGTCTTCTCCGTCCAGCGTACAAACGCCACTGCACCTCCAGTGCCGTCGTAGTTCAGTGGTTTGCAGTCGAGAAACTGCTTGAAAGTACAGCCCTGAGCTGCGTTTCCTCCAGATGAATCTCCATTCCCATTACGTCTTGCATTGTTTGGTCCTCCACTTTATTCAGTACGGTTCGCCTCGTACTGGGCGATAGCGGCGGAGATTCTTTCCTCCAGTTGAGCGTTCAGCTCTTCAGCAGTTCTTGGCAGTGGGGGAGGAGGGGGTTGATCATGAGCGTTCACAGCTCTTCTGGGTGCCATGTTCTGACAGAACACAACATAATAGGGTTAGACATTTGTTTGATATCGTCTTACTAGACAGTGGTAGTATGACATATACCCACATAAGTGATATCAAACAACTATTACTCCAGCAGAGTATTTAATAGGCCGGGGGAGGGGTGTTCACGTTTGACCTTTTCTTGTACTGAGGGAATCTATACGTGACAAGACTTGCTGTGGTTCCTGTGCACTGAGTTCCATAATTATATATGCATCCATAATTACGTAACTCCTTGCACAGTCCGCACAGTTCGTTTCATCCTCGTATTTCTTCCTTCAGATAGGCCATTGTTTTCAGACGCAGTCACGTATACCTGTGACATTCTACTTCTAGTATATGTTGTCACACCCCGACCACGTAAAACAACAAAGCGTGGCGGAAACGTCGGGGAGTGTTGTAACAGAATTATCGTTTCGTAACCATGGATACAAAAAGTGTTTCATTTTATTGATAATATTAAACATTAACATTGTTTTAACACAGAACAAACAAGTTTTATATCATCTATCATAGTTATTATGTCACTAAGGCCTCGTCCAGATCCTATGTGACGTATGCATCCTAGATCGTCAATCAAGCAACAACACCTGAAACATATGTAAAAACAAAGTCAGCAAAGAAATGCTGGCGAGTACATAGGTTTTATAAGAGTATCGGAATCGTGGCTTCGTTTACATGTTCCAGTACTTTATAAGACTTCAAGAGTCAAAATACAAACCTCGTTTTGAAAAGCGTATTGCAACATAATTAACCAACTCAAACCAAATGGGTTATCGTTTATAAAATCTCGTAGCCATGATTCTTAACCCAAAAACATTTTGTTTTAGAAAACCATTTTGTAAAACATCTCGTATAAACTCGTTTTTAAAACTCGTATATTATTTCGAAAACATCGTTGAGTGACATCGTTTCAATATCGTTTACCCAAGTGAACTAAATAACGCCACGTATGTAATTTGTTGAAAACACTTATATATAAGAAGTACCAGCGGCGTATCTACCATGTTTTCAGCACATTACACCCGTCCCGTTATCTAAACACTAGCCAAAAACCAATCGTTTACCCAAATCGTATAACATCGTTTCCAAATCGTTCCCAAACCGTTTCCAAATCGTTTCCAAATCGTTTACTCGTTTAAATCGTTTCAATCATCCTCGTTTTAATTGTGAAAACTTATACATAGTCGTCTCGCTAATAACATTCAAACCTTCGTGACTCGACTACCTCATTCCTCACTTCTCGTATTAACAAACCCCCAAAGGATAAGTTAATAATTACAGATTCAGTCATTACCCACAACACCCACACATAACCATGTGTATAGTGAAATAACGGGATTTGTCAGATCCTATGGTACCATAACCTAATACTGGTCGGTTCGGCCAAAATTAATGAATGTCATTCGTTATGTAACTACAACCAACAAGTTCGTTCACATTATCGAAATCGTTATTAGTTTAGTATAAATCGTTTTAATCATTTTTGAAATTATCGTTAACACCTTGAAAACATTATGTACATATGAATCACCCCAAAACATTTGAAAACAGTAAAATAGGGGAACTATGTACTCACATGAAGTGCAAAGTATCCTCGATCAATAGAACTTCAACAAACTTAAGTAAACCAGAGAAATCAAGTAGCACCTAGTAATCGAACCACTAGTCAAACAATAGACACCTAAATCGGAAGATCGGATAGAATGAGGTCTTGTAAACCAAATGAATGTTGGAACTCATGTGATATGGTTTATCAAAGCCTACATCCTAAATTGAAACCTATCCTAAGTGCTTTTGACCCATTACGATCCATTAAGGTAGCTTACGCTACTTTAACGCGTCGTGCGCGCAAATGCGCGTTCGAGACGTCTAACTAGTCCTATGACAAGTATTATATGCCAAAACATGTTTAAATATGTTACATAATCCGTTATGTGACAAAATTTTAGGTTTCATATGTTTATTTACCAATTATGCATGAAAAGGGTATTTTGGTCATTTACCAAAGGCATTATCACTACCTATCATACAACTAATTAAACCTAAGTGACCATAAGGTATAACCTCGGAAGGTTATTTCCTATGCTACTATGGTCACTAAACATGTTTGGTCGGATCCTAATGATCGACCAAACGGGTCGTGTTCGAAAGTCTAAGCGGGTGTTTAGTCCGCTTGACTTACGACTCTACATAAGCACTAATCTAAAAAGTGACGAGCTAAACATGCTAAAACATGTTTAGTTAAGTTAGAAAATAGGTTTGGTATCAAAACAAACGGTTTTGATACCTAAAAGTAGTTTGGTTACAAAATACGCGTAAATGCGCATTTTGGCCGAAACTTCGACTCGTCACTGAGCCTAGATAACGTGGTAATCAGTAGGTATAGTCACTAGGGGCTATAACCATCGTGATTACACTCACTTTATGAAGTTCAAACGAACTTCACATTGACCATAAACTGGTCAATGCAGAAAGTCAAACGCAGTTTGACTTTAAAGCTAAGACGAATGAAAAGAACGAAAGAACACTTACAGAAGGTCCCCGCAAGATTTGATTCCGATTTTCTCTCAGGTAGGAAGCATATACTTCCACTTAGAGAGCATAAATCAGATTTAAAATTGTGGGTTTTGAAGTGAAATGGATGGGGTATATATAGGATTTCTAGAACCGTTAAGATCGTTCCTCGAAAACTGACCTTTGATCTGGGCCTTACATGTGTGCCCATGGTTTTCTAAAACCATGGGAGCCCCTAATATGGACTATGTTCATTGAATACCAGCCCATGGTTTTGCAAAACCATGGGTTAAAACCATCAACACTTCAAAATGAACTAGGTTCATTGAATCTACCAGAAATTTCAAAAATGGTCCCTGCACTTGTAAAACTTGATTTTTTTGGCACTTTAAGCCCCGTTAACCCCATTTCAAGGCTCTAAAATAAAGTTAAAGTATAGGGAACTTAAAATATGCTCAAAAACATCTCGGATGTCGGTTCGTTTGGTCGTACGGTTGCGTTATTCGCTTAATTACGACGGAAGTCGTAACGAACGCAAAAACGATCCAAATTAAGCGACGAATGGAATTTTATCATGCCAAACACTAAAATAAAATATTTTAATGCTTACATAAATTTTTGGATGTCCGGATGTATTCAGAACGTAAGTTATGCGCGAAAATGCAAACTTATGCACTTTTTGACGCTTTTAGTCCCTGAATGAGCATAAAGTTTATTTTAGCATACCGAACCCATCAAAGCCTATTTCTAAGCTATGTAAAGGTTATTTAGGGTATGTTTAACTTATGATCAAGTTCCGGAATGTTCGTTACTATACAAATCGGCATAGTTTCGCAGTTTGACACAAATAGTCCCTGCGATCGAACAAAGTTGATTCGACACACCAAACCATTCAAAACTTATTTCTAAGTTATGTGGAGGTTATTTAAGGTATGTTAAGCCTATGTCACTATTCCGGAGTGCTTGTCGCGTTATACTGACTGCGTTTAAGCACCAGTTTGCGTATAACCTTCCAGAAAGCGATTTAGAGCTTGAAATTGGAATTGAATCAAATTGAAAGATCACCAAACACAAATACACACATAGAAACACCAAAACACATATAATAACACCAAAGAACATTGTTTTATTAATAATCATCATTGTTTTACATCGTACATCGATTACAGAACACAGTTGTCACAGTCTCCCCTACTTCAGGAAATTTCATCCCGAAATTTTAACAAGAGAAAGCTTATGAAAACAAATGTGGATATTTCATCTTCATCTGGTCCTCACATTCCCAAGTAAACTCTAGGACACGTTTGGATTCCCAGCGAACTTTAACCAATCGAATCCGTTTGTTCTTCAACTGTTTGAAAGCACGGTCCACGATCTCCACGGGTTTCTGGACAAAGTGCATTGTTTCATCGATTCGAATCTCATCTAGAGGAAAGTGTAGATCAGGGTCAGCTATACATTTTTGTAGATTGGACACGTGAAAAGTTAGATGAATATTTCCAAGCTCTAGAGGTAGCTCTAGTCGATAGGCAACCTTTCCAATTATTTCCACAATCTTAAATGGTCCCACATATCGAGGTGCAAGTTTTCCTTTCTTTCCAAATCTCACGATTCCCTTCCAAGGTGAAACCTTGAGTAGGTCACGATCTCCGACTTGAAATTCTAAGGGCTTGCATCCCAAATCCGCATATCTCTTTTGACGGTTTCGAGCTGTCACAAGATTATTGCGGATTTTCTTGATTTTGTCTGTTGTTTCCAGAACGAGCTCAGGTCCAGTAAGCTGAGCTCCACCGGTCTCGTTCTAACAGACAGGTGAACGAGATTTTCGACCGTAGAGAGCTTCGAATGGTGCCATATTAATGCTAGTATGATAACTATTGTTGTAAGAGAACTCGATCAGCGGCAGATGAGAATCCCAATTACCACCAAAGTCTATCACGCATGCTCTAAGCATATCCTCCAAAGTTTGAATCGTTCTCTCAGATTGGCCTTCTGTTTGGGGATGATAAGCAGTGCTTAGATTCAGTTGGGTTCCCAAAGCAGATTGCATGGCCTTTCAGAAATGAGATGAAAATCGAGCATCATGATCGGAGATGATATCCAAGGGCACACCATGTCGTGATACAATCTCGTCTACATAGATCTTGGCAAGCTTCTCAGCAGAGAAATCCTCACGGATTGGTAAGAAGTGAGCAGATTTTGTCAAACGATCAACTACAACCCAAATAGCATCGTGACCTTTAGACGTACGCGGTAACTTAGTAATGAGATCCATCGCAATGTTCTCCCATTTCCAAACCGGTATCTCTTGTTGTACAAGCAAACCAGAAGGTCGTTGATGTTCTGCTTTGACTTTGAGACAAGTTAGGCATTTTGACACATACAAGGCAACATCTTTCTTCATACCAGGCCACCAGATCTTAGTACGAAGATCCTTGTACATTTTATCAGCACCAGGATGGACAGAATATCGAGACTTATGTGATTCATCCATCGCTAAAGTGCGAAGATCGTCTTGTTTCGGAATCCGCAATCGATCCTTAAAATAGAGCAAACCATCGTCTTTCGCTTCGAGCTTAAGCTCAAGTTGACGTGGTAATTCATTACCTATCAAATTTTGTGAGATACAAAATTGCTGAGCTTGAAAGACACGAGATTGAAGATCAGATAGTGTTTGAACAGAGTGAAGCTTGACTCGCTCCTTTTGACTAAGCGCATCGGCTACAACATTCGCCTTACCAGGGTGGTAGCGAATCTCGTAGTCATAATCGTTTAAGAGTTCAACCCAACGTCGTTGCCTCATGTTCAGCTCTTTTTGATTAAGAATGTGCTGGAGACTTTTGTGGTCTATGAAAACCACACACTTCGTTCCATAGAGGTAGTGTCTCCAGATTTTAAGCGGGAAAACCACAGCTCCTAACTCAAGATCATGAGTCGTGTAGTTCTTCTCGTGAACTTTCAGCTGCCTAGATGCATATGCAATAACTTTACCTCATTGCATAAGGACGCAACCAAGGCCTAAGTTGGACGCATCGTAATAGACAACGAAATCATCGCTTCCCTCGGGCAGAGATAGAACAGGAGCATTACATAACTTCTTCTTCAGCGTTTGGAACGCTTCTTCTTGCTTGGGTCCCCACTCAAAAGGCATATTTTTCTGAGTCAAAGCAGTGAGTGGAACCGCAATCTTTGAGAAATTTGAATTGAATCGACGATAATAACCAGCAAGACCAAGAAAATATCGAACCTCTGTAGGCGTCGTCGGTGTATTCCAGTCCTTAATAGCAGCAATCTTGGATGGATCCACATGAATACCCTGCTCATTGACTATATGACCCAAGAATTAAACTTCTTTAAGCCAGAATTCACACTTGGAGAATTTAGCAAAAAGTTGTTCCTTCTTCACGAGTTCCAATGTTAAGCGAAGGTGTTGCTCGTGCTCGGCTCGAGATTTTGAATAAATGAGAATATCGTCGATGAACACAATAATGAACTTGTCCAAATAAGGTTTGCAGACCCTATTCATTAAGTCCATAAAGATAGCTGGAGCATTCGTCAAACCAAAAGGCATGACTGTGAACTCGTAATGCCCATATCTTGTGCGAAAAGCAGTTTTGGGAATATCTTCTTCGAGAACACGAAGTTGATGATACCCAGAACGCAGGTCGATCTTGGAAAAGCATGAAGCACCCTGCAGCTGGTCGAAGAGATCATCAATACGAGGTAGGGGATATCGATTCTTGATGGTGAGCTTATTAAGCTCACGATAATCGATACACATTCGAAAAGATCCGTCTTTCTTTTTCACGAAGAGGACAGGAGCTCCCCAAGGTGAAAAGCTCGGTCAGATGAATCCTTTATCAGATAACTCTTGAAGCTGTTTCGATAACTCTTGCATCTCCGACGGTGCAAGACGATAAGGTGCTTTTGCAATCGGATTGGCATTGGGTATAAGGTCAATATGAAACTCGACTTGACGAACTGGAGGCAAACCAAGCAGTTCATCAGGAAACACCTCTAGATAATCCCGCACAATCGGGATATCCTGTATACTCTTGCTCTTGTCTTTCTCCTCGGTGACATGTGCCAGAAAAGCAACATATCCTTTTGGCAAATAACTTTGGGCTTCCATACACGACATAAGCTTCAAACCATCTGGTGGTTTCTCGCCACGAACTTCCAGAACATCGCCAGACAGAAGAGGAATACGAACAATCTTATCGAAACAAACCACCTCAGCGTGGTGTTTGGTTAACCAGTCCATTCCAATGATAATATCGAAACTCCCAAGTTGCATCGGTGTGAGGTCAATAGGAAAAAGATGGTTATCAAGGTTCAACTGACAATTACAAATAATAGAATCGAGAACAAGAGGTTTACCAGTGGCAACTTCAACAGATAAGGGTTTCCTCAGTTTAGTTCTAGGTATCGCAAGCAAGGGCTCAAATGACAATGAAACAAAACTTCTATCAGCACCAGAATCAAAAAGACTAGATGCAGGTTGATTGTTAACAAGAAACGTACCATTGACAACCTCGTTATCAGCCCTCGCTTCATTTGCATTCAAATTGTACGCTCGCCCACGAGGGGGATTCACATTAACATTGACGTTCGCATTCGGGTTCGCGTTAGCATTCGCGTTTGCATTCACCAGTCTTGGACAATTGTTGCGGAAGTGACCATACTCTCCACAATTAAAACATGAACCCGGTGGGAATCTCACAACATTCCCCTAACCCGGAGCTGGAACCTGAGCAACCTGATTCTGTCCCAAATGACAAGTATTTGCCAAATGCCCAAGTTTACCACACGTCGTGCATTGCTTGCAAGCCTGTTGTGCAACGTGATCACCGTTGCAACGAGCACAATGAGGTGCGGTACCAGCATACGCTTTCTTTGTAGGTGGCTGAGCCGGTAGGTTCTGCGGGTTCTGAGCTGTCTGTGCTGTAACAGCAAAATTCTGAGCACCCTTTCGCTTCCTCGATTTCTTCGACGTCTCACCTTCCTTACCCTTACCCTTACCCTTTTTCTTGTCCTTCCCTGAATCAGTCACCTTCTTTTTATCACCCTTGCGTGTGAGTTTACCCTTCCTGACTTGAGTCTCAGTCAGGGTAGCAGACAACTCGATTGCTTGACGAAGGGTAGTAGGATTAACACCGGTCACAATCTCCAGAATTGAATCGGGTAGACCATCGATATATCTCTCGATTGCTTTCTCCAGAGGGGTAACCATGGTGGGACACAATAGACTGAGTTCCTCAAAACGATCCGTGTACGCATGGTGTCCAGCCCCATCTTGCTTTAAATCGTCAAACTCTCGCTCCAAAGACCGAATTTCGTGACGGGGACAAAACTCCTTCATCATGAGAGCCCGAAGCTCTTCCCATGTTTGTGCCAACGACACTTCAGCACCCCTGTCGCGCATAATACCATTCCACCAGGTAAGCGCTCGCTTCTCAAACACGCTCGAAGCAAATTCAACCTTACGCGCATTCGGACACTGCACATGTTTGAATGTGCTCAAACCACTGCAGTAGCACAGATGCTCCTTGCGACCCAGAAAACTTAAGCGGCTGCGCAGTATTGAAATTCTTGAAATTACACGGTGCATTATTGTTGTTATTATTGTTGTTGTATATCTCATGAACTTGGGTCACAATGCCTGGAAGCACAGCAGCCACTTGCTGAGAGACCAAGGCTGCGATATCTTCAATAGTGAAAGATTGTGCTTCACGTCGAGGAGGCATTGTCTAACAAGGAAACAAGAGAGACGAGTGAGGTTGAAAAGCAAAAGAGGTATTGAAAATACCGTAAAAACACCAGAAAAGCGATCATTTGTTCGTTACTTCGAACAAACAAACGACACGGAGTGACTAATCAAAGTAAATAGGTCAAAAAAAATGTATCACGAAGACATGCTCGCCTATAAGTGAACACTCACCCCAAGAGTTCCCAGGTAAGAGTGACTGGTCCGATTATGTGGATTTGTACGAACACTCTAGCCTTAGACTGAAAACTCAGAGTACAGGCACTCACTCTTCCAGTTTGCACGTGTTCACATTATTTAGACCCAAACTTTGACGAGATTTTGAAAACTCAGAAGGCACTAAGCTAAAAATGAGTTAAACTGGTAGGGTTCAAAACCTTACAACAGAGGGTTCAAAACCTTACAACAGAGGGTTCAAAACCTAGTAATCAATCATCCTAGAATGGATGATTAGTTTTCAAAGCGGATTCGAACTTAGCGTTCTTATTGTGGTTATCACCTAAGGATAGGTGACGGTTTTGTTTTAAAATCTAAACACAAGTAAACTTGTGTTAGGGTCCTAAAGTTATAGTCTAGGTCAAAGCATTACTAATAACCTAATTCCCTATAACCATTGGCTCTGATACCAACTCTTCTGTCACACCCCGACCACGTAAAACAACAAAGCGTGGCAGAAACGTCGGGGAGTGTTGTAACAGAATTATCGTTTCATAACCATGGATACAAAAAGTGTTTCGTTTTATTGATAATATTAAACATTAACATTGTTTTAACACAGAACAAACAAGTTTTATATCGTCTATCATAGTTATTATGTCACTAAGGCCTCGTCCAGATCCTATGTGACGTATGCATCCTAGATCGTCAATCAAGCAACAACACCTAAAACATATGTAAAAACAAAGTCAGCAAAGAAATGCTGGCGAGTACATAGGATTTATAAGAGCATCGGAATCGTGGCTTCGTTTACATGTTGCAGTACTTTATTAGACTTCAAGAGTCAAAATACAAACCTCGTTTTGAAAAGCGTATTGCAACATAATTAACCAACTCAAACCAAATGGGTTATCGTTTATAAAATCTCGTAGCCATGATTCTTAACCCAAAAACATTTTGTTTTAGAAAACCATTTTGTGGAAACATCTCGTATAAACTCGTTAATAAAACTCGTATATTATTTCGAAAACATCGTTGAGTGACATCGTTTCAATATCGTTTACCCAAGTGAACTAAATAACGCCACGGTATGTAATATGTTGAAAACACTTATATATAAGAAGTACCAGCGGCGTATCTACCATGTTTTCAGCACATTACACCCGTCCCGTTATCTAAACACCAGCCAAAAACCAATCGTTTACCCAAATCGTATAACATCGTTTCCAAATCGTTTACTCGTTTAAATCATCCTCGTTTTAATTATGAAAACTTATACATAGTCGTCTCGCTAATAACATTCAAACCTTCATGACTCGACTACCTCGTTCCTCGCTTCTCGTATTAACAAAGCCCCAAAGGATAAGTTAATAATTACAGATTCAGTCGTTACCCACAACACCCACACATAACCATGGGTATAGTGAAATAACGGGATTTGTCAGATCATATGGTACCATAACCTAATACTGGTCTGTTCGGCCAAAATTAATGAATGTCATTCGTTATGTAACTACAACCAACAAGTTCTTTCACATTATCGAAATCGTTATTAGTTTAATATAAATCGTTTTAATCGTTTTTGAAATTATCGTTAACACCTTGAAAACATTATGTACATATGAATCACCCCAAAACATTTGAAAACAGTAAAATAGGGGAACTATGTACTCACATGAAGTGCAAAGTATCCTCGATCAATAGAACTTCAACAAACTCAAGTAAACCAGAGAAATTAAGTAGCACCTAGTAATCGAACCACTAGTCAAACAATAGATACCTAAATCGGAAGATCGGATAGAATGAGGTCTTGTAAACCAAATGAGTGTTGGAACTCATCTGATATGGTTTAACAAAGCCTACATCCTAAATTGAAACCTATCCTAAGTGCTTTCGACCAATTACGATCCATTAAGGTAGCTTACGCTACTTTAACGCGTCGTGCGCGCAAATGCGCGTTCGAGACGTCTAACTAGTCCTATGACAAGTATTATATGCCAAAACATGTTTAAATATGTTACATAATCCGTTATGTGACAAAAGTTTAGGTTTTATATGCTTATTTACCAATTATGCATGAGAAGGGTATTTTGGTCATTTACCAAAGGCATATACACTACCTATCATACAACTAATTAAACCTAAGTGACCATAAGGTATAACCTCGGAAGGTTATTTCCTATGCTACTATGGTCACTAAACATGTTTGTTCGGTTCCTAATGATCGACCAAACGGGTCGTGTTCGAAAGTCTAAGCGGGTGTTTAGTCCGCTTGACTTACGACTCTACATAAGCACTAATCTAAAAAGTGACGAGCTAAACATGCTAAAACATGTTTAGTTAAGTTAGAAAATAGGTTTGGTATCAAAACAAACGGTTTTGATACCTAAAAGTAGTTTGGTTACAAAATACGCGTAAATGCGCATTTTGGCCGAAACTTCGGCTCGTGTCACTGAGCCTAGATAACGTGGTAATCAGTAGGTATAGTCACTAGGGGCTATAACCATCGTGATTACACTCACGTTATGAAGTTCAAACGAACTTCACATTGACCATAAACTGGTCAATGCAGAAAGTCAAACGCAGTTTGACTTTAACGCTAAAACGAATGAAAAGAACGAAAGAACACTTACAGAAGGTCCCTGCAAGATTTGATTCCGATTTTCTCTCAGGTAGGAAGCATATACTTCCACTTAGAGAGCATAAATCAGATTTCAAATTGTGGGTTTTGAAGTGAAATGGATGGGGTATATATAGGATTTCTAGAACCGTTAAGATCGTTCCTCGAAAACTGAGCTTTGATCTGGGCCTTACATGTGTGCCCATGGTTTTCTAAAACCATGGGAGCCCCTAATATGGACTATGTTCATTGAATACCATCCCATGGTTTTGCAAAACCATGGGTTAAAACCATCAACACTTCAAAATGGACTAGGTTCATTGAATCTACCAGAAATTTCAAAAATGGTCCTTGCACTTGTAAAACTTGATTTTTTGGCACTTTTAATCCCCGTTAACCCCATTTCAAGGCTCTAAAATAAAGTTAAAGTATAGGGAACTTAAAATATTCTCAAAAACATCTCGGATGTCGGTTCGTTTGGTCGTACGGTTGCGTTATTCGCTTAATTACGACGGAAGTCGTAACGAACGCAAAAACGATCCAAATTAAGCGACGAATGGAATTTTATCATGCCAAACACTAAAATAAAATATTTTAATGCTTACATAAATTTTTGGATGTCCGGATGTATTCAGAACGTAAGTTATGCGCGAAAATGCAAACTTATGCACTTTTTGACGCTTTTAGTCCCTTAATGAGCATAAAGTTTATTTTAGCATACCGAACCCCTCAAAGCCTATTTCTAAGTTATGTAAAGGTTATTTAGGGTATGTTTACCTTATTATCAAGTTCCGGAATGTTCGTTACTATACAAATCTGCATAGTTTCGCAGTTTGACACAAATAGTCCCTGCGATCGAACAATGTTGATTTTGACACACCAAACCATTCAAAACTTATTTCTAAGTTATGTGGAGGTTATTTAAGGTATGTTAAGCCTATGTCACTATACCGGAGTGTTTTTCGCATTATACTGAGTGCGTTTAAGCACCATTTTGCGTATAACCTTCCAGAAAGCGATTTAGAGCTTGAAATTGGAATTGAATCAAATTGAAAGATCACCAAACACAAATACACACATAGAAACACCAAAACACATATAATAACACCAAAGCACATTGTTTTATTAATAATCATCATTGTTTTACATCGTACATCGATTACAGAACACAGTTGTCACATATGTATATATCAATTATCACACATAATTTGCAAGTAATTCTTAATCAAAGACAAATGCTACTCCAGTGCACCCTAAGTCTCGTGGTGTCTTTTCTTGACTCTTGTAAACAGTTTCAGGTAGTGGATGTCGTGGAAAGTTTTATGCAATGAAAACTTTTTGAAATTTTTTTTCGTGCAAGGATCCTAGAGATTGTAGTCTAGACTCTAGAAGGAATCATGGTTCACTACAATCGCAGCTCTGATACCAATCTGTCACACCCCTTTCTAAGGCGGAAGCACAAGGTGTGATCATGAAAGGTTTTCATTGCATACGATTGGTAAACATACTACATGCTCGTAAAAAAAAATAACTTCAATGCCAAACATTTCATAACTGAATTCATGGTTTAAGTGTTTACAACACAAGACATGCATATTGTCTTAAAAGTTTACAACTTTATTCAACGACAAACATAAACGACATCCAGGAGCATGAGTAAGACCGCGCGCACATCCACTTTAATTACCTGAAATACATGTGAGTTTTGGAAAAACGTCAACATAATGTTGGTGTGAGTTCATGCAGTTCTTGTATAAATCAAGCATTCTTGTATAAATCAAGTATTCTTGTATAATTTAAGTATTCTCGTATAAATCAAGTATTCTTGTATAAATCAAGTATTTCTGTATGTATCATGTTGTTAATGGGTTGCAAGGCCATTAACATGTGACACGACATAGGAAGCAACCAAACCATAGGCATTTTTCTAGTTGTCGATTCACGACGGAGACACAAAAGCACTACTCGGTACTAGTTTTCACCAAGGGTGTGGCTGCCCGAAAACCCATTAGATCTAACCTTTTGTTCTGCGGTCTTAGTATGTACACGATTAATGGTGCTTATGGTACCCTATTCGTGACACGATTTCTCGTATCATTTCTCGTATCATTCCTTAAAACGCATCATACTTGGTACTAGTTATCACCAAGAGTGCTTCTTGTTTTTGTATCATACCATTTATAAACATTGTAATATTTGTAACATGTATTTCACCCCCGAAGTTATAAAACTGAAAACAGTTAAAAGAAAAGGGGGAGCATGAACTCACTACTTTGCGTTCCTGCGTCGTAAACTTCACTGGATTTGCTTATCTAGCGTCGTGACCTAAACATGTTTATTAACGTTAGTCACTAGACTTGTATCGCACATGTACAAGTCACTATCTTTTGTATATGTGTTCTTGTGTTAAAAATAATTTATATTTTTAACTATGTGTCTTACTTATATTATTTTCTCAAAAATAAATATGTATTTTTCACCCGAATTATGTATTTTTTTCTAAATCTTCATTTCACATTCATAACTTGTCCAAGTTGTTTATTCTATCAAGTAATATATTTTCATAAATATATTCTCTTGTATTTGTCTAAGCATGTTGTATGTATATTTTTGTATCTTCACTCCTTAGGAGTATTTAGTGTATTTTCAAGTCCTAATACACTATCACATATAATACATACTACATACATGTAGCACAAAATTTGGTGATCAATAAATATATATATTTTTCTCAAAAATATACATACTTAATGTCAATTTTAATCTTGAAGAAATCATCATTTCTTAACACAAAAGTTAGGGAAACCTTGATAAATATTTTTAGATACATTTTTAGGGAATAAGTTTCTCAAAAACTTATGTTTTTCTAAGTGTCAAAATTTATAAAAATTTTGACATAGTTTCCCCTAAAAATGGAGGTTTCCCATGTTTTCAAAACATGTGTTTATTTTCTTTTAAATCATCATCAAACATCAACAATTCATTCAACACTTATCGAGGGTCAAAATCAAGTAAGTTTCACTACATCATGAACTTGAAGTTTTTGTAAAAACTTGTAGTAACTTACCATATTATTTAGTAGGTTTAGTTACCCTTAAAAACATGGTTGTTTGTTTGTAAATCTCATTCTTGAAGGAGTTGGCCATTTACAACTTGTAAGATGGTTTTTCTAAAAATATTTCTTTTGTATTTTTCTTGTTTCATAAGTGTTCATACACTTGTTTTTCCAATAAAAATAGTGTAGGTTTAAGTAAAAACCAAGATTCTTTAAAAATCATATTTTAAACTTGGTTCTTTTAGAAAAATCATTCACAATTCTTGGACTTGCAAGTTCACTAGTTTACTTTGCTTAAAATCATTTTAATTCCAAGTTCATGTTTAATCAAGAAGATGATCATCTTTGTGTAAACACATAATCATCTCCTAATCTTGCTAGATCATGTATTTAATCACAATCTAGCAAGCTTCATATGAAGATTAACATCATCATCTCTAGCAAATAACTATCAAATATCATTCATGCACCAAACAATATCATTTCAACACTATTTCATCATATTACAAGCTTTATGTTTCAAGATTCATGTTTAAGTCTTTTAGTGTTCTTTTGGTTGAACATATTACATCTTTTATCCACTAAAAATATGATGTAACAAGAGTTACAAGATGCTTACTACTAGCTTCAAGCTAGGGAAGAAACAAGTTGTTGGTGGAGACAAAAATGATGGATAAAAGCTAACGAAAGAGGTCCTTGATGATCCACAAACACCAAGCTTCCTATTTCACCTTCTTTCACCTTGAGTTAACCTTCAAATAGATGGATGATGAATGAACAATGGTGGTGGTGGTGGGGCTACTTTCGGCCGAGAAGGGAAGAGGGCAAGGAGGAGTGATGAAAGTGTTGTGAAGAGTTGGAGGATTATGTGTTCTTATAACCACAAATGCTATTAACCAATGGATTAAGTGTTCCTTGTAGTACTAACATGATCTCCCTAAGTCCAAGGAAATATTAGGAGGATATCTTGTGTGATCTTACAAGATTAAGAAAGATCTTGGTGGGGCCCTTCCATGACCGGCCACTCTTAAGGGGGGGGGGGGGTAAAATGAAACTTCCAATCTCTAATCACATTAATAAGTTAAGTTCCAAGTACCAAGTTTAAGGATTTAGTGTGTTATTATGTTATAAGGGGTGTTATGGTGTTCGAGGACCATAACTAGCCCAGAAACATTAAAACAATGCTTCTAATAATATTTTGATGTTCCGGGTAATGTCCGGTTGTTCGGTTAGATACCGATTCGTTAAAGTGCTAAATTGCACCGTTTAGTGTCCTTTATGTCCCCTTTTGTGACACTTTCAATTCCCGACACTTAGAGAAGTATTCTGGATGATAAAACATGAATTCTGCATAATATTTTGAGGTTATAAAGCTGATTATAGCGGAATTTTGTAAAATTCTGCACTTAAAGTGCGTTTCGGGTGCTTTTTAGTGCGTATTTTAGCTTCCGGGAAGTCTATATGTTAACCCTTGTATGTACTCTTGGGTTTTAATGAATTCTTGTCGTTGGACCTACACCTAGGCCCCAATTCTATTGTCTGACTGCTTTCTGCAGATTTAGTGACACAATGTGTCTTACCGGTGAGTTTACTAGTATTTCTGACGCAACGCTATCATAAAGTAATTCTTGTAGTATAAAACGTGCATGAATTCACTTGTATATTATGTAATCAGACATTGTTGACATTTAAGCACATAATTGCAGTCATTTAATAATAATTAAAGTGTACGGAAATTACCGGTTTAGTGCCAGTTATCACAATACATCTACAGACTATCTTAAATTTTTACATAAAAGATCACTAAGTACTAGCTATATATACCTTAACACTTATTCAAATATTAATATCCTATGATTCTTTGTCATTTAAATATCTCTTGCAACTTCTCCATTGTTGAAAAGATCTATCGTTTGTTATCTCCTCCTTATTGATGTTACATGTCAAGCATGCACAATAGTCCCTTAAAATAGATATATCTTTCTCATTACATAGTACTTATGTACGTTTTATATGAAAATGACAAAACGTATGAGAACATTGCTAATGTGGATAGACGGTAGTGTGGAAGACGTGTCAAAACTTTATATAAATCCCAACTTGAGTTTGAAATTTGTTCTTGATTTTGTTATAAACCATACATTTTAGGCCCAACCCAATACTTATGGGTTTTAGGGTTTACACTTGTGTTTATATATATATATTGTAATGTTGAATAGAATGAAGTTGAAGAATTCAGTTTTATCTCTAATTCTCTTTGGTTTTTATCACGTTATCAGCACGAAGATTCTCCACTGGGATTAACCGGCAATCCGCATCAACATCGTTCTTGGATTCGAACATCTTCGTTTCTCATAACCCGGGTACACATCTATTCTCCACAATATGATATATAAATTTCCCGGTCTACTAGTAATATCTTGTATACCTGTATTTCAAAAGTATGATGCACAAATTTTAGATTTCACAAAGTGATAACTGAAAAGATCGCCAGTTATACAATAGAGAAAAACCCAAATATAGATTGTGGGATGAAAAACTGATTTTACGAACAACTATCCTATTTTTCTCTATTTATCAACCCTAAAGAGCTATTTTGTACACTGTAGTATTAGGATAATCCATAATACCCATAAGAAAAACTGATTATACGAACAATTGTTTTATATGTTTTGTTTTTCTCCGGCGACTGTCCTCAATCGCCAACCGGCACAACGGCGGTCACTGCCGCCACAAGAAACCGAACAAAACACATCAGAAATTTAAAAATAAATAAATAAATAAAAAAAACTGACCTGAAAGATCGAAAAACAACCGTCTAAACCGCCGCCGGTGATCGGAAAGATCAGCTATTACACCGTGTTTGTCACACGTACTGCAAAACTCTCACCGGAACCGTCTCCGGTTCAGTCGCCGGTTCACTACGAGAAGACGGCAGCATCGTACGGCTCAAAGTTTTGTTTTCTTTTGGGAAGCCATTGCCACACTTCAAAACGGTGACAATCGCCGCCAAACAGAAACATAACAGTTGCAGGTCCATTTAAAACCATTGCTGAAATCCCGTGTTTTAATCATTTCACAGTTAACTCGCGTTTCAGTTTTGCAAGAATCAATTAAGAACTTAAATTTTAATCATGGCTCAAACCGTTACTAAACCACCTATATATATTTTCGGTTTCATTAAACACTATCACCTCATTTCAACCTCACCCTATTGCTGTCATGGTGGCTGTTGGGCACTTGGGCTTATCCAACTTTAATTTTCCTTATTTAATAATAAATAAACATGAGGTGTGTTACAACTGTAAGTCCAGTTGTATATATTATTAAATATATATATTATCAAACAAATTAATATTATGGTCAAAGTGGGCATGTGTTGGTTCTGGAAGTCGCCACTTTTGTCTTTCAAGTTCTCCACCTATTACATCTTTATTAAATTAAATTAAAATATATATATTATGTAACCTTGTATGTACCTACCACATCATGAATCTATACATTAAATAAGCCACATAGGTCTTACTTTTCCACCCACCACATGAATTGATCAGTAAAAGCAAGCCCACATCAAATTAAGCAATAAAATATATACTGTTTTATAGTGATAATATTGTATAATTGTTAACAATTTAAACGTTCAATGAGTCGTTTAACAATTACTTAACATTTTTAAATTCTTTTATTATTATATAAGAACGGCCTAACGTATAAAACCCGAAGTTCTACCTATAGAACCCGAAGTTCTACCTATAGAGAACCTGAAGTTATCACGTTATACTCAAACATGCAATTTCTTATACTTAACGTGTCTTATTATTTCCAGAAGAAATATGTATACTAGCTTCAGCAGAGCTATTATTTGTGATAAATGTCTGGTAGATAGTGGTAGTACTAACAATATTATCAAAGATATGAAATTTTTCTCTGAGTTGTCTCCGGCAGAGACACCCACGAAGGACTGCCAGTGATATACTGGAGGAAGTACTTTATCTGGTGTCAGTAACCTTATCGAAGGCTCCGGCAGAGCACACATAACATTATCTTCAGGTACCATATTAACTATTGATAATCCATTATATTCAAGTAAATCCAAAAAGAAATTTACTCAGCTTTAAAGATATTCGAAAAAACGGTTATCACCTAAAAACAATATCTGAAAATAATATTGAATATCTTCAAATTACTTCAAACAAAAATGGCCAAGAAACAATTGTTGAACAATTAGAAGCCTTATCCTCTGGATTATATTGTACTAATATAAATCCTATCGAATCATACATGGTGAGTAACCAAAAGCTGTTAGATAAAGATACATTCAATATATGGCATGACCGTCTAGGTCACCCTGGTAGCATAATGATGAGACGAATAATCAAAAGTGCAACCGGGCACCCTCTAAAAAAAATATAATAAATAAATAAATAAAAAATAAAAAAAATAAAAACTTAAAAGTTTTGCTACCACAAGACTTATCATGTGCAGCATGCTCTCTGGGCAAACTTATAACTCGGCTCTCACAAACTAAATTGGTACATAAAACCCCATCATTTTTTAGAAAGAATCCAGGGGGATATTTGTGGGCCTATTCATCCTCCGTGTGGACCATTCCGCTATTTCTTGATCTTAATAGACGCATCCTCAACGTGGTCACATGTGAGCCTTTAAGCTACTCAAAATGTAACATTTGCCCGACTTTTAGCTCAAATCATACAATTGAGAGCCAATTTCCCCGATAATCAAATTAAAAACATCCGGATGGATAATGCGGGAGAGTTCACATCTCAAGATTTTAATGACTATTGTATATCAATTGGGATAAATGTTGAACATTCAGTACCTCATGTTCACACACAAAATGGTTTAGCTGAATCTCTGATTAAACGATTACAAATAATCGTTAGACAACTCTTAATGAGATGTAAATTATCATCTTCTGCATGGGGTCGTGCTATTTTGCATGCCGCTGCACTGATTAGATTGAGACCAACTGCTGATCACGAATACTCCCCATTGCAACCGGTCTCCGGACGAGAACCAAGTTTGTCCCACCTTAGAATTTTTGGTTGTGCGGTATATGTACCAATACCGCCACCACAACATACTACAATGGGACCCCAAAGAAGGCTGGGTATCTATATTGGTTTTAACTCCCCGTCCATAATTAAATATTTAGAACCAATGACGGGAGACATGTTTACAGCACGGTATGCTGACTGTCATTTTGATGAAACAATGTTTCCCAGTCTTAGGGGGAGATAAGGACAAAGAAAGACTGGTAACACAAGAAATAATGTGGAATGCATCATCGCTATCAAATCTCGACCCCCGAAGTGGTCAATGTGAATATGAAGTCCAAAAGATCATACATTTGCAAAGAATAGCGAATGAATTACCAGATGCATTCACAGACACGAATAGAGTGACAAAGTCACATGTACCAGCATCAAATGCACCTGCTCGAATTGAAGTAATCCCAGAAGCGATTACTGTACAACGAAAGCGTGGGAGACCAATCGGTTCCAAAGACAAAAACCCACGGAAACGAAAAGAGCAAAGTAACGCAGTTGGTGAAAACTCACAAAAGATTATAAGTGAAACCCCAGTAGAGGTAAATGTCCCAGAAGAGACAACTATGTATCCAGAGGAAAATGAAGTTTCAGAAGAAACACCAGTACCGAACGAAAATGAGATCTCTATTAATTATGTACAAGATAGTACAATGTGGAACCGGAATAAAACATATGTTGATGATATATTCGCATATGCTATAGAAACGGATGTAATCAATGAAAATGATTACGTACCAAAAACTTTAGAAGAGTGCATGCACAGAAATGATTGGCCAAGATGGCAAGAAGCCATAAGTGCTGAATTAAATTCGCTCGAAAAGCGACATGTTTTCGGACCTGTAGTCTGAACGCCCATAGACGTCAAACCAGTAGGTTATAAATGGGTGTTTTCAATAAAAAGAAATGAAAAGAATGAGATTGTACGATATAAGGCTCGACTTGTAGCACAAGGGTTTTCCCAAATCCCAGGAGTTGATGATGAGGAAATGTATTCCCCTGTAGTGGATGCGATAACCCTTAGGTTCCTAATCGGCCTCACAATCTCTGAAGGACTTCATATGAGACTAATGGATGTCGTCACCGCATACTTATACGGGAAACTTGAAAATGACATCTACATGAAAATCCCTAAAGGATTAAAATTGCCTGAAGCATTAAAATCAACACCTTGAGATATGTGTTCTATAAAGCTTCAGAGATCTTTATATGGTCTCAAACAATCTGGTCGTATGTGGTACAATCGACTTAGTGAATATCTCGAAAAGGAAGGATACAAGTCTGGTGTAATCAGTCTATGTGTCTTTATAAAATGATCACTCTCAAATTTCACTATAATAGCAGTCTATGTTGACGATATCAACATTATCGGATCTCCTGAAGAGATAGAGAAAGCTGCTCAGTTGTTAAAGAAGGAATTTGAGATGAAAGATCTTGGTATGACAAAAGTATGCATCGGACTACAATTTGAGTATCTGTGCAATGGCACATTTGTCCATCAATCAAACTACATCCAGAAGATGTTAGTACATTTCAATATGGATAAAGCACATCCGTTTAGCGTACCTATGGTTGTCCGACCGCTAGATCCACACAAAGATCCTTATCACCCTCAATAAGAAGGAGAAGATGTACTTGGTCCAGAAGTACCGTACTTAAGCGCGATCGGTGCCCTTATATATCTCTCAAATAACACAAGACCTGACATTGCATTTGCAGTACATGTACTAGCGAGATACAGTTCGAATCCAACACGTAGACACTGGAATGGTGTAAAACATATATTCCGGTATATTTGCGGGACACAAGACTTAGGTCTTTTCTATCAGAAAGATCAAAAGTCCCAGCTTGTTGGGTATGCTGATACCGGATATCTATCAGATCTTCACAAAGCAAAATCTCAGACAGGTTATGTATTCACAAACGGTGGCACAGCAACTTCTTGGAAGTCAACTAAGCAAACACTTACAGCAACGTCATCAAATCATGCCGAATTGATAGCACTATATGATGCTGGTCGAGAATGCGTGTGGTTGAGATCAATGATTAATCACATATAAGAAGCATGCAGATTAGAACAGATCAAGAAGGAGCCGACAATTATTTATGAAGACAACGCTGCTTGCATAGCTCAGATAAGAGAAGGTTACATCAAGTGTGATCGAACAAAGCACATCTCACCAAAGTTCTTCTCAACATATGACTTGCAGAAAGAAGGGGAAATTGATGTTCGCCAGATCAAGTCAAGTGAAAATTTAGCTGACCTGTTCACAAAATCTTTACCAAGAAGCAGTTTCGAGCAACTATCACACAAGATCGGTCTCCGCATATTGAAAGATGTTTGTTGAATTCAGGGGGAGAATTATACACACTGTACTCTTTTTCCCTTAACTAAGTTTTGTCCCAATGGGTTTTCTTAGTAAGGTTTTTAATGAGGCAGTACAACTGATCCGGTAGTATCAGTTTATTTATTCAGGTCCTGAAATAGCTATTTAACATCATCCTGAAGTATGTTGTTAAACTGTGTATAATTCTAAATGTCTGAGGGGGAGTGTTATAAACCAGACATTTTAGGCCCAACCCAATACTTATGGGTTTTAGGGTTTACACTTGTGTTTATATATATATTGTAATGTTGAATAGAATGAAGTTGAAGAATTCAGTTTTATCTCTAATTCTCTTTGGTTTTTATCGGATTTCATTTAATAAATAATTCATAGGTGAATTTAATTTCCAAACTATGGTTCAAGTTTTGTATATATCATGGCAAATGGTTAAAACAACAGAAATAATATATTGTCAAGGTTTATTGTTACATCACTATCATCCTTATAAAATATGAATTGATTAGCTAGATTTCATTTGTAATTTTTCTTATTGTACTCACAATAAAGTTTATCAACAATACACAATAACTCACAATGTTTTCATAATTCTATATTGTATTAAAGACTTAGAGTTCTTCCTCTCTTCTCATTCTTTCCCTTCACACCTCCCTCTGGTCGCTTTTTGCGCCAAATATTACTTTGTCATCAATCCTCTTCACCCCTCATTCCTAGTGTGTAATGACTTTCTTTCTCTTCTTCTCCATCTCATCATGCGATGGGATGCTTGTATACACAAACAAATAGAAATATGGTTTTATTTATTCTTTCTCATGCCGCCATTGTGTCATTACAATAGTATATCTTGACACTCCAGTCAAAGCTCATACCATCATAGCCCCTGATGTCGTGCTTCTTGCCGCATCCGCTATGACCTTAGAGCTTAGCATTTGATTTATCATGCTCTAACTGCGGGTGAGTATTAGATAAATATATTTTCATTAGCATAGTTAGAATATATGATTTGATGGGGACCGCTAAAATGAGAACCACCTCCAGTTGTAAGAACCGTGAGAACTACACCGTACGGGGCGAGGTGGACCAAATTTTTTTTTCATAAACGTAGATGCATGTATTATAAACGCATTTGTAAAAAAAATTCAAAAAAAAAAAATGTCGGGTGTTTAGTTTTGAGCACCCAAAGTTTGCGTTTACGGGACCCGTAAGTGTTCAAAACTACACACACGACATTTTTTTTAAATTTTTTTTACAAATGTGTTTATAATACAAGCATCTACGTTTATGAAAAAAAAAATTTGGTCCAACTCGCCCCGGATCAAAAAGTTCTCAAGGTTCTTACAACTGGAGGTGGTTCTCATTTTAGTGGTCCCCATGATTTGATTAGATTCATTTGTAATTATATATATATATATATATATATAGGGGAAGGTTCAAATGAAAACCACTTTTATTGTGAAAACTCGAAAACTAACTAAAAAAAGCTTAAAAAACACACCAAATTTTTTTTTTACAATTTTTTTATTAAAAATAGCTATTTTTTATATATAAAAAAAACATTTAAAAAAAACATTTTGTAGGACACATGTGTAATAATACGCATGTGTAGTACAAATACACATGTATAGTATTACACATGTGCACTACAATTTTTTTTTAAATTTTGTTTATATATAAAAAATAACGAAAATTGGTATGTGAAAAAAATTGGTATGTTTTTTTGGCTTTTTTAATTAGTTTTCGAGTTTTCGCGATAACTAGTGGTTTTCATTTGAACATTCCCCTATATATACACACACACACTCCTATATAAGTAATTTATGAATACTACATAGATAAAATTGCACAAATCCACCGTTATGTTATACCTAAACTGCACTTCATATCTTTCACTATGAAATCAGCCAAATCCAACCTTTATGTTCATGTTTTGTTACATTCTATAACGTTTACAACTAATGTAGTCCAAAAATTTAGTTAAGTTGCCTCACATGCTTTGCATATAAGGGTAATATGATCTTTTATAATCTAAAGGTTGATTTGTGCAAAAATATTATTATATATATAGTAGATTTTTTTTTTTTTTTTGCAAAAACATTATTATTGGTTAATAATTGAATATATATATATATATATATAGGACAAAGATCCGTTAGGAACCACCCCTTATTGCGAGAACCGCGAGAACCAATGTGAACACAACCAAAAATGCCTAAAAATAGCTAAAAACACACAAATTTTTTTCTTATTATTTTTTATACTAAAATTGCTACTTTTAGTAGCAAAATTTTTTTTTTTTTTGCTACTAAAAGTAGCGATTTTAACATAAAAAATATTAAAAAAAAAATAATTTTAGATTTTTTTTAGGTTTTTTGGGGGTTTAGTTTTTAGCATTTTAGATTGGGGGGGGGGGGTAGGTTTTTGGGGGGTGGGGGGTTAGGTTTTTTGGGGGTATTAGTTTTTAGCATTTAGCTTGGGAGGGGGGGGGGGGTGGGGGTTAGGTTTTTTTAGGTTTTGTTTAGGTTTTTTTAGCTATTTTAGGTTGTGTTCACATTGGTTCTCGCGGTTCTCGCAATAAAGGTGGTTCTCGCATGAACCTTACCCTATATATATATATATATATATATATATATATATATATATATAAACATATATAAAATTAGTTTTAAATTTATTTTATATAAATTCCGATTTTCATGTTTTTATAAAATAAATAATAATTGCAAGATAAATTAATTTTTATATAAAATATAAATAAAACACAAATTCTTCTAAAATAAAGTTATTGTAATATCCGGAATATTTTAATAATTATATATAATTATAACGGATGTTTTAAAATTACTCAAACTAAAAAGTATTTTTTAATGTATATGTAAGTATGTGTTTATAAAAAAAGAATATTAGACAAATTTATATCGATAAAAGAAACTAATAAATTAATTTGACATTTTAAAAAATCGTTAATAAACTTCAGTAAACAAAAAAAAAAGTTAATAAATCAATCACAATTCCCATTTAACCTTAGCTTTCAAAAGTCTGTCAAGCATGATAAGATCATGTTTCAGTTAGGGATGAACATTGCAACTTCTTTTGCAAAAAAAAAAAAAAAAGACGAAAGAAAAACTGTTTACAAGTAGATGACCAAGGTATTTGATTTTAATTTCATATATTCTTACGTTTATATGGCATATATTGATGAATTAAGAGTTTTAAAAAAACATTTTAAAGATCTTTGGAAAATTTCACTCACATACAAATAAAAAAATTCTAGGTGCTAAGGCATTCTATTTTTTTCTGTTGCATTTGTATTATTTACATATTATGTTTATAATTTGTCTAATATTTTGTTTTTATAAACACATACTTACATATACATAAAAATATTTTTATTTTGAGTAGTTTTAAAACGTCCGTTATAGTTATATATAATTATAAAAATATTCCGAATATTACAATAACTTTATTTTAAAATAATTTATGTTTTATTTATATTTTATATAAAAAGTAATTTATCTTGTCATTATTGTTTACTTTATAAAAATAATAAAATCAGAATTTTTATAAAATAAACTTAAAACTAATTTTTATATATGTTTATATACATAAATATATAATTATTAACAAATAATAATGTTTTTGCAAAGAATATATATATATATATTCTACTATATATATAATAATATTTTTTAACAAATCAACCTTTATGTTATAAATAATATTTTTGCACAAATCAACATTTATGTTATAAAAGACAATAGTACATTAACTGAGTTTTTGGACAACGTTAGTTGTAAAGGTTATAGAATGTAACAAAACATGAACATAAAGGTTGGGTTTGGCCGATATTATAGTGAAATGTATGAAGTGTAGTTTAGATATAACATAAAGGTTAATTTGTGCAATTTTGTCTACGACACAATATAACTCACGAAGTTTTCATTATTCTATAAGAATTCCTATAAAATCAACCTAAATTAATGTGATAATATAAACCATGTGTATATAGTTTTGTGTATGCTTCATGCTAAAATGTGTTTTTATCCGATGTTTGCTAGAATGTATTAATTTTTGCGCTTTCGTGTTATGTGATATATGGCGATTTGCAGAACCACTCTACATCATCTTTTTCACCCTAGATTAAACCAAAAGAATTAGAGGTTTTATTCACCATATTTACCTTTTCCATTATTCATTCTATTTCCAATATTATAAAGAAGGTTTAACATCCATATAGTATAATATACTTGTCACACCCCAACCGATGGCAGTATCATCGGGGCGCGGCACTGTGCGAAACAAATTATTCAAGAGAATCCACAACAACTATTAAGTTACCGAATCTTTAGTGTTAATATCCCATACTACTAACAGATAAAGTAGCTAAAGTTATTACAGATAATTGTCTCAAAAACAAGCAAACTGTTCCGAAGACTCAGATTTTATTAGATTTGTTCTAGACTCCATCCTAGCATGATTCCAGCAAGTAACAAGCAAAGCATCCTAACCACCTGTCACATACGTTAAAATAGAGGTCAATACACATAGTGTAAAGGTGAGCATACAAGTTTAATAGTATATTAGTAGCGAAAGCGAGTTTTCATGTTTAATGTGAAGCAAGTAGGTTATCGACAATGAAATATGCACAAACGTGACTGCGATTTGTAGAGTGTGCAACACATATCACTACTTGTGACACGTGAAGAAATACCCTTAGCAACCCCCGTCCACGACAGGTGCTGAGTCCAAACTATAGTACTATCGTTGCTAAGGTGTCAGGCAACAATCACCGTGTAAACATAACATACAAGCATTCATCGAGTAACACGTATAACATGCTGTAGGGGTTAGCGTATAAAAGTGTTTGCGTTGTGTGATAGATGTGATTTGATATAAGTAACATATGTAACACCCAAAAGTGCTTAATGCAAAAAGGGATCGAGTATACTCTCAGATAGTGTTTAATAAATAAACACCGTCTTGGATTGAAGGGAGCGCTGGAGAGTTAGCCTGATTACAGAACGATAGCATAAGTGATAAGCGGCGCGTTAAACGGTGCGAAGTGACTGAGTGACGAAGTGACATCCGAACGGTTTTGAGCTAGAGAGTGTAAAAGAGTTGAAAGAAAGTTGTGAAACCATCTTTCAATCCTTTTTAACTATGAAAATGTTTAGATTCATGCAAAAACAGTGTTTAATCATGTGGAAATCATGTGGATCTGAGTTGTTCTTGGTGGAATGAGGCCAAACCTTGAAGTTCATAAGAACCCCCATGGTGACATCATCCTAGAACACCTCAAATCCGTTGATTTCACGGTTAAAGGTGAAGATTCAAAGGTGAAAATGATGAAGGAGTGTGTATAGATGTTAGATGTACATGATTTGAGGAAGAAACTTACAAGAATTGCGAGAAATCGAGAGAAAAGAGGGTTGGAGGCGCTGGTCGAACGAGAGAGCTGTCACATCACTGTTTGTGATGTGACAGGGGGTATTTATAGGATTCCAAAGAGGAAAGTGGGGCAGGTGTGCGGATCGGATGGCAACCCGATCGGATGACCATCCGATCGGATGGTCATCTGTACGAATGATCCATCCGATCGATGGTTGCCGCGAGTTGGTTTTCGTGTTTTCGTATTGTGCGTTGAGCGTGGCGATGCGTTTCGAGTAAGCGATGCGATAGTATCACCCATTAGTTACACAAATAACCTAACTACTAAATACCATAAATATAAACCTTGTATCTCGAGTTTTCGATGAGATTGCGTTGCGATAGAGTTGCGATTGCGATTAAACACCTTAACATAAACATAACATGCACAAGTAACACATAATAGCACACACACGTAAAACAATATCCATAACCTATAATTCGAGTTGCGATGCGATAGCGATGCGATTAGCGGTAAGTCGATTAGCGATTAAACTACGACTATTAGCATTTACTCCACATAATACAACTAAAGTAAATTAAAATAGATTATCGGTTACAAGTCAAAGAGTACAATCAATAACTAAGCAAGGAGTGACAGATCGCAATTAGCAATCTTTTCTTTCTTTGACTTTGACTTGTACTTTGACTTTCGAAATGCGGATTGTTACAATACTCTTGGGGCTAACAGATGGAAGTCGCAATATCACATTAAATTAAACAATGAAACATAGGGCGGTAATTTTTGACACGACCCGTTAACCCGACACGAAAAAATAGGTTTGGGCCGACTAACACGACCTGTTTAAAAAATGGGTCGGGTTCGGGTGGGTTGACCCGTATAAAAATGGGTTGACCCATTAACCCGTTTAACTATTTAGATAAAAAATCTTTTATATATTTGTTTTTGTTTTTTCGGGTTGACCCAATAACCCGTTTAACTATTTAGATAAAAAAATCTTTTATATTTTTGTTTTTGTTTTTTTGGTTTCTATTTTACATGGTTAGTTATAATAATGTTAATTTTGACACATTATATTATTTATTTATCACACTTATACTTATCATTAAACATGTTATCCATAACCCGCTTAAAACTGAACAACTCGTTTATAAATCATCAACTTATATCACTCATTTAAGAATATGGGTTAAACTGGTGGGTTCAGGTTGACCTGAATTAATATGTGTCGGGTTAGGGTTGAAATCTTAGTCCCGAATAATAATATGGGTCGGGTTCGGGTTAAACATTTCACTCAGCCAACCAATCAACCCAAGACGATTGCCACCCCTAATGAAACATCCATATACATAAATTTATACTAAGCACTACTAGAAAATTGCTATGCTTCCTACACCGATTTCCGTCGAAAATTCATGGGAAAGAGCATTTCCCGACGGATTCCCAAGAAATTGGGCTGTAGGAATTTAGCTCGTGAGTAATTCTTCTCTAAGGCATTTCTGACCAATTTTCTTACTCATGGAGGGTTGTAGGAATTTAGCTCGTGGGTTATTCATGAGCGAGAATAATTCATTCTGTTAATTAGCTAGCCAACTTAAAGCTGGGACATGGTTTTTGGGCAATGGGTTGTTTTATAGACTCGTGTTAAAGAAAACTCTCTCTTGGTTATTCAATTGAACTTTTTCCCTAAGAGTATATTTATAACCTTAATAAAGTTGGGTTGTTTCAAAATTATTTATAATCTATAATACTATAAAAAGGAGAAGTGATGTACAAAAATGTAATTTGACCAGGGGTACACATTTTTAAGAAGCATGTACAAGCGACTGCAAGCTGGTAGAAGAGGAAGTTCAGCAGACTTTTAAGACGCTCCAGGGGGCAGGCTAGGGATTTCACCCATGAACCCTAATATCCCATTATATAGCATGTAAATGAATCTTGCAATTAAGACGTGAAGATAGAAAGGCAGATTGAATGCGAATAATGGTGGGAGTCTCCAGGTTGCAGATGAAGCATCGGTGTGTTTCAATTTCATCTCAAGTTCATCATGGTTGAAACACACAAGACACATCTCACCAATTTTGAATGCCGGAGCAACACAAAGTTTCGACAACAACACTGATTTAGACTGTTATTTGTTTGATTTCTTCAATTTCATCTCATCAATCCGACCACCTGCTTAGGTTTTCCTCAAAAGTACATCATGGCGATGGAATCAGGTACGCTATTTCGAATTCCGTTCTCAAATTCCTTTACTCTAACATGTATCCTTCATAAATTGATTTGTTTACTATCCTTTATTGTTCGAATTAGCTCGTTATGCTATAGTTAGGGCTATATATACGGTCCCTTGTGTTACCTGAACTGTGGATTATCTGTGTAAGGTTAAAAGTTGAGAAGTATTGTGTTCGAAATTTCAGTATTAGCAAATATAAACTTAAAGGATATATGATCTAGAGAGGGGTTATATATATGTGATTGAATAATTTGTGAGTTATTGTGAATGAGTGCTTACATCGTTGCATTTTTCGGGTGGACGGTAACTTTTTAATGCTGATATATTGCAGGCAAAAGCAGGTGTCAAATTTCAGACTCCGGCATCGAACTCAAGGTTGAACATGGGAGTGAGTTTTACTTTTTTTAACAGCCCCATAAAGTTTCATTGCGAAGTTACTTTTTAGTGCGCGAGTTGATCCTGAACTTTTATGGGAATAAACATCACTTATTTTTTAATTATTTTTAATAATAGACTTTGATAGTCTAATTTGGGATGATAATGGTTTAGATATGAAGGAAGGTGTGGTTTGCCCTCAAACTTTGATTCTTCATACTGCTATGCGTTGGCTTATGGATAGTGGAAAAACTGGATTAATATCATCGGTCTGTATGTTTTTAATTACATTATTTTGATAACTGAGGGAATTTTTAAGTCATGTTCGGGCGGACCCCGTGGCAACGAACAGTTGAGCCCAGTTGTAAGTATAATGCCTTTTCATCGTTCTGTTTGGTGACAATTGTACTCTTGCTGCAGGTATGCTGCTGTTTGCAGCTTTAGTTTCTGGTTTGGCTTGCTTCGTTGGGGTTGACTTTGGTGCAAAGCTGCTCACTTCACTTGCGAAGTGTTTTGAGGTTCGTTCCTTGTTTGAAATAGAAATTTAGAATGAATAATTTGATTTTCACATACTGGTTGGCACCTGTAGATTGCACCTGTAGATTGCATTCTGGTTGACGTTGTAGAGGCGTATAGTTGATTAAATTGATTTGAAAGATTAGACCTAACTGTGAGGGTATTTTGGTTACCTGTGTGATACATTTGATGCCGGTGCCTTTCCAAGTTCCACTTGAAGTAAATGTTCTCCTTGGTTTGTGATGATGATGATGAAGAAGTTGGTCAGTAGATCGTTATTTTTGTAATGTTACTCTTAATTATCTGATCCGTAGTTATATATTATGAAACCTACTTATATGTTTTTTTATCTAGAATTGAAATTTTCAGTTATCATCATATCTTTTTTTTAGTTCTTATATAGGGTTTCAGTCCGACGGTGTATGTTATGAAACTAACGTGACCCGCCCAAAGTTACATATCTTTACCCGAGTTTTGTTTTGACCCATTACACAAACTGGCTTTCTTTACTTTATGTGTCTGTTTGTGATTGAGCCAGTGAAGCAAGTGAGGAAAGCCGAAGCCATGTTAAGGGGAAGGATGCTGAAAGCCTATTAGTAAAAGCATATGTTTCGTGGACTTCATTTACTTCCTCCTTACATATTGTGTAACAAGCCAACTGAAACAAAAATGGTTATCTTGAGTTTTCAAATCTGGTATGTAGGAGGTTTTATACACCATTGCGGTCCTTACATGTAGGCTTTTTTTTTTTTATGAAAATGGATACTTGTGCACCAACTCACATTGGCTGGTTGTGCGTGGCTTAGCCCCAACATATCAATCTTCTGACAAATTTAAAGCCTGATAGGTTGGGGTTGATTGATCTATATCGTATGCAAGTTTTGAGCTGTCTGTGGGCATGAATACCTTCAATATGTTTCGAGTGTTTTGCATTAAATTCTCTTTTGTGTTTTCTTTTTCGAGCGGATTAACAACCCGCAACCCTTCAGTGGAATCAGAGATGTCCATAAGATGGTGGCAGTAGGCCTTATTTATGGCGAAACAACTCCTTAACAAACCCTAATTGACTGATTTTGTTTTTATAAAACGTCAGTGCTCGCTACTTCACACATAAACCTTCAAAAATCCACTAATTGAATGCAAACCTAAGAGCTCTGAGGTATGTGTTCTTCACTCAGTTCAATACAATAGCGGTGGGAGCTTTAGGGGCGGCTGTGGACATGGCTGCGGCAGAGTCGAAGGGTTCGGCGGCAGCAGAGGCGGTGGCTGAAGAGGTAGAGGTCGCGATGGCGGTAGCGGAGGGCAAGTTTTTTGCCGGCGAAGCGAATATGGTTCCTGGTGAAGTGGTTTATAACGAGAAGAGGATCTTGGTGCAACTACAGGTTAGTTGAAATTCAATATAAGTTTTAGTTTGGAAAATTGAGTGACTTTGTTAATTGATTGATTAATTTGAGTTGTTTTCAGAATGAAGATGGAACAAAGGTTAGGTACTCAGTATGGAACACTTTCAGATCAAAACGGGCTACTATAAGCTTTTTTAGTGATTAATTATATTATATACACATTAATTTGTTACAGTAGAAGTATTTCATATTTTAAATCCTTTAGTTCCATTGGTATACAAACATCCTTGTACACCTTTCCGAATCCTCCCATGTCCAATGTGCAGTGCATAAATAAAGTTCTTGGTTGCAGACTGAATTAGGGTCCATTATTTTTCTGGTTGTTATTTTAAGAAACTTTTTACATACTTGGATCAAATATACTAGTGATGACTATTTCAAACATACTCAACAAGAGCCAGTTCAACTATGTTAAGTCTCACCGTGTGAAGATGCTGCCAAGTCTTGAATGAAAAGTCCCATAAAATAGATTCCCTTTGAAAGATTATTTTCTATAAGGATTACTCATTTTTTATTATAATACAAATCACTATAGTTATAAGCTTTCAGATTTTTTTTACCTCACCGGGTGATGACCATTTCAGCCATACTCAGCAAATTTTAAAACACTCTAGATATAGAAAGGAGATAGATGTCTGCCTCTTTTCTGGTCACTGATCGGAGATGCCACAGTGAACTTCATATAACATGCTCAGTTCAGTAACGGTTTCACTTTTGGCAACGAAAAGGACAAATATCCGCTCTTCGTGCATTTTGTGTATGCATTCTCTGCTAAATCTAGCTGATTCTTTGGTTACTTGTTGCATATCGGTTTAATATAACACATCTTTTTATAATAGATGGTAACACAAGCAAATATGCGCTATATACTTTACTTTCGTTATAGGTGTTATTGTATCGTTTGATGAGAATTTGGAAAAATATTGTTATTGGGAAACGGGATAGGTATCGATAACTTTTCTGAAATTTTTTAACATGTTTCGTCTTTCACGTAGAATTTTTTGAAGAAATGCAAGGTGGAAGAGGCGATCCTTTCTTTGGAACCCGTGACCCTTTCGCTGGTTTAGCGATATGCCAATTCTATTTGGAGAAAGGGACCCATTTGATCACCTTTTTTTTCACGAACCCGCTGGGTGGAATGTTGCAGCCAAGTCCATTTGACCATGCTGGGGGTCCATTCATGGGTGCAAGTCCGTTTGAATTGAGCTTATTTGGTCCAAATGAAAGTCCTTTTGGATCGAGCTTGTTTGGTCCAAATGGAAGTCCTTTCATGGATACACGTGTGCCTATAACTCATGAGCACAGACAATCCATGCCAAATAGTTCAAGAGGCCTGATTATTGAAGAACTTAACTCTGATGACGAAAAATATGAACCTTGAAAGTGATTACATCTGAAAGTGATATTTTCATTATAGTATTAAACGAAGAACCCTTTTATATATCTAAATCCTCACTCCGCTCTCTACCAGATTGCCTGATGCGTAGTGTGTTTCCGCCGCAACGCACGGGTTTCCCACTAGTTTACTAAAATGGGTAAAAGCACACTTAACTTTTTTAAAGAAAATATAAAATAAATAGCTTTTCTCCCACATTAGTAAATAATTTTCAAACAACCCATTATATATATATATATAAACAGAAGAAGGATCCGTTAGAAACCACCATTTATTGCGAGAACCGTGAAAAGAAATGTGAACACAACAAAAAATACATAAAAAAATAAAAAAACACACAAAATAATTTTTTTTATTAAAAATCGCTAATTTTCATCCTAAAAATTATATTTTTTAGGGACGAAAATTAGCGATTTTTAATAAAAAAAAAAACTTTTTTAGCATTTAGTTGTGATGTTTAGATTTATGGCTTAAGATTTAGCATTTAGCTTGGGTGGGTTGAGTGGGGGTTTAGGTTTTTAGGGGCTGGGGGTGGGGAGTTAGGTTTTTTTAGGGTTTTGTGTGGGGGGTTAGGTTTTTTTTAGGTTTTTGTGGGTGGTTGGGGTTAGGTTTTTAGGGGTGGGGGGGGGGGGGGGGGGGGGTTAGGTTTTTGGGTTAGGTTTTTTGGTAAGGTATAGTTTTTTTTTAGAGGGGAGGGGGGTTGGGGGTTTAGGTTTTTGGGTGGTGGTGGGGGTTTAGGTTTTGGGTGATGGTGGGGTGGGTTTATTTTGTTGTGTTTACATTGGTTCTCGTGGTTCTCAAATGAACCCTGCCATATTTATATAGAGAGAGTTAAGTTCACGTATAAACTGCTTTATCGTATAAAACGTACGAAAGACATGAAAAAGCAAAAAAAAAGGAAAAAAACGCGGTGAGATTTTTTAAATTATTTTCTTGTATGGTAATTATTAAAATTACTCTACAAATGATCTTGTAGGGTAATTTTGTAAAATGTTCTTGTATGGTAATTTTGATCATGTAGCGTAATTTTGATACACTTGTATATAATAATGATAATTTAAAAAATTACCCTACAAGATCAAAATTATCTTACAAGATCAAAATTACCATACAAGATCATTTGTATAATAATTATGATACTCTACAAAATTACTATACAAGTGTAACATCCGTCAAAATGGGCTCCCAAAATCCGACCCATTTCGAAATCTGGATCCTAACCTTTAAAACCTCGGGATTTTTTTTTCTTTCCGCGAAATAGATCATCGTCGAAGGATTTATTCTTTAATCTAATTATTTAGGTTGTTTAATCATCTATATTGTTAATTTGATTTTACTAAAAGACAGACTTGACTATTAAGAGATTGATATGAGAAACAAATCTTCATATTGTTAAGAAACATTTTAAAATTTATACAACACTGGCCAAAAGAATGTCGTACACTTCCAAGATAGAAACATTATATTTCATATTTTAGCTTGTCAAAAAAAAATTCTCAAATGACTTTAAAAGTGGGCCTTTGCTTTTGAACATCAGTTTTTGCCGCCCCCAAGATGACAGCGAGAACACTAGCTGTATTTTTTTTTTTTCGCTGATTGCCCTTGACAGAGACTTTCTTTGTTTACAACATCCTGAACCTAGACATCAACTAATTCCTATAACAGTTTCGGAAACTTATAGATTTCCTAAACAAACAAGAATCCTTGGTGATAAGTTTCAAAACATAAACTCATAGAATTCAGTTTTTCGACACCACACCCATCCCCTTCGTTTACCACCACCCTCTCACCGTTGCTTCGCTCGAAAGACCATAAAGACTCGCCGGAACTTCAAGCTTTTCGCCGGAGACAATCGGAGTTCACGACGGGAACCGCTTAACGTTCATTTCGGTATATTTTTCTCCATCACTTTGTATTCCCTTTAATTCCCTATATTCTTTTTACTTTACACATTCACTTCAATGTTTATTAGAAACATGATACAAAAGTTTCAGTTAATATGGGAAAAGATAGAACAGTTGGGTGTTTTTTTTGTTTATAATGTAGAAGATGACACCATTAATAAACAACATAAGTTCAAAACGAATTGGAATTCTTGGAATGCTTGAACAACAAGCAAGGGGCGCGGGTTCGAGTCCCGGCTCCTACACAGCGCGGCATTATTTTCTTTTCATAAAACAAGTCTATGGAACATTTCAGTAACAACATAAGTAAATAAAAAAAAACCAAGATTCTAAACGAGTTAGACACGCAGCCCAGTGGGAAGGCTGCGTGCACGTAAACGAAATGTCACAAGTATTGATCCCGTTTAATGTCGGTTTGGACGAATTTTTTTTACCTCTTTTTGACATTCTTTTTGGTCGGCTTCCAACAGCTCCAAACATACAATTTTCGTTGTTTTCCTTTTTCAGTAATATTAAAGATGTGAAGTAATACATCATTTTAACCTTTAACTTTTTTCTTACAGTGACAGTATCTTTTTATTCTTTTTTTTTTTTTTTTTATCTAAATTAAAGTCCAAAAACCTAAACATAAATAAATAACTATATATAAATAATTAATTAATTTATAAACCAAAATACTAAATTCTAAATTAAATATTAACAAGACTATTGTGTGGTATTTTAATCATCCAGGTTAACCATTTCATCCATTCGGAATCCTTTTTCCTATTTTTCCTCGTATGTTATCTTCAAGGAATCCCTATACACACCCATTGTGAGTAGATATTACTTCTTCCCCTTTTTGTCACTTTAACTTTTTGGGCTGTATCATGTGTCACGTGTTCACAAGTGTTTCATATTCTTTTCCTAACACGCAAACTTAAATGTCATATGTGTTCATGATTGGTATCGCCTTGTTTCGCTATCTGTTTCACATACATGTATTACGTGTTTACTGCTTTGTGTCGCGGTTTCTTTGTTTCGCATGGATCCACCACCGGTTGACCGGTTCCCCCACGGCCATGGGGCGAACTCGGTATCCCCACAATGTTTCGCAGTTTCGCTTTTCGCCTTTCGGCGCTTGAATCGCATCATTTGTTTCACTGATTATGTTTCATTATGTCTTGTAACATTAGTTGTTCATGTGGATTGATTGATGAATTATTTATTGATGTCACTATTACATTTAATATTGCATGTTACATAATTTTTATTAAATAAAATCAACTAATCTTTTAAGGTTAAATAAAAACAAATAAAGATCTACTCGCCAACTTTTGTTGACCCCAAAACCATTTTTACACATGATATAGGTGAACAGGTACGAAGTGAAGATTGTACATAGGATGTGCCTTAGTTAACAAGAAACGGATTAGTGTAGTTTATTTATTATGAACAATGTCTTGTGTTTGTAATTGTGTATTTGAATTATTTGCTTCGTGAAACATTTGTTATGAATTAATGATTATTTAAAACACGCAATAGCAAGTCATAAGCTCTTCGGATCAACCCCATCATGCCCCGATCACCTCTTCCGCTGCGGTTCAGGGTGTGACAACAAGATCAAAATTACCCTTCAAGAAAATTTTACAAAATTACCATACAAGATCAAAATTACCCTACAACATCATTTGTAGGGTAATTTTGATAACTAATCTACGAGTAAATAATTATGAAATTGTCATCGCATTTTTTTACCTTTTCACTCTATTCGTACGTTTTGTATGATAAGGTTATTTGTATTTAATATTATATATATATATATATATATATATATATATATATATATATATATATTCAAATACACTCGTTTGAAAAAAGAAACTCCAATTTGTATAACACAAAGTTGATTTAATTTTCTTTTCCAAATTCCTCTATATATTGTCGTTATGTGTGTAATTTGATGAAAAAAAACAAACTTTATTAGTTAATAGTTTATAAACCCGCGTATTACACGAGTTTGTAAAATATAAACGATATAATTATATAATCTTTAAAAAACTTTATATAACTAACGGCCAATGTTAATTAGTAACAAAACTTTATATAAAGGAATTTTTATTATCATATGATAGTTCACATAACTAACTTGAATTTGTCACAAAAAAACCCATCTTAATTAGTAACACTGAAAATATCATAATAGTCGTGTATTACAAATGTTGAATATTGAAAAACATGGAATACACAAATTTATATATATTACTAATATGAATGAAATTACGTATTACGTTACATATAATAGATTTTTTGCTCAATTATTGATACTCCATAAAATAACATGAGATGACACCCCTGCCTCAGGCACACACGCCCCTAAAATTAATAATATTTTTTTTTGTCATTGTGTATCTTTTAAGTATAACTTTTGTTTAAAAAATCTCTAATTCATTAATAAAGTTGTTCTTTTTCTCTTTATTGATAAAAAAACCAATTTTATTGGTATGACATAAATTAGATTTGCTATTTTTACTAATAGTTGTTATGCGGATTTAATTAATAAATAGTTATTGTAAAGTTATGATATAAGTTAAAGGTTTGTATATGATAAATAAAATCTTTGCATTATTAAAGGTTAATTGATTATGTCACAAATGGGTATACATTGAAATTTATATATTTCTTAGCTCTATTAAATTGAAAACACATTTATTAATCAAAAACTGGTGTAGCTACAAACTTTAATATTATCTCCTATAGGAAACTTCAAAACGTTAAGTTCTTTCCGTCTATAATTTTAAAACAGAGTTCATAGTCTTTTTACGAGATAGTCATCTGGTTAGTTGCATCTTTTTAGCTTATATTTATATGTTAGAAAAACTAATACATCTATTTTATATATAATCTCAAATATGGATGACAACTTTTTTGTAATTTAAACTATTTTTGTAAAGCCCTGTTCTTTCGTACTTTTCATAATTCGAAAGCCTTATTTGTATTTCTACTTTTCGAAAGCCTTGTGTTCTTGTATCATTCTTTCGTTGTAATCGTTGTAAATCCGAGACTTTGATCGTAATGAAATGAATCTTTTATACATCATTTATACTTTGTTTATAATTTGATACATACGTCTCTTTGTTACATGAATCATAAGTCTCATAAACATAAGTTAACTCATCGTATATTCGTAATCCTTGGATTTCCATACGTTCCAACGCGTGATCATCCAATTACAAAACTAAAATTATATGTTTTACAATAGGTTATTCGATCACAAGACTTAACTCTATGCTTTATACTTATTTGATACATAATCATATATTTACAAAACATCACTTGTGTTTTACATGTTGACATGCTTATAAACCCCTAATTTCATGTTCCATACACATGATAGGCTTTGTTTTATATTAGAAATATGTTAATACTACATTATTATACTACATGTAACACTAATATACCACTTATATTATAAAAAGAAAAAAAATAAATAAAAAGAATATGAATAAACTTCAGGACCGTTCGCTGCCTCTAAATGGCTAAATTGATTTTGTTGATTAGTCATTTAGCCTCCACCATGAAGCTATAATTCACCCAAAATATCATATACGTAAATTACCTTTGCAAAAATTGAATTAATGTTCAACTAACAAAAAAAATATATAATAACTATAGGCTGGTAAAGAACCTAGCGACCGGACAACTTTTGTTATGGCTGATTAAATTATTTTTGTTTGATTAACACCCAACTACTTGTATTAAATGCCAACCAACTTAACCCTAAACTCTTCCCTATATATACCACTCTAATCCCAGCCACTTTTCCATTTTTCCAACCCTTAAACACACTCAAAAACCTTTCAAAACCTAGCTGGAAATACAAGTTCGAGCAGATTCAGCAAGCTTCACTAAAGTGAGCATAACTCACTCGTTTCTTGTCCGTTTTACCTCATTCTTTTTCCTATGTGTGCTTGGATTGACCTTAGCTTTGATTCCATGGGTTTTTCACAGTAAATAAGTCCCTGGAACTCCGGCAAAAAGGCTCCAAAGTGCACTGTTCATTTCTGATTTCATCTAATCTTTACTAAAACTTGTTCAACTTGAGTCTAACTCATCTCAAACCTATGTCCTTATGATTATAACCACTTCTATGGTTAGTTAGGCTTAAAACCAAGGTTGAGACATTCAAAATCAGATGTTAAACCTCATATACATTCTGTTTTGGTTAGGGTTTTTGACCCACAAGTAATGTTTAAGTCCAAGACTTAATGTAGGTGTGATTATGGACTAACTAGGGTTGTCCAACATAAAATCCACACATTACTTGATGATTTCTCATAGAGTAGTTGTTTATATTCTTGTATTATTCATAGTTCATGACCCTCCTTGTATGTTTTTACATCAAGTGTAGTGGTGAACACTTAGAGGTACCTAAATGGAAGACTACTCTTCCTACCTTCTACATGGCTTCCATAAAACTTAGAGGTACCTAAATGAAGATTTAATCTTCTACCTCATGCTTGAAATATCGGACATAATAATATGTATACAATATATGTAATATATAAACATATAATCCGAATAAATCGAATCTTTGATGATGAACTAGTGTTCATATGTCAAGGTACTAGATTATATCATCCTAGACTTTGATAACTTGTCACGATTCTAATGGAACCTTGTTCCATGAAAACATTTAAACTCGTTAGAGTTTCCTAGTGTCAAGAACAAGTATCATAAGTATTAGGTGATTATTTTCATATGCTATTTTCATGTTGTTTAAATCCCGAATCTTTAATCTTTCGATTCCTCAAACTCATACACTTTGTTCTTCGTGTAGAAGGACTTGGTGCTCCACTCTAATCAACCAACTTGCTCTCAGATTCAAGTAGGAACAACTTGCAAAACCGTGAGTATACTCGAATTCCCCTCTTTACGTTTACCACTTTTTGGGGTGTAACATGTTTACTTACCAAAACTTACACATGAACATTTTACTTAAATGCACAAACATTCCTATAAATGCTTGTATACGTGATTGCTTGATACTTTAAACTTGGGTTAATTACATCTTGTGTTAGACTTATCATTAACTTCGTATGAGCCTATCCTTGACATATATAGCGCTATAGGATTAACGCACCGCCCGTAGACTTGTGGTTATGTCATGAGCATATTGCGTTTCATCATTGATTTGATATGTTAGACACATGCCGAATTTAAGGTTTATCTTGTATCACATGCTTGCTATGAAGAATTGTTTAATCATCTTTTTATGCTATGTACGTATCAAACTTGTATACTCGCCTTTGTTTTTGCATTCAACTTTATTTTAAAAATGTTACAGGTTGAGGATGACGAATGCTATGAAATGAAGTAGCGTTGATGCCTAGATACACATTTAGACGTGTTAGGTTTAATATGTTGTATCAAATTTTGTTATTGTTATGTTTCGAACATGTTGTTATTTGAATTTATGTAATGTTTGACAATTTGATATTTATGAAATGAAATGGATTTATTTAAATATTGTCACAAAATAGTGTTATGAAGTCTCTTGCAATCTCGAACAAGTCCCGCTCCAATGATTCCACCATTGGTTGGGGTGTGACATATTGGTATCAGAGCCATAACTATTGGGAATTAGGTAGAATTGCCATGTTCGACCTAGTCTATAGTAGGAACCATGATTTGACCATTCTTGTTTCATGCTTAAAATATTATGCTTCCTTCTTTGCTTCTTTCTTTTCTTTTGGTCTTAATACTTACATAATGTCTTTCCTAAGATATTTTACACAATACACTTGAAGACTTGAAGACACTCTTATTACAAAGGAGACGAGTTTACCAAAATAGGCGTGAAACCCACAATTTGGTGAACGACTCTCATCCCGCTTATACTTTATACTTTTGCACGAAATTACGCCATTAAGTTAGGAGTGAAATCCACATCTTAATGGTAAATTTCCAACTGAAACTCTAGTGGACCATCGTCAAAGTGTCAAAATTATATTTTGACCCGACGAGTACCAACCAGATTAGGGTACGAAATCGTCAAGTTAGGGGTGAGACCCGCACCTTGTCGATTAAGTCCCATTCCTCGATTTTCGATCTCGCCAAAGTTTCGATGGTTTCAATCGATTAGAGACGTGTGGTAACTGGAAGGGTAAGATACCGTTAATCGCTTCTCGACGAGGGTATCTTACCTATAGGCCAAAGCACGTTTCTCTAATTTGAAAGGACTTTCGATTCACTTTGGAATAGTCGAAGTTTCTAAGCCCGAAACAATCCTATGTTTTATGAGCCTCTATTTTATGTGATTCAATTTATATGTGATTTTATACTTGTTACCTCGTTCGTTTCAAAACCATTACACGTTTCGCACGTCTCGCGCAATAAAAAACGATAATAATTCTCGTGAACAAACTAAATTTATACTCATTCTTACGCATTCTTACGTGATTATACTCGTGATTACATGTTGCAACCTTATGCTTATGTGAATTATACGTAACACTTGAACACTTACATGCTTTTACATGCAAAAAAAACGTTGTTTTAAAATTTATGATCAAGTCTCATCCTTTTCTTTTCTTTCAAACTTCTAGATGCCTTCTTCAAGCTCGTCCGAAAAGCCCAAGTCTAAGAAGGGTTCTCGCTCAGGTTCCATCTCTAAGAAGGAACTCGTAGGCCTCATTGCTGAACAAATGGCCGACCAAATGGCTTGAGTTATACCTGACATCGTGAGCCGCATTCAAACCAACCCCAATTCACCTCATGGCTCTGTGGACTCCAAGGTGGAGAAACCAAGGACACCTTTTCTCTTCAAGCAATTCATGGCTTGCAAACCATTGGAATTCACTAGAAAGGATAGTGCTACCGCACTACTCACTTGGTTCGACGCCATGGAGATCACTTTTCGTCAGAGTGGTTGTCCTGATGAATTACGCACCCAAAATGCTACAGGGGTGTTCCGACCAAGAGCTCTTGATTGGTGGACCTCTGAACGCAGCACAAGAGGTGAGGACGCCGCCCACGCTTTTCCATGGGCTGAATTGAAGAAGATTATGAAGGAGGAATTTTGTCCTCCGCACGAACTGAGGAAACTGGAAAGTGAATTTTTGCATCTTAAGCAAGTGGATGACGACAATGATGGTTTAACCCTCCGTTACAAACAAGTTAGCATCTTGTGTCCTAGCCAAGTTAATACACCTGAAAAAGCTATCAACAAATACATCCACTGTTTACCCGACTCTTTCATGAACCTCGTAGAGGCTGCTTGCCCAGCAACTATTGAGGAAACCTTTCGTTTGGCTGCCTGTTTGAATAACAACCACGTCATGCGTAGAAATGCCACAAAAGATCCGCTGAAAACCGCCCATCAAGCCACCGTTGAACCCGCTGTTGAACCCTCCTCATCCACCAAGAAAAACCGAGGCAAGAAGCGGAAGGCTTCAAGCCAAAATTGCGCGGTCGTCACTCCGCCAAACTCTCAACCCCTACAAGCCATGCCTGCTGTTTCTAACGTTGAACCTCCTCGCAAAGGTTACACTGGGACACAACCCAAGTGTGGCCAATGCCAATATCATCACCCTCCCAAAGTTCCGTGCCGCAAGTGTGCCAACTGTAACCTATATGGGCACTTTTCTCAAAACTGCCGTAGGTCGCCTATGGCCAATCAAAACCAAGCTATGGTAGCTTAGAACCCTGTCCCCAATCAAGCTCAGAACCAAGTCGCTCCTGTGCGAGCATGTTTTAAGTGTGGTGATCTCAACCATATGGCTAACGTCTGTCCCCAACGAAACCAGCCTCAACAGCAACAACAGCAACAACCACCGCAACAGCAGCAGCAGCAGCAACAGGCTCAACAACCCGCTCGAGGCAGAGCCTTTCTTCTTACTACTGCTCAGGCTCAAAATGCGAACGACGTCATTACTGGTACGTTTCTTGTGAACCATGTTTATGCTTCTTGTATGTTTGATACTGGCGCCGATAAGAGTTTTGTGTCGTTAGAATTCAAATCTTTGCTTAAGTGTAAACGCTCTAAGTTGCCAAGATCTTTCGCTGTCGAAGTCGCTGATGGTAAAACCGTCACTGTCGATTCCGTTCTTTCCAATTGTTATTTGATCCTTAACGATCATACGTTCTCAATGAATCTTATACCTATGCAAATGGGTAGTTTCGACGTCATAGTAGGTATGGACTGGCTTAGGCGAGTTCGTGCTGAAGTTGTCTGTTATGAAAAGTTTATACGTCTCCCTCTTCCAAACGGTGATTCCCTACACGTCTATGGCGAAAAACCTTCTTAAGGTCTTAAGCTTATGTCGTGTATCCAAGCGAACAAATGCTTTGCACAAGGGTACCTTCGCCTTTCTCGCCCACATTGTGGAAAAGAAGGACAAAGGCCCGAGCATAATCGACGTTCCTGTCGTACATGACTTTCCCGATGTGTTTCCCAACGATCTTCCTGGTCCGCCTCCTGCTCGTTCCATTGACTTTCAAATCAATTTAGTGCCTGTCGCTAAGTCTCCTTACCGTTTATCACCCTTTGAGTTGCAAGAGCTTTCGAGCCAACTTCAAGAGCTTCTTGATAAAGGCTTTATACGCCCTAGTACATCTCCTTGGGGTGCTCCCGTTCTATTCGTCAAAAAGAAAGATGGGTCATTCCGTATGTGTATTGACTATCGTGAGCTCAACAAGCTTACTGTCAAGAACCGATACCCACTTCCTCGCATTGACGATCTCTTTGATCAATTGCAGGGCGCGACCTGCTTCTCAAAGATCGATCTTCGTTCTAGGTATCATCAACTTCGAGTTCTCGAAGAAGATATACCTAAAACCGCCTTTCGTACACGATATGGTCGCTATGAGTTCGTGGTCATGCCCTTTGGTTTGACTAATTCACCTGCTGTTTTCATGGATATATGAACCGATTGTGCAAAACATACTTGGACCGTTTTGTGATCGTCTTCATCGACGATATCCTTATCTACTCCAAGACGCAAGGATAGCATGAGCAACACTTGCGTCTTATCCTTCAACTTCTTCGTACTGAACGTCTATACGCCAAATTCTCTAAGTGCGAATTTTGGTTAAAAGAGGTTCAATTCCTTGGTCATACAGTCAACGAACTTAGTATTCACGTTGACCCCGCTAAAATCGAAGCTATGAAGAACTGGATCGCACCTAAATCTCCATCTGAAATTCGTTCCTTCCTTGGTCTTGCTGGTTATTATCGTCGCTTTATCTCTAACTTCTCGAAGATCGCTGTTCCTTTGACCTCTTTGACTCAAAAAGATAAACCTTTTGTTTGGGGTCCCGAACAAGAGGAATCTTTTCAAACGCTCAAGGAGATGCTTTATAATGCTCATATTCTCGCGCTTCCTGATGGTAACGACGACTTCGTCGTATATTGCGATGCTTCAAACCTTGGACTTGGTTGTGTCCTTATGCAACGCGACAAGGTTATCGCTTACGCGTCGAGGCAACTCAAAATTCATGAGAAAAACTATACTACTCACGACCTTGAACTTGGCGCAGTTGTTTTTGCGTTGAAGATTTGGCGACACTACCTTTATGGTACTAAGTGTGTGGTCTTCACCGACCATAAGAGCCTTCAACGTATCTTCGACCAAAAAGAACTGAACAAGCGTCAACGTCGTTGGGTGGAACTGTTAAACGACTACGACTGCGAAATCAAATACCACCCTGGTAAGGCGAATGTAGTGGCTGATGCTCTTAGTCGTAAAACTCATGTGAAGAGTGTTCGTTGTCTCCAACTCGTTAACGATCTTCAATGTCGCATACGTGACGCTCAATATTCGTCTGTTAACAAGTGTAACCTCTACGACGAGATGCGATGTGGTGCCGAGGAGAGCCTCGTAACCAAATCCGATGGTATTCAATACTATCTCGATCGAATCTGGATTCCCAATCGTGGTAACCTTCGAGAGTTCCAGATGAAGGAGGCACATCACACGAAATATTCTATTCACCCTGGTGCCGACAAGATGTACCATGATATGCGTGCATCCTATTGGTGGCTTGGAATGAAGAAGGATATAGCCACTTTCATCTCGAAATGTCTCAAATGTTCAAAAGTGAAAGCTGAGCATCAACGTCCCTCTGGCCTGCTAGAACAACCAGAAATCCCTGTCTGGAAATGGGAGAGCATCGCTATGGATTTCATCACTAAGCTCCCTCGTACGTCTTCTGGTCATGACAGTATTTGGGTGATCGTTGATCGATTAACCAAATCAGCTCACTTTCTTCCCATTCGTGAAGATTTCAAAGTCGAGAAATTGGCTAGAATCTACACTGATGAGATCATCTGTCGTCATGGTAACCCCATTGACATCATCTCCGATCGTGATGCTCGTTTTATGTCCCGTCTTTGGCAAACCTTTCAATCTGCTATGGGTACTGTTCTTAACCTTAGAACTGCTTTTCATCCTCAGACTGACGGTCAAACCAAGCGTACCATCCAAACGTTAGAGAATATGCTTCGTTCATGCGTAATAGATTTTGGTGGCAACTGGGATTCACACTTGCCTTTGGTCGAATTCTCGTACAATAACAGTTATCATGCGAGTATTCAAATGGCACCCTTCGAAGCATTGTATGGTCGTAAGTGCCGTTCGCCTATTTGTTGGCACGAGATTGGTGAAGTTCAAATCACTGGTCCCGAGCTCATACAAGAGACGACGGACAAGATTTTACAGGTTCGAGACAACTTACTGAAAGCCAGGAGCCGACAAAAGAGTTACGCCGACAAGCGTCGCAAACCCTTGGAATTCAAGACAGGTGACTTCGTACTTCTCAAGGTATCCCCTTGGAAAGGCGTGGTTCGATTTGACAAGAAAGGGAAACTCGCACCTCGCTATGTTGGTCCTTTCAAAATCCTCGAAAGGATTGGCAAGGTGGCGTATAGACTGGACCTGCCTGAAGAACTCAACAACGTTCATCCTGTCTTCCATGTTTCAAACTTGAAGAAGTGTCTATCTGAAGAAGGACTACAAGTTCCTCTCGAAGACTTGCAAGTCAACGAAATGCTTCACTTTGTTGAAAAACCGGTTGAAATCATGGACTGAGGAGTCAAGATCTTGAGGCGCAGTAAAATTTCTATCATCAAGGTTCGATGGGAAGGAAAACGTGGCGCTAAATTTAGTTGGGAACTCAAAAGTGACATGAAGACGAAGTATCCATATCTTTTCGTTACTCCTTTCTAAATTTCGGGACGAAATTTCCTAAAGGAGGGGAGAATGTAAAGCCCTGCTCTTTCGTACTTTCCATATTTAGAAAGCCTTATTTGTATTTCTACTTTTGGAAAGCCTTGTGTTCTTGTATCGTTCTTTCGTTGTAATCGTTGTAAATCCGAGACTTTGATCGTAATGAAATGAATCTTTTATACATCATTTATACATTGTTTATACTTTGATACGTACGTCTGTTTGTTACATGAATCATAAGTCTCATAAACATAAGTTAACTCATCGTATATTCGTAATCCTTGAATTTCCATACGTTTCAACGCGTGATCATCCAATTACAAAACTAAAATTATATGTTTTACAATAGGTTATTCGATCACAAGACTTAACTCTATGCTTTATACTTATTTGATACATAATCATATATTTACAAAACATCACTTGTGTTTTACATGTTGACATGCTTATAAACCCCTAATTTCATGTTCCATACACATGATAAGCTTTGTTTTATATTAGAAATATGTTAATACTACATTATTATACTACATGTAACACTAATATACCACTTATATTATAAAAAGAAAAAAAATAAATAAAAAGAATATGAATAAACTTCAGGACCGTTCGCTGCCTCTAAATGGCTAAATTGATTTTGTTGATTAGTCATTTAACCTCCACCATGAAGCTGTAATTCACCCAAAATATCATATACGTAAAGTACCTTTGCAAAAATTGAATTAATGTTCAACTAACAAAAAAAATATATAATAACTATAGTCTGGTAAAGAACCTAGCGACCGGACAACTTTTGTTATGGCTGGTTCAATTATTTTTGTTTGATTAACACCCAACTACTTGTATTAAATGCCAGCCAACTTAACCCTAAACTCTTCCGTATATATACCACTCTAATCCCAGCCACTTTTCCACTTTTACAACCCTTAAACACACTCAAAAACATCTCAAAACGTAGCTGGAAATACAAGTTCGAGCAGATTCAGCAAGCTTCACTAAAGTGAGAATAACTCACTAGTTTCTTGTCCATTTTACCTCATTCTTTTTCCTATGTGCTTGGATCGAGTTTATCTTTGATTCCATGGGTTTTTCACAGTAAATAAGTCCCTAAAACTCCGGCAAAAAGGCTTCAAAGTTCACTGTTCATTTCTGATTTCATCTAATATTTACTAAAACTTGTTCAACTTGAGTCTAACTCATCTCAAACCTATGTCCTTATGCTTATAACCACTTCTATGGTTAGTTAGGCTTAAAAACAAGGTTAAGACATTAAAAATTAGAGGTTAAACCTCATATACATTCTTTTTTGGTTAGGGTTTTTGAATCACAAGTAATGTTTAAGTCCAAGACTTAATGTAGGTTTGATTATGGACTAACTTGGTGTCACACCCCAATCAATGGCGGAATCATCGGAGTGGGACTTTTCAAGATTGTAAGAGACTTCATAACACTATTTGTGACAATATTTAATTCAACCGATTTCATTTCATAAATAAATTGTCAAAACATTACAAGAAAAGCAAATAACAACATTGTTCAACATAACATAAACAAAATTGATACAACACTTTAAACCTAAACGTCTAAGTGAGTATCTAGGCATCTTTGCTATCCATTTTCATAGCATCATCAATCATCAACCTGTAACATTTTTAAAATACAATTCAATGCAAAAGCAAATGCGAGTATACAAGTTTAAGAATAAGTATAAGTATAAAGTTTAAAACGAATCCACATGGCAACTTAGTTTATACAAGATCAACCTAACATCGCATGCAATATTTCTAGCCAATCCTCTGTTTACGCAAGAAAGTTTAGTTAATTCGACATGACCAAAAGTTTAAGGGGGGCGGTGCGTTACTCCTATAGCGCTATACATGTCAAATGGAGGCTCGTGAAAGCTAATGACTAAAACATATCACATAAGTATGGTCCACGTAAGCATCAAGTATCATAACATAGTATTCATGTATAAGGATTGTTTTGTGCATTGCATAAAGAATAAGTTTAAGTGTGTTTTAATAAGGTAACATGTTACACCCCAAAAAGTGGTAAACATAAAAAGGGGGTTGCGAGTATACTCACAAATTTGCATATGCTTTCCGATTATCCAACGTGACGAAGTTGATGAGGTTAGAAGGTTGAATACGTTCGTTTAGGGATTTAGGAAGTTAAAACACAAGAATATATGTATTCGAAAGTAATCCTCCTTTAACACCAAGTACTTATTCTTGACACTATGAAACCTCAAGGGTTAATGTTTTCATGAGTAGTATACTCATTAGAATCGTAACAAGTCTTTTGTCTTGGATGATGTATTCTAATACTTTGACGAATGAACACAAGTCCACCATCAAGAGTTCGAATATTAAATATATGTATAAGTATTATCTGTATTATTTAGTCCAATAATCAAGCATGAGATAGAAGATTAATCTTCATTTAGGTACCTCTATTGTGTCATAGAATTCATGTAGGAGGTAGGAAGACCAAGCTTCCATTTAGGTACCTCTTATAGTTCACCACTAAACTTGATGTAAAAACATACAAGGAGGGTCATGAACTAATATCAATACAAGAATAAGAAACATCTACACTATGAGAAATCATCAAGGAATGTGGGGATTTTATGTTGGACAACCCAAGTTAGTCCAAAATCACACCTTTATCAAGCTTGAAGCTTGAACACCACTTGTGGGTCCAAAACCCTAAACAAAACAGAAAAATATTTGAGGATTAACCTCTGATTTTGTATGTCTCAGCCTCGTTTTTAAGCTTAACTAACCATAGAAGTGGTTATAAGCATAAGGACGTGGGTTTGAGATGAGTTAGACTCAAGTTGAACAAGTTTAGTAAAGATTAGATGAAATCAGAAATGAACAGTGAACTTTGGAGCCTTTTTGCCAGAGTTCCAGGGACCTATTTACTGTGAAAAACCCATGGAATCGAAGCTAAGGTCAATCCAAGCACATAGGAAAAAGAATGGACTAAATCGGACAAGAATTGAGTGAGTTTTGCTCACTTTAGTGAAGCTTGCTGAATCTGTCCGAACTTCTGATGTTGCAGTGAATTTGGAGTGATTTTGAGAGTGTTTTAGTGTTGCAAAAGTGGTAGGTAGGCTGAGATTAAGTTGTATTTATAGGGGAAAGGATTAGGGTTAAGTTGAGTTGGCATTTAATACAAGTAGTTGATGGGAATTTGTATAAAAAAAAAACAAAAACAACACACACCCACAAGGGGCGGCCGCAAGGCTGTTACCGGCCAACAACATCTTCAATTTTTTTGTGTGACAATTACTTGATGCATATTAGTGGATCATGACATACTATATTATGTCAACACACACTAACTATTAAAATATCAAATGTGTAGATGGTTTATACATTGAAAGAAAACAATTAAAGCAGCCTTAAGGCTGGTCTGATCACAGGGGCTGTTGGCATTTTTTTTTAAATAATGTAAGTTGTTGTAGGTAGTTGTGACACTAAGAGATATTAATTAATTAAAACAACAAACCATTGATATATGTGTGAATTTAGAGTGTGCCAATTAATTAAAAACAGCCAACCCATTAAGCCACAAGAGTCCGGCTGCAAGCTGCTGCCTTCATCTTTTTATTATTATTTTGCTCTAATAATATAAATTGGTTGTTGGTTGAATATTTTATGTAATTAAGGTGCCACATAAAGCTTGGTGTACAATTAACATGTAACAAGTCCCTAAATGCATTTTCTACGTGTTCTAAGAAAGAAATAATAAGAAACATGTACATAATAAGTATGTTGCATGTAAATTTGGTATCAATCAATTATAAAATGTATTTAAACTAGTCTTACAATTGAACAATCAAGTGCTTGTATATACGAAATTTGATAGTCGTTAACAAGTTAACTTACGTTGATGAGAATTATGAATCATGTATCAAACAATTGTATGTATAAATAATAAATATTTCACATAAGAGATTAATTTTTTTTTATGATCAAGGTCTCAGATTTACAGTGGTTTGAAATACGATACGATTACAAGAGAACAATTTTCCAAAGATAGAATTACAAGACACGCTTTCTAAACAAAGAAGGTTACGAAAAGCAGGGCGTTACAGTCTCCCCTCCTTTATGAAATTTCGTCCCGAAATTTATTCAAGAGGAAGACTTGAAGAGTTTTGGTAAAAAGGTGATTATTCAAAACTGAGACTTGAAAATTTCGAAACGTAAAAAGTAAGAATTTCGAAGAACGACAAGATGAATTTGTAAAGGAGTTCGTTTGTCTAAATTGATTTGAGGTAACAAACATAATTGAAAAACGTAAGGGTGCGTATATGGTTAAAGCGAGTTTAAACAAGTTTGAAAATCTTAAATTGGATGTGTATTAAAATGTGTCGTATTAGGAAGAAAAATTTTGTACAAACGATTGGTATTTTGATGTAGAATGAGGTAGTTTGCACGGAAAGTATAAGAATAGTACTAAATCGCTTATGTGTAGAAAATTATTTATTGAGAGGATCGAGAAAGTTTGGTACTTTAAATAAAGTAATAATGGTCTACTAGTATGTTTTTACAAATAAAGAATAGAAAGATAGTGTTAAGGGTAAGGAGTCAAGTTAGGATTTGAACGTTTAAACAGACTAGATTGGGAATGAGGTTCGTATAAAAGAAAAGGAATAATGGAGAATAGTAGGAGCATAAAAGTGAACGAACAAATGCAAGTATAAGAATGGCATAAGTATCGGATGGACGGAAGTAGTGCGTTAAGAATGAGGTCTCGTCGTGGATAATCAGATATAATGCGTTTGTGAGTTATTAAAGTTTTGTATCAGGTCTAAAAGGTCTGCAAAACACTGAATTTCTCATGGCACGTTTTACGAAAGTTTGGTAACAAGGTGAAAACACTTATATATAGGAAGTACCAGCGGTGTATCCACCATGTTTTGACCATGTTACGTCTGTCTCGTTACTCGGTGTCGTGTTACGTTCCGTGTCTTACCATACACCGTAGTACACTCTATGGTTCTCATGAGTCAATCACTATAATCCCGTGTGCACCCGCGATTATTTTGATCGTCGCATGATCCGCATAGCTTGTACTAGTTGGGTATGAATCAGGGTATACATAATTTAAAAATAAGAATGTGTACGTACAAGAATGTAGTTTATAAGCAAGTCCATGCTTAAGTATGTATGAGACCCACGTAAGCGAATCACTCGGATTACACTCGCGTACGGGTACGAATGTATGAATCATGAGTATGAATGAAAGTATGGGCATAAGTATAAGTTTAGGTATGATTATTCACGTGAGTATGAGCATAGACATTAAACGTATGAGTAGTGTGAGTATACGTATAAACATGAAACGTATGAATATAAGTATAAGCATGAAACGTATAAGTATAAGTATAAGTATAAGCAAAAAACGAAATGTTATGAATATGAGTGTGAGTGTGAGTACGAATACTGATGATTGCGTATATAGTATTAATCGAAACGTAATAAATTTAAGTATGTAAAAGTGCTCAAAAGGTTGAGCATGTAAATACGAACGATATAAATGAAATTGCCGCGATGAAACGAGTAAAACGTGTATGATGATATGCATGTATAGTTGTTAAACGAAACGTTGAGTTTATCGATTCAAAATTAGATTGAGCTTGATTTGAAGGGTAGAATATAGTTTGCATATGTAAGAGGATATAAAGTACTCATTGGTTAAGCATAATGTATTTTGTAATGAATGGGAGTGCTACTTTTGTTTTAAAAGAGTTTACGTAATCCGAAGATGGTCGGTCCTCATGAAGTCTTCTTGCCCACGTGTTTTGTAAATTGGTGTAGGTAAAAGGTTTTCGATAAAAAGTAAGTTCGTTTCATCAAACGATAAATTATGAATTTAGGAGGTTCTTGTGAAAACGAGGATCCTTAGAAAAGAAATTTAGCAAAAGGACTTTAAAAGTTTTAACAAATGACTTCTTGATGTTGAAAAGAGTATTTGGTAAACGATCATATAACATCTATAAGATCTTATAAGTAATTTGAGAAAGGTTGGTTTGATTTCGATTAAGATTGGAAGTCTCTAGCATGATGATGTAACGTGTGCATGTTTTAGTGATTAAGTTGAATATGAAGTTCATGGGCCAGAGGTTCATTGGACCGATTAAATTGATAGGTAGCATTCCGTAAGGTTCTGAAATTCGGGTAATAAAACGTTTTAAGACATGATTAAGAATTTTGTGTATATGAGTTGAGTGAGAAAATAGATTGTAGTATAGAAAGTACGTTTGATAAAACAATGTATTTTGAAATCGGTATAAGTAGGTATTTTGAATAATGATAAACAATTTAGGTATAAAATACGATCGAGTTTGCATAATAAGATATTTTGATGAGACGTTTTGGTAACGATCACCTAGGTAAGGGAATCACCCCTAACTCGTTGATGGGGTCGTTTTAAGAATAGGGGAGTGGAGTTAATCATCAAGGTAAGGAAATCACTCCTATCTCGATGATATGTCTCCACTTGTCGTTATAAGAAATATAAATAAAATTTTAGGAAATCATGCATATGTATGAATGTATGGAAGATTCAATATGATGTGTGTGTGAGAAGAAAATATCGAAAGTAAATTCGAATTTGAAAGATTTCATCATATAAAATAAATAATAGGAACACATGTTTGATTAAAATTTGGATGGTTCCAAATCGGAACTTTTGACTAACCAAAGTGATCGAAAAGTCTTTCGAATTTGAGGAGCATGCTTTGGCCTAATAGGTGGAATACTCTCGCCGACAAGTAGGTTAACGGTATTTACCCTTCCGGTTACTACATGTCCTAAATCAATTGAAATTTCGAGACTTGGCGGGATTTATGAAAATCAAAGAATGGAACTAATCAACAAGGTGCGGGTTTCACCCCTAACTTGACGATGTCGTATCCTAAGTGTGGTTGGTACTCGTCGGGTCAAAATTTAATTTCAACACTTGACGAGGGTCCACTAGAATTTGAAATTTGAATTTCTCCATCAAGGTGAGGATTTCACTCCTATCTTGATGGTGAATTTCATGTAAAAAGGAAAAGTAGATGGATTGAGAGTTGTTCACCAAATTGTGGGTTTCACGCCTATTTTGGTGAAGTTGTCTCGTTTGTGTATTACGAGTGGTTTTGATTTTAGTATAAGCGAGTAAAAAGATGTATGTTCAAAATAATAATAACAAGTATAAGCACAATAAGCATCTCAAGAAATAATACGTAAAAGACATTTCAAGGATAGCACATAAAGGATGGAATAATACAACAAGTATTAACAAATAATAAAGCAAGTATTAACACAAAAGTGATATATATGTTTAAAAGGCCAAAAGAAAATAAATAAGGAGCGAATAAAGTATCATGCAAGTGGTTCAAGCAAAACATAAGAATAAAGCTCTAGAACTATAGACTAGGTAAAAATCATGGCAATTTTTCCTAATTCCCTATAGTTATGGCTCTGATACCAATCTGTCACACCCCAACCAATGGCGGAATCATCGGAGTGGGACTTGTTCAAGATTGTAAGAGACTTCATAACACTATTTGTGACAATTTTTAATTCAACCGATTTCATTTAATAAATAAAATGTCAAAACATTACAAGAAAAGCAAATAACAACATTGTTCAACATAACATAAACAAAATTGATACAACACTTTAAACCTAAACGTCTAAGTGAGTATCTAGGCATCTTTGCTATCCATTTTCATAGCATCATCAATCATCAACCTGTAACATGTTTAAAATACAATTCAATGCAAAAGCAAAGGCGAGTATACAAGTTTAAGAATAAGTATAAGTATAAAGTTTAAAACGAATCCACATGGCAACTTAGTTTATACAAGATCAACCTAACATGGCATGCAATATTTCTAGCCAATCCTCTGTTTACGCAAGAAAGTTTAGTTAATTCGACATGACCACAAGTTTAAGGGGGCGGTGCGTTACTCCTATAGCGCTATACATGTCAATTGGAGGCTCCTGAAAGCAAATGACTAAAACATATCAGATAAGTATGGTCCACGTAAGCATCAAGTATCATAACATAGTATTCATGTATAAGGATTGTTTTGTGCATTGCATAAAGAATAAGTTTAAGTGTGTTTTAATAAGGTAACATGTTACACCCCAAAAAGTGGTAAACATAAAAAAGGGGGTTGCGAGTATACTCACAAATTTGCATATGCTTTCCGATTATCCAACGTGACGAAGTTGATGAGGTTAGATGGTTGAATATGTTCGTTTAGGGATTTAGGAAGTTAAAACACAAGAATATATGTATTCGAAAGTAATCATCCTTTAACACAAAGTACTTCTTCTTGACACTATGAAACCTCAAGGGTTAATGTTTTCATGAGTAGTATACTCATTAGAATCGTAACAAGTCTTATGTCTTGGATGATGTATTCTAATACTTTGACAAATGAACACAAGTCCACCATCAAGAGTTCGAATATTAAATATTAAATATATGTATAACTATTATATGTATTATTTAGTCCAATAATCAAGCATGAGGTAGAAGATTAATCTTCATTTAGGTACCTCTATTGTGTCATAGAATTCATGTAGGAGGTAGGAAGAACAAGCTTCCATTTAGGTACCTCTTATAGTTTACCACTACACTTGATGTAAAAACTTACAAGGAGGGTCATGGACTAATATCAATACAAGAATAAGAAACATCTACACTATGAGAAATCATCAAGGGATGTGGGGATTTTATGTTGGACAACCCAAATTAGCCACAATCACACATTTATCAAGCTTGAAGCTTGAACACCACTTGTGGGTCAAAAACCCCAAACAAAACAGAAAAATAGTTGAGGATTAACCTCTGATTTTGTATGTCTCAGCCTTGTTTTTAAGCTTAACTAACCATAGAAGTGGTTATAAGGATAAGGACGTGGGTTTGAGATGAGTTAGACTCAAGTTGAACAAGTTTAGTAAAGATTAGATGAAATCAGAAATGAACAGTGAACTTTGGAGCCTTTTTGCCGGAGTTCCACAGACTTATTTACTGTGAAAAACCCATGAAATCGAAGCTAAGGTCGATCCAAGCAGATAGGAAAAAGAATGGACTAAATCGGACAAGAATTGAGTGAGTTATGCTCACTTTAGTGAAGCTTGCTGAATCTGTCCGAACTTCTGATGTTGCAGCGAATTTGGAGTGATTTTGAGAGAGTTTTGAGAGTGTTTTAGTGTTGCAAAAGTGGTAGGGAGGCTGAGATTAAGTTGTATTTATAGGGGAAATGATTAGGGTTAAGTTGAGTTGGCATTTAATACAAGTAGTTGATGGGAATTTGAATAAAAAAAAAACAAAAACAACACACCCACAAGGGGCAGCCGCAAGGCTGTTACCAGCCAACAACATCTTCAATTTTTTTGTGTGACAATTACTTGATGCATATTAGTGGATCATGACATACTATATTATGTCAACATACACTAACTATTAAAATATCAAATGTGTAGATGGTTTATACATTGAAAGAAAACAATTAAAGCAGCCTTAAGGCTGGTCCGATCACAGGGGCTGTTGGCATTTTTTTTTAAATAATGTAAGTTGTTGTAGGTAGTTGTGACACTAGGAGATATTAATTAATTAAAACAACAAACCATTGATATATGTGTGAATTTAGAGTGTGCCAATTAATTAAAAACAGCCAACCCATTAAGCCACAAGAGTCCGGCTGCAAGCTGCTGCCTTCATCTTTTTATTATTATTTTGGTCTAATAATATAAATTGGTTGTTGGTTGAATATTTTATGTAATTAAGGTGCCACATAAAGCTTGGTGTACAATTAACTTGTAACAAGTCCCTAAATGCATTTTATACGTGTTCTAAGAAAGAAATAATAAGAAACATGTACAGAATAAGTATGTTGCATGCAAATTTGGTATCAATCAATTATAAAATGTATTTAAACTAGTCTTACAATTGAACAATCAAGTGCTTGTATATACGAAATTTGATAGTCGTTAACAAGTTAACTTACGTTGATGAGAATTATGAATCATGTATCAAACAATTGTATGTATAAATAATGAATATTTCACATAAGAGATTCATTTTTTTTATGATCAAGGTCTCAGATTTACAGTGGTTTGAAATACGATACGATTACAAGAGAACAACTTTCCAAAGATAGAATTACAAGACACGTTTTCTAAACAAAGAAGGTTACACAAAGCAGTGCATTACAGTCTCCCCTCCTTTATGAAATTTCGTCCCGAAATTTATTCAAGAGGAAGACTTGAAGAGTTTTGGCAAAAAGGTGATTATTCAAAAATGAGACTTGAAAATTTCGAAACGTAAAAAGTAAGAATTTCGAAGAACGACAAGATGAATTTGTAAAGGAGTTCGTTTGTTTAAATTGATTTGAGGTACCAAACATAATTGAAAAACGTAAGGGTGCGTATATGGTTAAAGCGAGTTTAAATAAGTTTGAAAATCTTAAATTGGATGTGTATTAAAATGTGTCGTATTAGGAAGAAAAATTTTGTACAAACGATTGGTATTTTGATGTAGAGTGAGGTAGTTTGCACGGAAAGTTTAAGAATAGTACTAAATCGCTTATGTGTAGAAAATTATTTATTGAGAGGATCGAGAAAGTTTGGTACTTTAAATAAAGTAATAATGGTCTACTAGTATGTTTTTACAAATAAAGAATAGAAAGATAGTGTTAAGGGTAAGGAGTCAAGTTAGGATTTGAACGTTTAAACAGACTAGATTGTGAACGAGGTTCATATAAAAGAAAAGGAATAATGGAGAATAGTAGGAGCATAAAAGTGAACGAACAAATGCGAGTATAAGAATGGCATAATTATCGAATGGACGGAAGTAGTGCGTTAAGAATGAGGTCTCGTCGTGGATAATCAGATATAATGCGTTTGTGAGTTATTAAAGTTTTGTATCAGGTCTAAAAGGTATGCAAAACACTGAATTTCTCATGGCACGTTTTACGAAAGTTTGGTAACAAGGTGAAAACACTTATATATAGGAAGTACTAGCGGCGTATCCACCATGTTTTGACCATGTTACGTCTGTCTCGTTACTCGGTGTCGTGTTACGTTCCGTGTCTTACCATACACCGTAGTACACTCTATGGTTCTCATGAGTCAATCACTATAATCCCGTGTGCACCCGCGATTATTTTGATCGTCGCATGATCCGCATAGCTTGTACTAGTTGGGTATGAATCAGGGTATACATAATTTAAAAATAAGAATGTGTACGTACAAGAATGTAGTATATAAGCAAGTCCATGCTTAAGTATGTATGGGACCCACGTAAGCGAATCACTCGGATTACACTCGCGTACGGGTACGAATGTATGAATCATGAGTATGAATGAAAGTATGAGCATAAATATATGTTTAGGTATGATTATTCACGTGAGTATGAGCATAGACATTAAACGTATGAGTAGTGTGAGTATACGTATAAGCATGAAACGTATGAATATAAGTATAAGCATGAAATGTATAAGTATAAGTATAAGTATAAGCATAAAACAAAATGTTATGAATATGAGTGTAAGTGTGAGTACGAATATTGATCATTGCGTATATAGTATTAATCGAAACGTAATAAATTTAAGTATGTAAAAGTGCTCAAAAGGTTGAGCATGTAAATACGAACGATATAAATGAAATTGCCGCGATGAAACGAGTAAAGCGTGTATGATGATATGCATGTATAGTTGTTAAACGAAACGTTGAGTTTATCGATTCAAAATTAGATTGAGTTTGATTTGAAGGGTAGAATATAGTTTGCATATGTAAGAGGATATAAAGTACTCATTGGTTAAGCATAATGTATTTTGTAATGAATGGGAATGCTACTTTTGTTTCAAAAGAGTTTACGTAATCCGAAGATGGTCGGTCCTCATAAAGTCTTCTTGCCCACGTGTTTTGTAAATTGGTGTAGGTAAAAGGTTTTCGATAAAAAGTAAGTTCGTTTCATCAAACAATAAATTATGAATTTAGGAGGTTCTTGTGAAAACGAGGATCCTTAGAAAAGAAATTTAGCAAAAGGACTTTAAAAGTTTTAACAAATGACTTCTTGATGTTGAAAAGAGTATTTGGTAAACGATCATATAACATCTATAAGATCTTATAAGTAATTTGAGAAAGGTTGGTTTGATTTCGATTAAGATTGGAAGTCTCTAGCATGATGATGTAACGTGTGCGTGTTTTAGTGATTAAGTTGAATATGAAGTTCATGGGCCAGAGGTTCATTGGACCGATGAAATTGATAGGTAGCATTCCGTAAGGTTTTGAAATTCGGGTAATAAAACGTTTTAAGACATGATTAAGAATTTCGTGTATATGAGTTGAGTGAAAATAGATTGTAGTATAGAAAGTACCTTTGATAAAACAATGTATTTTGAAATCGGTATATGTAGGTATTTTGAATAATGATAAATAATTTAGGTATAAAATACGATCGAGTTTGCATAATAAGATATTTTGAAGAGACGTTTTGGTAACGATCACCTAGGTAAGGGAATCACCCCTAACTCGTTGATGGGGTCGTTTTAAGAATAGGGGAGTGGAGTTAATCATCAAGGTAAGGAAATCACTCCTATCTCGATGATATGTCTCCACTTGTCGTTATAAGAAATATAAATAAAATTTTATGAAATCATGCATATGTATGAATGTATGGAAGATTCCATATGATGTGTGTGTGAGAAGAAAATATCGAAAGTAAATTCGAATTTGAAAGATTTCATCGTATAAAATGAATAATAGAAACACATGTTTGATTAAAATTTGGATGGTTCCAAATCGGAACTTTTGACTAACCAAAGTGATCGAAAAGTCTTTCGAATTTGAGGAGCATGCTTTGGCCTAATAGTTGGAATACTCTCGCCGACAAGTCATTTAACGGTATTTACCCTTCCGGTTACTACATGTCCTAAATGAATTGAAATTTCGAGACTTGGCGGGATTTATGAAAATCAAAGAATGGAACTAGTCAACAAGGTGCGGGTTTCACCCCTAACTTGACGATGTCGTATCCTAAGTGTGGTTGGTACTCGTCGGGTCAAAATTTAATTTCAACACTTGACGAGGGTCCACTAGAATTTGAAATTTGAATTACTCCATCAAGGTGAGGATTTCACTCCTATCTTGATGGTGAATTTCATGTAAAAAGGAAAAGTAGATGGATTGAGAGTTGTTCACCAAATTGTGGGTTTCACGCCTATTTTGGTGAAGTTGTCTCGTTTGTGTATTACGAGTGGTTTTGATTTTAGTATAAGCGAGTAAAAAGATGTATGTTCAAAATAATAATAACAAGTATAAGCACAATAAGCATCTCAAGAAATAATACGTAAAAGACATTTCAAGGATAGCACATAAAGGATGGAATAATACAACAAGTATTAACAAATAATAAAGCAAGTATTAACACAAAAGTGATATATATGTTTAAAAGGCCAAAAGAAAATAAATAAGGAGCGAATAAAGTATCATGCAAGTGGTTCAAGCAAAACATAAGAATAAAGCTCTAGAACTATAGACTAGGTAAAAATCATGGCAATTTTTCCTAATTCCCTATAGTTATGGCTCTGATACCAATCTGTCACACCCCAACCAATGGCGGAATCATCGGAGTGGGACTTGTTCAAGATTGTAAGAGACTTCATAACACTATTTGTGACAATATTGAATTCAACCGATTTCATTTCATAAATAAATTGTCAGAACATTACAAGAAAAGCAAATAACAACATTGTTCAACATAACATAAACAAAATTGATACAACACTTTAAACCTAAACGTCTAAGTGAGTATCTAGGCATCTTTGCTATCCATTTTCATAGCATCATCAATCATCAACCTGTAACATGTTTAAAATACAATTCAATGCAAAAGCAAAGGCGAGTATACAAGTTTAAGAATAAGTATAAGTATAAAGTTTAAAACGAATCCACATGGCAACTTAGTTTATACAAGATCAACCTAACATCGCATGCAATATTTCTAGCCAATCCTCTGTTTACGCAAGAAAGTTTAGTTAATTCGACATGACCACAAGTTTAAGGGGGCGGTGCGTTACTCCTATAGCGCTATACATGTCAAATGGAGGCTCGTGAAAGCTAATGACTAAAACATATCACATAAGTATGGTCGACGTAAGCATCAAGTATCATAACATAGTATTCATGTATAAGGATTGTTTTGTGCATTGCATAAAGAATAAGTTTAAGTGTGTTTTAATAAGGTAACATGTTACACCCCAAAAAGTGGTAAACATAGAAAGGGGGTTGCGAGTATACTCACAAATTTGCATCTGCTTTCCGATTATCCAACGTGACGAAGTTGATGAGGTTAGATGGTTGAATATGTTCGTTTAGGGATTTAGGAAGTTAAAACACAAGAATATATGTATTCGAAAGTAATCATCCTTTAACACCAAGTACTTCTTCTTGAAACTATGAAACCTCAAGGGTTAATGTTTTCATGAGTAGTATACTCATTAGAATCGTAACAAGTCTTATGTCTTGGATGATGTATTCTAATACTTTGACGAATGAACACAAGTCCACCATCAAGAGTTCGAATATTAAATATATGTATAAGTATTATATGTATTATTTAGTCCAATAATCAAGCATGAGGTAGAAGATTAATCTTCATTTAGGTACCTCTATTGTGTCATAGAATTCATGTAGGAGGTAGGAAGAACAAGCTTCCATTTAGGTACCTCTTATAGTTCACCACTATAATAATATAAATTGGTTGTTGGTTGAATATTTTATGTAATTAAGGTGCACATAAAGCTTGGTGTACAATTAACATGTAACAAGTCCCTAAATGCATTTTATACGTGTTCTAAGAAAGAAATAATAAGAAACATGTACAGAATAAGTATGTTGCATGCAAATTTGGTATCAATCAATTATAAAATGTATTTAAACTAGTCTTACAATTGAACAATCAAGTGCTTGTATATACGAAATTTGATAGTCGTTAACAAGTTAACTTACGTTGATGAGAATTATGAATCATGTATCAAACAATTGTACGTATAAATATTGAATATTTCACATAAGAGATTCATTTTTTTTATGATCAAGGTCTCAGATTTACAGTGGTTTGAAATACGATACGATTACAAGAGAACAACTTTCCAAAGATAGAATTACAAGACACGCTTTCTAAACAAAGTAGGTTACGAAAAGTAGGGCGTTACACTTGGGTTGTCCAACAAAAAATCCCCACATTACTTGATGATTTCTCATAAAGTAGTTGTTTATATTCTTGTATTAATCATAGTTCATGACCCTCCTTGTGTGTTTTTACATCAAGTGTAGTGGTGAACACTTAGAGGTACCTAAATGGAAGACTACTCTTCCTACCTCCTACATGACTTCCATGAAACTTAGAGGTACCTAAATGAAGATTTAATATTCTACCTCGTGCTTGAAATAATGGACATAATAATATGTATACAATATATGTAATATATAAACATATAATCCAAATAAATCGAATCTTTGATGATGAACTAGTGTTCATATGTCAAGGTACTAGATTATATCATCCTAGACTTTGATAACTTGTCGCGATTATAATGGAACCTTGTTCCGTGAAAACATTTAAACTCGTTAGAGTTTCCTAGTGTCAAGAAAAAGTATCATAAGTATTAGGTGATTATTTTCATATGCTATTTTCATGTTGTTTAAATCCCGAATCTTTAATCTTCCGATTTCCCCAAACTCATACACTTTGTTCTTCGTGTAGAAGGACTTGGTGCTCCACTCTAATCAACCAACTTGCTCTCGGATTCAAGTAGGAACAACTTGCAAAACCGTGAGTATACTCGAATTCCCCTCTTTACGTTTACCACTTTTTGGGATGTAACATGTTTACTTACCAAAACTTACACATGAACATTTTACTTAAATGCACAAACATTCCTATAACATGCTTGTATACGTGATTGCTTGATGCTTTAAACTTGGGTTAATTATATCTTGTGTTAGACTTATCATTAACTTCGTACGAGCCTATTCTTGACATATATAGCGCTATAGGATTAACGCACCGCCCGTAGACTTGTGGTTATGTCATGAGCATATTGCGTTTCATCATTGGTTTGATATGTTAGACACATGCCGAATTTAAGGTTTATCTTGTATCACATGCTTGCTATGAGGAATTTTTTAATCATCTTTTTATGCTATGTACGTGTCAAACTTGTATACTCGCCTTTGCTTTTGCATTGAACTTTATTTTAAACATGTTACAGGTTGAGGATGACGAATGCTACGAAATGAAGTAGCGTTGATGCCTAGATACACATTTAGACGTGTTAGGTTTAATATGTTGTATCAAATTTTGTTATTGTTATGTTTCGAACATGTTGTTATTTGAATTTATGTAATGTTTGACAATTTGATATTTATGAAATGTAATGGATTTATTTAAATATTGTCTCAAAATAGTGTTATGAAGTCTCTTGTAATCTCGAACAAGTCCCGCTCCAATGATTCCGCCATTGGTTGGGGTGTGACAATTTTATTTTAAGAAAGTACTAAAATCATAGTTTTTAAAATTATAAATCATTTATGTATAGTTTTTTAATCATAAATTAGAATTAGATATTAATTATTATATATTATTAATGAATTAAAGATGAAAATGCAATGTGGCATTAATTGGAAGTATGTTAGAGGAGATAATGCAATGTGGCATTAGATGTAATCTTATATTAGTAAATGTTAGGGATGGATTTTCATAGTTTATGGATCACGGATCCTCAAATGCAGCGTGGATCACGGATCCTCAGTTCAGTTTGAATTAAGGATCCTCAGAATGTGACAACTGTGTTCTGTAATCATCGTATAATGTAAAACAATGTTGATTATCAATAAAACAATGTGCTTTGGTGTTATTATATGTGTATTTGTGTTTGATGATTTTACAATTTGATCCGATTCCGATTTCAAGCTTTAAATCACTTTCTGGAAGGTTATACGCAAACTGGTGCATAAACGCAGTCAGCTTAACGTAACAAACACTCCGGAATAGTGACGTAGGCTTAACATACCTTAAATACCTTTTACATAACTTAGAAATAAGTTTCGAAGGATTCGGTATGGCAAAATCATGATTATTCGAACTTTAGAACTATTTACGACAAAACTGCGAAACGAACGATGGTGACCGCCCGGATAATATTTAAATCCCAAAACTATTCTGTTATGATTAAAATTTTATTTTTAATCAGGTTCGTGTTGAAAAATAAATTAAAACGCTTAAAAACGTTATTTTTCAAGTTTAAAGCGCGTACCGCGTGTTACTGCATAACACAGTGCTTCTACTGCAAAACGCGGACAACGCAGCCAGTCTCGGCAACTGAAATTTATTTCAGTAATATTTTGGTGAGTTTATTTTTATAGAATAATAAAAATAATTTAGAACGCCATGAACCGGGATTTAAACGCTAGATAAAATACCCGGTATCCAGTTAAACACCTGTTTTTATCTAATTTACCAACCAAAATTACACTTAATCCCCCCCCCTCCTTGAGAGTTACGGTCATATATTGGGTGGCCCCACCAAATTTTTGCTAGATCTTGCAAATATTTTATTTGATCTTTGTGTGACAAGTGTTAGTGCATGCTTCATTCCATATCTTCCTTATATCTTCTATATCTTTCTAAGTATCACAAGAAATCCTTCCAAGATAACCCATCACTCAACCTCTTCATCTCTCTCTCTCTCCCTTGAACCGTAACCCCATCACCCCCACCACTTTCATCTTTTGCAACTTTGTTCTTCAAGATTCAACACCATTTCAAGCTAAATTCAAGTTGGTGTGAAGATCCAAAGGTGTTTCCAAGGTGTTTTCAAGTGATTTCAAGCTCCATATCATCAAAACCTCATCCAACAACTTACTTGAATCTTGAAGGTATAACATTTATGTTTAAATCATACTTTTGATTCTTGGTTGTTCTTGATGATTTGAAGTTTCTCTTGAATCTTGGAATTTTCACAAACTTGAAATCTAAAATGAAATGGGTCTTGATACAAGTAAAAATGGTGGTGATATATATGTATATATAACCGTACATATGTATGGGTGTATGAGATTTGAAGTTTGGTTTCTTGATAAGTACTTGTTTAAGTTGTTGCTTGTTCTTGAATGATAGTTAAAATGCAAGTGTTTAATGATCTATGCATGATATGATAAATGTTCAAATACATCAGCAAATAAACATGAATAAGTTGCATATTTGATGCACCTAAACTCATATGAAATGATGTTAATACGATAGTGTGCTTTAGGCACCTGTACATGAGGATATATGTTGATTTAAAGCTCAAGAAGTGATAAAAAAAAATGGCTATATGACAAAAATGTTTTAGATCAGGTTACAAACACTAAAAATAACCTTATTTGGTATATTATAATGACATGAAACTTTGACATACGTTTGATAGCTTTGCATGTTGTACATATAGCTTAAAAAGTGGTAAATTATGTGAAATTTGCATGATTTATGTGCTTTATGTAAGACCTTAACTATCATGAGTATAACCATTATTTTATTCAGTAAATAACATGGGTTATGTTAAAATTTCAAGTCGTTTCGATTTGGGATGGTTCGGGTAACGTTTGATGCAAAACTATGCGGTAAAACGGTTAAAAATCGGCTTTTCGGAGGATTTTTATAAAACTGTTTTAGATCAGTAAGTAAACTGATATTTTTGATATAAAAATAAGTATTTTAACTTATATTAAGTTTACTTGGTGTTTGGTTAGTCATACGTGACTTCCGACGCCCAAAAACGTTACTGAATCGCTAAAATAAGTGTTTTTCGACATACACTATAATGGGTTGTTCATGGGTAAATTTTATGTGTTACAATGTGCTATGTGTTTTGCAATATGTGTATGATGATGTGCTAGTGTTGACAAGATTATGTGTATTACGCTTGAGTATATATATACAAATACACCAAAATAATCAAAAATAATAACTTTTCGAGAAAACTCAAAGTTATGTGAAAATTCTAAGTATCGGAGAAACTTCGGTATTTTTGTGGGTTTTTTATTATTAAATCATTCTTATTTAATTTAGGATGAATAAACAATTTGAGGGATTGTGTTAACATATAAAAAAAACGCACCCAAAGGTGAGTACATAGATCCCCTCTCTTACTGTTTTCGATTGTTTTGGGGTGATTCATATGTATCAAAACGATTTCGATATTCTAACGATGGTTTCAAAACAATTGAGATGGTTTATACTAAACTAATAACGATTTCGATAATGTGAACGAACTTGTTGGTTGTAGTTACATAACGAATGACATTCATTAATTTTGGCCGAACCGACCAGTATTAGGTTATGGTACCATAGGATCCGACAAATCCCGTTATCAGACTGCACCCATGGTTATGTGTGGGTTATGTGGGTAACGACTGAACCTGATGATTGTTAACTTACCCTTTGGTGGTTTGTTAATACGAGTTAAACGATGAACGAGTCACGAAGGTTTGAATGTTATTAGCGAGACGACCAAAAGTAGTTTTCACAATTAAAACGAGAACGAGTTGAACGAGAACAATTGAACGATACGAGAATGATTAAACGATTTAAACGATTCAACGATTTGGAAACGATATAAACGAGTTAACGATTTTGAAACGATGTCACTTAACGATGTTTTCGAAACGATATAAACCATACGAGTTTTATTACGAGAACGATTTACGATTTGGTTACTTAAACAAATGTTTTGGGTTAAGATTCATGGCATCGAGGTTTATAAATTATAACCAATCTATTTTGACTTGGTTATTCATTTTACAATACAACATTTTACAAAACAAAGTTTCTAATATCGATTAACGAAGTTGTATGAGATATTTCAACATGTAAACGAGCCATGAATCTGACACTCACACAAAAACTATGTGCTCGCCAGCATTTCTTTGCTGACTTTGTTTTTACATATGTTTAAGGTGATGTTGCTTGATGTTGATTGCTAGGATGTATGAGTCACATAGGATCTGGACGAGGCCTTAGTGACATAATAATAATGATAGTCGATATATAACTTGCTTGTTCAGTTTCAAAGACAATGTTAATGTTTAATATTTAAATAAAACGAAACTCTTTGTATCCATGGTTGCGAAACAATAATTCTGTTACAACACTCCCCGACGTTTCCGCCACGATTTGTTGTTTTACGTGGTCGGGGTGTGACACAGAAGATGTTGCAGGACTAAGGATCCAGGATCCTCATTATTATCCTAACACTAACAGTTGTTTCCATCAATTTTGAACTTGTTTTGCAGGAGTATTCGAATAGGACCTGGTCCAACCGAGATTCTAGGGGAATATGCCTCATGATTCTGCACGTGCATGAGCTCTTCGACCGTTATGGTGATCGTGGGGGACTTGCACCTTTTTCGGATAGTTAGTTAAGCTAGTTAGTTTCTATTTTTAAATGGGGATACAAGCTTGCTTAGATAATAATTAGCAACACAATTACACTACACTCGAGCTCTCAAGAACTCTCTGCGATTTCACACTTTTCCACTATAGTGATCCTTGTACCAAGCTTGTTATCATCCCGATTTGTAAACTTTGTTTGTCTAATATAGTTGGTGATCGGTAGTTCCATCACCCGAGGTTTTTTGTGCCGGAGATCATTCATTGATCAAGGGCTTTTTCTTCGTATAAATCCTTGTGTTCATCACTCATTTCATTCATTCATTTTTCATATATTTGATCATTTAACTAAGCATCACACATCACAAAATCAGATTTGGTTGCATTATCCTTGTGTGATTTTTGACCAAAACAGTTTGGCGCCCACCGTGGGGCAATTGGTGCTTCATTCTTGAAAAATTCCGTTCATTTCATCCATTTCTATTCATAACCTTCAACCACATGGCTTCTCAGGCGAAGAACACTTCAAACCCCATGCCGGCGATCACCTCTTCACAGGGCATTGCACCTTTGCCTCCTATTTCTTCTGGATCCCAGAAGAATGCTGAGAATGCTGCGAAGAAGCCAACCCCCGTTTTCTCAAAAGCAACTACTGCTGTTTCTTCTAGTCCTACTAACAATGATCTTTATTCTTTGATTTTGCAAATGAAGGATTACATGCATCAACAGGACAGAACTAATGACAGGATCCTTCGATAAATTGATGAGATCAAGAAATTGAAAAGATCAGCGGAGGATCACTCTCCATTGGTGCCGAGATCACTAAATTTCGACACTCCAGCCACAACTACCCAGCATTCCACAGAATCAGGCATCCAATACCAGGGTGGATCATCAAGTATGCGCTATGGATCATCGCCAATGACACAGTCTCCAGGATCCTACTTCCAGCCTTCAGGATTCTCTCTTCAGCCTCAAGGATCCTCTTTCCAGCATCAAGGATCCTTCTCTAGTTCAGGAGGATACATGGGAACGCAGACAGTTCAAGGATCCTACTCTCAGTATCCAGGATCATCATCTCAGGCTCAAGGATCCTCATCTCAGGTTCAAGGATCCTCATCTCAGGCTCATGGATCCATGGACTATCAATAATAGATGCCTGTTGGCATTCTAGCCTTCCTTCGCCTTTCATGGCCTCCAAGACCCTAAACTTCGGTGTATCAGGGATCCAACATCTTTCAGGATCAAGGATCCTTAAGGAGTGTACAACCCAGAAGTTCAGAGATTCACTTGGGAGACTTCATCCCCATGCAAACTATTGCTTCATCTGGTCCTTCGATTATACCAGAATCACATCAATTTGGATTCACATCCGGAATCCCGGCCTCGAACCAATCAGGAGGTAACATTTTGAACACATCCTATTGTTAGGGGAGGATTTTCCAATCCTAAGGATCAAGGATCCTCAAGTACTGACAGGATCACGGATCCTTAATTCTGTTTGAATTTAGGATCCTCAGAATGTGTTGCAGGACCAGGATTCAGGATCCTCATTGTTATCCTTACACTAACGGTTGTCTACCTTGTATGTGAGCTCGTTTTGCAGGAGTATGTGCATGGACTTGGTCTTGCCGATATTCGTAGAGCATATTCCCTCAATATTCCGCACGTGCTTGGCCCTTGTGAACGTTATGGAGATCGTGGGAAGCTTGCATGATTTGCGGATAGTTAGTTGTTATAGTTATTTCTAATTTTAAAAGGGGGTAACAAGCTTGAGTTAGAACACTTAGCTAATTTTAGCAAACACACACTATCGAAACTGCTCTCGACAGTTTACTTGGCGATTTCATACATTTTTTGCACATTGCACACTAGTGATCCTTGTAACAGGCTTGTTATCATCCCGAGTTGTAACATTTTTCCGTTTAATCTTAGTTGGTGATCGGTAGTTTCCATCACCCGAGGTTTTTTGTGCCAGAGATCAACTCTTGATCAAGGGCTTTTTCCTCGTATAAATCCTTGTGTCACCTCTTTGTTTGATTTGCAAGTTGTTCAAATAATTGTTCATAGATTCAAGCATCACACCTCACAACTAAAGATTTGGTTGCGTTATCCTTGCTTGATTTTTTACCAAAACAGTTTGGCGCCCACCGTTGGGCAATTGGTGCTTCATTCCTAAGAAATTCTTGTTTTTGTGATCATTTCGGTTCATTACAACCAAGCAGATGGCTTCTTCAGCAAAGAGCACTTCAAGTTCAATGCCGGCAATTAGTTCTTCACAGGGCGTTCCACCTTTGCCTCCACCACCTTCTGGATCTCAGAAGAATGCTGAAAATGCTGCAAAGAGACCAATCCCCATTTTTTCAAAACCACCAACTTCTTCTGTTTCTTCTAATCCTGCTACTAATGATCTTTTTACTTTGATTTTGCAGATGAGGGATCACATACAAGAGCAGGACAAAACCAATGAAAGGATCCTCTGGGATATTGGTGATATTAGGAAACAGAAGAAATCAGGGGAGGATCACTCTCCTCTGATACCAAGGTCATTGGATTTTGACACTCCAGCTATAACCGCCTTGCAAACTGCAGCTCCGGACATCCAGTATCAGAGTGGACCATTGGGAAGGCGTTATGGAACAACAACTATGAGTCAGGCTTTAGGGTCTCACTTCCAGCCTCAAGGATCCTGTTTTCAGCCTTCGGGATCCTCTTTCCAGCATCAGGGATCCTTCGTCAGCTCAGGAGGATATTTGGGGACGCACACAGTCCAAGGATCCCCTCAGGTTCAAGGATCCTCTCAGGTTTAAGGATCCTCTCAGGTCCAAGGATCCTCTCAAGTCCAAGGATCCTCTCAGGTCCAAGGATCCTCTCAGGTCCAAGGATCCTCTCAGGTCCAAGGATCCTCTCAGGTTCTAGGATCCTCTCAGGTTCAAGGATCCAACATCTTTCAAGATCAAGGATTCTTAAGAAGCGTACAACCCTCAAGTTCAGATGTTCATCAAGGAGACTTCATTCCAATGCAGACCATTGCTTCTTCTGGCCCTTCAGTCATACCAGAATCCCGTCAATATGGATTCACATCTGGAATTCCAAACTTGAATCCTCTGGGAGGTAACACTTTTAATAATTCTTATAACACTAACCATGGCTCTATACAGGATACAGGTATCAATCAAGCTATGGCTAGGGAATTACAGAAACTGAAAGATATGATATCCAGCGTTCCAGGAGTGGTTAAGCCCATTCCTGAAATCGCAGATGGTAGCCATAGGATATCTCGTTTTGCACCACCTATTTGTGATGCTGAGATACCCAGAAGGTTCCAGATACCAACTATGAAGCTGTATGATGGTTCGACGGATCCAGAGGAGCATGTAGCTCAATACAGAGAAAGGATGGAGATCAATCCAATTCCTGAGAGGTTAAAGGAAGCATGTCTATGCAAGGGTTTTGGATCCACACTCACAGGATCAGCTCTTAAATGGCTGCTAAGTCTTCCCCCTTACTCTATTACTTCATTTGCTAATCTAGTTAACCTGTTTAATAGCCAATTCTCATGTAGTAGAAAATTTGAACGATTAACTAGTGATCTATATAGGGTAACACAAGGCCAAAATGAATCACTTAGAGATTACATCACTAAGTTTAGTAAAGAATCCTCAGATATCCCTAACCTGGATATAGCTACGGCTGTGGAAGCCTTTAAAATGGGTTTACTTAGGGATTCATTGTTCTATGATGATCTTGTCATGACCCCTTGCAGGAATCTTGATGAAGTAAGAACCAGTGCCCTTAGATTCATTCGATTAGAGGATGATAAAAGGATCCAAGAAAGACTGGCAGGATCCTCCAAGCAGGAAAAGCAAGGATCCTACAACAAGTCTGATAACCAGAATGTGCATGCAGTAGAACAAGAAGAGGACGATGAGGATTATCCTCCAATTTCTGAGTACTGTTTTTCTGTTGATAACAATGAACTAATTCTTGCAATGCAGAATCTAGGTGAGAAAGCAAGATGGCCAAGGAAAAGTGATAAACCAGCCGTAACAAAGGACAAGTCCAAATGGTGTGCATATCATGAGGATTTCGGGCATCTCACTGAAGAGTGTATTGCACCGAGAAAAGAGATTGGTTATTTGTTAAGCAAGGGGCACTTGAAGGAGCTTTTGGGAAGAAAGAAGTCAAGGACCCAGGATCCTGAGAGGATCCCAGAAAGTGCTCCTGCTCCTCTAGCAGATGCACAAGTTATAAACTTCATATCCGGTGGATCAGACATTTGTGGTACTTCCTTTTCAGCAGCCAAAAGACATGCCAAGGAGACCAAGATGGATAATGGAGATAGACCCATCCGGACCTCTACTGTTACGCAGGAGAAAGTTATAACTTTTGATGAGGATGATCGTGTTGATGTTCAGGAACCTCATCATGATGGTCTTGTTATTACTTTGTTTATTTCTAACCATTTTGTTCGCAGGATCCTAATCGATGGAGGAAGCTCGGTGAACATCATTCAGCTTGATGTCCTCAAGAAAATGAGCATTCCTGAATCAGACATTGTCCCAAGATCCTCAGTTCTTGTGGGATTCAGCGGAGAAACCAAGAATACATTGGGGGACATCAAACTCCCCATCTATATTGAAGGACTCCATTCTTATAAAAAAATTGTGTTATAGATTGCTTATCCTGTTGTAATGTTATCCTTGGCAGGCCATGGATACATGACATGAAGGCAGTCCCACCTACCTATCATCAATGTGTAAAGCTTCCTAGTCCATGGGGAGTGGTGAAAATTGAGAGTGATCAACAAGAAGCTAAGAATTGCTACACGTCATCAATGAAGCCAGCCTCAAGACCAAGGGAGCAATAGTAATTAAAGCATCCTCCAAGAGATGTCTTGGAGGCAAGAGAACAGGATGTGAAAGAAATCCTTATGGATCCTCATGATCCTGAATCCATAATCTTCATAAGATCAGGGATCCTCAGCAACATTGAACAGGATCTAGTATCCTTCCTTAAAAGGAGAAAAACTACCTTTGCCTGGAAGCATGAGGACATGACAGGTATATCTAAAGATATAATTACTCATAAACTTGGCATTGACAGGTCATTCAAGCCAATTCATCAAAAAAGGAGGAAGTTTGCACCTGAAAGGAATGCTATTATCCAGGAAGAAGTAGATAAACTACTCCGGGCAGGTATTGTTATGGGTCATTTTCTGAACATATATCCTGACTAATATTCTGCTTTCGATTGTTTATTTGTGATCAGGATACCGGGTCAGGATATTGGTAACATCCTGGTGCGATATCCTGGTATTGACTGAAATAATCACATGCAGATTAAGAGTTACAAGTCTCCAACGTTCAAGAAGACTTCTTCCCCTCAAGACTCGGGCAAATCAGTTGGAATATAGACGTTGATTCCGAAAGACCAGGACTGCAACGTTTACTTGGGAATATTCGGGGCATCTCGGTTTAATAGGAAAGTTAGTTGTTTTCGTTTAGCTATAAATAATATGATCGGATCAAGTTAAGGCACTCACTTTCATTCGCACATTTTACTCTCTAGTTACTAGCAATCACTACACACCAACACTTGTACTCAAATTACATTGTAACACCTAGACGATCCGCATCATATCCTGCACTGTATCCTGATATTTGAAGCAATAGAAGAACAAGGCAACTGCAATTGTCAGCTCCCAAGGTTTTGTGCCGGCGATCTAGATTGATCAAGGGCTTTCCTTGTATATACGGTGTCACCCTTTACCTTTTTTTCTCATTGTTTGATCATAAATACGGTTCTATATCCTGAGCCGTATCCTCAAACTGTTCTTGCAAACAACTTAACTTGAACATTTTCGACACATCTTTTAAGCACACTACCTCACTTAACTAATTTGATCACTTAATTGCTTCGGTAATTTTTAACCAAAACAATTTGGCGCCCACCGTGGGGCAAGTGGTGCTATTTCTACTAAAAGCTTTTGCAAAATCGTTATTTGGTTTTCTATTTTTGAAACTTTTTGCCACACTATTTTCAATGGCCTCGAGATCAAACATGAGCTCTTCCACCGTGTCTGCCACAACCTCCGCAGCAATTGGTTCGGTGCTTCCACCACCTCCTCCGAGAATGCAAGCCTCTTCGCAAGGAACTGAAAGTCATGTGGCTCGGGATGTTATCCCTGCTCGCAATGTCCAGGGATCCGGTCCTGTTTTAGCTTCTAATGAAGAGATTTTAAATTTGTTTGGTAGTGTACAGGAACAGATGAGGCAGCAACAGGAGACTAACCAGATGCTGATGAGAGAGATACAACTCTTGAAGTCTGGCCCGAGTCAGCCTGCCGAAGATACTGTCACTCCCTTACAACCCAGGGCTTTGAACTTCAGTTCCACAGTCTATACGGAGGATAACCGAGGGAATATTGTGCCCAGCCATTCCCAAAATCATACTCCTGAGATACCTTCTTCAGTAAGAGTATCAACTGTGAGGAGCTCAGGATATGCTTCAGGATATGGCCAGAACCCCCAAGCTGGTAATGTATCTAATAATAACAATACTCTTACTACTAATGGTGTTGGATCTTTGCAGGATGCAGGTATGACGTCAGCACTGTCTAGAGAGCTTCAGAAGCTGAAGGATATGATATCCAGTGTACCTGGGGTGGTGCAGCCGATTCCCAAAGTATCTCAGGATAGCCACATGATGTCACGGTTTGCATATATTGTTGGATCGTTGTATGACCCTAACGAGTCAATCAGAAGAGTTTACAATCTATTTCAAAGGCGGAATCAGAGAAATAGACATGTAACAACTTGATATTCTCTAATTATCTTCTTATTAATGATTCCAAAGCTTTTACAGATCGTTTGACAAACTGGCAGCACCTCGGCTCTGAATCGGAAAAGTTACAAATGAACTAGCAACACAGGTATTTATAGTTGGGCTAATTCCGCTTGAAAGTGGCATGGCCCATTTCAAATGAAATTAAAATGTTTAATTTCGCTTGAAATAGTCAGTGGCCATTTCATGCGAAATTACCCAATTCCACACAAACCCTAGTTTTAACCTGCTGTGTGCTAGTTTATTCAATCTAGACACAAGGCTCTATAAAGACGAAGTTAACAGACATTTGTGCACCAACAGACTCCCCCTTGGATGTTGACGAAGTCTTTAGCATCAAATCTTCAGTCTTTAGTCTTTGTCTATCTTTTTGCTCTGTCCAATTTGTCTAACAATGTAAGCATCCTTCAATTCTTCTCTTCTTCTATCAACAGCTAGCATAAATCACAGAATCTGAATCTTTAACAACCTTCAAACTCCCTCTTGAATGTAGATCTAGGAATTGTATCTGACTTTTAAGTCTTCAGACTCCCCCTATCAGTTAGCTGGGATTTTGCTTAGCTGCTTTCTTAATAACAAACCTGTTACCTGCACAATCTCTACCTAAATATAAGATTTATGATTATGACAATTTCAATCCAAACTTACCATTTGACCTCATTTATTGGTTTTGTCAGATTTTAGAAATCCACTTAATTATCCAGGTCCAAATTAATGACCCTGATTACTCAATTTGTCTACCAAGTCCAACTCAATGACCTTGGTTGACCTGAGATAAAACACACTGACATTTTGTACAAACTAGATCAAACAATTTTTCTGAAATTTACAAGTCTCAATTTAATGAACTTGTTTTGACTTTTTAATTTCACAGGTTTAACATGTTAAGCTCACAACTCATCTTCCAGCTCAGAAACTTCCTGCATCTGCTTCAACTTTCGAATCTGAAGATCAGCTTTCCACTTTGGTTTGTCGGAAAATAAATCAGAAATGTAAAATCTTTTTGGATTTTTAATAAAGTTTCTAAACTAGACATGAATTACAGAAATAGAATGCAGTAAATGTAAACTATTTACAAACATATTTTTGGTGAGCGTGTTAGGGAATCATATCAGCTATTCGACAAGTCACAAGTACCGTTAAGCTTTAATTTCATACTCAGAATTAAACAATTCACTTAGATTGTCGATATACTGATCAACTTAAAATCTCACACAATTTTCAATCTATCCAGGATATGGATTAAGTGAATTAAGAACTTAAACTCATTCATGTGTCCCACCTCTTGAATATACTCCCGTATCCAAATCCCAATATTCAGTCTTACAGGTGAGTATACCACAGATGATATCTGTAAAGGGTTAAATTGCGAGGGCCGTGAGAGCTCAGGTCAGAACTTCCATTCAGCATAGAGATGACGGCTTCGACTTTAAGTGGGTCCCCTTTAGAGGATCTTTTTTACAACAGCAATGATTAGCATTTTTAATGTTTCATCATTTTTGTGCTAAGGGCGGTGCTATATTTCAAGCAAGCGGTAAAGTATTATACGGGGACTAGGCCATTGTTTTCGCAAAATCAGAAGTCCCGGGATAATACCCCAGATATCACTGAGTATAAAGACCTAGTATATCAGAAAGAGGGATCCTTCAAACAAGATTTCAGGGGTTACCTATATATCCAAGTAGTGTTCCCCACGAAATAAGCAAGTTTGAATTTAGGTTTATATCCCGAACAAACCTACTAAATGTGTAAAAACCTATCGGCATATCATCAGCGAGACTGTTTAAGACTTTTAAACTTTACATATCTTTAGCGTACTGTAACTGTCAAGCCAATGTACTATCATTTTCCCTTTTTACACAAGCTCTTTCCGGTTTTCTATTGTTTTTGAATTTTTTAAATTTTTATTGTTTTTGTATTTTCTGAAAATATTACCCTATACTCCCCCTAAATACCAAAACAAGTAAAAAATCTACAAACCATTGCAGATTGCTTCTCAACATCATCTACAATGTCTCCTTCATCAACGCCAAGAATCTCCTCCAACACCGATAAAAGCTTCATACCGTTCAATTTTAACAAATATTGAAAACGAGTTTTATCAAACGCTTTGGTATGTAAATCAACTTTTTGTTCGTCAGTGTGGATTTTCTCAATTCGAATCAACTTCTTCTCGAAACAATCTCGAATGAAGTGATGACGAATTTCAATGTGTTTCGTTTTAGCGTGATGAACAAGATTTTTAGTAATGTTTATCGCTGCCTCATTATCAACAAAAATAGGGGTGTTAAGAAATTGCAAACCGTAGTCGCGCATCTGTTGCTGGATCCACAAGATCTGAGAGCAGCAACTGCTAGCAGATACATACTCAGCTTCACATGTGGATAAAGCCACAGAGGTCTGCTTCTTGCATTGCCAGGTAACCAATCGTGGTCCAAAAAACTGACATCCCGCAGTTGTTGATTTAGCATTAACTTTGCTGCATCCGAAATTGGAATCGGAATACCCTTCGAGCGTGAAATCGCCTTCTCTTGGATACCACAAACCCAGTGATGGAGTTCCTTTCAGGTAGCGTAATATCCGTTTCACAATCACCATGTGCGAAGCTCTCGGGTTAGATTGAAATCTTGCTGCGAGGCAGGTTGGATACATGATATCGGGTCTAGAAGCTGTCAAATACATCAGCGATCTGATCATGGAACGATACAACGTTTCATCTACCTTCTCTCCGGTGAGATCAGGGTTTATCCCATGGTTCCTTGCTAATGGGGTGGAAGCTGAAGTAGAACCTGACATCCCAAATTTCTCTAAGATATCATGAACATACTTCATCTGATGTATGAAAATTCCTTTAGGCAATTGATCAACTTGAAGTCCCAAGAAGAATTTCATCTCACCCATCGATGACATTTCAAATTTTTGCTTCATAACTCTTTCAAAATCTTTGCACAGATTTTCATTCGTCGACCCAAATATGATGTCGTCCACGTATATCTGAACTATCAGAAGATGATCGTCGACTTCTTTGGTGAAGAGAGTGGCATCCACTTTTCCACGGATGAAGCTGTTGGCTAGCAGGTGTTGAGACAATGTCGCGTACCAAGCTCTCGGGGCCTGGTGTAAACCATACAGCGCTTTATCCAGCAAATAAACCTTGTCTTTTTGGATTGGATCGGTAAAGCCCGGTGGCTGTCCGACATATACCTCCTCTTTTACCTTCCCATAGAGAAACGCCAATTTAACATCTAGCTAATAAACTTTAAAATCTTTCCAAGATGCAAATGCTAGGAAGATTCTGATAGCTTCAAGCCTAGCAACCAGAGCATACACTTCAGTGAAATCTATACCCTCCTGCTGTCTAAAGCCCTGAACTACGAGTCGAGCTTTGTTACGAATAATAACCCCTCGATCATCCCTCTTACACTTGAACACCCACTTGGTGTTTATCTTCCTATGATCATCAGGAAAGTCTACCAATTTCCACACTCCTAACTTCTCAAACTGACTCAGTTCCTCTTGCATTGCGTTGACCCAAGAATCTTCAGTTAGTGCTTCCTTGTAAGTTCGCGGTTCAATCTGCGAAATAAAACAACTAAGTGAAAACTTAGTTTGTAACGGAGAAACTGTAGAATAAAAACATGTAAGGCCTTGGTCAATTTGACGTCTAGTGCGAACACCTGATTATAATTCTCCAATAATCAACTCTTCTGGATGGTACGAAAGAGTTCTCGGCATCACCTCGCCTGGAACATCTACCTCGCCTTCCAAATTTGTAACATTCTGATTTGCACCTTGTTCACTGACTGGAATTGTTTGACTTGAAATCTGGATCTGCTCCCCCTCAAAATCTGAATCACCACGATCGAATATAGGCATATTATCAGATTGTTGATTAAAATTGACTGTCGTCTGATTGTCAAGAGTTTGTTGAATATCATCATGTTCTCCAGCATTACTTGGACCGGCTTCATTATCATTTGAAGTTTGCCGTCGACTTTGAATATACTCGGCTGGAAACCTTTCTTGTGAGTCTTCATACTCTCTCAGAATATATAACTCGTCAAAGAAATCTGTTTCTTCTTCTTCCATGTCAAACGAATCCCATAAAGTATCGTAATTAAAATGCCATGAGTCGCCTGGATTATGCTGTGGCATAGTGTAACCTTGACACTCAACATTGTGTGCTTCAATAATCCGCTTCAAGCTTGGAACAAAGACTCGCTTTAATGGACTAGCGTAACCCACGAAAATTCCTTCAATGCTCTTTGCACCAAATTTACCAAAAGGCTCTAGAACAGTGCTGGGAGAACCAAACGGTTCTAAATACTTCAGGTTCGGTTTGCGGTTATTGATTAGCTCGAAACATGTCTTGTTGAATTTCTTCACTGTAAGAACCCGGTTGAGTGTATAGCAAGCGGCTGATACAGCTTCTGCCCAAAAATTGACTGGTAATTTGGAATCAGCAAGCATCGTTCTAGCCGTTTCAATTAGCGTCCTGTTCTTTCTTTCAGCTACTCCATTTTGTTGTGGAGTGTAAGGAGCACTAAATTCTTGCAGTATACCTCTCTCATCACAATACTCTTCCATTTTGTTGTTCTTGAACTCAGTACCATTGTCACTCCTGATTCTTCTGATTCGAGTTTGGTACAAGTTTTCAATTTTTCTGAACAATACCATCAAACTTTCAAACGTCTCTTCTTTAGACTTTAGAAATGATACCCACGAAAATCTCGAGTTGTCATCTGTTACTACTAGACAGTAGAGATCTCCAGTTATGCTTTTGACGTTTACTGGACCAAAAAGATCCATATGAAGTCTCTCTAACGGTCTTGAGACTGAGTTAACTTTCTTTCCAGGGTGAGATTTCTTCTTTTGCTTTCCTTTGACACAGTTAATGCACTCCCCCTCAAGATGAAAACCTTTCACATGAACACCAATTACTAAGTCATTATGCACCAGGTGATTCATTTTTCTCAGGTGAATGCGGCCCATCTTTCGATGCCACAATTGTGATTCTTTTTCCGTTGCTCTTGACATAAAACAGTGTGCCTGACTCGTGGTAGTAGTTGCTACACTCATGTCCAACACGTACAGATCATTCACTCTGGGTGCTCTCATGATAACCCATTCTTCGGGAACAACAAATCCTGGTTTCAAGATCAAACATTCTTTGTCTGTAAAGTGCGTTGTATACATACGATCACAAATCTGAGAGATGCTCAGAAGATTGTTTTCAAGCTCGGCGATGTAGTTTACTCTTTCAAACGTGACGATTCCATTCGATAGAGTTCCTTCACCAACTATTCGACCACCTTGATTACCTGCAAATCCCACATATCCTCCATTAAACCCTCTAACATCATACAATAGGGTCTTCTTCCCTGTCATGTGCCGAGAAGCTCCACTATCCATAATCCAACGTGAAACGGATCTTGGAAGCTCCTGCATATATCACAAATACTTAGTTAGATTTTGATGCCACCCAAGCCTCTTTTGACTCGGGTAACTTGACATTGAGGTGAGTTTTTGCAATGTAAAGTGGCGGAAAATTCTTGTCATTCGTCTTTAAGCACTCCTCAGACCCAATCTCAACCTTTTTGTATAAAAAGAAATCATTTTGAGGAGGTTGACCAGATGATTGGTCTTTCTTTGGTACATTCTTCTTTTTAGAAGTAGTAGCCTCTTGTGGTTCAAGTTTCTCATAGTAATCCAAAGGTACATACATCTTCTTAGTTGAAGATGATGATTTTGCGGTCTCAGACACCTTTGGTTTTGGAGAACTTAATTCCTTTACCACTGATTTTGGCTTCCATGCTTGTTGAGGTGAAGCAACCCGTTTGTAAAATTTTTCATTTTTAGTTACCACATTCTTAACAGGTTCAGTTTTGACTTTGATATTTTTATTTTTCAAAACTTTTTGCTCAACAATCATTGGAGATTTTCCTTTTGCATCAGGTTTCTTTTTCTGACTTTCAACAACTTCAGACTTAGGCTTTAAGTTGGTGCACTTTCATGCAATATGTCCAACTTTGTTGCACTTAAAGCATGTACGAGTATCAACTACCCGACTTGTGCCTTCAGCCTGGGGCTGTGAGGCCTTTTCCTAAAAAAACTCTTCATTTGTTTTTGAAAAAATCTCAGATTCCTGCTTGGAATGAGAACTCGAGCTTTTTACAAACACCTTTTTCTCAACAAACTTCTTGTTTTGAAAATTTCTTCTTTGATAATTCTTACCACCCTTATAACCACCCGACCATCTGTTTTGATAGTTGTTAGAAAAACGCGGTGGAACAACTGGTTTCTTGTAGTAAGATTTATCATTTTCGAAATTCATTTGCCTCTTTGTCTGTTTCAAACCTTCTTTCTCAGACAGTTCAATTTCAACCAATTTGAACACATTTTTCAATTTATCAACATTCACATTTTCCAAAGGAAAATCACAATCCGAATACAACTTATCAGATCCCGCCATCTTGTACATCACAAGACTAGGTTCATCACTTAAGTTGTTTTTGGATTTTGATTTTGGAATGTATTTATCCAAAAAGCATTTATCATCCTCAGTAGTGTCACTTTCAGATTTTAAAACATTTTCAGCCATACTTTTAACAATTTCAGATTGGACACTATCTTCATCAGATGATGTGGTAAATGTGACATCAACTGTGTCTGGAAGCTTAACTTCATTTTCTTCTTCCTCATTAACCAACCCTGATTTTTTCTTTGAAAATTGTTTAAAACTGGCGGTGGAACCTGATGAAATCCAACCCCGGTTCCATCAAAGTATACATCTTCACCTGCTTTGTTCTTCCCAATTGGTTTAGGAACGATATGTTGAAGAACAAAACTTGCGGAGTTGTAACTGTTCAGTTTCAACTGAATGCGTTCATTCTCAATTTTAGCTTCTTGAAACTGAAGCTTTAACTTAGCAATTTCACCCAGTTGTTGATTGATTAGCTCTTCTTTTACTCTAAGAACTCCTGACAATTGAACATTTTCTTTGTATGTCTTACCATTTCTCTTATCAGAATCTTTTACCGTGCGTTTTAGCTTCTCAAAATTTTCTGAAAGTTGACGATTTTCATGAATTAGCTTTTCATTTTCTTTCCTAATTCTTTCTACATTACTTTTATCATTTTCAATTTTTTTAGTCAAATCTTTTAAACGATCATTTGAAGCTTTTAACATTTTGTCACGGTTTAAGATCTGATCTTCAACGTCTCTGACTCTTCCTGTCAGTTCTTCCACCTTTTTAACGTTGAGGTAAGCAAGTGTACTACAAACCTTGCAGTCTTTCATGCAATTTTTGCAGTCGTTCTCATTTTTAGCTTTCTTACCTGACTCATTGGTTGCATCATTCTGACTAACCTTGCTTTTAGACTCAGTGCCAGAACCAGAAACTACCTCTAGTTCTTTCGCAGCAAACACTTTGTCAGCCATCTTCTTCAAATTCCCAGCCATGAATTCTTGTGACGTATCAATAATCCTGTCATCAACTTTCTTTGGCTGCCACTCATTCTCCTTTTCTTTTTCTTTTTCTTTTTTCTTTTTCTTCAGCCTTTTCTTTAACTTCCTCTTTAGCTTCTCCTCCTCCCCACCACAATCTCTGATTTGCTTCTTCTTCATCAGCAATTTCTTTGATGAAAGTTTCAACATCAACAGTATTTGGATCAACAGCAACGTTTCCGTTGGGATCTAGGTAACATTCTCTATCAACATCCCATCTTTTTACCTGTTTAGCTTCTTTGTATATTCGAGAAATTCTAATTATCCTGGTCTGAGCTACCATCTTTCTGTTGACGTATTTCACTTCTTCTGTTCTGGAGTCTTTGAAAGGAACAATCTTTGTCACAAATGCATAGCCCACTGCATCTTCTTCTGGTAACACTTCACTCCAATCATATCCCTCATCGTCATGAATAACAGCAAGTGCTCTGGATTTTTCTTTGGGATTTTCTTCTATCTGCTTCATTCTGGGGGGTTCAGATTTGTTCTGATGGTAGATAGCTCTTTTGTAGTAATCTTCACGGAACGGATTTGCCGTATCATCAGCATATGTATTTCGACATTCTCTTTTAAAATGACCTTTTTGTTTACATTTAAAGCACGTGACCTTTGACTTATCAAACCCTAGCTTGGTTGAAGGTCCACCAATAGAATGTCTACCGATAATCTCCATGAATCTTTGAGCACGTCTAACTGCACTAGCCATACACCACCTGATATCAATCAACTCCATCTCTTCTGGATCAATCTGATCATAATCCTCCTTGGTGAGGTTAGTGTTTCCAATCTTGCCTGCAACAAGACTCTCATAAGACTCTAACACAGAAGCTAAAAACACCATTTGCTGCTTTGCGGATTCTTCACTGAAATTTTGAGCATTCTTCAGATCCACAGCAATGTTGCATTGAAACAGATTCTTTGAAGCAGATTGGTTTGAAGTTGTTGACGATGAACCACTATGAAAACCACTGTTTGAGCTCTCTTGATTTGATGTGTTAGAATTTTCTGCTGAGAAAGCTGTCTTGGGAGATACATTCTTCGGGATCACACTTCCTCGGTAATACAACTCAACATTCTGCTGATATGAGGAATGATTGACTTTGTTTGTTTTCTTGATCTCCAGCTCATGACTTTCCAATCTTTCGATTAACAGATCAACCGTCAGATCCTCCGACTTGATTGTATTCTTCAACATCAAAGCAAAGTACTGCCAGTCTTTCTCATCCGGCAACGAGTCAAACAGTTTGTCAACTAATTCTTCTTGAGTGTACACGATTCCGTGTCTTGCAAGTTCCAGCTTCAAATGCCCAAATCTTTCGATCATCTTTGACACAGATTCATTTTTTAAACATCCAAACAAATCAAATTCTTTTCTTAACAATATCTTTTTGTTTTTAACTATCTCAGCACTACCCACACATTTCACTCTAAGTTTCTCCCATAGATCTTTTGCATTTGTGTACTCGATCAACGATATTATGTCGTCTCTCACAGACTGATGAAGCAATGCAATGCACTTTTGTTCAGCAACAAAATTTTCTACATTATCAGTGCCTTCTAAATTTTCATAATCTGATCTTCCGATATTGTAACCATTCTTCAAGCTTTTCCAGCTTGGATATGCAAACGCTTTTAGCCACTCTTCAAACCTTTTAGCCCATCTATTATATTCTTCGATCGCCATCAGTTTGGGAGGTTTGTTGTACGTCCCATAAGCACTCTCCACACTCAAAGCATCAGAAAGAGTTTTCTTCGCATTCGGATTAGGAGCATTTTCATTTGTGTTATTTGATGTATCATCATTGGTGTTTCCCGTGAAAGCAAACATATCACTGAACGGATTCATAAACTCATCCATCTTCACGTATCTGAAACAATCAACAAACACTTAGAAATTTTTTTGAAATTTTATCAAACACAGTTTCAAGCGGAATCACTTCAAGCGAAATCAGCTTTCAAGCGAGATTAGCTTTCAAGCGAAATTAGCCTTTTCAAGCAAAATAAGCCTTTTCAGACGAAATAACCTTTTCAAACGAAATAAGGTTTTTCAAATGAAATCACTAAACGAAATTACAATTTCAAACGAAATTAGTAATTTCGTGTGAAACAACAGTTCTTTCAAACGGAATTAGTGATTCCGTGTGAAACAACAATACTTTTCAAACGGAATTAGTGATTCCGTGTGAACTCAGAGGCACTTTCAAACGGAATTAGTGATTCCGTGTGAAATTACACGTGCTGTTTCAAGCGGAATTAGGATGACATCATACTGTCGGCCACCAATTTGTCAAATTGACCCAGATTTTGATCGAATTTTGGTCCAATTCTTTCAAGGATTCAATAAAATGGTGTTATGCGTGATATATGTGAAATTTAGTCCATTTTATCCGTTAGAACTCATTTAATTTTGAAAAGAAAGTGTAGAAGTGATGAAAACAAGCTGAATTGGTATAAACTCTTCGTCCTGAGCTCTGATACCACTTGTTGGATCGTTGTATGACCCTAACGAGTCAATCAGAAGAGTTTACAATCTATTTCAAAGGCGGAATCAGAGAAATAGACATGTAACAGCTTGATATTCTCTAATTATCTTCTTATTAATGATTCCAAAGCTTTTACAGATTGTTTGACAAACTGGTAGCACCTCGGCTCTGAATCGGAAAAGTTACAAATGAACTAGCAACACAGGTATTTATAGTTGGGCTAATTCCGCTTGAAAGTGGCATGGCCCATTTCAAACGAAATTAAAATGTTTATTTTCGCTTGAAATGGTCAGTGGCCATTTCATGCGAAATTACCCAATTCCACACAAACCCTAGTTTTAACCTGCTGTGTGCTAGTTTATTCTATCTAGACACAAGTCTCTATAAAGACGAAGTTAACAGACATTTGTGCACCAACATATCCCATTTGTGATGCTGAAATCCCAAAAAGATTTCAAACCCCCAACATGAAACTCTATGATGGAACTACGGATCCTGAGGAGCATATCGGCCAGTATAGGGAAAGGATGGAAATTAATCCTATTCCCCCAGATCTCAAAGAAGCATGTTTGTGCAAGGGTTTCGGCTCCACCTTAACAGGATCAGCCTTGAAATGGCTGTTAAACGTTCCTCCTCACTCAATTACTTCTTTTGCCCATTTAGTTAATTTATTTAATAGTCAATTTTCCTGCAGCCGAAGTTTTGAGAAACTAACCAGTGACCTTTACAGGATAACTCAAGGACCTCAGGAATCCTTGAGGGATTATGTGAATAAGTTTAGCTGGGAATCTTTGGATATCCCGCACCTTGATGTTGCAACAGCTGTGCAGGCTTTCAAGATGGGATTGCAAAAAGATTCCCAGTTTTACCAGGATCTCGTAATGAATCCCTGCAGGAATCTGGATGAAGCTCGTAACAGGGCATTAAGATACATTCGGCTAGAGGATGACAAAAAGATGCAAGAAAGAATGAATTTGTCCACAACCTATGAGTCAACCAACAGAAAATCAGAATCCTCATATAAGCCATATCGCTCAAAGCCATATGGCAGAAATGATAGCAAAAAAGTCAACGTTGTTGAAGATGAGGATCCTGAGGAGTATCCTGAGTTGTCTGAATATTGTTTTTCCGTTAATATGCCTGAATTAATGTATGCAATGCAGGGTTTAGGAGACAAAGCCAGGTGGCCTCGCAAAAATCAACAAAAAGCTGATTGGAAGGATAAGTCCAAATGGTGTGCCTTCCACGAGGATTTTGGACATATCACCAAGGATTGCATTGCTCTAAGGAAAGAAATAAGCTACCTGCTGAGCAAGGGATATCTAAAGGATTTGCTGGGAAAAAAGAAGAATAAAGGGTAGGATCTTGAGAAGGATCCTGAACGAGCAGCATCACCCCCAGCATATGCCAAAATAATTAACTTTATTTCAGGAGGGTCCGATATTTGCGGGACCTCATATTCCGCAGCCAAGAGACATGCAAAGGAAGCTATGGCAGAAAGAGGAGAAAAGCCAACCAGGATGACGACGCTCACAACTGACAAAGTGATCGCTTTTGATAGTGATGACAGGGATACTGTGCAGGATCCTCACCATGACACTTTAGTAATTACTTTGTACGTCGCTAACCATTTTGTTCGCATGATACTGGTAGATAACGGCAGTTCTGTCAACATAATCCAGCTGGAGACATTAAAAAGAATGAATGTATCCCCGATGGATATTACTTCGAAGTCCACCGTGCTCGTTGGATTTAGTGGAGAAGCCAGGAATATCGTGGGGGAGATAAAATTACCAGTATATGTTGAAGGAGTCAATTTAATACAACGCTTTTGCGTCATGGACTCACTATCCTGCTATAACATTATATTGGGAAGGCCTTGGATCCATGATATGAAAGCTGTGCCATCGACTTATCATCAGTGTATCAAGATCCCTACACCTTGGGGAGTTATCAAAGTGGATAGCGACCAGCAAGAAGCAAAGGAATGCTACTCATCATCCATGAAATCCTCTACCAAGCCCAATGGGGCATAGCAATTAAAGATGCGGGCCCAGGATATTCTGGAGGCTTCTGAGCAGGATGTAAAGAAAATTATCTTGGATCAGGATAATCCAGATATCTCGGTGATCGTAGGAGCCAATATCCCTTAGGATATTGAAGATCAGTTAACTAACTTTTTGAAATGCAGGATGTCAACATTCGCATGGAAGCATGAGGATATGACAGGTATTTCTAAGGATATTATAACTCACAAACTTAGAATTGACAGGTCTTTCAAGCCTATCCAGCAAAAGAGGAGGAAGTTTGCTCCAGAATGAAACATAATTATTCAAGAAGAGGTTGAAAGACTATTGAAGTCCAAGATGATCAGGGAAGTCAAATTTCCCAAGTGGCTAGCAAATGTGGTCGTGGTTCAAAAGAAAAACGGGAAATGGAGAGTATGTGTGGATTACACCGACTTGAATAAAGCTTGTCCCAAAGACCCGTTTCATCTACCTCATATTGATTCAATGGTGGATGCTACCGCTAGCCACGAGATGTTAACCTTCATGGATGCCTTATCAGGATTTCAGCAAATCCAAATGGAACCCTCTGATCAGGAGGATACTGCTTTCATGACACCCATAGGTATTTATTGTTATACTGCTATGCCCTTTGGTTTGAAAAATGCAGGTGCAACATACCAGAGATTGGTGAACATGATGTTTAAAGAGAAGTTGGGGGACACCATGGAGGTATACATCGACGATATGGTGGTAAAATCCAAAAATGCTGAGGATCACCTCCAGGATATTAAGGGAGCATTTGATATCCTGGATCAGTATAACATGAAGCTAAATCCTGCTAAGTGCCATTTCGGAGTGGGGGCAGGAAAGTTTCTAGGATATATGGTAACTAAAAGAGGGATAGAGGCAAGCCCGGAGCAGATTAAAGCTATCTTAGATATCAAATCACCTTCAAATCTGAAGGATGTTCAACGGTTAACAGGCCGAGTAGCAGCATTGAACAGATTTATTTCGAGATCCTCGGAAAAATGCAAGGAATTTTATGATATTCTGAAGAAAAATAAGAAATTCGAGTGGGATGAAAAGCATGAAGCAGCCTTGCAGGATCTGAAGCAGTATCTTTCAACTGCACCCCTGTTGATGAAGCCTGAGGATGGTGAACCATTATCCCTGTATCTTGCAGTATCAGGAAATGCAGTAAGTGCTGTCCTTGTAAAGGATCATGAAGGTCAGCAGTATCCTGTTTACTATGTTAGTAAAAGTTTATTAGATGCTGAAACTAGGTATTCCCACTTAGAGAAACTGATATTAGCCCTAGTTATGGCATCAACAAAACTTAGACATTATTTTGAAACACATAGAATTCATGTTAAAACCAACTATCCTGTTAAAAACGTGCTTAGGAAACCCGAAATGTCAGGTAGGATGGCTAAATGGTCAGTGAAATTAAGTGCCTTTGATCTAGTATATGAACCTAGAAATGCCATAAAGTCTCAGGCTTTACCTGACTTTGTGACTGATTTCAGTAGTGATATTCAAAGTGAAGTAGACTTAGAAGTACAACAGCTATGAGAGAACTTAGAATCCTGGACCTTATATACTGATGATGCATCTAATGTAAGAGGTGTAGGCTTGGGTATACTACTAAAATCGCCACAGGGGGACATATTACCCCAGGCTATTAGATGTGAGTTTCCTGCCACTAATAACGAGGCAGAATATGAAGCTTTAATTGCAGGATTAGAATTGGCTAAAAGTATGAATATCAGGAATTTGCAAGTATATGTTGATTCTTTGTTAATTACTAATAATTTTAATGGAACCTATGCAGTTAAAGGTGAGAAGTTAATCGAGTATCTCGAAATTCTCAAAAAATTAGCAGGATATTTCGGTATTTTTACACTTGAACAGGTACCAAGAGAGGATAATGCTGAAGCTGATGCCCTGGCAAATCTGGGATCATCAGTCAGGATACCGGAAGGAACCCGAATACCAATATTACATATCCTATATCCTGCGACAGATCCTTAGGATAAGAAAGTACTAAGTGTCCAGGATCCTGATAAGTATCCTAAGAAGGATAATAAGTCTTGGATGGCTCCAATCATAAGATATCTCAAGGAAGGACACATCCCAAAGGATGAAAATCCTAAGGCCTTTAGAATGAAGGTATCACGATTCACTATTATAAATAATGTCTTGTATAAGTAATCTCTTGCAGGACCATATCTGAGCCGCTTAGAAGATCCCAAAACCAAAGAAGTGCTTCAGGATATACACGAAGGGGATTGTGGTAACCATTCTGGGGGCAGGTCTTTGTTTTCAAAGGCATTAAGAACATGATATTATTGGCCGACGATGAGAAAAGATGCTGCAGAATATGCTCGAAGATGTGATGCATGTCAAAGACACAGTAATATATTACATCAGCCGGCCGAGCCACTTTATCCTATAGCTTCCCCTTGGCCATTCATGAAGTGGGGAATGGATATAGTGGGAAAATTGCCAAAGGCTCCAGTAGGAAAGGTCTTCATGTTGGCAATGACCGATTATTTTTCTAAGTGGGTCGAAGCTGAAGCATTCGTTCAAGTTAGAGATCAAGAAGTAGTATCCTTCATAAAAAGGAATATCCTAACCAGGTTTGGAATACCAGCCGAGATAATCTGTGACAATGGTTCTCAGTTCATAAGTAAGAGGACTACTGACTTTTGTAAGAATTGGGGAATCAAGATGGTCACATCTACACCGGTGCATCCTCAAGCAAATGGACAAGCAGAATCTTCAAACAAGATAATTGTTAACAACCTGAAAAAGAGACTAGGAGCTAAAAAGGGAGATGGGTAGAAGAACTACCCTTTGTTTTGTGGGCTGATAGAACGACGGTGAAAATTGCAACTGGCCAAACCCCGTTTTCCTTGGTATTTGGAGCAGAAGCGGTGATCCCGATAGAAATGGTAATACCTTCGGCAAGATCCAACCTCCGGGATCCTGGGAAGAATCCTGAAGTCCTATGTGAGGAATTGGATACTGTTGATGAGACAAGAGACGCAGCAAGGCTAAGGATGGCGTCATATCAACAGAGGATATCTAAAGCATATAACAAGAATATAAGGACCAGAAGGTTCCAGGTCGGAGATTGGGTATTAAGAAAGGCTTTCCAGAATACTACTAATCCTGCTGATGGAAAGTTGGCCCCTAAATGGGAAGGACCCTATGAGATTGAGTCAGAATCAGGGAAAGAAGCATACCGACTCAAGGATATGGAGGGGGATATGCTACCAAGATCCTGGAATGCTATACATCTAAAGCTCTATTTCAAGTGAGTTTGAAATTTAAATTCTAACTCAGAATGGTATCGATTCTATCTCTTTTATTAAATTTTAATATTATTTATTGTTTTGAACCCATTGCTGACTTAAGCATCGGAGGGGTGTTAGCTAGGCTAACACCCACCTTAGCTTACAGTTGTTTTGCAGTATATGCTTCAGGATATAGCTCCAGGATATACATTCAGGATACTTCGAAAGATTAGAGGATTGGCCCCCTCTCTCACGTTTAAGGGATCCTGATCCCTTCAAAGGTTTAAAGGTATTCACCTTTCTCATGAATTGGGTTTGAACACCCCGCCTGGAGCGCAAGTTGTCCAGGGATAGTTCAAGGTGGCGGGACCAGTTCATGTAAAAGTGGCTGACAATTTCGCCACTGTTGGCTATATCCTGGACCCTTCAGGTATATTGGGCTTGTCCCCAGAATTGTTGGGCTTGTCCCCAGTTGCTAACTCTTCTCTTATATTGGCTTAGTCCCAAGTTATGTTCCATTTCAGGTTTTTGAAGTTAAACAGCTAAGGATCCTTGATCCTTACCTTCTAATAAGGTTTGTCTTTTGGTTATCCTGATTGTAAATGTTAAATGTTTAGGATCCTAACTTGGATTCTCAGGTATGATCCTTAATTACTTTAATTTTATTCATTATTTATATAAGTAACCCTTATCCTTTGACAACAGGATTTATGATCCTTAAGCTATACTACATTTTTGAATTTATCGATTATAGGATATTTGATCCTTGATCATATCCTAAAACTTGTTGATATGATCTATTAAACTTTTCTTATTTACTTAATAAATTCGAACAAAGTGTATAATAGCAACTGAAACGTAAATTGTATACAAATGTGACAACACATGATAAGCCAAAAGATTAAAGTTTTATTTATTCACAAGATGTTAAACCCTTAAAGGTTGTCAAAATTGCCAACCCAAGTTTCTACCAGCAATACGTGGCCCGTCCACTTGGGTTGGCAAAGGGTGTCCATTGTTAACAGGTCTTGAAAGTGCAGGAAATAACAGATGGCAGGATAACAAGTGGTTTCATCCCCTAAACAGAGGATCCCTCCACCACCTATTATCCTACTTATTGTTCAAAGGATCCATGATCCTCAACCCTAATAGCTATTGTTTAGTTATTACAACCCAGCATTGTTTAAAACATCATAACCAAAAAACCACTACCAAATCCTAAAAAATGGGCTCCGGCCGCGTCTAGAAATATCCATCATCGCCTATTTCTGCAGCTCACACCTTGGCTGCATCACCACCAGCATCAGCACCACCAGCTTGATCCTTCCCGCTGCCACTTGCCTCAATCGCCAAGACCTCGGTAGCCTCCTCCTCATCATCTAGCTCAGCCAGCTTCGCCTTCCAGCCCTCCTGGTCCCACTTGGTCCTGTCAAAGTCAGGATCCTCAACCTCCTGGGCCATTTGCAGCTTGATCTTGTACATGGTGATGGCAGCAGAGACTTTCGCATCCTCCAGCACCTCATGCTTCTATGATCAGCGTTTATCTGGGCCATGACCAGCTGCTTCTTCGCCAGATTGAGGTCTTTCTCGAGGGAGGAGATGGTTTGATCCTTGGCCAAGAAGATCTTTTGGAACTCCAGATGCTTCTGCTCAGCCTCTTCAACGTATGCATCAAAGAGCATCTCGATCTCGGCGAATTTCTGCAAAAAGAAAAGGTAGGGTTCAGGATCCATTATCCTCAAGTGGGCAGGATAATTAGTCAGGATCAGTGATCCTTACATCAGCAAAGTATTCCTGAAACTGGTGGCGGATGAGGGGCACACCTTCAAGATTATCAGCTTCAGTGGCCTTCCTCTTCTTTCCCCCCTTGGAGGTGACAGGCTTGGGGACTAGAGCACTTGGGCTAGCAGCAGTCTTCTTCTTCCCAGACCTGGGAGCCACAGTGCAGAGATCACTGACACTAAAGCGGGAGGCTGACTTCGAAGATTTTCCAGCACCTACCAATACAAAACAACATATAAGTATTCTTGTTTTATTTACATTTAAACATTTAATCATTTATAGACTTGGATACTTACTTGACATTGTGACTGAGCCGGAGGATACTTCTTGAGAATCCTTGGAGTTTGCTTGAAATGATCTTACTGCAGGATCAAGATTCCAGAAAGCAGCAATCCTCTCTTTGGTTGGAGGTGATGGAATGATATGAGAAACAGAGATAGCTGCACAAAAGATACAAAAAGGGGTTAGTGATCCTTAGCAGAAACAGGGTAATCCTATGATCCTTCTATAAGGATCCTCTATCCTACCGTGGGTGGCCCACTCTCTTGGTAGATCCTTCCCATCCGGGATGGAATCCTTCTTAACGAAGAAAAAACGCTTCTTCCAATTGGTGTCATTTTTGGTGGTCTTGAGGATTGGGTGTGCTTCGCCGGGTTTATGTTTGAATAAGAAGCGGTGTGAACCATGGCTCACAAGGTTATGTAGTTCAGCCAATTTCGACATTCCCAACTCTATACCCTTCTGCTCAATGATTCTCTCAAGGGTATATAAAACCCTCCACATCATTGGCATGGCCTGGACATAGGATATGCCGGTAAGCGAGATGAAAGACTGGGTAAAAGCAGGGAAAGGATAGGAGTATCCTATCAGAAATGGGGTGGCCGGAAAAGCAACCCAAGTTGCAGAAACGAAGTCACTCAAGGTGGTAGGGTCAAAAGGTTTAAAGACAGAGTCTGCCGGAAAGCAATGACGAATCCGGTCTATCTCCGGATCAGTAAAGCAGCAACGTTCCTTCGGAGAATCTTTGATGATTCCTTGGCTCTTTAGGGGACTATCTTTTTGGTGATCCTTAGCCGGTGAGGATCTTAGAACCATCTTGGCCATGGGTGATGTTAAAAAAAGTAGGAACAGTTGAAGAAGGTGAAGAGAGAAGGGAGAGAGAAGTACCTGATCAATCTTCGAATGAGGATTTAAAGGGTGTAACGCACGAATTTAAATGCTTCCTGACCCTTATATCTAACTTGAATTTATAATGATGATTTTGCAGGATTGTCACTTCAATGACGTAAGATCAGCAACGGCTAGTTCGATCCTAACGGCTATATATCCGTTAGTTAGTTGCAGATAAGATTGAAAAAATAACTCGTTAATTTACACTTTACTCCTCATATTTTGGGGGCAATTGTTAGGGGAGGATTTTCCAATCCTAAGGATCAAGGATCCTCAAGTACTGCCAGGATCACGGATCCTTAATTTTGTTTGAATTTAGGATCCTCAGAATGTGTTGCAGGACCAGGATTCAGGATCCTCATTGTTATCCTTACACTAACGGTTGTGTACCTTGTATGTGAGCTCGTTTTGCAGGAGTATGTGCATGGACTTGGTCTTGCCGATATTCGTGGAGCATATTCCCTCAATATTCCGCACATGCTTGGCCCTTGTGAACGTTATGGAGATCATGGGAAGCTAGCATGATTTGCGGATAGTTAGTTGTTATAGTTATTTCTAATTTTAAAAGGGGATAACAAGCTTGAGTTAGAACACTTAGCTAATTTTAGCAAACACACACTATCGAAACAGCTCTCGACAGTTTACTTGGCGATTTCATACATTTTTTTGCACATTGCACACTAGTGATCCTTGTAACAGGCTTGTTATCATCCCGAGTTGTAACATTTTTCCGTTTAATCTTAGTTGGTGATCGGTAGTTTCCATCACCCGAGGTTTTTTGTGCCGGGGATCAACTCTTGATCAAGGGCTTTTTCCTCGTATAAATCCTTGTGTCACCTCTTTGTTTGATTTGCAAGTTGTTCAAATAATTGTTCATAGATTCAAGCATCACACCTCACAACTAAAGATTTGGTTGCATTATCCTTGCTTGATTTTTGACCAAAACACCTATAATACTAACCATGGCTTTGTGTAGGAACCAGGGATCAACCAAGCTATGGCTAGAGAATTACAAAAACTCAAGGATATGATATCCAGTGTTCCAGGAGTGGTTAAGCCCATTCCTGAAATTCCAGATGGGAGTCATAGGATATCTCGTTTTGCACCACCTATTTGTGATGCAGAGATACCAAAGAGGTTTCAAACATCGAACATGAAGTTGTATGATGGCTCAACTGATCCAGAAGAGCATGTACCTCAATACAGGGAGAGAATGGAGATCAATCCCATTCTGGAAAGGTTGAAAGAAGGATGTCTATGCAAGGGTTTCAGACCCACACTAACAAGATCAGCTCTTAAATGGCTGCTAAGTCTTCCCCCTTACTCTATTACTTCATTTGCTAATCTAGTTAATTTATTTAATAGCCAATTCTCATGCAGTAGGAGATTTGAACGATTAACTAGTGATCTATATAGGATAACACAAGGTCAAAATGAATCACTTAGAGATTATATAACTAAATTCAGTAGAGAATCCTTAGAGATTCCTAATTTGGATATTGCTACAGCTGTAGAAGCTTTCAAAATGGGTTTACTTAAGGATTCACAATTCTATGATGATCTTGTCATGAGCCCTTGCGGGAATCTTGATAAAGTAAGAACCAGGGCCCTTAGATTCATCTGTTTAGAGGATGATAAAAGGATCCAAGAGAGAGTGTCAGGATCCTCTAAGCAGGAGAAACAAGGATCCTATTTCAGGAACAATAAATCGAAATCATACGATAAGTCTAATAATCAAAACGTGCATGAAGTGGAGCAAGAAGAGGATGATGAAGATTATCCACCCATTTCTGAATATTGCTTTGCTGTTGATAATAATGAACTAATCCTTGCAATGCAGAACTTAGGTGAGAAGGCAATATGGCCCAGAAAAAGTGATAAGCCAGCTGCTACAAAAGATAAATCCAAATGGTGTGCCTATCATGAAGATTTCGGTCATCTCACTGATGAATGCATAGCATTCAGGAAAGAGATTGGTTACTTATTAAGCAAAGGACATTTAAAGGAACTATTTAGAAGAAAAAAGTCGAGGATCCAGGATCCTGAAAAAATTCCAGAAAGAGCTCCTGCTCCTCCAGCTGATGCACAAATTATCAACTTCATTTCTGGTGGATCAGACATATGTGGCACTTCCTTTTCGGCAGCCAAGAGGCATGCTAAAGAGACAAAGATGGAGAATGGGGATAGGCCTGTTCGAACCTCAATCCTTACCCAGGATAAAGTCATATCCTTTGATGAGGACGACATCGTAGATATTCAGGATCCTCATCATGATGGTCTTGTTATTACATTGTTTATTTCTAAACATTTTGTTCGCAGGATTCTCATAGATGGAGGAAATTCAATGAACATAATTCAACTTGATGTCCTCAAGAAGATGAATATCCCTGAATCAGAAATCATCCCAAGATCATCGGTTCTTGTAGGATTCAGTGGAGAAACCAAGAACACATTGGGGGACATTAAACTTCCCATTTACATAGAGGGAGTTAATTCTTTTCAAAAACTTTGTGTTATAGATTGCTTATCTTGTTGCAATGTTATCCTTGGCAGGCCATGGATACATGACATAAAAGCAGTTCCATCTACGTATCATCAATGTGTGAAACTCCCTACTCCATGGGGTGTGGTGAAGATAGAAAGTGATCAACAAGAAGCTAAAAATTGTTATACTTCATCAATGAAGCCAGCCTCAAGACCTAGGGAGCAATAGCAATTAAAGTATCCTCCAAGAGATGTCATGGAGGCAAGAGAACAAGATGTGAAAGATATCCTGATGGATCCTCAGGATCCTGAATCCAAAGTTTTCATAGGATCCGGGATCCTCGACAATGTTGAAGAGGATCTAGTATCCTTCCTCAAGAGAAGAAGAACTACCTTTACCTGGAAGCATGAGGACATGACAGGTATTTCTAAAGATATTATTACTCATAAACTTGGCATTGACAGGTCATTCAAACCCATACATCAAAAGAGGAGAAAGTTTGCACCTAAAAGGAATGCCATCATCTAGGAGGAGGTAGATAAACTGCTCAGAGCAGGTATGATTACAGAAGTTAAGTATCCAAGGTGGTTAGCCAATGTGGTTGTTGTTCAAAAGAAAAATGGAAAGTGGAGGGTATGTGTCGATTTCACTGATTTAAACAAGGCATGTCCCAAGGATCCTTTCCCATTACCCCAAATTGACTCCATGGTGGATGCTACCGCGGGTCATGAGTTGTTGACTTTCATGGATGCTTCATTTGGATTCCAACAAATTCAGATGGAACCATCTGATCTAGAGGATACAGCCTTTGTGACCCCTAGTGGTATCTATTGCTATATTGCTATGCCATTTGGACTAAGAAATGCAGGTGCTACGTACCAAAGGCTAGTTAATATGATGTTTAAAGAACAAATTGGACACACAATGGAAGTCTATATAGAAGGCATGGTGCTTAAGTCCAAAAGAGCTGAGGATCACCTTAGAGATTTGGAAGAAGCATTTGATATCCTTGATAAATTCAACATGAAATTGAATCCTTCCAAGTGCCACTTTGGTGTAAAAGCTGGCAAGTTCCTAGGTTATATGGTAACAAAAAGAGGGATAGAGGCAAGTCCGGAGCAAATCAAGGCGATTGTGAACATCAAGTCTCCTGCCAATGCCAAGGATGTGCAAAGATTGATAGGAAGGATCGCAGCCTTGAACAGGTTCATCTCAAAGTCATCAGAGAAATGCAAGGAATTCTATGACATCCTGAGAAAGAACAAGAAATTTGAATGGACTGAAAAGCATGAGAATGCTCTCAAGGCCCTTAAGGATTACTTATCCTCAGCTCCAGCCTTAATGAAACCAGAAAAGGGGGATATATTATCCTTATACTTGGCAGTCTCTTCTAAGGCAGTAAGTGCAGTCCTTGTAAAGGATCATGAAGGTACACAACATCCTGTATATTATGTAAGTAAAAGTTTACTTGATGCTGAATCCAGGTATTCACATTAAGAAAAACTTATTCTTGCTTTGATCATGGCATCTACTAAATTACGCCATTATTTTGAAACTCATGCTATTATTGTTAAGACTAACTTTCCTATTAAGAATGTCTTTAGAAAACCTGAAATATCAGGAAGGATGGCAAAATGGGTAGTCAAACTTAGTGCTTATGATATCAGATATGAACCAAGAACTGCCATCAAATCCCAATCCTTGGCTGACTTTGTGGCTAATTTCAGTAATGATCTACAAAGGGAAGCTGAATTGGAAGTTCAACAGCTTGAAGAGACTAGGGATCCTTGGAGACTCTTCACAGATGGGGCTTCAAATGTCAAAGGAATTGGACTAGGCATACTACTAAAATCGCCACAGGGGGACATAATACCCCATGTTTTGGTCAAAAAATCTGATGAGGATAATGCAACCAAACTCTTTGTTACGGGGAATGATGCTTGAAATGCGTAACAAGGATAAGGATCACTTCAATGTAAATTGCACAAACGACACAAGGATTTATACGGGGAAAAAGCCCTTGATCAAGAGTTGATCTCCGGCACAAAAAACCCCGGGTGATGGAAACTACCGATCACCAAGCTTAAATAAATCAGTAAATGTTTACAACTTCGGATAGTAACGAGCTAGGTACAAGGATCACTATGGTGAAATGTGTATAAGTGTGTGAAAACTAATAATTGTTCGTCGAGAGCTTCAAGAGTGCGACTGTATGAGAGTGTGTGTAGCTGAAAAATGGCTAAGTGTTCTAATTCTAGCTCGTCACCCCTTTAAAAATAGAAGTTAGCTACAATAACAAACTATCCGACTTTCGTGCCAAGCTCCCACGTTCTCCACAACGTCCATTTCCAGTCAAACGTGTGTGAAATACCCGTGGAATATTCCATAGTAACGTTGCCAAGACCAAGTCAAGCTTGTTACTCCTGCGAAGTAATACAAAACATAAACAAACAATCGTTAGTATGAGGATCCTTAAGGTGATCCATGATCCTGATCCTAAAGCTCTTCTGAGGATCACTATCTGTCACAGAAGTAAGGATCATTAATTAGGATAACAAGTAAGGATCACTAATTGTTAGAAAATCCTCCCCTAACAATTGCCCCCAAAATATAAGGAGTGAAATGTTAAATAAGCGAATTATATTTTCCTGATCTTATCCGCAACTAACTATCGTAAATATAGCCGTTATTGTGGAACTATCCGTTGCAACCATGACGTCACAGAAGTGACAACCCTGCACGATCATGATTATAAATAGGATATAGAGATAGGATCAAATGCATTTAAAATTTCAGAGAGACTCCCTTTATAACTGCATTCCGAAGATAAACAAGTATTCTCTCTTCATCTTCTTCCTTCTCTTGCTCTGTTTTCTGTTTCTTTCCACCATTCTATCAAAGATGTTGCTCCGGAACTCCCCCGCTAAGGATCACCCGAAAAACAGCCCTCCGAAAAGCCAGGGGATCATCGAAGATTCCATAAAAGAACGCTGCTGTTTCAATGATGCACAGATCGATAGGATCCGCCACTGCTTCCCGGCGAACACCGAGTTTAGACCTTTTAATCCCAATGCCTTGAGTGATCACATTTCCGACAAGTGGGTTGCTTTTCCTGTCACTCCGTTCACCATAGGCTATACGTATCCTTTTCCAGCCTTCACCCAATCTTTCTTTTCCCTAACCGGCATCTCTTCTATCCAAGCCATGCCGATGATTTGGAGGGTTTTGTACACCCTTGAAAGGATCATCGATCAAGAGAGGATAGACCTAGGAATGTCAGAGCTGGGAGAGCTGTATGATCTTACTACCTTTGGTTCTCATCGTTATTTGTTTAAGCGAAAACCCGGCGAAGAGCATCCCATTTCTAATGTTACTAAAAATGATGCTAACTGGAAGCGGCGTTTCTTTTTCGTCAAGAGAAATTCTATTGAGGATGGAAAGGATCTACCCAAGAAATGGGCTACCCATGGTAGGGTGGAGGATCCTGAGAAGGATCACCAGAAACTTTCTTTTGATGTAAGGATCACTTATATTTTTGCTTTCTTGTTATGCAGCTATCACCGTCTCACATCTCAGACTGTCTCCTGCTGCCAAAGAGAGACTCATCGCTTTCAAGAAACTTGATCCTGAAATAAGATCTTTCAAGACAACCACCCAAGACCCTCAGGAGGTATCCTCAGGCTCTGTCACGATGTCAAGTAAGTATCTTTGTTTAAAATTTAAATAAATAGTGAAATATAAGTTAAGTGAAGATACTTATCTTGTTTTGGTTGTATAGGTGCTGGAAAATCCACCAAGTCTGCTTCAAAGTTCAATGCGGCTGACCTTGATACTGTTAGACCCAGGAAGAAGGGGTCCACCACCAGTCCTAGCATCTCCATTCCAAAGGCACCCATTAAAGGAAAGGGTGGCAAGAAGAGAAAGGCCTCCGAGGCTGAGGATCTGCAGGGTCTGCCTCTGATCCGTCACCAATTCCTCGAGTACTTCAATGATGTAAGGATCACTGTCTCTACTAGTATATCCTGTCGACATATCCTGCTGATATATCCTGCTGATTTGAGGATCACTTGGTCCTGACCTTATCTTTTATCCCCTTTGCAGAAATTCTCTGAGATTGAGGATTATGTCGGCCATGTTGAGGATCAGGATAGGAAGATTGCCGACCTCCAACAGGTTGCAGTGCTAAAGGACCTCAAAATTGCTGATCTTCAGAAGGAGCTCCAGGATGCCAAGACTAAGACAGCTAAACTCCTGATTGACCTTGACTATGAAAAGCATGATCTCATAGAAGGTGCAAAGGTCTCTGCTGCCATCACAATGTATCAGACAAAACTAAAGATGGCCCAGGAAGCTCAAGATCCTAACTTCGACAGAAGCAGCTGGGAGATTGAGGACTGGAAAGCAAGGTTGGCTGAACTGGACGATGAAGAGGCTGAGGAGGTTGAAGAGATCTTGACGATTGAGGCTGGAGGAAAGGGTGAAGGTGGTGAGACAAGTGGAGCTGGAGGTGGTGATGCAGGGAAGGTTTAGGATGCATGATTGGGCGATGATGGAAACTTCTAGACATAGCCGGAGCCCAATTTTTTAGTTTGATGGTTGTTTTGTTGAACAATTTAATGGTTTGTACTGAACAATAGTTTTTAGAATTAAGGATCATGTATGATCCTTTGGACAATAGGCAGGATTGCAATTGGTGGAGGGATCCTCTGTTTGGGGGATGAAGCCATTGTGATCCTACCGCCTTTATATTCCTGCACTACTTTTTGAACTTATTATCATGGACACCCTTTACCTACCCCAGCGGACGGGCCACGTTTTGCTGGTAGATGCTCGGGGTAGGTAATTTTGACAACCTTTTAAGGGTTAGTCTTTTGTTAATAAATAAAATCTTAACCTTTTGTCGCTTATCTTGTGTTGTTATCCTTTTGTTTCTTTAATTCTCCTTTGTTTTGATGCACATTTATTGAATAAACAATTTTGAACAAGTCAGATTAAAAATATTTTAGGATATGATCCTCAATCAAATATCCTATAGTTAAAGAATCCCAAAAAGTAATATATTCTAAGGATCACAAGTCTAGTTGTCAAATTTTAAGGGTTATTCAAATAAATAATGAATAGAATTAAAAATAGTTAAGGATCATACCTGAGGATCCAAGTTAGGATCCTAACCATAATCAGGATAACTACAAAATAAACCTTAGAAAGAAGTAAGGATCAAGGATCCCTAATTGCTTATCTTCAAGGACCTGAAATAGAGCATAACTTGGGACTAAGCCAATGTAAGATAAGAATTAGCAACTGGGGACAAGCCCAAGGATAACTGGGGACAAGCCCAAGGATAACTGGGGACAAGCCCAAGGATCGTATGTAAACTGGAGTATGGCCCTAACTGGCGACTATCCAAACTTAGTGACATGAAAATGCCAAAACCTTAGCTAACGTGAAAACGTTAGAAACCTTAGGAACGGATGTATGGTACGTCTACCATTATACGTAGGATCCTAGGTATAGCCAGTACAATGGAATTATCAGCCCCTAAAGCGAGTACTGGTCCCACTGCCTTGAACTATACCAGGATCATCATGCGCTACAGGCGGAACTGGGGTCAAGCCCAAATAACTAGGGTTAAACCCAAAGGACGGATTGCTTCTGCAGATAACCAATACTTTGCTAAGGATTCCTGAACTTTCAAAACTTAAAATCACGTGAGAGATGGATGAAGGATACATGATCCTTATCCTTATATGAGAAAACAAAGAAATGAAATAGTTTAAGATTAGGATATTACCAAAGTAAGGATCACCGATACTCTAAGGATCCTTTAAGGATATCCCTAACGTAAGGATCATCTGTGCTATGAGGATCCTGCTCACATGAAATATTTCTTCAAGTGGACAACATTCCAAGCTCTTGGTAGCAAATCACCCTCCATGGTTAGCAATCTGTATGCCCCCTTTCCTGCTTCAGCTTCAATCAAATAAGGGCCTTCCCATTTTGGAGCCAATTTTCCATCGGCAGGATTGGTGGTATTCTGAAATGCTTTCCTTAATACCATATCTCCAACTTGAAACTTCCTGATCCTGACATTTTTGTTATAAGCACCAGCCATTCTTTGTTGATAACTGGCCATCCTTATCCTAGCCAGATCCCTGATTTCTTCAATAGTATCCAGGTCTTGAGCCAAGTTCTCATCATTTTCCTCAGGATCACGGGTACTTGTTCTAGCAGTTGGAACCACCATTTCTGTTGGGATCACTGATTCTGCCCCAAATACCAAAGAGAATGGTGTTTGACCAGTTGCATTCTTAGGGGTTGTCCTATCAGCCCAAAGCACATAAGGTAGTTCTTCTGCCCATTTCCCTTTCTTGGATCCAAGCTTCTTCTTCAAATTGTTGATGATGATCTTGTTGGATGATTCTGCCTGACCATTAGCTTGTGGGTGGACTGGTGTTGATGTTATCATCTTAATCCCCCAGCTGTCACAAAAGTTAGTGGTTCTGCCCCCAATAAATTGGGAACCATTATCACATATAATTTCAGAAGGAATTCCAAATCTAGTTATAATATTTCTTTTAATGAAGGATATAACTTCCTTTTCTCTGACTTGGGCAAAAGCTTCAGCCTCTATCCACTTGGAGAAGTAATCAGTCATAGCAAGCATGAATACTTTTCCACCAGGTGCCTTAGGGAGCTTACCAACTATATCCATACCCCATCTCATAAATGGCCAAGAGGAGGATATAGGATGTAATAATTCAGCTGGTTGATGAAGGATATTGCTGTGTCTCTGACAAGGATCACATCTCTTAGCATACTCCACGGCATCTCTTTTCATGGTTGGCCAGTAGTATCCTGTCCTCAGGATCCTTGAGAATAATGCCCTGCCCCCAGTGTGGTTTCCACAATCTCCTTCATGGAAGTCTTTTAAAACTTCTTGGATTTCAGGATCCTCAATGCATCTCAAGTATGGTCCTGCAAGAGATCGTCTATACAACATATTATTTAAAATTGTGAATTGAGATACCTTAATTTTGAAAGCCCTAGGGTTTTCTCCAGTAGGAATCTCTCCATGTTGTAAGTATCTCATAATTGGTGAGATCCATGATCCTGATCCTGAATGGGATTGAGTATCCTCACTAGGGATAATTGCAGAATCATTTCCTATCTCCATAGCCACACGATCCTTGATAGCCGGGGTCAGGATATGGATAATAGGGATCTTGATATCCTCAGGAATCTTCAAAGATGATCCTAAGTTAGCCAATGCATCAGCTTCTGTATTTTCTTCCCTTGGTACCTGTGTCAAACTAAAGGAAACAAAAGAGAGTGCCAAATTTTTTACTATCTCTCAAGATACCTGATCCCCATATGCTTGGCAATTTGCAAACCATCAATTAAGGCTTCATATTCGGCCTCATTGTTAGTGGTTTGGAACTCACAAGCTATAGAGTGGGGTATTATGTCCCCCTGTGGCGATTTTAGTAGTATTCCAAGCCCTGTGCCTTTGACATTTGAGGATCCATTAATATAGAGTATCCAAGGATCCTTGGTCTCCTCTAGCTGCTGGACTTCTAACTCAGCTTCTTCTTGTAAATCACTACTGAAATCAGCCACAAAGTCGGCTAATGCTTGGGATTTGATGGCTGTCCTAGGCTCATATCTTATATCATAGGCACTAAGCTTCACTGCCCACTTGGCCATCCTTCCTGACATCTCTGGTTTCCTGAGGACATTCTTAATTGGAAAGTTAGTTTTAACAACAATAACATGAGTTTCAAAATAATGTCTCAACTTAGTAGATGCCATAATTAATGCGAGAATAAGTTTTTCAAGGTGTGAATACCTGGATTCGGCATCAAGTAAACTTTTACTTACATAATAGACAGGATGTTGTGTACCTTCATGATCCTTAACAAGGACCGCACTTACTGCTTTTGAGGATACTGCAAGATACAAGGATAGCACATCGCCTTTTTCCGGTTTCATCAAGGCCGGGGCTGAGGATAGGTAATCTTTGAGAGCTCTTAAGGCATTCTCATGCTTCTCAGTCCACTCAAATTTCTTGTTCTTCCTTAGGATATCATAGAATTCTTTGCATTTCTCTGAGGATTTGGATATGAATCTGTTCAAAGCTGCTATCCTGCCTGTTAGCCTTTGAACATCCTTAGCATTGGCCGGAGATTTGATGTTCACAATTGCTTTGATTTGTTCCGGGCTAGCTTCAATGCCTCTCTTTGTCACCATATATCCTAAGAATTTACCTGCTTTAACACCAAAGTGACATTTTGAAGGATTAAGTTTCATGTTATATTTGTCAAGGATATCGAATGCTTCCTCCAAGTCTCTTAGGTGATCCTCAGCCTTTATTGATTTTACCACCATATCGTCTATGTAAACCTCCATAGTTTGTCCAATCTGATCCTTGAACATCATATTCACCAGCCTTTGATATGTTGCACCTGCATTTCTTAATCCGAACGGCATAGCAATATAGCAATATATACCAGTTGGAGTCATGAAGGCTGTATCCTCTTGATCGGATGGTTCCATTTGGATTTGTTGAAATCTAGATGAAGCATCCATAAAAGTTAACAGTTCATGACCCGCAGTTGCATCCACCATGGAGTCAATGTGGGGTAATGGGAAAGGATCCTTGGGACATGCCTTATTTAAATCGGTAAAATCGACACATACCCTCCACTTTCCGTTTTTCTTTTGAACATCAACCACATTGGCCAACCATCTTGGATACTTGACCTCTCTAATCATACCTGCCCGGAGCAATTTCTCTACCTCTTCCTGGATAATAGCATTTCTTTCCGGTGCAAACTTTCTTCTCCTTTGATGGATTGGTTTGAAGGACCTATCAATGCCAAGTTTGTGAGTGATTACATCTTTGGATATGCCTGTCATGTCTTCGTGTTTCCATGCAAAGGTAGTCTTTCTCCTCTTGAGGAAGGATACGAGGTCTTCTTTCATTTCGCCGAGGATCCCTGATCCGATATAGATTTTGGATTCAGGATCATGAGGATCCATAAGGATTTCTACCACATCCTGCTCTCTTGCCTCCAAGACATCCCTTGGAGGATACTTTGATTGCTATTGCTCCCTTGACTTTGAAGCTGGTTTCATCGATGAAGTATAGCAATTCTTAGCCTCCTGCTGATCACTATCAATCTTCACTATTCCCCAAGGACTAGGAAGCTTCACACATTGATGGTAGGTAGATGGGACTGCCTTCATATCGTGTATCCAGGGCCTGCCAAGGATAACATTACAACAAGATAAACAGTCAATAACACAAAATTTTTGATAAGAGTGTAGGCCTTCGATGTATATTGGGAGTTTAATGTCCCCCAGGGTATTCTTAGTTTCGCCACTAAATCCCACGAGCACGGAGGATCTTGGTATGATATCTGATTCAGGGATACCCATCTTCTTTAGAACATCGAGCTGGATAATGTTCACTGAGCTTCCTCCGTCTATAAGGATCCTGCGGACAAAATGGTTAGAAATGAAAAGAGTAATAACTAAACCATCGTGATGAGGATCCTGGATATCAACACGATCATCCTCATCAAAGGTTATGACTTTCCCTTCGGAGACACTTGATGTTCGAACGGGTCTTTCTCCATTATCCATGTTAGTTTCCTTTGCATGCCTCTTAGCTGCTGAGAAGGATGTGCCGCAAATGTCTGATCCTCCAGAAATAAAGTTTATTACTTGTGCATCTGCTGGAGGGGCTGGAGCCTTCTCAGGGATCCTTTCAGGATCCTGAGTCCTTGACTTTTTTCTTCCCAACAATTCTTTTAGATGCCCCTTGCTCAACAAGTATCCAATTTCCTTTCTCAGTGCAATGCATTCTTCTGTGAGATGCCCAAAATCTTCATGGCATGCACACCACTTTGACTTATCCTTAGTTGCAACTGGCCTATCATTCTTTCTGGGCCATCTGGCTTTATCACCTAAGTTCTGCATCGCAAGGATTAGTTCATTGTTATCAACAGAAAAACAATATTCAGAGATTGGAGGATAATCCTCATCATCCTCTTCTTGATCAACAGCATGCACGTTCTGGTTATCAGATCTGTTATAGGATCTGAACTTGTTGTTCTTGAACGAGGATCCTTGCTTATCTTGCTTTGAGGATCCTGCTAACCTCTCCTGGATCCTTTTGTCATCCTCTAGCCGGATGAACCTAAGTGCCCGGGTTCTTACCTCATCTAGGTTCCTGCATGGTGTCATAACAAGATCATCATAGAACAATGAATCCCTAAGCAATCCCATCTTAAAAGCCTCAACAGCCGTGGCTATATCCAAGTTGGGAATGTCTAAGGATTCTTTACTGAATTTGGTAATGTAATCTCTTAATGATTCATTATGACCCTGGGTTATCCTATATAGATCACTAGTTAATCGTTCGAATTTTCTACTACAAGAAAACTGATTATTAAATAGGTTAACTAGATTAGCAAATGAAGTAATAGAGTAGGGGGGAAGACTTAGCAGCCATTTGAGAGCTGATCCAGTAAGAGTGGATCTGAATCCTTTGCATAGGCATGCTTCCTTTAACCTTTCTGGGATTGGATTGATCTCCATCCTTTCCCTGTATTGTGCTATGTGTTCTTCAGGATCCGTCGAACCATCATACAGCTTCATAGTTGGAACATGGAACCTCTTGGGTATCTCAGCATCACAGATCGGTGGTGCAAACCGAGATATCCTGTGGCTCCCATATGCAATCTCTGGGATAGGTTTGACCACTCCTGGAACACTTGATATCATATCCTTCAACTTTTGCAACTCTCTGGCCATGGCATGATTGATACCTGGATCCTGCATAAGGCCATGGTTAGTAGCATAGGAATTATTAAAAGTGTTACCTCCCATCGAATTCAAGTTAGGAAGAGTGGATGTAAGTCCATATTGTTGAGGCTCTGGAATGATCGAAGGACCGGTAGAAGCATTGGTCTGCATTGGAATAAAATCTCCCTGATGGACATCTGAACTCCCTGTTTGCAAACTCCTCAAGGATCCTGGCATCTGGAAGGATCCATGAAACTGGGAGGATCCTAGAACAAAGGAGGATCCTTGAACCTGGGATGATCCTGGAACAATGGAGGATCCTTGAACCTGGGATGATCCTGGAACAAAGGAGGATCCTTGAACCTGGGATGATCCTGGAACAAAGGAGGATCCTTGAACCTGGGATGATCCTGGAACAAAGGAGGATCCTTGAACCTGCTGCGCTCCTGAGTACCCTCCTGAATTCACGAAGGATCCCATATGCTGAGGATAGGATCCTGCTGGCTGGAAGTATGGACCTAATGCCTAGGTCACTGTTGTTGTTCCGTAGTGCACTCCTTTTGGTCCACCCACATATTGAACATCTGGAACCACTGATGGCTGAGAAGTAATCACCGGAGTATCAAAATTCAAAGATCTGGGCATCAGTGGGGAATGATCCTCTGCCGTTTTCTTTTGTTTCTTGAGATCTCCGATTTCTTTGAGAATCCTTTCATTGGTCTTATCCTGTTGCTGTATATGATCCTTCATCTGCAAAATCAAAGTAAACATGTCACTAGTAGTGGGAGTGTAAGAAGCAGAAGAAGTTGGAGGTTTTGAGAAAATAGGAGTTGGTTTCTTCGCAGCATTCTCAGCATTCTTCTGGGATCCAGAAGGTGGTGGAGGCAAAGGGGGAACGCCTTGTGAAGAACTGAATGAGGGCATCAAATTTGAAGCATTCTTCGCAGAGGAAGCCATCTGCTAGGTTGCAGTGAACTGAAATGAGCACAGAAATACGAATTTTTCTAAGAATGAAGCACCAATTGCCCCACGGTGGGCGCCAAACTGTTTTGGTCAAAAAATCTGATGAGGATAATGCAACCAAACTCTTTGTTACGGGGAATGATGCTTGAAATGCATAACAAGGATAAGGATCACTTCAATGTAAATTGCACAAACGACACAAGGATTTATACGGGGAAAAAGCCCTTGATCAAGAGTTGATCTCCGGCACAAAAAACCCCGGGTGATGGAAACTACCGATCACCAAGCTTAAATAAATCAGTAAATGTTTACAACTTCGGATAGTAACGAGCTAGGTACAAGGATCACTATGGTGAAATGTGTATAAGTGTGTGAAAACTAATAATTGTTCGTCGAGAGCTTCAAGAGTGCGACTGTATGAGAGTGTGTGTAGCTGAAAAATGGCTAAGTGTTCTAATTCTAGCTCGTCACCCCTTTAAAAATAGAAGTTAGCTACAATAACAAACTATCCGACTTTCGTGCCAAGCTCCCACGTTCTCCACAACGTCCATTTCCAGTCAAACGTGTGCGAAATACCCGTGGAATATTCCATAGTAACGTTGCCAAGACCAAGTCAAGCTTGTTACTCCTGCGAAGTAATACAAAACATAAACAAACAATCGTTAGTATGAGGATCCTTAAGGTGATCCATGATCCTGATCCTAAAGCTCTTCTGAGGATCACTATTTGTCACAGAAGTAAGGATCATTAATTAGGATAACAAGTAAGGATCACTAATTGTTAGAAAATCCTCCCCTAACACCCCACTCAATTGCTTGTGAGTTTCAAACTACTAATAATGAGGCTGAATATGAAGCCTTAATAGCTGGTTTGCAAATTGACAAGCATATGAGGATCAGGTACCTTGAGGTACATGTAGATTCATTGTTAATTACTAACCACTTTAATGGTTCTTATGCTGTTAAAGGTGAAAGACTAATCAAATATCTAGAGATAGTCAAGAAATTGGCAGACTCTTTTGTTTCTTTTAGCTTGACACAGGTACCCAGGGAAGAAAATGCAGAAGCTGATGCTTTAGCCAACCTTGGATCATCATTGAAGATTCCAGAGGATATTAAAATTCCCATCATCCACATCTTGACTCCTGCTATTGAGGATCACACAACTATGGAGATAGTAGAGGATTCTGCAATCATACCTAGTGATGATGCACAGTCAAATTCAGGATCCTGGATCCTTCCAATCATGAGATATATACAACATGGAGAGATTCCTACAGGAGAAAATCCTAGAGCTTTTAAAGTCAAGGTATCTCAATTTACAATATTAAATAACATGTTATATAAACGATCTCTTGCAGGTCCATATCTAAGGTGCATCGAGGATCCAGAAATCCAAGAAGTCCTGAAGGATTTTCATGAAGGAGTTTGTGGAAACCACACTGGGGGCAGAGCACTATTCTCAAGGATCCTTAGAACAGGATACTATTGGCCTACTATGAAGAAGGATGTTGTGGATTATGCAAAGAAGTGTGATGCTTGTCAAAGACATAGCAATATCCTTCATCAACCAGCGGAGCTGCTGCATCCTATATCCTCCTCTTGGCCATTCATGAGATGGGGAATGGATATAGTAGGCAAACTTCCTAGAGCACCAGGAGGGAAAGTGTTCATGCTTGCTATGACTGATTACTTTTCCAAATGGATAGAAGCTGAAGCCTTTGCACAAGTCAGAGAAAAGGAAGTTATATCCTTTATTAAAAGAAACATTATTACCAGAATTGGTATTCCTTCTGAAATTGTTTGTGATAATGGATCCCAATCTATTGGGAGTAGAACTACTAACTTTTGTGACAGTTGGGGGATTAAGATGATAACATCAACACCAGTCCACCCACAAGCTAATGGTCAAGCATAATCATCCAACAAGATCATCATTAACAACTTGAAGAAAAAGCTTGGATCCAAGAAAGGAAAATGGACAGAAGAGCTACCATATGTGTTATGGGCTGATAGAACAACTCCCAAGAATGCTACTGGCCAAACTCCATTTTCTTTAGTGTTTGGAGCTGAATCTGTGATCCCTACAGAGATGGTAGTCCCTACTGCAAGAACAAGCATCCGTGATCCTGAAGGAAATGCTGAAAACTTGGTTCAAGATTTGGATACCATAGAAGAACTTAGGGATTTAGCAAGGATAAGATTGGCTAGTTATCAACAAAGGATGGCTGGAGCATATAACAAGAATGTCAGGATCAGAAAGTTTCAAGTTGGTGACATGGTGTTGAGGAAATCATTCCAAAATACCACAAATCCTGCTGATGGCAAGTTAGCACCAAAGTGGGAAGGCCCCTATCTTATTGAAGCTGAGGCAGGAAAGGGGGCATATCATTTATTAACAATGGAAGGTGATTTATTACCAAGAGCTTGGAATGCTGTCCACTTAAAGAGATATTTCATGTAAGAAGGATCCAGGATCCTTGGTCACCCTCATATACGGTATACGTAAAGGATCCTTAGAGGATATATGATCCTCATTCTGGTAATGATTTGATTTTAATTTACCTAATCCTTTAAATTATTTGGTTACAAGGAGAAGGATTCAGGATCCTTTATCCTTCTTTACTAAATCCTGAGTTTTGCAGAAGTTGATGCATCTTTGACAAAGGATCAATTATCCATTGAAGTTTCCTAAGTCTTTGGGTTTATCCCCAGTTTTTTGGGCTTGTCCCCAGTTTAAGGTATCTATTACCTCCTACGAATCTGGTTCTTACACCTTCGCCAGTTGCGCACGATTATCCTGGTGCAGTTAAAGGCAATGGGACCAGTACCCGCTTTAGGGGCTGACAATTTCATTGTACTGGCTGTATTTAGGATCCTAAGTATAATCATAGACGTACCATATATCCGTTCCTAAGGTTTCTAAGGTTTTCACGTTAGCTAAGGTTTTGACATTTTCATGTCACTAAGTTTGGATAGTCGCCAGTAAGGGCCATACTCCAGTTTACACAAGATCCTTTGGGCTTTTCCTCAGTTTTTGGGATTGTCCCCAGTTTTTTGGGCTTGTCCCCAGTTTTTTGGGCTTGTCCCCAGATTGTTGGGTTTGTCCCTAGATACTAACTCTTTCTTTTATAGATTGGCTTAGTCCCAAGTTATGTCTCATTTCATGATTCCAAAGCTAAACAGTTAAGTATCCTGGATCCTAACTTTCTACAAGGGATTTTCTTATGAGTGTTACAATTGTATGCATTATGGATATAGGATCCTAACTTGGATTCTCTAGTATGATCCTTATTTACTTTAATTTTGTTCTTGGTTTATCAATCATACCCTTATTCTTTGACAACAGGATAAATGATCCTAAAATTGACCCACTTATCAAACTTTTTGATTAAAGGACATTTGATCCTTGATCATATCCTAAAATTTTTGACATAAACTGATTTATTTACTTTCACTAACAACTTCTAAGTTCAAAATATTGTACAATAACAATTGAAAGTAAAGTATATGCAAAATAAACAACACAAAGATAGTCGAAAGGTTAAAGTTTTATTTATTTATCATAGTTAACCCTTTTAAAGGTTGTCAAAATTACCTACCCTGAGCATCTACCAGCAATATGTGGCCCGTCCGCTGGGGTAGGTAAAGGGTGTCAATGTTAACAAGTTCTAAGTAGTGTAGGAATAGAAAGATGGCAGGATAACAATGGCTTCATCCCCCAAACAGAGGATTCCTCCACCAACTGTCATCCTACCTATTGTCCAAGGATCGGTGATCCTTAACCCTAATAGCTATTATTTAGTTATTACAGACCATAATTGTTCAGAATCAAAACACCACCAAATAAAACTACCAAACCATCAAAAAAATGGGCTCCGGCTGCGTCTAGAAATGTCCATCATCGCCCATTTTTGCAGCCTAAACCTTCGCTACATCCTCCACCTTCTTCTCAGCACCTTGACCACTGCCTCCAGCTGCCTCTGCCTCAGGATCCTTAACTCCACTGCTGCCTGGTTCAAGTGCCAGCACCTCCTTAGGCTCTTCATCATCTCCGAGTTCAGCCAACCTCTTGGTCCATCCTTCCAGATCCCACTCAGACCTATCAAAGGCAGGATCAGCAGCCTCCTTAGCCATCTGGAGTTTGATCTTTAGCATCAGGACAGCAGCAGAGTGTTTGGCCCCTTCCATAACCTCAATCCTCTCCCTTTGGGCTGTTATTTCAGCAACAAGAAGCTCCTTCCACAGTGCCTTCTGTTCATTCTCAAGTTGGGAGATCTTTTTATCCTTAGCAACTGTGATGGCCTGGAGGTCAAGGCACTTGTGTTTAGCTTCAGCCACATGTTGGTCAATGAGGATCTGGACTTCAGCAAATTTCTGCAATAGAGGATTTGAGTGTTCAGGATCCTGTATCCTCAAAAGAAAGGAAAATTTTAGGATATGAAATCCTTACCTCAGAGACGTATTCTTGAACCTGGTGTTGCATTAGGGGCAGGTCTTCAAGGGGTTCAGCAGTCTTCTTCCTTTTGGTCCCTTTACCCCTGGTGCTGACTCCTTTGCTCTCAGGAAGGCTTTGGCTTGCAGCCAGCTCCCTTTTGAGAGACCTAGGGGAGGCATATTCCTGGATATCAGTCACACTAAACCTGGAAACAAACTTTGAGGATTTTCCAGCACCTACAAACATAACTCACAGATAAGTATTCATTATACTCATTTAAACATTTATTTACATAAAAATATGGATACTTACTTGACATTGTGTAGGAACCGGAGGAGATTTCTTGAGAATCCTTTACTTTGGCTTGAAATGTTCTTGTAGCAGGGTCAAGCTTCCAGAAAGCAGCAATCCTTTCTTTTGTAACAGGATATTCTTAGATGCTAGAGAATGAGACAGCTGCACAACAAAAATAAATTAGGGATCAGTTATCCTTAATAAAAAAGAAGAATCCTATTATGGTCCTGGTCCAAGGATCCCATATCCTACCCTGGGTGACCCATTTCGTGGGTAGATGGTTTCTATTTGGGATGGAATCCTTCCTTACAAAGAAGAACTGGTTTCTCCAGTTGGAATCATTCTTGGTGGTTTTCAGAATTGGGTGTGCTTGACCAGGTTTGGACTTAAAAAGAAAATGATGAGAACCATGGCTAATAAGGTGATACAGCTGGCTCAATTCAGACAAGCCTATATCAATCCCTTCCTGTTCAATGATGTTTTCAAGAGTATACAAGACTCTCCACACCATCGGCATCGCTTGGACGTAGCACAAACCGGTGAGTGTGAAGAAGCTTTGGGTTAGGAAAGGGAAAGGATATGTAAAGCCAATCTGAAAAGGGCTTGCAGGGAAAGTGATCCAGACATCAGAAATGCAATCACTCTTCATCGAAGAGTCAAAGGATCTAAAAATGGTTCCTTCCGGGAAACAGTGACGTAACCGATCAATCTCAGGATCGGTGAAGCGACAGAGTTCCAATGAAGGGTTTTAGTTATGCCCTGACTCTTCGGAGGGCTCTCCTTCTTGGGATCCTTAGCAGGGGAGGATCGGAGATTCAACTTAGCCATGGGTAAACGAAGAATAGAGCACAGGAACGAAGAAGATTTAGAGAGAAGGAAAGAGAAGATACCTGATGAAGTCTTCGAATGAGGATTTAAAGGGGAAGGGTCTCGAATTTAAATGCATTTTTCATCCTTATCTCTAACTCTATATATAATGATGATTGTTGCAGGAGGTCTTATCGCTGATGTCATCCTCGCAACGGCTAGTCCTATTGTAACGGCTAGTTTTTCACTAACCAACTCGTTCGGAATCAAGCAGAAAATATGACTCATTCAGTTGCAATTTAATTCCTCATATTTTAGGGGCAATTGTTAGGGATGGATTTTCATAGCTTATGGATCACGGATCCTCAGTTCAGTTTAAATTAAGGATCCTCAGAAGATGTTGCAGGACTAAGGATCCAGGATCCTCATTATTATCCTAACACTAACAGTTGTTACCATCAATTTTGAACTGTTTTGCAGGAGTATTCGAATAGGACCTGGTCCAACCGAGATTCTAGGGGAATATGCGTCATGATTCTGCACGTGCATGAGCTCTTTGACCGTTATGGTGATCGTGGGGGACTTGCACCTTTTTCGGATAGTTAGTTAAGCTAGTTAGTTTCTATTTTTAAATGGGGATACAAGCTTGATTAGATAATAATTAGCAACACAATTACACTACACTCAAGCTCTCAAGAACTCTCTGCGATTTCACACTTTTACACTATAGTGATCCTTGTACCAAGCTTGTTATCATTCCGATTTGTAAACTTTGTTTGTCTAATATAGTTGGTGATCGGTAGTTTCCATCACCCGAGGTTTTTTTTGTGCCGGAGATCATTCATTGATCAAGGGCTTTTTCCTCGTATAAATCCTTGTGTTCATCACTCATTTCATTCATTCATTCATTGTTCATATATTTGATCATTTAACTAAGCATCACACCTCACAAAATCAGATTTGGTTGCATTATCCTTGTGTGATTTTTGACCAAAACAGTAAACTATTTTATTTTAAGAAGTACTAAAATCATAGTTTTTAAAATTGTAGATCATTTATATATATATTTTTAATCATAAATTAGAATTAGATATTAATTATTATATATTATTAATGAATTAAAGATGAAAATGTCATTTGACATTACTTGGAAATAGGTTAGAGGAGAGAATGTCGTGTGACATTAGATGTAATCTTTTATTAGTATTAGATTAGATTACTATATATATATATATTATGATTCTGTGTATAACTAGTAAGTTGTCCAGCGTATTGCCGCGACACTGAAATGTAAAGTACATCGAATTTATGCCATCTAGTGAAAACGTATTATATTTGATCCGACTGGTTTATGAAAAAAATGGCTTTAAAATGTAAACAAACTGGAAATGTACATAAAACAAGCACGATACGCATTATATTTGAGCCGACTCATATCTAGGAAAAAAATAAATTTAAGTCAAAACGTAGACTAACCGAAAACATACATAATAATAAGCATAAGCATAAGAACATATTATATTTGACCCAACTCATTTTCGGGAAAAATTTGTGAAAACTGTGTTCTGTAATCGATGTACAATGTAAAAAAAATGTTAAATATCAATAAAACAATGTGTTTTGGTGTTCTTATGTGTGTATTTGTGTTTGGTAATTTTACGATTTGATCCGATTTCGATTTCAAGCTTTAAATCGCTTTCTGGAAAGTTATACACAAACTGGTGCGTAAACGCAGTCAGTTTAACATGAAAACACTCTGGAATAATGAAATAGGCTTAACATACCTTAAATAACCTTCACATAACTTATAAATAAGTTTTGGATGGTTTGGTGTGTCAAAATCAAGTTTATTCGCCCATAGGGACTATTTGCGTCAACTTGCAAAAGTCTGCCGTTTCGTAAGGCAACGTACAATTTGGAACTTGATCATAAGCTAAACATACCCTAAATATCCTTTACATAGATTAGAAACAAGCTTTGAGTGGTTCGGTGTGCGAAAATATGCTTAATTGATCTTTCTGGGACTAAAAGCGTCAAAAACGGCGTAAGTTTGCATTTACGCGCATATCTTACGTTCTGACCACATCTGGACATCCAAAATTTTTGTACACACTAAAATATTTTTATTTTAGTGATCGGCATGCAAAAATACCACTCGTCGCTTAATTTGGTTCGTAAGCGTCCGTTCGAGTTTCGTCGTAAATAACCGAACAACGTAACCGTACGACCAAACGAACCGACATCCGTGATATTTCCAAGCATATTTCAGGTCCCCTACACTTTAACGACCTTGTAGAGCCTTGAAAATGGCTTAACGGAGGTTAAAAACGTCGAAACAAGTTTAAACACGTGCAGGGACCATTTCTGCCAAACTTTGAAACTTCCAGCCTACACACTGGCTTCGCGCGACACCCATATGGCCTTGTGGTCACGCCACGCGACCATCACATCTGGGCAGAAAGTTGTTTTCTTCAAATCAGCTTAAGTCCTTTGTTTTGTTTGATTGTTTTGGCACCTTAATGAGAAAGTTAAGCCTTCTATAAGCAAAGATTAGCTGGCCTAACACATGTATGGCTATGATCTAATGCTTGTTGGCCACATAAACACATGTCTTGATTTTGTTCTTCATCAACTAGTATAATTAGCAATGCCTCTCATTCATTTTTCCTCACCCTTGATCTAAATTCTCTAAGTTGAGGTTTATAAACTTCATACCTGAGAATTATAAGATCAAGTTCTCCCTAGCTTGGACCCTTTGTAAGCTTCTTTCGTTCTTTTATCGCTTTTCGAGCGTGAAAGTCAAACAGTGTTTGACTTTCTGCTTTGACCACGAGTTGGTCAACATAAAGTTCTTTTGAACTTTGCTACGTGAGCGTGATCACGATGGTTATAGTCCCTTGTGACTATACCTACTGATTACCACGTTGACTAGGCGTAGTGACGAGTCGTAGTTTCGGTCAAAATGCGCATTTAAGCGTATTTTGCAACCAAACTACTCTTGGTATCAAAACACTTTGTTTTGGTATCAAAACCTGTTTTCTAACTTAGTTAAACATGTTCTAGCATGTTTAGCTCGTCACTTTTAGTTTAGTGCTTGTTTAGAGTCGTAAGTCAAGCGGTCTAAACCACCGCTTAGACTTTCGAACTCGACCCGTTTGGTCGATCATTAGGATCCGACCAAGCATGTATAGTGACCATAGTTGCATAGGGAATAACCTTCCGAGGTTATACCGTATGGTCACCTAGTTTAAGTAGTTGTATGATAGGTAGTTTATATGCCTTAGGTAAATGACCAAAATGTCGTTTTCATGCTTAATTGGATTTTAAGCATATGTAACCTAAACATTTGTCACCTAACTGATTATGCAACATAATTAAATATGTTTAGGCATATAATACTTGTCATAGGACTAGTTAGACGTCTCGAACGCGCTTTTGCGCGAACGACACGTTAAAGTAGCGTAAGCTACCTTAATGGGTCGTAACGGGTCGAAAGCACTTAGGTTAGGTTTCAATTTAGAATGTAGGCCTTGTTAAACCATATCACATGAGTTCCAATACTCATTTGGTTTACAATACCTCATTCTATCCGATCTTCCGATTTAGGTGTCGGTTTATTTGACTAGTGATTCGATTACTAGGTGCTGCTTGAGTTTCCTTGATTTACCTGAGCTTGTTGAGTTCCTTAGATTGAGGATACTTTGTACTTCGATGTGAGTACATAGTTCCCCTATTTTTACTGTTTTCGGTTGTTTTGGGGTGATTCATATGTATTAAACGATTTCGATATTTAAACGATGGTTTCAAAAACGACTAAGATGGTTTATATTAAACTAATAACGATTTCGATAATGTGAACAAACTTGTTGGACGTAGTTACATAATGAATGACATTCATTAGCATTGATCAAGCCGACCAGTATTAGGTTATGGTACCATATGATCTGACAAATCCCGTTATCAGACTACACCCATGGTTATGTATGGGGGTTATGTAGGTAACGACCGAATCTGATGATTGTTAACTTACCCTTTGGTGGTTTGTTAATGCGAGTTTCGAGATAGTCGAGTCACGAAGGTTTGAATGTTATTAGCGAGACGACCATAAGTAGTTTCACAAGTAAAACGAAAACGATTTTGGGACGAGTTAAACGATTTGAAACGACTTAAAAGAGATAAACGACTTGATTAAACGATTGGTTTTGGGTTGTGATTAGATAATGGGACGGGTGTAGCACGATAAAAGCATGGTAGATACACCGTTGGTACATCTTATATATAAGTGCTTTTATCATACTATATTTCGTGTCATTATTTAGTTCACTTGGGAAACGATTTTGAAACGATGTCACACAACGAGGTTTTCGAAATGATATAAACCATACGAGTTTTATTAACGAGTTTTTACTAGATGTTTTACGAATTGGTTTACTAAAACAAATGTTTTGGGGTTAAGAATCATGACTACGAGATTATATAAACTATAACTAACTTGATTTGAGTTGAGTTGGTTAACCATGTTGCAATACACTTTTCAAAATGAGGTTTGTATTTGAATCTTGTAGTCTAACGAGGTACTACCACATATAAACGAGCCATGAATCCGATACTCTCATAAAACCTATGTGCTCGCCAACATTTCTTTGTTGACTTTGTTTTTACATATGTTTCTGGTGGTGTTGCATGATGTTAATTGCTAGGAAGCTTGTTCACTTAGGATCTGGACGTGGCCTTAGTGACATAATAACAATAATAGATGATATGTAGCTTGTTTGTTTGGTTTAAAGACAATGTACATTATTTAATAAATCAATAAAACGAAACTTTTGTATCCATGGTTGTGAAACAATAATTCTGTTACAACACTCCCCGACGTTTCCGCCGCGGTTTCGTTGTTTTAACGCGGTCGGGGTGTGACAGAAGAGTTGGTATCAGAGCCAATGGTTATAGGGAATTAGGTTATTAGTAATGCTTTGACCTAGACTATAACTTTCTAGGACCCCAACGCAAGTGTTCTTGAGTTTAGATTTTAAAACAATACCGTCACCTATCCTTAGGTGATAACCACAACAAGAATACAATAACAAATCCGCTTCGATAATTAATCATCTATCCCTGGATGATTGATTACAAGGTTTTGATCCCTCTTAGTTTTCAAAATCTCATCAAAGTTTGGGTCTAAATAATGTGAACACGTGCAAACTGGAAGAGTGAATGCCTGTACCCTGAGTTTTCTGTCTAAGGCTAGAGTGTTCGTACAAATTCGCAGTATCGGACCAGTCACTCTTACCTGGGAACTCTTGGGGTGAGTGTTCACTTATAGGTGAGCATGTCTTCAGTGATACATTATATTGACCCATTTACTTTGATTTGTCACTGCGTGTCATTTGTTTGTTCGAGGTAACGAACGAACGATCGCCTTCCTTGTGTTTTGTCGGTGTTTTCAATACCTCTTTTGTTTTTCCAATTGTCGATCTCACTTGATTCCCCTGTTTCCTTGTTAGACAATGCCTCCTCGACGTGATGCTCAACCTTTTACTGCTGAAGAAGTCGCAGCCCTTGTCGCTCACCAAATGGCTGCAGTACTTCCTGGCGTAGTAACCCAGATCCAAGAGTTATATAACAACAATAACAACAATAATGCACAATGTAGTTTCAAGAACTTCAATTCGGCTAAACCGTTGAAATTTTTTGGGTCTCAAGGAGCAACCGCGCTCCTGCAATGGTTCGAAAGTCTGGAAAGCACATTCAAACATATGCAATGTCCGAATGAGCGTAAGGTTGAGTTTGCATCTAGTGTGTTCGAGAAGCGTGCTCTTACATGGTGGAACGGAGTGATGCGTGATAGGGGTGCCGATGGCACAAACTTGGGAAGAGCTCCGAGCTCTCATGATGAGAGAGTTCTGTCCCCGTCATGAAATTCGAGCTTTGGAACGAGAATTCGATGATTTGAAACAAGACGGGGGAGAACACCGTGCATACATGGATCGTTATGAGGAGCTTAGCTTGTTGTTTCCTACGATGGTAACCCCGTTGGAGAAAGCGATTGAGAGGTATATCGATGGATTACCCGATTCTGTGCAAGATATTGTGACTGGCAGTAACCCTACCACTGTCCGTCAAGCGATTGAGTTGGCTGCTACACTGACCGAGTCTCAGCTCAGAAAAGGGAAACTAACCCGTAAGGGTGATAAGAAGAAGAAGACAGTTGATTCTGCACAAGACAAGGGTAAGGGTAAGGGTAAGAAGCAGGGTGAGTCTTCAAAAAAAGTCAAGGAAGCGCAAGGCTTCCCAGAACTTTGCTGTCACCAACCAGAACCCTCAGAACCCACCAGCCCTACCTCCCGCGAAGAAGCAATATGCTGGTACCACCCCACTCTGCTCGATGCAACGGTCATCATGTTGCCCAACAGGCTTGCAAGCAGTGCACTACGTGTGGTAGACTTGGGCATCTGGCCAATATTTGTCGTTTTGGCCAAAATCAAGCTGCCCAGGTTCCAGTACAAGATCAAGGGAATGCTGCGAGATTCCCACCTGGTTCGTGTTTCAATTGCGGAGAAATGAGTCATTTCCGCAACAACTGCCCGAGGTTGGTAAATGCAAATGCGAATCCGAACGCAATCGCGAATGTGAATCCCGCTCGTGGACGAGCATTCAATCTGAACGTGAATGAGGCGAGAGCGGAAAACGAGGTTGTTAACGGTACGTTCCTTGTTAACAATCAACTTGCATATGTTCTTTTCGATTCTGGTGCCGATAGGAGTTTTGTTTCATTATCCTTTGAGCCTTTACTTGCGATACCTAGAACTAAACTGAGGAAACCCTTATCTGTCGAGGTTGCTACTGGTAAACCACTCGTACTCGATTCTGTTCTTCGTGGTTGTCAATTGAACCTCGATAACCATCTTTTTCCTATTGACCTCATGCCGATGCAACTTGGGATTTTCGATATCATCGTAGGGATGGATTGGTTAACCAAACATCATGCTGAGGTGATTTGTTTCGATAAGATCATTCGTATTCCTCTTTCTTCTGGCGATGTTCTGGAAATTCGTGGCGAGAAACCATCTGTTGGTTTGAAACCCATGTCGTGTACAAAAGCCCGAGGTTATTTACGAAAAGGATATGTTGCTTTTCTGGCACATGTCACCGAGGAGAAAGGCAAGAGCAAGAGTATTCAGGATATTCCGATTGTTCGGGATTATCCAGAGGTGTTTCCTGATGAACTGCCTGGTTTACCTCCAGTTCGTCAAGTCGAGTTTCATATTGACCTTGTACCCAATGCCAACCTGATTGCGAAAGCACCTTATCGTCTTGCACCGTCTGAGATGCAAGAGTTATCGAAACAGCTTCAAGAGTTATCTGATAAAGGATTCATCCGACCAAGTTATTCACCTTGGGGTGCTCCTGTCCTCTTTGTGAAAAAGAAAGATGGATCTTTTCGAATGTGTATCGATTATCGTGAGCTGAACAAGCTTACCATCAAGAATCGATATCCCTTACCTCGAATCAATGATCTCTTTGATCAGCTGCAAGGTGCTACCTGTTTTTCCAAGATCGATCTGCGTTCTGGGTATCATCAGCTTCGTGTACTCAAAGAAGATATTCCCAAAACTGCTTTCCGCACGAGATATGGGCACTACGAGTTTACTGTCATGCCTTTTGGTTTGACAAATGCCCCAGCTATTTTCATGGACTTAATGAATAGGGTCTGTAAACCTTATTTAGACAAGTTCATCATTGTGTTCGTCGACGATATTCTCATTTATTCGAAGTCTCGAGCCGATCACGAGCAACACCTTCGTTTGACATTGGAACTCCTGAAGAAGGAACAACTTTTTGCTAAATTCTCCAAGTGTGAATTTTGGCTTAAAGAAGTTCAGTTTTTGGGACATATTTTCAACGAGCAGGGTATTCATGTGGATCCATCCAAAATAGCTGCTATTAAGGATTGGAATACCCCAACAACACCCACAGAGATTCGATCTTTTCTTGGTCTTGCTGGATATTATCGTCGTTTCATTTCGAACTTCTCAAAAATCGCGGTTCCACTCACTGCTTTGACTCAAAAGAATAAGCCTTTTGAGTGGGGACCCAAGCAAGAAGAAGCATTCCAAACGCTGAAACAGAAGCTATGTGATGCGCCTGTTCTATCTTTGCCCGATGAGAACGATGATTTCGTTGTCTACTGTGATGCGTCCAACTTAGGCCTTGGTTGTGTTCTCATGCAACGAGGTAAAGTTATAGCATACGCGTCTAGACAATTGAAAGTTCACGAGAAGAACTACACGACTCATGATCTTGAGTTGGGAGTTGTGGTTTTCGCTCTCAAAATCTGGAGACATTATCTTTATGGCACGAAGTGTGTGGTTTTCACAGACCACAAAAGTCTCCAGCATATTCTTAATCAGAAGGAGCTGAACATGAGGCAACGACGATGGGTTGAGCTCTTGAACGACTACGATTGCGAGATTCGCTACCATCCTGGTAAGGAGAATGTCGTAGCCGATGCGCTTAGTCGAAAGGAGCGAGTCAAGCTTCATTCTGTTCGAACTCTATCTGATCTTCAATCTCATGTCCTTCAAGCTCAACGATCTTATGTGACCAAAGGCATATTGAAATATGAGCTACCACTTCAACTTGAGCTTAAACTCGAAGCGAAGGACGATGGTTTACTCTATTTCAAGGATCGTTTGTGGATCCCAAAACAAGACAATCTTCACACTTTAGTGATGGACGAATCTCATAAGTCTCGATATTCTATCCATCCTGGTGCTGATAAAATGTACAAGGATCTTCGTACTCAGTATTGGTGGCCTGGTATGAAGAAGGATATTGCCTTGTATGTATCAAAATGCCTAACTTGTCTCAAAGTCAAGGCTGAACATCAACGACCGTCTGGTTTGCTTGTACAACCAGAGATACCGGTTTGGAAGTGGGAGAACATTGCGATGGATCTCATCACTAAATTACCGCGTACATCTAAAGGTCACGATGCTATTTGGGTTGTTATCGATCGATTAACGAAGTCAGCTCATTTTATTCCGATTCGCGAGGATCTATCTGTTGATAAACTTGCAAAGATTTATGTTGATGAGATTGTATCTCGACATGGTGTTCCTTTGGATATCATATCTGATCGTGATGCTCGATTTTCATCTCATTTCTGGAAAACCATGCAAACTGCTATGGGAACCCAACTAAATCTAAGCACAGCTTATCATCCCCAAACAGATGGACAATCTGAGAGGACGATTCAAACTTTGGAAGATATTCTTAGGGCATGCGTGATAGACTTTGGTGGTAATTGGGACTCTCATCTGCCATTGATCGAGTTCTCTTACAACAGTAGTTATCATGCCAGCATCAATATGGCACCGTTCGAAGCTCTTTACGGTCGAAAATGTCGTTCACCTGTCTGTTGGAATGAGATCGGGGAAGCTCAGCTTACTGGACCTGAGCTCATTCTGGAAATGACAGACAAAATCAAGAAAATTCGCGATAATCTTGTGATAGCTAGAAGCCGTCAAAAGAGTTATGCGGATGTGCGACGTAAGCCTTTGGAATTTCAAGTCGGAGACCATGTCCTACTCAAGGTGTCACCTTGGAAGGGAGTGGTGAGATTTGGAAAGAAAGGAAAACTTGCACCTTGATATTTTGGACCATTTAAGATTGTTGAAAGAGTTGGAAAGGTTGCGTATCGACTAGAGCTACCTCCAGAGCTTGGAAATATTCATCCGACTTTTCACGTGTCCAATTTACGAAAGTGTTTAGCTGACGCTAATCTTCACATTCCACTCGACAAAATTCAAGTTGATGAGACGATGCACTTTGTCGAGAAACTTATGGAGATAATGGACCGTGCAGTCAAAAAGTTGAAGAACAAACAGATTCAATTGGTCAAAGTTTGTTGGGAGTCCAAACGTGGCCCAGAGTTTACTTGGGAACGTGAGGACCAAATTAAGGTAAAATATCCGCATTTGTTTTCACAAGCTTCCTCTAGTTAAAAGTAGGGGAGACTGTGACAACTGTGTTCTGTAATCGATGTACAATGTAAAACAATGTTAAATATCAATAAAACAATGTGTTTTGGTGTTATTATGTGTGTATTTGTGTTTGGTAATTCTACGATTTGATCCGATTTCAAGCTTTAAATCGCTTTCTAGAAAGTTATACGGAAACTGGTGCGTAAACGCAGTCAGTTTAATGCGACAAACACTCTGGAATAATGACATAGGCTTAACATACCTTAAATAACCTTCACATAACTTAGAAATAAGTTTTGGATGGTTTGGTGTGTCAAAATCAAGTTTATTCGCCCACAGGGACTATTTGCGTCAACTTGCAAAAGTCTGCCGTTTCGTAAGGCAATGTACAGTCCGGAACTTGATCATAAGCTAAACATACCCAAAATACCCTTTACATAGCTTAGAAACAAGCTTTGAGTGGTTCGGTTTGCGAAAATATGCTTACTTGATCTTTCAGGGACTAAAAGCATAAAAACGGCGTAAGTTTGCATTTACGCGCATATCTTACGTTCTGACCACATCTGGACATCCAAAATTTTTGTACACACTAAAATATTCTTATTTTAGCGATCGGCATGCAAAAATACCACTCGTCGCTTAATTTGGTTCGTTTTCGCGTCCGTTCGAGTTTCGTCGTAAATAACCGAACAACGTAACCGTACGACCAAACGAACCGACATCCGTGATATTTCCGAGCATATTTCAGGTCCCCTACACTTTAACGACCTTGTAGAGCCTTGAAAATGGCTTAACGGAGGTTAAAAACATCAAAAAGAAGTTTAAACACGTGCAGGGACCATTTCTGCCAAACTTTGAAACTTCCAGCCTACACCCTGGCGTCACGCGACGGCCATATGGCCTTGTGGTGGCGCCACGTGACCATCACATCTGGGCAGAAAGTTGTTTTCTTCAAATCAGCTTAAGTCCTTTGTTTTGTTTGATTGTTTTGGCACCTTAATGAGCAAGTTAAGCCTTCTCCAAGCAAAGATTAGCTGGCCTAACACATGTATGGCTATGATCTAATGCTTGTTGGCCACACAAACACATGTCTTGATCTTGTTATTCATCAACTAGTATAAATAGAAATGCCTCTCATTCATTTTTCCTCACCCTTGATCTAAATTCTCTAAGTTGAGGTTTATAAACTTCATACCTGAGAATTATAAGATCAAGTTCTCCCTAGCTTGGACCCTTTGTAAGCTTCTTTCATTCTTTTATCGCTTTTCGAGCGTGAAAGTCAAACAGTGTTTGACTTTCTGCTTTGACCACGAGTTGGTCAACACAAAGTTCTTTTGAACTTTGCAACGTGAGCGTGATCACGATGGTTATAGTCCCTTGTGACTATACCTACTGATTACCACGTTGACTAGGCGTAGTGACGAGTCGTAGTTTCGGTCAAAATGCGCATTTAAGCGTATTTTGCAACCAAACTACTCTTGGTATCAAAACACTTTGTTTTGATTTCAAAACCTGTTTTCTAACTTAGTTAAACATGTTCTAGCATGTTTAGCTCGTCACTTTTAGTTTAGTGCTTGTTTAGAGTCGTAAGTCAAGCGGTCTAAACCACCGCTTAGACTTTCGAACTCGACCCGTTTGGTCGATCATTAGGATCCGACCAAGCATGTATAGTGACCATAGTTGCATAGGGAATAACCTTCCGAGGTTATACCGTATGGTCACCTAGTTTAAGTAGTTGTATGATAGGTAGTTTATATGCCTTAGGTAAATGACCAAAATGTCGTTTTCATGCATAATTGGATTTTAAGCATATGTAACCTAAACATTTGTCACCTAACTGATTATGCAACATAATTAAACATGTTTAGGCATATAATACTTGTCATAGGACTAGTTAGACGTCTCGAACGTGCTTTTGCGCGAACGACGCGTTAAAGTAGCGTAAGCTACCTTAATGGGTCGTAACGGGTCGAAAGCACTTAGGTTAGGTTCCGATTTAGAATGTAGGCCTTGTTAAACCATATCACATGAGTTCCAATACTCATTTGGTTTACAATACCTCATTCTGTCCAATCTTCCGATTTAGGTGTCGATTTATTTGACTAGTGATTCGATTACTAGGTGCTGCTTGAGTTTCCTTGATTTACCTGAGCTTGTTGAGTTCCTTAGATTGAGGATACTTTGCACTTCGATGTGAGTACATAGTCCCTCTATTTTACTGTTTTCGATCGTTTTGGGGTGATTCATATGTATTAAACGATTTCGATAATGTGAACAAACTTGTTGGACGTAGTTACATAACGAATGACAATCATTAGCATTGATCAAGCCGACCAGTATTAGGTTATGGTACCATAGGATCTGACAAATCCTGTTATCAGACTACACCCATGGTTATGCGTGGGGGTTATGTAGGTAACGACCGAATCTGATGATTGTTAACTTACCCTTTGGTGGTTTGTTAATGCGAGTTTCGAGATAGTCGAGTCACGAAGGTTTGAATGTTATTTGCGAGACGACCATAAGTAGTTTCACAATTAAAACGAAAACGATTTTGGGACGAGTTAAACGATTTGAAACGACTTAAAAGAGATAAACGACTTGATTAAACGATTGGTTTTTGGTTGTGATTATATAATGGGATGGGTGTAGCATGATAAAAGCATGGTAGATACGCCGTTGGTACATCCTATATATAAGTGCTTTTATCATACTATATTTCGTGTCATTATTTAGTTCACTTGGGAAACGATTTTGAAACGATGTCACACAACGAGGTTTTCGAAATGATATAAACCATACGAGTTTTATTAACGAGTTTTTACTAGATGTTTTATGAATTGGTTTACTAAAACAAATGTTTTGGGGTTAAGAATCATGGCTATGAGATTTTATAAACTATAACCAACTTGATTTGAGTTGGTTAACCATGTTGCAATACACTTTTCAAAATGAGGTTTGTATTTGACTCTTGTAGTCTAACGAGGTACTGCCACATATAAACGAGCCATGAATTCGATACTCTCATAAAACCTATGTGCTCGCCAGCATTTCTTTCTTGACTTTGTTTTTATATATGTTTCAGGTGGTGTTGCATGATGCTGATTGCTAGGAAGCGTGTTCACTTAGGATCTGGACGTGGCCTTAGTGACATAATAACAATAATAGACGATATGTAACTTGTTTGTTTGGTTTAAAGACAATGTACATTATTTAATAAATCAATAAAACGAAACTTTTGTATCCATGGTTGTGAAACAATAATTCTGTTACAACACTCCCCGACATTTCCGCCGCGGTTTCGTTGTTTTAACGCGGTCGGGGTGTGACAAAATTTACGTCCAAATGTAAATTAATCTGAATTTATATTGACATGTACATAAAAAGAAAACGTAAAACTTGATTACAAAGTATTTAAAAAGTTAATGGGTTGTAAATGTCAATCCTAAAAGTTGAGAGTAAAAGTATAAAAAACAAAAACAAAAAAAAAGTCGAGACATTACTCATACAAGTTGGTAATTGTAATATATATAATATAATTTATTGGTTATTTCTCTCAAAAGCTTAAAATATATACCAAATGCTTCTCCACACTAAGAATCCATGTGACTTCTGTAAGAATTAGGTTCATTTTTTTATAAAATATAATTACAAAATATATAATAACAAGTCTCTCGTTCTTCGTAGGAAATATCATAGTACAATACTGGTTGCAATAACTAAATAAAAATAATATAAAATATAATTTTATATACCAATCTTGATTCAAGCCGCATCTCTGTTGGGTCCTTCACGTGCATTTGATAGCATCCTAGACTCGAGTATCCATCATCTTGAGTCTTGAAAAATACTCCTTGACTCCAACAAAGAGCACACTAAAACGTTGACGATTTTGGTTGAGGCACGTGTTCAACACGCTTCCCGTAAAACAGATTTCGCGCCTCTACTAAATACGACGCTACTGTTTCCAAGGGTACAACAGCCAAAGCAGTATGTACTGCCGAAGATGGCTCACGCGCCCGAGGTTACACCGGGTAATTGTAGTGTTTGAACTTATGGAACAAATAAGGATGTGATGGAGGTGGAAAACAAGTAGAGAGTACTCCTCTCTCTAGTTGGTCTTCAAGTGTTCATCCTCCTAGTATTCTTTGTATCAAGCAATACCATATTCTTATATAACAAAAAGAAGCACATAGCCTACTAATTATACAAGGGTTAAGGATTCGTGAAAGGTTTCACTTAATTAGTCACTTAATTAGAGACTTAAAAACTCTAATAAAACTAATTAAATGTCATCAAGAAGCTCTACTCAAGAGTTTCTCTTTTATTCACAACATGAAGATTCTAATTAATATTTATAATTTCATTAAATTATAAATATATTAAATATCCATTCACCAAATTTCCAACAATCCCCCCCCCCCCTGAATGGAGATCGTTCAAAACACATAAAATTCCCAATGGAACCTCGACAGCTAAGTTTTTCATATGATAGGTAGGTGTTACCCTTTGAACCTTCGCTTATGAAATGCACTTAGCCCACTAGCTCTGAGTAGACATCGATGCCTTTGAACCCGTCTGCCGTTTGTGTAGACGACAATACATTTCACACAAAGACTCTCCTTAACCGGGTCATCTCCTCATAGTTGTGTCCAATAATGGTCATGGAACACTTTCCTGGTTCTGCGAGAGCTCTAGAAATTGTGCCCTCAATTCCATTTGAAGCGACCCCACTTCTCTCTAACATAGGTGATTCTCCTTAGATCATTAAAAGCATTGTGGTTATCATGATTTATCCAAATCATTTACCACATATTATGCTTAGCCCCACTCTTTGTCACTGAATATCATAGGAATAGACTAGGACGTATTTAAACACCCTTTTATACTTTGGGGGTATGCATAACCATATATACTAGCTTATGCATATCATTTATGCCCTTACAGTGACCACCCTTAGGCATATGAGTTAGTTGTCCTATTGAACTTAGATCTTGGGATCTCCAGTCAACTAAGTTAGGTTTCCTTCACATACCCTTTTTCATGGGCTTTAGTCTCATTCCACAACTTGATCTCTAATAAACCCTTAGGTTGTTGGATCCATAACATTATCTTTGACTTTGTCTAGTCACTACAAATAACTTTACTTATTTGAGATCCGTTGTCATGATGTGTTCTTAACTCGCAAATTAATTTTGCCTATTGTCAACTTCAAATACTATAACCTTAGTGGCCATCTGAATCTGGTTATAATATATGTCTTTCTAAGATACACGTATCATTTAAGGCAAACACGTCTCTATTATACACTACGAAATTTGTTTCCTCCACTTAGTCGTCTGTTTGCAATGTTAGATTGGATTACAAAATCCTTATTGCCAAACTTTTATGATATAAATGGAAGACACCCCCACATTTAAGTGTTATAGAATATCATCCAGATGGGGTAATGAAAACCATTTCTACATACCCTTATAGGGTTGTTTCTAAATTGATCATCCCCCACATTTCTTGCCATTTGATCAACATTTCCGTAACTTCACTTATGACGACATTTATACACATATGATTGAACAAGATCAACCTCATTGTATCAGTGAATTCAACTCATATTGCATTAGCTTACATAAGCTTCCGAGCTGACCAAAGCAATATATGCCATTGTCATAAGTTTGTCGTCACCAACTTAGAATGATTCTAATTTAACATCTAGAATAATCCTAGACAATGAGTTCTCCTCATTAGCTTTTCGAACAACCTCTTCAAAAGTTACATGTCTTTTCCTTATAATGAATGAAAATTCTCCCTCAACTTTGTCTATAAACAAATTCTTTTTGTGTTCATACACATTTGAATGTTTAGAGTTAATTAGTCTCCGTCAAGACCCATAATTAACCAAGTGCTAGTCTAGCATGCTTTAGACTACAATACTTTAGGATGTGAATAGAAGATGCATCATTCTGATTCTTCATAGCCCTAAGGATATCATAATATCATTGTGCAACATTCATCCCTTGTTAAGGCAAAATAATGAGACTTATTCATAATCGTAAAACATCAATATTTAGGAAGGTCCCACAAATTATTGTATATAGCACATAGCTAAATTTTATCATTCAATTAAGGAACATAACTTGTTTACCTTTGATCTCCAACGCTTTACCATTGACTCATAAGGACTTAAACATAAGTCTTAATCTAAGTCACTTGGCGAAAACATTCATCACCGACAAGATGAATGTTCCTCGTCTACAATCACTATTATGTGTGAGATAGAGTTAACTAGATCGACACTCAACAACATGGCATTCATAATTTTGCCATAAGTGATTTGTACACATCTATTGTTATTCATTAGGAGATATGTATATTTAAAATGCTCTCCCAAACGAATATAAAATCTCCATATAATTCTAACAATAATCAATGGTAGACGTATCCACGTATAGATCACTCGGAACAAATCTCACAAGATTTATTAAAAGTATACAATAACATATAGTACTTTTTCTTTCATATGATAGAATTCACACTTGTGAATCTTCCAATCACTTCTAGTGAAATATGTCGACATGGATCTCGTAGTGTATTTCATCTCAATACACTGAGTACGTTCTTTCATTATTCTCTCATGATATGGTTACACATTTGATGTCTCGTCTTTGGCATTTAGTCAATGCAACAACTCTTAAGTTGTTACTATCCGTTTAAAACCATATTTTGTTAAAGAATGTATAATTGGCGTTATAATATTATTTCCACAAAAATAATTTATACGTCACAAACATTAGTGATTTATTTTTTTGTAAAAAATTGCATGTGTGATTCAAAGATATTGAACACAAAACAACAAAATACATTGGAAATTAAATCATAAATGTCGAACACTTTTGAAATTTAAACGAAAGCATAGACGATATGTAGACATCAAATATCAAAGTGCTTTGATCTTTAACACTTTATAATCTGACCGAAATCTTCTCAACGATATCGTCCCATGGCATGTCTTGAGGTACTCCCTCAATACGACTCCATACACTTGTAAGTACAAGTTCCTTATTTCATCTTGGAACTTTAAACTTGGACAACTATGCTCAAAACAACACCAAGTTGTTACAAAGACTACATTTTAGTAGTAAACTTGAACAATTAAATTTGTTCACAACAACACCAAGTTGTTTTTCACTAAATAACATCCACAAGACTGTTACTTTGTTCACCATATACTACTTCTAGCAAGAGTATTGAACCATTTGAATTCTAAAAACTGAACGTTTACATAAAATGTTTAACAAGGATAAAATTTATAAAATAAACCATTTCTCATTATTTTTAATGCACACATAGGCAATTAAATGTGTACATAAAACATTTCCATTCATTATGGCTTATACAATGTACAGTCTCTAACATTGTTGTTAGGGATAGAATTTCTAAGCATATGGATCACGGATCCTCAAGTGCAGCCAGGATCACGGATCCTCAGTTCAGTTTGAATTAAGGATCCTCAGAAGACGTTGCAGGACTAAGAATCCAGGATCCTCATTATTATCCTAATACTAACAATTGTTTCCATTGTATTTGAACTTGTTTTGCAGGAGTATTCGAATGGGACTTGGTCTAACCTAGATTCCAGGGGAATATGCCTTCTAATTCTGCACGTGCATGAGCTCTTCGACCGTTGTGGTGATCTTGGGAGAACTTGCACCTTTTTCGGATTGTTAGTTAGCTTAGCTAGTTTCTATTTTTAATGGGGATAACAAGCTTATTGAGACAAAATAATTAGCAACACACACTACTCTCGAGAACTCTCTGCAAGTTATTGACGATTACACACTTTTTGCACACTAGTGATCCTTGTACCAAGCTTGTTATCATCCCGATTTGTAAACATTGTTTGTTTAATATACTTGGTGATCGGTAGTTTCTCAAAACCAACTACTGCTGCTTCTTCCGATTTGTAAACATTGTTTGTTTTATCATCCCAAAAGAATGCTGAGAATGCTGCGAAGAAACAAACCCCCATTTTCTCAAAACCAACTACTGCTGCTTCTTCTAGTCCTACTAACAATGATCTTTATTCTTTGATTTTGCAGATGAAGGATTACATGCAGTAGCAGGACAAAACCAATGACAGGATCCTTCGAGAGATTGATGAAATCAAGAAATTGAAGAGATCAGCGGAGGATCACTCTCCATTGATGCCTAGATCACTGAATTTTGATTCTCCGGCCGTAACTGCCCAGCACTCCACAGCATCAGGCGTTCAATACCAGGGTGATCATCGAGTATACGCTACGGATCATCGGCAATGACACAGGCTCAAGGATCCTACTTTCAGCCCTCAGGATCCTCTCTTCAGCCTCAAGGATCCTCCTTCCAGCATCAAGGATCCTTCTTTAGTTCTGGAGGATATTTGGGAATGTAGACGATTCAAGGATCCTCATCTCAGGGTCAAGGATCCTCCTCTCAGGTTCAGGAATCCTCCTCTCAGGTTCAAGGATCCCCATCTCAGGTTCACAAATCCATGGATTATCCTCCAAGACCCCCAGCTTCGGGGTACCAAGGATCCAACATCTTTCATGATCAAGGATCCTTAAGGAGTGTACCACCCAGAAGTTCAGAGGTTCATTTGGGAAACTTCATACCCATGCAAACTATTGCTTCATCTGGTCCCTCAATCATGCCAGAATCACAACAATATGGATTCACATCAGGAATTCCGCCCTTGAATCCATCAGGAGGTAATACTTTGAATACTTCTTATAATGCTAACCATGGCTTTGTGCAGGATGCAGGAATCAACCAAGCCATGGCTAGGGAACTGCAGAAACTCAAGGATGTGATATCCAGCATTCCAGGAGTAGTTAAGCCCATTCCTGAAATTCCAGATGGAAGTCACAAGATATCTCGCTTTGCACCACCTATTTGTGATGCAGAGATACCAAAGAGGTTTCAAATACCAAACATGAAGCTCTATGACGGTACAACTGATCCGGAAGAGCATGTGGCTCAATACAGGGAGAGAATGGAGATCAACCCCATTCCTGAGAGGTTAAAAGAAGCATGTCTATGCAAGGGTTTCGGATCCACACTGACAGGATCAGCTCTTAAATGGCTGCTAAGTCTTCCCCCTTTCTCTATTACTTCATTTGCTAATCTAGTTAATTTGTTTAATATCCAATTCTCATGCAGTAGGAGATTTGAACATTTAACTAGTGATCTATATAGGGCAACACAAGGTCAAAATTAATCACTTAGAGATTATATCACTAAATTTAGTAGAGAATCCTTAGAGATTTCTAATTTGGATATTGCTACGGCTGTAGAAACTTTCAAAATGGGTTTACTTAAGGATTCACAGTTCTATGATGATCTTGTCATGACCCCTTGTAGGAACCTTGATGAAGTAAGAACCAGGGCCCTTAGATTCATCCGATTAGAGGATGATAAAAGGATCCAAGAAAGGCTGTCAAGATCCTCAAAGCAGGAAAAGCAAGGATCCTATTTCAGGAACAACAAGTCCAAATCATACAACAAGTCTGATAATCAGAACGTGCATGCAGTGGAGTAAGAAGAAGATGATGAGGATTATCCTCCCATTTCTGAATATTGCGTTTCTGTTGATAATAATTAACTAATCCTTGCAATGCAGAATCTAGGTGAAAAAGCAAGATGGCCCAGAAAGAATGATAAGCCAGCTGCCACAAAAGACAAATCCAAATGGTGTGCCTATCATGAAGATTCCGGTCATCTCACTGATGAATGCTTAGCACTCAGGAAAGAGATTGGTTATCTCACTGATGAATGCTTAGCACTCAGCTCCTGCTCCTCCTGCTGATGCATAAATTATCAACTTCATATCTGGAGGATCAGACATATGTGGCACTTCCATTTCAGCTGCCAAGAGGCATGCCAAAGAGACAAAGATGGATAATGGGGACAGACCCATTAGAACCTCAATCCTTAGACATGATAAAGTTATATCCTTTGATAAGGATGATCATGTGGATATTCAGGATCCTCATAATGATGGTCTTGTTATTACTTTGTGTATATCTAACCATTTTGTTCGCAGGATTCTCATAGATGGAGGAAGCTCAGTGAACATCATTCAACTTGATGTCCTCAAAAAGATGAACATCCCTGAATCAGAAATTATCCCAAGATCTTCAGTTATAGTGGGATTCAGTGGAGAAACCAAGAACACATTGGGGGACATTAAACTTCCCATTTACATTGAGGGAGTTAATTCTTTTCAAAAATTTTGTGTTATAGATTGCTTATCCTGTTGCAATGTTATCCTTTGCAGGCCATGGATACATGACATGAAAGCAGTCCCATCTATATATCATCAATGTGTTAAACTCCCTACTCCATGGGGTGTGGTGAAGATAGAAAGTAACCAACAGGAAGCTAAAAATTGTTACACTTCATCAATGAAACCAGCCTCAAAACCTAGGGAGCAATAGCAATTAAAGTATCCTCCAAGAGATGTCCTGTAGGCAAGAGAGGAAGATGTCAAAGATATCCTGATGGATCCTCAGGATCCTGAATCCAAAGTTTTTATAGGATCCGGGATCCTCAACAATATTGAACAGGATCTAGTATCCTTTTTAAAGAGAAGAAAAGCTACCTTTGACTGGAAGCATGAGGACATGACAGGTATTTCTAAAGATATTATTACTCATAAACTTGGCATTGACAGGTCATTCAAACCTATACATCAAAAAAGGAGAAAGTTTGCACCTGAGAGGAATGCCATCATCCAGGAGGAGGTAGATAAACTGCTCAGAGCAGGTATGATTAGAGAGGTTAAGTATCCAAGATGGTTTGCCAATGTGGTTGTTGTTCAAAAGAAAAATGGAAAGTGGAGGGTATGTGTCGATTTCACTTATTTAAACAAGGCATGTCCCAAGGATCCTTTCCCATTACCCCACGTTGACTCCATGGTGGATGCTACTGTGGGTCATGAATTGTTGACTTTCATGGATGCTTCATCTGGATTCCAACAAATTCAGATGGAACCATCTAATCAAGAGGATACGACCTTTTTGGCCCCTACTTGTATCTATTGCTATATTGCTATACCCTTTGGACTAAGAAATGCAGGTGCTACCTACCAAAGGCTAGTTAATATGATGTTTAAAGAACAAATTGGACACACAATGGAAGTCTGTTCAGATGACATGGTGGTTAAGTCCAAGAGAGCTGAGGATTACCTTAGAGATTTGAAGGAAGCATTTGATATCCTTGATAGATACAATATGAAATTGAATCCTTCCAAGTGCCACTTTGGTGTAAAGGCTGGCAAGTTTCTAGGGTACATGGTGACAAAAAGAGTGATAGAGGCAAGTCCAGAGCAAATCAAGGTGATTGTGAACATCAAGTCTCCTGCAAATGCCAAGGATGTGCAAAGATTGATAGGAAGGATCGCAGCCTTGAACAGGTTCATCTCAAAATCGTCAGAGAAATGCAAGGAATTCTATGACATTCTGAGAAAGAACAAGAAATTTGAGTGGACTGAAAAGCATGAAAATGCTCTCAAGGCCCTCAAGGATTACCTATCCTCAGCCCCAGCATTAATGAAACCAGAAAAAGGGGATATATTATCCTTATATTTGGCAGTCTCTTCTAAGGAGTAAGTGCAGTCCTTGTAGTGGATCATGAAGGTACACAACATCCTGTATATTATGTAAGTAAAAGTTTGCTTGATGCTGAATTCAGGTATTCTCATTTAGAAAAACTTATCCTTGCTTTAATTATGGCATCTACTAAACTACGCCATTATTTTGAAACACATGCTATTATTGTTAAAACTAACTTTCCAATTAAGAATGTTCTCAGGAAACCTGAAATGTCAGGAAGGATGGCAAAATGGGCAGTCAAGCTTAGTGCTTATGATATCAGATATGAACCAAGAACTGCCATTAAATCTCAGGCCTTAGCTGACTTTGTGGCTGATTTCAGTAGTGATCTACAAAGGGAAGCTGAATTGGAAGTTCAACAGCTTGAAGAGACTAATGTCAAAGGAACTGGACAAGGCATACTACTAAAATCTCCACAGGGGGACATAAAACCCCACTCAATTGCTTGTGAGTTTCAAACTACTAACATTGAGGCTGAATTTGAAGCCTTAATAGCTGGTTTGCAAATTGCCAAGTGTAACACCCCGAAAACGGGATTGGTAATTGAAACACGTTAATAATAATGAACAGGTAAAATACTGCTAATGGTAAAATTAACCCGGTGAATATTAGGATTTAAACAAATAATCCTAGTATTGATTAAAAAGGAGAATAAATACTGTGAGAAAAGTAAGTTTATAAGAAGCCCGAGTTAACGGGACTTATAATAAAACGGGTTATAACTCCCGGAACCCACTAAATAACTAGGAATATCAACCTAGTTAGTTAAGTGTTTTAAAATAATGAAGGAACTTGATGTAGTAACCTTTATAAATCTGGGTAAAGTTGAGGGACCAAAATGGTTAAAATGAGAAATGGGTTTTTATTAATTAAAACTAAAAACACCAAAACACACACCTTTGTGTGTGTTCTGGTCGCACAAAACACAGGAGCCAAGAAGGGCTCTCAAGCTCAAACCCTAATCAACATAAATTCATCAAATTGAAGGGGCAAATCAAGTCCAAATCGAAATCCAAGCATAGATTAGTGATCACCGCAGTAAAGGGATCACAAGGTATGTAATATTTCGTGGTTTGATTCCATCTTGAATTCTAGATGAACTCATGAGATTCGAAATTTGAGCTTGCATGATTGTTGTTTGGATGGGATTGTAATGAAATCATGTCTAGGAGTAAACCCTAGTCATTAGTTTGTTGAATTTGTGCATAAACAATGAAATTCATGATCATCCATTATGTGTGTTTAATGGGTTTTGTAGAAATAAGATAAACACTAAGATTATAATTATTGATCTAGTGTATTTGAGCTCCATAAAGTAAGACTAGGATGTTGATTGTGAAAAATAGACATATAAACTCATGGAAGATGTTAAAAGTGGCTAAACGAATAGTTTTGAAACTTGATTATTGATTTTGTAAAGGTGATGCCTTTTAGGTGTTTGTTGAAATGCCTAAAAGAAAGTTAAACATTTATTTTGAACAAAAACGCATATTGGAATGTTAAGACGAATTATGCGTAGTATGATATAATAAGAGTTCTAAATAAATCGTTGGTTGAACTCTATAGGCGAGGGAATTGAATCCTCAAGCGGACAAGCAGGAGCGGACACGCGCTTGAAGGAAAAGCTCTAAAGGTACGTAACTACGGTTTCGTTACGTTATGTTTGTTTATGTATTTTATTAGTAGACCTTGAGTTTAGCATAATATATGAATTTGGGTATTTAGTAGAAGTGACGAAGTTCACTAGATAAACAAAAGGGTCAAATATTGGTTAAGATAAGTTTGGTGTGTCGTGAAGTGGTGGTTTCCATTAGACAACCAAACGGGTCAAATAATGGATAAAATGGTAGTGTTTAAGTGATTTGATAGTCACTAGTTGATTTTGAATTATGAAAGCATAGTCCGTTGAACGGACGCGCCAAGAGCGTAGCTTTTCTTAAAAGAACCCATGACATGGGTCAAAAGAAAAGAATCATAATTTGTTGGTTAGTAATAATGTTCATGGTTGAAATCATTCTTAACAAGCATGACATACCGTGTGCGTAAATCTAGGGAGGGGTAGTGAAACGCCAATGTTGACAAGCCCGGGGAAGGGGGTATTGTGTTTAGAAACCATTAACAATGAATTATGTAAGGTTTGACATATAACCAAACGGGTCAAATAAATAAAAAGGGGATTTTTAGGCGATCAGTCTATAAAGGAGATTTTTATACAAATAATGATAATAAACGGGTCCGTATTTAAATTACGGACACGTGGGAAAAAGAATTACGTTAAACGAACAAGTAGAACGAAAGTTATGAAGTTCTTAAGTTAGGATTTTGGTAAAATGATAGCTGGGAATGTGCAGCAACATTTTAAGCAACTTGCTGTCAAAAAAGGGGCTAGGTGTAGCGTCTAGCCCCTAGACGTAGCGTCTAGCCCCCTGATTCCTAAAATTGTTTAACTTTTGTTTGTTTGACCCATATAACTTGTTTAAACTTGTTATTTAACTATCAAAGCTAACTTTTAAGTTGGTTTTGATCATAGGTGATAGCTAAGAGTGCCCGGATGAAGATCAAGCTCAACGAAGAACCGAACACATGAGATTAAAGCTTCCGCACGGTGTTACATCGTAACTTTTAAACGACGAACTCAATTACATTATGCTGTACATTTTTTTCTTAAATTGTAAAAGTTTTAGTAAACTCGTATTTTCATACGTATGTGAAATCGTATAAACATGTAATTATACGAAACTTATATAAAATATTGCATAAATCAAGCAAGGTTGATAACAAAGTGTGATCGGTTCAAGCTTGATCAAACATCCGGTAAGAATTAGTTACCTTAGTAGATTTTATTAAATGTTAGTAAAAGAAAGGTGAATGGACGTGCACGGGAAGAGCGTGTTAACACACTCAAACCCGGAAAGTGCACTAAACACGAATGGTCTAAGCAAGTTACAAACTTGGCTAAATCAAAATGAAAGATGCAAATGATAATGAAACAAAATGTTTGACAATTGATATAAACATTTCAGATTCGAGATGTCTAGTGTTGGTAAAAGATGATTAGGTAGTATGAATCCTAATCATAGATTGATTGTAAATTAAGTACTTGTAAAGTAAGTATCTTTGAATGTCTCGTATAACAATACAGGCAACATTTAATAGCAAGATTAGTAATAAATTGGAAATGTTTGAATGATATGATGACCGCATCTGAAGATGGCGGGGAATAAATAATCTAAAGAGCGATAGGTTCGGAAGCATGACAAAGAACAAGCTAGCAAAGAAGCTAAATCAAGTGATGACTTGAGACAACGGAGTACATCAGGGCGAGTATCAATCAAGTACATGTTCTAAATTACCATAAGACAAATAGAATGCAACAATTCACACAATGAACAATAGTTGCATATGGGCATATATGATTAGCGAAATGAATGAATTATGTAAAAGAAAATATATATATATATATATATATGTTAGGGATAAATTTTCTAAACCTAAGGATCATGGATCCTTAAGTGCAGCCAGGATCACGGATCCTCAATTCTGTTTGAATTAAGGATCCTCAGAAGAGGTTGCAGGATCAGGATCCAGGATCCTCATTGTTATCCTAATACTAACCGTTGTTTCCATTGAATGTGAGCTTGTTTTGCAGGAATGAACGAGTGGGACTTGGTCTTGCCGATATTCTTGGGGAATATGCTCTCAATATTCCGCACGTGCATTGCTTGGTGACCGTTTTAGAAGTCGTTGGTAGCTTGCACATTTAGCGGACATTTAGTTATTTAGATTATTTCTATTTTTAAAAGGGGATAACAGCTTGAATTAGAACAAGTTAGCAAAAACACACACACTCGAAACAGCTCTCAACAGTTCATTGGCGATTACATACACATTACACACTAGTGATCCTTGTAACAAGCTTGTTATCATCCCGAGTTGTAACCATCATTTGTTTAATTATAGTTGGTGATCGGTAGTTTCCATCACCCGAGGTTTTTTATGCCGGAGATCATCTCTTGATCAAGGGCTTTTTCCTCGTATAAATCATTGTGTCACTTGTTCATTTCATTTGAAGTTTGTTCATACATTCACTATTCAATTCAAGCATCACACCTCACAAAAGAAGATTTGGTTGCATTATCCTAGTCTGATTTTTGACCAAAACAGTTTGGCGCCCACCGTGGGGCACTTGGTGCTTCATTCCTAAGAAATATTTGTCATTGTGATCATTTTGGTTCATTATCTTCAACCATATGGCTTCTTCAGCAAAGAACACTTAAAGTTCCATGCCGGCAGTCACTTCTTCACAGGGCGTTCCACCTTTGCCTCCACCACCTTTTGGATCCCAGAAGAATGCTGAAAATGCTGCGAAGGGACAAAGCCCCATTTTCCCAAAACCACCAACTTCTACTGTTTCTTCTAGCCCTACTAAGAGTGATCTTTTTACTTTGTTTTTGCAGATGAGGGATCACATACAAGAGCAGGATAAAACCAACGAAAGGATCCTCCAGGAGATTGGTGACATCAAGAAACAAAAGAAGTCAGTGGAGGATCACTCTCCTCTGATGCCGAGGTCGTTAAATTTCGACACTCCGGTTATAACTAGCCAACACTCTGCTCCAGCTGATGTCCAGCTTCAAGGTGGATCATTGGGAATGCGTTTTGGATCATCAGTGACAACACAAGCTCAAGGATCCTACTTTCAGCCTTTAGGATCATCGTCTCAGTACAAGGGATCCTTCTTCAATTCCGGAGGATATGTGGGAGCACAGACGATTCAAGGATCCTCATCCCAAGGTCAGGGATCCTTTCAGGTTCAAGGATCCTCATCCCAGGGTCCGGGATCCTTTCAGGTTCAAGGATCCTCTCAGGTTCAAGGATCCTCTCAGGTTCAATGATCCTCCTTTCAGGTTCAAGGATCCTCATCTCAGGTTTACGGATCCATGGATTATCCTCCAAGACCCCCAGTCACAGCACTTCAAGGATCCAACATCTTTCAGGATCAAGGATTTTTAAGGAATGTGCAACCCGGAAGTACAGATATTCATCAAGGAGACTTCATTCCAATGCAGACCATTGCTTCTTCTGGTCCTTCAGTCATACCAGAATCTCGTCAATATGGATTCACATATGAAATTCCAAACTTGAATCCTCCGGGAGGTAACACTCTGAATAATTCTTATAACACTAATAATGGCTTTGTGTAGGATACAGGTATCAATCAAGCTATGGCTAGGGAATTACAGAAACAAAAGGATATGATATCCAGCGTTCCAGGAGTGGTTAAGCCCATTCCTGAAATTGCAGATGGAAGCCACAGGATATCTCGCTTTGCACCACCCATTTGTGATGCAGAAATCCTAAAGTGGTTTCAAATACCAACCATGAAGCTATATGATGGTTCGACGGATCCAGAAGAACATGTAGCTCAATATAGAGAAAGGATGGAGATCAATCCCATCCCGGAGAGGTTAAAAGAAGCATGTCTGTGCAAGGGTTTTGGATCCACATTAACGGGATCAGCTCTTAAATGGCTGCTAAGTCTTCCCCCTTACTCTATTACTTCATTTTCTAATCTAGTTAACCTGTTTAATAGCCAATTCTCTTGTAGTAGAAAGTTTGAACGATTAACTAGTGATCTATATAGGGTAACACAAGGTCAAAATGAATCACTTAGAGACTATATCACCAAGTTTAGTAAAGAATCCTAAGATATTCCTAATTTGGATATTGCTACGGCTGTAGAAGCCTTTAAAATAGGTTTACTTAGGGATTCATTGTTCTATGATGATCTTGTCATGACCCCTTGCAGGAATCTTGATGAAGTAAGAACCAGGGCCCTTAGGTTCATCCGACTAGAGGATGATAAAAGGACCCAGGAAAGACTAGCAGGATCCTCGAAACAGGAAAAACAAGGATCCTACTTCAGGAACAACAAGTCCAAGTCTTATAACAAATTTTAGGTGAAAAAGCAAGATGGCCCAGGAAAAGTGATAAGCCAGCTGCAACAAAAGACAAGTCCAAATGGTGTGCATATCATGAGGATTTCAGGCATCTCACTGAAGAATGTATTGCACTGAGAAAAGAGATTGGTTACTTGTTAAGCAAGGGGCACTTGAAGGAGCTTTTGGGAAGATAAAAGTCAAGGATCCAGGATCCTGAAAAGGTTCCAGAAAGAGCTCCTGCTCCTCCGGCAGATGCACAAGTTATAAACTTCATATCCGGTGGATCAGACATTTTTGGTACTTCCTTTTCAGCAGCCAAGAGACATGCCAAGGAAACCAAGATGGATAATGGGGATAGACCCATCCGAACCTCTACTGTCACACAGGAGAAAGTTATAACTTTTGATGAGGATGATCGTGTTGATGTTCAGGATCCTCATCATGATGGTCTTGTTATTACCTTGTTTATATCTAACCATTTTGTGCGCAGGATCTTGATAGATGGAGGAAGCTCAGTAAACATCATTCAACTTGATGTCCTCAAGAAGATGAACATTCCTGAATCAGATATTGTTCCAAGATCCTCAGTTCTTGTCGGATTCAGTGGAGAAACCAAGAACACATTGGGGGACATCAAACTTCCCATTTACATAGAGGGTCTTCATTCTTATCAAAATTTTGTGTTATAGATTGCTTATCCTGTTGCAATGTTATCCTTGGCAGGCCATGGATACATGACATGAAGGCAGTCCCATCTACATATCATCAATGTGTAAAGCTTCCTAGTCCATGGGGGGGGGGGTGAAGATTGAGAGTGATCAACAAGAAGCGAAAAATTGCTACACCTCATCAATGAAGCCAGCCTCAAGACCAAGGGAGCAATAGCAACTAAAGTATCCTCCAAGAGACGTCTTGGAGGCAAGAGAACAGGATGTGAAAGATATCCTTATGGATCCTCAGGATCCTGAATCCAAGATCTTCATAGGATCAGGGATCCTCAACAACATTGAACAGGATCTAATATCCTTCCTAAGGAAAAGAAAGACTACCTTTGCCTGGAGGCATGAAGACATGACAGGTATCTCTAAAGATATAATTACTTATAAACTTGGCATTGACAGGTCATTCAAACCGATACATCAAAAGAGGAGGAAGTTTGCACCTGAGAGGAATGCCATTATCCAGGAGGAGATAGATAAACTGCTCCGAACAGGTATGATAAGAGAGGTCAAGTATCCAAGGTGGTTAGCCAATGTGGTTGTTGTTCAAACGAAAAATGGAAAGTGGAGGGTATGTGACGATTTTACTGATTTAAACAAGGCATATCCCAAGGATCCTTTCCCATTACCCCACATTGACTCCATGGTGGATGCTACCGCGGGTCATGAGTTGTTGACATTTTATGGATGCTTCATCTAGATTTCAACAAATTCAGATGGAACCATCTGACCAAGATGATACAGCCCTTATGACCCCAACTGGTATCTATTGTTATATTGCTATGCCATTTGGACTAAGGAATGCATGTGCTACTTATCAAAGGCTAGTCAATATGATGTTTAAGGAACAAATAGGACACACTGTGCAAGTCTATATAGATGACATGGTGGTTAAGTCCAAGAGAGCTGAGGATCACCTTAGAGACCCGGAGGAAGCATTTGATATCCTTGACAAATTCAATATGAAGTTGAATCCTTCAAAGTGTCACTTTGGTGTTAAAGCAGGCAAATTCCTAGGTTACATGGTAACAAAAAGAGGCATAGAAGCAAGTCCAGAGCAAATTAAGGCAACTGTGAATATCAAATCTCCTGCCAATGCCAAGGATGTGCAAAGGTTGACAGGGAGGATCGCTGCCTTGAATAGGTTCATATCAAAGTCATCAAAAAAGTGCAAGGAATTCTATGACATTTTGAGAAAGAACAAGAAATTTGAGTGGACTGAAAAGCATGAAAATGCTCTCAAAGCCCTTAAGGATTACCTACCCTCAGCTCCTGCCTTGATGAAACCAGAAAAAGGGGATATATTATCCTTATTGTTAGGGGAGGATTTTCCAATTCCTAAGGATCACGGGTCCTCAATTGCTACCAGGATCATGGATCCTCAATTCTGTTTGAATTAAGGATCCTCAGCAGGTGTCGCAGGATCAGGATTCAGGATCACTGTTGTTATCCTACTACTAACAATTGTCTTCCTTGTACGTAAACTTGTTTTGCAGGAACGAGAGCATGGACCAAGTCTCACCGAAGTTCCTGGAGCATATTCCCTTAAAATTCCGCACGTGCTTGACCATTATGGACGTTATGGAGATCGTGGGGAGCTTGCATAATTATCGGATAGTTTGTTAACTTAGTTATTTCTAATTTAAAATGGGGATAACAAGCTTGAGTAGAACACTTAGCTAATTTTGGCATACACACACTCTCGCAACAGCTCTCAATCAACACTCGAACACTACTTGGCGATTCCATACATTTTATTGCACATTGCACATTAGTGATCCTTGTAACAAGCTTGTTATCATGCCGAGTTGTAAACTTCTTTTGTTTAATCTTAGTTGGTGATCGGTAGTTTCCATCACTCGAGGTTTTTTATGCCGGAGATCAACTCTTGATCAAGGGCTTTTTCCTCGTATAAATCCTTGTGTCCTTTGTTCATTACAATTTCTGAGTTATCCTTAACATTGTTCATTGATTCAAGCATCATACCTCACAAAAAAAAGATTTGGTTATATTATCCTTGCTTGATTTTTGACCAAAACAGTTTGGCGCCCACCGTGGGGAAATTGGTGCTTCATTCCTAAGAGATTCTTGTTTTTGTGATCATTTCGGTTCATTATAACCAAGCAGATGGCTTCTTCAGCGAAGAACACTTCAAGTGCAATGCCGGCAATGAGTTCATCACAGGGCGTTCCTCCTTTGCCTCCACCACCTACTGGATCCCAGAAGAATGCTGAAAATGTTGCAAAGAGACAAAGCCCCATTTTTCCAAAACCACCAACTTCTTCTGTTTCTTCTAATCCTACTACTAGTGATCTTTTTACTTTGATTTTGCAGATGAGGGATCACATACAGGAGCAGGACAAAACCAATGAAAGGATCCTCCGGGAGATCGGTGACATCAAGAAACAGAAGAGATCAGGAGAGGATCACTCTCCTCTGATACCAAGGTCACTGGATTTTGACACTCCAGACGTAACTGCCCAGAAATCTGCAGCCTTAGACATTCAGTACCAAACTGAACCATTGGGAAGACGTTATGGAACAACAACTATGAGTCAGGCTTTTGGGCCTCACTTCCAGCCTCAAGGATCCTGTTTTCAGCCTTCGGGATCCTCTTTTCAGCATCAGGGATCCTTCATCAGCACAGGAGGATATTTGGGAATGCACACAGTTCAAGGATCCTCCATGGTTCAGGGATCCTCTCAGGTTCAAGGATCCTCATTTCAGGTCCAAGGATCCTCTCAGCCTCAAGGATCCTCTCAGGTTCAAGGATCCAACATCTTTCAGGATCAAGGATTCTTGAGAAGTATACAACCCACAAGCACAGATGTTCATCAAGGAGACTTCATTCCAATGCAGACCATTGCCTCTTCTGGTCCTTCAATCATACCAGAATCCCGTCAATATGGATTCACATCTGCTATTCCTAACCAGAATCCTCCGGGAGGTAACACTTTCAATAATTCTTATAACACTAACCATGGCTCTATGCAGGATATAGGTATCAATCAAGCTATGGCTAGGGAATTACAGAAGTTGAAGGATATGATATCCAGCGTACCAGGAGTGGTTAAGCCCATTCCTGAAATTGCAGATGGGAGCCATAGGATATCTCGTTTTGCACCTCCTATTTGTGATGCTGAGATACCTAAAAGGTTCCAAATACCAACCATGAAGCTGTATGATGGTTCAACGGATCCAGAGGAACATGTAGCTCAATATAGAGAGAGGATGGAGATCAACCCCATCCTAGAGATGTTAAAAGAAGCATGTCTATGCAAGGGTTTCGGATCCACACTCACAGGATCAGCTCTTAAATGGCTGCTAAGTCTTCCCTCTTACTCTATTACTTCATTTGCTAATCTAGTTAACCTGTTTAATAGTCAGTTCTCATGTAGTAGAAAATTTGAACGATTAACTAGTGATTTATATAGGGTAACACAAGGTCAAAATGAATCACTTAGAGATTACATCACTAAGTTTAGTAAAGAATCCTAAGATATCCCCAACCTGGATATAGCCACGGCTGTAGAAGCCTTTAAAATGGGTTTGCTTAGGGATTCATTATTCTATGATGATCTTGTTATGACCCCATGCAGGAATCTTGATGAAGTAAGAACCAGGGCCCTTAGATTCATCCGGTTAGAGGATGATAAAAGGATCCAGGAGAGATTGGCAGGATCCTCAAAATAGGAAAAGCAAGGATCCGACTTCAAGAATAACAAGTTTAAGTCCTACAACAAGTCTGACAACCAGAACGTGCATGCAGTAGAGCAGGAAGAGGATGATGAGGATTATCCTCCCATTTCTGAATACTGTTTTTCTGTTGATAACAATGAACTAATTCTTGCAATGCAGAATCTAGGTGAGAAAGCAAGATGGCCAAGGAAAAGTGATAAACCAGCCGCAACAAAAGACAAGTCCAAATGGTGTTCATATCATGAGGATTTTGGGCATCTCACTGAAGAGTGTATTGCACTTAGAAAAGAAATTGGTTACCTGTTAAGCAAGGGGCACTTGAAGGAGCTTTTGGGAAGAAAGAAGTCAAGGATCCAGGATCCCGAAAGGATCCCAGAAAAGGCTCCTGCTCCTCCAGCATATGCACAAGTTATAAACTTCATATCCGGTGGATCAGACATTTGTGGAACTTCCTTTTCAGCAGCCAAAAGACATGCCAAGGAAACCAAGATGGATAATGGAGACAGACCCATCCGGACCTCCACTGTTACCAAGGATAAAATTATAACTTTTGATGAGCATGATCGTGTTGATATTCAGGATCCTCATCATGATGGTCTTGTTATTACTCTGTTTATTTCTAACCACTTTGTTCGCAGGATCCTGATAGATGGAGGAAGCTCAGTAAACATCATCCAGCTTGATGTCCTCAAGAAAATGAACATTCCTGAATCAGACATTGTCCCAAGATCCTCAGTTCTTATGGGATTCAGCGGAGAGACCAAGAATACATTGGGGGACATCAAACTCCCCATCTATATTGAAGGGCTTCATTCTTATCAGAAATTATGTGTTATAGATTGCTTTTCCTGTTGTAATGTTATCCTTGGCAGGCCATTGATACATGACATGAAGGCAGTCCCATCTACCTATCACCAATGTGTAAAGCTTCCTAGTCCATGGGGAGTGGTGAAAATTGAGAGTGATCAACAAGAGGCTAAGAATTGTTACACGTCATCAATGAAGCCAGCCTCAAGACCAAGGGAGCAATAGCAATTAAAGAATCCTCCAAGAGATGTCTTGGAGGCAAGAGAACAGGATGTGAAAGAAATCCTTATGGATCCTCATGATCCTGAATCCATAGTCTTCATAGGATCAGGGATCCTCAGCAACATTGAACAGGATCTAGTATCCTTCCTTAAAAGGAGAAAAACTACCTTTTCCTAGAAGCATGAGGACATGACAGGTATATCTAAAGATATAATTACTCATAAACTTGGCATTGACAGGTCATTCAAGCCAATTCATCAAAAAAGGAGGAAGTTTGCACCTGAAAGGAATGCTATTATCCAGGAAGAGGTAGATAAACTACTTCGGGCAGGTATGATAAGAGAGGTTAAGTATCCAGGATGGTTAGCCAATGTGGTTGTTGTTCAAAAGAAAAATGGAAAGTGGAGGGTATGTGTCGATTTTACTGATTTAAACAAGGCATGTCCCAAGGATCCTTTCCCATTACCCCACATTGACTCCATGGTGGATGCTACCGCGGGTCATGAGTTGTTGACTTTTATGGATGCTTCATCTGGTTTTCAACAAATTCAGATGGAACCATCTGATCAAGAGGATACAGCCTTTATGACCCCAACTGGTATATATTGTTATATTGCTATGCCATTTGGACTAAGGAATGCAGGTGCTACTTATCAAAGGCTAGTCAATATGATGTTCAAGGAACAAATTGGACACACTATGGAAGTCTATACAGATAACATGGTGGTTAAGTCCAAAAAAGCTGAGGATCACCTTAGAGACTTGGAGGAAGCATTCAATATCCTTGATAAATTTAATATGAAACTAAATCCTTCCAAGTGTCACTTTGGTGTTAAGGCAGGTAAATTCCTAGGCTATATGGTGACAAAGAGAGGCATTGAAGCAAGTCCAGAGCAAATTAAGGCTATTGTGAATATCAAATCTCCTGCCAATGCTAAGGATGTGCAAAGATTGACAGGCAGGATCGCAGCCTTGAACAGGTTCATATCCAAATCCTCAGAAAAATGCAAGGAGTTCTATGACATTTTGAGGAAGAACAAGAAATTTGAATGGACTGAAAAGCATGAAAATGCTCTCAAAGCTCTCAAGGATTACCTATCCTCAGCCCCTGCCTTGATGAAACCAGAAAAAGGAGATATATTATCCTTGTATTTGGCGGTATCCTCTAAAGCAGTAAGTGCGGTCCTTGTTAAGGATCACGAAGGTACACAACATCCTGTCTATTATGTAAGTAAGAGTTTGCTTGATGCTGAATCCAGGTATTCACATTTAGAAAAACTTATCCTTGCACTAATTATGGCATCTACTAAATTAAGACATTATTTTGAAACTCATGCCATTATTGTTAAGACTAATTTTCCAATTAAGAATGTTCTCAGGAAACCTGAAATGTCAGGAAGGATGGCTAAGTGGGCAGTGAAGCTTAGTGCTTATGATATAAGATATGAACCAAGGACTGCCATCAAATCCCAAGCCTTAGCTGACTTTGTGGCAGATTTTAGTAGTGACTTGCAAAAGGGAGTTGAGTTAGAAGTCCAACAGCTGGAAGAAACTAAGGATCCTTGGATACTTTTCACTGATGGAGCCTCTAATGTCAAAGGAACAGGACTTGGAATACTACTAAAATCGCCACAGGGGACATAATACCCCACTCCATAGCTTGTGAGTTTCAAACTACTAACAATGAGGCTGAGTATGAAGCCTTGATAGCTGGTTTGCAAATTGCCAAGCATATGAGGATCAGGTATCTTGAGGTACATGTAGATTCATTGTTAATTACTAATCACTTTAATGGATCCTATGCTGTTAAAGGTGAAAGACTAATCAAATATTTAGAGATAGTCAAAGAATTGGCACTCTCTTTTGTTTCCTTTAGTTTGACACAGGTACCCAGAGAAGAGAATGCAGAAGCTGATACATTAGCCAATCTAGGATCATCCTTGAAGATTCCAGAGGATATCAGGATCCCTATTATCCACATCCTATCCCCTGCTATTGAGGATCATGTAGCCATGGAGATAGGAGAGGATTCTGTAATCATCCCTAGGGATGATACACAATCTCATTCAGGATCCGGGATCCTTCCAATCATGAGATACATACAACATGGAGAGATTCCTACAGGAGAAAACCCCAGGGCTTTCAAAATCAAGGTATCTCAATTCACAATATTGAATAACATGTTATATAAACGATCTCTTGCAGGACCATATTTAAGATGCATTGAGGATCCTGAAATCCAAGAAGTCCTAAAGGATTTTCATGATGGAGATTGTGGAAACCACACTGGGGGCAGGGCATTATTCTCAAGGATCCTAAGGACATGATACTATTAGCCTACCATGAAGAAGGATGCTGTGGAATATGCCAAGAAGTGTGATCCTTGTCAGAGACATAGTAATATCCTTCATCAACCAGCAGAGCTTTTGCATCCTATATCCTCTTCTTGGCCATTTATGAGATGGGGAATGGATATAGTTGGTAAACTTCCCAAGGCACCTGGTGGAAAAGTGTTCATGCTTGCTATGACTGATTACTTCTCCAAGTGGATAGAGGCTGAAGCCTTTGCTCAAGTCAGAGAAAAAGAAGTGATATCCTTTATCAAAAGAAACATTATTACTAGATTTGGTATCCCTTCTGAAATTGTTTGTGATAATGGATCCCAATTTATTGGGAGTAGAACTACTAACTTTTGTGACAGTTGGGGGATTAAGATGATAACATCAACACCAGTCCACCCACAAGCTAATGGTCAGGCTGAATCATCCAACAAGATCATCATCAACAATTTGAAGAAGAAGCTTGGATCCAAGAAAGGAAAATTGGCAGAAGAACTACCTTATGTACTTTGGGTTGATAGGACAACTCCCAAGAATGCTACTGGCCAAACTCTATTCTCTTTGGTATTTGGAGCAGAGTCAGTGATCCCTACAGAAATGGTGGTTCCTACTGCAAGAACAAGCATCCGTGATCCTGAAGAGAATGCTGAAAACTTGGTTCAAGACTTGGATACTATAGAAGAACTCAGGGATTTGGCAAGGACAAGGATGGCTAGTTATCAATAAAGGATGGTTGGAGCCTACAATAAAAATGTCTGGATCAGGAAGTTCCAAGTTGGTGATATGGTATTAAGGAAAGCATTTCAGAATACCACAAATCCTGCTGATGGTAAATTGGCACCAAAGTGGGAAGGCCCCTACCTGATTGAAGCTGAGGCTGGAAAGGGGGCATATCAATTTGTGACAACCCTCATAATTCCATGTATCCGTACAATTTATTTATGATAATTAAAGTACTTGATGATTGTGCTAAATCATTTAACTTCTCTCTGATTACTGTGTTATACTTACATGTGTTTGTTAACGTACTAGGCTTATGCAGAAAACTTGACTAAATGGTCCTGAATATTTTCCTATGTGTTAGGAATTAATTGTGTTACAAAAATATATATATAAGACGCCTTACGGAACAATTAAACAATTTAACGGAACAGTATCCGACCGAACAACCGGACATTACCCGGGACACCAAATATTTGTCAAACATAGTATTTAATGATTTTTGGCTAGTCATGATCCCCGTATACCATAACACCCGCTAAAAACATTATAACTATCAATTACCATCAAGTACTTGCATTCTAACTATCAAATATCATTTTAGTTGAAACTTGGCAAATATACCCCCCCCCCCCAACCGATTTTTGGTCCCTCATGGACCCCACCATATATTTTCAACATGCCATAAATATTTGTCTTGATTTTCTTGCTATTGTCTATTAGATTACTTACTTATGTAAGTAAACAAAATGTGTAAGAAATCTATAAGAAGCATGGTCTTGAGATATTCATCATTCCACCAAGATCACTCTCTCTCCTCACCTATCTCTCTCTCATTCGGTCACCCCCAAAACCGAACCCACTCCCCACCATTTTCATCTTCATCTTCTTCCATTATCAAGTCCATTCAAAGCTTTGAAGGTGAAGCTATGGAGGTTGCATCTTGAAGAGCATTCAAAGGAGCTTTGTTTTAGTCTTGTTCATCATCATTTCTTATCATCTCCTTCACTAGATTTTCCCTAGCTTCAAGCTAGTAGTAAGTCTCTATTTAACCCTTGTTCATGTCCATTTTGTGTAGAGAAAGATGTAATATGTTAAATCTACAAGAACACAAAAAAGGGTTTAAACAAGAAGATGAAACATGATGTATTTGTGTTAGTATGAAGTTGTTTCGATATGTACTGATTAGTTGCTGATTTACTTGTTAATATTGATGTTTGATGTTGTTGTGATCACTAAACATGTTAACGGAATCAATCGAACACACTTTAGAATGTTAAAACCTGAAAACAGTTTGCTGTTTGATGATTACAGCCAACTTCAGTTGGCTGTAACCGAACCTTAATAAAGCAGAAAATGTATTTTCTAAAGTCTAGATTTATGTATTATGAAATACGGTTCTAATGGCACTGGAATCACAATTTTTGGACTTCGTTTACTATTTTTAAAGACCCTTTTAAAAACAGCAGCTGAAGCTGAGTTTTTGCTGCAGTAAATATGTGTTGTGTTTTTGGTCATAACTGGAAATCTATGATGAATCAACTCATGAAATTTGTACAGTAGATGAAAACTGATGTATTTGTAATTACCCCACTAGAATTTCGTAAATCGGACTCTCGATGAATTTTAAATAAATTATTCCGTGGACTGCAGTCAGAAAAAGATAAATCTGAGTTCAGTCCGGAGAATGAATTTTTATAAAATATTGGTGATGAATTGGATCCCGAGATTTTTACACAATAATATTTGGATCGTTTTTGACCTTCTGTAAAAAGTTGGGAATTTTTAGAACAAGTTAACTATTTTATTAAAACCCCCGAAAACAGCCCAGTTTTGAAGAATAAAGCTGAAACGACAAAAGTAGTGATTTGCGTGTCTAAATGTCGGGTAGGTTATCTGGAAATATTCTAACATGTTATATGTCAATAAAAGTGTTATGTGCAATGTCGTATGTTTGCTTATGAACGGGAATAGATGGGAAGCTTATATGGGCATAAACCGTTAAAGTGGTGCATGTTATGTGATAGATACGTGTAGGAACTTTGTGTTCTATTTGAAGTCACTAATAAACTAAGTGGTAATCATACTAGGACGTGATTGACCGACCTTGACTGTTAGCTATATTTGAGAGTCAAACCGAGCAACCGAGGTGAGTTCACACTCCTAAGGCATGGGATTCCCGGTGGGTTGGGAATGGGATTGAATAACTACTTATACTGTTAACACTACTAGACTACTTGCTACTGTCCTCGGATTGAGAAGGGCACGTACGTAAAACCTACGTACCGTACGTAAAACCTACGTACACTCATACTTGCTACTGTCCTCAGATTGAGAAGGGCACGTACGTAAAACCTACGTACCGTACGTAAAACCTATGTACCGTACGTAAAACCTACGTACACTCATACTTGCTACTGTCCTCAGATTGAGAAGGGCACGTACGTAAAACCTACGTACCGTACGTAAAACCTACGTACACTCATACTTACTACTGTCCTCGGATTGAGAAGGGCACGTACGTAAAACCTACGTACCGTACGTAAAACCTACGTACCGTACGTAAAACCTACGTACCGTACGTAAAACCTACGTACACTCATACTTACTACTGTCCTCGGATTGAGAAGGGCACGTATGGATACGGCTAGTCTAGTAACATACAACATGGGAAGCCCCCACTAAATATCGTAAAGGTTTGGGAAACAAGGATACTGGGTAACACATGATTCTGAAACAAACTTACAATTTCTGAAACGAACTCAATAACTGAACAATAAACTGTGAACTCGCTCAACTTTGTTGTTGATTTGTTGTTACATGCCTTGCAGGTCGTTGGGTACTTATGGAGCTTGCGCGAGGAGGAGGTCGTTGTGGAATAAGGGACTGTTATGTCCCGTGCCTAATAAATAAACTTTATGGAACTTATGTTTGGTCGTTAAGCTTATGAATTATGAACTTATGTTTTGGACTTATGTTTTATGCTTCCGCTGTTAACCTAAAGTCGGTTACTTATCTTTAGGTCACCAATTGTATTGTGATTGGCTTTATTAACTTAAAATACGTTGTTCAATATGATTGGTGGCTTGATCCTGGTCATGTCACGCCTCCAAGCGGTGATACCCCGCATGGTGGATTTTGGGGGTGTGACAGATTGGTATCAGAGCCATTGGTTATAGTGAACTTGGTTTTAAAAAGGGGGAAATCTTTTTGATAAAACCAGACTATAACCTGTACAGTGCTCAACGATCCACAACGACGCTTCGCTCCACGTGTAAGACTCAACACTATAGGTATTATGGTTTATGTTTGAATTGCCTACCTGCTAGTAGCACATTTGATCATGATATGCTTAGTTAGCGTAACAACTATTGCTTGAAACTTTGTGTGTTTGCTCTCTTCTGTCACTCCACACTTACGCACTTTCGCGACACCACTTCTTACTTGCGTTCTCTATATGGTGAAGATCATGAGTGGACGAATCAACCTCACCCAAGCCCAGCTGACGGCTTTGATCAACGAACAAGTTACTACGGCCCTTGCAGCTGCTCAAGCAGGAGGCCAGCATGCCCAGCCGCCTGTGTGCACGTTCAAGACTTTTATGGACTGTCGTCCTAGTACTTTCAGTGGAACTAAAGGAGCCGTCGGACTCCTCCACTGGTTCGAGAAGCTCGAATCGGTCTTCAAGATGTGTGAATGCCCTGAGGCTCGTAGGGTAAAGTATGCCACTGGTACTCTTGAAGGCGTTGCGTTGACTTGGTGGAACGCGCAAGTTCAAATGTTAGGGCTGGCAGCTGCTAATGCCACCCCATGGAACGACTTTAAGGAGCTGATCAAGAGAGAATACTATAATCGTGATGACATCCACAAGTTGGAAGTGGAGTTCTTTAACCTGAAGATGACGGGGTCAGAGATAGAGGCGTATACGAAGTGATCCAACGAACTAGAAGTGTTATGTCCAACTATGGTGGATCCTCCCATCAAGCGCATCGAGCTGTACCTCAAAGGCTTAGTACCAGAGATTCAAGGCCATGTGACTGCTGCTAACCTTGCTACCATCCAGGATGTTACTCGTCTTGCTCATCGTCTCACAGACCAGGCAGTGGAACAGAACAAGCTGCCTAAGCGGATAGGTGCTATTGCTGCTACTACTTCTGCTATTCCCAGTGACAACAAACGAAAATGGGATGGAGCCTCCAGCAAGGGACCGACTACAGTTCAGTCCCAGGCGCAGCAGCGAAAGATTGATAACTACCAGAGTCCTGGTCAGCAATCTTCTGGTAGTCAAGGGCAGGGTGGATATCGAGGAAACCACCCAAAGTGAAACAAATGCAACAGACACCACAGTGGTCAGTGCAACAAGGGACGTTGCCAGAGGTGTCTCAAGATGGGCCATGAAGCCAAGGATTGCAGGAGCCCACGGCCTGCAAATCAGAATCGACAGCAGCAACAGCAAGCACCGCATAATCAGCAACAGCAACAGGGCAACAAGGGATGCTTTCAGTGTGGCGCTGAATGTCACTTCAAGAGACACTTCCCGCAGTTAAATCAGAATCAGAACCACAACCAAGGAAACAGGAACAATAATGGGGGCAACAACGGGGGAAACAATGGAGACAATGGCGCCCGAGGCCGTGTGTTCGTGATTGGTCAGGGTGATGCTAGGAATGACCCCAACGTTGTGATGGGTAAGTTCCTTCTCGACGACTTTTATGTTACTGTTTTATTTGATTCGGGTGCTGATACCAGTTATGTGTCTCTAAAAGTTAGTCAAATGCTTAAGCGTACCCCAACACTTTTGAACACCAAGCACATGGTAGAGCTAGCAAACGGTAAAAGTCTTGAAGCCACACGCATAGTTAAGGGATGTAACCTCGTCTTAGCTGGTCAGAGCTTCTCTATCGATCTTATACCTATTGTACTTGGTAGTTTTGACGTCGTTATCGGGATGAATTGGCTATCTCATCATCAAGCGGAAATTCTTTGCAACGAGAAGATTGTTCGCATTCCTCGTTCTGGTGAAGAACCTCTCATGATTCATGGCGACAAGAGTGGTGCTGTTGTGGGCATCATCTCTTTCCTTAAGGCCCAGAAGTGTTTGCGTAAGGGCCACACTGCCATTCTTGCACTCGTTACTGACGCATCAATGGAAGAGAAGAGAATTGAAGACATTCCTATTGTGCGCGATTTTCCTGAGGTATTTCCTGAGGAATTACCTGGTCTTCCGCCTGATCGTCAAGTCGAGTTTCAAATCGAGCTAACTCCTGGGGCTGCACCCATAGCCCGTGCACCTTATCGCTTAGCCCCATCGGAACTAGAGGAATTGTCCACGCAATTACAAGAACTCTTGGAAAAGGGTTTCATACGTCCTAGCTCTTCGCCCTGGGGAGCTCCAGTCTTGTTTGTGAAGAAGGACGGTACTTTTAGAATGTGTATTGACTATCGCGAACTTAACAAGGTGACCGTGAAGAATCGTTATCCTCTTCCACGCATTGATGACCTATTCGACCAGTTGCAAGGGTCGAGCTTCTACTCCAAGATTGACCTGAGGTCAGGCTACCATCAACTAAGAGTCCGGGAGGAGGACGTCTCCAAAACAACATTCAGAACTCGTTACGGCCATTACGAGTTTCTGGTTATACCATTCGGGTTGACGAATGCACCAGCGGTCTTCATGGATTCATGTGGATCCATCAAAGGTTGACTCGATCAAGAACTGGCCTGCACCCTGCACACCAACAGAAATCCGCCAATTCTTGGGTTTGGCAGGTTATTACAGAAGATTCATCAAGGATTTCTCCAAGATTGCACAACCTCTCACTTCACTGACTCAGAAGAGTGTCACCTATCATTGGGGTGATGCACAGGAGTCCGCATTTCAGCACTTGAAAGACAGACTTTGTAGCGCGCCTATCGTCTCATTGCCTGAAGGCACAGATGATTTTGTGGTTTACTACGATGCTTCCATCCAAGGACTTGGTTGCGTGTTGATGCAACGTGATAAGGTCATTGCCTACGCATCACGCCAACTTAAAGTTCACGAAAGGAACTACACTACGCATGACCTGGAGTTGGGAGCAGTGGTTTTCGCGCTTAAGATATGGAGACATTATCTGTACGGTACCAAGTGCACCATTTACACCGATCACAGGAGTCTCGAGCATATCTTCAAGCAAAATGAGTTAAACATGCGTCAACACCAATGGGTCGAGCTCTTGAATGATTATGAATGCGCTATCAAATATCATCCGGGCAAGGCCAATGTTGTGGCTGACGCCCTCAGTCGAAAGGATACTATACCTAAGCGTGTACGTGAGTTACAGCTTACCATCCAATCTAACCTTCCCGCTCAGATTCGCGATGCTCAGGTTGACGCATTGAAAGCAGAGAACATCAAGGCTGAGTTCTTACGAGGATCGAGGCAGCGGCTAGAACAAAAGGAAGACGGCGCCTACCATGTTAACGGACGCATCTGGATCCCATTTTACGGAAACTTACGCGAGCTTGTGATGGACGAAGCGCACAAGTCTCGTTATTCGGTACACCCTGGTTCAGATAAGATGTACCACGATCTCAAGACGACATATTGGTGGCCTGGTATGAAAGCCCACATAGCAACCTACGTTGGCAAATGCTTAACTTGTGCGAGAGTCAAGACCGAATATCAGAAACCATCAGGCCTACTCCAACAACCAGAAATTCCGACATGAAAATGGGAGCAAATTTCCATGGATTTCGTTACTGGCCTTCCGAGATCTCAACGCGGAAATGACACTATTTGGGTGATAGTGGATCGATTGACTAAGTCTGCACATTTTCTGGCTATCAAGGAAACTGATAAGTTTTCTACTCTAGCAGACATCTACCTAAAGGAAGTAGTATCAAGGCACGGAGTGCCAACCTCCATCATCTCTGATCGTGACTCGCATTTTACCTCTGAACTGTGCCAAGCTATGCACAAGTCTTTTGGCTCACGTTTAGATATGAGCACCGCTTATCACCCACAGACAGATGGGAAATCTGAACGCACCATCCAGACCCTTGAAGACATGCTTAGGGCGTGTGCAATCGATTTTGGTAATGGCTGGGAAAAGCACCTCCCGCTAGTGGAGTTCTCATATAACAACAGTTACCACACCAGCATCCAGGCTGCTCCGTTTGAGGCATTGTACGGACGTAAATGCCGATCACCTCTCTGTTGGGCAAAAGTCAGTGACAGTCAAATCACTGGCCCAGAACTCGTAGTAGATACAACAGAAAGAATTGCTCAGATACGATAGCAAATGGCGGCAGCTCGTGACCGTCAGAAAAGCTATGCGAATAAGCGAAGGAAACCACTCGAGTTCCAGGTTGGGGATCGAGTGCTACTTAAAGTCTCACCTTGGAAAGGTGTAGTCCGTTTTGGCAAACGAGGCAAACACAATCCGAGATATGTCGGACCGTTCGAAATCATTGAGAAGATTGGCAAAGTCGCCTACAGGTTGAACCTACCTGAAGAACTCAGCGGAGTTCACAACGTATTCCACGTGTCAAATCTGAAGAAGTGTCTGTCAGACGAGACCCTCATAGTTCCTCTCAAGGAACTCACTATCGACGACCAGCTGCGATTCGTCGAGGAACCAGTAGAAATCACCGATCAAGATGTTAAGATCCTCAAGCGTACCAGGATACCTCTCGTCCGAGTTCGTTGGGATTCCCGTCGTGGCCCAGAGTATACCTGGGAACGAGAAGACCAAATGAAAATCAAGTACCCCAAACTGTTTAAGAAAAATGCAACCACTACTGAGGCTGAAGCTACTACAGAATTTCGGGACGAAATTCCAAATCAACGGGGGGATGATGTGACACCCCAGGAAAACTAGTAAACACCGCAACTTAACTAGCTTCCTCAGTAACTACGCACTAAATTTCGGGACGAAATTTTCTTAACAGAGGGAGAATGTGACAACCCTCATAATTCCATGTATCCGTACAATTTATTTATGATAATTAAAGTGCTTGATGATTGTGCTAAATCATTTAACTGCTCTCTGATTACTGTGTTATACTTACATGTGTTTTTTAACGTACTAGGCTTATGCAGAAAACTTGACTAAATGGTCCTGAATATTTTCCTATGTGTTAGGAATTAATTGTGTTACAAAAATATATATATATATAAGACGCCTTACGGAACAATTAAACAATTTAACGGAACAGTATCCGACCGAACAACCGGACAATACCCGGGACACCAAATATTTGTCGAACACAGTATTTAATGATTTTTGGCTAGTCATGATCCCCGTATACCATAACACCCGCTAAAAACATTATAACTATCAATTACCATCAAGTACTTGCATTCTAACTATCAAATATCATTTTAGTTGAAACTTGGCAAATATACCCCCCCCCCCCAACCGATTTTTGGTCCCTCATGGACCCCCACCATATATTTTCATCATGCCATAAATATTTTTTTTGATTTTCTTGCTATTGTCTATTAGATTACTTACTTATGTAAGTAAACAAAATGTGTAAGAAATCTATAAGAAGCATGGTCTTGAGATATTCATCATTCCACCAAGATCACTCTCTCTCCTCACCTCTCTCTCTCTCTCTCTCATTCGGTCACCCCCAAAACCGAACCCACTCCCCACCATTTTCATCTTCATCTTCTTCCATTATCAAGTCCATTCTAAGCTTTGAAGGTGAAGCTATGGAGGTTGCATCTTGAAGAGGATTCAAAGGAGCTTTGTTTTAGTCTTGTTCATCATCATTTCTTATCATCTCCTTCACTAGATTTTCCCAAGCTTCAAGCTAGTAGTAAGTCTCTATTTAACCCTTGTTCATGTCCATTTTGTGTAGAGAAAGATGTAATATGTTAAATCTACAAGAACACAAAAAAGGGTTTAAACAAGAAGATGAAACATGATGTATTTGTGTTAGTATGAAGTTGTTTCGATATGTACTGATTAGTTGCTGATTTACTTGTTAATATTGATGTTTGATGTTGTTGTGATCACTAAACATGTTAACGGAATCAATCGAACACACTTTAGAATGTTAAAAGCTGAAAACAGTTTGCTGTTTGATGATTACAGCCAACTTCAGTTGGCTGTAACCGAACCTTAATAAAGCAGAAAATGTATTTTCTAAAGTCTAGATTTATTTATTATGAAATACGGTTCTAATGGCACTGGAATCACAATTTTTAGCCTTCGTTTACTATTTTTAAAGACCCTTTTAAAAATAGCAGCTGAAGCTGAGTTTTTGCTGCAGTAAATATGTGTTGTGTTTTTGGTCATAACTGGAAATCTATGATGAATCAACTCATGAAATTTGTACAGTAGATGAAAACTGATGTATTTGTAATTAGCCCACTGGAATTTCATAAATCGGACTCTCGATGAATTTTAAATAAATTATTCCGTTGACTGCAGTCAGAAAAAGATAAATCTGAGTTCAGTCCGGAGAATGAATTTTTATAAAATATTGGTGATGAATTGGATCCCGAGATTTTTACACAATAATATTTGGATCGTTTTTGACCTTCTGTAAAAAGTTGGGAATTTTTAGAACAAGTTAACTATTTTATTAAAAACCCCGAAAACAGCCCAGTTTTGAAGAATAAAGCTGAAACGACAAAAGTAGTGATTTGCGTGTCTAAATGTCGGGTAGGTTATCTGGGAATATTCTAACATGTTATATGTCAATAAAAGTGTTATGTGCAATGTCGTATGTTTGCTTATGAACGGGAATAGATGGGAAGCTTATATGGGCATAAACCGTTAAAGTGATGCATGTTATGTGATAGATACGTGTAGGAACTTTGTGTTCTATTTGAAGTCACTAATAAACTAAGTGGTAATCATACTAGGACGTGATTGACCGACCTTGACTGTTAGCTATATTTGAGAGTCAAACCGAGCAACCGAGGTGAGTTCACACTCCTAAGGCATGGGATTCCCGGTGGGTTGGGAATGGGATTGAATAACTACTTATACTGTTAACACTACTAGACTACTTGCTACTGTCCTCGGATTGAGAAGGGCACGTACGTAAAACCTACGTACCGTACGTAAAACCTACGTACACTCATACTTGCTACTGTCCTCAGATTGAGAAGGGCACGTACGTAAAACCTACATACCGTACGTAAAACCTACGTACACTCATACTTGCTACTGTCCTCGGATTGAGAAGGGCACGTACGTAAAACCTACGTACCGTACGTAAAACCTACGTACACTCATACTTACTACTGTCCTCGGATTGAGAAGGGCACGTATGGATACGGCTAGTCTAGTAACATACAACATGGGAAGCCCCCACTAAATATCGTAAAGGTTTGGGAAACAAGGATACTGGGTAACACATGATTCTGAAACAAACTTACAATTTCTGAAACGAACTCAATAACAGAACAATAAACTGTGAACTCACTCAACTTTGTTGTTGATTTGTTGTTACATGCCTTGCAGGTCGTTAGGTACTTATGGAGCCTACACGAGGAGGAGGTCGTTGTGGAATAAGGGACTATTATGTCCCGTGCCTAATAAATAAACTTTATGGAACTTATGTTTGGTCGTTAAGCTTATGAATTATGAACTTATGTTTTGGACTTATGTTTTATGCTTCCGCTGTTAACCTAAAGTCGGTTACTTATCTTTAGGTCACCAATTGTATTGTGATTGGCTTTATTAACTTAAAATACGTTGTTCAATATGATTCGTGGCTCGATCCTGGTCATGTCACGCCTCCATGCGGTGATACCCCGCATGGTGGATTTTGGGGGTGTGACACGATTGCTAACGATGGAAGGTGATTTGCTACCAAGAGCTTGGAATGCTGTCCACTTGAAGAAATACTTCATGTAATAAGGATCCATGATCCTTAGCTATTTTCATAACAAGTATCCTTGAAGGATCCTTACAGGACGGAAGATCCTCATTTTGGTAATGATCTAATCCTAAACTATTTCACTCTTTAATTATCCTATATATAAGGATAAGGATCCTGGATCCATTATCCTCCTTTCACTTGATTCTGAGTTTTGCAGAAGGTTTAGGTATCCTTAACATAGGATTATGTATCCACAGGAGTATCCAGTTATTTGGGCTTGACCCCAGCTATTTGGGCTTGACCCCAGTTATTTGGGCTTGACCCCAGTTTTTGGGCCTGTCCCCAGTTTCGCCAGTAGCGCACAATGATCCTGGTATAGTTCATGGCAATGGGACCAGTACTCGCTTTAGGGGCTGAAAATTTCATTGTACTGGCTGTATCCAGGATCCTACGTATAATGGTAGACGTACCATACATCCGTTCCTAAGGTTTCTAACGTTTTCACGTTAGCTAAGGTTTTGGCATTTTCATGTCACTAAGTTTGGATAGTCGCCAGTGAGGGCCATACTCCAGTTTACACACGATCCTTTGGGCTTGTCTCCAGTTATCCTTTGTTATCCTTTGGGCTTGTCCCCAGTTATCCTTTGGGCTTGTTCCCAGTATATTGGGCTTATCCCCAGTTACTAACTTTTCTCTTATATTGGCTTAATCCCAAGTTATGTTCTGTTTCAGGCTTTTGAGGTTAAACAGCTAAGGATCCCTGATCCTTACCTTCTACTAAGGTTTGTCTTTTGGTTATCCTGATTATAGATGTTAAAGGTTAAGATCCTAACTTGGATTTTCAAGTATGATCCTAAAACACTTTGATTTTATTCTTTATTTATATAAGTGACCCTTATCCTTTGACAACATAACTAATAATCCTTAAGTTGCATAACTTTTTTGAACTTTTCGACTATAGGATATTTGATCCTTGATCATATCCTAAAATTTTTAAACGTGATTTATTAAACCTTTATTCTTTACTTACAAATTCAAAGAAAGTGAATAACAACAGTAGAAAATTAAAGAACTCACAAGGATAACAACACAAAATAACCAAAAAGTTGAAGTTTTATTTATTCACAAAAGTTAACCCCTTTTTAAGGTTGTCAAAATTGCCAACCCAAGTTTCTACCAGCAATACGTGGCCCGTCCACTTGGGTTGGCAAAGGGTGTCCATTGTTAACAGGTCTTAAAAGTGTAGGAAATAAAAGATGGCAGGATAACAAGTGGTTTCATCCCCCAAACAGAGGATCCCTCCACCACCTATTATCCTACCTATTGTATAAGGATCCATGATCCATAACCCTAGAAACTATTGTTCAGAATACAACCCAACATTGTTTAAAACACTACAACCAAAAAACTTTTAAATCCTAAAAAAATGGGCTCCGGCCGCGTCTAGAAATGTCCTTCATCGCCCATTTCAGCAGCTCACACCTTGGCTGCATCACCACCAGCATCATCACCACCAGCTTGATCCTTCCCGCTGCCGCTTGCCTCAATCGCCAAGACCTCTGTAGCCTCCTCTTCATCCTCCAGCTCTGCCAGCTTTGCCTTCCAACCCTCCTTGTCCCAAGTGGTCCTGTCGAAGTCAGGATCCTCAGCCTCCTGAGCCATTTGCAGCTTGATTTTGTACATGGTGATGGCAGCAGGGACTTTAGCATCCCCCAGCAGGTCGTGCCTCTCATGATCAGCCTCTATCTGGGCCATGACCACTTGCTGCTTAGCCAGAGCGAGATCCTTTTCAAGGCGAGAGATGGTTTGATCCTTGGCCAAGAAGAACTTTTGGAACTCCTGGTGCTTTTGCTCCGCCTCTTCAACGTATGCATCAAATAGCATTTCGACCTCAGCAAATTTCTGCAAAGAAGACAAGGTAAAGTTCATGATCACATGATCCTCAAATGGGCAGAATAATCAAGCATAGTAAGTGATCCTTACATCAGCAAAGTATTCTTGGAACTGGTGGCGGATAAGAGGCAAGCCTTCAAGATTTTCAGCTTCAGAGGCCTTCCTCTTCTTTCCCCCTTGGAGGTGGTAGGTTTGGGGACAACAGTACTTGGGCTAGCAGCAGTCTTCTTCTTCCTAGACCTGGGAGCAACAGCAGTAAGATCGGTAACACTGAAGCGGGAGGCAGACCTTGAGGATTTTCCAGAACCTATTAATCCAAAACAACAGATAAGTATTCTTGTTTTATTTGCATTTCAATATTTAATCATGTATAAACTCGGATACTTACTTGACATTGTGACTGAGCCTGAGGATACTTCTTGAGAATCCTTGGTGTCTGCTTGAAATGTTCTTACTGCAGGATCAAGATTCCGGACAGAAGTGATCCTCTCCTTGGTTGCAGGTGATGAAATGATGTGTGAAACAGATATAGCTGCGCAAAAGATATAAGCAGATATTAGTGATCCTTAGCGGAAACATGGTTATCCTATGATCCTTCTATAAGGATCCTCTATCCTACCATGAGTGGCCCATTTTCTAGGGAGATCCTTCCCATCCGGGATAGAATCCCTCCTAACGAAGAAGAATCGTTTCTTCCACTTAGTGTCGTTTTTGGTGGTCTTCAGGATCAGGTGTGCCTCACCAGGCTTGTGTTTGAAAAGAAGGCGATGGGAACTGTGGTTCACAAGGTTATACAATTCAGCAAGTTCAGACATTCCTAAATCTGTATCCTCCTGCTCAATGATCCTCTCAAGGGTAAATAAAACCCTCCACATCATAGGCATAGCCTGGATATAGGATATGCCGGTAAGAGAGAAGAAAGACTGGGTAAAGGTAGGAAAAGGATAGGAGTATCCTATTGAAAATGGGGTGACTGGAAAGGCGACCCAAGTTTCAGAAATGAAATCGCTCAAGGCGGTAGGATCAAAAGGATTGAAGACAGCGTTTGCAGGAAAGCAGTGACGAATCCTGTCAATTTCAGGATCTGTGAAGCAGCAACGTTCCTTCGGAGAATCTTTGATGATCCCTTGGCTCTTCAAGGGACTGTCTTTACGATGATCCTTAGCAGGGGATGATCGTAATTTCATCATGACTTAAAGATTTTGAGAAAGAAGAACAGAGAAAAAAGACGAAGAGAAAGGGAGAAGAGAGAGATACCTGCTTGATCTTCGAATAAGGATTTAAAGGGAGTATTGCTCGAATTTAAATGCACATTGACCCTTATCTCTAACTTGAATTTATAATGACGATCCTGCAGGAATGTCGCTTCAATGACGTATGATTGCAACGGATAGTTAGAATGTAACGGCTATATATCCGTTAGTTTGTTGCGGATAAGATCAAGAAAATATAACTCGACAATTTACACTTTACTCCATATATTTTGGGGGCAATTGTTAGGGGAGGATTTTCCAATTCCTAAGGATCACGGGTCCTCAACTGCTACCAGGATCATGGATCCTCAATTCTGTTTGAATTAAGGATCCTCAGCAGGTGTCGCAGGATCAGGATTCAGGATCACTGTTGTTATCCTACTACTAACAATTGTCTTCCTTGTACGTAAACTTGTTTTACAGGAACGAGAGCATGGACCAAGTCTCACCGAAGTTCCTGGAGCATATTCCCTTAAAATTCCGCACGTGCTTGACCATTATGGACGTTATGGAGATCGTGGGGAGCTTGCATAATTATCGGATAGTTTGTTAACTTAGTTATTTCTAATTTAAAATGGGGATAACAAGCTTGAGTAGAACACTTAGCTAATTTTGGCATACACACACTCTCGCAACAGCTCTCAATCAACACTCGAGCACTACTTGGCGATTCCATACATTTTATTGCACATTGCACATTAGTGATCCTTTTAAGACTAACTTTCCAATTAAGAATGTTCTCAGGAAACCTGAAATGTCAGGGAGGATGGCTAAATGGGCAGTGAAGCTTAGTGCTTATGATATAAGATATGAACCGAGGACTGCCATTAAATCCCAAGCCTTAGCTGACTTTGTGGCAGATTTTAGTAGTGACTTACAAAGAGAAGCTGAGTTGGAAGTTTAGCAGCTTGAAGAAACTAAGGATCCTTGGATACTCTTCACTGATGGAGCCTCTAATGTCAAAGGAACAAGACTTGGAATACTACTAAAATCGCCACAGGGGGACATAATACCCCACTCCATAGCTTGTGAGTTTCAAACTACTAATAATGAGGCTAAATATGAAGCCTTGATAGCTGGTTTGCAAATTGCTAAGCATATGAGGATCAGGTATCTTGAGGTACATGTAGATTCATTGTTAATTACTAATCACTTTAATGGATCCTATGCTGTTAAAGGTGAAAAGCTAATCAAATATTTAGAGATAGTCAAAGAATTGGCACTCTCTTTTGTTTCCTTAAGTTTGACACAGGTACCCAGAGAAGAAAATGCAGAAGCTGATGCATTGGCCAACCTAGGATCATCCTTGAAGATTCCAGAGGATATCAAAATCCCTATTATTCATATCCTAACTCCTGCTATTGAGGATCATGTAGCTATGGAGATAGGAGAGGATTCTGCAGTCATCCCTAGTAATGATACACAATCTCACTCATGATCATGGATCCTTCCAATCATGAGATATATACAATATGGAGAGATTCCTACAGGAGAAAACCCCAGGGATTTCAAAATCATTGTATCTCAATTTACAATATTGAATAACATGTTATATAAACGATCTCTTGCAGGACCATATCTAAGATGCATTGAGGATCCTGAAATCCAAGAAGTCCTAAAGGATTTTCATGAAGGAGATTGTGGAAACCACACTGGGGGCAGGGCACTGTTCTCAAGGATCCTGAGGATAGGATACTATTGGCCTACAATGAAGAAGGATGCTGTGGATTATGCCAAGAAATGTGATCCTTGTCAGAGACATAGTAATATCCTTCACTAACCAGCAGAACTCCTGCATCCTATATCCTCTTCTTGGCCATTCATGAGATGGGGAATGGATATAGTTGGCAAACTTCCCAAGGCACCTGGTGGAAAAGTGTTCATGGTTGCTATGACTGATTACTTCTCCAAGTGGATAGAAGCTGAAGCTTTTGCTCAAGTCAGAGAAAAAGAAGTGATATCCTTTATTAAGAGAAATATTATTACTAGATTTGGTATACCTTCTGAAATTGTTTGTGATAATGGATCCCAATTTTTTGGGAATAGAACTACTAACTTTTGTAACAGCTGGGGGATTAAGATGATAACATCAACACCAGTCCTCCCACAAGCCAATCGTCAGGCAGAATCATGCAACAAGATCATCATCAACAACTTGAAGAAGAAGCTTGGATCCAAGAAAGGAAAATGGGCAGAAGAACTACCTTATGTGTTATGGGCTGATAGGACCCTCCCAAGAATGCTACTGGCCAGACTCCATTTTCTTTAGTGTTTGGGGCAGAATCAGTGATCCCTACAAAGATGGTGGTTCCTACTGCAAGAACAAGCATCCGTGATCCTGAAGGAAATGCTGAAAACTTGGTTCAAAACTTAGATACCATAGAAGAACTCAGGGATTTGGCAAGGATAAGAATGGCTAGTTATCAACAAAGGATGGCTGGAGCTTATAACAAGAATGTCAGGATCATGAAGTTTCAAGTCGGTGATATGGTATTAAGGAAAGCATTCCAAAATACCACCAATCCTGCTGATGGCAAGTTAGCACCAAAGTGGGAAGGTCCTTACCTTATTGAAGCTGAGGCAGGAAAGGGGGCATATCGATTGTTAACAATGGAAGGAGATTTGCTACCAAGAGCTTGGAATGTTGTCCATTTGAAGAGATACTTCATGTAATAAGGATCCAGCATCCTTAGCTATTTTCATGATCGGTGTCCTTGAAGGATCCTTAGAGGATAGATGATCCTCATTCTGGTAATGATCTAATTCCAATCTATTTAAGTCTTTAATTATCTTATATACAAGGAGAAGGATCCTGCATCCTTTATCCTTCCTTCACTTAATTCTGAGTTTTGCAGAAGATTGGCATATCCTTAAAAAAGGATTGAGTATCCACAGAAGTCTCCAAAGTTATATGGGCTTGTCCCCAGTTTATGGGCTTGTCCCCAGTTTTTGGGCTTCTCCCCAGTTTTTGGGCTTCTCCCCAGTTTTTGGGCTTCTCCCCAGTTTTTGGGCTTGGCCCCAGTTTATGGGCGAGTCCCCAGTTTTTTGGGCATGTCCCCAGTATCGCCAGTAGCGCACAATGATCCTGGTGCAGTTCAAGGCAATGGGACCAGTACCCGCTTTAGGGGCTGACAATTTCATTGTACTGGCTGTATTCAGGATCCTACGTATAATGGTAGACGTACCATACATCCGTTCCTAAGGTTTCTAATGTTTTCACGTTAGCTAAGGTTTTGGCATTTTCATGTCACTACTTTTGGATAGTCGCCAGTGAGAGCCATACTCCAGTTTACACAAGATCCTTTAGGCTTGTCCCCAGTTTTTTGGGCTTGTCCCCAGTTTTTTGGGCTTGTCCCCAGTTTTTGGGCTTGTCCCCAGTTATTGGGCTTGTCCCCAGAATTGTTGGTCTTGTCCCCAGTTGCTAACTCTTCTCTTATATTGGCTTAGTCCCAAGTTATGTTCCATTTCAGGTTTTTGAAGCTAAACAGCTAAGGATCCTTGATCCTAACCTTTTATTAAGGTTTGTCTTTTGGTTATCCTGATTGTAAATATTAAAGGTTTAGGATCCTAACTTGGATTCTCAAGTATGATCCTTGATCACTTTAAATTTGTTCTTTATTTGTCTAAGTGACCCTTATTCTTTGACAACAGGATACATGATCCTTAAGTTACATCACTTTTTTGAATTTTTCGATTATAGGATATTTGATCCTTGATCATATCCTAAATTTTTTGACATAATCTACTAAACTTTTGTTCTTAACTCATGAATTCAAGCAAAATGTATCATAACAATTGAAAGACTAATTATTCACAAATGTAACAACACATGAGATAGTCAAAAGATTAAGCTTTTATTTACCAAAAGTTAAACCCTTAAAAGGTTGTCAAAATTGCTAACCCAAGTTTCTACCAGCAAAACGTGGCCCGTCCACTTGGGTTGGCAAAGGGTGTCCATATTAACAAGGTCTAAGTGCAGGACTAAAAAGACGGCAGGATCACAATGGCTTCATCCCCCAAACAGAGGATCCCTCCACCATTTGTAATCCTACCTATTGTCTGAAGGATCAGTGATCCTTAAACCTAATCACTATTGTTTAAGTACAGACCAACCATTGTTCAAGAAAAACATCAACATTCAAAAAACTACCAAACCATAAAAAATGGGCTCCGGCCGCGTCTAGATAAATCCATCATCGCCCATTTTTGCAGCTCACACCTTCGCTGCATCACCATCACCTCCAGCCTCTGCATCACCAGCCTGATCCTTCGCCCCGCTGCCACTAGCCTCGATTGCCAGAACCTCTTCAGTCTCCTCTTCATCGTCCAGCTCAGCTAGCTTGGCCTTCCAGCCTTCTTGGTCCCAGGCAGTCCTGTCGAAGCTAGGATCCTCAGCCTCTTGTGCCATCTGCAATTTGATTTTGAGCATAGCAATGGCGGCAGAAAGCTTAGCACCCTCCATCACTTCAGCCTTCTCATGAATAGCATTGATGTGGGCCATGACCAGCTGCTTTTTTGCCAAGTTAAGCTCTTTCTCGAGGGTAGAGATGGTCTCATCCTTTGCCAGGAAGATCTTCTGAAAGTCCAGCTCCATCTGCTCAGCCTCTTTAGTGTACGCATCCAAGAGCATCTGGATCTCAGCAAATTTCTGCAAAAAAGAAAAGATACAATTCAGGATCCGTTATCCTCAAAGGGGCAGAATAGATTTAAGGATCAGGGATCCTCACTTCAGAGAAGTATTCTTCAAACTGATGCCGGATGAGGGGCAGGCCTTCAAGATCGTCAGCGGTCTTCCTCTTCTTTCCTCCCTTGGCCTTGGAGGTGACAAGCTTAGGAATTGGAACGCTAGTGCTGGCAGCAAGTCGTTTCTTGCCGGACCGGGCAGTGACAGCATCAAGATCACTGACGCTGAAGCGAGAAACTGATTTCGAGGACTTTCCAGCACCTACAAATGGCAAACAACAGTTAAGTATCCTTAATTTATATCCATTTAATCATGCGTAAATGTAAACACTTACTTGACATGGTCACTGAACCGGAGGATACTTCTTGTGAATCCTTTGTGTTTGCCTGGAATGTTCTAACTGCAGGATCAAGGTTCCAAAAGGCAGTGATCCTTTCTTTTGTTGCAGGTGACTGAATGAGATGAGAGACCGAGATAGCTGCAAAACAGAAAAGGATTAGTTATCCTCAATAGAAACAGGGTTATCCTATGATCCTTCTATAAGGATCCTATATCCTACCATGGGTGGTCCACTCTTTGGGGAGATCTTTCCCGTCTGGAATAGAATCTCTCTTAACAAAGAAGAAGCGGTTTTTCCAATGGGTATCATTCTTTGTGGTTTTAAGGATTGGATGAGGATCACCAGGCTTATGTTTGAACAAGTAACGGTGTGAACCATGGCTCACAAGATTATACAGCTCAGCCAGTTTCGACATTCCTATCTCTATACCTTCCTGCTCTATGATGTTTTCTAAGGTATGTAGAACCCTCCACATCATCGGCATGGCCTGGATATAGCACATACCAGTGAGTGCAAAGAAGGATTAGGTAAAGGTAGGGAAAGGATAGGAGAATCCTATCAGGAATGGGGTGGCCAGAAAAGCAACCCAAGTGTCGGAGATGGAGTCACTTTTGGCAGTAGGATCAAAAGATTTAAAGACAGTATCCACCGGAAAACAGTGGCGAATCCGGTCAATCTTCGGGTTGGTGAAGCGACAGAGCTCAGATGAGGGGTTTTTGATGATCCCTTGGCTTTTTAAGGAATAATCCTTCTTTGGATCCTTGGCTGGTGTAGATCGAAGAACCATCTTTGCCATGGGTGGTGATAAACAAGAAGAACAGAGTAAGAAGATGAAGAGAGAAGGAGAAGAGAGATACATGATCGATCTTTGAATGAGGATTTAAAGGGGAGTATCGCTCGAATTTAAATGCAAATTGATCCTTATCTCTAACCTATATAAATGATGATTCTGCAGGTTATCACTTCGGTGACGCATGATGTGTAACGGCTAGTTCGATTCTAACGGCTATATTTCCGTTGGCTAGTTTGTTGCAGATAAGATTGGAAAATATGACTCATTTAAGTGATATTTTATTCCTCATATTTTGGGGGCAATTGTTAGGGATAGATTTTCTAAACCTAAGGATCACGGATCCTCAAGTGCAGCCAGGATCACGGATCCTCAATTCTGTTTGAATTAAGGATCCTCAGAAGACATTGCAGGATCAGGATCCAGGATCCTCATTGTTATCCTAATACTAACGGTTGTTTCCATTGTATGTGAGCTTGTTTTGCAGGAATGAATGAGTGGGACTTGGTCTTGCCGATATTCTTGGGGAATATGCTCTCAATATTCCGCACGTGCATTGCTTGGTGACCGTTTTAGAAGTCGTGGGTAGCTTGCACATTTAGCGGACAGTTAGTTATTTAGATTATTTATATTTTTATAAGGGGATAACAGCTTGAATTAGAACAAGTTAGCAAAAACACACACACTCGAAACAGCTCTCAACAGTTCATTGGCGATTACATACACATTACACACTAGTGATCCTTGTAACAAGCTTGTTATCATCCCGAGTTGTAACCATCATTTGTTTAATTATAGTTGGTGATCGGTAGTTTCCATCACCCGAGGTTTTTTATGCCGGAGATCATCTCTTGATCAAGGGCTTTTTCCTCGTATAAATCATTGTGTCACTTGTTCATTTCATTTGAAGTTTGTTCATACATTCACTATTCAATTCAAGCATCACACCTCACAAAAGAAGATTTGGTTGCATTATCCTAGTCTGATTTTTTACCAAAACAATATATATATATATGTATGTATATATATAAATAAATAAATAATGGTGAGTATGTGAAACCGGGGTAAAAGTAATCTTGATAAATACTGCAATGGGAAGGAGTGTCCGTACACTCGAACCCGAGAATGCAATAAAAGATAAGTGTCGTAATGGGAAGGAGTGCGCGTACACTCGAACCCGAGAATGCAATAAAAGATAAGTGTCGTAATGGGAAGGAGTGCGCGTACACTTGAACCCGGGAAACTTAATAAAGTAAATAAATGATGTATTGGGAAGGAGTGTAATTACACCCGAACCCGGAAATTTGCAATAGTAATAGATGACAAGGACAAGGTTATGGACTTGGCCAAACCAAATAAAACATGTAGAAATATCGTTTATATCAATAAACGATGTGGATAAATTCCATACAACGATATGGAATAATAAAATGAAATGAATTGATTTTGTTATTGTTAAATGGACTAAAGTCAAAAATGAGAAATTAAGACTCAGATAGAAAATATCCTCGAGAAAGAAGCTAAATGGATGATACGCATTATTCGCTACTGTGAATAACGAAGTACCAATAAATGCGGATTTAGAAACTTGGGTATGAATAACCACCCAAGTAAGAAATTATTAATCAAATCCTTACGAGGAAGAACGATGATCACAATGATGGGTGTAATTGTATAAAAGATTAGTGAAATAGACGAATTCAAAGTGTTGGAACGAAAACGGGTAAAACCCCAAAAGCGTATAACAATAACGGTGGTTTTATCAAATAAGGCTTAAGAAATGGACCTTCAGGACATTAATAAAAGAGACGGACCTAAGGGTCGTTAACAAAAGAAAGACGGGTGTTCGGATCAAATAAGTAAAATGTTTTATAATAAAGGAAAACACAAACCAGTGAAACTGGAGAGTAATAAAAAAGACCTTTGGGTCACAAATAAAAAGAAAAGAACTATTGGGGTCTCACCTTAAAAATGTGAAATTCTAAAGAAATAACCTACGAGGCTAAGCAAAAGAACCGACGGGTCACTTGGGGTAAAGCATGGGGATTGGTTACGATTCCCCGCGTAATATAATAGCGAAAAAAGAATAAATTATTGTCGTCAATTCCTGGTATGAGTAATTGATATAAGTTAAAGAGAAAAACATTAAACTAAAATTCGTTTTTAGTGAGAAACAACGTTTTTAACAATTGTGAATATTATGAGAGAAAATGGAAAATAGCTAATAATAAAGGATATAGGTCTTCACACCGAGAGGTGTAAGACGATACGTTAGAAAGAAGATTTTTGATAATGAAATGTTTATAAAAAAACTTAAATATGACGCGATGCGATGCGATCATAGTCACAAAAGTGATATAGAATATAAGCATGCCGTAGCATGACTTGTGGGATAATAGATTATAAACTCACGTAAGCCGAGTATGGCAATATGGTATACTAAGTGACGGGGTATGAAGTGACGGTGACTAATCAGTCTAGCCGGTAGAAAACCATTCAAAATCGTAATAGTATTGTGACTTATACAAAGCACTTGTCAATACAAGATTAGCGTGGAGTAAACATGTGGACTGACTAATATGACCGAGTGGTTAAATGGAAACTAGGTCAAATAGACGACGAAAAAAAAAAGGTGCAAGCTAAGGTCCATGAGGACTTATACATAAAAGACACCCATGTCAATACGAATGATAACTCTTTACCGAAAAGAAAGAATGTCATGAAAATGAAACTAGGTTCGTTGGTCTAACCAATGACTATGTAAAGAAGGTTTCGGGGATGAAACCTCTTTAAGGGGGGTAGACTTGTAACACCCCGAAAACGGGATTGGTAATTGAAACACGTTAATAATAATGAACAGGTAAAATACTGCTAATGGTAAAATTAACCCGGTGAATATTAGGATTTAAACAAATAATCCTAATATTAATTAAAAAGGAGAATAAATACTGTGAGAAAAATAAGTTTATAAGAAGCCCGAGTTAACGGGACTTATAATAAAACAGGTTATAACTCCCGAAACCCACTAAATAACTAGGAATATCAACCTAGTTAGTTAAGTGTTTTAAAATAATGAAGGAACTTGATGTAGTAACCTTTATAAATTTGGGTAAAGTTGAGGGACCAAAATGGTTAAAATGAGAAATGGGTTTTTATTAAATAAAACTAAAAACACCAAAACACACACCTTTGTGTGTGTTCTGGTCGCACAAAACACAGGAGCCAAGAAGGGCTCTCAAGCTCAAACTCTAATCAACATAAATTCATCAAATTGAAGGGGCAAATCAAGTCCAAATCGAAATCCAAGCATAGATTAGTGATCACCGCAGTAAAGGGATCATAAGGTATGTAATATTTCGTGGTTTGATTCCATCTTGAATTCTAGATGAACTCATGAGATTCGAAATTTGAGCTTGCATGATTGTTGTTTGGATGGGATTGTAATGAAATCATGTCTAGGAGTAAACCCTAGTCATTAGTTTGTTGAATTTGTGCCTAAACAATGAAATTCATGATCATCCATTATGTGTGTTTAATGGGTTTTGTAGAAATAAGATAAACACTAAGATTATAATTGTTAATCTAGTGTATTTGAGCTCCATAAAGTAAGGCTAGGATGTTGATTGTGAAAAATAGACATATGAACTCATGGAAGTTGTTAAAAGTGGCTAAACGAATAGTTTTGAAACTTGATTATTGATTTTGTAAAGGTGATGCCTTTTAGGTGTTTGTTGAAATGCCTAAAAGAAAGTTAAACATTGATTTTGAACAAAAACGCATATTGGAATGTTAAGACGAATTATGCGTAGTATGATATAATAAGAGTTCTAAATAAATCGTTGGTTGAACTCTATATGCGAGGGAATTGAATCCTCAAGCGGACAAGCCAGAGCGGACACGCGCTTGAAGGAAAAGCTCTAAAGGTACGTAACTACGGTTTCGTTACGTTATGTTTGTTTATGTATTTTATTAGTAGACCTTGAATTTAGCATAATATATGAATTTGGGTATTTAGTAGAAGTGACGAAGTTCACTAGATAAACAAAAGGGTCAAATATTGGTTAAGATAAGTTTGGTGTGTCGTGAAGTGGTGGTTTCCATTAGACAACCAAACGGGTCAAATAATGGATAAAATGGTAGTGTTGAAGTGATTTGATAGTCACTAGTTGATTTTGAATTATGAAAGCATAGTCCGTTGAACGGACGTGCCAAGAGCGTAGCTTTTCTTAAAAGAACCCATGACATGGGTCAAAAGAAAATAATCATAATTTGTTGGTTAGTAATAATGTTCATGGTTGAAATCGTTCTTAACAAGCACGACATACCGTGTGCGTAAATCTAGGGAAGGGTAGTGAAACGCCAATGTTGACAAGCCCGGGGAAGGGGGTATTGTGTTTAGAAACCATTAACAATGAATTATGTAAGGTTTGACATATAACCAAACGGGTCAAATAAATAAAAAGGGGATTTTTAGGCGATCAGTCTATAAAGGAGATTTTTATGCAAATAATGATAATAAACGGGTCCATATTTAAATTACAGACACGTGGGAAAAAGAATTATGTAAAACGGACAAGTAGAACGAAAGTTATGAAGTTCTTAAGTTAGGATTTTGGTAAAATGATAGCTGGGAATGTGCAGCAACATTTTAAGCAACTTGCTATCAAAAAAGGGGCTAGGTGTAGCGTCTAGCCCCTAGACGTAGCGTCTAGCCCCCTGATTCCGAAAATTGTTTAACTTTTGTTTATTTGACCCATATAACTTGTTTAAACTTGTTATTTAACTATCAAAGCTAACTTTTAAGTTGGTTTTGATCATAGGTGATAGCTAAGAGTGCCCGGATGAAGATCAAGCTCAACGAAGAACCGAACACACGAGATTAAAGCTTCCGCACGACGTTACGTCATAACTTTTAAACGACGAACTCAATTACATTATGTTGTACATTTTTTTTCTTAAATTGTAAAAGTTTTAGTAAACTCGTATTTTCATACGTATGTGTAATTGTATAAACATGTAATTATACGAAACTTATATAAAATATTGTATAAATCAAGCAAGGGTGTTACACCAAGCATATGAGGATCAGGTATCTTGAGGTACATGTAGATTCTTTATTAATCACTAACCACTTTAATGGTTCTTATGATGTTAAAGGTGAAAGACTAATCAAATATCTAGAGATAGTCAAGAAATTGGCAGACTCTTTTGCTTCTTTTAGTTTGACACAGGTACCCAGGGAGGAAAATACAGAAGCTGATGCTTTAGCCAACCTTGGATCATCATTGAAGATCCCAAAGGATATTAAAATTCCCATCATCCATATCTTGGCTCCTGCTATTGAGGATTATACAGCTATGGAAATAGTGGAGTATTCTGCAATCATACCTAGTGATGGTGCACAATCACATTCAGGATCCTAGATCCTTCCAATCCTAAGATATATACAACATAGAGAGATCCCTACCGGAGAAAATCCTAGAGCTTTCAAAGTCAAGGTATCTCAATTTACAATACTAAATAACATGTTATATAAACGATCTCTTGCATGTCCATATCTAAGGTGCATCGAGGATCCTAAAATCCAAGAAGTTCTTAAGGATTTTCATGAATGAGATTGTGGAAACCACACTGGGGGCAGAGCACTGTTTTCAAGGATCCTTAGGACAGGATACTATTGGCCTACTATGAAGAAGGATGCTGTGGATTATGCCAAGAAATGTGATGCTTGTCAAAGACATGGCAATATCCTTCATCAACCAGTAGAGCTCCTACATCCTATATCCTCTTCTTGGCCATTCATGAGATGGGGAATTGTTGGATCTGAGTTTGATTCTGATTGTATTTTATGTTTGTAATTAAGATGAAAATGGATGAGTGTGCAGCGGAATTATGGTGAAAACAAACTTTGCATACAATCAAACGAGAGTAATACTTTGATCAAACATCTTTACACAATGAATCGGAAGATTGAATTTATTTCAATAACGATTACAATGATTGATGAATGAATGCAAACTCCCCCTCAGCCAGAGCTCAGTAGTTTGTTCGTGCAAAGAAGACGATAATGCAAAAGAGCTTATAGAACAGTACAAAGTACTGAACTATTTATAGGCACTTGCAAACCACTGAGCATCTTAGCTGACGTCACCATGAAAGTGACATCTAACCTCCTAACAAACTCTAACCTCTGATCTACACAAACACTGATGTACTAACTACTGCTATTACATTTCATTACATAAAAAGACTCTTAAACAGCTGCTGCATCCTTCCACTGCTGTGAACCCAGCAGTGCTTGTCCGGATCAGCAGTACTAGACTCAAGGCAGTAGATTGAATCAGCAGAGCTTTGGTCTTCCATCAGTCTTTGACATTGGGCAGTAGATGCAAGGCAGCAGTTGTAGGTCAGCACTTAGTAAGATCAGCAGATAGGGGTCAGCAGATATGAAACCACTTTCAAGGGGAGAGATTTGTATGTAAACATCTGCTTATTCTGGATCCACTGCTCTGATCCAGTTTTGGCTTTAATTATATGTTCCTCTGATAGGGTTCAATCCCAACAATCTCCCCCTGGAACAGATAATGCCAAAACTCTTCATTATTGTGGAAATCTTTATTGCCTCATTAACAGTTCCCTTATCTGACCTTTGAATTGTAGTTCAAAGTCTAGGGCATCTGTGTCTTCATCATCCCTGCTAAGTGGAAGATCAAGGAGATCCTGCAAATCTTCAAGACTCAGGCCAAGAGCTTGTTCCCTTGATATTTTCCCCACTTCTCCACCAGACCTGAGCAAAGTCAATACGCAGGTCTGTTTGTCAGTTTCCCACTTTTGTATTTTTGAGCCTGGTGGGTTTCTTGGGAGATGTTTATTTGCAGAAGTATTTGGTGAGGCTGGCCTATTCATCACTGGCTGAGCAGCACTTGCAGATTGTTCCAATTCAAGATCTTCTTTAATCATTACTTTCATGCCTGCTTTTACAACAGCATCTCCAGCTAATAGGTCTTGAATTGTTTCAGCACTCAACTGGTTTTTGCTCCTTCTTTTGTAGATGGCAGCACCAGTTGGAGCAGTGGCTCTCCTGATTTGCAGCTTTGTTGGTCTTTTTGAAACCTCTGCTTCAGGATAGTCAGGCCTTTAAGGAACATTTGGATATTTCTTTCTTAATGCCTCCAACCTTTTGTAGGTGGCCCTGACCACATCTTCTTTCCATCTAGCAACTTATCTTTTGTTTCCATATTCAGCAGCAACCAGTTCCTCTTTCATTCTCTTCAGTTCTACCTGTTTGTCAGGTACATTCTTTCTAAACTTTGCCCAGTCAGGAGGAGTGTGAGTGACTTTCCTTTTTATCATGTCTTGAATTCTTGCTACTTCATTTTCAACCTCAGGAACAGTCCACTCTTTGTACATGTGTTTCTCTCCTTTGTACTTCTTGTGAGCCATGATGCTTTCAATGTAGTCTTTCTTCAAAGTTTCAGCTGCTCTTTCTGAAATTTGTTGACTGACATTTTTTGCAAATTGTTCTAGGGATCTGACCTGGGTGAGCAGATATTGATAGGTTCTTGAAATTTCTTTGTCAGATTTCCCTTGTGTGTTTCTTGTTGAGATATCCTCTGCTTGCTTGGCCTTGATATCCAAATATTCATCAACATTTTTAGGCCAGGGATATCCTTTTATTGATGGCAAACTCCTTTTGGCAGGGTCATCCTCATAGTAAAAAGATTTTATCTCTTCTCTAACAGCTGCTAGCTTAAGAGGAAATTGAACACCTGCAGGAGGTAAGGGCTTGTACATTGGAACTGAAGAGAGAGGAACAGGTTTTGGTATTGTGACAAGAGCTGAAGATTTTGAAGATGTTTGTGGTGGTGAAGTGTCATCATCTTTGAGAATTAGCCTTCTCCTCTTTGGTTGAGGAGGGGCTGATGATGTTTTGGATGGAACAGTGGTGGTGGATGTAGTGGCAGTGGTTTGTGATTGACTAACAGTTGTTGAAACAACTGGTGTTCCAACCACTGTTGTCATTACAGTAGATGTTTTAACAACTACTATCTTCTGCTTTTTGGCAGGAGGTGATTTTGTTTTTGGTGGTAATGGTGGTAAGGCAGTGGATTTGGTGTGTGTTGAAGTGGTGTGTGTTGAAGTGGGAGCAGATGTTGAAACTACTGAAGTACCGACTGTAGTTGATACAACAGGAGTTACAACAGCTGTATTAGGTGGTGGTTTTGGAGCAGACTTTGAATGTCTGGTTGGAATGGATTTGGGTAGCCTTACTCTTCTTGTAGGCTTCTTCTTTTCATCAACAAGATTTTCATCATCTTGTGATCCTGAAGTACCCTGATCCGGATAATCCACCCTGGCTTTCCTTTTGGCCTCTCTATCCCTTTTTACACTTGCAATTTCTTCTGCCAGTGCATTTGTGGTCACATCAATTTTCTTGCTTCCATCTGGCAAAGGGATCTGTTTGGTCATGTTTGCATTTTCTGGTTCAATGTAGAGACCATCCTCTATACCCTTCTTTTTCCACTCCTTAATTTTCTCCCCCTTTTTGGCATTATCTTCTGGGAGTTGATAAATGAAGCGAACTTTTGGAGGAGCAGAGCCAGTGGTGTGCAGGATCTGAGTTTTGAGAGCCTTTAGATCAGCCTGAGTGTTCTTGAACCTTGACTCCATTGCATTTCTCAGCTGTTGGACATGTTTTTCATGTTGCTGATCTGCTAATTTTGCTTGTTGATGGAGAAAAGGTTGAAACAAATTCCAGAGCTCATTTGTAGCAGGTGCTATTTGTGGAGCAGGTGCTTGAGGTGGAACAGCAGTTGATTGTACCTTTTGTACTTGTAACACCTGTTGTAGCATTTCTTTGAGTTCTGCAACAGAGTTATCAAGCTTTTCAATACTATCCGTCAATTTCTGGTATTTTAAACCATCACCCAAGTTAATGGGATCATCTGATTTCCCACTAGCAGTGGTTGTAACAGTAGTTGATGTAAGGAGTGTACTCCAAACATTAACCACTGATGCCCCTTTTTCTTGGTACTGGGGTCTTCTTCCTTCAACACTTGACAACCTTTTGATGTTGCCAGTAGGATAAATAAATCCACTGGTGGTTGGCAGAGGTGCTATATAAGGAATTGCCTCCAAGGAAGTCTTATTAATGTAACCACTGTCCAACTGTAAACCAGTGGGTTCAACAGTTGTAGTGGCTGCTTCACTTGGATTACCACCAAGAGTTACTTGTAACTCAAGGGGTGTAACCTCCTCAGGTTGTGTTGGTGGGTTAGCAAAGATTGATACATCAGACCCAGTCAGTTGTTGAGGTATATTCTCATTGATAGGTGAGTGAGAAAGACTGGTTAGTGCCTGGTTCAAATCAATTGCATCCAACAGCAGTTTAGTGGGTGGGGGAATTGTGGATGTGATGGGTGGTGTAGAAGGTGGATTTGCCCCGGGTATTGAGCTGTGGATGATAGAAACAAGTGTTTCTAGAGCATCATGATGTGGAGACCCTATTTGTACAACCTGTTCTTTTTGTGAAGAAGCAGGAGGAGTTTCGGTTATGGGTTGAGATATTTGTACCAACTGCTGTGAGGAAGAAGCAGCAGTGGTTTCTTGTGACTTTTGTGTTGTCACAGGCATTTGTTCTGGTATCTCATCCTCCAGAGTTGCCTTTTTTATTGGTTTGGGGGGTTTTTGATTTTTCTTTTTGTGTCGCTTTTTATGAATTGTAGGTGTGGGTTTCAAAACAGTTGGTCTGCTGCTTTGATCACCTTGAGCAGTGGGCTCAGCAGCAGATACCTGAGGAGCAGTTGTAACTGCTAAAATCTTCTCAGGCACCTCTGCTTGTGTTTTGCAAGGTGCTAACATTCTTGAAAAAGTTTCAGTTGTTAAACTGTTTATTTGAGTAGAATCACCTTGGTTTATTGCAGCTAAATCATCCTTACTGAATTTCTTTGCAAAATAGTAACTTAAAAACCTTGGAAACAGTAAGAATGATTTTGTTTCAACATTATTAACCAAAACTTTAAAAATTTCCCGAGAATAGTTAAAATTTTCATCTTGAAGAATTGCATATCCCAGATTTTGAATCTTTAAAGGGATTTCATTGAAAGAAGTGGTTTTATTTGAAACACATAGTAGGAGGGTATGAAATAAAAACCTGGTTGCAGAAGGAAACTAACCTTTTTCTAAGGTAAGTTTCTTCATCATTGTGGCTTCATACCCTCTTTCAATGAAGTCAGTTTGCAACTCGTTTTTAGTGAAAGAAATTTTACCTTCTTGATCATCGAGTTGAAAGACCTCTGAAATGGATTGTGGCGTGATTTGGACAGCTTTACCCTTTATAGAAGAGTGTATGGTGGTTGCAATGTCTCCTTGTTTTTCAAGGGTTGCATTCTTCCAAAACTCTCTTTGGGTTTCCAAATAGATTGGTGCATCGACGGTGAACAAAGTTTTGTACTTTGATTTTGCCATGGTGTCAATGATGGAATCGAAAACATTGGTGGTTCCTGGTTTAGTGAGAAGACCCAGGAGATTGTGGGATGGTTTATATGGAATTTCAGTGGAAATTGCCTTTTGAGAGGCTGTTTTCGATGAAGATTTGGATGAGGGTTTTGAAGATGACTTCGATTTTGTCATTTTGAAGATGAAGATCGAAGAAATTTGTGAAGAAAGGAGATGAAAAACTGCTTTGAGAAGAGAATTTTTAAGAATTCAATTCGACAGTAAAACCCTGTTTTGGTGGTGAATGGGGGATTTTATAGGGAAGAAAGTGAATGCTGAGGTGGCAGCCGTTACAAAAAGTCTGACCACTATGTACTGCCCACGTGACAACCCCTGGTGAAAGTGAAGGACAGTACTTTTGTGAAAGTGACTGATGAAGGCAGTGGTATGAAAGCAGTGGATGATTTTCACTATCAGTGGATAGCATATCAGTGGATAAGACACTGCTTTTGAACAACAGAGTTTATCAAAGGAATGAGAGAACAGGGGTTGACTTTCAGCAGTGGACAGACTTTTGAGGTAGAGCAGACTTTTGAACAATCAGTGGTTATGGCAGACTTTTAAGGATTTTAATGAAAATTTCATTGTTAGCTATTTTTAAGGATGGATTTTTGATTTTCTGAAAACATTTTATTGCTTTTATCCATAGAAAAACAAGATGTTGCTTGTTATTCCATGTTCAGCATCCCAATCCTAGAGACCAAGCTTTCAAAAGTGGCTGTATCAAGTGCTTTTGTGAGCACATCTGCCAGCTGGTCTTTAGTTGGGACATGATGCAGAGAAATCAAACCTTTTTCATAGCAATCCCTCACAAAGTGATGTCTGATGTCGATGTGTTTGGTGGTTGAATGGGAAACTGGATTTTTAATGATATTTTCTGCTGCCTGGCTGTCCAACATGAGTGGTGTCTTTAAGGCAGTGATACCAAAATCCAGCAACTGATTTTGAAGCCACAGGAGTTGGGCTATACAGCTTGCAGCAGCAATGTATTCAGCCTCAGCAGTGGATGTTGAAACTGCTGCTTGCTTTTTGCTTCGCCAAGAGACTAAGCAATCACCTAGAAATTGGCACCCTCCTGAAGTGGACTTCCTTGTGGTGTGACATCCAGCAAAGTCACTGTCTGAAAAACCTGAAAGCTTGATATTCCCATTAGCTGGATACCAGATACCAAGTGTGGGAGCACCTTTTATGTATCTGAAGATCCTTTTTACAGCAATGAGATTTGATTTTCTGGGAGCTGATTGACTTCTTGCACAGACACATGTTGCAAACATGATGTCTGGTCTAGATGCAGTTAGGTACGATAAAGACCCAATCATGCTTCTATAAAGTGTTTGGTCAATCAGCTCATCTTTTTCATCAGACATAACCAGCTTATTTGTTGCCATGGGTGTGCTGCATGGTTTACAATCATTCATATCAAATTTTGTCAAAAGTTCTTTAGCATATTTGCTTTGATGAATGAAAGTTCCATTTTGCATTTGCTGAACTTGGAGACCAAGAAAGCATTGCAACTCACCCATTGCACTCATTTCAAACTCAGCTGTCATGAGTTCCCTAAACTCTTCACACATTGAGTTACATGTGCTTCCAAAAATAATGTCATCCACATAAATCTGGACAATCATTAAATCCTTCCCTCTCCATTTTAAAAACAGTGTTTTATCAATGGTACCTCTTTTGAAACCATTTGAGAGTAGGAAGTTGGAAAGAGTTTCATACCAGGCCCTTGGTGCTTGTTTCAAGCCATACAAGGCTTTGTTTAGCCTGTAGACATGATCTGGATAAAATGGATCCTCAAAACCTGGAGGTTGACAAACATACACCTCTTTCCTGAATTGTACCATAGAGGAAAGCACTTTTGATATCCATTTGAAACACCTTCATATTGTGGTTGACAGCAAAGGCCAGGAACAGTCTAATGGCTTCCAATCTTGCAACAGGGGCAAATGTTTCATCATAATCAATCCCCTCTTCCTGTCTGTAACCTTGAACCACAAGCCTGACTTTATTCTTGACAACAATACCCCTTTCATCAGTTTTGTTCTTGAAGACCCACTTTGTGCCAATGGGACTAACCTCTTCTGGCAGTGGTACAAGCTCCCATACTTGTTGTCTTTTAAACTGTTGGAGTTCCTCTTGCATGGCTTCTACCCAGCTGTTGTCTTTCAGTGCCTCTTGGTACTTGACTGGCTGATGGAGTGATAGAAAACCAGCAAAAAGATAAATGTTTTGGTATTGGCTTCTTGTGAGCACCCCTTCATTGATGTTGCCAATGATTTGATCAGGTGGATGAGATCTTAAGAAGATTAAATCTCCTTGGTATGGTATGATGGCATTTGTTGGTGAAGGCTGCAAATGTGTATCATCTGAGCTAACCACTGCTGGGGACTTTGATGATCCAGTAGTGGCTTCAAAAGGTGGTGGAATAGGAGGTAATGAAATGGACATCTGCTGACTTTTATCCACTGTTTAAGGACTTTTGTCAGCAGTGTTTGAGGATGTGGAAGCAGTGGTAAATGGGCTACTTTGGTCAACAACTGTTGAGGTAGCAGTGGTTGAGCTTTGACAACTGTTTTGAACAGCTGATGCTTTTCCCTTTGTGGCAGACCTTTGAGGGATGATGATTTCATACCCATAGTCTGGTGTTGTATCCTCTGATGGACCTGCACTGATAGTCTTGACAGCAGTATTTTCAAAGGTAAATTTTTCAAGATCAAACAGATCTGCAGGATTTGCTGGGATTTTCATTGATGAAAGTTCATTGAACTTAACATTCAAGGTCTCCTCCACTGCCTTGGTCCGTGTATTGAACACTTTGTAGGCCTTGGCAGTGGTTGAGTATCCCAGAGGATAACCACAATCAATTTTGGCTGCAAATTTTGAAATGGAATCTTTTAAGTTCAAAATAAAGCATGGGCAGCCAAACACCTTGAAATATGAGATCAGTGGTTTGATTTTATACAGAATTTCATAAGCAGTCTTTTTGTGCCTGGGGTTTATTAAAACTCTGTTCTGGACATAGCAAGCAGTGTTTACTGCCTCTGCCCAGAAAGTTAATGGCAAACCTGAATCTGCAAGCATGGTTCTGGCAGCCTCAATCAAATTTCTGTTCTTCCTTTCCACTACCCCATTTTGCTCTGGTGTTCTAGGGATGCTGTACTGTCTTACAATCCCTTTCTTCACACAGAAGGCATCCAACTCCTTATTTTTGAATTCTGTGCCATTGTCACTCCTGAAGCTTTTCACTGGAAGGTCAAATTGCTTTTCAACCTGTGTCACAAAGTCTTGCAAAATGCCTGCAGTCTCATCTTTTGAGTGTAAAAAGAAAGTCCATGTAAACCTAGAAAAGTCATCAACAATAACCAAACAATATCTTTTCTTCTTGAGGCTCATGACTTGAACTGGGCCAAACAAATCCATGTGTAGCATTTGCAAACACTGGGTTGTTTTGGACTCTTCAATGGACTTGTAAGAACTTTTATGCTGTTTTCCTTTTAAACAGGAAATGCAATGTTCAGAACATGAAAACAATTTTTGTGGTAGGCCTCTCACCAAACCATTTTTTAAAATTTCAGTGATTGTCTTAAGATTTGTGTGCCCCAGCCTTCTGTGCCAAAGTTCTGTCTCTTTGTTAGAGGCAGCTGAGAACAGACAGGCATCAGCTCTGGGACACTCTTTTGACATATCAACAACATAAACATTGCCACTTCTTTGAGCAACAAGTTTAGTTTGACCAGTTTTGATTATTGCTTCAATCTTTTTGACCATTTCTGGTCCAACAATCCTACAACAATCTTTTGTGAAGAATGACCCAAATCCCTTGTCACTCATTTGGGACACACTCAGAAGGTTGAATTTTAGATTGTCTATCAGATTGACATTTTCAAATTTTACATTTCCAGATTGCACTGTACCAGACCCCAGAACTTTCCCTTTACTATTATTCCCAAAGGATATATCACCCCCTCCATGGATTTTAAAGTCTTTGAGGAGGGCTTTACATCCTGTCATGTGCCTGGAGCCTCCACTATCTACATACCAAAGACTATCAAAGCATGCAGAAGCTCCCTGCACATGAAGTAAAAGGATTGGTTCATTAAGGTCTCCAAAGCCAACAAGGCTTTGGATGGGGTCTCAACAGTGTCTGGAATGGATGCAGAATGATGGACAGTGGTTAGGTCAGGGGTTTGGACTGTTTTAGGACAGTGTTTTTCTAACCACTGTTGTGAGTCTTGACCAATCATCTGCTGGTAACCAAAAGGATGCCTGTTCACTCTGGGTTTAGAGGGCCTTTTGTAGGCCTCATAAACGTGTGGAATCCTTTGGTAAGACTGTTTTTCCTTGCCTTTTCTGAACTGATTGGCAGGGGGTGCATCAGTAACCTGAACATCTCTTTTGACAGATGTTTGGTTCAGCTGTTTTGTGACAGCTGTTTCAACTGGCACAAACAGTGGTTGTTTCTTGGTGAATTTGACAGATGTTGATGATGATGATGGATTCAAGGATGTTTTAGCAATGTACTCATTCTTTTTCACATCAAAGTTTTTGAGATACACACAAGCTTGATTTTTGTGGTTTGTTTTACCACAAACAATGCAATTTTCAGCTGAAACAATGACACTTGTTCTGTTTAAATCATAGGCTTTTAAGTGGAAACAATCTTTTGTTAGATGATTCCTTTTCTCACAGAATTCACAAAACAAGTTATCAATTTTTTCTTTCTTCTTTCTCTTTTCAGACTCCTTTGCAGCAGAGGTTTTAACCACTGCTGGGATGTCCTTGAGAGGTATGACTTTAGCTTTTGGAGCTTTAACACCATCAGTTGATGTAAAGTCTATTGGCTTGAAATTTTCAAGAATATCACACTCATCAGACCATTTTGGTTTAAACTGATGATCCTCAAGCTCCTTGAAAGTGGAGGATCCCATTGGTCTATTAAGTGTGATTTTGTTACCAAGTTTTTCAGTGATTTTCACTTCTTGGCCATTCTTGTTTGTGGGGATGTGCTCAGTGGCTACATCAGTGGTTTGGACAGATTTTTCAAAAGCAATATGTTCATCATCATATTTTCTATAACCAACCCCAAATTTCACATTGCTTTCAATCTGTTTGGCAAGCATCACCTCATATCCTCTGCAGGATTCCACCCATCTTTCACAAGTAATCTGGGTGGATTCCAACTCCTTTTTGCAAACTTGGTATTTTTCTACCATAGTTTGAAGTTGGGTTTTGGTTATGCTTTGCTCTTCTTTGAGACAGCTGATCTCTTTTTCTTTTTCAGTCAATTTGTTTTTAAGTTCTTTTAAAGACTTTTCAAATTTAACTTCATCAGTTAAGATTTTATCCCGAAGGTTTTCATTCACCTCTTTGATGTTAGCAAAAGCAATTATGCAATTGTCAGAACACAGTTTTTCAAGAACTTGAGGAGATACCTTGGCAGCTGCCATCATTGCACAATCACATTGATGATCTTCTTCATCAACAGCTTTCACCTTCTTTTCACCAGCCTTTTCTTCCTTCTCATCTTCTTTGTCCTCTTTGGACCATGGATCTGTCATTGGTTCAATCAGGATACCTGAACTTTCTCCCAACAGTAGTTCACCAGCTACAGCAGTAACCACTGCTTCAGTCACCTCATCCACTGTTTCAATACTCAGTTGTTCCTCTTCAGTTTCAACCCCCTCCTGTATTGACTCTAATGCCATCAAACAAAACTCATTATGAGAAGAGTCATTAGAAGCATAGAGTGCAAAATTTTCATCACTAAGATCTTCAGGCATACTGCTCCAGTCAACAAACCCTTGAGTGAAAAAACTTTGTTGATCTGGTTGTACTGCTGCTGGAGCAGTGGTTTGAGGTGCAGGCTGCACTTGTGCCTGGGGAACAGGGGTTTGAACATATTGGATCTGTGGAACAGTAGTTTGGACATAGTGCACTGGCACAGGGGCAGTAGCATAGTGAGCAGTGTTCACTTGAGCTGCTGGGGCATACTGGGCATAGTGCACAGTGCTTTGGTTTTGAGGTCTAGGATTTGAGCTAGGATGAGTAATTATGGGACCAGTAGTTTGACTCCTACATTCCCTAGCGAAATGTCCCAACCTATTACACTTGTAGCACTTGATTTTTGATTTATCCAACCCAACCCTTAGATTCCCATGCAAACCTGGGAATTTTTGCCCTGTTCTTTTGTAAAATTTGCTAGTTCTAACACTTAGCAAAGCCAGTTGGTGCAGGATGTCCATTTCCTCTAAGTCAGTGGGATCAAAATGTTGCAAGTCATTGAGTTCAAAGCATAAATTGTCTGACATCTGGTTTTCGTTTACAGTGAATGCATAACTAGCAGAGTGAGGATCAGGGTTGTTAAAATTTGCACCAGCAGTTATGTCAATGAAGTGATCATAACCCTGATCCTTACCACTGCTCCCAGATTCTTCTTGACCCAGAAGAGCAGTGTTACCGAAAGTGTAATCATCAGTAACTTTTCCTGACTCTTGCAACCTCCTTTTCTGGTTCAACTCCCTTTCATAGGTCAGGAGTCGACCATGGAGTTGGGTCAAGGTCAGATCCTTGAATTCAGGTGAGTTTCGGGTGATAAAAGCTATGGTGTCCCATTTTTCTGGCAGTGACCTGAGGAACCTGCTATTTTGAGTTGAGTTTGTAAAAGTGGTATTAACAAGCCTCAGTTCACTGATGAGACAGCTGAAACGCTCAAATTGTTGCGTTAGTGATTCACCTTTAACATAACAAAATGTTTCATACTGTTGGTTCAGGATTTCCCTATTGTTTTCTATGACTTCTTCGGTTCCCCCAAACTGTTCCTTAAGTGCGTCCCATAATTCTTTGGCACTGTTACAGTGTAACAGTCCAGCATATATCTCATTGGGCAGCGCTGATGCTATGATGCTAAACGCTTTAGCATCTAGTTCGATCTTTTGAAAGTCGGTTTCGGTATAATTTTCAACTGGTTTTGGAACGAACTTTTTAGCATCTTCAGCGCTTGGCACTGAAGGAACATGGGGACCATAGATGACAGACCTCCAACAACCTGTGCTTTGTTGAGCGAGGATGTGACCCATCCTCCTCTGCCAGATGTTGTACTCATTTCTTTTTAGCATAGGTGGTTTAAAAAGAGAGCCGATGTTGTTTTTATCATCCTGAGATTGTGACGTCATTCTTGTTGTTTTACAGACACTGAGAAATCAACTTTTAATGGTGATTAATCCTTGCTCTGTTTTTCAACCAACGAACAAACGATCAGTATCAACTGTTGTGAGCTGAACTATTTACGTCAAAATGATTGTTAAATCAAATTTGACTGTCCAAGCTCTGATACCAATTGTTGGATCTGAGTTTGATTCTGATTGTATTTTATGTTTGTAATTAAGATGAAAATGGATGAGTGTGCAGCGGAATTATGGTGAAAACAAACTTTACATACAATCAAACGAGAGTAATACTTTGATCAAACATCTTTACACAATGAATCGGAAGATTGAATTTATTTCAATAACGATTACAATGATTGATGAATGAATGCAAACTCCCCCTCAGCCAGAGCTCAGTAGTTTGTTCGTGCAAAGAAGACGATAATGCAAAAGAGCTTATAGAACAGTACAAAGTACTGAACTATTTATAGGCACTTGCAAACCACTAAGCATCTTAGCTGACGTCACCATGAAAGTGACATCTAACCTCCTAACAAACTCTAACCTCTGATCTACACAAACACTGATGTACTAACTACTGCTATTACATTTCATTACATAAAAAGACTCTTAAACAGCTGTTGCATCCTTCCACTGCTGTGAACCCAGCAGTGCTTGTCCGAATCATCAGTACTAGACTCAAGGCAGTAGATTGAATCAGCAGAGCTTTGGTCTTCCATCAGTCTTTGACATTGGGCAGTAGATGCAAGGCAGCAGTTGTAGGTCAGCACTTAGTAAGATCAGCAGATAGGAGGTCAGCAGATATGAAACCACTTTCAAGGGGGAGAGATTTGTATGTAAACATCTGCTTATTCTGGATCCACTGCTCTGATCCAGTTTTGGCTTTAATTATCTGTTCCTCTGATAGGGTTCAATCCCAACAGGAATGGATATAGTTGGTAAACTTCCAAAAGCACCAGGAGGAAAAGTGTTTATGCTTGCTATGACTGATTACTTTTCCAAATGGATAGTAGCTGAAGAATTTGAAAAAGTCAGAGAAAAAGAAGTTATATCCTTTATTAAAAGAAACATTATTACCAGATTTGGTATTCCTTCTGAAATTGTTTGTGATAATGGATCCCAATTTATTGGGAGTAGAACTACTAACTTTTGTGACAGTTGGGGGATTAAGATGATATCATCAACACCAGTCCATCCACAAGCTAATGGTCAAGCAGAATCATCCAACAAGATCATCATCAACAACTTGAAGAAGAAGCTTGGATCTAAAAAGGGGAAATGGGCAGAAGAGCTACCATGTGTACTATGGGTTGACAGAACAACTCCCAAGAATGCTACTGGCCAAACTCCATTTTCTTTAGTGTTTGGAGCAGAATCGGTGATCCCTACAGAGATGGTATTCCCTACTGCAAGAACAAGCATCCGTGATCCTGAAGGAAATGCTGAAAACTTGGTTCAAGACTTGGGTACCATAGAAGAGCTCAGGGATTTGGCAAGGATAAGATTGGCTAGCTATCAACAAAGGATGGCTGGAGCTTATAACAAGAATGTCAGGATCAGAAAGTTTCAAGTTGGTGACATGGTGTTAAGGAAAGCATTCCAAAACACCACAAATGTTGCTGATGGCAAATTAGCACCGAAGTGGGAAGGCCCCTATCTTATTGAATCTGAGGCAGGAAAGGGGGCATGTCGATTATTAACAATGGAAGGTGATTTGCTACCAAGAGCTTGGAATGCTGTCCATTTGAAGAGATACTTCATGTAAGAAGGATCCAGGAACCTTAGTCATCCTCATCTCCGGTATACATAAAGGATCCTTAGGGGATATATGATCCTCATTCTGGTAATGATTTGATTCTAATTTATCTAATCCTTTAATTTATTTGATTACAAGGAGAACGGTCCAGGATCCTTTATCCTTTTTCACTAAGTTGTGAGTTTTGCAGAAGTAGGTGCATCTTTGACAAAGGATCAAGTATCCACAGAAGTCTCCTAAGTTTTATGGGCTTGTCCCCAGTTTTATGGGTTTATCCCCAGTTTTTGGGCTTGTCCCCAGTTTAAGGTATTCACTACCTTCTACGAATCAGGTTCTAACACCTTCGCCAATATCGCACGATTATCCTGGTGCTGTTAAAGGCAATGGGGCCAGTACCCGCTTTAGGAGCTGACAATTTCATTGTACTGGTTGTATTTAGGATCCTAAGTATAATGATAGATGTACCATACATCCGTTCCTAAGGTTTCTAACGTTTTCACGTTAGCTATGGTTTTGGCATCTTCATGTCACTAAGTTTGGATAGTCGCCAATAAGGGCCATACTCCAGTTTACACAAGATCCTTTGGGCTTGTCCCCAGTTTTTGGGCTTGTCCCCAGGTTTTGGGCTTGTCCCCAGTTTATTGGGCTTGTCCCCAGATTGTTGGGCTTGTCCCCAGCTACTAACTCTTTCTTTTACAGATTGGCTTAGTCCCAAGTTATTTCTCATTTCAGGATTCTAAAGCTAAACACTTAAGGATCCTAGATCCTAACTTTCCACCAGGGTTTGTCTTATAATTGTTACAATTATGTGCATTAAGGATATAGGATCCTAACTTGGATTCTCTGGTATGATCCTTATTTACTTTAACTTTATTCTTGGTTTATCAATATTACCCTTATTCTTTGACAACAGGATATATGATCCTAAAATTATCTCACTTTTTAAAACTTTTCGAATATAGGATATTTGATCCTTGATCATATCCTAAACTTTTGACATAAACTGATTTTTATACCTTCACTAATAACTTGTAAATCTAAAAAGTTGTACAAAAACAAATAAAAGGTAAGTATAGACAAAGTGAACAACATAAGATAGCCAAAAGTTAAAGGTTATATTTATTTATCAAAGTTAAACCCTTCAAAGGTTGTCAAAATTACCTACCCCAAGCATCTACCAGCAATACATGGCCCGTCCGCTGGGGTAGGTAAAGGGTGTCCATATTAACAAGTCTAAAGTGCAGGAAAGTAAAGGCGGCAGGATAATAGTGGCTTCATTCCCCAAACAGAGGATCCCTCCACCAACTATCATCCTACCTATTGTCCCAAGGATCCGTGATCCTTAAACCTAAATACTATTGTTTAGTTACAGACCATAATTGTTCACCATGAAAACACCATTAAACAAAAACCACAAAACCATAAAAAATGGGCTCTGGCCGTGTCTAGATAAATCCATCATCGCCCATTGCTGCAGCTTAAACCTTCGCTGCTTCCTCACCACCTTTACCAGCTGCCTCTTCCACTGGATCCTTCACCCCGTTGCTCCCGGCTCCATCAGCTACTGCCTCCTCAGCTTCATCCTCATTATCCAACTCCGCCAACCTCTGCTCCACCAACTTCTGCCTCCAAGCCTCCTGGTCCCAGGTAGACCTGTCAAAAGCAGGATCCTCAGCCTCCTTAGCCATTTACAGCTTAATCTTCAGCATAGCAATAGTGGCAGAAAGCTTCGCCCCTTCCATGACCTCTGCCTTCTCCTGCTAGGCTGTGATCTGAGCCAAGACCACCTCCTTCTGCAGCAGGTTCACCTCCTTCTCAAGAGAAGGGATCTTCTTATCCTTGGCCAGGAACATTTGCTGGAAGTCCAGGTTTTTCTGCTCAGCCTCTGCCAGATTATGATCAAGAAGCATTTGGATCTCAGCAAATTTCTGCATAAAAGAAGTATATAGTCAGGATCCGTTATGCTCAGAAAGGGGAGTTCAGACCTAAGGATATAGGATCCTTACATCGGAGACACAATCGCTCTTCGTTGAAGAGTCGAATGATCTGAAGACGGCTCCTGCCGGGAAGCAATGACGTATCCGATCAATTTCAGGATCGGTGAAACGACAAAGCTCTAGTGAAGGATTTTTGGTTACACCTTGGCTCTTCAGAGGGTTGTCCTTTTTAGGATCCTTGGCGGGGGAGGATCAGAGATTCATCTTTTCCATGGGATTTTGAGGGAACAGGGAATCGGAAGAAGAAAATTTAGAGAGAAGGAAAGAGAGAATACATGCTTGGATCTTCGGATGAGGATTTAAAGGGAGAAAGTCTCGAATTTAAATGCAATTCTGTCCTTATCTCTAACCCTATATATAATGATTTTTGTTGTAGGTGGTGACTGTTGATGACATCAGCCTGTAAAGGCTATATCTTTTACTAATGGCTAGTCCGAAAAATGTTGAAACATGACTATCTAATTCGATATTAACTAGTCATGTTTGGGGGAAATTGTTAGGGATAGAATTTCTAAGCATATGGATCATGGATCCTCAAGTGCAGCCAGGATCACGGATCCTCAGTTCAGTTTGAATTAAGGATCCTCAGAAGACGTTCCAGGACTAAGGATCCAGGATCCTCATTATTATCCTAATACTAACAATTGTTTCCATTATATTTGAACTTGTTTTGCAGGAGTATTCGAGTGAGACTTGGTCTAACCGAGATTCCAGGGGAATATGCCTTCTAATTTTGCACGTGCATGAGCTCTTCGACCGTTGTGGTGATCGTGGGAGAACTTACACCTTTTTCGGATTGTTAGTTAGTTTAGTTAGTTTCAATTTTTAATGGGGATAACAAGCTTATTGAGACAGAATAATTAGCAACACACACTACTCTCGAGAACTCTCTGCAAGTTATTGGCGATTACACACTTTTTGCACACTAGTGATCCTTGTACCAAGCTTGTTATCATCCCGATTTGTAAACATTGTTTGTTTAATATACTTGGTGATCGGTAGTTTCCATCACCCGAGGTTTTTTATGCCGGAGATCATACATTGATCAAGGGTTTTTTCCTCGTATAAATCCTTGTGTTCAACATTCATTTCATTCTTTCATTGTTCATACATTTGATCACATAATCAAGCATCACACCTCACAAAATCGGATTTGGTTGCATTATCCTTGTGTGATTTTTGACCAAAACAATTGTGTTTGTGAGACACGTTTTCTAACCCACGTATTAGAAAATTTAACTCATTATATATATATATATATATATATATATATATAAAGCATGTCCATTTGGATTTAGAAATCATAAATTAAAGTTGGTGATAAATCCCACACAACTACACCATCACTTTATGGTGATTTAATTCTTGTATTCTTACTCTTGTAGTTTTCCAATCTCATCAAGCTAGTCACATAGTTTACTTTTAATACAAGAGACATTGGATGGAAAAGAGTCTCACTTAATTAGAGATTTTATTAGAGACATAAACTCTAATAAAACTAATAAATTGACATAAAACTGTACTTAAGAGTTTATCTTTCATATGAAGAGTCTAGTAAATAATTATAATTTCTTTAAATTCATATAAATAACAACACCATCACTCTATGGTGATTTAATTCTTTAAGTCAATCAAACATCAACTTCAATGTATGACCTTTTACTTCTAAACCATACAAAGCATAATATAAGTGTTTATATTCATTAAAATCAATGCTACAACAAATTACTTATATAAAATGTTTACATAAAGCCTTTCAAAGCATTTGTATTTTAACCATTTTTAACAATCATGTTAAAATGAAAGAAAAATTCTAACGCGCACGTTAGAAATATTAACATTTCCACAAAATATTAATTCGACTTGCTATAAACACTTGTATGGTTCAAATAAATAAGTTATTTCTAGTACACACGTTAGAAAGTAAACAATTAAAAAATTGCTTCCAAATTAACGTTTTCCATGAACGTTTCTAACACATATGTTAGAAGACAAATTATTTCAAAAGTCATTTTAAGTCTTATTTCTTCATATCAATCCATGGGTGGATGAAGGGTCTACTTTAAATAGAGACTTAATTAGAGACATAAAACTCTAATCAAGTAACATAAAACTCTAATCAAGTAACATAAAACTATTATTTAAAGACATAAAAACTCTACTTAAGAGAATTTAACGTTTACAAAAAAACGTATGGTTAACACTAATAAATCCGATCTAACACAAAAGTTAGAGAAATCAACGATTCCCAAAATATTTTCAAAACCAAACGTTTGAACCAAAACTATTCGTTTTGTAATAACCAAAAATAATAATAATAATAATAATAATAATAATAATAATAATAATAATAATAATAATAAGAATAATATACTTTTATATTTGTGAAGCCTTGCAAGTGGAAAAGAAAGAAAGATATAGATAACACTTTGTCAGACAAATTGCATAAATGATTGAATTGAATGGATGGGAATTATTTTTGTATAAAATATTTATCAACATGAATTATTCGTTTCTGCAAACTTATACAACTTGCATATACATAGAGCTTTCTTCACCTCTATAAATTGAAGACCGATCATCCGTTTATCTCCATCCCATCTTCCATGATTAGTTTCCTCTCGAAACTATTCCTTCCTTATTTTGTTTTAGTGAAGAAAACCCGGTTCCGGTAACTGTAACCGAAACCGAACACCATACCGACACCACTTCTCATTTACCACTATGCCTACTAAACCACTTAACTATCTATACTAAACCACTCGAAGCTTTAACCACGGAAAACATACTACCCGAAACCATTTCCAGCGAAGAAATACTAATTCCGGCGATACTTACGTATTTTCCGACGACGTCCCTCGTAACCGAAACGCGTTTTTGACCAAGGTAACCATAAAATAAATTTTTATTTTTGATACTTTAAGGTTAATCTATAATGAAAATGGAATCTAGAATTTAATATGTAAATGTTAGTTTTCTATAAAAGATGATGAAGAAGAAGATAAACCAGTGAACTGAATAAATAAATAAATAAATAAATAAATAAGGAAGTGTATGTGTATATATATATATCTCTCTCGAAAACTCCAACGTCTTTGAGCATCGATTCAATTGACCGTCTGTTCATTTCTTACTCTGATTAAAATTATTATTCAGCTTGACAACATGCGATAAGTTTATGATTATATTTTGCTCATTATCGCATGTTTTAATACTTATATATATGTTAATGTTAGTATTATAATTATGTCTGATTATCTGAGATCTGCTACCCTAAGCTCTCCGGCTCCTCCCGTGACGGAGTTATCAGTTCACGGCGTCCCTAGGTACAAATATGGTACATAGCGACTAGGTGGCGTATGGATATATCCTAGGTATGTTTCTGGAGATGGATGTCGGGTAGGCCAACCCGCTCCGTCTCATGTAACAGACTTTGTGGTTGTCACCTCTGTTTAGCTTTTGGGTACATCCGTATGATATGTTTCAGTTCAGTTATATGTTATGTTTTGTCAAGTGATATAATTTCAGTCGGTTATTTGTTTGCTATTTGAGCCTATTATTCTGTATTGGGCATTTGGCTAATTCCGTATATTTCATTTCACTACAGGTTCACAGTTTACTTTGGGCGGGGTGAAGAGTGAAGAATAAACCCTAGGATGCTAACCGAAGATGTTTGTCACTTTTATAAAATAAATTTGTATTTTGGGCCTTAGGGATATGAACCATATTTTGAAATGTAAGCCTAACTTTAATTAATGGAATTATGACTTCTGTTCTGATCCACTGTTATAGTGACATGTCAACCCATCCGGGTTGGTGTGTTACAACTGTGGTATCAGAGCAAAGGCTTTTTCCTATAGAAAACTTAAACATTAGTAGTTAGGCCTGTGAGGTTGGGGTAGACGTCTAGGATAAAATTCTGGTAAATGTTCCTAGTTACGCGTCACCACCTTCATATTCTAACTCATGCATCTACTTTTTTATAGATGCCTCCTCGTCGCCAAACTCGTAGGAATGCCCACACGACTAACCGTCATCCTAACGACACTGGCTCAAATGAAACTCCACCTGGCCCAAACATGGTTTCTGCTATCAACCAAGCGTTTGTCGGACTACTTCCGAACCTCATTGCTCAGACCGTAGAGGCTGTTATGCAACAAAATTAAGAACGCGCTAACCCAAATTCTGGAGTCGTCGTTGGTGAGAATACCACCAACAACACCTCTGAAGGCATACATGTGTGGCTCCGTCTTTTCCAAAGGCAAAACCCGAAATCTTTTAGCCACGCTGCTACTCCGATCGATGCACGAAACTGGATAGCCCATATAGAGAAGATCTTTGAGGTACAGGGAGTTGCAGATCAATACAAGGTCAGGTTGGCCACCTTCAAGCTAGAAGATGATGCACAGACTTGGTGGGAACGATACAAACAAGTCAAAGGAGGAGATGCTTACGTCGCCACTCTTTCGTGGGCTGAATTTCGTACCATCTTCTATGAGAGGTATTTCTCGAATGCTGACAGAGAAGCTCACATCAGGGAGTATGCTGTTATCCGACAAGGGATTGACGAGTCTGCTTCGGAGTTTATTACCCGATTCTCAAGGTTGGCCAATATTATGGGAAACGTAGCAGGATCTGCTGCAGTTCAAGCTGAGAAGTGCAAATGGGAAGTTAATGATCAAATTCGGAAAACGATCATGTTCATGAATGTCACACCCCGACCACGTAAAACAACAAAACGTGGTGGAAATGTCGGGGAGTGTTGTAACAGAATCATTGTTTCACAACCATGGATTAAACATTTTCGTTTTATTCAATTAAATGTATTACATTACATTGGAATTAGAAATAAAACATGAACAAATAGACTTTTATTGTTATTAAGTCACTAAGGCCTCGTCCGTTCCTATGTGAGCATGCATCAATATCATCATCAAATATCATCAACTATGGTACCTGAAACACATGTGAAAATACATCAGCATAAAAATGCCGGCGAGTACATAGGTTTTATGTGAGTGTCAGATTCATGGCTCGTTTTACATGTTGCAATACTTATTTAAAAACCTTATTTTGAAAAGTATAGTATTGCGACATAATTAACCAACTCAAATCAAGTTGGATATGATTTATAAAATCTCTTAGCCATGATTCTTAACTCCAAAACATTTGTTTTATGAAATCAAATTGTAAAATATCTCTTAGAAACTCGTTAATAAAACTCGTATGGTTTATATTATTCAGAAAACATCCTTGTGTGACATTGTTTCGAAATCGTTTACCCAAGTAATCTAGATAACGCAACGATATATAATGTGTTAAAAGCACTTATATATAGGAAGTACCAGCGGCGTATCCACCATGCTTTTAACACATTACACCCGCCCCGTTACCTAATCACTTCCCTAACCCAATGGCTCAAACAGTTACAAATGGTTCACATAAATCAAATGGATACAAACGGTTCACATAAATCCAACGATTACAAATGGTTCACATACATCAAATGGTTACAAATGGTTCACATATATCCAATGATTACAAATGGTTCACATACATCCAATGATTACAAATGGTTCACATACATCCAACGATTACAAATGGCTCAAAACATAAAACAATTGTGCTAGCATGTTAAGTGAACATACATAGCAAAACATAATGAAATCATGTACTAATAGTGTACTAATGAACATAGCAAGTATATGATATGAAATCATGGAAAGCATGAAAATAACAAGTAGGCACATGTGTTTCACCCCAAAACGTTTGGAAAACAGTAAAAGAGGGGTCTATGTACTCACTTGAGGGTGCTTAGAAGTCTTCAACAACAACCAAGCAAACCTAGAGGGATCACGGAATCAAGCGGCACCTAACATAGGTAAGTATGTAAATAAACGGACCTAAATCGAAAGATCGGATAGAATGAGGTTTCGTAAACCAAATGAGTGTAGGGACTCATTTAATATGGTTTAACAAAGCCTACATTCTAAAATGAAACCTAACCTAAGTGCTTACGACCCATTACGACTCGTTAAGGTAGCTTACGCCACTTTAACGCGTCGTTTGCGTAAAACGCGTTCGGACCGCCTAACTAGTCCTATGATAAGTAAAATATGCCTTAACATGTCTAATATTGTTTCCAAATCAGTTTAGATATCAAAAATTATGTTACATATGCTTAAAATGAATTTTGGCGTAAAAAGGGCATTTTGGTCATTTACCTAAGGCATATAAACTACCTATTATAAAACTACTTAAACGACGTGACCATAAGGTATAACCTCAGAAGGTTATTCCCTATGCAACTATGGTCACCTAATGTGTTTGGTCGGATCCTAAACTTGTCAATGCAGAAAGTCAAACAAACTAAAAACACATAAAAGAACGAAAGAGGACTTACAAAAGGTTCAAGAACGGAAGTTTGACCCGATTATTCTCAGGTATGAAGTGAAAGCACTTCAACTTAGAGAGCAATCAGATCAAGGTGTGAATAATTCAAATGAGGAAGGTGGGTATTTATAGGAAAACCAAGACCATTAGGATCGTTCATCGAAAACCGAGCTTCGATCTGGACCTTACATGTGTGCCCATGGTTTTAGAATACCATGGGTACCCCAAAACAAGCCCCTAGTTTCATTAAAACCATGTGCAAATGAAGGGAACAGCTGGAACAAGCTGGAAATCAGATTTTCAACTTTGGTCCCTTCCTAAGATAACTATGGCAGATTGTCAAATTTTGTCCCTGAATGTGCAAAACATGGTTTTTGATGCATTTTTGACACGTTTAAGCCCCGTTAATCCCATTTCAAGGCTATAAAATGAAGTTAAAGTATAGGGAACATGAAACATGCTCAAAAATATCTCGGATGTCGGTTCGTTTAGCCGTACGGTTGCGTTATTCGGTTAATTACGACGAAACACGAACGAACGCGAAAAACGGTCCAAATTACGCGACGAATGGATTTTTATCAAGCCAATCACTAAAATAAAATATTTTAATGATTACATAAATTTTTGGATGTCCGGATGTATTCAGAACGTAAGATATGCGCGAAAATGCACTTTTTGACGTTTTTAGTCCTTATTGATCAAGAAAGTTTATTTTTGCGCACCAGTGGGTTCAACAGTTGTAGTGGCTGCTTCACTTGGATTACCACCAAGAGTTTCTTGTAACTCAAGGGGTGTAACCTCCTCAGGTTGTGTTGGTGGGTTAGCAAAGATTGATACATCAGACCCAGTCAGTTGTTGAGGTATATTCTCATTGATAGGTGAGTGAGAAAGACTGGTTAGTGCCTGGTTCAAATCAATTGCATCCAACAGCAGTTTAGTGGGTGGGGGAATTGTGGATGTGATGGGTGGTGTAGAAGGTGGATTTTCCCCGGGTATTGAGCTGTGGATGATAGAAACAAGTGTTTCTAGAGCATCATGATGTGGAGACCCTATTTGTACAACCTGTTCTTTTTGTGAAGAAGCAGGAGGAGTTTCGGTTATGGGTTGAGATATTTGTACCAACTGCTGTGAGGAAGAAGCAGCAGTGGTTTCTTGTGACTTTTGTGTTGTCACAGGCATTTGTTCTGGTATCTCATCCTCCAGAGTTGCCTTTTTGATTGGTTTGGGGGGTTTTTGATTTTTCTTTTTGTGTCGCTTTTTATGAATTGTAGGTGTGGGTTTCAAAACAGTTGGTCTGCTGCTTTGATCACCTTGAGCAGTGGGCTCAGCAGCAGATACCTGAGGAGCAGTTGTAACTGCTAAAATCTTCTCAGGCACCTCTGCTTGTGTTTTGCAAGGTGCTAACATTCTTGAAAAAGTTTCAGTTGTTAAACTGTTTATTTGAGTAGAATCACCTTGGTTTATTGCAGCTAAATCATCCTTACTGAATTTCTTTGCAAAATAGTAACTTAAAAACCTTGGAAACAGTAAGAATGATTTTGTTTCAACATTATTAACCAAAACTTTAAAAATTTCCCGAGAATAGTTAAAATTTTCATCTTGAAGAATTGCATATCCCAGATTTTGAATCTTTAAAGGGATTTCATTGAAAGAAGTGGTTTTATTTGAAACACATAGTAGGAGGGTATGAAATAAAAACCTGGTTGCAGAAGGAAACTAACCTTTTTCTAAGGTAAGTTTCTTCATCATTGTGGCTTCATACCCTCTTTCAATGAAGTCAGTTTGCAACTCGTTTTTAGTGAAAGAAATTTTACCTTCTTGATCATCGAGTTGAAAGACCTCTGAAATGGATTGTGGCGTGATTTGGACAGCTTTACCCTTTATAGAAGAGTGTATGGTGGTTGCAATGTCTCCTTGTTTTTCAAGGGTTGCATTCTTCCAAAACTCTCTTTGGGTTTCCAAATAGATTGGTGCATCGACGGTGAACAAAGTTTTGTACTTTGATTTTGCCATGGTGTCAATGATGGAATCGAAAACATTGGTGGTTCCTGGTTTAGTGAGAAGACCCAGGAGATTGTGGGATGGTTTATATGGAATTTCAGTGGAAATTGCCTTTTGAGAGGCTGTTTTCGATGAAGATTTGGATGAGGGTTTTGAAGATGACTTCGATTTTGTCATTTTGAAGATGAAGATCGAAGAAATTTGTGAAGAAAGGAGATGAAAAACTGCTTTGAGAAGAGAATTTTTAAGAATTCAATTCGACAGTAAAACCCTGTTTTGGTGGTGAATGGGGGATTTTATAGGGAAGAAAGTGAATGCTGAGGTGGCAGCCGTTACAAAAAGTCTGACCACTATGTACTGCCCACGTGACAACCCCTGGTGAAAGTGAAGGACAGTACTTTTGTGAAAGTGACTGATGAAGGCAGTGGTATGAAAGCAGTGGATGATTTTCACTATCAGTGGATAGCATATCAGTGGATAAGACACTGCTTTTGAACAACAGAGTTTATCAAAGGAATGAGAGAACAGGGGTTGACTTTCAGCAGTGGACAGACTTTTGAGGTAGAGCAGACTTTTGAACAATCAGTGGTTATGGCAGACTTTTAAGGATTTTAATGAAAATTTCATTGTTAGCTATTTTTAAGGATGGATTTTTGATTTTCTGAAAACATTTTATTGCTTTTATCCATAGAAAAACAAGATGTTGCTTGTTATTCCATGTTCAGCATCCCAATCCTAGAGACCAAGCTTTCAAAAGTGGCTGTATCAAGTGCTTTTGTGAGCACATCTGCCAGCTGGTCTTTAGTTGGGACATGATGCAGAGAAATCAAACCTTTTTCATAGCAATCCCTCACAAAGTGATGTCTGATGTCGATGTGTTTGGTGGTTGAATGGGAAACTGGATTTTTAATGATATTTTCTGCTGCCTGGCTGTCCAACATGAGTGGTGTCTTTAAGGCAGTGATACCAAAATCCAGCAACTGATTTTGAAGCCACAGGAGTTGGGCTATACAGCTTGCAGCAGCAATGTATTCAGCCTCAGCAGTGGATGTTGAAACTGCTGCTTGCTTTTTGCTTCGCCAAGAGACTAAGCAATCACCTAGAAATTGGCACCCTCCTGAAGTGGACTTCCTTGTGGTGTGACATCCAGCAAAGTTACTGTCTGAAAAACCTGAAAGCTTGATATTCCCATTAGCTGGATACCAGATACCAAGTGTGGGAGCACCTTTTATGTATCTGAAGATCCTTTTTACAGCAATGAGATTTGATTTTCTGGGAGCTGATTGACTTCTTGCACAGACACATGTTGCAAACATGATGTCTGGTCTAGATGCAGTTAGGTACAATAAAGACCCAATCATGCTTCTATAAAGTGTTTGGTCAATCAGCTCATCTTTTTCATCAGACATAACCAGCTTATTTGTTGCCATGGGTGTGCTGCATGGTTTACAATCATTCATATCAAATTTTGTCAAAAGTTCTTTAGCATATTTGCTTTGATGAATGAAAGTTCCATTTTGCATTTGCTGAACTTGGAGACCAAGAAAGCATTGCAACTCACCCATTGCACTCATTTCAAACTCAGCTGTCATGAGTTCCCTAAACTCTTCACACATTGAGTTACATGTGCTTCCAAAAATAATGTCATCCACATAAATCTGGACAATCATTAAATCCTTCCCTCTCCATTTTAAAAACAGTGTTTTATCAATGGTACCTCTTTTGAAACCATTTGAGAGTAGGAAGTTGGAAAGAGTTTCATACCAGGCCCTTGGTGCTTGTTTCAAGCCATACAAGGCTTTGTTTAGCCTGTAGACATGATCTGGATAAAATGGATCCTCAAAACCTGGAGGTTGACAAACATACACCTCTTTCCTGAATTGTACCATAGAGGAAAGCACTTTTGATATCTATTTGAAACACCTTCATATTGTGGTTGACAGCAAAGGCCAGGAACAGTCTAATGGCTTCCAATCTTGCAACAGGGGCAAATGTTTCATCATAATCAATCCCCTCTTCCTGTCTGTAACCTTGAACCACAAGCCTGGCTTTATTCTTGACAACAATACCCCTTTCATCAGTTTTGTTCTTGAAGACCCACTTTGTGCCAATGGGACTAACCTCTTCTGGCAGTGGTACAAGCTCCCATACTTGTTGTCTTTTAAACTGTTGGAGTTCCTCTTGCATGGCTTCTACCCAGCTGTTGTCTTTCAGTGCCTCTTGGTACTTGACTGGCTGATGGAGTGATAGAAAACCAGCAAAAAGATAAATGTTTTGGTATTGGCTTCTTGTGAGCACCCCTTCATTGATGTTGCCAATGATTTGATCAGGTGGATGAGATCTTAAGAAGATTAAATCTCCTTGGTATGGTATGATGGCATTTGTTGGTGAAGGCTGCAAATGTGTATCATCTGAGCTAACCACTGCTGGGGACTTTGATGATCCAGTAGTGGCTTCAAAAGGTGGTGGAATAGGAGGTAATGAAATGGACATCTGCTGACTTTTATCCACTGTTTGAGGACTTTTGTCAGCAGTGTTTGAGGATGTGGAAGCAGTGGTAAATGGGCTACTTTGGTCAACAACTGTTGAGGTAGCAGTGGTTGAGCTTTGACAACTGTTTTGAACAGCTGATGCTTTTCCCTTTGTGGCAGACCTTTGAGGGATGATGATTTCATACCCATAGTCTGGTGTTGTATCCTCTGATGGACCTGCACTGATAGTCTTGACAGCAGTATTTTCAAAGGTAAATTTTTCAAGATCAAACAGATCTGCAGGATTTGCTGGGATTTTCATTGATGAAAGTTCATTGAACTTAACATTCAAGGTCTCCTCCACTGCCTTGGTCCGTGTATTGAACACTTTGTAGGCCTTGGCAGTGGTTGAGTATCCCAGATGATAACCACAATCAATTTTGGCTGCAAATTTTGAAATGGAATCTTTTAAGTTCAAAATAAAGCATGGGCAGCCAAACACCTTGAAATATGAGATCAGTGGTTTGATTTTATACAGAATTTCATAAGCAGTCTTTTTGTGCCTGGGGTTTATTAAAACTCTGTTCTGGACATAGCAAGCAGTGTTTACTGCCTCTGCCCAGAAAGTTAATGGCAAACCTGAATCTGCAAGCATGGTTCTGGCAGCCTCAATCAAATTTCTGTTCTTCCTTTCCACTACCCCATTTTGCTCTGGTGTTCTAGGGATGTTGTACTGTCTTACAATCCCTTTCTTCACACAGAAGGCATCCAACTCCTTATTTTTGAATTCTGTGCCATTGTCACTCCTGAAGCTTTTCACTGGAAGGTCAAATTGCTTTTCAACCTGTGTCACAAAGTCTTGCAAAATGCCTGCAGTCTCATCTTTTGAGTGTAAAAAGAAAGTCCATGTAAACCTAGAAAAGTCATCAACAATAACCAAACAATATCTTTTCTTCTTGAGGCTCATGACTTGAACTGGGCCAAACAAATCCATGTGTAGCATTTGCAAACACTGGGTTGTTTTGGACTCTTCAATGGACTTGTAAGAACTTTTATGCTGTTTTCCTTTTAAACAGGAAATGCAATGTTCAGAACATGAAAACAATTTTTGTGGTAGGCCTCTCACCAAACCATTTTTTGAAATTTCAGTGATTGTCTTAAGATTTGTGTGCCCCAGCCTTCTGTGCCAAAGTTCTGTCTCTTTGTTAGAGGCAGCTGAGAACAGACAGGCATCAGCTCTGGGACACTCTTTTGACATATCAACAACATAAACATTGCCACTTCTTTGAGCAACAAGTTTAGTTTGACCAGTTTTGATTATTGCTTCAATCTTTTTGACCATTTCTGGTCCAACAATCCTACAACAATCTTTTGTGAAGAATGACCCAAATCCCTTGTCACTCATTTGGGACACACTCAGAAGGTTGAATTTTAGATTGTCTATCAGATTGACATTTTCAAATTTTACATTTCCAGATTGCACTGTACCAGACCCCAGAACTTTCCCTTTACTATTATTCCCAAAGGATATATCACCCCCTCCATGGATTTTAAAGTCTTTGAGGAGGGCTTTACATCCTGTCATGTGCCTGGAGCCTCCACTATCTACATACCAAAGACTATCAAAGCATGCAGAAGCTCCCTGCACATGAAGTAAAAGGATTGGTTCATTAAGGTCTCCAAAGCCAACAAGGCTTTGGATGGGGTCTCAACAGTGTCTGGAATGGATGCAGAATGATGGACAGTGGTTAGGTCAGGGGTTTGGACTGTTTTAGGACAGTGTTTTTCTAACCACTGTTGTGAGTCTTGACCAATCATCTGCTGGTAACCAAAAGGATGCCTGTTCACTCTGGGTTTAGAGGGCCTTTTGTAGGCCTCATAAACGTGTGGAATCCTTTGGTAAGACTGTTTTTCCTTGCCTTTTCTGAACTGATTGGCAGGGGGTGCATCAGTAACCTGAACATCTCTTTTGACAGATGTTTGGTTCAGCTGTTTTGTGACAGCTGTTTCAACTGGCACAAACAGTGGTTGTTTCTTGGTGAATTTGACAGATGTTGATGATGATGATGGATTCAAGGATGTTTTAGCAATGTACTCATTCTTTTTCACATCAAAGTTTTTGAGATACACACAAGCTTGATTTTTGTGGCTTGTTTTACCACAAACAATGCAATTTTCAGCTGAAACAATGACACTTGTTCTGTTTAAATCATAGGCTTTTAAGTGGAAACAATCTTTTGTTAGATGATTCCTTTTCTCACAGAATTCACAAAACAAGTTATCATTTTTTTCTTTCTTCTTTCTCTTTTCAGACTCCTTTGCAGCAGAGGTTTTAACCACTGCTGGGATGTCCTTGAGAGGTATGACTTTAGCTTTTGGAGCTTTAACACCATCAGTTGATGTAAAGTCTATTGGCTTGAAATTTTCAAGAATATCACACTCATCAGACCATTTTGGTTTAAACTGATGATCCTCAAGCTCCTTGAAAGTGGAGGATCCCATTGGTCTATTAAGTGTGATTTTGTTACCAAGTTTGTCAGTGATTTTCACTTCTTGGCCATTCTTGTTTGTGGGGATGTGCTCAGTGGCTACATCAGTGGTTTGGACAGATTTTTCAAAAGCAATATGTTCATCATCATATTTTCTATAACCAACCCCAAATTTCACATTGCTTTCAATCTGTTTGGCAAGCATCACCTCATATCCTCTGCAGGATTCCACCCATCTTTCACAAGTAATCTGGGTGGATTCCAACTCCTTTTTGCAAACTTGGTATTTTTCTACCATAGTTTGAAGTTGGGTTTTGGTTATGCTTTGCTCTTCTTTGAGACAGCTGATCTCTTTTTCTTTTTCAGTCAATTTGTTTTTAAGTTCTTTTAAAGACTTTTCAAATTTAACTTCATCAGTTAAGATTTTATCCCGAAGGTTTTCATTCACCTCTTTGATGTTAGCAAAAGCAATTATGCAATTGTCAGAACACAGTTTTTCAAGAACTTGAGGAGATACCTTGGCAGCTGCCATCATTGCACAATCACATTGATGATCTTCTTCATCAACAGCTTTCACCTTCTTTTCACCAGCCTTTTCTTCCTTCTCATCTTCTTTGTCCTCTTTGGACCATGGATCTGTCATTGGTTCAATCAGGATACCTGAACTTTCTCCCAACAGTAGTTCACCAGCTACAGCAGTAACCACTGCTTCAGTCACCTCATCCACTGTTTCAATACTCAGTTGTTCCTCTTCAGTTTCAACCCCCTCCTGTATTGACTCTAATGCCATCAAACAAAACTCATTATGAGAAGAGTCATTAGAAGCATAGAGTGCAAAATTTTCATCACTAAGATCTTCAGGCATACTGCTCCAGTCAACAAACCCTTGAGTGAAAAAACTTTGTTGATCTGGTTGTACTGCTGCTGGAGCAGTGGTTTGAGGTGCAGGCTGCACTTGTGCCTGGGGAACAGGGGTTTGAACATATTGGATCTGTGGAACAGTAGTTTGGACATAGTGCACTGGCACAGGGGCAGTAGCATAGTGAGCAGTGTTCACTTGAGCTGCTGGGGCATACTGGGCATAGTGCACAGTGCTTTGGTTTTGAGGTCTAGGATTTGAGCTAGGATGAGTAATTATGGGACCAGTAGTTTGACTCCTACATTCCCTAGCGAAATGTCCCAACCTATTACACTTGTAGCACTTGATTTTTGATTTATCCAACCCAACCCTTAGATTCCCATGCAAACCTGGGAATTTTTGCCCTGTTCTTTTGTAAAATTTGCTAGTTCTAACACTTAGCAAAGCCAGTTGGTGCAGGATGTCCATTTCCTCTAAGTCAGTGGGATCAAAATGTTGCAAGTCATTGAGTTCAAAGCATAAATTGTCTGACATCTGGTTTTCGTTTACAGTGAATGCATAACTAGCAGAGTGAGGATCAGGGTTGTTAAAATTTGCACCAGCAGTTATGTCAATGAAGTGATCATAACCCTGATCCTTACCACTGCTCCCAGATTCTTCTTGACCCAGAAGAGCAGTGTTACCGAAAGTGTAATCATCAGTAACTTTTCCTGACTCTTGCAACCTCCTTTTCTGGTTCAACTCCCTTTCATAGGTCAGGAGTCGACCATGGAGTTGGGTCAAGGTCAGATCCTTGAATTCAGGTGAGTTTCGGGTGATAAAAGCTATGGTGTCCCATTTTTCTGGCAGTGACCTGAGGAACCTGCTATTTTGAGTTGAGTTTGTAAAAGTGGTATTAACAAGCCTCAGTTCACTGATGAGACAGCTGAAACGCTCAAATTGTTGCGTTAGTGATTCACCTTTAACATAACAAAATGTTTCATACTGTTGGTTCAGGATTTCCCTATTGTTTTCTATGACTTCTTCGGTTCCCCCAAACTGTTCCTTAAGTGCGTCCCATAATTCTTTGGCACTGTTACAGTGTAACAGTCCAGCATATATCTCATTGGGCAGCGCTGATGCTATGATGCTAAACGCTTTAGCATCTAGTTCGATCTTTTGAAAGTCGGTTTCGGTATAATTTTCAACTGGTTTTGGAACGAACTTTTTAGCATCTTCAGCGCTTGGCACTGAAGGAACATGGGGACCATAGATGACAGACCTCCAACAACCTGTGCTTTGTTGAGCGAGGATGTGACCCATCCTCCTCTGCCAGATGTTGTACTCATTTCTTTTTAGCATAGGTGGTTTAAAAAGAGAGCCGATGTTGTTTTTATCATCCTGAGATTGTGACGTCATTCTTGTTGTTTTACAGACACTGAGAAATCAACTTTTAATGGTGATTAATCCTTGCTCTGTTTTTCAACCAACGAACAAACGATCAGTATCAACTGTTGTGAGCTGAACTATTTACGTCAAAATGATTGTTAAATCAAATTTGACTGTCCAAGCTCTGATACCAATTGTTGGATCTGAGTTTGATTCTGATTGTATTTTATGTTTGTAATTAAGATGAAAATGGATGAGTGTGCAGCGGAATTATGGTGAAAACAAACTTTACATACAATCAAACGAGAGTAATACTTTGATCAAACATCTTTACACAATGAATCGGAAGATTGAATTTATTTCAATAACGATTACAATGATTGATGAATGAATGCAAACTCCCCCTCAGCCAGAGCTCAGTAGTTTGTTCGTGCAAAGAAGACGATAATGCAAAAGAGCTTATAGAACAGTACAAAGTACTGAACTATTTATAGGCACTTGCAAACCACTAAGCATCTTAGCTGACGTCACCATGAAAGTGACATCTAACCTCCTAACAAACTCTAACCTCTGATCTACACAAACACTGATGTACTAACTACTGCTATTACATTTCATTACATAAAAAGACTCTTAAACAGCTGTTGCATCCTTCCACTGCTGTGAACCCAGCAGTGCTTGTCCGGATCAGCAGTACTAGACTCAAGGCAGTAGATTGAATCAGCAGAGCTTTGGTCTTCCATCAGTCTTTGACATTGGGCAGTAGATGCAAGGCAGCAGTTGTAGGTCAGCACTTAGTAAGATCAGCAGATAGGAGGTCAGCAGATATGAAACCACTTTCAAGGGGGAGAGATTTGTATGTAAACATCTGCTTATTCTGGATCCACTGCCCTGATCCAGTTTTGGCTTTAATTATCTGTTCCTCTGATAGGGTTCAATCCCAACAGGAATGGATATAGTTGGTAAACTTTCAAAAGCACCAGGAGGAAAAGTGTTTATGCTTGCTATGACTGATTACTTTTCCAAATGGATAGAAGCTGAAGAATTTGAAAAAGTCAGAGAAAAAGAAGTTATATCCTTTATTAAAAGAAACATTATTACCAGATTTGGTATTCCTTCTGAAATTGTTTGTGATAATGGATCCCAATTTATTGGGAGTAGAACTACTAACTTTTGTGACAGTTGGGGGATTAAGATGATATCATCAACACCAGTCCATCCACAAGCTAATGGTCAAGCAGAATCATCCAACAAGATCATCATCAACAACTTGAAGAAGAAGCTTGGATCTAAAAAGGGGAAATGGGCAGAAGAGCTACCATATGTACTATGGGTTGACAGAACAACTCCCAAGAATGCTACTGGCCAAACTCCATTTTCTTTAGTGTTTGGAGCAGAATCGGTGATCCCTACAGAGATGGTATTCCCTACTGCAAGAACAAGCATCCGTGATCCTGAAGGAAATGCTGAAAACTTGGTTCAAGACTTAGGTACCATAGAAGAGCTCAGGGATTTGGCAAGGATAAGATTGGCTAGCTATCAACAAAGGATGGCTGGAGCTTATAACAAGAATGTCAGGATCAGAAAGTTTCAAGTTGGTGACATGGTGTTAAGGAAAGCATTCCAAAACACCACAAATGTTGCTGATGGCAAATTAGCACCGAAGTGGGAAGGCCCCTATCTTATTGAATCTGAGGCAGGAAAGGGGGTATGTCGATTATTAACAATGGAAGGTGATTTGCTACCAAGAGCTTGGAATGCTGTCCATTTGAAGAGATACTTCATGTAAGAAGGATCCAGGAACCTTAGTCATCCTCATCTCCGGTATACATAAAGGATCCTTAGGGGATATATGATCCTCATTCTGGTAATGATTTGATTCTAATTTATCTAATCCTTTAATTTATTTGATTACAAGGAGAACGGTCCAGGATCCTTTATCCTTTTTCACTAAGTTGTGAGTTTTGCAGAAGTAGGTGCATCTTTGACAAAGGATCAAGTATCCACAGAAGTCTCCTAAGTTTTATGGGCTTGTCCCCAGTTTTATGGGTTTATCCCCAGTTTTTGGGCTTGTCCCCAGTTTAAGGTATTCACTACCTTCTACGAATCAGGTTCTAACACCTTCGCCAATAGCGCACGATTATCCTGGTGCTGTTAAAGGCAATGGGGCCAGTACCCGCTTTAGGAGCTGACAATTTCATTGTACTGGTTGTATTTAGGATCCTAAGTATAATGATAGATGTACCATACATCCGTTCCTAAGGTTTCTAACGTTTTCACGTTAGCTATGGTTTTGGCATCTTCATGTCACTAAGTTTGGATAGTCGCCAATAAGGGCCATACTCCAGTTTACACAAGATCCTTTGGGCTTGTCCCCAGTTTTTGGGCTTGTCCCCAGGTTTTGGGCTTGTCCCTAGTTTATTGGGCTTGTCCCCAGATTGTTGGGCTTGTCCCCAGCTACTAACTCTTTCTTTTACAGATTGGCTTAGTCCCAAGTTATTTCTCATTTCAGGATTCTAAAGCTAAACACTTAAGGATCCTGGATCCTAACTTTCCACCAGGGTTTGTCTTATAATTGTTACAATTATGTGCATTAAGGATATAGGATCCTAACTTGGATTCTCTGGTATGATCCTTATTTACTTTAACTTTATTCTTGGTTTATCAATATTACCCTTATTCTTTGACAACAGGATATATGATCCTAAAATTATCTCACTTTTTAAAACTTTTCGAATATAGGATATTTGATCCTTGATCATATCCTAAACTTTTGACATAAACTGATTTTTATACCTTCACTAATAACTTGTAAATCTAAAAAGTTGTACAAAAACAAATAAAAGGTAAGTATAGACAAAGTGAACAACATAAGATAGCCAAAAGTTAAAGGTTATATTTATTTATCAAAGTTAAACCCTTCAAAGGTTGTCAAAATTACCTACCCCAAGCATCTACCAGCAATACATGGCCCGTCCGCTGGGGTAGGTAAAGGGTGTCCATATTAACAAGTCTAAAGTGCAGGAAAGTAAAGGCGGCAGGATAATAGTGGCTTCATCCCCCAAACAGAGGATCCCTCCACCAACTATCATCCTACCTATTGTCCCAAGGATCCGTGATCCTTAAACCTAAATACTATTGTTTAGTTACAGACCATAATTGTTCACCATGAAAACACCATTAAACAAAAACCACAAAACCATAAAAAATGGGCTCTGGCCGTGTCTAGATAAATCCATCATCGCCCATTGCTGCAGCTTAAACCTTCGCTGCTTCCTCACCACCTTTACCAGCTGCCTCTTCCACTGGATCCGTTATGCTCAGAAAGGGGAGTTCAGACCTAAGGATATAGGATCCTTACATCGGAGACACAATCGCTCTTCGTTGAAGAGTCGAATGATCTGAAGACGGCTCCTGCCGGGAAGCAATGACGTATCCGATCAATTTCAGGATCGGTGAAACGACAAAGCTCTAGTGAAGGATTTTTGGTTACACCTTGGCTCTTCAGAGGGTTGTCCTTTTTAGGATCCTTGGCGGGGGAGGATCGGAGATTCATCTTTTCCATGGGATTTTGAGGGAACAGGGAATCGGAAGAAGAAAATTTAGAGAGAAGGAAAGAGAGAATACATGCTTGGATCTTCGGATGAGGATTTAAAGGGAGAAAGTCTCGAATTTAAATGCAATTCTGTCCTTATCTCTAACCCTATATATAATGATTTTTGTTGTAGGTGGTGACTGTTGATGACATCAGCCTGTAACGGCTATATCTTTTACTAATGGCTAGTCCGAAAAATGTTGAAACATGACTATCTAATTCGATATTAACTAGTCATGTTTGGGGGAAATTGTTAGGGATAGAATTTCTAAGCATATGGATCATGGATCCTCAAGTGCAGCCAGGATCACGGATCCTCAGTTCAGTTTGAATTAAGGATCCTCAGAAGACGTTCCAGGACTAAGGATCCAGGATCCTCATTATTATCCTAATACTAACAATTGTTTCCATTATATTTGAACTTGTTTTGCAGGAGTATTCGAGTGAGACTTGGTCTAACCGAGATTCCAGGGGAATATGCCTTCTAATTTTGCACGTGCATGAGCTCTTCGACCGTTGTGGTGATCGTGGGAGAACTTACACCTTTTTCGGATTGTTAGTTAGTTTAGTTAGTTTCAATTTTTAATGGGGATAACAAGCTTATTGAGACAGAATAATTAGCAACACACACTACTCTCGAGAACTCTCTGCAAGTTATTGGCGATTACACACTTTTTGCACACTAGTGATCCTTGTACCAAGCTTGTTATCATCCCGATTTGTAAACATTGTTTGTTTAATATACTTGGTGATCGGTAGTTTCCATCACCCGAGGTTTTTTATGCCGGAGATCATACATTGATCAAGGGTTTTTTCCTCGTATAAATCCTTGTGTTCAACATTCATTTCATTCTTTCATTGTTCATACATTTGATCACATAATCAAGCATCACACCTCACAAAATCGGATTTGGTTGCATTATCCTTGTGTGATTTTTGACCAAAACAATTGTGTTTGTGAGACACGTTTTCTAACCCACGTATTAGAAAATTTAACTCATTATATATATATATATATATATATATATATATATATATATATAAAGCATGTCCATTTGGATTTAGAAATCATAAATTAAAGTTGGTGATAAATCCCACACAACTACACCATCACTTTATGGTGATTTAATTCTTGTATTCTTACTCTTGTAGTTTTCCAATCTCATCAAGCTAGGCACATAGTTTACTTTTAATACAAGAGACATTGGATGGAAAAGAGTCTCACTTAATTAGAGATTTTATTAGAGACATAAACTCTAATAAAACTAATAAATTGACATAAAACTGTACTTAAGAGTTTATCTTTCATATGAAGAGTCTAGTAAATAATTATAATTTCTTTAAATTCATATAAATAACAACACCATCACTCTATGGTGATTTAATTCTTTAAGTCAATCAAACATCAACTTCAATGTATGACCTTTTACTTCTAAACCATACAAAGCATAATATAAGTGTTTATATTCATTAAAATCAATGCTACAACAAATTACTTATATAAAATGTTTACATAAAGCCTTTCAAAGCATTTGTATTTTAACCATTTTTAACAATCATGTTAAAATGAAAGAAAAATTCTAACGCGCACGTTAGAAATATTAACATTTCCACAAAATATTAATTCGACTTGCTATAAACACTTGTATGGTTCAAATAAATAAGTTATTTCTAGTACACACGTTAGAAAGTAAACAATTAAAAAATTGCTTCCAAATTAACGTTTTCCATGAACGTTTCTAACACATATGTTAGAAGACAAATGATTTCAAAAGTCATTTTAAGTCTTATTTGTTCATATCAATCCATGGGTGGATGAAGGGTCTACTTTAAATAGAGACTTAATTAGAGACATAAAACTCTAATCAAGTAACATAAAACTATTATTTAAAGACATAAAAACTCTACTTAAGAGAATTTAATGTTTACAAAAAAACGTATGGTTAACACTAATAAATCCGATCTAACACAAAAGTTAGACAAATCAACGATTCCCAAAATATTTTCAAAACCAAACGTTTGAACCAAAACTATTCGTTTTGTAATAACCAAAAATAATAATAATAATAATAATAATAATAATAATAAGAATAATATACTTTTATATTTGTGAAGCCTTGCAAGTGGAAAAGAAAGAAAGATATAGATAACACTTTGTCAGACAAATTGCATAAATGATTGAATTGAATGGATGGGAATTATTTTTGTATAAAATATTTATCAACATGAATTATTCGTTTCTGCAAACTTATACAACTTGCATATACATAGAGCTTTCTTCACCTCTATAAATTGAAGACCGATCATCCGTTTATCTCCATCCCATCTTCCATGATTAGTTTCCTCTCGAAACTATTCCTTCCTTATTTTGTTTTAGTGAAGAAAACCCGGTTCCGGTAACTGTAACCGAAACCGAACACCATACCGACACCACTTCTCATTTACCACTATGCCTACTAAACCACTTAACTATCTATACTAAACCACTCGAAGCTTTAACCACGGAAAACATACTACCCGAAACCATTTCCGGCGAAGAAATACTAATTCCGGCGATACTTACGTATTTTCCGACGACGTCCCTCGTAAGCGAAACGCGTTTTTGACCAAGGTAACCATAAAATAAATTTTTATTTTTGATACTTTAAGGTTAATCTATAATGAAAATGGAATCTAGAATTTAATATGTAAATGTTAGTTTTCTATAAAAGATGATGAAGAAGAAGATAAACCAGTGAACTGAATAAATAAATAAATAAATAAATAAATAAGGAAGTTGTTTGTTCACAAGGGCTCCTGTAGCACAGTTGGTTCAGCAGCTGGTTTACAACCCAGAGGTCTCAAGTTCGAATCCAGCTGGAGACATAAATTTTTACCAGATTCTAATATAATGCACCAGATCTGATGCAATATCCGATTTTCTGATGAGATCTGATGAAATATCAGATTTTTTGATGAAACGTCAACATTTCTGATGAAACATCATAATTTCTGTGAAATGCACCAGAATTCTTATATAAAACATCAGAAATCGTAAATCAAACATAAATAACTAAGTGGTCCACTGGTTAAGGCTCTAACATATAACCTAGAGGTCTTGAGTTCAAATCTTGCAAGAGACATTCTTTTTATTACATCAGAATCATATTTAAACACACCAGAATTCTTGTTAAATAAATCAGATTTCAAAATGTTCATCAGAAAGTGGTGTAGTCTAGCTGGATAAGTCTTGGGACTTAGAAACTAGAGGTCTTGGGTTCAAACCTTGCTAGTGACATTATATTTTGTTATCAGATTTTATGTTTTATGAATCATATTTTAATTAATGACATCAGATTACTTGTTTAAATAACCAGATTTTATAAGATTAATATAAAGTATTAAGTGGCTCACTGGTTAAAACCTTTTTCTTACAACCTTTAAGTCACAAGTTCAAATCTTGCAACCAACATTGATTTTTAATTAACTTCTATTTTATTGAAACATTATTCTTTAATCTAAGCAAAACTAATTCATGATTACTTAAGGCAAACTTGAAGTTTTAAACTAGACATGAATTAAACAAACAAATTACATATATGTTTTTTATGTACGGGCACAACCTTATAAAAATATATGGACACGATGTAGGTTTATACGAACACGCTTGACAAGTTTATATATATTTAAGACAACAATCAAGAAACAAGGTACGGATCCTTAGCCCTCTCCCTTGTTATCTGGTTCATTTGCTATAAACCCTTATTTATAATATATGTATGTGTGTGTATGTGTATGTGTATATATATATATCTCTCTCGAAAACTCCAACGTCTTTGAGCATCGATTCAATTGACCGTCTGTTCATTTCTTACTCTGATTAAAATTATTATTCAGCTTGACAACATGCGATAAGTTTATGATTATATTTTGCTCATTATCGCATGTTTTAATACTTATATATATGTTAATGTTAGTATTATAATTATGTCTGATTATCTGAGATCTGCTACCCTAAGCTCTCCGGCTCCTCCCGTGACGGAGTTATCAGTTCACGGCGTCCCTAGGTACAAATATGGTACATAGCGACTAGGTGGCGTATGGATATATCCTAGGTATGTTTCTGGAGATGGATATCGGGTAGGCCAACCCGCTCCGTCTCATGTAACAGACTTTGTGGTTGTCACCTCTGTTTAGCTTTTGGGTACATCCGTATGATATGTTTCAGTTCAGTTATATGTTATGTTTTGTCAAGTGATATAATTTCAGTCGGTTATTTGTTTGCTATTTGAGCCTATTATTCTGTATTGGGCATTTGGCTAATTCCGTATATTTCATTTCACTACAGGTTCACAGTTTACTTTGGGCGGGGTGAAGAGTGAAGAATAAACCCTAGGATGCTAACCGAAGATGTTTGTCACTTTTATAAAATAAATTTGTATTTTGGGCCTTAGGGATATGAACCATATTTTGAAATGTAAGCCTAACTTTAATTAATGGAATTATGACTTCTGTTCTGATCCACTGTTATAGTGACATGTCAACCCATCCGGGTTGGTGTGTTACAACTGTGGTATCAGAGCAAAGGCTTTTTCCTATAGAAAACTTAAACATTAGTAGTTAGGCCTGTGAGGTTGGGGTAGACGTCTAGGATAAAATTCTGGTAAATGTTCCTAGTTACGCGTCACCACCTTCATATTCTAACTCATGCATCTACTTTTTTATAGATGCCTCCTCGTCGCCAAACTCGTAGGAATGCCCACACGACTAACCGTCATCCTAACGACACTGGCTCAAATGAAACTCCACCTGGCCCAAACATGGTTTCTGCTATCAACCAAGCGTTTGTCGGACTACTTCCGAACCTCATTGCTCAGACCGTAGAGGCTGTTATGCAACAAAATTAAGAACGCGCTAACCCAAATTCTGGAGTCGTCGTTGGTGAGAATACCACCAACAACACCTCTGAAGGCATACATGTGTGGCTCCGTCTTTTCCAAAGGCAAAACCCGAAATCTTTTAGCCACGCTGCTACTCCGATCGATGCACGAAACTGGATAGCCCATATAGAGAAGATCTTTGAGGTACAGGGAGTTGCAGATCAATACAAGGTCAGGTTGGCCACCTTCAAGCTAGAAGATGATGCACAGACTTGGTGGGAACGATACAAACAAGTCAAAGGAGGAGATGCTTACGTCGCCACTCTTTCGTGGGCTGAATTTCGTACCATCTTCTATGAGAGGTATTTCTCGAATGCTGACAGAGAAGCTCACATCAGGGAGTATGCTGTTATCCGACAAGGGATTGACGAGTCTGCTTCGGAGTTTATTACCCGATTCTCAAGGTTGGCCAATATTATGGGAAACGTAGCAGGATCTGCTGCAGTTCAAGCTGAGAAGTGCAAATGGGAAGTTAATGATCAAATTCGGAAAACGATCATGTTCATGAATGTCACACCCCGACCACGTAAAACAACAAAACGTGGTGGAAATGTCGGGGAGTGTTGTAACAGAATCATTGTTTCACAACCATGGATTAAACATTTTCGTTTTATTCAATTAAATGTATTACATTACATTGGAATTAGAAATAAAACATGAACAAATAGACTTTTATTGTTATTAAGTCACTAAGGCCTCGTCCGTTCCTATGTGAGCATGCATCAATATCATCATCAAATATCATCAACTATGGTACCTGAAACACATGTGAAAATACATCAGCATAAAAATGCCGGCGAGTACATAGGTTTTATGTGAGTGTCAGATTCATGGCTCGTTTTACATGTTGCAATACTTATTTAAAAACCTTATTTTGAAAAGTATAGTATTGCGACATAATTAACCAACTCAAATCAAGTTGGATATGATTTATAAAATCTCTTAGCCATGATTCTTAACTCCAAAACATTTGTTTTATGAAATCAAATTGTAAAATATCTCTTAGAAACTCGTTAATAAAACTCGTATGGTTTATATTATTCAGAAAACATCCTTGTGTGACATTGTTTCGAAATCGTTTACCCAAGTAATCTAGATAACGCAACGATATATAATGTGTTAAAAGCACTTATATATAGGAAGTACCAGCGGCGTATCCACCATGCTTTTAACACATTACACCCGCCCCGTTACCTAATCACTTCCCTAACCCAATGGCTCAAACAGTTACAAATGGTTCACATAAATCAAATGGATACAAACGGTTCACATAAATCCAACGATTACAAATGGTTCACATACATCAAATGGTTACAAATGGTTCACATATATCCAATGATTACAAATGGTTCACATACATCCAATGATTACAAATGGTTCACATACATCCAACGATTACAAATGGCTCAAAACATAAAACAATTGTGCTAGCATGTTAAGTGAACATACATAGCAAAACATAATGAAATCATGTACTAATAGTGTACTAATGAACATAGCAAGTATATGATATGAAATCATGGAAAGCATGAAAATAACAAGTAGGCACATGTGTTTCACCCCAAAACGTTTGGAAAACAGTAAAAGAGGGGTCTATGTACTCACTTGAGGGTGCTTAGAAGTCTTCAACAACAACCAAGCAAACCTAGAGGGATCACGGAATCAAGCGGCACCTAACATAGGTAAGTATGTAAATAAACGGACCTAAATCGAAAGATCGGATAGAATGAGGTTTCGTAAACCAAATGAGTGTAGGGACTCATTTAATATGGTTTAACAAAGCCTACATTCTAAAATGAAACCTAACCTAAGTGCTTACGACCCATTACGACTCGTTAAGGTAGCTTACGCCACTTTAACGCGTCGTTTGCGTAAAACGCGTTCGGACCGCCTAACTAGTCCTATGATAAGTAAAATATGCCTTAACATGTCTAATATTGTTTCCAAATCAGTTTAGATATCAAAAATTATGTTACATATGCTTAAAATGAATTTTGGCGTAAAAAGGGCATTTTGGTCATTTACCTAAGGCATATAAACTACCTATTATAAAACTACTTAAACGACGTGACCATAAGGTATAACCTCAGAAGGTTATTCCCTATGCAACTATGGTCACCTAATGTGTTTGGTCGGATCCTAAACTTGTCAATGCAGAAAGTCAAACAAACTAAAAACACATAAAAGAACGAAAGAGGACTTACAAAAGGTTCAAGAATGGAAGTTTGACCCGATTATTCTCAGGTATGAAGTGAAAGCACTTCAACTTAGAGAGCAATCAGATCAAGGTGTGAATAATTCAAATGAGGAAGGTGGGTATTTATAGGAAAACCAAGACCATTAGGATCGTTCATCGAAAACCGAGCTTCGATCTGGACCTTACATGTGTGCCCATGGTTTTAGAATACCATGGGTACCCCAAAACAAGCCCCTAGTTTCATTAAAACCATGTGCAAATGAAGGGAACAGCTGGAACAAGCTAGAAATCAGATTTTCAACTTTGGTCCCTTCCTAAGATAACTATGGCAGATTGTCAAATTTTGTCCCTGAATGTGCAAAACATGGTTTTTGATGCATTTTTGACACGTTTAAGCCCCGTTAATCCCATTTCAAGGCTATAAAATGAAGTTAAAGTATAGGGAACATGAAACATGCTCAAAAATATCTCGGATGTCGGTTCGTTTAGCCGTACGGTTGCGTTATTCGGTTAATTACGACGAAACACGAACGAACGCGAAAAACGGTCCAAATTACGCGACGAACGGATTTTTATCAAGCCAATCACTAAAATAAAATATTTTAATGATTACATAAATTTTTGGATGTCCGGATGTATTCAGAACGTAAGATATGCGCGAAAATGCACTTTTTGACGTTTTTAGTCCTTATTGATCAAGAAAGTTTATTTTTGCGCACCAATCACCTCAAAGCCTATTTCTAAGCTATGTAAAGGATATTTAGGGCATATTTAACTTATGATCTAGTTCCAGAATGTTCGTTACAGTACAAATCGGCATACTTTCGCAGTTTGTCGAAATTAGTCCCTGTTAGCGAATAAACTTGATTTCGCCACACCAAACCCTCCAAAACTTATTTCTAAGTTATGTAAAGGTTATTTAAGGTATATTAAGACTATTTCACTATTTCGGAGTGTTTGTTGCATTAAACTGGTTATATTTACGCATCAGTGCGCGTATAACCTTCCAGAAAGCGATTTAAAGCTTGAAATCAAACATGAATTGATATGTGCAAACAATACACGTATTTTTACAAATACCAAGTATGAAACACAATATTTCATAAATTTGGTATTTGTTTGATGGTCGCAGAGGCACAGGTGTCACAGTCTCCCCTACTTTAGGAAATTTCGTCTCGAAATTTATTCGTAGGAGTTTATCTGTGACGCTGTGTTAAATAATTGCCTTGCATGGAATCTAGGGTGTTTATCTATTTGCGTAGAATAACCCATCAAAGATTATGCAAGGCATAATCCTGTCATTTCTCTCAACGGACAATCTTTAAAAATGAAAATGAAGGGAAAAAAACAAGGATATTCATTTTCCCTCGATGGATATTCTTCAGAAACGAAAATGAACGGAATGAGTCATTTTCCTCAATGTGTATTCTTCAGAAATGAAAATGAACGAATAATCAAGAATATTCATTCCCTCGATGGATATTCTTCAGAAACGAAAATGAACGGAATGAGTAATTTTCCTCAATGGGTATTCTTCAGAAACGAAAATGAACGAATAATCAAGAATATTCATTTCCCTCGATGGATATTCTTCAGAAACGAAAATGAACAGAATGAGCCATTTTTCTCAATGGGTATTCTTCAGAAACGGAAATGAAGGAAAAATCAAGAATATTCATTTCCCTCGATGGATATTCTTCAGAAACGAAAATGAACGGAATGAGTCATTTTCCTCAATGGGTATTCTTCAGAAACGGAAATGAAGGAAAAAGAAAAATCAGGGATATTCATTTCCCTCGATGGATATTCCTCAGAAACGAAAATGAACGGAATGAGTCATTTTCCTCAATGGGTATTCTGCAGAAACGGAAATGAACTGAGTCAACTCTAGACACATGACAAAACTTGCTGTGGTTTCTGTGCACTGAATTCCATAATTATGTATGCATCCATAATTACATAATTCCTTGCACAGTCCGCACAGTTTGTTTTGTAATGTGAAGGGGAATAAAATCAAACCTGTGATGAGTGTGACTAGACTATCATAGGGTCCTTTTAATTAGATCGACAAATGATCTCTTTAATTAGACCACCAAGGAGTCTTTTCAGCTATATCATCACATGATATTCCTAACCAGATTTTTGGATCAATCTGTTTAACTAGACCACTCAAGGGGTCTAATTATGGAATAGTACATTATAATCCAAGGGTCTTTACTATTACGTAGAAGCCCATTAAGGATTTAGGGTAGTACCTTTAGATATCCTACTATGAATCCCTTATACGAAGATATGGAAGATTCTATGAGGATTTGGATAACAAAAACTTGGATCACACAAAAACATAAAAGGGAACACATAAGCACATAAGCACATAATCACATATTTGTTTAATTTGACCATTAATTTGTTATCTTTGGACACGGATATTAAAAGCACACCAATGGCTCAAACAGTTACAAATGGTTCACATAAATCAAATGGTTACAAACGGTTCACATAAATCCAACGATTACAAATGGTTCACATACATCAAATGGTTACAAATGGTTCACATACATCCAATGATTATAAATGGTTCACATACATCCAACGATTACAAATGGTTCAAAACGTAAAACAATTGTGCTTGCATGTTAAGTGAACATATATAGCAAAACATAATGAAATCATGTACTAATAGTGTACTAAAGAACATAGCAAGTATATGATATGAAAACATGGAAAACACGAAAATAACAAGTAGGCACATGTGTTTCACCCCAAAACGTTTGGAAAACAGTAAAAGAGGGGTCTATGTACTCACTTGAGGGTGCTTAGAAGTCTTGAACAACAACCAAGCAAACCTAGAGGGATCACGAAATCAAACGGCACCTAGCATTGGTAACTATGTAAATAAACGGACCTAAATCGGAAGATCGGATAGAATGAGGTTTCGTAAACCAAATGAGTGTAGGGACTCATGTAATATGGTTTAACAAAGCCTACATTCTAAAATGAAACCTAACCTAAGTGCTTACGACCCATTACGACTCGTTAAGGTAGCTTACGCCACTTTAACGCGTCGTTCGCGTAAAACGCGTTCGGACCGCCTAACTAGTCCTATGATAAGTAAAATATGCCTTAACATGTCTAATATTGTTTCCAAATCAGTTTAGATATAAAAAAAATTATGTTACATATGCTTAAAAATGAATTTTGGCGTAAAAAGGGCATTTTGGTCATTTACCTAAGGCATATAAACTACCTATCATACAACTACTTAAACGACGTGACCATAAGGTATAACCTCGGAAGGTTATTCCCTATGCAACTATGGTCACCTAATGTGTTTGGTCGGATCCTAAAGATCGACCAAACGGGTCGGGTTCGAAAGTATAAGCGGTTGTTTAGACCGCTTATCTTACGACCCTATATAAGCACTAAACCTAAAGTGACGAGCTAAACATGTCAAAACATGTTTAACAAGGTTTGAAAACAGGTTTGGTATCAAAACAAAGGGTTTTGATACCTAAAAGTAGTATGGTTACAAAATACGTAAGAATACGCATTCTGGCCGAAACTACGACTCGTCACTATGCCTAGATAACATGGTAATCAGTAGGTATAGTCATAAGAGACTAAAACCATCGTGATTATGCTCACGTTATGAAGTTCAAATGAACTTCATGTTGACCATAAACTGGTCAATGCAGAAAGTCAAACAAAGTTTGACTTTCATGCTAAAAACGCATAAAAGAACGAAAGAGGACTTACAAAAGGTACAAGAACGGAAGTTTGACCCGATTATTCTCAGGTATGAAGTGAAAGCACTTCAACTTAGAGAGCAATCAGATCAATGTGTGAAGAATGCAAATGAGGAAGGTGGGTATTTATAGGAAAACCAAGACCGTTAGGATCGTTCATCGAAAACCGAGCTTCGATCTGGACCTTACATGTGTGCCCATGGTTTTAGAATACCATGGGTACCCCAAAACAAGCCCCTAGTTTCATTAAAACCATGTGAAAATGAGGGGAACAGCTGGAACAAGCTGGAAATCAGATTTTCAACTTTGGTCCCTTCCTAAGATAACTATGGCAGATTGTCAATTTTGGTCCCTGAATGTGCAAAACATGGTTTTTGATGCATTTTTGACACGTTTATGCCCCGTTAATCCCATTTCAAGGCTCTAAAATGAAGTTAAAGTATAGGGAACATGAAACATGCTCAAAAATATCTCGGATGTCGGTTCGTTTGGCCGTACGGTTGCGTTATTCGGTTAATTACGATGAAACACGAACGAACGCGAAAAACGGTCCAAATTACGCGACGAATGGATTTTTATCAAGCCAATCACTAAAATAAAATATTTTAATGATTACATAAATTTTTGGCTGTCCGGATGTATTCAGAACGTAAGATATATGCGTGAAAATGCACTTTTTGACGCTTTTAATCCCTATTGATCAAGAAAGTTTATTTTTGCGCACCAATCACCTCAAAGCCTATTTCTAAGCTATGTAAAGGATATTTAGGGCATATTTAACTGATGATCAAGTTCCGGAATGTTCGTTACAATACAAATCGGCATACTTTCGCAGTTTGTCGAAATTAGTCCCTGTTAGCGAATAAACTTGATTTCGCCACACCAAACCCTCCAAAACTTATTTCTAAGTTATGTAAAGGTTATTTAAGGTATGTTAAGCCTATTCCACTATTATGGAGTGTTCCTTGCATTAAACTGGTTATATTTACGCATCAGTGCGCGTATAACCTTCCAGAAAGCAATTTAAAGCTTGAAATCGAACATGAATTGATATGTGCAAACAATACACGTATTTTTACAAATCCCAAGTATGAAACACAATATTTCATAAATTTGGTATTTTTTTGATGGTCGCAGAGGCACAGGTGTCACAATGAAGTTTAAGGAAATCACTGAAGTGGCAGATGCAACTAAGACTTTCTAGTTCGAGAGAAAGGAATTCTTGTCTCAAACTGGGGAAAACAAGAAGAGAGACAAGGATGGAATTCCCAAACAGGTTAAGGGCCAGTTATCCACTGCTGCAAACCATCAGGACCGTAGAGTTCAAGCGAATCGAAACCCTGGAAATCAGACAAGTCTTTGGAAGCCAAGACCCCTCAATCAAACACCTGTCCAGAATCAGCCACAACCAAATGGAGGATCTAACAAGGCTCAAATGATGAACCAGAATCAGACCACGATCCCTTTATGCAATACTTGTGGCAAGAAACATCATGGTATATGTCGTTGGGCTGCGGGAACATGTTTCAGATGTGGCGAGACTAGACACATGATTAAAAACTGTACCAAGCCAGATACTAAGAGGATAACTAGAGGGAATGTAGCACCACCAAACACAGGGGGAAGATTATTTGCACTTTCTGCTACAGATACTGCTAACACCTCAGGTACTGTGTCTGGAACCCTTCAACTTGGTGATCGTAGTATCTATGTATTATTCGATACGGGAGCGACACATTCGGTAGTTTCTAACTCGTTCACTAGATACCTTAAAATTGCACCGACACCCCTAGAACACGCTTTGTCTATTTCTACTCCTATGGAGAACTCTGTCCTAATCACTCATGTTTATAAAGATTGTCTTATCCGTATAGAATCCGTTGTGTACAACGCGGATCTTTTTCCGATGCATATGTGTGACTTTGATATAATCCTTGGGATGGAGTGGTTAACTCGCCACCATGTGGATATAGATTGTTATTCTAAACGTGTCGTATTTGGCAATCTTTGTCATCCTGATCTTATTTATCAGGGTGTTCAACCCCATAAACCTCTTAAGATTATTTATGCGCTCAAAGCTCATAAGCTAATCTCGCACGGTTGTCTTGGATTCTTAGCTTCGATTAGAGATACCTCTGTTATTGGAGATGGCATCGATATCCATCCTGGTGTTCGTGGCTATCCTGACGTATTTCCGGATGAACTACTGGGAATACCACCTGACCGTGAAGTAGAGTTCGCTATCGACTTGACCCCTGGTACTGAGCCTATCTCTAAAGAACCATATCATATGGCTCCACTGGAGCTGAAGGAGTTGAAGGAACAATTGCAAGAATTGTTAGATTTGGGATTTATAAGGCCAAGTGTTTCACCTTGGGGTGCACCAGTCTTATTCGTCAAGAAGAAGGACGGTAGTATGCGGTTATGTATCGACTACCGGGAGCTAAATAAGATTACCATTCACAATCGGTATCCTCTGCCCCGCATTGATGACCTCTTTAACCAACTTCAGGGTGCTAAGTTCTTCTCAAAGATCGATCTAAGGTCTGGTTATCGTCAACTGAAGATCAAGGAAGCGGATGTTCCTAAGACTGCATTTCGGACTCGCTATGGTCACTACGAGTTTTTGGTTATGCCTTTTGGGCTAACCAATGCACCTGCTATCTTCATGGACTTGATGAATCGAGTATTCCATGATTTCTTGGACAAATTCATCATAGTCTTTATCGACGACATCTTAGTGTATTCTAAGAGCCAAGAGGAACATGAAGGACATCTGCATGCAGTGCTGTGAACACTATGACAGAAGAAGCTATACACAAAGCTTTCGAAATGTGAGTTTTGGCTCAACCAAGTAGCATTCTTGGGCCATATTGTGTCGGCAGATGGAATCAAGATGGATCCTGCCAAGATTGAGGCTATTACAAACTGGCCTAGACCCACTTCTGCTACAGAAGTACGAAGTTTCTTGGGTCTAGCCGGCTACTACCGAAGGTTTGTTGAAGGATTCTCCACCATTGCCTTACCCCTCACACAACTATTTAGGAAGGGAGTTAAGTTCTCATGGAACGAGGAACACAAAAAGAGCTTTGAAGAATTAAAGAAACGCCTCGTATCTACTCCGATACTCACTCTCCCTTCTGGATCAGGCGGTTATCAGATCTATAGTGATGCTTCGAAGAAAGGCTTAGGTTGCGTGTTAATGCAACATGGGAAGGTTATTGCTTATGCCTCGCGTCAGTTGAAGCCCTATGAAGTCAATTACCCAACGCACGACTTGGAACTAGCTGCAGTTGTCTTTGCATTGAAGATATGGCGACACTATCTGTATGGCGAGACTTACGACATCTTCACTGACCACAAAAGCCTCAAGTATATATTTACTCAGAAGGAGTCAAATATGAGGCAAAGGAGGTGGTTGGAACTTTTGAAGGATTATGACGCTAATATCGTAGCTGATGCTTTGAGTCGGAAGAATTTCAGAACAGTATCTTACCTTCATATTCAACCTTGCATTATCTCAGACCTCGATAAGATGGATATCGGGATTCACATTGACAAGTCAGATGGTTACCTTGCGAGAATGCACATGGAACCTGACCTCATATCACGGATTAAGGAAGCACAGAAATATGATGGAGAACTTTGGGCTGTTGTGCAAAATCTTGAGGTGGGTAAACAATCAGAATTCCGCATAGATGAACAAGGTGTAATATGGTGTGGAAAAAGGCTATGTGTACCCAAAGATCCTGCCCTTCGCGAGTCATTGTTAGCCGAGGCTCACAGCTCACCATTTTCCATTCACCCTGGATCTACGAAGATGTATGGAGACTTACGTCAGAACTTTTGGTGGAATGGCATGAAGGAAGATGTTGCTCGATACGTAAGTAAGTGTCTCACTAGCCAACAAGTGAAAATCGAGCACCAATGAGCAAGTGGTTTGTTGCAGCCATTGGATATCCCCGTATGGAAATGGGATGAAATCTCGATGGATTTTGTTACGGGTTTGCCAAGGACATTCAAGAAGAATGATACTATATGGGTGGTTGTTGATAGATTATCCAAATCAGCTCACTTCCTACCGATTCAGCAAGGATTTTCGGTCAGCAAGTTGTCCGAAATTTTCCTTCAGGAAATTATTCGACTCCACGGCACACCGTCTTCAATCGTTTCGGATAAGATCCAAGATTTACTTTCCGATTTTGGAAAGGCTTCCAAGCAGCTTGGGGAAAGCGATTGAAGTTTAGTACCGCTTTCCACCCGCAAACAGATGGACAATCAGAGCGCACGATCCAGACTTTGGAAGACATGCTCCGTGCTTGTGCACTTGAATGGACTAGAAATTGGGATGAATATTTGTGTCTTGTTGAGTTTTCCTACAATAACAGTTGGCAAGCAAGTATTGGTATGGCACCTTTTGAACTCTTGTACGGTCGGAAATGCCGAGCACCTATATGCTGGGAAGAAGTTGGAGAAAAGATCATTAAAGGACCCGAGTTGGTCCAGATTACTAATGAGAAAGTCACCATTGCACGCGGCAAACTGAGAGAAGCTCAGAGTCGACAAAAGAGCAACGCAGACCAACATCGACGGGCACTCGAATTCAATGTTGGTGACCATGTATTTCTAAAAGTATCGGTCCGTTCGAAATTCTAGAGAGAGTTGGAGAGGTTTCATATCGTCTAGCATTACCGCCTCAACTCTAGCATGTTCATAATGTCTTTCATGTATCCTTGCTGAGAGGATACAATTATCACCCGCTCCACGTCATTAGTTATCCATTGCGTACCATTCATGAGGATCTTTCTTATGAGGAAGAACCTGAAGCTATTTTAGACCGTCAGGAAAGGGTTATGCGTAGGAAAGTGAGTCCTTTCGTTAAGGTTCTGTGGAAGAACCATACTGAACGAGAAGTAACCTGGGAAATCGAGGAATCAATGCGTTCTGCATATCCTAGTCTTTTCGAGTCATAGAATCTTTAGTCCAGGTAACTGTAAACCTTGCTTTGTTTGTGTGGTGAAATTTCTGTTCTTTCTGTGTTTACTTATATTCCGATTTATATGAGTATCTCTGTGATTAAATATCTGTGGTAGATATTAGTATCGATAGTTACTCGGTTATCCGTTGATTTTTTTTCGTATGGTTTTGTACATATGATGGAAGGACCGTTAGGGCATGGTTGTAAGGTAATTGACAATTATGGTTATGAACATAATTGTGAATTACAGGTACAAATGTGCACTTTTGGGATTTCTATCATATATATCAGCGTATCTGTCATGAAGCCCTCATTCTTATACTACCTTATTAATTCATATTCTGATCTGCAAGTTTCGAGGAAGAAATTTCTTTTAAGGGGGTAATAGTTGTAATAACCGAAAAAAATAAAAATAATAATAATAATAATAATATACTTTTATATTTGTGAAGCCTTGCAAGTGGAAAAGAAAGAAAAATATAGATAACACTTTGTCAGATAAATTGCATAAATGATTGAATTGAATGGATGGGAATTATTTTTGTATAAAATATTTATCAACATGAATTATTCGTTTCTGCAAACTTATACAACTTGCATATACATAGAGCTTTCTTCACCTCTATAAATTGAAGACCGATCTTCTGTTTATCTCCATCCCATCTTCCATGATTAGTTTCCTCTCTAAACTATTCCTTCCTTATTTTGTTTTATTGAAGAAAACACGGTTCCGGTAACCGTAACCAAAACCGAACACCATACCGACACCACTTCTCATTCACCACTATGCCTACTAAACCACTTAACTATCTCTACTAAACCACTCGAAGCTTTAACCACGGAAAACATACTACCCGAAACCATTTCCGGTGAAGAAATACTAATTCCGGCGATACTTACGTATTTTCCGACGACGTCCCTCGTAACCGAACCGCGTTTTTGACCAAGGTAACCATAAGCTAGAATTTATTATGTAAATGTTAGTTTTCTATAAAAGATGATAAAGAAGAAGATAAACCAGTGAACTGAACAAATAAATAAATAAGGAAGCTGTTTGTTCACAAGGGCTCCTGTAGCCCAGTTGGTTCAGCAGCTGGTTTACAACCCAGAGGTCTCAAGTTCGAATCCTGCTGGAGACATATATTTTTACCAGATTCTGATATAATGCACCAGATCTGATGCAATATCCGATTTTCTGATGAGATCTGATGAAATATCAGATTTTTTGATGAAACGTCAGAATTTCTGATGAAACATCAGAATTTCTGTTAAATGCACCGGAATTCTTATATAAAACATCAGAAATCGTAAATCAAGCATAAATAACTAAGTGATCCACTGGTTAAGGCTCTAACTTATAACCTAGAGGTCTTGAGTTCAAATCTTGCAAGAGACATTCTTTTTATTACATCAGAATCATATTTAAACACACCAGAATTCTTGTTAAATAAATCAGATTTCAAAATGTTCATCAGAAAGTGGTGTAGTCTAGCTGGATAAGTCTTGGGACTTAGAAACTAGAGGTCTTGGGTTCAAACCTTGCTAGTGACATTATATTTTGTTATCAGATTTTATGTTTTATGAATCATATTTTAATTAATGACATCAGATTACTTGTTTAAATAACCAGATTTTATAAAATTAATATAAAGTATTAAGTGGCTCACTGGTTAAAACCTTTTTCTTACAACCTTTAAGTCACAAGTTCAAATCTTGCAACCAACATTGATTTTTAATTAACTTCTATTTTATTTAAACATTATTCTTTAATCTAAGCAAAACTAATTCATGATTACTTAAGGCAAACTTGAAGTTTTAAACTAGACATGAATTAAACAAACAAATTACATATATACTTTTTATGTACGGGCACAACCTTATAAAATATATGGACACTATGTAGGTTTATACGAACACGCTTGACAAGTTTATATATATTTAAGACAACATTCAATAAACAAGGTACGGATCCTTAACCCTCTCCCTTGTTATCTGGTTCATTTGCTATAAACCCTTATTTATAATATATGTATGTGTGTATATATATATATCTCGAAAACTCCAACGTCTTTGAGCATCGATTCAATTGACCGTCTGTTCATTTCTTACTCTGATTAAAATTATTATTCAGCTTGACAACATGCGATAAGTATATGATTATATTTTGCTCATTATCACATGTTCCGATACTTATATATCTATTAATGTTAGTAATGTAATTATGTCTGATTATCTGAGATCTGCTACCCTAAGCTCTCCGGCTCCTCCCGTGACGGAGTTATCAGTTCACGGCGTCCCTAGGTACAAATGTGGTACATAGCGACTAGGTGTCGTATGGATATATCCTAGGTGTGTTTCTGGAGATGGATGTCAGGTAGGCCAACTCGCTCTGTCTCATGTGACAGACTTTGTGGCTGTCACCTCTTTTAGCTTTTGGGTACATCCGTATGATATGTTTCAGTTCAGTTATATGTTATGTTTTGTCAAGTGATATCATTGCAGTCGGTTATTTGTTTGCTATTTGAGCCTATTATTCCGTACTGGGCATTTGGCTCATTCCGTATATTTCATTTCACTACAGGTTCACAGGTTACTTTGGGCGGGGTGAAGAGTGAAGAATAAACCCTAGGATGCTAAACGAAGATGTTTGTCACTTTTATAAAATAAATATGTATTTTGGGCCTTAGTGATATGAACCATATTTTGAAATGTAAGCCTAACTTCAATTAATGGAATTATGACTTCTGTTCTGATCCACTATTATAGTGACACGTCAACCCATCCGGGTTGGGGTGTTACACGTTTTGTTCCATGATATAAGATTTAAGATTGTATCTTAATCTCAATAAATCCAAACACAAGAAGTTGTACTACATACATATTTCCCAAAAAAATATTTATAAGATCATAATCTCTAAAAATATTTTTTTTTATTATAAATCCTTTCGTGAACCCAAAATCCTTATAAATAAGATTTTAAGATTGTAGCAATAATCTTACGAAATTTGTTTTAAGATTGTAGAATCAGGTTCATTTTTTATAAAATATAATTACAAAATATATAATAACGAGACTCTCGTTCTTCGTAGGAAATATCATAGTACAATACCGGTTGCAATAACTAAATAAAAAGAATATAAAATATAATTTTACATACCAATCTTGATTGAAGCCGCATCTCTGGTGGGTCCTTCACGCGTATTTGATAGCATCCTAGACTCGAGTATTCATCATATTGAGTCTTGAAAAATACTCCTTGACTGCAACAATGAGCACACTAAAACGTTGACGACTTTGGTTGAGGCACGTGTTCAACACGCTTCCTGTTTTTCGCGCCTCTACTAAAGACGACGTGACTGTTTCCCAGGGTACAACGGCCAAAGCAGTATGTATTGCCGAAGATGGCTCACGCGTTCGATGTTACACCGGGTAATTGTAGTGTTTGAACTTATGGAACAAATAAGGATGTGATGGTGGTGGAAAACAAGTAGAGAGACTCCTCTCTCTAGTTGGTCTTCAAGTGTTCATCCTCCTAGTATTCTTTGTATCAAGCAATACCATATTCTTATATAACAAAAAGAAACACATAGCCTACTAATTGTACAAGAGTTAAGGATTAGTTAAAGGTTTAACTTAATTAGAGACTTAAAAACTCAAATAAAATTAGTTAAATGTCATCAAGAAGCTCTACTCAAAAGTTTCTTTTTTATTCACAACATGAAGATTCTAATTAATATTTATAATTTCATTAAATTATAAATATATTAAATATTCATTCACCAAATTTCCAACAACTTCAACTAATAATTTCTCCATTATATTCTTAAAATCTATATGTATCATGAAAATATTAATGCTGTGTAATAATATGAAATAAATTATATCAAGACTGTATTCCTTGTACTTAAGAGTGAAATTGCAATTCATCAGCAAGGGCATGGCCATAAGCTAGTAAACTGTATTGATATATTCTAGATGGGTATGTTTAGTGCTAATATTACAAGTTACTCAGCTTATAAAAAAACTTATGAATATAGTAAACTGAATGCGCGAGATTCAAGATTATCCCATTTGAAACAATAGGACCTTTGATAATTTTCCTCCCAATGATTATTAGTAATAATTAAACTGGTTAATATTTTAATCCTTATATGATCTTAATTCCTCAAGAGGATCAACAGATTTTAGACCAATGTGCAGTCCTTAGCCCATACAACCCAAACGCCAATTATATGCTACAATTTATAAAATCTCAACGGATTTTCTTTAAGAACAACACAACTTCATGTTTATTGACGCTTTTCCTCAAGAGGACCTTTGGTAATAACAATTAAACTCCTTAATATTTTAATCTTTATATGACTTTAATTCCTCAAGAAGATCAACAAAAAATTATTAGTAATAAATTAAACTCGTTAATCTTTTAATCTTTATATGAGTTTAGTTCCTCAAGAGGATCAAGAGAATTTGGACCAATGTGCAGTCCTATATGCCTATACATGCCCAAACACCAATTATATGCTACAAACTATAAATAATAAAATCCCAGGGATTTGTCTTAAAGAACAACACAACTTCATGTGTTTTGACGCTTTTTATGGATTTGTCTTAAACCAAAGTGCAGTCTTTAGCCCATACAATTATCTATCAAGTTAGTTAGCTTTGTTTCATGGTGCCATATGTTGAGGTTTGTAGGATTCAGACTGAATTACCAATTAACGCTTGATAAATGAATGAGCAATAGATTCTGCACTCATTACATAATGCAGTAAACATGTAAATTAAAATCATATGATATGCATAAGCCAATATCAGTACTCATGAAATACAATTATTCATTACTCATTGTAACTAGACTTTCATAATAGTTACTTATTGCCACCCCTAGCTGCCTACGCATTGCGATTTTTTAAAGTTAGCAGCCACTTGGTAAACAATTGAAGGGTGTTTTCATCAGCCCTGTGATTCTTTTGAGTGAACTAAAGAAACTCTCCCCATGTGAAATCAGGATACTCCTTTTTCCCATCTTTTTCGACTAACTCTTGAGGCGCTTTCAGCTCTCTATCTCCTTTTGGGCACAAGAAGAACACCAGCAACAGCCTTGGGGATAAACTGTTCACACTTACCCTATGCAGACAGCTCTTGTACTTCCCATTTGATAATGCCTACACACACACACACACACACACATATATATATATGTATATATAGGTAGAGGATCCTGTAAAAAAAGACCAAAAGTGTGAGAAGGGTAAAAAATAATATCAGCCATTAGATCTTTCTCTATCCATTTTATTAGATCAAGGATATAATGGTAATTGTACTAATAATTCTAATTAAGGATTAAATTAATGTAACCGAATTTAGGTAGTTATTTTAGGAATTCGAATTTTGAATTTCAATATGATTAGTTTTCTGATGAATATGGTTTTTGCCCCTTTGATGTTATAGTGTATGGTGTTTTTTGCATGGGTGGTTTTCGTTTAGTATACAAGTTTCTTTAATGACACCATGTATAATCCTTCCATGATGTTTTTATATGTACATGATGTTTTAAGGTATACTATTGAAGTTGAAGGGTGTTTTTTATACCAGTTGTTTCTTTTCTACAGTTTGATTAGTTACGTATGGTGTTATGTTGTAGATATTATGTTGCAGTGTCTTTTTTTGCACATCGTTAGTTTTGAATGGTGTTTTCTGCATTAGTTGTATATTCCCATATAGTGTTTTACTATAAAACACAACGCCTTGAATCACAATACAATGAAAACACCATTGTATGAACATAGAAAAAACACCATGGACTAAAACGTCCAACCGAAACATAATTTTTTTCTCTACATAAGTATAACAATATGGTACTCATATTAAAGAAAAAAAAATACTCGGTATTATGGTGTAATTTTTTTTTAAAAAGAGTTACGTATAAAAAGTTATTGACGCTTAAAAAAGAAGGGGAGAACTTGCATGCGGATTGCATGTGACCTTCTAAATTTAAAAATGTTAATTTTACCTTTATATCCTTAATCTAAAAAATTAATTATTTTAATTGTTACACTATTTACAAGATTGCCATCAAGATCTCAACCATTAGATTAAAGATCTAATGGTTTAGATTATTTCTTACCCTTCTCACAAAAAACACAGTTTTTACAATAACCTCACCCTATTATATATATATATATATATATATATATATATATATATATGGATGGATCATGAGAAAACTAGTTTAAATGAGAAAACCAAAAAACTAACTAAAAAAACCTAAAAAACATACCAATTTTTTTATTTTTACAATTTTATTATTTTTTCACAGGTTTTTATATATAAAAAAAATTCAAAAAAAAAAAACAAAATTTGTACTGCACATGTACACTAATACGGAAAGCCTAAACCACTTAACCCACCTCCCACCGACACCCCCCAAAAACCTAAACCCCCCCCCCCCCCCCACCCCCCAAAAACCAAAACACTCCCTCCCCTCCCCTCCACACCCAAAAACCTAATCCTAATTCTAAACCTCAAAAAACCTAAAAGCTAAACTAAACTCAAAAGCTAATTTTAAGCATGTAATGCATATGTGTACTACACATATAATGCACATGTGCAGTACAAGTTTTTTTTTTTTAATTTTATTTATATATAAAAAGTAGCAATTTTTTATAAAAAAAATTGTAAAAAAATTTTGGTATGATTTTTAGGCTTTTTTAGTTAGTTTTCTAGTTTTCTCTTTTATATGTAGTTTTCTCATGATCCTCTCTCTATATTAGTTGCTGAGTTTTTTTTTGTTCAATTTTTTGATTTTGCTCTGTTTTTAACGCGATGTACACATGTTTATTCTGTTTTTAAAGCGATGTGCACATGTGTATTCTGATTTTTCTCTGATTTTAATGCGATGTACACATGTGTATAGTTTCTGTTGTTGTGATATCTCATAATTTTTTGTGTATTGAATGTGTAAAGTTGTTGATGTACACTTGTGAATTATGCAAAAGTATTAGTTGCTGAGTTTTTTTGTGCTATTATAGGAGATGTCGTTAACGAGCAAAGTGGAGATGGAAGGTCGATAAGGATGATTCACGTATGTTTGTTTGCTTGGTCGATAAGGATGATTCAGCATACAACGTGGCGAATAGTTGTAAAAGACTATGTTTTTTGTTTTTCCGATTATGTTGCGTTTATTGTTTTTTACGAAACTGGATCTTGTAATTGTATGTTTTTTTGCTTTGTTTGGCAAACATGATGGAACTTGTAATTTGTTAAATATAAAATAGTTTTACAGGTTTTGTTTCTATGTATGTATTATGTAGCTAATTACACATATGTACGATGCTGAGTACACATGCATACTGTTCTATTCATATCCAAGTACACATGTGTATACCGTTGAAATATGAAGGTTACGTGGATCTTAAAAATCACAATTTGAATTCTGGTGATGAAATCTGAAAAATAAATTTGAAATAAAAGATACTGTAGATAATGAATTTAAAATAGGAAAGATATTGTGGATAATAAGTTTAAAATAGGAAAGATGTAGCTTAATTCAATTATTAAAATAATGATTTAAATCTAATTTTTTATATGATTACAATCCTACCCTTAACAACTAAAAAGAAAATCAAGGGTCCAGATCAGTTCACACAGTTCACTCTTGGGAGGTTGTTCACTCTAGAACCCTACCCTTGCTATATATATATGATATGATTATTTTATATTAGTCTTACTTATGTATATATAGAGAAAAGTGCTCGGATAGTCCCTATGGTTTGCCCATTTTTCATCTTTAGTCCCTAACTTTCTAAAGTTATAGCTATAGTCCCCAACTTTTGCAATTTCGTTCCCGGATAGTCCTTGACGCGGATGGGGGTTAGTTTTTGTGTTAAGTGGGTGTGAAATGACCAAAATACCCTTACAGTTAAATTAATATCAAAAAAGTTAGAAGGAAATATAATTAATATTAAATAATTTATATGGGACCCACCACCAACCCCACACACTTCATCTTCCCCACTCTTCACCACCACCACCACCAACATCCACCAACCACGGGCATCCACTGCTTTCTTTTATTTCTAAAAAACCATTCAATCATCATCATCCACCAACACTCACATTCTCAACTCACACCTCTACCACCACCACCAATGACCACCATATCTCCGTCACCATCACCATCATCTCCATCAGTTTCATTGATACCGAACTCATTACCAAAACCTCTGGTTTGCTTCAGTCAGCCGTTGGTAGGAATGTTTATGATCATCGCCAGGATGAAATCATAACATCTAACATGACATAAAATCCGCAACAATACATCATAATCAATTCAATTGGATTGGCGAACAGAAAGTTAAAAACAATTGAGAAAATCTCGTCACCTCTGCTTCACTAAACAATCGTAAGGTGTTGAGAACCTGGATGCCCATCGGAACCTGTGTCTCTTGATCGGAACCCTAGATTGAGTCACCAGAGACGTCTCTTGGTCGGAATCAACAAAGACTTCATTGGGACCCTAAACGATGTCGCGTTCCTCCACCCCATGCCTCTCTATGTCTCTTGGTCAGAATCAACAGAAACTTCATCATGTAATGCCTTTGAAAAACAAAATACAATTTTAAGAACACATATATTACATTTCACCAAACAATTTCCTGATGATTCCTCCTCCTCCGGTGCCGTTACCGCCAGTGGCGACGCATTCCGGCCATCCGACCATCGTCCAGTCAGATTTGCAAACCGAATCGAAAACACACGGCTCTATTCCGACCATCGTCGCATTTGTTGTTGGAGGGTGAATTGGGTAAAAAGCGAGACCATATGCTTCAATTGGGGGTGGTGTTCTTAATTTTTTTAAATGTTTTATTGTTATTTTTAATAGTAAGGATAATTTTGTAATTTCACGTCCACTTAACAGCAAAAACTAACCCCCATCCACGTCAGGGACTATCCGGGAACGAAATTGTAAAAGTTGGGGACTATAGCTGTAATTTTAAAAAGTTAGGGATTAAAGGTGAAAAATGGACAAACCGCAGAAACTATCCAGGCATTGTCCTCTATATATATATATATATATATATCATATAAAGATTGTACATGAGAGTGAAATTGCAATTCATCAACAATGGGATGACTTTAAGCAACATAACTATCTTAATATATTCAACATGGGTATGTATATAACATGTCTTTATTTTGGTTCTAATATTAAAAGTTACATTGTTTACTCAACATGTTAAGAATACTAAGAAGAATGTACTCAAGATCATGGTTGCAAAAGTCGTTAGGTGCTCGCTAGTCGGTCGAGCGGGGAGTTGAGAGTACTCGGCCTAGGCGGAGAGTACTCGGAAAGTATTCGGACATGTTAAATTATAAAGAAATTAGTTTTCGGAAATTAAATATATATCAAATAACCTAAATTTATTAATAATTATAACAAAATACGTGAAAATGATATTCATTTTTATTTTTAATATGATAGGCATAAAAATTATGTTTTATTTTTTTTTAAATCAAACTCGGCCTGAGTTGACCTACTAGATCCGATTCTGGCCGAGGTTGGAGGTTAACCACGTTTGATCGATTCCATGTAATTAGGTGGAGTTAAAGAAAGTCGCATCGGGGTTGGAAACCTTGTTTTACAACCAAGATTATCTCGTTGGTAGCAAGAGGTCCTTTGATAATTTGCCTCCCGAAAGATTAGTAGTAATGGAATACATATTAACACCACACAAACAAACAGTTGATTGTTAAAAAATAAAAATAAACCAAGAGTCACGTCCTTTGAAAATGAATGAAAGATGACTGGAGATGAGTCGGGTACCTAATGCCATCATCGGTCATGTTGATGGTATTGAATATGGTCTTATACCATTGTTGAGGTTTGTAACATTTAAAACGGTTTACTATAACCTTGATAAACGAACACATAATAGAATCAGAACTCATGACATAATGACATAATACAGTAAACATGCAATTGAAATCATATAATATGCATTAGCTAATATCAGTACTCATAGCGCACAACTATTTATTACTCATTGTAACCAGACATTCATAAGAATTCTCTAGGCAACCCTGCCTATGCATTCTGATATTTTGAAGATAGCAGCCATTTGGTAAACTCTTGAAGGGTATTTTCATCAGCCCTGTGATTCTTCTGGGTGAACCGAAGAAACTCTCCCCATGTGAAATCAGGGTACTCCTTTCTCCCATCTTTTTCGATTAAACATTGAGGCGCTTTCAGCTCTCTATCTCCTTTTGGGCACAAGAAGAATACCAATGACAACCTTGGGGACAAACTGCTCACGCTTACCCTATGCAAGCAGCTCTTGTACTTCCCATTTGATATCGCCTACATATAAACGTTCAAAAAGCTTGAGGCTTGATCAAAGAAAAAAAAAACTCGCTCCAAATTGGTTCGTTTGTAAAAACGAGTTGAGACCAAGCCAAGGTAACTCACTCATTTAAATCAAACCGAAATTTTAATGCATATAAATTATAACCCAAATTTTATATATATATATATATATATATATATATGTGTGTGTGTGTGTGTGTATCTCTATAGTGAAAGATTTAAATACAAAAGAGTCTTAACGTGCGACGGTGCGGGAATGAACAATAACGTTCGTAATTAGGGTTAACCCAACCCTTGCGTAATTATGCAAATAACGTGCGTAATTAGGGTTTAACCAAACTTATGCGTGATTATGCAAATAACGTGGGTATTTTAAAAATGAACATGCGTAATTCACTTCGCACCGTCGCATGTTTTAGGCTATTGTACATTAACTTTCTACGCGAAACTTAAAACTTGGGTAAAGCTTTATCCAAAGTTGAATCCGCCACTTTAGGAATTGTATCCCCGCAAAATACAACCCCCTGTGAATCTCTACCGAGATTCCATCTGTGTCTACCCGGACGATAGAGTTGGCTCCGTCTCCCGTCATACTAAAAACACCGCTTCATTTTGGTAATGTTTAAAGTACTTATTGACAGTGGCTGAGTTACTTCCTATGAGTTTTATAAATTTTGCATTATTTATGTATATCAGTATGTGTAACAAAATATTATTTCTAAAAATAAGCGAGTTGCTTTTACGAGCCTAACTTGAGATCAACATTTCAATTTTTTAAGATAAAACAAACCATATGCTGGCTTGGCTTGGTTTATTAACAAAACGAGCCGAACCCTAGCCCAATTTGGCTCAACATGGATCGATTATAGCCATAATCTATCCCCATCAAGCTTTAAAATCCAAATATCTTTGGAGAGACAACTCATGGACCATTTAAAGAACAATAAAACAACAGGATTTCCGACGCATAGTAAACAGACAAAATGATGTATTGCAAGAAAGAATGTACCGTGAAAGTGTCTCCGATGTTGACTACTAGTGCGTTAGGGTTGGGTTGAACAGATTTCCATTTGTTATCCACAAACACTTCTAGTCCTCCAACCTGATCTTGATAAAGTATAGTTAATGTATTTGGATCATAGTGTGGTCCGACCCCATAAGTTAGGTTGGGCTTATTACATCGTGGGTAGTGGTTACATCTCACTATTGACACAGAATCTTCAAATAGTTGTCTGTAGTAGTTATGGTTATGCCCATCGACACCCAAGCTAATCTCCAGTAGTTCAATAAGGTCAAGTGCTAACTTGTTCATTGACTCAGAGAACTTTTGATAGATCAAGCTGCATATATGACCGGTTTAGATCAGTATTAGGGTTAGCAGTTAGCACACACACCACTAATAGATGAATATAAAACACAGAAATATAGACAACTTCCAGAGATTTATAATCTTAGACATATATGCATATGACCAATATTTTTTTTACTAGCTAACAAAGAAAACCAAATTTGCTCTCCACACCCAATCATATATGGTACTCAATTAAAAGGTCGTTATGTGAGGTGTTACTGTTCCATGAATGTACATCGACACAATTTTTAATTTTTTTTTATTATTATAACAAGGTACTGGTATCGATGTTGACCTCCGCGTTGCAGACGGGAGAGTCGTGAAACCGTGCTAAGTAGTATACAAAGGAAAAACCAAACCAGGAAAATCGTATAACAAAAACGCGAATTCATACCGCCACGTGACGCAAAATGTAGACAAAAGCAAATGGGAACTTATACTGCAAGCTAGCGTAAAATGCAGACAAACTATCTACGAAAAAAGTAATGAAAGAAAAAAATCACTATACGACAATTATAAAAGACAAAAAAAAGACTACATTTGTTATATATATATAAATTACTTTTGTTTTGTTTTGATGTAACTTGACAAATATAAATAAAATAATTCTGGATAAAAAAAACTACAATTCATAAGGGCTTTCTTCATTTGTTATATATATAAATATAAATTACTTTTAAACATATTTTTTTACCCTTATAATTTTAAAAATATGATATTTTATCCAAGTATACTTTTTTCTTTCTTTTTTTTTTGTTTAAAGTGAAGTCATTTACCCTTTTTCTTATATTAGAAATATAATATAATGTTCTATAAAATTTTAAATATACCATTGCGATGTGTCTATATTTATCTATGATTGGATAAAATTTTTATTCGGGTCACATATGGTTAATGTTTGGTTTGTTATCATGACGAACCAAACCAATACCATCCGAATAACATTGGTGCCGGTGACGTATTCGTTTTTATGGTTTTCTCGATGTAACTATACAAAAGTCATTGATAATATACCATTTTATTAATTTTGATTATTTGGTTTTTTCGACGTGGTTATATAACATTAGGTTTTTTTTTGTCACTCCAGCGCATAAACTACGCCTAAAACTTTAAAAAAAATTAATAAAAGATTTGAAAGCTGCATCTCGATTTCTCATTACTAAATCATCTTAAAAATAAGAAGGAAAACAATACCCAGTTTCTTTGTACTGACTTCCCAATGCATTGAAAAATTCTGCAACAACTTCATCACCACCATTCTCATAATACTCGAAAGTTAACAATTCCTTCCACGGCAGTTTTTCGCGGAACCGCTGAGCATGCGCACACGCGAAACCAACAATGCTCCCCTCTTTCTGCTTGCACTTCAGTTTCTCCGTTATCGGAAGCTTAAAGAATGCACGGCCATGCTCTAGGGCTAAAGCTAGCATAGCAAGATCAACCCCATGGTTGACCACTTGAAAAAAGCCATGAGTCTGGCATGACTCCTTCACAAGGTTGGCTGCATGTAATGTGGCCTCCTCATCATGCCTTAAGAAGCCTTGTAGGTCTATTACATGTTCCTTTAACTTTTCAGTAGAAGTCTGAGAAAGATGATCTTTTGGCCAAATGAATTGCTTTGGAAAATGATCATTGGTTTGTTGCGCAAAGATCATGGCTGACTCGATGGTTTTGTCTTCATGGTTACCATTGTTCATTTGCTCCATTTTGACACAAGTTTGAATGGTTATGGGGACATGAGATTTATACTAGAGATAATTAATATTTGAACGAATATGTGTTTTCAAATACAAGGTTTTTGGTCATGTATATTGATTATATTCTAGTTGTAAATGAGTTATTAAAGACCAAATTTACTTCTTTCTTTTATTTTATTTTTAATGGTAATTTTATTCTACTCTTACTTCTAAGACTTCGAGGTATGGGGAACGTCCCCGGATGGTTCTGGAACGGCGACGGCCCAAACACCGCCCCGCCCTCCCCCCCCCCCCCCCCCGGACTTCGTCCTCACCGTCTCTTTTGAGACGTTGGTGCCGGTCCATAAAAGGACAAAATTGTCCCTTTCTCCAACATGTTACCTTTTAAAAAATAAAAAAATAATTTCCATAATTGATAACAAACGGCCATAATTCAAATTTACCCCAAATTTTATATAAATTCAACACTTTTACACCAATTTTCACCCACAACCCCATCTCTCTCTCAATTTTTTTTAAAACTTTCTTCTTTCTTTTATAAAACATTCTTCTACAATGGATCCATTCAACCCGAACAACCCGAATCCAAACCCGAATGTTTTTTCGCTTTTGCGGGTTTCCAAAATTCTCCGAACGTTTTTTCGAGTACGCAACAACTCAAGCCTTACAAAACTTGATGATGCGTAACCCGTTTAACATGCAACCTGTTCAAGCTTCTCAACCACCGCAACCCGTTCAAACTTCTCAACCAATAGTTCCCGATGAAGATGTCGTTGAAGTCGTCACGGCCCAAAAGGCGAAGGAACGGGCGGTCGAAGAAAGGGTACGCGTGGCGGGAGAAAAGGTACGCGTGGCCGATGATAAGGTTCGTCTTAAAGAGTGGGAGATATTGACGATCGATGTTGATAATTATCCCGAACCAAAACGCTCCACTTTAAAGAAAATGGAAGAAGACATCATGAAGAAGTATCAAAGTTAGGAATTTTTTTTTTAAGTTTATGTTTTTTTTTTAAGTTTATGTAATGTTTTTTTTAATATTAATGAATTTATTTTTCTATCTTATTTGATAAATGTTAAAAAAAAGTAGATGATTTAAGGAAAAAAAAGGTAAACTTGTGGGGCAGGATCATCCTCTCATTTCCATTGTTTAAGTGTGTTGACCATCCTCAAAGGAACTATGACGTGACACATAGGTGGCGGATCATCCTCCAAGAAAAGATGATCACCATACCGCATAGCCTAAGCTACACTTCAAGTATTATATTTGCTAGGAATAGAAATTGGGAGTTTGGGACCTCCCAACGCTAACTAATATCTATTAATATTTATTACAGTAAATTAATCTTTTTAATGACAAACTAAATTACTTCTAATCTACTACTATTAACCATCAACATCCGCACCTTACTGGATTTGAACACTCCACCTCTAGAATAGAGGGGAAGTAGCTTACCACACATCATCACACCATATGCTTTGAGATCAGTAATTAATAATTATTAAGCTTATTTATACTTCATTCAAGTGCATAAATTTGTCTCACACTCCCTTTAAAATCTACTAAAAAAATCTAAATGCCCCTTATTTGTGGGACTTGAACCTACACTTTTATAAGATATACGTCTTTTGCCAACAGGTCGAGAGGCTATTGGCAACCGTTAACTTCTAATTGCCTTGCTTATACCATACTCCAAATTCGGCATCTGGCTTGTTATAGTCTATATAACTATCAAGAAGGCTCCCTCACATTGCTATCGTTCACTGAACAATAGCTTCGCTTGTAAACCAATCGAACATTTAATGAACTATTTATGAACCTTCGCTAGTAAACCAATCGAACATTTAATGAACTATTTATGAACCTTCAACGGAGGGTTCGTTTATATCGTTTATTAAATAATTAAATAAACAAACATGAACAAAATTTTTATTCGTTTAATTAAACGAAAGATCATAAACAGATGTTTCATTCAATTATAATAACCCATTCATTTATGTCCGTTCATTTAACTTCCTATTATAAGTGCCTCCATCTTCTTGACTTGCTACTAACACTATAAGCGCCTCCATCTTCTTGACTTGGTACCAACAGTCCTCTAGAAAACTTAATCTTGACTTCTTTCATCGTTTAACCTAATCCTTTCCTATTCATTCCATCTTGTGGCTTTTACTAATTGAACTGTTCTTAGTAATCAAGACGTTCTTTTTATCAAAGGAATTAGAAAGCGATATCCTTTTTTCATGTTGTATGATTTTATTTTGAAAATAAAGTATTTGAAACATTTTGAAAATGCGATTATGTTTTACAAAAAACTTGACATTCGGACATAAATTTTGTTGAACATGTCTATTTTTTTTTCTTGATAATAATTACTCTGATACCGACTCAACAACATTGCCGTTACCGGTATTCGTTATTATGATTTTGATCGATGTTAAATAGGACTTTATTTTCTGGTGTTATATGACACAACTTTTGTGTAAAAACCGACGAAAATATACTTTTAAAAAAAACAAATAAACGGACTTATATTCGAAATATGGTATTTTTCGGTATCGTAAGTTGTATCTAGTGTTGATACCGTACCGATACCATGACGAACAACACCACTCCCAACTTAACAACATCAGTACTGTTATCAGTAATGTCGGAACCGTTGTCGGTATTCATTTTTATGTCTTTCGATCTATGTAAAACATGACTTTAATTTTTTGGTCATATGAGACAACTTTTGTATATGAAACCACTGTAAATATATTTTTTTATCGTAAACAAGTTCCAGTACTTCTACCATAATGAACGAATTGTGTTCAGAATGATTCATTTTTTAAAGAGTAAATTGCACAAAACGTCCTTTAAGTTTCACCAATCGTGTTGGTTTCAGCCTTAATCTTTAAAAGTTGCCAAAACCAGCCTTTAAGATTAATTTTTTTTACGGGTTTAATCCTTTATCACTAACCCAGTTAGTAATCCATGTTAAATGGCCTCACACGCATAGCATGTGACGGTAAAACCGTCATTTCATGCTTGTGAGGTTATAAAACCCAAATAAAATCCCAATGTCTTCATTAGTTCAAACATCTTTCAATACTCATAAAACCCTCATCGTCGATTGGAATTTCGATCAAACACTATTTCCTATCAACACTCACCATTCTGTTCAAACCTAGATCATTCAAAACCCTAAATAGCTAACAGAGGAGGTGGTTTTCGTATACGAGAAGAAGTAGATGATTATGATGTCGATGAAATTTATGGTAAAGTTCAAAGTTTAATTTTTTATGTCTGACTTCGATCCTTTTCATTTACTGGTTTAAAGCTTAGATTTTGAATCTTTAAAATGCAGAACTTTATCCAACGTTTTTCTCAATCAACATGCATCATGGAGGATCATTTACAAACAATCAAGGCCGTATGTATGTAAATGGCTCCTTAAGTTTCGTTGATTTGGTAGATAATGATAAATATGGGATTTATGAATTGGACCTAATGATGAATAGGTTATGATGATGTTGTCCCTAGCTTTTACCATTATCTTGAGCCTAGGGGTGTCACACCCCAACCGATTGCGGAATCATCGGGGCGCGGAACTAGGCGAATCAGATTGCTCAAGAGAATCCATAACAACTATTTAGTGACAATATTTAATATGTTCATTATCCCATACTAGATTTTATGTCTCTCAAACAATATTTCATCAAATAGTCATACAGATTTCATGTCTCTCAAACAATACAAATCCGACAACCTAGATTTTATGTGGGTTTCTAGACTTCCTAATCTTGATTCGAGATAGTCTGCGATTAACCTGCAACATACGTTAAAATAATGTCAATAAAATAATGTATTGGCGAGTATACAAGTTTGCATAATAATAGTAAAGTAGATAAAAGTGTTGCGAATTTCCACATACATAAATGAGATACACAACATATATACTACAAGAAACAGACTGCCAGCTAAGTTCCGAGTTGACTGCGATGGAGCGGTGCGTTTTAGTCTTAACTAGACCCCGTCGGGTGTGAGTCGAACTATAGTACTATACTAGCTAAGGTGGAACGTCACGAGTAAGAGTCCTAGCACATATGTATCAAGCATCACGTGTAAATATGTACGTCAGTTATTCGCATGTGTTAAATAAACTAAAAATGTGGTGCGTTTTGATATGAACGTATGTTACACCCCAAAAGGTGCGTTAAAAGCAAAAAGGGGTCAGGTATACTCACTGTGTGTGTTTAGCAAGTAAACACCATCTGGATTAGATTGAAGGGAGCGCGTTGAGTTAGCATGTGTACAGAAGCACAAGTCTTTGAGTAGAGTGTTGAACAGTGCGTAAACAGAAATGTCGGATGTGTTAAGTGTTCGACAGGTGATCCGAACGGACGGTGATCCGGACGGTGATCCGGACGGACGGTGATCCGGACGGACGGTCATCCGGACGGTTAGGTTCCATCCGGTCGGATGGTCATCCGAGCGGATGAGCATTCGTACGGATGGCCAATCAAACAGTGTATAGGTGTTTGTGAATCGTTAAAGTTTGAAGTTTAGTTATAAGCACGGAATATATCAAGCCCAGTTCATTCGGTCAGATGGGTACCACCCCTTCGGACAGACGAGCTGTTCTTGATGAGATCCCATGTTTGATCCGTTAATCGGTCCATCTCTCCGATGGAAATCCGTTTTCAAGCCGGCTCTCAACTAAGGCATGAGTCGAGAGTCTGAGTGAGTCCAGATTCCATCGAAAATGTGTAAAAACTGAGAAATAGTTGAAAACAGTTGAAAAAAGTGTTGAATCTTTCATAACTTGGTTGAAAATGTGTGGAAATCCTTTAGATCTGGAAACATCTTGATCGAATGATGCTCCACATCAGTTGCCTAAGCGAACCTAGCGGAATCCACCTTCAAGCGGTCCAAATCAGTCGATTTCGAGGAAAAAGTTAGTGTTTATGTGTGGTTTTGATGAAGAAAATGATGTAGAAGAGATTAAAGATGAAGGTTGTACAAGGTTTGAGATGAAAAGCTTACAAAATGGCCTTGATTCGCGATTGAGTGGGACTGAGAGCGTGTGATCAGATGGGAGAACCAAAGTGTTGAAATGAGACACAATGGCCCTATTTATAGGTGAGGGTGAGAGTTAAGGTGGTGCGATCAAATGGGTTGTAATCGGATGGCTTCGTCCGGTCGAATGGCCATCCGGTCGAATGGTCATCCGGGCGGATGGTCATCCGAGCGGATGTCCATTCGGACGGGCGAGCTTGTGCGAGTTAGTTTTCCAACTTCTGATTCGTTTGGTGCATTTTGTTGCGTTAACCATTGTGGATAGCTTCAGCGAGATAAGTGGTGTCGTGTTATGTCGTGCTTTAGTGCGATAAATTGGGTTGCGCATGCCAGCGTGTGCGCGTTTTAACAAGTATTAGTACTTAGATATTTATATATAACTAGTAATATTATATAATAGGTCATAGCATCACTAACTGCGTTTTGAGTTTGCGTTTGCGAGTAGCGAGTAGCATAGCGATAGCGTAATAGTATATGCGAACAAAAAGTAAGCGTTGTGATATAGCGTGTTGTAATAAGCGTTGTGTTTGCAAAAATATGTGAAGTAGCGTAGTTTGTGTTATGGGTGAAATTCTGAGCTTATATCCTGGATAATATCTTAAATTATATCTTGCTTGTATGATATATGTTCATGCCCGGGATGCTGGTTCAGGATATTGGTAACATCTTGAATGATATCCTGAGGATTACTAATGGATTATGTGCAGGAATACGAGTCCAAGCTTGTAACGTTCATGAGGACCCTTTCCCCGGAAGACTCGGTCTAAGTCGTTCGAAGGAAGACGTTGAAGCCGCTTTACTCGGTCCATAACGTTAACTATGGAATATTCGGATGCATCCCCCGTTTATAGTAATTTTTGTTTATACTTCTTAGCTATAAATAGTTGGATAAATCAGATCGAATAGGACACAACAACGCTCACTACTCTCTAACACTTTACTCTCTCGCAACTCTCACTTTCACAAAAAAACATTGTAACACTTAGCGATCTGATCAATATCCTGCACTGTATCCTGACGTTTAAAGTAATAAGAAGAACAAGGCAGCTGCGATTGTCAGCTCCCGAGGTTTTGTGCCGGCAATCTAGATTGATCAAGGGCTTTCCTCGTATATCTCGTGTCACCCCCTTTACTTTTCGCTCATTGTTTGATCATAGGTACACCTCAATATCCTGAGCCGTATCCTGAAAACTGTTTTTGCAAACAACTTAATTAGCATATTTTCAACACATTTTTTTAGCACACTACCTCACTTAACTAATTTGATCACTTAATTGCTTCGGTAATTTTTGACCAAAACAATTTGGCGCCCACCGGGGGGCAAGTGGTGCTATTTCTACTAAAAGCTTTTGCGAAATCGTTACTTGGTTTTCTATTTTCAAAACTTTTTGCCACATTATTTACAATGGCCTCGAGATCAAACATGAGCTCTGTTTTGGTCAAAAATTACCTAAGCAATTAAGTGATCAAATTAGTTAAGTGAGGTAGTGTGCTAGAAATATGTATGAAAAATGTGTTAACAAAATTAGATATGAAAACAGTTTCAGGATACGGCTCAGGATATAGAGCTGTATCTTTGATCAAACAATGAGCGAAAATGTAAAGGTGGACACGTGATGTACGAGGAAAGCCCTTGATCAATCTAGATCGCCGGCATAAAACCTTGGGAGCTGACAATAGCAGCTGCCTTATTCTTCTATTACTTCAAAAATCAGGATACAGTGCAGGATGTGGTGCGGATCGACTATGTGTTACAATGAAATTCGAATACAAGTGTTTTGTGTAGTGTTTGCGATGAGCTAGAGAGAAAGTGTTCGAAAATATGTGAGTTGAGTGACTTAATCTGATCCGCCTCCATCTATTTATAGTAAAACAAACATAACTAACTATCCTACATAACCGGGATCCACCGAATATTCCTTAGTTGAACGTTGTAGACCTGGTCTTTCGGGCTCAACGTCTCTCCTTTAACAAATACGTCCGAGTCTTGAGGAGATCAAGTCCACTTGACCGTTGGCAAGTCCCAGTCTTTCACCTGCACGTGATTAATTCAATGTTCCTCAGGATATCACCCAGGATGTTAGCAATGTCCCCGTCCAGTATCCTGATCATAGATAAACAATAAGAAGCAGGATATTAGTCAGCATGCATACTCAGAAAATGGCCCATAACAATTGTCCCCAAATATATCGGTTGGTATACCAATCCAACGGATATATTTTAAAAACTTTATCTCGTCGATCGAGGCAATTAAAATGAAACGATGGTTGAAATGACATTGTGCCATTTTCAATGCAATATTTACTCTTTACCCCCCTATATTCAGCCTATATTTAGCCAAATCAATTCTGCTTATTATCATCATACTTCAAGCGATTTTCAGGTAATCACTTTTCTCTTCATCCTCTATCCTTCTTTCTTGAGTTTCTTTTAGTTTGCCCAACACCCTTCATGGCATCACGAACAAGATCTCGATCGGACGGACCGGCCTCAACCCTCGTAAGCCAAAACTTCATCCGTGATCCAGCAAAGGAAATCTGCTGCTTCAACAACGCCGACATCGCTGCTCTCAAAGATTCCGGCGCCTTCCCTACCGGAACAGTCTTCCGCCCTTTCGATAGGGAAGTCCGATCAGATGCATCATCTGACGAGTGGGTTTGTTTCTTTGCCTACCCTTTTTCTCTTGGACTCCGGTATCCGTTTCCACCCTTCATCTCTCGCTTTTTTGAACTCACCGGCCTTAGCTATGCCCAGACTATGCCAATGGTCTGGCGAGTTTTGATAGTGCTGGATCAAATCAAGTCTCGTCATTTTCCTGACCTGTTTATTGAAGACCTCCCTATAGCATACCGGTTGAGATCCCATGGCGACCACCGTTTCCTTCTGTTTTCTACCTCCAAGAACCCTTTGGTTCTTAAGGCCACCAAGAACGAGGATCGATGGCGACGAAAATTCTTTTTTGTAAAAAGAGACTCTATTGATAAGGGTTTCGATCTGCCGGTTAAATGGTTAACCAAGGGTAGGATTTAGGGTTTTAGGAATATCCCCAATTATATCCTCAAATTATATCCCAGACTTATATCCTGATGTTTTTATGCAGCGAACTTCAGAGATTTAGTGCCTCCCAGTGCAGAATCCGAATCCAAGATCAAGGAAATCTACCGACTTCCTGCCAGTGAAAGAACTTTCTCCCTGTCCCTCACAGATTCAAGCCAGAAATCAAGCTCAGAGATGTCTGGTAAGCACATTCTCAGCAATTATACATATATTTTAAATCAATTATTTCTCAAAAGTATGATGAGTTTAAGAATATCTTCCCTTGTGCACTACCAGTAGTCAACCTTGAAGGTTTCCAACTTGACGAGTTGGATTGCTACTCCAGCCTTGCACCCATCAAACAAGAATCCAAGCCAAAGTCGTCTGCTACACCAAAGCCTACCTCTTCAAGGACCGTTTCTGCTTCCAAAGCCCCTCCGGCATCTAGGACCCGGGCATCGAGTTCTCGTAAGAGAAAGGAGACGGACTCTCCAGCTGTTTCTGAAACATTCTCTCTCGAGAATCATGGGTTTAACAAAGCCACCTCATTCCTCAAACAGGTAAAACTTTCCTTTCGATATCCTGCACAAGTATGTTAGTCCTTATCCTGCTTATTTTTACATCGATACCTGTGTCCTTATTGATAGGGCTTGGATCGTCTTATGCACTTGTATGAAGACGCCTGCGGGCTTAACAAGATGTTGGAGATCAAGCTGGAGAAAGCTGAAGCCACCATAGCTGATCAAGGAACCATTGCGGCTGCCAAATCCCAGCATTACGAAGACAAATACAAGGCCATGATCCAGGAACACCAAGCTACCCTCCATAAAGCCAATGAGGATGCCCAAGCCAAACTAGATGCCGCCCTTCTCCAATACCAGCAGAATATGAGTTCATATCAGGATAGCCTCAAAGCATCCGTGGTCGTCTCTCTTCTCCAAGCTAGGATAAGGATGGCTTATGAGGCCAGGGATTTGGGCTTCGAATGCCCCTCCTGGAACATAAAGACTTGGGAGGCGAAACTAAAGGATCTCGGAGGTCATCCCGTTGCTTATCCTGCAAAGCATGCTGGTGAAGAGCCTTCTAAGGCGGCAGAGGAAGTGGCCAATGCTGATGATGGTGATGCCGAGAGGAATCCTGAGGCCGATGCTGGTGCAGATGCTGGGAAGGAGGCTGTTGATCAAGAAGGTGCCGCTTCTTAAGCGGCGAAGTGGGCGATGATGGATATACGTGCCAAGGCCGGAGCCCACTTTTAAATTTCGTGGTTGTGGTTATGTAAACAATTTACTTTTCCTGTCTTCGAACAATTTATATTTCCTGCATTAGAACAATATGATGACCAAAGGTGGATGGGTCCTATGTTTTAGGATGAAGCCCTTGGTCATCGATTGTAGGTGGACAGGTCCTGTTTTGAGATAGATCCTCCAACCGTTACACAAGTATGGTAGAAACTAATTGTGCTTTTGGTGGATGGGCCTTAGTTTAAGGTGAAACCAAAAGCACGACTTTTGACTTGTTAATAATATAACTATCTTTTGACCTATCTGTTATTGCCTTGCACTACTTAATGTTACTCTTTTGTAAAAATTTTGTATTGTTAACTTATGAAAATATCCTGATCAATATGCTCAGCAATACATTACAAAAACTGTTATTAGATAGGACTTCCAAACATTCGTTCAACTTTGTAGAAAGCTTTTTAAAGAGTAAAAACAATCTATCTTTCCAAAACCTGTTTTGATAATACTTAAATGATCAAAGTTTCAAACTAGTATTAGTTTCAAATATTTTTATCAAATATTCTGAGAAGTATTTAAAAACAAATTTTGAGAATATATCAGGATATTTAACCTTTTACCAAACATATTATTATTAAAAACTTAAACAATGTTTACAAAGGAAAGATCATATCAGGAATAGGGTATAAACCTATTACCAAACTTCAATCCCTTTGCAACTCTTCCAATGAAGATATCCCCTGTCTGAGACACTTAGTGCATTAGTTCCGAGCCTTATCCTTTTAGCTTTACACCATTGCCTCGATAGGAATGTCCCCTGTGTACAATGTCTTCTTAGAAATCTTCTGAATATCAGTTTCCATTGTATAGGCAATTTTTCATGTCACAGGGGTAAAACCCAAGAATGTACTGAAGATAAATTCCTTGTATCCTGGGGAAAATCCCAAATTTTCATGCGCTACAGGCGGGAGTGTATAAACTCCAAGACTTAGAAAGGTGAAAACCTTTAAACCTTAGAGAGTATGAAAATACCCTTTTGTGAGAGAGGGTGATCAATCCTCATATACCTTTAGGATTCAGGATATAGCCAACAGTAACGAAATTGTCAGCCACTTTTACATGGACTGGTCCCGCCACCTTGAACTATCCCTGAATAACTTGCGCTCCAGGCGGGGTGTTTAAACCCAATTCGGAAGAAAGGTGAATACCTTTAAACCTGTGAAGGGATCAGGATCCCTTATACGTGAGAGGGGGGGCCAATCCTCTAATCTTCTGAAGTATCTTGAGTGAGCATCCCGGAGCTATATCCTGGAGCATATACTGCAAAACATCCTTAAACTAAGGTGGGTGTTAGCTTGGCTAACACCCCTCCGATGCTTAAGTTAGTATTGGGTATCAAAGGATAAATTAAACCAAACATATTTAAAAAAGATAGAATTCATACCATCCTGAGTTAGAAATTAAATTCTAAACTCACTTGAAATAAAGCTTGAGGTGTATAGCATTCCAAGATCTCGGTAGCATATCCCCTTCCATATTCTTGAGTCTATATGCTCCTTTCCCTGCTTCTGATTCAACTTCATATGGTCCTTCCCATTTTGGAGCTAACTTGCCATCGGCAGGATTAGTAGTATTCTGAAAAGCCTTTCTCAACACCCAATCTCCAACCTTAAATCTTCTGGTCCTAATATTCTTGTTATATGCTCTGGATATTCTTTGTTGATATGCTGCCATTCTCAGCCTTGCTGCATCTCTCTTTTCATCTATAGTATCCAAATCCTGACTCAAGCCTTCAGGATTCTGTTCAGGATCACTTAGGGTAGATCTTGCAGTAGGTATTGTCATTTCCGTTGGAATCATTGCTTCTGCTCCAAATACCAAGGAAAATGGGGTTTGGCCTGTTGCATTCTTTACCGTTGTCCTATCAGCCCACAAAACAAAGGGTAATTCTTCTGCCCATCTTTCCTTTTTTGGCTCCAAGCCTCTTCTTTAAGTTATTGACAATTATCTTGTTTGAGGATTCTGCTTGTCCATTCGCTTGAGGATGTACCGGAGTAGATGTTATCATTTTGATTCCCCAACTTTTGCAAAAGTCAGTAGTTCTCTTGCTTATAAACTGAGAACCATTGTCACAGATTATCTCGGCTGGTACTCCAAACCTGGTCAGGATATTTCTCTTTATGAAGGATACTACTTCTTGATCTCTAACTTGAACAAATGCTTCTGCTTCAACCCACTTGGAGAAATAATCCGTCATTGCCAACATGAAAACCTTTCCTCCTGGAGCTTTTGGAAGCTTTCCCACTATATCCATACCCCACTTCATAAACGGCCAAGGGGAAACAATAGGATACAGCGGTTCAGCAGGCTGATGTAATATGTTACTATGTCTTTGACATGCGTCACATCTTCGAGCATATTATGCGGCATCTTTTCTCATTGTCGGCCAATAATATCCTGTCCTTAATACTTTTGAGAATAATGACCTGCCCCCAGTATGGTTACCACAATCCCCTTCATGTATATCCTGAAGTACTTCTTTGGCTTCAGGATCCTCCAAGCACCTCAAATACGGTCCTGCAAGAGATTTCTTGTATAAAACATTATTTATAATAGTGAATCGTGATACCTTCATCCTAAATGCCTTAGGATTTTCATTTTCGGGGATGTATCCTTCCTTGAGATATCTCATGATTGGAGCCGTCCAAGATTCAGGATCCTCTTCAGGATACTCTGCTCCAGGATCCTGAATACCCGCTACTTCTTTATCCCGAGGATTCGTTGCAGGATACAAGACATGTATTATTGGTATTTGGGTTCCTTCTGGTATCCTGATCGATGATCCCAGATTTTCTAAGGCATCCGCTTCAGCATTATCCTCCCTTGGTACCTGTTCAAGTGTAAAAACATCGAAATATCCTGCTAATTTTTTGAGAATATCGAGACATTCGATTAATCTCTCACCCTTAACTGCATAGGATCCATTAAAATGGTTAGTAATTAACAAGGAGTCAACATATACTTGCAAATTCTTGATACTCATACTCTTAGCCAATTCTAATCCTGCAATTAAAGCTTCATATTCTGCCTCATTATTAGTAGCAGGAAATTCACACCTAATGGTCTGGGGTAATATGTCCCCCTGTGGCGATTTTAGTAGTATACCTAAACCTACACCTCTTATATTGGATGCACCATCAGTATATAATGTCCAGGATCCTGAAGATTCTCCTAACTGTTGAACTTCTAGGTCTACCTCATCCTGAATATCACTACTGAAATCAGCCACAAAGTCAGCTAAAGCCTGAGACTTTATGGCATTTCTAAGTTCATATACTAAATCATAAGCACTTAACTTTACTGACCACTTGGCCATCCTGCCTGACATCTCTGGTTTCCTAAGCACATTTTTGACAGGATAATTCGTTTTAACATGGATCCTATGTGTCTCAAAATAATGTCTAAGCTTTGTCGATGCCATAACTAGAGCTAATATCAATTTTTCTAAATGAGAATACCTAGTTTCATCATCTAACAAACTTTTACTAACATAATATACAGGATATTGCTGACCTTCATGGTCTTTTATAAGAACGGCACTTACAGCATTCCCTGATACAGCGAGGTATAGGGATAGTGGTTCACCATTTTCAGGCTTCATCAATAGAGGTGCGGTTGAGAGATATCGCTTCAAATCCTGCAAGGCTGCTTCATGCTTTGCTCCCCATTCAAATTTCTTATTCTTCTTGAGGATATCATAGAATTCCTTGCATTTTTCTGAGGATCTTGAAATAAATCTATTCAAAGCTGCTACTCGGCCTGTCAACCTTTGTACGTCCTTCATATTTGAGGGTGATTTTATATCCAGGATAGCTTTGATCTGCTCTGGGCTTGCTTCTATCCCCCGTTTTGTCACCATATATCCAAGAAACTTTCCTGCCCCCACTCCGAAATGGCACTTAGCAGGATTTAGCTTCATGTTGTATTGATCCAGGATATCAAACGCTCCCTTGATATCCTGGAGATGATCCTCAGCTCTTTTAGATTTTACCACCATATCATCAATATATACCTCCATGGTGTCCCCCAGCTTATCTTTGAACATCATGTTTACCAATCTCTGGTATGTTGCACCTGCATTTTTCAAACCGAAAGGCATAGCAGTATAGCAATATATACCTGTTGGTGTCATGAAAGCAGTATCCTCCTGGTCCGAAGGCTCCATTTGAATCTGCTGAAATCCTGAGGATGCGTCCATGAATGTTAACATTTCATGTCCAGCAGTAGCATCTACCATTGCATCGATATGAGGGAGAGGAAATGGATCTTTAGGACAAGCCTTGTTCAAGTCCGTGTAATCTACACAGACTCTCCATTTCCCGTTTTTCTTTTGTACCACAACTACGTTTGCTAGCCATTTTGGAAACTTGACTTCTCTGATCATCCTGGACTTCAACAATCTTTCAACTTCCTCTTGGATAATCGCATTCCGCTCAGGAGCGAATTTTCTTCTTTTTTGCTGAACAGGCTTGAATGATTTGTCAATTCCAAGCTTGTGAGTGATAATGTCTTTGGATATGCCTGTCATATCCTCATGCTTCCATGCAAACGTTGACATCCTGCATTTTAAAAAGTTAGTTAACTGTTCTTCAATATCCTGAGGGATATTGGTTCCTACGAGCACCGAGATATCAGGATTATCCTGCTCCAGGATAATTTTCTTCACATCCTGCTCCGAATCCTCCACGATATCCTAGGCCCGCATCTTTAATTGCTATGCTGTACTAGGCTTAGTTGAGGATTTCATCGAGGATGAGTAGCATTCTTTCGCTTCCTGTTGATCACTTTCCACCTTGACAACCCCCCAAGGAGTAGGGATCTTGATGCATTGGTGATATGTTGATGGCACAGCCTTCATATCGTGAATCCATGGTCTTCCCAGTATGATGTTATAGCTGGATAAGGAGTCCATCACACAGAAGCGTTGTATTGAGTTGACCCCTTCAACATATACTGGTAACTTTATCTCCCCTACGGTATTCCTAGCTTCTCCACTGAAACCAACGAGCACAGTGGACTTCGAAGTGATATCCATCGGAGATACATTCATCCTCTTCAATGTTTCCAGCTGAATTATATTGACAGAACTACCGTTGTCTACCAGTATCCTGCGTACAAAATGGTTAGCCACATATAATGTTATTACTAAAGCATCATAGTGAGGATCCTGAACAGTATCCCTGTCATCGCTATCGAAAGTGATCACTTTATCAGTTGTGAGGGTAGTCATTCTGACTGGTCTGTCTCCCCTCTCGCTCTTAGCTTCCTTCGCATGTCTCTTGGCCGCCGAATACGAAGTCCCACAAATGTCGGATCCCCCTGAAATAAAGTTAATTATCTTGGCATCTGCTGGGGGTGATGCTGCTCGTTCAGGATCCTTCTCGGGATCCTGCCCTTTATTCTTCTTTTTTCCCAGCAAGTCCTTCAGATACCCCTTGCTTAACAGGTAACTTATCTCTTTCCTTAAAGCGATGCAATCCTCGGTCATATGTCCAAAATCTTCGTGGAAGGCACACCATTTGGATTTATCCTTCCAATCAGCTTTCTGCTGGTTCTTTCGAGGCCACCTAGCTTTGTCCCCTAAGCCCTGCATAGCATACATTAATTCAGGTATATTAACAGAAAAGCAGTATTCAGATAAATCAGGATATTCTTCAGGATCCTCGTCTTCAACAGCGTTCACTTTCTTATTATCATTTCTGCCATATGGCCTGGAGCGATATGGCTTATATGAGGTTTCTGATTTCCTGTTAGTTGATTCATAGGTTGAGGTAGAATTCATCCTCTCCTGCATCTTCTTGTCATCTTCCAGACGGATATATCTCAAAGCCCTGTTACGAGCTTCGTCGAGATTCCTGCAGGGATTCATTACAAGATCCTGATAAAACTGAGAATCCTTTTGTAATCCCATCTTAAAAGCTTGCACAGCTGTTGCAACATCAAGATGTGGGATATCCAAGGATTCTCGACTGAATTTGTTCACATAATCCCTCAAGGATTCCTGAGACCCTTGAGTTATCCTGTAAAGGTCACTGGTTAGTTTCTCAAAACTCTGACTACAAGAAAATTGACTGTTAAATAAATTAACCAAATGAGCAAACGAAGTAATTGAGTGAGGAGGAACGTTTAACAGCCATTTTAAGGCTGATCCTGTCAGAGTAGAACCAAATCCCTTGCACAAGCATGCTTCCTTGAGCTCCGGAGGGATAGGGTTAATCTCCATTCTTTCCCTATACTGGGCAATATGCTCTTCAGGATCCGTAGTCCCATCATACAGCTTCCTGTTGGGAGTCTGAAATCTTTTTGGGATTTCAGCATCACAGATGGGATATGCAAAGCGGGATATCGTGTGGCTGTCTTGGGATACTTCCGGAATTGGCTGGACCACTCCAGGTACACTGGATATCATGTCCTTCAATTTCTGGAGCTCCCTCGTAAATGTTGATGTCATACCTGCATCCTGCAAAGAGCCATTGTTGTTAGTAGCAAGAATATTATTATTTGACACATTACCGTTCTAAGGATTTTGGCCATATCCTGAAGCATATCCTGAACTTCTCACAGTCGATATCCTGACCGAAGAGGGTATCTCAGGGGTATGATTTTGAGAATGGCTTGGGACGATATTCCCCCTGTTGTCCTCAGTGTAAACTGCGGAACTGAAATTCAAAGCCTTGGGCTGTATAGGAGTGACAGTTTCTTCAGCAGGTCTACTCGAGCTAGCTTTTAAGAGTTGTATTTCTCTGAAGAGCATTTGATTAGTCTCATGTTGCTGCCTCGTTTGTTCCTGCACACTTCCAAATAAAGTCAAAATTTCATCGTTAGAGGCTAAAACGGGAGCAGATCCCTGGACACTCTGAGTAGGGATAACATCTTGAGATTGTGAAGAAAATGGCATCCTTGGAGGAGGTGGTGGAAGCACCAAACCAGTAGTAGCAGAGGTTGTAGCAGACATAGTGGAAGAGCTCATGTTTGATCTTGAGGCCATTGTAAACAATGTGGCAAAAAGTTTTGAAAATAGAAAACCGATTAATGATTTTGCAAAGATTTTTAGTAAAAGTAGCACCACTTGCCCCACGGTGGGCGCCAAATTGTTTTGGTCAAAAATTACCTAAGCAATTAAGTGATCAAATTAGTTAAGTGAGGTAGTGTGCTAGAAATATGTATGAAAAATGTGTTAACAAAATTAGATATGAAAACAGTTTCAGGATACGGCTCAGGATATAGAGCTGTATCTATGATCAAACAATGAGCGAAAATGTAAAGGTGGACACGTGATGTACGAGGAAAGCCCTTGATCAATCTAGATCGCCGGCATAAAACCTCAGGAGCTGACAATCGCAGCTGCCTTGTTCTTCTATTACTTCAAAAATCAGGATACAGTGCAGGATGTGGTGCGGATCGACTATGTGTTACAATGAAATTCGAATACAAGTGTTGTGTGTAGTGTTTGCGATGAGCTAGAGAGAAAGTGTTCGAAAATGTGTGAGTTGAGTGACTTAATCTGATCCGCCCCCATCTATTTATAGTAAAACAAACGTAACTAACTATCCTACATAACCGGGATCCACCGAATATTCCTTAGTTGAACGTTGTAGACCGGGTCTTTCGGGCTCAACGTCTCTCCTTTAACAAATACGTCCGAGTCTTGAGGAGATCAAGTCCACTTGACCGTTGGCAAGTCCCAGTCTTTCACCTGCACGTGATTAATTCAATGTTCCTCAGGATATCACCCAGGATGTTAGCAATGTCCCCGTCCAGTATCCTGATCATAGATAAACAATAAGAAGCAGGATATTAGTCAGCATGCATACTTAGAAGATGGCCCATAACAAGCTCTTCCACCGTGTCTGCTACAACCTCTGCTACTACTGGTTCGGTGCTTCCACCACCTCCTCCAAGCATGCAAGCATCTTCACAACCTCAGGATATTATCCCTACTCGGAGCACTCAGGGATCTGGTCCTGTTTTGGCTTCTAATGATGAAATTCTAACCTTATTTGGTAGTGTACAGGAACAGATGAGGCAACAACAGGAAACCAACTAAATGCTGATGACAGAAATACAACTCTTGAAATCCAGCTCAAGCAGGCCCGCTGAGGATATTGTCACTCCTTTACTACCCAGGGCTTTGAACTTCAGTTCGGCCGTATATACTGAGGATAACAGGGGAAATATTGTGCCTAGTCATTCTCATAATCATACTCCTGAAATACCCTCCTCAGTCAGGATGTCAACTGTGAGGAGCTCAGGATATGCTTCAGGATATGGCCAGAATCCTCAGATCGGTAAGGTGTCAAATAATAATAATATTCTTGCTACTAATAATAGTGGATCTTTGCAGGATACAGGTATGACGTCGGCATTTTCTAGGGAGCTTCAGAAATTGAAGGATATGATATCCAGTGTACCTGGAGTGGTCCAGCCAATTCCGGAAGTGTCCCAAGACAGCCACAGGATATCCCGGTTTGCATATCCTATTTGTGATGCTGAAATCCCAAAAAGATTTCAAACCCCCAACATGAAGCTCTATGATGGAACTAAGGATCCTGAGGAGCATATTGCCCAGTATAGGGAAAGAATGGAGATCAACCCTATCCCTCCGGACCTCAAGGAAGCATGCCTATGCAAGGGTTTCGGTTCTACCTTAACAGGATCAGCCTTAAAATGGCTCTTAAACGTTCCTCCTCATTCGATTACATCATTTGCTCACCTAGTGAATTTATTTAATAGTAAATTTTCTTGCAGTCGAAGTTTTGAGAAACTAACCAGCGATCTTTACAGGATAACTCAAGGACCTCAGGAATCCCTGAGGTATTATGTGAACAAGTTTAGTCGGGAATCCTTAGATATCCCACATCTTGATGTTGCAACAGCTGTGCAGGCTTTCAAGATGGGGCTGCAAAAAGACTCTCAGTTTTACCAAGATCTTGTAATGAACCCATGCAGGAACTTGGATGAAGCTCGAAACAGGGCTTTAAGATATATTTGACTGGAGGATGAAAAAAAGATGCAAGAGAGGATGAATTCGTCCACCACTTATGAATCAACCAATAGGAAATCATAATCCTCGTTTAAACCATATCGCTCTAAGCCATATGGCAGAAATGACAGCAAGAAAGTGAATGCTGTTGAAGATGAGGATCCTGAGGAGTATCCTGAATTATCTGAATATTGCTTTTCTGTTAACATACCTGAACTGATGTATGCTATGCAGGGTTTAGGAGACAAGGCCAGGTGGCCTCGGAATAATCAACAAAAAGCTGATTAGAAGGATAAGTCCAAATGGTGTGCCTTCCATGAAGATTTCAGACACGTAACTGAGGAATGCATTGCTCTAAGAAAAGAAATAAGCTATCTCCTAAGCAAGGGATATTTGAAGGATCTCCTAGGAAGAAAGAAGAATAAGGGTCAGGATACTGAGAAGGATCCTGAACGAGCAGCTTCACCTCCTGCGGATGCCAAGATAATCAACTTTATTTCAGGAGGATCCGACATTTGTGGGACTTCATATTCTGCGGCTAAGAGACACGCAAAGGAGGCTAAGGCCGAAAGAGGAGATACACCAGCCAGGATGACTACCCTCACAACTGATAAAGTGATCACCTTTGACAGTGATGATAGGGATACTGTCCAGGATCCTCACCATGATGCTCTGGTAATAACATTATATGTGGCTAACCATTTTGTACGCAGGATATTGGTGGATAATGGAAGCTCCGTCAGCATAATCCAACTAGAGACCTTGAAGAGAATGAATGTATCTCCAATGGATATCACTTCGAAATCCACCATGCTTGTTGGGTTCAGTGGAGAGGCTAGGAACACAGTGGGAGAGATAAAGTTACCAGTGTATGTTGAAGGGGTTAACTCAATACAACGCTTCTGTGTGATGGACTCCCTATCCTGCTATAATATCATAGTGGATAGGCCATGGATCCATGATATGAAGGTTGTGCCATCAACTTATCATCAATGCATCAAGATCCCTACCCCTTGGGGGGTTGTCATGGTTGATAGTGATCAGCAGGAGGCGAAGGAATGTTACTCATCCTCAATGAAATCCTCAACCAAGCCTAATGCAGCATAGCAATTAAAGATGCGGGCCCAGGATATCGTGGAGGCTTCAAAGCAGGATGTAAAGAAAATTATCCTGGATCAGGATAATCCGGATATCTCGGTGCTCGTAGGAACCAATATCCCTTAGGATATTGAAGAACAGTTATCTAACTTTTTGAAATGCAGGATGTCGACATTCGAGTGGAAGCATGAGGATATGACAGGCATTTCCAAAGATATTATAACACATAAGCTCGGTATTGACAGATCATTCAAACCTGTCCAACAAAAGAGAAGGAAATTTGCTCCGGAGCAAAATATGATTATTCAGGAAGAAGTAGAGAGGCTATTGAAATCCAAGATGATCAGAGAAGTCAAGTTTCCAAGATGGCTAGCAAATGTAGTCGTGGTACAGAAGAAAAATGGGAAATGGAGAGTTTGTGTGGATTACACAGACTTGAATAAAGCCTGTCCCAAAGACCCATTTCCTCTTCCTCATATTGATGCAATGGTGGATGCTACTGCCGGCCATGAGATGTTAACTTTTATGGATGCATCCTCAGGATATCAGCAGATCCAAATGGAACCTTCGGACCAGGAGGATACTGCCTTCGTGACACCAACAGGTATTTATTGTTATACTGCTATGCCTTTTGGTTTGAAAAATGCAGGTGCAACGTACCAGAGATTGGTGAACATGATGTTTAAAGACAAGCTGGGGGACACCATGGAGGTGTACATTGATGATATGGTGGTAAAATCTAAGAAGGCTGAGGATCACCTCCAGGATATTAAGGGAGCATTTGATATCCTGGATTAATATAATATGAAGCTGAATCCTGCCAAGTGCCATTTTGGAGTTGGAGCAGGAAAGTTTTTACGATATATGGTAACCAAAAGAGGGATAGAAGCTAGCCCAGAACAGATCAAAGCCATCTTAGGTATCAAATCACCTACCAATATGAAGGATGTTCAAAGACTGACGGGACAAGTAGCGGCATTGAACAGATTTATCTCAAGATCCTCGGAAAAATGTAAGGAATTTTATGATATCCTGAAGAAAAACAAGAAGTTCGAATGGAAAGAGAAGCATGAAGCAGCCCTGCAGGATTTGAAGCAGTATCTTTCAACTGCACCTCTGTTAATGAAGCCTGAAAATGGTGAACCACTATCCCTATACCTCGCAGAAATCGGGGAATGCTGTAAGTGCCGTCCTTATAAAGGATCATGAAGGTCAGCAGTATCCTGTCTATTATGTTAGTAAAATTTTATTAGATGTTGAAACTAGATATTCTCATTTAGAAAAATTAATATTGGCTCTGGTTATGGCATCGACAAAGCTTAGACATTACTTCGAGACACATAGGATTCATGTTAAAACCAATTATCCTGTTAAAAATGTGCTTAGGAAACCTGAGATGTCAGGCAGAATGGCTAAGTGGTCAGTATTAGGGGAGGATTCTCCAATCCTAAGGATCATGGATCCTCAAGTGCTGCCAGGATCATGAATTTTGTTTGAATTAAGGATCCTCAGTAGGTATTGCAGGATCAGGATTCAGGATCCTTATTGTTATCCTTATACTAACAATTGTCTTCATTATGCGTGAGCTTGTTTTGCAGGAGTATGTGCATGGACTTGGTCTTGCCGATATTCGTGGAACATATTCCCTCAATATTCCGCACGTGCTTGTCCCTTGTGAACGTTATGGAGATCGTGGGAAGCTAGCATGATTATCGGATAGTTAGTTAGTATAGTTATTTCTAATTTTAAATAGGGGATAACAAGCTTGATTTAGAACACTTGGCTAATTTTAGAAAAACACACACTCTCGAACAGCTCTCGACAGTTTACTTGGCGATTTCATACACTTTAAGACTTTTGCACACTAGTGATCCTTGTAACAAGCTTGTTATCATCCTGAGTTGTAACCTTTTTTCTGTTTAATCTTAGTTGGTGATCGGTAGTTTCCATCACCCGAGGTTTTTTATGCCGGAGATCAACTCTTGATCAAGGGCTTTTTCCTCGTATAAATCCTTGTGTCGCCTCTTTATTTGATTTGCAAGTTGTTCATACAATTTTTCATAGATTCAAGCATCACACCTCACAACAAAAGATTTGGTTGCATTATCCTTGCTTGATTTTTGACCAAAACAGTTTGGCGCCCACCGTGGGGCAATTGATGCTTCATTCCTAAGAAATTCTTGTTTTTGTGATCATTTCGGTTCATTACAACCAAGCAGATGGCTTCTTCAGCAAAGAGCACTTCAAGTTCAATGTCGGCAATGAGTTCTTCACAGGGCGTTCCTCCTTTGCCTCCACCACCTTCTGGATCCCAGAAGAATGCTAAAAATGCTGCAAAGAGACAAAGCCCCATTTTTCCAAAACCACCAACTTCTTTTGTTTCTTCTAATCCTACTACTAGTGATCTTTTTACTTTGATTTTGCAGATGAGGGATCACATACAAGAGCAGGACAAAACCAATGAAAGGATCCTCCGGGAGATTGGTGATATTAAGAAACAGAAGAGATCGGGGGAGGATCGCTCTCCTCTGATACCAAGGTCACTGGATATCGACACTCCAGCTATAACTGCCCAGCAATCTGCAGCCCCGGATATCCAGTACCAAACTGAACCATTGGGAAGGCGTTATGGAGCAACAACTATGAGTCAGGCTTTTGGGTCTCACTTTCAGCCTCAAGGATCCTGTTTTCAGCCTTCGGGGTCCTCTTTCCAGCATCAGGGATCCTTCGTCAGCTCAGGAGGATATATGGGAACGCATACAGTTCAAGGATCTTCTCAGGTTCAAGGATCCTGTCAGGTCCAAGGATCCTCTCAGGTCCAAGGATCCTCTCAGGTCCAAGGATCCTCACAGGTGCAAGGATCCTTTCAGGTTTAAGGATCCCCCTTCCAGGTTCAAGGATCCAACATCTTTCAGGATCAAGGATTCTTAAGAAGTGTACAACCCCCAAGCACAGATGTTCATCAAGGAGACTTCATTCCAATGCAGACCATCGCCTCTTCTGGTCCTTCAATCATACCAGAATCCCGTCAATATGGATTCACATCTGCAATTCCAAACTTGAATCCCCTGGGAGGTAACACTTTCAATAATTCTTATAACACTAACCATGGCTCTATGCAGGATACAGGTATCAATCAAGCTATGGCTAGGGAATTACAGAAGCTGAAGGATATGATATCCAACGTTCCAGGAGTGGTTAAGCCCATCCCTGAAATTGCAGATGGGAGCCATAGGATATCTCGTTTTGCACCACCCATTTGTGATGCTGAGATACCCAAAAGGTTCCAAATACCAACTATGAAGCTGTATGATGGTTCAACAGATCCAGAAGAACATGTAGCTCAATATAGAGAAAGGATGGAGATCAACCCCATCCCAGAGAGGTTAAAAGAAGCATGCCTATGCAAGGGTTTCGGATCCACACTCACAGGATCTACTCTTAAATGGCTGCTAAGTCTTCCCCATTACTCTATTACTTCATTTGCTAATCTAGTTAATCTGTTTAATAGTCAGTTCTCATGTAGCAGAAAATTTGAACGTTTAACTAGTGATCTATATAGGGTAACACAAGGTCAAAATGAATCACTTAGAGATTACATCACTAAGTTTAGTAAAGAATCCTTAGATATCCCTAATCTGGATATAGCTACGGTTGTGGAAGCCTTTAAAATGGGTTTGCTTAGGGATTCATTATTCTATGATGATCTTGTTATGACCACATGCAGGAATCTTGATGAAGTGAGAACCAGGGCCCTTAGATTCATCCGATTAGAGGATGATAAAAGGATCCAGGAGAGATTGGCAGGATCCTCGAAACAGGAAAAGCAAGGATCCTACTTCAAGAGTAACAAGTTCAAGTCCTACAACAAGTCTGATAACCAGAATGTGCATGCAGTAGAACAAGAAGAGGATGATGAGGATTATCCTCCAATTTCTGAATAATGTTTTTCTATTGATAACAATGAACTAATTCTTGCAATGCAGAATCTAGGTGAGAAAGCAAGATGGCCAAGGAAAAGTGATAAACCAGCTGCTACAAATGACAAGTCCAAGTGGTGTGCATATCATGAGGATTTTGGGCATCTCACTGAAGGGTGTATTGCACTTAGAAAAGAAATTGGTTACTTGTTAAGCAAGGGGCACTTGAAGGAGCTTTTGGGAAGAAAAAAGTCAAGGATCCAGGATCCTGAAAAGATTCCAGAAAGAGCTCCTGCCCCTCCAGCAGATGCACAAGTTATAAACTTCATTTAGGGTGGATCAGACATTTGTGGTACTTCCTTTTCAGCAGCCAAGAGACATGCTAAGGAAACCAAGATGGATAATGGGGATAGACCCATTCGAACCTCTATTGTTACGCAGGAGAAAGTTATAACTTTTGATGAGGATGATCGTGTTGATGTTCAGGATCCTCATCATGATGGTCTTGTTATTACTCTGTTTATTTCTAACCATTTTGTTCGCAGGATCCTAATCGATGGAGGAAGCTCGGTGAACATCATTCAGCTTGATGTCCTCAAGAAAATGAACATTCCTGAATCAGACATTGTCCCAAGATCCTCAGTTCTTGTGGGATTCAGCGGAGAAACCAAGAATACATTGGGGGACATCAAACTCCCCATCTATATTGAAGGACTTCATTCTTATCAAAAATTCTATGTTATAGATTGCTTATCCTGTTGTAATGTTATCCTTGGCAGGCCATGGATACATGACATGAAGGCAGTCCCATCTACCTATCATCAGTGCGTGAAGCTTCCTAGTCCATGGGGGGTGGTGAAAATTGAGAGTGATCAACAAGAAGCTAAGAATTGCTACACGTCATCAATGAAGCCAGCCTCAAGACCAAGGGAGCAATAGCAATTAAAGCATCCTCCAAGAGATGTCTTGGAGGCAAGAGAACAGGACGTGAAAGAAATCCTTATGGATCCTCATGATCCTAAATCCATAGTCTTCATAGGATCAGGGATCCTCAGCAACATTGAACAGGATCTAGTATCCTTCCTTAAAAGGAGAAAAACTACCTTTTCCTGGAAGCATGAGGACATGACAGGTATATCTAAAGATATAATTACTCATAAACTTGGCATTGACAGGTCATTCAAGCCAATTCATCAAAAAAGGAGGAAGTTTGCACCTGAAAGGAATGCTATTATCCAGGAAGAAGTAGATAAACTACTCCGGGCAGGTATGATAAGAGAGGTTAAGTATCCAAGGTGGTTAGCCAATGTGGTTGTTGTTCAAAAGAAAAATGGAAAGTGGAGGGTATGTGTCGATTTCACTGATTTAAACAAGGCATGTCCCAAGGATCCTTTCCCATTACCCCACATTGACTCCATGGTGGATGCTACCGCGGGTCATGAGTTGTTGACTTTTATGGATGCTTCATCTGGATTTCAACAGATACAGATGGAACCATCTGATCAAGAGGATACAGCCTTTATGACCCCAACTGGTATATATTGTTATATTGCTATGCCATTTGGACTAAGGAATGCAGGTGCTACTTATCAAAGGCTAGTCAATATGATGTTCAAGGAACAAATTGGACACACTATGGAAGTCTATATAGATGACATGGTGGTTAAGTCCAAGAAAGCTGAGGATCACCTTAGAGACTTGGAGGAAGCATTCAATATCCTTGATAAATTTAATATGAAACTAAATCCTTCCAAGTGTCACTTTGGTGTTAAAGCAGGTAAATTCCTAGGCTATATGGTGACAAAAAGAGGCATTGAAGCAAGTCCAGAGCAAATTAAGGCTATTGTGAATATCAAATCTCCTGCCAATGCCAAGGATGTGCAAAGATTGACAGGCAGGATCGCAGCCTTGAACAGGTTCATATCCAAATCATCAGAAAAATGCAAGGAATTTTATGACATTTTGAGAAAGAACAAGAAATTTGAGTGGACTGAAAAACATGAAAATGCTCTCAAAGCCCTTAAGGATTACCTATCCTCAGCTCCTGCCTTAATGAAACCAGAAAAAGGGGATATATTATCCTTATATCTGGCGGTATCCTCTAAAGCAATAAGTGCAGTCCTTGTTAAGGATCACCAAGGTACACAACATCCTGTCTATTATGTAAGTAAAAGTTTGCTTAATGCTGAATCTAGGTATTCACATTTAGAAAAACTTATCCTTGCATTAATTATGGCATCTACTAAATTAAGACATTATTTTGAAACTCATGCCATTATTGTTAAGACTAACTTTCCAATTAAGAATGTTCTCAGGAAACCTGAAATGTCAGGAAGGATGGCTAAGTGGGCAGTGAAGCTCAGTGCTTATGATATAAGATATGAACCTAGAACTGCCATTAAATCCCAAGCCTTAGCTGACTTTGTGGCAGATTTTAGTAGTGACTTGCAAAGGGAAGCTGAGTTAGAGGTTCAACAGCTTGAAGAAACTAAGGATCCTTGGATACTTTTCACTGATGGAGCTTCTAATGTCAAAGGAACAGGACTTGGAATACTACTAAAATCGCCACAGGGGGACATAATACCCCACTCCATAGCTTGTGAGTTTCAAACTACTAATAATGAGGCTGAATATGAGGCCTTGATAGCTGGTTTGCAAATTGCCAAGCATATGAGGATCAGGTATCTTGAGTTACATGTAGATTCATTGTTAATTACTAATCACTTTAATGGATCCTATGCTGTTAAAGGTGAAAAGCTAATCAAATATTTAGAGATAGTCAAAGAATTGGCAATCTCTTTTGTTTCCTTTAGTTTGACACAGGTACCAAGGGAAGAGAATGCAGAAGCTGATGCATTGGCCAATCTAGGATCATCCTTGAAGATTCCAGAGGATATCAGGATCCCTATTATCCACATCCTAACCCCAACTATTGAGGATCATGTAGCCATGGAGATAGGAGAGGACTCTACAATCATCCCTAGTGATGATACACAATCTCATTTAGGATCATGGATCCTTCCAATCATGAGATATATCCAACATGGAGAGATTCCTACAGGAGAAAACCCCAGGGCTTTCAAAATTAAGGTATCTCAGTTTACAATATTGAATAATATGTTATATAAACGATCTCGTGCAGGACCATATCTAAGATGCATTGAGGATCCTGAAATCCAAGAAGTCCTAAAGGATTTTCATGAAGGAGATTGTGGAAACCACACTGGGGGCAGGGCATTATTCTCAAGGATCCTGAGGACAGGATACTATTGGCCTACTATGAAGAAGGATGTTGTGGATTATGCCAGAAAGTGTGATCCTTGTCAGAGACATAGTAATATCCTTCACCAACCAGCAGAGCTCTTACATCCTATATCCTCTTCTTGGCCATTTATGAGATGGGGAATGGATATAGTTGGAAAACTTCCTAAGGCACCTGGTGGAAAAGTATTCATGCTTGCTATGACTGATTACTTCTCCAAGTGGATAGAGGCTGAAGCCTTTGCTCAAGTCAGAGAAAAGGAAGTGATATCCTTTATTAAAAGAAACACTATTACTAGATTTGGTATTCCTTCTGAAATTGTTTGTGATAATGGATCCCAATTTATTGGGAGTAGAACTACTAACTTTTGTGACAGCTGGGGGATTAAGATGATAACATCAACACCAGTCCACCCTCAAGCTAATGGTCAAGCAGAATCATCCAACAAGATCATCATCAACAACTTGAAGAAAAAGCTTGGGTCCAAGAAAGGAAAATGGGCAGAAGAACTACCTTATGTACTATGGGCTGATATGACAACTCCCAAGAATGCTACTGGCCAAACTCCATTTTCTTTGGTATTTGGGGCAGAATCAGTGATCCCTACAGAGATGGTGGTTCCTACTACAAGAACAAGCATCTGTGATCCTGAAGGAAATGCTGAAAACTTGGTTCAAGACTTGGATACTATAGAAGAACTCAGGGATTTGGCAAGGATAAGGATGGCTAGTTATCAACAAAGGATGGCTGGAGCCTACAACAAAAATGTCAGGATCAGGAAGTTCCAAGTTGGTGATATGGTATTAAGGAAAGCATTTCAGAATACCACAAATCCTGCTGATGGAAAATTGGCACCAAAGTGGGAAGGCCCCTACCTGATCGAAGCTGAGGCAGGAAAGGGGGCATATCGATTCCTAACAATGGAAGGTGATTTGCTACCAAGAGCTTGGAATGCTGTCCACCTGAAGAAGTACTTCATGTGATAAGGATTTGTGATCCTTAGCAATATTCATGATCCACATCCTTGAAGGATCCTTAGAGGATGGATGATCCTCAATTTTGGTAATGATCTAATCTCAAACTATTTCATTCTTTAATTATCCTATATACAAGGAAAAGGATCCTGGATCCTTTATCCTCCTTTCACTTGATTCTGAGTTTTGCAGAAGGTTCATATATCCTTAACGAAGAATTGAGTATCCACAGAAGTCTCCAGTTATTTGGGCTTAACCCCAGTTATTTGGGCTTGACCCCAGTTTTTCGGGCTAGTCCCCAGTTATTTGGGCCTGTCCCCAGTATCGCCAGTAGCGCACGATGATCCTGGTACAGTTCATGGCAATGGGACCAGTACTCGCTTTAGGGGCTGACAATTTCATTGTACTGGCTGTATTCGGGATCCTACGTATAATGGTAGACGTACCATACATCCATTCCTAAGGTTTCTAACATTTTCACGTTAGCTAAGGTTTTGGCATCTTCATGTCACAAAGTTTGGATAGTCGCCAGTGAGGGCCATACTCCAGTTTACACAAGATCCTTTTGGGCTTGTCCCTAGTTTTTTGGGCTTGTCCCCAGTTTTTTGGGCTTGTCCCCAGTTTTTTGGGCTTGTCCCTAGTATATTGGGCTTGTCCCCAGAATTGTTGGGCTTGTCCCCAGTTTCTAACTCTTCTCTTATATTGGCTTAGTCCCAAGTTATATTCCATTTCAGGTTTTTGAAGTTAAACAGCTAAGGATCCTTGATCCTTACCTTTTACTAAGGTTTGTCTTTTGGTTATCCTGATTGTAAATGTTAAAGGTTTAGGATCCTAACTTGGATTCTCATGTATGATCCTTGATCATTTTGATTTTATTCTTTATGTATCTAAGTGACCCTTATTCTTTGACAATAGGGCTTATGATCCTTAAGTTACACTACTTTTTTGAATTGATCGATTATAGGATATTTGATCCTTGATCATATCCTAAATTTTTTGACATAATCTGTTAAACTTTTATTCTTAACTTAATGAATTCAAACAAAGTGTATAATAGCAACTTAAAAGTAAAGTGTTCACAAATGTAACAACACATGATAAGCCAAAAGATTAAAGTTTTATTTATTTATCAATAGTTAAACGCTTAAAAGGTTGTCAAAATTGCCATCCCAAATTTCTACCAGCAAAACGTGGCCCGTCCACTTGGGTTAGCAAAGGGTGTCCATTGTTAACAGGTCTTAAAAGTGCAGGAAATAAAAGATGGCAGGATAACAAGTGGTTTCATCCCCCAAACAGAGGATCCCTCCACCACCTATTATCCTACCTATTGTTCAAAGGATCCATGATCCTCAACCCTAATAGCTATTGTTTAGTTATTACAGACCATCATTGTTTGAAATAAAAACATCATAACCAAAAACCACTACCAAATTCTAAAAAAATGGGCTCCGGTTGCGTCTAGAAATGTCCATCATCGCCCATTTCTGCAGCTCACACCTTGGCTGCATCACCACCAGCATCATCACCACCAGCTTGATCCTTCTCGCTGCCGCTTGCCTCAATCTCCAAGACCTTAGTAGCATCCTCCTCATCGTCTAGCTCAGCCAGCTTCGCCTTCCAGCCCTCTTTGTCCCAAGTGGTCCTGTCGAAGTCAGGATCCTCAGCCTCCTGGGCCATTTGCAGCTTGATCTTATACCTGGTGATGGCAGCAGAGACTTTAGCATCCTCCAGCAGGTCGTGCTTCTCATGATCAGCATTTATCTGGGCCATGACCACCTGCTGCTTTGCCAGAGCGAGATCCTTCTCAAGGCGAGAGATAGTCTCATCCTTAGCCAGGAAGAATTTTTGGAACTCCAAATGCTTCTGCTCCGCTTCCTCAACATATGCATCAAACAGCATTTCGATCTCGGCGAATTTCTGCAAAAAGAGTCAGTGATCCTTACATCAGCAAATCAAGCAGAGTCAGTGATCCTTACATCAGCAAAATATTCCTGAAATTGGTGGCGGATGAGAGGCAAGCCTTCCAGATCCTCAGCCTCGGTGGCCTTCCTTTTCTTTCCTCCTTTTCCCTTGGAGGTAGTGGGCTTAGACACTGGAACGACGGGGCTAGCAGCAGTCTTCTTCTTCCCGGAATGAGGAGCTACAGTGCTGAGATCAATGATGCTGAAGCGGGTGGCCGACCTTGAAGATTTTCCAGCGCCTACCAATCCAAAACAGCAGATAAGTATTCTTGTTTTATTCTCATTTAAACATTTAACCATATATAAACTTGGATACTTACTTGACATTGTAACTGAGCCTAAGGATACTTCTTGAGAATCCTTGGTGTTTGCTTGAAATGACCTTACTGCAGGATCAAGATTCCGGAAAGCGGTGATCCTCTCTTTGGTTGCAGGTGATGAAATGATATGAGAAACAGAGATAGCTGCACGAAAGAAAAAAAAAGATGTTAGTGATCCTCAACAGAAACAGGGTTATCCTGTGATCCTTCTATAAGGATCCTCTATCCTACCATGGGTGGCCCACTCCCTTGGAAGATCCTTCCCATCTGGGATAGAATCCCTCCTAACGAAGAAGAAACGCTTCTTCTTCCAGTTGGTGTCATTCTTGGTGGTCTTGAGGATTGGGTGTTCTTCACCGGGTTTATGTTTGAATAAGAAGCGGTGTGAACCGTGGCTAACAAGGTTGTATAGTTCAGACAACTCCGACATTCCCAACTCTATATCCTCATGCTCAATGATTCTCTCAAGGGTATATAAAACCCTCCACATCATTGGCATAGCCTGGATATAGGATATGCCGGTAAGGGAGAAGAAAGACTGGGTAAAAGCAGGAAAAGGATAAGAGTATCCTATCAGAAATGGGGTAGCTGGAAAAGCAATCCAAGTTGCAGAAACGAAGTCACTCAAGGCGGTAGGGTCGAAAGGTTTAAAGACAGTGTTCGCCGGAAAGCAATGACGAATCCTGTCGATCTCAAGATCAGTAAAGCAGCAACGTTCCTTCGGAGAATCTTTGATGATTCCTTGGCTCTTTAGGGGATTATCTTTTTGTTGATCCTTAGCTGGTGAAGATCTTAACATCATCTTGGTCATGGATGATGGTAAAGAAAGAAGGAACGGAGTAAGAAGGTGAAGAGAGAAAGGAGAGAGAAGTACCTGCTTGATCTTCGAATGAGGATTTAAAGGGAGTATTGCTCGAATTTAAATGCACATTAGTCCTTATCTCTAACCTATATATATAATGATGATTTTGCAGAGACGTCGCTTCAATGACGTATGATTTGCAACGGCTAATTAGATTGTAACGGCTATATATCCGTTAGTTAGTTGCAGATAAGATCAGAAAATATAACTCGCTAATTTACACTTTACTCCTTATATTTTGGGGGCAATTGTTAGGGGAGGATTCTCCAATCCTATGGATCATGGATCCTCAAGTGCTGCCAGGATCAGGAATTCTGTTTGAATTAAGGATCCTCAGTAGGTGTTGCAGGATCAGGATTCAGGATCCTTATTGTTATCCTTATACTAACAATTGTCTTCATTATGCGTGAGCTTGTTTTGCAGGAGTATGTGCATGGACTTGGTCTTGCCGATATTCGTGGAGCATATTCCCTCAATATTCCGCACGTGCTTGTCCCTTGTGAACGTTATGGAGATCGTGGGAAGCTAGCATGATTATCGAATAGTTAGTTAGTATAGTTATTTCTAATTTTAAATAGAGGATAACAAGCTTGATTTAGAACACTTGGCTAATTTTAGCAAAACACACACTCTCGAACAGCTCTCGACAGTTTACTTGGCAATTTCATACACTTTAAGACTTTTGCACACTAGTGATCCTTGTAACAAGCTTGTTATCATCCCGAGTTGTAACCTTTTTTCTGTTTAATCTTAGTTGGTGATCGGTAGTTTCCATCACCCGAGGTTTTTTATGCCAGAGATCAACTCTTGATCAAGGGCTTTTTCCTCGTATAAATCCTTGTGTCGCCTCTTTATTTGATTTGCAAGTTATTCATACAATTGTTCATAGATTCAAGCATCACACCTCACAACAAAAGATTTGGTTGCATTATCCTTGCTTGATTTTTTACCAAAACAGTCAGTGAAGTTGAGTGCTTATGACTTAGTATATGAACCTAGAAATGCCATAAAATCACAGCCTCTAGCTGACTTTGTGGCTGATTTCAGTAGTGATATTCAGGATGAAGTAGACCAAGAAGTCCAACAATTAGGAGAAACCTCAGAATCCTGGACATTATATACTGATGGTGCATCTAATGTTAGAGGAGTAGGATTGGGAATACTACTAAAATCGCCACAGGGGGACATATTACCCCAGGCTATTAGGTGTGAATTTCCTGCCACTAATAATGAAGTAGAATATGAGGATTTAATTGCAGGATTAGAGTTCGCTAAAAATATGAATATTAAGAATTTGCAAGTATATGTTGACTCCTTGTTAATCACTAATCATTTTAATGGATCCTATGCAGTTAAAGGTGCGAAGTTAATCGAGTACCTTGATATTCTCAAACAATTAGTAGGATATTTCGATGTTTTTACACTTGAACAGGTACCAAGAGAAGATAATGCTGAAGCGGATGCCTTGGCAAACCTAGGATCATCTGTCAGGATACCTGAGGGAACTCAAATACCCATACTTCATATCCTGTATCCTGTTGTGGGTCCCTTCAAAGCTCAGGATAAGGAGGTAACAAGCATCCAGGATCCTGGTCATGATCCTGATGAGGATACTGAATCATGGATGACTCCAATTACAAGATATCTCAAGGAAGGACACATCCCCAAAGACGAAAACCCTAAGGCATTTAGGATGAAGGTATCGCGATTCACCATTATAAATAATATTTTGTACAAGAAATCTCCTGCAGGACCATATCTGAGATGCTTGAAGGATCCTGAAACTAAGGAAGTGCTTCAGGATATACATGAAGGGGATTGTGGTAACCACACTGGGGGCAGGTCATTATTCTCAAAAGTATTAAGAACAGGATACTATTGGCCGACAATGAAAAAGGATGCTACAGAATATGCTCGAAGATGTGATGCATGTCAAAGGCACAGTAACATATTACATCAACCAGCTGAACCACTATATCCTATAACTTCCCCTTGGCCATTCATGAAATGGGGAATGGACATAGTAGGAAAATTGCCAAAAGCTCCAGGAGGAAAAGTCTTTATGCTAGTAATGACTGACTATTTTTCCAAATGGGTTGAAGCAGAAGCATTTGTTCAAGTTAGAGACCAAGAAGTAGTATCCTTCATAAAAAGGAATATCCTGACCAGGTTTGGAGTACCAGCTGAAATCATTTGTGACAATGGATCTCAGTTTATAAGTAAGAGGACTACTGAGTTTTGCAAGATTTGGGGAATTAAAATGATCACATCTACTCCAGTACATCCTCAAGCAAATGGACAAGCTGAATCCTCGAACAAGATAATTGTCAACAACTTGATGAAGAGGCTAGGAGCTAAGAAAGGAAGATGGGCAGAAGAACTACCCTTTGTTTTGTGGGCTGATAGAACAACGGTAAAAAAATGCAACTGGCCAAACCCCGTTTTCCTTGGTATTTGGAGCAGAAGTAGTGATCCCAACAGAAATGGTGATACCTACGGCAAGATCTATCCTCCGGGATCCTGAACAGAATCCTGAAGCTTTGTGCCAAGATTTGGACACTGTAGACGAAACAAGAGATGCAGCAAGGCTAAGGATGGCAGCATATCAACAGAGGATATCCAGGGCATATAACAAGAATATAAGGACTAGAAGATTTCAAGTTGGTGATTGGGTATTAAGAAAGGCTTTTCAAAATACCACTAATCCTGCCGATGGAAAGTTGGCTCCAAAGTGGGAAGGACCATACGAGGTTGAATCAGAATCAGGGAAAGGAGCATACCGACTCAAGAGTATGGAGGGGGATATGCTACCAAGATCCTGGAACGCTATACACTTAAAGCTCTATTTCAAGTAAGATTAGAATTTAATTCCTATCTCAGAATGGTATGTATTCTACCTCCTTTAAATATATTTGAGTTTGTTTATTATCTCGAACCCAATACTGACTTAAGCATCGGAGGGGTGTTAGCCAAGCTAACACCCAACTTAGTTTAAGGTTATTTTTACAGAATATGCCTCAGGATATAGCTTCAGGATACATGCTCAGGATATTTCGAAGGATTAGAGGATTGGCCCCCTCTCTCACGTATAAGGGATTCTAATCCCTTCAAAGGTTTAAAGGTATTCACCTTTCTTACGAATTGGGTTTAAACACCCCGCCTAGAGCGCAAGTTATCTAGGAATAGTTCAAGGTAGCTGTTATGGGTCATTTTCTAAGCGTACATATCTTGACCAATATCCTGCTTTTTATTGTTTATTTGTGACCAGGATACTGGACGATGATATTGCTAACATCCTGGGCGATATCCTGAGGTTGATTGAATTAATCACGTGCAGATTAAAGACTGGGACTTGCCAACGGTCAGATGGACTTCATCTCCTCAAGACTCGGGAGTGTTTGTTATGGGAGAGACGTTGAACCCGAAAGACTAGGTCTACAACGTTCGAGTGAGGAATATTCGCTGGATCCCGGTTATTTAGGATAGTTTGTTATATTTGTTTTACTATAAATAGATGGGGGCGGATCAGATTAAGGCACGCAACTTTCACATTTTCAAACACTTTCTCTCTAGCTCTCTGCAAACACTACACACAAACACTTGTATTCAAATCACATTGTAACACCTAGTTGATTCGCTCTACATCCTGCACTGTATCCTGATATTTGAAGCAATAGAAGAACAAGGTAGCTGCGATTGTCAGCTCTCGAGGTTCTGTGCCGGCGATCTAGATTGATCAAGGGCTTTCCTCGTACATCACGTGTCAACCTTTACTTTTCTGCTCATTGTTTGATCACAGATACAGCTCTATATCTTGAGCCGTATCCTGAAACTGTTTTTATAACTAATTTGGTTACAATATTTTTCACACATAATTTTAGCACACTACCTCACTTAACTAATTTGATCACTTAATTGCTTAGGTAATTTTTGACCAAAACAATTTGGCGCCCACCGTGGGGCAAGTGGTGCTCTCTTTACTAAAAATATTTGTGAAATCATTAATCGGTTTTCTGTTTTCGAAACTTTTTGCCACATTGTTTACAATGGCCTCAAGATCAAACATGAGCTCCTCCACTATGTCTGCTACGACTTCTGCTACTACCAGTTCGGTGCTTCCACCACCTCCTCCAAGGATGCCAGTTTCTTCACAACCTCAAGATGTTATCCCTACTCGGAGTGTTCAGGGATCTGCTCCCGTTTTAGCCTCTAATGATGAAATTCTAACTTTATTTGGAAGTGTGCAGGAACAAATGAGGCAGCAACAGGAAACTAACCAAATGCTGTTAAGAGAAATACAACTCTTAAAAGCTAGCTCGAGTAGACCTGCTGAAGAAACTGTCACTCCTATACAGCCCAGGGCTTTGAACTTCAGTTCCGCAGTTTACACTAAGGATAACAGGGGGAATATCGTCCCAAGCCATTCTCAGAATCATACCCCTGAGATACCCTCCTCGGTCAGGATGTCGACTGTGAGGAGTTCAGGATATGCTTCAGGATATGGCCAAAATCCTCAGACTGGTAATGTGTCAAATAATAATATTCTTGCTACTAACAACAATGGGTCTTTGCAGGATGCAGGTATGACGTCAACATTTACCAGGGAGCTCCAGAAATTGAAGGACATGATATCCAGTGTACCTGGAGTGGTCCAGCCAATTCCGGAAGTATCCCAAGACAGCCACAGGATATCCCGCTTTGCGTATCCTATCTGTGATGCTGAAACCCCAAAAAGATTCCAGACGCCCAACATGAAACTGTATGATGGGACTACGGATCCTGAGGAGCATATCGCCCAGTATAGGGAACGGATGGAAATCAATCCTATCCCTCCAGATCTCAAGGAAGCATGCTTATGCAAGGGATTCGGTTCTACCTTGACAGGATCAGCCTTAAAATGGCTGTTAAACGTCCCTCCTCACTCAATTACTTCGTTTTCTCATTTGGTTAATTTATTTAACAGTCAATTTTCTTGTAGTCGGAGTTTTGAGAAACTAACCAGTGACCTTTACAGGATAACTCAAGGATCTCATGAATCCTTGAGGGATTATGTGAACAAGTTCAGTCGAGAATCCTTGGACATCCCACATCTTGATGTTGCAACAGCTGTGCAAGCTTTTAAGATGGGGTTACAAAAGGATTCTCAGTTTTATCAGGATCTTGTAATGAATCCCTGCAGGAATCTCGACGAAGCTCGTAACAGGGCTTTGAGATACATCCGTTTGGAAGATGACAAGAAGATGCAAGAGAGGATGAATTCTACCTCAACCTATGAATCAATCAACAGGAAATCAGAATCCTCATATAAGCCATATCGCTCCAAGCCATATGGCAGAAATGATAATAAGAAAGTGAATGCTGTTGAAGACGAGGATCCTGAAGAATATCCTGACTTGTCTGAATACTGCTTTTCTGTTAATATACCTGAGTTAATGTATGCTATGCAGGGTTTAGGGGACAAAGCTAGGTGGCCTCGAAAGAACCAGCAGAAAACTGATTGGAAGGATAAATCCAAATGGTGTGCCTTCCATGAAGACTTCGGACATATGACCGAGGATTGCATTGCTTTAAGGAAAGAAATAAGTTACCTGTTAAGCAAAGGGTATCTGAAGGACTTGCTGGGAAGAAAGAAGAATAAAGGGCAGGATCCCGAGAAGGATCCTGAACGAGCAGCATCACCCCCAGCAGATGCCAAGATAATTAACTTTATTTCAGGAGGATCCGACATTTGTGGGACTTCGTATTCGGCGGCTAAGAGACATGCCAAGGAAGCTAAGAGTGAAAGGGGAGAGAAACCAGTCAGAATGACTACCCTTACAACTGATAAAGTGATCACTTTCGATAGTGATGACAGGGATACTGTTCAGGATCCTCACCATGATGCTTTGGTAATAACATTATATGTGGCTAACCATTTTGTACGCAGGATATTGGTGGACAATGGTAGTTCTGTCAATATAATTCAGCTGGAAACATTGAAAAAGATGAATGTATCTCCAATGGACATTACTTCGAAGTCCACTGTGCTAGTTGGTTTCAGTGGAGAGGCTAGAAATACTGTAGGAGAGATAAAGTTACCAGTATATGTTGAAGGGGTCAACTCGATACAACGCTTCTGTGTGATGGACTCCTTATCCTGCTATAACATCATACTAGGAAGGCCGTGGATCCATGACATGAAGGCTGTGCCTTCGACTTATCACCAATGCATCAAGATTCCAACCCCTTGGGGGGTCGTCAAAGTTGATAGTGATCAGCAGGAGGCGAAGGAATGCTACACATCCTCGATGAAATCCTCAACCAAGCCTAATCCAGCATAGCAATTAAAGATGCGGGCCCGGGATACCTTGGAAGCTTCGGAGCAGGATGTGAAGAAAGTTATCCTGGATCAGGATAATCCTGATATCTCGGTGCTCGTCGGAACCAGTATCCCTCGGGATATTGAAGAACAATTAACTGACTTTTTGAAGTGCAGGATGTCAACGTTTGCATGGAAGCATGAGGACATGACAGGTATATCCAAAGACATTATTACTCACAAGCTTGGAATTGACAGGTCGTTCAAGCCTGTTCAGCAAAAAAGAAGGAAGTTTGCTCCTGAGCGAAATATAATCATCCAAGAGGAGGTTGAAAGATTGTTAAAGTCCAAAATGATCAGAGAAGTCAAGTTTCCAAGATGGTTGGCAAATGTGGTCGTAGTGCAGAAGAAAAATGGGAAATGGAGAGTCTGTGTAGATTACACAGACTTGAATAAGGCTTGTCCTAAAGATCCATTCCCCCTTCCTCATATCGATGCAATGGTGGTTGCTACTGCTGGGCATGAGATGTTAACATTCATGGACGCATCCTCAGGATTTCAGCAGATTCAAATGGAGCCTTCGGACCAGGAGGATACTGCTTTCATGACACCAACAGGTATTTATTGCCATACTGCTATGCCTTTCGGTTTGAAAAATGCAGGCGCAACATACCAGAGATTGGTGAACATGATGTTCAAAGATAAGCTGGGGGACACCATGGAGGTATATATTGACGATATGGTGGTGAAATCTAAAAAGGCTGAGGATCACCTCCAGGATATCAAGGGAGCATTCGATATCCTGGATCAGTATAACATGAAGCTGAATCCTGCTAAGTGCCATTTCGGAGTGGGGGCAGGAAAGTTTCTAGCATATATGGTGACGAAAAGGGGGATAGAGGCAAGCCCGGAGCAGATTAAAGCTATCCTGGATATAAAATCACCCTCGAATATGAAGGATGTTCAACGGTTAACAGGCCGAGTAGCAGCATTGAACAGATTTATTTCAAGGTCATCGGAAAAATGCAAGGAATCCTATGGGGAGCAAAGCATGAAGCAGCCTTGCAGGATTTGAAGCGATATCTCTCGACTGCACCTCTATTGATGAAGCCTGAAAATGGTGAACCACTATCCCTATACCTCGCTGTATCAGGGAATGCTGTAAGTGCCGTTCTTATAAAGGACCATGAAGGTCAGCAATATCCTGTTTATTATGTTAGTAAAAGTTTGTTAGATGCTGAAACTAGGTATTCTCATTTAGAAAAATTGATACTAGCATTAGTTATGGCATCAACGAAGCTTAGACATTACTTTGAGACACATATGATTCATGTTAAAACAAATTATCCTGTCAAAAATGTGCTTAGGAAACCAGAAATGTCAGGCAGGATGGCTAAGTGGTCAGTAAAGTTAAGTGCTTATGATTTAGTATATGAACCTAGAAATGCCATAAAGTCTCAAGCTTTAGCTGACTTTGTGGCTGATTTCAGTAGTGACATTCAGGATGAAGTAGACCTAGAAGTCCAACAGTTAGGAGAATCCTCAGGATCCTGGACGTTATATACTGATGGTGCATCTAATGTAAGAGGAGTAGGATTAGGTATACTACTAAAATCGCCACAGGGGGACATATTACCCCAGGCTATTAGATGTGAATTTCCTGCTACTAATAATGAAGCAGAGTATGAGGCTTTAATTGCAGGATTAGAGTTGGCTAGGAATATGAGTATCAAGAATTTGCAAGTGTATGTTGACTCCTTGTTAATCACTAACCATTTTAATGGATCCTATGCAGTTAAGGGTGAGAAATTAATCGAATACCTCGATATTCTCAAAAAATTAGCAGGATATTTCGATGCTTTTACACTTGAACAGGTACCAAGGGAAGATAATGCTGAAGCAGATGCCTTAGCGAATCTGGGATCATCGATCAGGATACCGGAAGGAACCCAAATACCAATATTACATATCTTGTATCCTGCAACGAATCCTCAGGATAAAGAAGTAGTGGATATTCAGGATCCTGGAGCAGGGTATCCTGAAGAGGATCCTAAATCCTGGACGGCTCCAATCATGAGATATCTCAAGGAAGGACACATCCCCAGAAATGAAAATCCTAAGGCATTTAGGATGAAGGTATCACGATTCACTGTTATAAATAATGTTTTATACAAGAAATCTCTTGCAGGACCGTATTTGAGGTGCTTGGAGGATCCTGAAGCAAAAGAAGTACTTCAAGATATACATGAAGGGGATTGTGGTAACCATACTGGGGGCAGATCATTATTCTCAAAAGTATTAAGGACAGGATATTATTGGCCGAAAATGAGGAAAGACGCCACAGAATATGTTCGAAGATGTGATGCATGTCAAAGACATAGTAACATACCGCATCAGCCTACTGAACCATTATATCCTATTGTTTCCCCTTGGCCATTTATGAAGTGGGGTATGGATATAGTGGGAAAGCTTCCAAAGGCTCCAGGAGGGAAGGTTTTTATGTTGGCAATGACAGATTATTTCTCCAAATGGGTTGAAGCCGAGGCATTTGTCCAAGTCAGGGATCAAGAAGTGGGGTCCTTCATAAAGAGAAATATCCTGACCAGATTCGGAGTACCAGCCGAGATAATCTGTGACAATGGTTCTCAGTTTATAAGTAAGAGGACTACTGACTTTTGCAAGAGTTGGGGAATCAAAATGATTACGTCTACTCCTGTACATCCTCAAGCAAATGGACAAGCTGAATCTTCAAACAAGATAATCGTCAACAACTTGAAGAAAAGATTAGGGGCCAAGAAAGGGAGATGGGCAGAAGAATTACCCTTTGTTTTGTGCGCTGATAGAACGACGGTAAAAAATGAAACTGGTCAAACCCCGTTTTCCTTAGTATTTGGAGCAGAAGCAGTGATCCCGACAGAAATGGTGATACCCACAGCAAGATCCAACCTCTGGAATCCTGAGCAGAATCCTGAAGTCCTGTGCCAGGAGCTAGATACTATTGATGAGACAAGAGATGCAGCACGGCTAAGAATGGTGGCATATCAACAAAGGATATCCAGAACATACAACAAGAATATAAGGATTAGAAGGTTCAAAGTTGGAGATTGGGTGTTAAGAAAAGCTTTTCAGAATACTACCAATCCTGCTGATGGAAAGCTGGCTCCGAAAAGGGAAGGACCATATGAGATTGAATCAGAATTAGGAAAAGGTGCATACCGACTCAAGGATATGGAGGGGGATATGCTACCAAGATCCTGGAATGCAATACACTTAAAGCTCTATTTCAAGTAAGAATAGAATTTAATTTCTATCTCAGAATGGTATGTATTCTATCTCTTTTAAATATATTTGTTTATTATCTTGAACCCAGTACTGACTTAAGCATCGGAGGGGTGTTAGCCAAGCTAACACCCACCTTAGTTTAAGGATGTTTTGCAGTATAAGCTCCAGGATATAGCTCCAGGATGCTCACTCAGGATACTTCGGAAGATTAGAGGATTGGCCCCCTCTCTCACTTATAAGGGATCCTGATCCCTTCACAGGTTTAAAGGTATTCACCTTTCTTCCGAATTGGGTTTAAACACCCCGCCTGGAACGCAAGTTATTCGGGAATAGTTCAAGGTGGCGGGACCAGTCCATGTAAAAGTGGCTGACAATTTCGTTACTATTGGCTATATCCTGAATCCTAAAGGTATATGAGGATTGATCACCCTCTCTCACGAAAGGGTATTTTCATACTCTCTAAGGGTTAAAGGTTTTCACCTTTCTAAGCCTTGGAGTTTATACACTCCCGCCTGTAGCGCACGAAAATTTGGGATTTCCCCCAGAATTCAAGGGATTTATCTCCAGTACATTCTTGGGTTTAACCCCTGTAACATGAAAAATTGTCTATACAATGGGAACTGATATCCAGAAGATTTCTAAGTGTTTGAAGACATTGTACACAGGGGACATTCCTACTAAGGCAATGGTGTAAAGGATAAGGCTCGGAACTAATGCACTAAGTGTCTCAGACAGGGGACATCTTCATTGGAAGAGTTGCAAAGGGATTGAGGTTTGATAATAGGGTTATACCCTATTCCTGGTATGATCTCTCCATTGTAAACATCGTTTAAGTTTTTGACAATACTATGTTTGGTAAAAGGTTAAACATCCTTATTAGGATAAATTCTCGGGACATATTCTCAAAATATATTTTCAAAATACTTTTCAGGATATTTGATTAAGATATATGAAACTGGTACTAGTTTGAAACTTTAATCAAGCAAGTATCGTCATAACAGGTTTTAAAATGGACTATCTTTTAACTTTCTCTAAAGGTGATTGAATTTTTAGAAATCCTACTTAATAAAAATCTTTTCATGATGTATCACTAAATATATTTTTTAAACCTAAGGTCTATAATGAGAAAGACAAAAAGTGATAGCAAGAAAAATGAAAGATGAAATTATTGGAAATAAACGGTACTAGCTGATAACCAAAGGCTTCATCCTGAAACCCAGGATCCATCCGCCTTCGGCTATCAAATTGTTTTGATACGGAAATAAAAATTGTTCATAAGACATAAAATTGTTCAAACAAAAGAAAATAAGTTTTAGGGGGTAGTGCCATCCTTGTTTGCGGTAGTTTCAGCAGCATCCGTCTCAGGATCCCCCTCAGTATCCCTTTCAGCATCGTTAGCTTTTTCTGCTACTTTAGAAGATCCTTCGGCAGCTGGTGTGGTGGAAATGCCTCCAAGATTCTTTAGCTTCGTTTCCCAGGCACCAACGTCCCAAGAAGGGCATTCAAAACCTAGTGTTTTGGCTTCATGGGCCATCTTCAGCCTGGCTTGGAGAAGAGAAGTGACGACGGAACTCTTAAGGCTGTCCCGGTAGCTGATTATATCCCGTTCATGTTGCGCATGGGCAGCTTCAAGATCGGCTTGGGCTTGAAGAGTAGCTTTGTTGAGAGCAGTCTGGTGTTCTTGAATCATAGCCTTGAACTTCTCCTCGTAATGACGAGATTTGGCGGCTGCAATCATGCCTTGATCGGAAATCGTGACTTCAGCTATCTTTAATTTAGATTCAAGTGTCTTGTTGAGCCCACAGGATTCCTGATACAGATGAACCAGACGTTCAAGACCCTGCAAAAATAAGAAGAAAGGTATTGATAAATCCGTGTGAATGGCATAAGCCGCAAAATATGGTTTGAGAATATTAACCTGGTTGAGAAAGGAGGTCATAAACTTGCTAGCTTCAGTGAACCCATAGTTCTCATAGTGAAATGTGTCAGAAATAACGGGGGAATCGGGTTCTTTCCTTTTACGGGAGCTTGAACTCCGGGGCTTGGTAGCTGGCGAGGGTTTGATAATGGCAATGGCCTTGGAACCACTGGGTTTGGATGAGGCTGTGGCCTTAGGACTAGGTTCCTTCTTGATCTGAACCTGATCAGAATAGCTGTCCAACTCGTTGAGATCGAAGACTTCAGGGATCTTAGTCGGTGCTGCGTAAAGGAAAAAATTTTTACATTATTATTATTATTATTCTACTATGCTATACTAACTAACTATTTTAAAAGTAATCCTTACCAGACATTTCAGATGACGAGTATTGACTGGAACTCGGGATGTGTGTGGTGAAACTCCTGTCTATTGCAGGTAATTGGTAAACAGTGTTGATTCTTTCTTCTGATTCAGCGGTAGGAGGAGCTACTTCCTTGAAATTTACTGCAAAAGAATCAAAATGAAGGATATTAGCAAAAGATAAAAATCTAAAGGTACATGGGAGTATTAATAACTCTACCGGTGGTTAACCACTCCACCGGAAGGCTAGCACCCTCAGCAATGGAGTCTCGTTTGACGAAAAAGAACTTGCGTTGCCATCCATCTTCGTTTTTGGTGGCTTTAAGAATAAGGGGTTTGTTGGAAGTCGAAAAAAGCAAAAAACGGCTAGAACCATGAGATCGAAGGCGGTAAGCGATGGGCAGATCTTCAATACAAAGGTCAGGACAGTGAAGGTTTTTAATTTGGTTTAGAACAATTAATACCCTCCAGACCATGGGCATGGTCTGAGCAAAAGAAATGCCTGTGGTACGGAAAAACTGCATCATAAATTGGGGAAAAGGGTATCGGAGACCTAGCGAGAAAGGGTATGCTGGAAAGCAAACCCAATCTGTGGAAGATACATCTGATCGAATTGACCGATCGAACGGTCTAAAGACTGTGTTATCAGGAAAAGCACCGGAAGCTCTCAAAGCCGCAATGTCTGCATTATCAAAGGCACAGACTTCTTTCTCAGGATTTTTGAGAAGATTCTGCTGGGTAAAAGTCTCGGATGATTCACCGGTTTGGGAATGAGTCCCGGTGGCCATAGCAGATGAAGAAAGAAAGATTGATAAAAGATGAACAAGAAGTGGGGAATTACCTGGAGACACTGTTGAAGATATCTGCTTTTCAAACAAGAAGAGAGAAGATATAGGGGCATTGTGGATCTCCATCGAGTTAAAAGCGCGTTGGAGGTTATGATGTGATTTTGACCGTCGTCTAGATTTAATTGCTTTAATTTATGAGATAAAACTTTTAAAATATATCCGTTGGATTGGTATACCAACAGATATATTTGGGGACAATTGTTATGGGTCATTTTCTAAGCGTACATATCTTGACCAATATCCTGCTTTTTATTGTTTATTTGTGACCAGGATACTGGACGAGGATATTGCTAACATCCTGGGCGATATCCTGAGGTTGATTGAATTAATCAGGTGCAGATTAAAGACTGGGACTTGCCAACGGTCAGATGGACTTCATCTCCTCAAGACTCGGGCGTGTTTGTTATGGGAGAGACGTTGAACCCGAAAGACTAGGTCTACAACATTCGAGTGAGGAATATTCGCTGGATCCCGGTTATTTAGAATAGTTTGTTATATTTGTTTTACTATAAATAGATGGGGGCGGATCAGATTAAGGCACGCTACTTTCACATTTTCAAACACTTTATCTCTAGCTCTCTGCAAACACTACACACAAACACTTGTATTCAAATCACATTGTTACACCTAGTTGATTCGCTCTACATCCTGCACTGTATCTTGATATTTGAAGCAATAGAAGAACAAGGCAGCTGCGATTGTCAGCTCCCGAGGTTTTATGTCGGCGATCTAGATTGATCAAGGGCTTTCCTCGTACATCACGTGTTAACCTTTACTTTTCTGCTCATTGTTTGATCACAGATACAGCTCTATATCTTGAGCCGTAGCCTGAAACTGTTTTTATAACTAATTTGTTTACAATATTTTTCACACATAATTTTAGCACACTACCTCACTTAACTAATTTGATCACTTAATTGCTTAGGTAATTTTTGACCAAAACAGTAGCGGGACCAGTTCATGTAAAAGTGGCTGACAATTTCGTTACTATTGGCTATATCTTGGATCCTAAAGGTATATGAGGATTGATCACCCTCTCTCACGAAAGGGTATTTTCATACTCTCTAAGGTTTAAAGGTTTTCACCTTTCTAGGTCTTGGAGTTTATACACTCCCGCCTGTAGCGCATGAAAATCAGGGTTTATCCCCAGGATATTAAGGGTTTATCCCCAGGATATTAAGGGTTTATCCCCAGGATATTAAAGGTTTGTCCCCGGGATATTCAGGATTTATCTATAGAATAGCTAAAGTATGACTATGCTGGCATTTCTAAGACTACAAATATGCTGAACACAGGGAACATACATCGTACGATTCAAAGGATGGATTCAAACTTATAAATGTGCACTGGGGACATCCCTATGATGAAAGATTGGAATTGACTCTCTAGGAATCTTTGGTATGGTCTCTCCTTTTTTAGATAACTTGAGTTTTATAAGATATGTGGCAATATCCTGAGCAGGATATCTCTCAGGATACTCTTACAATATGTTCCCAAAAGTGTTCTAACAAAACTATTTTCATAACTAAAATTTATGCAGTGAAGTTGTAACAATGGAAATAAAGCCAAAAGAAGGCCATATTATTAACATGTCAAAAGTTGTGCTTTTGGTTTCACCTCAAACTGAGGTCCATCCACCAAAGGCACAATTAGTTCCTTACCATATTTACTTAACAGTCGAAGGTTTCATCTCAAACCGAGACCCATCCACCTCCAACTGTTATATTGTCCAAAAGTAAAGCATACTAACGTTGATGACCAAGGGCTTCGTCCTGAAACTCAGGATCCCTCCACCTTTGGCCATCATATTGTTCAAGTGGAGGAAAAGTAAAATGCAGGAAAAGTAAATTTTTTTAGGGTTACACACCAACATTCAAATCTAAAAAAAAGTGGGCTCCGGCCTAGGCATCAACATCCATCATCGCCCACTTGAATGCCCTCACACAGCGGCATCTTCTCCAGCCTTCTCCGTCTTCTCAGCCTCAGCATCCTGAGCAGCATCCTCGCCAGCATCCGTCCCAGCATCCTTCTTTTCTCCAGCCTTGTCCACCGGCTCTGCTGACTTAGAGGATTCGCCAGTCTCAGCAGGAAGCGGCACAGCTTTGCCACCAAGTTCCTTCAGCTTCACCACCCAGGAGTCAACCGGCCAGGATGGGCATTCAAGACCTGTCCCCTTGGCCTCATAAGCCATCTTAATGCGAGCTTGTAGCAGAGAGACGATAGCTGAGTTCTTGATCCCTTCCCGAAAAGAGACCATGGCCTGTTCATGCTCCACTTGAATGGCAGCCAGCTTTATCTCAGCATCCTGAGTGACCTTCTTCAACTTTTCCTCATAATGCCGGGTCTTGACTTCAGCAATGGCGCCTTGGTCGGCAACAGTGGTCTCAAGCTGTTTGATCCTGGCCTCCTGGAACTTGTTGGTGCTGCAAGCATCGGTGTAAAGATGAAGCAGATGCTGGAGGCCCTGTACGTCAAAATTCAGGTATAAGTCAAAATATATTAACCAGGATATCCTGTCAGGATATTCTATCAGGATATCCTGTCAGGATATTCTATCAGGTATAAGTCAAAAGGATGTCATCGGTTCTAAGGAATCAGTGAAGCTGAGTTCTTCGTATGAGAACCCTTCAGGACCTGGGGTGCTGACCTCAGAACCCTTCCTCTTCTTGGAAGTGGAAGCACGGGTTCTCGAAGTAGGCTTGGGAGCCGGGAGCGGCTTGGAGCTGGTAATGGCGGGAGTTTCTTTCTTGACATCGACTGGAGTGGGGTAGCTATCAAGCTCATCGAGGTCCAGGAAGATTGGAACTTTGCTGGAGTCCGCATACAGGGAGTAAAACTCTTTCCTAAATATATCAAATAAGAACATGTATGCAGGATATTGTGCAGGATCCTTACCAGACATGTTTGAACTAGAAAGTGGACTTGGAGATGCTGGAAACGGGTTGAAACTTCTTTCAGCCTTTGGGAGGAGTCTGATGGCGTCGATTCTCTTCTATGAGTCAGCTAGGGGAGGTGCAAGCTTCCTGAAATTGGCTGTGTACAAGAAAATGAAAAAGATTAGTACAAGATATGAAACAGGATATAAGACAGGATCATCCTTAAACCCTAAATCCTACCCTTTCTCAACCACTTCACCAGATATTCCGTTCCACCAGGGATTGAGTCTCTTTTTACAAAGAAGAATTTGGATTGCCATTTCTCCTCATTCCTGGTGGCACGAAGTATCAGTGGATCTCCGGAGGTAGAATAGAACAAAAATCTACAGGAACCATGGCATCTAAGCCGATATGCTAGGGGGAGGTCATGAATGGAAAGGTCAGGAATATGGTTCCTCTTGATTTGATCAAGAACAGACAAGACACGCCAGAGCATCGGCATTGTTTGACTAAAGCAGATTTTCGTGATGTTAAAGAATTCAGTGATGAAATCTAGAAAGGGAAACTGCAATCCTAAGGTAAAGGGAAAGGCGTTAAAACACAACCACTCGTCGGAAACCAAGTCCGACCGGATTTCCCAGTCAAACGGCCGAAACACCGTCCCTTTCGGGAAGATGCCAGAGGATTTGAGAGCCGACAAGTGGGCACTATCGAAGGAGCATATCTCCTTCTCCGGTTCTTGAAGAAGATTCTGGCGGAAGAATGTAGGAGCGGAGTCACCGGAGCTGGATCTTGTCTGCCTTGCCATATGGTCGCCTGAATTTTTGATCGAAATAGGAGGATGAAGATGAAGATGAGAGAGAAAGTATTTACCTTTTTTCTCTTTGGTAATGGTTAAAAGAGGATGAGGATGAGAAGTTATAGGGAGGTAATGAGTAATTATAGACTAAGCGGTTACAAGCTGTCACATCAAGGTCTAATCTCTTAATTACGTCGTTATTCGTAAAAAATATAACCGTTAGTGCCAGGATACTAAACGGTAACATTTTTTGGGGACAATTGTTATGGGTGAAATTCTGAGCTCATATCCTGGATAATATCTTAAATTATATCTTGCTTGTATGATATATGTTCATGCCCGGGATGCTGATTCAGGATATTGGTAACATCCTGAATGATATCCTGAGGATTACTAATGGATTATGTGCAGGAATACGAGTCCAAGCTTGTAACGTTCATGAGGACCCTTTCCCCAGAAGACTCAGTCTAAGTCGTTCGAAGGAAGACGTTGAAGCCGCTTTACTCGGTCCATAACATTAACTATGGAATATTCGGAGGCATCCCCCGTTTATAGGAATTTTTGTTTGTACTTCTTAGCTATAAATAGTTGGATAAATCAGATTGAATAGGACACAACAACGCTCACTACTCTCTAACACTTTACTCTCTCGCAACTCTCACTTTCACAAAAAAACATTGTAACACTTAGCGATCTGATCAATATCCTGCACTGTATCCTGACGTTTAAAGTAATAAGAAGAACAACGCAGCTGCGATTGTCAGCTCCCGAGGTTTTATGCCGGCGATCTAGATTGATCAAGGGCTTTCCTCGTATATCTCGTGTCACCCCCTTTACTTTTCGTTCATTGTTTGATCATAGATACAGCTCAATATCCTGAGCCGTATCCTGAAAACTGCTTTTGCAAACAACTTAATTAGCATATTTTCAACACATTTTTTTAGCACACTACCTCACTTAACTAATTTGATCACTTAATTGCTTCGGTAATTTTTGACCAAAACAGTTTGCGATATAGTTTACATTATGATCCGAATCTCTGGTGCTAGGCGTAACGAGTGTAGCTAGAATAACAAGTGCGAATGCGCGGGTTGTTACAGTCTCCCCTGCTTTAGGAAATTTCGTCTCAAAATTTATTCGAAAGGAGGGATGCGAGAATTGACACGATTAAGTAGCGATAATGCGTTAGGGTAATCGGAGGGTGAGCGAGCGATTAATCGAGGATTGGCGAGTGAGAGCATCTCGGTGACATGGGGAAAGCGATTCGTTTGACTAAAGGAGGGTAATTCACGAGTTAGTGATCCAAAAATGTTGTAAGCTCTCAAAAGGTTTTATCGAAAGGAGATTTTAAGGAAAACCTGGTTTATGAAAATTTCTTACGGTGTGGCGTCAAACTGAGTCGATGTTCACACCAGCGTTGTAAGAGGAGTTTTGAGTTATTAAAATTTTAAGGAAAACTTGATTTACGAAAAAAATTTCCATCATTGTAAGAAAGTTTTGTTCGCCCAAAAGGTTTTAATTGAAATTTTTCAGAAAGATTTTCATTTATTCTAAAAAGTTTGCAAGAAAATTTCGTTTTTACAAAAGATTTTAACAGTACAAAAAGTTTAATTAGCGTCGAGCCCCACATGGCACCTTTCCACGAAAGTTCGTTAATATGGCTAAAACACTTATATATAGGAAGTACCAGCGGCGTATCCACCATGTTTCAGCCATATTGCCGCTGTCCCGTGGAGCAATGTCATGTGTGTCGATATGGTACGGATAGACTTTGTGTCCTCGGTCCAAGCGATTAGTGGTTGGACCAAGTAAACTGAGTGATGAAGTTGTTTTCGAACTCAGTTTAGCGATACGAGTGTGCGCGAATGATTTAGCGTTTGAAGCATTGAGGTAGCGTGAGTATTAAGTGCGGTAAGCGACAAGCGGTAAGCGTTAAGCGATACGCGATGAGCGAGGAGCGGTGAGCGACGAGCGTTAAGCGATAAGCGTTAAGAGATACTCGATAAGCGAAAAGCGATACGCGATACGCGATAAGCGGTGAGCAATTCATGATAAGCGATAAGCGAAAGGCGATACGCGATACGCAAAAAGCGAATAGCGAATAGCGAAAAAGCGATAAGCGTCGAGAGGATAAAGCGATGTGAGTATCGAAGCGTTGAGATTGGCATGTGCGATAAGCGTTAAGCGTTGAAGCGTTGAGAGGTAAAGCGTTAGTGAAGCGAGTTAGATTTTTGTGAAGGTGCGATTGCGTGCGTGTAGACTTACGAAAAGACTAGCGTTGATGCATTTGAGATGCGATGAGATGTTACGCCTTGCGAAGGAGTTTATCGTGTTGAAAATAGTCTCAATAGTATAAGAGGTCTAATAACGTTCGACTCCACATGGCATTTTCTTCATGGAAGTTTGTTAGCATGGCAAAGCACTTATATATAGGAAGTACCAGCGGCGTATCCACCATGCTTCGACCACACCACTTCCGTCCCGTGAATAGATGTCACATTTTGTCGACATGGTTAAGACGCTTATATATAGGAAGTACCAGCGGCGTATCCACCATGCTTAACCATGCTTTTAACATTATGGCATCATTGGAACTTACTACGATCTCCGTGCACTTACCAGAATAATCCCGTGTGCACCCGTGATTAGTCCGATCCTTGCACGTTTATCGTAACTTATTCCAAGGACGCGTAGTTAGGGTGAAAACACATTATATCGTGATATGATATATAGTGCTAGTAATATAATCTGTGTGTTATCTTTAACTAAGTGCGAGGACGAGGAAGGGCGAGAGAGAGTCAACGTCGCATATAGTGTGGCGACGTCGAGCAACAGAACGAGTATGGCATGCAAGAATTAATGTTGAGAGTCGTACCATCAACTGCGTCGTTCTGCGTCTGGTTGGTGTTGATGTTGAAGACTTTTGCTGGGGCTGTGGTTGCTACTGGAGCTTCTGCTGCCTATGCTGCGGCTGCTGTCGCTTCTGGTGCGGCGGCTGCTGGGGGCGTGAGCTGCATTGGCTGTGCGGGGAGTGCTAGCATGACTTGTTGTCGCGGCCCTGTGCGGTAATGATGGGTGAAGTGACCAAAACAGTTGCAGTTTGCGCAAAAGCGACAGTTAGCTCCTGCCTGGTGGTGATAGGTACACCTCTGACACATGGGAAGAGTTCCCGTGTTGTTATGCCTCGGGTAAAGCGGAACTGCTCGGAGAGGCTCTGGTTGAGGCAGTTCAGTTGTTGAAGAGTTTAGGCTCGAGCTCTTTCTCTTGCGGCTAGACTGAGCGTCTTGTGGTGGTGCGTTGTCATCGGAGGATTCGTCGGAGGATTCGATGATGATTGCTTGATTAGCCTTCCTGGTGGGACCCTTGGAGAAGAATCCAGCCAAGACTCGCTTGTCGCTGATCTCTGCGGCCAAAAGATAGGTTTCTTCGATGGTAACAGGTTTTGCAGCTTCAACAAAATCTCCCACACACTCAGGCAAAGCGCGGATGTACTTCTTAATGGCCTTATCGGGAGTGTCAACTTGGCTTGGGCAGATGATGCTAAGTTGTTTGAACCTTGCTGTGAGGCCTGCGTTGTCACCTTCAATTTGCTTGATTTCCCAAAATTCGTTTTCTAGCTTCTGAACTTCGTGGGGAGGGCAGTACTCTTCCTTCATGAGCTTTTTCAGCTCGTTCTAGAAGAGTGCGTAGGCTGCCTCGCTCCCACGTTTGTTACGCTCGGCTGTCCACCAGTCGAGGGCTCTTGATTGAAATACTCTTATAGCGCACGTGGTGAAAATGCTCGGGGCACCCGCTCTGACGAAGGGTAACATCGATGGCATTAAACCACTGAAGAAGTTACACCTCCTTCGCCTGTGAAGACCATTGGGTCACAGGATTTGAACTGTTTGTAGGAGAATGTAGACCTTGGCGCGTTGGTCTTAGAGTCTTCGGATGTTTGAGAATCGTTGAGGGACTGAATCTGCTAGACGATTTGAGGAATAACCTTGGCCATTTCCTTGGCCACGAGTGAGGTGATCCTCTTGTTGGCGTTTCTTCGAGCTTGACATCGTGAGTTGGAAGCGTGCGAAGACATCTAGATAAAAGAGAGCGATTTGGAGTCAGATTCGATCATAATGATTTTTGAGATTAGCGATGCGATTGAGCACGTTAAAACTTGTTACAGTTGATATAGTAATGCGTATTCACATAGGAGCCACATAGGAGACACAAAATTCCTAGATTTTCACGTATTCACATAAACGTATGTGATCGTACATCGTATATTAGATACGTATATACTTATATACTTGTATAGATAGCGCAATGGTGTGTTTAAGAGGGAGAGTTGTTAGACTTTAGTTTTGTTGCGGACATTCGGCTCTTGTTTTAGATTGTGATGGCTGTGCGAGTTGTGCATTCGTATAGCGGGGAAGCGAAAATCAGGAAATCGAGAAATCAAGAAATCGATAAAGCGTAAAATTTTCAATCGAAAACATATAAACGTAATAATTTCAATGAAGCGTAAAAATTGGTGATTGCAGGCTAGAAAGCAGATATAGTGCCTTGGGTGTTAGGCATCGACTACCCAAAGTGGTTTAACTGTTCCCAACATGCTCGAGCACACGCTTTGGCCTAATAGACTATGCCCTCACCGGGATACGTTGAGTGAGTGATCTTATCGAGAGTTCCTGGTTTTCACACCTTATCTCGACACAATCACTCATTGGTGTTACGCGAGTATCGTCAAACGTGTGCGTTGTGTTAGCCTTAGGAAAGGCAAAGTAAATTATCGGCCTTAGGAAAGGCTCCTTTCGTACGAAACTATAGTATGTGGGTCCGTACGAAGGTGTAGTATAGTATTGCAAGTTCGAACGAGAGCATAACAACATGTAAGTTCGCACAAAACCCCAAGTGGTTTCGTATGATGGGTCTGTTGGTACTTAGACTATAGACTAGGTCTGTTTAACATGACTCGACCTAATTCCCTATAGTTATGGCTCTGATACCAATCTGTCACACCCCAACCGGTGGAAAAATCATCGGGGCGTGGCACTAGGTGTATCAGATTGCTCAAGAGAATCCATAACAACTATTTAGTGACAATATTTAATACGTTCATTATCCCATACTAATAAACAATATTTCATCAAACAGTCATACAGATTTCATGTCTCTCAAACAATACAAATCCGACAACCTAGATTTTATGTGGGTTTCTAGACTTCCTAATCTTGATTCGAGATAGTCTGCGATTAACCTGCAACATACATTAAAATAATGTCAACACAATAATGTATTGGCGAGTATACAAGTTTGCATAACAATAGTAAAGTAGATAAAAGTGTTGCGAATTTCCACGTACATAAACGAGATACACAACATATATACTACAAGTCACAGACTGCCAGCTAAGTTCTGAGTTGACTGCGATGGAGCGATGTGTTTTAGTCTTAACTAGACCCCGTCGGGTGTGAGTCAAACTATAGTACTATACTAGCGAAGGTGGAACTTCATGAGTAAGAGTCCTAGCACATATGTATCAAGCATCACATGTAAATATGTACGTCAGTTATTCGCATGTGTTAAATAGACTAAACATGTGGTGCGCTTTGATAGGTTTGTTTTGACATGAACGTATGTTACACCCCAAAAAGGTGAGTTTAAAGCAAAAACGGGTTAGGTATACTCACTGTGTGTGTTTAGCAAGTAAACACAATCTGGATTGGATAGAAGGGAGCACGTTGAGTTAGCCTGTGTACAGAAGCACAAGTCTTTGAGCAGAGTGTTGAACAGTGCGTAAACAGAAATGTCAGATGTGTTAAGTGTTCGACAGGTGATCCGAACGGATGGTCATCCGGACAGACGGTCATCCAGACGGATAGCCATTCGAACGGATGGCCATTCGAACAGTGTATGGGTGTTTGTGAATCGTTAAAGTTTGAAGTTTCGTTATAAGCGTTTAAACAGGGAATAGTATAATGGGCAGGTCACTCGGTCAGATGGTCATCCGAACGGATGTCCATTCGAGCGAGATGATCTGTAGTTGAAGTTTTGTAAAATTTTCTAAGTAAAAGTTTTTGAGTTAACGGAGTCGGCGTGACGACGTGTCAAACAACGAAATATACCAAGCCTGTTCATTCGGTCGGATGGGTACCCCCCCCCCTTGGACAGACGAGTTGTTCTTGATGAGATCCCATGTTTGATCCGTTAAGCGGTCCATCTCTCCGGTGGAAATCCGTTTTAAGCCGGCTCTCGACTAAGGAACGAGTCGAGAGTCTGAGTGAGTCCAGATTCCGTCGAAAATGTGTAAAAACCGAGAAATAGTTGAAAACAGTTGAAAAAGTGTTGAATATTCCATAAATTGGTTGAAAATGTGTGGAAATCCTTTAGATCTGGAAACATCTTGATCGAATGATGCTCCACATCAGTTGCCTAAGCGAACCGAGCGGAATCCACCTTCAAGAGGTCCAAATTAGTCGATTTCGAGGAAAAAGTTAGTGTGTATGTGTGATTTTGATGAAGAAATGATGTAGAAGTGATTAGAGATGAAGGTTGTACAAGGTTTGAGATGAAAAGCTTACAAAATGGCCTTGATTCGCGATTGAGTGGTACTGAGAGCGTGTGATCAGATGGGAGAACTAAAGTGTTGAAATGAGACACAATGGCCCTGTTTATAGGTGAGGGTGAGAGTTAAGGCGGTGCGATCGAATGGGTTGTGATCGGATGGCTTCGTCCGGTCGAATGGCCATCCGGTCGGATGGTCATCCGGGCGGATGGTCATCCGAGCAGATGTCCATTCGAACGGGCGAGCTTGTGCGAGTTAGTTTTCCAACTTCTGATTCGTTTGGTGCATTTTGTTGTGTTAACCATTGTGGATAGCTTTAGCGTTTCAGCGAGATAAGTGGTGTCGTGTTATGTCGTGCTTTAGTGCGATAAATTGGGTTGCGCATGCCAGCGTGTGCGCATTTAAATAAGTATTAGTACTTAGATATTTATATATAACTAGTAATATTATATAATAGGTCATAGCATTAGTAACTGCGTTTCGAGTTTGCGTTTGCGTTTGCGAGTAGCGTAGCGATAGCGTAATAGTATATGTGAACAAAAATTAAGCGTTGTGATATAGCGTGTTGTAATAAGCGTTGTGTTTGCGAAAATATGCGAAGTAGCGTAGTTTGCGATATAGTTTACATTATGATCCGAATCTCTGGTGCTAGGCGTAACGAGTGTAGCGAGAGTAACAAGCGCGAATGCGCGGGTTGTTACAAGGGGTGATTTGGATTCTGGGTTGCATCCATTGGCTGAGATTCCCATATCCTACAATTGTTAGAAATCATTAATGAGGGAACAAGTTTATTGATGTATACATTGAGCATGAGATGTCTAATATTAATTTATTGGAGATACCCTCACAATCAAGTGTGGTAATAGAAGAAATTAGTAAACTTGAAGCTCAAATGATTGAGAGTAAAAAGAACAACCCAAAGGGACTTACATTGACCTGGCATGAATCATCAAATGAAAACAATGGAGGTGTGGAATGTGGAACAAAGCATATTCAAGGTGATACTAAAAATGCACCTTATGTAGTGGATGTTGGAAGCTCTAGTGTTGTTACTCCTCAAGTACCTAATGCTGCAAATCTTGATGTTAGAATGACTAGTTCTGTTATGAATGACTTTGACCCTTTCATAGATGATAATGATAGGGACACTAATGAGGTTAATGATAGGAAGGATGTTGATAGTAATATTCTAAAACCTATTAGTGACCAGGATAGTGATACAGTTGATGAGAGTAATCATGATGATAATGATATGGAAGAAGATAGTGACCAGGATAGTGATTATATAGAAGATGAGGAGAATGATATGGATGAAAGTGATGTTAATATGATAGATTATAAGTTCATGGTTGATGATGAAGAGGAAGATTGTTAGGAAACTTAATTTGTAAGTATTGAAGAAAATCACAATCAACTGGATCTATGAAGAGATCACAGTCCTGAAGATCACGAACTAGAAAAAGAAGATCAGATGGGACAACAGAAATGCACAGCATCTACTTCAAAGAAACACAAGTTGATCAAGAGCTGAATTGGATTATCAGAAAAGGTCACTTCTGATGGATCTGATGATATTTCTGATGAAATATCATCAGTTTCTGACGATTCTGATCATCAGGATTTTTCTGATGATTTGTTCACCATAATTTCTGATGAAGTGGTTTATCAGAATTTCTGGTGAAACACCCCACTTGTCTGAAGTTGGCTCTATCCTGCCACAATTACCGATGCAAGTTGACATTATTGGATATCATGATGAAAAAGGCAACTTGAACGTTGGATTCAATGAATATGTCAATTGGCCACTTTTTGCAGGACTTATTGCATGAATAAACTATTGTTTATTCATGCACCCAGCCTTCTATAAATAGAAGGCTCAACCAGGAGAAGCAAAGTGAGTTTGAAGCTTATCATTCATACATACATCAAAACTCCATTGCCCTCTCACCCACAGAATTCAAGATTCATTTGTACTAGATAATAATCTTACAATCACCTTGTAAACCATTTTGTTTCAAAGTGATATAAACTTGATAATTCTGTAGGTCTTGTTTCTTGAAAGTCTGATTTCCATTTCCGCACATCTTTTTCACATCTACTGAAATCACTTGCCATATTACGTGAAAAGAAGTTGTTTTAAGGCCATACTGGGTCCAACAATTGCTATCAGAGCAGATTGAATAAATTATTTTCAAACGATCAATCGCTCATCTTCTTTTCTCTAAATATGGCCAGCTTTCAATCCTGGAATAATGCTTTTAACATTGGTTCTATGTCCAAACCTCCGACTCTGGTCAGAGAGGAATAACCCCAATGGAAAATCAGGATGGTCAATTTCCTTAATGGTCATGACCGAGCTCTGTTTCAATCCATTGAAAGGGGTCCACATATACCAATGACTCTAATACCAGCTATTCCAGCAACTGATCAATCACCTGCTATCCTTGCCTCCCACGCTCCCAAAAGTGAAATACTTTGGAGTGAGGAAGACAAGGAAAAGGTGGCTGGGGATGAAAGGGAAAAGTCACTCTTAATAATGGCCATCCCCAATGACATATTTTCACAAGTTGATGCATGTGCATCAGCTAAGGAAATATGGGATCAGTTGGAAAATCTTTGTGAAGGAGGAGAAAGGATGAGAAAAAACAAGAGAACAAATAATGTCTCATCTTATGAAAGGTTTAAAAGTTTGCCAAATGAAAGATTAAATGATACATATTAAAGATTTACAAAACTTTTAAACGAGCTAAAGAAATTTGGAATAACTAAGTCAAATGATGAAAGAAACATAAAATTTCTTGATGCCCTTCCTAGAGAATGGAGAAGTCTAACCATGACTTTATCATCAACCTTAGAACTAGGAAACATGAGTCTTCATGACTTATACAGCATCTTGATCCCCAGAGAGGAAGAAATATTTGAAGAAACCATTCAAAGAGGGGGATCTTTAGCTCTTATCTCAAACTCACAAAGATCAACAACAACCAATGATCCACAACCATCAAACAGCCAAAATCTTGAAACTCCTGATGCATCATCAAACTTTTCAGCTTTTGCTGAAGCAATAGCACTGCTCACCAAAACATTTGAGCAGAGGTTGAGGGGAGGTAGCCAGAGATACCAGAGAAATGATAGAGGAAGGATGGATGGAAGAACTAAAGAAGAGGTTAGATCTAAGGATAAAGGGAAGGCTGAAGTTGTGTGTTACAAGTGCAAGCAGAGAGGTCATTATGCTTCAGAATGCAAGACCAAAAAGCTGAAGGATGTTGCATATTATGAGAAAAAGCTTGAAGAAGCAAAGAAACTGCAACAAGTAAGCTTAATTGCTGGAATAGATACATGGTTATCTGATGAGGAAGAAGAAGAATTGGCAAATTTCTGCCTCATGGCACTCTCTGAAGGTCTACCAAAAACTTCAGAACAAAAGGTAAATTTAGACAATCTTGATCTTGAACACAAGCTAAACAAGCTCATGTCAGATTTTCTAAATCTACAAGAAAAACATCAATCAAATATTAGAAAATCTGATGAGTTGCAAAGGACTTTGAATAAAATCATTCTTGAAAACCAACTTCTTATAGAGGATAGTTTAGATCAAAGAGCTAAAATTGAGTTTTATGAAAATGAAAGAAAAGATCTTTACAAGAAAATCAATGACAAAGAAATCAATGTAAGAGGTTTTCAACAGGCCAAAGAGTTCATAAATTTTATTGAGTCCACACCAAAGAACAAAGGAGAGGGTTTAGGTTATACAAGATCTACAAGATCAAATAGAAATAAACCCACTATCTTTGTAAAAGCAACTCATCAGAATCCTGATAAATTTACATCAGAATCTGAATCTGAATCTTGCAAAACAACTTGTTCTGAATACTCTTTTGAAAAACCAAACTTCAAAACAAACAATAGTGAATGTAGTCAAGAATCTGTAAAGACTCCAGAAGCAGTTCACTCATCTTTTCAAAATTATCCACTCATTCCATCACAAGAAGTAATATCAGAAAATTCTGATAACTCTTGTATGTGTGTTGACATACTGAAGCTTGTTCAACACCATCTTCAAAAGAAAAATGTAAAATCTGTTAATGGCTCAGCATATAACAGAGTTTCTGATGCAAAACCAAGAAGAAGAAATAAATTTATCCCATCAGAAACAGTACCCAAGCATGCCTGGGTACCAAAAACCCTCTAATCATTTCATTTCAGGACCATCATGTGCAGCAGATCTGGTACTGCGACTCAGGGAGCTCCAAGCACATGACTGGGGACAGGAGCTTACTCAGCAACTTTGTTTCAAGGCTGGGTAGAATGGTAAATTTTGGAAATGGAGTGAAAGGGAGGATCATGGGATATGGATGCATAAGATATGGATGTTTGACCATAGAGAAAGTAGCCTATGTTGAAGGCTTAAAGTATAACTTGCTGAGCTGTGGTCAATTCTGTGACAAAGGTTTTCAGGTAACCTTTTTACCAGAAAAATGCTTGTTAATAGGTATAGATGACAATAAGATCTATTTAAGTGGGAAAAGAATAAGAAAATCAATTTACTATTTTGACTTCAAAGAAGAAAGTGAACATCCAAAACTATGTTTATTTTCAAAAATCAACAAAGGTAGTAGTTGGTTATGGCACAAAAGGCTAGCCCACTTAAATTTCAAAAACCTAAGCAAACTAGCAAGCAAAGGTCTGGTAAAAGGATTACCTTTGATATCCTCAAAGAAGGATAAAATTTGTGAAGCATGTGAGATGGGTAAATCCAAGAGAAACTCACATAAATCAATTTCTGAGTCTTCTATATCACAAAATTTGGAACTTTACACATGGATTTGTGTGGACCCATAAGTACAGAAAGTTTTTCTGGAAAGAAATACATACTAGTAATAGTAGATGACTTTTCCAGGTACACATGGGTAGAATTTTTTAGAAAGAAAAGTGAAACTCCTGATCTGATCATTAATTTTATCAAGAAAATTGAAAATCTGTTAAAACTAACAGTCAGAAGGATCAGATCAGACAATGGAACAGAGTTTAAGAATTCAAAAATTGAGAATTTCCTTGTAAGTAAAGGAATTTCTCATGATTTTTCTGCTCCCAGAACACCCCAACAGAATGGGGTGGTTGAAAGAAGGAATAGGACCTTGGTAGAAGCTACCAGAACCATGCTTGCTTATGCTAAGTTGCCCACTCACTTTTGAGCAGAAGCTATAGCAAATGCATGTTTTACACAAAACAGATCCATAATCAACAAAAGGCACAACAAAACACCTTACAACATTATAAATGGAAGAATTCCAAGTATAAAATTTTTGCATACATTTGGTTGTAGATGCTTTGTTTTCAATGATTTTGAAAGCCTTGAAAAATTTGACAGAAAAGCAGAAAAAGGTATTTTTCTTGGTTACTCTTTGTCATCAAAAGCATATAGAATTTTTATTCTCAATACAAGGACAATCAGAGAAAGTCTGTATGTTTCATTTGATGACTCACCAGAAACAGAGGTTTCTGATGAATACATGAAAGAAATAAATTTTTCTGACAAACAAGAAAAGTATGAATATCTCTTTGAAATGATAAATGAAGATTTCCTAAGAACATGATAACTCTTTCAAAAACAAATCAAAAGATCCATCATGTACTAACTCTGCAGAACAAAAGTGTAGTACATCAGAACCTCAGAATTCTGATATCTTACACACAATTGAAGCACCTGTTCAGGGGGGAACTTCAAATCCATCAGAACCAACAACTTTTCACAACAAGTTAAGATGGATCAAAGGACATGTTCATTCTGACATCATAGGCAATCCTGCAGATGGTGTCAGAACAAGATCTGCCACTTCACATGAGTGTGCATTTTCTGGGTTCTTAAGCAAGGTAGAACCCAAATCTGTCAAAGAAGCTCTAAGTGACCCAGACTGGATTCAGGCTATGCAAGAAGAGCTTGATCAGTTTGAAAGGAGCAAGGTATGGGATCTGGTACCCAAGCCAAAAGACAAATCTGTCATTGGCTCAAAATGGGTATTCAGGAATAAATCTGATGAGAATGGCATAATCACAAGGAACAAAGCAAGGTTAGTGGTCAAGGGTTACTGTCAGCAAGAAGGTATTGATTATGACGAAACTTTTGCACCAGTAGCTAGATTAGAAGCTGTAAGAATTTTTCTTGCTTATGCTGCATCCAAGGATTTAAAAGTTTATCAAATGGATATAAAATCAGCTTTTCTGAATGGTAAAATTGAGGAAGAAGTTTATGTGCATCAAGCAGAAGGCTTTGTTGATCCAAAATTTCAAAATCATGTTTACAGATTAAACAAAGCCTTGTATGGGTTGAAGCAAGCTCCTAGAGCCTGGTATGAAACTTTATCAAACTTCTTACTCAATTCTGGGTTTACCAAAGAAACTATTGACACCACTCTTTTTCTCAAAACACACAAAGGTCATACTTTGCTGGTCCAGATATATGTTGATGACATTATATTTGGATCAACTAATGAAAAATTTTGTGACAAATTTCAAAAATTGATGACCAGCCACTTTGAAATGAGTATGATGGGTGAGTTAACCTTTTTTCTTAGGGTTACAAGTAAAACAAAGAATCGATAGAATATTTTTGAGTCAATCAAAATATGTGAAAACAATTCTACAAAAATACTCACTTGAAAACTGCTCTGTTTCAAAAACTCCCATGGCAACATGGAACAAGTTAGATTCTGATAAGGATGGTATAAGTGTTGATATTAAAACCTATAGAGGGATGATAGGATCACTGCTTTATTTAACTGCAAGCAGACCAGATATCATGTTTGCAACATGCTTTCTGGCCAGATATCAATGTGATCCCAAAGAATCCCATCTAAAAGCTGTAAAAAGGGTTTTTAAATATCTTAAAGGCACATCAGAAATTGGTCTCTGGTATCCTAAGGATACAAACCTTGAATTAATTGCATACACAGATGCAGATTATGCTGGGTGCAAAATTGACAGGAAAAGCACATCTGGTGCCTATCAACTCTTGGGAGAAAAATTGGTATGTTGGGCAAGCAAGAAACAAAACTGTGTTGCCACATCAACAGCAGAATCAGAATATGTAGCAGCAGCAAGTTGCTGTTCACAGGTGATGTGGATGCAAACTCAATTGAAAGATTATGGAGTAACTCTGACAAGAATTCCAATTCTATGTGACTCAAAGAGTGCTATTGCAATAACAGAAAATCCAGTGCATCACTCAAGAACCAAACACATAGATGTCAGATATCACTTCATAAAAGATCATGTGGAGAAAGGTAACATTGAAATGTATTTCGTACCAACTGAAAACCAAATTGTTGATATCTTTACAAAGCCTCTTGATGAAAAGAGACACAATTGTTTGATCAGCAAACTTGGCATGGTTAATCTAAATGATGAAGATTTTTCAGACAAGACAAGGACACAAATTGAAAACCAAATTGATGATCTTCAAAGTTCTGATAATCAAAGAACAAATCAACTGGTTTCTGACAAAACAATCCATCAATCTGATGGAACATCAGAAAATCTGACGGATCATCAATAAATGATGATTTATCAGAAAATCTGAAGAAATATCAGAATATCTGGTGAAATCACCAGAAGTTCTGATATAAAATCAGAAACTAGGTTGAAACATCAGAATAATTTGTAATCATCATAATCTTCCATCTTTATAATTTGCATATTCCAAACACACACACACATATTGTATTTTTTTGTGTATATTGTGTTTTTGTATTTTTTTTTCTTCTTATTAAAAAAAGGGGGGAGAGTAACATGCATACTGATGAAGTTCCATACAGCTGTGAATATCAACCGTCTCAAAATTTTTCCAGATTATTGAATTTCATTTTTCTTCTGCAAATGCATGCAACGTCATTTTTTCATAAGAAACTTAAGTGACACATAGGCACTAGAATCATTAGGAGCTATGAAAGTAGCCACCTAGTCATTAAATGCTTACTCACACATGGGGCTTTGTAGACTGTCATATTCACTGTTACATTCACTGCAACAGATATCGTCTTAATTGAAGAGATGAAAATAAAAAAAAAAGGGGGTTGGATGTTAATATCATCTATAAGGAACTATCACTTTCATGTATAAATATTAACAACCTGAAAAGAACTTTCTTCACAAAAATCATCTCTTCAAAAGCCCTTCGACAGAATTTTTCTTATCTTAAAATGGGTCGCCCAAAATTGATGAAAGCTACTCAATTCCCTCTCCCATTTCACAGACTTCATAATCTTAGATTAAGATCCAACTTGGAAGGACCTGCATGGGAGGACTGTAGGTTTGTGTACAATATGATCATGCGAAGTCCTTTGGGCTTTGCTGTATCATTACATGTCACCATTTATCCAAAAATTCTCCAAGAGTTCTGGTGGAACTCTGTAATCATTTTTAGTGGTACTTCCATGTGGTTTGAGAGTGAGGTTATGGGGGTAAAAATTACCCTAAATGAGGAAACAATCAGAAATGTCCTCAAACTGGGTAATGATCATGAAACCCAATTTCTGGATAAGGCAGATGTGCAACAAACCCTGACTGAAATGGGCTATCATACAAACAACTCGTCAAGGGCTGTTAGCAAATCAGGTTTTATACCACCTTTCCAGTTTTTGGTAACACAGCTAAGTGTCTGCTTCTCCAAGAAGATCGGACATTTCAACGAGTTGTCTCATAAAATGATGGAAGTGGTTCATGCTGTTGTACAGGAAAAACCTTACAACTATGCTAAGTTTCTCATGAGAGACCTAGAAGCAAACATCCACGACCGTCAACCCTTTCTGATCTACTCTCGATTCGTAACCAAGGTGATCACAAGTTAGCTGGACTTCGGAGGAGTGAGAAGCTGCTATCCAAGGGCCGTGCTGGTACTTCAAGAAAACATTAGTGAAGCCACCCTGACGCCATCAACGAATCACACCAGTCGAATAACCAGTCTTTGGTTATATGTGAAGTGCATGTACAACGTGTTGGAGGAGGAGGAGGAGTAGTTGTTTATTTTTGTTATGTGTTTTTTGTTTCCTTTATTTATATCACATCTGCTTTTATTTCTTTTCATTCAAATTTTTTTTGGTTAATATATCTAGGGGAACTAACATGTCTGATAAAAGCAAAGAAAAATCTGGTGAAACTCACATGAGATCTGACAGGATTTAGTGAAACTCAGAAAATCTGATAATCAATCAGAAAATCTGGTGTTTATTCAGAAAACTCATTAAGCGACACGAATCTGATTATTCACCAGAAACAGAGGTTTAAATTAACCAGAAAATCTGACAATAAATCAGAAAATCAAAAAAAAATTTCAGAAAAATTTCTTGAAAGCCAGAAAGTTTGACTAATCATCAGAAAAACAATGCTTTTAACCAGATTCAAAGAAACTTATGACCATCCAAAATTTTCTTGAAATAAGTTTCTTTCAAAAAAATTTCTAAGGACTGAAACAAGCTGTATGAAAAATACTTCCTGTATATCAGAACAAAGGTGTGGAGTTCAGAACTGCCAGACTGCAATGTAAGTAAAAATCTCGGAACTCTACTTATTCCCTCTCATCTTAAAAAAAAAAAAAAAAAACACTGATGATTCATTCTCTGTCTATGAATCAAATGAATTCTGATGACATATAAAGAAGATACAACTCTCAAAAGTTTCATTCAAAATTTTCTGATGTATATCATCAAGAGGAAAACCTGGGAAGAAACACAAACTCGGAAAAGGTTTCTATTGGACCTTTTAAACCAAAAGGGTCCCACATAGAGAAAAGGTGCAAGTTGGACCTTAGTGTTTATCTGCAAAATCATTGGAGTCTCTAAGTCTCTTTAAAAGATTTACATTAAATTAGAGATAAACCAAAGGTTTTTCAAAAACGGTTGTTTCCTTAAAGGATTAAAACATCATAAAGGTGTCATTAATCACCTTGAATACAAACAACCCACGACAAACACTCAAAAATCTCTGTCTGTACACAGTATAAATACCTCATTCAAAAACAGAGTCTTCCATCTTCAACCTTCAAATTTGAAACCCTAAAACCCTTCTCCGAAACAAAAAAAAAAAACAAAACTCTCAATGGCAGCTATCAACATCAACATACCACCAACAATGAAGCAATGAATGATAACATTGAACTGTATGATTTAAATTGTCAAATTCTCATTGAATTTCTGACTAGATGCCCTATAGCTCGAGCCCTCACAAAGACCAGAGAGATACCAGAAGAACTGAAACAACAAGTTGTAAAAACTCTCAAAGTCTCAAATCAACTCGAACTAACAGCACATGTGTGGGGAAATATCTTTATTACTGTTTCACCAGAGAAAATAAGGGAATGTTTGGAACTACCCTTAAGCCAAAACTATGAAGAAGCACCAGTAAAAGAAGATATGTTCTCACAACTAGGTGTTGTAATGGGTTACAAGACAAAGATTTCAAAGATCAATGAATTCAAGAGAAACAAGCTACCTGCCTTCTGGCAAGTTCTAATGGAAATTCTGAACAAGTGTTTATCTTCAAAGATTGGAGGTACAGATCAGATAAATAAGAATATTCTAACAATCATGTCCAGTCTCATTAATGGGTTGAACATTGATTTTGGAACAGAAATATTTATTCTGATCAGAAGATCAATTCTGACAAACACTGGGAGGATAGATTCACATCTACCCTTTCCCAGATTTCTGTCAATCATAATTTCTGATGCCTTTTCTGAAAGGAACCTAGAAATTCCAGCATCAGAAAATATGTGGAAAACAGAAACTATGAGACCTTGGACTGCCATAGGTTCTTGGAAGTCAGATTATGATGTGCCTGCTCTATCAGAAAGAATGATGAATCTGATACCAGAAGATTCACCATACAGAGCAGAATATCTGAAGATGTTGAACAAAAGGCCAGAGAACAGAGGAGTTTTTGAAAATGTGTCCCCCATGGAGCATGATGCACAAGAATCAAGCACACCAAGAATGGAACAGCAGGGTGAATCTGATCCTCATCCAGCTGATGAAGATGTGAATATGAGTCCTGTGGCAGAAGAACATCGTGCTGAAATCTCACATATGGGAGAAACAGGTGCACAACACTCCAAACTAAACATATTTCATTTTTCTGAGAGTGATTCTGATGAATCAATTCAAGGAAAACATGAAATTTTACTTAGAGGCACTACTTCTGAAAAACAAAATGTGAGTGAAACAAAGGACCCAGTTTCTGAATCAAATTCTGAGGAGGAAAATGTGGTGGCAACAGGTGGAGATCAGCCTGCTGATCAAGGAAACATGGATGAGAAAACTAAGAGTTTCTCAACAACTCATGGAGAACCTGAAAAGGTTCAAGGAAATGAGGAAAACCAGAACTTGAATGTGTTTCAATTTTCTGGTGAGAATATAGAGAATTTGGAATCTTCAAATCCTCTTAACCTCAGAACAGCAGAGAATGTGTTTTCTGCTGGTATTAGAAGGGAAACATCAGTTGTTTCTCCTATTTCCCAAGGACATCAATCTATGTCCCCTAAACAACTTTACAAGGAACTTGAAGACACAACTGCTACTGTGAAAACAGCCACAGAAGGAAAACTTGATCTGATACTAGAAGAAATCAGAAATCAAAAATCAGATATCAAGGTTTTGTCAGAAACTGTCAAAGCTGTGCAGAAGCAAACAGAAGACAATGCTGCAGCCCTTAACAAATTGCAAAAGTCATCAGAAAAGAAAGAGAGCTCATCAGAATTAGAGAAGGCTCTTAAGGAACTGCATGATATCAAGAAAAAGATGGCTGAGGTTGCAACTACAGGAGAAAGCTCAAGTTCAGGGAAGCTTCTTGAAGAAATACAGTTCCTCAGAGCCAACAACAGCAGCATGGCTGAGGCTTTTGAGAAACTGTTGATGGAATTGACTGCACAAAGAAATCAAGAAAACCAGGAGTATCAGAAAATGAAGAAACAAGAAGAAACAAATACTCAACTTCTCACTAATGTTCATTTGTTAGTAGAGAGATTGCAGTATAATGTTGCTAGATTAGCAAAAGTCGATCTTCATGGACTGAAAGCCCCAATTCCACAAGAAAGACAAGCAAGGAGATCAGAAACTCCTCAACAACAACCAGAAATTATTCAACAAGTTCAAACCAAACAAACAGAAACTTCAACAGCTCAAAAACAGAAGCAACCCATGGGTCCACCACCAGATAAACATAGGTTACTCATGGGTCCTCCACCAAATGTCCCAAAGCCAGACACATCAAGGGTACAGCAGAAAGATCATGTTCCAGTTCAGTCATCTTCTACAGCCATCACAGGAGAAACAGAGTTAAGCATAAGGATGGATACAAAAGAGAAGAGAAGAATGGAACTTGAAGTAACTTCCTCAAAAAGGCCAAGAAAAGAAATGATAGAAGATTCAGAAGGGAACATCAGAGAAATGGATGTGCTAAAAGGTGATTTACACACTATTATGTACCCTGAAGAACATCTAAAGCATTACTATTGGAAAGGTCCAGAAGACAACCCAAAGAGACCTCTCTCTCCATTGAGTAAAGGTATTGTTGAAAACAGAAACAATGGAGGTTGGGTAATTCTACACAAGAACATGACCAATCCAATAGTATCAATTGAAAGAATTGATACTATGGCCAATGGAGGAGGCATCTTAGGTTATGAAGCACAAAACAAGTATACCCTGATCAGAAAAGATAACAGTGAACAAAAGGTTACTGATGCAAATCTGGCTGATGATATTCACCCATTGGGAATAGTCAAAATGAAAGGTAATTCAGTTATAGTCAGAAGAGCCCTTGAAAGTCTCAAAAGTGCAGGAGCAAAGTTATACAAAAGGGCTGCACTGGCAGACTTTGATCTATGTATCAATTTTGAGTACAGCAACAAGGTGTTAATACCTCCTCCGAACACTTCAATTCCAGTTGAAATCCCTTCTAAACTAGTAAGAACCGGAGCAATCTTTGACCAACCAGAAATGGGTGTAGTCTTTAAAGATGCTAATGAAGAGAAAGCTCTGTTCAGAATCAGTGATATATGCAGGTATTCAAATCAAACTCTAAAATATATAAGGAACTGCATGAATGAAAAACAAGAGCAGCTCAAGAAGAAGGGAAAGAACAATGAACAGCTGAGAAAAACAATTGAAGAGTGCATTGAAAATTGGATGGAAGCAAGAGGATGGTATAAAGAAATGTACAAAGAAACTCAAAAGGCAATTGACCACAAGAAAAGGCTGAAACCAGGAGACAAATACAGAAGTGGAGTAAAGATCAATTAATGAATTAATGAGATTAAATTCCTGTTTTTGAACAATATTTTATTTTTGTCTGTTTTATGGTTGGTTTGACTATGTTCTATGTTTCTGAACTTAGTTGTTTTTTTAAACTTCTCTTTCAAAGAAAGTTGTTTATGTTAGATATAGAGATAGTTCATTTTCTTACAATACTTAGGAGGAAACTGTTAGAAAACTTAATTTGTAAGTATTGAAGAAAATCACAATCAACTGGATCTATGAAGAGATCACAGTCCTGAAGATCACGAACTAGAAAAAGAAGATCAGATGGGACAACAGAAATGCACAGCATCTACTTCAAAGAAACACAAGTTGATCAAGAGCTGAATTGGATTATCAGAAAAGGTCACTTCTGATGGATCTGATGATATTTCTGATGAAATATCATCAGTTTCTGACGATTCTGATCATCAGGATTTTTCTGATGATTTGTTCACCATAATTTCTGATGAAGTGGTTTATCAGAATTTCTGGTGAAACACCCCACTTGTCTGAAGTTGGCTCTATCCTGCCACAATTACCGATGCAAGTTGACATTATTGGATATCATGATGAAAAAGGCAACTTGAACGTTGGATTCAATGAATATGTCAATTGGCCACTTTTTGCAGGACTTATTGCATGAATAAACTATTGTTTATTCATGCACCCAGCCTTCTATAAATAGAAGGCTCAACCAGGAGAAGCAAAGTGAGTTTGAAGCTTATCATTCATACATACATCAAAACTCCATTGCCCTCTCACCCACAGAATTCAAGATTCATTTGTACTAGATAATAATCTTACAATCACCTTGTAAACCATTTTGTTTCAAAGTGATATAAACTTGATAATTCTGTAGGTCTTGTTTCTTGAAAGTCTGATTTCCATTTCCGCACATCTTTTTCACATCTACTGAAATCACTTGCCATATTACGTGAAAAGAAGTTGTTTTAAGGCCATACTGGGTCCAACAAAGATGAAACTCACCCTGATGAAAAGGTGGAACCTGTTAAGAGGCCAAAAAAGAAAAAAGTTAAAAAGAACCAGAAAGAAGGGAACATTTATATTGAAGGAAGGACTGAAGTTGAACATGATAGTAAAGAAGGAGGGACTGAAGTTGAACATGATAGGATAGAAGGAGATGCAGAAAAGACAAACACATTGGGGGAAGAGGTAAAAAGAAAAACCCTAAACAGTTTATATGTCCCTTTGTGTTATTGGTGTCTAGGGATTCAATGACAGAGAGTTGGATAGTTAAGACTCTAACTGATGAACACAAATGTTTAGAGAGCCGAAACATTTATCATTGTAGTTCAACTTTCTTAGCACAACAACTCATGGAACAAATTGAAGATAACCCCAACATCCCTGTCAAAGCAGCAGGAACAGTTTCAGCGAAAATATGAAGTTTCAGTTTCTAAATGGACAGCTTTTAGGGCCAGATCTAAAGCTCAGAAGTAGGTACATGGTGACTAGAGTTCACAATATGGTCTACTTAGACAATACCTTGATGAATTGCTTAGGACAAATCCAGGAACCACTATCAAGTTAGAAGTGGAACCACCAACAGAGCCTAGTGAGACTACAAGAAAATTCAAAAGAATCTACATTTGTCTTGGTTCACTAAAGCAAGGATTCAATGCTATTGGGGGGGATTTGGTAGGACTTGATGGTGCATTTATGAAAGGACATTTTCCTGGTTAGGATCTCACAGGTGTTGGAATTGACAACAACAATATGATTTATCCTCTTTCCTATGCAATTTTTGAAGCTAATAACATTAACTCATGGACCTGGTTTCTTCAATGTCTTGGTGATGACTTACAACTTGCAAGCAATTCCAATTTCACATTCATGAGTGATAGACAAAAGGTACATGTTTTACATTATTAATGTTTCTGCTTTATCATACTTATGCATTTTAAAATGTGTAACAGGGAATTCAGAATGCAGTGTCAAAATTATTTCCAAATGCTAAGCACAGATTCTGTCTCAGACATATCCATGAGAACATGAGATTATCTTATAAAGGGAAGGAGTACAAAGACATGCTTTGGAAAATAGCAAGTGCTACAACAGTTATACAGTTTGAGACATGTATAGATGAGCTGAAGACTATGAACTTTGATGCACGTGTGTGGTTATCAAAGATCCCACCAAAATACTTGACTAGACCTCACTTTTCAGGTAATACATTTGCAATTATTTTATTTTAAAATTTCATGTTTAGACATTTACACTTGTAAGTTTTTGAAATTGTGCTACACATTTTGTGAACAGGCAGGGCACACTCTGATGTACTTTTAAACAATATGTGTGAGGTATTTAATGCCAAAATAGTACAAGGGAGAGATAAGCCCATAATCACAGCTTTAGAATACATAAGGGAATACCTTATGAGAAGGATAGTTAGAAGCTGTTTGTTTTTGCTTAAAACGTCTGCAAAGAGCCTATGTCTGCAAGCGGGCAGACATAAAGTTTTGAACACTGTTTGTTTTTTTTTTTCTTTAAACAGATCTGAAATCACCTTTTTTCATCTTAAAAAATAAGCTATGGATCCCCTGCTTAAAACATTTTCACAAGAACCAAAACAAAAACCCTAACACAAATGAAGACCAGACCTTATACACAGACACAACACTCCCCTCATCCACCTCCCGATTCCCCTCTTCTCCCTCAGATCGAGTCGCCGGACTCCGGCGACGGTACCAGCCAACTCCGATCACCACACATCCACACCCACTAAACCACCCCCCATTCGATCTGTGTACCGGCCGACCACCACCACCGTCTGGTGGTGGCGCGATGAAGAAACAGAGAGAGAGAGAGAGAGAGAGAGAGAGATGCTGAAGGGGTAAGGTCCCAAAAACCTTGCGTCGAGTACTTGGGATCATACCACATCCCCATCCTTCTAACCCTCTTTAGACCTTGTGCGGTCGCGCACTGGTCCTACAAAGAGAACTCAGAAGAAAAATAATGAGCAACATCTGCGCCAAAAGGAAACTAGCTAAACCTTGTGCCAATCTCCATAACAGCTAGGATAAAATCCTAGCTGACACTTCCGCATAATCAATATCCAGACTTGGATAAAAAAACACTTCTCTGCTACCACAAAAGTAACATGAAGAAGAGCCACACGGGATTACAGTTGTATCCTTCTATAAGGCTCCATCGTGCACCACCAGTCGGTTATAACCGAATGGACACGTGGCATCATCCCAAGCTCCCTTGAAGTCACGATGATGGCACGGAATTGAAGAGAGATCTTCACTTGCCCACTTTCCACGTGGCAATACCCCAACCATTGATCAAAATAGCGATCCGTGTGCATACTCAAATCGTTAGTGATTAACGGAGGGAAAAATAACCGCTTACGGAAATAGCACTTTCCGTCAACTTTTCACCAACAGGTTTTCCCGCCCAAACTTCGGCTATAAATAGAAAGATAATTCAGGTATAATTCTCAAGTTACATTCACTTCAAATTCACTTCTTCTTCTTCATCAAACATGTACTTATTCTCACGCCAGATGGTGGTCACGGAGAGAACCCCCATTCTCCCCGTGGCGAGTCTAACGGTGGTTGTTTTGCACTTACTAAAGAGGAAGAGGATCACACACCCACGAATCGGACGAGAAGAGATAACCCCTTTTATGCAGATTCAAACCCCCTGGTTCAGTTGATTCCGGTCAATTAAACTAGTGTTTCTTCATTAGAGCCCACCGATTTCTCAGTTTCATTCATCTCTTTTCGTTTTGATCCACTTTTTCATCTCCGTTTTCTCAAATGGAAGAAACTCCGACAAACCGTCAATCCGGCCCTCGGCCTAATTTCGCTCACAATACCCAAGTTGAAGGGATGGTGGAAGAAGCTTCGGATGATAATGAAGTTCAGTACATTGAAAATCATCCGAACGATCCTGTCACTCCAGGAATGCAGCCTGAAATTCCAATAAACTCAATTTTACCCCCGGAGAGACCCCCATTTCCTGGTATGTCAGATCCCAAGGAGCAATAAATGTTGTATATGCATAACTCTGTGCACAAACTGCTCTTCCCACTCAATCACGAAGACCTGTATCTCGTGCTCGAGCACCATCGATACCTCATGTTTTACATCATGAAGCACCATCACAAGTTCAGATAAAAGACACGGAGGTTTACTCTAGATCTCCCGCAAGGTATGAGTCTACTCATTCCGAAAATCGACGAAGAGAATATCACGATGAATCTCATTCTCACTAAAGGCAATCGGTTCACTCCAGGTTGGGCCCGCATTCTCACCAGAGGCAGGACACCCACACCAATGAGTACGACAGAACATACCACGAAGGAGACAGTACAAGTGTGTTCAGTCGGTTGCAACCGAATTACAAAAGTTGTAAACCTCAGGCGGTTTATAATCCGGAAGCAGAGCACGATTACAATTTAATCTACCGCTCGGCGGAGGCAGCAGAAAATTCCAAGTTCATCAGCGAGATTGCTCTGGCTCCTTTGGAAAAAGCAAAACTCCTATCTAATGTTGGCAAGTTCAATGGCATGACAGATCCGGATGACCATCTTCGGGTCTTCACTAGTACAGGTCTGGTAGGAGGATGGACCTTACCAATGTGGTGTCATCTATTCATCCAGACTCTCACAGGTGCCGCGCGACTATGGTTCGACAACCTACCAGTCGGGAAGATAACATCATGGGTAGATCTGTGAGAAAAAATTTTAGTACACTTCAGCCAACAGAGGAGGTCTATCCGAGATACTTCAGACGTGATAAATATTTGGCGACGCGATGACGAGAGCTTAGAAGATTTTATCACACGCTACAACAAAGAAGTGCTTGAGATAGGAGATGTTCATGAGCACTTGATTAGAGCACAGTTTAAGTATGTCGTCCGCTGTGACGACATGATAAAGGTTTTGTCCGGAACAGAGGGGCTACCGAAGAGCTGGGAGAAGTTGATGGAGGCAGCCAAAGTGTACGCCCAGACAGAGAAAAACCTCAGCACTAACAGACCACCTCCACTGCACAGTCGCCTAACAGATATGAGCGCCAGTGGCGGCAAAAAAGTTCAAAAAGAATTGGCGTGATTCAAATTCTGGAAACTACTCATCTGAAGATGCGCGAGCCACTATAAACAAACTCGCTGCGCAAAGAGAGAAAAAACAGGAAAATAGAGAGAAGCAGTGGACCCCCTGACCAAAACCCCGGCGGAGGTGCTGAGTACAGAAGATTACCAGTTCAAGACCCCTCCACCAATGAAGAATAAAAGGGGCCAATATCCGAATCAATACTGTGACTATCATAAAGATAATGGTCACACTACCAACAACTGTATCTCTCTCCGCACTGAGATTGAAAAAGCGCTCAAAAGCGGTGAGATCACCCACCTATTGCAGAATGTGCGCAAAGATATAAAACAAATTACTCGCGGCGAGGAGGGCCCGAGCAAGAAGGCGAAGAACTAAGCAGCATACAATAGTCTCCTCACATATTGGTCAAGTCCTGTAGCTTACCAATCCATGGCGAGGGCTATAGTATAAGTAAGTTAAGTTTCATGTAATTATCCTAAGTAGAAGACTTTGTACCACGGCCTCTGTGCCCTATCATGAATCAAAACAAAGTTTCTATTATCTCTGTGTTTATTACAAAGTGCATGCAATTCCTTTTGGTAAGCGCAAAAACATTGTGGTAGATATAACACAAGTCTCATGAGCAGTCAGCGATCACACACATCGTGCAAGACCTTACGCTCACACATGAGCTTTATACCACCTTTATTCGCCTTACCTAATCAAAGCAATTGTACCCATGCAAAATATTATAAGATAAAACACATTCTCATATTAGTTACTGGCGCATTGCATGCCTTAACAAAAAAACTATAAATATGCATGGCAGTGTATTAGACAAAGTTACTTGCGCAGCAGCGCATTAACAACACAGGGATCCATATCCCAAAACCTAATTGTCCATCATTCATGCAAGCACAAAGAAAACCTAAGCTAGGTCTTGATCATCTTCTTCTCTGTCTGGCAAGATTTCTTTCAACTGCGCCACATGATCTTCAGATTCCAACGCAACATTAATAAGATCCATAACTGGGAGTTGCAAATTGTTAAACTGCGCCTGCGCAGCAGCAAGGGCAGTCCCCATATTAACACCATGGGTAGCAGACTTGCCAGTGTCCCAGTCAACCTTCAAAGCACTAACTACATGGTGAGAACACTCCGCGTAGCCTTGGGCATAACCATCATTCCGCGCAGCAACCAACAGATGTGCTACCGTTCTGTCTAGTTCTTCAGAAATAAGAACTGATTCAGCAACCTACACAAAAAAGAGAAACAAGAGTTAAAAGGCATAGTAGTATCGGCAAACAATATCATCAGGGATAAAGATAAACTTACGCTTGCAATACCGTGTTCTTTCAACCACAGCATGTCACTTTTCAGTGGCTCAAGCTCACTCTCCACCATTGCCTGCGCAGTTTTAGAATTTTCTAACTTTTCTTCAGTTTCGGCAAGACGACGGGAAGTTTCAGCCTTCTCAGTCCGCTCAAGCTCCAAATCTTTCTTAAGTTGTTCCTGCTCAGATAGTAAAGCAATAAGTTCTTCTATCTCCTTATCTCTAAGGGCAAGAGTAGCGCAGGTATGTATCTCTCGTTGTTCACCTCTTTCCCTATGAGAACGCGCTTCATCCTGCGCGGCTTCAACATCAGCTTTTTCTTTCTTCAATTTTTCGATCTCCGCATCTTGTTTTTTCAACTTTTCAACTTCAGCTTTAAGATTGTTGATAACATTGCGGAGACCCATCTTCTCAGCATTATCCTTCCCACAAATCTTTTTCCAATTTTTGCGCTCCTCGGAAAGAAGGGCAGCTTCAGCTTCCGCTTTCCTTTTCCACCCCGCAACAAACCATTCCTTAGTTTTTCTTTCATTTTCAAATTTGGCCTGATCAGCTTCTAGTTTAGCCCTCAACTGGGCAGCTCGGGCCTCATCCTCAGCAGCTTTCTTCTTGGACGCCTTAAAAGCAGCCCACTCTTTGTGCATGCTATGCCATTCACGCACTATACGGTGCGTAGTGGAAGTATAGTTGGCAGCTTCTGCAAGGTAAGCATGATAAGTCTGCTCATGAGGGCGCCCTTCTTGAAACTTGATCTCCCCAGGAGGAAAAGTTCCATTCTCGACATACAGGCCAATCGGAGAAAGTATCCCCTTTCTTCAACTTCCACACCAGCGTGTGAACTTCATCAGCGTGTTTCTCCTAATAGCATCTGTAATAGTAATCCCCCAGGGTTTCATCCGGGCGGATAGGAGAATTTTTATTAGAACGAATAAAAGAACCTTGGTCCTCAGCAGAGACCTTCTCAGTATTCTCAGGCATAAAACCAGAAGCCACAGAAGGAGAAATTGTTGCAGGGATCTCTTAAGCAGATTTCCTTTTTTCCGAATTTTGAGCAACAAATTCAGGAGTTCGTGGATGACCAGCACCAACATCCTCAGCCTCTGGGCTCATAACTTTTTCCGCATCTACAGCAACATCGGCAGGCTTTTCAGCCTCAGGATTCTCTGCCCCAGCAGTCTTCTCCCTCTCATTCTCAGGGGCCTCAGTGCCCCCTAACTGCTCGTTAACAGGGGCGCGAGGAGGAGAAGGCGGAAGCTCTTCATTAACCACAGATGATGGCTCTGTATGAATAGGAGAGCTTGGTTTTTCTACAAAAACAAAATCATGTTACAAACATTCAATGCGCATAAGGGGTAAACAAAAAAAAAACAATTACCAAGAAGCGGGTTCGTAGTAAAAGCATGAAGTTTACCTCTTCTGGTGATTTTCTTCTTCTGAACCTTCTTCATACGTTGACCTTCAGCCTCAGCTTCAGTTTGTTTCCTTTTGGCCCTTTTCTTCCTCAACAAATGCTCAGGGCTTGACTCTAAATCAATGGGGTCATCAGGATTTGACGAAGTGATGTCAGTAGTATCCTTTGGTTCCGGCTTGGGTCTCCTCATAACTGCAGGCGCATGACCCTCCAAATAATCAAATACCACCACATAATCACACCTGGAGTCAGAGGAACGGCGCATACCTTTCTTCTCCTCCCTCACATTCTTGGCTTTTGAAGACTGAGCCTTATCCACATCATTCTTTTTCGGCGCAGTAGCAGCAGTCGGCGCACGTCTTTTCTTCTCAGGGCCTATGCCCAGTTTAGACAACTCACCTACTAAGAAATACAAAGACTGACTTATTCAAGTGCCCAAAAAACAGTAGAAGATAGCGTTATGGTAAAAAAATTACCAGCACCAGCAGCAGGTTGCGCGGCTAAGTCATCATCTCACGGAAGAACAAAATTTCTCACAATTCGATGATACCAAAGCTCCTCATCAGGTTTCTTGGGAATAGTAGCCATCTTCCCACCTTCTCTCTCAAAAGCAACAACATACAAAGAAACAACTGCAAAAGAAGAAAAGCACGGGCAAAATCAAAAAAAAAAAAAAAAAACAAGAAAGGGGAGCAAAAAGGGCAAACCTCAAATCTTACTTTTGCCATCCTCCATATATACCGGCTTCTCTTCACGGTTCATTCGCCAGTTCAGACTCATGCTAGCACCAACCAGGGCTTTCTCTGGTAGAGCAATTGACGGAACATCCTTCAAATCCTGATACCAATTTTCCGAACAAGGAGTCTGAACGGTCTTGGTCGGAACATTCTCTTTCCCCCTAAAAGTCATCCTCATCAGGATAACCCCAACTTTAATAAAGAAGAATTTTTGTTTCCAGTCATGAAACGACTTTGGAGGTTGAAGCAAGATCTTTTTCGCAGATGCCCTTTGCATAAAAGAATAGAATCCCTGAGAACAGTGCATTTGATGGAAAACTCGAAATCGAGGAACCGACGGTTCAATATGCATTGTACGACAAACAAATTCGAAGTGACGAACCCTAATCATCCCAATAGGGTGCATTTGGGAGATATGAAACTTGTAATAATCTAGAATATCAAGAAAAAATTTCGTTGCAGGCAATCGGAAATTTCCTGCAGAGAAAAAATCCCAAAATAAAGTGATATACCCGGCCGGAGCATCCGCCGTCGTCTGACCCTCATCAGGGTACCGAGCATCTCAACTCGAAGGAAACTTGAAATTTTGAACCAGACCATCAAAAGTTTCCTTAGACCACTTCAATGGTGGAAGACCAGCAGCCATTTCTTTAGAAGAATCTTCGTGATGGTCTTCGGTTGACATAGAAGAAGGAAATTACAAATTCTTTAAAGAAACTGATAAAGGAGACAAAGAAGAAAAGGATTTTCAAGGAAGCAATGATTAACGAAGGTAAACAATTGAAAGGATTTATATACTCACCGCCATAAAAAACCTAGATAACTGTAACAACACCTTTTTCGGGTTTGGCACGGATATCCAAACATCAGAGGCGAGTGAGAAGCAGCAATAACGTGAGTTCACGCGCGCGTGGGACACACGGTCAGTGACGTACAACTGATAGTGACAGCCTGTCACACGTCAACAGCCATCACTTTACCTTTCCACCTGCCCAAAGTCAAGATTTTCAAAATCAAAATCATGAGCAAGAATATCTTCTCCAAAAAGATTCTTCACTCCCACACGAAAAACTCTACAGCAAAAAAGCACCTCTCTCATAGTCCAGTGCTCCTCTTATTTACATAAGAGCAACACTAGACTGGGAGGGACTTGAAGGGGTAAGGTCCCAAAAACCTTGCGTCAAGTACTTGGGATCATACCACATCCCCATCCTTCTAACCCTCTTTAGACCTTGCGCGGCCGCGCACTGGTCCTACAAAGAGAACTCAGAAGAAAAATAATGAGCAACATTTGCGCGCCAAAAGGAAACTAGCTAAACCTTGCGCCAATCTCCATAACAGCTAGGATAAAATCCTAGCTGACACTTTCGCATAATCAATATCCAGACTTGGATAAAAACAACTTCTCTGCTACCACAAACGTAACATGAAGAAGAGCCACACATGGATTACAGCTGTATCCTTCGAGAAGGCTCCATCGTGCACCACCAGTCGGTTATAACCGAATGGACACGTGGCATCATCCCAAGCTCCCTTGAAGTCACGATGATGGCACGGAATTGAAGAGAGATCTTCACTTGCCTACTTTCCACGTGGCAATACCCCAACCGTTGATCAAAATAGTGATCCGTGTGCATACTCAAATCGTTAGTGATTAACGAAGGGAAAAATAACCGCTTACGGAAATAGCACTTTCCGTCAACTTTTCACCAACAGGTTTTCCCGCCCAAACTTCGGCTATAAGTAGAAAGATAATTCAGGTATAATTCTCAAGTTACATTCACTTCAAATTCACTTCTTCTTCTTCATCAAACCTGTACTTATTCTCACGCCGGAGGGTGGTCACGGAGAGAACCCCCATTCTCCCCGTGGCGAGTCTAACGGTGGTTGTTTTGCAGTTACTGAAGAGGAAGAGGATCACACACCCACGAATCGGATGAGAAGAGATAACCCCTTTTATGCAGATTCAAACCCCCCTGGTTCAGTTGATTCCGGTCAATTAAACTAGTGTTTCTTTAGAGCCGGAGAAGAAGAAAGGAGCCGATCACCTCAACTATAACCTAACCTCTCCGATCACCGCCAGATCCTTCGGCGGAGCCACCTCCAACTCCTCCGCTTCCGACCTCTTCCTTAGAAACACCTCTGCGTCGTTGAATGGTAACGGAACTCCATCTAAAGGTTTTAATTATGATCACATTATTATTGGAGCTGGTGTTGGTGGTCACGGTGCTGCTCTTCATGCTGTTGAGAAGGTGATTCAATTTTGCTGTTTATTTTTTGAGCTGGTGTTAGGGGAAGCACATGTATGTGTTTTGTATATACATTACTGTTTATTTTTTAATATGATGCAATGATGTGTGATTAAAGGTTTATATCCATAGATTTTAATGTTTGAAGTTGAGATGGAGATATTAATTTACCTTGTAGTAATTTTTTTTGGAAACTCAGTGGGAGAATGAAGGCAGGAAAGTTACCAAGTGGGAGCTTTGTAAAAGGTCAATCTTTGAGTTTACATATTTTCAGTTTATGTAGACAGTAAAAACAAACAGTCTGATATTTTCAGCTTGTAGAGCTTCAGACCACATCTTCAGTTACAGACATGGAAACAGATGAAATCAGGTTGCAGACAGTTTATGTCTGCAAAAACAAACAGCACCTTAATGTCTTACAAGTTATTGATAAGAATTAAGAGTGATGGTTTGTTGACACCATATGCTACCAATCACTTATCAAACATTAAGAAAGATGCTGCAAAGTATTCAGTTAGTTGGAATGGAGAAGAACACTTTGAGGTTTCTCATGGCATTGACCAATGTGTGGTCAATGCAATTTAAAAAACATGTAGTTGCAGGGGGGTGGGAGATAACATGAATACCTTGCAACATATAGTAGCAGCAAATTGGAATATGGCCAGCCATGGTCAACAAGTTGTCTTTATTTATATAACATACATTTTGGTTTGTTATTGAACATTAATGGTTGTATACAGGTTGATATACCATAAAAGTGGGTGCACCCACTGTACAAGTTGGAATCGTGGAAGCATCTTTACAGTTTCAAGATATTTCCTATCAATGGTAGAACTTTATGGCCCAAATCCCATGTACCAACTACTATAACACCACCAAGTTACCACAAGCAAGTTGGAAAGCCAAAAAAGAAAAGGAAAAGATCTGCAAGTGAGATAGAAGATATGTCCAAAGGTGGAAAATTATCAAAGAAGAATGCTTCTATCAAATGTGGAAAGTGCAAGGGTCTTGGTCATAATAGCAGGACATGCAAGAAGGATGCAGGCTCTAGTGGTGTCAAGAAGGGTGTAGGCTCTGGTGGTGTCAAGAAGGGTGCAGGCTCTAGTAGTGTTAAGAAGGGTGCAGGCTCTGGTGGTGTCAAGAAGGGTGCAGGCTCTAGTGGTGTCAAGAAGGGTGCAGGGGCAAAGGCAATATCTCAGAAAAAGTCCAAATGATTTTTTTATGTTTGCTTCTGTTTGGATGTCTGCATGGTTGTTCTTTTGGTTTTAAAAACCTATGTAAACTTGGGTCATGTTTTATTATCTTTCAAAACTATGTATACTTGGTGACTTTTGTTATGTTATGTATTTAGGGGCATGTAAACTTATGTTTATGGTATGTCATGTTTTATTGTCTTTATATGATTTGATGGTGTTAAATGGTATGATGTTGTTTAATAGTTTGAGGTTACAGTTAATGCAGGGTGTTAGGGGCAGGTTACAGTTTCTGCAGTTTTTTAGGTTTAGGTTATAGTTTCTGCAGGTTTGTAGGTGTTAAGGGTTGCAAATTGTTAAGGGTTGCAGGTTGTTAGGGGTTGCATATTCTTAGAAAACTTTATATGTAAGTATTGAAGAAAATCACAATCAACTGGATCTATGAAGAGATAACAGTCCTGAAGATCACAACAAGAAGAAGAAGATCAGATAGGACAACTGGAATGCATAGCATCTACTTCAAAGAATCACAAGTTGATCAAGAGCTGAATTGGATTATCAGAGAAGGTCATTTCTGATGGATCTGATGATATTTCTGATGAAATATCATCAGTTTCTGACGATTCTGATCATCAGGTTTTCTGATGATTTGTTCACCAGAATTTCTGATGAAGTGGTTTATCAGAAATTCTGATGAATACCCCACTTGTCCAAAAATCAGCTCTATCCTGCCACAATAACCGAAGCAACTTGACATTATTGGATATCATGATTACAAAGGAAACTTGACTATTGGATTCAATGAATATGTCAAATGGCTTCTTTTTGCAGGACTTATTGCATGAATAAACTATTGTTTATTCATGCACCCAGCCTTCTATAAATAGAAGGCTCAACCAGCAGAAGTCAATTGAGTTTGAAGCTTAGCATTCACACATACTACAAAACTCCATTGCCCTCTCACCCACAGAATTCAAGATTCATTTGTATTAGATAATAATCTAACAATCACCTTGTAAACCATTTTGTTTCAAAGTGATATAAACTTGATAATTCTGTAGGTCTTGTTTCTGAAAGTCTGATTTCCATTTCCGCACATCTTTTTCACATCTACTGAAATCACTTGCCATATTACGTGAAAAGAAGTTGTTCAGGCCATATTGGGTCCAACAATTGGTATCAGAGCAGATTGAATAAACTATTTTCAAACGATCAATCGCTCATCTTCTTTTCTCTAAATATGGCCAGCTTTCAATCCTGGAATAATGCTTTTAACATTGGTTCTATGTCTAAACCTCCGACTCTGGTCAGAGAGGAATCCCCCAATGGAAAATCAGGATGGTCAATTTCTTTAATGGTCATTACCGAGCTCTGTTTCAATCCATTGAAAGGGGTCCACATATACCAATGACTAAAATACCAGTTATTCTAGCAACTGACCAATCACCTGCTATCCCTGCCTCTCGAGCTCCCAAAAGTGAAATACTTTGGAGTGAGGAAGACAAGGAAAATGTGGTTGGGGATGAAAGGGAAAAGTCACTTTTAATAATGGTCATCCCCAATGACATATTTTCACAAGTTGATGCATGTGCATTAGCCAAGGAAATATGGGATCAGTTGGAAAATCTTTGTGAAGGAGGAGAAAGGATGAGAAGAAATAAAAGAACAAACAATGTCTCATCATATGAGAGGTTTAAAAGTTTACCAAATGAAAGATTAAATGATACATATCTAAGATTCACAAAACTTTTAAACGAGCTAAAGAAATTTGGAATAACAAAGTCAAATGATGAAAGAAACATAAAATTTCTTGATGCCCTTCCTAGAGAATGGAGAAGTCTAACCATGACTTTGTCCTCAACCTTAGAACTAGGAAACATGAGTCTCCATGACTTATACAGCATCTTGATCCCCAGAGAGGAAGAAATATTTGAAGAAACCATTCAAAGAAGGGGATCTTTAGCTCTTATCTCAAACTCACAAAGATCAACACCTACCAATGATCCACAACCATCAAACAGCCAAAGTTTTGAAATTTCTGATACTTTATCAGATTTTTTAGCTTTTGCTGAAGCAATAGCACTGCTCACCAAAACATTTGAGCAGAGGTTGAGGGGAGGAGGCTAGAGATACAAGAGAATTGATAGAGGGAGGATGGATGGAAGATCTAAAGAGGAGGTTAGATCTAAGGATAAAGGGAAGGCTGAAGTTGTGTGTTACAAGTGCAAGCAGAGAGGTCACTATGCATCAGAATGCAAGACCAAGAAGCTCAAAGACGTTGCTTATTATGAGAAAAAGCTAGAAGAAGCAAAGAAGTAGCAACAAGTCAGCTTAATTGCAGGAACAGATACATGGTTATCTGATGATTCTTCTGATGATGAAGAAGAAGAAGAATTGGCAAATTTCTGCCTCATGGCACTTTCTGAAGGTCTACCAGAAACTTCAGAACAAAAGGTAAATTTAGACAATCTTGATCTTGAACACAAGCTAAACAAGCTCATGTCAGATTTTCTAAATCTGCAAGAAAAACATCAATCAGATATTAGAAAATCTGATGAGTTGCAAAGGACTATGAATAAAATCATTCTTGAAAACCAATTACTCATAGAAGAAAGTTTAGATCACAGAGCTAAAATTGAGTTCTATGAAAATGAAAGAAAAGATCTTTACAAGAATATCAATGAAAAAGAAATTAATGTAAGAGGTTTTCAACAAGCCAAGGAATTTATAAATTTCATTGAGTCCACACCAAAGAACAAAGGAGAGGGTTTATGATATATAAAATCAAAAGGAAATAAACCCACTGTCTTTGTAAAAGCAACTAATCAGATTTCTGATAAATTTTCATCAGAATCTGATTCTGAATCTTGCAAGTCAACCTGTTCTGAATACTCTTTTGAAAAAACAAACTTCAAAGCAAACATAAGTGAATGCAGTCAAGAATCTTTAAAGACTCCAGAAGCAGTTCACTCATCTTTTCAAAATTATCCACTCATTCCATCACAAGAAAAAATATCAGAAAATTCTGATAAATCTTGTATGTGTGTTGACATACTGAAGCTTGTTCAACAACATCTCCAAAAGAAAATGAAAAATCTGTTTATGGCTCAGCATATAACAGAATTTCTGATGAAAGACCAACAAGAGAAAATAATCTGTTTAAAATCTCATCAGAAAAAGTACCCAAGCAAGCCTGGGTACCAAAAACCCTCTAATCTTTCCATTTCAGGACCATCATGTGCAGCAGATCTGGTACTGCGATTCAGGAAGCTCTGAGCACATGACTGGGGATAGGAGCTTACTCAGCAACTTTGTTCCAAAGCAGGGTAGAATGGTAAATTTTGGAAATGGAGTAAAAGGGAGGATCATAGAGAAAGTAGCCTATGTTGAAGGCTTAAAGTATAATCTGCTAAGTTATGGTCAGTTCTGTGATAAAAATCTCTCAGATAACCCTATCACCAGAAAAATGCTTGATAAACTATTTTAGTGATAATCAAAAAAAATCATATATCTGATAAATCACCAGAAAATCTGATACAACATCAGAACACCTGATAAATCATCAGAAATTCTGGTGATTCATCAGAAAAATATGTTGGATAATCAATATCATCATTGGTCATCAAAACAAATTCCTGCATGTCATCATCCTTATTCATATCTCTTGACAGCATATTCATAAATTGTACATTGGCATTTTTTTCTTTCAAATTTTAAAAAAAATTGTATAATAAAAAAAAATTTCTTAGTGCTGGTAACGTCATTTAACATAAAATTTCTGGGAACTCGTTAATATGAAACTTTCTCTCTCCTTCATTAATTACACCCCATCAAGTATTAAGGAGATTGAAGTGACATATTGGTAGGCAATCATGATACATTACCAGAAAATGGCCGCCTAAACCATTTAATGCAGGAGAAGTGGAGAAGAAGCTTATCTCTGTTATACCTTCTGTCCTCTGATAATCAATTAAATAACAGAGATTGTGGTGAAGAAAATCTATAAGTAGGTAGATACCATTTATGGCAAATATTAAGTTTACTATAAATAATCACTACTTTGAGTTGAAACTGTCATCATCACACAAAACTCTAAAATTAAAATCTTCATCTTCTACTTCACCTCATACTTTCTCACTCACAATGTCTACCATCAAAGATGAATGCTTCCCACTTACTTTGCATCCATATCACAATCTCATACTAAGGACCAATCTGGAAGGTCCTCAATGGGAAGGATGTCAAGTTGTGCTAAAAATGCTCATGGGAAGTAACTTGAACCATGCCCTCACTGCTCATATAACTGTTCATCTAGAGATTCTTCAAATCTTCAGGAAAAATGCAACATTATCTGAGTATGAGAACAGAGAACAGATGGCCATCGAGAGTGTGGTGCTAAATCAAAAAATTCTGTTAAATGAAGCCACCATCAGGACGGCTCTTCAACTCGATGATGATAATAATGTCCTGATGTTCTCAAGGGCTTAAAAGGATGAAGTCTTGACGCAAATGGGTTACCATACGGAAACCCCACAATGAGCAATCAACAAACATGGCTTTATCAAGCTATGGCAATATCTGGTCACACAGATGGGTGCATGCTTTTCAAAGAAGGTCATCAATCATCATGAAGTATCTCTTAGATTGATGGAGCCTATACGAGCACTTGTACTGAAAACACCTTACAACTTCTCTTATTATTTAATGAGAGATTTTGCAAGTAACATGTGGGTTGGCAAGCCGTTCTTGATTTATCCTCGTTTTTTGACGAAGATAATCACTAGCCAGCTAGACTTTGCAGGTATTCCTACAAGTTATCCAAGAGCAGATATGAGACTTCAAGAAAACATGAGTCTCAGCATGCTCGTACCCACCAACCAGAACTCTGGGTTGATAACTGACCTGTTGTTGCTCCTTGAGATGGAACACGGAGAAGGCATAGATATTGATTAGTGTTTTTTTTCTTCTTTGTTTGAATCATGTTTGTGTAGATACTTTGCATGTTAATATGTTTATAATGTGTGCTTCTTATATTACTTTGTTGACTAGGTTATGGCTTATGGTTTGGGAAATGGGTAAAGTGAATGAGAAACATGGTCATTAGAAATCAAAAATTTGACACAAAACTCTAAGTTTCTGATGACAGGAGACAAAATCTAGTAATTTAAAAATGGATCTAAAATTTTTCTGGTAAAACTTCAAAATGATAAAATGTTTTAGAAAATATCAGAAAAGGCCAGGAGACCTGGATGCCACCAGAAAAAAAAATGTGAGTCTTCTGATCTTATCTTATTCCCTCTCATCTAAAAAAAAAAAGGATACTTCAAAATCTGTTGAAGAGGGTCACAAATCTAGGGGGAATTTCAATTAAGAAATTATGTTGAAGAAAGTTGACTTCTGTTGACCATATCTGGAAATATAACAGAAGTCAAAACAAAAGAGAAAATATACTCCTAACAGAATTTATGTTGATTTTCTGATGACATCATCATAAAGGAACTTTGACTGATAAGGGAAAGAGGATGAAGAAAGCTAATTTGACCTCTTTCCAAAATGGGGCCCACAAACATGAAAAGGTGTCATATAACCGATAGCTTTCTCCAATCAAAATTCAGGTTAACATCTTTGTGAAGAAATGATTGAAGAAACTACAAATTTGAAGGGACAAGTTGAAGGGGCATAAGCACGATTACACGTTCAATCATCATTAAATATCTTGATACCCACGATCCAATGGTTACATTCTGAACCAAAACTCACGTCACACGATCTAACGGTAATAAAGACAATTAATGATCTTTTAACCGCCATTACATGGCACGTTCCATTTCCCCTCAACTCCATAAACCCACAATTCTCTGCTAAAAACCTCACCATATAAACTCACACTTAGCAGAAATTCAAAAATCACTCACCTTCCTTACAAAGAACTTCAAACAAGAGCATCCCCTGTTCCTCACTCAAAATCCAAAAATCCAAAAATCCCTAAATTCCAAACCCTAATTCACAAAGATCAACAATGGCAGGAGTAAACCTCAACATCCCAATTGTTCAACATGAAGTACCTTTTGTTGAAGAAGCAGAATTTCTACCAATGAAGGAAAACAATCTGCTGATGAATACAGAGCATTCGGAGTATGATGTAAGATGTCAACTTCTGGTAGAATATCTCACAAAATGTCCAATCTCAGGAGCACTAATAAAAGGAAGAGAAGTACCAGAAAGGCTACTACAGCAATTTGTTCACACTTTTAATGAAGTTGAAGAAAATCAGGTCTCTGCTCATGTATGGGGAAATGTTTTTGTAACATTAACCCCTGCAAGAGTAAGAGAATGGCTTTAACTGCCTATTCTTGATAGTTACCTTGAAGCACCAAGCAAAGAAGAATTAATAAGCTTAATCATTGAGCTTGGTTACAATTTAAAGGATATCAACAAAATTGGAGCAATTAGAAGAAATGAAATGCCAGCCATCTGGCAAGTGATGATGGAAGTGCTAAACAAATGTCTCATCTCAAAGATAGGAGGAACTGATCAAGTCGCCAAGCTATTCTGACAATCATGTATGGACTCATAACTGGGTTCAAAATTGATTATGGGTCAGAAATTTTTAACCTCCTCAAAAGATCAATCCTCACCAGAAATGGAAGAATAAGCTCACATCTGCCATACCCAAGATTAATCTCAATTTTTATTTCTTAAACATTTGCTAAAAGAGACATGGAAATTCCAATTTTGGAAGACATCTGGAGTTCAAATACCATGAAGGCCTGGAGTTCCAATCATGGATGGGAATCTGACAAAGATATCCCTGAATTACCAGAAAGCATGTTATGCCTCATTGCACCAGACTCACAGCATAGAATACAACATGAAAAACTTCTGACCAAATCAGATTCTCCAACAGAAGAACCCAGCAAAGAAGTATTTAACTGTTCTTCATCACCAGAAGAGGAAGAAGTTGAGAAGTCCTAGTCATCAGAAACAGAGGCTGCAGGAGGAGAAAGAACTCTGGAGATAGCTAACTCGCCAGAAAACAAGATAGAACATGCTGAAAGTCAACAGATTCATGAAGGAGGAATTCATCATGAATTTGATATTCATCAAGAGGAGGTACATGAACATTATGCAGAATCACACATTGCTGGAGGAATTCATGAAGATGTTGAAAAACAACATTATGAAGAAACTCACTTTGATGCTGCTGCAATTGAAGCCACTGAAGTCATACATCATGATGAATCTCAGATTGCTGGTACATCTCTTTTAAACACTGTTTTAGTTGACTCTCACACAAAAGAAACAAAACCAGAAAGTTCAGTTAATTTTTCTTACAAGTTAGAATACAGAACAACTAATGTTGATGAAGAGGTTACTAGTTCCATTAATCTCAACTCTGAATCAGAAAATGAGGAAGAGGATGAGATCCCAACAGATAGAGATCAGGAAACTGATCAAGGAAATCTGGCAAAAGGTAATCTGTTTACCTCAAAAACTTATGGAGAATCATATGTTGATATGGTTCAAGGACATAAGGAAATCCAGGATGAAAATGAGTTTTTCATCACTGGTGGAGATGATTCTGGTAAACTTAAAGCTGCACCAAAATCTGGTAAAGCCAAAAGTGACCCTATCATTTCCAAAACAGCAACAAATGTGTTTGCAGCTGGAATGTTACAAGGAACATCTGTTGTTCCAAATATCCCTGAAACACCCATGAACCAAGAGAATTTAGAAACAGTGCTGGAAAATGTTTACAAAGTCTGCAAAAGAAATCCAGTAGAAGAAAAACTTGATATGTTGCTGTCAGAAATACAAGGTCAAAGGGCTGATATGAAGAATTTGTCAGAATCAGTGGAGGTAATAAAGAAACAAACTGAAGAAAACACTGAAGCACTAAAGTCTCTTCAAAAGATGAAAGAAAAGGCACCAGAATCCAACATCTCTGCATCAGAAATCCAGATGATTCTCACAGAAATAGAAAAGATCAAGGCACAGGTTGCAAATGCGGTGGAATCAAGGCAGTCAAGCAGTACAAATAGAGTTTTGGAGGAAGTTACCATACTAAAGGCAAGCAATAACAGTATCACAGATGCCCTTGAGAAGCTGTCAAAAGAATGGGCTGGAATTCAGACGAAAGCTCAAACTGAATTCACCAAAGTTCAGAAAAACATAACCAGCAACTCAAAACAGGTAAGAGATGTTGGATCTGAGTTTCTTTTTTATTGTATTTTCGTTTGAAATTAAGATGGAGATGAAAGAGTTGTGCAGCGGAAATAAGATGAAAACAAACTTTGCATACAATCAAACGAGAGTAATACTTTTATCAAACATCTTTACACAAAGAACCGAAAGATTGAATTTATTTCAACAACGATTACAATGATGATGTATGAATGCAAACTCCCCCTCAGCCAGAGCTCAGTAGTTTGTTCGTGCAAAGAAGACGATGTGATCAAAAGAGCTAATAGAACAGTACAAAGTACTGAACTATTTATAGGCACTTGCAAACCACTGAGCATCTTAGCTGACGTCACCATGAAAGTGACATCTAACCTCCTAACAAACTCTAACCTCTGATCTATACAAACACTGATGTAGTAACTACTGCTATTACAATCTATTACATGAAAGACACTTAAACAGCTGCTGCATCCTTCCACTGCTGTGAATCCAGCAGTGCTTGTCCGGATTAGCAGTACTTGACTCAAGGCAGAAGATTGAGTCAGCAGAGCTTTGGTCTTCCATCAGTCTTTAACATTTGACAGTAGATGCAAGGCAGCAGTTGTGGATCAGCACTTGGTAAGATCAGTAGATAGGAGGTCAGCAGATACAAAGCCACTTTCAAGGGGAGAGATCTGCATAAACTAATCTGTAAACGTCTGCTTATTCTGGATCCACTGCTCTGATCCAGTTTTGGCTTTAATTATCTGTTCCTCTGATAGGGTTCAATCCCAACAATCTCCCCCTGGAACAGATAATGCCAAAACTCTTCATTATTTGTGGAAATCTTTATTGCCTCATCAACAGCTCCCTTATCTGACCTTTAAATTGTAATTCAAAGTCTAGGGCGTCTGTATCTTCATCATCCCTGCTAAGTGGAAGATCAAGGAGATCCTGCAAATCTTCAAGACTCGGGCCAAGAGCTTATTCCCTTGATATTTTCTCCACTACTCCACCAGACCTGAGCAAAGTCAATACGCAGGTCTATTTGTCAGTTTCCCACTTTTGTATTTTTGAGCCTGGTGGGTTTCTTGGGAGATGTTTATTTGCAGAAGTATTGGGTGAGGCTGGCCTGTTCATAACTGGCTGAGCAGTGTTTGCAGGTAGATCCAAACCAAGAGTTTCTCTGATCATTTTCTTTATACCCTCTTTTCCAAGGTCTTCACCTTCCATTAGCTCTTTGATGGTTTCAACAATCAGCTGTTTGTGTGGCCTTCTTTTAAAGACTGCTGCACCAGCTGGAGCTGTGGATCTCCTGATTTGCAGCTTTGATGGTCTTTTTGAAACCGCTGCTGCAGGATAGTCAGGCTTTTGAGGAACTGTGGGATCTTTCTTTCTCAGTTGTTCCAACTTTTTGTAGGTAGCCCTGACCACATCTTCTTTCCATCTGGCAACTTGTCTTTTGTTTCCATAATCAGCTGCTACCAGTTCCTCTTTCATTCTCTTCAGCTCTTCCTGTTTATCAGGTACATTCTTTCTGAACTTTGCCCAGTCAGGAGGAGTGTGAGTGACTTTCCCTTTTATCATATCTTGAATTCTTGCTGCTTCATTTTCAAGTTCAGAAACAGTCCACTCTTTGTACATGTATCTCTCTCCTTTGTACCTTTTGTGAGCCATAATGCTTTCAATGTAGTCTTTCTTCAGAGTTTCAGCTGCTCTTTCAGAAATTTGTTGACTAACATTTTTTGCAAATTGCTCTAGGGATCTGACTTGTGTGAGCAAGTATCGACTTCTCTGTGCAATTTCTTTATCAGACTTCCCTTTTGTGTTTTTCTTTGAGATATCCTCTGCTTGCTTGGCCTTGATTTCCAAGTATTCATCAACATTCTTAGGCCAAGGATATCCCTTTATTGATGGCAAACTCCTTTTGGCAGGGTCATCCTCATAGTAGAAAGATTTTATTTCATCTCTAACAGCTGCTAGTTCAAGAGGAAATTGAACACCTGCAGGGGGTAAGGGCTTGTACATAGGAACTGAAGAGAGAGGGACAGGTTTTGGAATTGTGACAAGTGCTAAAGATTTTGAAGATGTTTGTGGTGGTGAAGTGACATCATCTTTGAGAATAAGTCTTCTCCTTTTTGTAGGAGGGACTGATGATGTTTTGGATGGAACAGTGGAGGTAGATGTAGTGGCAGTGGATTGTGATTGACTAACAGCTGTTGAAACAACTTGTGTTTCAACCACTGTTGTCATTACAACAGATGTTATAACATCTGTTGTCTTCTGCTGTATGTCAGCAGGTGTTGTTTTTGGTGGTGATGATGGTAAAGCAGTGGATGTTGTGTGTGTTGAAGTGGTGTGTGTTGATGTAACAACTGTTTGGCAAGCAGTAGTTTTTGTAACTCCTGTTGCATCAGTTGTTTTGTATGGTGGTTTTTGAGCTGACTTTGATCGTCTGATAGGAATGGATTTGGTTTGCCTTACTTTTCTAGTAGGCCTCTTCTTTTCCTCAACAGGATTTTCATGATCCCTTGACCCAGAAGTACCCTAATCTGGATGATCCATTCTGTCCACCCTGGCTTTCCTTTTGGCCTCTCTATCTCTTTTCACACTTGCAACTGCTTCTGCTAGTGCATTTGTTGTCACATCAATCTTCTTGCTGCCATCTGGCAAAGGGATCTTTTTGGTCATGTTTGAATTCTCTGGTTCAAGATAAAGACCATCCTCTATACCCTTCTGTTTCCACTCCTTCATTTTCTCCCCCTTTTTGGCATTATCTTCTGGGAGTTGATAAATGTAGCGTACTTGTGGAGGAGCAGTGCCAGTGGTGTGCAAGATCTGAGTTTTGAGAGCCTTTAAGTCAGCCTTAGTGTTCTTGAACCTTGACTCCATTGCATTTCTCAGCTGTTGTACATGTTTTTCATGTTGTTGATCTGCTAATTGTGCTTGTTGTTGGAGAAAAGATTGAAATAACATCCAGAGCTCTTTTGGAGCAGATGCCCTTTGTGGAGCAGGTGCTTGAGATGGAACAGCAGTTGATTGTACCTTCTGAACTTGTAACACCTGTTGTAGCATATTTTTGAGTTCTGCAACAGAGTTATCAAGTTTTTCAATGCGATCCGTCAATTTCTGGTACTTTAAACCATCACCCAATTTAATGGGATCATCTGATTTCCCACTAGCAGTGGTTTTATCAGCAGTTGATGTAGGGAGTGTACTCCAAACATTAACCACTGATGCCCCTTTTTCTTGGTACTGGGGTCTTCTCCCTTCAACACTTGACAACCTTTTGATGTTGCCAGTAGGATAAATAAATCCACTGGTGGTTGGCAGAGGTGATATGTAAGGAATTGCCTCCAAGGAAGTCTTATTAATGTAACCACTGACCAACTGTAAACCTGTAGGTTCAACAGTTGTAGTGGCTGCTTCACTTGGATTACAACCAAGAGTTACTTGTAACTCATGGGGTGTAACCTCCTCAGGTTGTGTTGGTGGGTTAGCAAAGATTGATACATCAGACCCAGTCAGTTGTTGAGGTATATTCTCATTATCAGGTGATTGAGAAGGACTGGTTAATGCCTGGTTCAAATCAATTGCATCCAACAGTGGTTTTATTGGTGAGGGGAATGTGGAAGTGATGGGTGGTGTAGAAGATGGATTTGCCCCGGGTATTGAGCTGTGGATGATAGAAACGAGTGTTTCCAGAGCATCATGATGTGGAGACCCTTGTTGTACAACCTGTTCTTTTTGTGAAGAAGCAGGAGGAGTATCGGTTATGGGTTGAGATATTTGTACCAACTGCTGTGAGGAAGTAGCAGCAGTGGTTTCTTGTGACTTTTGTGTTGTCACTGGCAAGAGCTCTGGTATCTCATCCTCCAGAGATGCCTTTTTGATGGTTTTGGGGGTTTTTGAATTTTTCTTTTTATTGGCTCTTTTGGTGATTTTATGTGTGGGTTTCAAAACAGTTGTGCTGCTGCTTTGATCACCTTGAGCAGTGGGCTCAGCAGCAGATACCTGAGGAGCAGTTGTAACTGCTAAAATCTGCTCAGGCACCTCTGCTTGTGTTTTGCAAGGTGCTAACATTCTTGAAAAAGTTTAATTTGTTAGACAGTTTATTTGAGTAGAATCACCTTGGTTTATTATAGCTAAATCATCCTTACTGAATTTCTTTGAAAAATAGTAACTTAAAAACCTTGTAAAACAGTAAGAATGATTTTGTTTCAACATTGTTAACCAAATCTTTAAAAATTTCCCGAGAATAGTTAAAATTTTCTCCTTGAAGAATTGCATATCCCAGATTTTGAATCTTTAAAGGGATTTCATTGAAAGAAGTGGTTTTGTTTGAAACACAGAGTAGGAGGGTATGAAATAAAAATCTGGTTGCAGAAGGAAAATAACCTTTTTCTAAGGTAATTTTCTTCATCATTGTGGCTTCATACCCTCTCTCAATGAAGTCAGTTTGTAACTCGTTTTTAGTGAAAGAAATTTTACCTTCCTGATCACCGAGTTGAAAGACCTCTGAAATGGATTGTGGCGTGATTTGGACAGCTTTACCCTTTATCAAAGAGTTTATGGTGGTTGCAGTGTCTCCTTGTTTTTCAAGGGTTGCATTTTTCCAGAACTCCCTTTGGGTCGCCAAATAGATTGGTGCATCGGCAGTAAACAAAGTTTTGTACTTTGATTTTGCCATGAGATCAATGATGGAATCGAAAACTTTGGTGGTTCCTGGTTTTGTGAGAAGACCCAGGAGATTGTGGGATGGTTTATGTGGAATTTTAGTGGAGATTGCCTTTTTAGAGGCTGTTTTCGATGATGATTTGGATGAGGGTTTTGCAGAATTCTTTGATTTTGTCATTTTGAAGATGATTGATCGAAGAAATTTGTGAGAAATGAGAAGAAAAACTGTTTTGAGAAGAGAATTTTTAAGAATTCAATTCGAAAGTAAAACCCTGTTTTGGTGGTGAATGGGGGATTTTATAGGGAAGAAAGTGAATGCTGAGGTGGCAGCAGTTACAAAAAGTTCTGACCAATATGTACTGTCCACGTGACAACCCCTGTTGAAAGTGAAGGACAGTACTTTTGTGAAAGTGACTGATGAAGGCAGTGGTATGAAAGCAGTGGATGATTTTCACTATCAGTGGATAGCATATCAGTGGATAAGACACTGCTTTTGAACAACAGAGTTTATCAAAGGAATGAGAGAGCAGGGGTTGACTTTCAGCAGTGGACAGACTTTTGAATTTGAGCAGACTTTTGAACAATCAGTGGTTAATGGCAGACTTTTAAGGATTTAATGAAAAATTTCATTTTTAGCTATTTTTAAGGATGAAGTTTTGATTTTCTGAAAACATTTTGTTGCTTTTATTCATAGAAAAACAAGATGTTGCTTGTTATTCCATGTTTAGCATCCCTATTCTAGAGACCAAGCTTTCAAAAGTGGCTGTATCAAGTGCTTTTGTGAGCACATCAGCCAACTGGTCTTTAGTTGGGACATGATGCAGAGAAATCAAACCTTTTTCATAGCAATCCCTCACAAAGTGATGTCTGATGTCGATGTGTTTGGTGGTTGAATGGGAAACTGGATTTTTGATGATATTTTCTGCTGCCTGACTGTCCAACATGAGTGGTGTTTTCAAGGCAGTGATACCAAAATCCAGTAACTGATTTTGAAGCCACAGGAGTTGGGCTGTACAGCTTGCAGCAGCAATGTATTCAGCTTCAGCAGTGGATGTTGAAACAGTTGCTTGCTTTTTGCTTTGCCATGAAACTAAGCAATCAACTAGAAACTGGCACCCTCCTGATGTGGACTTCCTTGTGGTGTGACATCCAGCAAAGTCACTGTCTGAGAAACCTGAAAGCTTGATGTTCCCATTAGCTGGATACCAGATACCAAGTGTGGGAGCACCTTTTATGTATCTGAAGATCCTTTTTACAGCAATGAGATTTGATTTTCTGGGAGCTGATTGACTTCTTGCACAGACACATGTTGCAAACATGATGTCTGATCTAGATGCAGTTAGGTACAATAAAGACCCAATCATGCTTCTATAAAGTGTTTGGTCAATCAGCTCATCTTTTTCATCAGACATGACCAGTTTATTTGTTGCCATGGGTGTGCTGCATGGTTTACAATCATTCATATCAAATTTGGTTAAAAGTTCTTTAGCATATTTGCTTTGATGAATGAAAGTTCCATTTTGCAATTGCTGTACTTGGAGACCAAGAAAGCATTGCAGCTCACCCATAGCACTCATTTCAAACTCAGCTGTCATGAGTTCTCTAAACTCTTCACACATTGAATTACATGTGCTTCCAAAAATAATGTCATCCACATAAATCTGGACAATCATTAAATCCTTCCCTCTCCATTTTAAAAACAGTGTTTTATCAATGGTACCTCTTTTGAAACCATTTAAGAGTAGGAAGTTGGAAAGAGTTTCATACCAGGCCCTTGGTGCTTGTTTCAAGCCATACAAGGCTTTGTTTAGCCTGTAGACATGATCTGGATAAAATGGATCCTCAAAACCTGGAGGTTGACAAACATACACCTCTTCTTGAATTGTACCATAGAGGAAAGCACTTTTGATATCCATTTGAAACACCTTCATATTGTGGTTGACAGCAAAGGCCAGGAACAGTCTAATGGCTTCCAATCTTGCAACAGGGGCAAATGTTTCATCATAATCAATCCCCTCTTCCTGTCTGTAACCTTGAACCACAAGCCTGGCTTTATTCTTGACAACAATACCCCTTTCATCAGTTTTGTTCTTGAAGACCCACTTTGTGCCAATGGGACCAACCTCTTCTGGCAGTGGTACAAGCTCCCATACTTGTTGTCTTTTAAACTGTTGGAGCTCCTCTTGCATGGCTTCTACCCAGCTGTTGTCTTTCAGTGCCTCTTGGTACTTGACTGGCTGATGGAGTGATAGAAAACCAGCAAAAAGACAAATGTTTTGGGTTTGACTTCTTGTGAGTACCCCTTCATTTATGTTGCCAATGATTTGATCAGGTGGATGAGATCTTAAGAAGATTAAATCTCCTTGGTATGGTATGATGGCATTGGTTGGTGAAGGCTGCAAATGTGTATCATCTGAGCTAACCACTGCTGGGGACTTTGATGATCCAGCAGTGGCTTCAAAAGGTGGTGGAATAGGAGGTAATGAAATGGACAACTGTTGACTTTTATCCACTGTTTGAGGACTTTTGTCAGCAGTGTTTGAGGATGTGGAAGCAGTGGTTGATGGGCTACTTTGGTCAACAACTGTTGAGGTAGCAGTGGTTGAGCTTTGACAACTGTTTTGAACAGCTGGTGCTTTTCCCTTTTTGACAGACCTTTGAGGGATGATGATTTCATACCCATAGTCTGGTGTTGTATCCTCTGATGGACCTGCACTGTTAGTCTTGACAGTAGTATTTTCAAAAGTGAATTTTTCAAGATCAAACAGATCTGCAGGGTTTGCTGGGATTTTCATTGATGAAAGTTCATTGAACTTTACATTCAAAGTCTTCTCCACTGCCTTGGTCCGTGTATTGAACACTTTGTAGGCCTTGGCAGTGGTTGAGTATCCCAAATGATAACCACAATCAATTTTGGCTGCAAATTTTGAAATGGAATCTTTTAAGTTCAAAATAAAGCATGGGCAGCCAAACACTTTGAAATATGAGATCAGTGGTTTAATTTTATACAGAATTTCATAGGCAGTCTTTTTGTGCCTGGGGTTTATTAAAACTCTGTTCTGAACATAGCAAGCAGTATTTACTACCTCTGCCCAGAAAGTTAATGGCAAACCTGAATCTGCTAGCATGGTTCTGGCAGCCTCAATCAGAGTTCTGTTCTTCCTTTCCACTACCCCATTCTGCTCTGGTGTTCTAGGGATGCTGTACTGCCTTACAATCCCTTTTTTCACACAGAAGGCATCCAACTCCCTATTTTTGAATTCTGTGCCATTGTCACTCCTGAAGCTTTTCACTGGAAGGTCAAATTGCTTTTCAACCTGTATTACAAAGTCTTGCAAAATGCCTGCAGTTTCATCTTTTGAGTGCAAAAAGAAAGTCCATGTGAACCTAGAAAAGTCATCAACAATAACCAAACAATATCTTTTCTTTTTGAGGCTCATGACTTGAACTGGGCCAAACAAATCCATGTGCAGCATTTGCAAACACTGGGTTGTTTTGGACTCTTCAATGGACTTGTAAGAACTTTTATGCTGTTTTCCTTTTAAACAGGAAATGCAATGTTCAGGACATGAAAACAATTTTTGTGGTAGGCCTCTCACCAAACCATTTTTTGAAATTTCTGTGATTGTCTTAAGATTTGTGTGTCCCAGCCTTCTGTGCCAAAGTTCTGTCTCTTTGTTAGAGGCAGCTGAGAACAGATAGGCATCAGCTCTGGGACACTCTTTTGACATGTCAACAACATAAACATTGCCACTTCTTTGAGCAACAAGTTTAGTTTGACCAGAGTTGATTATTGCTTCAATCTTTTTGACCATTTCTGGTCCAACAATCCTACAACAGTCTTTTGTGAAGAATGACCCAAATCCCTTGTCACTCATTTGGGACACACTCAGAAGGTTGAATTTTAGATTGTCTATTAGATTGACATTTTCAAATTTTACTTTTCCAGACTCCACTGTGCCCGACCCCAGAACTTTTCCTTTACTATTATTCCCAAAGGATATATCACCCCCTCCATGGATTTTAAAGTCTTTGAGGAGGGCTTTACATCCTGTCATGTGCCTGGAGCCTCCACTATCTACATACCAAAGACTATCAAAGCATGCAGAAGCTCCCTGCACATGAAGTAAAAGGATTAGTTCATTAAGGTCTCCAAAGCCAACAGGGCTTTGGATGGGGTCTCAACAGTGTCTGGGATGGATGCAGAAAGATGGACAGTGGTTAGGTCAGGGTTTTGGATAGTTTTAGGACAGTGTTTTTCTAACCACTGTTGTGGGTCCTGACCTATCATCTGCTGGTAACCAAAAGGATGCTTGTTCACTTTGGGTTTAGAGGGCCTTTTGTAGGTCTCATAAACGTGAGGAATCCTTTGGTAAGACGGTTTTTCTCTGCCTTTCTTGAACTGATTGGCAGGGGGTGCATTAGTAACCTGAACATCTCTTTTGACAGATGTTTGGTTCAGCTGTTTTGTGACAGCTGTTTGAACTGGCACAAACAGTGGTTGTTTCTTGGTGAATTTGACAGATGTTGATGATGATGGTGGACTCAAGGATGTTTTAGCCATGTACTCATTCTTTTTCACATCAAAGTTTTTGAGATACACACATGCTTGAGTTTTGTGGTTTGTCTTACCACAAACAATGCAGCTTTCTGCTGGGATAATGACACTTGTTCTGTTTAGATCATAAGCTTTTAAGTGGAAACAATCTTTTGTTAGATGATTCCTTTTCTCACAGAATTCACAAAACAAGTTATCAATTTTTTCTTTCTTCTTTCTCTTTTCAGACTCCTTTGTAGCAGAGGTTTTAACCACTGCTGGAATGTCCTTGAGAGGTATGACTTTAGCTTTTGGAGCTTTTGCACCATCAGTTGATGTAAAGTCCAATGGCTTGAAATTTTCAAGAATATCACACTCATCAGACCATTTTGGTTTAAACTGATGATCTTCAAGCTCCTTGAAAGTGGAGGATCCCATTGGTCTGGTAAGTGTGATTTTGTTACCAAGTTTGTCAGTGATTTTCACTTCTTGGCCTTTCTTGTTTGTGGGGATGTGCTCAGTGGCTACATTAGTTGTTTGGACAGATTTTTCAAAAGCAACATGTTCATCATCATATTTTCTATATCCAACCCCAAATTTCACATTGCTTTCAATCTGTTTAGCAAGCATCACCTCATATCCTTTGCAGGATTCCACCCATCTTTCACAAGTAATCTGGGCGGACTCCAACTCCTTTTTGCAAACTTGGTATTTTTCTACCATAGTTTGAAGTTGGGTTTTGGTAATACTTTGCTCTTCTTTTAGACAGCTGTTCTCTTTTTCTTTTTCAGTCAATTTGTTTTTAAGTTCTTTTAAAAACCTTTCAAATTTGACCTCATCAGACAAGATTTTATCCCGAAGGTTTTCATTCACCTCTTTAATGTTAACAAAAGCAATTATGCATTTGTCAGAACACAGTTTTTCAAGAACTTGAGGAGATACCTTGGCAGCTGCCATCATAGCACAATCACATTGATGATCTTCTTCATCATCAGCTTTCACCTTCTTTTCATCCACCTTTTCTTCTTTCTCTTCTTCTTTGTCCTCTTTGGACCATGGATCTGTCAATGGTTCAATCAGGGAACCTGAACTTTCTCCCAACAGTAGTTCACCAGCTACAGCAGGAACCACTGCTTCAGTCACCTCTTCCACTGTTTCAAAGCTCTGCTGTTCCTCCTCAGTTTCAACCCCCTCCTGTATTGACTCTAATGCCATCAAACAAAACTCATTATGAGAAGAATCATTAGAAGCAAAGAGTGCAAAATTTTCATCATTAAGGTCTTCAGGCATACTGCTCCAGTCAACAAACCCTTGAGTGAAAAAACTTTGTTGATCTGGTTGTGCTGCTGCTGGAGCAGTGGTTTGAGGTGCAACAGGTTGCACTTGTACCTGTGGAGCAGGGGTTTGAACATATTGGATTTGTGGAACAGTAGTTTGGACATAATGTACTGGCACAGGGGCAGCAGCATAGTGAGCAGTGTTCACTTGAGCTGCTGGGGCATATTGGGCATAGTGCACAGTGTTTTGGTTTTGAGGTCTAGGATTTGAGCTAGGATGAGTAATTATGGGACCAGTAGTTTGACTCCTACATTCCCTAGCGAAATGTCCCAACCTATTACACTTGTAGCACTTGATTTTCGATTTATCCAACCCAACCCTTAGATTCCCATGCAAACCTGGGAATTTTCGCCCTGTTCTTTTGTAGAACTTGCTAGTTCCAACACTTAACAAGGCCAGTTGGTGCAGGATGTCCATTTCCTCTAAATCAGTGGGATCAAAATGTTGCAAATCATTTAATTCAAAACTTAAATTGTCTGACATCTGGTTTTCATTTGCAGTAAATGCATAACTAGCAAAGTGAGGATCAGGGTTGTTAAAATTTGCACCAGCAGTTATGTCAATGAAGTGATCATAACCCTGATCCTTACCACTGCTCCCAGATTCTTCTTGACCCAGAAGAGCAGTATTACCGAAAGTGTAATCATCGGTAACTTTTCCTGACTCTTGTAACCTCCTTTTCTGGTTCAACTCCCTTTCGTAGGTCAGGAGTCGACCATGGAGTTGGGTCAAGGTCAGATCCTTGAATTCAGGTGAGTTTCGGGTGACAAAAGCTATGGTGTCCCATTTTTCTGGCAGTGACCTGAGGAACCTGCTATTTTGAGTTGAGTTTGTAAAAGTGGTGTTAACAAGCCTCAGTTCACTGATGAGACAGCTGAAACGTTCAAATTGTTGTGTTAGTGATTCGCCTTTAACGTAGCAAAATGTTTCATACTGTTGGTTCAGGATTTCCCTATTGTTTTCTATGACTTCCTCAGTTCCCCCAAACTGTTCCTTAAGTGCGTCCCATAACTCTTTGGCACTGTTACAATGTAACAGTCCAGCATATATCTCATTGGGCAGCGCTGATGCTACGATGCTAAACGCTTTAGCATCTAGTTCGATCTTTTGAAAATCGGTTTCGGTATAATTTTCAACTGGTTTTGGAACGAACTTTTTAGCATCTTCAGCACTTGGCACTGAAGGAACATGGGGACCATAAATGACAGATTTCCAACAACCTGTGCTTTGTTGAGCAAGGATGTGACCCATCCTCCTCTGCCAAATGTTGTACCATTTCTTTTTAGCATAGGTGGTTTAAAAAGTGAGCCGATGTTGTTTTTATCATCCTGAGATTGTGACGTCATTCTTGTTGTTTTACAGACACTGAGAAATCAACTTTAATGGTGATTAATCCTTGCTCTGTTTTTCAACGGACGAACAAACGATCAGTATCAACTGTTATGAGCTGAACTATTTACGTCAAAATGATTGTTAAATCAAATTTGACTGTCCAAGCTCTGATACCAATTGTTGGATCTGAGTTTCTTTTTTATTGTATTTTCGTTTGAAATTAAGATGGAGATGAAAGAGTTGTGCAGCGGAAATAAGATGAAAACAAACTTTGCATACAATCAAACGAGAGTAATACTTTTATCAAACATCTTTACACAAAGAACCGAAAGATTGAATTTATTTCAACAACGATTACAATGATGATGTATGAATGCAAACTCCCCCTCAGTCAGAGCTCAGTAGTTTGTTCGTGCAAAGAAGACGATGTGATCAAAAGAGCTAATAGAACAGTACAAAGTACTGAACTATTTATAGGCACTTGCAAACCACTGAGCATCTTAGCTGACGTCACCATGAAAGTGACATCTAACCTCCTAACAAACTCTAACCTCTGATCTATACAAACACTGATGTAGTAACTACTGCTATTACAATCTATTACATGAAAGACACTTAAACAGCTGCTGCATCCTTCCACTGCTGTGAATCCAGCAGTGCTTGTCCGGATTAGCAGTACTTGACTCAAGGCAGAAGATTGAGTCAGCAGAGCTTTGGTCTTCCATCAGTCTTTAACATTTGACAGTAGATGCAAGGCAGCAGTTGTGGATCAGCACTTGGTAAGATCAGTAGATAGGAGGTCAGCAGATACAAAGCCACTTTCAAGGGGAGAGATCTGCATAAACTAATCTGTAAACGTCTGCTTATTCTGGATCCACTGCTCTGATCCAGTTTTGGCTTTAATTATCTGTTCCTCTGATAGGGTTCAATCCCAACAAGAGAGGTGCAACAACTGATGGAGAAGATGCAATTCAACATTGCAAGATTGGCCAAAGTGGATCCCAAAGAACACATGAAAGAAATTCCTGCTGAAAGCTCACACCAAGAAGCTCCAAAGTCAACCCAACAGCAATCTCAGCTACACCAAGCATCAAAGCTGGAACCATACTGATGGGTCCACCTCCAAGTGTCCCAAGAGATGAAATGCTGAAAAGGTTAGCAACTTCAAAACCTCAAGTTGTTAAAAATTTGAAACTTTTAACTTTTGAAAATGTCCCAAAACCAACAATGTCCGATGACTCTGCAATGAGTAAACTCATGATTCTGCAATCAATGAATGAATGGGAACAAGAAGGAGATTCAAGAAAACCAAACATTGTTAAAAGAAAAATCTCTAAAACTAAGTCTATCTTGGTTAGAGAGATTGCCAGGGATGCAATGATATTCCCTAAGTACAATCTGGTGAAGTATTATTTAACAAAAGAAGATGTACCAACAAGACCACTGTCTCCTGTCAGAGTGGCTTTAAGAGATGAAAGGATAAAAAGAGGTTCAGGTAGCATTCACTCCAAAAATGAGAATCCAGTAAAAAGAGTTTTAAAAGTGGATGAAGTGAAAGTAGCAACTGATGATGTTGGAGGAACTCGTGTGCAAAACAGGTACACACTACTGAGAGAAAATGGGGAAGAACAAAAGGTGGCTGACGAAGAAATAGCTGACAAACTGCATCCTTTAGACATTCTGTTTATGAAGGATCACTATGAAAAGGAAAAGAAAAATAACCAAGAAGTCAGAAGGGCATTAAATGGCATATCAAAGGCTGGAATATTGCTATTTGAAAGAATGGCTTTTTCAGACTTTGATCTATGCATCAACTATGAGCATGTACACAACAAAAAGGTGTATGTCATACCACCCAAAACAAAACTCCCCTCAGATATATTGGAAAATGCAAGATCTGGAGACATCATTGAATTAACAAGTAAAACTAACAGTCACAACTATGGTGTCATCTTCAGAGATATTAATAATAACAAAGCTCTGTTCAGAAGTGTTGATATCTGCAAGTACTCAAATCAAACTCTGAGGTTTATCATGAAAGGTATGAACAAAAGACAAGAATACCTTCAGAAGACAGGAGAGAACTTGGAAGGTCACAGAAAAGAAATTGAGCAAATAATTGAAGAATGGATCCAAGCAAGAACATGGTACAAAGACATGTATGTCAGCTGCAACAAGTATATCTCCTACAAGAAGCAGTTAAAGAAAGGAGATGTGCACAAGAGAGTTAAACTAAATTGAAGAACTTGTCTGTTTGAATTTTCATCTTTTATGTAATTTGTTTTTCATCAGTAACTGGTTTAAATTTGCAAATGTTATGTTTCCACTGTTTGGAAATTTTCTGTTCATAAGGTAGTTCATTTTCTTACAATACTTAGGGGAAACTGTTAGGAAACTTTATTTGTAAGTATTGAAGAAAATCACAATCAACTGGATCTATGAAGAGATAACAGTCCTGAAGATCACAACAAGAAGAAGAAGATCAGATAGGACAACTGGAATGCACAGCATCTACTTCAAAGAATCACAAGTTGATCAAGAGCTGAATTGGATTATCAGAGAAGGTCATTTCTGATGGATCTGATGATATTTCTGATGAAATATCATCAGTTTCTGACGATTCTGATCATCAGATTTTCTGATGATTTGTTCACCAGAATTTCTGATGAAGTGGTTTATCAGAAATTCTGATGAATACCCCACTTGTCTAAAAATCAGCTCTATCCTGCCACAATAACCAAAGCAACTTGACATTATTGGATATCATGATTACAAAGGCAACTTGACTATTAGATTCAATGAATATGTCAAATGGCTACTTTTTACAGGACTTATTGCATGAATAAACTATTGTTTATTCATGCACCCAGCCTTCTATAAATAGAAGGCTCAACCAGCAGAAGTCAATTGAGTTTGAAGCTTAGCATTCACACATACTACAAAACTCCATTGCCCTCACACCCACAGAATTCAAGATTCATTTGTATTAGATAATAATCTTACAATCACCTTGTAAACCATTTTGTTTCAAAGTGATATAAACTTGATAATTCTGTAGGTCTTGTTTCTGAAAGTCTGATTTCCATTTCCGCACATCTTTTTCACATCTACTGAAATCACTTGCCATATTATGTGAAAAGAAGTTGTTCAGGCCATACTGGGTCCAACACAGATTGTTAGGTGATGCAGGTTGTTAGGTGATGCAGGTTGTTAGGTGATGCATGTGTGTGAATGGATTTAGGGACTGTTATGATGATAAGTGTCTAATGTCCAGCTTTATTCCTCGGACACTTATGCTATTGGCTTTTTTATGTATGCGGATACTTATTCTTTCACTTTGTTATGTCCACAGACTGTAACAACCGTCTAATTTCTATTGGAATTAAATAATAATATGCAGGATTTCATATAAAAAAAAATACTTTACTTCAACATAAACACTAAGTCAAAGTTCTAAAGTGATCACACACTAGCTGACTACTAACTAGTTTAAACATTCAAAATATGTTTGGTAAATTGTTTACATCAAGAAACATTGTCTAAAACGTAGTTAATCTATTGAGGAAGCTTCAAAAGTGAGTGTTCGGTTCTTCAAAACATGCTTGATCGCCATCCGGAAAGTCCCCATTGTCACCTAAAGTCAAAACCACTCACAATGTTAGTTTTGACATTGATATAGTGCGTATAAACAAGTTCCAGCGTTGAATCATAAAAAAAAATCAATTTTGGTCCTGCCGCGTGTCGCGCCAGAACCCACACAACCTGTCAAGTGTCGCGACGGCTTCCGCGTGTCGCGCCAGATCCAAAGGATCCTGTCGCGTGGCGCGGGGGAGACCATTTTCCAGCAGGTGCAGGTTTTTTACCTGCATTTCCTGCCAGCTCCTAAAATTCCAAATTTCAACTTCAAATGTCCGTAACTTTTGATCCGTAAGTCCGTTTTAGGTGATTCTTTTTCCTACACGTCTGTAATTTAATTACCGACGTGCCTATTACAATTATTATACTGAAAATTTGGTTTAAGGACAAAATGACTAAAATCACTATATCATTATTCAACCCACTATGTTTACACCAATTTTACTACCATTACAATAGCAAGTCTTAAGGCGCTTTTACCCAACATCCGGGGCATTATATCACTGGCATTTCATTACCAATCATATGGCTTCATGCTCTCGTGATTATTGACACCAAAAGCTATCTATCAAAAACTAACATTACTACTCTACACAATTATTCGACCCGTTTGGCTCAATTATGGAATCCTCCATTTACATTGACTACCAAACGCCTCATAATCCAATCTTAACCTATTAATTCAAGTAGTGAACTTTGTCACTTAAATCAACGAAATTTATATTCTAAAACGCAACTATACATGTTTAAACATAAATTTTCTTAATGTAACGAAACGGTTACATACCTTCAAAGCAAGCCCTTCAATCGTTCTTCACCACCGGCTTGTCCACTAGACGCTCCGGCTTCCTTTCCTATAGAGTTCAACCATGGCATGTTTAGAACTCTTTTCAAATCATATATCGCATAGTTTGCCGAAACATCACAAATATGCGTTTTAACTTCAAATTTCAGTTTTAAGCCTTCTTTGAGGCATTTATACAAACACTTTATGGGCAGAATTTTACATGATTTATTAACAAGTTCATAACTTGTCATATAGCCCAAATTTACATCAACCAAACTATCTTACATAAATGTTAGCCTCTATAATTCTGAAATCACTTCACAAATATCAAATTACACTAGAACAACCACCAAATTCCTAGTGTTTATCAAGTTCTACATAACCCACTAATCACCTACAATGGTGTTCATGGATTTTACTAGAATTAAGCATGATCTCAACATATACTTGTCTAGGGTTTACTCCTAGACACTACAATGTTCCAAATTCATCTACATAACAAACATGCATGCTTAATTTCGAATTCTCTAAGTTTACTCAGAATTTCAGCTAGAGATTTGTGACTCCTTTTTCAGTAGAGATCACTAATTCGTACTCGGATTTTGATTTAGAGTGGATTTGGACCTTCAATTTGAGAGATTAGACAAGAACTAGGGTTGTGGGGTTTTTCCTTTGGTCGCCCTCTGCTTGTATCGATCCAGACACACACACTTGTGTGTGTTTGGATTTTGATTTTATGTTTTATTAAAATTATTTCCAATTTAATCACTTTTGGTCCCCCAACTTTCATTTAGTTCATGTTTAGTGCTTTTTAACCCTCTCATAAGTTACTACAAGATTTTTATCTAACTAGGTTATTTTAAATCCTAGTTAGTTCACTTGTTTAATTACCAACCTTTTATTTTAAATAAAAGATTTACATTTTCGGGGTGTTACAAGTCCACCCCCCTTAAAAGGGTTTCGTCCTTGATACCGGGAAATACGTACCAAATAGTGTAGGGTAGAGCCGTTGCATCTCTTCTTCAGACTCCCACGTGGTATCCGAGCCCTTTCTTTGTTCCCATTTGACCTTTACTTGATTACTCACTTTGTTTCTCAAGCTTTTTACTTTACGATCTAGAATCTCAATCGGCTTCACTGCGTAGTTAAGACTATTATCCACTTCAATGTCATAATAATGGATATAAGTCGTTTCCTCAGCTAAACATTTACGGAGTTGTGACACATGAAACGTGCCATGAATTCCGCTCAATTCTTCCGGTAACTCAAGGCGATAAGCTACCTTGCCGACCCGTTCAATGATTTTAAATGGCCCAATAAACCTCGGGCTTAATTTCCCTCTCTTTCGGAATCGGATGACGCCCTTCCATGGGGAAACCTTTAACATAACCATGTCGCCTACATGAAATTCAATCGGTTTCCGTCTTTTGTCGGCATAAGACTTTTGCCTGTCTTGGGCCGCTTTCAAGTGAGCTCGAACCACATCGATTTTCTCGTTAGTGGCTTGGACAACATCTTTGTGGGCCAGTTCACGCGGACCCACTTCACCCCAACACACCGGGGTTCGGCATTTCCTACCATATAGCATCTCGTACGGAGCCATACCGATGCTTGCATGGTAATTATTATTATACGAAAATTCAGCCAACGGTAGATAAATGTCCAAACTTCCCCCGAAGTCGATGATACACGCCCGTAACATATCCTCCAAGGTCTGTATTGTTCTTTCACTCTGCCCATCCGTTTGTGGATGGTATGCGGTGCTGATAAAAAGTTTCGTTCCCATCTGTTCTTGGAAATCTCTCCAGAAGTTTGAAGTAAACCGGGTATCTCTGTAAGACACAATGGATACCGATACTCCGTGACGTGCCACTACTTCGTTTGTATACACTTCAGACATCTTTTCCGAAGTATATGTCTCGCGTATAGGAATGAAATGAGCACTCTTTGTCAATATATCCACAACCACCCATATAGTATCGAATCCCCGGCTCTTCCTAGGTAGTTTGGTCAACAGATCCATAGTAATATGTTCCCATTTCCAAACCGGGATTTCCAACGGTTGCAGTTTTCCATATGGTTTCTGGTGTTCCGCCTTGACTTGTAAACAAGTCAAGCACTTCTCCACATACTATACTACATCCCTCTTCATTCCGGGCCACCAATAGTTTTGTTTCAGATCGTTGTACATCTTGGTTGCACCCGGATGAATAGAATAACGGGATTTATGAGCTTCATCGAGTAGAAGCGTCTTAACTCCACAGGAATTTGGGACCCATATTCTTCCGGATCGAGTCTTCAACCCGTTGTTACCATCCGCCAAATCCTTCAGCTGACCGACTATCCTTTCCTTTTTCAAGTTTTCCTCTTTCACTGCCTCGGCTTGTGCTTCTCGGATACGTTCAAGTAAACCCGAGGTTACAACAAGCTGCAACGACCTCACTCGTATTGGGACATAATCTGATTTTCTGCTTGAAGCATCTGCCACAATATTTGCCCTTCCGGGGTGGTAATGTATTTCGCAGTCATAGTCTTTTACCATTTCTAGCCACCGCCTTTGTCGCATATTTAAATCCTTCTAATCGAAGAAGTATTTTAAACTCTTCTGGTCAGTAAATATGGAGCACTTTACCTCGTATAGATAGTGCCTCCATATTTTTAACGCAAACACCACCGCCGCCAGTTCGAGATCATGCGTCGGATATTTCCTTTTCATGCACATTTAATTGCCTCAAGGCATAAGCTATCACTTTGCCTCATTGCATTAAAACACATCCGAGCCCCGAAAGTGAGGCATCCGAATAGACTACCAAGTCTTCGACTCCGTCCGGCAACGTTAATACCGGAGCTTGAGTTAACTTCTCTTTTAGCGTTTGGAACGCTCTTTCTTGTTTGACACCCCAAATGAATTTCTCCTCTTTCCTAGTTAACTTAGTTAACGGTGACGCAATCTTGGAGAAGTCTTGAATGAATCTCCTGTAATATCCCGCAAGCCCTAAGAAACTTCTAATTTTCAAAGGGTTCTTCGGGGGATTCCATTTTGACACGGCCTCAATCTTTGACGGGTCTACCAATATTCCATCGGCACTTATGATGTGGCCGAGGAATTGCACCTCTCGTAACCAAAAGGCGCACTTAGAGAATTTTGCATACAACCTTTCTCGTCTAAGTGTCTCTAACACCACTTGTAAGTGATGAGCATAATCTGCTTCACTTTTCGAGTACACCAAAATGTCATCGATAAACACGATTACCGACTTATCCAACATCAGCTTGCAAACCCGGTTCATGAGGTTCATCTGTCACACCCCCAAAATCCACCATGCGGGGTATCACCGCTTGGAGGCGTGACATGACCAAGATCGAGCCACCAATCATATTGAACGACGTAATTAAGTAAATAAAACCAACCACAATACAATTGGTGACCCAAAAGCTAGTTAACCAAGTTCATATTAAACAGCGGAAGCATTAAAGATAAAAAACCCAAAACATAAGTTCCATAGTTCATAAGTTTAAAGTCCAAAACGTAGGTTTAATAATTTCATAAGGATTAAATGTTTAGCACGGGATATAACAACCCATATTCCACAACGACTTCCTCCTTGTGCAAGCTCCAAAGCATCTAACGACCTGTAAGGCATGTAACAACGAGTCAACAACAAAGTTGAGTGAGTTCACGGTTGGTTGTTTAGTTTTAAGTTGTTTCCGAAAACATGGTTTGTCTTTCGTAGGCTTATTTGCCGTGGGGGTTACCCCATAGTTGAAAGAATGTTTAACCAGTTTCTTTTATTACCCAAACCATATCCATAATCAGTGGAGAGATTCCCCTGGTGAACCACTAGACCGTACCATATCGACAACTGACGAACAATAGTTGTGCCATACATCAGTGTCTATCATCACTGACAGTTTGCCATAGTCCATTAGTACACGCCCGTCCGAACGGCACGGTGTGAGGTTTGTTAAACCTAATAGCGCTATTAACTAATGACCCGCTCGCCATTGGCCTCGGCGATTAAGTCGATATAAAATGAGGGACTTAATGATAGAGTTTTGTCTAGTAAGTTTTAAGGTTGTTGTCCTACCCAAGGAGGACGAACGTACGTATTCTACCCAAGGAGAATACGCAGGATTAATATTGGCATCCTACCTATGGAGGATGGCGGTACATATCCTACCCAAGGAGGATATGTAGGTTCCGTTTTAAATTCTTTAACCCATTCCCAAACCACCGGGAATCCCATGCCTTAGAAAGTGTGTGAACTCACCTTGGTTTGCTCGGTTAGATTAATTACTCTAATAATCAGAAATCAAGCACGTCCTAATAAAGTACAGATAGCAATTAATTTCTCATGCATGCGTAACACGCATCCTACGTACGGTTTATCTACTCAATACTTCTATCACATACCACACCATTCTAATGTCAAGGTACTTTGTTAAGTTATATTATTTTACCCTAAAATAATATAACTATCTCACCAAATAAACAAGTATCCACACAAGTGTTCTAGTATATAAAATATATATTCTAAATATATATTTACCCATTTTTATTTACAAAAATCAACCTCCGACACTTTGTATTTTGTAACAAAACCTTTGGCGAAGTTTATTTTGAAAATAAAGTTAAGAATATATTCGTAAACACTTGTTAGAAGAATATTTTCTAAGTGTCGGATTTTTAGAAAATTTCGCCACAGTTTCCTTTGTAAATGGAGTGTCTATGCTTATAAGCATATCATTTTCTTTTGTAAACATCATTCAACAATCACCAATCAACAATATACAACTTCTACTTACCAAACTTGTCAAAAACAAGCATCAACTATAAACTCATGAACTTGAATATTTATGAAAAATATGTAGTAACTTACTAGTATACTTAGTAAGTCTTGTTACCTTCCAAAATGTGATTAGTTCTTTAAAAACTTTATTTTTAAAGAGTTTAAGTGTTTACAACTTCAAATCATATTTTCTAAAAATATTTCTTTGTGAACTTTTCTTATTACACAAGTGTTTCTACACTTGTTTATTTACCAAGAATGTGATTAGTTTATGTAAGATCCAAGTTTTAGTGAAACTCATATTTTTAACTTGGTTCCTTTGAAAAACCACTCATGGATCCTTAGATCTACATGATTATACCCTACTTTGATCTTTATTTTTCAAGAAACCACTCATTCATTCAAGTTCATAGTTTATGTGTGGATGATTCCATCATCCTACAACATCTTACTTTCTCATCTTGCTAGTTCATGTTTTTAATCATGATCTAGCAAGACCATATGATGATCCATATCAACTACATGAGTAAACAATGAACAACAAGCATTACAACACATGAATATCATAATTTCTTCATCTTTTTAACCATGCTTTATTACCAAGTTAGTTTATGTTCAAGACTTCTTCATGAGATTCATTAGAGTTCTTATCATTTTGATCATTAAACATCATTAACCACTTAAACAAGATGTAAAATACAAGGATCTAAGTTCTTACCACTAGCTCAAGGCTAGGGAAGTTCAAGTGTAAAAAAGTGGTGGATAAAAGAAGATGAGAGTGGTCCTTCAACTTCTGAACACACCGAGCTTCGTTGTATGCCTTCTAACACCTATGTATGCTCTTAGAATGCTTGAAAGTGATCAAGTGATGGTGGTGGTGTGTGGTGTGGTGGTCGGCCGAGACCAAAGAGGGAGAAGGAGAGAGTTTTGGATGAAGGTGAGTTAGAGAAGTATGTAGGTTATGATCTCTTGGTTTCCCTTATAACCTCCCAACATTGAATGGTCTAGTGGTCAATGTGTTTCTAAAGTACCTAACATATCAATTTAAATAATCAAAGAAATCAAAGGGGTGTGAGACCCCATGTAACCGTCCCAAGGGGGGGGGGGGTATAGGGTTGGGTTTCAATGTTTAGTTACTAGTTTAGTTAGAAATCAAATGTTTAGTTAGTGGTTTATGGTGTGTTACTAAATATATAGTGTGTTAGGGTGTTCGGGGACCCTAACTAGCTTAGAAAAATAAAAACAATGCTTCTAGCATTATTTTGGTGTTCCAGGTATTGTCCGGTTGTTCGGTTGGGTGTTGTTTCGTTAAAGTGCTTAATTAATCCGTAAGGTGTCTTTTATGTTACTTTATGTGACACTTTTAATTCCCGACACTCAGGAAAGCATACAGGACTATTTAGTAACTTTTCTGCACAAGACTAGTATGTTAACAAGCACATGCAGTAATCAGAAAGCAGTTAAGTAATTTAGCACAGTCATCAAGCACTTTAATTATTATTAATAAATCGTACGGATACACGGAATTATGAGGGTTGTCACATTCTCCCACTGTTAAGAGAATTTCGTCCCGAAATTTAGCACATGGTTACTGAGGAAGCTAGTTGAGTTGCGTGGTTTCCTGGTTTTCCTGGGGTGTCACATCATCCCCCTGTTGGTTTGGAATTTCGTCCCGAAATTCTGCAGTAGCTTCAGTCTCATTAGTGGTTGCACTTTTCTTAAACAGCTGGGGTACTTGAGTTTCATTTGGTCTTCTCGTTCCCAGGTATACTCTGGGCCACGACGGGAATCCCAACGAACTCGAACAAGAGGTATCCTGGTACGCTTGAGAATCTTAACATCTCGATCAGTAATCTCTACTGGTTCCTCGACGAATCGCAGCTGGTCGTCGATAGTGAGTTCCTTGAGAGGAACTATGAGGGTATCATCTGACAGACACTTCTTCAGATTCGACACATGGAAAACATTGTGAACTACGCTGAGTTCTGCCGGTAGGTTCAGCTTATAAGCGACCTTGCCAATTTTCTCAATGATTTCGAACGGTCCGACATAGCGCGGATTGAGTTTGGCTCGTTTGCCAAAACGGACTACACCTTTCCAAGGTGAGACTTTAAGTAGCACTCGATCCCCAACCTGGAACTCGAGTGGCTTTCTTCGCTTATCAGCATAGCTTTTCTGATGGTCACGAGCTGCCGCCATTCGCTGTCGTATCTGGGCAATCCTTTCGGTTGTGTCTACTACAAGTTCTGGGCCTGTGATTTGGCTGTCACCAACTTCTGCCCAACAAAGAGGTGATCGGCATTTACGTCCGTACAATGCCTCAAACGGAGCGGCCTGGATGCTGATGTGGTAGTTGTTGTTATACGAAAATTCCACTAACGGGAGATGTTTTTCCCAGCCATTACCGAAGTCGATTACACATGCCCTAAGCATGTCTTCAAGGGTTTGGATGGTGCGTTCAGATTGCCCATCCGTCTGCGGATGATATGCCGTGCTCATGTCTAGTCGAGAGCCAAAAGACTTGTGCATAGCTTGCCACAATTCCGATGTAAAACGTGAGTCACGATCAGAAATGATGGAGGTTGGCACTCCGTGCCTTGATACTACTTCCTTTAGGTAGATGTCTGCTAGAGTAGAAAACTTGTCGGTTTCCTTGATAGCCAAGAAGTGTGCAGACTTAGTTAATCGATCCACGATCACCCAAATGGTATCGTTTCCGCGTTGAGATCTAGGCAGGCCAGTAACGAAATCCATGGAAATTTGCTCCCATTTCCATTTCGGGATCTCTGGTTGTTGAAGTAGGCCTGATGGTTTCTGGTACTCGACCTTGACCCTAGCACAAGTCAAGCATTTACTGACATAGGTTGCTATGTGGGCTTTCATGCTAGGCCACCAGTATGTAGTCTTTAGGTCGTGGTACATCTTATCCGAACCAGGATGTACTGAGTAACGAGACTTATGTGCTTCATCCATCACAAGCTCGCGTAAGTTTCCATAAAGCGGAACCCAGATGCGACCGTTAACATTGCAGGCGTCGTCTTCCTTTTGTTCTAACCGTTTCCTTGATCCTCGCAGGGACTCAGCCCTGATGTTTTCTGCTTTCAGTGCTTCAACCTGAGCATCACGAATTTGAGCGGGAAGGTTAGAGTGAATGGTAAGCTGTAACGCACGTACACTCCTTGGTATAGTATCCTTTCGACTGAGGGCGTCGGCCACAACATTGGCTTTGCCCGGATGATACTTGATCGCACATTCGTAATCATTCAAAAGCTCGACCCATCGACGTTGTCGCATGTTTAACTCCTTTTTCTTGAAGATATGCTCGAGACTCCTGTGATCGGTGTAAATGGTGCACTTGGTACCGTACAGGTAATGTCTCCATATCTTAAGTGCAAAAACAACTGCTCCCAATTCCAAGTCGTGCGTAGTGTAGTTCCTTTCGTGAACTTTAAGTTGGCGCGATGCGTAGGCAATGACCTTGTCACGTTGCATCAACACGCAACCAAGTCCTTGGATGGAAGCGTCGCAATAAACCACAAAATCATCTGTGCCTTCAGGCAATGAGAGGATAGGCGCGCTACAAAGTCTGTCTTTTAAGTGCTGAAATGCGGACTCCTGTGCATCACCCCAACGATAGGTGACACCCTTCTGAGTCAGTGAAGTGAGGGGTTGCGCAATCTTTGAGAAGTCCTTGATAAATCTTCTGTAATATCCTGCCAAACCCAAGAATTGGCGGATTTCTGTTGGTGTACGGGGTGCAGGCCAGTTTTTGATCGAATCAACCTTGGATGGATCAACATGAATCCCATCCTTGTTTACTACATGGCCTAGAAAGTGGACTTCGCGAAGCCAGAAGTCACATTTCGAAAATTTGGCATACAACTGCTCTGTTCGAAGAAGTTCCAACATTAGTCGTAGATGCTGCTCGTGTTCCTCCTGACTCTTAGAATAGATCAGGATGTCGTCGATGAAAACAATAACGAACTTATCCAGGTAAGGTTTGCATACTCTGTTCATGAGATCCATGAAGACTGCAGGTGCATTTGTCAATCCGAAGGGCATAACCAGAAACTCGTAATGCCCATAACGAGTTCTGAAGGCTGTTTTGGAGACGTCCTCCTCTCGGACTCTCAGTTGATGGTATCCCGATCTCAAATCAATCTTAGAGTAATAACTCGACCCTTGCAACTGGTCGAACAAGTCATCAATGTGTGGAAGAGGATAACGATTCTTCACGGTCACCTTGTTGAGTTCGCGGTAGTCAATACACATTCTGAAGGTACCGTCTTTCTTCTTCACGAATAACACTGGAGCTCCCCAGGGCGAAGAGCTGGGACGTATGAAACCCTTTTCCAAAAGTTCTTGTCATTGCGTGGACAGTTCTTCAAGTTCTGACGGAGCTAGTCGATAAGGTGCTCGAGCTATGGGCGCTGCTCCAGGAGCTAGCTCGATTTGAAACTCGACTTGTCGATGAGGCGGAAGACCAGGTAATTCCTCAGGAAATACCTCAGGAAAATCGCGCACAATAGGAATGTTTTTAATTCTCTTCTCTTCCATTGATGTGTCATTAACGAGGGCTAAAATGGCAGTGTGGCCCTTTCGGAAACACTTCTAGGCCTTAAGGAATGAGATAATGCCTACGACAGCACCACTCTTGACTCCATGAATCACGAGGGGTTCTTTACCAGAACGAGGGATGCGGACAATCTTCTCGTTGCAAAGAATTTCCGCTTGCTGATGGGATAACCAATCCATCCCAATAACGACGTCGAAACTACCCAGAATGATAGGAATGAGGTCGATAGAAAAGGTCTGACCAGCTAAGATGAGGTGACAACCTTTAACTATGTGCATGGCTTCAAGACTTTTACCGTTTGCTAGCTCTACCGTGTGTTTGGTGGTCAAAAGTGTTGGAGTGCGTTTAAGCATTTGGCTAACTTTTAAGGACACATAACTAGTATCGGCACCCGAATCAAATAAAACAGTAACAAAGAAGTCGTCCAGAAGAAACTTACCCATCACAACGTTGGGATCGTTCCTTGCATCACCCTGACCAATCACGAAGGCACGACCTCGGGCGCCATTGCCATTATTGTTACCCCCGTTGTTGCCTCCATTGTTGTTCCCGTTCCCTTGATTGTTGTTGTTGTTCTGATTCTGGTTCAGCTGAGGACAGTTCCTCTTAAAGTGGCCTTCAGCGCCACACTGAAAACATCCTTTATTGCCCTGCTGTTGCTGCTGGTGGTGGTTCTGTGGAGCTTGTTGTTGTTGTTGGCGATTCTGATTTACTGGTCGCGTGCTCCTGCAATCCTTTGCTTCATGACCAAACTTGTTACACCTCAGGCAACGACCCTTGTGGCACTGCCCGCTGTGGTGCAAATTACATCGATTGCACTTAGGGTGATTTCCCTTGTACCCACCCTGACCTTGATTCCCAGAAGACTGCTGACCGAGGCTCCTGTACTCATCTGTTTTTCGCTGCTGAGACTGAACTGAAGTAGAACCCTTCCCCGAATTTCCATCCCACTTGCGCTTGTTGTCACTGGGAGCATCAGTAGTAATAGCGCTAATACGCTTGGGCAACTTGTTCTGCTCAACTGCCTGATCGGTGAGACGATGAGCCAACTTGATGATTTGCTGAATGGTGCCAAGATTAGCTGAGGTTACGTGGCTTTGAATTTCTGGCACCAAACCCTTAAGGTACAGCTCGATATGCTTGATAGGAGGATCCACCATAGTGGGACACAAGATAGCTAATTCATTCGATCTCTTTGTGTATGCCTCGATTTCAGACCCCGTCATCTTCAGATTGAAAAATTCTACCTCTAGCTTGTGGATGTCGTCATGACTACAGTACTCTTCTTTGATCAATTCTTTGAAACCGTTCCATGGGGTGGCATTAGCAACCGCCAGCCCTAGCAGTTTAACCTGTGCTTTCCACCAGGTTAACGCAACACCTTCGAGTGTTCCAGTAGCATATTTCACCCTACGATCTTCAGGACATTCACACATCTCAAAAACAGACTCAAGCTTCTCGAACCAGTGAAGAAGACCTACAGCCCCTTCTGTGCCACTGAAAGTACTAGGTCGGCAATCCATGAAGGTTTTGAACGTACACACAGGAGGCTGAGCATGTTGACCTGTGGTGCGAGAATAAAAGACAAGGTTAGGCACGAGGGTTGGTTTGCGAAGGTAAGATCTAAACGTCCTAAGATGGGTTGATATGGCAGGTTATACCTCCTGCAGGAACAGCTGCGAGTGCCTCAGCAACTCGTTCGTTGATCAAAGCCGTCAGCTAGGCTTGAGTTAGGTTGATACGTCCTCCGCGTCCGTTCATGATCTTCATAACGAAGCAACGTAAGTGAGAAAAGTGTCGCGAAAGTGCGTAAGTGTAGGACGACAGTAGAGAGTAAGCACACAAGGTTCAAATAGCAATTATCACGTTTATTAACGCACAGTGTGAACTATCTAACCGACAATATAACATAGATCATACCACCTATTGTGTCGAGTCTTGCACGTGGAGCGAAGCGTCGTTGTGGATCGTTGAGCACTGTACAGGTTATAGTCTGGTTTTATCAAAAAGCTTTTCCCTTTTTAAAACCAAGTTCACTATAACCAATGGCTCTGATACCAATCTGTCACACCCCCAAAATCCACCATGCGGAGTATCACCGCTTGGAGGCGTGACATGACCAGGATCGAGCCACCAATCATATTGAACGACGTAATTAAGTAAATAAAACCAACCACAATACAATTGGTGACCCAAAAGCTAGTTAACCAAGTTCATATTAAACAGTGGAAGCATTAAAGATAAAAACCCAAAACATAAGTTCTATAGTTCATAAGTTTAAAGTCCAAAACATAGGTTTAATAAGTTCATAAGGATTAAATGTTTAGCAAGGGATATAACAACCCATATTCCACAACGACTTCCTCCTTGTGCAAGCTCCAAAGCATCTAACGACCTGTAAGGCATGTAACAACGAGTCAACAACAAAGTTGAGTGAGTTCACGGTTGGTTGTTTAGTTTTAAGTTGTTTCCGAAAACATGGTTTGTCTTTCGTTGGCTTATTTGTCGTGGGGGTTACCCCATAGTTGAAAGAATGTTTAACCAGTTTCTTTTATTACCCAAACCATATCCATAATCAGTGGAGAGCTTCCCCAGGTGAACCACTAGACCGTACCATATCGACAACTGACGAACAATAGTTGTGCCCTACATCAGTGTCTATCATCACTGACAGTTTGCCATAGTCCATTAGTACACGCCCGTCCGAACGGCACGGTGTGAGGTTTGTTAAACCTAATAGCGCTATTAACTAATGACCCGCTCGCCATTGGCCTCGGCGATTAAGTCGATATAAAATGAGGGACTTAATGATAGAGTTTTGTCTAGTAAGTTTTAAGGTTGTTGTCCTACCCAAGGAGGACGAACGTACGTATTCTACCCAAGGAGAATACGCAGGATTAATATTGGCATCCTACCTATGGAGGATGGCGGTACATATCCTACCCAAGGAGGATATGTAGGTTCCGTTTTAAATTCTTTAACCCATTCCCAAACCACCGGGAATCCCATGCCTTAGAAAGTGTGTGAACTCACCTTGGTTTGCTCGGTTAGATTAATTACTCTAATAATCAGAAATCAAGCACGTCCTAATAAAGTACAGATAGCAATTAATTTCTCATGCATGCGTAACACGCATCCTACGTACGGTTTATCTACTCAATACTTCTATCACATACCACACCATTCTAATGTCAAGGTACTTTGTTAAGTTATATTATTTTACCCTAAAATAATATAACTATCTCACCAAATAAACAAGTATCCACACAAGTGTTCTAGTATATAAAATATATATTCTAAATATATATTTACCCATTTTTATTTACAAAAATCAACCTCAGACACTTTGTATTTTGTAACAAAACCTTTGGCGAAGTTTATTTTGAAAATAAAGTTAAGAATATATTCGTAAACACTTGTTAGAAGAATATTTTCTAAGTGTCGGATTTTTAAAAAATTTCGCCAGAGTTTCCTTTGTAAATGGAGGTGTCCATGCTTATAAGCATATCATTTTCTTTTGTAAACATCATTCAACAATCACCAATCAACAATATACAACTTCTACTTACCAAACTTGTCAAAAACAAGCACCAACTATAAACTCATGAACTTGAATATTTATGAAAAATATGTAGTAACTTACTAGTATACTTAGTAAGTCTTGTTACCTTCCAAAATGTGATTAGTTCTTTAAAAACTTTATTTTTAAAGAGTTTAAGTGTTTACAACTTCAAATCATATTTTCTAAAAATATTTCTTTGTGAACTTTTCTTATTACACAAGTGTTTCTACACTTGTTTATTTACCAAGAATGTGATTAGTTTATGTAAGATCCAAGTTTTAGTGAAACTCATATTTTTAACTTGGTTCCTTTGAAAAACCACTCATGGATCCTTAGATCTACATGATTATACCCTACTTTGATCTTTATTTTTCAAGAAACCACTCATTCATTCAAGTTCATAGTTTATGTGTGGATGATTCCATCATCCTACAACATCTTACTTTCTCATCTTGCTAGTTCATGTTTTTAATCATGATCTAGCAAGACCATATGATGATCCATATCAACTACATGAGTAAACAATGAACAACAAGCATTACAACACATGAATATCATAATTTCTTCATCTTTTTAACCATGCTTTATTACCAAGTTAGTTTATGTTCAAGACTTCTTCATGAGATTCATTAGAGTTCTTATCATTTTGATCATTAAACATCATTAACCACTTAAACAAGATGTAAAATACAAGGATCTAAGTTCTTACCACTAGCTCAAGGCTAGGGAAGTTCAAGTGTAGAAAAGTGGTGGATAAAAGAAGATGAGAGTGGTCCTTCAACTTCCGAACACACCGAGCTTCGTTGTATGCCTTCTAACACCTATGTATGCTCTTAGAATGCTTGAAAGTGATCAAGTGATGGTGGTGGTGTGTGGTATGGTGGTCGGCCGAGACCAAAGAGGGAGAAGGAGAGAGTTTTGGATGAAGGTGAGTTAGAGAAGTATGTAGGTTATGATCTCTTGGTTTCCCTTATAACCTCCCAACATTGAATGGTCTAGTGGTCAATGTGTTTCTAAAGTACCTAACATATCAATTTAAATAATCAAAGAAATCAAAGGGGTGTGAGACCCCATGTAACCGTCCCAAGGGGGGGTATAGGGTTGGGTTTCAATGTTTAGTTAGGGGCTGTTTGTTTCGATCAGAGCAACTCTGACTGAACCTCTTACCCAGTCAGATATTGGTTGAAGTCTGACCGAGTCAGACTCATTTTGCCTATTTTTGCTCCATTCAGATGTGAACCAAACAGTCTGAGGTCTGACTGAATCAGAGACCAGCCTCTTAATGGACCCAGTCAGATGCAAACAAACAACCCCTTACTAGTTTAGTTAGAAATCAAATGTTTAGTTAGTGGTTTATGGTGTGTTACTAAATATATAGTGTGTTAGGGTGTTCGGGGACCCTAACTAGCTTAGAAAAATAAAAACAATGCTTCTAGCATTATTTTGGTGTTCCAGGTAATGTCCGGTTGTTCGGTTGGGTGTTGTTTCGTTAAAGTGCTTAATTAATCCCTTAAGGTGTCCTTTATGTTACTTTATGTGACACTTTTAATTCCCGACACTCGGGAAAGCATACAGGACTATTTAGTAACTTTTCTGCACAAGACTAGTATGTTAACAAGCACATGCAGTAATCAGAAAGCAGTTAAGTAATTTAGCACAGTCATCAAGCACTTTAATTATTATTAATAAATTGTACGGATACACGGAATTATGAGGGTTGTCACATTCTCCCCCTGTTAAGAGAATTTCGTCCCGAAATTTAGCACATGGTTACTGAGGAAGCTAGTTGAGTTGCGTGGTTTCCTGGTTTTCCTGGGGTGTCACATCCATGAAAGCCGCAGGTGCATTTGTCAGCCCGAATGACATCACGAGGAACTCGTAATGACCGTATCGCGTGCAGAAAGCCGTCTTCGGTACATCCTCTTCCTTGACCCTTAGTTGTTGATATCCCGATCTAAGGTCGATTTTTGAAAACCAATTCGCACCTCGTAATTGGTCGAATAGATCGTCTATTCTCGGAAGCGGGTATCGATTCTTTACCATGAGTTTGTTTAACTCCCGGTAATCGATACACATTCGCATGCTTCCGTCCTTCTTTTTCACAAATAATACCGGCGCGCCCCAAGGGGACACGCTCGGCCTTATAAATCCTTTGTCGAGCAAGTCTTGAATTTGCGACATCAATTCTTGTAATTCCGACGGCGAGAGTCGGTACGGCGCTTTTGCTACGGGTTTCGCGCCCGGAATCAATTCGATTCCGAACTCTACCTCCCACTCAGGCGGTATCCCCGGTAGATCTTCCGGAAACACATCTTCGAAGTCACGTACCACCGGTACGTCTCCAATCTTCAGTGATTCTTTCTTGGGCTCATTCGTGTATATCATAAACTCCTTACATCCATGCTTCATAAACTTGTGAGCTTTCAACATCGAGCATATTATAGGCTTGCCTCCTTTCTCGCCAAAGATGGTGACGTGTATTCCGCTCGGAGATGTTAACTTTATCTCTTTACGGAAACACACGACCTTTGCGTGGTGTCAAGATAGCCAATCCATCCCAACAACTACTTGAAACTCTCCCATCGACATCGGGATTAGATCTATTAAGTACTCCTCATCATCGATGCTTAATTTACAGCCTTGACAAACATCACAAACTATGAAACTTTTGTTGTCCCCTATTTCAACTTCTAAGGGCACATATAATTTCGTTAATACAAATGAAGGATGTCGAATAAATCCATGTGAAATAAAGGATTTATTCGCACCCGTATCAAATAATACACGTGCGGGAATCGAGTTTATTGCGAATATACCTGAGACCACATCGGGTTCTGTTTTCGCTTCAGTTGCGGTAAGTTGGAAGGACCTGGCCTTCGCCTTTGGAGCGTCTGTTGGAGATTCTTTGGTGTCTTTCTTTCCAACTAAGTTCGGGCATTCGGACTTTTTGTGATCGGGCTGATAGCATTTGTAACAAACTGAGACTTTACCCGGACATAGAGATGCCGTGTGCCCCGTTTTCCCGCATATGGGACATGGTTTATCTCTAAAACGGCACTCACCCTTATGCCCTTTTCCCACACACTTTACAACTTGGAGACCCGCCTTTAGCATCCGTCTTTCGTGTTGTTTCTGATGTTTTCGCCTTCTTTGTAGGGCTTGGATTCACATCCTGCGCCCTTCGTTCGCCCCTCTCGATCTGCTTCTTCAACTCGATCTCCCACTCCCGGGCGGTGTTAATAATCTCCGTGAGGGTTTCATACTTTGAGGGAGTCATGAACTCCCGGTATTCAGCACTTAACATATTATAATAATAATATATCTTCTGCTCCTCCGTAGTCACTAACTCATCACAGAATCTCAGCTTATCCATAAAGACGCCCGTGATTTTATCAATTGTTTCACCCCTTTGTCTTAACTGGATGAACTCTTCCTTGATCCTATTGATGACCGCCTTGGGACTATAGTGTTTAAGGAATGGCACCTTAAACTCGTCCCATGTCATGACCCTTACTGCTTCGGCTCCTGTCTCCTTCTTTTTGTTGTCCCACCAATCCTTGGCTTGACCCCTCAATTGACCCGTTCCGTAAGCAACAAAATCACTCACGTCACAGTGGGTCCTTTCAAACACCCCTTCTACATCACTTAGCCATCTTTGGCATATTATCGGGTCGACCTCCCCGTTGTAAATTGGCGGTTTACACGCCATAAACTCCTTATACGAACACCCTTTGCGTTCTCCGTATTTTTCTCTCATAAGGTTGACATTATCTTCCAACCTTTTAACTCGTTCTTCGACTAATGATAACACCGTGTTTTGAATTTTGTCTATGAAACCGGATAGACTACCCTCAATTGCCTTCCCCACTTCTTCGGCAATTAACTCTTTCATTTGTTCGGTGCTTGTCGGCACCGGATCATCATTGTTTATTTCCGTCATCTTGAAAATGAAATGTTTACATCAATTATTAAACATTTCATTTATAACATAGCTTTATTTGCTTCGATTTAGCCAAGTTCGTAACTTGCTTTAACCGTTCACATTTAGTGCACTTTCCGGGTTTGAGTGTGTTAACACGCTCTTCCCATGCACATTAATTCACATCTCGTTTCTTACATAAGATAAGATCTACTAAAATAATTAATTAATTCTTACCGGATGATCGATCAAGCTTGAACCGAACACTTTGTTGACAACCTTGAGCTCTGATTACCAACTTGTAACAACCGTCTAATTTCTATTGGAATTAAATAATAATATGCAGGATTTCATATAAAAAAAAATACTTTACTTCAACATAAACACCAAGTCAAAGTTCTAAAGTGATCACACACTAGCTGACTACTAACTAGTTTAAACATTCAAAATATGTTTAGTAAATTGTTTACATCAAGAAACATTGTCTAAAACGTAGTTAATCTATTGCGGAAGCTTCAAAAGTGAGTGTTCGGTTCTTCAAAACATGCTTGATCGCCATCCGGAAAGTCCCCATTGTCACCTAAAGTCAAAACCACTCACAATGTTAGTTTTGACATTGATATAGTGCGTATAAACAAGTTCCAGCATTGAATCATAAAAAAATTCAATTTTGGTCCTGCCGCGTGTCGCGCCAGAACCCACTCAACCTGTCGCGTGTCGCGCCAGATCCAAAGGATCCTGTCGCGTGGCGCGAAGGAGACCATTTTCCAGCAGGTGCAGGTTTTTTACCTGCATTTCCTGCCAGCTCCGAAAATTCCAAATTTCAACTTCAAATGTCCGTAACTTTTGATCCGTAAGTCCGTTTTAGGTGATTCTTTTTCCTACACATCTGTAATTTAATTACCGACGTGCCTATTACAATTATTATACCGAAAATTTGGTTTACGGATAAAATGACTAAAATCACTATATCATTATTCAACACACTATGTTTATACCAATTTTACTACCATTACAATAGCAAGTCTTAAGGCGCTTTTACCCAACATCCGGGGCATTATATCACCGGCATTTCATTACCAATCATATGGCTTCATGCTCTCGTGATTGTTGACGCCAAAAGCTATCTATCAAACTCTAACATTACTACTCTACACAATTATTCGACCCGTTTGGCTCAATTATGGAATCCTCCATTTACATTGACTACCAAACGCCTCATAATCCAATCTTAACCTATTACTTCAAGTAGTGAACTTTGTCACTTAAATCAACGAAATTTATATTCTAAAATGCAACTATACATGTTTAAACATAAATTTTCTTAATGTAACAAAACGGTTACATACCTTCAAAGCAAGCCCTTCAATCATGCTTCACCACCGGCTTGTCCACTAGACGCTCCGGATTCCTTTCCTATAGAGTTCAACCATGGCATGTTTAGAACTCTTTTCAAATCATATATCGCATAGTTTGCCGAAACATCACAAATATGCGTTTTAACTTCAAATTTCAGTTTTAAGCCTTCTTTGAGGTATTTATTCAAACACTTTAAGGGCAGAATTTTACATGATTTATTAACAAGTTCATAACTTGTCATATAGCCCAAATTTACATCAATCAAACTATCTTACATAAATGTTAGCCTCTATAATTCTGAAATCACTTCACAAATATCAAATTACACTAGAACAACCACCAAATTCCTAGTGTTTATCAAGTTCTACATAACCCACTAATCACCTACAATGGTGTTCATGGATTTTACTAGAATTAAGCATGATCTCAACATATACTTGTCTAGGGTTTACTCCTAGACACTACAATGTTCCAATTTCATCTACATAACAAACATGCATCCTTAATTTCGAATTCTCTAAGTTTACTCAGAATTTCAACTAGAGATTTCTCATGAAATTTACATACCTTGTGACAACTTTTTCAGTAGAGATCACTAATTCGTACTCGGATTTTGATTTAGAGTGGATTTGGACCTTTAATTTGAGAGATTAGACAAGAACTAGGGTTGTGGGGTTTTTCCTTTGGTCGCCCTCTGCTTGTATCGATCCAGACACACACACTTGTGTGTGTTTGGATTTTGATTTTATGTTTTATTAAAATTATTTCCAATTTAATCACTTTTGGTCCCCCAACTTTCATTTAGTTCATGTTTAGTGCTTTTTAACCCTCTCATAAGTTACTACAAGATTTTTATTTAACTAGGTTATTTTAAATCCTAGTTAGTTCACTTGTTTAATTACCAACCTTTTATTTTAAATAAAAGATTTACATTTTCGGGGTGTTACGCAGACACTTATGCTTTTTCAGTTCGTTATGTACGCGGACACTTATGCTTTCACTTGGTTATGTCCGCGGACACTTGTGCACTTAAATTTGTAGCCGCAGACGCTTATGCCATTCACTTGTTATGTCCGTGACTATACAAACTTGACACAAACAACAACTACAACAATATCAACATCAACATAATATCCAAAATACATTCACTGCCATAACATGATTCACAACTACGAAACAAAATACATCAAGATCTTACTAGATTTCATTCCACTACCTAACCATTTTAACAAAAACAACAGTGAAAAGCATCATCCAACTAAGAATCATGTACTTTTTCCATTTTTTTATTCAGCTCTACTGTCTTTCAAATGTGCTTCAAGTTTCTTGTTTCTAGCATGAAGCTCCTGATTTGAATCCATGAGTTCATTGTTAGTCCTTAGTAAACCTGGAATAGTATATTGTGCTTCTTCATCAGCCTTTGGTTCAGCCCATCCAATGAATGTCTTACAAATTAGTGATGCTTGTAAACAAAACATAAACTAAACATTGATTTTCAAATTATGGTGAATTTGGGGAAAACTTTGAATGGACACGAGTGATACAGTCGTCCTGGGTTTCTATCTGACCGAGAAGTTCGTAATATTGCTTCCCTCCCGCACAAACAATAAACAGACGACATTGAAGATGGGATTAGAATCTAGGGTTTGAAAGTTGCAAATTTTTTAGGTTCAAGAACAGGAAAAATGAACTGAACAAAGTAGGTCTGGGATTTTATTAGGGTTTTATAACATCACAAGCATGAAAAGACAGTTTTACCCTCACATGCTATGCATGTGAGGCCATTTAACATGGATTAGTAACTGAGTTAGTGATAAAGGATGAAACCCGTAACAAAATTAATCTTAGAGGATGGTTTTGGCAACTTTTAAAGATTAAGGCTGAAACCAGCAAGATTGGTGAAACTTAAAGGACGTTTTATGGAATTTACTCTATTTTTTAATCCCACCACCATCTCCATCACACAGCGCAGGAGACATCATTGGTTTACAAACAATCTACTACCTAATAAATGCCTAAAAAATTGGACATTTGTCACCATCATATTTCTCCTTATAGTCTTTTTTTTCCGCCAAATCACTAATTAGGAAATATACTATTACATATCTATTTAATATTTTTATAATTAATTTTTTTTACATTTAAGGAATTTTATAACAGTCAATATTAAAATTTTGTTTATCTATTAATTTGCAATTTGATTAATTAGTATTTAATCCGGTTTAATTAGTTGTTTTTGTCTTGATGGTAATTTAGATCTATTTTTCGGATATTGTTTTTATTTAACCTTTTCTATATTTATAAAGTTGGTAAACATCACATGTGTTGATAATACATGACACAAAATTTATTCGGACATTTGAAAAGCGTCTCAAAAATATCATTTTATAATTGTTATATTATTTAGGGTAAATTACACTTTTCGTCCTTTATGTTTTACCGGGTTTCAATGGATGACCTTTAACTTCAATAATTACAGTCACAATCCTTTATTTGTAAAACTCACGACACAATACGTCCTTTAGTATTAACCTGGTTAAAATTTTCAGTTAACTTTAGTCACATAAGGGTAATTTTGTCTTTTTACCAATTACCAAATCATTTAAAAATATTTTAATAAACAACATAAAAATAATACCTAAAATCCATTCTCTCTCTAAACACTATAAGTCCCTCTCTCTCTCTCTCTCTCTCTCTCTAAACAACTTGGCAATCACCACCAAACCCCACCACCACCCTTTAAGAACCCTAGAACAATCCTCTTATAACAATCCCAAAATTCGATTTCTTTAATCATAGTTAGACATTAAGATGTTAAGGCTTTTGATTAGAAGATGAAGACGAGTATGTTGGTGCAAGAATTACATTAAATTATGTTCTTGAGTTTAAGTTGAGAAAGATATGAAAAGAAATGAGATCTTAACTTTCGGCAGATGGCAGCACCTGTTGAAGTTTTAGGTAAGGCGGCGCTGAATTATGGTTGAAAAAAGAACTCAAATAGGTGAAGTTGTGCGATAACTTAAGGTTTGTAACTTGTTTACTTGTTTAAGATGTGTTATGAACATATAATGTTATTGCAGGGGTGGATTTACAGTTTGAATGGGATGAGGCTGATGCGTTTATCAAACAATCTGATGGGTCGTTGTTCAGTTGGTATGAGCGTTTCCGTTGTTATAAGCACATGATATATGGAATTGTGAGTTATACTTGTTTCTAAAGAACTTTAATTATACACAACATGATATAAATGTTTGATAATGTATTTTATAGATACGATAAACAAGATAACCCAAGATCACAATGGTGGTTTGTTTAGTTAAACTCTAGAATGATACACGAATATTTACGTGTAAACAAGAGCGATTCTACTATCATTTTAAAGTCCGATTGTAGAGAAATTAGATGGCAACCTGGGAAGCTCTTTTGTGGAAGTTGGAAAAAGATGCCATTGTTAGTGGTGGTGAGGTTGATTGAAGAAATGGGATTAGCTGAGAGAAGGAGAAGGGTTGTATGTGTATATTATATAATTTTTTTATATTTTTAAATAAATGAGTAAATTTACCGATTTACCCTCACGTGCAAGTCACATAATCAGACATAACTTAAATTTTTAACCTAGTCAATGGTAAAGGACGAAAGGTGTAATGAATTTTACAAATAAATGATTGTGACTGTAATTATTGAAGTTAAAGGCTATCCATTGTAATTCGATACAAACATAAAGGACGAAAACTGTAATTTACCCTATAATTTATTACTAATTGTTTGATTTTTTAATTATTCAATATGTGTAATACACAGAGTTATAACCTAGTGGCTTAATATAAGATTTATATACGTATTACTATTTTTTATTATTATTACTGTTATTATTGTTTTGTTTTTATTTCTATCTTTTGAAGAACTTGGGACCAAAAGTTTGGGTGGCCCAAGGCTGCCTCCTAAATTTTGATTTAGTAAGCCGTCCCATTTTTCCATCTTACTCCAGGTATAGAACATCAATATCATTATTTCTTCAATGATTACCTGATATGATGATCAATAATATCATCAAAAAGTAGCACAGTAACTATTTGTCGGGCATGTAAACAAGTCACATGTTTTCAAAAGAAAAATACAGAACAAATAGAAAATATCAACAATATAAGATCAAATAGAAAAGATCGAAAATATAAGATTTTGGATAAATTAAATCATTGACAGAGTAAAATATTTAGGGATTGTTTGTTTCAGCTCTTAACAGATTTATAATGGTTCAGATCTTTTACTAGAACACTTAGCACTTAATGGTTCAAATTGTTTGTTTCGCGAGCAGCTGTCTAAATGGTTTAGACATTTGCATCTGAATGGTTAAGAATTATACTGAATCTGAATGATTAAAACCTTTTATCTGAATTAGTCAGACATTTGTCTCTGAATGGTTAAGCATTATACAGATTTTTAATTGTTCAGACATCTTACTAGTTCAGCACTTACTCATTCAGAAATTGACAAACAACCCATTAACAGTTTTACTAAGACAAAACAATTGGACTTCACACTTGATATTTAATACTTACGTTTTAAATTAATCAATGATTTTATACAAATAATAAGGTCACACGTTGGCAATATGAGATAATTTAAATTTTAGTTTTTTTTTAACGACTAATTTCTTCTAAACTCTTTCGTCAACGAGACTTGAACCTAAAATCTCTTCCTTTAAAACTCAAGTGTTTTAAAAGCTTTGTCTTTACCAATAGACCACCACCCTATTGGTAAATTTTAATTTAGTTACTATATAACTTTAAATTCTTCGTCCATTATCTTGATTACATTGATTGTTTGTTGTAATATATATAGTGTTAGATTCTTAGACTACTCACTATGGTGAAAAAGTTTCACAACTGGTTGCAAGGTGGACGATAAGACAAAAAAGCAAGCAAGCATTTTAATCAAAAAAATCACCCTCCTCCACGACTAGGTTGTATACACAACCAAAGTTTGCAACCACTTATATTAATATTTAATTGTTTTTTTTTTCTTTTTCCTTATAAACAATAACTATAAATCATTTTTATTTAATAAAATATTAGTTTAGATTGGGTTGTTAATATGGGTGAAAATTTGAATTGGGTTGGGTTGTGTAGGTGGAAAAGAGAGAAATTAGTATTTTAATGAAAGATTGGGTTGGGTTAGGTTGTGATAGTGGATAGTCTTAGGACCGTGTGAGAATTAATAGGGCAATTAATAACCTTAAGATAGTTTTGGACCACACATTTTTTATATACATTTTTTTATTGCTATATGGCCCCTTTTTCTTCAAGGTTATTATTATTATTATTATTATTATTATTATTATTATTATTATTATATATGCAATGTTGTAGAAGGTGCTAGTAAGGCGGTGAGGTACCGCCTAGGGATTAATCGGGATTAATAGGGATTAATCGGATTGGACTTTTTATTAATAAATTTACAAGTTTAGGAGATAACTTTATACTTTTTATTAATAAATTTAAAAGTTTAAGAACCATACGTAAATTTAAAACTTTATATTTTACACACACCCATAAACAGATACATACATATAGTCAATGCAGATAGTCAGATACAAGAAAACAAGGTATATTTGGATCTTAGTGAAACGTAAATAACATTTTACCTCTCTACTGTCCAAGGATCTAGAATCTAGAAATATATATGTATAGACACACAAGCACACACCACACACACATATATGTATATATATATACGTATATACTTGACGCCTAAAACAAAATACAAGGAAACTAGGTATCAAGATCTTAGTCAAACGTAAATAACCTTCTACCTGGTGGTGTGCGCCTTGCGGAGGTAGTACAGTGAGCCCGATTAGTCCATTTTAGGAGCTGGTGGTGCACAAAACGTATGTATCGGCTGCAAATGTTAAGATAAAATAGGTTATAACTAAATTTTAGGCTTTAAACCATGGGCCAGGCTTCAAAATTTGGGTTTATTGGGTCAAAAAACATGAGCCCGATTAGTCCGATTTTCACCGACTTTGACCGATTTTTACCGACTTTGACCGATTTTGACCATAACCGATTTTTTGACCGACTAGCTTAAATTTAGACAGTAACCCACCGACTAGCGCCCAGGTGCCGATTAATCGGCCGCCTAGGCCCGATTTCTGCAACATTGTATATATGTATATAGGTGTTTAGAATTGAAAAATAAGTATTGTATAAAGATGTATGATAATGTACGTATATATGTACAACTGTTTATAATGATTGTATATATATGTATATAAAAAAAGATTATGGTTCTGGACATGTTTATTTCTAGTGTACATATGGGTAAAATATGTGTTTAGTATTTAAAAACAAGTATCGTAAAGATATGTTCGATAATGTGCACGTATTTTTAATTAAAAATTTGATAATAAACACATGTGTATAATTAAAAAGTGACAATATAGACATATGTATAATTAAAAATCTGACATATACACATATGTATAACTCCGGAAAAAAAAAACCTTTCAAAGTGCGATTAGCAATAAAAGAATTATTATTATTATTATTAGAGTGTGGTCTAGAGTGGTTCTCACGATTCTCTATTAGAATGTGTTTCTCGATGACTCATTCTATTCTCACACCCCTAAATTCTTATTTTCACATTCTTTTCACTCTATCTCTCTATATATTATATATAGAGAGAGATAGAGGGAAGGGTTCATTTGAAAACCACTCTTATTGCGAGAACCATGAGAACCAATGTGAAGACAAAACAAATACCTAAAAACACACAAAATTTTTTAATATTTTTAAAACAATCATTATATTTCGTTCCTAAAAAAATTCAAGTAACAATTAGCGATGCATATGTGTATATGCATCATTTCTTTGACAAATTCCGTAATACATTACCAGTATTATACAATTGCACTTTCATTTACACTACAATATGTAATACACTACTTTTTACATTATCAATATATAAATTGCACATGTGCATCTATATGTATGAACATGATATAACGTGTTTTGGTACAAAAAGTTTGTGATTTTGAATGATGGAGTAGGCCCATGTACATGTTTTTCGTTAGTTATATCTAGTGGTTGATGGTTTGGTAATATTTATCTCTTTATGATGTAATATGTTGTTTGGTATGGTATGAAGGGTGTTGATATACATGTGCATAAAGTGAAAAAAAATTATACATGTTAATCGTAGTGTATTATGGATAGTAGGAGGTAATGGTGGTGTATTATGGATAGTAGGAGGTAATGGTAGTGTATTATGGATGGTATGATAGAAGAAAAGGAAAGTGTATTCAAAGTAGTCTACCAAAAACACGTTATATCATGTTCATACATATAGATGCAATGTACATTTCTAATATTGGTAATATAAAAAGTATTGTATTACGGATGATAGTGTAAATGAAAGTGCAATTGTCTAATACTGATAATGTATTACGGAATTTGTCAAAGAAATGATACATATGCACATGTACATTCATAATTGTTACTCGATTTTTTTAGGAACGAAATATAGCGATTTTTTTTAAATAATAAAAAAAATTGTGTGTTTTTTAGGTGTTTTTAGGTATTTTTTGTTGTGTTCACATTGGTTCTCGCGGTTCTCGCAATAAAGGCTGGTTCCTAACCGATCCTTATCCTATACATATATATATATATATATATATATAGGGTCAGGATTTAGAGAGAAACGGTGAAAAGTGTGAGAACGGTGAGAACGATTTTGGTGGTGACATGTGGCTAAGGGGTAATATTATCAAAAAACCCACTCACATGAACTGGGTATTCAAATAAAACGCCATAAATACACCCAATTCAGAAAAAAAACACGATGAAAATACTCAGTTAAAAACGCCATAAAATACCCAGTTCAGAAAAACGCCATGAAAAAAATCAGTTGAAAACACCATAAAACACCTAGTTCAGAAAAACGCCATAAAAACACCTAGTTCAGAAAAACGCCATAAAAACACCTAGTTCAGAAAAACGCCATGAAAATACCTAGTCTAAAACGCTATAAAACACTCAGTTCAGAAAAACGCTATGAAAATACCTAGTCTAAAACGCTATAAAACACTCAGTTCAGAAAAACGCCATAAAACCCAGTTAATTTTTTTTTTTTTTTTGAAAAGTATATCAATAGTATACTCGTTGGAAAGATAAAAAAACGCTGAGTTTTATGGTGTAATTTTTTTCGAAAAATAATCACGTATAAAAAAGTTATTTTCGTTTAAATATGATGGTGGGAAAATGACATGTGATTAGCATGTGCACCTTTGTTTGGATCTTCCTATTTTACCCCTCCTGGTAGTTCCAAGACCCTTATTATTTACAAAAATGCCACCCCATCAATCTCAGCCACAAACCACTAAGATCTTGTGGCTGAGAATCGTTCTTACCGTTCTCACACTTTAAGGCGTTCTCCCTTGATCAATATATATATATATAGAGAGAGAAACGGGATCAGGAGAAAACGATTCTCAGGCACAAGATCTTAGTGGTTTATTGCTGAGATTGATGTGGTGACAATTTTGTAAATAGTAGGGACATTGGAACTATCAGGAGGGGTAAAATAGGAAGATCCGAACAAGGATGCACATGCTAATCACACGCCATTTTCCCCACAATATTTAAACGTTAATAACTTTTTTATACATGGTTATTTATTTTTTTTAAATTACACTATAAAATACAGTTTTTTCTTATCTTTCCAATGAGTATGCTATTGATATACTTTTCAAAAAAATGAATTGGATTTTTTAGGGCGTTTTCCACTTTGTGTTTTTATGATGTTTTTCTTAACTATGTGCTTTATGGGTTTTCAACTAGGTTTTTTATGGCATTTTCTGAACTAGGTGTTTTTATGACGTTTTTTCTGAAGTAGGTGTTTTTATAGCGTTTTCAACTAAGGTTTTCATGGTGTTTTTTTTTCTGAAATGAGTGTTTTTTGGCGTTTTCAACTGAGTATCTTCATGGCGTTTTTCTGAACTTTGTTTTTATGGCGTTTTTATTTGGATACCCAATTCATGTCATTTTTTATTTTAAAAATATAGCAATAGTATATTCACTCGTAATATGATAAAACCCTCGATTTTATGGTGTAATATTTTTTAAAAAATAATCATGTACAAAAAAATTACGAGAGTTTAAAAAAGATGCTTAAATATGCATGTGACTTGCTTGAGCATGCTCTTTGGCATGTGCATGGGCTTTTTGATAATACTACCCTTAGTGTAAGTACCAACGTCGCATGTCAACATCAAAATCGTTCTCACTGTTTTCACACTTTTAGGCGTTTTCTTCCGATCATGCCCCTATATATACACACACACACACACATTTGAGAAGAAACCTTAATTGAGAAGAAGAAGAAGAAGAAAGAGCAAATGTTACAACTGTAAAATTTTAAATAGTTTTTCTCCCATCTCTTTTATTATTATCAAGTTTGATTAATAATTAGTCATAAAGGCTATTATCTTTCACACTAATTTTTTTTGTCTACACACATCAACAGTTATTCTACACAGTTCAAAACTTATCCTACATATATTGAAATTTATCCTACACACCTCGTAATTTATACTTGTCACACGCGCTAAAATCAGAGTTGGCGTGATCTGACTAGCATCTTGCTAAAACTTCTAGAAAGTGAACGCCCACTAAGTGCTCGAATCCCCATGGTTCTCCTATTCCAACCATGCCATAATTTGAAAAAGTAACCTGAGAAAGAACATGCGAAAAATCAACATAAAGTTGGCGAGTTCATAGTCTGTTTGGAAAAGATTTAGAATAAATCTTTTTGAATAATCGATTTTAAAATATTGTTGAGAAAACGAAAGAGAAATCATTTTTTTCGGCATGTTATGAAAACTTTGTATTTGTAAAATTTTGTGTTTGTAAAACTTGTGTAACCGTAAAATGTGAGATGTATTTGTATGAAAAGTGTATTCGTAAAATGTGAGTTGTATTTGTATGAAATGTGGTATGTTATAGTAAAAATAAGTTGTATGATAAGATCTAAATGTAAATTATAAGATGTAAGTTGTAAATGCAAATCGTAAGGAAATCGAGATTGCTAATGTTTAGCTAGGACATTAACATGTGTGACGATATAGGAAGCATCCAAACCTAGGCGATTTTACATCGATTACCCTTCGACTGTGTCCCAAAAGCACTCCCCCGTATGGGCAAACGAGGGCCAAGAGTGAGGCTGCCAATACCCGCTATATCTAACCTTTTGTACTTTGGTCTAAATAGATTAATGGTGCTTACGTATCCCCTATTCGTAACTTGATCTAATGTATCATTCCTTAGTTTAACATACCATTTGTACATGTATTTTTTCCAAAGTTTAGAAAACTAGAAATCGTTTATATGCACGTTTCGAAAATACGCTTGTTTGAAAAACCAGTAAATTTAGCATAAACCTTTCGTAAACCATTTGAGTTTTTTGAAATTCACAAACCATTTATGATTGTTAAAACTTGTTTGTAACATGGTTTAGAAATATGTAATTTATGTTCATCGAAAACCTTGTATGTTTTTGCAAAACTTGCATGTCTTTCCACCTCGAAAACATTTATAAAAAATGTAAAATCGTAAAAATGTGGGGTTATAAACTCACCTTGATATCCTTGTACAAAGCTAGCTAAATATGATTCCGAAATGTTGTTTCCAAGACGTGATTTGCTAGCGTGCAGTCTATAACATCCCTAACACGGAATATCTTATAAGTTTCTAAATAAATCTGGTAGCTAAACTACGTGTCACCGAGCTCTACCGAATCTCTAACCGAACGATCCGATGGTATGTTGTTATCTTGAAGGAAACGAAAAAGTTATACTTATTAAGTTTCATATATGTCGGTGATAATTTATCAAGTCTTGAAACACTTAGTTTCTGTGAGGTTTAGCGTGTATATATATATTAATATAAAAATATAAAATATATTTATGGTATCGTATTAGTCGTCCCGAATAATCGTACGTGTACATAACGAATATTTATATGAAAATAATATACTACAAACTCGTATAATGTATTGCAGCTCGTATATAATTATCAACATAATTGCATATAATTATAAGTTGTTATAATCGACTTGTCGTTTATTTGTAAACCAATAAGTTGGTTAATAAATTGTGAAAATCGTACGTTGATATATCGTATGCCGTTTAGGCGTTTTGAAATAAATATAAAAGTTATATTTATTTTATAAGGTTTTCGAGTTGCGGACGTTTAAAATAAATATAAATATTAATCATATTTATTTTATATAATTGCCGATTACAATATATTTGAAATAAATATAAATCATTATATTTATTTGTTAAAAGAATTGTCGAGTTTTTTTTACGTTTGAAATAAATATAAATCATTATATTTAATTTACAAAATATTTCCGACTTCTTGGCGTTTGAAATAATATAAGTAATTATATTGATTTTGTAAAAGAGTTCGTGTCGTCGATGTTTTTGTAAGTTATAAAGTGTCGTCGAAAATGATGTACATTTGTATCCATTTTTATAAAAGTCGTTTGAATCCGATTGGTTTTGTTTACGGAATTTTACAAAAAAACGGGCAGAGTTTCCTCTGTTTTTTACGATCCCGACAACTAAGGTGTCAATATATTTTTATCAAAACGCAACAATATACGAGCAATATATATATATATATATATATATCCATATATACAAGTTATTTAGTCATAATTAACGGACAAAACTAAGCAATGTTTATATATTGGTTTCATTAATCTTTTCGGTTCGAGAGCTCGTTTTCACGTGAGAATAAAACTATAAAAACAAGTAAATAATCGCGTCGTTAAATCTTTACCAATCTTCGCGCCGTTTCTTCGACTGAGTTGACCAATTGACTCGGTTTGACCGGGTTTGACCCGGGTTGACCGAGTTGACTCGGTTTGACCGAGTCGACCGAACCGTACCGGACCCGAGGCTACTGTTGATCGTTTTTTACAGGCTTTGACCCAAACCAAACCAAACCGAAACAAAATCTGACCCGGTTGACTGGATTAGCCCGATTGACTGAAACTCGAGCCGAGATCCAAACCCAAACTGAAGCTAACCCTTGTTTCTTGTAAGTCGCCCCAAAGTGAACCCGAACTGAAAACGACCCAAAAATCGAACCAATGCTCCCAGACTCATACCTGAACTGACCCGAGGTGACTGGGCTAGAACCTGTTGAACCAAACCAAACATAACCACCTCCACCTTCGTCGCTTGCCGTCGCCGGCGTGCCTCCGGCCGTTGGCCGGCTGCCGACATCGCTTTCAGCACCATCATCGTCATCGTCATCTGTCATCAACTCCGGCCGCCGCCGTTCTCTCTCCGTCTCTCTCTCGTCTCTCCAAATCATCTCTCTCTCTCTCTCTCTCTCTTTATGTCTAGTCTAGGTGGATGTGGGTGAGGGTTAGTGGAAGAAGAACAGGAGGAGTCGGAGGAGGGTGTGACCGGTCGGTTAACCGGCCGGTGTGACTGGCGGTTAGTCATCAAGAAGGAGAGGAGACCAGGGTGTTTGTCTGTGAATGAGATTTGAAAGTATGAAGAAGTGGATAGGGTTCTTCATATGTGAGTGGGATAAGTTGCAGAGAAAAAAAATGAGAGGGAAAGAAACAAGGTATAATGGTTTTGTCTTCATGGTCGCCATTGTTGATCATGTGCTCAACTGTGACACAAGCTAGGATGGTTATGGAGATATGGAAATATTGGAAGTTATACTAAAGTTAGTTAGTTAGTTAGTTACTTGTTGATAAAAATACTAATGCTTATTAATGATTTCATACCAAATGACGACGGGCCAACCGGTTGCCCAACTTGACCCGTCTTATGCTTCTATCATGTAGGCCCAATTGTTAAGGCCCAATGATAATACTTGTCTCTTAAGGGATCCGTACATACTGAACGAGCGGGAAAGCTAAAGAAAAGGATCCAAAGGTATTGCAGGAGCATTTAATGACTATTTGATAAGAACAGGATCTCCGGCAACATAGTACTTCCGAGCAGCCCTCATTAAATGAAGACAACGATCTTGCCGTTGGGGCTCAGACACGTGTCTGAGTCCCCCAAAGATGGTCAGAGACCATTAGATCTCCTCGGTATCACTCTATCATGAAGATAAGCTATCTCTTCTATATAAGGAAGGTAAAAAGGGTCTGTTTCCGGAACCAAGGTAACTCACTTAATGCTCCATATCATCATTTATTCCGACCACGATTCCCCCACATTAAATACCCATATTTATAACTGATCCACACCTTAGAGGATATTCCGGCTATCACTCTAGTCAGAATAAGTTTCTCCTTTATTCTGCGGCAAATTTACTTATTCTCACGCCGGAGCTTGGTCACGGATCCCCCTCTCGGGGTTCCCCATGACGAGGCTAAGGGTTTCCTTTTTTGTAGAGAACAAGGGCTGGAATATCACAACGTCAGCGAAGACCCTTTGAACGTCATCCAGGGATTTGGGGATTCGACATTGGCGCCATCCATGGGACTTTCAGTCCAACTAATTTTCCCACTCAAAAAATCATCGGCGTTGTAATAACCCAATCTACGAAAGAGACGACATGGCAACACCACCTAGTTCACGAACCATCCAGATGGTGCAAGGCAACCACGACACGGTCACAGTGGAGGACATTACTCACGAGGAAGAGAACGAGAATCAGGCTGGAACCCTGGAAAAAGAAAAAACCATCACCCCAGATTTCGTCGCCACGCACAAGGAAGAACTCAATAAGCATCTCGAGGACCTGGAGAGACAGGAGAGGCTTGAGAGCCTCAAAGCCAGATTATCCTTTGATACACCACCCAACAAGGGAGAAACCGGTCCACAGAACATGAGCGATTGCTCTGACCCTCTAGAGACCTTCATGACAACCCTCAGGCAGATGTCGTCAGAAGAGAGAGAGGACCTCATCACAACAAAAGGACCAAAGGGAAAATAAAAAGAAAAGGAGAATCAAAGCGACAGTGGTCTGGATCAACCCTACCTTCCTCGAGATTTAGCCAAGGACTCAAAATTTACCAAAAGGATCGCCGAGGCTCCCATGCCCCCCAAGCTCAAACTACCCCTGAATTTCAATAGATACGATGGGACACGGGACCCGGAGGATCACCTGCATGCCTTCAAGGGTGCAGGACAACTAGGACGATAGCCCATGCCTGTCTGGTGCCACATGTTCATACAAACCCTAATGGAGGGAGCCAGGCTCTAGTTTGACAGCCTTCCTCCCGGAGGAATCGATAGCTATGAGGAGCTGAGCGAGAAGTTTCTGAGAAAATTCCGCCAACAAAGAAAGGTGGTCAAAAACCCAAATGAAATCATGCATATAAGGCAGCGGGACAACGAACGGATAGATCAATACATGGAGAGGTTCGTCAAAGAAAGCATGAACATCAAAGACGTCCCGAAGGTCATGAAAATCAGTAGCTTCATCAACGGGCTGAAGCATGCACAATTGTGTGAGAAGGTAGGAGAGGATTTCCCACACACGTTTGATAATATTATGGATCGGGTCAGGGCCTTTGTCAGGGGAAAGGACACAGTCGGCAAGGCTAAGGAGATGGACGTCCCAGCCCGAAGGAACAACCTACCCCAAAACCTCCGGAAAAAGGTACACCATACTCCCGAAAACCAACTTTTGATAAAACGTTGCATGATAGGATGAGACCCACCTACTCCCCATATAGGCCTCGGGGCAGGGGATCAACCCTCTACTCTGACAGTTTCACCCCCCCCCCCCCCTTACGAAAACCCCAAACGAGATACTGGCCACTGAAAGGGTGAAGAACTCCTTTCCAAGGCCACCCCCCATAAAGCCGGGGCCAAAAGCACAACCCAACGAATATTGTGACTTTCACAGGGGCTATGGCCATAAAACTGATGATTGCATGTACCTAAAAAGAGAAATAGAAGCCGTAGTAAAAACGGGTAAATTGGCACATTTAGTCAAAGAAATCAAGGAAGGGGGAGGAGATCGTAAAGGGAAAGACGCAAAGGAGCCGGATAGGGGATACGTGGATATGATTAGGCGAAGGGATGAGTATGACCCCACTAGAAGTGTCAAAGCTAGGGTCCTGGGCCCCCCGGATCGCATGAAAGCTCCCATACTGATGCCACACCTGGAGGAGCACGAGGTGCAAAGGCTTCCCCTCAATATATCGGCTGTCATAGCCGGACATAAGGTGGCCAGGATACATGTGGACGGAGGAAGTGGAGTGGAGGTAATATACGAACATTGCTTCCTGAGGTTTGACAGAGTTGTGAGGGACAGGCTGGAGGAAGATTCGATTTCGCTCGTTGGTTTCAATAACAGCGTGTCCCATCCCTTGGGAAAGATTAGACTCTCATTCACTGTTGGAGTGGGGGACCGTGTCCGAACCATAACTCTCACCTTCACGAAGGTCCGGGCACCCTCAAAGTACAATGCAATTCTAGGTAGGCCGGGAATCGGTGATCTGCAAGCACAGGCTTCAACCCCACACGGGGCCTTGGTATTTCAAACACCGAAGGGTTTGGCTTGGGTAAAATCCTCATACGAAGTAATATCCTCGGTTTCGGAGGGAGGAGTGCCAGAGAAGCTTCAAAAAGAAGGAATAGAAGAATGGGCCCTCTACGACAGATTCCCGGAGCAAACGGTCAATGTAGGAAGTCACCTTAGCGACAAATGCAAAAGTTCCCTCAAGGAATTGCTCCTCCTCAATATAGACGTTTTCACATTCCAACACGGGGACATGACCGGGATCCCAAGAAGCCTGACCGAGCATAGGCTCAATACGTACACCTGGGTGTAGCCGGTAAAGCAAAAGAAACGGAGCATGGGCCCCAGCAAGAGAAGGGCTGCATGTGAAGAGACCAGAAAGTTACTTAGAGCTGGGATAATAAGGGAGGTGAAATACCCTTCCTGGGTTGCTAACCCAGTCATGGTCAAGAAGAAAGACGGGGGGTGGAGGATGTGTATAGACTTCCAGGACCTGAACAAAGCATGTCCCAAGGACTGCTACTCCCTCCCAGAGATAGACGTCCAGGTGGATTCCCTATCTCAGTACCCCCTGAAGTGTTTCCTTGATGCATACAAGGGGTATCACCAGATTCAAATGTCACTGGAGGATGAGGAGAAAACCGCATTCATCACAGACGAAGGGACCTTTTGCTACACCAAAATGCCCTTCGGACTAAAGAACGCAGGAGCCACTTATTAGCGGTTCATGAATACTCTCTTCAGGGAGCAGCGGAGACGAAACTTGGAAGTATATGTCGATGACATTGTCATAAAATGCCTCACAGAGATGGCCATGATAGAAGATATAGCTGAAACCATACGAACCATGCAAGACGTGAACATGAAGCTAAACCCGGGGAAATGTTGCTTCGGGGTGGAGGAAGGGAAATTTCTGGGAGTAGTGGTCACCAAGGGAGGGATCAAGGCCAACCCGGAGAAGACCCAAGCGGTGGCCGAAATGTGATCCCCCCGATCCATAAAAGATATTCAACAGCTGAACGGGAGGTTGATAGCTCTAAACCGTTTCCTGTCAAAAGTAGCCGACAGAACTCTTCCCTTCATGAAAGTGCTGAAGGATTGTCTCCAAACAGACAAGTTCAGGTGGACCCCAGGAGCTGAAACAGCTTTCCGAGAAATGAAGGACTACATCTGCAAGCTCCCAACCCTATCCACTCCGGTCCCCGGGGAAGGGCTACTCTTATACTTGTCTGCTTCAAAGACAACAATAAGCCCAGTAATTATGGTAGAGAGGGAGGAAAAGAAAATCCCCATATACTTCATTAGCAGAACCCTTAAGGGCCCTGAAGAGCGTTACATGCCTTTGGAAAAACTAACCCTGGCGCTTGTCTTTGCATCCCGAAGACTTTGAAGATACTTCCAGGCACACAAGGTCACGTTGCTGACAGACCAACCACTTCAAAAGGTTCTCAGAAGACCAGAGTTATCGGGCCGATTGGCCAAATGGGCCGTTGAGCTGGGGGAACATTCCCTGGAATACAAAGCCAGAACAGCAATGAAAGGGCAGATACTGGCAGATTTCCTGGCTGAAGTCCCGAAAGAAGAGGAAAAATAACTCTTGAAATGGGAAGCCCTGGAGAAGGAGGAAAAGGAAAAAGAGAATGAGGCGGTATGGAAATTGCTCACAGATAGGGCCTCAAGCGAGGAAGGAAGCAGGGCAGGGATCACGTTGATCAGCCCCGAGGGAGTCGAGCTAACGTATGCCATTAGACTAGACTTTGAAAACACCAATAACACGGTGGAATACGAAGCCCTCCTGGCAGGGTTAAGGTTGGCTAATAAGGTAAAAGCAAGGCACGTGGAGGCCAACACCGACTCACAATTGGTGGTCAAGCAGTTCCATGGGGAATATGAGGCGAAGGACAGCGTCATGGCTCAGTACGTAGACAAAGTGAAAGATCTGACCAAAGCCTTCAAAACTTTCAAGCTGGAATATATCCCCCGAGGGAGAAACAGGAATTCCGATGCCCTTAGCAAACTAGCCACCATGGCCTTCGATCACCTGGCAAGGTAAGTCAAGGTGGAAGTCCTGACCTCCCCCTCCATCAAGATGGAAGAAGTGGCTACGATTGAAAATGCTCAGGAGACTTGGATGACACCGATTGTGAAGTTCCTCAAGGACGGAGTATTACCTGAGGGAGACTGGGCAGCCCGTAAGATAAGAGTCAAAGCTCTACAATACGAATTGATTGACGGGGAGCTCTATCGAAGGTCATACTTAGGGCCATCGTTGAAGTGTGTTGATAATGAGGAAGCCAGATATGTGGTGAGGGAAATACACAAAGGTATTTGTGGCATGCTTTTTGGGCCAAGGACAGTGGTGGCAAAGGCAATGAATGCGGGATTTTATTGGCCCAGAATGTATGAAATAGCGTCAGAGGAAATCAAGAAATGTGACAACTGCCAAGTCAATGCACCCATGACACACCGCCACAAACACCCGATGATACCCGTGTCGATGTCTTGGCCATTCCAGAAGTGGGCCATCGACATTATCGGGCCGTTTCCAGAGGGTCCTGGAGGGGTTAAATACGTAGTGGTCGCCATTGACTATTTCACCAAATGGGCTGAGGCAAGACCCTTGGCGAAAATTACGGGAGAACAAATGAAACGATTTGTGCTGGACAATATCATATGCAGGTATGGGGTACCCAGGGAGTTAGTAAGCGACAATGGGGTCCAATTCGAGGGGAAACCTTTTAGGCCATGGTGTGAGCAAATGCACATACACCAAGTATTTACCTCAGTCACCCATGCCCAAAGCAATGGATTGATAGAAAGGGCGAACCAAAGTATTATTAAGGGGATGAAGGGAAGGCTAGGAAGGAAGCAAAAGGGGTGGCTGGAGGAGCTACCTTTCATTCTGTGGGCGTACAGGACCACCCCCAAAGACTGCAACGGGGAGACCCCTTTCAACCTCACCTACGGGACCGAGGCCGTTATCCCAGCTGAAATTGGGTCCCCCACTGCAAGATTGAAGATAAGAGAAGCTGAGAATGAGCAAGACCTCCGGATGAATCTGAACCTACTCGAAGAAAGAAGGGAGATAGCGACGGTAAGGGAAGCCAAATACAAAAAACAGCTCGAGAGTTATTATAATTCCAGAATGAAGAGGCTCAATCTGGTTCCCGGAGACTTGGTCCTAAGGGCAAACGAAGCCAGCTTGCAAGAAAATACAGGAAAGCTAGGACCCAACTGGGAGGGACCCTACCGAGTCACCTGGGCCAATGGCAAAGGAAGCTGTAAATTGGAGACACTCCAGGGGAAGGAGGTTTCGAGAACCTAGAACCTCATGCAGCTCCAGAAGTACTACATCTGAAGGGCAGGATCGTCTTCAAGAAAGGACCAGTTAGAAAAACGGCTTAAAAGCCACTTTTGTAAAAAGCTAATTACTAGCTAAGGTCTGTCCCAAGAAAAACATTTTGTGTAATCATGTACTGGAGGACGGGGTCCCCAAACACATATGGTAATGAATGATCTACTTGTTCCTTTTGGCAAAATTACGGGTAATGTATTAAGGCAGACGTGTCTAGAAACTACAGACCCAATAACAATCAACACACGTGTAAAAAGAGTGTACCTAACACACCAAATGCCCGGCTGTGGGGCAAGGCAGGGCCTAGCTAGCCCAAAGAAAGCGGACAAACAGGTTAGGAAACATAACATTCGGTTATAAACTTGTCCAAAGGTCATTTTCACACAAATGATCCTGGTTTACAAAACAGACCACAAAAATATGAAAACCTTTTATGTAAATAAACTACAAGAAAAGAAACAAGTGTAAACATGCGCACTAAGGAATTTTTGTAATTAAGCTACAAAAAAGAAGACAAATGTACATGGACATAGTAGAAAACTTGGTTATTTACAAAACAAAGTGTACAAACAACACACTTGAGAATCTTATAAACAAACTACAAAGTTTTACAACCAAGCTACGAATAACTAAAGATCCTCAAGCAAACCCCAGACCAGCTCCCGGTAATGACACCTGCAAAGAACACAACAAAGGCAACGAAAACACACCGGTAACATACAGTCATAAGACGGCTAGCATAGCATAAGTTAGGTACTGGGAGGACCCCAACACAAAGGCCCTCCTCCAAACATCAAAAGTTAACGGTGTTTAAGGTGCATAAGTGTTTAGTTACAACCATATCGAATTAGTTATTGTTTGAAATTACTGGGAATCATCCCCAGACAAAGACTTCGGTGAAGAAGGACCAGCGGGGGCAAGCAAGGCCTTGAGTTCATCGATTGACATCAAGGGGCGCTCAAGGATCTTCTCAAGAAGGGCGGGGGTCTTTCCTCCAAACTCTTTGTCCAACTTAGACAACCGTTTCTTAGCCCTGGAATTGTAAAGTGGGGTCTCCTTCCTTCCCAAACCTTGGGCAGAATAAGCATATCCGTCCTTTAAGCCTAATTGGTACCCTACATCCCGACAGGCCCTATAAATCTGCTCAAGACTGCTCTTGAATTCTTCAGACTGAGAAACAGCAGTAAGGAAGGATCTGAAACCCTCAGTGATCAACCAATACCTCTCCTTGGCCAACTTCTGGTTGTCATCTGAGGTCACCCCCCACTCGGCATACATGGCATCTAGGTCCTTCTGAGACACGGAATCAAGCTCCTTCTGACGCCTCAGCTCAACAGCCAAATCTTCCTTTTCTTCAACCAAAGCCGCCCTCTCCCTCGCCCAATCACGTTCCCTCTGCTCTAACATGGCACCAGCTCCCTGAAGAAAAATTGCAAAAGGTACGAAAAGGTAAACAAAAAAAGGGGGAGAAAAAGGATTGTGCACCTTCTCCTCCTGCAATCTACGTTCAGCATCAACCACCCGGCACCGAAGCTTAGCAGCAACAGTTTGGGAAGTCTTAAGATCACCCCGCAACCCTTCATTCTCTCTCCTCAATTCATCCACTCGCTGTAGCATACCAGCTCCCCGGAAGAACCCCTCACAAAGGGATATACTCTATTGATCATCGAAGAGATCAGGCCTCAGAGCAGATTTCATAAACCTATGAGAAGGAGGAACAGCATGAGCCAAAAAGTCCCGGGCAGTCTAGGGAGTCCCCACTACTGTAGACTGGGTTATCTTCCATCTGGGAATATGAGGGACTGGAAGAGCATCATCAAACAAGGGAGCCAAAGGGGATTGGGAGACAAAACCTTCCAGATGGGAAGGTTTGCTGGTTCCAGTAGTGTGGAGGGGAGAAACCTCAAAGGCTGGGGTAACACGGGCAGCACTGATCTCAGGAGTCTTGTCCCGGACTCGAGAGGAGGAAGGGGCAGTAGGAATCTCAATCGGGGCATTAGAACTCCCCTGCTCCAAACACATAAAAGGAGAAAGATCAGAGATCAACCAGATTGAGACCAATTAAGATCAGCAAAGATTCAAAAGGCCATCACATTAGTCAAGCCAGAATGTAAGGGGAAAACTCATCAACAAAGGCCCGCTCACAAGACTGGATGACCGCAGATGTTTAGACAAGGAACCTTTGACTCCAGTAGGAGGAAGTTCAGAGGTGGCTTTAGTAGCTGGAAACGCCTTTTGACCACTAGCGCTCCGGAGCCTTAGCCGAATGTTGCGAGAGGCGGGAGCTTGCTTAGGGCTACTGGCCTGGGCTGCTTTTCGCTTACGAACTAAGCGACTCTCTAGATCTTCATCATCATCATCATCGCTGGAACCTTTCAATTGAAGGGAACCAGGGGGATCCTCTTTCTCACTAGAAGAAGCTTTTTCGTCCTTCTCTCTGGCAGCAGAGTCCCCGGCTTGGACAGAACCTTCAAGAACCTTCCTCTCAACGCCCCGGCTCATACTTGGTTCAACTTTATCACCCACCATAAACTTGATATCCTTACAATCCCCCTGGAGTAAACCCCACAAGGTCATCTCTACACAAAAATGGTACTAAAGATGACTGCACGAATCCTTAGAAAACTTTCAGAAAAAGATAAAAGATCAAAAACAAGGAAATACCTTTCTTGCCTACGAAAGCTTTTGGCCTTACTGGATAGAACGGGCTTAACCCCCCCCCCCCCCCATAGCCAAAACCCCCTCGGGGAAAGTAAAGGCCCTTATGGGATTCTCATGCATGCGTTTCCACTGGACGATCTCATCGGCAGATAAAATTGGGACGTTGTCTTCAATAACCGCCTTGGCATCCCTCAACGGTGGTGATTCCGGTATCATAGCGGCTGAGACAAAGATGAACCGACTCTTCCATTCCTTGGGATAGGTAGAGGTAGGCATGAAAGAGTAACAGGGAGGGGATATGCTATCCTTCCGTTTGGCAAATGTAAACCAATCCCCATCCGAGATCAACTTATAGAACATACAAAACAGAGGAATTGATGGTTCACCGGAAACTGCCACACATGACAGTTCAAAATGCACCACCCTCATGAACCCCAATGGATGTAGCTGTGAAAAATGAACCCTGAAGTGCCGTAACGGATCCACCTTGAAAGTCGAGAGCGGATAACGAACACCGCAAGAAGAAAATGATAGAGTATAGATGACAATCCGGTCAGGGGTACACTCCGCTGAATCATCAGGCCCAGGCAGAGTTGGGGAAAAACGTTCTGGAATCTTGTAAGCCAGGACAAAGGATTCCAGATCTCTCGTCGTCAGGACGGAGCGAATTGAGGAGCGACCGGTACGGCTCATGGTAAGTCAGAACGGTGACCGGAGAATTGTAATAGAAAAAGAGAAAAGGGGGAAATGTGAAGGAAAATGGTGGAAGTTAAAAGGAATTAGAGGGGCGGCAAGGGTTTTAAAGAGGATAACTGACATGAGGGGAAGAAACCGTCACGTCACAACTTTTCAAAATTTAAAACTACCCGGAGCACGTGTATTAAAGGATTAAACCCCCGCCGTTGATTTCTGACATCTGATGGCTCTCGAGAAACGAGAGAGGCGCGTAATAATTAGCAGGGGGTGGGCCCACATTCATAGCCCGAGAAGACTACCCTCATTAGTAATTATGATTCAGCCCTGGATCGTGAGATTTGAATCTCAGAACCAGGGACTAAAGATGACTTGACGACGGGCCAATCGGTTGCCCAACTTGACCCGTCTTGGGCTTCTATCATGTAGGCCCAATTGTTAAGGCCCAATGATAATACTTGTGTCTTAAGGGATCCGTATATACTGAACGAGCGGGAAAGCTAAAGAAAAGGATCCAAAGGTATTGCAGGAGCATTTAATGACTGTTTGATAAGAACAGGATCTTCGGCAACATAGTACTTCCGAGCAGCCCTCATTAAATGAAGTCAACGATCTTGCCGTTGGGGCTCAGACACGTGTCTGAGTCCCCCAAAGATGGTCAGAGACCGTTACATCTCCTCGGTATCACTCTATCATGAAGATAATCTATCTCTTCTATATAAGGAAGGTAAAAAGGGTCTGTTTCCGGAACCAAGGTAACTCACTTAATGCTCCGTATCATCATTTATTCCGACCACGATTCCCCCACATTAAATACCCATATTTATAACCGATCCACACCTTAGAGGATATTCCGGCTATCACTCTAGTCAGAATAAGCTTCTCCTTTATTCTCCGGCAAGTTTACTTACTCTCACGCCGGAGCTTGGTCACGGATCCCCCTCCCGGGGTCCCCCATGACGAGGCTAACGGTTTCTTTTTTGTAGAGAACAAGGGCTGGAATATCACAACGTCGGCGAATACCCTTTGAACGTCATCCAGGGATTTGGGAATTTGACATCAAAGAAACCAGATTTAATGCTTATTAGTCAGCATAACTAACTAATGCATACCAATATCAAATTGGGTCTCTTAATAGTCAACATTGGTTTACCATCATGAAAGATATATTAGAGTGTAATTGTAAACTGACAAGCATACATTAATTAAGAATTGCAAGTCAATACACTTGGTTAACATCCGATGGAGGTCGCAATTGACCCATCACACTTATGCATGGTACAATGTGAGTCGTGTTTTATCTCAAACACGTAAAATAAAAACGTTATCTATAAGAGTAATCAGTCAAACGAATGGTCAGATGGATCAAAAGTAGCTCAAAGTTTGGAGACGAGTGTATCCCGATGTGGTGAATTTCGCCAGTAACCCATTTGGGGGATTCGTTGCCCGTTCAAAAAAAGTAGCCCAAAGTCTATCAAAAACAACATGCGTTCTCGTAGATCTTTTTTATTCAAATCGAAAGTAACCCCAAAGCCTATTAACAATGCATGCATCCTCTTAGATCTATTTTATTCAAAGATAATGATTAGTATTGTACTTACATTGAATTTATAAACCATATAAAAAATAGAAATTTTGTGCTAAGAAGAGTAAGTATCAATTTCTGTAGTCAATTATAAAGTTTTAAGATGCATTATACATATAAACAGATCATTCATGTAAAGCCTTTCCAACCACAAAGCAGAAGATTCCAAATAATCTTTATTTATATAAGTTCAGAACCAATATATCAAACCTATTTATAAAATAGACAAGGCCACATTCATTTCATACATTATGAATACAAATCATGCAACTGATCATATCCAAGTTATGACGAAAACTCATATTGTCAATTACAAAAATAAGAACATTCAGACCTAGAGACGAATTACTTCGGGTTCGCCTCATCCAGGCTTTTGAGCATGTGCCATGAAATTTTTACCAAATGCTGCACATCTTAAAAACTGTATGTTTTGATTATAAGTTACGCTTTATGTTTCTAGGATTAGATATATTAACCAAGCCAAAGAAAATTTTGTTTATGACATTTCAAAACTGATTGTTTTTTTTTTTTTTTTATTACTTGGGTTTTGGATGCCAACATGGTATAGCCCAGTTGATCAGAGGAGTTTTCCGTAAGGTTTTTCCTCAGAGGAGGTCCCAGGTTCGACTCGTGCTGTGTACATATTGGGATTTCAATATGGAGTTGGGCCTGGGCAGGATTTAAGAGCTTGTCTCACCCTGTAGGGTACTGGGTCCTTTAGCCCTACAATTGCCGTTCAAATTGGGTTTTGGATAATTGGTTATTGGCACATGCTTCGTTCATTAATTAATAATACTAAAATTTTCGGTTTTGTTAACTTAACCCCAAATTTTTTATTTATTCCTATTTTTTATTCATTTGTTTGGGTTAGTCGGTTATGGGCATGAACTTTTGAGTCTCATGAAAATTGGCCCAAATTGTTTGGGCCTGATTTTGGTTAATTAATACGTATCTTGGTCTTTTTTTTATTTACGCCTAGAGCATTATATGTGAGTGTAACCTCTATATTTGACTATTTGTGATAGTGGTTGTAAATTGTTGTAAGTGAAGTAGAGAGAAAAAACATAAAAAAATTACATCAGTAAATTTGGAGGGAACATTGTTCACCTCTATAACTTTTTATTATTTTTTGAAAATGCTTGTGAGTGTAGAAGAGAAAAAATGTAATGATAAAGGTATAAAAAATATTATTTAGTTAAAAAGTGGTTGTGAGTGTAGAATAGAGAAAATATTGTTTTTAGTATAATTATAGAGATTGAGCAAGAGATTTGATTGTAAATGCTCTTATAAATTTTAAATAGTTACAATATGAAGATGGATGATCAGTACCTTTTAAGTTTTTTTTTTATTTTTTTTCCTTTAGTAAGTTTTTTTTTTTATTTCAGTTTTTATCCTTCAACATTTTGTATTGCCACTTACAACCCTTCAACTTTCTAAAAACTTTTTAATTTTTCTTATCTTTTAGTAAATTTTTGTTTATTTTAGTCTTTACCCTTCAACATTTAGTATTGGTATTTACAACCCTTCAACTTTCTAAAACCTTTTTATCACACCCCAACCGATGGCGGAATCATCGGGACGTGGCATGATGCGAATAGGTTGCTCGAGAGAATCCATAACGACTAATTGTGACAATATTTATTAAGGTTCTCTTTTAGTAAATTTTTGTTTATTTTAGTCTTTACCCTTCAACATTTAGTATTGGTATTTACAACCCTTCAACTTTCTAAAACCTTTTTATCACACCCCAACTGATGGCGGAATCATCGGGACGTGGCATGATGCGAATAGGTTGCTCGAGAGAATCCATAACGACTAATTGTGACAATATTTATTAAGGTTCAATATCCCATACTATCAAACAAAACATTCTCACAAAGTCGAAACAAAATTCAGTAGTTTCTCAAACAACAAAACAAACATTCAAAACTTGCAATTTGATTTAGGCGGGTTTCTAGACATCCTAAACCATTTCCAGCAGTAATCCATCAACCTGTTACATACGTTAAAATAAAGTCAATACAATAATGTAAAGGTGAGTACACAAGTTTGCATAAGTATAGTAACAAAGCGTTTACGCGTAACCAACATGTAACACGTAAAAGGGGGAATCAAGTAGGCTATCGACAATGATACAAGCTAACCAACATGACTGCGAGTAGTGTATGCGACGTGTTCACCGAAGCGAGCACGTAAAGTAAGTAAGCCTTAACAACCCCTGAATAAACAGGTGCTGAGTCCAAACTATAGTACTATCGCTGCTAAGGGTGGTAGGGCAAGTCATCACTGTGTAAACATAGCAAACAAGCATTCAACTAGTCATGTATAACATGCGAGAGCGGTTAGCGTTTATAAAAGAGTTTAAGCGTTGTGTGCGTTGTGTTTTGATAGAGAGCGTATGTAACACCCAAAAGTGCGTTAAGCGAAAAAGAGTTCGAGTATACTTACAGTGCGTGCTTAATAGCTAAACACGGTCTGGATGGAGCGGAGGGAGCGCCAAATCAGCCTGCGTACGGGAACAGAAGTGCATAAGTCTTCCAAAGTGCTGAAACGGTCGAGTTGAAGTGTTGAGTGGGAAACAGAGGCTTCGTACGAGGCTAGTGTCTTCGTACGAGGCTAGTGTCTTCGTACGAAGGCGTGTCTTCGTACGAAGGAATGCTTCGTACAAGTGTTGCTTCCGTGTCCAAAATCAAGTGTTTTTCGCGTCTTACTTCGGGAAATCGAGTGTTCATCCCTCCAGCCTTAAGCTACTAATTAAATTTAGAGCCGGAGAGGTCTTTGTTTGAGTCACATGTGGGAACTTGGGCTGGGTTGTGCGAAGCCGGGAGTGCCTTCGTACGAAGGCACTGTATGAAGGCAGTGCCTTCGTACGAAACCGGGACTTCGTATAAAACAGTCCAGCTCGCACAAGTGGCTGTTTTTGTGTTTGGAGTTGTGTTTTCGCCTGAATCAGATGTATTTTCGAGTCCTTTTCATGACATTTTTTACACGGCTTCGTCCCACTACTCAGTGAACGAATCATGTGTCGGTTTTAGTCCGGTTTAGTGTAAAAATCGAGTTTTTAAAGGAGTTTTTCCTTGGATTAACACTTGGTGAGTGTGAAATCTTCAGATCTCTAACTTGGGAAGCCGAAGCTAGGCCCAATACACTCGGTTAAGTGTAGATCCATAGTAAGATAAGAAGTTTTGATGAAAAAGATGAAGGTTCTCATAAAAATAGAGAAGTTTAGATGAAGTTTAGATGAAAATAGAGAAGTTTGGATGTAATCAGAGTTAAACTCGTGGAAAATCGTTGTGGAAATCGTTGTGAAACTTGTAAAAATAGTAGACCTTACTTGGAAAATAGAGGGACAGCAGATTGGGAAAGTTCTTAGGCGAACAATGGCAGCAAGTTGTGGAAAAAGGAGTGAGTTAGGTATTTATAGAGGAGTGGGTAGCGCAGGTTACGGCCTTCGTACGAAGCCGCCTGTTTCGCGCATGTGGCTTTTTTTCGCGTGTAGGATGTTCTTTTAGTGCGTTTGGTTGCGTTAGTTAGTTCGAGTACTTTAAGTATTTTAGCGAGGCGTTAAGTGTCGTGTTACGTTGCGCTTTAGCGCCTCGATTTACCACACTGGAGAGTTTTAAGCGAGTATTAATACATAGGTAATAATAATAATAATAATAATATGTAAACACCCAATTAATATAAATAAGTCTGCGTTTTGAGTTTGCGTTGCGATAAGCGAGCGAGCAGTTTAGATACTCACATGATGTAATAGTGTAAGCGAAAGCGTTATAAGCGTAAGCGTTGTGAAGTGCGATATAGCGTGTTCAAATAAGCGATGTAGTGCGAAAATATGCGATGTAGCGTAGTAAGCGATATAGTTCACATTATGATCTGAATCTCTGGTGCTAGGTGTAACGAGAGTAACGAGGCGCGAAAATGCGGGTTGTTACACGTTTAATCATTTTTTACGTGCTTATATTTATGTACGTGGCGGTATAAATTCAAGTTAATTTATGTTTCTTTGATGATGGGTACGTTCAGATATAATATGTTTTTTTGCTTCTTTTTTTTAACGTTTTGAGTTGATCTATGTTTTGGCATAAATTTTGTTTTACAACAAATTGGGTCAAATATAATATGTTTTCATTAGACTTTATAAATTCGACTTACTTAACGTTTCGGTGCCATCGCAATGCGCGGTACTATTTTTAACTTAAAAAACATAAATTTTTACTTATTTTTATGTACATGTCGGTATAAGTTCAGGTTGGTGTTCGACTTAAATTTCTTTGGCAAATAAGTTAAGCCATATATATATATATAATACGTTACCGTCCTTATTTTTATGTACATCTTCAGTTTATCTACATATTGACGTAACTTTTGTTCAGAAGCGATTCGGGTCTTTACGGTACAAATCCAAGTTACTTTACATATGGACCCGACGTATCGCGCCGGGAAATTTACTAGTTCTATATACTTACAAACATAAGTTGGATGACGGCAGGTTGCTGCATTGCAACTGGCCATTGGTCAACTTTTTTTTTATTTTTTAGTAAGTTTTTGTTTATTTTAACCTTTACCTTTCAAAATTTCGTATTGACACTTACAACTTTTCAACTTTCCAAAAACTTTATAATCATTTTTTACGTACTTATGTTTATGTACGTGTCGGTATAAATTTAGGTTTATTGAGTTTTTTGTCTTCTAGTAAGTTTTTGTTTATTTTAGCCGTTACCCTTCAACATTTAGTATTGTCACTTACAACCCTTCAACTTTCTAAAAACTTTATAATCATTTTTTACGTGCTTATATTTATATAAGTGTCGGTATAAATTCAAGTTGATTACGTTTCTTTGAAAATGGGTAGGCTCAGATATAAAATGTTTTTTCGTTTTTTTTTTTGTATGTTTTTGTTCGTTGACTAAAATTAACAAATAAACACAAACGAACACGAACAAGTTCATTTCCTTAATAAACGAATACAATCATAAAATCTCATTAGGTAAGTGTTTATGAACAATTCGTAAACATATATTTCTTAACAAACGAACACAACCAAACTATTCACACTTGAACTTTATCCCTACAAACAACAAAAATGTCAAATATTTAGTAACCAAAGGTGCAAATTGCAATTCACTCAAATCCCACAAAACAACCAACCAAGAGCCCCAAATTCAACAACTTCTCTTACAAACCCTCAATTCACACACCACAAAAACTTTCCGATCATCCTCCACCACCATGTGCTACGGCTCCCAACGCCTACCACCGTTCCACGACGACAACACCACCACCAGGTCTCCGCCGCTGGCCGACGTCAACACAGAGGCCGTCGAAAACCTCCGATTACGGCTAGCGGAAACGGAAGCACGGCTTCAACGAGCTAGGGCACGAGAAGCGGAACTCAGCAAAAAGCTTGTTGAGATGAAACGGTTCGTATCGGTTATGGAGATTCTTGAAAGTTATCTTAAACGAAGGTTTGTTGATCAACAACAACAGCTTGCTCATCTTGTTGTTCAATCTTCGGTACCGAAATGATGTTTTTTGGTTTGAATAAGATGCAGGTGTTTGTGGCTTTTTAGTTTTGGATGTTTGGTTTGGAATTTAGATATATATGATTCATGTTTGTGTATTTGTGTATAATAATAATAATAATAATAGATGAATTTGTGATTCTGTTTGTGTTTTTTTATGTGTTTGTGGTTTAGTTGTTTGAGGTTAACATAGTTTTAGAATTAGGAGCTGTTTGTTTACCTCTTAACGAAACGATTCAGGCCTCTGGTTCAACATTTAATGGTTCAGACTGTTTGTTTCGTGAGCAGATATCTGAATGATTCAGACATTTACCTCTAAATGGTTAAGCATTATACTGAGTCTGAATGGTTAAGACCTCTAATCTGAATTGGTCAGATATTTGCCTCTGAATGGTTAAGCATTATATTGGTTCTTAATGGTTCAAACCTCTTACTGATTCAGCACTTAACGGTTCAGACCTTGTACTGGTTCAGCACTTAATCATTCAGAAGTTGCCAAAGAGCCCCTTAGATTGTGTTGAGGTTTTGAGGCTTTGTGTGTTAGAATAGGATTTTAGTTCTACATTTTTGTGAAGGTTTAAGTGATTCTGGTACTGTGTGTGAATGGTGGATATTAAGTAGTAGAATGTTATTATTCTAAATGTATTGGGTGTACATGACTTTAAGATTGGTGTTGGGTTAATGGTGGGTAATGATAATGCAAGAATGCTAGTCTATCTACGGTGGCAAGTTACCGGTAGGGGTGTCAGTTATGTTGGGTTGGCAGGTTGACTGGTTGAACAGAACCGTGACTCATGCATTTATATGTGCTAGAGACATCAACCCTAACCTGAACGTTCTTAAAATTGTGTAACTCGAGCATGACTTGTTTAACCCATTAATATAAATGGGTTGGCGGGCTGTAAATGGGTTAGAGGGTTGTGATAAGTGTGGGTTAAATGGGCGCTTCTTGCACTAGGTTTGTTTTTCATTTTCATCTTTGGTCCCAAGGGGTGCAGTGCAGCCCTTCTAACTCGGATTATAGTATATGGTATACAGATACAACCCTGTGATGATAGCCAAGAGGTCTTTCTCTTGTTACGGATCCCAGTTGAGGCTCGAATACTCGAACGAGCTTATGTTAAAAGTAAAAAAGAAAGAGAGTAAGAAGAGGATTAGAGAGAGGAAATGAGGGTATATAAGGAGGTTGAGTGTGTGAGTTATTTTGATCAGAGATAGCTTGTTTTATTGTAAATCTATCTTTTTGGTTATATATTTGGATAAGAAATCTACAATTAATCTATAAGTATTTTATCATCCCATTTTTTGGTGTTTAGAGATTAGCAAAGTAGAAATATTCTATGATTACTAAACTGGAGTTTTTAATTAACAACAGCCTCTGTATACGAAGCTTTCGACCCACCTCTCGTCTTTTGGGTCCAAGGGTCTTAGAGCGCCTCACGCTTTTCAAATTCAAGACCGAAACTCGAACCCTTTATACGAAGCTTTCGACCCACCTCTCGTCTTTTGGGTCCAAGGGTCTTAGAGCGCCTCCCGCTTTTCAAATTCAAGACCGAAACCCGAACCCTTTATTAAACAGGTTAGTTACTCATTAGTGCACTAGTGATTTGATTGCAGTTTCGGCCTGAGAGAACATAATCATGTATATTCTAAGTTGTGTATGGTAAGGAACTAGGGACCATTTGCCTAGGCTGGTGGCAGTTAAGTAGTCGACCTTAGACACAGCACCCGGTGTCACGGTGGTTGGCATGTCGTTCCATCCGTTAAAAAAAAATCAGCCCAGGCTTAACTGGTCATAGTCTTGTCGAGGCTCAATCATTTTATTTACAAATTCGGCTTTTATTGATGGTTGATAAATTGTGGTCTAATTGATTTTGTGCATGTACCCATAAAGTATAACCCGACCCGAATATATGTAAATTTGTTCGTAATCATCAGGCCAGGATTAACCTGCCATTGTCTTATGTCATTTTTATTCAATTTTGATTTGTATTCACACAGTTTATAATTACTTATATATCTATCTATACTATATAATAAAAGAAACCAATGAAAGGACACATGTTATTCATTGAAAGCATCTATTTTTTATAGATAATTATTATCAATTAAAAGATAATTATAAAATTAAATTTAGTAAAAATTTAAACAATTTTTATAGGAGATAATCTAAGATTTTAAAATATTTATCAGATTTCAAAATTATTTATCCTGAAATTAACAAAAGATGTACGCTAAATATAAATTAATACAATGTTAATGATTTATTTATTTTATTAAACTAAAATAGTTAAGGGTATAACCTATTTAAAAAATGTTTACAAGGGGTAAACAAAAATATTAATCAATGTTTATTGGTTCTATACTTTTATTTTCGTTTTCAACTCTCAACTCAAATACGGTAATCACTATGTTTACGTGACATTTATAAGAACCATCACCGCAATCACCCCATCCATCGTATATCGAGTATATCCGTTAGTTTTTTTAAGATATAAATTTATATTAGATTCATTCAACCCGTGTGATAAACGAGGGTTTTTTAAAGATATAACACTTTTATTTTTACTATACAAAATTACATTTATGCAACTCGTTTAATACACGAGGTTTTTAAAAATATAACTTTTTTTTATTATGTAGTATATAAAATTAGATTTATTCAATCCATATAATACATAGAGTTTATAAAGATATAACTTTTTATTGTTTGGTAAATAAAATTACATGTGCTCAACCCGTATAACACATGAGTTTCTTAAAAATGTAACTTTTTTTATTATTTAATATATAAAATTAAATTTACTCAACTCGTACAATACACGGAGTTCTTAAAAATACAACATTTTTTATTATTTATATATAAAATTACATTTATTCAACCAATGTAATAAACGGGATTTTTAAATATATATTGTTTTATTATTTTTGTATATAAAATTACGTTTATTCAACCTGTGTAATAAACGAGATTTTTAAAGATATATATATTTTTATATTATTTTGTATATAAAATTACATTTATTCAACCCGTGTAATACACGGGGTTCTAACCTAGTTTTAGATATAATTACTTATATATTTTAGATATATTTAGAAGAGTTAAAATGTCATTTTAGTCCCTATGGTTTGGGTCATTTGCCAATTTAGTCCAAAGGTTTGAAACGTTGTCATTTTAGTCCAAATTAGTTTCAAGCGTTGTCATTTTAGTCCACTTGATTAACTTCGTCCATTTTTTCTATTCGCTATAAGGGTAATTCGATCATTTTATATGGTCGAATTACCCTTCTAGTCAACAGAATCACATATGAAATGACCGAAATGCCCTTCTAGTTAACATAATAAAGGGATGAAGTTAACCCAGTGGACTAAAATGACAACGTTTCAAACCTTTGGATTAAACTGGCAAAATGGCTGAAAACGCAGGGACTAAAATGGCATTTAACTCTATTTAGAATTTTGAATATAAAAGTTTAAAGTTCTTCAGAAATCATCCTTGTTTTTTCGACAAATATTAACCATCGATCATGTTACACACGTTCACTAACATGCATATCACAATATAAACATATGTAACTTTCATGAAACCCTGCTACTTAATTTGTTATGGATCTGAGAATTGTGAGATTAAATATATTATTATTATAATATTTAATCTTGTAGCCATTATAATCATTTATGTTATATAGATCAAAATATATTAATAACATATTAATAATTAGTTGGTAATTGTTGATGGACCATATTACCCTTATTAACTAATTAGGTTTCCTCTTGGGTGTATATATAAGGAGATTATTAGAGAGATATAGGGTTAGACACATAACTCAATAATCATAACATCAAATTCGGCTCTCTCTCTCCCTAATCGAAACCTTCCCTAATTTCTATTCATCACCATCATAATCTTACATCCTAAGGAGGAACCAAATCATCCTGACAAGTATGTCAAACTCAATGGCTGCATCTCTGACTGGATTCTCTGCTGGTCTGTCTGCTGTAACAGGTATTTTATTCATGTTTTCCATTATGTTTAAACAGAACTGATTAACATGTGGTATCAGAGCATATGTTGATAAATTGGTTCTGTTTTCGTATCCATTATTCTGGGATCAAAATTTGGAAAACAGAAAATTTTTAAAGCCATATAAATCACGGCTGATTTCGAGTACCAATGAGCCGAAATCACTGTTTTCGGAAGATGTTGTTTAAAATATTGACTCGAAATTGTAATGGGTAAATTAATGTTCGAAATCTATTAACAAAAGCCTTAGAATTCAGGTTTCGGATCCCAGAATTATGTTTTAATTTTCTAGGGCTCATCACTTGTTCTAAGAAAAACTCAAAAATTCCTTAAGTTTTGGAATATAATCCGGATTAGTGGATGTTTTTACTGTTTTGATAAATTTAGATCAGCAATAAAACAGGAAACACTATCCCACAATCCCTAAAATTTCGAGTTTTCAGTTATTATCACAATAACAGCTGTTAACAATGGACTCGAGACCACAAGGTCTTGACTCGAAATCATAAGGGTTCTCAACTTTTACAACTCGAGACCACTGAGTTTTCGACTAAAGGCTTCAATCTTCATAACTCGAGACCGTGGTTGTGACTCGAGATCTCATTATGGAGTCGAGATCTCATAAAACACAGCAATCGAGACCATGATTACGACTCGAGACACTGAGGTTGCGACTCGAGACCTCATAACTGACTCGAGATCTCATAACTCAGTTCGATCCGCTCTAACAGGTGGTTTGCTATTAAATACTTGGTTTTATAAACACTTAATTAACTAATCAGAATCAGATGACTTTTACAAAACCAAAATAGCTTAACTTGAATGAGCTTCTGATGTATCATTTCTGGCCAAAGCTGATTTAATACATCTATTTATTGTTCAAGTATTATAAAAGCTATGATTGAGTATGCATTACAAACGTGAAATGTCTTAATTTCTGGCCAAAGCTGATTTTAATTCATTTATGTCTAGCATACTTGACAAGTGCATAATTAAAGTGATTGTCTCATTTCTGGCCAAAGCTGATTTGTCGCGATTACTTTGCACACATACTTAAATGATTACACTTCTGGCCAAAGTTGATTTGTCTTCGTTTAAGTAGAATTTTAACTAAGTCTATTATTTTGATGTTAGTAATAGACAATATCACAGCTTCATAATTAAAATGGTCATTATTTATGCCTGCCTTAGTATAATATGCCCTTAGATCACATTAGGACTTCTTTCTTAGTATCATAACTTGCTCATCTTATTGCCACTATCAGCACCCAATTGCGGGAGTCCACCTTTAACTGGTGATAACTTTGCTGAATGGAAGGATGCCCTCATGCTTACACTTGGATTGCTAGACTTCGATTATGCTCTTAGAGAGAATAAGACAGCGGACCTTACCACTCAAAGTACTGCTGCTGAGCAGATAGTTCATGAAAAATGGACTAGGTGTAACTACATGTCTCTTATGTTCATGAAGCAATCCATTCACAATGCGATCAGAGGAGCCATTCCTGATTCTGAAGATGCTAAAACCTACCTGGCTTCTGTGGAGGCACAATTCAAAGGAATATCAAAGGCACACGCTAGGACTCTTATCCTCAAGCTGGTGACGACTAAGTATGATGGGAGGAGTGGCATTCGCGAGCACATCATGATGATGCATGACATGGCCAATAAGCTGAAAGGGCTAGAGATGGAAATCAGTGATGGTTTTCTTGTTCACTTCATCATCACTTCGCTTCCTTCGTCCTATGAAGCATTCAAGATCAATTACAACACTCAGAAGGACAAATGGACGATGAGTGAGCTAGTCGCTATGTGCGTACAGGAGGAAAACCGTATGAAGATGGATCGCACTACTGATGTAGCTAACTTCACCACCTCCAACTCTAAGAAGAGGAAGAACAATCATCAAAGGAAGGATGCTTCTAAAGTTCAAAAGCCAAATCCTAATACAAGTACACCTTCCAGCTCTAAGAGTTCTGTAAGAAAACAGGACATAAGCAAAAGGAATGCCCTGACTTCAAGGAGTGGCTGGCTAAGAAAGGTAACGATTTTTTCATGATACTTGAGTCCTTTAATTTAAATGTTCCTGCTAATTCTTGGTGGTTTGATTCTGGTTCTATGGTTCATGTAACAAACTCTACTCAGGGATTCCTTTCAATACGGAAGCTGGGAAGAAACCAAAGAACACTTAAAGTTGGGGATGATCGGGAATTAGAAGTGAAGGCCATAGGAACATTACAATTATTTTTGAAAACTGGTTTATGCATTAAACTTTATGATACATTATATGTTCCTGAGGTAACTCGGAACCTTGTATCAGGACCAAAGTTAGACATGGACGGTTTTGTTGTTTCCCATGGTCATCGCAAACTCTTTATTCTCTATGATTCCGTTGTTTATGGTACTGTCATTCTGGATGGTGGTCTCTATAGATTAGAACTAGATGATAATTTTTCCAAATCTTTGTTGTCATATAATATTAATGAATCACTCACAAAGATGAAACGGAATCGAGACTTAGAGACTACATCTATGTTGTGGCATCAACGTTTAGGCCATATCTCAAGAGAACGATTAAATCGTCTCGTAAAAGATGAAGTCTTACCTCCTCTCGATTTCATTGATTTTTGAACATGTGTCAAATGTCTTAAAGGCAAAATGACATCAGCAAATAAGAAAGGTGCCACTGGGAGCTCTAATTTATTAGAACTCATTCACACTGGCATTAGTGGTCCCTACCAAATGGTTGGCATAACAGGACATACTTCATTTATCACTTTCATTGATGATTATTCTCGTTACATGTACTTGTATTTCATTAAGGAAAAGTCTGAATCTCTTACAACTTTTAAAGATTATAAAGCTGAAGTTGAAAAGCAATTAGATCGTCAGATTAAAGTTGTGAGATCAGATAGAGGCGGTGAATATTATGGAAGACATACTGATGTGGGTCAAGCTCCTGGTCCATTTTATGAGTTTTGTAAAGGCCAGGGGATTGTGAACCAATACACCATGCCTGGTACACCTCAGCAGAATGGTGTCGCTGAACGAAGAAATCGTACCCTTATGAACATGGTGCGCAGTATGTTAGCCAACACTAATTTACCATTATTCCTATGGACTGAAGCGTTAAAAGCAGCTGTTCATATACTCAATAGAGTTCCTTCTAAGTCTGTCTCTAAAACTCCTTATGAACTTTGGACAGGAAGGAAACCGAGTCTTAAATATATGAAAGTATGGGGCTGCATTGCTGAAGCAAAACTATATAATCCTTTCCTAAGGAAACTTGACCCTAAAACAGTTACATGTTTCTTTATCGGGTATCCTGATCATTCGAAGGGTTATCGTTTCTATTGTCCTTCCCATGTCACCCGTATTGTTGAAACCAAGCGTGCTGCGTTCCTGGAGGATTTCAAGGTCAGTGGGAGCAGTACTAACCCTTACGAAGAATTGCAAGAAGTACAAGACGCGGGGGGGGGGGAGACTCGTCGCTTACCATTACTCCGTTTACTCCTCTTGTACCCAATGCAACAACTGCACCTGAAGCTACTGCACAAATTCCATCTCCACAATCAGAACCCATTATACCTCATAACGAAGCCACATCAAACGCTCAAAACCAAGACAACGCTGAACCCGATAATCAACTCAGGAGGTCATCTAGGCAAAGAAGGCCTACTAATTGGGATGATTATGTTACCTACCTGACTGAAATGGATGCTGGAAAGCTCAATGATCCTACCTCTTATAATGAAGCCATTAGCAGTGATCAGTCTTCTGAATGGAACAAAGCGATGATTGATGAGCTTGAATTCATGAAGAAAAATGACGTTTGGGATTTGGTCGAATTACCCAACGGTGTTAAACCTGTAGGATGTAAATGGGTGTTCAAAACAAAACTGGATCCGAATAGGAACGTTGAACGCTACAAAGCGAGATTGGTTGCAAAGGGCTACACTCAGAAAGAGGGAATTGATTATCAAGAGACGTTTTCACCTGTCTCTCGTAAAGATTCATTAAGGATCGCTATGGCCTTAGTAGCTCATTTTGATTTAGAGCTGCATCAGATGGACGTCAAAACTGCTTTCCTTAACGGAGACTTAGACGAAGATGTTTACATGAAACAACCTGAAGGTTTTAAACCTGAAGGTCAGGAGCATCTAGTCTGTAAGTTGAAGAAATCCATTTATGGGTTAAAACAAGCATCACGTCAATGGTACCTCAAGTTTGATGAAGTCATGAAGAGACAAGGTTTTATGAAGAATCAAGTGGATCAATGCACCTACCTCAAAATGAATGGGAGTAACTTTACTATACTTGTCCTTTACGTAGATGATATTCTATTGGCAAGTAATAGTTTAGACATGTTGCATGAGTCGAAGCGGTTACTCTCGCATAACTTCGACATAAAAGATCTTGGAGATGTTTCTTATGTCATTGGCATCGAAATTCACCGAGATAGACACAAAGGGATCTTAGGATTGTCCCAAAAGACTTACATAGATCGTGTCCTTACACGTTACAACATGCAACAGTGCAAACCCTCAGTCGCTCCAGTAGTTAAAGGAGACGTTTTCGGTTCATTCCAGTGTCCGACAACAGAGGTTGAAAAGGAGCAAATGAGCCAGATACCTTATGCGTCAGTAGTCGGGAGCCTGATGTATGCTCAAGTCTGTACTCGCCCAGATATCGCTTATATTGTTGGAATGCTAGGCCGTTATCAGACTAATCCTGGCCTAGATCACTGGAAAGCAGCTAAGAAGGTTCTTAGATATCTGCAAGGGACGAAAGACTATAAACTGACTTATAGAAGAAGTGATCACTTAGAAGTGGTAGGTTATTCTGATTCTGACTTTGCCAAATGCAAAGATGACAAGAAATCCACTTCAGACTACATCTTTATTTTAGCAGGCAGACCTATCTCATGGAAGAGTCATAAACAACAGTTAACTACAACTTCCACAATGATGGCAGAATACATTACTGTTTACAACGCAACCTGTCATGGAATGTTGCTTAGAAATCTGATCACTGGACTCAAAATCGTTAATTCCATTTCTAGACCATTGAAGCTTTACTGTGATAACTCAGCTGCCGTTAGTTTCTCGAACAGTAATAGTTCGACTGGAGCTGGTTTATATCTCGATACAAAATATTTGTTCGTACGTAAACGGGTTGAGGAAAATAATCTTTGTATTGAGTATATTAGTACTAAAGATATGCTTGCGGATCCGATGACTAAGGTCTCCCACCTAAAGTTTTCGAAGAACATGTATCGAATATGGGACTTACTAAAGACCTTATTTAATGGCATATTGTACTAGCTTATGTTTTAATTAATAAAATCTCCTCAGTTTGATTTTGTGTGTCTCTAACATATGTTTTGCCGGTGTAATGACATATAGACAAATATAAATACAAATCAGACGCTAAAGGGCTTATGCGTATTTTGATCATAACTATTAGGTTTTAAATTGAGGCTATAGTATGACTAATGGAGGTCCTGAGTCGAATGATGATTCAACAGCTGTATTTCTCTGCAATAGTTCTTGGTTTAAGGCTAAAATGAGTGTTAACTCCTGGCCAGGCTCATCTAATACTCATGATAAATGATTATTCGGCTAAGTGGGAGAATGTGAGATTAAATATATTATTATTATAATATTTAATCTTGTATCCATTATAATCATTTATATTATATAGATCAAAATATATTAATAACATATTAATAATTAGTTGGTAATTGTTGACGGACCATATTACCCTTATTAACTAATTAGGTTTCCTCTTGGGGTTATATATAAGGAGATTATTAGAGAGATATAGGGTTAGACACATAACTCAATAATCATAACATCAAATTCGGCTCTCTCTCTCCCTAATCGAAACCTTCCTTAGTTTCGGTTCATCACCATCATAATCTTACACCCTAAGGAGGAACCAGATCATCCTGACAAGTATGTCAAACTCAATGGCTGCATCTCTGACTGGATTCTCTGCTGGCCTGTCTGCTGTAACATGTATGTTATTCATGTTTTCCATTATGTTTAAACAGAACTGATCAACAAGAATAACAGGATTTAGACACTAAAACCATACAGTTCGATGGCGCAACACACAAATATGGATTTACCAACCATACTAGGGGTGTTCATAAACCTTTAAAACCGACTGAGTTGTTTGAACTTAAGCAAGCCAGCTGGTTTGACCAGTACTAACTGTATACGGTTTGGCTTACGCTTGTTTTGATTGATGATTTTACGGGTTGGAACTCAGAATTGACCATTTAAACTGACGATTTAACATTTGTTATTTGTTTATATTTCATTTTAGGAGTATGCAATGATGTGTGTATATATCGCATAGTCGTGAACGTGCCATCACTAAAAAAGAATAATAATACAAAATACGCTTTTAAGAAATAAAAAAAGGGTTAAAAGCTATCATGTTATCAAAGGCGAACCATCAAACCGTAAACTGGCCGGTTTCTCCTTTGGTTTGTCATTTTCTTGCTCACATCTTCATATTTATATAACCTTTAACTAAAAGTTTTGTGTTTTTAAATTTCTTAAATTAACAATTTCAGCACCAATACTTGGTTTAATCCTAAAATAAAGGGTTATTATACATTTTGAACCATCGTTAATAACTTAATATCTCAAACAATTTTTTTGCTCACAAAGCACATTCTAGGTAGTTAATTAATCATCATGAAATGTCAATGGGGTGGTGATCCATTGGCAAAGGTAATGCCTTTAAACATATTGGGGAGAAAGGTATTGGGTTCAAGTTCCAAGGACAACACTAGTAATTTGTCGTTTTAAAAAAAATTAATTATCATGAAATTAATGCATCTATAGACAAAGACTTTATTATCACTAACATGGAATGCTCTAAAGCATTATTTAAATGTTGTGTACTAGGATTATGTGACAACACGAATTTAATACTAAGATCAACAAATAATAAAATAGACAAGTAGATTATACGTTAAAATCAATGAGCGTGCAAGCCCCCGCACTAATTGTTTTGTTTTTTTTTTTAAAGGTGTGAATTATTTGCAAATGTCAGGAGGTCTAGCATATGTTGTCTTAATTGGGTCCGCGCTAGAGAGCTCCCTCGCACAATAGATCTTCAATTTAAACCTCGCAATGAGAAACCACTATTACCCAGACTCGAACTTGAGACCTGGATGGGAAAACTCACCCGGACCCACCATAGATAGAACTTAAATACCCGTGGCCACCACTAAAGCACTAATGATAGTTGCACTAATTGGTTTATAATCAATAGTTCTAAAGGACTCAAGCTATAAATATCTTCTCCTCGAAAGGACACCACATAGTGAATACGAGCATTTATTGCCTATCTACATCTCTCTCACTTGTCACACGTCAAATATCACAAGAAGTCTCTTTCGACTTTCGTAAAATGTCTAACAACGCTCATCAATGCAAGCAAAAAAAATATATATATAACCATCAGTCTCTCAATCACGAACATTTTAGAGTATAAAAGATTCTTATAAACCATCCACCGCTAAGTTTTAACACATTTACTAATAATACATTTACCATGAGGGGGAATAGTGCCAGGCAGCTACCTGACACCCCCCATTGATCGTGACTTTTTATATTTTACTTTCAAACCTTCAATTTTGCTAAAATATGTGTCTAGCCCCTCTGCTTTTAAAAGTGTTTTCCTTTTATTGGTTAACTTTGTTTATATGTGTGTTTAGTCTCTAAGCTATAACTTTAGTAGCATGCATGTTTAATTCTTCTACTTTTATTCCTTTTAGTGATTGATCATGCTTTTTTGTATCTTGCTTTGAGTAAAATGCCCGGATAGTCCCTGTGGTTTTGTAAAGTAACACTATAGTCCCCAGCTTTTGGAAATTACACCGGTGCTCCATGTGGTTTACTTTTTGTTACTCAGATAGTCCCTAGAGTGGATATCCGTTAGTTTTCTCTGTTAAGTCCATCTGAAATTACTTATTTACCCATCCTTTAAAAAATTTAAAAAAATCAAATATGAATTATTAAAAGTGTGAGCCCACCTTATTCAACCACCGCCTCTACCGCCTCTAACCACCATCTCCACTGCCTGCAATCACCGTTTGCATCCCCCACCGTCTCCACCACCACCCACTTCCACCGTCTCCAATTCAAGTTGTTACTACTACAAGATCAAATCATCAACTTCTAGTACATTAAACTAACATATATATAAAACTAAAATAATAATAATAATTAAAAAAACAAAGAAACAATTGCATTCTTCTACCAGAAACAAAGAGAGTTGCTATGATGATTCAAACGAACAAACTGTTTCCTCCGAAACCCATAAAACAACCCATGGCGGAGCCTGAACCAGATCATTTTCTTGATCTTCCTGGCAGATCGAAGCTTGTGTCACACCCCAACCGATGGTGGAATCATCGGGGCGCGGCACTAGGCGAATCAGATTGCTCAAGGGAATCCATAACAACTAATTTGCGACAGTATTTATTGCATTTCTTATCCCATACTAACAATCAGTACAATCACATAAGTTATCACAGATTTCTTGTCCTCTCGAACAATACAAATCTGACAACCTAGATTTTAGGTGAGTTTCTAGACTTCCTAGCTTGATTTGATGTAGTCTGCGATCTAACCTGCAACATACATTAAAATAATGTCAATACGAAAGTATTGGCGAGCATACAGGTTTGATATGTAATAGTGTAATAGATAAAAGCTGCGAATTTCCACATACATAAACGTAATACACGACATATATACTCACAAAACTGATACTACCAGCTAAGTCCTCGAGCTTCGATCGCGATTGCTAAACTAGACCCCGTCGGGCGCAATAGTACTATACTAGTCATGGTGGGACGTCGCGAGTATAAGTCCTAACACATATGTAACTAGCATCACGTATAACTATGCACATTGGTCATTCGCAAGTGATAAATAGTTTAAGCATTTGATGTGATTTGATTTGATAGCAACGTATGTTACACCCAAAAGTGCAAAATAAAAAAGGGTTCAAGTATACTCACAGTGCGTATTCAACGAGAACACAACTTGATTGGATCGGTTGAGAGTGCGTCTAAGTTAGCCTAAACATGGAATGGTATCGTAAGCGATGCACGGTGTGCTAAACGTGAAGAGTTGAGTAATCGGCCTAGTGGCAATCCGATCGGATATCAATCCGGTCGGGTGGCTTAAACCGAATGGTCAGTTTGATCGGACAGCAGTCCGGTCGAACAGTATTGCACTAATGGTCTGTCCGGTCAGATAACATTGGTGAGCTGTCCGGTCGGATGGCACTAGGTCGGGTAATCTTATCCGGTCGGATGACACTGAGTCGGATGACCTTATCCGGTCGGACGGTCTTATCAGGTCGGACGACCTTATCCGGTCGGATGGCGTCGAAGTTGATGGATAGTCCGATCGGACAGCAGTCCGTTCCAACGTCCTGGTCAACTGTACTTGATGGTTTTTGGAAAGAATACAGGTGGTTTGACCGAGATGGTGTGACATCGTGTTAAACAACTGAAATTCTATCAAGTCCGACCCGTTCTAACAGCCGGGAACCACCCCGTTACATCAGATCTGGCTGTTCTTGACGGTTTTTCCATGTTTAACCTGAAATCACATTGCACTTTGATTAGATACATAGATTTTAGGTGAGATCGTTATAAAAACAGGTGAAAATCACTCAGACCTGAGTTGTTCATGGTGAGATGAGGTCACACTTTGAAGTTCATATGAACTCTTGATGACATCATCTTAGAACATCTCAAATCAATAGATTTCACACTTAAAAGTTGATTTTTAAAAGATAGAAAGGTGTAGGATTGAATGTAGATCATAGAAGTACAAGATTTAGGTTGAGATCTTACCGAAATCGCGAGAAATCGAGAGAAAACGGGCCAAGAGCGTTCTGGGCGAGTGAAGGCTGTCACATCACTGTTCAAGTGAAGTGGCAAGGCTATTTATAGGCAAGAGAGGAGGAGGTGATGTTGTGCTCCGGCTCGGATGGGCAGTCCGTTCGGATAGCCAATCCGTTCGGATGGCAATCCGTTCGGATAGCCAATCTGTTCGGGTGGCAATCCGTTCAGATAGCCAATCCGTTCGGATAGGCAATCTGGTTGGATCTTTGGTGCGAAGAACTTCATTGTTTCAAATTTATGTGGCGAGCGTTGCGATAGTTTTGGTTACACATTTTCCTATATTTATTTATTATATAAATAATTAATCACAAGGGGGTCGTATGTACATATCCGTATTTCCAAGTTGCAATACTATAACCGGGTTTTGTTTCGATTACGTGCTACTTGCGACGCTTCACGGTCATCGAGGAGGGTAGAATAGGCAATCACTCAACGTCATCGTGAACGTTAATGTGTGTGATGCGATGTGCGTTTTGAGTAATAAGTTGCACTGCGACACATCACGGCTATCAAGGAGGGTGGAATTGGTCCGCACTCGACATCTTCGTGGTTGTCAGCAAGTACAATGTGATGTGATAGCGATAAAATATGCGATAACATGCGAAAATATTGCGATGTATGCGATATAGTTACATTATGATCCGAATCTCTGGTGCTAGGCGTAACGAGTATAATGAGTAGCAACAACGCACGAACGTGCGGGTTGTTACAGCTTGATCCATATCAGTTTCTTGACGCGAAACAGAGATCTCTTCACCCTTTGACAAGTGCTTTGTTTCCTGCTAAACTGGTAACTTCTGAGAAATAACTGTCTTTTCTCCACCTCTATAATGGCAGTGTACGAACCTGAACCCAGACCCATACCCGTAAAGGATTCGCTCTTGAAAATGGGATTCATGTGTGATTCAAGAGAGAGGGGGGGGGGGGGGGAGATGTAATGAGGGGTAGTTTTTATAAGGAAGTGGGAAAGGGAAAAGTAGAGGGGTAAATAAGTAATTTTCGATGGATTTAACGGAGAAAACTAACGGACATCCACTTCAGGGACTATCCGTGTAACAAAAAGTAAACCACAAGGAACACCGGTGTAATTTCCAAAAGTTGAGTACTATAGGTATTACTTTACAAAACCACATGAACTATCTAAGCATTTTACTCATCTTGCTTTTAAACCCTCAACTTTGGTAATATACGTGTTTAACCACTCAGTTAAAAAAAAACTTCATTTTTATTGATAGCTTTGTTCATATGCGTGTTTAGTGTCTCTGCTTTAACTTAGGTGGTGTACATGTTTAGTCCCTCTGTTATATACCTTTTAGTATTTCATCTTTTAGCATTTTCTCCTTGCTATTGTGACGAATCAACCCGGAGGAATAGTGATCTTTTGCTATTGGTGGATAACCGCTATTACTCTTGGACTTTAATAAAGTTACCCTATGACGAGCGTATTTTTACCTATGTCTCGATGTAATTTTTATTGAGATTGTGTTATGAGTAGTATGTTCAAATAATCGAAACACAGACATACATGTTATCAAACTGAGATATATTCTGATTACCGCCAAAGAGGACAACACATAACACTAGTTGTACACACTCTTTCTCCTACAAACTCATAGTTACTAAAACCCAAGATTATTCTTTTTTTTTCTTTTCTCAATATAAATACAAATAAACTATAACTTTTTATAATTATTTCCTTCAACTTCTCAAAACTCATAAAACCTATAACAATTAACTTAAATAAATAATTATAAAAAAAAAAAAACTAATTCTTTTTCTCTTCCTCACATCCATCAACCACGTAGGCCTTCTTCCTCCTCTCTAGAGTAGCCAACAAACAAATCAACAAAAAACACGTGGCATAAACCGAGTGGACCTTCCAGCTAGTCTTGGGTGGTTGCCGGAGCACTGCCCTATGAAACACCGTCATATAACAATGAAGCCCAACAGCAAAGCCCACAAACATCTGCCCAAGGCCCAACAGTCTCGACCCAACACCAGTTTCCGTAGAGAACACCAACACAAAGTACATCAAAAGAAGCAGAAGGTACAACACATAAGCAAGAGTTTGCAACAACTGTATGCACACGTAAGTTGACTGTGAAGTGTCGTAAAAAAACTTCAATGGTTCAAGCCCAGTAACTAGTGAAGATAATGCAAGTATTGAGAAGTAGATTGAGAGGTAAATTTGGATGAATATTATGATTTTTTGAAGTGAAAAGTAGGCTTTTATTTGGTTGAAAATGAGGGTGACAAGAAGAAATGGGATTATTATAAATGCAAATGAGATGATGGAAGCAACTATTGGTGCATATTTTTTGCCCACTATTGGTTTGAATTGTTTTGAGATTTGTTTGTTGGCATTGTTGAGATATGATTTTGAGGTTGTTGAGATCACTTCTAGATCTGGGATTAGTGTTTCTTGGAATCTTGTTGGTAGATCTTTGAATTCGGAAATGAGATCATCTTCTTCTTCTTGTTCTTCCTTTTGTACAAAAGTCAAAGGTTTTGTTGACTTTTTCTCAATAGTTGGTTTGTTCTTCTTTGTTGGATCTTTTGATTTTTGGGTTAAAGTGGAAGTGGGTTTTGTGGGATTTGTGGTTTTGGAGGTGGGTTTTGTGTTATTTGGAGATTTGGAGGTGGGTTTGGTGGAATTTGTAGATTTTGATGATAAAGTTGGTGTTTTTGAAGTGGGTTTTGTGGAATTAGTGGATTTTGATGATAAAGTTGATGTTTTTGAAGTGGGTTTTGATGTGGAGTTAAGTTTCTTGAGATTGGTTTTGTCTTGAAGTTTGAGGGTTTTAGTGGAATTTGAAGTGGAAGAAGTGGAGGGTTTGATGAGTTTGGTTTTGTTTTTGCTTTTGCTTTTGCTTTGGGTGGTTGTACCAAGTGCAATAGTAGATGTACCTTGATTCTTTTTGGCAGACTGTTGAACCCCATCTGAATATTCTTGGACATGATTCTTTTCCAATAAGTTTCTCCTACCCACAAGCTGAATGGTGGGTTTAAGAGAAGAAGAAGATGGTACAAGTAATAAAGCAAAGAGTACAAACAAAAAGAGCACCTTTGTGAAAGGTAGGATATTGAGTGGTGCCATGTTTGGTGAAATCTATGTATGATCTGATAACTGGTTTTTAAGATTCAGATTGTGATATGGATCTGAAGTTTAATAAAATGAGGGTGGCATGTGGGTATCACACTGTCGGTGCATTAAGTGAGAAGGTAAAAGCTATGCTTTTGGCATACAAATTTTCAACCAAATAGGTTTTCCAATAGTTTGTTTTGTATTAAATGCACACTAGATCCAACATTTTTATAGGAAAATGTACACATTAGACTATTGGGTAGAGAGGGCTTGGGTTGGGGGTATTGCTTGACATATGGTGAGGGTGAGAGCCACAAGGTAATACTCAAAAATTAGGGGTGTGGTGTGGCGTGGCCAGATATGTGGATTTTTTTGGTTCGACAACGGCTAGATTGAACCAGCCAACCAAAGTCGGTCATGTCACCCAGTCCCCCGCCCCCCGCTAGGCTCAATCCACACGCCAAACGGGCAACGCCATGCCCAACGCTTGCCCGGGGTGGAGTAGCCAGCGTTAAACCCAAACCGCCCCCCCAAGCCACGCTTCACACCTAACAGTCTTATACTAACTTACATAAGGCCATGGGGTGTGGTTCCCTCTTCCTCATGGCCACCTAGACGCCACCTCACCACATAGTTCACCTCATCACTACTCCCCATGGGTGGATGAGGTGTGGTTCCCCCTTCCATTTTTTTTTATTTTTTAATACATAAATTAAAATAAAGTTTTCATTAATTAAATTAAAATTACATTAGACTTGAAAAAAAAAACATAATTTAAATAAACATAACTTAAAAAATAAAAATTAAAGCCAACTTCCACTTTCTTCGAGCCATTTCTCCGCGATCTTGTCTTTCATTCTCGAAAGCACCGCATAGTCTCTTTCAGGAGTATGAGCTTCATATTCGAACTCGGGTTCATCGTTTATATCGATAACACAACGTGCATCGAAACCACCCGCACTATAACTCCCCGACGAAAAAGGATTTGATTTGATGTTGTTGATGTTGGTATTGAATTTGCCAAGCATTTGGAGGTTGGCTAAAACCACTAAACGAAAATGGATCCATCGGTGTCGTGGGGTACGCTAGTGGAGGTTGAGTCGAAGGAGTAGCGGGTGTGTTCGGAAAGAATGGACGCGAGTTTGATCGGTTCGGATCCATGAGTTTTTTTTTTTTTTTTTTTTGGTAAAATGGTGAAGAATAGTTGAGAGAAGTTTAGAATGTGAATTGAAAAATGGTTAAAGGGGTTTAAATAGAAAAAAGAGTAAACTGCAATTTTACCCCCTGGGGTTAGGGGTCATTGGCATGTCTACCCCCTAAGGAAATAATTGCAATTTTACCCCCCACTGTTTGGGGTTATGTCGCAACCTTACCCCCTGCCGTCAGTCACCAGTTATTTGACTGTTATAGGCAGGGGTATTTTGGTAATCTTACCCTATATTTATTATTATTATTTATAAAATCAAATTATCATCATCTTCTTCAAGTAACTCACAGATACATCATCATCATCTTCTTCAAATAACCCCCTGCCGCCGCTCCTCCCCCACCGCAACCACCCACCCCCTTCTTCAAATATCATCATCATCTTCAAACACCTGTTGTTGTTGTTGATGAAATCTCAAATCCTGTTCATATAATCGATGAAATCATGGTTTATTAACAAAATCTAAAATCCTGTTGGAAAATAAGGTTACTTACTTTGAATATTCAAACATCAATCCACAGGACTGAGGTTGAATCAATCGACAGAATCGTTGGTCGCGATTGAAGGACATAATCGGTGGTTTAATGAATAGGGTTTTCTTTGTATTTGTCATTTCTTCATCGGTTATTGTAACCCTGGATCAGATTTCAAGATTGTTTTGTCTGTCTCTCCTTTTTCTTGATCTGAGATAGATACAAGTCCTGTATCTATTTGTGTGTATGAAATTGGGCAATTGTGAGTTAGATGGCTCAATTGTCTGAACCTCAAGGCTCTTCTTTCAACAAAGGGGTTTTCGTCTTCAAGCTCCACCGGTGAGTTTACATATAGTTTTTGTGTTTAGATGAAACCCAGATGAAATTGTTGTGACATGAGTGATTTTTCTTGAATTTTTGTCAATTGGGTGTGATATAGGTTGTGGGTTTTGTTTCTTTACGGAATCTGTTGGTTTATGAGTGGTAATTAGAGATGTGTTTAGATGAAATTGATTGAATATTTGAAGAAATGTTTGCATTACTTTTAAGTTATGATGTGGGTTTTTGCTAATTTTAACTTAATTTTGCGGGCTTTTGTTTTCACTTGAATTTTGGGGATAAATGTATATTTGGATTTGTTGAATGTTGAGCATGCTTATTTGAGTACTACCTTAGTATGTGTACTTGATTGTGTTCTCTGTGAATATATTCCATCAGCATTTTGTTTGATGAGAATTTAACTTCTTATGAATCTAGTTCATCAAATCTGTAAGTCAACACTGCAAACAGTGGGTCAGATTTGGGGTACTTATGATGAATTTTACTGATTTTTGTCTCTTAGATGGTGATTATGAAGTTTATTGCTGAATGTTTGCAGCAGGGTAATGTGTTTTATTGAAGTTATTTATCAAATATGAGAAAGTAAAATGATGGTGGGTGGTCGAGGCTGATGGTGGTGGAGGTGGGTGGTGGCGGCTGATGGTGGGGGGTAATTGTGCGACATAACAAGAACGTTGGGGGGTAATATTAAAGGGCAATATAGTCATTTCACATTAAAGTTAACAGATCTGTTAACAAATTTGAGGCCGGGGGGTAAGGTTGCGACATAAGAGCAAACTGTGGGGGGTAAAATTGCAATTATTTCCTTAGGGGGGTAGACATGCCAATGACCCCTAACCTCAGGGGGTAAAATTGCAGTTTACTCTAGAAAAAAAAAATTAAGTTTTTTTTTTTTTTAAATTGAACCATTCCACAACGTCTCTTTCCAACGTTTGTTTCTCTTCTCTTCTCTTCGGGCTGATCGGGATAAATGTGCCGATGGCACCGAAATCTCTTGGGGGGGGGGGGGGGGGGGTTCCCGATCGGGGGCCAACTCAGCTCACCAATGGCCTCCCCGATCCATACCCCATCGTCTAAGGGTGAAAGGGGTGCTCCCCAAATAGGGAGTGGCAAACTTTTCCACTAACCAATAATATCATGTCATGACAACTTCCCCCTTCACTTTCCATTTTGCGGTCAAACACATGGGAGTGGTAAACAATTTCTTAAAAAAAGATAAATTTTTGATTGGTTGAAAGAGGGTGGGGTCCACCATTAACCCCCCTCTCTCTCCCTTCTCTCTCCTCTTCCCCACTCGGTGACTACTCACCGTAATAAGCTTTCACTGAACACCGAATACACCCAAGGGGAGCCTCCCCGATCGGCAAAGAAGGTTCACCGAGGGGGTCACCGATGGTGCCCCTTCCAGCCTAAATCTATAATCAGTAAAGCCAAACAATCCTAATTGTTCACTTACATAAATATGGTAACTTCTACCGTTGAAGTTTGGCAGCAGTTGCTAAATTGGATGAATGATCCGGTGGGTCAGTCACTTTCTACAGTTAAAGAAATGTTGTTGAGCGTTAATGGATTGAGTGAATCGAAGAACAGGAAGTATATAATTCATATAGTATACATTTGGTTATGCAGAGTATATGGAAAGTGATAAACAATAAAATATTTGAAGGTGGAAATGTAAACACACACAAGCTCATGGAGGAAGTTAAAGAGATGCCGTTCGCTTGCGAGGTCAACAAACCGAAATTTGAAGATTTTTAGGGGGGGGGGGGGGGGGGGGGGGGGGGGGGGCGTAATTTTAATATACAAGTGTAATAGAAAAGGTGCAATGTAATTCTTTTTGGCGTAAGTAGATGTAACTTGTAATTGGGTCGGTAGCAACTTGCTACGGGCCCATAAATTTTTGTGATATAAAAGTTGGCATTATCTTTAAAAAATTATGATAACTTCAACTACACTAACGCATATATATTCAGATTTAAAATGGACAATGTTATTTTAAAACAACTTTATATAATCACCTTGGACAATTACAATTAGGCTTCTAAATAACCATGTAGCTATCATAGTAAATAGTATGTTATATACTAATTTAAACACATAAGCTTCTAGCCTTTTCTTCTACTGGTCTAGATATTTAAGGATATTTGTATCAAAGAGTTAAACAATTCAAATTGTACAACTTACATAAATAGTAAGTTTGCTACAACGCCTAAGTGGAGTCCTTTTTAAAAGTGAAATGGAGTTTTATTGGCTCAATTTAACTAGTCACTATTTGTTGGTTTCAAGTTCACTAAGTGATTTGGGTTGTGGCTGAATTTGTTGAAGGAAGAATCAAATATGAAATGTTCAAGAGAAAGGGGTTTGGGAGAAAAGAAAGGAAAAAAGGGTTTGCAGATGTGGAGTAAAGAGGTGAGATAATCAAACACTCTTTTTATTACACTCCGTAGACATTTGGTCCACCTCTTCTCGTGCAGACGTTTGCAGATGTGATCCGCAGACTACAGACTTTTTGCATCTAAAAAAACAAACACCACCTAAAACAAAGTTTGATCACTTATAATGTGATTGATTGTTTAAAATCATGTTTAGTCAGTCTACAAAATCAATTCATTTTTTTTTAACGACAAAGGTTACATAACACTACTCTTAAATTACATCAAATTTTACCCCATGCCAATAATTGAACCCTGGTCACTATCCAAGAGACACAAAGCCTCTACCACCCAACCAAAGTGGTGATGGCTACAAAATCAATTTATTAGAATGCCCTTTTTAGTCAAGTTTAACCAAAAACATTATTTTTTTTTATCAGAAGTTATTAATATTTTTTTTTTTTTTGAAAAAGGCGAAAATTTTATAAAAAAACTTAAGCAAGGTGCTCAAGAAAGAGTACAAACAGAAGGAAAAGTACAACTAACGCCTATTACATTTTTTAAAAATTAAAAGATCTCCAATTATCCCATCCTAGGTCCGAAAGTCCAGCTCGATTGTTGATCCATGTAAACGAGACAGCTTTGATGTCAGCCACCAGTTTCGGCACCGATAGAGTCTTTCGTTTAAAGATGATATCATTTCTCATCAGCCATATCTTCCAGCAAGTTGCCGCCACAACCACATATAAACTTCTTTTCCTGTTCTTATGGCATTTATGCGAGAGGATGAGTTCTAGTAATTGCACTACACTTAGAGTGTACCTTGGTAGGTGCAATTTCATCCACTGGAAAATCACTGTCCAAATCTGCTGGGCCAAGTCACAAGATACCAATAGGTGGTTCACCGATTCCACCGCATTGTTGAAGAAGATACAGCTCGTGGAAGGGAGGGGAATATGTCGCAGGTGTAGGGCTTCTCTAGTAGCTAATCGGTCAAGGACCACCCTCCAAAGGAAACAGTTCACTTTCTTTAGGATCCAATGTAACCATTTAATTATCATTCAATTCATTTCTAAATTTTAATGGTAATTGAATTAAGTAATGATCATAACGTAGACAATCACTGTAGGGTAGAATTTCAAGAACTCACATGTGCAATTATTGGTTATGTTACAAGGTCTAATAATTAGACATGATGTCTTTAAACTATTGGATGATGTAAGCATCAAAAATATCTACAAATCAAGTGTTGTGTCCAAACCCACTTTAAAGGGTTTTTTTTTTTTTTTTTAACCGCTTAGATCACCTGGGTAAGTCGCTTGCCTACAACTTACACACCCTTGGTTTGAATCCCCTACGCATACAGGCTTTTCAACCCCTCGCCCGAAGACTTAGCATGTTTTGCATACCTCGTGGATCGAACTCGGAACCACCCGGGCGGGAGCCCACGCAAGCGTGGTAAACCCTCCCACCTCCGACCAGCCTAAAACACGAAATAAGTGGTGGATGAGCTTCCCAAGTGATGATATATCATTTCCATTATACTACCATGGTCAAAGACCACTAGTAGTGTGGGGCTTTTTGGTGTTTTAAAAAAAAAAAAAAAACACTTAACAATGCCCAAAAACCGCCCCGGGGCGTTTTTTTTTCAAAAAAAGGTTTGGAGCGTGCTTTTTTAAATGCCTTCTTCTTTTTGTTTGACCAATAGCATTTTTTTGATAGTTTTTTATATAATTCTATTATACCCCTTTTAACAAAATGCCCCACAATGCTCACATTTCCACTACACCTTTTTTAACATAATGTCCCACAATTCTCACATGCTGACCGGACCGCCACATGACACTAAATGACCAAGGATCTTCCCTTCCCACTACACATGGTCTAAGGTGGAAGGGGCATTTAAGAGTTGTATACATGTCTTAACCAACTAAATTTCTTCATATCAAATTTGTTAAAAAGTACTCATTAGCCATAAAATACTAATGACTTCTTACCCGTGCCATAAACTATTTTTTTCCAATTTTAATTAAACATAAAACTTAACATTTCATACAACTTAAACATTACAAATTAAACAAACATCCTAATAATTTGAGAGAGTGTATGTGATAGAATAGATGAATGAGTTAGATTCAAGGGACTTTTACATATTTTCCCCTCCTAAATAGTCTTATAACATATTTCCCTAACCTCTAAATTTAATTGCTTATTTTTCTCTTACTAAAGAAGTCTTATTACATATTTTCCCAATCCATTAATTCAATTACATATTTCACCTTCATAAACCCCATATATTACATATTTATCCATTTCATTAAAAATACTCTTATAAAATTACTATTTTACTCTTGATAAGTTTATTAAATAAGTAATACACAAACGCATCCATCCCAGACGAATGACCATCCGTCCGGACGGTCATCCAACCGGATCACTATCCGTCACTCGTTCCACCTGACGCACCATTTTACGCACCGAACAACACTCATACTGTCGTACTATGTTCAGGCTAATCTCTCAGCGCTCCCTTCAATCCAAGACTATGTTTATTCGTTAAACACGCTCTGTGAGTATACTCGATCCCTTTTTTGCTTTATGCACTTTTGGGTGTTACATACGTGATACGTTACTTATATCAAATCACAATCGACACACAACGAAAACACTTTTTATACGTTGGCCGCTCACGCATGTTATACGTGTTATTCGATGAATGCTAGTATGTTATGTTTACACAGTGATTGTTGCCTGACACCTTAGCAACGATAGTACTATAGTTTGGACTCAGCACCTATCGTGGACAGGGGTTGTTAAGGGCTTTTCTTCACGTGTCACAGTGGTGATATGTGTTGCGCATTCTACAACTCGCAGTCACATCTATGCATATTTCATTGTGGATAACCTACCTGCTTCACATTATACATGTTACATGCTGGTTACGCGTAAACCATTTTCGCTACTATTATACTATTAAACTTGTATGCTCACCTTTACACTATGTGTATTGGCTTTTACTTTAACGTATGTGACAGGTGTTTAGGATGCTTGCTCTATGTGCTGGAATCGAGCTAGGGGAGTCTAGAACCATTTCATTAAGATGCGGGTATGGGACGTAATGCTTAAATATTTGGTAATCATAGTTATTATGGAATCTCTTGGACAATCTGTTTCGCTCAGTGTCACACCTCGATGTTTCCGCCATCGGTTGGGGTGTGACAGATTCTTATCAGAGCCATAACTATAGGGAATTAGACAAGACTCGACCTAGTCCGGGTCAATGTCTTAAAATTGACCTATTCTATAGTCTAAGTACCAACAGACCGACTTGTGCAAAACAAGTAGAGATTTTTGTACAAGCTTACTTGACATTCTCGCTCGAATTCGACGAACACTACACTCTTGCGCGAACATCGCATACTACCGTTTCGCACAAGGTCAGCCTTTCCTAAGGTTGGCAACACACACACACAAACGAATGATCTAATTGAGATTAGGTGTGAAAACCGCAAACTCTCGATCAAATCGCTCGTCGACACGCACCTTTTACTATAAAACATGAGAATTTGCGTTGAATCAGGAGTGAAATCCATACTTCGACGCGAATCTCCCTATTTATCTCGTGATTCTATCACACAAACAGGAATGGAGTTGTTAAGTTAGGGGTGAAACCCGCATCTTAATGACTTATTCCGCTCTATATTTTGGGTTTTACAAAACTCTCACCAAAGTCTCGATGGATTCCAACGACTGGAGTCACGTAATGGTCGAAAGGATGTGTGTCGATCGCCCGGATTGAGGCGAGAGCACAGTCTATTGAGCCATCACGCGTACTCAAAGTCCTTGAGAACAGTCGAATCACTTTGGGTAGTCAAAGTCTAGCACACCCAAGACACTCCGATTCTCGCTGATTTTTACGCTTTATCACTTTTTATGTGCTTCGATTCTAGACTCGCAACCGCTGATTCCTCGATTTGTATGTGAAAATTTTATGTGTTTTATGTGGTTTTTCTTGCTTATGTGTTTTGACCTTGGAGATTTATACGCTTTTCGCTGTACGCTTCGATACACACACACAACTCGCTTTATACAATTACCTCAAAACGTTAACAAATCGCTTATGTTACTCGCAATCGCTACTCGCTATTCGCACTCACAATCCTCGATCGCAATCTCAGCTTTGAAAGATAGGTGAATACGTGCAATATATGTAGGTGAATACATGCAAAATATAGTGGAAGATGTGCTTATGTGGACTACTTGCTTCTGTGCTTACGTGGACTACGTGTTTATGTGCTTACGTGCTTATGTGGTTTACGTGCCTACGGGGTTATGTGCCTGTGTGATTAGACATGTTCCTGTGCTTTACGTAAGGTAGCTTTTGGTGATACGCTAGACTATACTCGACTTAATAGTGTCTATATCCTATGACGATGTCTGATGTAGACAATGTCGTCGTTTGGATCTCACACTTCTCGCGCCGCACGTCGAAATCACGCTGACAAGCGTATCGCTTCTCTAGTCATAAAACAAATGGCTAAGGTCATTCCACAAATTGTCAGCGAACTTAATGAAAACGCAAGCAAGTCCTCTGAGGAATTAAGGACCGACTCTCCCCGCGCTACTTTTAACTTCAAGCAGTTTAAGGCCTGCGGTCCTAAGGACATCACGGGTGAAGATGGGCCTACTGCCATGTTGTTGGTGCATGTTTGTGACAACAGCTTAGATTTGGTCTTTGGATATCTTGTAATTTGTTAAACGATAAACAGTTAGCGGGTTTAGCTTTGTATTAGTGAGTTAATAGAGTTTGGGCTACACAAAACCCACATTGGGTGATGGGGGACGTTTTGGGCCTAGCCCATGTAGCAAACCCAGCCTAATGATGCAACCTTGTGTTATATAAACAAGGTTAGGCTTTAGGGTTGAGGTTAATCAGCCAAAACAGAGTGTGTGAGAATTTCGTGAGAGCATTACTAAGCTTGGACGAAATTAGTGTGGTTAGGGATCTTGATTGATTGTAATCACTTTGATAGATAATCAATAAAGATCCGGTTTGAAAGTGATTTGCTGTTTTCTGTTTCTACTCATTCTGCTATATGCTGATCAAGAGGATTCCGCACTCTTGATTGGAAAGACAATTCTGTGAAGATCCATACGAAAAGGGGACCTACAAATGGTATCAGAGCATTAGGCTCTTGAAGGCTCGGTTCAGAATTGTGCTTGGAGAAACAGGGAGATTTTCGAATTTTTGAAACCTGAAAAATTAGGGTTTCGAAATTTTGTGTTTGTTTGATACTGATTTTCGAATATTTTGGCTGTTTTGATCTTCTGCATTGTTTGTTTACTGTTTTGCAGGGTTTAGAGATTGTTCTGGTTGATTGTTTTTGAAGAATTTTGGCTGAAATTCGGAGATTGTTCTTGGTTTGTTCATCAAATTTGTGTCATTTGTTGGCTGATTTGGTGGTTCGATTTTGCAGATTTGTGTTAGGAGAATCTGGAAAATCAGCAAAGTTTCGAAAAGATTAAGTTTCCAAAGTTACTGGACCAGCGAATTTGACTATAGGCGGTTTTACCAAATTTGCAGACTGATCAGCGAAATTGTTTGACCCGGCGATCCTAAAATCCAAAGGCGACTTTGGTAACCGTGTAATTATCCACAGCGAAATTACTACGGTTTTCAGCGAATTTACTGGTCGTCGTAATAGCGAAATTGACCAGCGAATTTGACCAGCGAACTAGACCTGCGAAATTGATCTTTTCAGCGAACTTTGATCAGCGAAATTGAACAAGTATAAGACCAACGAATTTAAGTGATTACCCAGCGAAATTAACAGCATATTTAAAGTGGTGGAATATTTTCTGGCAAGCGTAAGAAATAATTCACTGTTTTGAAAATAGAAATTGATCCGTAGCTTGTTTGACAGAACCGGCTACACCGTCGAATTCCTTGGATTTTTAGGGAAAAAAAAATCCCGAATCCGGTTTTCGACATTAGATATCATTGGATTCGTCTTTTCAAGGCGATTCTAACGGTGTAATTTGGTAATCACTGTTTTCGGAAAAATTTTGTACGGTTTTACCAGTCTGTTACGTTAAAATGTCAAACATGACGAATTTGAATGCTCCTAAGATGATGAAGGTGGAGAATTATCTTACTTGGAAGGCCAGCTTCCAATCATTCATTGAATCTCAGGATGCACGCATGTGGATCTGTATTGAAGATGGGTACATAAACCCAACACACGACTTTGAGGGCAGACCACGTAGAACTGCCTATGTGAACATGGAAGAGGCTGATAAAAGGATGTATGATGCTGAAAAGAGAGCCTTGGCTGCGATAAAGATGTCCTTACCTGATAGCATCAAGCATACCTTCACAAAGTACATTAATTCAAAGGATATGTGGGATGCATTACAAAAGCGATATCAGGGGAATGAGAGTGCCACTCAGGCATTCATGGCAGAGATAGTGTCAGTTGATGAGGCTGAAACTATTGTGAGTGATGTTGAATCTGAAGTGAAAAATGCTGAAGCTCAAGTGGAGAATGCTGAAGCAAAAGTGGATGCTGAAGTAGAGAAGGAGAATGAAGTTGAACAGGTTGTTGCTGATGAAAATACAGAAGTTCATGAGGAAAAGGTACAATCTAATTCTGTGTGTTTAAGATGTCGTGAACTACAGGGTGAGGTTGACAGGTTGAGAACACAAAATCAAAGTCTGGTAAGCGAGATGTCAAACGTAAAAGAGTCAAATTTTTTTGCTAAAAGAAATGAATCTACATACTTGAAGAAGATAAGAGGTTATGAAAGTGAAATTGAAGCTTTAACATGCAAGTTAAATGAAAAACTTCAAGTAATAGATTTAGCTCATGACATGATGGCTGAGAAAACAAAAGAGATTTCTGAAAAATGCAAAGAGTTGTCAGATGCACAACTCAAAATTGTTGAACTTGAAAAGAAATTGAGTCAATTCAGAGATTCATCTTTTGTAATGAAACACATGATGGGTGGGTTAAAGAAGAGTAATGACAAGACAAGTGTGGGCTTCCAGGGCTTTAATGAAGTTCCACCTCCTCTTAGTCATGACTATTCATTCTTGCCTAGTGAAGATGAGCTAGCAAACTTTATGGCATCTGCACCAAGTAGTTTCGCATCCACATCAAGTCAAGGTGATGGATCTGAGAGTGATGAGGCTAAGGAAAACAATAACAGGGAACCTTTGAAAAAGAAAAATTCACCGCCTAAGAATAAAAATCAAGCTTTTGTTAAAAAGATTAATTTTGTTCAAGGTAGTGATATGAAAAACGAAACTGCTGTTATTGAAAATGAATCGAATGTAGAGTTTGCAAAAAATAAGAACATAGAAAAATCCGAAATCAAGCAAACTAAACAAGGTTCATCCAAGGGATCATCACCATCTGATAAGGGATCTACCTCAGAGACTACAGGTAAGAAGTCTTTGAAAAGGAGATCGTGCTTCAAATGTCACATTAAAGGACATGTAGCTAGCTGCTGTCCTAACAAAAAGAGTGAAGCACAACTTAGTGAAAAACAGAGAGGGAAATTACCAGAGACGAAAGGTGATAGTGAGGAGAAAGGATCAAATTCTCCAAAGAAATCTGCTCCTAAGCAACCAGAGAATGTTGCTGTTGGTGTAGATAAGGCTGGAACAGGAACTCCACAAGTTCCTTGTTTTAAAAGAAATCAACAAAGATTTCAGCCTAGATCTCCACCAGGCAGATTTGACAGACCTAGAAGCAGTTCACCAAGAATGAACAATTATAATGCTAATAATTTCAGAAGTTAAAGTCAATATCAAAATCGATACCAAAATAATGGTGGTCGAACTTTTTATAACAATGGCTTTAGAAATTATAACAATCAAGCTTCTTGGAATCAAAATTCAAGGTACCAAAATCAAAATTTCCGAAGGTCAAATAGTCCAAATACATATAGGAACCCTCAGGACCAAAGACCTTATGGAAATCAATATCAAATTCCATCAACAGGTCTGAGATCCAAGACTCCAGTTAGGAGTAATGGATATTGGATGGATGTTCAAATAGTTGGTAAATTTGGACGACCCAAGACCATTAAGGCTTGGGTCCCCCAATCTAACTAATTTCTTAGTTGGTGTGTGCAGGAGTTGCTAAGGAGGATTATCAACTTATGTTGATAATGGCTGCTCTAGGCACATGAAGGGGGATGTGAGATTGTTGATATATTTATATTGATTGATTTAAATTGAAGTTCAAAGTGCTGAGTCGACACACTAGATAACCTGGCAGATCTTTATACTAAAGCTTTTGACAGGGCTCGCTTTGAACATTTAGTCGAACTCAACGGGATGAGGAATCCTGAATAACTGGTTTTTCATAAGAATTTTTGTAAATAGTTTACTGTTTTCTTAAAAATCAAAAATACAAAAACATTAAAAAATCAAAAATATAAAAAAATAGAAAATTAAAAAAAATGAGTTATCACTGTGTGAAAAAGAAGAAATGATAGTACATCAGCAAGTTAGACTGTCACACTCAAACTGAATTAAATTGCTTAAGTGTGATAGCAGCTTCATCATATGATGTACCAGTAGGCAAAAAGCATGAAATAATCAACTTACCAATGTGATATAAACCTAAATAAACTGTGTATGAGTGGGGAACACATCAGTGGTGTATGGTTTAATGACCTTAAATCTTGCGTTGATAGATTGCCAAAATCTGAAGTTTTGGGTCTTTATACTGTTATTTCATCTGGGGATATCAGGGGTGTCCTTCTGCTGCATCCAGATATATGCTGACCTAGACACACCCAGGATATCTTAAAAGAGCTAAAAATGCCAAAACCCCAAAAATGAAGAAGCTCTCAAAGAGAGTTATTCAAATGTGCAAAATGCATAATTCGTACCAAAAATGGTATTTGTCATAGCCCTCGTTAGATATTTTGGTCTCTTTGCTGTACGGAAGTACTGACCTGTTCACCAATTATCTAAACGTTGAAAAATAAAACGGATGAATTCAGTATACTCACCTACTACGATGAATCTTTGTGCATACCTTGATCGCGGGGGTATATCCTGAAGTGGGACACACTAGTATATCAGTAAATAAAATTACCTTAACGTATCATATGGTAATGGTACTTGAAATGTTCATGCATTTTGTTTAAGTGGACAAACATACTGGTAATCGTCTTGGACTGCTTTTCATGAAAAATTAAATAAAGAATTATCTAATAGTGTGAAACAGTTTGATTTTGTTGATATGATCTTCTTACCAGTGATTCTCACAAAAATAGAGTGTTTATTGCTTTTGTATTTACTTGCTTTCAGAAAATATAAAAATCCAAAAATAGTGTCTTTTTCTGTTTAAAATTCTTAACGTACGGAAGACTGTTATTCTTGGAGGAATTGTTACTGATAGGGGGAGACGGTGTTCGAAAGTAAGTTCAAAATTTTAAATCATGCGGGTTATAGAGTGTGTGATTAAAAAGTTTTGCGTGTTGGTGATAAGTTGAAAATGCTTAATCTGTGACATAATCTCTTGAAAGATAATAATTTCTTTAACTTTGTTGAAAAATTCTTATGGTTTCTCGAGATGTTTGTTTTATAGTATACAGATTGAAGCAGTATGTTGCTGAGAAGTTGCTGTGTTGCTGAGAAGTTGTTGTGAAGATGAGAGTTTGATTGGATGCATGGTAGAACCTCCTTTCTACATTGCAGAAAAGATGTAGAGTTTGAAGATTGCTTTACAAATGCTGAACTGGAGTTTACTCAAACGCTAAAGTTTTTGAAGATTTGGTGATTGGATGCATCAGCTTAGGGGGAGTCTGTTGCTGACAGAAGCTATTGAAGCTGAAGCCATCCAAACACCAAAGACAGTGCAAGGTTACATGAAGATTGCAAGATGACTAAAGACAAAGTTACTTTATGAAGCTATTGTCAAGGGGGAGTTTGTTGGTGCATGTTTGTGACAACAGCTTAGATTTGGTCTTTGGATATCTTGTAATTTGTTAAACGATAAACAGTTAGCGGGTTTAGCTTTGTATTAGTGAGTTAATAGAGTTTGGGCTAAACAAAACCCACATTGGGTGATGGGGGACGTTTTGGGCCTAGCCCATGTAGCAAACCCAGCCTAATGATGCAACCTTGTGTTATATAAACAAGGTTAGGCTTTAGGGTTGAGGTTAATCAGCCAAAACAGAGTGTGTGAGAATTTCATGAGAGCATTACTAAGCTTGGACGAAATTAGTGTGGTTAGGGATCTTGATTGATTGTAATCACTTTGATAGATAATCAATAAAGATCTGGTTTGAAAGTGATTTGCTGTTTTCTGTTTCTACTCATTCTGCTATATTCTGATCAAGAGGATTCCGCACTCTTGATTGGAAAGACAATTCTGTGAAGATCCATACGTCAAGGGGATCTACACATGTTTCAATGGTTCGATGCAATTGAAGTCACTCTGCGCCAAAGCGACTGTCCTGAAAACCTACGCACTGTCAACGCAATTGGCGTTTTCCAGTCCAGGGCTCTGGATTGGTGGATTGCCGAAAGGAACATGCGAGGGAATGACGCAGCCTATGGGCTTACTTGGGAGGAGTTGAAGGAGATCATGATGAAGGAATTCTGCCCTCCCCACGAGCTTCAGAAGCTGGAGGACGAGTTTTGGAACATTAAGCAAGAGGGTGGCGACAATGCTGGTCTAACTGCCCGCTTTAAGTAGCTAAGCATCATTTGTCCTGGCCAAGTCTCTACTCCAGACATCACCATCAAGAAATACATCCGTGCTTTACCAGATTGTGTTGCTGATTTCGTACAAACCGCCAAGACAACCACCATTGAAGAGACTTATCTGCTCGCTGCCGAGATTAACGACAAGCGAGTTAGGCCTGGTTACTTCGATAAAACCACCAAGAGTCTTCATCAAGTTACCGCTGCTCCTACCGCTGAAACCGCCGCACCACAAGTCTCTAAGTCTTCACGCCGAAAGCGCAAGAACAACAACAACAATAAGAACTGTGCTGTCACCGCCGCTCCTCTCAATGCAGTGCCTGCTCCACCCCAAAACCAGAACCGCCAGGTAGCAGCACCAGTGACCAATGCACTGTCGGCTAAGCGTGCATATACTGGTCCACACCCGCTGTGCCCTACCTGTACTTACCATCATCTTGTCGGGATCGCATGTCGATTTGTGTTCATTGCAACCTTTACGGCCACTTCACTGCAAACTGCCGTACTGGTCCCCGTCAAACTCAAGCTCAAGTTCAAGCTCCTGCTCTACCAGCTCCTCAGGGACAACAAGCAGCTCCTGCTCCCGCTGCTCAAGCAAGAGCTTGCTATACGTGTGGTGATCCCAACCACTTCGCAAATGTCTGCCCGAACAGAGTGGTGAAGCAAGCACAGCAGCAGCAGCAGCAACAACACCAACAGCAGCAGCAGCAGCCAGCTCAGCAAGCAGCCCGCGGGCGAGTTTTCAACATCAACGCCCGTCAGGCCCAAGCAGACAACAACGTGGTTAATGGTACGTTTCTAGTAAATGGTATATATGCTTCGTGTTTGTTTGATACTGGAGCCGATAACTGTTTTGTATCGTTCGAATTCGAAAGGCTCCTAAACCGTAAACGCGTTAACCTCCCATCAACATTCAACGTAGAATTTGCCACTGGAAGAACCGTCACTATTAGTTCCGTTCTACGTGACTGTACTCTTGAGCTCAACAGTCACGTTTTCCCGATTAACCTTATCCCAATGCAACTCGGTAGCTTTGATGTCATAGTAGGCATGGATTTTCTTCGTGAAAATCATGCTGAAATTGTTTGCTTCGATAAAATGATTCGTTTCTCTCTCGCAAACGGCGATCAATTGTGTGTTTAAGGCGAAGTTGCTTTGAAGAAATTATAACTCATGTCGTGTGTCCAAGCTAGCAAGTATCTCCGCAAGGAATACAACACTTTCTTGGCACACATTGTAGTAGCGGAGGAAAAAGAAAGGAAGGCAATGGACAAGGTGCCTGTGGTTTGTGATTTTCCTGTTGTCTTTCCTGATGACTTAACTGGTTTACCGCCAACTCGTGATATCGATTTCCGAATTGACCTCATTCCTGGAGCAAATCCTGTCGCTAGAGCGCCTTACCATCTCGCTCCATCTGAAATGCGCGAACTCTCGAGTCAGCTCCAGGAATTTCTTGATAAAGGCTTCATTCGCCCTAGCACCTCTCACTGGGGCGCACCTGTCCTTTTCATCAAAAAGAAGGATGGATCTTTCCGGATGTGCATCAATTATAGGAATTGAATAAGCTTACCATCAAGAATTGCTATTCCTTACCTCGAATCGATGATTTGTTTGATCAATTACAAGGTGCTACGTGTTTCTCGAAGATTGATTTACGCTCAGGCTGATGCGTGTGAAGTGTTATATATATTAGGTGTATATTTTAAGCCCCTTTAACACTTATTTTTAGCCAAGTTTTAAATTTATAAAACACGATATTTCACTAACACTAAACACACATATGGGCAAGTGCACCCATCGTGAGCGTAGTATAGTGTTGGTAAGATACCGAGGTCGTCCAAGGACACAAGAGCTTTTAGTACCGGTTTATCCTCAACGTCTAATCAAAATAAAAAGTTAGAAAAATGTTTTAAACTAAGAAAAATAAAAACTAACTAAAATGCTGAAAATAAAATAAAAAGAAAAACAGATAGACAAGATGAATCACTTGGTTCCGACTCGTATCTAGTGTAACCTTTGATTATTTCCGCACTTTTTCACATATTTAAGAGATTATCTTAGTTATTGTAGTAGGCCCCTCTTTTGAAGGTGACGTTACCCTCACCCCAGTAGTTTGAGTCAGCAAGGATACAATCCTAAAAGGGTGGATTATTGTAAGATAATTAATTAAGTTATTAATGCAAATTATGGTAGGCCCCTCTTTTGGAGGTGACGTTACCCTCGACTAAGTAGTCTGAGTCAGCAGGGATACAGTCCTAAATAGTCGGGTTATAGTATTAATAGTAGTTAACTTATGAGGGGATCAAAGAGTTTGGACCCCCGCCATCCAATACCGTGAAGTATTGAAGGAGGTCCTACTAAATTTGACCCAGGTCTATTGCAGGACCTCTAAACGCTGAACAATGGCAAGACCTTTACCAAACCGTTCCCTTAAATTACACATTGTCCTCAATGTGTCCCAAAAATAAGTTTTTAGGTTGATTGAATGTGTGAAAGGTGTGAAAAAGCAAAAAAATTTGTGTTACTGGGCGCTGAACACAGCCCCGTGTTCAAGTGCCAGTAACAAAATTAAAACAAGATAAACAGAAGTCTGGACACGGGGGCGTGTTGGGTGAACACGGCCCGTGTCCAGTTACCTGAACTGGGTCTTTTTCTGCAGATTGTGCAGCACGGGGCCGTGTTGGGTGGACACGGCCCGTGCCGAGCTTACTGTAAACGAAGAAATTTGTCGGACGGTTCTGTTTTCCTGCATGGAGTTCTGGTTCAAGTTTCCCTTGCATCCTTTGCCATCTCAAGTGTGTTTTATTCCATTCAACACCATTCAAACACCAAATTAACTAAAACCATCATTCATTAATCATAGAGAGAATTACATAATAGTCCTAAAAATTAAAATATTAGCTAGTTAGGTCAAAGAAACACAAGAAATCCAATCCCAGAAGTTTCTAGCCTACTATTTATTCTACTAGCAAAATTTCCGAAAAGATAGATCTCTCGGTTAAAAGTGGCTTGACAACTTCTTCCTCCGGTTATGGGCTCCTTATACATCGGCGAGCCACTCTTCGATCTCCCTAGGGAGAAGAAAAGCGGGCTCATGAGCATTGGGTTGAGGAGGTGTAACTTCCACCGGGATTTCTTGGAGTTCTTCAAGAGGAGGCTCCGCCGGAATGTCATCCCAACCGGTAGGATTTTGGATTCCCAGTGCGAGGTTCCAATCCTCTTGAGGGAGGATTGGTTCCACAGGAGGTGTTACCAGAATGTTTAACCTCTGGTGCAAGAGGTTTATTTCCTGGAAACTATTTTCCAACCCCACCGAGAGATAGTTTATACGGTCAATGATGACCTCCTCCACTGAAGTCATCTCGTCAAGTGCTTCACGTAGCGCCATTACGTATCTTACGAGAGTTGCTTCAATCGATGGCCTCCTTTCCCATCGACTGTTCCTTGAGTGTGCAGAAGAGGTTCCGCTGTTTTGGCTAGACATTCTACGAAAACAAACCAAAAACAGTTTGTTTTAATGAAACAGTACCACGGGCACGGCCCCGTGTTCAACTTTCTGCAGATTTTTAGAACAAGGAATCTTGGGGTTTCAAATTATTTTCTTAACTTATAAAGCTTTTTGAGAAGAAATAACTTAAAACAATGTTGTGTAACTTATTTTTAACAAGATTCCTTGAACAAAAATTCAATAAACATCACAACAAAGCTTGAAATCAAGCTTTAATGGAGTTCTTGGTGCAAGAAAGATGAAGAAGAAGGCAATAGATAAAAAGGAAAGGACAAGATGCTTGTAAGAACCTTCTTTTAGAACATACCTAGGATGGTAAGTCAGAAAATCCTTTCAAATCTCTGTCCCTGGATGGTCCAAATGTGCAGGGTTCTTGGCTGCATTTATAGAAAACGACAGCGTGCTGGACACGGCCCCGTGTCGGCTGGACACGGCCCCGTGTGAAGGCAAGATCCTGACACGTTTTGTCCGTATTCTGAAAAAAGTCAGAAGGGAATCTTTTGGTGGAAACGGGGGCGTGTTGACCTGGGCACGGCCCCGTGTCGGAAGGCTGTTTTATGAAGTGCGTCTATTTTTAAGGAACTTTTCCGGATCGGGCGGTTCCTTACTGGATGGAACAACCCCAAAGTGCCTAAGATACCTTAATTGATCTAGATTAAGATGAGAACGCAAGAGGTTGTCGGTGAGGGTGATTCCTATGCTATATGTAGGTGGACAAGTCCAACCCTTTTCCGGGCTCTCGTTAAAGAAGGTGTATGTCGAATCGCTCAGGTCTATGTATGCATCGAACGAAGTCGATGGGGAGTCCTTCACGGCACAATCGACACAGGGACGACTATCGCTCAAGTCCTCACTAGAGTTAGAAGTATCATTAGAAACAATGAAGTTGTTTGAATGCGTTTCCAACCTTTCTTCTTGGTTATCGTCTTGGAAAAGATTATTGAAGTCTTCCCTAAGTTCTTTTAACCAATTAATAATTAGATCTTCTAGTTGAAATAATTCATCGAGAAGCATTTCTCCTAGAATATCTGGTTGGGCGCATTCGAGGGAGAGATAGGGATTATTTTTACTTTCGCCCCTCTTAAGGATACTAGGAAATGATGGGTCTATATAGTGGGGTTTATAATTTAGAAAAAAGCATTCTAATTCTTTATGGTTACCACCACATAATTGTCACCACATAGCACCATAAGAGTGCCGAAAGTAAAAAGTATCAGTATCACTCATGTTTGTGTCAGAAATTACCAACCGTCGGGATCTTACGGTTCTGTTTTCAGTAACTGAAACTTGGGCACGGGGGCGTGTTTAGTGGGCACGGCCCCGTGTTCAGCTTACTGTCTGACTTAAAACAAGATTGCAGTTCTAATGATTGGGCACGGGGCGTGTTCAGCGGGCACGACCCGTGCTGGGTTCTGCAGAAGCTGAAAAACTAAAAAAAATCCTAAAAGAAATGAAAAATAAGAAAAACGATTAGGCCGTTGATTCCTAACTTTCTTAAAATCCTTGTGTCCCCGGCAGCGGCACCAAAAACTTGATGCGTGTGAAGTGTTATATATATTAGGTGTATATTTTAAGCCCCTTTAACACTTATTTTTAGCCAAGTTTTAAATTTATAAAACACGATATTTCACTAACACTAAACACATATATGGGCAAGTGCACCCATCGTGAGCGTAGTATAGTGTTGGTAAGATACCGAGGTCGTCCAAGGACACAAGAGCTTTTAGTACCGGTTTATCCTCAACGTCTAATCAAAATAAAAAGTTAGAAAAATGTTTTAAACTAAGAAAAATAAAAACTAACTAAAATGCTGAAAATAAAATAAAAAGAAAAACAGATAGACAAGATGAATCACTTGGTTCCGACTCGTATCTAGTGTAACCTTTGATTATTTCCGCACTTTTGCACATATTTAAGAGATTATCTTAGTTATTGTAGTAGGCCCCTCTTTTGAAGGTGACGTTACCCTCACCCCAGTAGTTTGAGTCAGCAAGGATACAATCCTAAAAGGGTGGATTATTGGAAGAAAATTAATTAAGTTATTAATGCAAATTATGGTAGGCCCCTCTTTTGGAGGTGACGTTACCCTCGACTAAGTAGTCTGAGTCAGCAGGGATACAGTCCTAAATAGCCGGGTTATAGTATTAATAGTAGTTAACTTATGAGGGGATCAAAGAGTTTGGACCCCCGCCATCCAATACCGTGAAGTATTGAAGGAGGTCCTACTAAATTTGACCCAGGTCCATTGCAGGACCTCTAAACGCTGAACAATGGCAAGACCTTTACCAAACCGTTCCCTTAACCCCCGACCAGGTAGCCAACATACCTCCATATAGACCGTGGAGATATGAATGGTGAAAATCTTTTATTTTATATAGACAGTAAAATAATGCCAAGACACCATGGACAAACGATAAGGAAAGATCACCTTCAACATAAGCAACTAGTTATTAAAGTCATTAATACAAAACCAAATAAAAAGTGCAAAAGATTAGAAATAAAAAGTATTACACTAAACACTTTGTCTTCACCAAGTGATGTAAGAGACTTAGGAAAACATGGCCTTGATTGTCAAGAACTCTTACGATCAATCTTGGATCCCGAGACGACTCACACACTCTACGATGGACAATGGATGATGGTGGTGGATGATGGTGTTATGGTGTTGGTGGGTGGTGGGTGAAGTGTGAGAGAGGTGGTGTGCCAAGGGATGGTTTGAGCTTGAGCCAAGCACTTCTATTTATAGGCTGAACAGAAGCTCGGGCACGGCCCCGTGTCCACATCCTTCTCTTTCTTCATTTAATGTAGCTTTGTCTTATTAGTTGACCACGCCCCCGTGTCCGCTGAGCACGACCCCGTGTGCAGAAGAATCTTTGTACTATGAAGATTTGCCTGGATTGTGCGAATCTTATAGTTGACCACGGCCCCGTGTCCGCTGAGCACGGCCCCGTGGTGGGCAATAGAAGCTTCTACCACTTTGTCTTTTCTGCTGACACTTGGGCACGCCCCCGTGCTGGCTGAGCACGGGGCGTGTTCAGGCTTCTGATCTCTTGTTTTGCTTGGGAAGATGCTGTCGTGGGGTCGGGCATGTCACGTCTTGTTCCTTTTCTTGTATTTATGTTAGATTTTGATGTCTTTTTGCTTCTTTTATTAATTTGAGCTCATTTAATCCTGAAAATACAAAAGGAAGACAAAAGCACACTTTTTCCAACATTAGTACTAAAAAAGGGTTAGTTTTATGCCTCATTTGACGAAATTTATATGTTGCATTTTTAACACATCACAGGCTATCACCAGTTACGAATCCAAGAGGAAGATATACCCAAAACCGCTTTTCGAACCCGATACGATCACTACGAGTTTGTTGTTATGCCCTTTGGTTTAACTAATGCACCCGCGGTCTTTATGGATCTAATGAATCGCGTATGTAAACCCTTTCTCGACCGTTTCATCATCGTGTTTATCGATGATATCCTGATCTATTCCAAGTCAAAAGCCGAACATGCGCAACATCTCCGTTTGGTTCTTGAACTACTCCAAGGGAACCGCCTCTACGCCAAATTCTCCAAGTGCGAATTTTGGCTTGAGGAGGTTCAATTCCTCGGTCACATTGTCAATAGTCAAGGTATTCATGTCGATCCTGCGAAGATAGAAGCAGTTAAGAGTTGGGTTACACCAAAGAACCCGTCCGAAGTTCGTTCTTTTCTTGGATTGGCGGGTTATTATCGCCGATTCATCGCTGACTTTTCGAAGATCGATGTCCCTCTCACCTCTCTCACGCACAAGGACAAACATTTTGTTTGGGGAAACGAACAAGAGGAAGCCTTTCAAACGCTTAAACTCATGCTCTGTAACGCTCCCGTGCTCTCATTACCCAACGAAAACGATGAGTTCGTAGTCTATTGCGATGCCTCTAACCTCGGTCTCGGTTGTGTTCTTATGCAACGGGACAAGGATATCGCGTACGCCTCTCATCAGCTCAAGATCCACGAGAAGAACTACACAACCCATGATCTTGAGCTTGGTGCAGTTGTTTTTGCATTGAAGATTTGGCGACACTACCTTTACGGTACCAAGTGTACGATCTTCACTGACCACAAGAGCCTACAACACATCTTTAACCAGAAAGAGCTGAATATGCGCCAACGCCGGTGGGTAGAACTTCTCAACGATTACGACTGTGAGATTCGTTACCATCCAGGCAAAGCAAATGTCATTGCCGATGCTCTCAGTCGACGAAGTTATTTGCCTAGCGTTCGTAATACTCAAGCCCAACACAATCTTGAAGCTCTCATCCGCGACACCCAACATGCTTGTTTTACCGAACGTACCTTGAAGAAGGAAAGGATTATCAATAAGGCCGAACAACCGATGAATAAATCGAATGGTATATTCCATTATCTTGACCGAATTTGGATTCCCAAACGCACTAACTTACGAGAGATTCTGCTAAACAAAGCCCACAAGTCACGATATTCTATTCATCCCGGTGCCGATAAGATGTACCAGGACCTACGCTACAAGTACTGGTGGCCGGGCATGAAAAGAGATATTGCTATCTATGTTTCGAAGTGCCTGACTTGTTTGAAAGTCATTGCTGAGCATCAACGCCCCCCTGGCTTACTCGTGCAACCCGAAATCCCTATGTGGAAATGGGAGAGTATAGCTATGGATTTCATAGCGAAACTTCCGCGCACGCCATCAGGTTACGATAGCATCTGGGTTATCGTTGATCATCTCACCAAATCCGCCCACTTTCTACCGATACGGGAAGACTATAAGGTAGAACGATTAGCACGAATCTACACCAACGAAGTCATTTGTCGACACGGGACACCTCGTGACATCATCTCTGACCGCGATGGTAGATTCACTTCGCGCCTCTGGGAAACGTTTCAATCTGCTCTCGGTACTACTCTCAATCTTAGTACTACTTTTCATCCCCAGACCGACGGTCAAACTGAACGAACGATTCATACCCTCGAAGACATGCTTTGCTCGTGTGTGATAGATTTCGATGGTAATTGGGATTCGCATTTACATTTAGTCAAATTCTCGTACAATAACAGTTATCACTCTAGCATCCAAATGGCACCATTTGAGGCGTTATACGGAAGAAAATGTCGATCGCCTATTGTTTGGCACGAGATCGGGGATGCGCAAATTACCAGTCCTGAGTTATTGCAAGAAACGACTGACAAAATCCTCCAAATTCGAGACAATCTCCTGAAAGATCGGAGCCATCAAAAGAGTTACGCCGATAGACGCCGCAAGCCCCTTGAATTTGACATTGGCGATCACGTACTCCTAAAGGTTGCACCTTGGAAGGGGGTGATCAGATTCGGCAAGAAAGGAAAGCTCGCGCCTCGATATGTTGGACCCTTTAAAATTCTGGAAAGAATTGGCAAAGTAGCCTACAGACTCGAACTACCGGAGGAACTTAGTAACGTCCACCCGACTTTCCATGTTTTGAACCTCAAAAAGTGTCTAGCCGACCAGAACTTACATGTCCCTCTTGAGGATCTACAAGTGGACGAAACATTACACTTCGTGGAAAAACCAGTCGAAATCATGGACCGAGAGACCAATAAACTTCGACGCTCACGCATTCCCATTGTGAAGGTTCGCTGGGAAGGAAAACGCGGCGCCGAGTTCACCTGGGACCTCGAAAGTGACATGAAGGCTAAGTATCCACAACTGTTTTTTACGCCTGCGCCTTAAATTTCGGGACGAAATTTCCTAAAGTAGGGGAGGCTGTAACAACCCGACTTTCGAAGTCAAAGTCAAAGTACAAGTCAAAGTCAAAGTCAAGTCAAAGGAAGAAAAGATTGTTTGTGACAACCCGAGATCTCAAGGTCTTTGCTCTAAGCATCACTTGTTTCAAGATCCGTTTTCACAATTTGCTTTACGCTGTTATGTGCACTATAGATGAATGATCAAAGCATTGTTATGTGATTATTGCATGAAATTTAGGAGTTACTTAATGTGTGATATTTAGACATAATGTGTATGATCAAGAGGGAGTTCGACGAAGAATCTTCGATGAAGAATGATTCTTCGCCATCTTGGCCTTCGACGAAGGATGGCTCTTCGTCAGGAGGTATACTTCGCCAAATAGGGCCTTCGTCCCAGGTTGTTTGAGGCCCAGAATGGCCTGTTGTTATTTTAATTGTATAACTCTTCATAACTGACTAAACGTAAACACAAAACCCTACAACTCTCTCTCTTTCTCTCCCTTCTGTGTGACAGCGGTTTTGGGTTCTCGGAGCCTTCATCTCGAACAATCTAATCGCTTCGATACCTCGGTTAGTGCCCCATCGTTAATAGTTTGTTGCTATGTAATACGTGATGTTATGATTGTTATGATCGTATGAACGATGATTGTTAGCCAAGACTTTATATAGTGATGATAAACAGATGTTGTCGTATGATTCGATCTGAGTGTTTGGATCTTGATTAGTTGATAATTCTTGATAATAAGGAGTCACTGGATCTATGCAAATTAACAGTTATGATGTGATGTGATAAACTAGGGTTATGTGACTTGTATGAAAGCTTTGTAAGAGCTTCGTAAACTGTTGATGATATTGATGATTGTGCTCATGTAATAAACATAGTAATCAACTGGGTCATGATCAGTAACAGAGTAACTATCTGAAACATTAGGGCTTAGGAAAAAGACGATCATCTGTGTAATGCTGCGGCAAAGAAAATACCCCGACGAAGAATCCAGGTCGACGAAGATCCTGAACCTTCGTCGACTGGCTTGTGACGAACCATAAGGATACTTCGCCATGTCCATCATCGACGAAGTATTATTCTTCGCCGTACCCAACCCCGACGAAGGATAGACCTTCGCCGGAGGATTCTTCGCTGTGTCATGGATTGAACAGTAACAGTAACAGTTGGGATACCTAGGGTTAATGGATACTTGTGTTTACAAATGCTATTTGTTGCATGATAACAACACTGACCAAGAATGAGAAGTCTGACTTGTCTGGTATGGTTAGAACACTCATCTGTTATGTGTTAATTTGTGATATTCACATGGGATGTGGACTTGTGTGAGAATTTGGCTACTTGATACATGTTATACAGTGATCTTTGTGATAAATGCAATCTGTGATAATACGTGTTTAATTATTATGAAACTAATGTTATTGGTAACTACTGTTGGGAACGAGAACTTGTGTTATGAATGCGTATGAAATCTAAACGATTGCTGTGTATTACGTGACAATGTTGTTACATGTGACTTGTTGGATACGTGATCTAGACAAGTGTTTACGAAACTAATCATCTTTGGTAACCATGGTAGGGTTTGGTTGACCAACTTGGAATGGGTAATGTAACGTAACATACCGAGCAAATCTAAGGTGAGTTCAGTGCTCTTTTTTAAGCATGCGTCCCGGGGAGGGACATCTGGTAAATATTCCAGGGAGGAATATTGGGTAATGGGTTTGACTGGAACGTTAAACCAGAATGTTGGATAATATACTCACTCCTATCACTATTAAATCCCATCTTGTTTGTTACCTGAGAGGTAACGGGGTATTAGTAGATAGCGCTATTCAGGTTTGGCACCCTCACCCCGTACCTGAGAGGATGGGTGTGAACTAATGACCCAGTCATGCCCAATGCTTTGATAGGGGCATTGGGGAAAGGGAAAAATAATCTGGAGCCATCTTGTATGGTATCGAGTTATTATCAACATTGTTTTCGGAAATGCTTTTGAATTGAACTAAACTTTTGGCAGCAAAACATGTAACGCGATTCTCGGTAAACAAAACTGTGAACTCACCAGCGTTGTCTTATACACTTTTCTGCATGCTTGCAGGTCTATAGGTATATATCATTGGAACTTGCTGTCTGGGATGCTGGAGTGGTCATGGGTCGAGATACATGGAATCACGAGACACATCTAATGGCTTACATACTCTTGGATTATGAAAAACATAACAAATGATTTATGCTTCCGCTGAACATGTCATGTTTAATAAATATTTTGTAACACTTTATTTTAATGAATGCAAGCTTTTATTTGAAATATTATTATGAGTTCAATGTGATTGGTGGCTAGATCCTGGTACGTCACACGCCTCGCGGGGGTTTCCGCATGTGGTATTTTGGGGGTGTGACATTGTTAATTGGAATATGTCATTCCTTGCTTAATTATTGCTTGTACTCTCAAACCTAGTTAATCGATACTTTAATTTACACTTGTTAGTTGTATTACGTGGAAGTAACAATGCGATAAAGATAACTAACGTTATCTACTTAACGCTCTCACATCGCTATCACATCGCAACTCTAATTACAGGTTATGGATATTGTTTTACGTGTGTGTGCTATTGTGTGTTACTTGTGCATGTTATGTTTGTGTTGAGGTGATTACTCGCAAACGCAACTCTATCACAACGCAATCTCTTCGCGAACTCGAAATCTAAGGTTTACTTTTGTGGTTAATAGTAGTTATATTATTTGTGTAACTAGTGTGTAATACTATTGCATCGCTTATTCGAAACGCATCGCAACGCTCAATGCACGAAACAAAACGTCGGAAACCAACTGGCAAAAGCCATCCGATCGAAGGACCATTCGATCGAATGGTCATCCGTCCGGTTGACCATCCGATCAGATGGCCACCCGATCGGAAGGCCCTCCAATATGCCTCAGTTGCACCGCCTTTCTCCCTCACCACCTATAAATATCACCTGTCACATCACTGTTCATGTGATGTGACAGCTCTCGTTCGACCAGCACACTCTTGGCCTATTTTCTCTCGATTCCTCGCGATTCTTGTAAGTTTTCATCTCAAACCTTGTACTTCTTTGATCTACACACACTTTCTCATCGATTTCACCCACAAATCTCAACTTTTAACCATGAAATCACTTGATTCCGGGCAGTTCAAGGGGTGACGCCATCACGGGTTAGCATGAACTCCGGAGAATGACTTCATTCCATCAAGAACAACTCGAACCTAACAGATTTCTACAATGTTTAAACACCGGTTCCACCTAAATCTAAACATTTTTCTAATGTTTCAAACTTTTCTTCAACTTTCTTAACTTATTACTCAAAACCGTTAGAATCTGGACTAGTTCGGGTTCACTAATTATTCTCTAGTATAGACCTGGACTGAGAATGGATTCCTAACGAAGAGACGACCGATTCATGGGTTGAACATGAAATCCCGTCGTAAACAGTTACCGAACGGACGGGGTGATTCCCATCCGAACGGATGACTAGGCTTACTGTGGTTTCCGTTGTTTAACACGCTATCATATCGTCTTGGTTCGATCGCACAACTTTCTAAACTTAACTGATTTTACAAACTTTCCAACTCGAACAAGTCACTCGGATGAACGGCCATCCGATCGGATAACCATCCGATCGAATGGCTATCCGGCCTAATGACTTACGTTTTTAAACACTTAAACAATTCAACAAATCCAAGTATATAACCTCCACTCGGATCACCATCCGAGCGGACAACCATCTGTCCGGATGACCGTCCGACCGGATGACCTGAATGGTAAGAATACTTCATGGTTTTCAAAATGCTACAACGAAAACTTCAAAGTTCCATCATACACAAACACATCCATCCCAGACGAATGACCATCCGATCGAATGGTCCGCTGTCCGGATGACCATCCGTCTGGACGGTCATCCGACCAGATCACTATCCGTCACTCGTTCCACCTGACGCACCGTTTTACGCAACAAACAACACTCATTCTATCGTACTAAGTTCAGGCTAATCTCTCAGTGCTCCCTTCAATCCAAGGCTGTGTTTATTCGTTAAACACGCTCTGTGAGTATACTCGATCCCTTTTTGCTTTATGCACTTTTGGGTGTTACATACGTTACTTATATCAAATCACAATCGACACACAACACAAACACTTTTTATACGCTGACCGCTCTCGCATGTTATACATGTTATTCGATGAATTCTAGTATGTTATGTTTACACAGTGATTGTTGCCTGACACCTAAGCAATGATAGTACTATAGTTTGGACTCAGCACCTGTCCTGGACAGGGGTTGTTAAGGGCTTTTCTTCACGTGTCACAGTGGTGATATGTGTTGCGCATTCTACAACTCGCAGTCACGTCTGTGCATATTTCATTGTCGATAACCTACCTGCTTCACATTATACGTGTTACATGCTGGTTACGCGTAAACCGTTTTCGCTACTACTATACTATTAAACTTCTATGCTCACCTTTACACTCTGTGTATTGACTTTTACTTTAATGTATGTGACAGGTGTTTAGGATGCTTGCTCTATGTGCTGGAATCGAGCTAGGGGAGTCTAGAAACAAATCTAATAATTTATGAGTTCAGAACAATATTTTATTTGTCTTTGAGAACAATTTGTCTGTAATAACTGTGCTACTTTATATGTTACGGTATGGGATGTAATGCTTAAATATTTGGTAATCATAGTTGTTATGGAATCTCTTGGACAATCTGTTTCGCTCAGTTCCGCGCCCCGATGTTTCCGCCATCGGTTGGGGCGTGACATCAACGTAGACACCCAGCGGTGCTCTAGCTACACATAGCTGCCCCAACAGGTCATGACACTTTAAAGTCACTAACCAAGGTATCTTCCCCTCAGCAACTGCTTGCTACTTGAAGACAGTAGATTTATGGAAATTGTTGTCATCTATCCTTTCTGTAAAATACTTCAATTGAACAATGAGACATGGATCAGATTCAATCTCATATGGCGTTCAATCATTATCCTTCTCGTTCAAGAATCAAAGTAGTCCAATCAAACACACAGTAAGTTTGGGTAAGGCCTTACACTTCACCAGTTTGAATCAATGAGGGCGCCCCGATGTCTAACTGGTACATATAATGTAAGAGTACAGAATCCCATCTTGACTACATACAACTCCCACTGAACTTCAGAACCACTCCCAACCAATGCCTTTATGACTGGCACTTACGCGACAGCGTTTAACACTGATCAAAGAATAGTCTTTAGTAAAAGAAAGTTCTAGTATGTATCTAAGGTCAAAGGATACTAAATGAGTATGCCTAAATCAAAACATCTTATGACTAAGATCCATGAAGATGATTTGATACGAGTTACATCCAACGTCATTCACAATGAGGCCTGTGATTTTGGAAGTCAACCACTTGAGTCCAAAATTAGAATAGTCTTATTTCAGAGTCATTCCCATGAGTCTGACCGACTACGGATAATTTAGAATACAAGATTCATGGATTAAAAGTATCAAAATCGAACACAGTTGTAAGATTCAAACTTTGCATTTAATTAGTAAATCAAAGGTGAATTCAAAAGGTACAATTGTTTTAATGTTCGTACACCCAAATACTAAATCAAAACAAATGGCTAGCCAATCTAGGACCGATAGCATTCCCATGTCGGTCATGCTTGTCCCAAGTCATTGGTTTAGTGAACAGGTCTGCTAGTTTTTGATCTGTGTCTATTTTGCTTATTAAGATGTCTCCTCATTCCAGTATTTTCCGTATATAGTGGAACTTTCTTAGAATGTGCTTAACTCTGTGATCTGGGCTCCTTGGTTTGAACAATGATTCATGTGTTATCATAGAACACCTAGATTGGTTTCTGAATACTTGAAACCACATCGAGGTCGTTGATGAACTACTTCATCCAAGCATATTCTTTTGCAGCATCTGATGCAGCTATACATTCGGATTCGGTGGCTGAATCCGCCACTACACTCTGTTTGGAGCTTTTCCAATAGACTACTCCTCCATTGAGAGTGAATACGAATCCTGATTATGAGCGAGAATCATCTCGGTCACTTTGGAAGCTAGCATCAGTGTAACACCTTACAGTGAGCTCTTCTTCCACTCCTCTAAACACCAAGAACATATCTTTAGTTCTTCTTAAGTACCTCAGAATGTTCTTTACTGCAGTCCAATGGGCAATGCTAGGACTATGCTGAAAAATGACTGGTCATGCTTAAAGCATACGAGACGTCAAGTCTAGTACATAGCATAACATACATGATTGAACCAATCGGTGAAGCATATGGAACTACTTCCATTTACTTAATTTCAATGTCCGTTGAAGGAGATTGCGTTTTGTTCAACACGGTTTCTTTAGTCATAGGAACATCTCCTTTCTTGTAGTTTTCCATCTTGAAGCGTGTCATCGTTTTGTCTACGTACGTTCTTTGACTTAGCCATAGAAGCTGCTTAGATCTATCCCTATAGATCTTCATTGCTAGAATGTAAGCAGCTTCTCCAAGATCTTTCATTGCGAAGCAAGATCCCAAATAGTGTTTAACTTTGTTAAGCATAGGGATGTTATTTCCAATTATTAGTATATCATCCATATACAGGATGAGGAATGATATGGTGCTCCCACTAGCCTTTCTGTAAACACAAGCCTCATCCTCATTCCTGACAAAACCAAACTCTTTGATCTTCTGGTCAAAATGAAGATTCCAGCTACGAGATACTTGCTTGAGTCCATAAATGGACTTGTTTAGTTTGCACACCTTAGTTGGATATTTAGGATCGACGAAACCTTCAGACCGAACCATATAGACATCTTCAGAGAGATATCCATTAAGAAAGGCGGTTTTGACATCCATTTGCCATATTTCATAATCATAGTACGCAACTATGGCAAGCAATGTCCTGACTGATTTAATCATAGCAACGGGCGAGAAGGTCTCATCATAGTCAATCCTTTGAGTTTGAGTGAAACCCTTCGCAACTAGCTGTGTTTTATATGTGTGTACATTTCCATGCATATTGGTTTTTCTCTTGAAAATCCATTTGCTACCTACTACCCGAGATTCGGGGGTAGCTCAACCAAGTCCCATACTTGATTGTCATGCATAGATTGCATCTCGACGTTCGTGGCTTCTTGCCATTTCTCATATTCCAGATCTAAGATTGCAGATTTGTAGTTAGTAGGTTCATCATTAGACTCAGCTACTAATAAGACTTCGGGACCTTTTAGATGCCATAGATATCTACCAGATTCTTTGCGAATTCTACTACTTCTGCGAACGCTTGTGTTTATGTCTGATTCATTGGAAACAACTACTTGTTGATCAGACGGTCCGACTACATTAGCGGTTGTTTGTGGTTCTCGAATTTCTTCAAGATCAACCTCATTATTTCCAGTTCCTAGATTAAGAAGCTCTTCCTCGAGAAAGTGTCCCTTCCGTTTGATGGAAATCACATTTGCATCTGGATGGTAGAAATAATATCCGCTTCTTTTATAGTATCCGACGTAAACAACCTTTTCGTCTCGAGGATCGAGCTTATCATCAGAATCACTTATGATGTATGCATCACATCACCATACTTTAAGGTATTCCAAATCGGGTTTACACCACCCATGCCATATCTCATATGGAGGTTTTTGTTTACCTTTTTAGTCAGAGCCAAAATGATAATGCGGGCAGCGGTCATAAGAGGATGACCCCAAAAGGAGTGAGGCAACTTAGTTCTACACATCATTGATCGAACCATATTAAGTAGAGTTTGATTTATCCTTTCACTTACGCCATTAAGTTGGGGTGTGCCATGTGGAGTGGGCTCTGAAATTATTCCACACTCTTTCAGATGATTGAGAAACTCAAAGCTGAGGTGTTCACCACCTCGATCTGATCGAAGTATTTCTATCTTTCTATCAAGCTGGTTTTCTAGTCATGGTTCTGAAAGGGCCATGTATATCAGTGTGAACGAGTCCTAGAATTCCATTGGCCCATTCCTCAACATCGGTAAAGGGGTGCTTTGTGAGTTTGCCAGCTAAGCAAGATTCGCAATCATCAAAGGAGTCCTATCCACTGGATTCAGTAATCCCCTCGGACTGGAGCCATTTTATGCGTGCCTTACTTCTGTGTCCAAGTTTGCAATGCCATAAATGTGTTTCATTCATACCAGCTTTGTTACGCTTAGAAAGATGATATATGTTATTATTTGTTCGAACATAAATCTCATAAATGCCATTTTGAGCTTTAGCCTCAAAATAAAAGACATCATTCAAGTAGGATAAAATAGAAAAACCATTAAAAACGTACTTGAATCCTTATTCAAACAGTGAAGAAACTGAAATAATGTTTCTGGTCAAACCAGGTGTATATAAACAATTATTTAAGGTAAATACAAGGCCGAGGGACATGAAAAACAAAAATGTTCTAGTTTCCAGAACTAGAACTTTCATTACCAACTATGAGTTCCATGTGGCCTTGTTTCAGTTTCTTCCACTTTTCAGGCTCCTACAAGTCACTAACGACGTGGAGACCACAACCAGTATCAAATACCCATGTGTTTCTAGAAATAATGAAAAGTTCGTTAACATAAATAAGAATATCAGAAGAAGTGCCAATGTTATTGGTCGTGTTCCTCTTCAGCTTGGCTAGATATTGCGGGTAGTTTCCCTTCCACTGCCCCATTTGGTTGCATTCAAAGCACTGACGCTCCTCAGGAGGGTGTGGTTTTGCAACATGCTTGTTGTTGGTGGTATTTCTGGCAGCAACAACAACTTTTTTCTCTTGCCTTTTCTCTTATGTTTCCTTTTCTTGTTATTGGACTTCTTAACACCACCAGACTAGACCATTAGAACTTGATTGGTTTTTGTGGAAGAACCATGTTTGTTCATCTGGTCAATGTATCCTTTCATCTTAAGCACATGAGTACTGATACATGATCCTTCCCGCATTTTACAGCTTATGAGTTGTTTCATGGTGTCATATCGCTCCTGTCGGGCTTGTTTCTAGAAAATGCCTTTTAGTTGCTGGATCATGTCAAAAGCATCCTTATCTTCCATGTTCTTCTGAAGTTCAGGAGACATGGTGGCTTTCATAAGGTAGGCTACCTCAACGGCATCCTCATTATGTTTTTCCAGTGCCTTGCGAGCAGCAGTAATGTTACTTTCATGCTCGGTAGGGACTCGGCCATCTAAGATATATAGCTTTTCTCGATCTTGAGAACTATTCTCAGATTGCGGTGCCATTCGAGAAAGTTGGTGTTATTCAATTTTTTTCTTTTCAAGTATAAACTTGAGAATGAAGGAGTTGTTTTTCATTAGACATCTGTTATATTAAGCAAGGTGATTTTAATTAGTGTTTTCGATGTATATCTCCTTAATTCGTGAGGTGGACGATAAGAAATGAGAATCCGGTTAGAAGCTCTTTCTAAAGGCAGCTGTAGCACACAACATAAGCAAGAGGTTCAAGCGGACTAACAACGATTGTCAATTGTGAGAAAAGCACAACTCCCGGGGTTTATGAGGCTGCGCAGATAACCTATTGTCCTTGTATTGATACGTTTGGCCTCATCTATGCCATTTTTGTTCTCGAGACAATTGGGGCACGTAACACAAGAAGAAAAGTAATAGTCGATTTAAAACAGTCACGTGTGGAAGGGTCGATGTGTCGACAAAGCCCTTGCACCTTGGAAGGATAAGCTAGACACCAAGTGTCGTGCTGAGGCTCCAACACTGTTGGTTCGCATTATGCCCCAAGTGTTACTAGTAGTAGGATGACACATACCATTGATTTTAATTTTTTACCAAATAGGGTCGTTATAGTCGGTTTTAATTTAGATATTAAATTTGCGACATAACCAAAAAGGACCATTTCACCTCTCGAGACAATTAGTTTTAGATAACCTATAAAACTAAGTTTGTCGCGACTTGAAATAACCAATTAAAGTTAATAGTGAAGACTATTAAGTTTATGAGTTTTAAAGATGTGAGAAAAAACATGTTTTAAAACTTTAGTGGTTATAAAAATATGCAAGTTGCTAGAACTTGCTTTTACTCGATTTCATTTAAAAAAAACATTTTTTTAAGAATGCGTTTTGGTATTAGGTTGAGGTGTAATAACATTTATTAAAGGCAACCATAATAGCAAAATGAATATGTAAATCATATGGGCATGATTATGATCTTGCTAGAGCCAAGTAGCAAGATCAAAGGGGTCATGGCCACATCACACAAAACAACCACAAGGATGGACTTGAGTGCATCTTGTTGTCTAGAGCGTCTCCCACTAACTCCAAGACTCCTCTTGGCATTCGGTTTTGCTTCGGGTCTTCGTATCAACAATATTTAACAAGTAAATATAACAAAGACAAAAAAAAACTTATCTATTACAACTTTGAACCACAAAATGGGCCTAAACCATAAACTAGTCTATTACAACTTTGAGCCGCAAAATGGGCCAAAACCATGAACAAAACCAAACATAAAACACAACCACAAGGTCGGGCCCGATTTACATATTCAACATAACCAAAAGTATGTTTGGGCAATTTTTGGTCAACAAAATATTAACAATTAAAATATGACCAAAAATATATATATTGCCCAAAAAAAATCAGAAACTTTAGACTTTTAAAGTTTGTGACTTATTATTCCGGTGAAAAAGACCGGTTTCGATTTGCATGTGGTGAGCATCGGCTCTGATACCACTGAAGGATATCCGAGGTATAATATTTTTTTTGAACCCGGTTCATATATGTATATATTTATTTCTTACAAAGATTAGTCAAAACACTCTTGACAAATATGTATACATATATGTATTAGTTAAATAAACTTTAACTAGTAAAAAATGTATATACATTTTAAGGCAATGGAAGCATAGATACAAATATACAAATAGTATGAACACCTTTTATACCAAGAGTATCCGCAATGGAACAAGATCACCGACATGCAAACACGAAATAAAAACACCAACCATAGGGGGTTTAGATATACCTTCGGTTAGTAAATAACCGGTTGAGACACCAATGTTCAACGAACAAGTGCTAGTGATACGAACTAACGAAACACGAGTATGAACCCGTGTAGCGGCGGCGGTGGCCGGCGGCGAGCGGCGGAACCGGTGGCGGTGGCCGGCGGCGTAGCGGCGGCGTGGCGGTGGCCGGTGGCTGGCGGCCGGTTGTGGGTATTCCTTTTGAGAGTGTTTTTTAGTTCTTGCAACAACAACAAAACAAGACCCAAAAACCTCAATTAAATAGTATATGGAGGTCCATGCATGTTTGCTAAGTGGCGGACATGCATAATACATGTGTGACAAGTGGCTAGGCTTCTATGCATGAGCGACAAGTGGCCAGGCTTCTTTGCATGCGAGACAAGTGGCGCAACACGGATGCATGCATGACAAGTGGCGAGAGGAGTGTTCTTGTGTCACCCGGTCCATGTACCCGTCTCTCGGTTAATACCCGCAATAAGTTCGTAATTACAAGTTAAACATGTTAAGTGGATTTTAGTTCGTTGCCCACGGTGTAACTCTTACGGGTCAAGACCCGGTCGGTAGCGTTGACTTATCGAACCAGACATAAATATCCAACACTTATATCGACCAACATAACTACGAAAGTTAGATAGATAATTCTTATTGTTTAGTGATTGTAAACAAGTATGCAAACGAGTATTGATCACCGATTATTCCTGTAAAATGGTATGGAGAGTCAACACAAACAATACAAAGAATCAACACAAACAACAGAGAAGCGACAAAACTGTGACAAAATTTTTATTAATTACCCAAACCAGAAAAACACCCTCCAAACCCTAGATCTCACAATATGTGAGATCTGTAATCAACATAGTTACAAACGAATACCTAGATGATCATCCACAGATGATCATCAACAAAAGAAGATTAAACTCTCACTAACAACTAAGAGTTTTACACAGAAAGATCTTCAAACACTCAACAATCTCTATAACCAACCCTAACAAGATACAAGTGAACCAGAGAGAGGTATGCGAGTGGACAGGAGGGTGAATAATGATCTCTCTCAGCAGCAACAACCCATTTATATGTCCTGATAAAATAATTTACATCCAGGTCCAAAAGATACGCATAAGATGACCGCAGTCCCTGAAAGTTTACACTAAGCCCCCTTGAACATTCAACCTGTAACAACTTTAACCAGGCAGTTACAACAACTTGCAACAAACTTCTAAACCAGACTGGGCCTATCATTACAAAATAATAAGAGCCCTATAATAATTTACCTAGCACAATAACATAAATCGCAGTCCCTGAAAGTTTACACTCAGCCCCTTGAACATTCAACCTGTAACAACTTTAACCAGGCAGTTGCAACAACTTGCAACAAACTTCTAAACCAGATTGGGCCCATCATTACAAAATAATAAGAGCCCTATAACAATTAGCCCAGCACAATAACAGCCCAACACAATAACATAAATCCATTCAGTCCACATAACATGTTTGTTGTAACATTTCCAAAATTTTTATTTATAAAATTTAAAATAAAGTATATAAAAACTTATATTATTAAACGGTTAGATTACGAGTAAGTTGACTGTTAGAAATATGATATATTTATACGAATATAGTAACCATTTAATAATTTTAATAATAAAAATACATTATAATTAACCTTACTCCGTTTTTAATGAAGCTTAGGTCAAAATGTAGATAAAAATATTCTCGTTCTAATGACATATTAATCGTTTTATAAAACGTCATATTTTAGAAGTTATAAGCGATAAATGAGTGAAGCAGCTGAATTAATTATAATAATTAAATAATAATAAAATTTGAACTAACAATTGAAAATTTGATGTGTACGTGGACGATAATGTCATGCTCTCCAAGTTCCACTATGAGTATAAACACAGAACAAGTTGGAGCAACAACCTAACGATTAATCACACCAGATCAAGCCATTTTTAAGTTCAAAATTTTGAAAAACCTTGAAACCCTGAAACCTTTTGAAAAACCTTCAAAACTTGAAGAATCTTAACAAAAACTCAAACAATCAAGAGCACTAAGGCTTTGATACCAAATTGTGAGTCCCAAACAAGATCCGGATCACAATGGTTTGATTGTTATCACCCAAACACCTATTGATTAGGTGTTTGAATGTGTAAAAGTTAAGAAAAATCAAAGATGAAGATTCTTGTTTGGATCAAAACAACAAGTGTTGTTTTAGTAATCCCAAATAATATGATCAATAGAATCACCTGGATATCGGATTTAGCTCAATAATCAGCAAGAAAAACACAACACAAGAGATTTCACCAAAACTAGTCCAAGAACCTTGGCTAGGGTTTCATTGAACATCATATATATAGTTACAGACCAACCAACGTATTTAATAAATACGCTATACGCCACCTCAGGGCTTACAACTATTGAACTTTTACAAATTCACCCCCTGAACTTTCTAGAACATAATAAACTTAAACAAAACAATCCATAACCTAATAAAACAAGTACCAACGATCTCAAATGCTCTAACAAAATGTAAAAAAAAATATACCGCTTGATGCCAAAAACCGTTGAATAAATTCAACTTTGCTTGCATAGCTTTCCATTTCAGACGGACTTGATGAACGGTCTGTGAGCTTCCTCCAATTGTTGCATTGTAGTGTGCGAGAACTTTCTTCCAACAACCTTCTGATTTTTTGGCATTTCCTTTTTTTTTTCTTGTTAAGACTACAATGCACATATGCCATCGCTAAAGCCTCTTCTTGTTTCTTCGTCCATCTTTTCGGATCCGCCCTACCCCCTTTTTCTTTCCCTTCATGTTCGGCTTCTTCTTTACCTTCAAGATCTTCCTCTTCGTCGACTTCTTCATCTTCATCTAAGTTTTGAGTCTCGTGTATAAATTCTTCATCTTCGTTATCATCGTATATGGGAAGCATGTGTTCAACATCATCTCTTGGATGAGTTGGTGGACTCCGATAAGCAAACGGGTCAAAAGCGTTTGGGCTTCCGTAGGATACTCGCACACACCCGGTGCAACCATCGTGGGACCTTGTGGTAATGAAAAAAATTGTGGTGTTGTAAAACCCGTTTGTGGAAAAAATTATGGTGGAAAGTTGGGTTGTGATGCGTGTGTAGCGTTATATATTTTTATGTATATTTTTAGCCCTTTTTAACACTTTAGTCAAGTTTTAAATTAATAAAACACGATATTCTACTAACACTTAACACACATATGGGCAAATGCATCCATCGTGAGCTTAGTATAGCTTTGGTAAGATACCGAGGTCGTCCAAGGACAGAAGAGCTTTTAGTACCGGTTTATCCTCAACGTCTAATCAAATCAAAATTTTAGAAAAAGATTTTAAACGTGAAAATAAAAATTAAAAATGCTGAAAATAAAAAAATAAAATAAAAACAGATAGACAAGATGAATCACTTGGATCCGACTCGCCTTTAGTGTAACCTTTGATGTTTTCCGCACTTTTGCACTTTTTAAGAGATTATCTTAGTTATAGTAGTAGGCCCCTCTTTTGAAGGTGACGTTACCCTAAACCCAGTAGTTTGAGTCAGCAAGGATACAATCCTAAAGGGTTGGATTATTGAAAGATAATTAATTAAGTTATTAATGCGTAATGTGGTAGGCCCCTCTTTTGAAGGTGACGTTACCCTCGGCTAAGTGGTTTGAGTCAGCAGGGATACAATCCCAAGTAGCCGGGTTAATGTATTAATAGTAGTTTACATATGAGGGGATCAAGCCATTCGCACCCCCGCCATCCAATACAAGTGGGTATTGAAGGAGGTCCTAGTAAGCTTGACCCAGGTCCTTGCAGGATCTATACACTGAACAAGGCAAGAACCTTACCAAACCATTCCCTTAACCCCCGACTAGGTAGCCAACATATCTCTATATAGACCGTAGAGATATGAATGGTGTAAATCTTTTATTTTATATACACAGTAAAATAACGCCAAGACACCATGGACAAATGATAAGGAAGTTTCACCTTCAACATAAGAAACTAGTTATGAAAGTCATTAATACAAAACCAAATAAAAAATGCGAAAAGATTAAAAAACAAAAGTATTACACTAAATGCTTGTCTTCACCATGGAAAACATGGCCTTTGATTGTCAAGAACTCTTACTATCAATCTTGGATCCCGAGACTGCTACACACACTCTATGATGGATGATGGATGATGGTGGTGGATGAGGGTGTTGTGATGGTGGTGGAGTGTGGGTGAAGTGGGAGAGAGGTGGTTTGTCAAGGGATGCTTTTTAAGTGAACCAAGCACCTCTATTTATAGCCTGCACAGAAGCCAGGACACAGCCCCGTGTCCATCCACTTTCTCTTTCTTCATTAATTGCAGTTTGTCTGCATTAGTTAACCACGCCCCCGTGTCCGCTGGGCACGACCCCGTGTGCAGAAGCGTATCTATACTATCAAGATTTGCTTGGATTCTGCGAATCTTAGCATTGACCACGGCCGTGTGGAGCTGGGCACGCCCCCGTGTTGGGGAATAGAAGCTTCTACGCTTTTGTCTTTTCTGCAGACACTTGGGCACGCCCCCGTGTCCGTTGGGCACGGGGCGTGTTCAGCCTTCTGATCTCTTGTTTTTGCTTGGGAAGATGCTGTCGAGGGGTCGGGCATGACACGTTTGTTCCTTTTCTTGTATTTATGTTAGATTTAGCTGTATTTTTGCTTCTTTTGTTCATTTGCGCTCATTTAATCCTGAAAATACAAAAGGAAGACAAAAGCACACTTTTTCCAACATTAGTACTAAAAGGGGTTAGTTTTATGCCTCATTTGATGTAATTTATATGTTGCATTTTACACACATCAAATATCCCCACACTTGAATCTTTGCTTGTCCTCAAGCAAAACTCTTTATTATGTGGCTTACACACCCAAATGGAATGGGTAGAAGAGAAGGTTTTGGGCTTGTCTTGAGTGTCGGGATTCCAAGATCTTTATTAGGTTTTATTTTTATGTTATTTACAATCCTATTCGTTATGATTTATTTAGAACATTACATAAGAGAAATTACCTATTTGGGCATAACATACCTCTTTAAAATTCCATTTATATACAAGTTCACATACCTCACGGGAGATCACTCAACACTCGGCTGAATATGTATTTTTGTGAAACACTCGAGACCGGCATGGAACTTACTTCTACCATATGCTTGCCAAGCAATCAACCCTCCTCCTTTTTAACTATAAACCTTTGTAAATATCAAGAGGACTTTGGGGAAGGGTTTGGCTTGTGTTAAAGGTAGGTGGTTTTGGGTTAGTGGTTAGTAGAAAAGGGCGAAAGGCGTAAAAAGCGTCGGTTTTCGTAAAACATTTTGTTTTTGTGACTTTTTATTCAAACGAAGCATTTTTCAAACAAAGTTTCTTTTGAGGAACTTGTTTGTTTATTGCTAGACTTCATTATTATTATTATTATTATTATTTTTGATAAGGAATGTCACATGAAAACCGAGCTTCTTACTATAATGTAAAGGGTTTAAAATGAAAAAGGGTTTTGGTGGGTAAAGGGTGTTTATTTTGTGGGTTTAGAAATGAAAAGGTTTAGGCTCAAAGGGGTTAACTAGGGGGATTATGGGTGGGTGGTAAAAAAAATAATGGTGTTGAAAGAAAAAGGGTTAGTCCTAATGCCTCCATCATTTACTTACTTGGGTTTAAGTTGGTAAGGACCGGGAATGTATCGTCATGGCAAGTTCTAGAGTCGTAAGAAACCAAGCGGCTATTCTCACAAGAAACGAAAAATGAGCATCTAGTTTAAAGATGTATATTTATATGCTCAATAAAGGCTCAAAACTCACTTTTTGTGGGAATGGGTTTTTAATGTGATCAAGTATATATAATCAAATTTTAACTAGATTTGTCATGCCATTTCATAATTTTCTTATGTTGGTTCTTTTTATCATGACGCTATCGGTTGTAGATTTGTAAAAATATAGCCTTTTTAGAACTTGTTATTCCCACTTTAAACCAAGACAAGTAAAAAAATGAAAAGATTTTGAAAAAAATTGGGGTGTTTAGCGGTTCCAATAGAGTTTTGTGTAAGGCTTGTAATTAGGACTTGCAAAATTCAAGGTTTTAGCATCCCCCCCACACTTAAATTACACATTGTCCTCAAAGTGTCCCAAAAATAAGTTTTTAGGTTAATTGAATGTGTAAAAGGTGTGTTAAAAACAAAAATTTATGTTACTGGGCAACTGGACACGGGCCCGTGTCAGATGAGCACGGCTCCGTGGTCAGATTGCCAGTAACAAGAACTTACAGAAGGTAGACACAGGGGCGTGTCGGTTGAACACGACCCCGTGTGGGGCAAAAGTCTGCATAAAATAAACAAACAGTAGGTCTGGGCGGTGGGCACGGGGGCATGTCGGCTGGGCACGGCCCCGTGTGGACAAACTGCAAACATGTAAAACAGGTTTCTGCTTTCGGTTCTGCTGTCCCGGCTTTAGTAACACTAATGTTTAGTGCTTTAAGCCTAGTAGGTACCTGTTTTACTAATAAATACCACACCAAACAATAACACACATCCTAATTTACCAAAGTTTCATCATCCACATCACAAGTTAAAAAGAAAAGAAATGCAAGAAATAAAAAAGTGTTAAGGGAAGTAAATTGTTCAACAAATGGCAAGCAGGCCACACAATTATTCATGAGATAAAAGGGTTAACCTGTTAGACCTCCAACCGTGTGATGCTACCTCCAACTCCTCCCGCTCAATCCATGTCCTCGTCTTCTTCATCATCATCCCCTCCGTGGCCCGCCATATACTCCCGGATGTTTCCAATATCATCCTGCATGTCGGAGATATTTCTTTCTATCACTCCGACCCGGGCGTATGTGTTGCTGGCCATGTTGTAGGTGTTCCTGGTGCACATAAGATTTTCCTGCAATAAATCATGTAAGCTTTGAAAGTTAGGAAAATCACCTCCTTGAGAGGAGGATTGACCCGGATCACCATGGTGCTGGTAGTGGTACTAGGGAGGAGGACGAATGTGTGGAGCGTGTAGGACTAGAGCTTCTTGAGGGTTCCATGCATGCCCTTGAACTGTTTGAAAACTGGCCGTCCAGTCATCCGCTTCATAGATCAAGTTCATGGAGCGGCAAATGACCATGTCCACTTTTCCCAACCACGGTCCCTTTTGAAAGGACCACGGCATCCTCACAAAGTGTTTGAAAAGGCGGTAAATCCACCCTCCAAACAGGATAGGAGTCGGGGGAGTAGCAAGTTGGTTCAAGTGCATGTTACAGAGTAGCAGGTATGGAACATCAAGGTTGACACGGTTGTGAATGCAATGGAGAACTAGCAGATCACACAACCCTACAACACCACCACTATCGTGTCTCTGGCAGAGAGAGTAGCTGAGGACCCTGTGGATGTAGCGGTAAAAAGGGTCTCTCAACGGTGTGCTCTTAGTTCGGCTCGGGTTATAGTGACCCTCCCCGATTTGAGCCCAAGCAGCTTGGCGTTGATTTTCTGGAAGCTCGCGGAGACCGCCGGTGTTCTCTTCATCTCCAGCATCCTCTTCCGAGTACAACCCGACTAATGCCCCAAATTGTGCGATTGAGATCGAGTACACGGTCCCTCCACAACGGAACTCTACCCCATCATTGTCAAACGGATCCGCTCTTGCCTTAAGGACAAACGTGCTGTAAAATTCCATGTTGTATTTATGCACGGAGTGAAGCCGAGTGCAAAGAGCCACTCGTAGTGGGCCGGTGACAATGTTGTTGAAGCGGTCTATTTGGTTCACTGCTTCAAGAGTGTCCATGCACACTTGTCTGGGATTCTCTTCGGGCCTAGTTCTTAGCACATCATACCGCGCCTAAGCAGCCAACTCACTTGCGTTGAATCTGGTAAATTTCTTGGCCATCTGAAAGAAAACACCAAACAATTAGCACGAAACAGTGAAATTTTCAAAGAAAACTGAAAACAGTCGGCTGAACACGACCCCGTGTTCAGCGGACACGCCCCATGTTCACCTAAATTTAGCTGGACACGACCCCGTGTCCAGGCGTCTGTTTCCCAAAATTTCCAATTTTCGACCCGGTCCCGAAAACTTTAAAATTTTTGGTCCAGTAGGGGCGGTTTTCCCCGAAAATGAAACCCCAAATGCCGTTTTTCCCAAAACAAACTGTTTACCCCTTCAATTTCATTTTTTTCGGTTCAAAAACAAGGGTTTGGGATTTTTGTGAGAAATCGGGCAAATCTACAAACAATACAAGTTGATTTACTTCCTATAACATGTATCTATACTAATACTAACAGATCTAAGCAAAAATTTGGGGTTTGATTCGGTTTAAGTTGAAGAACCCTAGATTTTTCCCCAAATTTTTTTATGTTAAACTACATGCAAGTACTTAAACTAACTAATTATAAGGATAGAATCATACCTTGACGTTGTTAGAAGAAAGAGAAACGTAGAAATCTGCGGAAAAATTCGCCGGAACCAGAGAGTTTTTTGGGAAACGGGGCGTGTGGAATGAAGAACTGATTTAGAAAAGGGGTTTTATCCCCGACAGTTGCGCGAACACGGCCCTGTGGGCGGGCAATTTTAATATATATGTGTATATATATATATATATTTAAGTGCTCGTGTGAGTGCCCTGTTTCCCGAAACTTGGTTTTAGAAACCTTACCGATTTAGATGTTTTCCCGATGTTCACAACTTACAAGGTATGATGTTGATGCTTGAACCTTCGTTTCATTCTTCGACCGTTTGAAGCGAGATTTCTTCCTCTTCATCCTCAATAAATCCTTGATAAAGCTTTAGCCGTTGGCCATTGACTTTGAATGGAATTCCATTCCGAGATTTAGTTTCGACTGCATCGTGTGGGAAAATATGGGTGATGGAAAAAGGTCCTGACCACCTAGACTTTAATTTACCAGGAAACAATCGAAGTCGTGAATTAAACAATAGAACTTGATCTCCTACCCGAAATTCATTAGGTTTAATGTGTTTATCATGCAAATTTTTCATTCTTTCCTTATAAATTTCGGAGTTAGAGTATGCATAATTCCTTAACTCGTCTAATTCATTTAATTGGCAAAATCGATTTTTACCTGCAATTTCTAAGTCCAAGTTTACATTTTTAATTGCCCAGTAGGCCTTGTGTGCTATTTCTACTGGCAAATGACAACTTTTTTCATAGACAAGCTTATATGGGGTTGTACCTATTGTTGTTTTGTACGCTGTTTGAAAAGCCCATAAAGCATCGTCTAATTTATCGGACCATTCTTTTTTATTTAACCCTACGGTTTTTTCAAGTATTCTTTTTAAACCTCCATTAGTCACTTCGGCTTGTCCGTTTGTTTGAGGGTGATATGCTGTCGAGACCCGGTGATAGACCCCATACCTTGTTAATTTTTTTTCAAGTTGATGGTTACAAAAATGGGTACCTCCATCACTTATTAATGCTTTTGGTGTTCCAAAATGAGAGAATAATCTTTTCAGAAATCTTACCACGACTCTTCCATCGTTTGTTGGAAGTGCCTCGGCCTCGGCCCATTTAGACAAGTAATCCACCGCCACAAATATATATTTGTTTCCTTTTGATGGTGGGAAAGGTCCCATAAAGTCGAGTCCCCACACATCAAAAATTTCACAAACAAGAGTGCCATTTTGTGGCATTTTGTTTTTGGAAGAAATATTACCTGATATTTGGCAAGCGTCACATGTCTTGACAAGACTTTGGGCGTCTTTGTAAATGGTTGGCCAATAGAATCCTGAATCAAACACCTTTCGTGCGGTTCTAGCGGCACCATGATGTCCTCCGTATGGACCTTCATGACAATGGCGGAGAATTCTCCTTGCTTCACTACCATGTACGCATCTACAGATGAGTTGATCAGCACACATTTTGAAAAGATAAGGATCTTCCCAAAAATAATGCCTTACATCGGCAAAGAATTTCTTTCTTTGATGATGTGGCCATCCTTTTGTGACTATACCGCTAGCTAGGTAGTTAGCATAGTTGGCATACCATGGCTCTTCTCGGTATTCCACCATTTCCAAGGACTCTGTTGGGAATTTTTCATTGATTTGCTCGTCCCTGATTGCCTCCAAAGCTGGGTCTTCCAAGCGCGAAAGATGATTTACTATGGTGTTTTCTACTCCTCTTTTGTCTTTTATTTCAATGTCAAACTCTTGGAGGAATAGAATCCACCGAATCAAACGTGGTTTAGTATCCTATTTCTTGAAGAGATATCGAATGGCTGCATGATCTGTATAAACTATCGTTTTAGAAAGAACAAGATAAGAACGAAATTTATCAAAAGCAAATACCACGGCTAGTAATTCCTTTTCTGTTGTTGTATAATTTTCTTGTGCATCATTAAGTGTTTTACTAGCGTAATAAATTGGGTGAAAATGCTTATCTTTTCGTTGTCCCAAGACGGCTCCAACTGCAAAGTCACTTGCATCACACATGATTTCGAAAGGTAATTTCCAATCAGGCGCTATCATGATAGGTGCATTGACTGGCATTTTCTTTAGTGTTAGAAATGCTTGATTGCAATCATTGTCAAAGATGAAAGGGGCATCTTTTTCAAGTAATTTTGTTAGAGGCCTTGAGATTTTCGAAAAGTCTTTGATAAATCGTCTATAAAATCCGGCATGCCCTAGGAAACTTCTGATAGCTCTAACGGATGATGGGGGTGGTAATCGAGAAATAGTTTCTATTTTTGCTCTATCAACCTCCATTCCTTCGCTTGAGGTTTTGTGACCAAGTACTATTCCCTTCGTTACCATGAAATGGCATTTTTCCCAGTTAAGGGCGAGGTTAGTTTCCTCACATCGGGATAGCATTCGTTCAAGGTTATCGAGGCATTGGTTGTATGAATCTCCAAAGATAGAAAAGTCGTCCATGAAGACTTCCATTGTCTTTTCTATCATGTCATGGAAGATAGCCACCATGCAACGTTGGAAGGTTGCGGGGGCATTACATAGACCAAAAGGCATGCTTCGATAAGCAAAAGTTCCATAGGGACAAGTGAATGTTGTCTTTTCTTGGTCTTCGGGTGCTATCAGAATTTGAAAGTAACCTGAAAAACCATCTATGAAACAATAAAATTTGTGACTGGATAATCTTTCTAACATTTGATCAATAAAAGGTAAAGGAAAGTGATCTTTCCTTGCTGCCTCATTTAATCGACGATAATCTATACATACCCTCCATCCTGTGACGGTTCTTGTTGGTATTAATTCATTTTTCTCATTAGTTATTACCGTCATACCTCCTTTCTTTGGAACTACTTGGACGGGACTTACCCAAGGACTACCGGAAATAGGGTAAATGAGTCCGGCGTCAAGTAATTTGATGACTTCGTTTTTAACCACTTCTTGGACATTTAGATTTACTCTACGTTGTGGTTGTATTACCGATTTGTAGTCACCATTCATTAAAATTTTATGCGTGCACATGGAAGGGCTTATTCCTTTAATATCTACAAGCTTCCAAGCGATCGCATTTTTGTGTTTTATCAAAAGCGTAATTAATTTTTCTTTTTCTAAACTAGTTAATTTTGACGAAATAATTACAGGTGATTTACCATCTTTATCTAGAAAAGCATATTCCAAACCTTTTGGAAGTTCTTTGAGCTAAAGAGGTTGGTCTTTAGGAGACTCCTTATTTGGTTGCTCATTTCGATCAAGAACCACAAAGGTTTGTTCTATGGCGACCTCTTCTTCAACAAAGTGGTCAATTTCTTCTCTTGTATCGGGTGGTTCATCTTCATCTTCAATTAGGGGGTCATTATTGCCGAATGGATATTTCATTGCACGCTCAAGATCGACACTCTTTTTAAATGCCCCTAATTGAATAGATAGATTGTTGTACTTCCGATTTTTCAAGGCTTCCTAGGTCTTTACAAAAGGTCGTCCCAACACTAGAGGAGTGTCATCAAGGATGACAAAGTCGGTTGGGATTACCATTTGATTGGTTTGGACCAAGACATCCTCAACTACCCCTATTGATTTTTTTACTTTCCGATTAGATAGAAAAATGGGTATCTGAAGTGGAGAAAAATCACCAATACTTAATTTTTTGATAATGTAGTTTGGCATTATATTAACACAAAGATCTTTATCAATTGTGATATTACTAATAAATGAATTTTGAAAAAAAAACATGGAACCAGTGTGATGCTAATTTCAAATGGATCTTCTTTTATTAGCGAAGTTTGATCATTTGTTAACTTAATGCTTACCAATTCGTCAATTTTAGTGTTAGTGTTTAACTCTTTCAAAAGCTTAGCATGAGTGGGTACTAAACAATGATTTTCGAAAGAAGGTGACAAGATATTAATTTCTTTAAAATTAGACTCTTCTTGAATTTTAACGTTGTCGGACTCACCTTTTTCGTTGTTTAACTCATGTGTCGGCTTTTCACTTATTTGTTTTTCCATTTTTCCATTTTCAACTATCTCTTCTTTTTTACAAGTTAGTTCTTCCCTTGCGCGGGACTCCTCTTCCCTTGCGCGAGATTCTTTCATGCAGCGCTCGATAGTTTTAATGTGTTCTATTATCTTATCGGCTATGTGGGTGATAGAGTAAGGATCTGGATCCTCAAAGCTTGAATCCGGATGTTCGATCCTTGGTTCCTCATAGTACTCATATGAAGTAGATGGTTCGTACCATTGTTCCTCATTGTAAGTATATGATGGATAAGGGTCATAACTTTGTTCTTCATAATACTCATATGAGGTGGGTTGTTCACGCCATGGTTCCTCATAATAAGCATATGAAGGTGGAGGCTCATATCTTGGTTCCTCAAAGTACGAGTATGAAGGCTCATACGGTTCATCAAAATATGAGTATGAGGGAGAAGGTTCATACCTTGGGTCTTCATAGGGTGTGTATGAAGTAGACGGCTCGTACCTGGGCTCCTCATAGTAGGTGTATGAAGCAGATGGTTCAAAGAGATCACAATATTGTACCGAGTGAGGGTTACCACAAATGGTGCAATAGTCTTCCCTATAATCATACTCCTCATAGGTGTAGTTGTAATCTTTTGAGTATTGATCCATAAGTATCACTCAGCAGACCACAACAGAGTCTCGGGACCAGAAAACAAAAATAAAAACGGAAACAGAGGCTGGACACGGCCCCGTGTTCAGGTTCTGTATCTGGGCGTTTAAATAAAAGTGACTGGTTTTGTGTAGCACGGGGGCGTGTTCAGTGAGCACGACCCCGTGTTCAGACTCTGTATCTGGGAGTTTTTTAAACAAATGTGCAGCACGGCCCCGTGTTCAGTTTACTGTAAATGCAAAAACTAACTAAACTGCATAAAATGTGCGCGCGTTTTAAAAAGGTTTTGAAAAACTGATTTGGCCGTCGATTTTAAGCTTTCTTAAAATCCTTGTGTCCCCGGAAGCGGCGCCAAAAACTTGATGCGTGTGTAGCGTTATATATTTTTAGCCCATTTTAACACTTTAGTCAAATTTTAAATTTATAAAACACGATATTCTACTAACACTAAACACACATATGGGCAAGTGCACCCATCGTGAGCGTAGTATAACGTTGGTAAGATACCGAGGTCGTCCAAGGACACAAGAGCTTTTAGTACCGGTTTATCCTCAACGTCTAATCAAATCAAAATTTTAGAAAAAGGTTTTAAACATGAAAATAAAATTAAAAATGCTGAAAATAAAAAAATAAAATAAAAACAGATAGACAAGATGAATCACTAGGATCCGACTCGCCTTTAGTGTAACCTTTGATGTTTTCCGCACTTTTGCACTTTTTAAGAGATTATCTTAGTTATAGTAGTAGGCCCCTCTTTTGAAGGTGACGTTACCCTTAACCCAGTAGTTTGATTCAGCAAGGATACAATCCTAAAGGGTTGGATTATTGAAATATAATTAATTAAGTTATTAATGCGTAATGTGGTAGGCCCCTCTTGTGAAGGTAACGTTACCCTCGGCTAAGTGGTTTGAGTCAGCATGGATACAATCCCAAGTAGCCGGGTTAATGTATTAATAGTAGTTTACATATGAGGGGATCAAGCCATTCGCACCCCCGCCATCCAATACAAGTGGGTATTGAAGGAGGTCCTAGTAAGCTTGACCCAGGTACTTGCAGGATCTATACACTGAACAAGGCAAGAACCTTACCAAACCATTCCCTTAACCCCCGACTAGGTAGCCAACATATCTCTATATAGACCGTAGATATATGAATGGTGTAAATCTTGTATTTTATATAGTCAGTAAAATAACGCCAAGACACCACGGACAAATGATAAGGAAGTTTCACCTTCAACATAAGAAACTAGTTATTAAAGTCATTAATACAAAACCAAATAAAAAGTGCGAAAAGATTAAAAAACAAAAGTATTACACTAAATGCTTGTCTTCACCAAGTGATGTAAGAGACTTAGGCAAACATGGCCTTTGATTGTCAAGAACTCTTACTATCAATCTTGGATCCCGAGACTGCTACACACACTCTATGATGGATGATGGATGATGGTGGTGGATGAGGGTGTTGTGATGGTGGTGGAGTGTGGGTAAAGTGGGAGAGAGGTGGTTTGTCAAGGGATGCTTTTGAAGTGAACCAAGCACCTCTATTTATCGCCTGCACAGAAGCCCGGACACGACCCCATGTCCACTGGGCAAGGCCCCGTGTCCATCCAGTTTCTCTTTCTTCATTAATTGCAGTTTGTCTGCATTAGTTGACCACGCCCCTGTGTCCGCTGGGCACAGCCCCGTGTGCAGAAGCGTATCTGTACTATCAAGATTTGCTTGGATTCTGCGAATCATAGCGTTGACCACGGCCGTGTGGAGCTGGGCACGCCCCCATGTTGGGGAAGAGAAGCTTCTAAGCTTTTGTCTTTTCTACAGACGCTTGGGCACGGGGCGTGTTCAGCCTTCTGATCTCTTGTTTTTGCTTGGGAAGATGCTGTCGAGGGGTCGGGCATGCCACGTTTGTTCCTTTTCTTGTATTCAGGTTAGATTTAGCTGTATTTTTGCTTCTTTTGTTCATTTGCGCTCATTTAATCCTGAAAATACAAAAGGAAGACAAAAGCACACTTTTTCCAACATTAGTACTAAAAAGGGTTAGTTTTATGCCTCATTTGATGTAATTTATATGTTGCATTTTACACACATCAGGTTGGTACACACTCGATCCGCCTCGTCTACTTTGGAGCCGCGCCCCCTCGCATTCGAACCAGAACCCGAAATTTTTTCTTGCCATCGCTCTTGTTTTGTCTATCCATTGTATGCTTGAGAGTTTGTAAATTGGGTGAAAAAATGGAATGTTTAAAATGGTATTTATAAAGGAATTTAATTGTTTTTTTAAATAAAACGGTTATATAGCGGTTGTATCCTCAACGTTCACAATCTGTCTTCCCCGCATGCGGCATACAGTCGCCAATTCAAACACTCCCTGCACGGCATAAAATGATGGCGGCGGTGTTCCCCTCGCGGCAAAGGGGCTTGCTGCATCCCTTGCCGCTTCTACCCCGTACACCCTTAACCTCCCGTTGCTATCACTCCGGGAGCGGCATCATCAAACCGGTATGGGGTGACAAAGATGGGCAATGGTCATGGTGGTGGATTCCAATGATTTACAGAGAGAAAAAAAAGAGTAGCGAGAGGCCAAAGAGAGAGAGAATGAGAAAGAGAGAAATAAATGAGCTGAGTGTGGTCTTTAAAACCCAAAAGTGGATACAGCTCGCTAAATCTAGCAGGACAACCCCCTCAGGCTAAGCACAAGGTATAACATCATAAATCACAGAACACTTGGTAATTACTACCGTATATAATAGGTATTTGAAAGATAGAAAATTTTATTCTAATTTTCTAGGAAGCCTTATTATCCGTACAATATGTTTAACTTGAATTTAAGTTGAGAAACAAAACATATCAAGTACTTAGGGTGCGTTTGGTTCGCAGGAATTCAATGGAATTTAAGGGGAATTGGAATTTGAATTCCATCTCTTAAGATGTTTGGTTCACATAATTTGATGGAATTGGAATCCCAATTCCAATCTTCATGTGTTTGGCTGACAATGAAATTTGAATTGGAATTAGACATGAATTCCTTCAAATTCTTTTAACTAAAGGAATTGAAGATCCTTCCTATATGTAAAGGAATTAAAGTAAATTTATTGGAATCTTCGACCGTTTCGACCCGTACCGTTTCGATCCAAACCATTTCGACCCATACTGGTTTCGATCCGAACCGTTTCGACCCGTACCGTTTCGACGCGAACAGTTCCGACTCGTACCATTTCGACGCGAACGGTTTCGACCCGTAACATTTCGACCCGTACCGTTTCAAATCAAACTGTTTCGATACGAACCGTTTTGACCCGTACCGTTTCGACGCGAACCGTTTCGACGCGTACCGTTCCGATGCGAACCGTTTCGACCCGTACCGTTTCAACCAGTACCGTTTCGAATCGAACCGCTTTGAACCGACCGTTTCGACGCGAACCGTTTCGACCCGTACCGTTTTTAATCAAACTGTTTCGACGCGAACCATTTCGACACGGACCGTGTCGACGCGTACCGTTTAGACGCGAACTGTTTTGATGCGAACCATTTCGACCCGTACCGTTTCAACCAGTACCGTTTCGAATCGAACCGCTTCGAAACGACCGTTTCGACACGAACCGTTTTGACCCGTACCGTTTCGACCCGAACTGGTGGTTGTGGGTGCCGGGGTGATAGATTCTAATTCATTTGACAACCAAACGCAACACAAATGGAATTGAGATTCCAATTCCGACAATTTTCAATTCCAATTGTAATGTTTAAATTCCAAATTCAATTCCTTCAAATTCTAATTCCTATACAAATTCCAATTCCAATTCCAACTCCAACTGCAATTCCAAATCAATCCACGAACCAAACGCCCCCTTTGTAATATAAAAAAGAATTCAAAAACTAAATAACATGTCTTAACACAAATCCTTTTCTCGTAACTTTTAGACTTATCTTAACTTCATGAAAAAGCATTGTTAATGATCAAAGATATAAAAGATAAAGCGAAGAAAATCGTTGTTGTCCCTTTGTTTATATTAATTTAGCCTCAATCCACTTAAGTGCATCTAAAAGGGAGAGGATCACGTATCCTTCCATGTTGGCATGACGGGAAACTGGCCTAAAAATCGCAATCGTTCTCTTCACAGACCACGACCCTTTTTCTCTCCTCACGGACTACAAACCGTGTCTTATCAGGTTTAATAGGTCTCTGACGCCGCGAATAACACAAGTATTAAACATGAATACAACTTGTTTAACTGCTTTATATCTCATGTCTATAACACAGTTGTATGTTTTATGTACCAATGAGAAGAAATGACGGATCATAGTCTCCTAATTCTATTTATTTAAAAAAAAAGTAAAAACCAAGCAGTGTACTTTTTCAGTAAAGAGGTTTAATCGTGTCTTATACAGATATCTATTGCCAGCCCTATTACAAAGGTTCCTCTTTTGTAATCCCTCTCTCATATCTCTCTTCCCCATATGTGTGAGTAGGTTTCTATTCTAAACTCCATTAATGATGGTATGTCCCATGATTTAGATATTTTGATCTTATATAATAATGAATTAAAGATGAGTGAATGTTGCATTAATAAAAAATGTGAGGGACCATTTTTGTACTTTATTGTTGTTAAACGACTTTAGAAACGTGTTTCTTTGTGTTATGTTCATTGTAGTGGACTAGTAGGGGCTTAAAGCCCAGTACTAGAGGGATCTACAAATTGATTGAAATATTGTTTTATTGTAGTAGACTAGTGGGGGCTTAAAGCCCAGTACTAGATGGGCTTAATATGGGCTTTTAAAGCCCAATTTGTAATCAGATTGCACAAAGTGACCACAGTTAACTTGTTAAGGCCTGTTATAGATAAGTTTGATCCAGTGTTACTTTTCATTTTGTTTTTGAGTTATAACTATAATTCGGTTTGGTTAGAAAACTAAGGAAGATAAGATTTAATAAACACCTTTAGATGTTTGGATATCTTCTACTAAATATATTTTTATACAATTTTAATTTGAAAAATTGATTTACCAGTATTAGATTTTGCTAAGTAAAAAATTGTTTCAACTTAGGCTTTTGTGAAGTAAAACAATGGAGTATTTGAGCAGTTTAGAAAGAAATTTTTAGTACTCCATTGGAAATGCTAAAAAGACATCGAAGAGCATTTTAGCCTCTAGATACATGTAATTGTAACAACCCGCACTTTCGTGCGTTGTTACTACTCGATATACTCGTTACGCCTAGCACCAGAGATTCGGATCATAATGTAACTATATCGCATACATCGCTATTCGAAGGATAATCGAATATTTTCGCAATACATTATCACTATATCACACCGCAAACACTAACACTCACGATGACATTGAGTGAGGACCTATTCTACCCTCCTCGGTGGCCGTGATATGTCGAAACGCAGACAATTAACGCTAACAAAGGCTCTCGGGTGAGTGCTATAGCTCCAGTCGTCGTGACGATGATGACAATACGAGTGAATGGTACCCCGTCAGTCATTGTGGCACAACTCACAATAACGTTCACGGTGACATCAAGAAAGGACCTATACTACCCTCCTTGATGGCCATGAAACGTCGCTAATAATCGCACACTCGAAACGGAAACCGATTGTTAAATCGAAACTTGGAAATATAGATACGTAAATACGACCCCTAGTGATATATTTATATATATAATAATGATATAAACTGATTATAGAGAGCACGTACTCCAAAAACTATCAAAACGATCGAAAACGGAGAAACTCGCCGCGCCGGAGTGGCCATCCGGACGGATGAGCCATCCGAACGGATTGCCATCCGAACGGATGGGCCATCCGACCCAGTAACTCCCTTCTCCACTTTTGCCTATAAATAGCCCGTCACATCACTTAAACAGTGATGTGACAGCTCCCACTCGACCAAGCACGCTTCAGGACCATTTTCTCTCGATTTCTCGTGATTCCGGTAAGATTTCAACCCAAGAACTTGTACTTCTATGATCTATACGCAATTCTACATCATTCTGTCTTACGAAACTCAATTTCTAACCGTGAAATCTACTGATTTGAGGTGTTTTAAGGTGATGTCACCAAGAGTTCATATGAACTACAAGTTGTGACCTCATCCCCCCATAAACGACTCAGATCTGGGTGATTTCCACAAGTTTTGATAACAAATCTCACCTAAATCTATGTATTTAACCAAGGAACTGTGCGATTTCGAGTTAACCACGAGAAACCGACGGGAACGGCCAGATCTGATGGAACGGGGTGATTCCCGGCCGTTAGAACGGGTCGGAACTGATGAAATTTCAAGTGTTAGTACGAAATTACACTGTCCCAGCAAAACCGCATGTTTTCCTTTCAAAAACACTAAAAAACAGTTGGTCGGAACGTTAAAACAGACGTGTCATCCGAACGGATCACATGCCATCCGAACGGATGACCGCAATTCGACCAGTCAATAGGTTATCCGACCGGATAGCTTGTCATCCGACCAGATGACAGCCATCCGACCGGACCAGCTCATCCGACCAAGTGTCATCCGATCCAAACTCTAGTCATCCGATCGAATGTCAGAATGAACCAACAGTCATCCGACCGGATGGGGTCATCCGACCGGATGGGGTCATCCGACTGGATGAGCATCATCTGGCTGGATAACTGTCATTTTGATACTATTCCCGCTTAACCGTACATCGTCACTCGATGATTAACGCAGACGTACTCGCAACCGATCCAATCAAGTTGTATTCTCGCTAAAAACGCACTGTGAGTATACTTGACCCCTTTTTAATCGCATTTTGGGTGTAACATACGTTTCTAACAAATCGAACTTATTAAACGAATTATTCAATCAATCGAATTATCACTTGCGAATAACTGTTATGCATAGATATACGTGATGCTAGTTGCATACGTGCTAGGGCTTATACTCGCGACGTCCCACCACGACTAGTATAGTACTATTGCGCCCGACGGGGTCTAGTTTGCCATCGCATATTCGAGCATCGAGGACTTAGTTGGTAGTATCAGCTTTGTGAGTATATATGTCATGTGTTACGTTTATGCATGTGGAAGTTCGCTACACGTTTTTTTATCTATTACGCTATACATATCAAACCTGTATACTCGCCAATACTTTTGTATTGACAAATATTTTAACTTATGTTGCAGGTTAGATCGCAGGCTATATCAAATCAAGCTAGGAGGTCTAGAAACTCAACTAAAATCTAGGTTGTCGGATTTGTATTGTTCGAGGGGACAAGAAATCTATGATAACTTATGTGATTGTATTATTTGTTAGTATGGGATAACGAATGTATTAAATATTCTCGCAATATAGTTGTTATGGATTCTCTTGAGCAATCTGATTCGCCTAGTGCCGCGCCCCGATGATTCCGCCATCGGTTGGGGTGTGACAGATTGGTATCAGAGCCATAACTATAGGGAATTAGGCCAGACTCGACCTAGTCCGGGTCGACGTCTTAGAAATTGACCTAGTCTATAGTCTAAGTACCAACAGGCCGACTCGTACGAACCCAGTAGGGTTGTATCGGGCCTACTTGATACTCTCGATCGAAATTGCTAAAAGCTACAACTTTGTGTGAACACCGCGTACTACAGCTTCACACGAAGAAGCCTTTCCTAAGGCTGGAATACTACTTAGCCTTTCCTAAGGCTGACATAATACACGTGTTTTCGAAAAATACTCGCATAACAAAACCGAGTGATCCTGTCGAGACCAGGTGTGAAAACCAAGAACTCTCGATGAGATCGCTCACTCAGCGCATTTTTCTAGCACGAGGACCTTTCATCGAGTTAGGAGTGACATCCACATCTCGATGAAAGTCTACATTTCGAAATCTAGTGGAACTCACGAATTTATTCGAAGAGCATAACCACAATTAGGAACGAAGCTGTTAAGTCAGGGGTGAAACGCGTACTTTAATAAGCCGTTCCACTCTCTAAATTGGTTTTCAAAAAGCTCTCACCAAGGACTCGACTATCACGATAACTCGAACCACACGGTGACTAGGAAGACGAATGCCATGAGCTGCATCCCAGTGGAAGCATGAAGTCTTCTAGGTCGACGCGCGTGCACGAACTTGTCAAATATAGTTGGGTTACCTTGGATAGTCGACGCCTAAACACCCAAGGCACTCTATCATACGACCCGCCAATTTTACAACTGGTTGGAACTTAATTACGTTTTGAAACTTTACGCTTTATCGATTTCTCGATTTAACAATTTTCACTCCCTGCTTTATAAACGCACAATTCGCATAGCCGTCGCAATCCAAAACGAAACCCGAATGTTCGCAACAAAACTAATGCATAATCTATCGCCTTCGCTCTCGTTTTCTCACCTCAACGCGCCCTCGCATATTCTAAGTTGACCTGTATGTGTATGATTACAAATTACAAATATATAAATACATATATATACGTATAAACAACAAGTCGTTGTGTGAGAACTTAGGAATTTCGTGTCTCCTATGTGACTCCTATGTAATTCGCATTACTATTATACTATCGCATCAAGTTTTGAACGCGCTCAATCGCATCGCAAAACTCAAAAATCATTATGATCGAATCTCACTCCAAGTCTCTTTCTGTCTAGATGCCTTCCAACAACTCTACTTCGAGAATGTTAGCAAAGAGACGAGCCAAACGAAGGGGCAAAAAGAGGATTGCTTCACTTGTGACCAGGGAAGTGGTCAAAGTCATTCCTCAGATTGCCACACGAGTGCACTCTCTTATCAACTCTCGAACTTTGGAAGACGTTAAGACAGAAGAGCTGCAATCTACATTTCTCTACAAACACTTCAGAGCCTGTGACCCGATGGTCTTCACGGGTGAAGGAGGTGTTTCTCAACTACTCCAGTGGTTCGACTCTATCGAAGTTACCCTTCGTCAAAGTGGGTGTCCCGATAGTTTCCGTACTACTTGCGCTACTGGAGTATTTCAATCGCGAGCACTCGACTGGTGGACCGCCGAACGCAACAAACGTGGGATCTCCGCGGCATATGCTCTCTCCTGGGATGAGCTGAAAGAGCTCATGCAGAAGGAATATTGCCCTCCCCACGAGATTCATAAATTGGAAGACGAATTTTGGAAAATCAAGCAAGTCGAAGGAGACAACGCTGGCTACACCGCAAGGTTCAAACAGCTTAGCATAATCTGCCCAGGTCAAGTCAACACTTCAGGAAAGGCCATCGCGAAGTACATTCGTGGCTTGCCTGAGTGTGTGGGTGATTTTGTCGAAGCTGCAAGACCAGCTACCATCGAAGAAACCTACCGCTTAGCCGCAGAAATCAACAACAAACGACTTATGGAAGAGTTTTCCTCCAAGAATCCTGTCAAGCAAGTTTATCAAGCAATCGCCATCAATTCTTCAGACGATCCTGTCGACGATTCCCCTAATGAATCTGCTGACGATTCTTTTGACGAATCTACTAACGATTCTTCTGACGAATCTGCTACCGATTCTTCTGACAAATCTGCCGACGGATCTTCCGACAACTCGGCCAAAGATTCTGCAAGTGAGTCCTCAGACGAATCCTCCAACGACGACACCTCTTCGCAAGACACCGACAAACCCAGCCGCAAACGAAAGATCTCAAGCCCGAGCTCATCAACAACCGAACTACTGCAACCGAAACCTCTTCAAGCAGTTCCGGTGTTTCCAAAACGAGCTTACACTAGAGCTCATCCCCAGTGTTACTCATGTACCTATCATCACCCAGTTGGGGCTGACTGTCGCTATTGCAGTAACTGCAACCGGTACGGTCACTTCACCCACAACTGCCACATCGAACCGCGAACTTGAGTACAACAACAACAGCTCCAGCAAAAGTCTTCAGCATCAGACATCTAGCAAGCGTAGGATAAGGTTGTAATGATATGATTTTCGACGTTAATTTCTAAGTTTTGAACCTACTCTATTACTCGATGTTGCCACTATGCGTAACCTTAACTCTCGTTTTCATTTCTCTCCCACTCTCTAATCATCGCACCTAGACTAGATTCACATGCATACTATATCACGAAATAATGTGTTTTACCCTCATTACACTCTTGGAACGAGGTACGATAAACGTGCAAGGAACGGTTAATCACGGGTGCACACGGGATTATTTGGGTCAGTGCACGGAGATCGTAGTAAATTCTAAGGTGCCATAAGCGTTACGATGAAGTATGACACCAAACCACGGGATCTAAGTAGTAGGGGTCAAGCAAGGTGTGCTTTATCATACTACCGAAGTTCCGTGAAGAAAGTGCCATGTGGAGTTGAACGTTATTAGACCTATTATACTATTGTGATTATTTTCAACACACTACACTCAATCGCAAGGCGTAACAAACCACATCATCGAAAGACTTGTCGTAAGTCTGCAAACGCAATGCAATCGCCTCGTCGGTGGACTCTGGAGAGCCTACCTCACAGGACAATTGCATCAACGCAAGACTGGTCAAAAGTCTGTAGCAATCAATCTCATCGAGTACAAAAACGCTCACGACATTGTTGAGTGAGGACCTATTCTACCCTCCTCGATAACCGTGATGTGTCGCAACGTAACGTTAAGCTTATTCGAAACAAAACTCGACTAATCGCAATCGCTTATCATGTGTATCTCGCAATCTCTATCGCGTATTATGTGAATCTATATCGTTTGCTGTGTATCAATCTATCGCTATACCGTTATTTGTGATATTTGTGTTAAGTTAGCACGCATGACCTCGCTTCACGAGATGAAGCTCATATGGTTAAAGCAAGGTGTTTTAGTCATACCAGCGGGCTTTCGTGGAAACAGGCCTTGTGGGGTCTGATGTTAGTAAACTCTGTGGTGTTAATCAATCAAATCGAATCGCATAAATCGCGTATACCTCCATCGCTTGCACGCAACAACTGCCGATTATCGTAATTCGTTTATGGCCGCCGTCATTACTGGTGTTGTGTTGTGTTATTTGCCTAAATCATCTAATCGCTTATCGCTTATCGTGTATAGTCTACCGCTTATTCGTGTATCGCGTACCGCTTATCGCTCGCTTGGTGTTCATTACAGTCTGTGTGGTATTAGTACATATGACACCGCTTCACGGGGCAAAACTAACCTGGTTAAACATAGTGTTTCGTCATGTTAGCAAACTCTCGTGGAAATGTGCCATGTGGGTTTAATATGGAATCAAATCGAAAACGCGTTATTCGCTTATCGCTTATCGCTCGACGCCTACCCAGACACGACACATAAATGTTTTGTGTCATCAGGCTACTCGCGCACGCTGTTGTAGCTACGTTCGCAATTTAACTCGCCGGCTTAACCTATTCGATTCTATCGTATACTCGGTCTGACTTTCTATCGATTGGACCGAGTGAGCGCAATTCTATCCGTGTCGTATCGATGACACCGCCTCACGAAACGGAGATAATATGGGAGAAACATGGTGGATACGCCGCTGGTACTTCCTATATATAAATGTTTTAATCATATTAACGAACTTCCGTGGGAAGGTGCCAAGTGGGGCTCGATGCTAAATTGTCTTTTCAAACGGTTAAAACCGATTTTTATAAAACTTTTATTAAAACCATGGGATAAGTGCAATTCCTCACAATGTGGAGGTAACGTCGAACCAGCTTAACTCCATGTCCAAGGGAAGCTTTCATGAGTCCAATTTTTCCTTAAAACCTTTTCCAATATCAAAAAACAAGACTTTCTTGAGACGTTGGTTCAGCATCAAGTGCAGCTGGAACCGTGTCGTAGGAGAGTTTTCGTAACCTCAGCTTTCACCTTCAAATTCTTTAAGATCGACTCAGTTGGCCATACGTAAAAGGAAACTTTTTGAGATTTTCGTCCAAAAATTCCTTTTTATTTATCTAAAAACGAACGCTTCTTGTAACTTTGGTTAACGGTCGACTCAGTTAATCCTACGTCATGAGAAACCTTTCGAGTTCTTTAAATTACAATCACATCGAGCTAACGAATTCTTCGCGACTCGAGGTACCTTGGAATGCCAACTCGTGGGATATTACTTTTGTCTTTACGTCGCCTTCTCGCTATCGCAATCGATCTCTCTCATTCGAGGCACTCTCGCTTGTCAACTCTCGGTCAAGTCACTCGCTGTATCGCTACGTATGCAGGAACAACTCTCAAAAGTCTACCTGTTGGATTAATTTCGGGACGAAATTTCCCAAGGCAGGGGAGACTGTAACAACCTGCACTTTCGTGCGTTGTTACTACTCGATATACTCGTTACACCTAGCACCAGAGATTCGGATCATAATGTAACTATATCGCATACATCCCTATTCGAAGGATAATCGCATATTTTCGCAATACATTATCACTATATCACACCGCAAACACTAACACTCACGATGACATTGAGTGAGGACCTATTCTACCCTCCTCGGTGGCCGTGATATGTCGAAACGCAGACAATTAACGCTAACAAAGGCTCTCGGGTGAGTGCTATAGCTCCAGTCGTCGTGACGATGATGACAATACGAGTGAATGGTACCCCGTCAGTCATTGTGGCACAACTCACAATAACGTTCACGATCACATCAAGAAAGGACCTATACTACCCTCCTTGATGGCCGTGAAACGTCGCTAATAATCGCACACTCGAAACGGAAACCAATTGTTAAATCGAAACTTTGAAATATGGATACGTAAATACGACCCCTAGTAATATATTTATGTATATAATAATGATATAAACTGATTATAGAGAGCACGTACTCCAAAAACTATCAAAACGATCGAAAACGGAGAAACTCACCGCGCCGGAGAGGCCAACCGGACGGATGGGCCATCCGACCCAGTAACTCCCTTCTCCACTTTTGCCAATAAATAGCTCGTCACATCACTTAAACAATGATGTGACACCTCCCACTCGACCAAGCACGCTTCAGGACCCTTTTCTCTCGATTTCTCGCGATACCAGTAAGATTTCAACCCAAGAACTTGTACTTCTATGATCTATACGCAATTCTACATCATTCTGTCTTTCGAAACTCTATTTCTAACTGTGAAATCTACTGATTTGAGGTGTTTTAAGGTGATGTCACCAAGAGTTCATATGAACTACAAGTTGTGACCTCATCCCACCATAAACGACTCAGATCTAGGTGATTTCCACGTGTTTTGATAACAAATCTCACCTAAATCTATGTATTTAACCAAGGAACTGTGCGATTTCGAGTTAACCACGAGAAACCGACAGGAACGGCCAGATCTGATGGAACGGGGTGATTCCCGCCCGTTAGAACGGGTCGGAACTGATGAAATTTCAAGTGTTAGTACGAAATTACACTGTCCCAGTAAAACCGCATGTTTTCCTTTCAAAAACACTCAAAAACAGTTGGTCGGAACGTTAAAACAGACGTGTCATCCGAACGGATCACATGTCATCCGAACGGATAACATGTCATCCGAACGGATGACCGCAATTCGACCAGTCAACAGGTCATCCGACCGGATAGCTTGTCATCCGACCGGATGACAGCCATCCGACCGGACCAGCTCATCCGACCAAGTGTCATCCGATCCAAACTCTAGTCATCCGATCGAATGTCAGAATGAACCAACAGTCATCCGACCAGATGGGGTTATCCGACCGGATGAGGTCATCCGACCGGATGAGGTCATCCGACCGGATGAGCATCATCTGGCTGGATAACTGTCATTTTGATACTATTCCCGCTTAACCATACATCGTCACTCGATGATTAACGCAGACGTACTCGCAACCGATCCAATCAAGTTGTATTCTCGCTAAAAACGCACTGTGAGTATACTTGACCCCTTTTTAATCGCATTTTGGGTGTAACATACGTTTCTAACAAATCGAACTTATTAAACGAATTATTCAATCAATCGAATTATCACTTGCGAATAACTGTTATGCATAGATATACGTGATGCTAGTTGCATACGTGCTAGGGCTTATACTCGTGACGTCCCACCACGACTAGTATAGTACTATTGCGCCTGACGGGGTCTAGTTTGCCATCGCATATTCGAGCATCGAGGACTTAGTTGGTAGTATCAGCTTTGTGAGTATATATGTCGTGTGTTACGTTTATGCATGTGGAAGTTCGCTACACCTTTTTTTATCTATTACGCTATACATATCAAACCTGTATACTCGCCAATACTTTTGTATTGACAAATATTTTAACGTATGTTGCAGGTTAGATCGCAGGCTATATCAAATCAAGCTAGGAGGTCTAGAAACTCAACTAAAATCTAGGTTGTCGGATTTGTATTGTTCGAGGGGACAAGAAATCTATGATAACTTATGTGATTGTATTATTTGTTAGTATGGGATAACGAATGTATTAAATATTATCGCAATATAGTTGTTATGGATTCTCTTGAGCAATCTGATTCGCCTAGTGTCGCGCCCCGATGATTCCGCCATCGGTTGGGGTGTGACAGTAATATACTTACAAAACCGAACCTTAACTTCAACTAATTCATCCTACCTCCATACATGACTAGCTATACTAACATATATATATATATATATATATATATATATATATATATATATATATATATGTGTGTAATATACTTACAAAACCGAACCTTAACTTCAACTAATTCATGGTTGAAAGTTATGAGTTATGGTGCTCATCATCCTAGTTCTTGATTCCTCATTTCGGATTCTAATGGGTGATTTGGTACCCATGAAAACACACTAGAACCTAGTGTCCGAATGAGTGTCTAGATAAGATGTAAATTTATACAATATTATACTTTCTTGTTATAATCCTTAATTTCCGAATCTAACTCATAATATAACTCCAATGACTCACACACCTTCGTTCCCCATTGTATGGTAACTTTGGTGTTCCAACCATCCCATTCATATCAACTCACATTTGGAAGTTTTAGCAAACCGTGAGTATACTTGACCCTTTTTACGCTTTAATACACTTTCGGGTGTAACATGTAGAGGATAAAGATCAAATACAAATAAACTTAACGTACTAAACATACAAACTGAAGGAAAAGAGAAAAAAGCACGGTGCCATTTTTGTAATTATGAGTAACTATTAAAATTACTCCTGTAGAGTAATTTTCATCTTTTGTACAGTAATTTTACAAATTACTCTTGTAGAGTAATTTTGATCTTCTTTAGAGTAATTTTGATCTTTTGTAGAGTAATTTTGTAAAATTACTCTGCATCAAAATTACTTTTACAAGTGAATCAAAATTACCCTGCAAGTTTATCAAAAAATTGTAGAGTAATTTTGATATTTTGTAGAGTAATTTTGGTCTTGTAGGGTAATTTTCAAAATTTCAACTAACCCCCAAAAAACTGTAGAGTAATTTTGATCTTTTATAGAGTAATTTTATAAAATGACCCTGTAGAGTAATTTTGATCTTGTAGAGTAATTTTGTTAGCATTTAGTTATGGGGTTTAGCTTTATGGTTTAGTTTTTAGCTTTTAGTTTGGGTGGGGGGGGGTTAGGTTTTTTTAGGTTTTTTGGGGGGTAGGGGTTAGGTTTTTTTTTAGGTTTTTAGGGGTGGGGGTTAGGTTTTTGGGGGTGGGGGTTTAGGTTTTTGGGGGGTGGGGGTTAGTGTAATTTTGATAATTACCCTACAAGACCAAAATTACTCTACAAAAGATCAAAATTACTCTACTTTTTTTTGGGGGGGGGGGGGGGGGTTAGTGTAATTTTGATAATTACCCTACAAGAACAAAATTACTCTACAAGACCATTTGACAAAATTACTCTACAAAAGATCAAAATTACTCTAAAGGTACATTTGTAGAGTAACTTTGATAGTTACTGATAATTATAAAATTGCCACCGCCTACTTTTTCCTTTTCATGCAATTCGTATGTTTTGTACGTTAAGTTTATTTTTACAATAAATTTCCCCAACATGTATAATCTATCAAAATTCACAATGTACACAACCAATCATATTCAATCACTCAATCCACCAAACATGCTATTTATAATGCTTAGGTTGTTCATGTTAGAAAACATTCATGCACTCTATTTGTCATTTACTTGCTAGCCCACCTTAACAATTATAGCGCTATATGAGTAACACACCGCACGTTTGTTGGGTATTGTTAAGTATTCAATCAACTTGTACAGTCTCGTTCACTTCGGTGACGAGGGTTTGCACAATATCTAGTGGACACAATGGGTTTGACCTATAGTTATGCATGCTAGCTTCAACTTAGTATACATTTTGCCATGTTGGATTTGAGACTTTTATGATATGCTATGTAAACCAAACTTGTATGCTCACCGGCCATTATGTGTTGACAAATTATTTTAATATATATTGTAGGAAATTAGCCTTGATGATGTGAAGGAATTGGTTAGGGTGAACTAGATACACACCCAAATTTTTGTGTTATGTATTTCCTTTGTTTCACTATGTTCAAGTTGTCAAAGTTGTTGTATTTTTTCCTTTCAAGACTATGTACTTCCTTTTTAGAATGAAATGGAATATTGTTATTTAAATTATTGTCATTATTAGCAAGTTACGAAGTCTCAAACAATCTATTTCGTCTCATCTCAATGTTTCCGTCATCGGATGAGGTGTGACATACGCATCACTGTCTTAATGTCGAAGTGGATATATCCTAAACTTAAGAGTACTACCCCCTCTGCACAATATACTTTCTAAGCATGGTGTGCAACATAATGAAGCACAAACTAGTTGGTAATTAGTACTATATATAATATAATATCATTCCCAAACTTCAATTCAAAGCATAGAAATTAAAGATTCAAAAATCTTAAAACAAAAAATGTCGAAGCCCAGCAAAACAAAAAACAAAAAATCTGTTTCATAACTCGAAATCACCATCATAAAGATCAGGGATTCAAAAACCCTAAACAGGGAACATCGAAGCCCAGTAATGTCGCAATCCCTGACCCTACCCTCGGAGCGGGTACCGCGAGCCTGACCGGTGGTATCGATGTTTATTAAATTTGCAGCGGAATAATTCATCAGGATCGTAGTTAGGAAATAATTTCAGAGTTGTAAAAACACCAACTTTTATTGTTAAACAAATGGGCTAAAACCCATATTCCATTTATAATGTATTTATAGGGATAATCCCTAATTACTGAAAAATATAATCTTCGTATTTTATTCAGGTAACTATAGCTACTTTATTTAAGACTTCAGTGCTCCATAGCTAGCTTCAAATAGTTTCACATCAAGTTACCTGAAACGCGTTTTGAAAACATTTTATCAGCAAAAAATACTAGCGAGTTCATTCTAGTTTATGAAAAGACACATTGTTATATTTTACAGTATTAAGAGCGATTACAATGTTTATATCTAACAGATTCTCGAAAGTCCTTGTCACTCGACGGATCTGTGACTATGGTCATATCACACATTGGCTAACCCTTTGTCCAATTGTGAAGGTTATCAAGTAATGTATACAAAACCCCATAATACTGCCAGTAATTTGTAGAATACAAAGACTTAATCCCTGTAAGTATAACTGAAAAACATTTAAGATTTTGTAAAGCAATTTGATAAAAAGAGAGAATGACTCACTTTGTAAACTTAGGTTTTACTATAAGCTTCTTGATAATATTTTCTGGTGATTTCTTGAGTTTCTAATAAAAATATACAATGTGCGTATGTTAGTATAATAACCTAATTCAAATTTATCAATACATCACGAGATCAGAACCCCAACGCAGTTTACAAAGCATAGCCTTTATCTGGCATCGCCTTGACATCCGTTGTTGGGTTCAAGATCAATCGGACATGGCATCGAATCAGTGATCAAGGGTTAAAATACTTACAACGAGGCAGAGCTTCGAGAAATTAGGGGTATTAGGGTATATATTTTCGAGCTTAATGTTGAGAGAAAGAAAAGAATTGAACGAGTTGCAACTGCAGACTGAAAGCTCTATTTATACGATTTTTGAGACCCTGTCGCGGCCCGCGGAGCCCTTAGCTAATCCTGCCACGGCACGCGATACCCTCTAGCTAGGGCATAGGTTTGACCAGTCATTAATGTAGGTGCGACACGTAGACGACACGTGTCCCAAGACGTGACCGGAAAGTTATGGGGCTTCCACGAACCGTAGAAGGTTTCCTTTAGTCTGTCGCGGCCCGTGACAGACACATAATTATTATTTTTTTTAATTTTTCAACCTAAATAACGTTATGCGAGTTCGGTTTTTCAATTACGGAGTGTTTTAGGGCATTTTTGAGGGTTGTATAAGTAAAGCATTTTTTTGACCATCAAAACATGAATAAGAAAAAATCAGAGCAACTCAACTCAGGCCTCTTCGACAGGCAACTACCACCATTGTAAAACAAAAACAAAAAAAACATACCCACCCGTTGACGATCGCATATCCAGTAGTTTTTCCATGTCATTGTATGATGGAAAGCACCACTGCTACCCACCAGATTCATCACAACCATTCGAGGGCTTAGGGTGAAGGGGGTGCACCCCTCATGAGATGGGAGAAATTTCCTTCCCCTCTCATTCTTCCCTCTTGCCAAAAAAACATAAGGGGTGGTTTCCTCTCATGCCATAGGGGTAAACTAATTTTTTTCTTTTTTTTTAAACTATCAAATTAATGAAAGATAATTTTAACAAAATAAAAGAACATTAAAATAAAAAATATTACATTAAAATAAACTAACTAAAACTACATTAACTAAACTTAAAAAAAAAACATTACATAAAATTAAACCTACTAAAAAAAAACCATAAAAAATTTAGAAACTACATGGTCATCCATATTTTTTCCGCGATATCGCGTTTTCGGGCTAGTGTGATTTCCAACATCTCCGGTGGAACATTTTCGTGTGGCCTGTTAAACGTCTCCAGATCCTTGTCAAACCTAATCGATCCCAACGTCTCTCGATGTTCATCCGCCAACTCGATATATTTTTCCTCTCGTTTCTTTTTAATTTTCACCAACTCTTCTTTCCTAAATTTGTATTCTTGGAGCTTGTCGGACATACCAACTGACCTTTCGCTCGACGTTGCGGGTCCTTTATCTTTTTTCTCTTTCTTTTTTTGCCTTGTTGGAAAGGGGTCTACGTTTATGTCGGGTATATCACTAGGGTAGTTACTCTAATTCGATGACTTTCGTTTTTGCCCCGAACTACCACTATCCTCACCCAGCAATGGTACCGGGGCCCATTTCTCATGCTTTCTAACCGCCTCGCACGCCTCAGTATGAAGAAAGCCACCCGAATGTTGTTTTTGGTAATCTTTTAACGCTTGTTTAATAACATGAGCATCGTCACTCCCGTTAGGACGTAAATGATCCTATAATAAAAATATAAATTCTATTAATGTAAAAAATAAGAATATATTAGGGTAAAAAATAAAAAGTATGTAAACATAAAAAATTATACCGCCCGATGCCAAAACCCGTTGAATAAGTTCAACTTTGCTTGCATAGCTTTCCATTTCCGACGGACTTGATGAACTGTCCGTGAGCTTCCTCCAACGGTTGCATTGTAATGTGGGAGAACTTTCTTCCAAAAACCTTCTGATTTTTGGGCATTTCCTTTTTTCTTGTTAAGACTACAATGCACATACGCTATCGCTAAAGCCTCTTCTTTTTTCTTCGTCCATCTTTTCGGATCCGCCCTACCTTCTTTTCCTTTTCCTTTCCCTTCATGTTCGGCTTCTTCTTCACCTTCAAGATCTTCCTCTACGTCGACTTCTTCATCTTCATCTAAATTTTGAGTCTCGTGTACAAATTCTTCATCTTCGTTGTTATCGTATATGAGAAGCATGTGTTCAACATTATCTCTTGGAGATTGAGTTGGTGGACTTCGATAAGCAAACGGGTCAAAAGCGTTTTGGACTTCCGTAGGATACTCGTACACACCCGGTGCAACCATCGTGGGACCTTGTGGTAATGAAAAAAATGTGGTGGATAGTTGGGGTGGGGTTGGGTGTTGTAAAAACCCGTTTGTGAAAAAAAAAGAGCAGTGAGAAGCCAGAGAGAGAGAGAAAGAGAGAGAGAAATAAATGAGTAGAGCAGGACCGGCCAACCCGTGCCGTCGCTCGAGGACCAAATTTTTAAAGGGTTCGAAAGGTTTTTATAAGATTTTATATATATATATATATATAGGTAGAGGATCCTGTAAAAAAGGCCTAAAATGTGAGAAGGGTAAGAAAGAATCTCAGCCATTAGATCTTTTGATCTAATGGTTGAGATCAATAGGGACCAAATTGTAAAATATTTTCATTAATTTAGACTGATTTGAAATATCTATGGGCAATATAGTCTTTTAAACCCACTAGAAATCAGGTAATGCACATGTAACTTCCCCCCGTCTTTTTTAAACGTCAATAACTTTTTATACGTAACTTTTTAAAAAAAAAAATTACACCATAATAACGAGCGTTTTTTTTATCTTTAATATGAGTACCATGTTGCTATACTTGTATAGAGAAAAAAATATGTTTCGATCAGATGTTTAGTCAATGAATGGTGTTATATACTTGTTGAATGGTGTTATATACTTGCTGAATGGTTTATATACTTACTGAATGGTGTTATATACTTGCTGAATGGTGTTATATACTTACTGAATGGTGTTATATACTTGCTGAATGTTGAATGGTGTTATATACTTGCTGAATGGTGTTATATACTTACTGAATGCTGTTATATACTTGCTGAATGCTGAATGGTGTTATATAGTTGCTGAATGGTGGTGTTATATACTTGCTGAATGGTGTTATATACTTGATGAATGGTGTTATATACTTACTGAATGGTGTTATATACTTGCTGAATGGTGTTATATACTTCCTATAATTAAGGTGGCGGTTATGGGAAATTTTGAATTAATTGAATTAATGATAAAATTACTTGTTTACCCTTTTCAATTAATTTAGATCTAATGGCTGAGATTCTTTCTTACCTTTCTCACATTTTGGTCCTTTTTACAATAACCTTACCCTATATATATATAGGGTAAGGTTATTGTAAAAAAGGTTAAAAGTGTGAGAAATATTGTGGAGATGACATGTGTGCTAAATCTAAATTAATTCAAAAGGGTAAACAAGTAATTTTATCATTAATTCAATTATTAAAAACTTCCCATAACCGCCACCTTAATTATAGGAACTGGATTTTTTTAAAAAGATCTCTATAAACACCATTCAGCAAGTATACAACACCATTCAGCAAGTATACAACACCATTCAGTAAGTATATAACACCATTCAGCAAGTATGTAACACCATTCAAGAAGTATATAACACCATTCAGTAAGTATATAACACAATTCATCAAGTATATAACACCATTCAGTAAGTATATAACACCATTCATGGACTAAACATCTGATCGAACCATATTTTTTTCTCTATATAAGTATAGCAACATGGTACTCATATTAAAGATAAAAAACGCTCGTTATTATGGTGTAATTTTAAAAAAAAGTTACGTATAAAAGTTATTGACGTTTAAAAAAGACGGGGGGAAGTTACATGTGCATTAATGTGAGTTTCTTAATTTAAAAATGTTAAATTTACCTATATACCCTTAATCTAGAAAATTAATATGTTTAATAGTAAATATTATTTACAATTTTGCCATTATGATCTCAACCATTAGATCAAAGGTGTAGATTTTTTCTTACATTTATCACAAAAAAACCTTTTTTTTTTACAGGAACCTCTACCTATATATATATATATATAGGGAGAAGTTCATGCGAGGTAGCGATTTGAGCATAAAAAATATTAAAAAAAAAATTTAGATTTTTTTTTGATTTTTTTAGGTTTTTTGGGGGTTTAGTTTTTAGCATTTTAGCTTGGGGGGTGGGGGGTTTAGGTTTTTTTTTTGGGGGGGGGGGGGGGGTAGGTTTTTTGGGGGTTTTAGTTTTTAGCATTTAGCTTGGGGGGGGGGGGGGGTAGGTTTTTTTTTTTTTGGAGGGGGGGGGGGGGTGGGGGTTAGGTTTTTTTAGCTATTTTAGGTTGTGTTCACATTGGTTCTCGCGGTTCTCGCAATAAGGGTGGTTCTCGCATGAACTCCTCCCTATATATATATAGTAAATGATATATTTAATATATGCATTCATTTATTATAGATAAAGTCTTGGTGGTGGAGTGAGAAAAAACCATCTCAAGATAATGTTAAGGTCTTAAGTTCAAGTCTTATTTTTTTAATTAATTTCCTTTTACTACAATTTTAGGCTCAATTTTTTATTTCGCCTGAGGGCTAAATTATTTTGAGAGTTTTCGAGGACGGCTCTGGAGCTTAGTGTGGACTTTAAAACCCAAAAGTGGGTACAACCCACTAAATCTAGCACACTTGCTAAGCATAAGGTATAACATCATAAAGCACATAACATTTGGTCATTACTAGCGTATATAATAGGTATTTGAAAGATAGAATGTTTTATTCTAATTTTCTAGGAAGCCTTGTTATCCCTACAATATGTTTAACTTGAAGTTGAATTTAAGCTGAGAAACGCCTAACTTGAAGTTGAATTTAAGCTGAGAAACAAAACATATCATTCGAAAACTAAATAACATGTCTTAACACAAATCCTTTTCTCGTAACTTTTAGATTTATCTTAAATCCTTGAAAAAGCATTGTTAATGATCAAAGATATAAAAGATAAAGCGATGGAAATCGTAATTGTGTCTTTGTTTATATTAATTTAGCTTCAATCTTCTACTTGAGTGCATCTAAAAGAGAGAGGATCATGTATCCTTCCATGTTGGCAACTTGGCATGACGGGAAAGTGGCCTAAAAATCGCAGTCGTTCTCTTCACAGACCACGACCCTTTTTCTCTCCTCACGGACTACAAATCGTGTCTTATCGTGTTTAACAGGTCTCTGACGACGTAAATAATACAAGTATTAAACATAAATACAACTTATTTAACTGCTTTATATCTCATGTCTATAACGCAGTTGTATGTTTTATGTACCAAGAAGAAGAAATGATGGATTATAGTCTCCTAATTCTATTTATTTTCAAAAAAGAGTTAAATGTCATTTTAGCCCCTGTGGTTTGGGTCATTTTGTCAAGTTGGTCCAAAGGTTTCATTTTTCACATGTGGGTCCAAAAAGGTTTCATTGCTGCCATTTTAGTCCACTAGGTTAACTTCCTCCATTTTTCTTGTTAACGAGAAGGCCAATCGTTCATTTTATATGGCCGAATTGCCCTTCTAGTTAACAGAATTACATATAAAATGACGAATTGGCCTTCTCGTTAACAGAAAAAATGGATGAGGTTAACCCAGTGTACTAAAATGGCAACGGTGAAACATTTTTGGACCCATAGGTGAAAAATGAATCCTTTGGACTAAACTGTTAAAATGGCTCAAACCACAGGGACTAAAATGACATTTAACTCTTTAAAAAAAAAGTAAAAAACCAAGTAGTGTACTTTTTCAGTAAACAGGTTTAATCGTGTCTTATACAGATATCTATTGCCAGCCCTATTGCATAGTTCCTCTTTTGTAATCCCTCTCTCCAATCTCTCTTCCCTATATGTGTGAGTAGGTTTCTAAACTCCATTAATGATGGTATGTCCCATGATTTAGATATTTTGATCTTATATAATAATGAATTAAAGATGAGTGAATGTTGCATTAATAAAAAATGTGAGGGACCATTTTTGTACTTTATTGCTGTTAATCGACTTTTTTCTTTGTGTTATGTTCATGTTGGGTTGTCTTGAAAAGGATCTACAAATTGATTGAAATATTGTTTTATTGTAGTGGACTAGTGGGGGTTTAAAGCCCAGTACTAGATGGGCTTAATATAGGCTTTTGAAAGCCCAATTTGTAATCAGATTGCAAAGAGTGACCACAATTACCTTGTTAAGGCCTGTTATAGATAAGTTTGATCCAGTGTTACTTTTCATTTTGTTATTCGGTCTGGTTAGAAAACTAAGGAAGATAAGATTTAATAAACACCTTTAGATGTTTGGATATCTTTTACTAAATATATTTTTATACAATTTTAATTTGAAAAATTGATTTACCAATATTAGATAAAAAATTGTTTCAACTTAGGCTTTTGTGAAGTAAAACAATGGAGTATTTCAGCACTTTAGAAAGAATTTTTTAGTACTCCATTGGAAATGCTAAAAAGACATCGAAGAGCATTTTAGCCTCTAGATAGTGATGGATGTTAACGTGTGATTTAGCAACCCATGTTTCAATATTTATAAGGCTGGAGGGTATGGAATTGCGTTTTTAGGGGCTTCATTGTGCCACCTCAGCTCCACCTCATCAATTAGCATCCCCTTTAACATTGAGGGTAGGGGATAAAACCCCAACCCATCAATAGCGCCCCCCTCCTTCATACACATACATCTCGTGAATGCTCGTTATCACAATCACAACCCGTCAATAGTGCCCTCCTAATAGCGCCCGTGGTATGGTTAGGGGGCACTATTGATCTTTTTTTGGCTGAGGTGGCATGGGGATGGCGCCCATACCGAGTAGCCTAAGAGTTCAGATAAATTACTCCTATACTTCACAAGAAATAGGCATGAGTGATATAATCAAGATTAGTAGGTAATAATCAATAATATGAGTTTGACGAACACACTGAATGATGTATAGAATCTCCAGTCAATTTCTGTTCTAAATAAACTTGGAATTAAGATGTTTGATTTGTAAATTTGTTAAAAGAATTGAGATGTTTAAAACAAGAATATGACAATTACCTTTATAAATGATTCAAAATATATATTTTCTCTATAGCTTTTTTAAGATCTACTATTTAAGCTTATTTAAATAAAGCTATCTATCTCCTATGGTGGATATACAATAGGAAGTTTATTTGGCTAAGAAGGCTATGAAGTGATCTTGACCATCCATTTAGTTAATCAAGGGCTAAGATTAAATGATGGAAATTGAAGGGAAGAAAAGAGGCGTGTGAGTTTGTTTAGGGGTATTCTAGTCAATGTAAGGCAATAGTTTCTCTCTCATCCAATTCCCCCCATTTTTTAAACGTTAATAACTCTTTCATACGACATTATTTTTTTTATAAAAATTGCACCAAAAAAAAAACGAGCGTTTTTTTTATCTTTAAAACGAGTATACTATTGCTATATTTAAAAAAAAAAAAAAATTAAAAACCCAGTTTCGTAAAACGCAATAGAAAAACCCCCAGTTACGTAAAACACAATGAAAAAAAAAACCTAAAAAATGACATTATTCTAAAACGCAATGCACCAAAAACACAAAGAAATGTATTATTTGTAAAACGCAATGGCCAGAAAACACAAAGAAATATCTTATTTCTAAAACGCAATAGCCTAAAAACTCAAAAGAAAATGTACTTTCTAAAACGCAATGGACTAAAAACACATAAAAATGTGTTTTACCTAAAACGCAATGCACCAAAAACACATACAAATGTCTTATTTCTAAAACGCAATAGCCAGAAAACACTTAAAATGTCTGTTTTCTAAAACGCAATTCACCAAAAACACATACAAATGTCTTATTTCTAAAACGCAATGACCAGAAAACACTTAAAATGTCTGTTTTTTAAAACGCAATGGACTGAAAACACATAAAAAAGTGTTTTACCTAAAACGCAATGCACCAAAAACACAAAAAATGTCTTATTTGTAAAACGCAATGGCCAGAAAACACTTAAAAATGACTCATTCTAAAACGCAATTGTCTAAAAAACAAAAGAAAGTGTTCTCTGTAAAACACAATGGACTGAAAACACCTAAAAAAGTGTTTTACCTAAAACGCAATGCACAAAAAACACTTTAAGAATGTGTTTTTCTAAAACGCAATGGCCAGAAAACACATAAAAATGTTTTAGTTCTAAAACGCAATTGCCTAAAAACACTAAAGAAAGTGTTCTCTCTAAAACACATTGAACCATGACAATAGTTTTGTCTGTGCTGCCCCCGGACCCCCGCCAAGATCGTAAAACGCAATGACTAAATAAAAAACCCAGATCGTAAAAATGAAATTAAAGAATTTCTTACATGGATCGAAGTGATTTCTTCAACAATTGACGAATTTTGAATGATTGAAACACTTATCAACGCTCGAATCGAACGGATCGAGTGATTATCTTCAAAATCACCGGAAAAAACGAGATTTTGTATGAAATTAAACTGGGTTTTCTTCAAAAAAGCTGAAGAACACGTTGATCGGGTGTTTGAATCATTGATTGGTGATGAAAATTGCACTATAATGTAGTGATTATTGAGATAGAAAGTGAAGAAATGGTTGAAGATGGTGGGTTTTGAAAATGGAGGGTTTTGAAGTTACTGGGTTTTGAAAAGGAAGAAGAAAGGGTTGGATTGACTAAAATACCCTTTTTCTTTATTTTAAATGTTGCCACATGTCCTAATCCTATTGCTTTCTACACTTCCTATCCAAAATAAACTTCCTATTTGATCTTTTCCTCTATCTCCTACACTAACGCTATGTTCCCGAGTCATTTAATAGGGGGAGGTGAGGGGAGGGGAGGGGAAGGAAAATTTTCTCTCCTAATCTCTCCAATTTGGGAGGATGAATATATGGTCATATTTTCTTCCCTTTTCCCTCCCCCTGTTAAATGAAACTCAGGAACATGGTTTTTAAAATTTTCATCTCTTTTCCCTCCCCTCCTCTTGTTAAATGAGTCTCGGGAACAGAGTGTAAAGCAAAATAACTTTTACACCTCACTTTGATGTGACATTACTAGTTAGGCAGATAATTGTGACATGAAAATTTACCTTTATAAATGATTCAAAATATATATTTTCTCTATAGCTTTTTTTTTTTGAACGACGATATTTCTACAACAGGCGATAGAGATCGCACCTACCCTATAACTCGGGTAGGCCCCTCCGCCCCACTCCGGCATCCAAGGCTATGTTGTCTTAACCGGGCCCACGCTTGGTGCATCAGAGTTTGGCTAAGGCGTTCCCCAATAAAATTTCCAGCCCACTGCCCACCCGATTAACCGGGAGCGTGTAGTTGCACCCTCCACAAGAGTCGGGGACTCTCTGGAGTAAATGCACTGTAATAGAAAACTCGGGGTGGCTCCCGGGTTTCGAACCAACTGGCCCTCCACCCGTTCATTGCCATTCCCCCAAATGTGATGGGTGTGGGGATCGAACTTGGCCATCCTAGGAAAACCAAATCCTTTCCACCACTCCACCACAAGTGGAGGATTTCTCTATAGCTTTTTTAAGATCTACTATTTGGACCCTGATAAACTCGCATTGACATGGCAAATTAGGGGTTTCTTTTTTAATCTATAAACTCTAAAGGTTTTTGTTATAAAACCCTAAGGCTGCTATGAATTTCTACGTTGTGAGGATGTGGTGAGTTTAAGGTTGTGATAATTTTGTACAAATCAATCGGTTTCGGGTGATGAACTCGCATTGGCGTGGGAAATTAGGGGGGTTGTAGCTGCTCACCTGCAATCTTCATTGCAGCCATGCTGTTCTCAACCTTTCATACACGCTGATCCTTATTTATTACCCCTTGCAGCTGTAAAGGTTGTTTTGGTTTTGCCCTTATATGCGATACTTTGGGTCATGTCTTGCAATTGTGGTCTCCACTCATTCAGTTTACTTATTGTATATAAACCCTAAGTTTGCTATGAATTTCTATGTTTGGAGGCTGTGATGACTCTAAGGTTGTAATTTTAGATTTAAGCCTTTGGGCTATGCAATGTAATTTTATAATGGGTCAAAATGAGTTGGGTTGGTTGTGGTAACCCTTAAAGACATATTCTAATACATTTTTTGTTTACTATTGTAACATGCTAAAGACAATCCTTATGACCAAAATTTAGAAGATCATCGTTATGCAGGTTAACGGCTTTCGACGCTGTTGATGGTGGGTTTTCTTCAATAAACGTGAAGTTTTCAGTTGCAGGTATGTACATATCATGCTCTTTTGGTGAAACTAATGTTTACTATTTTCATTAATTTATGGCTTTTATATATCTCTGTAGCCTACCTTTATAGGTGGAAACACACACATACATATTGAGACTAGGCTTATGTGTGAAGTGTCTCATACTCTCATATATAATGGTAAACTTTATCATATCCAGTTTTACTACATAAAGATTGGGTTCATGTTGTTGAAAAATTGTGGAGTGACCAGTGGAGCTTATAAATTATTATCGAAAGAGTGGGAAAATGGGATGCTTGGATAACCGGTCAAAAGTTTTTTTTTTTTTGTTAAGGCTTTTTAAACATATACACATAAAAAATATATGAATTACAAGACCTGTGAACCAAATTTTTATCTTAAAATAGACATTCTTAACTCAGAATATAGAGCAATTTTATAATAGTGAAATTCGAAAAAGGCCTCAAAATTTTGTTACGCTTTAGTCCACCAAAATGATTGAGTCGGCTCCTGTGTTTGGTTTTTAACGTCGTGGGTTTTGAACGCGATGGTGGTGGTACTTCTGACGACGAGGGTAGTGGTACTTCAAGTATGCAAACTTGATAAATAAACAAATAGAACCTAAGTTGATGGTTGATGTTGGCTCTAAGATTTTGCCATTCTAAATCAAGCTCATTTCATAGTAAATGTCTAATCTCCATTTGATTTTAACTTTCTTATTTGTAGCATATAGAACTACATGTAAATTAAGCTTTGCAAGTATGGCTTACATTTGTTTTGTTTCTATTTGTTTATTTATCATAGTAACTTTGCACATGAAGAAGTTTAAGAGTTGAATGGTTACTTGCACCCTTTAGTTTTTTTTTTGACAAAGATGGGTGTGGGTTCATCATGTATGAGTTTTAGCAAGTTTTCAACTAGTAATTTCAAAAGTGAATAACATTATGTGGGTTAAGGGGCTAAGTTGCAGCTATTATCCCGCATAGAGATGACAAAGTAACCTATTGTATCCAATTAATTTTTTATGATTCCACCTATGGTCTTGATCATAGCTGGAAGTTATTTATCTTGAGTTATATCTAACAAAATCTGGCTCTTTTTCTTTTTTGTATACCTTAGCTAACTGAAGAATTGGCGAAGATGGATGAGAAACTGAAGTTGACAGGATCTATGTTATATACCAAGGTATTAACTGAAGCTCTTCTATTTATTTGGATTCTTAATTATTTTCATTGTAGCTAAAATATGATAAATATACTTTTTGGTTATGTAGAATCATGAAATTAAGAAAATCAATGATGAGAAAAAAAACATCTTTGGCGGCTTAGTTTGCTGTAGAAGGCACTCTAATAAGGGTTCATGATGTTCAAATCCAATTGAGGCAATCCATCAACCATTAGAAGCTGGGCTGAAACTTGCTCGACAAGAGGTTTGCTTTCTTTGAGTGCTTAATAATAACGCATCAAGTTAATGCTAACCGAATATAAATGATTGAGCATTTATATCGTTACCTTTTTTTTGGTTTCAGATTGCTAAGCTGCAGGATGATAATAAAGCATTAGATCGACTGATACTGTGAAACCCATTGATGTCTATTAGTTCTAGACTATTTTGATCAGGAAAATAATTTTCGTTTGGGTTTCAAAGTAGTAGTAACCAGCAAGAGAGAGATTGTGTGGTAAGGTAGTTGGGTGGCAAGAAGGGTTACGAGAGGTTCGACTGTCATGACACAATGGTCAATTGTCACATTGAAGGTGAGTATGAAATCTCTTTTGTATATAATTTCCGACAAAAATAGAATACAAATAAAAAAGACCTTGATCGGTTTTTTTTTTGGGAGGGGGAGGGGGAGGGGGAGGGGGAGGGGGGAGGTTATGAAAGAATGAAGGATGACGACAACACATATGATTTCTAAAATAAGGGTACTATGTTGCAGGGGTCAATGTGAAATTTTGGGTTGGCTGGCAATGATGGTCCCATAAAGGATGACGATAATACATATAATTTCTAAAATGAGTAGATCAGGCGATCATTTTTTAACTAAGCTGCATTTTTATTACAGTTTGGAATAAGGGAGTCGTTCTTCAGTCAGTGTATTATTTTGCGTGACCAGAGGAAACTGATTTAGATTCTAAAGAGTTTCATTATGGGTATAAGAGTCTTTATATCTGAGAATTTTGGTTGTTGGGATTTGTTGATATTATCAGTATTTAGAAGCCGAATTGTTTGTTTTACTTTAGAACCTGCATCCTTATCTAGAAAGGTACTAATTTCTTGCATTTTACTATAGCCTCTTTTACATTTATGATTTATCTAATTGTATGTGTTCATGCGTAAAAATGTAAGATTGATTCATTAAATATGTTTATAAACGGGTTGGGTAATGGGTTTAAACATTTATTTATATGATCTAAATCGAACAAGAATGGGCAACGTGTTGGTCTGTTAACAATTTTATTAAAAAACAGATCTTGGCAACTCACAGCCCATTTTACTGTTCACATATTTCATAGTTTAAAGATTAATCACAACCCAAATGGACCCATTCATAGATGGGTCAACTTCTACCTCTTTATAATTTTTTTTATCTATATTTTTTTTTTGAACGGTTGCAGACCAGTTGGTCGAGCACGGCTGGCGAGTTGCCAGCCTACCTGGGTTCGAGTCCTGCACGGCCCGCAGTTAAGCGCCTTCCGTACCGGTCGAAACTCCACCCCCCCGAGCGGGAACCCCACCGAAGCGGGTAAACCCTCTCACCTCCTCTTTGCTTGGAGTGGGGATCGAACTTGAGACCTCTCACAAGGCCTAAGTCTTTTCCACCACTCCACCAAAGGATCATTGGCTTTTTTTTATCTATATACAACTAAAAAGTCGTATCTATCTTTCCAAAGCGTTTTATGTCACGTGTTACATTACATCTATTGAAAGTAAGGGGAAAATTGGGCCCATGCTTTTGACTTCAATATTGAGTAGCCAGAGGCGTCATCTCATATTACAGCATTTGGGTCCGGCATGAAAATGTTTAGCCATCAGGCTATGTTTGGTGATTGCTAAGATACTATGCAAAAGGTCATACGGCCGCATACTTGCTTTACGAAAAGAATCATGATCAGATCACATTATATCAATGGTCTATGCTTTTTTTGCCCTCTTAATAGTCATTTTACATAACTATAAGTGTATTTTAACTTACTATTGGTAATGAAATTGAGGGCTGACGGGATGAGATAATTTAAGAAAGAAGACGAGGGGGAACTTGAAGCTTCGAGTTTGGTTCCTTCAAGGCTTGCAGGAAGTAGATTTCATCTCTTTAGTGGTAAGTTTTTTAATTCAATTAGTAAGCTTTGATATTGAATATTGGATGTGGGAATTAGAATACGGTGATGGGTGCTTAAGGTCTTACATAGACTTGCAATTAAAAGGAGAGGTGCTTTTGAAAACTACTTGATGAGGAGAAGCAAACCTGTTGTGGTTTTGTTTGTTTTGTTGTTCCCAATTATTAGGAGACTACGAGAACACATGTCAATAGAAAAAAACAATATTTATGTTATCTAGTGACGAGGTATGACCCGGATCGGCTAACCCGACCCGGTCATTACCTATTATTTTATTATAAATAATTAATAATAAACATTTATTCTAGAATGTTCTATTCTACATGGATAAATCACGTAACCAAATCTCCACTCTTTTGGGGAGATCATGCAAATACCTAACTTATCGGAGTCCATCCTAAGTTAAGGGAAACCCTAATGGTAAACTATAAATAGAGATAAACATCTAAGGTATGATCCATCTTGCTCTCGTTTTACTCTTTTCTCTACACACTCATACTTTCTCCCAAAACCGAGACTTATTCTCACGCCGGAGGGTGGTTACAGGAATAACCCCATTCCTGTAACGAGTCCTAACGGTGTTCTGTTTTGCAGCTAGCAGTTCGGATCGCCAAGAGTTGAAGTCCTAGTTGGATACTACCTTGAAGGTCAGTGTTTCTTCATTGGCGCCATCCGTGGGACCTTTTCGGTAACAACAAGACTGAACCCCATGGCAAGCGATCAGAACGTAGCAGTAACACCAAGACAGGCGATGGTAACTAGCAATCCATTGCTAGAAACAAGCCCTGTTACCACCATGCCAGCCTCACCGGCTGTAACCAGGTCACTCGACTTGGAATTCGAAGCAGAAGGACCCCCACCAGGCTTACAGGCACCACCGCCGTTTCTTCTGGGACAACGGCAGCATACCTGTTTTCCTACACTTCTCTGCAGTTCCAATCAGTCGAACCAATTGCAACAGGCGTTAACGTTTTCACCCCAGCAACAACCACTAATGCACAGACTAAACGTCGTAGCACTTTGTCAGTTATTACATCGGCAAGCCCAAGCACTGTTATACCGTAGGTGAGCATGCCTCAATACTATCAACCTTCGGTCACCTACGTCATGCCACCCTTGTATTCGGCAGCACTAACGGCGGCGTTATCCACGCCGCCCCATCAACCAGTGGTTATGCCGGCGGGAATCATGAACGCCCCAGTTACGCCAGGAAATCAAGCTTACTTCCCCAGGTACTATTACGCACCCCCATACGGGTACTTACCCCCATACAGCACTCCAATGTACACTCCCTAAGGAGCAACACAGGGCTATGCTCAGCAATCGCCATACGCGGCTTACATGCCACCCTGGTGGACTTTTCCAACATCACAACCAGTTTACGGTCAGACCCCGCCGACAGCGGAACCTGCTTATGATAGAGGAATCCCATCTAGGCCTCGATTTTCTTCAGGTGGAGGCCCCAGCCCCACGCTGAACATCACCTCGGCTCAACCCCCTGTCATCTAGGGTACCAGCCAGGGTGGGGTGACTCTTCCAATACAACCCATCAATGTGGAGTAGGACGAACTTACCAGACCTTACAAACTAGTGGACGCAACTTTCAAATCCAAGTTCACTAGAAGAATAGCGGAAGCTCCTATCAAGGAAAAGCCCAAGATGCCTCAAACTAGAGGCAAATACGATGGTCTAGGCGACCCTGATGACCATCTCAATCAATTCAAAAGCGCGGGGGAAGTAGCCTGTTGGCCCATACCCCTCTGGTGCAAGATGTTTGTCCAAACGCTGGTATGCGTGACTCGGGTCTGGTGGGATAGTTTGCCCACTGGAGAAATTGACAACTTTGAAGACCTAGAGGCTAAGTTCATCTTGCAATTCAGCCAACAACGAAGGCACACTAAAGATCGAAACGAGCTCCTTCACATCCGCCGGCGAGACAATGAAACGGTGGAAAGTTTCATCGTTAGATTCAATAAAGAAAGCCTGGCAATCCCGGGTGTCACAAACGATCTAGCGTGTGGAGCTTTCCTACAAGGGGTAAATGATGATGAGCTACTAAGAACACTTCACGGGAGGGATGGTGTGCCTCCCACCATTGACGAAATCTTGAGAATAGCTAAGGTATACGTTATACAAGAAAAGGCTGTAGCCACCAGTCACTCGGGCAACAGAAAAAAGGAGGCTCAGAAAAGCCAGGAGGATAGAGAACAACGTAGCTCTAAAAGTAAAGGTAGAGGACCGATACCAGAAAGGTGATAGAACGGATTCGCGGTATGATAGGTCTAGAAATACCTACTCAAGGAATGAATCCTCTAAGCCGCGATCTGATTACCCTAACCAGAGCAAGACGCCAGCAGAAATCCTAGCCTCTGAGAACCTCAAGTTTAACCCTCCAAAGCCGCTAAAGGACAACCCCAACAAAGACACAAGCAAGTACTGTGAATAACACAAAGGGAGCGGCCATGATACCAATGACTGTTTTCAGTTAAAGAAGTAGATCGAGTATTTCGTGAAAGCGGGTAAATTGGCACACCTGGTGCGAGACATCAAACAGGGCCCGCCTCCCATCAAAGAAGAAAACGACAAGGTGGCGGGAAAGAGGCCGCGAGAGCTAAACATGGTACACGCGGATAAGGGAAAAGGGGCCAAACGGAGTGTTTTCCACACTCGAACCCTGGATGCTGACAACCATGACAATCGAGCCTCGCGTGGAAGATTTGCACCTCACTACGGACGCCTTAATCATATCTGTTGCGGTAGGTGATTATCACATGAGGAGGATTCTGGTAGATATCGGGAGTTCAAAGGATATCATCTATGAGCATTGATTCAATAGAATGCAACCAGAAGATAGAAGACTGCTTGAGTCAGTACACGCCCCTATTAAAGGTTTCACGGGGGAAATGTTGATCCCATTGGCCAAATTACTTTCCCAGTCACATTCGGACAAGCCCCCCGGGAAAGAACCATACTCCTTACATTCCTTGTGGTACGCGCTGAGTCTTACCACAATGTAATCATCGGAAGGTTTACCCTGGGGAAATTAGACGCCATCGTATCTACGACGCGAGGTTTCATGAAGTTTCCCACCCCGCGCGGTATTGCTATAGTATTTCGAGATAAGGTGGGGGAGGTATTGGACACCAAAAGATGCCGACAGGGGCCTATCGGCGCCATCGGCCCGGAAAGATGGGTATTAAGCACACGCCATCCGGATCAGACAGTAACAATAGGGGACAACCTTTCTCCGGAGGTAAAAAACAATCTGAAACAGCTGCTGAGAAGAAACGCCAAAATTTTCGCTTTTGAGCATTCTGACATAACTGGGATAGCCCGGGAGAGGGCAGAACACAGGCTAGCGACACTCCCGGGCATTAAACCCGTTGCACAGGGCAAACACAATATGGCTCCAGATCGAAAAGCAGCGGTAGTAAAAAAAGTACGAAAGTTGGTTGAAGCTGGAATAATCACCGAAACAAAGTACCACACATGGGTATCAAACCCCGTGATGGTCAAGAAACCAGATGGCACGTGGAGGATGTGCATAGACTTTAAAGATCTGAATAAAGCATGCCCCAAAGATGCTTACCCATTACCGGAGATGGATTTCAAAGTTGACTCTCTGGTCCCTTATAGGTACTCTTAGACGCCTATAAGGGTTACCACCAAATCAAAATGTCCAAAGACGACGAAGAGAAAACGGCGTTTCATACCGATGTGGGTATCTTTTGTTATACCAAAGTGCCTTTTGGCCTGCGAAATGCCGGAGCTACTTATCAGCGGCTCATGGATAAAGCTTTAGAAAAGCAAATCGGCAGAAACTTAGAAGTATATGTTGACGATTTAGTAATCAAGTGCAGGGAAGAAAAACAAATGCTTATAGACATTGAAGAAACCTTCCAAATGCTCAGAGAGTACAATATCAAGCTCAACCCCAAGAAGTGTTCATTTGGGGTGGAAGAAGGCAAGTTCTTGGGGGTAGTGGTCACCCGGGACGACTTTAAAGCTAACCCGGAAAAGGTAGTCGCCATAACGCGGATGCCCTCCCCCAGGACTTTGAAAGAGGCGCAAGCATTAAACGGGCGTTTAGTGGCCATAAACAGATTCCTGGCGAGGCACGCCGAGAGGTCCTTGCCGTTCATAAAGACGTTAAAAGATTGCCTCAACAAGAAGAACTTCAAGTGGACCAGCGAGGCTGAAGAAGCTTTGCAAGACATGAAGCGTTTCATTGAAAAACTGCCAACGTTGACAGCGCCATACCCGGAAGAAGTATTAAAAATGTACCTGGCAGCTGCTCATAACGCGGTAAGTGCGGTACTCGTGGTAGAAATAAACGGTACACAAACGCCAATATATTATATCAGCCGAGTTCTGGCAGGACCCGAGATGCGGTATCTAACACTTGAAAAATTGGTGCTGGCATTAGTCCATGCCACTCGGCGACTCCGAAGATATTTTCAAGGGCATCATGTGCAGGTCTTAACAAATTACCCGCTACAGCAAATTTTGCACAAGCCCGAGATCTCTGGAAGATTGGCTAAATGGGCGATCGAGTTGGGAGCCCTGGATATCGAATATCGAAAGCGAACAACAATCAAGGGACAGGTGATCGCCGATTTCTTGGCTGAAATTCCTGAGGGTGAAACAATACAGGACCCCGCCATCCAAGATGTCCCAGAATCCAGCACAGCCAAACAAACCTGTAAACTTTACACTGACAGATCGTCCAGCAGGAAAGGTTCCGGGGCAGGTCTAATGCTGATAAGCCCAGACGAAATAAGGCTGATGTACGCCTTACGTTTTGATTTTGAATGTTCCAACAACGAATCAGAATACGAGGCGCTACTCGCAGGCTTGAGGATGGCCCAATCTATGGGAGCTACACGAGTCGACGCGTACGTTGACTCTTTACTGGTTAATAATCAAGTAAACGAAACTTACGAGGCCAAGAACGAATCAATGGCGAAGTATTTGGCTAAAACGAAGGAGCTCATAGCTTCCTTTGATAATGTCACGCTTAATCACGTCCATAGAGGAAAGAACCAAATAGCAGACGCCTTGAGCAAACTCGCTACCTCAGGTATAGAAAGAGAAGTCAAGGTAGAAACTTTGCAAATGCCCTCCATTGAACCTCGGGAAGTCTCCGCCGTCACGGCGGAAGAACCCTGTTGGTACACTCCCATATTAAAGTTCCTTGCAAAAGGAAAAAATACAAACTAAAGCATTGCAGTATGAAGTGAACAATGGCATCCTATACCGGAAGTCATATTTGGGACCGCTATTGCGGTGTGTATCCCCAGCAGAGGCGAAGTATCTAATCCAAGAAATACACTCGGGCATATGTGGCATTCACGCTGGACCACGGGTAGTTGTGGCCAGAATCCACAGTGCCGGGTATTATTGGCCCGGGATGCATGAAGAGGCGGTAGAGGAACTCAGAAGATGCCGTAGTTGCCAAAAATTTGCTCCCCAAACACTCCGCCCAAAGAACAACTTAATCCCAGTCACAGCGGCTTGGCCTTTCCAGAAATGGGCGGTTGACATCGTGGGACCATTCCCGCTGGCCCCCGGAAAGCTGAAGTACCTTATTGTGGCAATTGATTATTTTACCAAGTGAGTTGAAGCCAAGCCCTTGGCTAAAATCACCGCCGAAAACGCCAAAAAGTTTCTTTGGGAACACATAGTATGTCGATTTGGATTGCCGCTATACTTGGTAAGTGACAATGAAACGCAGTTCACCGATAAGGTCTTGCAAGAATGGTGTGCAGAACTTCAGATTCAACAAATCTTCACGTCGGTGGCCATCCCCAAGGAAATGGCCAGGTGGAGCGGGCAATTAGGAGTTTGCTGGATGGCATAAAAAGAAGGTTAGGTTATGAGGGGAGCTCCTGGGTGGAACCCTCTGGCAAATTGCGACCCAACTGGGAAGGCCCTTACGTCATCCAAGAAGACCTAGGCAAAGGGGCCTATCGCCTATCCAGGCTAGATGGCACCGCGGTTCTACGTAGCTGGAACGCGGCTCAGTTAAAAAAATGTTATATGTAGTACCTTGCCCCTAACGGCGGGTGTGATTATTTTTCCTTTTTTGCAAACAAGTGTAATTCATCCATAGCGATGTCTTTTTTTTTAAGTTTTGAATTAACAAAAGTTATTTCTTTTTATTTCTTCCTCATTACTTAAATATCCAATATAATCTACCATCGCATTTTACATTGCACTTTATGGTACAAAGAATTACCATCGCATCTAAACTGCACATAACGGTAAAAAAGTATCCTTGACACGAAATATTTTTCATATATATAAGTCAAAGGGTCAAAATATACAGCGCTAAGAGTGGGTATCTTGGTAATAGATACATCAACCACTACAAAAAGATAGGTATTTTGGTAATAAATACATACAGCTATCTTACAAAAAACCAAGTACTTGTCCCTGTTGTTAAATACCAACATACGGGAACCAAAAATGAACATGTTCTAACACCTACTTCTTGGAAAGGGTGGCCATCACCTCTGCAGGGGTATGCAACACCTTACCATAACATTCCAACGGATGAGGATCAACAATCAAGTCATCGACATTTTCCTCAACCACCGGAAGAGCCACCACCCCCTGATCACCAACAAGATTTTTACCAGAACGACCACCACGGCGTCGTTCATACACCAATTGGCAACGTTGAACACGATCAGGTGGAACGATTCCCATCAAAGTATCAGCTGATAGTGAAGCTGCACTTGTAGCAGCTGGGGAAGGACCCTCATATATGATACTCTTACACGACCGGCTAACCCGGGGTAAGACAGCATCAGAAGGCACCCCTTCTCCTCTGATCATCTCCTCCGTCACCGGAATCTGGGGACGAACCAAGCCATCTGCGGCATCTAAGCGACGGAAAATGTCGGAAAGTCTCTGTTTATAACTCCTCCGGCTCATCTTTTCGAATTACCAAATTTGGAAAAAGAAACATAATTTATAGAAGTAGTAAACAGTTTGACAGAGATGACGATAGCACAATTAATGGAAAATAATTATCACACGTCAAATCGCCACATTTCAGATGGACGGCGGCATCGTCAATCATGACATTAGCATTAAATGTCTGACAAACTTATCAAGTACTTACGCAAAAACCAAGTAAAACAGTGTTCATACAAAATATACGAGGAACAGTGTACATAATAAACAAAACGAAAACACTCATTCCTCCTCCGACTGGCTCCAGCATTAGGCGTAGGGCATCCACGCCGTCTTCAGCAACGTGCTTCGTTAAATCATCATACGCGGGTAATGGGTTGTTACACGCCGCCTCTAGGGCATCCGCCATATCTCCATGAAGTTTGCCCCTCGTTGTGTGGAACTCGGGAGTAATCCTCCCTGATTGTTGGCACTCATGGTAGCCTTTGTAAACACCATCATGATGACCGGACTGGTAAGCCGTGCCAGAGAGGCGATCCAACAACGCCGTGAAAGACCCTGACTGACGAAGTACAGATCATCACCCAAACGGGCTCCATCATCGGCGATTCCGCTGATTGACCCCCCGGCATCGCTCATGGCGGCATCCTGGGTACTGGTTGCCTCATGAGCAGCAAAGACCGTGGGTGTCTCTTTCTCAGTTGCAGAAAAAAATGCTAAATAGAGAGTCGAATAAAGAAGGAGTGACACTTGATGGCAGCGGCGTTGACACCGGACTGGTTGTCACAGTCACAGTAGTTGTAGGCATGGGTGGCGGCATAGGACAACTAGCAGCAGCAGCAGCGCTTGCCTGTGATATAAGATCGGAGAGGCTGGGTTTGCCAGTAGCAGAATGGATAGTTTCCACAGGTGCTAACGGGGCGGAAGACACATTCTCAATTTGAACCCCAGCAGTAGGACCTGTGTAAAATTAAATTTTCAGCAAACATAGAACATAAAGTCTATAATAACACCCACAGATGAAAATTACATACCAGTGGGCATGACATAAGTGGCTTGAATGGCCTCAAAAGCAGTAAGAGCAGGGACAACTTTTCGTTTTTTCAGAACATGAGTTGGACTTGCCAGCTCAGCAGTACTCCCATCAGGTGCGGTCACGCTAACCGAGGAAGCACCCGCCCCCGCGGCCATGTATTTCCTCCCGGAGATCTTCACCTTGACCGGTTTCTTCTCTATGGCCACAACATTACCTCCTCCGCTGGGGGGAGGTACTGTAATATAAGCAGCCGGGTCCGCCGGTACAGCTGGCAGCAGAAACTGCTCCAAGTGGACCTTCAGGACATCTGGCTCCTGTTCACCAAGCAAGCGGTCCGCAGCCCTTAAGTCAGCGTGCCGTGGAGGATCAACAAAATCAAACAAACTCCATTCCCCTGCAACATGTACACATGTTATTTTAGAAACAGTCAATAATGTGTATACAAGGCCAAAGAACTATGTACCTTCATCATCCCTCCGGAACGAAGAGTACAGCTTGATATCACGCCATAACAGGCTCATCCCCGCCATCACCAAGGCTCCATCAGGGATCACCGTGCATACAAACGGACGTCCGCATAACCTTGTGTAAAGAGCGTTGGCTACATAAGCGTCTTTTGGAGGGGCTTCATCTTGAACCTTGTCCTTTGGTCCCATCTCCCTCCACTGCATCTCTCCGGGAATGACAACGGCATCGATATAGAAGAACCTTTTCTTCCAGTCCTTATCCTTGGAACTGGTCGGAATGTCTCTCAGGCAAGATACATCGGTGTCCCTTCTGTCAAAGGTAAAAAAGGGGGATTTCCATACAAGGACGAAAAAAGCCCTAAAAACCAGGAGTTCAGGGATGTGCCCTAAGGCAATACAGGCAAACTCAAACTGCCGGAGTTTCACTAACCCTAACGGATGTAGTTGGGAAATGTGGATGGGATAATGGCCAAGGACTAACTTGCAGAACTTAGTAATCGGCAATCGAAAGTTGCAAAACCTGAAAAAATCACTAAACAGAGTGATTTTACTTGCCTCAACGGAAATGCCGTGTCTGTCTTCGACGGCAACACCGGATTCCACTCTGCCCTAATATTGTAATCTCGAAGAAGATTATTGAACGAAGTTTGCCCCCACTTGATATACAGGGCATCGGAACTTGTTGGGGCAGATGAAGAGGATTCGCCGGTCTTGGAGGCCATTTTTTGTTTCAAGGAATTGAAGAAAGTGTTCGTGCACAGAGAAGGAAATGAAAGTTAAAACCCTAAATAGGAACTCTATTTATACGGAAATGGCAACTTTTCGAATTCGAAAAGACGAACGGACGGGAACACGCGTCAGAGCAGGGTGGTGGCAGCTGTCATCTTAATGATGATTTAACTGTCACATCCTTTCCCATCGCCGCCATTTTTTCAAAAAACACAACGATACCCCACTCGAGAAACTAACACTCAAAGGGGGAAGTTTTGACTTTTCCTTTTTTAGTCCGATTTCATGAATTTCATTTCATAACTTCGGACTGGGGGACATGACGAGGTATGACCCGGATCAGCTAACCCGACCCGGTCATTACCTATTATTTTTTTATAAATAATTAATAATAAACATTTATTCTAGAATGTTCTATTCTGCATGGATAAATCACGTAACCAAATCTCCACTCTTTTGGGGAGATAATGCAAATCCCTAACTTATCGGAGCCCATCCTAAGTTAAGGGAAACCCTAATGGTAAACTATAAATAGAGGTAAACATCTAAGGTATGATCCATCTTGCTCTCGTTTTACTCTTTTCTCTACACACTCATACTTTCTCCCAAAACCGAGACTTATTCTCACGCCGGAGGGTGGTTACAGGAATAACCCCATTCCTGTAACGAGTCCTAGTGGTGTTCTGTTTTGCAGCTAGCAGTTCGGATCGCCAAGAGTTGAAGTCCTAGTTGGATACTACCTTGAAGGTCAGTGTTTCTTCATCTAGCATTCATTAAGGAAAGTATATATATTAGTTCTTTTGTTTAAAAGACAATATTGTTTTTTTTCATTGTTGAAAACTGATTTGATTCTTGGGAAATAAATTGTTTTCACACGGGTCAAAATGACCCGTATGTTATACAGGGAAAAATAATTTCAAATTTATGGAATTATTTTTTATGTAATTGTTGGGTTAGTTTTCATTGTCCAGGATTAAGACACTCGCTTCAGTTAGTAACCCCCTTATTATTTTGTGTATCCACTTTGTAAGTACTGATGACATTCGACTTTGAGCTTTAGTTTTTGTGAATTTGATTTCCAATATGATATTAATAAACCTTTGTTCAAATCAAGACCCTAATGTGGTGTCGAACTTTATGATCGATCTCATAGCAATTGAAGAATGCTTTAAAGGCTAGCGGGATTGAGGCTTTGTTTCCTATTCAAGCTCGGGCTTTTGATTTCATATATGATAGTCTTGATTTGATCGGGAAAAAGCTAAAATGAGGACGTACTTTAAAACAAATGTACGTACTTTGAAACGTACTCAAAATATTATGCTTTTGATGTTTCTTAAAATGTGACGAAAGAGTGGAATGTTGAGTTGGTGTTATTGATTACTCCCTCCGTCCCATTAAAAGTGTCCTATTTTGAATTTTCAAAGTCTTTATTTATAAACTTTGACCTTAAATAATTTTGTTTGTATTAGATAATACTTGATGAAAGTTATATGATTTGAGTCTATTTTACAAGTGTTTTTATCGGGTTAATTTTCATCAAGTTTTATATAACACAAAAAATATATAATTAAAGTCAAAGTTTATAAATAAAGACTTTGAAAATTCAAAATATGACACTTTTAGTGGGACGGAGGGAGTATAAAGTATTTTTATGATTATTTTGAATTATTATTGTGTACTTGACATGCGATTTTGGTTCAGCCTATCCGGTTAATCCAACTACTGGGTCTGTCACATAAGCGAAAAGAGGGAGTGTTTGATGTTAATGCAAATAAATCAATTTACGAATTTATAATTTTTTAGTATTCATTTTTTCATTTCAAATTGTATGTCAACATTATTAAAGATTATATACTTTACTTTGAGTAACCAGTGTAATTTTCATACATATCCTTCTCTTATGTATGGATTTATGTCATTACAGTCTAAAGCTTAAGGAGAATGAGAAGGGTGTAATTATCATATTATACATTTTATTAGTTGCCCCTTTTTAAATATGAAGTTAATATCGATTAATATTATGAATGTATATTGTGGAAACATTTTAGAGGTTCATGGATGAAAACAAGCACCATATTTTACAAGGCTACACATCTGTTATCTGCTCTTATGGGATTCTTTGGCTGCAATTTTTTTTTCTTTTTTTATAAAACTATTTGGTGCAACATAATTACTATTAATTATACCTAAATATGCAAGTTGATGTTTTTAATGCTATACATATATATATATATATATATATATATATGATAAGGATCCGTTAAGAACCACCCTTTATTATGAGAACTACGAGAACCAATGTGAACACATGGCAAACTTGTAAATATCTTATGTTTATTATAACACACGCGCATCTTTGTTCATATCACTGAACATAATGTTTAGCCCAAATAGAGTTTGACCACCGTTCACGGCGGCATCGATGGTGGTATCCACGGCTACCGAATCGACATTAACACATTATCCCACCACCACAACGATACCTCCTCCGACGATATCTCCACCATCTATAGCGACATACTCCGACAATAACTCCATCAGCGATAGCGACATACTCTAGATGATACAGATATGGCATCTTCCGATTCATCACATGTCGATCCTCGTCCACCCGTTGCTGACATTACCCGTCCATCTGTTGCTATCTGCTGCTGACAATCACAAATTTAGGTCTACATCAGTTGATAGTTGAGACAAACTTCAGACCTTTGATATTAAGACTCTTAACTCTATGTCTACGTCAGACAATGTCATCGTATCTGAACACTCAATCTCTTGTTACACTACTTCAACACCAACCGCGACAACACCTATAAATATAGATCAGCAACAGTTGCAATTTATACGTTTTGAGACTAAAGGCATTATACATCTATATGTGTTTCATAGTTTACTCTTAAATACTTCATTATTCCATTCTAAAGTAGATCAATTTTTTTACACGACCATTATTTTTCATTTTCATACATTACATGATCCTGCATATGTGCATTATGTTGATAACACTTCGTAATCATCACAAATAAACTGTTTAACCAACAGTACATAACTATGCATATGTGCAACACATTAACAACACCCCATACTTATCACTAATAAACATTGAACAAATCATTGTTTTTTTACAGTTATTACTTATATTTTCATACATTACATAATTTTGTACATGTGCATTACGTTGCCAACAATCCGTAATGATCACAAAAAAACTTCACAAAAAAACTGTTAATCATCGGTACATAATTAATAATTATGCACATGTGCATGACATTACCAACACTCCATAATAATCACCAAATAAACTGTAAAACATGTATACAACGTGTGTACACACACCATATTTATCGGTGAACGTGACGTAGAAATTATCCTACATACCATTAAATCCCGAGTTACCAACCTTAAAGACTTTTATTTTGATTGCGTGATAGTTGATAACGAGCTACGATCATTCTTTTGTGCTGATTTTGTATCGTTACGTAATTATGAGGCCTTTGGTGATGTATGCGCATTTGACGCTATCTATGACACTAATAAGTAAGATGTTCTACTTCCCGACATGCGCCATATATTTTATTCATTAACACTATAACATCCTAACAGGCTGCATATGCGCAACTTTTATGTTCCTCCCACACTTTCCGTATTACATAATAAAACCATAATACTCATGTCCGTACATACTGACCTTTTAATTCCACAACATTCATACACACACGCACACATGCACTGTTGTTTTTTTACATATGCTTAACAATTTAAATAATATTCAGCAACCTAACATCATACTTTTCAAAATATCATTAAGGTACAAAATGATTTTTGTGCCATTTACTGGAGTCGATCATTACAAAACATGTGTTACATTTGGCACCTGCATGTTATATGATGAGACCATGATTCACGCAAGTGTGAAAAAATCAAGGCTGCCAAACTTGCTGCACGAGCAGCTAAATGTGCAGCTGGACTCCCGGTCCCCCTGTTGATGAACCTAATTCTTGTTCCGATGATGTCTATGTGAATGACACTAATGAAGATGCCGATGATGATCCTAAAGACCCTGCATATATATATGAACCTGAGCAGCCTCGTAGACGTTCATCCAGGCATCGTAAAGCAGCTGGTGATACTTGATTAGCCTATGTATGATGATAAACAGATTTTAAGCGTTATTCGTGTAAGCAGCTGGCGATACTTGATTAGCCTATATATGATGACAAACAGATTTTAAGCATTATTCGTTTTATTTATGCTTTTTTTTGTTTACAATCATTTGGCACTATATGTTTACACAGTTTACATATTCATATGTTATAATTGCGATCATGATACTTTATTATCAATTACTTATTAGACATAGTCGTATGTAATTTCATTATAGACCACCTAACATATATGATGTATTGTAAAATACATCTATTTATCTTGTATAATTTGTATGGTTTTAGTTAGATTTAGTTTCCTTTTTAGTTAGAATGTGCATACTTTTGATCCGTTTGTGTATTACAGGTCTTGATTGATGAAAGTAGCTGAAAAGAGTAGAAAATGAGCCAAAATATGCTAAAACCAAGTACCGGAACGTGAACGGGTGTTCGAAAGATGAAACGGCAAGAAAAACAAGGCTTTTAGGGAGTCTGACAGGCCGCGACAGGATTAAAGGAATGTCTCGCGGGTCGCGATACATGTGCCTTAGGGTCTCGCAGGGCGTCAGAGTCATATAACAGCAACAAAATTCATTTCTTATGAGTTTGAGCTGATAAAAAGGTATAAAGGTTATAACTTTAACACCATTGAAACCCTAGACGAACTTGGACATCATTGGACGAGTTCAAGAGCTGTTTTAGCACGAAATCGAAGGCAAGGAAGCTTGGGAATCGTTGAGTAGGAGCTGGAAGCCTCAAGATCGAAGATTTAACGGGTTTTATCTTCCTGGTTTATCTTGTTTCTTAGTTTTCTCTTTTACTTCAATGAATTTTTTGTTTAAAATTTGTATTTTGATTTTCGTAACAATGTTTCTTGGCTAAAAGCTTAAAATTACTTAGGTTGTGATGAACAAATAGTAAAGTTTGGATTTTTATTGGATGTTGATTATGTTTATGGATTTTTCTTGAAAAGTAAATAACTTTGGTTCTTTGATTTGGTGTGTATGCATATCTTTACGTATCTAGTGATTGTTTATTGTTTCACATAGATCCTGATGAATGACTTTCATACAATGGGTTTGTGTTGATTATCGGGTCCTTGCGGGTTCAGGTAATCCTTTGGTGATTTGGCCAATAAACCAATGAAACAATATTCATGATTTAATTAGGTATTTATATTCTACTAATTCTGGTCACTGTGAGGTGCTAGGTTATTGATAGGTCTAGATTGGTAAATTGCTAGGATTAAGTCTTTGTGAGAAGCCTGTTTTAGTTGCCTTGCCAATTCCTTGTCTATTAAAGCAAATCAAGTTCCATAGTTGCCTTAGACTTTCCACTGTAAGGTAGTTAGTCACTCTAGGGCACTTTTCTGGATAATTAGATAACCGTGAGGGAATCTAGTTAACCGGTAGTCTTAACAGCCTTTTAGAGTTCCATAGGTGTCTTTACGAAAAGGGTCGGGAGTCCTGTTTGGTTTCTCTAAGGGCTTAGTATTTGAAGATCCCAGTTCCATAGCACATTAGCATCCGATAGAAAGCCATACGATAATATTTGGGATTCCTACCTAGGTAGTTATTTGTCATCACTGAGTTCAATCCTAATTTCAGTCGCGTTCAAGTTTGTTTTCGTTAGTTAAATTTAATTAATTGCAATTTAGGATTTTAGAAACCCCCCCCCCCCAAAAAAAAAAAAACAAATATAAAAATCAATTTAGTCGTGTCAGTTTGTCAAGTCTATAGAGTCTAGTTTACACAGTCTAAAGAGTCCCGTGGGTTTGATATCCGGACTTACTTATCTTTACTAGAGTTGACCAGTTCACTTGTCGGTTAGTAGTTTAGTCAAGTCTTAGGGAGTCTAGAGTAAAATTTAGGTTAATTTAGTTAATTTTTATTAAACTACTTGTAACACATCAATATATTACCAACATGGTTACTGTTTCGAAAAACATGCATATGTGCATACAGAAAACATGCATATGTGCATACAGAAAAAAAATGCACGAAAAAAATGCACATGTAGATACATGTTTACTTTTACACTCCACATGGAACTATTTCAAATAATGCACATGTGCATACATGAATAATTTAACTACATATAATTCGTTCTCATTTACATATAAATCATCATATGTAATGTGGTACCCCATACGTAATAAGGTACCACATACGTAATATGATATTAATAAAAAAAATACAATATTTCACAATATACGTATATTCATTGCCGAAATGTTCATTATTTTTTTATTAATGCACATGTGCATTACAAACATTTCACATATGCATCACCAACATACACTATACCAAACAACATATCATCCTAAATTAACAAATATAACCATCCGGTATACATTATTTAATACTAATAGGTATGCTATATCAAACAATGCACATGTGCATAACCAACATTTCCTCTACCAAACAACAAAATACATCATATATTAACAAAAATAGCCATCTGTAATACGTTATACATTACCAATATACCTGAAAAGTCAAATATATTTTTATCCCAGTAACCCACCATGTAAAGTTAAGCATAACTATGCACATGTGCATAAAACATCAATCAAGTTAGACTTTTTATATCAACCAGACTTCTTATATCAACCGTTATCATCACAAAAGCTATCCACATATTCATATATATGTATTAATTTGAAACATTGGGATGAATAGTGCTACATTAATTTTTTTTTTTTTTTGGTCTTTGTCTTTTTGTTTTTTATTTACTTTTAACCTTTAACTTTCAATATTAACTCTTACGACCTCTTAACTTTCTAAATACTTTTTAACTGAGTTTTACGTCTTTATTTTTATTTACGTGTCGATATAAACTTAAGTTGATTTACGTTTCGACCTAATTTTTTTTGTGTTTTCTCAACTTTCAGTATTTACACTGACAACCCTTTAACTTTCTAAATACTTTTGTAATTGGTGAATTTTTTTTTTTTTTTTACTTTTAACCTTTAATTTTCAGCATTGACTCTTACAGTCTCTTAACTTTCTAAATACTTTTTAATCGACTTTTACGTCTTTATTTTTATTTACGTGTCGATATAAACTTAAGTTGACTTACATTTCGACATATTTTTTTTATTTGTATTTTCTCAGCTTTTAGCATTGACACTCACAACCCTTTAACTTTCTAAGTACTTTTGTAATCCAGTTTTCCGGTCGATGTAAAACACGTGTCGACATACTTTTGTACTTACCACGACTTTATTTTGTAAGTTTTCTCTTTCGACTGCAATATCAGATCAAAAATTGGGTAGCCCCGCCGCGAAGCGCGGCTGTAACCCACTAGTTACCATCAAAAGACAACAAAACAGAAAAGAAAAAACAAAATAAAAATAAAATTGTCTTTATGAATTGCATGTCCACAAACCACCTACATATAATATTCGCAATAGTTCACAACCTCACACCTTCTGCTCTTCCTTCCATTTGCTAACCACCTACATATAACATTCGCAATATCATTTAAAATGAAAGTAATATAAATATGCACATGTGCATCAACTCATAATTGCATCATCAAAAATTAATCAATCTTTTTTACCTCTTTGTTTAACCGTCGCTTAATCATCTTCCATTGCATCTTACATTTTTTTGACCCTTCATCCATTGACTTCAAAAAAAGTTACTTTCTTCGATTTTTTCCCATTGTTGATCCACAACAATAGACAAAACAAAAAAAAATAATAAAATAATAAAAAATAGGATCAATAAACATAAATTATCAATGAATATGTGCATTAACATTAACTTTATCATCACCATATACACTATGCACATGCACATGTGCATCAACATAAACGACCTTGTTAACAACCTATGCATCAACTTTATCATCACCATATTAACTATGCACATGTGCATCAACATAAACGACCTTGTTAACAACATATGCATCAACTTATCATCACCATATTAACTATGCACATGTGCATTAACATGTCTGACATTATCAACAGGTAAGGTTTGCTTCAATAGAATACCCTAACCAATACCAACTCAAATTCCATCTTACCACCAAATATATTTAAAATTATTCAATAACAAAAACTACATACAAAAAAACACACATACCTACCACATTACAAATCCATGTATCACAACAATCACCCTGAATCCCTCAAACATCATATACATCAAACCATTTTCGCTAACGCAGATATGAAACTATGATTTAAGCGTCATAGTAACATATAAAAGATTTGAATCGACAATTAAGCATCATGTTAACATACGAAAGTGCAAAAACAAATTGTATAAACTTACAAATTCACAGAACTATGTAGCGACGTTGGATATTCCAACAATAACTAGGTTACGGCGAATCCGTTGGACGTTTGTTCTTTAGTTTCTCCCTATTTGTGCCACAATCTTCAATGATTCTGTTACTATTGCCCTAATTTCGGATATATGATGAATATATGATTGATGATTCTTTTCTTATAGCCCCGATTTGAATATATGACGAATACATGATGAATTATAAGATCGAGATGATGAATTTTGGGGGATTTGGAGTGTGACGTGAACTGAGATGACGAATTGTGTATCGAACGTGAACCGAATATAAAGGATGGTTTAAACTGATGTTTGAAGTCCAGGAGGCACTTTAAATTTTATTATGTATTTACAGTTATGCCCCTTGTTCACATTGGTTTCCGCGGTTCTCGCAATAAAGGTGGTTCTTGCATGAACCGTACCCTATATATATGTGTGTGTATATATATATATATATATATAGGGTGGGTTCTCGAGTGAACACTAGTGTATTTGTGAACTGAGTGAACAAATCCTGGCCATTGATTTACACTTGTGTATTGATAATCAAGGGCTAGGATTAGTTCACTATCAAAGAGGTTGTTCACTAATGAACCTAACCCTATATATATATATATATATATATTCACACACCAGTAATATGATACGCGGGCGATGCGCCGCGGGCTCATTGCAACATCGAATGAATTAGTTCAAGCGTTATCTGACGTGTTAACCATATGAAAACGTATGTTTCAATGTATTTGATTTAACTCAATGTAACCTATATAAGTATTGCTGTTGGATAAAAATGTAAAATAAATCGAACTTAAAGTGTACAATCATAGTGTATTATATGTTATTTGACTCATACATAGGAAAAGTACAAAAACATAAAATATGTATAAAGGACAAATTGACATGTGTAAACAAAATAATTAATTAGAGCTTTTTAAAAATCACAATAATAAAAGAAAACACATTGGGTAAACATGAGTGTTTTGAAAAGTGAAAGAACCAAAGTCATAAGGTATAATATATAATATAATATTACTTTTACTAGTACGCATTGCGACGTGGTCGGAACGTAAAGTAACTTTAATTTATACCGTCAAATGAAATATATTATATTCGACTCTACCATGTTTGGAGCAAAATTTACTTCGTAATGTGAACCAACAAAGAACGTACTTAAAATAAGAATTAAACCGTATATTTAACCTAGCTCATTTCCCAAAAAACTAAGTTTAGGTTGAAACATATATCAAATTGAATTTATACCCACACGTACATAGAAATACGCACGTAAAAATAGTATTTTTAAAGTAAAGATCGAAAGAGGTAAACTCGAAATATTAGAAACTTGAGAGGGTCAAAATGATATTTATAAACTTTCTAAATACTGCGACGAATTAGTTTTTGAAAAACAAAATTATCGAACTTTCGTTAATGAAGAAAAATAAGTTAGTAAGAAACCTAATAGGTTAAAAATGTATATTAAATATGGTACAAGTCTAAAGTTGAAACATTAAAAACTAAATGGGTTAAATTACAGTTTGTAAAGTGGAGGGGGTTGCATGACAATTTGCAAACAAGGGGCCATTAATGAAAAATCAACCACTTTGAACTTTAAGATTATGTATAATACTAGAGTTATGCGCCGCCTGCGTTGCGGGGCGCTAAACCGAATATTTCTTAGTTTAATAACATGTACGCATTTATTTCAGTTAGTTATACATGCTACTTATAACACAATATCAAAAAAGATACATGAGTTAACGAAGTAAAGAAAAACACTATCATAGTTATGATAAAAAAAATAACTAAAACGATGGAAAGCGTTTAATTTAGAGTTGGGGACAAAACAATAATTTGTCCGGACCAATTAGCGAGTGCTAGCAGCTGTTTGGCACGAATAAAACTAAATTGAGTCTACCAAGTAAAATAAAACACTATCATAGTTTTGCCCAAAAAAAAAAAACAATGGTAAGGTTGCAATTTTTAGCTGGGGTAAAATCGTAATTTTAAACTGGAGGTAAAATAATATTTTGAACTGAGGCCAAAACCATTTTTTATTTTGAATTGTGGGCAAAATCATAATTTTTTTACTAAGGGCAAAATCGTAATTTTTAGCTGGGGCAAAAAACATTGTTTTGAACTGGGGGCGAAATTGTAATTTTAACTGGGAACCAAATTGTAATTTGGCAGGATTGTAGCTGGGGGCAAAACTATTTTTTTTTAACTAGAGCAAAATCGTATTTTTTAACTAAGGGTAAAATCATAAATTTAATTTCAAACTAGGGGCAAAATCGTAATTTTAAACAGAGGATAAAATCGTAATTTAACAGGACTTATAAATAACTACTTTATGCAAATGAAAAAAAAAACCAAAGTGGCCGTCACTTTTGGCCAACCACATGCTTTCACTATTCCCGCCGGCCAATTTAATTTGTATGTATTGTAAATGTGTGTATTTATGTATATATAATATCTTTTTATTTTACTTTTGCCTCTCTATTTGTTATCTCTAAAAACATATATCGAATACCAATTCGGATTTAAATATTAGGTTATAAAATGATTTTATAAAATGATTTTTTTTAAATAGTTATGGTTTTCTTCTTGTTTGTGTTTATTACGAATGTATGCGACTATCAAAACATACTTACTAATTGTTTCATGTCATTTGTTGTTTTTTTACCAATGCATATTTGCCTAAGCAATTTTCGCCTCATGTCAAAAGTTTCTAGATCCTTAAAAACCCTACACCTTTATTAGGCATCTTGTCTTCTATTCATGGTCTTAAACTTTGCTTTTTATATTTCATGTTAAAGCTTGTATTTATGTTTTTCAAAGATACAAAAAATGCTTAGAATCTCATGTCTTGTCTTAATAAAGTTGGGTTCTCTTTTGCACTTCTTATAAATAAATATTTTGTGTACCAATAGTAGATATGGTATTTTAGGGGCTGTTTGGCAACATCTGAATCAATAAGTGCTGAATGAATAAGAGGTCTGAATGGGTAAGAGGCTCTGAACCAGTAAGTGCTGAACCAGTAAAGTGCTGTTTGGTTGCACATCTGAATGACTGTGTAAAATGACATTTTTACCCCTTATAATTAAAAAAAATAATTTTATAAACATAATTAAAAAAACCAATATTTACCCAACTTTCGGTGTCCTGTCGTTTGAACCTTGTGATTTATTGACCATTTCTTCATTTTATAATACATGTTCATCAATCATCCTCAAACTCTCCACAGAACTTTCTCTCTCTCTCTCTCTCTTCTACCATCTCTCATTTTCAACTTGGAGAGAACCTTACATAAGCAATCGATACCCTCAAGACTCCTCTCACCCTCACTTCCTGCAGTGTATGGTAAAGATCAGAGAAACAGCGGAGCAGTCCGGCGACGGCAGTAGTTCAGGCGCACGACGTGGTTCCATGGCAGAGAGAGAGAGAGTCGGAGATCGGAGAGCAGAGAGAGAGAAACTCGAAGAGAGAGAGATCGGAGGTTAGTTGACGGCGGCAGCGCCGCCGTACACGACGGCGGTCGTGGAGGTGGCGATGAATTTTTTTGGCAGCAGTTTAGCGGCGTTGATGGTGGACGTTGGCTGTGGTGGCATCGCAAAAGGGTACAGAGGTCTTATTTTTCATTCAGCATGTTTCCATATCTGAATGATTCAGCACTGAATCATTAAGAGGTTTGCCATTAAGAGGCACAACCAAACACCTTCACCTCTGACCGAATCAGAGGTGGACATCTGAATGGTTTCATTCAGAGCCAACCAAACAGCCCCTTAGTATAGTATTTTTGCAACTTGAACCTTTTCATCCACTAAGGTTTTATTATCCCATACATACTTTGTAAAGTTACTATACGATGACCTAATATGCCCATGTGTACTCATAGATAATCTAAAAGTATAAGAACCTTCAAAATAATAGATTTGATGCCATAAGATCTAAGCCATTAATAGACATATATAAATTAAAGAAAACATAACACACATGTATGAATATTCCCCATTATGATGTCTTTATAAAATATTTTCAAGGAACCTAAAAGTGGAATAATAATAATAATAATAATAATAATAATAATAATAATAATAATAATAATAATAATAATAAGTACAAGGGTGATGTTCAAAGAATTGGTCTCCAGGCAATTAATGAGATCATGGTCCATCCATAGTGGTATCAGAATCGCTACTACACCCAAGTAGTTGAATTATTGCTCTAAAATAGATGTTGCTTATTTACTATTTGAAATGTCATAAAAATGGGAACATGCTAAACATATTTACAAATGGGGAGATAATTTCCGTGCAATTACGTAAATGGTTTTGTTCATAAACTAGTTTTTGCCCCGCCCGCGTTGCGGGGCAATAAGCCGAATATTTCTCTCTCATAACATGTATGTCTGTACAGAGGGCAAAATCGTAATTATATTTTGAACTGGAGGCGAAATCATAATTTTAAACTGGAGCAAAATCATAATTTTGAGCTAAGGGGAAAAACATAATTCCATTTTGTACGGTGGGCAAAAGCGTAATTTTGAGCTGAGGACATAATCGTAATTTTGAGCTAGAGGAAAAAACAACATTTTATTTTAAGCTGGGGCAAAACGTAATTTTAAACGGAGGGCGAAACCGTAATTTTAAACTGGGAACAAAATTAAAAGTGAGTTTTTGAACCGAGGGCAAAAGCGTAATTTTAAGCTAGCGGGAAAATTATAATTTTATTTTGAGCTGGGGGCAAAAACGTAATTTTAAACAAATGACGAAAGCGTAATTTTAAATTGGGAATAAAATTAAATTAAAACTGGGCTGGTCCAATAGGGAAGTGCCAGAAAAATTTTGAACTGTGGGAAAAAAACGTAATTTTAAACGGAGGGCGAAACCGTAATTTTAAACTGGGAACAAAATTAAAAGTGAGTTTTTGAACCGAGGGCAGAAGCGTAATTTTAAGCTAGTGGCAAAATTATAATTTATTTTGAGCTGGGGGCAAAAACGTAATTTTAAACGAAGGACGAAAGCGTAATTTTAAACTGAGAATAAAATTAAATTAAAAATTGGCTGTCTGGCACTATTCCCTCAAGTTGTGTTTTGTATATGTAGGAAATGATGAATACATACAAATGTGAGAACATGTCACTATAACAAATAAGTGAATTACTTAACGTGATTATATATCTCATCCTACAGAATACATAAGGCATTAAAAAGAGCAATACATGTGATTATAGCTGCAACATGTTGGAACATATGGAGAACAAGAAATAATTTTATCTTCAACCTTAAACCTCCTCAGGTGCCGAGAACGATAGGTGACATAAAGGCATGCACTTTTCTGTGGATAAAATCTCGGGCTGGGCACTCGGATATAAGCTGGGAGAAATGGAGGGGTTTTAAATTTTCGGACTTTCCATTGTAATTTTGCTTGTTCTTTTTCTTTGGTTTTTTGTACTGTTATGTCTTTGGGCCTCTGGCTTGAATTTTTTCAATGAAATTTCGCCCTTTGTCAAAAAAAAAAAAAAAAAAAAAAAAGTGAATTACTCAATTTTTATGTATAACTTATACACACACTACTACATGTCTTTATTTAATGATATGAAATATGTTCTATCTTCAAAAGTAGAAGGATTCTAATACTAGATTGGACACCATACAAATATAGAATCTGTATTTTTATGACCAACTATGCTTTATTTGCCTGGCGCCCAATAAAGAAATCATATTTATAGAGGCATATGGGGTGGTGGTCCATTGGCAAAGGCAAAGCCTTTAAAACACCTAGGTTGGGAATGAGAAGGTCTTGGGTTCAAGTCCCACAGACGACAGGGATTAAAGAAATTCACCTTTCAAAAAAAAAAAAAAAAAAAAAAAAATCTGGTTTTTAGGTAAACAACATATGCCTCTATAAAGGAACAAAACATATATGATACCAGGCTTGAAGCCATTTAAAAAATGTATGTCCACCTCTTTCTTTGTGTTTACATTAGTACATAAACAATCTTTTAGAGTTCAACAAATTTTTTTGGGGCGGCTTTAACGAAAATTGCCCCAAAAACTTATTTAGAAAAATACGAAACATGTTAGTCATTAAAATAAAAAGTTACAATTTGTACACAATACGTTTATATAACTTTAGTATCTCTAATATTCTCGCTTTAGTGAAACGATGGTTGACCGAGAAGAAGCATATATCAAAAGTGTTCAAACTACGGTCGAGGAAGACTCTTGGTAAATATATGTCACCTAATGCTTGGTTGGAATAAACTTCGTGTAAAGTTTACCCAAAGAGATGATTTCCCTAATGAAATGATAATCCACATCAATATGTTTTGTCCGTTTGTAGCTGTCGGCTTCTAAGTGAGAAATAAATCACTTCGGTTGTCACATAAGAGCGTCGGCCAATCCAGAGGCAAGGCATGAAGTTCTCTTAATAAATGGGTGATCTAAACAATATCTGTTGTAGTATTGGACATGCCACGATACTTGGATTCACAACTCGAACGTAGAATTGTTGGTTATTTCTTGGCACTCCATGAAACAATATAACCACCAAGAAATATCGGGTAACCATAAGTGGATCGACGTGTTTCAAGACAATGCGCCCAATCGACATCTTATGATCTTAATAACCTAATATAAAGTTATGTTCTAGTTTACGAAAGTCCAAAGGCAATATTGTTAGAGACAAGATGTGCCAGTAAAAACCAACTCAACTAATTTATTGTATAAGATATATCCACGTGTAATAGAGCCCGTATCTTTAGCATTAATTATGTGAATATTGTATTATGAGATAGTAATGATTTTCTCCAAAGTTAGGAGATCTGCTTTTGTATCTGTATATATATTTTCGATTGTAATTGAAAGAAGGACAAGGAATTTCATAATTCTACATGGTATCAGAGCCTAAAACCCTAACCCTCCATCCCCTTTCTGCCGTCACTTCCCCCTGCCTTCGATTTTTTTTTTTGTTTTTCTTCCCTCTGCCGACTGCCTCTGGTGCTGTCGCCACCTTCACCATGACCGACTCTAAGCTCCATCCTGCTGTAACAGTCACTAACATCAAAGCTGCTATTCCTATCATCCTGGACAACGAGGCAGCCGACTACAATACGTGGTCCGAGCTGTTTCGCATCCACTGCACGGCATACCTCGTTTCGGATCACCTCTCAAAACGACCCGAAACCGCTGAGAAAACCTCTACCTCTGACAAACAGCCCGCTGCACCTCCTGCTGCCAACTCATGGGAGCGCCTCGACGCCATCGTCCTTCAATGGATATATGGCACCATCTCTCCCGGCCTCCTCAAAACTGTCATCAAACACAAAACCACTGCTTATGATGCCTGGAAGGCCATTGACGCCTTATTCCAAGATAACAAAGCAACTCGTGCTCTCTACCTCAAACAGAAGTTTTCTAATACTCGGTTAGAAAAATTTTCTTCTATGCATGATTACTGTCAAGAACTCAAAGTCCTCGCGGATCAACTGGAAAGTGTAGATGCTCCGATCGATGAATCGGACCTCGTACTTCAAACCTTGGCTGGCCTTACTGAACAGTACGAGACCGTGTAAACCGTTATCCAAAACACCAAACCTCTCCCCTCCTTCCTTGAGGTTAGATCCCAACTGTGCATGACTGAAACCACCAAGGTAAATCAAGCACTACACTCTTCAAACCAAACCGTCACGGCCCTTCATACCCAAACCCGCACCACTCAATCCTCGCCGTCTTCTGATTCTCGGCCAGATTATCCTCGAGGACGTGGCCGGTCCCGCGGCCGTGGCCGTGCTTCGACCAACCAGAATACAACCCGAAGCCGAAACACCAATAACAACTACTCGCCTGCCCCACAGCACCCCTACATCATCTTTCCTCAAAACTGGACATCAGCACAATGGGCCTCTATTCTTAACCAGGCCCAAAATCTCAGCCCACACATCAACTTTGCTCCACCTTGTCCCTACCCCTCTACACCGCGACCCACTAACGGTCAGGGGATTCTTGGGCCTCGACCCGATCAGGCACACATGGCTTCTTACAACCCAACACCCACTGATATCGCGCAGGCACTCTACACCCTTTCAATGAATCAGCAGACTGAACCGGTTGGTTTTATGGACACTGGAGCTACCGGACATATGCAACTACTAGGTAATCATTCCCCGTCTATTTTTAATCCTTGCACTAACAAACAAATAATAGTTGGTAATGGCATGACCATCCCGGTAATTGGACAAGGCAATCAAACTCTACCTCCACCTTTCCCACCTTTCAAATTAAACAATGTCCTCTACGCTCCCAACCTTCTTAAAAACCTTATATCTGTTCATCGCTTAACAACCGATAATTTACTTTCTATTGAATTTGACCCTTTTGGTTTTGTTGTGAAGGATCTCAAGACCAAAGCTCATATCCTACGATGCAATAGCTTGGGCGACCTCTACCCGCTGACCACCAACTTCATCAAGCCTTCTACCTCACCTACTGCTCTTGCTGCTATCTCCCAAGAACGTTGGCATCAACGCCTTGGGCACCCGGGCACCAATATATTGCATTCGTTGAAGTCGTCTTCTTTTATTTCTTTCAGTAACCAAAATAATAAACTATGCCAGTCTTGTGTTTTTGGCAAAAGCGTCAAGCTTCCATTTTCTGATTCTATTAATAAAACTTCTTTACCGTTTGATATTATTCATAGTGACTTGTGGACATCTCCGGTATTAAGCACCGGTGGTCATCGGTATTATATATTATTTTTAGACGACTTCACCGATTTTCTATGGACATATCCGCTTTCTAATAAATCCAATGTTTTCTCAACCTTTACCCAATTCTACAATCTCATTAACACTCAGTTTGAACGAAAAATAAAACAATTCCAATGTGACAACGGCACCGAATACACTAACAATAACTTCAAACAATTTTGTCACGTTCATGGCATGCAATTTCGATTTTCATGCCCTCATACTTCCTCTCAAAATGGTAAAGCGGAACGTAAAATCCGCACCATCAACAATATGGTCCGCACCCTATTATCTCAAGCCTCCCTACCCCCTCGTTTTGGCACTACGCTCTCGAAACTGTTACCTACTTACTCAACATCTTACCTAAGAAATCTCACAAACTTCTCTCCCCCACCACCCTTCTTTATAACGTCATTCCCACCTACGAGCACCTCCGTGTGTTTCGATGTCTATGCTACCCCGTTCTCCCCTCTACCACCATCCACAAACTAGCTAACCGCTCTCAACCCTGTGTTTTCCTCGGCTACCCATCCCAACATCGTGGCTACACGTGTTTCGATATCAATACTAAACAAGTTTTCACCTCTCGTCATGTCCTCTTCGAGGAATCTATTTATCCCTTTTCCATCCAAAATCCCTCCTCACCCAAAGACTATGCTTTTTTACAGCCCACTCTTAATCCACTGTTATGGGATTCCTTGCAAAAACCCAGCCCACCATTACACACTCCCCCACCTTCTCCTATTTCTCCTGGCCCACATATCAGCGGCCCACCCTTTCCCTCTCCTTCACACTACATTCACTCTTCTGCCCTTTCTGACCCACCCCACACCGGCCCAGCTGCCACTTCTGGCCCAGCCGCTACCTCCAGCCCAACTGCCATTTCAGGCCCAAACTCAATCTCTGGCCCAATCGGTTCACCTATCCCACCTCGTACAACTTCTGACCCAACCCCTCCTCCACCCACCCCCTCGGCTTACACTGAACCACCAACTCAGTCCGTTTCACAGGCCCAACCGTCTCCTACCATCACTTCAACTATCATATCTCAGCCTAACTCTACAGTCCCCACTCACCCACCTCGCACAATGCACACTCGTGCGATGGATGGAATCCTCAAACCGAAACAAGTTTTTAATCTTCACACCACCACCATTGCCCCAATTCCCAAATCACCATAGATTGCCTTGTCCACACCGGAATGGTTTAATGCCATGACAACTGAATTTAGTGCTTTGATTAAAAATGAGACTTGGGAGTTGGTTCCTCGTCGTCCTGACATGAATATAATCCGTTGTATGTGGTTATTTAAACACAAGTTTCGGTCTAATGGCACCCTGGAACGGTATAAAGCTCGGTTGGTATGTGATGGTCGTAGTCAACAGGTTGGTGTCGATTGTGGTGAGACTTTCAGTCCAGTGGTCAAGCCCACTACTATACGGACAGTTCTAACTTTGGCTATTTCTCAGTCTTGGCCCATTCATCAGTTGGATGTGACCAACGCCTTTCTACATGGTCAGTTACATGAGACAGTCTTTATGCATCAACCATTGGGGTTTCGTCACACCGATTATCCGGATCATGTTTGTCGCTTGAAGAAGTCTCTTTACGGTCTAAAACAGGCTCCCCGCGCTTGGTATCAACGGTTCACTAACTTCGTTCTTATGCAAGGTTTTTCTCAGTGCAAGACAGACAATTCTTTATTTATTTATCATCATGGTCGTGACATCGCCTATCTTCTTATCTATGTCGATGATATCATTCTTACTACATCGACTGACTCTCTACGACAACGGCTCATGTCAGTCCTCGCCGGTGAATTTGCCATGAAAGATTTGGGTCCGCTTACTTATTTTCTGGGTATCTCTGTCTCTCGCACTGGTAATACTCTTTTCTTATCCTAGCAGGCATATGCCAAGGACATTCTACATCGTGCGGGTATGGATTCTTGCAAACCCGCCGTTACTCCTGTTGACACGCAAACCAAGTTGAGTAGTGAACCTGGTCCATTGTTCGATGACCCCTCTACATACCGCAGTTTGGCTGGTGCCTTGCAATATCTTACCTTCACCAGGCCCGATATCACGTATGCGGTGCAACAGGTTTGTATGCACATGCACGCTCCTTCCCTTGCTCACTGGAATGCTCTGAAACGCATTCTTCGTTATATTCAAGGCACCTCCGAGTATGGTCTTCATCTCAGCTCATCTCCTTCTTTCTCCATCCGTGCATATACGGATGCTGATTGGGCCGGTTGCCCTGACACCCGACGCTCCACGTCCGGTTACTGTGTCTATCTCGGTGACAACTTGGTCTCCTGGTCCTCTAAACGTCAGTCCACCATTGCTCGTTCCAGTGCTGAAGCCGAGTACCGCGGGGTTGCTAATGTTGTTGCTGAGATCTGTTGGCTACGCAACCTTTTACTTGAGCTACATCGACCATTGTCTACAGCGTCTCTTGTGTACTGCGATAATGTCAGCGCTATCTATCTATCGGGAAACCCGGTCCAACATCAACGTACCAAGCACATTGAGCTGGACATCCACTTTGTTCGAGAGCATGTTCAGAAAGGCCTGGTTCGCGTCCTTCACGTACCGTCCAGATTTCAAGTTGCAGATATCTTCACTAAAGGGCTCCCTCGGATTCTCTTCGATGATTTTCGATCCAGTCTAAGCATCCGTTCGCCCCCGCTTCGACTGCGGGGGTGTAATAGAGCCCGTATCTTTAGCATTAATTATGTGAATATTGTATTATGAGATAGTAATGATTTTCTCCAAAGTTAGGAGATCTGCTTGTATCTGTATATATATTTTCGATTGTAATTGAAAGAAGGACAAGGAATTTCATAATTCTACAACGTGAGTAATCGTTAAGTACTAGAATTCCCTGACTAGAAAACGATACAAAGTTTAATCATTAACAAGTGTACCAGTAGAGGAAAACATCTCATGCGCTGCTAGATGCGTATGAATCGGTTTCAAGTCAAGTAGTTTTGCTAGCTCAAGAATATCATGTGCATACTTGGACTAGCTAAGAAATAATCCATCACTTTTACGAGCCACTTTAAGACCAAGATAATTTCTTAAACCACCGAGGTCCTTGATAGCAAACTCCCAATTTAGTAGAGTGACAAAAGAATTAATAGTTGCCTCTTGATTACCTGTTAAGTTGAGATCATCCACGTATACTACTAAATACATGATCCAAGCATTAAGTTTGAAGAAAAATAAAGATGTATCAGCTCGACTACACAAGAAACCATTCTGAAGAAGAAACGCGCTTAACCATTGAAACCAAGCATGTGGTGCTTGTTTAAGACCATTACAACGCTTTATGTAACCTACACACATGATGAGGGAAGTGTGAATCAGCAAACCCTGATGGTTACTCTATATATATAAAGTGTCATTTGGATATCTATGCAAAAATGCATTGTTTACATCTAATTGATGCAACTTCAAATTACTAATGACTATTAAAGAAAGAATTACGTGTACCGTAGCAGATGGATGTGAGTAATCCATGCCAGGGAGTTGAGAAAATCCATGTATAATCAGTCCAGGTTGTAGCCGGTGAACTAATCCATCATAATTAAATTTGGTGCAAAAAAACTATTTGAAGTCGACGATATTTGCCAGTTTTGGTTGAAGAATCAAAGACCAATTTTTATATGGGTGTAAAACTAGAATTTCCTCTTTCATAGCTAGAATCCAGTTCGGATTTTTGGCAACTGTTTTAAATCCTTTAATATCATGTGTAGCAAATAGAGCTGAGCAAAGATGATGATTTTCCAAATAAGCCAATGTAGAGAAAATTAAATGGGCCATTGTAATACCCTAGAAAATCCCACATCGATCGTGTCCAAGAGTGTCACACCCCAACCGATGGCGGAAACATCGGGGCATGACACTGAGCGAAACAGATTGTCCATGAGTATCCATAACAACTAATAATTACCAGATATTTAAACGTCACGTCCTATACCATAACATATCCAAATAAAATAGTTATTACAAATAATTGTCTAAAAAACAAACACTGTTCCGACAATTCAGATTTAGCGTGACATAACTAGACCCCTAGCTTGATTCACCAAAGCACAACATTCCTAGCATCTTAAGCACCTGTCACATACGTTAAAATAAAGTCAATACACATAGTGTAAAGGCGAGCATACAAGTTTAATAGTATAATAGGTTTCGAAATCGTTTACGCATAACCAGCATGTAACATGTAGCAAAGTGAAAGCTAGTAGGTTATCGACAATGAAATACGCACAGACGTGACTGCGAGTTATAGAATGCGCAACACATATCTCCACTGGGACACGTGAAGTAAAGCCCTTAATAACCCTGTCCACGACAGGTGCTGAGTCCAAACTATAGTACTATCGTTGCTAAGGTATCAGGCAACAAACACTGTGTAAACATAACATACAAGCATTTATAGAATAACATGTAACATGCAATAACGGTCAGCGTATATATAGTGTTGTGTTGTGTGTCGATTGTGATTTGAATAAGTAACGTATGTAACACCCAAAAGTGCGTAAAGCAAAAAGGGTTCGAGTATACTCACAGATAGCGTTTAACAAGTAAACACTCTCTTGGGTTGAAGGAAGCGCTGAGAGATTAGCCTGAACAGTTAACGATAGCATAAGCGAAGGACGGCGCGTAAAACGGTGCAGGTGAAACAAGTGACGAAGGGTCATCCGATCGGATGGCAATCCGAATGGATGATCATTCGATCGGATCTCAATCCGTTCGGATGGCCATTCGGTCGGATTGACATTCGTTTAGGATGGATGTGTTTGTGTATGATGGCTTTGAAGTTTTCGTTGTAGCATTTTAAAAACAGAGAAGTATCTCTACCTTTCAAGCCGTTCGATTGAACGGTCGTTCGATCAGATAGCGATCCGATCGGCGAGACACTTCCAGTGAGAACAAGTTCACAACAGGATTGTCATTCGATCGGATGGCAATCCGTTAGAAACTGATGATGTTTGAAAATTATGAAAAGTTTAAGTGTTGAAGTCCAGGTGCAATCCGATCGGATTGTCGTTCGATCAGATGGCAATCCGATCGGACGGAAATTCGTCCAACGATCTGATCGTTTTGCAACTTGGAAATTCGTTGAGTTTTGAAAGTTTTTGCGATTTGATTGAGACAGTATGATAACGTGTTAAGCAATGGAACCTCTTCACGTCCAAGTCGTCCGATCAAAGTGGGAATCACCCCAGTCCGTTCAGCTAACTGTTCGTAACGGTTGTTCATGTTCAATCCGAATTAGGTTGTCTCTATGATAGGAAATCAGATCTCGGACCGACACTTCACTAGTAGCGAGTAGAAGGCCTGAATGAGCTCCGATTCTATCGGTTTTGAGTGCATTGAGTGTAAACGAGTTGAAAGAAAGTTACAAAACCATCTTTCAATCCTTTTAACCTTGAAAATGTTTAGATTTGGTTGAAAATAGTGTTTAATCATGTGGAAATCCTTTGGATCTGAGTTGTTCTTGGTGGAATGAGGTCAAAACTTGAAGTTCATAAGAACCCCATGATGACATCATCCTAGAACACCTCAAATCCGCTGATTTCACAGTTAAAAGTTGATATTCAAAGGTGAAAATGATGAAGAAGTGTGTTTAGATCATAGAAGTACAAGATTTGAGGTAGAAACTTACAAAAATCGCGAGAAATCGAGAGAAAAATGGGCTTGAGCGTGCTGGTCGAATGAGAGAGCTGTCACATCACTGTTAGTGATGTGACAGGGGTATTTATAGGTTGCCAAAAGAGGAAAGAGGAGCACAGGTGTCGGATCAGATGGCACTTCGATGACCATTGGATCGAATGGTCATTCGATCGAAGTGGTTCGGCGAGTTAGGTTTCAGAGTTTCGTTTTGCGTGTTGAGCGTTGCGATGCATTTAAGCGAGTATCGATTAAGCGATGCGATAGATTAATAATAATCACACAAATCCTATATCTAACATACAATCATCATAAATAACCTTCGTTTAGCTTTTGCGATTCGATTGCATTGCGATAGAGTTGTGATTGTGTTTTTGATTAATCACCACAACATAAAGTAAGCATGCACAAATAACACATAAATAGCACACGCACGTAAAACAATATACAGAACTTCTTATTCAAGTTGCGAATGCGATTGCGATGCGATTAGCGATTAAACATGCGATTAAACCTCGATTATTATAGATACTCCACATAACACAACTAAAGGAAATAAAATAAAAGATTCGATTACAAGTCAAAGTGTACAATCAATAGTTAAGCAAGGAGTGACAGATCGCAATTAGCAATCTTTTCTTCCTTTGACTTTGACTTTGACTTGTACTTTGACTTCCCAAAACACGGGGTGTTACAGCCTCCCCCTCTTAAGGGAATTTCATCCTGAAATTAAGGCGCATGCATAACAAAGAGCTATGGATACTTCGCCTTCATGTCACTTTCGAGTTCCCAGGTGAACTCTGCGCCGCGTTTACCTTCCCAGCGAACCTTCACAGTGGCAATGAGTGAGCGCCTGAGCTTCTTGGTTTCTCGGTCCATGATCTCGACAGGCTTCTCCATGAAGTGTAATGTTTCGTCCACTTGTAGATCCTCAAGTGGAATTTGTAAATCCTGCTCGGCTAGGCACTTTCTGAGGTTCGAAACGTGGAAAGTCGGGTGGACGTTGCTAAGTTCCTCCGGTAGTTCGAGTCTGTAGGCCACTTTGCCGATCCTTTCCAGAATCTTAAAGGGTCCAACATATCGAGGCGCGAGCTTTCCTTTCTTGCCGAATCTGATCACACCCTTCCAAGGTATACCTTTAGGAGTACGCGATCACCAACGTCAAATTCAAGGGGCTTGCGGCATCTATCGGCGTAACATTTTTGACGACTCTGAGCTTTCAGCAGATTGTCTCGAATTTGGAGGATTTTGTCACTCGTTTCTTGTAACAGCTCAGGACCGGTAATTTGCGCATCTCCGATCTCGTGCCATACAATAGGCGATCGACATTTTCTTCCGTATAATGCCTCAAACGGTGCCATTTGAATGCTAGAATGATAGCTGTTATTGTACGAGAATTCGACTAACGGTAAGTGCGCGTCCCAATTACCACCGAAATCTATGACACACGAGCGAAGTATGTCTTCTAGAGTATGAATCGTTCTTTCAGTCTGACTGTCGATTTGGGGATGGAAAGTGGTACTTAGATTAAGAGTAGTACCGAGAGCAGATTGAAACGTTTCCCAGAGGCGCGAGGTAAATCGACCATCGCGGTCAGATATGATGTCACGAGGTATCCCGTGTCGACAGATGATCTCGTCGGTGTAGATTCGGGCTAATTTTTCTACCTTAAAGTCTTCTCGTATCGGCAGAAAATAGGCAGATTTAGTTAAACGATCAACGACAACCCAGATGCTGTCGTGACCTGATGGCGTGCGCGGAAGCTTCATTATGAAGTCCATAGCTATACTCTCCCATTTCCACATAGGGATCTCGGGTTGGACGAGTAAGCCAGAGGGTCTTTGCTGTTCGGCCTTGACTTTCGAGCAGGTCAGACACTTTGAAACATAGATAGCGATATCCTTCTTCATGCCCGGCCACCAGTACTTGTAGCGAAGGTCCTGGTACTTCTTATCGGCACCGGGATGAATAGAGTATCGAGATTTGTGGGCTTCGTCTAGCAGAATTTGTTGTAAGTTGGTGCGCTTGGAAATCCAAATTCGGTCTAGATAATGGAATATCCCATTCGATTTATTCACCAACTGTTCGCCATTATGGAGAATCCTTTCCTTCTTCAAAGTGCGTTCGGTAAAACAAGTATGTTGGGCATCGCGGATAAGAGCTTCGAGATTATGCTGGGCTTGGATATTACGAACGCTATGCAAATAGCTTCGTCGGCTTAGAGCGTCGGCTACGACATTTGGTTTGCCAGGATGATAACGAATCTCACAGTTGTAATCAGTAAGAAGTTCAACCCATCGGCGTTGGCGCATATTCAGTTCCTTTTGGTTGAGGATGTGTTGTAGGCTCTTATGATCGGTGAAGATCGTACACTTTGTACCGTAAAGGTAGTGTCGCCAAATCTTCAACGCAAAAACAACTGCACCAAGCTCGAGATCGTGGGTTGTGTAGCTCTTCTCGTGGATCTTGAGCTGACGAGATGCGAAAGCGATAACCTTGTCCCGTTGCATGAGAACACAACCGAGACCAAGATTAGAGGTATCACAATAGACAATGAAGTCATCGTTTCCGTCGGGTAAGGCGAGTACAGGAGCATTGTAAAACATATGCTTGAGAGTTCGAAAGGAAGCCTCTTGTTTAGTTCCCCAAACAAAAGGCTTGTCTTTATGCGTGAGAGAAGTAAGCGGCACGGCGATTTTAGAGAATCCTTCGATGAATCAGCGATAATAGCCCGCTAGTCTGAGAAAAGAACGGACTTCAGACGGGTTCTTAGGTGTAACCCAACTCTTAACAACTTTGATCTTCGCGGGGTCGATGTGAATACCTCGACTATTGACAATGTGACCAAGGAATTGAACCTCCTCCAGCCAAAATTCGCACTTGGAGAACTTGGCATAGAGTCGATTCCCTTGGAGTAGTTCGAGAACCAAACGTAAATGTTGCGCATGTTCGGCTTTCGACTTTGTAGGTCCCGTTTTTCTCCGGTGAGGATCGATAACGAACACCTATCCTTGTTTATCACGAACACGGTAACGGGTGCGGAATCCCCGTGACGGTGCAAACCAAACAAAGTTATAAATGAATACGGATTAACCAATGAAACACACTCTATTGATTAACGGGATGAGAACCGATTACAAACTGATACAAACACAGTTTTAACGGAATTTTGACAGAGTTTCTTTACATGTATTTTCTCATCTCTCTTTCACACAGAAACAGAGAAGGGTATTTATACTAAAACACAGACATGACATGACGAAATGGAAAGGACTCGGCGAAACAAAACAAAGTCGACGAAACACACCTGTTTCGTCGACATACATATTAAACCTATGCTGTTTCGTCATTTGTAGTTGAGGCCCAAAAGAAGTCCAAGGCCCAACCTCAAATCAAAGCCCACATGTGCAAAGATACGGCCCGGACATGAATCTGATATAAGCTTTCTAAATTTCACCATAAGAGACAAATGTTGACATCATCATGACATCATTAAGGTGATGTCATGGTGATGTGTTGGCGGTAAAGGCTTGCGGTGCTCCGTGCTTCGCGTGTCGAACTCTGGGGCGCACGACAGAGGAATGTCGTGACGTCGGGCTTGAGCCGGACCTAACCGAGTCGACCCGAACCGAATCGAACCGAGTCGAGTCGCGTCCACATAAAGTGTACCAACAATCTCCCCCTTGGACGCTACTCGTGATGTTCGTCTTCTGTGATGGTTCGTCTTCTGTGTCTTTCATGTCGGAGGATCTTCAAAGTCTTCACGCGTCGTAAGTAGAAGGTGTATCAACAAACTCCCTTTTCATTTAGGTAGTGTGTTAACAAACTCCCCCTTAGATTGAACTCTCCATTGAGTCATGCTCGTGAATCTTTTGACTTGTCAATTCTTCAGATCCTTGTGGTGTTGATGAAGGGTCAGCGGCAACTCGATCATTTTATCCTTTGAGTGCCTCCACTTCGTGTCTTCATTCCAAAGCTTGTCATCGAACATGTTCTCCTCGCCTTTAGCATCTGCACATGCAAGAAAGCTAAACGCATAATGAGAACAGCCGCTTGGAATATAGTTAACATTTAAACAAATGACACATATGAGATCAAATCTCAATCAAACACCGACCGACAACAGTTTGAAAGTTTTAGAAAATGATCAATTTTAATCCCTTAACTTTCAAAATTTGTTAACTTCGACTGTTTATGAAGATGCAATTGTTTTCCAGCTTACAATCAGGATTTTGGGTAGGATAGACTCGAGTTCCAACATCAGTCAATCAAAAATAAACTAGAAGCAAAATCTTTTTGGATTTTATAAAGTTTATATTAAAACACACCTAAAATCTTTTTGAAATTTTTCATTTTTTTTTTCAAATGTAAAGACGGAAAGCAATAAATAAATATATACAAAGATGCAGAAACTGTAAGCAGTAAACAAATATTTACAGACATTCTTTTTGCGAATTTCGAGGGTAAGAGAATCATATCAGTGTACGGTCACGCCAAAACGCTCTTTTTGTTCAATTAGTTAACATTTAGATAAGCATCCTATAACAATTATCGGTATTGTTGTCCACATAAGCTCAACTTATCAGATGTAATCATGGCGAGGGGATACGTTAAGGTATGATTTATACTTACCGACCGATGTTCATCCACACACGACACATTCCCGTATCAAGGTATGCACGAGAGTTCATCTTACCGGTGAGTATACCGATTATCATCTGTTTGACCGTATAAAAGAATGTGAGAAACTCACTTATTTTGATTTGAAAACAAGCCCTATGTGATAGAATCACTTATTGATGAGGAACTTGATTTTCAGATGCATGAAGGCACAGGAGCAAGTCCGTGAACAGGTCAGTACTTTCGTACAGCAGAGAGACGAACTTGACTCCCGAAAAGAATCTGTGATAAATTATCACTTATTTTGTTTGGACATGTGATTGTTGATCACTTATTGAGGTCGAATGCAATATGTACACGTATGTATAGTATCATGGAAGATCTAGACTTCGTCTCCGTTATTTTTACGGTTTGATACAACCATGATACCCAGATGATAAGACAGCATAAAGACCGAATATCTCAGAACCTCGGCAATCTCTCAAACGAAATTTCGGTACCAAGACCATATGCCAATGTGCGGTTCCCACCTGGTCTTCAGTCGATTAAGGATTTATATCACCCTGCACACTTTAATATGATTGTGAGCCTACCGATACATCTTATATAGAGCTGCTTAGCGTTTTTCATTTTGCATTTCAGTTTAAAGAGGTTTCAACAGACCACTGATCTACTATCATTTTCTCTTTTGCTCGCCAGGAAACTCATTTTTGTTTTTCCAATGTTTTTGCGTTTTGAAATTTTTCGATGTTTTTGAATTTTTCAAATTTGGATTTACTCCCCCTAAAATCAACAAACTAAGATAAAATTTAAAAGACATAAAGATATATACAAAAACGATTTTCCGATGTTGGTTAACTCATGTTTTACCTCAATGTCGTTTACTAAAATTAATTTTGAATCAGAAATGATTTATCGAATTTTGGAAAAATCAGTTGGCACGTCGGTAAGCAGTGCGGACCATGACAACATTGTCTGGCCAAAGAGTGCTACAAGAGGATAACAATTTATAAAGCAGCTTAAATATCGACAAGTAAAGGAGAGATTAGAATTTAAAACCGTATCCTGCAACTGCTTCGTGCATTGCAAGGAATCTGAGTGCTCTCCCAAACTGGATATCCACCCGGTGTGGATTTCAAAGTCGATTTTGTAGCTACTAAGAAATCTCTTCACAGCAACAAGATCAGAAACCTTTGGGTCCGGCTGGTCTTCCACATTGCACCAGCGAAGGTTTTTGTCTTTCTCTTTCAGAAGTAGTGTGCAGTTGTTCAATCCACGCCAAGGCATCCGCACACCCGGTTGGTTTGTTCAACAAACACATTATCTTCAATCTCACCGCGAAGAAATGTACACTGCATGTTCATCTTGTTGATTTTGAACTTCAGACGTGCTGCAGGTGCGTACATTTTGATTGAATCTATCCTGGGGACCCGATCAAAGCCTTGAACAATCAAACTTTGAAATGATTTTCAATTTGTCGAAGCTTTTCAATCTCTTTCGACAGACAATTCTGTCTTCTTTTCTTTTTCTTTTTCTTCTCTCCATCACAGGCAACAACTTCTTTGTCGCCGTTCTTGTGCATGGACACTCCACTATCAATAATCCAATGACTATCGATAGTTCCTCCTGGAACATCCTGCACACTCACTCAGAGATTAGTTGGAGAGGGGGACCCAAGCCTTAACAGACTTGGGTCGTCCCTGTTCATCGACAAAGGTTATTTCAACCTCGCGATGACCTGGAACTGGTGAGACTCCCCCTGAAACTTTATCCGTTTTAGGTCTCCAAGCTTGTTTTTGTTTACCGGATTGTGTATTATTTACAGATTTAGAAATCTCCGGTTTTAACGGTTGTGACAAAATTGGTTTCCTTTTAACAGTTTCTGGTTTTAATGCCTTTTCGATCACCTTCACATTTTTACGTCGTTGTTTTGTTTCCTGTTCTTTAACTGTGCGTTTGTCAGTTTTTGGTGACACAGGACGACGTTGTTGATGACTTTGTTCAGAAGGGGCTCTTTCTACAAAATTTGGTTTCGGAGAGTTTGTGCAATTTCTGATAATGTGGCCAAACTCCCCGCATTTAAAGCATGATCTCCTTTCTACAAAATTAGGAGATTCTGTTCGAGGACCTGACGTTGAATTTGTAGACCCCGAGGTACTAGCTTCACACCCATTTGTGTGTTGGGTGTAATTGTTTTGACTGTTACGTTTTAAAATTTTGACTTGTTGAACAAATTCAGTGTTTGACTTATTTTCAAAAGTCTCAATTTTATCAGTACCTTTGGAGGCCACAAATTTAATATCTTTTGCCTTCTTCTTGTAACGAGCTCCTTTTGATTCAACCTTAGCCTTAGGCTTTGGAGCTCGTTGTTGTTGTTGTTTACCCTTAAAAGCGACAGGTTGTTGCTTTGTCGGTAATTTTTGGTTTCCAAATTGTTTCCTCACTTCAGCTTTTGGAATAGGATCACACTGAGTTACTGAAACTCTCGGGATCGCTTTTCCCAAAAACTTAGTTGTATTATCTTCAAACACTTTATCAATCAATGATTGATTGACGTTTTTGATTGGAAAAACTTTGTTTGAATAAATTTTGTTATCACCGACTAAAGTATACAACAAGTTATTGCTCTTAACAGCAGACACACATTCATTGTCATCTTTGACATCCTTGACAGGATCTATCACTTGCTTGGCAACAGGTTGCACGGCAGAAGTAGGAGGATCACAAAGAATATGATTCTCAATTGGAATTTCTACTCCTTTCGTCTCATCAAGTGATTCATCCTGGTCATTCACATCTGATTCATCATCTGAAGAATCATAGTCCTCAATGGTTGGAGAACTTTGATTTGAAGCATATGATGACTTTTCTTTCCGATCAGATGAGCCCTCCGATGAAATGTCCGGTTTGAACCCTAGGCCAGTAGTAGCTTCCTCATAATCAAGAGGCACACTGGGTTCATACCGAGGCATATCCTCTTCATCGGGCGACTTGGTATAGTCGTGTCTCAAAGGGGGTGGACACTTCCTATAACCAACGCCTTTAACGTTTCCCTTTAGTTGCTGAACGTCAATGATGTGATCAAGCACATATCGGGAGTTTGAGTAACTCTCCAATTTGAGCTTGATCGCTTCATGCTCACATTTCGCCACGGCTAGCTCTTTCTTTGTTTCCTCGATGATATTAATGTAGTTATTAATACCAATTTGTTTGTTACAAACAGTTTTTGTTAATTCGGAAACACTTTTCTTTTGGGTTTCAATAACTGTTTTAAACTCTTTTTCATTGCGAGCTAAGGCCATGTTTGCCTCCCTGAACTTAGACAGTTCAACAACTAAACTCTGATTGTGACTATGAACCGTTTCAGATTCACGTTTCAATTCAGCACATTCATGTTTTAAATCAGCACAATCATTACATATGCTAGGAGTTTCAGAATTTACCTGACTCGAAGAGGCTGTGACATTAGCCATGAAGGCAGTCTGAGAAGAGAAAGATCCATCTTCAGAATTATAATCTCCTGCATTCGAGCTTTCTTCATCTGAACTCCCACTAAAACCCGAGCTATCATCACTTTCAGAAAACTCTTCCTTGTGAACATGCTTGATGTGATTGATGATTTTTGCATAGCATGCAGTTCCACCTCCTTGATCATTATCTCCCAATTGTACAGACCAATCGCATCCTTCATCAGCTTGAACGGTCAATGCTCGATTGGTGTTTGAAGGTCCGGACTGGTTCTGGTTGGTGGTGTTGTTCACAGCTACTATCCCTTTTCCACGGTTATCTTGATTGGCATTGGAAGTACTTGTCTGATTTCTGAATGGATTCTGGTTGCCTTGTCTGCTTGGTAGGGTACACTCACGTTTGAAGTGACCCTTTTCGCCATAATTGTAACATGTAACCGCATCTTTATTGAACCCGTACTTCGTATCATTTTTGCCTTCCAACGAAGTTCTTCCAGTTCGATTCATGAAATCCTTTGCCCTTCTAACAGCACTTGCAAACGCCCACTTGATATCCATTAACTCCATTTCATCACGGTCTATCTGCTGATAATCTTCATTGGTCATATTGATGTTTCCAATTTGACCCGCTACCAATCCACAGTATGAACTGAACATTGTGTTGAGAAGTTCCAAATTTTCCTTTGCAACTTCTACACTGACTTTTGAAAGATTGGAAGTATCAACTCTGACAGTGTTGGTGTTTTGGGGTGAAGGATTGTTGGTATAATGCGCTTGTTGTTGTTGTGATTGTGCTTGAGGTTGGGGTATGGATGGTGACATGTAAGCACTTTGATTCCACTGTGGTTGCGGTGGAAACAGAGAAGAGCTTGTATTGGACACATACGCCGTTTGAAGCTTCGGTTGCTGAATGGAACTAGAACTAGCTGAAGGACTAAAACCAGGCAAATACATTCCTGTGTTTTGAGGAGGTGCAGTTGCAATCCTTTTAGCTTTCCGAATTTCCTCTTCGTTCTTGTTCTCCAACTTCTGAATGAATTCATAAAGACTGACATTGGCTGCATCCAGAGCGCCCGTATGCTTTAGAAATTCAATGAATGGACTCCACTTAGGAGGTAGAGCATCAGCAAATCGTGCAATCATTTCCGGATGATTTGTAGCAACACTGTAGGAAGTTATTTCACTAATCAAATGATAAAAACGAGTAGTCATATCATTTAGAGTCTCATTCTCCAAGAACTGAAATGATTCAAACTCTTTCTTCAATAAATCATGGCGTATTTTTCTAGTAGCTGCATTTCCTTCTCCTCTCGCTACCAGTGCATCCCATAAAGCTTTCGTGGTCTTACAATATGAGAATTGATGAAAGATGTCTCTGTGAAGTGCTTGAGTGAGAATAGCATACGCCTTCTTCTCCAGATCATATGCCTTTTTGTCGGCTTCTTGCATGTCATTGAAAGTTGTCGCATTTGATCCTGCTTCTTCAAGAGCTTCACTAAATGCGGAGATGAAACACGTCCATAATTCTATGTTTTGCCCTAGAACGTAGTTATGGAAACGACCCTTCCATGATGGATAGTCGTTCATGTAATTTAACTTTGGAGGGCGATTGTTGCTACCCGTCTCATTCTCACTAAGCAAAATATTTTGAATACTCTGATTTTGATTCGACACCATTGCCCATTGACTTGCACTTATTGACTGTTGTTGTTGAGGTATGGTACGATTCATATATTCGAACATCGACATCTGTTTTAGATCTGGTAGTGGATCCGTACTCCAATCCCACGGATTTGTACAGCTCATATTTGATGTATGAATGATAAAACCTGTAAACACACTTGAAAACACACAGTTATCACACTTTTGGAAGTCCTCTGTTAAAAAAAATTACAAGTACCGACGAAACAGTTTTGGTAACAGGTTGACGAAACAAATGTGAATTGTGTGGGACGAAACACTTGAAGCCCAATGGTGAAGCCCAAAGTGTCGACGAAACAGAAATTGAATATGAATCGACGAAACTGAATTTGTCTCTTGTGCGACGAAACAGTTCTGATCCACCTGTCGACGAAACACTTGACACCAATTGTTATGCGACGAAACACGGTTTATAAACTGTTGAAGCCCAACTTAATTGTAAGCCCAATACACTTTCAAGCCCAATTCAACTTTGTTGTTATCTGTGTGAAATAAATAATTGTGCCGAAATATTTGACTAGAAACCTAGAATGTTGACTGATCGAATTGTATATATATCCAACAAAACAAGATTTAATTGTTGACTTTTGATGATTGTCGACGAAACAGGAAAGTTAATGTGAATCGACGAAATGGATGGTAGATATTTGTGAGATATTTTCAAAATTCACTTATCACCTTCTGACAATAGACACAATATTCAAACTTGCTTTCGGCTCAAAATTTTTTTAAGAAAAATCATCATCATTTTATGCACACAATAGTCAAATATGCACACAAAAGTCAAATAAACATACAGTAATGTTTCAATAAGATCAAACAAGGATAAATTATCAAGAACACTTTAAAGACAACTGAAGAACACGATGAATATTTGAAGATTCCGGTCACCGAATAATTTTCCGAAACACAATTTTGCTTAAAACTTTCAACGAAAACCAAACGCAAACATGTAGAAATGCAAAATAATAAGGTTTTCACTAAAACTTATAGCAAAACAACACGATTTTGACTGATTTTTGAACAATTTTCCAGAAAAATATGAAACTTTTCAAGAACAAAAATCTGAAAAACATTTAAAACAACTTGTTTCAAACACGACAATGTTTGGTTTTAAACAAGGAAAAGAGCCAAGGCTCTGATACCACTTGTAGGTCCCGTTTTTCTCCGGTGAGGATCGATAACGAACACCTATCCTTGTTTATCACGAACACGGTAACGGGTGCGGAATCCCCGTGACGGTGCAAACCAAACAAAGTTATAAATGAACACGGATTAACCAATGAAACACACTCTATTGATTAACGGGATGAGAACCGATTACAAACTGATACAAACACAGTTTTAACGGAATTTTGACAGAGTTTCTTTACATGTATTTTCTCATCTCTCTTTCACACAGAAACAGAGAAGGGTATTTATACTAAAACACAGACATGACATGACGAAATGGAAAGGACTCGGCGAAACAAAACAAAGTCGACGAAACACACCTGTTTCGTCGACATACATATTAAACCTATGATGTTTCGTCATTTGTAGTTGAGGCCCAAAAGAAGTCCAAGGCCCAACCTCAAATCAAAGCCCACATGTGCAAAGATACGGCCCGGACATGAATCTGATATAAGCTTTCTAAATTTCACCATAAGAGACAAATGTTGACATCATCATGACATCATTAAGGTGATGTCATGGTGATGTGTTGGCGGGAAAGGCTTGCGGCGCTCCGTGCTTCGCGTGTCGAACTCTGGGGCGCACGACAGAGGAATGTCGTGACGTCGGGCTTGAGCCGGACCTAACCGAGTCGACCCGAACCGAATCGAACCGAGTCGAGTCGCGTCCACATAAAGTGTACCAACAGACTTGGAATAGATCAGGATATCATCGATGAACATGATGACGAAGCTGTCGAGAAAAGGTTAACCAACGCGATTCATCAGATCCATGAAAACCGCAGGTGCATTGGTTAAACCAAAGGGCATAACAACGAATTCATAGTGGTCGTAGCGGGTGCGAAAAGCGGTTTTCGGTATATCTTCCTCCTGGATTCGTAACTGGTGGTAGCCTGAGCGTAATTCAATCTTCGAGAAACACGTAGCACCTGGCAGTTGATCAAACAAATCATCGATTCGAGGCAGGGGATTACGATTCTTGATTGTCAGCTTATTCAACTCCCTATAGTCGATGCACATCCGGAACGACCCGTCCTTTTTGATGAAAAGGACTGGCGCGCCCCAAGGAGAGGTGCTAGGGAGAATAAATCCTTTGTCAAGTAATTCCTGGAGTTGACTCGAGAGTTCATGCATTTCGGACGGGGGGAGGCGATAAGGGGATTTAGCAACATGATTTGCTCCAGGAATGAGATCAATATGGAAGTCGATATCATGACTCGGGGGTAAACCAGGTAGATCATCAGGAAACACAAGAGGAAAATCACGAACCACAAGCACCTTATCTATTGCCTTCTCTTTCTTTTCCTTCTCCGCTGCTACAATGTGTGCCAAGAAAGCTCTGTATTCCTTGCGGAGATACTTGCTTGCTTGGACGCACGACATGAGTTTGAGACCTTTCGAAGGAGTTTCGCCATACACACAAAGTTGATCACCATTAGCGAGCGAGAAACGAATCATTTTATCAAAGCAAACGACTTCAACACGATTTTCGCGAAGAAAATCCATGCCTACTATGACATCGAAACTACCAAGCTGCATCGGAATAAGATTGATAGGGAAGACGTGATTGTTGAGTTCGAGCGTACAATCACGTAGAACAGAATTGACTGCGACAGTTCTTCCAGTGGCAACTTCAACGTCGAACGTTGAGGGGAGATGGGCACGCTTACGGTTAAGGAGCTTTTCAAATTCAAACGATACAAAACAGTTATCGGATCCAGTATCAAATAAACACGAAGCATATATACCATTTACAAGGAACGTACCATTAATCACGTTGTTGTCTGCTTGAGCCTGGCGGGCGTTGATGTTGAAAGCACGTCCGCGGGCTGCTAGCTGCTGCTGCTGCTGAGGCTGCTGCTGTTGCTGGGGCTGCTGCTGTTGTGGCTCTTGCTTCACCACTCGATTTGGGCACATGTTTGCGAAGTGGTTAGGACCACCACACGCAAAACAAGCTCTAGCGTGGACCACGGGTGCAGGAGCCGCTTGTTGGCCTTGAGGAGCAGGAAGTAGAGCTTGTTGAGCAGGAGCTTGACCTTGAGCTGGGGCTGGAGCTTGACGTGGACCAGTACGGCAGTTAGCGGTAAAGTGGCCGTACATGTTGCAGTGAACACATTATCTGCAAGCAATCCCCATGGGATGATGATAAGTACAAGTTGGGCAAGCCAGGTGAGGACCAGTGTATGCACGCTTGGCCGGCGGTGCATAGGTTACTGGTGCCACTACTTGGCGGTTTTGGGGCTGCGGTTGAGCAGTTACTGCTTGGAGCAGAGCGGCAGCTGTGACAGCGCAATTCTTGCTACTGTTGTTGTTGTTGTTGTTCCTTCTCTTGCGGCGGGAGGACTTTGAAGTTTGAGGAGCGGCGACGGTTTCAGCGGTGGGAGTGGCGGTTGCTTGATGAAGGCTCTTTGGAGTGTTCTTGAAGTACCCAGCGAGAACTCGCTTGTCGTTTATCTTAGCAGCGAGTAGGTAGGTTTCTTCAATTGTTGTTGTCTTCGCGGCTTACACGAAGTCAGCAATACAGTTCGGTAGAGCTCGAATGTACTTCTTGATCGTCATGTCAGGTGTTGCCACCTGGCCTGGGCAGATGATACTCAGCTGTTTGAAGCGTGCAGTGAGACCAGCGTTATCGCCACCATCTTGCTTGATATGCCATAACTCATTCTCCAACTTTTGAAGCTCATGAGGTGGGCAAAATTCCTTCATCATGAGGTCTTTCAGCTCCTCCCAGGTGAGCCCAAAGGCTGCATCATTCCCACGTTTGTTCCTTTCAGCCGTCCACCACTCCAGAGCCCTGGACTGGAAGACACCAGTAGTGTTGACAGTTCGTAGGTGTTCCGGACATCCGCTTTGACGAAGCGTGACCTCGATCGAATCGAACCATTGAAACATCGCGGTAGGTCCGTCTTCTCATGTAAAGTCTTTCGGGCCGCAGGCCTTAAACTGCTTGAAGCTGAATGTACCCTTAGGTGAGTCAGTCCTTGATTCCTCAGAGGACTTGCTGGCGTTTTCGTTCAGTTCACTGACGATCTGGGGAATAACTTTCGCCATTTGCTTATCGACGAGGGCAGCAATGCGTTTGTCTTCATGATTTAGACGAGCTGTGCGGGAGTGAAACGATCCAAATGACGACATTGCCTGCAACAGACATCGCCATAGGACTCAAACACTATATAATCTAATCTCACCTCACACGCATTACTACTTAATTAAAACTCAGGAACACGAATAATCACATAAACACATAGGCACGTAACACATAAGCCACAGAAACTCATAAGCACGTAGAGCACAGAAGCACGTAAACCACAGAAACCACACTGTATTTGTACATATTCACCTATCATTCAAAGTCCGCACGTTCGAGAATGGCGATTGCGATTAGCGAGTACACAGCGAGTAGTATAGCGAGTAATATAGCATAAGCGAGCAGCGTAGCATGCGATTATCCACAAAGTAGCAGTGATTTGTTAGCGTGTTGAGATAGATGTGTAGTGTGAGTTGTGTGTGTCGATCAAAGCGAAAAGTGAAAAGCGTATAAATTAACAAAATCGAAACACATAAGCATATAAAACCACATAAACACACACAAAAGTTCACATAAAAGCGATATATCACAATAAAACACAAAGTCAGCGGTTGCGGGCTCAGGATCAAAACACATAAAATTCAGCTATTGAGAACTTGAAATCGAAAATAGATTGTCTTAGGCTGATAGACGTTGACTACCCAAAGTGGTTCGACTATTCTCAAGTGCCTCGAGTGCATGCTGTGGCCTAATAGACTGTGCTCTATCACCGTTATACGGCGAATGGCACGCATCCCTTCGGTCTTTCAAGCACTCGAGTCATTGGTGAGAGTTTTGTAAAATCAAAATGGAGAGCGGAACGAGTCATCAAGATTCGGGTTTCACCCCTAACTTAGCGACTATATTCATGTTTGTGTGATGGAATCACGAGATTGAGGAAGAAAACTGCATCAAAGTACGGATTTCACTCCTGATTCAACGCAAATTCTCTTATTTATAGTAAAAATGTGGGTCCAACAAGCTATCCAATTGAGAGTTTGCGGTTTTCACACCTAGTCTCGATCTAATTACTCGTTCACTAGTTAATTACTCGTTCACAAGCTATCCAATTGAGAGTTTGCAATCTGAAGAAGTGTTTCGCTGATGAATCACTAGTCATACTACATACAGATGTGCACATAGAAGAGAGCTTGAAGTTTGTTGAAAAACCTATGTCGATCGAGGATCGACAGGTTAAGAAGCTTCGAAGGAAGCAAGTACCAATCGTAAAGGTTAAATGGGATGCCCGTAGAGGTCCCGAGTACACGTGGGAGGTAGAGTCCACAATGAAAGAAAAGTACCCTCAAGTATTTCAGTAAATCTCGAGGTCGAGATTTCTTTTAAGGGGGTGAGGATGTGACACCTCGAAAAATTCACGTCCTATAATGTATTGACACGTGTCATAAGCTTTGAACGTGTGAAAGAATGTTCTAGAAGGACTAAAGTTGACAAACAAGAAAAGTGTGTGAATATAAGGGTTCAAAATGTCAAAAATGGATAAATATACTTTACAATAACCCTACACAATGTTTATACCTTCAAACGAATAAATCATGGATCATACGAAGCTAAATATGAAAGAAAGTGAGAGATTACAAACTACAGGGGTTAAATGTGTCAACATGTTTAAACCTCTGAGTGACCTTTTAGGAAACCCGAAGCTTTGTAACGGTAAATTATGCTCACTGGAATGTGGGATAAAAATTTCATAAAGTTTCGTTATCATATGAGAAAGTTATGATCAAATTCGTATAAGAAGGGTTAAAGCGTCAACGTTGAAAATTATGACTTTTCGGGTAAACATAAAGTGACCAAGGACTTAACAAAGTGGGTATAAGTCTTGAAGCCCTTATAAGTAAATTTGAAGGGCTCATAATGCAAGATATAAAGATAGGATGACCTTTCGAAGGACCAAGAGCCAAAATGCAAAAGCTAAAAACCTTTAAACCTGACAACAGGCCACAGGCGGGCCGCGTAAGTCTTACCAGGACTTTACGCGGGCCGCGTGCGACCCACAGATGCAGAAAACGTAGGTAGCAGCCTGTTCAGCCTTGTAACCGACTTAAGGAGATATTTTCCACTCCATGGGCGACCCCTACATGCTTTTTAGACCTTAGGGACATCTGTGGATGATCCATGACCAATGGTAGACTTGGTTGTCAATAATCTAGTGAGATTAAAGCACTATATAAAGGTCCCTCATGTTGCAACTTTGATCATTCATCCCTTACTCATCTTCTGATCATCTCTGGAGCTCAAGGGCCTTCTCTAAGCATCTCTGGTCGTGCATTAGACTTTGGTAAGTACCCTTGACCTTCCTTAATTGAGTTTTACTTAGTTATTAGCTTAAAAGTCAAACCGTCGTAATTAACGTTTAACTTAGCGATTAATCATTAATGGTCCAGTGATTAGTCGAATTGAAGGTATTTATAAGTTAGTAATTATGTGGGCAATAAACCCTTAAAAGGGCACCCTCTGATTCCCGTCCTGACTTAGTCATTTGTCGGGTCAAAGTTGTTTAAAAAAAGTCAACAGAAACTTAATTTGCGAATTAACATGTAATTAACAATGTAGAAGGCATGTAACCTATTTTACCACTTATATAACTAAATAATAAATGTAAGAACATGTCTAGGCATGTTCGACCCGACAATTTTCTGTTTAGACCCGGTTCGGAACCGAAAGTCGCAAAACTTTGACTTTTGCTTTGACTTCAGTTCTGACCCGATTTAGTATGATTCGGAATTGCCTTAGAGCTTCCTTAGGACCAGGCTACATCTTGGTATAACCCTCTGTGGTTGGTTCGTTGTTTGTCCGACTCGTTACATGTTTCCGTTAATTGCTTAATGTTGACCATAAATGCCCTTTTTACCATAAAATGAGAATTTTGGATATGTAAGAGGACAGTAATCTTTGTTGCTGAATTATAAACATGTCCCTAAAATTTCATATCAGTTTGAGGTCTAGATTAGGAGTTATGCTCAATAACGCAGTTAAGAAGCTTTTTGTTAATTAAACGGCGCAATTAGCATAAAGCCTATCTAAACCCAATTTTTGGCATCAAACCTTTTACCCACTGATGTAATATAATATTTTGGGATTTTTGAAGATTTTTAATTATTTTTAACCTGCTCATAACCTAAGGTTATGGCGTTGATTCGGTAAATACCAATTATACCCTTTTGGGTTATAAAATGAGTTCTACATAATATTTTGACACCAATCCAATTGCTACTGATTTTATATAATAAATGAAGTATTTTGAACTTATTAACCTGATCAGAAAACTTATATTTCCTGTATAACCCGGAAATCGCTTAAAATGGCTTTTTAAGCGTATTAAACACATAGTTTATGTTTAAAACCATTTTTGTCATATAAGACTTATCACAACTGATATGACCTATTAAAATAAGTTATCTTACTGGTGTATTCCGACCCGAATCTCAGAATTTTAAATAATCTCTTTTATAATCTTTAAAATGACCAAAATACCCCTACGGGACTTAATTTGAGATTAAACTCGTTTTGGGCAAAATGGAAGGTATCCTACTGATATCACAACATATATAAAGCATATTAACTTAGGAAACCTGTTAGTGACTCTTTCGGTTGCCCGTTATGCGTTATTCGCGTTCGGTTCGGTTTATGTAACTAGTTTGCATAAATTAGCCGAAACGGGTCAAACCTTATCATTCTTATCTCAAAATCCAGAATGTGGTTAGATTACCCATATTATACAAGTCTTCAAACTTGTCGGGTCTAAATCACGTTCTATTCCGGTCTTCGCTTAAATCACGCGTTCGAACCGTACCTTTCCTTAAAACTAACCGGTTTAAGTTTAGACTTAATTAAAGACCCGTTAGGATTCTAATAGGTTATTATAAACCTTCGTTCCAGAATAGGAGAACCGGTAAAAGCTACACGCACTTGCTATTTGTGATTGATACTTGCAAAGGTAAATACTTTTAACTTATTTTCCCTATACGGGCTTGGGGTATGGTATATAAAATACCGCTTGGTCGGGCATTGGATCTTTAATTGAATAGAGGTTAAACCATTGATATGCTCCGTTTTGAAATGGTTTGTTTGCTTAAAGCCTTTGGGGGTTAATGACCATGTCCCGGATATCCTTGGCATCATTTTACGAAATGGCCACGACCTAAGCACGGGGTGTAGGCGTACACCCGTCAGTGCCAAAATAAATAATGTGGTGTGTCTATTGATCTTTAACCCGGTCTACGGATCGGGCTACTGAACGCATAAGGAACATGTAATTCTTTTACAAGATTATATTCAAATAATTGTCCCAAGTTATAAAGAGTTTGTGCCACGTGCATTCAAATCAATTTTAATAAACCTTTTCAAATGAGTCAGTTAATTGTATTTACCAGTGTAAACTGACGTATTTTCCCAAAAAGGTTAAGTGCATGTACTATGCGAACTAGGCTGGCTTTCTCCTAGCGTCCCCAATAAGTCTCGCAAGCTTGGATGTCAAAACTGTTGAACAATGTTTCCTATTTATTTTTGATCCACCTATGGATTATTTTCAACTGTTTGTGATACTTGATATTACAATTATATTCGGTTGAAATATATCTATCTTTTGCTTCCGCTGTGCATTTAAATATTGTGTTGTTTGACTGTAATGTTACCAACCACGTCACGATACTCCCCACCGGGCCCACCGGTAATACGTGGAAATATCGGGGTGTGACAGGTTGGTATCAGAGCCAACATTGAGTGAATTAAACACTAGCCTTTTGTGTTTAATCTCAATGACACAATTGCACATTCCTAAATTTTCGAGTCTAGACAAAGAACTTAGGACAAATCCAAATTTGTTTTTATTTTAACTTTGTCCTTTATATTTCTTGTTGTATCTTTTATTATTTTGACAGGAAATATGCCGCCAAGATTTAGAAGAGGAGGACGAGGTAAGGGGCCAATCACCGCCCCCAACGATCACGAGGCCGGGCCTTCACACCGGCGAACTCCTTCTACCACTATGAGTGCCGATCCTCAGGGAAACAGGAGGAACCTTTTTGAGCTCGCTAGACGGTCTGTCTCGCACAGTTCAACACCTCCCAATCGTCATTCTTTTGGGCCGCACTCGGAAAACGAGCCCGATAACCCACAACCTTCATATATACCTCTCCAGCGATCCCTTTCGCACCATTCCTTCGGCGACCCTACTCCTGTCTTTCAGGGCCGGTTTAACCCGGCAAACTATATTCAAGAACCAGTGGGTTTTAACCTATTGGGACCGGAGGATCACTTTTCCAGCGATAACGCCATGGATATGGATGAGGACACCGACCCTATGGAGCCTGCAACCGGGACCCCCAACCATCCTATTGAGGTCTCTGATGGTTCATCCTTTCATGGATCACCCTACGGTGGTCCGGACAGTTACCAAGCAAGGTTTAACCAGCATGAATGGTACTTCACACCTTCTCACCATTCATCGCCCCACCAGCAGCAGCAGCAGGATCCCTCCGGGGATTCGCGATTCGTGGAAGTTACGCCACCGCCTCCACAGCCGCCAGTTCATCAAGCACCTCCAGAACCACCAAGGCGTAGGAGAACAGGCGCAAGAATATCCGCGCGGGGAGGGGATTTCCATTTTAGCACCCCTCATCACTCAAGTGGCAGCCACTATCCGCCACTTCATGAAGACCCACAAATGGGTGGGCCTTCAAACCCAGTTCCAGAGGTGAGTTCTGCACCAGTTGCACCACAGCCGCCACCGATGGGTTTTGATAACCCGATTCCTGCATACGCCGGTTCAATGGCGTACAATCCGTTTGAACAGCCGGTTCACACTCGTTATAACTATGCAGAAGCCGACCCGTACCTAGTCGCGGCAAACTACAACGCCCTTCATCCGGAAGGACCGTATGGAGCTCCTTGGGGAGTGGGATATCCAACTCATGGATATCAAGTACCTGCTCGACCACCGATTCAGCAACAGTCGCAGCCACCATGATTTTCCCCATCGGAACAGGATGAAATCCTCCAAAGACTAAGTCGGGTGGAACATGAATTCCAAGAGGAATGTAGAAACAACAGGGGTTTCCTCAAGGGCCTAGCGAGCTTGCTGAAGGGGAAGAAGAAGAGGGATCATTAAATCCCTATATGTATTGTTGTATTTCCTATTTCAATCAAGTCCCTGCGTGGACATTTATATTGGTAATTAGTCCCTGCGTGGACATTCATCTTTGTACTTAGTCCCTGCGAGGACTTGTCTTTTTAGTCCCTGCGAGGACATCCATTTTAGTACTTGGTCCCTGCGTGGACTTGTATTTCATTTTAACCCCTGCGTGGGTAATTTGTCTATTTAAAAGTCCCGTTTAGGGCAATGTGTACTTCTCAAATGTTAATGGAATGTTAAGTTTATAAATTTCATTTTTGTAATTATATGCATAACTATATTATACATGAAATAAATAAATTAAAATCATTCCTTTTTATAATAATCTGCCTATTAAATATTAAATGAGAATCTTAAAGGTATAACCTAGCCTGCATGTCATTATAAGACTTGGCCAAAATGGTAAGACCTATTTAAAAGATTCAAATCCCTGTTAACATCTAAAAACATGTTAACGCTCCTGGCAGACGTGATTCGTTAAAAATCACACACGTCATTCTTATATAAGGATTCTTCAAAAGATCCTTATCCTAACCTGATGATCTATAAATCATGGGTTTAAATCATCAATTAAGATGATCATATATTAAACATCCATTGGTGATGTAGTGCCTATGGGCCATACTCATTGTCATATAAGACAAAAGACAGTAGTAGTCTACGACTCCCTGTCAGAAAAAGGTAAAGAACTATGTTCAAACCTTCATGTCTTGATTCTCTGAAATCATGGCTTATAATTTAAAAATGTCCATGTGACTAGGCCTTTTGTGCTACTAATAGAACTGTTATTGTTTTGTATTTGGATAAATTATAATAAGAATCCTAAATAAATGTGAGTAACAAATTAACCAAATATGGTCTATGATTACCATGGTTAATGAATTGCCATAAGAGGCAATTCCATAATAAACTCCCAAATAAAGTATTGTCAATATCTTATGTAACAGTTCAAGATACATGGTGGACTCGGATGAAATCAATAGTCGGCCAAAGGAGAATCAGGACGCCCCCAGATTCAATGTGACTGGCGCGGAACTCCAAGCATTAATCGACAATGCTGTTACAAAAGCCTTGGATAGGCAGTATAGTGAGGCAAGCGGTACTCGGAGTAGGACCCTATCCGCACCGCATTCCAAGCCTAAGACTCATTCTGAGGCTCACAGCAAGCCACCCTCCAAGAAGGATGAGCCAAAGAAAAACGATGACGATCGTCACTCTTCTAATCAGCAAAGTGTTCCATCTCAGAAGGTCGTACAGAACCAAGGACCCCGTGATAAGGGTTGCTCCTACAAGTATTTTGTTTCATGCAAACCCAGGGATTTCACTGGGGAGAAAGGAGCTATAGACTGTATGACATGGTTGGATGAGATGGACACCGTGGTTGATATCAGCGGATGCGCTGAGAAGGATGTGGTAAAGTTTGTGTCTCAATCGTTCAAAGGTGAGGCCTTAGCCTGGTGGAGATCCTTGATCCAAGCTACAGGGAAAATCCCATTGTACAACATAACTTGGGATCAGTTTGTGTCATTGATCAGGGAAAACTGCTGTAGCAACTCTCACTAAAAGTCCTATTTATTATTTTAATTAGTCTAATAGGAAACCCAAATTGAGAAACCCAAGTGATTCTGCAGAAACCCTAAGATTTCCAGAACAATCAGAATCAGGATTAGGGCCCCTAAAACTCAGGGGGGTAAAACCTAGTTGATATTATCTTTACAGATTTACGTGGAAATTGAATTTTAACGAATTGTCGACTCACCTGAGCTAGTTGGACACGTACCTACCCTACCCTAAAAAATGTCACCACAGGCGACACGCGGCACGCGACACGGATTCTTCCGCGACTAGCGGGAGGTGCAATTTTTGGGTATAAATAGAAGGGCCTGGCACTTGCATTCTGTTGTTCGTTCGACGTAGAAATTCCAATTCTACGCTGAGTTATAGTCGAAATACTACAATTAACACACACGATCACTAATTGATGCTACGATACAGGGTATTAATTCAATCGCTGCTACGATTCAATGTCCGATCGATTGAAACTATCCGATAGATGTTTAAGTGCTGCTCAAATTGGGCTTATACTTTGTCATTCATCGTGATTTCGACAGGATGTTTGAGTGCTGTCCAAAATCGGGCTATACTCTGTCCTTCGTTGTGAATCCGCTAGATGTTTAAGTATCGCACTTTGTCATTTGTTGTGAGGGTTTGATCTCGTGAGTTATCGTAAAAGCTGTATTAAGTTACTTACCTAGTTTCGTGTGCAAATTAGGTTATTAAGCTTATCAGTAGGCTAAACTCTACCTCATACCAAAGTAGATGCTAATTCTCAGAAGAGTTAGAATCAGGAAGCTTGTTAAATCAAGGTGAGTTCACAGACTTTGTACAAGGCACGGCCATCCTCAGTAGGTAGGATGCCACTCCACTAATCTTCGCACACATGTCTGGGAGACCGCGATACATACGAATTCTCCAGAGTGCAGAATAACGTACGTTCGTCCTGGGTAGGACAACAAAACAAAACTTCGGGATAATCCTACGGGCTAGTAAGCCAGAGAACAGAAACCGTGAATTCACTCAACTTTGTTGTTGACTCGTTGTTACATGCCTTGCAGGTCGTTAGATCCCTAGCTTAAGGAGCTTGCACGAGGAGGCGTGGTCGTTGTGGGAAAACATTTCAATTAATATTAAACTTATGTTTTGTGCTTCCGCTGTAAACTCAAACTATGTTTTGACACCAATTGTATTGTGTTGGATTTTATAAAAATTACTTACATGCTTTGTTCAGTATGATTGGTGGCTATGATCCTGGGCATGTCACGCCTCCAAGGCGGGGTGGGGTTTTTGGAGGGTGTGACAGAGTGGTATCAGAGCCATTGGTTATAGTGAACTTGGTTTTAAAAAAGGGAAAAAGTTTTTGACAAAAACCAGACTATAACCTGTACAAGTGTTCAATAATCCACAACGATGCTTCATTCCAAGTGCAAGACTCAATACTTTACGGTGTTCTATAATATTTATTTTAAGTGCTATGGGTTAAGGTTAAGTCATCCCTAAGTATTTCATGTATGCAACTTTAAGAAGTGTTTATCTGACAAATTGCTGATAGTATCTCTTTAAGACATAGAGAAAAATTTAAAGATTTGTTGAGAAATCACTTTAGATAGAAGACAGAAAGGTTAAGTTTCTCGAGCATAAAAGATTAGTACTAGTATCCTTACTTATTCGAGTAAATCTCGAGGACGAGATTTCTATAAGGAGGGGAGAATGTAGCAACTCTCACTAAAAGTCCTATTTATTATTTTAATTAGTCTAATAGGAAACCCAAATTGAGAAACCCAAGTGATTCTGCAGAAACCCTAAGATTTCCAGAACAATCAGAATCAGGATTAGGGCCCCTAAAACTCAGGGGGGTAAAACCTAGTTGATATTATCTTTACAGATTTACGTGGAAATTGAATTTTAACGAATTGTCGACTCACCTGAGCTAGTTGGACACGTACCTACCCTACCCTAAAAAATGTCACCATAGGCGACACGCGACACGGATTCTTCCGCGACTAGCGGGAGGTGCAATTTTTGGGTATAAATAGAAGGGTCTGGCACTTGCATTCTGTTGTTCGTTCGACGTAGAAATTCCAATTCTACGCTGAGTTATAGTCGAAATACTACAATTAACACACACGATCACTAATTGATGCTACGATACAGGGTATTAATTCAATCGCTGCTACGATTCAATGTCCGATCGATTGAAACTATCCGATAGATGTTTAAGTGCTGCTCAAATTGGGCTTATACTTTGTCATTCGTCGTGATTTCGACAGGATGTTTGAGTGCTGTCCAAAATCGGGCTATACTCTGTCCTTCGTTGTGAATCCGCTAGATGTTTAAGTATCGCACTTTGTCATTTGGTGTGAGGGTTTGATCTCGTGAGTTATCGTAAAAGCTGTATTAAGTTACTTACCTAGTTTCGTGTGCAAATTAGGTTATTAAGCTTATCAGTAGGCTAAACTCTACCTCATACCAAAGTAGATGCTAATTCTCAGAAGAGTTAGAATCAGGAAGCTTGTTAAATCAAGGTGAGTTCACAGACTTTCTACAAGGCACGGCCATCCTCAGTAGGTAGGATGCCACTCCACTAATCTTCGCACACATGTCTGGGAGACCGCGATACATACGAATTCTCCAGAGTGCAGAATAACGTACGTTCGTCCTGGGTAGGACAACAAAACAAAACTTCGGGATAATCCTACGGGCTAGTAAGCCAGAGAACAGAAACTGTGAATTCACTCAACTTTGTTGTTGACTCGTTGTTACATGCCTTGCAGGTCGTTAGATCCCTAGCTTAAGGAGCTTGCACGAGGAGGCGTGGTCGTTGTGGGAAAACATTTCAATTAATATTAAACTTATGTTTTGTGCTTCCGCTGTAAACTCAAACTATGTTTTGACACCAATTGTATTGTGTTGGATTTTATAAAAATTACTTACATGCTTTGTTCAGTATGATTGGTGGCTATGATCCTGGGCATGTCACGCCTCCAAGGCGGGGTGGGGTTTTTGGAGGGTGTGACAGAGTGGTATCAGAGCCATTGGTTATAGTGAACTTGGTTTTAAAAAGGGAAAAAGTTTTTGACAAAAACCAGACTATAACCTGTACAAGTGTTCAATAATCCACAACGATGCTTCATTCCAAGTGCAAGACTCAATACTTTACGGTGTTCTATAATATTTATTTTAAGTGCTATGGGTTAAGGTTAAGTCATCCCTAAGTATTTCATGTATGCAACTTTAAGAAGTGTTTATCTGACAAATTGCTGATAGTATCTCTTTAAGACATAGAGAAAAATTTAAAGATTTGTTGAGAAATCACTTTAGATAGAAGACAGAAAGGTTAAGTTTCTCGAGCATAAAAGATTAGTACTAGTATCCTTACTTATTCGAGTAAATCTCGAGGACGAGATTTCTATAAGGAGGGGAGAATGTAGCAACTCTCACTAAAAGTCCTATTTATTATTTTAATTAGTCTAATAGGAAACCCAAATTGAGAAACCCCGGAACCCAAAAGAATAGCTCGTTTCATTGGGGGCTTAGCCCCAGAGATCAAGGCAAGTGTAAAAGCCTCTCGGCCAGCTACTTTCAGATCTGTAGCTGATATATCTTTGTCCCTCACACTGGACGCGGTCAGACAGAGATCGCTGAGGAACACGGATACCGAGAAAAGAAAGCGTGAAGATGACCATTCACGACGGTCAGATAAGAAGCACAGGGGAAACAATGACCACAAGAAGGGGTCTAGTTCTAAGAAGGATGGGCATCAATCTGGAGATAAGCCCAAGTGTAAGATTTGTCAGAAGCACCACTTTGGGAGGTGCAGACTTGACCCAAAATCCCAATCTCAGCCAAGGCCTTGTGGGATTTGCAAATCTTCGGAACTTAAGACCCTAGAGTGCAAGAAACTGAAGGACGCAACGTGTTACAGTTGCAACGAAAAAGGGCACATTAAGACAAATTGCCCAAAATATGCAAAGAAAGCTGATGAAGGAAAGAAGACCAATGCTAGGGTCTTCAGGATGGATGCAAAGGAAGCTGTGCAGGACGACAATGTGATCACAGGTACCTTCCTTATAAATGATGTTTATGCAAGAGTGCTATTTGATTCAGGAGCTGATAAATCATTTGTAGATAATAAGTTTTGCAAATTGCTGAATTTACCTGTTAAAACCTTAAGTGTGAAATATGAGGTGGAATTAGCAGGTGGCACCTTAGAAACCACCTCAACCATATTAGATGGATGTTTCATATCCATTAAGAACCACTCTTTTCCATTGTCCCTACTTCCTTTGAAGTTAGCCGGTTTTGACATAGTTTTGGGTATGGACTGGTTATCTCATAACCAGGCCCAGATTGTCTGCAATAAGAAGCGGGTGGTGATCAAGACTCCGTCTGGTGAATCACTTACCATTCAGGGAGATACCCAGTATGGACTGCCTGAGCAAGTGACTATGCTCAAGGCCTCTTAGTGTTTGAAGAAAGGTTGTGTCATCTACATGGCACAGGTGACTATTGACGAGCCGAAGCCTAAGATTGAGGATATCCCTGTCATTTCTGAATACCCTGAAGTTTTTCCAGAAGAACTACCTGGTTTACCACCAGATAGGAAAGTGGAATTCAAAATTGACATCATCCCTGGAGCAGCACCAGTAGTAAGGGCGCCTTATAGGTTGGCACGTACAGAGATGAAGGAATTGAGGACACAACTAGATGAATTGCTAGCCAAGGGTTTCATTAGACCTAGTTCGTCTCCTTGGGGAGCACCAATCTTATTTGTAAAGAAGAAGGATGGATCGATGCGTCTGTGCATCGATTACCGTGAGCTTAATAAGGTCACTATCAAGAATAGGTATCCATTGCCCAGGATCGACGATCTGTTCGATCAACTTCAAGGGGCAAGTTACTTCTCTAAGATTGACTTAAGGTCAGGTTATCATCAACTGAAGGTTAGAGATGAAGACGTACACAAGACTGCATTTAGGACTCGTTATGGTCATTACGAGTTCCTTGTGATGCCTTTTGGGCTCACTAATGCACCAGCAGCATTCATGGATCTCATGAACCATGTCTGCAAACCATACTTGGACAAATTTGTTATCGTCTTCATTGACGACATTCTGATTTATTCAATGAATCAGGCCGACCACGAGAAACATCTTCGATGTATTCTTTCACTACTTCAGCAGGAGAAGCTCTACGCCAAATTCTCTAAGTGTGAATTTTGGCTTCGTGGAGTCCAATTTCTTGGACATATGGTTAGTGAACGCGGAATCCAAGTAGATCCCGCTAAGGTTGAAGCTGTCATGAATTGGCAAGAGCCGAAGACGCCCACAGAAATTCGCAGTTTCTTGGGATTGGCAGGATACTACCGGCGCTTTATTGAAAATTTTTCAAGGATTGCTGCACCCCTAACTTCTTTGACTAGGAAGGATGTTAAGTTCAACTGGGGACCCAAGCAACAAGAATCCTTTGATATCCTTAAGCAGAAGCTAAGCAATGCTCCTGTACTGACATTGCCTGAAGGTACCGAAGAATTCGTGGTTTACTGCGACGCATCACACACTGGCATGGGGTGTGTGCTTATGCAGAAAGGAAAGGTTATTGCCTATGCTTCACATCAGTTAAAGGTACATGAAAAGAATTACACCACCCATGACTTGGAGTTGGGTGCCGTTGTATTTGCACTGAAGCTTTGGAGGCACTATTTATATGGTATCAAGTGTGTGATCAATTCTGATCACAAGAGCCTCCAGCACCTGTTTAATCAGAAAGACCTAAACATGAGGCAACGACGTTGGATGGAAACTTTGAATGATTATGATTGTGAAATAAAGTACCATCCTGGCAAGGCGAATGTAGTCGCCGATGCCTTAAGTCGGAAGGAAAGAGTGAAGCCTATAAGGATCAATGCCAAGAGCATTGAGATATAGAATGGTTTGAACAAAAAGTTGTTAGCTGCACAGAAGGAAGCTGTGTTGGAAGCTAACTATCATAATGAAAAGTTAGGAGTGACTGAAGAACAGTTATCCTATGGCAAGGACGGAATCCTAAGGTTAAATGGACGAATATGGGTTCCAGTTTATGGAGGACTTCGGGATGTTATCCTCCAGGAAGCCCATAGTTCTAAATATTTCGTTCATCCTGGAGCTGATAAGATGTACCAGGATCTAAAGGCAAACTATTGGTGGATAGGCTTGAAGAAGTCTGTAGCTGCCTATGTAGCTAAATGTTTGACGTGTGCGCAAGTCAAAGCAGAACATCAAAAGCCGTCAGGTTTGCTACAACAGCCTGAACTTCCCACGTGGAAGTGGGAAATGGTGACGATGGATTTCATCACCAAATTGCCAAAGACAAGGAAAGGAAATGATACCATATGGGTGATAGTTGATAGGTTGACTAAGTCAGCACATTTCCTACCCATTAAGGAGACCTATAGCTCCGACATGTTAGCCCAATTGTACGTAGATAAGATTGTATCTCTACATGGCGTACCAGTGTCTATTATCTCTGACCGAGATACTAGATACACGTCACATTTTTGGAAGAGTTTCCAACAATCTTTGGGAAAGCGCTTAAATTTTAGTACGGCTTACCATCCTCGGACGGACGGCCAGAGTGAGCGTACAATCCAAACGTTGGAAGACATGCTTCAAGCATGTGTGATCGACTTAGGTGGTAGTTGGGATAACCACCTGCCATTAATCGAGTTCTCATATAACAATAGCTACCATACCAGCATTAAGGCTGCGCCTTTCGAGGCCTTGAACGGTAGAAAGTGTAGAACGCCCGTTTGTTGGGCGGAAGTTGGAGATGTCCAACTGACAGGACCGGAAATAGTCTTTGAAACGACGGACAAGATTGTCCAGATTCGTGACCGTCTGAAAGCTGCCCGAGATAGGAAGAAAAGCTACGCATATTTAAAGCGTAAACCTTTTAACTTCGAGGTAGGTGACAAAGTGTTACTTAAAGTATCACCCTGGAAGGGAGTGATGCGATTTGGTAAGAAAGGCAAGTTAAGCCCGAGATACATAGGACCATTCGAGGTCATCGAATGTGTCGGATCAGTTGCCTATAAGTTAAAATTACCTGAAGAGCTCAGTGGTATTCACAATGTATTCCACATCTGCAATCTGAAGAAGTGTTTCGCTGATGAATCACTAGTCATACCACATACAGATGTGCACATAGAAGAGAGCTTGAAGTTTGTTGAAAAACCTGTGTCGATCGAGGATCGACAGGTTAAGAAGCTTCGAAGGAAGCATGTACCAATCGTAAAGGTTAAATGGGATACCCGTAGAGGTCCCGAGTACACGTGGGAGGTAGAGTCCACAATGAAAGAAAAGTACCCTTATTTATTTCAGTAAATCTCGAGGTCGAGATTTCTTTTAAGGGGGTGAGGATGTGACACCTCGAAAAATTCACGTCCTATAATGTATGGACACGTGTCATAAGCTTTGAACGTGTGAAAGAATGTTCTAGAAGGACTAAAGTTGACAAACAAGAAAAGTGTGTGAATATAAGGGTTCAAAATGTCAACAATGGATAAATATACTTTACAATAACCCTACACAATGATTATACCTTCAAACGAATAAATCATGGATCATACGAAGCTAAATATGAAAGAAAGTGAGAGATTACAAACTACAGGGGTTAAATGTGTCAACATGTTTAAAGTATACCTCTGAGTGACCTTTTAGCAAACCTGAAGCTTTGTAACGGTAAATTATGCTCACTGGAATGTGGGATAAAAATTTCATAAAGTTTCGTTATCATATGAGAAAGTTATGATCAAATTCGTATACGAAGGGTTAAAGCGTCAACGTTGAAAATTATGACTTTTCGGGTAAACATAAAGTGACCAAGGACTTAACAAAGTGGGTATAAGTCTTGAAGCCCTTATAAGTAAATTTGAAGGGCTCATAATGCAAGATATAAAGATAGGATGACCTTTCGAAGGACCAAGAGCCAAAATGCAAAAGCTAAAAACCTTTAAACCTGACAACAGGCCTCAGGCGGGCCGCGTAAGTCTTACCAGGACTTTACGCGGGCCGCGTGCGACCCCCAGATGCAGAAAACGTAGGCAGCAGCCTGTTCAGCCTTGTAACCGACTTAAGGAGATATTTTCCACTCCATGGGAGACCCCTACATGCTTTTAAACCTTAGGGACATCTGTGGATGATCCATGACCAATGGTAGACTTGGTTGTCAATAATCTAGTGAGATTAAAGCACTATATAAAGGTCCCTCATGTTGCAACTTTGATCATTCATCCCATACTCATCTTCTGATCATCTCTGGAGCTCAAGGTCCTTCTCTAAGCATCTCTGGTCGTGCATTAGACTTTGGTAAGTACCCTTGACCTTCCTTAATTGAGTTTTACTTAGTTATTAGCTTAAAAGTCAAACCGTCGTAATTAACGTTTGACTTAGCGATTAATCATTAATGGTCCAGTGATTAGTCGAATTGAAGGTAGTTATAAGTTGGTAATTATGTGGGCAATAAACCCTTAAAAGGGCACCCTCTGATTCCCGTCCTGACTTAGTCATTTGTCGGGTCAAAGTTGTTTAGAAAAAGTCAACAGAAACTTAATTTGCGAATTAACATGTAATTAAAAATGTATAAGGCATGTAACCTATTTTACCACTTATATAACTTAATAATAAATGTAAGAACATGTCTAAGCATGTTCGACCCGACAATTTTCTGTTTAGACCCGGTTCGGAACCGAAAGTCGCAAAACTTTGACTTTTGCTTTGACTTCAGTTCTGACCCAATTTAGTATGATTCAGAATTGCCTTAGAGCTTCCTTAGGACCAGGCTACATGTTGGTATAACCCTCTGTGGTTGGTTCGTTGTTTGTCCGACTCGTTACATGTTTCCGTTAATTGCTTAATGTTGACCATAATGCCCTTTTTACCATAAAACGAGAATTTTGGATATGTGAGAGGACAGTAATCTTTGTTGCTGAATTATAAACATGTCCCTAAAATTTCATATCAGTTTGAGGTCTAGATTAGGAGTTATGCTCAATAGCGCACTTAAGAAGCTTTTTGTTAATTAAACGGCGCAATTAGCATAAAGCCTATCTAAACCCAATTTTTGGCATCAAACCTTTTACCCACTGATGTAATATAATATTTTGGGATTTTTGAAGATTTTTAATTATTTTTAACCTGCTCATAACCTAAGGTTATGGCGTTGATTCGGTAAATACCAATTATACCCTTTTGGGTTATAAAATGAGTTCTACATAATATTTTGACACCAATACAATTGCTACTGATTTTATATAATAAATGAAGTATTTTGAACTTATTAACCTGATCAGAAAACTTAGATTTCCTGTATAACCCGGAAATCGCTTAAAATGGCTTTTTAAGCGTATTAAACACATAGTTTATGTTTAAAACCATTTTTGTCATATAAGACTTATCACAACTGATATAACCTATTAAAATAAGTTATTTTACTGGTGTATTCAGACCCGAATCTCAGAATTTTAAATAATCTCTTTTATAATCTTTAAAATGACCAAAATACCCCTACGGGACTTAATTTGAGATTAAACTCGTTTTGGGAAAAATGGAAGGTATCCTACTGATATCACAACATATATAAAGCATATTAACTTAGGAAACCTGTTTGTGACTCTTTCGGTTGCCCGTTATGCGTTATTCGCGTTCGGTTCGGTTTATGTAACTAGTTTGCATAAATTAGCCGAAACGGGTCAAACCTTATCATTCTTATCTCAAAATCCAGAATGTGGTTACATTACCCATATTATACAAGTCTTCAAACTTGTCGGGTCTAAATCACGTTCTATTCCGGTCTTCGCTTAAATCACGCGTTCGAACCGTACCTTTCCTTAAAACTAACCGGGTTAAGTTTAGACTTAATTAAAGACCCATTAGGATTCTAATAGGTTATTATAAACCTTCGTTCCAGAATAGGAGACCCGGTAAAAGCTACACGCACTTGCTATTTGTGATTGATACTTGCAAAGGTAAATACTTTTAACTTATTTTCCCTATACGAGCTTGGGGTATGGTATATAAAATACCGTTTGCTCAGGCATTGAATCTTTAATCGAATAGAGGTTAAACCATTGATATGCTCCGTTTTGAAATGTTTTGTTTGCTTAAAGCCTTTGGGGGATTAATGACCATGTCCCGGATATCCTTGGCATCATTTTACGAAATGGCCACGACCTAAGCACGGGGTGTAGGCGTACACCCGTCAGTGCCAAAATAAATAATGTGGTGTGTCTATTGATCTTTAACCCGGTCTACGGATCGGGCTACTGAACGCATAAGGAACATGTAATTCTTTTACAAGATTATATTCAAATAATTGTCCCAAGTTATAAAGAGTTTGTGCCACGTGCATTCAAATCAATTTTAATAAACCTTTTCAAATGAGTCAGTTAATTGTATTTACCAGTGTAAACTGACGTATTTTCCCAAAAAGGTTAAGTGCAGGTACTACGCGAACTAGGCTGGCTTTCTCCTAGCGTCCACAATAAGTCTCGCAAGCTTGGATGTCAAAACTGTTGAACAATGTTTCCTATTTATTTTTGATCCACCTGTGGATTATTTTCAACTGTTTGTGATACTTGATATTACAATTATATTCGGTTGAAATATATCTATCTTTTGCTTCCGCTGTGCATTTAAATATTGTGTTGTTTGACTGTAATGTTACCAACAACGTCACGATACTCCCCACCGGGCCCACCGGTAATACGTGGAAATATCGGGGTGTGACATGCTAAGGTGTCAGGCAACAATCACTGTGTAAACATAACATACAAGCATTCATCGAATAACACGTAACATGCAATAACGGTCAGCGTATATATAGTGTTGCATTGTGTGTCGATTGTGATTTGAATAAGTAACGTATGTAACACCCAAAAGTGCATAAAGCAAAAACGGTTCGAGTATACTCACAGATAGTGTTTAACAAACACTCTCTTGGATTGAAGGGAGCGCTGAGAGATTAGCCTGAACAGTTAACGATAGCATAAGCGAAGGACGACGCGTAAAACGGTGCAAGTGAAACAAGTGACGAAGGGTCATCCGATCGGATGGCAATCCGAACGGATGGTCATTCGATCGGATGTTAATCCGTTCGGATGATCATCCATTCGGATGGCCATTCGGTCGGATTGACATTCGTTTGGGATAGATGTGTTTGTGTATGATGGCTTTGAAGTTTTCGTTGTAGCATTTTAAAAACATAGAAGTATCTCTATCTTTCAGGCCGTTCGATCGAACGGTCGTTCGATCGGATAGTGATTCGATCGGTGAGACACTTCCAGTGAGAACAAGTTCACAGCAGGATTGTCATTCGATTGGATGGTCTTTCGATCGGATGGCAATCCGTTAGAAACTGATGATCTTTGAAAATTATGAAAAGTTTAAGTGTTGAAGTCCAGGTGCAATCTGATCGGATTGTCGTTCGATCGGACGGCAATCCGATTGGACGGCAATCCGATCGGACGGCAATCCGTCCAACGATCTGATCGTTTTGCAACTAGGAAATTCGTTAAGTTTTGAAAGTTTTTGCGGTTTGATTGAGACAGTATGATAACGTGTTAAGCAACAGAACCTCGTCACGTCCAAGCCGTCCGATCGAAGTGGGAATCACCCCAGTCTGTTCAGTTAACTGTTCGTGACAGTTGTTCACGTTCAACCCGAATTCGGTTGTCTCTCTGATAGGAAATCAGATCTCGGACCGACACTTCACTAGAAACGAGTAGAAGGCCTGAATGAGCTCCGATTCTTTCGGTTTTGAGTGCATTGAGTGTAAAAGAGTTGAAAGAAAGTTACAAAACCATCTTTCAATCCTTTTAACCTTAAAAATGTTTAGATTTGGTTGAAAATAGTGTTTAATCATGTGGAAATCCTTTGGATCTGAGTTGTTCTTGATGGAATGAGGTCAAAACTTGAAGTTCATAAGAACCCCATGATGACATCATCCTAGAACACCTCAAATCCGCTGATTTCATGGTTAAAAGTTGAGATTCAAAGGTGAAAATGATGAAGAAGTGTCTTTAGATCATAGAAATACAAGATTTGAGGTAGAAACTTACAAGAATCGTGAGAAATCGAGAGAAAAGTGGGCTTGAGCGTGCTGGTCGAATGAGAGAGCTGTCACATCACTGTTGGTGATGTGACAGGGGTATTTATAGGTTGCCAAAATAGGAAAGAGGAGCACAGGTGTCAGATCGGATGGCACTTCGATCGGATGGCCATCCCGAGTTTACGTGACACTAAGTGACGTGTTTGTGAGTGAATGTAAAAAAATTAACCACTTTTTATCTTTTATACACGGTTTCAAGTCTTAAACTTATCAACATGATACGATACTCACACTCAAAACGACATGTTAGGGTAAGCACACCCATCGTTGGTGTAATCTACTGATGGTAAGATACCTAGAACATCTAAGGATACAAGAGCTTTTAATACCGAATGTTGTCAATATATAGTCAAATGCATAAAAGAGAGGTTACTTTTTGTTTTTGTAGTTTTAAAAAGCATACAAATAAAATAAGTTTAAAAATGGTTGGTTAAAAAAAACAATTACATGAAAGAATCACTTGGATTTACTTCCCCCTTAATGACACTAATGACTAATTGATTATGGACTTAAAAAATACTATATGAAATTAGAGTTGGCTCCGGTTAAGGTTACCAAATCATACGCCTCTCTGAAAAGTTGTCCGGAGTACTCTATGAGACAACCACCTATATTCGTTCTTTGAAGAAAATAAAAGATGTGTGTGTTAATTCCATAAGGTGGTATGACCCCATTTTGTGGGCATTAACACCCTTAACAATATTGGAAAGAAGCTGCCGAACGATCATCCATAATGTGAGGTCAATTTATGTTGAGTTATATAGGATCTGCTGATGATGAAAGTCAAAACTTAAGGGAATTATCTGGATCACCGGCGGACCTACACAGAGGTTATAGAGGGCAACCCGCCCCCCATGGGATTTTTTTGTATAACCGGGTAGAGATTGACGTCCTTGTTTTCTTGTTCTTGCTTTTTACCATACTAAATTCCCTCTGTTGTCAGTGGGCCGCCACTTCCCCTTCTTCGGAGTGAGGACATATCCTAATGAATTAGACGACCTCGGAAGGAACCAAGGTCGGTGAGGAAGGTTACTGGCCCACAAGAAAGCTAGAAAGCGGATCTAGACTGAATTGAATCGCGAACTCTTTGTATCTACTATTATCTAAAAATAATCAAGTTATTAATGACTGGACGAAACCAAGAAATAACCCCTCACGTGCGAAATTATAGAAGATCCCCTTTAAGATCAAACAATTCCATCGAATTGAGTATGATTGTATGTGTGACAAAATTAGGATATATACTTTTGTGAATATAAATTTAATATGAAAAATAGGCCCAAAATACTAATATTTAAGTCCACAGATTGTGGTGTTAATAATTAAATGGTTTAAGCCCAATTACTCAAACGTTATGTCACATAAGGCTTTAAGCCTATTGATGCTAAAAGTTTAGCCCATAACTAATTTATTATATATTAAAGGGTAAAGGGTAGATGCACGGTACCCTTGACCGTGGAAGTGATCCCACTTCCCAAGCTAGCGACCCGACAACGCTGTCTGGCGGTGAATACCCTGCCAACTCGAGGGGAACGAAAAGCCTGGGGTTACCAAGTTTCGAACCCGCGACCTCTAGGGCCCTCGGGCCGATTTTAAATGGGTGTCGGTGGCCACTGAGCCGAGACCTAGTGGTTAATTTATTTAGTTGATTATTCGGTATATTAGCTTATTGTTTAATTGTTAGTTATGTATATAAAATTTTGTTTTATTTATCTTTTATAAAAAAGTTCCCGAATTAGTCATTGGCCTGGATTGTTGGGCTCAATAAAAACACAACTGTGATTAAATTAATACCGATTTGCTACATGTTTAATTATTTTTTTGTTTACTACACACCTGTAAGCATACTTTGTAGTTTAAAAAATAATACTGGAACCTTGTTTAAAACCTTCTGAACAAAGCAAATGCTCAAAAGAGATCATCATATTCCAAGCTTAAACTATAAACAAAACATCTAAAATAATGTTTTAAATTTAAAGTATTCCCCCACACAACACACATGAAATAAAAGAAACCTTGTATTCATTAGATACCTTGCAAAATAAAAAAAAATACTTGTTCCCTTTTACAAACCCATAATCCAAATTTACGATTCCTTTTTTTATCCATTGTACCTCCTTAAATACATTTATTCTTTATGCATAGTTATATACATACACAATTTCCATGATAATTTTGATCCTTCCACACTTTTTGCTTCTTCAAACTTCTTAAACTTTCACTCTCATAATCAACCAATGTTCTTTCTTTCCAATCAACTAGTCGTTGTAAAAACACCATTACCTGCGTTAACCGACAACGAATGATCAAAACGGTCACAAAACCAGAACATCTTGCTCCGGTCAAGATTAGATCGAGGTCATGGATTAAAGGTAAACTTGCCTCGGATGGTTCTTGGAGAGAATAAGATGCATTTGTGTCCCTAGGAATCTTAGACACAAGAATGCCAAAACCTTGGTCTCTTTCTCTTAGTACCTAAAGTTAAACAAAAATAATAAAGCATTTATTCTTCATTTCTTTGATTAAAATAAAAACCCATTTGAAAAAGTATCTTTTACTACATAAAGATGCATTTCATGACAAAAATATCTAGTCATTATGGATCAAGAAATGACCTTGAAGGCGTCCTCATCCGTACGATCATCCCCAATGTAAATCGGAAACACATCAGTGCAATTGGCATAACCTGAACACAAAGAAACCATCATGCATGTTAGTGGCGCCTTTTTTATAAGATTTATAGTTTATACTACTTGAAAGTTGAAACAAGATTCCAAATGACGTCGTACCAAGCGACTCCAACAAGAACTCGAGGGCCTTGCCTTTGTCCCATTTAATGGTGGGTCGGATCTCTAATACCTACAACCAGCAAAAAGCTATAGTTAGGCCATGCGTAGTAGAGCGCTATGAGGAGGGGGTGAAAAGGGCCTATGCCGCCCCATAGCGCCCAGAACACCCCCCTCCCCCCGTTATGGAGGGTTATAATTCCAGCCGTTATATATATAACGGCGCTACACATTGGTTTCTCTCAAACACATATATAATTGAAATATTGGTGAAAAGACGATTCTAACCTTCCTTCCTTGAGTTAATCTCAGCTTTGGGTAGTTTTTGAGCACTGATTTAACTATGCCAGCCAACTCACTCCATTTCTTCTCATCAACACATCTGAAATGTACTGATAGACAAAACTTATTGTTTTCCACTTTTGCCCCTGCTGTGGATTGTGTTTTCTCCATGAGTATCCCATGAACCTCATCAATCATGGGTAGATATTCGCTCGCGGGTTGGCAAAGAACGCTCGGAGAACTCTGCAAATCACCAACAAATTTGTAAATTTTCATGGAGGAGATTCAAGTGTTTGCAGCATATAATGTGAAGTGACTCACTTTCTTGTTTTTTGAGCCTGTAGATGGGCCTCTAATGTCCATCCCATGGCTTCCGGCATAGTAGAGCTCGGCTAGTTTGACAAAATTGTACACCTTGTCTCGGCATCTTCCGCTAACGATTGCAGTCGGAAAGAACCCGGCGAGTTTTCTGACGGTTGCTCTCATCTAATGATGATGTGAAAATGAATGTGTAAGTATGTATGGATGTTCAAAAAAGCTCACTTTCTATTTCGTTTGTAAACGAGTCAAGCTAAGCCCGAGCCATAGTAATGATGGTAAGGTCAATTCAACGACGAGTTTAAATTAAAGCCCGAATTTTAATATATATAAAATATTTTTTTTTACAAAACTTATTATTTTTTTGTTTTTATATACACGTCAATATGTAAATATAAGATCAATAATTTTTAAATGTATATAAATTATATTTTTAATCAACCTTTTTTAAGAGCATATACATCCCTCCCATCAAATTACGTGCAAATGTCTACGTATTATAAAAAGTGGTTGTGATTTAAGAAAAAAGAAAAATGTTACTGTTCATACGTATATTTGAAGACACTATTCACACTCTATATTTTTAAATATAAAATATAATATAATAATTATAGGTAGATTTGATGGAAGAGAACTGAATACTGAATACTCTTTAACTATATGAGTTTGCTCAGCTTTTCACGATCCCGAGCAAGAACCCGATCTCAACAATTTAGTTCGTTAAGACAAATGAATCGGGTTGAACTCGAGCTCAACATTTTGGCTCGTTTAGATTGACGAGCTGCTCAGAGACTTATGTATAAGCCAAGATTTGGAACTAGCCAGCTCAGCTCAGCTCGTCTCGTTTACAGATTTATACAAAAATATAAACCGAAGATTACCGCATCAGACATATAAGCACGATCAGGATCATCAACGATAGGAGAGAGCGTCCCATCATAGTCCAAAAACATGACTATTTGTTTCCCTTTCGACGCATTCGTAATTTCATCAAACACCTCCAACGCAGAAGGAAGCCTATCATGTTCCATCCGACGAGACGTCGGAGAAGAAGCCCTCATCGATTCCACCCACGCGTTAACCTTCATTCCTCCATTTATTTCAACAAACATCTTCTTCACCTCCGCCGTGAATAGCGGCGGAGGCACCTCCACACCGGATTTCGCATCCGCAGCCACCACTTTCTGCTTTTTAGTCATATGTTTAATAAGATATTAGCTGAATTAAGATCCGAGGTTGTAGAGAGAAACAACAAATGATTGGAGATTTTGGTGTGAAGGAACAAGGGGATGGTTTGGGGTGTTTTATAGTTGTAACGGAACAGAAAAAGACAAAAGGGGGAGGGGGCCCACATAATTGAGTGGGGACCAGTGGTTAACTAACGATATTCAAGAGGGGTTCCACTATAAAAGCTGTGGATTGAATCACATGGAAACGTAACCCCACCGTGGTCGTATCGTATCGTATCTCTGCAACCGCCGTCAATCTATATGTAGTGTAGAAGTACCAATCTCTTGCCGAGGTTCCTACTCAGTGTTGTGGAACTTTTGGAATTCATTCGCTCTCATCAAACTTCCAAAGCCAAAAGAAAAGCGATGTATCTTATCTTAGCCACAACCTGCTGGTTGATCTGGAGAACACGAAATGATCTCATTTTTAAAAGTGTCAACTGCTCCTTTTCTAGAATCATCGGCGAGATCAAATCATGCTCTTACCTATGGATACGCTCGAGGGCCAAAGTACAGGAGTTGGATTGGGCAAAGTGGAGAAGTTTTGATTTGAAAATGTTCCCAATGTAATCAGTATATGGTTCCTAATGTAGTAAACTCATGGAACCTTTTTTCTTTCATTTACTTCCTGTACTTCGTATTTTCACGCTTGAGCAACTTGCTTAAGTTTTGATATTAAAACCGCCGTTCAAAAAAAAAAAAAAAAAAAAAAAAAAGAAGTACCAATCTCTTTGTTCAGAGCTAACTGCTGGTGAGACAGCTGGCATGGTAATTTTTACACGTGTTGGAAGTATCATGGATCCCTACATCACTTGCCTTCATCTTCAACAAACTCTTTCTCAGACTGAGGGTATGGGGAGCCTCATCCCCAAGGGGATGGGGCGTTACGTCCAGGGCCGTCTCCGAAAATAATAAAAAAAATTTGGGCCCTGTACGAGATAAAAAAAAACCGGGCCCTACCATGGTTTAAAAAAACGTTCGAGGCGCGCCTCGAGGCGAGACGGGAAGAAATCGTTTTTGAGGCGGCGCCTCGCTGGCTATTTTTATACGTACGCCTCATTGGTCCGAGGCAGGTCGTATCTATTAGAGTCGGTCGTTTATGAAGAGGCGTACGTGTCTGATGGTAACTGGAGAATTAGGGTTTTGTCCATTGGAGAAGACGGCTGTAACAACAAATGATGCTTACCAGGTGCGGCACTGAAGAACACAGCGATGGACATGTAGCGTGGACGATCCAGAAGAACAAAGCATATGGAATGACGGCTGTATCAGCTATTAGGGTTTTGGATGGAGGGTGGAGAGGTTTTTAGATGACGACTATGTCTGAAGAAGAAGATGACGTGAGTTTTTCTAAAGTTGGGCTCTTTCTTTAAACTTGGGCTCTTTTTAAATTTGGGCTCATTCCTATAACTAAGGAAATTTTGACTTGGTCCAATGAACTCTAGAAGTATTTATTAGAATTTTGAAGTATTATTTTATTTTTTTAAGATTTATATAATTTTTATACTTATTTTTTAATTACGCCTCGTTTCGCCTCGAGACTTACGCCTCGTGAGACGAAGGGAAAACGCCTCGAAACTCGATTCCGTTTTTTTAAACCTTGGGCCCTACCCGTCCTGTAATATAAACTTATCAGTCACATATATAAAAAGTAAAACCCCATAATACAACGTTAATTGTTATAAAATAAATAAAACAAAAGTAGTGTAGGAAAATTATCAAATTTAGGTCTTTTAAAACTAAGTGGATTATTTTACCATTAGGTATTTAGTTTAGGTCAAATTTTGTGCCTTTTAAAATGATTGTAACTCTAGGTATTAAAACAGATTCGACCATTTAAATTTTGGGTCTTTTAAAATGGTTGTAACGGCCACTATAACGATATTACGTTAATGACAATAATAATTCAAGAAATAATTTTGAAACAAAATTGTGGAAATAAGTAAAGGCATAACTCATGTCATCAATGCCATGTCCATTTAAAGAATACAAAAAGCAAACAAAAGCTATTAAAATAAAGAGTAAACTGCTAAATTCGTCCCTGAGGTTTGACTCAAATTGCTAGATCAGTCCAAAATCAAGTTTTGTTGCTAAAACAGTCCCTGAGCCTAGTTTCTGTTGCTATTTCAGTCCAATAAATTAACACCGTTAGAACCTCTGTTAATGAATGGGTAAAACTGCTAAATTCGTCCCTGATGTTTGATTCAAGTTGCTAGATCAGTCCAAAATCAAGTTTTTTGAATTTGTTAATTATAAACTTATTTAGGTATATAATTTTTCTAGACTTGCATTAATTTTTTAAATTTGTTAATTATAAACTTATTTAGATTATATACTTATTTAGGTATATAATTTGCAAGTCTAGAAAAATTATTTGTTAGTTATTTTGATTATTATTTTGATTATTATTATTATTATTATTATTATTATTAAATGTTTACTAATTATATACTTAAGTATTTAAATAAGATAATACTTAATTTAAATAAAATTAGTTTTAAAAATATAAATGTAGCTCTTTTGAAGAGCGCAATTTAACCGGCCCAGCCTTAAATACTGATTTTATTTTGATGTTGTTATTGTTGTTGTTGTTACCATATAAATATTTAGTATTTATTTAAGGATTTAAATAAGACAACAGTTAATTTAAACAATATTTAGTATGAAAAATACAAACATTATATGTAAATTTAAATATTAAGAAATTAACATAATTTTTATTTATTTTTATTTAAATCGTAATATTTAATGTTTAATATTTATCAATTATTTTAATTTAATATTTGTAATATTTAGGGTAGACTTGTAATTTATCTTAAATTTTAAGACATTTAAGAAAATATATAATGCATTTGGTACAAGTATTGATGCATTAAGAACTTGTCATTTACCATTTTTAGCAATTTACGAACAAAAGATATCCAAAAGCATAATTTATTAATATTTTTCATGTATTTTACTAGTTTTAGAACAAAAGATATCTAGAGCTTGTTTTACTTTTCGAGAAGATGAATATATGGGACATTGTTAAGCCTTCATTTATCTTTTCAATTTTAAAAATTATATTAATGCGATGTACACATGTGTATTCTGATTTTGCTCTGTTTTTAATGCGATGTACACATGTGTATTCTGATTTTGCTCTAATTTTAACCCAATGTACACATGTGTATAGCGTCTGCTTTTGTGATATATCATAATTTTGTGTATTGAATGTGTAAAGTTGTTGATGTACACTTGTGAATTATGCAAAGTATTAGTTGTTGAGTTTTTTTGTGCTATTATAGGAGATGTCGTTAACGAGAAAAGTGGAGATGGAAGGTCGATAAGGATGATTCACGTATGAGGTCGATAAGGATGATTCAGCAGACAACGTTGTAAAAGATTATGTTTTTTGTTTTTTCGATTATGTTGGGTTTATTGTTTTTACGAAACTGGAACTTGTAATTATATGTTTTTTTGTTTGGTTTGGAAAACATTATGGAACTTGTAATTTGTTAAATATAAAATAGTTTTACAGGTATTGTTTCTATGTATGTATGTATTATGTAGCTAATTACACATATGTACGATGCTGAGTACACTTATGTACTGTTCTATTTATATCAAAGTACACATGTGTATACCGTTGAAATATGAAGGTTACGTGGATCTTAAAAATCAAAATCTGAATTCTGGTGATGAAATCTGAAATAAAAATTAAAATTGAAATCTAGTGATTTGTTGTTTGTTTTGATAATTATCTTATTAATAAATAAAACATAATGTTGATAATGAATTTAAATTAGGAAAGATGTAACTTAATTCAATTATTAAAATAATTATTAAAATCTAATTTTTTAGATAATTACAATCCTACCCTTAACAACTAAAAAGGAAATCAAGGGTTCAGATCTGTTCACGCAGTTCACTCTTGGGAGGTTGCTCACGCTGGAACCCTACCCTATATATATATATATATATATATATATATAGGGGAGGGTTTAAATGAGAACGCTAAATATTGTGAGAACCGTGAGAACGAATAAAAAAATCATGAGAACTTGGTAAAAAACAATTCAAATTCAAAATTTCTTTTTACACTTATCATTATTATTCGAATACAATGTTAGAAATTAAATTTACACGTTTAAATTTACGTGAATTCGTAAATAAAGAAAAATTACACATGTGTAAGTTTGTCATTTACACATGTGTAAACAATCTAATAAGAGTGATTTTAAGAGGAGAAATGAATTATTTGATGTTGTAAATTCTTCTTTTGATGTTATATTTTAATTTCAATGAGGGTTGTATTAAAAAAAATGGTTTTGATAGGTGTTCTCATTTGTTCTCACGGTTCTCGCAATATTTAGCGTTCTCAAGATAACCCTCCCCTATATATATATATATATATATATATAAAGGGGTTCATCCCCACCACCTTAGGTCCATCCCCTTTAGACCCCTGCTTACGTGGCGGTGACGTAACCAGGGCCGGCCAGGAGGGGGTGCGGGGTGTGCGACGGCTCGGGGCCCAAACTCTATGGGGCCCGAAACATTTTATTTTTTATATATTTCACGTTGTCAAAGTTTTTATATATAAGTGATGTATCAATAAATTGCACAAACATCCTGTTGGCCTGGTGGTTGCTTTGTTGCTTTAACAACAGCAGCGTGCGGGTTCGAATCCATGTAAATCTTTTGTTTCATTTTAATTTCTTTTGGATAGTTTAATCCCTGCATCTTTGTTTCTTAGTTTATTTTAATAGCTTTTGTTTGCTTTTTGTATTCTTTAAATGGACATGGCATTGATGACATGAGTTATGCCTTTACTTATTTCCACAATTTTGTTTCAAAATTATTTCTTGAATTATTATTGTCATTAACGTAATATCGTTATAGTGGCCGTTACAACCATTTTAAAAGACCCAAAATTTAAATGGTCGAATCTGTTTTAATACCTAGAGTTACAACCATTTTAAAAGGCACAAAATTTGACCTAAACTAAATACCTAATGGTAAAATAATCCACTTAGTTTTAAAAGACCTAAATTTGATAATTTTCCTACACTACTTTTGTTTTATTTATTTTATAACAATTATCGTTGTATTGTGGGGTTTTACTTTTTATATATGTGACTGATAAGTTTATATTACAGGACGGGTAGGGCCCAAGGTTTAAAAAAACGGAATCGAGTTTCGAGGCGTTTTCCCTTCGTCTCACGAGGCGTAAGTCTCGAGGCGAAACGAGGCGTAATTAAAAAATAAGTATAAAAATTATATATCTTCGGTCCAAAATACCTAGTTCGACAGTTTTTTTTTCTTTCAATCATCTCCTATATTCCAGAATCGCATACTCTTCAATTTTATCAGTTGCTTCATCGTTTTTTCTCATAAACCAAGCCATGAATCAATAAAAAAAACAAATGATGGAGAAGGTTACAGTTGGAGACCGATGTGTTGAGGATAACAACGATGAGTGGAATATAGGCGTATGAGTTCCTTCGGTCCAAACGTTGGGGTGGGCCCAGTTCCGGCTGAAAAAAAAAATATATATATTATCTATTGGTGTTGAACAACGGAATTGAATGGTTGTTGACCTTTAACAGCGGTGGTTCCATTTGAAAGTGATCAGTGGCGGATCTAGGATTCCGACCAAGCGGAAACGTTTTATAAATAAGCGGTAACGAAATCGAAAAAACGTCAAATTTTTCCAAAATTTACACTAAAAACGTCAAAAATTTTCCGGCCAAGCGGTAGCGGAGGCTACCCCTTACATCAAGGTAGATCCGCCCCTGAAAGTGATGATATTGATCGAAGGCTACAGAACTGGTAGAAATGGGTAGCAGCTGTGGTTGTTTTCTAGATGACTTCAATATATTTTTAGGGTAGAAGTTTTATGGGCTTAATAGACTTTATTAATTAAACACAACTGGACCATCAACGACCAAATCATTCAATTATAATATTCGCTGCATGTCATACAAGTTCTCTGTTTTTAACTTTTCTATAAATGCATTTATTTTAAATATTACCTTTTTACTTATATTCAGTTTATTTATTTTTTTTATTTTAGATATTGCTTCTATTAATTATTTAACTACATCTTAATAATCTACGTAATTAAATATAAAGAAAAAGTGAGTGATTATGTGGAAAATGTAAGGATGTTTGTATGGTTGGAGGTGAAGTTGAGAATTTTTAAGGATTTGTAAGGATATGATGTGACAGCTGACTAGACGGGTGAGGACGCCTAAGGGCCTCTTTAGCATTGGAGATAGTCTAAGGAATCACCTAATTGTTTGAATATCCATTTTTGGCCGGAGAGGCTTTGGTTTCCTTACAGATTGGCTAAAATTGTTAAAAGAAATGACTGGTATACATCATGTATTTCATGTATGGAACTTAAGAAAAAATTTAATTGATGAATTTAATCATACCTTTTCAAGATGTAGAGGTAAATGAAAAATTAAAGTTCATTGAAATATCGTTACAGGTCAAAGATAAAAAAAAGTTACGAATCTCAAAAGCATGAGAGATTTGCTCTAATCAAAGTGAAGTGGGATTCAAAGCATGGATCATATTACACTTGGGAATTGAAATCAGAGATGAAACGGAAATATCCATACTTGTTTCAATCAATCTCGAGTATGAGATTGAAAACAAAGTGGGGAGGATGTAACAACCCTCAAAATTTTCCTAACGACACGTAATCGAAACCCCCAAGTGTGCGCGACGAGACGTAGAAAAATAAATCAAAAACTTAACAGTTAAGAAAACTTAGCGGATAAGAAAACTTAGCGGCTAAGAAAACTTAACATCTACGAAAACTTAATTGCTAAGAAACTTAATATTTAAGGAAAACTCAATAGTTAAGAAAACTTAATAGCTAAGAAAACTTAACAGATAAGAAAACTTAATATGCAAGAAAACTTAACAGTTAAGAAAGGAATTTGCCTATAAATAGGAAACCTCAGAGACTTCATTCTACGTTCATTTCTTGCTCTTGATTTCTAACACTATAAAAACCCTTAAAAAGCCTCCAAACAAATAGTAATCGGAAACCCGCGACAAGAACCGACACGAAAAACGAGGAAACAAAACTTAGCACATCTCTGCGCATCGTGAGGATGCATGCTAAACCTGTCATGACGCGAGACAAGGTTAAATGATGGTGGGACAAATAGATGTCGTCAGTCGATGGTAGGGCTGTAAACGAGCCGAGTTAAACCGAGCTCGACCCAGCTCGAGCTAGGCTCGAACTTAATTCGAGCTGGCTCGACTTGAGCTCGAATTTCAAATCGAGCTGAGATTTGAGGCTCGAGCTCGACTCGATTAAAATTCGAGCTAGCTCGGCTCGGCTCGATCTAGCTTGAACTAACAAAGAACCGCAAAATTTAGTACTTAAAAAGCCCTAAAAATGAATCTCTTCATAGACTAAGGACCATAATTGCAATTTAATTAAACCAAATGGCTAGATATGCAAGTATAAATAGTTAGCTCATTTTGTACAGTGTCTTTACATTCTTTTATATTGGAGATACTCCTTTAGTTTTTGTCTTCTAAGCAATGTGAGACAAAAAAAAATGAAGGATGTAAACCTTATCGAGTCGGCTCACGAGCCGAGCCAAGCCAAACTCGAGCTCGGCTTGTTTACAAACCGAGTCGAGTCGAGCCGAGCTGGCTCGTTTACAACCGAGCCAATTTCGAGCCGGGCTTTTTTCAAACTTTTTTTGAGCGAGTTGCGAGCCGCGAGTTTTTTAAACACCTCTAGCTGACGGTGGAGCGAAATAAGTCAGATGTGGGCATGACGGCTGGTGATCAGAATGAGCAGGGGTCAGTGGGTAGCATAGGTGGTGGTGATGGGTGAGATGGTCATGTTGCATGTGGGTCGTAGTAGTGAGCGTGGTGCTCAGATGGAGATGGGAATTTGGAGGGATCAATCCGTTTGGGGTCCCTCTCAAAGAGGCGACCAACGGGGTCGTGCAGGGAGGGGTCGGGTCGTCCTCGGAGGTAGTGGAGGTATGGACGAGAATAGGTGTAGATGTAGGTGCGGGTGTGGAGGTAGGTGTGGTAGGTGCTACCATAGAAGCGCCGTCTGATGGGTAGGCCTCCATGCCAACGCCTCGAAGTGTAGAGGAGGTCACCGACTCCAAAGAGCCAGATGAAGTGATGGTCGTGACGGATACAACGGGCGAAGCAACCTTCAGGATGGCTGTAACAACCCGACTTTCCGGGTTAAGGTCAAAGGAAAGTCAAAGTACAAGTCAAACTCAAGATCTGATTTTTCTTGCTTAATTATTGTTGTGTACTCTCGAAATTCAATAGACGATACATGTTAACAACATTTTAAACTAAGTTCTACAACACATTTTATAACGCTTATTATCGCATGCTAACACTATGAAAACTATTTAAACGCACTTTATCGCAATATTACTACCGTTATCGCAACGCATCGCAAACTCGAAACGCAGTTATGATTATTGTTCTATGTGTGTTATTATGTGCCTTACCTGTGTGTGCCTTATATATATGTTTTGGGCTGTTATCCGCAAACGCAATCGCAACTCTATCGCATCGCAATCTCATCGCAACTCGAAACGCAAGTTTACTTTTACGTTGTTATGTTGATTATGTTATTTGTGTAACTAATGTGTAATACTATCGCATCGCTCACTCGCAACCCGCTTAATCGCCACACAACACTCAACGCACGAAATGAAAGTTGGAAAACTAACCCGCGCGAGCCAACCGATCGAACGACCATTCGATCGAATGGACATCCAACCGGATGACCAACCGATCGGATGGCCATCCGATCGACTGGCCGTCCGATCCACCTAACCTTCCACCCTCTTACCTATAAATACCCCTTCTGTCACATCAACTGTTCATTGATGTGACAGCTCCGTCCGACCCACGCACTCTCAGGCTCTTTTCTCTCGATTCCTCACGATTCTTGTAAGTTTTCTTCCTAAATCTTGTACTTTCATCTTCATTACACACTTTCTCATCATCTACACCATCAAATCTCACACTTTCACCATGAAATCACCTGATTTGAGCTGTTCTAAGGTGACGTCATCACGGGTTCCGATGAACACTGTTGAATGTCCTCATCTCATCAATAACGGTTCAGATCTAAAGGATTTCTACATCTTTTTACACTAATTTCGACTAAATCTAAACACCATTCAACTGATTCAAACTTTTCTTCAACATCTTTCACTTTTCACTCAAAACCCGATGAAATCTAGACTCATTCAGGCTCTCTACTTATTTTCTAAGTGGAGAACCGGACTGAAAAAAAAAAAGACTTTCATCGGAGAAGACGACCGATTCACGGGTTGAACATGAAACTTCATCAAAAGAACAGTGAGTACATCTGAATGGGGTGATTCCCATCTGACCGGACGAGCTGGACTTTGGTGCGTTTTCGTTGTTTGACACGTCATCACGCTGTCTCCATTAAAACCTTAACTTATAAAACTTTTCAAGATTTTCAAGACATCAGATCACCCAAACGAATAGCCATCCGATCGGGCGACCATCCGATCGAACGGCTATTCGACTAGGTGATTTGTACTTCAACACTTAAACAAATTGATCAAAACTTCAAAGAATATCAACTCTCAGTCGAATAGCCATCCGACCGAATGGCTATTCGTCCGGATGACCATCCGACCGGATGACTGGACATATAGAAATATTTCTATCTTTTCAAAATACTGCAATGAAAACTTCAAAGTTTAAAAAAAAAACACTTTTCAAGCACTCACCCTCAGTCGAATGACCAACCGACCGAATGGTCATCCTTCCGGACGGTCATCCGACCGACTCACCCTTCGACACTTCGAGTAATACACGCTGTTTCACGCCCCGTTCAACGCTTACGCTATCATTCTGTACTCAGGCTAACCTCCAAGCGCTCCCTTCAATCCAAGGCAGTGTTTATTTAGTAAACACATACTGGGAGTATACTCGAACCCATTTTTCTTTACGCACCTTTGGGTGTTACATACGTTACCTATATTAAGTCACATCGAACACACAACGCAAACACTTTTAATGCTAACCGCACTCGTATGTTATACGTGACTCGATGAAGGCTGGTATGTTATGTTTACATAGTGTTGTTTGCCTGACACCTTAGCAACGATAGTACTATAGTTTGGACTCAGCACCTGTCGTGGACAGGGGTTGTTACGGGTTTTACTTCACATGGTCACAGTGGTGATAATGTGTTGCGCATTCTACAACTTGCAGTCATGTTGGCTGCATACTTCATTGTCGATAGCTTACTTGCTTCACATTTCTACGTGTTACATGCTAGTTGTGCGTAAAACGATTTCGTTATACTATAGGCTATTAAACTTGTGTACTCACCTTTACACTATGTGTATTGACCTTATTTTAACGTATATGACAGGTGTCTAGGATGCTATGTTTGCTGCTCGTTTATGGAATCAAGTTAGGTGGTCTAGAAACCCACGAATAAAATCTGAGTTGTCGGAACTGTTATTTTGTCTTTGAGAATAATGTCTGTAATAACTGTTTTTATTTTATATGTTGATGGTATGGGACATGAACTTTAAATATATTATAATTAATAGTTGTTATGGATTCTCCTGGACAATCTGTTTCGCTCAGTGCCCCGCCGCGATGATTCCGCCATCGGTTGGGGTGTGACAGATTGGTATCAGAGCCATAACTATAGGGAATTAGGTCGTGTCTTAGGATTGACCTAGTCTATAGTCTAAGTACCAACAGACCGTTTGTGCAAACCCCGTAGGGGTTTCGTACGAACCTACTCTCGTTCAAACTCTTAAAGGAAAGGTTACTTGGTGCGAAGTTGTCAAGCTCTGCACGAACACACTATGCCCTATCATCTTTTCCTAAGGCTGGAATACTGTACTGCCTTTCCTAAGGCTGACACAACACACACGTTTTCGAAAACACACGCATACCACAACTGAGTGATCTTGTCGAGACTAGGTGTGAAAAACCGGGAACTCTCGATAAGATTCATCACTCACTCTACGCGTATTTTTACTCTCAGCACGAGAATCTTCGTTGAGTTAGGAGTGACATCCATATCTCGACGAGTTCTCCATCTCTATCCCGTGGTTTTGCCACACTTTTAGGAACGAAGTTGTTAAGCTAGGGGTGAAACCAGTATCTTAATGACCTGTTCCACCCCCTGCTTTAATTTTTACAAAACTCTCACCAAAGTCTCGATGGATTCCAACAACCCGAGTTACGTAGTAACCGAAAGGATGCGTGCCGTTCGCCCGGATTGAGGCGAGAACACAGTTTAGAAGGCCAAAGCGTGTACCCGAAGTCGATTGTGAACAGTCGAATCACTTTGGGTAGTCAATTCCTAACACCCAGGGCACTCTTTATTTCGATTCTAAGCTCGCAATCGCTGATTTTATCGATTTTATGTGCTTTATGTGTTTTATATTTATGTGTTTCGATTTTGGAGACTTTGTTCGCTTTCCGCTCATCGTTTCGTTAAACGCACACAACACGCACAACCATTTATAGCTCAAAACGATAACAAATCACAGACAACTATGAACTCTCGTACGCTACTCGCTATCGCTACTCGCCCTCACAACTCTCGATCGCTTTACACAGCTTTGAAAGATAGGTGAATACGTGCAAAATATGTAGGTGAATACGTGAAAAATGGGAAGTTGAATGCATGCAAAATATGTGCTTACGTGGGTTGTGTGCTTCTACGTGCTTCTGTGCTTACGTGCCTACGTGGACTATGTGCTTATGTGCCGACGTGTTCCTGTGCTTTATGGACTGATAGTAATAGTATGATGGTTATACGCTAAACTAGTATCTTGAGCGATATAATCGAATTCTCGTCTAAATCATATGAGGTTGTCTGCTGCAGACAATGTCTTCCCTTGGTTCCCACACTCGCAGAAATGCCCAGAGAGGCAGAGATGACAAGCGCATCACTTCTCTAGTCGCCAAGGAAATGGCCAAAGTCATCCCTTAGATCGTTGTTTTGGTCAAAAATTACCTAAGCAATTTAGTGATCAAATTAGTTAAGTGAGGTAGTGTGCTAAGAAAGTGTATCGAAAATATCCTGAATTAGTTGTTTGCAAAAGACATTTTTCAGGATATAGCTCAGGATATCGAGCTATATCTATGATCAAATAATGAGCAAAAAGTAAAGGTGACACGAGATGTACGAGGAAAGCCCTTGATCAATCTAGATCACCAGCACAAAACCTCGGGAGCTGACAATCGCAGCTGCCTTGTTCTTCTTATTACTTTAAATGTCAGGATACAGTGCAGGATATTGACCAGATCGCTACTAAGTGTTACAATGTTTTTCAGAAAGTGAAAGTTGCGAGAGTAAGTATGAGAGCTCGAGAGTAGTGAGTGTGATGTCTTATTTGATCTGGTTTATGCCAGCGAATATTCCCTAGTTAACATTGGAAACCAAGTAAAGCGGCCTCAACGTTCTTCTTCGAACTACTTAGACCGAGTCTTCAGGGGAAGAGGTCTTCGTGACCGTTGTGGACTTGTACTCGTATTCCTGCATATAATTCGTTAGTGACCCTCAGGATACCACATCAGGATGTTACCAATATCCTGAGTCAACATCCTGAGTATGAACATTTATCATATAATCAAGATATAATTCAAGATATTATCCAGGATATGGGCTCAGAATTTCACCCATAACAATTGTCCCCAAAAATGTTACCGTTTAGGATCCTGAGTCCTAACGGTTACATTTTTACGTATTCCAAGGTAATTATGTGATAGGACTTTGATGTGACAACTTGTAACCGTTCAGCCTATATTTACTCATTACTTCCCTATAACTTCTCATCCTTATCTTCATTTAACCTTCATCCAAAAAGTAAAAGGTAAAATTCTCTCTTTCATCTCCATCTTCTTTCCCCTCTATTCTACACAATATTCCGGCGATCATATGGCGAGGCAAACCAGATCCAGTTCCGGCGACTCTACCCCTTCGTTTATTCACCAGAATATTCTCCAGGATCCGGAGAAAGAAATGTGCTCCTTTGACAGCGCTCATTTGTCGTCTCTCAAAACCTCCGGTATTTTCCCAAAGGGGACAGTATTCCGGCCGTTTGATCGGGAAATCCGATTGGACATGGTTTCCGATGAGTGGCTGTGTTTTAATGCTTTTCCATTCACCTTAGGGCTTCGATTTCATTTCCCTGATTTCATCAGCGAGTTTTTCAACATCACAAAAATCTGCTTCAGTTAAACAATGCCAATGCTTTGGCGAGTTTTGCTTGTTCTTGATCAAATCAAGAACACCCATGTTCCTGATCTTTCTGTCCATGACCTCCCTTTAGCATACCGGCTTAGATGTCACGGCTCTTTCCGATTCTTGTTCTACTCCACCTCCAGTGATCCACTGATACTCCGTGCCACCAGGAATGAGGAGGAATGGAAATCCAAGTTTTTCTTTGTAAAAAGATATTCAATCCCTGGTGGAGCGGATTATCCGGTGAAGTGGTTGAGAAAGGGTAGGATTTAGGGTTTTAGGATGATCCTGTCTTACATCCTGTCTTATATCTTGAACTAATTCCTTTATTTCCATGTATACAGCTGATTTCAGAAAGCTTGCGCCTCCTCTAGCCGAATCAAAGAAGAGAATCGATACCATCAGGATTCTTCTAGAAGTTGAAAGAACTTTCAACCTATTTCCAGCATCTCCAAGCCAACCTTCTAGTTCAAACATGTCTGGTAAGAATCCTGCTCAATATCCTGCACATATGTTTCCACTTGATATGGTTTAAGAAAGAGTTTTAAAGTTACTCCCTGTATGCAGATTCCAGCAAAGTTCTAATCCTTTTGGACCTTGATGAGCTTGACAGCTATCCCACTCCTGTCAACGTCAAGTAGGAAACTCCTGCCACCACCAGCTCTAAGCCGGTCCCGGTTCCTAAGCCCAACCCAAGAACTCGTGCCTCCACCGCCAAGAAGAGGAAAGGTTCCAAGGTTAGCACTCCAGGCTCTGAAGGGTTCTCTTATGAAGAACTCAGCTTTACTGACTCCTTAGAGCCGATGACATCCTTTCTTAACAAGGTAATATCCTGGTACTATATCCTGCGTATATATCCTGATAGAATATCCTGGTTAGCAAGTTTTAATTTATACCTGAATTTTGACTTGCAGGGTCTCCAGCATCTGCTCCATCTCTACAGCGATGCCTGCAGTACAGCCAAGTTTCAAGAAGCCAGGATCAAGCAGCTTGAGACCACTGTTGCTGATCAAGGCACTATTGCTGAAGCCAAGTCCCGGCACTACGAGGATAAACTGAAGAAGGTTACCCAGGACGCCGAAGTAAAGCTGGCAGCCGTCCAAGTTGAGCATGAACAGGCCATGGTCTCCTTCCGGGAAGGAATCAAAAATTTGGCCGTTGTCTCCCTGCTACAAGCTCATATCAAGATGGCTTATGAGGCCAAAGAGACAGGTCTTGAGTGCCCATCCTGGCCGGTTGATTCCTGGGTGGCAAAGTTGAAGGAGCTTGGTGGCAATCCTGTGCCATATCCTGCTAAAGCTGTGGCTGGTGAAACTTCCAAGGCAGCAGAGGTGGCAGACAAGGCTGGAGAAAAGAAGGATGCTGGAGAGGATGCTTGAGCTGAGAAGATGGTGAAGGCTGGTGGTGATGCCGCTGTGTGAGGGCATTCAAGTGGGCGATGATGGATATTGATGCCTAGGCCGGAGCCCACTTTTTAAATTTGAATGTTGGTTTGTAATCCCAAAACAATTTACTTTTCCTGCATTTTACTTTTCCTGCACTCGAACAATTTATATTTCCTGCATGCTTTTTGAACAATATAACAGTTGGAGGTGGATGGGTCTTGGTTTGAGATGAAACCTTCAACTGTTATGTAAATATGACTAAGAACTTATTGTGCTTTTGGTGGATGGATCTCGGTTTGAGATGAAACCAAAAGCACAAACTTTTGCTACGTTAATAATATAACTTTCTTTTGGCCTTATCTTTGTTGTTATATTTTTATTGCATGTGTTTTATTCTGAAAATATTTTTCTTTATACATCCTAGAGAAACATTTTGGGAACATATCCTGAAAGTATCCTGAGAGATATCCTGGTCAGGATACAACTTAAAAAACTCAAGTTACTCAGATGAGATTTCAAAAGATAAAAAAGGAGAGATCATACCAAAGACACTTAGAGAGTCAATTCCAATCTTCCATCTTATGAATGTCCCTAGTGCACATTTAGAAATCTGAGCCCATCCTTTGAACTATATTAAGGTGTATGTCCCATGTGTTCAGCATATTTGAAGACTTAGGAATTCTTAATGTAAACATAGCCATATTTTGTTCGAAACCTGTTCTTAAACTTTAGTTTTTCTGGGGATAAACCCTGAATATCCCGGGGATAAACCCTTAATATACTGGGGATAAACCCTTATTTTCATGCGCTACAGGCGGGAGTGTATAAACTCCAAAACTTAGAAAGGTGAAAACCTTTAAACCTTAGAGAGTATGAAAATACCCTTTCGTGAGAGAGGGTGATCAATCCTCATATACCTTAAGGATCCATGATATAGCCAATAATAACGAAATTGTCAGCCACTTTTACATGGACTGGTCCCACTATCTTGAACTATCCCTGGATAACTTGTGCTCCAGGCGGGGTGTTTAAACCCAATCCGAGAGAACGGTGAATACCTTTAAACCTTTGAAGGGATAAGGATCCCTTAAACGTGAGAGAGGGGGCCAATCCTCTAATCTTTCGGTTTATCTTGAGCATATATCCTGGAGCTATATCCTGCAAAATATCCTTAAACTAAGGTGGGTGTTAGCTTGGCTAACACCCCTCCGATGCTTAAGTTAGTATTGGGTTCAAAAGAATAAATAAATTCAAACATATTTAAAAGAGATAGAATCCATACCATCCTGAGTTAGAAATTAAATTCTAAACTCACTTGAAATAGAGCTTTAAGTGTATAGCATTCCAGGATCTTGGTAGCATATCCCCTTCCATATTCTTGAGTCGGTATGCTCCTTTCCCAGATTCTGAATCAACCTCATATGGTCCTTCCCACTTTGGGGCTAACTTTCCATTGGCAGGATTAGTAGTATTCTGAAAATCCTTTCTTAACACCCAATCTCCAACTTGAAACCTTCTAGTCCTTATATTCTTGTTATATGCTCTGGATATCCTCTGTTGATATGCATCCATCCTCAGCTTTGCCGCATCTCTTGTCTCATCCACAGTGTCCAATTCTTGGCACAGGCCTTCAGGATTCTGCTCAGGATCCCGGAGATTAGATCTTGTTGTAGGTATCACAATTTCTGTTGGGATCACCGCTTCTGATCCAAATACTAAGGAAAATGGGGTTTGCCCAGTTGCACTTTTTATTGTTGTCCTATCAGCCCATAAAACAAAGGGTAACTCTTCTGCCCATCTTCCTTTCTTAGCTCCTAGTCTCTTCTTCAAATTGTTGACAATTATCTTGTTCGAGGATTCTGCTTGTCCATTTCCTTGAGGATGTACTGGTGTGGATGTTATCATTTTGATTCCCCAACTCTTGCAAAAATCAGTAGTCCTCTTGCTTATAAACTGAGAGCCATTGTCACAAATTATCTCAGCTGGTACCCCAAACCTGGTCAGGATATTCCTTTTTATGAAAGATACTACTTCTAGGTCTCTGACTTGAGCAAATGCCTCAGCTTCGACCCATTTAGAGAAATAATCCGTCATTGCCAGCATAAAGACCTTTCCTCCTGGAGCTTTGGGCAATTTTCTACTATGTCCATCCCCGACTTCATGAATGGCCAAGGGGAAGCAATAGGATATAGTGGTTCAGCAGGTTGATGTAATATATTACTGTGCCTTTGACATGCATTAAATCTTCGAGCGTATTCTGCAGCATCTTTCCTCATCGTCGGCCAATAGTATCATGTTCTTAACACCTTTGAGAATAATGATCTGCCCCCAGTATGGTTACCACAATCACCTTCATGTATATCCTGAAGCACTTCTTTAGTTTCGGGATCCTCCAAGTACCTTAGGTACGGTCCTGCAAGAGATTTCTTATACAAAACATCATTTATAATAGTGAATCGTGATACCTTCATTCTAAAGGCCTTAGGATTCTCATCCTTTGGGATGTGTCCTTCCTTGAGATATCTCATGATTGGAGCTGTCCAGGACTTAGGATCCTCCTCAGGATATTCATCATCAGGATCCTGAATACTTACTACTTCCTTATCCTGAGATTTGGAAAGATCCACTCCAGGATACAGGATATGTAGTATTGGTATTTTGGTTCCTTCCGGTATCTTGACTGATGATCCTAAATTTGCCAATGCATCTGCTTCAGCATTATCCTCTCTTGGTACCTGTTCAAGTGTAAAAACATCAAAGTATCCTGCTAGTTTTTTGAGAATTTCGAGATACTCGATTAACTTCTCACCTTTAACTGCATAGGATCCATTAAAATGATTAGTAATTAACAAGAAATCAACAAATACTTGCAAACTTCTAATATTCATATTCTTGGCCAATTCTAATCCTGCAATCAAAGCTTCATATTCTGCTTCATTATTAGTAGCAGGAAATTCACACCTAATGGCCTGGGGTAATATGCCCCCCTGTGCCGATTTTAGTAGTATACCCAATCCTACACCTCTAACATTAGATGCACCATCAGTATATAATGTCCAGGATTCTGTGGTTTCTCCTAGTTGTTGTACTTCTAGGTCTACTTCATTTTGAATATCACTATTGAAATCAGCCCCAAAGTCAGCTAGAGCCTGAGACTTTATGGCATTTCTAGGTTCATATACTAGATCATAGGCACTTAATTTTACTGACCACTTAGCCATTCTACATGACATCTCAGGTTTCCTAAGCACATTTTTAACAGGATAATTAGTTTTAACATGAATCCTATGTGTCTCAAAGTAATGTCTAAGCTTTGTTGATGCCATAACTAGAGCCAATATTAATTTTTCTAAATGAGAATATCTAGTTTCAGCATCTAATAGACTTTTACTAACATAATAGACAGGATATTGCTGACCTTCATGATCCTTTACAAGAACAACACTTACTGCATTCCCTGATACTGCAAGATACAGGGATAATGGTTCACCATCCTTGGGCTTCATCAGTAGAGGTGCAGTTGAAAGATACTGCTTCAACTCCTGCAAGGCTGCTTCATGCTTCTCTCCCCATTCGAATTTCTTATTCTTCTTCAGGATATCGTAGAATTCCTTGCATTTTTTCGAGGATCTTGATATAAATCTGTTTAATGCTGCTACTCGTCCCGTCAATCTTTGTACATCTTTCATGTTGGAAGGTGACTTGATATCCAAGATGGCTTTGATCTGTTCCGGGCTTGCTTCTATCCCTCTTTTAGTCACCATATATCCTAAAAACTTTCCTGCCCCCACTCCAAAATGGCACTTGGCAGGATTTAGCTTCATTATATATTGATCCAGGATATCAAATACTCCTTTAATATCCTGGAGGTGATCCTCAGCCTTCTTAGATTTCACTACCATGTCATCAATGTACACCTCCATGGTGTCCCCCAGTTTGTCTTTAAACATCATGTTCACCAATCTTTGGTACGTTGCACCTGCATTTTTCAAACCAAAAGGCATAGCAGTATAACAATAAATACCTGTTGATGTCATAAAAGCAGTATCCTCTTGGTCTGAAGGTTCCATTTGGATCTGCAGGAATCCTGAGGATGCATCCATGAATGTTAACATCTCATGACCGGCAGTTGCATCCACCATTGAGTCTATATGAGGTAGAGGGAAGGGGTCTTTAGGACATGCTTTGTTCAAGTCTGTGTAATCTACATAAACTCCCCATTTCCCATTCTTCTTTTGAACCACGACCACATTTGCTAGCCACTTTGGAAATTTGACTTCCCTGATCATCTTGGACTTCAATAATCTTTCGACTTCCTCTTGAATAATCGTATTTCGTTCAGGATCAAACTTCCTTCTCTTTTGCTGAACAGGCTTGAATGACCTGTCAATTCCAAGCTTGTGAGTGATAATATCTTTGGAAATACATGTCATATCCTCATGCTTCCATGCAAATGTTGACATCCTGCATTTCAAAAAGTTAGTTAACTGATCCTCAATATCCTGAGGGATATTGGTTCCTACGAGCACCGAGATATCTGGATTATCCTGATCCAAGATAACTTTCTTAACATCCTACTTTAAAGCCTCCAAGATATCCTGGGCTAGTATCTTTAATTGCTATGTTGCATTGGGCTTGGTTGAGGATTTCATTGAGGATGAATAACATTCCTTTGCCTCCTGTTGATCACTTTCCACCTTGACTACTCCCCAGGGGGTAGGGATCTTGATGCACTGATGATAGGTTGACGGCACAGCTTTCATATCATGGATCCACGGCCTACCCAATATAATATTGTAGTAGGATAAGGAATCCATGACACAGAAGCGTTGCATTGAGTTGACCCCTTCAACATATACTGGCAACTTTATTTCTCCCACAGTATTCCTGGCCTCTCCACTAAACCCAACAAGTATAGTGGACTTTGAAGTGATATCCATCGGGGATACATTCATCATCTTCTATGTTTCTAGCTGAATTATGTTGATGGAGCTGCCATTATCCACCAGTATCCTGCGCACAAAATGATTAGCAACATATAAAGTTATTACCAAACCATCATGATCAGGATCCTGGACAGTATCCCTGTCATCACTGTCGAACGTGATCACTTTATCAGTTGTAAGGGTCGTCATCATGGTTGGCTTATCTCCCCTTTCTGCCTTAGCTTCCTTTGCATGTCTTTTTGCTGCGGAGTAGGAAGTTCCACAAATGTCGGATCCTCCTGAAATAAAGTTAATTATCTTGGCATCTGCAGGGGGTGATGCTGCTCGTTCAGGATCCTTCTCAGTATCCTGACCCTTATTCTTCTTTCTTCCCAGAAGATCCTTTAGATATCCTTTGCTCAGCAGATAGCTTATTTCTTTCATCAGGGCGATACAATCTTCCGTAACATGTCCAAAATCCTCATGGAAGGCACACCATTTGGATTTATCCTTCCAATCGGCTTTTTGTTGGTTCTTCCTAGGCCACCTTGCTTTGTCTCCCAAACCCTGCATAGCATACATTAGTTCAGGTATATTAACAGAAAAACAATATTCTGACAATTCAGGATACTCCTCAGGATCCTCGTCTTTAATAGCATTAACTTTCTTGTCGTCATTCCTGCCATATGGCTTAGAACGATATGGCTTGTACGAGGATTCCGACTTCCTGTTGGTTGATTCATAAGTTGAAGATGAATTCATCCTCTCTTGCATCTTTTTGTCATCCCCCAGTCAAATATATCTTAAAGCTCTGTTCCGAGCTTCATCCAGGTTCCTACATGGATTCATTACAAGATCCTGGTAAAATTGAAAATATTTTTGCAATCCCATCTTGAAAGCCTGCACCGCTGTAGCAACATCAAGATGTGGGATATCCAAGGACTCCCTGCTAAACTTGTTCACATAATCCCTTAAGGATTCTTGTGGACCTTGAGTTATCCTGTAGAGATCACCGGTTAATTTTTCAAAACTCCGACTGCAAGAAAATTGACTGTTAAATAAATTGACTAAGTGAGCAAATGATGTAATTGAATGAGGTGGAACATTTAAGAGCCAATTTAAGGCTGATCATGTTAGAGTAGAGATAAAACCCTTGCAGAGGCATGCTTCCTTGAGATCCGGAGGGATAGGGTTAATTTCCATCCTCTCCCTATACTGAGCAATATGCTCTTCAGGATCCGTGGTTCCGTCATAGAGCTTCATGTTGGGGGTTTGAAATCTTTTCGGGATTTCAGCATCACAAATAGGATATGCAAAGCGGGATATCCTGTGGCTATCCTGGGATACTTCTGGAATTGGCTGGACCACCCCAGGTACACTGGATATCATATCCTTCAATTTTTGAATTTCCCTAGAGAACGTTGATGTTATACCTGCATCCTGCAAAGATTCAAGACCGTTAGTAACAAGGGTATTAGTATTATTAGATGCGTTACCAGTTTGAGGATTCTGGCCATATCCTGAAGCATATCCTGAACTTCTTACAGTTGATACCCTAACCGAAGAGGGTATCTCAGGAGTATGATTCTGGGAATGACTAGGCACAATATTGCCCCTATTATCCTCGGTGTATACTGCCGAACTGAAGTTCAATGCTCTTGGCTGTAGGGGAGTGACAATATCCTCAGCAGGCCTACTCGAGCTAGACTTCAGGATCTGTATTTCTCTTATTAGCATTTGGTTGGTCTCCTGATATTATTTCATCTGATCCTGTATACTACCAAATAAAGTTAGAATTTCATCATTAGAGGCCAAAACAGGAGCAGATCCCTGAACATTCCGAGTGGGGATAACATCCTAAGGCTGTGAAGAGGCTTGCGTCCTTGGAGGAGGTGGTGGAAGCACTGAACCACTTGTTGCAGAGGTTGTAGCAGACACGGTAGAAGAGCTCATGTTTGATCTTGAGGCCATTGAAAATAGTGTAGCAAAAAGTTTTGAAAACAGAAAACCAAGTAATGATTTTGCAAAAGCTTTTAGTAGAAATAGCACCACTTGCCCCACGGTGGGCGCCAAATTGTTTTGGTCAAAAATTACCTAAGCAATTTAGTGATCAAATTAGTTAAGTGAGGTAGTGTGCTAAGAAAGTGTGTCGAAAATATCCTGAATTAGTTGTTTGCAAAAGATAGTTTTCAGGATATAGCTCAGGATATCGAGCTATATCTATGATCAAACAATGAGCAAAAAGTAAAAGGTGACACGAGATGTACGAGAAAAGCCCTTGATCAATCTAGATCGCCGGCACAAAACCTCGGGAGCTGACAATCGCAGCTGCCTTGTTCTTCTTATTACTTCAAATGTTAGGATACAGTGTAGGATATTGACCAGATCGCTACTAAGTGTTACAATGTTTTTCAGAAAGTGAAAGTTGCGAGAGTAAGTATGAGAGCTCGAGAGTAGTGAGTGTGATGTCCTATTTGATCTGGTTTATCCATCTATTTATAGCTAAAAAATACAAACAAAATCTCCTATAATTGTGGGATGCCAGTGAATATTCCCTAGTTAACGTTGGAGACCAAGTAAAGCGGCCTCAACGTTCTTCTTCGAACTACTTAGACCGAGTCTTCAGGGGAAGAGGTCTTCGTGACCGTTGTGGACTTGTACTCGTATTCCTGCATATAATTCGTTAGTGACCCTCAGGATACCACATCAGGATGTTACCAATATCCTGAGTCAGCATCCTGAGTATGAACATTTATCATATAATCAAGATATAATTCAAGATACTATCCAGGATATGGGCTCAGAATTTCACCCATAACAATTGTGAGAGAGATCAACGAGGTGAAAAGCAACTCCTCTGTCGAATCTAAGAGCGACTCTCCGAAAGCGCCATTCAGCTTCAAGCAATTTAAAGCTTGTGGTCCTAAATATTTCACTGGGGAAGATGGACCGAGCGTAGTGTTTCAATGGTTTGACTCGATTGAAGTCACTCTTCGTCAAATCGGATGTCCAGACAACCTCCGCACTGTTAACGCAACTGGAGTTTTTCAGTCCAGGGCTCTGGACTTGTGGACTGCGGAGCGGAATAGGCATGGGAACGACGCAGCCTATGGACTCTCTTGGGAGGAACTGAAGGAAATCATGATGAAAGAATTATGTCCCCCACATGAACTCCAGAAGTTGGAAAACGAGTTTTGGAATATCAAGCAAGAAGGTGGAGACAATGCTGGTCTTACTACTCGCTTTAAGAAGCTCAGCATCATCTGTCTTGGCCAAGTTTCAACTCCGACATCACAATCAAGAAATACATTCGCGCTATACCTGATTGTGTTGCCGATTTTGTTCAAGAAGCCAAGACTACTACCATTGAGGAGACCTTCCAACTCGCTGCTGAGATCAATGATGAGCGAGTTTTGGCTGGTTACTTCAAGACCTCAAGCAAGAATCTCCACCAGGCCACTGCTACTCCCGCTGCTGAAACCGCCACACCTCAAGCTTCAAATTCATCACGCCAAGGACGCAAACGCAAGGGTAACAACAAGAACTGTTCTGTCACTGCTGCTCCTCTCAATGTATACCCGCCCAACCCAACCAGAACCAGAATCGTCAAGTCGCTGCTCCTGTGACCAACGCACCGCCTGCAAAGCATGCGTACACTGGTCCTCATCCTCTCTGCCCTACTTGTACTTACCACCATCCAGCTGGGATAGCTTACCGTTTTTATTTCCACTGCAACATCTACGGACACTTCACAGCGAACTGTCGCACTGGCCCACGTTAACAAACTCAAGCTGTTCAAGTTCCTGCTCCACCAGCTCAACCTCTCGCTATCCAGGGAAACCAAGCAGCTCATGCCCCCGCTGCTCATGCACGAGCCTGCTATGCATGCGGTGACCCTAATCATTTCGCAAATGTCTGCCCGAATCGTGTGGTGAAACAAGAGACGCAGCAACCACCACAGCAGCAACAACAGCAACAGCAGCAGCAACAGCCACAGCAACAAGCAGCCCGTGGAAGAGCTTTGAACATCAACGCTCGCCAGGCCCAAGCTGACAACAACGTTGTCAATGGTACGTTCCTCGTTAACGGTATTTATGCTACGTGTTTATTTAATACTGGAGCCGATAACTATTTTATGTCGTTTGAATTCGAAAAGATCCTAAACCGTAAAAGCGCTAACCTCCCAACGACGTTCGACGTAGAAATTGCCACTGGAAGAACCGTCACTGTTAGTTCCGTCCTACGTGATTGTACTCTTGAGCTCAACAATCACGTTTTCCCGATCGATGTTATTCCGATGCAGCTTGGTAGTTTTGATATCATAGTAGGCATGGATTTTCTTCGTGAGAATCGTGCTAAAGTTGTTTGTTTCGAAAAGATGATCTGTTTCTCTCTTTCAAACGGTGATCAACTCTGTGTCTATGGCGAAGTATCTTCGAAGGAGTTGAAACTCATGTCATGCGTCCAAGCAAGCAAGTATCTCCGCAAGGAATACAAGGCTTTCTTGGCACACATCGTAGAAGCGGAGAAGGCAATGGAAAAGGTGCTCGTGGTTCGTGATTTTCATAATGTCTTTCCTGACGATTTACCTGGTCTACCATGGTCTCGTGGTATCGATTTTCGTATTGACCTCATTCTTGGAGCTAACCCTGTCACTAAAGCGCCTTATCATCTCGCTCCATCCGAAAAGCGCGAACTCTCCAGTCAACTCCAGGAATTACTAGATAAAGGCTTCATACGCCCTAGCACATCCCCATGGGGCGCACCTGTCCTTTTCGTTAAAAAGAAGGACGGATCGTTCCGAATGTGCATCGATTATAGGGAACTCAATAAGCTGACTATCAAGAATCGCTATCCCTTACCTCGAATCGATGATTTGTTTGATCAATTGCAAGGCGCTACATGTTTTTCTAAGATCGATCTACGATCTGGCTATGATCAGTTACGAATTCAAGAGGAAGATATACCTAAAACCGATTTTCGCACTCGCTATGGCCACTATGAGTTTGTTGTTATGCCCTGTGGTCTTACTAACGCCCCCGCAGTCTTTATGGATTTAATGAATCGCGTATGTAAACCCTTTCTTGACCGCTTCTTCATCGTGTTTATCGATGATATCCTTATCTATTCTAAGTCAAAAGTTGAACACACGCAACATCTTCATTTTGTACTCGAGCTACTCCAAGGAAATCGCCTATACGACAAGTTCTTCAAGTGTGAATTTTGGCTTGAAGAGGTTCAATTTCTCGGTCACATTGTTAATAGTCAAGGTATTCACGCCGATCCCGCGAAGATTGAAGCACTTAAGAGTTGGATTACGTTGAAAACCCCGTCTGAGGTTCGTTCTTTTCTCAGATTGGCGGGTTATTATTGCCGATTTATCACTGATTTCTCTAAAATCGTCGTTCCTCTTACCTCTCTGACGCATAAAGACAAGACTTTTGTTTGGGGAGCCGAACAAGAGGAAGCCTTTCAAACCCTCAAGCGTATGCTTTGCAACGCCCCTATACTCGCGCTCCCCGATGGAAACGACAACTTTGTAGTCTATTGCGATGCCTCTAACCTCGGTCTTGGTTGTGTTCTTATGCAACGAGACAAGGTTATCGCGTACGCGTCTCGACAGCTCAAGGTTCATGAGAAGAACAACAAGACCCATTATCTCGAGCTCGGTGCAGTTGTTTTTGCATTAAAGATTTGGCGACACTACCTATATGTTACCAAGTGTACGGTCTTCACTGACCACAAGAGCCTATAACACATCTTAAATCAGAAAGAACTTAATATGCGCTAACGCAGATGGGTTGAACTTCTCAACGACTACGATTGTGAGATTCGCTACCACCCAGGCAAAGCGAATGTCATTGCCAATGCTCTTAGCCAACGAAGCTATTTACATAGCGTTCGTAACGTTCAAGCCCAACACGACCTCGAAGCCCTTATTCGCGATGATCAGCATGCCTGTTTCGCCGAACGCACCCTGAAGGAAGAAAGGATTCTTGGATCCGAAAACCAATTAGGGAATAAGCCTAACAGTATATTTCACTATCTCGGCCAAATTTGGATTCCCAATCGCAATAATCTCTGAGAGATTTTGCTAGACGAAGCCCATAAGTCTCGATATTCCATTCATCCCGGCGCCGACAAGATGTACCAGGACCTGTGTGCCAGGTATTGGTGGCCTGGAATGAAAAGGATATCGCCCTCTACGTTTCAAAATGCCTAACCTGCTCGAAGGTCAAGGCTGAACATCAACGACCCTCTGGCTTACTCGAACAAACCGAAATCCCGATGTAGAAATGGGAGAGTATAGCTATGGATTTCATTACAAAACTCCCCCGCACGCCATCAGGTCACGATAGCATCTGGGTTATCGTTGATCGTCTCATTAAACCCGCCCACTTTCTGCCGATACGGGAAGACTACAAGGTTGAACGATTAGCTCAAATCGCAATATTACTACCGCTATCGCAATGAATCGCAAACTCGAAACGCAGTTATGATTATTGTTCTATGTGTGTTATTATATGCCTTACTTGTGTGTGCCTTATATATATGTTTTGGGATGTTATCCACAAACGGAATCGCAACTCTATCGCATCGCAATCTCATCGTAACTCGAAACACAAGTTTACTTTTACGTTGTTATGTTGATTATGTTATTTATGTAACTAATGTGTAATACTATCGCATCACTCACTCGCAACCCGCTTAATCGCAACGCAACACTCAACGCACGAAACGAAAGTTGGAAAACTAACCCGCGCGAGCCAACCGATCGAACGACCATTTGATCGAATGGACATCCGACCGGATGACCATCCAATCGGATGGCCATTCGATCGACTGGCCGTCCGATCCACCTAACCTTCCACCGCCTTTCACCCTCTTACCTATAAATACCCCTCATGTCACATCAACTGTTCATTGATGTGACAGCTCCGTCCGACCCACGCACTCTCAGGCTCTTTTCTCTCGATTTCTCACGATTCTTGTAAGTTTTCTTCCTAAATCTTGTACTTCTATCTTCATTACACACTTTCTCATCATCTACACCATCAAATCTCACACTTTCACCTTGAAATCACCTAATTTGAGCTGTTCTAAGGTGACGTCATCACGGGTTCCGATGAACACTGTTGAATGTCCTCATCTCATCAATAACGGTTCAGATCTAAAGGATTTCTACATCTTTTTACACTAATTTCGCCTAAATCTAAACACCTTTCAACTGATTCAAACTTTTCTTCAATATCTTTCACTTTTCACTCAAAACCCGATGGAATCTAGACTCATTCAGGCTCTCTACTTATTTTCTAAGTGGAGAACCGGACTAAAAAAAAGACTTTCATCGGACAAGACGACCGATTCACGGGTTGAACATGAAACTTCATCAAAAGAACGGTGAGTACACCTGAATGGGGTGATTCCCATGCGACCGAACGAGCTGGACTTTGGTGCGTTTTCGTTGTTTGACACGTCATCACGCCGTCTCCATTAAAACTTTAACGTAGAAAACTTTTCAAGATTTTCAAGACATCAGATCACCCAAACGAATAGACATTCGATCAGACGACCATCCGATCGAACGGCTATTCGACCAGGTGATTTGTACTTCAACACTTAAACAAGTTGATCAAAACTTCAAAGAATATCAACTCTCAGTCGAATAGCCACCCGACCGAATGGCCATCCGTCCGGATGACCATCCGACCGGATGACCATCCGACCGGATGACTGGACATATAGAAATATTTCTCACTTTTCAAAATACTACAACGAAAACTTCAAAGTTTCAAAAAAAACACTTTTCAAGCACTCACCTTCCGTCGAATGACCAACCGACCGAATGGTCATCCGTCCGGACGGTCATCCGACCGACTCACCCTTCGACACTTCGACTAATACATGTTGTTTCACGCACCGTTCAACGCTTACGCTATCATTCTGTACTCAGGCTAACCTCAAGCGCTACCTTTGTGACAACTGACACTTTTCCATGCATTCCGTACAATGATAAACAGTAATCTGTACTTTAATGACTGTGCATGATTGAATTAACAAGACGAATGAATTTTTGATTACTGTCATATACATACAAAGGCATTTCATCTTGCAAGATTTTTATCTTTATTACATGCAACACAGTGTGGTTCACTTAATGCACAGAACAAAGTAGCATAGTTATCAGACAAACTAGAAGTACTGACGGAAGTTCAGTACTCAGGCAGACATGATGTTAAGACACAGAATGAGCCCCGGAACCAAGTGTTACATTAGAATAGTGTGTAGGAAAGTAGGGATTACAAAACTGTCTTCCTAGTGAAGATTTAGGTGCTGGAAAGTGCCAGAAACACACTAAAACTGCAGAATTCTGCAGAAAATAACCAAATTCAGCAATTTTCAGCTTTTTAACACCAAAATATAATGCAGAATTATGGTTTAATGGTCCAGAATACTTTCCTAAGTTTCGGGGATCGAAACTGTCACAAAAGACAACATAAAGCACACTAAATTGCGCTATTTAGCACCTTAACGAACCGGTAACCAACCGAACAACCGGACACTACCCGAAACAACAAATTTTCACTAAAAGCATTGTTTTAGCATTACGAAGCTAGTTATGGTCACCGAACATCATAACACACTCTAAAACGTTATAACATCTAGAACCCCTAACCTTTACACTTAACTTCCATCTAAATAAACTAACTAAGTTGAAACCAAACTAAACCACCTCCCCCCCCCCCCCCGTAACCGGTTACAAGTGGGCCCCATACATAGATTTTCTTTAAATATTTTATTAGATATGTTGAGATTATATTGGACACTATAACCACCATATAATAAAATGTTGGGAGTTTATTTATAAAAACCACAAGTTATAACCAACACTTAGCTTCATCATTCTCAAACTCACATACACTTCATCTTCTTCTTCTAAACTCACGGCCACACCCTCATATACACATACCTTCATCTTCATCCATCCTACAACATTTCCAAGCTTGTTCTAAGGTGTATGGGGGCTATCTAAGAAGAGTACAAGTGCTAGAACTTGAAGGACCATTCTCTAGAGCTTTTATCCACCTTGTTCATCATCTTCATCATCTTAAGTTCTTCCCTAGCCTTGTGCTAGTAGTAAGCCCCTTTGTAACTTGATTTTACTTCTTATTTAGATGGTTAAAAGATTATGTATATGATTAATCATGAAGATCATGAAGAAACAAGAAGATGATCACTAACATAAAGCTAAATAACATGAAATCTAAGTTGATTAAGTGTATGTATGAAACTTGTTTGTAGATTTCTTATGTTTATGATGTTGATCATCATAATAACCTTGCTAGATGATGATTAAACACATGATCTAGCAAGTATAAGGATGGATCTTGAAGAAATCATAATGATCATCCTTTATGTGAATCATGAACTTGAAAATGAAGTTGTTTTAGAGTATGATGATGATTGATACATGTTAAAAGTCTTCTAAATGGATGATTTCAAAAATAATTTTCTCAAGAAACAAAGTTTATTTACAAGATTTACAAAGTCATAATTTCTAAAGAAACTAATCATATTTTTAGTGCTAAATCAAGACTAGAAACATGTTTGTAACAAGAAAAATACAAAGGAATTATTTTTAGAAAAATCATCTTATAAGTTGTGAAAGACTAAATTTTTCAAGAATGATATTTATGAACAAAGAAACATGTTTTAAAGGGTAACTAAGTCTACTAAATAACATAGTAAGTTACTACAAGTTTTTACAAAAATTTCAAGTTCATGATGTAGTATAAATTGCATGATTTTGGCACATGGTAAGTGTTGAATGATTTGTTGATGATTGATGATGATTTTAAAAGAAAATGATATGCTTTGAAAGCATGGAAACCTCCATTTTTAAGGGGAAACTATTAAACACATAGAAAAATATTTTTAAACAAGTGTTTATAAGTAAATTTTAACCATGGTTTTTCATATAAATTTTGCCATAATTTTTGTTACAAAAATTACAAATAATGGAGGTTGTTTTTGATAAATAAAAGTGACTAAATATGTATTTAGGAAAATATATATTTAGATGTCACAATTTGTGTGATTACTTGTATATTATGTGTATTAGTTATATTATTTTAGGACTTGAAATAATATAACTTACCAAAATACCAAAAATTATAATACAAAGTAATATCAAAACTCCAAGAAAACAAATATATAATTTATACCCGAATATTGGACAAACCGAACACGAACGTATGAACTACACTTATATATATATTCTGGAAATATATATATATTTTGACAAACGAGTCAAACGGTATTTTGAAAACCGAAAGAACGGAAATTATAATTTTTACAAGTGTTATAAAAATATATCATATTTTTGTCAAGTAGAAAATACATTATTTTTTAATGAAGAAATGATATATATATTTTCTTGAATTATTAGAAAATATGTTATTTTGAAGAAAATATATTTTCTTAAACAAATTTAGAATATATTATTTTTGGGGTGAAAAGAATGGATTTATAAGTATTTTCTAAGTTAATCTTGAAAATATATTATTTTTTGAGGTTTATATGAAGATATAATTATTTTTGCCAAGGAAGAATTATAAATAATTTTCTATAAAAGTTTTCTTAAAATATATATATTTTAAGAATACAAATTGGTGATTTTTATTGGTTAAAAATAATATTCCGGAAAATGTAAATACAAAAATTAAGTATAAGAATATAATTAATAAATACAAGAAAATACGTATCCTCGTACGTACGAATACACACCGGAATACACCACAAATACTTGGCAAAATACACAAGGATAATTATACCCATACTTGGGAAATATTTCACGAAAAGCATTGCAAAATGAACTAAGGCAAAATATATATTATTTTAACAGTATTCCAAATAAATGGACGAATATAATTTAAGTTAAAATGTTAATATTTTAACTAATAATTATATACTTTGGAATATTATAATATGCATCAATGATGTAACTCAAAATGTACCAAGATTTCCAAAACAAGTCTTAATGAACAACTAATACAAAGAGTCGTTACACGACTTAAACGTCTAATAAAACATGGCACGTGTGTAGGTAGTTGTACGACTCATAGGAGGACCTTGAGCATACGAGATAGCAGGACGCAAATTTGTGAGTTCATGTCCCCCTTTTCTCTTAACTGTTTTCGAACTTATAACTCTCGAGGGTGAAATACATGTTACATATGTTTCAATGGTATGACTTGGCTATGAAATGAACTATTAGATCATGTGAGCATAGGCTGAAACTGAAATGCCAATAACTCTCATAAGATTCATGGACAAAGGTTAGATCTAACGGGTATGGCCGAGCCCCACTCATGGTCCTTATGTGACCACTTAGAGTGCTTTAGTGTCCCAGTCGAGCTGATTCGACAACGGTCAAAGGGATTTGACACAGTCAAGGTGATTTGATACGGTCAAGGGAATTTGACACAGTCAAGGTGAATTTGACACAGTCGAGGGGAATTCGACATAGTCGAGGGGATTCGACACTAATAATAGTCTACTCGGAATGAGTACTCCCTATGTCTTCACATACATTAATGTCCTTGCAAAACATTAATTGATCTGTTCATAGACGCTTTTCATACCTATTTTCAAAGGAGTCTCTCAAATGTTTACAACTTTATCAGTACTCATACAAAACGCATGAACTCGCTCAACTTTTGTTGATGTTTTCAAAATTACATGTATTTCAGGAAACAAGTTGGATCTTGGGCGCTGGTGTTGTCTCTGGATGTAAATTTCAAGTTTAGATGTTATCCACTTTTGTTGGTTTGTAACTTAATCTAAGGCTGTGTTGTTTGAAACTTAAATGACTGGTGTTTGTAATGTTTTGAAATTTATGAATGGATGAACATCATTTTGATCATATAGTTGTTTATTATAATAGAATGCAATGAGAACCAATCAAGTCACACGCATACGCTTCCGCAAAAGTCAGGGTGTGACACCCTTCAATCCAAGGCAATGTTTATTTAGTAAACACATACTGTGAGTACACTCAAACCCCTTTTGCTTTACACACCTTTGGGTGTTACATACGTTACCTATATCAAATCACATCGAACACACAACGCAAACACTTTTAACGCTAACCGCACTCGCATGTTATACGTGACTCGATGAAGGCTGGTATGTTATGTTTACTCAGTGTTGTTTGCCTGACACCTTAGCAATGATAGTACTATAGTTTGGACTCGGCACCTGTCGTGGAGAGGGGTTGTTAAGGGTTTCACATGGTCACAGTGGTGATAATGTGTTGCGCATTCTACAACTCGCAGTCATGTCGGCTGCATACTTCATTGTCGATAGCTTACTTGCTTCACATTTCTACGTGTTACATGCTGGTTGTGCGTAAAACGATTTCGCTATACTATAGGCTATTAAACTTGTGTACTCACCTTTACACTATGTGTATTAACCTTATTTTAACGTATGTGACAGGTGTCTAGGATGCTATGTTTGCTGCTCGTTTATGGAATCAAGTTAGGTGGTCTAGAAACCCATGAATAAAATCCGAGTTTTCGGAACTGTTATTTTGTCTTTGAGAACAATGTCTGTAATAACTGTTTTTATTTTATATGTTGATGGTATGGGACATGAACTTTAAATATATTATAATTAATAGTTGTTATGGATTCTCCTGGACAATCTGTTTCGCTCAGTGCTGCGCCCTGATGATTCCGCCATCGGTTAGGGTGTGACAATGGCGACATCGAAGTCCTCTCCGTCACTGAGGTCCTCGTCAAGGTGATCAACGTGGAATACAGGAATGTCGTCATCATCTTCATCCATATCGATAACATGTGGGATAATGGCTAGAGGTGGAATGTCGAGAATATGCTTTCCGCCTGGATGGCCGATCACGACCATCTCCTGAAGATGATGTAGTCCAAAAGCTAGGGCATCGTCCTCTAGAGCACGTCCTCCATGATATCGTCGCCCAAGACGTAGTCGGGGTCCTCCTCAGGCCCCGACTCGTTATCCGATAATATGATCTTTATAATGGGTTCGATCTCGTCGTCGGACACAATCTCCATGGGCTCGATGTCATCGTAAATGTCGCTGCTATCCGATGAGGACATGGTACCCTGGCAAAATAATCCGTACAACATATATATTAATAAATAATTTTACTTATTATATATATATAGTGTAAAATCACATATGTTCATTGTAAGTTATCCTACGTGTTTGGCTCGGATTAACTTAATGTATCGTGTCTATTTCTTATAGACTAAGCCATGTAATGTCCTTGCTTGTTATTATGAAATGAACTCGTGAAGTGGACCTTGTGTAATGCAATGCAACGAAATTTTTTTGTCATTGTAAAAAGTGTTTGAGAAAATCCTAGTGATTGTAGACTAGACTCGAGAAGGAATCCTGGTTCACTACAATCAAAGCTGTGATACCAATCTGTCACACCCGCTCGTAACGAAAACTTTTTGTCATTGTAAAAAGTGTTTAAATCTTGTTGTTCCAAACTAACTTGAACAGAATTCCCGTTAGACGCATTTTCGTCGTAGTCACAAATCGCTCTACCTTCGTCTTCGATGATTATGTTATGTAGTAAGATACAAGCGTACATAATGTGTCGTAACCTCTTTGGTGTGGTAGAACGTGCTGGATGTGCAATGATATGCCATTTTTTTGTAGAACCCCAAAACACCGTTCAACATCTTTTCACGCCCCCTCTTGAAACTTCACAAATTTCTTTCTTTTATCGGCTGTCGGGTGCGGAATAGTTTTAATGATTGTAGAGTACGTTGGGTGTATTCCATCCACAAGGTAGTAACCCCGCCTGTATTCCACCCCTGAAACCGTAAAACTGGTGTCTGGACCTGTTCCTGCCACTACATCGTCAAATATCTGTGACTGTTAGATGATTTTAAGGTCATTAAGTGAACCAGGTAGACCAAAAAAAGCATGCCAGATCCAGAGATCCTGTGACGCGACAACCTCTAGAACTATAGTTGGATGACCATGATCTCCTCGAGTATATTGACCTTGCCAGGCAGTAGGGCAGTTCTGCCATGACCAGTGCATGCAATCAATGCTCCCGAGCATTCCTGGAAAACCATGTCTTTGTTCTTGTGCTTGATATAATTTTTGAACGTCGTTTGCGTTTGGTTTCCGCAGGTATTTCTTGCTATATAATTTCACGACCCATTCGAAAAACTTGTGCAAACATTCACGTGCGGTTCTTTCGGACATCCTTAAATACTTGTCCAACGAATCGGGTGCGTACCCGTATGCTAGTTGGTGAATGGCCGACGTACATTTCTGTAAAGTAGTGAATCCCCTTGGCCCCTAGCGGCGTATCGCAGTGTGAAAAACGGACCAGACTGGGCCAAGTCGTCTGCAATACGTAAGAAAAGTCGACGACTCATTCATAACCGACGTCGAAACATCTCGTCCGTGTACACAGGTATGTCGGCAAAATAACCGGCCACTAAATTATCATGGCCGGCTATATATTAAAAACGAAAAAATAAATTAAATTCATTATTAAATTTAAATAAAAATACTCTAAAAAATTAAAATACCTTCTCGGTCTCGGTTTAAGGCGGCTCTCCTAGTTTTCCGTTGTGACGACGTTTCAGACTCTTCGTCCTCCTCCATGAACATCTGAGTTGCGTACATAATGACGTTTGCAAAAAAATGATTCGTTCTCACCCGAAGATAACGAATACCACGTTGAAGAAGAAGACGAAGAAGACATACCTATTTTTTTTATAAAAGTATGATGGTTTATAAAAGAGTTAATAGCCAAAATGGTCCCTGAGGTTTACTCACTTTTGCCACTTTAGTCCAAAATCCAAAATTTTTAAATCTGTGTCCCTGAGGTTTGCATTTTGTTGCCATTTTAGTCCAAATTTCAAAAAACCCCCTTTTTTTACTGTTGCAACCAGCCTATTTTGTCCTTTTGTGCAGGGGTATTTTGGTCATTTTTATGAGTTATTATAACAAACCCAGATCATCTCTCTCAAAGCAGATCATCAAACAACTGAATCATCATAATCTTCTCAAACAACTGAGCATCAACACCTGCAACTATGACGAATCAACAACACTAATTAACCCCGAAAATATCAAGTCAAAACCCTTGATAAAAATAAAAAACAAAAATATGAAAAAGAAGAATTAGAAGAGGCTCAGATCTGTTAATAATAATCAAAACAAAGAGGAACCAACCGCCATGGCTGCAAACATCGCGGCTGCTTCAACAGCCGGATATTACCCCGCCAAGATATGGTAAGTCTCAAGCTTTACTCGATTCACTCAGACAACGAAAAAATCATCATCGCCTCTTTATGAGTTATTATAACAAACAGCTAATTACAAACCCAGATCAAGAACCCAGATCATCTCTCTCAAAGCAGATCATCAAACAACTGAATCATCATCATCTTCTCAAACAACTGAACATCAACACCTGCAACTATGACGAATCAACAACACTAATTAACCCCTCTCTCTCTCCCTCTCTCCTCTCTGCCGCCACAAGCACCACCACCACCGCCACCTCCTCCCCCTTCTCACCACCGCCATCATCAACACCCATTCTACCTCCATTCACAAAAATATCAAGTCAAAACCCTTGATAAAAATAAAAAAACGAAAATATGAAAAAGAAGAATTAGAAGAGGCTCATATATGTTAATAATAATCAAAACAAAGAGGAACCAACCGCCATGGCTGCAAACATCGCGGCTGCTTCAACAGCCGGATATTACCCCGCCAAGATACGGTAAGTCTCAAGCTTCACTCGATTCACTCAGACAATGAAAAAATCATCATCGCCTCTGATCGTTGCTGTTGTACCTCATATCAAGTCAAAACCCTCTGATCGTTGCTGTTGTATCATCATCGCCTCCGACGAGGTTTAGAGAGAGAAATAGAGGGTAAAAGCTATAGAGAGAGAGAGAAGAGAGAGAGTCAGGTTTGTTTAGAGAGAGAGAGGAGGTGCAGCGAGTTGTTGTATCATCATCGCCTCCGGCGAGGTTTAGAGAGAGAAATAGAGGGTAAAAGCTAGGGTTTTAGAGAGGGGGGGGGGGGGAACGGGGGTGGTGGTGCTTGTGGGGTGGGTGTTGATGGTGGCGGTGGTGAGAAGGGGGAGGAGGTGGCGGTGGTGGTGGTGCTATAGAGAGAGAGAAGAGGGAGAGTTGATCTGGGTTCTTGATCTGCTTTGAGAGAGATGATCTGGGTTCTTGATCTGGGTTTGTTATAATAACTAATAAAAATGACCAAAATACCCTTGCGCAAAAGGACAAAATAGGCTGGTTGCAACAGTCAAAAAGGGGGGTTTTGAAATTTGGACTAAAATGGCAACAAAATACAAACCTCAGGGACCCAGATTTAAAAATTTTGGATTTTGGACTAAAGTGGCAAAAGTGAGCAAACCTCATGGACCATTTTGGCTATTAACTCTTTATAAAAAATGGGAGAGAATAAAAGTTGAGAGAGAGATGGGGTTGAAGTGGGTAAAAAATGGGGTGTTTGGGTTGTATTTATATAAAAAGTTTATTGGTTTTTGAGAATTTTTGAATTATGGCCGTTATTATTAATTTTAGGAATTTAAATTATTATTATTATTTTTTTGCAACGGTCCACAGCCCAACGTCTATAATTTTTGTCTTCTAGCTGGGTGTCTCAATCGTCCTAGGGAAGACAGGCAAGACGATGAGAGGGGGGGGGGGGGGGACGGTGTTGGGGGTGGCGACGGGGCAGGCCGAGCCCAAACCGACTCCCATACCGCCTAGCCTAAAGAGAGCGAACAATTTCGGTTACCTAATCATCAAACCAAGGTTACGTAATCATCAAACCAATTAATACGTGTGACCAAGTTTACTTCTTTGATTCTATGTTGCAATGGTTAAGATGCATAAGTATCAGTTTTGGGTAATGATGCTCCCCTCTTAACTAGGGCTGCAAATGAACCAAACGTTCGGTGAACAGTTCATGAACCGTTCGGCGGGAAGTTCGTTTGTGTTCGTTCGTTTATTAAACAAACGAACACGAACAAGAAATTTCGTTTGTTTAGTTAAATGAACAAACATGAACAGAGGCTGCTTTCGTTCGTTTATGTTCATGAACGTTCGGTAACGTGTTCGTTTGTGTTCGATAGTTCATTAGTGTTTTTAGTTTTTATATTTTATTTAAATACTTCAAAACTCCAAACTCCGACAAATAAAATATTTAACAAATGTCAGGGTATTAAATATTTTGTTCTTGAATGCTTGTTTGTGTTCATTTGTTTCCATTTGTATTCATAAACATTAGTTTATGCTCATTTGTATTCATCAACATTCGTTTTCATCCGTTGACTAAAGTTAACAAACAAACACAAACAAATACACTTCCTAAACAAACGAACACAAACATAAAATCTCATTTGGTAAGTGTTCATGAACAGTTCGTAAACAGATATATTTCTTAACAAACGAACACGAACAAGGTCTTGTTCGTGTTCGTTCGGTTCGTTTGCAGCCCTACTCTTAACACTCAACCAGGGGCGGACCCACATAGAGTAGGCCGGGGTCATCGGACCCCAATGTTTTTATAAAAATTAGTAGAACCGGTATACTAAATTTTCAAGAACCCCGTAAAAATAAAAAGTTAGACACCATAGTATCTAGATTGAGCCTTGCGTAGTGGTAAATTCCCGTGTGTATTAACAAGATGTCCTGTGCTCGATTCATATTTAACCCGTTTTTTGTATTTTGTTTCTTTTATTTTATAAATATAATTTAAAGCTCAGGTTTCCTGAATAACTCAAAACGTACAGTGGCAAAAGGTGAACGAGATAAGCAAACATACAGAGACATACATACGCACACACCCAACCGAACACAACCCTTGTCTAGTTTAAGGATTTGTTACAATATAAATATAATTTTTTGTATGCTATGAATTTTAATTAAATTTTTATAACTTGTCGTTTCTTTGAGGCCCCATGATATATTTGAGTAGAGGTCCATGTCACCCACAAGTTCATGTTTTTCCAAAATGAGATATTGGTAGTAGACTAAGACTATTTAGTCCCGATTGCCGTTCAAAAAAAAAAAAAAATTTAGTCCCGATTGGTTTAAGGACTTTGGATCTTGGTTAAAGTATAGTGTAAAATCGGAAACCGTATTTTGGTTTGTATGTTACTTGAATTGGAATGTTTTATTAGAATGAAATTGTATATTTATTGTAGGTTTTCTTATGAATAATGGTTATATAATTTGTTATGATATTGTATTTTATTATATTTCTCGCCCCGCCCCGAACGATCCGAAAATTTTAACATTTGGTGGTGAAAATTTTGAACATAAGAAAAACGGATCTCATTGAAAAAAATCTTGGGTCCACCACAGTCAACTCGAATGTTTTTGTTTATGATTTTTCATTTAGATACGGGTTTCCCAAATTGATCATGTGTCAAAGATGCTTCTTATGAGTCCTATAACAACAATGCGAAGTGTTTGTAATAGGTAAGAAACAAAAAACATTATAAAGTGTTCCTTTTCGTACCGGAATCTAATTTCATAGTGTTATCATCAACTTGACCGTATCTAAAGCATTATAAAACCATAGGCGTACGTCACAAGAAAAAAAATGTATTAGGTTGCAAATTTAACCCTATTTATACAAAAATATTGGGTGTATGTATCTCATAACAATACATAAGCTAAAAATGAAAATTTTAATTCGGGTCAAAGGTCATCTAAAGTGTATTCCAATGATTAAATTATCTATTTACGATATTCTTTACGAAGAAAAATTTAAATGTACACACATGATATTTTTTAAAAGTTGAAGTTAAGAGTCAAGTTGGTACCTATATTCACTCTTGAAAGAGATGTAGTTGCTCAAAAAATCTGTAACACAAGGACCTCATAATTTTTTTTTTTTAACAGCAAATTTGGATCACTGGAGTATCATCGTGCCACCAACGGAATCACCCGATCATATCCATCTCCACTAGACATAATGCCTATACACCAATTCAGGAGGAAACCCAATAAATATGGGAAAACCCCCTTTTGGGAATCGAACTCAGTACCTATTGGTCTCAATGTCTTATCTCACCCCCAAGATGCCACTAGGCTATAAAGGCATAGGCACAAGTACCTCATAATAATAACTTGAAATACCACAGGTACGCATCAAGAGCAATAACAACCATGAATGGTAAAAGCATCATATTCTATTGAAAAGTTATTCTTCACCCTTTTTGCTCTTCTGATTTTATAAAGAGAATCTAATAAACGGGCCAAAGTAAAAGATATCAGTAAAAGCTATAAACAAGATCATATATGTACGTATGAATTTTGTTTTTCTTGCCAAAGAGGGACAATAAGGGTGCTAAATTAAAAAAAACAAAAAACTTTTTCAAAAATATTGATCCTTCATAAACCATCTTTTATTTCCAAATTGTAAACTAAGGACACCATCCCAACATTCTAACATGTTGATGTTCACGGCAATGAAATCCAGTTATATCATTTATATTTCAACAAATAAATTAGCAAAACATATGAATGGAAAGTCGATACGAGAATCAGGGCGGCCTTAGGCTGGGTGGTTTGGAATGAATCCCCTAGGTGTTTCATTGCGCCACATCAGTGTCACGTCTGTGTCAGATAGACATGAGGCTCTATTGTCTTTTTTCAAAAACTAAATAAAACACAAAATAATCTAATTGGTCAAGCACATAGGGCCCAGCTGCCACCTTGTCTCTGTCGTTGCTAGCGAATGGGTTGGCAAGTGATCAATCCCCCCTCCCTCCAAATGGCGCCCAAACAATGAGGAGAGGGTGTTTATTGGATTGTAAATGGTTGAGAACTTGAGATGAATGGGGTAATGGTGTCCTACCACTTAGCCTTAGGAGGGGCAAAGTGGGTGAGTGCACAGGGCCCATTACTAAACCCATAAACTTTTGATTTAGTTTAAGTTCATTAAACAATTAAAGAGAAAAGTGCCCGGATAGTCCCTGTGGTTTGCCCATTTTTCATCTTTAGTCACTAACTTTCTAAAATTACAGCTATAGTCCCCAACTTTTGCAATTTCGTTCCCGGATAGTCCATGGCGCGGATGAATGTTAGTTTTTGGTGTTAGTTGAGTGCGAAATGACTAAAATACCCTTACTAATAAAAAATGTTATTAATTATCTATTTAATTAATTATATAATATTAAAAAAAAGTCCCACCCCATCCTACCCCTCTTTTTCTCTATTTCTTCTTTCTCTGTACCTCTTAGTTCCACCACCACCATTCCACCTCCACACCACCATTCCACCTCCACACCACCATAACACCACCCTGCCATCGCCGGTAACACCACCATCTACACCTCTTCCGCCGCCACAAACACCAAGCCACCGCCGACAGTTTCCCCAATTCAGATATCTAAAAATTGAATCAAATTGAAATCAAATTTTTTTTATCAATCATTCATTGAAAGTATGAACAAACAGTTATACTTAGAACAAGTATTGAGAAAATCATAGTACCGGTTACGATTATCGGTTCGTTCACCATCTAGGGTTCCGACATGGGATGCTATTGTTTTATGTGACAACTGGCACTTTACCATGAATTCCGTACAATGATAAACAGTAATCTGTACTTTAATGACTGTGCATGATTAAATTAACAAGACGAATGAATTTCTGATTACTGTCATATACATACAAAGGCATTTCATGTTGCAATATTGTTTATCTTTATTACATGCAACACCATATGGTACAATTAGTGCACGAAACAAAGTTAGCACAGTTATCAGACAAACTAGAAGTACTAACGGGAGTTCAGTACTTAGACAGACGTGATGTTAAGACACAGAATGAGCCCGGAACCAAGAATTACACTAGAACAGTGTGTAGGAAAGTAGGGATTACAAAACTGCCTTCCTAGTGAGGAATTAGGTGCCGGAAAGTGCCAGAAACACGCTAAAACTGCAGAATTCTACAAAAAACAGCACAAATCAGCAAAACTCAGCCATTTAACAACTAAATATAATGCAAAAATGTGGTTTAATAGCCCAGGATACTTTCCTAAATGTCGGGAATCAAAACTGTCATAAAAGTGAACACAAAGCACACTTAACGGCGCAATTTAGCACCTTAACGAACCAGTAACCAACCGAACAACCGGGCACTACCCGAAAAACACCAAATTTTCACTAGAAGCATTGTTTTAGTGCTACGAAGCTAGTTATGGTCACCGAACATCATAATACATCCTATAAACATATAACACATATAACCCTAACTAAATCCATTACATTTCAACCAAACATCTTAACTTACATTAGAAATTAAACTAAACACCCCCCCCCCCATAATGTGGACGGTTCATAAGTGGGACCCACTTGTGATTTCTTTCTAATATTTTATTAGATATGCATGAAGAATTTGGAACATTGTAACCATTAGATAACCATGTATGTGTTGGAAAGATTTTCTTATAAACCACCAAGTCCTTCATTCTTGTTCACTTTACCATTTACAACACACCATCTCCTCCTCCTTACTCCCCTAACTTTCGGCTCACCCACACCACACTACAACCTCCATTTTCAAGCTTCATACAACCAATCCAAGGTGATTTAGAGGTGTAAGGAGCTTATCTAAGGAAGCTTGAAGTGTAGAAACTTGAAGGACCTCTTTGTGGAGCTATTAACCACTCATTTTCTTCCATAATCATCTCCATCATTCTTGTGCCACTTCCCTAGCCATTAGAGCTAGTAGTAAGCACCTTGATCTTGTTTTTACTTCTAATCATAATGGTTAAAGTGTTATGTAAATGGCTAAACTCAAAAATCACAAAGAAATATGAAGAAGATCACTAACATAAAGCTAAATAACATGAAACCTAAGTTGATTAAGAGTATATATGAAACTTGTTTGTGGATTTCTTATGTTTATGATGTTGATCATCATAATAACCTTGCTAGATGATAATTAAACACATGATCTAGCAAGTATAATGATGGATCTTGAAGAAATCATAATGATCATCCTTTATGTGAATCATGAACTTGAAAATAAAGTTGTTTTAGAGTATGATGATGATTGATACATGTTAAAAGTCTTGTAAATGGATGATTTCAAAAATAATTTTCTCAAGAAACCAAGTTTATTTACAAGATTTACAAAGACATGATTTCTAAGGAAACTAATCATATTTTTGGTGTTAAATCAAGACTAGAAACATGATTGTAACAAGAAAAATACAAGAGACTTATTTTTAGAAAAATCATCTTACAAGTTGTAAATGACTAAATCTTCCAAGAATGTGATTTACAAACAAATAACCATGTTTTAAAGGGTAACTAAACCTAGTAAATAACATGGTAAGTTACTACAAGTTTTTACAAAATTTCAAGTTCATGTCAATGTGCAAATTGCATGTTTAAAGCTTATGGTAAGTCTTGATTGAGTTGTTGATGATTGATGATGATTTTAAAAGAAAATGATATGCTTTGAAAGCATGGAAACCTCCATTTTTAATGGGAAACTATGGCAAAATTTTTGTAGAAATTAAACACTTAGAAAAATATTTTTTTAAACAAGTGTTTATAAGTAAATTTTGAACATGGTTTTCATATAAAAGTTTGCCATAATTTTTATTACAAAAATTACAAACATTGGAGGTTGATTTTTTATAAATAAAAGTGACTAAGTATATATTTAGGAAAATATATTTAGATGTCACAATTTGTGTGTTATTTGTATATTATGTGTATTAGTTATATTATTTTAGGAACTTGAAAATAATATAGCACACAAATATACCAAAATTTGGAATACAAAATACTACCAAAATTCCAAGAAAACACATATATGAATTATACCCGAATATCGGACAATCGGACGAACAGACTTATGGACTATAAGTAATATATTCCGGAAATAAATCCGTAACTTAACAAATGTGACGAACGGTATTTTTGAAACCAAGGAAACGGCAAGATATGAATTTTTACAAGTATTACAAAAATATATCATATTTTTGACAAGAAGAAAATATATTATTTTTGAGTAAGGAAAATATATATGTTTCTTGGACAATTAGAAAATATAATATTTTTGGAGGAAATATATATTTTCTTACATAAAGTTAGAACATATTATTTTTGGGGTGAAAAATAAATTTATAAATATTTTCTAAGTTAATCTTGAAAATATGATATTTTTGAGATTTATATGAAAATATAAATATTTTTGCCAAGGAAGAAATATAAATAATTTTCTATACAAGTTTCTTAAAATAATTGATGATTTTTATTGGTTAAAAATAATATTCCGGAAAATGTAGATACAAAAATTAAGTATAAGAATACTTAATAAATACAAGAAAATACGTATCCTCGTACGTGAATACACACCGGAATACCCCACAATTACTTGGCAAAATACACAAGGATAATTATACCCATACTTGGGAAATATTCACGAAAAGAATTACAAAACAAACTAAGGCAAACATATATTATTTTGACAATATTCCAAACAAATGGATGAAAATAAATTAAGTTAAAATATTATTATTTTAACTGATAATTATATACTTTGAAATGATACAATGTGCATCAAAGATGTAACTTAAAGTATACCAAGATTTCCAAAACAAGTCTTAATGAACAACAAATACAAAGAGTCGTTACAGGACATAAGCGTCTAATAAAACATGGCACGTGTGTAGGTAGTTGTACGACTCATAGAAGGACCTTGAGCATACGAGATAGCAGGACGCAAACTTGTGAGTTCATGTCCCCCTTTTTCCTTACTGTTTTCGGATTTATAACTCTCGGGGGTGGAATACATGTTACATATGTTACAATGGTATGATTTGGCTATGAAATGAACTATTAGATCAATTGAGCATAGACGGAAATTGAAATGTCATTAATTCTCATAAGAATCATGGACAAAGGTTAGATCTAACGGGTACGGTCGTGCCCCACTCATGGTCCTTATGTAACCACTTAGAGTGCTTTAGTGTCCCAGTCGAGGTGATTCGACAACGGTTAAGGGGATTTGACACAGTCAAGGGAATTTGACACAGTCAAGGTGAATATGACACAGTCGAGGGGAATTCGACACAGTCGAGGGGATTCGATAAAGACAAAAATCTACTCATAATGAGTACTCCCTATGTCTTCACATACATTAATGTCCTTGCAAAACATTAATTGATATGTTCACGGACGCTCTTCATACCTGTTTTCAAAGGAGTCTCTCAAATGTTTACAAGTTTATCAGTACTCATACAAAACGCATGAACTCGCTCAACTTTTATTGATGTTTTCAAAATTACATGTATTTCAGGAAACAAGTTGGATCTTGGGCGCTGGTGTTGTTTCGGGATGTAAATTTCAAGTTTAGATGTCATCCACTTTTGTTGGTTTGTAACTTAATAAGAGGTTGTGTAATTTGAAACTTAAATGACTGGTGTTTGTAATATTTTAAACTTTATGAATGGATGAACATCATTTTGATCATATAGTTGTTTATTATAATCAAATGCAATGAGAACCGATCAAGTCACACGTATACGCTTCCGCAAAAGTCAGGGTGTGACATTTTAATAGCGACTAGCCTTGAACAAGCAGCGCTTTATCACTGGCAATTCAAACGAGCTGTACTGATGGGTCAGATCTCTGATTCTACAGTTACACTTGTTGTACCCGACCCGAATGGCCACCAGATCGGTTCTGGTGCAGCCACTCTCAATGCCATTCTCGCTCTAGCCAATTATTATAACAAGTCTCAGGTAGTTTAGGATTTATTTGAGCTTGTTTAAGTTAATTTTAGTTACAGAATGCAGTAAATCTGTTGTGGTTAATGTGTGGATTATGAATTATGATGATTGATGATCATATGTTGTATGTAATTTGCAGTTTTATTGATTCATGTTTAAGTGATGAATTATTAAGTGTTACATAGTTTTGGTTACTGTTAGTTTTGTGTATGTTGTGAACATTATAGTTTTGTTACGTATCGTGTTTGAAACGGTTAGTTTCGTTATATCTTACTGCTGATGAGATGTGTTTTGATTTCATATACGCATTTGTAACTCTGTGTTCATGCTGCGTGCACGAAATGATACAGATGTAGTTGAAGTTGTTCAACCGTTTTGTTCATGGTGGTGCTGGTTGAAGGTGGAGGTGGAGGTGGAGGTGGTGGTGGTGGAGGAGTGGGGAAGATGAAGTGGGTAGGGTGGGTGGTGGGTCTCACATAAGTTGTAAAATAATAATTATATTTCTTTTAATTTTTTAGTTATTAATTTGACAGTAAGGGTATTTTTGTCATTTCACACGCATCTAACACCAAAAACTAACCCTCATCCACGCCAGGGACTATCCGGGAACAAAATTCAAAAACTTGGGGACTATAGGTGTAATTTTAGAAAGCTAGGGACTAAAGGTGAAAAATGGGCAAACCACAAGGACTATCCGAGCATTTTTCTCACAATTAAAATATTTTTTTCAATTAAACTTATTTACCCATCTAAAGCCATTCGCTCAATACTATTTTAATTACTATTTTATATGCAATTAAATATAAGTGACGAGTGATGCTAACAAAAAAAGAGCGGCAGTCGGGATTATTTATTTTAAGGCCCACTTTTCATATTCGCTCAAGGCCTCTGAATTTTCAGCAACTCTTATAGAAAATGACAAAGACTAGGTAAAGACATATACCGAGCTTAAACAACCATTGTTGGAAATTTAGTGAAAATGAGTTTTTCACTAAATATTTTGGACATCAATAATATTTATATATGTGTTGTATAAATAATTATTTATGGGTTTGTGTTCAAACTATGTCCAAATAGAGCTAAGATGAATGAGATATCGAAGCTTGAAGTTGTATGTGGGGGTGACTTGCATTTGAATGTGGAAATGGTAGTTGAGAAGTTTTCTCAAACTCGAAATGAAAGGGAGAACCTTTCATCACCCCATTTGGATGCTATCCAATTACACTTAAATGTGTGGGTGACTTGCATATATTGCAAACGCATGACCAAGTGGAGTACACAATGGTTATATGGAGTCAATCGAGTAGATTGGACTAGAATGTTAATTGGTTAGATTCAAAATCTAGTAAGAGGTCAGTCATGACACACCAAAGGCATGGTGAAAACGTGTCTAGCCATGAATTGAGTTTCATGTCATTCTAAGACAAGGTACATAACTGGATCTAGGTTGAGATCACGAGTTATAAGTCTTATGAATCGACTAAAAGGCAAAAGTGACTAGCAAGTCAAGAACACGTTAGGACAACTGATCTAAACTGAAAATTATTGTTGTTGACTTAGCGAAGTCAACAAATAATTTTGGATCCAACAACCAGTGGGTTTATAACAGATCAGGTTATGGAATGAGACTAAAGCCATGGAAAAAGGAACATGAGGGAAACCTAACCTAGTTGACTGGAGATCCCAAGATCTAGGTTCAATAGGCCAACTTAATCATGAACCGAAGGGTAGTCACTGTGGGAGCATAGCTAATATATATGTTTATATATAAGCTAGTGTTTATGTTCATATATCCCCCCCAAAAACTATAAAAGGGTGTTTAAATACGTCCTAGTCCATTCCTATAATATCCAGTGACATTGTTATGAGGCTAAGCATACTATGTGGTTAAATGATTCGTGTAAATCATAATGAACCATAATGCTTTTAATGATTTAAAGGGAAATCACCTATGTTGGAGAGAAGTGTGGTCGCTTAGAATGGAATTAGGGCATAATTCCTAGAGCTCCCACCGAACCAGGAAAGTGCTCCATGACCATTATTGGAGACGAAAAATGAGGAGATGGCCCGGCTAGGGAAAGTATTGTGTGAATGTATATTGTCGTTTACACAAATGGGGGGTTGTTCAAGGACATCACGTCTACAAAACCCTAGTAGGCTAAGTATGCTTCACAAAGGAAGGTTCAAAGGCTACACCTACCTATCCTGCAATACTCGACTATCGAGTTTTCATCGGGGAATTTTGTGTGTTTTAATCGATCTCCATTCATGTGGGAGATTGTTAGAAATTTAGTAAAAATGAGTTTTTCACTAAATATTTTGGACATCAATAATATTTATATATGTGTTGTATAAATAATTATTTATGGGTTTGTGTTCAAACTATGTCCAAATAGAGCTAAGATGAATGAGATATCGAAACTTGAAGTTGTATGTTTGGAACAAACAAAGATGATAAAAATGGATTGAGGTTTGTCATCTTGTCCCACATAGGTGGGATGACAAAACTTAAAGTGGTATATAAGGAGGAGTACTCCTTGTAATTGTTTCCTTAAAGGCAAACACTAGTGGGGACCAAAGGGTGCGCTGCACCCGCACATATGCGCGCGAGTATGGATGGCGCATGACCAGGTGGCGTCCTGGTATGCGCAGTGGCATTCGTGTGGCATGCAACTCCACATCACATATGCGCGCATAATATGGGCTATAGGCCAATTGTGGTGCACTTTGAACTTCGCACACCGCCTTTGTATTTTTTCCCATGAGCGTATGGTCAGATACATGGCAGGTCCGCTTATGGCGCACCCTTGGGTGGCGCATGCGGATGCCATGTCGCTTGTCGATACGACGCGAGCTCCTTAGGCTCATGGCGCACATCATTGATCAAGAATGTGGTCGATCCACTTATGGCACACCAGTGGGTAACTTAGGCGGATGATGTGGCCCAGGCCTCACAGGCACGCGACAGTTCAAGCGTATACGCAGGTTCCATATTGTGTGGCACACGGACTGAAGAGCCACTTCAGGCGCGCGCACATGTTTGCAGCGGAAACAAAACAGCTGGTTGGACTTGGTCGAACTAGCTGTTTCAACTTGTTTAATTCTGTCATGAATGAATAAGACAGTTTCGTTAACCATATGAATTCCATTTAATATAATTAAATGTTGTTTATTACAAGATTTATTGCCTCGTTAATTAGAGAATTAAAGGCAAGGATTGTTTCAATTTTGTGAATGTGTATATATATGAACCTTGGGTTCATAGTTTGAACAGACGAGATGTGAGGATCTTATAAAAACTATTAGAAACATTCACAACATATTTTAGAGGAGTACTCTAAAATATATACAACTTCTTTTCTTTATTTTCCATAACACCAAATTATACCCGTTGTAATCTCGGGCGCGAGAGCCATCTCCGGCAGTACAACTACTGTTTCGGTTGTTGTATCCTAGAAACAGACCGTCTGAGAGGAGGCGCGGAATCTGTTTTAAGGGCCCCCTGTCTAACACGATCCTCAACCAAAACCGTCAACGACAGTTTGTTCATTCTTGCAGCGGAGGTTTGTACAAGATGGTGCGGTTGAAGTTCTTCCAAAGATGCTGGCTTGAATCAAGATTGGTACAACTAAATTGTATATTACTTCTGTTTATTTAGTTTATGTAACCGGTATTGTAGTAGAAGAATTTCCCACAAATAACGAGAGTCTCGTTATTATTTATTTTATTAATATTTTTTTAATAAAACGTGAACCTAGTTCCTACAATCTTAAAATAGACTTTCGTGAAGATTGTTGCTACAATCTTAAATCCCTTCTCTACGAGGATTTAGGTTCACGAAAGTTAAAATTTAAATTGAGATTTTGCTAAAATCTTATAAATTTTGGGATATATATATTTAGTACAATGAGTCGGATTAGTTTTGATGATTGTAGTACAATCTTTAATCCGAATACCGTGTTGCAAAAGGAACATTTTGATTCAAGTTTGGTGTTCATGGATTTTTGTTCTTGTTTAGATAAAACCGAACCATATACAAAATAATATGTATTTCAATAGGTTTTGAAATACTAAATTTTCTAATGAGCGTATTAGAAAAAATTATTTTGTAACCCCTTACAAATGTTTTTGTAACATTTAATTTCTTAATAATAAGCTTTTAGTAACCATAATTGATATATTAATGTTGGTTTTAAAAGTCTTGATATAAATTCATTTTCTAATAAGCATATTAGAAATAGATATTTTATAAAATAACTAGTTTTAATATTTTCTAACAAGCGTGTTAGAAATGTTGTTGGAAGAATAACAAGATTACAACTTTTTATCTCTTACGTGTGTGATAGAATTTTATAGAATAATAAGTTTTAATATCATCTTTTATATCTAATGAACGTGTTAGATACGATGATTGTGTAAAACTAACTTGTTAATATACGTTCAGATTTTCTAACGAGCATGTTAGAAAAGATTATTATTTCAAATAATTACCGACGAGTGTGTTGGAGACAATTATTTGGATAATAAACATTGTATCGGTTTCGTCTAAACTATTAAATTTCTAACGAGCGAGTTAGAAACGGATTTTTTCCACATACGTTTAAACTTTTTTTATTTGTTTCTTTCTAATGAGCGTATTAGAAATAGTTTATATTTTTTTTATAAACTTCGAAACAAATTTTGTAATCGATTATTTCTAACGAGCGTGTTAGAAACGATTTAAAGAGTTTGATAGTTGTTTATTTTCTAACGAGCGTGTTAGAAACGATTTAATGACTTTGTCAATTGTTTATTTCTAACAAGCGGGTTAGAAAACGTTTATTTTATATAAACCAAAAACGGCTTATGGCAATAAATAATCGTTTAATTTTCTAATGGGCGTATTAGAATTAGTTTATCTTATAACCAACTATTTTAACGATTTGCAATCGTTAATTTCTAACGAGCGGGTTAGAACCGGGTTAACTATGATAAACTATTTAAGATGATTTGTAATCGTTTATATATATTTTCTAACGAGTGTGTTAGAAAATGTTTATGTTTATTTCTAACAAGCGTGTTAGAAAACATTCATTTAAATAAACCAAAAGTGAATAAATGTATTCGTTTTATTTCTAACGAGCGCGTTAGAAGCGGTTTACTTTCTAAAACCGAATATTTTGAATGTTTGTTAAACATTTAAATTCTAATTAGCATATTAGAATTGGTTATCATACAAACCACTCATTTTAACGTTTGGAAATCGTTATTATCTAACAGCGGTTAGAAATGGTTTGAATATGATAAACCAACTATTAAAACGATGTGTATTCGTTTTATTTTTCAAATGAGCGAGTTTGAAACTGTTTTATTAAATAAACTATTATAAGGTTTATTGTATTGATTTGTAATCAAAACATAAAAAAATATAGTTTATTTTTAAAACACTTGCAAAAATGACAAATGTTTTGAACGAATAAAACATGTCTTTGCGAATTACAAGTGATTCGATACTTCCACGAGAAGTATAACGTTTTCAACCATATAATAGTCTCGGAAAGACTATTTGGTAAAAACAACTTGATGTTGTTATAAATATAATAAGTTACTCAACTACTTGAAGGTTGTTAATTGTAAACAACTTTATATTTTGGACAACTTGTGATTATTCAAGTTTAGAGTTTCAAGACGAAACAAGTTATACGTGTTCCATTGAGGGAGTACCTCAAAACATGACAGAACGATGTAATTGCGTTTATTTCGTTCTAATGTGTTGAAAATAATAAAACTTTGGGATTTGATGTTTAGATATCATTGGTGTATCCGTTATTTTGGACTACTAATAAGTTGTTAAAAGGATACACATTTTGATACAAAGTGTAAAAACTAATTTACACGGACACAATGAGCGGGTTGTGATCATGACTTATGTAATAAGTCACAAATCAAACATCAAACGTATAACATGTTTGTGAGAAACGTGGTGCATGGTTTGAGATGAAATGCACAAAAACAAGATATGTCATTTAATGTTGAGAGCATCAACATGGAAATGCACATGTAAGTTTTCAAAAAATATAACATATGAAAGAAATATATGTTATTATTGTAAATAATTTTAATAAATTTAGCAAATTTATTAACGGAAATTTACAATAGTGATGGACTTGTAGATGCTTCTACCACCATCAATGTTGTTTAAACTATGTGGAGGCTTGGTCCTCAATTTGGGAGAGTATCCCAATACATGGTTTTAATGAAACAACAACGTAAATGTATATATCAATATAGCCTATAGGCATTCGTGAATGCTTTGTTGTTGAGAGTCAATCTAATTGACTATATCTCAAGACTCAAGTGATTTTTTTTTACAAAGATCTTTCATCAAAGTGACTTGGATTAAGACTTATGTTTAAGTCTTTAGGAAGTCAATGGTGAAGCCTTGGAGATAAAAAGGCAAACGAGTTATGATCCTAATGGATGAAGTTAACTATGGTTTTGAGGCCTTCCTAAAACCAATGGTTTTGAAATGGTGAAACAAAATTTCATTATTGTGTCTAAACTAAGAAACGAATGTTCGGAAGAGATAGTGCGTTATCTCTTAAGGCTGTGAAGAATCAGAATGATGCATCTTCTATTCACATGCTAGAGTATTGTGGTCTAAAGCATGCTAGACTAATACTTGTTAATTTATATGCTCAACGGAGATTAAATTAACTTTAAACATACAAAATATGTGATGACATAAGAATGAATTTTGTGCTAAAAAAAACTATAAATATAACTTCATTTTAGTCCAAAGGGATAATTCAAAGTGCAAGCAATGTGGGGGGATAAGCACCATTTAAGAGACAAACCCTTTAGGGTATGAAGAAATGGTAGTTGAGAAGTTTTTCTCAAACGTGAAATGAAAGGGAGAACCTTTCATCACCCCATTTGGATGTTATCCAATTACACTTAAATGTGGGTGTGAATTGCATTTGAATGTAGAAATGGTAGTTGAGAAGTTTTCTCAAACTCGAAATGAAAGGGAGAACCTTTCATCACCCCATTTGGATGCTATCCAATTACACTTAAATGTGGGGGTGACTTGCATATATTGCAAACGCATGACCAGGTGGAGTACACAATGGTTATATGGAGTCAATCGAGTAGATTCGACTCGAATGTCAATTGGTTAGATTCAAAATCTAGTAAGAGAACAGTCATGACACACCAAAGGCATGGTGAAAACGTGTCTAGCCATGAATTGAATTTCATGTCATTCTAAGACAAGGTACATAACTGGACCCAGGTTGAGATCACGAGTTATAAGTCTTAGGAATCGACTAAAAGGCAAAAGTGACTAGCAAGTCAAGAACACGTTAGGAAAACTGATCTAAACTGAAAATAATTGTTGTTGACTTAGCGAAGTCAACAAAAAATTTTGGATCCAACAACCAGTGGGTTGATAACAGATCAGGTTGTGGAATGAGACTAAAGCCATGGAAAAAGGAACATGAGGGAAACCTAACCTAGTTGACTAGAGATCCCAAGTTCTAGGTTCAATAGGCCAACTTAATCATGAACCGAAGGGTAGTCACTGTGGGGGCATAGCTAATATATATGTTTATATATAAGCTAGTGTTTGTCACACCCTGACTTTTGCGGAAGCGTGGTTATTGGTGTGACTTCTTAATATCATAGCATTCAATCATAACAATGCAATATGATAAAACCAAAAGATATTCATTCATTAATTAAGTTTAGAAAATACCACAATACCATTGTCTGAAAACATCGACACCAAATTAAGTTACAAACCATGACATGTTTAACCGAGTTCATAAAGACTCCACAAAAGACTTGAAATGAAACCTGAGTTTAGAAACATGTATCCCGTCCAGGAATAGGATACACCCCCTAAACTCAACAACCAAGGATAACATCTTTTATTCACGACGCAGCTTGAAGACACATGCATACACCTGCCAGATCCACTAGTTCCCTGAAATACATGTAGTTTGAAAAACATCAACAAAAGTTGAGCGAGTTCATGTGTGTGTATAAGTATGTATAAACCTTTGTAAACAGTATAAGTATGAATGTCCCGGTATGATAGCAAATAAGGAAAAGATCACCAATGGTTTGCAAGGCCACTGATATGTGTGACGGTGTAGGAAGACTCAAACCTAGCAAAGTTGCACCGGGCTTCCGGCTGGAAGACATAGTCACCCTATGGGCCACCCTGGTCCTCATGGGTGTGGGCTCGCTACACCCAAATAGATCTATCACTCATGCCCCTCGGTCCTTATACGAGGATTAATGGTCCCAAGTATCTGTAGGAAGACTCAAACCTAGCAAAGTTGCACCGGGCTTCCGGCTGGAAGACATAGTCACCCTATGGGCCACCCTGGTCCTCATGGGTGTGGGCTCGCTACACCCAAATAGATCTATCACTCATGCCCCTCGGTCCTTATACGAGGATTAATGGTCCCAAGTATCTGCCTACCCAATCACATGATCTATGGTTCTTTCCTAGGCTAACCATACCAATAGTATCTGTATGTAATCCTTTTGTAACATGTATTTCACCCCCGAAGTAAATAAACAAAACAGTTTAAAGAAAAGGGGGACATGAACTCACTGTATTGCGTCTTCGGAATTGTAACCTAAAAGCTCTTCAGCAAACCCGACTACCTACATCGTGCTAGGGTCTATTAGACGGACGGGTCGTGCCTTGATTTAGAGTTAACGTGTTGAGTTACGTTTCTTATGTCGCCGTCATTATTCCAAGTTATAATTACTTGTTAAAATAATAATTATTTTAACTTTAAATTATATTTAATTTTGGAATAATTGTCTAACAATGTTTTGTAACAATACTTCTCAAGTATTTATTTCCTTCCCAAAGATGGGGGTATTTTATACATGTACTTTCGTATTCTCGTATTCGTATTCTCAAAATAATATATTTTCAAGTTGCACTTTAGAAAATATATATATAACTTACTTGTCAAAAATAATGTATTCCAAGAAAATATATATTTTTCTCAAAAATCATATATCTTCTAAATATCTTAGGAAAATATATTTTAACTTCCCAAAAATAATATATTTTCTCTTTGTCGAAAATATGATATACTTGGTAATATGTACAAAAATCATATTTTCACTTCTTGTATCCAAAATAATATTTACCCATCTTTATTTATAAAAACCAACCTCCAATACTTGTATTTTTGTAACAAAACCTATGGCAAGGTTTATATGGAAAACCAAAGTTAAGACACACTTGTAAATATTTGTTTAGTAAATATTTTTCTAAGTGTGTGTATTTTTAGAAAATTTCGTCATAGTTTCCTTTGAAAATGGAGGTGTCCATGCTAATAAAGCATATCATTTTCTTTTCAAAATCAACACACAATGATCAACAATCAAACCCTAAACATCTTGCACTTACCAAGTGCAAAAACTATACATTTTACATAACAATATGAACTTGATCTTTTCACAAAAACTTGTAGTAACTTGGTAAAGTATTTAGTGGGTTTAGTTACCCTTTAAAGTGTGTTTATTTCTCTAAAAATCTCATTCTTAAAGAAACTAGGTGTTTACAACTTGTAAACATAATTTACAAAAATGTTTATTTATTAGATCTTCTTGTTTCATAAGTGTTTATACACTTATTTTTCCACTAAAAATAGTGTAGGTTTAAGTAAAAACCATGATCTATTAGAAACCATATTTTGAACTTGGTTTTCTTGGAAAATCATTCACAATCTTGGATCCATAAGACTACTAACTCACTTTGTTTATTATTTTACAAGAAATCTCTTTATTCATCAAGTTCATGTTCATATAAGAAGATGATCATCTTATGTTGTCACATAATCATCCTCTCACTTGCTAGATCATGTGTTTAATCACAATCTAGCAAGCTCTATGTGATGTTCAACATCATATTCTCAAGTAAACAACAACAAGCATCATACATATACTAAACAACATCATTTCATTCATATTTCATCACATGTCAAGCTTATGTTAGGGTTTTATGTTCATGTCTTTTAATGTTCACCAAGATAATTCATGAATATCATCTTTTAACCAACTAATTTAGAAGTAACAAAGGTTAGAAAGGATCTTACTACTAGCTCTAAGCTAGGGAAGAAACAAGTGTGAAGATGGAGTGGATAAAAGCAAACGGGTGAGGTCCTTCAAGATCCGTGAGCACCGAGCTTCCTAAAACACCTTGTTACACCTTGAGATGACCTTGGATTGCATGAACTTGAAATGAAAACAATGGTGGTGGTGGTGGTGGCTACTTACGGCCGTGAGAGGGAGAGAGAGTAGGAGTGATGGTGTTGTGAAGATGGAGTGAACTCATGGTCCATTTATAATCCCTAATCTCTTTTGTCCATTGGTTCTAATGTCCCCATAAGTACATCATAAATCTTACACCAAATCCATAGAGATTATTAGAGATCTCATGGGATCTTATTAAGATTTGAGGATATCAAGGTGGTGGGGGCCACCTTGAACCGTAAATGAGAGGGGGGTAAATGTAAGTTTTGATGGTAAATGATGTTAATTAGTTGGAGGTTAAGTGTAAAAATCTAGTGTTTTAAGTGTATGAGGCATTATGTAGTATGTTAGGGTGTTCGGGAACCATAACTATCTTAAAAATAATAGAACAATGCTTCTAGCAATATTTTGGTGTTCCGGGTAATGTCCGGTTGTTTGGTTAGATACCGATTCGTTAAAGTGTCAAGTTATTCCGTTTAGTAATCTTTAAGTACCCTTTTGTGACACTTTTAATTCCCGACACTTAGGAAATCATACATGACCATTTTGCCATATTTTTGCACATTACTAGTTTGTTAAAAAGCTGAATTTTGCTGAAATATGCAGAATTCTGCACTTTATGTGGGTTTTAGGCACTTTCCGGCACTTAAACTATCACCTAGTGACGCAGTTTTATGGTCCTTACTTCCCTACACACCATACTAGTGTAGTACCATGTCTCTGGCCCTTACGGGGTCTCAAAACACTGTCTGTCTATGTACTGACATTGTCAGCATGTTTCTGAGTTATCCGCTAACTGTGCTAACCGTGCTTTGTGCATCGTTTATGTCACTAAAGTTGGTATGTGATAAATGATGTGACAGTATGAAATGTGATGCACATGCATGTATGATACAGAAATCAGAAGGCAGTTTAAATCATCAGTTGTAATTAAGCACAATCATTAAGCACTAATCAATATTAATTAATTGTACGGATACCTGGATTTTTTACGGTTGTCACATTCTCCCCCTGTTAAGAAAATTTCGTCTCGAAATTTTAGTTCTGCTACTAGATGCATGGGTCTTGGGGAACAAATGTGGGTATTTTGTTTTCATACGATCTTCACGCTCCCAAGTGAATTCTGGGCCGTGATGGGCATTCCAACGAACCTTGACGAGCTTGACACTACTCCTGCGTGTCTTGTTAACCTTCCAATCAGTAACCTCAACAGGTTCTTCAGTAAAGTGGAGTGTGTCATCAATATGAACTTCGTCGGCAGAAATGACAACTGTTTCTTGAATTGGGCTCTTTTTCAGATTTGATACATGAAATGTATCATGAACGTCATTCAGCTCTGCGGGTAGATCCAACTTGTATGCTACAAGACCAATCCTTTCCAGGATTTTAAATGATTTGATGTATCTTGGGTTCAACTTCCCACGCTTCCCAAAGCGTGCTACACCCTTCCAGGGTGAAACCTTTAACAAAACCATATCTCCTACCTCAAACTCCAGAGGTTTCCTTCTTCGGTCCGCATAACTCTTTTGTCGATCACGAGCCGCTTTGATGCGTTCTCGGATCTGTATAATCTTGTCTGTCGTTTCTTGAACCAATTCAGGGCCAACAAGCTGTCTATCACCTGCATCTGCCCAGCATAACGGTGATCGACACTTGCGTCCATGGAGAGCTTCAAACGGTGCGGCTTGAATGCTTGCCTGATAACTGTTGTTGTATGAAAATTCAACCAATGGTAGGTGAGTGTCCCAACTTCCACCTAAATCCATTACGCAAGCTCGTAACATGTCTTCCAACGTTTGAATCGTTCGTTCGCTCTGGCCGTCTGTCTGCGGGTGAAAAGCAGTACTCAGATTCAACTGAGGACCAAAGGCTTCTTGAAAGGATTGCCAAATCCTTGACACGAACCTTCCATCTCTATCAGAGATAATTGAGAGAGGCACTCCATGACGTGCAACAATCTCTCTGAGGTATAATTCAGCAAGCTTGCTCGTGTTGTCTTTTTCCTTGATTGGCAAAAAGTGTGCAGATTTCGTTTAACAGTCTACGATCACCCAAATCTTATCATGACCTCTAGGTGTCTTTGGTAACTTCGTTATAAAATCCATCGAAATCTGTTCCCATTTCCACTGGGGTATTTCAGGTTGTTGCAAGAGACCTGAAGGCTTCTGGTATTCGGCCTTTACTTTGGCGCAAGTCAAACATTTGCCAACGTACGTTGCAACATCGCCTTTTAATCTCGGCCACCAATAGAAATCCTTTAAATCTTGGTACATTTTGTCTGATCCTGGATGGATCGAGTACCGTGACTTGTGAGCTTCATCGAAAATTACTTCTCTAAGACCACCAAATAGAGGAACCCAAATTCTTCCCAAGAAACACAACGTTCCTTCCTCATTTGGTACCAACTGTTTCTCCATCCCACGGAGATATTCATTCTCGAGATTCTTTTCCATAAGAGCTTCTCTCTGTGCAGCATGAATGCGCAATGAGAGGTCCGTTTGAATAATCATTTCCAAAGCTCGAACCCTTATGGGCTAGATTCTTTCCTTTCGACTCAGGGCGTCAATGACCACATTCGTCTTCCCTGGGTGATACTTAATCTCACAATCGTAGTCGTTCAACAACTCTACCCATCGTCTCTGACTCATATTAAGCTCTTTATGATCGAATATATGCTGTAAGCTCTTGTGATCAGTATAGATTGTGCATCGCGTGCCATATAAGTAATGTTGCCAGATCTTTAATGCAAACACCACGGCGCCTAATTCCAAATCGTGCGTGGTGTAATTTTTCTCGTGAACCTTCAACTGGCGTGAAGCAAATGCTATAACTTTCTGTCACTGCATCAGTACACAGCCTAAACCTTGACGCGAGGCGTCACAATATACCACGAAGTCGTTAGTGCCTTCGGGTAGAGATAAGATCGGTGCATCGTAAAGCTTGTTTTTCAACAACTGAAATGCTTCTTCTTGCTTGTCTCCCCATTCATACTTCTTGTCTTTCTGTGTAAGGGAGATCAAAGGTTGAGCGATTTTTGAAAAATCCTCAATAAATCTGCGGTAATATCCTGCCAAACCTAGGAACTGACGGATCTCGGTTGGCGTCTTAGGAGTCTCCCAATTCTTGATCGCCTCGATCTTTGTGGGATCCACATGAATTCCGTTTCCGTTAACCACGTGACCAAGGAACTGAACCTCACGTAACCAGAACTCGCACTTCGAGAACTTCACGTATAATTTCTCCTTCTTAAGCAGCTCTAAAATAGCTCTTAGGTGTTGCTCGTGCTCTTCCTTCGTCTTTGAATAAATCAAAATGTCGTCAATAAACACGATCACAAACTTATCAAGGTAGGGCTTGCAGACTCTGTTCATCAAATCCATAAACACGGCTGGCGTGTTTGTCAACCCAAACGGCATAACCAGGAACTCGTAATGTCCATATCGAGTTCTGAAAGCAGTCTTTGGGATACTCTCCTCTTGAATTCTCAACCGGTGATAACCTGATCGAAGATCGATCTTGGAGTAAGAACTCGAACCTTGTAGTTGGTCAAACAGGTCATCAATTCTTGGCAAAGGATATCTATTCTTAATGGTCAACTTGTTCAGCTCACGGTAGTCGATACACATGTGGAAACTACCGTCTTTCTTTTTAACGAACAAAACTGGAGCTCCCCAAGGCGAGAAGCTTGGTCTGATGAATCCCTTATCCAATAGCTCCTGAAGTTGCTTTGACAGCTCTTGCATTTCTGAAGGTGCAAGTCGATAGGGTGCCTTAGCTACAGGCGCATCACCTGGAACTAAGTCGATGTGGAACTCAACTTGCCTTTGCGGCGGCAATCCTGGCAAGTCTTCGGGGAAGACTTCAGGATATTCCTTAACAACTGGTATATCTTCTAACTTTGACTCAGCAGCTTCTTTATCCACAATGTGTGCCAAGAAGGCAACAAGTCCTTTCTGTAAACACTTCCGAGCTTTCAAACAGCTAATGATCTTTAGGGGCGTATTGTGCTTTTCTCCATGAACCACAATCGTTTCTCCATTCGCCATCGGGATGCGAATGGTCTTCTTGTGACATACAATCTCTGCTCTGTTGCTTGACAACCAATCCATCCCCACTACCACGTCGAAGCTTCCCAACTCGACTGGCAGCAGATCAAGTGTAAACTCGTGTTCTCCAAGTTCTATCACGCAACCTCTGATGGCCTCATTCGTCTCAACTAGCTTTCCGTTGGCTAGTTCTATTGAATACAGAATGTCTAACTTACTAGCTACCAATCCAAGTATTTTCTTAAACTCTAGTGATACAAAACTATAATCGGCACCAGTGTCAAATAGTCAGATGCAAAGCGTTGATTGACAGGGAACGTACCAGTGACCACATTTGGATCTTGGCGTGCTTCCCTCGCTCCGATGTTGATAACTCTTCCATGTGCTTGATTGAGCTTTAGGCACTCTCTCTTGAAATGCCCCACGTCTCCACAATTAAAATAACCTGGTCCTCGACCATTATCATTTCCATTACCTTGATTATTGTTTTGGTTGCGATTCCCAGCTTGATTTCCAGAATTACCACGGTTTCCATTACCTCCATTATTTCCTTGCGGGCGGTTTCCATTCCCATTACCTCCATGGTTGTTGTTACCAAAACCCCTTTGACCACCACGGCCAGTACCATCCCAGCATGTTTCTTTTGAGTGCCAACTCTTCCACAAGATTCACATTTTCCAGCTCGGCATCGTCCACTGTGATGCAACTGACACGCATCACATTTGGGCAAAGTGCCCATATACCCCTTTCCTTTGGCCTTGGCCGGTGCGTTTGTCTCATCCTTCTTGTTTATACTGCTGGTACCTTTCTTAAAGTTGGAGAACTTTCGTTTGTTCTCACCGGATGACTCAACGTGAGTCTCCTTCTTCTTTTGGTCAGAGATCGAAAACTTGTTTAATCTGATTGCCTCTTCAGTTAAAGCCACACTTAGGTCAATCGCCTCAGTAATTGTGGCAGGCTTCGACGTTGTTACCATACTCATAATCTGAGGTGCCAACCCCCAAATGAAACGCTCAACGCGCTTGAATTTCGGACTTACCATGTATGGTACCACGTGAGATAGATCGTGGAATCTCTGCACATACTCCGCAATTTTGGGGCCATCCATCTTGAGGTTCCAAAACTCTGTTTCCAATTTTTGAATTTCGGCCCTGGAGCAATACTTTTTACGTTTGAGTTCCTTCATTTCATTCCAAGTCAAAGCGTATGCTGCTGCCTCTCCCAAAGTTTGGACTTGGAGATTCCACCAAGAAAGCGCTCCGTCTACGAACAATCCGGAGATGTAGGTGACTTGATGTTCCGGTGCACATTTACTCATTCTTATCACTGAGTCGGTCTTCTCCGTCCATCTAACAAAGGCCACAGCACCCCCGGTGCCGTCGAAATTCAGCGGTTTACAGTCTAAAAACTACTTATAGGTACAGCCTGTACAAGTAACGTCATTCACAGAAAGCATTAGAAAACGCACATGGAATATCCAAATGTAACGTAATGTGTCTCAAGCGACTTAAACATTACCATGAGGTGGGTTGTTTCTTGAGGTACCCCCGCTAGTTTCAGCGCGTGAGGCCTCGTGCTCTGCTATTGCTCGTGAAATTCGTTCTTGTAATTCGGCCACAGTAGTGGGCAATCGAGTTTCTCTTCGTGGAGGCATCTTCTATAAGAAGAGCATGTCGGTCAGGTCATAATCGGTATAGTAAGTACGTAGCAGGTAATAACATTCATCAACACAAGTATACACATAACATCCCATGTCATAACATAAACAAGTAATCCAACAATGTATGTAATGAGAATGTTGCGATTGAGCTATCATATATCAAGACCACAAGTACAGTTTACAAGTTTCACAATTGTATCATACATCAAAAGAGACTAAGGGTCACATCACCCTTGTCCAAATCGTCTACCAAACTACAACAGTCAAAAGTCAAAAGTCAAAGTGTGGTCTCCCAAAAGGCTGTGCAATCTGGCTCAATAGCTGCACTCTCATCAAAAGTATGCTATCTGCATAAAACCAAAAACCTCTAAGCTGATGGTGGAGGAGGAGGTGGAGGAACGAAAAGCAACCTGCGCAAATGCGCTAAATCCTCCTCAAGTGCATGAACGATACGCAGCAGGTAACCAATCTGCTTCTCCATAGTGAGGAAATGGACGTCAAACTCAGGGTACGGTAGAAGTGGAGCCGGTGGAGTCGTGATGGTGACTGGCAAGTGCAAGGTGGAGGACGCGGGATCCTCTCTAACTCCATGACTTTCCTACACAGCATCTCCTGCTGGAGCTGCAGTGACAAAAGCAAATCATCCCTCGTATAACCAACGTGGAAGGGATGGTATGGATCAGACACAGGCATCGTATTGGGCGGAAACCAAATCAGTGGCTCGCCCATAGGTGCAGAAACAAAAGGAGTAGTGTGTGTAAACTGTGGCATGAAATGATCGGCTACTGACACAAGAGGTATATGACTGGGCTGCTGACTCGATGGTCCTTCCCCAGGACGGGGAGGAGGGATATCCTGAAGAAATATGATCGCTAGATCTGTACGATGAATGTCAAACACATGAGGGTGAAACGGAGAAATATCAACGGGTGCATGTACATGTGCAGGTGGGGGAGTAACAGGTCTAACAAAAGGAGGAAAGTCGTCATCGTCCTCAATCCAACCATTGCGGGTGTGTGCATATCTGGGGTCAAACTGGGCAGCAAAAGGAGCGTGATCAATAAGTACAGGGATCGGGTCAGGCAGAGGTGGTGCAGCAACAGGTACATCGACAGGTACTGGATCGTGCTCAGGTAAAGGATCGTGTGCCGGTATAGGCTCAGGTGCAGCTGGGGCTAACTCAATATCAGCGGGTATATCAAAAAGCTGACCGTCAGGAACGACAGGTGCCTCAAAAGGCTGCTCATCGGGGACAAACTCAACCTCATGGTCAGGGTCAAAGTCGTGTGGAAAGACAGGATCCAACTCATCATCAAACTCAAAATCATGATCAACACCGTGTGGAATATCAGGTGCGACGAACATAGCTGTGTCAGAATCAATATCGGTGGGATAACGCTATAATCCCAGTGCGTGTAGTGTAGTAGAGGACACAGACTCAAATGAATCAGGACCAGAATGGTCAGAAGAAGCCTCGACATCAGGAATCTCATCATGTGGAATAGCAATTACATCGTCGACTGGAACCTCGACAAGTGGAACGACAATGTCATCATCAACTAGAGCCTCATCATCCTGGGCACCCTCAGGGGGACCCTCAATAAAAAGATCGACGTCATCGTCAGACGTAGCATCGAGAGGCAGATCCTCAAGAGGAAATGCAGCAAGAGGAAAAGGAGCAGGGATCTGAACAAGAGGTAGATCCCCGTCAGGAAAACCATCAGCTAGTGGTATATCATCTCCAAAATCTGGTAAGGCAAATGGCTGGAAATCATCATCATCGCTACTCGTAGTGTCTGAAGTGAAAACCTCAGGGTCTGTGGCTGTCTCGTCATCCGAGACTATGGCCATAGGGTCTACTGTATCAGATACTCCACTCTCGGAGGAGGACATGGTGTCTGTAACAACACAACCACACGTATGCACATATATCAATAATCATCAAATAAACATGTAAGCAGTAACAATGTAAGCATGTATGCAATCCTAGTCTTCCCAAGACTATCCCACCCAGCCTCTCGGACTGAACTACTTGGTCTCTCAGACTAAACTTCCCAGTTTCCCAAACTGAACTACCCAGCCTCTCAGGCTAAACCTCCCAGTCTCTCAGACTGCCCCTACTTGTCTCTTAGACTACCCAGTCTCTCAGACTGAACTACCTAGTTAGTCTCTCAGACCAACTCCCCAATCTCTCAGACTGACTACCCAGCTAGTCTCTCAGACTAACTCCCCAGTCTCTCAGACTGAATACCCAGCTAGTCTCTCAGACTAACTCCCCAGTCTCTCAGACTGACTACCCAGCTAGTCTCTCAGACTAACTCCCCAGTCTCTCAGACTGAAATATAAACGAATTCCTTAAAATGTAATTTGTGTCTTTTATTTGTAAAAATATTTGTTTCATGGATCTGGACGCTTTGTGTATGCAATGAAAACATGTTGTAAAAACATTTTCGTGAGAGCCCTAATGATCGTAGTGTAGACTCGAGAAAGAATCCTAGTTCGCTACGACCGAAGCTCTGATACCAAGCTGTCACACCCTGACTTTTGCGGAAGCGTGGTTATTGGTGTGACTTCTTAATATCATAGCATTCAATCATAACAATGCTATATGATAAAACCAAAAGATATTCATTCATTAATTAAGTTTAGAAAATACCACAATACCATTGTCTGAAAACATCGACACCAAATTAAGTTACAAACCATGACATGTTTAACCGAGTTCATAAAGACTCCATAAAAGAATTGAAATGAAACCTGAGTTTAGAAACATGTATCCCGTCCAGGAATAGGATACACCCCCTAAACTCAACAACCATGGATAACATCTTTTATTCACGACGCAGCTTGAAGACACATGCATACACCTGCCAGATCCACTAATTCCCTGAAATACATGTAGTTTGAAAAACATCAACAAAAGTTGAGCGAGTTCATGTGTGTGTATAAGTATGTATAAAACTTTGTAAACAGTATAAGTATGAATGTCCCGGTATGATAGCAAACAAGGAAAAGATCACCAATGGTTTGCAAGGCCACTGATATGTGTGACGGTGCAGGAAGACTCAAACCTAGCAAAGTTGCACCGGGCTTCTGGCTGGAAGACATAGTCACCCTATGGGCCACCCTGGTCCTCATGGGTGTGGGCTCGCTACACCCAAATAGATCTATCACTCATGCCCCTCGGTCCTTATACGAGGATTAATGGTCCCAAGTATCCGCCTACCCAATCACATGATCTATGGTTCTTTCCTAGGCTAACCATACCAATAGTATCTGTATGTAATCCTTTTGTAACATGTATTTCACCCCCGAAGTAAATAAACAAAACAGTTTAAAGAAAAGGGGGACATGAACTCATTGTATTGCGTCTTCGGAATTGTAACCCAAAAGCTCTTCAGCAAACCCGACTACCTACATCATGCTAGGGTCTATTAGACGGACGGGCCGTGCCTTGATTTAGAGTTAACGTGTTGAGTTACGTTTCTTATGTCGCCGTCATTATTCCAAGTTATAATTACTTGTTAAAATAATAATTATTTTAACTTTAAATTATATTTAATTTTGGAATAATTGTCTAACAACGTTTTGTAACAATACTTCTCAAGTATTTATTTCCTTCCCAAGGATGGGGGTATTTTATACATGTACTTTCGTATTCTCGTATTCGTATTCTCAAAATAATATATTTTCAAGTCGCACTTTAGAAAATATATATATAACTTACTTGTCAAAAATAATGTATTCCAAGAAAATATATATTTTTCTCAAAAATCATATATCTTCTAAATATCTTAGGAAAATATATTTTAACTTCCCAAAAATAATATATTTTCTCTTTGTCGAAAATATGATATACTTGGTAATATGTACAAAAATCATATTTTCACTTCTTGTATCCAAAATAATATTTACCCATCTTTATTTATATAAACCAACCTCCAATACTTGTATTTTTGTAACAAAACCTATGGCAAGGTTTATATGGAAAACCAAAGTTAAGACACACTTGTAAATATTTGTTTACTAAATGTTTTTCTAAGTGTTTGTATTTTTAGAAAATTTCGCCATAGTTTCCTTTGAAAATGGAGGTGTCCATGCTAATAAAGCATATCATTTTCTTTTCAAAATCAACACACAATGATCAACAATCAAACCCTAAACATCTTGCACTTACCAAGTGCAAAAACTATACATTTTACATAACAATATGAACTTGATCTTTTCACAAAAACTTGTAGTAACTTGGTAAAGTGTTTAGTGGGTTTAGTTACCCTTTAAAGTGTGTTTATTTCTCTAAAAATCTCATTCTTAAAGAAACTAGGTGTTTACAACTTGTAAACATATTGTAACACCCCGTGTTTTCAAGAAGTCAAGGTCAAGGTCAATGACCGATTTCGCACAACCGACTAATTATAGATTTTTTTTATTTTAGCTATTATGTGGAGTAAGTGTCTATAATTACAATAAATCGACGTATGTTAATCGCTATTCAATCGACCCACGACTGTGAATTATAGGAAGTAACAATGTGATAAAGCTAACTAATCCAATCGAGATCGAATCAAATCTCAACTCGAAATACGCATTTGGAATATTGTTATACGTGTGTGTGTGCCTTACGTGTTACATGCGCATGTTTAATTTTCTATGTTGTGGAAATCAATCGAAACACGAAATGCAATCGAACTCAATCGACATCGAACTCGAATCACAATCGAACCATGATAATTAGTGGAGAAGGGATAGTGCGAGATATGAATGCTTGGGATTAAAAGTAATTTAACTAGGAAACCTTGTCGTATCGAACCGCTCGTAACCAAAATCGAAATATCAAAAATCGTCGCACCGGACACTCGAAACGTGCAGCTGATCGATCAGGCTACCAGCCGATCGAACAGCCAGCCGATCGGACAGGCTGTCCGATCGAGCTGCCTGGCCGATCGGCCAGCACTTTCCTCATTTGGCATCCTATAAATACCCCTGTCATTGTCATCCTTTCCACTTTTGGAAACCTCTGTCCGACCAGCACGCTTAGCTCATCCTTTTCTCAGATTCCTCTCGATTCCGGTAAGATTTCGTCCTAAATCTTGTACTTTCTTGATCTACACGCACTCCTACACCTTTCTATCTTTCAAATCGTAACTTTTAACCGTGGAATCATCAAGATTCAAGTGTTCTAGGATGATGTCATCATGGGTTCTTGAAGAACTTCATGTTTTGGCCTCAATCCACCAAGAATGACTTGGATCTAGCCGATTTCCACATAAACAAACAAAGATCTTTCATAGATCTAGCCGATTCTATCCACGAGGTTAACCGATTTCGGGTTTAACATTAAACTCCGTTCCAAACAGTCCACCGGCCGGATTTGGGTGATTCCTGTCCGACCAGGGGAACTAAGTAAGGACGAGGGATCTATGGTTCGACTCGTTGTCAAAATACCTCGATAAAACAACAAACAATCAGAACAACCAAGTGTTAGGCGAATAGGCTGATCAGGTCAGGATGCTGACCGATCGGACTGCTGTCCGAACGGATAGCCAGCCGATCGACTGGCCAGCCGATCGGTTAACACATGGTCCCACAATTAATCCATTTATTTTGAAGACTAGTATTGAACGAACTGCTGTTTGATCGGACTACTGTCCGATCGGATTACTCTTCGGATCATGAGATACTATACTCCAACACTTGATCGATTTTTCAACATGTTCGATGCACTAGGAGTGCCACCCGATCGAACCGCCGTCCGATCAGGTGACACCCTGCTAAGAACTTGTCTTGCTAAAAATACCTAACCGATCGGGCTGCCGGCCGATCGAACAGCCGTCCGATCGACCGACCTGAAGGTTAAAGATACTTCAATGTTTTCAAATGCTACAACGAAAACTTCAAAAGTCAAACCATCATACACAAACACATCCTTCTCAAGGGAAGAAACAATCCACTCGAACAGCAATCCGATCGGCCTACCGACCGACCGGACAGTGGTCCGAGCGGACTGTCAACCGAACGGTCAGCCGCCCGATCGAACTACCGTCCGATCGACCAGCTGTCCGACTCTCCAACACTTGTTTTCCGTTTTACGCGTCGCTTATTATTATGCTATCAAACTATTCAGGCTAACCCTACTCGCTAAGCGCTCCCTTCAATCCATCAACCGCTGTGAGTATACTCGATCCCTTTTTGCTTTGTGCACTTTCGGGTGTTACATACGTTACAACTATTCAAATCACATCAAACACACTACCCAATACTATTTGAACGCTAACCGTTAATGCATGTTATACGTGGCTTATGAATGCTTGTTTGTTATGTCTACACATGAAATGTTGTCTACCTGCCTTAGCAACGATAGTACTATAGTTTGGACTCAGCACCCGTTCACACGGGGGTTGTTAAGGACAATTACTTGCATGGATTACGGTGGTAATCATGTATTGCGAACTGCCTTGGGCAGTCAACCCGCAGTCATTGGTATCGATGGATCTATGTCGATAACTAACGTGCTTCATTTCACTATGTGTACGTGCTGGTTATGCGTAAACGAATTCAAACTTTATATGTTATTATCAAACTTGTATGCTCACCTTTACATTATATGTATTGACTTTATTTTAACGTATGTGACAGGTGCTTAGGATGCACATCTGGTAGGAAATTGAAGCTAGAATAAAGCTTTAAAGCCCAACAAATAGTTGTCTGTAGTAATTGAATCAAGGGTCTCTAGAAGCAGATAAACAATTGCTCTATTTAAATCTGAGTTGTCAGAACAGAATGATTTGCCTAGACTTTATCTGTAATAATTTGTTTACTGTTTGAGGCATGGTATGGGACATGTTATTTTAAATTGAATAGTAATGATAATTGTTATGGAAACTTCTGGACAATCTGTTTCGCTCAGTGCCATGCCCCGATGTTTCCGCCATCGGTTGGGGTGTGATAGATTGGTATCAGAGCCATAACTATAGGGAATTAGGCAAGACACGACCTAGTCCGAGTCGATGTCTTAGATACCTAGTCTATAGTTAGGAACCAACAGACCGACTTATGCATGTTCGTTAGGAATTCTGCATAAGTTTACTACTATTTTCTCTTTAATTCTCGCACACGCTACACTATCACTGCACTCGACATTTTCAACCATAAATAAGCAATTAAGTCGAGATTAGGTGTGAAACTGCAAACTCTCGACTAAAGTTGCTTAATCAACCCGCATTTTACCTACAAACAAGGAGAATTATGCCAAATCAGGAGTGAAATCCATATTTTGATGAATAATCTCCTCTATTTTATTAAAACAGGGACAAAGTTGTTAAGCTAGGGGTGAAACCCTAACCTTGACTACTTGTTCCGCTCATTTTACAAGCTCTCACCAAAGTCTCGACGGACTCCAACGACCTGAAGTCACAATATGACTAACGGGATGTGTGCCAAACGCCCAAGAATCGAGGCAAAAGCATAGTCCTGGAGGTTAAATGTGCACAACGGATCCTTGCGAATAGTCGAATCACTTTGGTTAGTCGAAGTCTACTAGCCGCAGACGATCTAATTCTCGATTTTTATGTGTTTTGATTCTGAGCCCACAACTGCTGACTCTGATGATTCGTCGATTTTATGTGCTATATGTGTGTTTACCTGTTTATGTGTTTAAATTTTGGAGATTTACTCGATTTTTGCTTTCACTTCGATTGACACGCACGACTCGCACTGCATTTCTATCTCGATATGCTGCCAAATCGCTAAATTATGGACGACTTTATGCTACGCTTATACTACACGACTCGATATATCGAACGTGAACGCTATATTCGGACGCTCGCGAACTGTGAATGATAGGTTTCTGTATTCTGACTGCCTCTTGTGACTACATGATTAGGTGCTTCTGTGATTCTATGCCCTACGTGCTTATGTGCTTCTGTGATTATATGAATCTGTGATTATGTGCCTATGTGTTTATGTGATACATGTTACATTGCGTGTTCCTAAGCTTTAGTAAGTAGTAGACGTGTGGGGTGAGATTCGAATACAATGTGTTGAGTCCTATGACGATGTCTGTTGCAGATAATGTCATCTGGATCCCGTCATCCCTTACTTTCTCGTCAAGAAAAGAGAGACAAACGCCTTGCTGCCATCATCGCTAAAAGTGTAGCAAAGGCTGTGAGTGGTGTTTATGAGAACGCCAGCAAGTCGTCTGAAGAGTCAAGAACCGAAGCTCCTAAAGCTACCGCCAAGGCCTTCAATTTCAAGCAATTCAAGTCGTGTGGGCCAAAAGAATTCACTGGCGAGGGAGGTCCTACTGCACTATTCCAATGGTTTGATTCCATTGAGGTCACTCTACGGCAGAGTGGTTGCACCGATGACCTCCGAACTCTGAATGCTACCGGTGTTTTCCAGTCCCGTGCACTAGACTGGTGGACGGCCGAGAGGAACAAGCGAGGGAACGATTCAGCCAACGGTCTGTCGTGGGACGAGCTCAAGGAAGTCATGCTGGAAGAATTCTGCCCTCCTCATGAACGTCAAAAGCTAGAGGATGAATTTTGGCACATACAGCAAAAGGATGGTGAAAATGCTGCACTCACTGCTCGCTTCAAACAGCTCAGCATCATTTGTCCCGATCAGGTCAAGACTCCAGATATGGCAATCAAGAAGTATATCCGAGCCCTGCCTGACTCTGTTGCCGATTTCATGCAAGCGGCTAAGACTACGACGATCGAAGAGACTTATCTACTGGCCGCTGAAATCAACGACAAGCGGGTTAAGGCTGGTGTCTGGGATAAAACTTCAAAGCACCTGCATCAAGCTACCACCGCCGCACCAACTGCTGAAACCACCACCTCATCGAGCAATAAGAGGAAGAACAAGCGAAAGAACAACTCCAGCAACAAGAACTGCGCGATCACTGCCACACCAATACAAGCTGTACCAGCCCAACAGTGTCAAGTAGCGGCGCCTGTGGCAAATGCACCGCCCGCAAAGCGTGCATACACTGGGCCACACCCGCTCTGCCCTACTTGTACATACCATCACCCGACTACCATTGCTTGCCGTTTTTGTGCTCATTGCAATATGTACGGCCATTTCACTACCAACTGCCGTATTCGACAAGCTCCTGCTCATCAAGCTCTACTCACCGCCCCTCAGGGTCAACAAGCTCCTCCGGCACCCGCGGTCAACGCCAGAGCCTGCTTCGCATGTGGCGATCCTAGCCATTTCGCCAACATGTGCCCGAACAGGGTTGTGAAACAAGACCCCAGCAGCAGCAATACCAGCAGCAGCAGCACCGGCAACAACAGCAGCAGCAACAACAATAGGCCGCACGCGCATGAACTTTCAACATCAACGTGCGTCAAGCCCAAGCCGACAACAACGTAGTTAATGGTACGTTCCTTGTGAATGGTATTTATGCTTCGTGTTTATTTGATACTGGAGCCGATAATTGCTTTGTGTCGATCGAATTCGAGAAGCTCCTTAGTCGTAAACGCTCCCAACTCTCCTCGACGTTTGATGTTGAAGTCGCTACCGGAAGAACCATCGCCGTCAATTCCGTTCTTTGTGATTGTACTCTTGAGCTCAACAATCACATTTTCCCAATCGACCTTATTCCGATGCAACTCGGAAGTTTTGATGTCATAGTAGGCATGGACTTTCTTCGCGAAAACCATGTTGAAGTTGTGTGCTTCGGCAAGATGATTCGATTCTCGCTCGCGAATGGTGATTTATTGTGCGTTTACGGTGAAACCGCTCCGAAAGGTCTCAAGCTCATGTCATGTGTCCAAGCTAGCAAGTATCTCCGCAAGGAATACAGAGCTTTCTTGGCAAACATTGTAGTAGCGGAGAAGGAAAAGAAAGAGAAGAAGGAAGTGAAAGACGTTCCTGTGGTTCGAGAATTCCCTAATGTTTTTCCAGAGGATCTTCCCGGACTACCGCCAAGTCGTGATATCGACTTCCGTATCGACCGCATTCCTGGAGCCAACCCTATTGCCAAAGCTCCCTACCGACTCGCACCGTCCAAAATGCGTGAACTTTCAAACCAACTCCAGGAATTACTTGAGAAAGGCTTCATTCGCCCGAGCACCTCTCCTTGGGGCGCGCCGGTCCTTTTCGTCAAAAAGAAGGATGGGTCGTTCAGGATGTGTATCGACTATCGGGAATTGAATAAGTTAACTATCGAGAACCGCTATCCCCTACCCCGCATCGATGATTTGTTTGATCAATTACAAGGTGCTACGTGTTTCTCGAAGATCGATCTACGTTCAGGCTATCACCAACTACGCATTCAAGAGGAGGATATACCCAAAACCGCGTTTCGCACTCGTTACGGCCACTACGAATTCGTTGTTATGCCTTTTGGTTTAACCAACGCACCCGCAGTTTTTATGGATCTGATGAATCGCGTGTGTAAACCATATCTCGACCATTTCGTCATCGTATTCATCGACGATGTCTTGATCTATTCCAAATCGAAAACCGAACACGTGCAACATCTACGTTTGGTTCTCGAACTACTCCAGGGGAACCAACTCTATGCCAAGTTCTCCAAGTGTGAATTCTGGTTGGAGGAAGTTTAGTTTCTGGGTCACATCGTAAATAGTCAAGGTATTCACGTCAATCCTGCAAAGATTGAAGTTGTTAAGAGTTGGATTACACCTAAGAACCCGTCTGAAGTCCGTTCTTTTCTCGGACTAGCGGGCTATTATCGATGATTTATCGAAGGATTTTCAAAGATCGCTGTACCACTTACCGCTCTCCGCATAAAGACAAGCCTTTTGTTTGGGGAACTGAACAAGAGTCTGCCTTTCGAACCCTCAAGCATAAGCTTTGCAATGCTCCTGTTCTCACATTGCCCGACGGAAACGACGATTTCAATATCTACTGTGATGCTTCTAACCTTGGTCTCGGTTGTGTTGTCATGCAACGAGATAAGGTTATAGCTTACGCATCTCGTCAGCTCAAAATCCACGAGAAGAACTATACAACCTATGATCTCGAGCTAGGCGCCGTTGTTTTTGCGTTAAAGATTTGGCGACACTACTTGTATGGTACCAAGTGTACGATCTTCACCGATCATAGGAGCCTACAGCATATCTTTAATCAGAAGGAACTTAATATGCGTCAACGCCGATGGGTAGAACTTCTCAACGATTACGACTGTGAGATTCGTTATCACCCAGGCAAAGCAAATGTTGTTGCCGACGCACTCAGCAGACGGAGTTATCTGCTTAGCACTCATAATGTTCAAGCCCAACACGATCTCGAAACCCTCATACACGAAGCTCAGCATGCATGTTTTAATGAACGCACACTGAAGAAGGAAAGAATCTACCACGATGGAGCCCAGCTTGTGAGCAAATCGAATGGGATATTCCACTTTCTGGACCGAATTTGGATTCCCAAACGAACTAATTTACGACAAATCTTGATGGACGAAGCCCACAAATCCCGGTATTCTATTCATCCCGGTGCCGACAAAATGTTCCAGGATCTTCACTATAAGTACTGGTGGCCGGGCATAAAGAGGGATATTGCTCTCTACGTTGGAAAATGCCTGACATGTGCAAGAGTCAAGGCTTAACATCAAAGACCCTCTGGCTTACTCGAATAACCACCGATCCCCATGTGGAAGTGGGAGAGTATAGCTATGGACTTTATAACAAAGCTACCACACACGTCATCAGGTCACGACAGCATTTGGGTTGTGGTTGACCGATTGACTAAATCTGCTCACTTTTTGCCAATACGGGAAGACTACAAGGTAGAACGATTAGCCCGAATCTACACCAACGAGATCATTTGTAATCATGGTACGCCTCGCGACATCATCTCTGATCGTGATGCTCGGTTTACCTCGCGACTGTGGGAAACGTTTCAAACGGCACTCGGTACATCGCTTAATCTAAGTACCGCTTTCCACCCTCAAACCGACGGTCAGACTGAAAGAACGATTCGTACTCTTGAAGACATGCTCCGTTCGTGTGTCATAGACTTCGGTGGCAATTGGGATAAATACCTGCCGTTAGTCGAATTCTCGTATAACAACAGTTATCATTCCAGCATTCAAATGGCACCATTCGAGGCTTTATACGGAAGAAGATGTCGATCGCCTATTGTGTGGCACGATATCGGTCATTCGCAATTAACCGGTCCCGAGCTACTGCAAGAGACGACGGACAAAATTTTCCAAATTCGAGACAATCTAACGAAGGATCGAAATTGACAGAAAAGTTATGCCGATAGACAACGCAAGCCCCTTGAATTTGACATTGGTGACTACGAACTCCTAAAGGTATCACCTTGGAAGGGTGTGGTCCGATTCGGCAAGAAAGGAAAGCTCGCGCCTCGATATGTTGGACCTTTTAAGATTCTGGAAAGGATCGGAAAAGTCGCCTACAGACTCGAACTACCGGAGGAACTTAGTAACGTCCACCCGACTTTCCACGTTTCGAACCTCCGAAAGTGCCTGGCTGAGCATGATCTAATTGTACCTCTCGATGACCTCCAAGTAAACGAAACATTACACTTTGTGGAGAAGCCTGTCGAAATCATGGATCGCCAAACCAAGCAGCTCAGACGCTTACGCATTCCTATCGTGAAAGTCCGATGGGAAGGAAAACGAGGCGCAAAGTTCACTTGGGAACTCGAAAGCGACATGAAGGCGAAGTACCCGCAGTTATTCAAGGAGAAAGTCTAGAGAGAGAAAGTGATTCACGGTGTTGTACAACTTTCAGCCTAATTTCGGGACGAAATTCCCTAAACTAGGGGAGGCTGTAACACCCCGTGTTTTCAAGAAGTCAAGGTCAAGGTCAACGACCGATTTCGCGCAACCGACTAATTATAGATTTCTTTTATTTTAGCTATTATGTGGAGTAAGTGTCTATAATTACAATAAATCGACGTATGTTAATCGCTATTCAATCGACCCACGACTGTGAATTATAGGAAGTAACAATGCGATAAAGCTAACTAATCCAACCGACATCGAACCAAATCTCAACTCGAAATACGCATTTGGAATATTGTTATACGTGTGTGTGTGCCTTACGTGTTACCTGCGCATGTTTAATTTTGTATGTTGTGGAAATCAATCGAAACACGAAATGCAATCGAACTCAATCGACATCGAACTCGAATCACAATCGAACCATGATAATTAGTGGAGAAGGGATAGTGCGAGATATGAATGGTTGGGATTAAAAGTAATTTGACTAGGAAACCCTATCGTATCGAACCGCTCGCAACCGAAATCGAAATATAAAAAATCGTCGCACCGGACTTTCGAAACGTGCAGTTGATCGATCAGGCTACCAGCCGATCGAACAGCCAGCCGATCGAACTGCTGTCCGATCGGACAGGCTGTCCGATCGAGCTGCCCGGCCGATCGGCCAGCACTTTCCTCATTTGGCATCCTATAAATACCCCTGTCATTGTCATCCTTTCCACTTTTGGAAACCTCTATCCGACCAGCACGCTTAGCTCATCCTTTTCTCAGATTCCTCTCGATTCCGGTTAGATTTCGTCCTAAATCTTGTACTTTCTTGATCTACACGCACTCCTACACCTTTCTATCTTTCAAATCGTAACTTTTAACCGTGGAATCATCAAGATTCAAGTGTTCTAGGATGATGTCATCAGGGGGTCTTGAAGAACTTCATGTTTTGGCCTCAATCCACCAAGAATGACTTGGATCTAGCCGATTTCCACATAAACAAACAAAGATCTTTCATAGATCTAAACATACACGGTGAAAAGGATTGAAAGATGGATTTTCTAACTTTCTTTCAACTCTTTTTCACTCAATGCCTTCAAACCGATAGAAACGGAGCCTGTGCCGGCTTACAAATCACTCCGGTGGTTGCATGGCTCAAGATCTGGATTCTGTCCACGAGGTTAACCAATTTCGGGTTTAACGTTAAACTCCGTTCCGAACAGTCCACCGGCCGGATTTGGGTGATTCCTGTCCGACCAGGGGAACTAAGTAAGGACGAGGGATCGATGGTTCGACTCGTTGTCAAAATACCTCGATAAAACGACAAACAATCAGAACAACTAAGTGTTAGGCGAATAGGCTGATCAGGTCAGGATGCTGACCGATCGGACTGCTGTCCGAACGGACAGCCAGCCGATCGGTTAACACATGGTCCCACATTTAATCCATTTATTTTGAAGACTAGTATTGAACGAACTGCTGTTCGATCGGACTACTGTCCGATCGGATTACTCTTCGGATCATGAGATACTATACTCCAACACTTGATCGATTTTTCAACATGTTCGATGCACTAGGAGTGCCACCCGATCGAACAGCCGTCCGATCAGGTGACACCCTGCTGAGAACTTGTCTTGCTAAAAATACCTAACCGATCGGGCTGCCGGCCAATCGAACAGCCGTCCGATCGACCGACCTGAAGGGTAAAGATACTTCAATGTTTTCAAATGCTACAACGAAAACTTCAAAAGTAATACCATTATACACAAACACATCCTTCTCAAAGGAAGAAACAATCCACTCGAACATCCATCCGATCGGCCTACCGACCGACCGGACAGCGGTCCGAGCGGACTGTCAACCGAACGGTCAGCCGCCCGATCGAACTACCGTCCGATCGACCAGCTGTCCGACTCTCCAACACTTGTTTTCCGTTTTACGCGTCGCTTATTATTATGCTATCAAACTATTCAGGCTAACCCTACTCGCTAAGCGCTCCCTTCAATCCATCAACCGCTGTGAGTATACTCGATCCCTTTTTGCTTTGTGCACTTTTGGGTGTTACATACGTTACAACTATTCAAATCACATCAAACACACTACCCAATACTATTTGAACGCTAACCGTTAATGCATGTTATACATGGCTTATGAATGCTTGTTTGTTATATTTACACATGGAATGCTGTCTACCTACCTTAGCAACGATAGTACTATAGTTTGGACTCAGCACCCGTTCACACGGGGGTTGTTAAGGACAATTACTTGCATGGATTACGGTGGTAATCATGTATTGCGAACTGTCTTGGGCAGTCAACCCGCAGTCATTGGTATCGATGGATCTATGTCGATAACTAACGTGCTTCATTTCACTATGTGTACGTGTTGGTTATGCGTAAACGAATTCGAACTTTATATGCTATTATCAAACTTGTATGCTCACCTTTACATTATATGTATTGACTTTATTTTAACGTATGTGACAGGTGCTTAGGATGCACATCTGGTAGGAAATTGAAGCTAGAATAAAGCTTTAGAGCTCAACAAATAGTTGTCTGTAGTAATTGAATCAAGGGTCTCTAGAAGCAGATAAACAATTGCTCTATTTAAATCTGAGTTGTCGGAACAGAATGATTTGCCTAGACTTTATCTGTAATAATTTGTTTACTGTTTGAGACATGGTATGGGACATGTTATTTTAAATTGAATAGTAGTGATAATTGTTATGGAAACTTCTGGACAATCTGTTTCGCTCAGTGCCATGCCCCGATGTTTCCGCCATCGGTTGGGGTGTGACACGTATTTTACAAAAATATTTATTTATTAGATCTTCTTGTTTCATAAGTGTTTATACACTTATTTTTCCACTAAAAATAGTGTAGGTTTAAGTAAAAACCATGATCTATTAGAAATCATATTTTGAACTTGGTTTTCTTGGAAAATCATTCACAATCTTGGATCCATAAGACTACTAACTCACTTTGTTTATTATTTTACAAGAAATCTCTTTATTCATGAAGTTCATGTTCATACAAGAAGATGATCATCTTATGTTGTCACATAATCATCCTCTCACTTGCTAGATCATGTGTTTAATCACAATCTTGCAAGCTCTATGTGATGTTTAACATCATATTCTCAAGTAAACAACAACAAGCATCATACATATACTAAACAACATCATTTCATCCATATTTCATCACATGTCAAGCTTATGTTAGGGTTTTATGTTCATGTCTTTTAATGTTCACCAAGATAATTCATGAATATCATCTTTTAACCAACTAATTTAGAAGTAACAAAGGTTAGAAAGGATCTTACTACTAGCTCTAAGCTAGGGAAGAAACAAGTGTGAAGATGGAGTGGATAAAAGCAAACGGGTGAGGTCCTTCAAGATCCGTGAGCACCGAGCTTCCTAAAACACCGTGTTGTACCTTGAGATGACCTTGGATTGCATGAACTTGAAATGAAAACAATGGTGGTGGTGGTGGCTACTTACGGCCGTGAGAGGGAGAAAGAGTAGGAGTGATGGTGTTGTGAAGATGGAGTGAACTCATGGTCCATTTATAATCCCTAATCTCTTTTGTCCATTGGTTCTAATGTCCCCATAAGTACATCACAAATCTTACAACAAATCCATAGAGATTATTAGAGATCTCATGGGATCTTATTAAGATTTGAGGATATCAAGGTGGTGGGGGCCACCTTGAACCGTAAATGAGAGAGGGGGTGGTAAATGTAAGTTTTGATGGTAAATGATGTTAATTAGTTGGAGGTTAAGTGTAAAAATCTAGTGTTTTAAGTGTATGAGGCATTATGTAGTATGTTAGGGTGTTCGGGAACCATAACTATCTTAAAAATAATAGAACAATGCTTCTAGCAATATTTTGGTGTTCTGGTAATGTCCGGTTGTTTGGTTAGATACCGATTCGTTAAAGTGTCAAGTTATTCCGTTTAGTAATCTTTAAGTACCCTTTTGTGACACTTTTAATTCCCGACACTTAGGAAAGCATACAGGACCATTTTGCCATATTTTTGCACATTACTAGTTTGTTAAAAAGCTGAATTTTGCTGAAATATGCAGAATTCTGTACTTTATGTGGGTTTTAGGAACTTTCCGACACTTAAACTATCACCTAGTGACGCAGTTTTATGGTCCTTACTTCCCTACACACCATACTAGTGTAGTACCTTGTCTCTGGCCCTTACGGGGTCTCAAAACACTGTCTGTCTATGTACTGACATTGTCAGCATGTTTCTGAGTTATCCGCTAACTGTGCTAACCGTGCTTTGTGCATCGTTTATGTCACTAAAGTTGGTATGTGATAAATGATGTGACAGTATGAAATGTGATGCACATGCATGTATGATACAGAAATCAGAAGGCAGTTTAAATCATCAGTTGTAATTAAGCACAGTCATTAAGCACTAATCAATATTAATTAATTGTACGGATACCTGGATTTTTTACGGTTGTCACAGTGTTTATGTTCATATATCCCCCCAAAAACTATAAAAGGGTGTTTAAATACGTCCTAGTCCATTCCTATAATATCCAGTGACATTTTTGTGAGGCTAAGCATACTATGTGGTTAAATGATTTGTGTAAATCATAATGAACCATAATGCCTTTAATGATTTAAAGGGAAATCACCTATGTTGGAGAGAAGTGTGGTCGCTTCGAATGGAATTATGGCATAATTCCTAGAGCTCCCGCAGAACCAGGAAAGTGCTCCATGACCATTATTGGAGACGAAAAATGAGGAGATGGCCCGGCTAGGGAAAGTATTGTGTGAATGTATATTGTCGTTTACACAAATGGGGGGTTGTTCAAGGACATCACGTCTACAAAACCCTAGTAGGCTAAGTATGCTTCACAAAGAAAGGTTCAAAGGCTACACCTACTTATCCTGCAATACTCGACTGTCGAGTTTTCATCGGGGAATTTCGTGTGTTTTAATCGATCTCCATTCATGTGGGGGATTGTTGGAAATTTAGTGAAAATGAGTTTTTCACTAAATATTTTTGACATCAATAATATTTATATATGTGTTGTATAAATAATTATTTATGGGTTTGTGTTCAAACTATGTCCAAATAGAGCTAAGATGAATGAGATATCGAAGCTTGAAGTTGTATGTTTGGAACAAACAAAGATGATAAAAATGGATTGAGGTTTGTCATCTTGTCCCACATAGGTGGGATGACAAAACTTAAAGTGGTATATAAGGAGGAGTACTCCTTGTAATTGTTTCCTTAAAGGCAAACACTAGTGGGGACCAAAGGGTGCGCTGCACCCGCACATATGCGCGCGAGTATGGATGGCGCATGACCAGGTGGCGTCCTGGTATGCGCAGTGGCATTCGTGTGCCACGCGACTCCACATCACATATGCGCGCATAATATGGGCTATAGGCCAAATGTGGTGCACTTTGAACTTCGCACACCGCCTTTGTATTTTTGCCCATGAGCGTGTGGTAAGATACATGGCAGGTCCGCTTATGGCGCACCATTGGGTGGCGCATGCGGATGCCATGTCGCTTGTCGATACGGCGCGAGCCCCTTAGGCTCATGGCGCACATCATTGATCAAGAATGTGGTCGATCCGCTTATGGCACACCAGTGGGTAACTTAGGCGGATGATGTGGCCCAGGCCTCTCAGGCATGCGACAGTTCAAGCGTGCGCAGGCGCACTGGTCTGCATACCAGGCGTATACGCAGGTTCCATACAGTGTGGCACACGGACTGAAGAGCCACTTCAGGTGCGCGCACATGTTTGCAGCGGAAACAAAACAGCTGGTTGGACTTGGTCGAACTAGCTGTTTCAACTTTTCAATTCTGTCATGAATGAATAAGACAGTTTCTTTGACCATGTGAATTCCATTTAATATAATTAAATCTTGTTTATTACAAGATTTATTGCCTCGTTAATTAGAGAATTAAAGGCAAGGATTGTTTCAATTTTGTGAATGTGTATATATATGAACCTTGGGTTCATAGTTTGAACAGACGAGATGTGAGGATCTTATAAAAACTATTAGAAACATTCACAACATATTTTAGAGGAGTACTCTAAAATATATACAACTTCTTTTCTTTATTTTCCATAACACCAAATTATACCCGTTGTAATCTCGGGCGCGAGAGCCATCTCCTGCAGTACAACTAATGCTTCGGTTGTTGTATCCTGGAAACAGATTGTCTGAGAGGAGGCGCGGAATCTGTTTTAAGGGCCTCGTGTCTAACACGATCCTCAACCAAAACCGTCAACGACAGTTTGTTCATTCTTGCAGCGGAGTTTATACAATATGGTGCGATTGAAGTTCTTCCAAAGATGCTGGCTTGAATCAAGATTGGTACAACTAAATTGTATATTACTTCTGTTTATTTAGTTTATGTAACCGGTATTGTACTGGAAGAATTTCCCACAAATAACGAGAGTCTCGTTATTATTTATTTTATTAATATTTTTTTTAATAAAACGTGAACCTAGTTTCTACAACCATCACATGCGATATCTTCATCATACACGACCATGTTGGATCTATGTGTGCCTAACATTCAACTTATACCAATATGGCTAATATATAGCAAATGATCTTATAGGGTCATACACTAAGTAATCACTTTCCTAGGGCTAAAGATATGAGAATAGGTAGAAATCACAAACCAAAACAAAACCCTAGAATTAATGATATTTGAAAACGAAAGAAAGCATTAATTACAACTTGACATGATTTCAGTCAAAGAAACCCACATAGCACTGAACAAAAGAATCATTGTGCATTCTGATAAACCACTGATAAATCAAGATGAACTCTTAAACGTAAACAACTAGATCAACATTATTAATGACTCTTATATGGAGAAATATAATATACTAATAATGTAAATTCCATATAAGATATTAATAAATAAGTTAAACCAAATAACGAAAGATGGACCATATGATATAGTTGGTTAATGACTTTTTGACAAACTTTACTTTCCCATCACTCCTTTCTTACAAAATTTTCAAATGTTATTTAGTAAAGTTAGTTTAGTTCCAACTTTGGTTGAGTTGTACAAGCTCTTGGCTTTTATAAGGAAGACTTGGGTTCAATTGACATGAGGTAAAATTAGGAATGTATCGATCTAGTTTAGAAGTAGGAGTAAGTGTAGAATAACATTAAATAGTAAAGTTGTTAAGATTGGTACCCGGTAAGAACGTTTTGTTAGTAACTTTTAGATTTCTTGCTATTTTTTAAGGAAACACTTACACAAGGGGTTTCAAAAATAGGGTTAAGTTTACGTATAAAGTGCCTTATTGTACAAAACATACGAAAGGCATAAAAAAACCAAAAAAACGCGATGACATTTTCATAATTATTTGCTCGTAGAGTAATTATCAAAATTACTCTAAAAATGATTTGTATAGTAATTTTGATCTTGTTGGGTAATTATCAAAATTACTTTACAAGTGTATTTTGTAGAGTAATTTTGATCTTGTATGGTAATTATCAAAATTACTCTATAAATGTATTAAAATTACTCTGCATTAAAATTACTCTATAAGCGTATCAAAATTACTCAGCAAGTTTATCAAACAACATATAATTCAAAATTACTCTACAAAATACTTTGTAGAGTAATTATCATAATCTACAAAATTACCTTACAAGATCAAAATTACCATACAAGATCATTTGTAGAGTAATTATGATACTCTACAAAATTACTCTACGGATCAAAATTACCCTCAAGAACATTTTACAAAATTACTCTACAAGATCAAAATTACCATACAAGATCACTTGTAGAATAATTTTGATAATTACTCTACGAGTAACTAATTACGAAAATGTCACCGCGTTTTTTTACAGCTTCACCCCTGTTCGTACGTTTTGTATGATATGGGTATTTGTATTTGATCTTTTGTAGGCCAGTAAACGAACCAAACGTTCATGAACTGTTCGTGAACTTGTTTGGCGGGATGTTCGTTTATGTTAGTTTATTTAATAAATGAACGAACATGAACAAAAAATTATGTTCGTTTAATTAAATGAACGAACATGAACACAAAATTATGTTCGTTTAATTAAATGAACGAACATGAACACACCTTGTGTTCGTTCATTTATGTTCGTTCATTTATGTTCGAGAACGTTCATTTATGCCCGTTTATTTATGTTCGTTTAAATTTTAGTAAATATATAAATAGTTATATTTATATAAATGTTAGGTTTTCTAACTACTTATATAAATATAATTAATTAGTAATTGGGTTTCTTGTAATAAAAAATGAAATATAAATTTTTTCTTGGATTGTAACTGATTATTTACTTAATATTTATATAAGAAAACTACTTAATTTTAGTATTTGTGAACCCTCATTTAGATATGTTTTCGGAAGAACTTTAATATATTAGACTTGTGTGTTTGTGTTCACTAATATTAAATTGTGTTTCTTTATAGATAATTGTCCAATTATGTTCATCTATGTTCGTTTATATTTGTTCAATTATGTTAATTTATGTTTGTTTATGTTTATTCAAATATGTTCACTTAATTTTTTTTGTTCATGTTCGTTTGTGTTCGTTTATGTTCGTGAAGTGTTAGTTCAGACTTTAAACGAACGAACATAAACGAACACGAACATGCCCAATTTCTTAATGAAAGAACACGAACAAAAAAATGTGTTCGTTTATATGTTCGTGTTCATGTTCGGTTAAATTTAACTGAACGAACATGAACATGCGTGTTCGTTCGGTTCATTTACAGGCCTAATCTTTTGTCTTCAAAAGTAAGTACACATAAAAGATTTTCCTAAAGAGATCAAGCGTAGCAAAACAAATCCAAACTCAAGTTTATAGCGAAAGTCCTTACTGCACCTTCTCTTTATATTCATTTTGAACATAAATTTTGAAATCTAGAACATGTGTCAGGAAAACAAGATGGTTTAGTTGTAGTATAAAATCTTGAAAATATATCGAAGCATAAGATAGTTTGGATGTGTTTTTATAAAGCATCTAGCTAGCATATATGTTTACCTAAGTGTTGCAATGAACAAACGAGAGTGCGATAACCGAATAGAGGGATAACAATATAACATGGTAATAGTTTAACATAATAAAGATGATAATGATCAATAATTTGTATGTACACAAACGTAGAGACCCCATGCACCAGTTAGGCGAAGAAATGTTTGAATAAAAAAAGTATAGTCAAGGTCCTACTTAGAAGCCCCGCAGGGCCGGCCCGGAGGGTGTGCCGGGTGGGCGACGGCACAAGGCCCAAACTCTCCCAGGGCCCGAAAGGTTTTTTCTTAAAATATATATATTAAAGTTTATATATAAATATTTAGTTTCTAATTTGTTTAACAAAAAGAAGCTTGGCATGCTGGCCTTTAATACACATTGAAACTGTTTAAATGGCATTATCTCAAGTTCGATTCCCTAGCCTGCTTTAATTCCCTGTACTTTTTTTTCCAGTTTTCTTATTTTTTTGTTTTTCGTTTTCCTATTTCAATTTTATGTTTTCTTCTCCAGTTAAAACTTAATTTTCGTTTTTTATTTTGTTTAAAACTTAAATTCAACAAACAATATTTGAAATGTTTTATTTTTTTCTCTTTTTATACAAAAAGTGATGAAACGGACACGTTTGCTTGCGTTGTTACAACTGTATTTTTTGGGTTTTAACTTTCGTTTGCTATAACGAGTGCATCGAAACAATGTTCCCGCTCGATGCAACGTGTAGGTGATCCCACTAGTGTATAAATATATATATTTTTAGTTTGTATATGTACTTTTTAAAAAGTTAGCGGCCCCTTTTTTCTGTTTATTATTATGTTTTCTAGTATGTAAATATGTACTAATTCAAATATGTTTATTTTTTCTTTACAAAATTGTGTTATTGACTTTATATTATAGGGGCCCGTTTTTTTTATACTCGCTCCAGGCCCAAAAATTTTGGAGCATTTTCGGAGACGGCTCTGAAGCCCCGTGTGGTGTCGTTGGTCTTCCGAGAGCCAATCATCTGTCCAACTTATTGTTATGGGTCACTGATTTTGTTTTGCCATACATTGATTATAGAAGCAGCCACAACTCCTAACCAATTATATGCGAGAAGTGCAACCACTACATTTGGGTGATTTTCTTTATCGTTGAGGCTCTCCCAGAGAACGTAATGTGAATGGGGAACCTAAAGCGTTTCTACACAAACAAAGTCGATACCATCTTTAAACATTTGGCATGTCACATTCTCCCACCACCAAAACATGCACGCCCTCATGCATTAATACACATCCGTGTAAGCACCAAGATATATTGGTTTTGCATTGGCTATTAGTTAAGGGGACACGCATTGCAATGTTGATTTCCGCGTATAGATACCATTCATCATTAGGACCGTTTTTGTGGACCTATAAACTCATGGAAATTACCCGACTTGCACCAACTCGTCGATTTTAACTGGCGTCGACTTGTTGAACAAAATCACCACCTAGGTGTGGTCCATTGCCCATTATGGTGATCCTTTGGTTCTAGTTTACAACTATCGAATATCACTCATGATTGGTTTGTGGACTTGTGGCTACACCAAGTACATCAGATTTTGCGACTCTGGAAACCATACGAGGTAGAATTTTATGTGGCTACATATCTACTTGACACTCATGGGAATAAATTTTTTTGCTCTCTAGCAAGTCCGGAGACACCTTCCAGGTTACAAGAAAATTCATTCTTCATTTGACTATTGAAGTCCCTACCACCTTCACTAGGGGTCACAAGTGCATTAATGTAAATATTTTCTCCATCATTGCTAGCCATCATTTAAGAACTTTTGGGATAAGTGAACATGGCAAATTGGCAATTGCCCGAGGGTTGTACCACTTTTCGCATGTCATTCTCAAAGGCCCCACACAACATCCTTGGTCTTATGAGGGCCAGGTATTATGTTTTGTTTATGAATATGGTCATTGGTTTCGTCCTGCTATAGACTCGCCTAAGGAGCGGCCATTGCTGGAGACCTATATATGGTACACGAGAAGTGCAAGCGCTTTTATTACACGACTTTCTTTAATCGTTAAGGCTCTTCCATATGAGATCATTGGAGTCCCAATGAACAAAACGTTTCATCATAAAGTCATAAACTACGTAGATACGATTTCATACATTTTTAAGTCACACTAATTTACATATACCCATAAAGTCATAAACTACGTAGATACGATTTCATACATTTTTGAGTCACACTAATTTACATATACCCATTTTATTTTGTTGATATATCTTTAAATTACTATTTCATTCTTATTTATAAAATTCTTAAGTCACACTAATTTACATATACCCATTTCATTTAGTTGATATATCTTTAAATTACTATTTCATTCTTTGTTATAAAATTCTCTAGAGTGATGAGAGTTGAGGGAGGGTGGTAGAAGACTGTTTTATGCGAGAAGAGGGAGAGCAAGATAAATAATTCGTTTTTTCATTCATAAAAATTTTAAAAATATAAAAAGTTGTTAAAGTGTAATATTTATTCATCTATCTTGAAAGTAAAAAAAAAAAATCTACGAACAAATTTTATTTATTTATACAACCTACACATGTGCAAGTTCTACGTAAGAATATATTGTCTACATTTAACCTACCATGTATAGGAAAAAGTTTAAATGTTAATAATACATATTAACAAATTAATATAATTAGTTTTATTAATATAACATACACATTTGTATGTAAAAATTATGAAAACTCTTTAAAAAAATATACGAGTCATTAATAAAAAAGAAATTAACGATTTACTAAAACCCTTTTCTGAAATCAACTTCTTTGTATAAGAGGAATTGCACATTACATTTTATTTATTTTATATTTCTAGTAACCTTTAAATTGGTTAGCAACCGTTACTTTTCATTATTAGCTTGTAAGGAATTGCACATTACATTTTAGTTATTTATATTTCTAGTAATCTTTAAATTGGTTGGCAACCGTTACTTTTCATTATTAGCTTATGTACTACATTAAGTTTTACAAATACTAAATAATAAAAAAAATGTTTCTTGTCAAATCTTTATCCAACAAACGAACTTTTATTCAAAATGTTTTTCAAAATTTTAATTTCATGTCGATCTCAAGATTCGCACTACTATTTATTTTAATATATAGGATTAACTAGGTTAGAACCTCACGTATTACACGAGTTGAATAAATGTAACTTTATATACGAAATAATATAAATATATATATATATATATATTTAAAAATCTCGTTTATTACACGGGTTGAATAAATGTAATTTTATATATCAAATAATAAAACAATATATATTTAAAAATCTCGTTTATTACATGGGTTGAATAAATGCAATTTTATATATTAAATAATAAAAAATGTTGTATTTTTAAGATCCCCGTGTATTGTACGGGTTAAGTAAAATTAATTTTATATATTAAATAATGAAAAACATTACATTTTTAAGAACCTCATGTGATATACGGGTTGAGCGCCTGTAAATTTATATACCAAACAATAAAAAGCTATATCTTTATATACCTTATGTATTATATGGATTGAATAAATCTAATTTTATATACTACATAATAAAAAAAAAGTTATATTTTAAAAAACTCATTTATTACACGAGTTGCATAAATGTAATTTTGTATAGTAAAAAATAAAAATGTTATATCTTTAAAAAACCTCGTTTATTACACGGGTTGAATTAATCTAAAAAAAATTATATCTTTAAAAAAAACTAACGGATATACTCGATATACGATGGATGGGGTGATTGCGGTGATAGTTCTTATAAATGTCACGTAAACATATGATTACCGTATTTGAGTTGAGAGTTGAACACGAAAATAAAAGTATAGAACCAATAAACATTTATTAGTATTTTTGTTTACCCCTTATAAACATTTTTTAAAATAGGTTCTACCCTTAACTACTTTAGTTTAATAAAATAAATAAATCATTTACATTATATTAATTTATATTTAGCATACATATTTTGTTAATTTCAGGATAAATAATTTTGAAATCTGATAAATATTTTAAAATATTAGATTATCTCCTATACAAATTGTTTAAATTTATATTAAATTTAATTTTATAATTATCTTTTAATTGATATTAATTATCTATAAAAATAGATGGCTTCAATGAATGAAATGTTTCTTCCCATTGGTTTCTTTTATTATATAGTACTAGAGGTAAGACCCGTGTGCAAACACGGGTGGTTTCTTAGAAAACTGTAAGGCCCACTTAGAAATGACGTCCAAATGACACTAAAAACATAAACCTTTAAAAACGTCCAAACTTTTCGCGATTTAAGGGTAAAAATACTAACAACATTAATCCGAAAATAACAAAATTTGGGCATGACCCGTCCATATGACGAGTGTATCCCTGTTTTAACCAACATCAATACCATAACGTCTACAACCCGTTCGACTAGACACGACTAAAACCGTAACATCAAGTTTTTCAAAAGTATAGCTACTAACAAGGTTATTCAAAACAAATACTTTGACCCAAAACATTAATACAAAATAGCGGAAGCACTTGATGGTCATAGCGTGTGCGTGCGTTCACTCCAACTTGCCAAGTCGCCTAAGATGAGGATTTACCTACATTCAACACAAACAAATAAGTTAGCATTTCGTCACTAACCAAATCATCTAACAACTTGATTCGCCTCAATCACGGCCTTACATCATTCTATTACATTACTATCCGTTAGACGGTTCTTTACATGCTCGCCTCAATGTAGAGACGAACGCACTTTTCTTAACTTACCCGTTAACAACGGGTATTAGTATTTCTAACATAACTTCCATTCGATTCGTTCATGACGAACGAATGTATTCTTTTCCTACACTTACACTCCAATCCGAGAAGAACGGATAGAGTAGACTTTCTTTCGTCACGTACTTAACTTCCCATACCCGGTTCATATAGAAAGAACCGAGCATGATGCTTTCTCCTTCATAACTTATTCATTTATGTTTATGACGGGTCTTACTTTTACTTTCAAGCAACTATAGCTTCAAATTTTACAATTTATCATAACAACACAAAACAATTGGGATTAGCATACATATGACAACACACTAGAAATATGGTGTACACGAACGTACCTCGATCTTGTGAGTCTCCCGTTTTCTTAGTGTTTGAGCCTTCTTCTTTCACGCCTACATTAAACGCGTTCATTTATTTAGCCCAACACTTTCATTCCATTATTTACATAAATTTCTCATTTTCAAGTAACAAATATTATCACTAATTTTCAGGATTTCACACATTTATTCTCTTAAGCATTTCATCAAACACTTGATGTGCTTCACATTAAAGCATAATATACAAACATTCAAAGCATGACTTTACTAGTTTCTCTTATATGTCATCAATAATCAATCATGTTCATACAATTCTTTTATTCTACATCAATTTACCTAGCATTCATATATTACAAGCAAGATCATATATCAAGATTACTCATAATTACTTCTACTTGATCATTCCTTTCATGCTAATTTTTCCTCAAGTGGTTTATACAATTATTCTTCATTTGACCTAAAATCAAACATGATTTCTACTCTAGGGAGCAACCCTATCATACAACTTACACAAATCATACCACAAACTCATGATTGGGTTGAAACCCCTTTTTTTACAATTCACCAAATCAAGAAATTCGACTTACCACTTCACTATGTATGCTTAGATGATCGAAAATTTGAGACATGCATCTGATTATCTTTGAAATCCGTTGTCAATTGATTGAATTTAGCAAGAACAAGGGTTCCCCCTTATTTCCCTTTGCTCTGATCGAAACCAGCACCCCCAAGGAGGTGAAATTTTGAGTTTTTATTTCTTTAATCCCTTCATTACTAAATTTTTCACCAATGCCCCTTTTAGTTTACTTCTTTCACATATCTTACTCACAACTCATTTTTTTTTACTAGTACTTATAACATTTTCCATTAACTATATTAAATTTTTAATTTATTTAACTCATGTGTCTAGTAAACCTTTTTGGGATGTTACAAGTCTACCCCCCTTAAAGGAGGTTTCGTCCCCGAAACCTGGGTACATAACAAATTCAATCATTTACATACCAAAGAGAAAAGGGTAGTGCTTTCTCATTTCATATTCCGCTTCCCATGTAAGTTATGACCCTTTTCGGTGTTGCCATTGAACCAACACTTGTCTAACGACTTTGTTGCGAAGATTCTTCACCTTAACGTCTTTAATGGCTATTGGTCTTTCGACATAATTTAACCTCTCGTCCAACTCAATATCGTCAAGAGGCACTAAAGCTGTTTCATCCGCAAGACACTTCCTCAACTGCGACACGTGGAAGGTATTGTGAATCTCGTCTAGTGTGGACGGTAATTCTAATCGATATGCAACCCTTCCAACTCGAGTCAAGATTTTAAACGGTCCAATATAACGAGGGCCAAACTTACCCCGTTTGCGGAAACGGATTATACCCTTCCATGGAGATACTTTCAGCAGGACATAATCTCCGACTTGAAACTCGATAGGACGCCTCCTCTTGTCCGCATAAGCTTTTTGCCGATCTTGGGCTGCTTTTAGTCGGGCTCTATTCAAATCAATCTTTTCATTCGTCACTGCTATTAAATCGCTTGGCGCAAGTTCTCTCTGTCCAACTTCCCCCCAACACACAGGAGTTCTACATTTTCTCCCGTATAATAGTTCATAGGGGGCCATTTGAATACCACTATGATAGCTATTATTATAAGAAAATTCCGCTAGTGGTAAATGGTCATCCCAATTCCCGCCAAAATCTAAGGCACAAGCCCTTAACATATCAACAAGCGTTTGGATGGTTCGCTCAGATTGACCATCTGTCTGAGGGTGATAGGCTGTGCTTATGTGTAGCTTCGTGCCCATACTTTCATGGAATTTCTGCCAGTAACGAGAGGTAAATCTAATATCCCGATCTGAAACGATTGACACAGGCACCCCGTGTCGAGATACGATCTCATTCATATAAATTTCCGCCATCCTCTCAGAAGAGTAAGCTTCCCGGATAGGTAAAAAGTGGGCACTTTTTGTGAGTCGGTCTACGATTACCCATATTGTATCATGCCCCTTTTTCGTTCTAGGAAGCTTGGTTACCAAATCCATAGTTAACTCCTCCCATTTCCAGACCGGTATTTCCAAGGGTTGTAACTCCCCGTATGGTTTTTGATGTTCTGCTTTCACTTGGGAACATGTTAAGCATTTTGAGACATACTTTACAATATCGCGTTTCATACCCGGCCACCAATAATTGGTTTTCAAGTCCCGGTACATCTTGGTTGCTCCGGGATGGATGGAGTATCATGACTTATGAGCCTCGTCGAGTAGAGCGGTCTTTACTTCGCAAAATCGTGGTATCCAAATTCGACCGAAACTTATTTTGAGTCCGGTCGAATTTTCTTCTAATTTATCGGCTATACCTTTCATTCTTTCTTTCTTTGGGTCTTCTGCTCCAAGCGACTTTATTTGGGAATCTCGTATCATATCAAGTAAACATGGCGTAACTATCATCTTCATGGATTTCACTCGAATGGGAGATGGATACTTTTTTCGGCTTAACGCATCAGCTACCACGTTCGCCTTTCCCGGGTGATAAAGGATATCGCAATCGTAATCTTTGATAAGTTCTAACCATCTCCGCTGCCTCATATTTAAGTCTTTCTGCTCGAAGAAATACTTGAGGCTTTTGTAATCCGAATAAATTGTACATTTTGCACCGTAGAGATAGTGCCTCCAGATCTTCAAGGCGAAAACTACTGCCGCCAACTCTAAGTCGTGAGTTGGGTAGTTTCCTTCATGCGGTTTAAGTTGTCTTGATGCATACGCGATAACCTTTCCCCTTTGCATTAAAACACACCCTAAACCTTGATGTGAAGCATCTGAATAGACAACCAAATCTTCCGTTCCATCTGGGAGTGTTAAGACCGGAGAACTAGACAACTTTTCTTTTAACACGTGAAAGGCTTCTTCTTGATCTTTGCCCCACACAAACCTCTCCTTCTTCCTTGTCAACTTCGTTAATGGTAACGCTATTTTTGAAAAGTCTTGTATAAACCTCCTGTAATAGCCAGCAAGGCCTAGAAAGCTCCTTACTTCAGTTGGAGTTCTTGGGGAAACCCACTTCATTACTGCCTCAATCTTCGATGGATCAACCAAGACACCTTTCGAGTTTATCACGTGGCCGAGAAACTGCACCTCTCTGAGCCAAAAGGCGCATTTTGAGAATTTTGCGTAAAGTTTCTCCTTACGGAGAACTTCAAGTACTTCACGCAAGTGTCTCGCATGTTCAGTCTTGCTTCGCGAGTAGACTAGAATATCATCTATGAACACGATCACAGATTTATCTAACATGGGTTGGCATACCCGATTCATAAGATCCATAAACACTGCTGGAGCGTTCGTTAACCCAAAGGACATAACTAGGAACTCGTAATGTCCATATCGGGTTCTAAATGTGGTCTTTGCAATGTCTTCTTCTCGTACCCTGACTTGATGATACCCCGAACGCAGGTCTATCTTAGAGAACCAACTCGCCCCTTGTAATTGATCAAAAAGATCATCAATTCTAGGTAAAGGGTAGCGGTTCTTCACGGTCAGCTTATTTAATTCTCTGTAATCGATGCACATGCGCATCGACCCATATTTCTTCTTAACAAATAAGACAGGCGCTCCCCAAGGCGACACACTCGGGCGTATAAAGCCCTTATCGAGTAGGTCTTGTAATTGTGTCATTAACTCCCGCATCTCGGTGGGAGCCAATCTATAGGGAGCCTTCGTAACCGGCTTCGCACCCGGATTCAATTCGATGTGAAACTCTATTTCTCATTCGGGTGGGAGTCCCGGCAATTCCTCCGAAAATACATCCGGAAATTCGTTCACGACCTCAACATCTTCAAGCTTCGGGAGGCCTTGTCGAGCGTCTACTACATAAGCTAGGTATGCTCTACTTCCGTTAAGTACGTATTTAACGGCTTGAACAAGGGTGCACAATTTTGTTTCCACATTTCTCTCCCCTTGAATACTCATTTGCCTTCCACTTGGAGAGTGGACAAGCATTACCTTATTTTCACAATTAATCTCTACACGGTGTAGTGCCATCCAATCCATACCTACTATCATTTTGAATTCCCCTAAAACCATAGGTATGAGGTCGATATCGAATTCTTCATCTTCTATAATGAATTTGCAATTTCTACAAATCTCGCGTAACACATAGTTCTTACTATCGGCTATTTCTACTTCTAAAGGTATTGGCATTTGTTCAATCTTAAAAGAAGGATGTTGTACGATTTCATTTGAAATAAACGACATAGTGGCTCCAGTATCGAACAAAACATAAACCGGTATGGAGTTTAATAGAAAGATACCTAAGACCACATTCGGATGGGACTTGGCTTCTTCGGATGTGATTTGAAACATCCTCCCTTTTGCCTTAGAGCTTTCTTCATTCTTTCCCTCCTTCTTTGATCCTTGTTGGAGTTTAGGACACTCCGACTTAACATGCCCTTTCTGGAAACAGTTGAAACATGTCTTCGGGTTGCTAGGGCACTTGTAGGATGTATGCCCTTCTTCACCGCATTTATAGCATCCTTTCTTACCCAAAAGGCATTCCCCAGTGTGAAGTTTTCCACATGTCTTGCAAGGAGTAATACCACTCTTCGATTTATCTTTCCTTCCTTGATCATGGAACCTCGCCTTTTTAGATGGACTTGCATTGGTCCCTCTTTCTATTGACCTCTTTTCACCACGTTCTTCTTGCCTCTTAATTTCAATTTCTCTATCCCGCGCCAGATTGATGAGCTCGTCAAGGGTTTCACATTTCGAGGGAGTGATGAACTCCCTAAATTCTGCCTTTAGTATACCATAAAAGCGGTTGATCTTCATTCTTTTTGTCTTCACCAAGTCTCCGCAAAACTTCATCTTATCCATGAACGTGTTTGATATTTCGTTTATCGTCTCGTTTTTCTGTCGGAGGCGTAAGAAATCCTCCTGAATCTTATCAATGGCTGACTGAGGACAGTGGTATCTCATAAAAGGTTCCTTGAATTCCTGCCAAGTCATCCCTTGTAGCTTGTCCTCCCCAACTTCCTTACTATGCGCATCCCACCACTCTTTCGCCTGAAGAATGAGTTGACCAGTAGCGAACATCACCTGGTCTTCCTTATCACACCGACTCCGTATAAATACCGCTTCTATGTTTGAAACCCATCTTTGGCATGCGATCGGATCGATTTTACCATCATACGTTGCAGGATTGAATGCCATAAAATCTTTATACGTGCACCGTCGTTCTTTGCTTTTACCTTTAGATCCCTCAATCAAATCTTTCAATTCTTCGATCTTGCTAGTCATTAAAGCATCCACAACTCCCAACACCCGACTTTCTACTTCTTGAGCTAATCGTGGAAGATTAACTTGCATAACCCCTTCCGCCACTTCTGTGACCTTGCTATTAAGTGCTTCTTGACGAGCCGTATCATCATCATCATTAACGTTTCTCGCATCCGCCATCTACACAATGTCATGTCTACGTTTAATACGAATCATAAACTTCCAATATATCACATTATTCAACCTTTGATTATCACATTTGCAATCATGTGTTTCGATGTTTAATTTTCTAAATTCACCATTCCTTTCGTGTCATTCATTTAACACAATTTCATATCTTTCGTTCATGTTTGGTAGAGTTCGTCCCATTACTACCAATTTACTTTTATGCTTTCATGACTTAATTCGTCCAACAAGGACTCAACGGGGCCACGAACTAGGCTTTCGGGTAGTACGTATAACAGAAATATGAAAAATGTGAAAATTGGGCGGACTGAGTTTGCACAACCCGTCGTCGACGGCTTGTGACCCGTCGGCGACGGGCCTCAGAATGTGGCGTCGGCCACTAGTCCCCGTAAGCAGGAGAACAAGGAGTCGGCAAACATGGTGGCGTCGGCGACGGCCCCTCCTTTGTTGAAACGCTGAAGAACCTTTTCGGAGTGTTTTTTTTACTCATTTGCAGGTCCGTTCCAACTCTTTGATCCCTGGAACTTCCCGTTTAACCTCCTAATATTACTTCCTATATATTTTACTTAGTATTTTCATCATACACATGATAAACATATTTGCATTCATACACGACTTAAACGTTACCTCATTGGCGATCTTGGAGTGAACACGCTTTCGAACGAGCCGTCGGTTTGAGTTCAAACACTACTACTTGTGCTTGAATCTCTCAAACCTTGGCTCTGATAACAACTTGTAAGGCCCGCTTTTGCTTTCACTTAGAAATGACGTCCAAACGACACTAAAAACATAAACCTTTAAAAACGTCCAAACTTTTCGCGATTTAAGGGTAAAAATACTAACAACCTTAATCCGAAAATAACAAAATTTGGGCATGACCCGTCCATATGACGAGTGTATCCCTGTTTTAACCAACATCAATACCATAACGACTACAACCCGTTCGACTAGACACGACTAAAACCGTAACATCAAGTTTTTCAAAAGTATAGCTACTAACAAGGTTATTCAAAACAAATACTTTGACCCAAAACATTAATACAAAATAGCGGAAGCGCTTGATGTTCATAGCGTGTGCGTGCGTTCACTCCAACTTGCCAAGTCGCCTAAGATGAGGATTTACCTACATTCAACACAAACAAATAAGTTAGCATTTCGTCACTAACCAAATCATCTAACAACTTGATTCGCCTCAATCACGGCCTTACATCATTCTATTACATTACTATCCGTTAGACGGTTCTTTACATGCTCGCCTCAATGTAGAGACGAACGCACTTTTCTTAACTTACCCGTTAACAACGGGTATTAGTATTTCTAACATAACTTCCATTCGATTCGTTCATGACGAACGAATGTATTCTTTTCCTACACTTACACTCCAATCCGAGAAGAACGGATAGAGTAGACTTTCTTTCGTCACGTACTTAACTTCCCATACCCAGTTCATATAGAAAGAACCGAGCATGATGCTTTCTCCTTCATAACTTATTCATTTCTCCTAACCCGTTTATGACGGGTCTTACTTTTACTTTCAAGCAACTATAGCTTCAAATTTTACAATTTATCATAACAACACAAAACAATTGGGATTAGAATACATATGACAACACAATAGAAATATGGTGTACACGAACGTACCTCGATCTTGTGAGTCTCCCGTTTTCTTAGTGTTTGAGCCTTCTTCTTTCACGCCTACATTAAACGCGTTCATTTATTTAGCCCAACACTTTCATTCCATTATTTACATAAATTTCTCATTTTCAAGTAACAAATATTATCACTAATTTTCAGGATTTCACACATTTATTCTCTTAAGCATTTCATCAAACACTTGATATGCGTCACATTAATAAAGCATAATGTACAAACATTCAAAGCCTGACTTTACTAGTTTCTCTTAAATGTCATCAATAATCAATCATGTTCATACAATTCTTTTATTCTACATCAATTTATCTAGCATTCATATATTACAAGCAAGATCATATATCAAGATTACTAATAATTACTTCTACTTGATCATTCCTTTCATGCTAAATTTTCCCTAAGTGGTTTATACAATTATTCTTCATTTGACCTAAAATCAAACATGATTTCTACTCTAGGGAGCAACCCTATCATACAACTTACACAAATCATACCACAAACTCATGATTGGGTTGAAACCCCTTTTTTTACAATTCACCAAATCAAGAAATTCGACTTACCACTTCACTATGTATGCTTAGATGATCGAAAATTTGAGACATGCATCTGATTATCTTTGAAATCCGTTGTCAATTGATTGAATTTAGCAAGAACAAGGGTTCCCCCTTGTTTCCCTTTGCTCTGATCGAAACCAGCACCCCCCAGGAGGTGAAATTTTGAGTTTTTATTTCTTTAATCCCTTCATTGCTAAATTTTTCACCAATGCCCCTTTTAGTTTACTTCTTTCACATATCTTACTCACAACTCATTTTTTTTACTAGTACTTATAACATTTTCCATTAACTATATTAAATTTTTAATTTATTTAACTCATGTGTCTAGTAAACCTTTTTGGGATGTTACAAAAACCGTGCATAACAAATATAAATGATGAATATGGTTATATTTATAGACTTATAAATAGATAAGTCAGTCGTTAAATACTTAAAGTTTAGAGTATAAAAAATACAAAAATATACAATTTATTAATCTTTTGTAAACGAAATAACATTTGCATTCAAGCATGTTCCTTCTCCAAAAAACAATATTTTAAATCAACAGCCGTTTCAATCCCCTTCAACCTCCACAAAACACTATTTTAACCCAAAAGTGGTTTTAAACCACCGTTTTAACCCAACAGCGGTTTCAACCACAGTTTTCTCCACAACACTCTGCTTTAACCCAACAGTGGTTTCAAACATCTGTTTTCATCCATCTGTTGACAACAGATGTATCAACCACTGTTTTATTTTCAAACATCTGTTTACAATAACAGAGCTTTCATCATTTAAACAGACCTTTGCCAATATTACAAGCTTTTAAACTCTCAAACCTAAATATTCATTTACTTAATTTAAATAACAAACATGGTTAATAATTTTAACACAACTAATTATATAAAAACTACAAGTATCAAACAGAGGTAACTATATAATAAACAAAGTTCAAAACAGCAAACAACATTCAGTAAAATACAGCATACTAATTTCTAATCAATGGGCAAAACAGTAGTCTATATAAATAAAGCTCCTTTCGGGTCATTGTAGTTGTCAACATGTTGGAGGTATTTCAAAACTTCATTGCTCAGATCAACTTCATCCATATCCCCCCAACTTCAACTTCAACCATAAATACTTAAAGTTTAGTGTATAAAAAATACAAAAATATACAATTTATTAATCTTTTGTAAACGAAATAACATTTGCATTCAAGCATATTCCTTCTCCAAAAAACAATATTTTAACCCAACAGTTGTTTCAATCCCCTTCAACCTCCACAAAACACTATTTTAACCCAACAGTTGTTTTAAACCACCATTTTAACCAAATAGTGGTTTCAACCACAGTTTTCTCCACAACACTCTGCTTTAACCCAACAGTTGTTTCAAACATCTGTTTTCATCCATTTGTTGACCAAAGTCAACAGATGTATCAACCACTGTTTTATTTTCAAACATCTGTTTACAATAACAGAGCTTTCATCATTTAAACAGACATTTGCCAATATTACAAGCTTTTAAACTCTCAAACCTAAATATTCATTTAATTAATTTAAATAAAAAACATGGTTAATAATTTTAACACAACTAATTATATAAAAACTACAAGTATCAAACAGAGGTAACTATATAATAAACAAAGTTCAAAACAGCAAACAACATTCAGTAAAATACAACATACTAATTTCTAATCAATGGGCGAAACAGTAGTCTCGATAAATAAAGCTCCTTTCGGATCATTGTAGTTGTCAACATGTTGGAGGTATTTCAAAACTTCATTTCTCAGATCAACTTCAACCATATCCCCCCAACTTCAACTTCAACTTCAACCTTAAATACTTAAAGTTTAGAGTATAAAAAATACAAAAATATACAATTTATTAATCTTTTGTAAACGAAATAACATTTGCATTCAAGCATGTTCCTTCTCCAAAAAAACAATATTTTAACCCAACAGTCGTTTCAATTCCCTTCAACCTCCGCAAAACACTATTTTAACCCAATAGTGGTTTTAAACCACTGTTTTAACCAAACAGCGGTTTCAACCACAGTTTTCTCCACAACACTCTGCTTTAACCCAACAGTTGTTTCAAACATCTGTTTTCATCCATCTGTTGACCAAAGTCAACATATGTATCAACCACTGTTTTATTTTCAAACATATGTTCACAATAACAAAGCTTTCATCATTTAAACAGACCTTTGCCAATATTACAAGCTTTTAAACTCTCAAACCTAAATATTCATTTAATTAATTTAAATAACAAATATGGTTAATAATTTTAACACAACTAATTATATAAAAACTACAAGTATCAAACAGAGGTAACTATATAGTAAACAAAGTTAAAAACAGCAAACAACATTTAGTAAAATACAGCATACTAATTTCTAATCAATGGGCGAAACAGTAGTCTCGATAAATAAAGCTCCTTTTTTGATCATTGTAGTTGTCAACATGTTGGAGGTATTTCAAAACTTCATTGCTCAGATCAACTTCAACCATATCCCCCAAAATGCTTGTTATCAGCCACTTGTTGTTTTCAATTATATTAGTCATTCGGCGCCTATCTACATAATCAACTACACGAGGATTATTGAAAGCAAACACCTTGATCCAGCCTTCTTCTTCATATCTGAGCAAATCAGCAGTTAGCTCAGTAAACTTTCCAATAACAATCAAATGCAGCCTCTTTGCGATGGTCAAAAAATGCCCTTGGCAAGGATTGACTACGATAATCTCTGGAAAACGAAGCATTCTGAAAGTCTCAGAAAGAACATCGAAAGCAACGATGTTCCTCTCACCTAGTGGATACCAATAATTTGAAACAATGAAATATATGGTTTTATCAGTATAAATTCCTGGAGACCATGAATAACCGCTTGAACCATAATTATTTACGCTACCGAAATTTATTGTTCTCCATGACTCACGACGTCGTGAGTAAACACAAGCAATAGCCACATTACGGTAACATCTGATGTTCAGCACTTTCAGATCACTGGATTGATCAAAATAAATTTAACCTGTATCAGAGTTTCGATCATGAATATAATTTAAGTAGTCGTCAGACAAAACCTTATAGCGCCTGGTAGTTGGATTCCAAAGGATCAGCTCATAGCAAATCCTTCATTGCAAACTAACAACAATCCATTAAATGACGATAGAATACGTAAGAAGGTAGGGAGGACATTGTTAGGAAAACTTAAGGTTTTGCTTGTAACGACATCCAAATTACCAGATACTATGTCGTCAATGACAATTGACGTATCTTTAAAGGAGAGTAGTTTCTTTTGTAGTGAATCTCCACTTCGGAGAGCATGCATCATCTCAAATGCATGACTTGACAGTTCCCTATAAAAATTCTTGGAAAGACATTTCAAACGACCAATATCTTCTGTAGAGAGCTGTCACACCCCAACCGATGGCGGAAACATCGGGGCGCGGCACTGAGCGAAACAGATTGTCCAGGAGAATCCATAACAACTATTTGTTACAATATATTAAAGGTTCATATCCCATATCACAAACATATAATATAAAAACAGTTATTACAGACATTGTTCTCAAATACAAATATCCATTCCGACAACTCAGATTTTTATTTAGTTTGTTTCTAGACTCCATCCTACTTGATTTCCACAAAAGCAGGCAAAGAATCCTAAACACCTGTCACATACGTTAAAAATAGAGGTTAATACACATAGTGTAAAGGTGAGCATACAAGTTTAGTAGTAATAGTAGAGTTCGAAAGCGTTTACGCATAACCAGCATGTACAACGTATAATGTGAAACATGTAAGTTATCGACAAAGATCCTATCAATACCAATGACTGCGATTTGACTGCGAGTAGCGAGTGCGCAACACATGTTCACCACTGTGAACACGTGAAGTAATATCCTTAACAACCCCTGAATGAACAGGTGCTGGGTCCAAACTATAGTACTATCGTTCCTAAGGCAGGTAGACAGCAATCAATGTGTAAACATAACAAACAGGCATTCATCGAGTCACGTAAAACATGCAATATCAGTTAGCGTTAAAAGTGTTTGCGTTTTGTGTTGATCGTGATTTGATTATAAGTAACGTATGTAACACCCAAAAGTGCGTTAAGCAAAAAGGGATCGAGTATACTCACAGCGATGGTAGCTAATGGATTGAAGGGAGCGCTAGAGTGAATGAGCCTGATCAGAACGATAGCGTAAGCGAAGGGCGGTGCGTAAAACGATGCAAGTGACGAGTGGTCATCCGGGCGGTGCGTAAAACGTACCATGAGCCTGGCGGGCGTTGATGTTGAAGACGCGCCCGCGGGCTGCTTGCTGAGCTGGCTGCTGCTGCTGCTGCTGCGGTGCTAGCTGCTGTTGCTGCTGTGGCTCTTGCTTTACCACTCTGTTTGGGCAGACATTTACGAAATGGTTGGGATCACCACACGCAAAGCAGGCTCTTGCTTGAGCAGCGGGAGCAGGAGCTGCTTGCTGTCCTTGCGGAGCTGGTAGAGCAGGAGCTTAACCTTGAGTTGGAGCTTGATCTTGTCGAGAACCGGTACGGTAGTTAGCAGTGAAGTGGCCGTACATGTGACAATGAACACAGAACCGGCATGCGATACCAACCGGGTGATGATAGGTATAAGTAGGGCAGAGCGGGTGTGGCCCAGTATATGCACGCTTGGTTGGCGGTGCATTGGCCACAGGCGCCGCTACTTGGCGGTGTTGAGGTTGCGGTTGAGCAGGTACAGGTTGAAGTGGTGCGGCGGTAACTGCACAGTTCTTGTTGCTGGAGCTGCTGTTCTTTCTCTTGCGACGTGAGAGCTTTTAAGATTGCGGTGCGGCAGTAGTTTCAGTGGTGGGAGTAGCAGTGACTTGATGTAGACTCTTGGTAGCTTTATCAAAGTAACCAGCTTTGACTCGCTTGTCATTTATCTCAGCAGCGAGTAAGAAGGTTTCCTCAATAGTTGTCGTCTTTGCAGCGTGGAGGAAATCAGCAACGCAATCCGGAAGAGCACGGATATACTTCTTGATCGTAATCTCGGGGGTAGTAACCTGAACAGGGCAGATGATACTCAACTGCTTGAAACGAGCAGTTAAACCAACGTTATCTCCACCATCCTGCTTAATGTGCCAGAATTCATCATCGAGTTTTTGGAGTTCATGGGGAGGACAGAACTCTTGCATCATGATGTTCTTCAACTCATCCCACGACAATCCGAAAGCTGCATCGTTTCCTCGTTTGTTCCTCTCGGCCGTCCACCAATCAAGAGCGCGGGATTGGAAGATGCTGGTAGCATTGACAGTGCGTAGGTCTTCTGGACAGCCACTCTGGCGCAGGGTGACTTCGATTGAATCAAACCATTGAAACATGGTCGTAGGCCCATCTTCGCCGGTAAATTCTTTCAGGCCGCAGGCTTTGAAGTGCTTAAAGCTAAAAGTAGCTTTAGGAGATTCTGTCCTGGATTCTTCCTAGGACTTGCTAGCGTTTTTATTCAACTCGCTGACAATTTGCGGAATTACTTTAGCGATTTGACTTGTGATGAGAGAAGCGATTCGTTTGTCAGCGTGTTTGCGTCTAGCAGCGCGGGAGTGTTGCGATCCGAATGACGACATTGTCTCCAACAGATATCGTCGCAGGACTCAAACACAATTTCAATTAATCCCTAGTATAGTCTAGCGATTTACCATAAAGCTCAGGAACACAGTCATTTACAAAATGTATGTAGACACATAAACACGGAATCACATAAGCACATAAGCTAACCTAAGCACATGTTTTGCACGTATTCGCCCATCCTTCATAACAGCGTATAATGATTAAGCGTAGCGATTGCGAATAAAGACCAGCGATTTGTTAGCGTGTTGGGATAGATGTGCAGTGTGAGTCGAGCGTGTTCATCAAAGCGAATAGCAAAAAGCGAGTAAATCACCAAAATCGAATGCATAAACACACAAACCACCAAAAATTCACATGAAAGCAAATAATCTCAGAGTCAGCGGCGACAATTCCAGAATCGAAACACATGAAATCGAGGATAGATTGTCTCGGCTTGATAGACGTTGACTACCCAAAGTGATTCGACTATTCACAGGGACTTGTAAGTGCACACTAGGGCCTTCCGGACAGTGCTCTTGCCTCAATCCGGGCAATCGGCACGCATCCCTCCAGTTACAGTGTGACTTCAAGTCATTGGAGTCCGTCGAGACTTTGGTGAGAGTTTAGTAAAACCACCATAAAGAGCGGATTAAATCATCAAGATTCGGGTTTCACCCCTAACTTAACGACTATGTTTCCTGTTTTGATGAAGTAGCGGGGGAAATTTGTGTCGAAGTATGGATTTCCCCCTGTTTCCACGTAAATTCTCGTGTTGATAGTAAAAATAGCGAATCGAACGAGTGATCCGGTCGAGATTTTGCGGTTTTCACACCTAGTCTTAACCAGATCATTCGTTGGTGTGTGTATCTAGCCTTAGGAAAAGATGGTCTTGCGCAGAACTGTAGTATGCGATGTTCGCGCAAGAGTGTAGTGTACAGCGAGTTCGAGCAAGAAATAGCGAGTAAGCTCGTACAAAACCCATACCGGGTATGCACAAGTCGGTCTGTTGGTGCTTAGAATATAGACTAGGTCGTTTCTAAGACATCGGCCCGGACTAGGTCGAGTCTTGCTTAATTCCCTATAGTTATGGCTCTGATACCAATCTGTCACACCCCAACCGATGGCGGAAACATCGGGGCGCGGCACTGAGCGAAACAGATTGTCCAGGAGAATCCATAACAACTATTTGTTATAATATATTAAAGGTTCATGTCCCATATAACAAACATATAATATAAAAACAGTTATTACAGACATTGTTCTCAAAGACAAATATCCATTCCGACAACTCAGATTTTTATTTAGTTTGTTTCTAGACTCCATCCTACTTGATTTCCACAAAAGCAGGCAAAGCATCCTAAGCACCTGTCACATACGTTAAAAATAGAGGTCAATACACATAGTGTAAAGGTGAGCATACAAGTTTAGTAGTAATAGTAGAGTTCGAAAGCGTTTCCTCATAACCAGCATGTACAACGTATAATGTGAAGCATGTAAGTTATCGAAAAAGATCCTATCAATACCAATGATTGCGATTTGACTGCGAATAGCGAGTGCACAACACATGTTCACCACTGTGAACACGTGAAGTAATATCCTTAACAACCCCTGAATGAACAGGTGCTGAGTCCAAACTATAGTATTATCGTTGCTAAGGCAGGTAGACAGCAATCAATGTGTAAACATAACAAACAGGCATTCATCGAGTCATGTATAACATGCAATATCGGTTAGCATTAAAAGAGTTTGCGTTGTGTGTTGATCGTGATTTGATTATAAGTAAAGTATGTAACATCCAAAAGTGCGTTAAGCAAAAAGGGATCGAGTATACTCACAGCGATGGTAGCTAATGGATTGAAGGGAGCGCTAGAGTGAATGAGCCTGATCAGAACGATAGCGTAAGCGAAGGGCGGTGCGTAAAACGATGCAAGTGACGAGTGGTCATCCGGTCGGATGGTAATCCGAACGGATGGCCATTCGATCGGATGTCAATCCGTTCGGATGGCAATCCGAACAGATGGCCATTCGGTCGGATAGACACTCGTTTGGGATGGATGTGTTTGTGTATGATGGCTTTGAAGTTTTCGTTGTAGCATTTTGAAAACAGAGATGTATCTCTACCTTTCAGGTCGTCCGATCGAACGGTCATTCGATCGGATGGCGATCCATCCAGCAAGACATTCCTCAGAAAACAATAAGTGTTGGAGACCAAATGTCATCCGATCGGATCGTCGTTCGATCGGATGGCAATCCGATCGGACGGCAATCCGTTTGGGTGACTGGTTCGTTTTGAAATTTGTTAAGTTTGAAAGTTGTGGTTGAGACGATATGACTACGTATTTAACAACGGGAACTTCATCAGAACCAGGTTATCCAATCGAACGGGAACCACCCCAAATCCGTTCAGTTAACTGTTTGTGACGGTTGTTCATGTTTAACCCGAAACCGGTTGTCTCGTTGATGGGAATCAGATCTCAAACCGACATCACTAGAGAAGAGTGGAAGGCCTGAGCGAGCTCTGATTCTATCGGTTTTGAATGCATTGAGTGTAAAAGAGTTGAAAGAAAGTTACCAAAATCATCTTTCAATCCTTTTAACCTCGAGAAGGTTTAGATCTATGCCAAAATAGTGTTAAATCGTGTGGAAATCACTTGGATCTGAGTTATTCTTGGTGGAATGAGGCCAAAACTTGAAGTTCATAAGAACTCCATGATGACATCACCCTAGAACACCTCCAATCCGCTGATTTCACGGTTAAAAGTTAAGATTCAAGGGTGAAAATGATGAGAAGTGCGTGTAGATCATAGAAGTACAAGATTTGAGGTAGAAACTTACAAGAATCGCGAGAAATCGAGAGAAAAGTGGGCTGGAGCACGCTGGTCGAGAGAGAGAGCTGTCACATCACGTTGGTGATGTGACAGAGGTATTTATAGGGTTTCCAAAAGAGGAAAGGTGGGCACCAGCGTCGGATCGGATGGCCATCCGATCGGATGGTCATCCGTTCGGATGACCATTCGATCGAGTGGCTCCGGCGAGTCGGTTTTCGTGTTTTCGTTTCGTGCGTGAGGCGTTGCGATGCGTTTCGAGCGAGCGATGCGATAGTATTACCCATTAGTTACACAAATAACCTAACTACTATATCTAACATACAATCACTATAAATAACTTGCGTTTAGCGTTTGCGATTAGATTGCGATGCGATAGAGTTGCGATTGCGATTAATCACCTCAACATAAACATAACATGCACAAGTAACACATAATGGCACACACACGTAAAACAATATCCAGAACACAAAATTCGTATTGCGATGCGATAGCGATGCGATTAGCATTAAGTTGATTAGCAATTAATATGCGATTAAATGGCGATTTATTAACATGTACTCCACATAATACAACTAAAGCGATTAAATAAAGAATTCGATTACAAGTCAAGAAGCACAATTCAGTAGTTAAGCAAGGAATGACAGATCGCAATTAGCAATCTTTTCTTCCTTTGACTTTGACTTGTACTTTGACTTTCGAAATGCGGGTTGTTACAAGAGCCTTGTGAAAATTTCGTCAACAATCACTTGAAACCCAATGTTTTCCATTTTGCAGTGAGTAAATGCGTGTTTGAAAGCCAAAGAAATTGTAATGATATTGATAAACAAAAAACTTTTGAAGATGATTGAGTAGATGGATGAAAGCGGTAATGATGAAAGCCTCTGCCCAATGTATTTTATATACCCAATGAAGTCGGTTATGACTAAATACATCGTCAAATTAACTTACTGTTAAAGAATACGATGTGACGATGGTTAGGCTTTTAATGCAAAACATTTCAAAAGTGCGTTTCCATGGGAAAAATATAAAATTAAACACGTTATCATAATTACAATTAACCTCTTTATTTACCATAAGACGCCTTTACCATAAGAAAGAAGTGAGTGAGTGACATGCATTAATTGCAAATTACATATCCCTATGGCATTTTGAATTTGAAATTACCGGTAATTTCAAAACATCTGCTAAGTTATACTTTCTTGGAGATGGGCAGTGGTTTGCCCTTTTGAATGTGGGCCAGACCTTTGACATTTTAATATAGGGCAGTGGTTTGAAATTAAATGTATTTTAAAGTGATTTATATATTCGGATTTATGATGCAGTAATGACATAAGAAAAGCCTTGTTGGACAGCCTCTATGGCTGCCAACTAAGTTTTTCTTATGTCACTGCATTCAGATGATTGTATGAATTTCAAAATTATAGTAGCAAAAAAAAACATACTTTAAACGATGTTGGAACAATGATGCTGGAAACAACTGTAGAACAATCATCATCATCATCTGCTCAGATCATTCACAATCATCATTTAGTCATAACTCAGATAAAAAATCTCTTTCATTTAAAGACCATCAATACTCTACATAGTAAACACATGCTTCTACAACTCCAGCAGACAAAGATGTTGCGAACCTCTGTTAGGCAACAACAGATGTTGCCAACAGTAGTAAGTCAAACAGCCGTTAGATTAGCAGAAGATCACTACTAAACAGATGTTCTCTTTGGGCAGACTTTACCTTTGACAGAGATTTAAAGTAACAGATGTATCAGTATTTGCAATTGAGAGGAGGAAATTCTTCAAAAAGCTCTGTTAGGCAACAACAGATGTTGGCAACAGTAGCAAGTTAAACAACCGTTAGATCAGCAGATGATGATTTCGAGCAGATGTTCTCTTTTCACAAACTTTAAATTTGACAGATCTATACAGTAACAGAAATTGATTCAACATCAACATAATCTAATCAAACTCAGAAACAATTTCACTTCTACATCAATACCGATCTGCAATAATCAGATGATATTAAAAATTACATAATAATACTTATGCACCTTAAAATTAGTAAAAATAAAATGCTCCACAAACATTAATAGGATTAAAATTTAATTATGAGGATTAAAAGATCAACGATTACATCGAGTACTGAACAACGTAACTTTAAAATCTAACAACACCAAGAAATTTAGGAATCTAACAGCAAAAATTAAGTGCTTTTAGCTTCAACTCCATCGAGTACTGAACTTCTCAATGTATATCTTTGACAATTGCCATGAACTCCACGGAAGTACTGAAGGCATCACCATCAGGTTTCTGGAAACCTGGTCTCTCGTGAACAGACCAAGATGCAGTACATCAAAACACTTCTTCAGTTGTTGAAGAGTAGCCCTATCCTCATATACTTAATCCTCAACTTGCTTGATAAAGAGCTGCTTTAAATCATCGGAGCCTGCAGAAGTGTATACATTCTATACATCAAAATTCCAAACTTTATGCTTCTTTTAATACAAAAAAGGCAGGAAAGAACAAAGTGAATCTACTTATATATCTTATTAAATAAAATCTTATCTTACAGCAGTAGCATATCCTTTCTTTCGTTTAGTAGGAACCATTGTGGGTTCTACATCATCATAATCTGCCCAAGTCAATTATAATCATCATTTAGTCATAAGCAAAAATTATTTTAACTGTACATTTAATAATATTTCTTTGTGTTTAACTTGATTCCATCAATATCCATATTAACATATTCTAAAACCATTATGACTCCATAAATACTTCTACCACTAGTCGCTCGAAGAAAACAGAGCTGGAATATATCAACAGTTTAAAATCCACAAACCTAAAATAACCCGCAGATGATTGTATGAATTTCAAAAAACTGTGATTAGACTGAAATATAAAGCGAGAATTAGAGTAGATCACTTCAAAATTAAAAATTCAAAATTTCAAAATTAGAGTAGCAAAAAAAACATACTTTAAACGATGTTGGAACAATGATGCTGGAAACAACAGTAGAACAATCATCATCATCATCTGCTCAGATAATTCACAATCATCATTTAGTCATAACTCAGATAAAAAATCTTTAGTAAAAATCAAAAACCAAAACAAACATAATCATATATATGACATTAACATCATCAAGGCAAACCACATATCCCCAGAATTGTTCTGAAAGTGGGTCAGAGAGAGCTTCCGTTTTCTCTTATCCTTTATGAACAAATGTCGAGTATTGAGAAGAAGGGATTTGAGGGAGAGATACATTAGAAATGTGGTTTGAAAATACAAAAGCAGAGAACACGAGACTGTAAATATGAAGAGTGAAATGAGAAAAAAAAAACCTTTATATAAGAAGATGATTGACAGAAGTGAGTGAGTGACATGCATTAATTGCAAATTACATATCCCCAGGCATTTTGAATTTGAAATTACCGGCAATTTCAAAACATCTGCTAAGATATACATTTGGCAAAGAAAACATCTGCTAAGTTATACTTTCTTGGAGATGGGCAGTGGTTTGCCCTTTTGAATGTGGGCCAGACCTTTGACATTTGAATATAGGGCAGTCATTTGAAATTAAATGTATTTTAAAGTGATTTATATATTCCGGTTTATGATGCAGTAATGACATAAGAAAAACCTTGTTGGACAGCCTCTATGGCTGCCAAGTAAGCTTTTCTTATGTCATTAGGATTTCTCCTTTTATAGAAAGTATAGATAGATGTAAAATGAAAACTAATACGAGTTGTGGAAAAAATGGGGGGCAAAACTCGCACGGAAAGGTCGAGTTCTCTAACTTTTCACAATTCGTAGGAGTTTTCCCTTATCCGAATTCTATAAATATGGTGGGATTCGGCTACAAAGTCCAAATTTCTAAAAAAAAGTGTAAAAAGTTATTATACACTATAATTTCAGCCATAAGACACTTTTAAAACCCACAAATAACAGAGTGAAGATTACTAAAACATCATATTTAAACCCTGATAATCCATAAAAACTTCAAACACACTATCATAGAGCTACAAATATAAAATATAACATGCTAATCAACATAAAACACAATAATGTTTGTCATTCCATAAACAGAGCCTTATAATCCAAAACACAACACAAACCCCACATATATGATGTTTTAGTATTCTTTATTATGTTATTTGTGGGTTTTTTTTTTTTTTTTTTTGTGTTTTATGGTTGACATTATGGTGTTTTATGACTTTTTTGCACTTTTTAGAAAAATTGGACTTTGTAGTTAACTCCTAACCTAGTTACACCCTTTCAATGTATGTGCAACCTTAAAATAAGCTTTTCTTGAAAACAATACAAATTTGTCTCGAGTATCCTGAAAATTTTTGATCTTACCACATCTTGTCATGGTTCATTTTTAAACTAATATTAACGCGTTTTTAGGACCTGTGTGTTGCTATAGGACCGTATAAATCGAACAAAACATAGACGTAAAAACGTTGAACTATGTACATGCATTGCAGAGTGTTAACTTGCCAAATATAGACCGACACGTAAAACATTATCATGAAAAAGAAAAAATAAATAGAAAACGTTGTTAAAGCTTAGCGTTAGCAAAGTAATCCCTACTCTCTTTTCCTACTTGGAACTACACAACAGCACCAGACAACCGCTACCGACGTCGTCACTTCACCACCACAACACATCCGTCGCCACCACCAAACATAATTTTTCAGATCTTTACCGATTAAGTTAACTATGGAGAAGAAGCAACCTTTTTAGTACAATTTTGCATGTGAATTTCTTCTTTATATATTTAATATTTAATAATTAATATACAAAGTAAGCTATAAATAACCAACCGAGAAAAATGCTCTGATAGTCCCTGTGGTTTCGCCTTTTTTCACCTTTAGTCCCTAACTTTCTAAAATTACCTCAATAGTCCCCAACTTTTCATTTTTTGTTCCCGGATAGTCCCTGGGTCTAAGTTCAGTTTGTTTTCTCTGTTAAGTGGGTGTGAAATGACCAATTTACCCTTTCCTTAAAAAGGGCAAACCACAGGGACTAGATCAGAAACATTATCATCTACTGTCTCGATCCCAAAACACTTCAAATCATAGATATAATTCGATCCATAATGAATCAAAAACCATAAAATTCATAACAAACAATCTCAAAATCCATGATTTGTGCATTCGAATTCGTATACAAAATTTGTTGAATCAGACGATCGAGCAATGCTCGTCTGAAATCGATGAACACAAGGAGAATTAGAAGGATGTTACTGAAGATCCCAAAATGTTCAGCTGTATGCTTCATTCGTGTCCGACTGATTCCGATCCGTTGTTCTTCTTCGGATTCTTCTGTTTCGTAAGGCTCAATCAGGTATTCTTCATCAGAAGGTAGGTCGATTAGTTGTTGACTTCTTGTCAGTTTTTTTACTGACTTCTTGTCGGTTAATGGATCTCATATATCTCCGCCGCACCACCTTAAACACCACCGCAACAAACCCCCAACCTCCCAGCCGCCATCTCTACCCGCACCACCATCTACATCTTAACCAGAAAACCCTAACCTTTGCCACAAATCATCACCCATCCCTTGTTCATTGCCAGCGTCTACACCCATAGCCCACCACTCCGACAACACCACGACCCCCAAATCACCTCCGCCGCACTACCACTATAACTCCCACTACATCTCCACCACCGCTGCAAACCATAACTCCATCATCAATCACCCCAACATCCCTTCATCGTCGCCATCCACCCACTTCTGAAAACCCTAATCTCTGATTAACCTCCACCACTGCAATACACAGCTACCTTGGTGCCAACAGTGGTGGTGCATAGAGAGAGTTGGTGGAGAGATGAGAGAGAGAGAGAAGGTTAGGTTAGGTTTGTGTATTTAGAGAGAGAGTAGAGAGACAATATATGATAATGTTTCCGATCTAGTCCCTGTGGTTTGCCCTTTTTAAGGAAAGGGTAAATTGGTCATTTCACACCCACTTAACAGAGAAAACAAACTGAAGTTAGACCCAGGGACTATCCGGGAACAAAAAATGAAAAGTTGGGGACTATTGAGGTAATTTTAGAAAGTTAGGGACTAAAAATGAAAAAAGACGAAACCACAGGGACTATCCGAGCATTTTTCTCTAACCAACCTACAAAGTTAGCTTTAAAACTTGTAAATATCTTTACCGATTAAGTTAAGTATGGAGAAGTAGAAGAAGCAACCCTTTTAGTACAATTTTGCATATGAATTTCTTCTTTATATATTTAATAATTATTAATATACCTATAAATAACAAACCTACAAAGTTAGCTTTAAAATTGTAAAACATTGAATAGTGTATTCACCTCACAAAAGCTTCTTGATAAATAGTAGATGGGTAATGGGTAATACTACCAACGCCTATTTTTTCCCATACATGTTTAGGACCAATGTTTAGCTACTAAAAGAACTCTATGTTATTTAAGCTTGTGCAATTGGGATTTATAACTTCTTCATTTTACTAGTTTTTAAGCTCTACTTAATTTAATTACACGTGAGTCTCTAGAAACTCCATTATTATCAACTTTATAAATTAGTTACATAAGATTTCGGATATATCTTGGAATCAAGGATAAAACAATAAAGAATCTTACATTCATAATTTTAAAACCTTAAATAGAATGGTTGCCAAATCTAGTGACCTCTAAGTTTTATCTCCTCATCCTATATCTTTGCTCTTTATGATGACAAAAAGCTATGGCAAAAACAACTCCTATGTCACCCTTATCTTGCTTCTATTTGTTTATCTTTATAGCCAGGCCAACATTATCCTTGCTTTTAACTGTTTACAGACTTAAAAATGTTTTGTACTAGTTTTTGCCCCGCCCGCGTTGCGGGGCAATAAGCCGAATATTTCTCTCGCATAACATGTATGTCTGTATTTCGCTTACTTGTACATACTACTCATAACACGATCTAAAAAAAATTACATCAAGTCAACCAATTAAAACAAAAACACTACCATACTTTTACTAAAAAAATAAATTAAAACGATTGAAAGACTATAATTTTAAACTGGGAGCAAAATTGTAATTTTTCAGGACAAATAAGCATGTACCAGGCATGCATGGACGAATAAAAATTACACTTATGTCCGCCCGCGTTGCGGGGCGTTAAATTGAATATTTCTTAGTTTCATAACATGTATGCATCTATTTAGTTTACTTGTACATACTACTTATAACACGATCTAAAAAAATACATCGAGACAACCAATTAAACCAAAACACTACCATAGTTTTGCTAAAAAAATTAAAACGATGACAGGTCTGTAATTTTGAGCTGGGGTAAAATACTAATTTGCCAGGACCAATGAGCGAGTGTTAGACGACTGCTTGACACAATAAAAGTTACATTGAGTCAACCAAGCAAAATAAAACACTACTATAGTTTTGTAAAAAAAAAGGTAAAATGATGGCAAGATGACAATTTTTAACTGGGGGAGAAATCGTAATTTTTGAAATGAGAACAAAATCATAACTTTGAACAGAGGGCAAAGTCGTAATTATATTTTGAACTGGGGGCGAAATCATAATTTTAAACTGAGGGCGAAATCATAATTTTGAGCTAGGGGAAAAACAAAATTTTATTTTGACCTGTGGGCAAAAACGTAATTTTGAGCTAGGGGCAAAAACTAATTTTAAACGGAGGGCGAAACCGTAATTTTAAACCGGAAAAAAATGGGTTTTTGAACTGAGGGCAAAATCGTAATTTTGAGGTAGGGGCAAAATTATAATTTTATTTTGAACTGGGGGCAAAAACGTAATTTTAAACTAAGGACGAATCGGTAATTTTAAACTGGGAATAAGATTTAATTAAAAATGAGTTAGTCTAATAGGGAAGTGCCAGGCAAGCTGCCTGGCACTATTCCCTCAACTCCTTTTTGTATATGTAGGATAATATGAAATAGTATGATTTATGTTTCTAATTAGTATTAGTTATTGTGGTACCGGTTAAATTACATGAAAATTTCATGGAGTTATATGGAAACTGACCTCTCTAATAATAGTAAATAAAAAAACAAAGACTACAATACAATTTTTTTATGGTAAAATTGAAAAAAACCACTAAATTTGACTCTACAACTCTTCCTTGAAACTAAACCTCATCCATATAATTATATGGAAATTGGAAACCTTATCTCGTTACTTATATTTACCAACTTACTACTCGTCCCTTATATTTTTGTAAGTGAAAAAAGAGAGAAATAATGATAAAAATGGTTAAAATGAATTATTTAATTGAATAGAGATAAATATAAGGAAGCGGATAAGATGGCTTTTTAGAAAAAAATTAAACTGATAAGGTAAATGTGTTTTTTAGTTAACTTATATGGATAAGAACTTTAATGTGAATGCTCTAGTGAAGACTATATATAATATATAGTTAAAAATAAAGACTAGTAATAACAAAGTGTTATAAACTAACCTAAAAGCTGAATAATATAGAAGATAAGTAGATAGAATTTCCAGAGGATTTTCTATATATATTTCTTGGTACTCCAAAACTATAATATTACATGAGTTTATATAGACAGAAAAAAGAAACTATGTTGTACTGTGCGTCAATAATTCGAACGAATTATTGAAGTTACTGTGTTAATAATTCGAATGAATTATTTCCTTTACTATGCGCTTTTACTGTGCATCTAGTTGTCATCCACTATTGCAATGATTCATAACACTCCCCCTTGGATGACACTTTGCAAACTTTAGGGTAATTAAGTACGGCCTCATTAAAAACCTTGCTAAAGAAAAACCCAGTGGGAAAAAAAACTTTAGCTAAGGGAAAAAGAGTGCAGTCTATAGCTCCCCCTCAAGTTGCAATTTGTAAGGCATCACATTCTCCGTACGTGACGCATGTCAATGTCATGAACGTGTTTCCTGAAAGTTGCTGTAGGTAGTGTTTTTGTGAAAAGATCGGTTGAATTGTTGCTGGATTGGATATATATCATCTCGACTTGATTGTCTTTAATAAAGTCTCGAGTATATTCAAAAAATCTTGGTGGTATATAAAAGTGCAACTTGTAATACTCCCCCTGATCTCATTATGTATCGTTTAAGCCTTTTGCGTAGATCTTTTAGTTAATATTTTGTCACTTCATTCCTTGATGTGTATAGTCCTTTGTGTTGATCAATGTTATATAGTCTTTGTATGAGATTCCTTGTGCTTTATGTAAACAAATACCATATGATCCACAACTATATGTTGTTACATTCCCTGCATTTACAAAGCTAACAAAACTTGTTTTGGTAGGTTAGTACTATAAATTTTTTATCTTTCATACCTTAGATGTTAATTTATTACATCCGCTTATATTATCTCTTCTTTGTACACGAGTAATATGATACAGATGGTAATGTATAACTAGCAAAATTATTTCAATATAATCCATCATTCTCTATATGTGTAATAATTTATGGATAATGATGCAAATGCTAGTTTGTATATCAAGGCATAAATTTGTATTTCATGTTTGATTTGTTAATATGTTTTAATAGTTATAAAACCTCATACGGTTTTCCAAAGAAAAATATATAGTCCAACTATATCATATGCATTTATCTTTTCTAACTTCATTAAAAAAATTCGTTATACCATATTCATCTTATAGTCCATACAATCTTTACTACTTTAAGAAGATGTATTTACAGGTTTCGAAATTATTGCTTCATGCATTTACATTCATTGAAATACATATTTTCGATTTTACCAACTATGAATGTACATTCATTCTACCATGTAGATTTCCTCATTGTTCTCTATATCATATGCAAAAGATGCCTTGAATACTTACTTCATTCATATAATCCATAGTTTACCATGCTTATACATTAATCAATAGCTATCATAACCATCGAATTTCATTAACTTTTTCATGTGCTCAACAGCCTTAGGAAACTCATCGAGAGTTCCATTTTTTTCAGCATTTATAATAATTTAAGCATATTCATATCTTGTAATGTTCTTGAGATCTCGCCTTACATGACTTTGATAATTTAAATTCTTCATGAATTTTTATGTATTTTGTAGTACCACATGATATATAAATATTCATAAGCTGCATGTCAATTTTTTCTTAATATATTACCAGACAAATCAGATATTTTGGAAAGTTATTATATCCACCACTGGAGAATGTGTCTCCTCATAATCAATCAATGGTTTTGCAACATTCTTGTGCCACCAAATTTTCTTTGTATTACTCAATTTGATTTATGTAAGAAAATCTTTACCTTAAGAACGGTTGGTCTGAAAGCTTTTCATTTCGTGAGAGAATTTTAACTTTGATTTATTCACTTTTTCCAAATTTGGCTAATTAATAACATGAATTCATTCATGAGTAGATTCAAAAATCTTGATCCTCATTGTTTCATTATTTCTAGCGCTGTGTTATATAAAAGTGTAACGGTGCTAATTTTATTTTGATTCCATTTCTTTTAGACATGATACATTGATTTTCATTCAGGTACCTGAGGTTCTTCTAGAAACATCATGTCAATATTGTCTTCTTTAAGAGAATTTTATACTAAAACTCGACTTGACCATCTTTATTAATTGCTCCAAATTTCGAGGATTTTTATTCATGGAATCAATTAGTCTATCACGCTTTAGGCATGCCATAGATTTAATACTAGTGTATGGTTGTCCTTTAGGGACACAAATTATAATAATTGGAGCATTAGCAGTTGATATATATGACTTAGCTTGTCACTTTATTTTGGTAAGTAAATACGTCTGGTAATAGATTTATTTTCCAAATGAGTTGTTCTTTGAACCCGTAGTTCATGTTTTCTGTTTTAAGGATCAATGATAATTTATTTCAACTCATTTCTTTTTCAACTGCTTTTATCTTCCCCTAATGTTGGGAATGTCAGTCCATTTAGATGGATATTAATAAACTGAACCATAAATAACTCTTTCGTTAAATGCTATATTCCCAATCACCTTTTAAGGTCCCATATTTGTGCGTCGTGGTGGATCAATTTCAATATATATCGCACAATCAAAATCTTAGAATGGACATATTTGGTTTCTGACCAAAACCCAATTATAATGGGGAGAAAATATTACAATATATTGGCATTATATGAATTGATACATGAACTTTTGCTCTCATGATCATACACTTAGCAAACACATTCAGTGATTGTCTCAATAAATCATGTATAAACTACATGAAGTTTTACGTGTATTGCAATGATCATTATGTGAAATTGATTTATTATCAAAATCATTATATCAATCTGGAATAATATGCTTGCTATCACATTAGCTAAGCCTTAATCACAAAAACTTCAGGTTGTGGATTTGATAACCATTTAGACGATGCATCGATTTTTAAAACACTAAATGGTATCATGTTGGATATGTATATCCTTTGCTTATTCCAGAATACTTAGGGATTCACACCCTACTTTCATTGATTAACTTTTCTTGAGAACAAAAATTACATTTTATAATTTTCTGGAAGGATCTGTTAGTTCTTCAATACATTTCACATTATTATTTTACTCGGTGTGGTCTAACCGGTCATGCCAACTGATTATGATTCATAAACTTCTTATTTATGATCATATATGTATTACTTGTAGGTAAAAACACAAAATAGAATGTATGTATTAAACAATTTAATCATAATAATTTGATAGTCTATTATGATGTGAACAAACTTACATTTGAAATTAATCATATAATGAATCAAATTCAGACTCTGAATCATAAGGTGGTGAAGGTGGTAGAGTTAGTTGCATACTATTAGCTATTTGTTTTAGCATGTCTTCCAACCATTTATTTTTTTCTGTCAGCCGTTTTACTTGTTTAGACAAATTTCGAATCTGATCGTTTAACCTAGCCACTTCAACTCCTATTGAATCTGAAGGTAGATTCATTTGAGGTACCGTACATGGTTCTGTTATATTAATTGGTGGCAGTTGTTGTTCTACTTCGTTTAATAGTGATTGGAAAAACTGTTGCGGTAATGGTGATTGCAAAAATGATTCTGATGCTAACTGCTCTTGGAATATCATGTTTTCATCAAACAAAGTTTGTTGCATCGTTGAATCTTCCTCGAAAACTAAGGGTGAGATGTTTTGTAAGATGCTCGGTGCTAGTGGTTGAGATAGGTTAGTTGTAATATGTTCTTGTACGGGTGGCAGCTGTGGTTGTAGATCAAATCGATAAAAAGACGGTTGAGGAAGCTGCAACAATGATTGTTGTAAATTTTGTGTTGAGGTACTTTCTAAGATAACCTGAGCTTCCTCCGACTGGAATGGTTGATTTAGTGTATAATTATGAACAGGGGTTAGCCTAACAGTGTTAAAATTTACAATCCCAGATGCCTTTGGTGGGGATAATCCTTGGATAATCTGATTACTTAAGATACCTAATGATTTTGCTATTTTTGTAATGTAAGACCCTCCCATGAGACTTCTCAGAGGATTTGTTTGTTGATTTAAAAGATATGTAGCAAGCTCGTGGGCAATATTACAAGGAACTTGCTCAAAAATACTATGCAGATGGAAAAGGTCGGTAGTACTAACCCTATGTTGATTATTCTTGCGCCCCGTGATAGTGTTGGCTAAAACACGGTGCATATATTGATAACGAGGGTCTGTGAATTTCATAGAATTATTATTGTTACACCACTCCTTCGATGAATGGCCTAGCCAATATTCTTTCATTTCCTCAGAGGAATAAGAGGTTGATGCCTCCGTAAAAATAGGTTGTTTAACTTCTTCATCTGTATATATGCCCAGATGAACTGCGAATTCTGTTAATGACATATTATGAGATTGTTCACAAAGTCGAAAATGAATAGATTCATCGGTAAGACTTTTATCATATTTGAAATAGAAAGTGGACAAGAACTCATATACAAGTTCATCGTATGACGGTTCTAGGATGTCGAAGAAACGACGCCAGGGCGTATTACGTGGTAGTAATCTCGCCAGTAAACCACTTGGATCAAACATTTCCATTTGATACCAATCAATACTGCTAATAGAAAAAACTTCAAGATTCTTGAGTTTTTGATACCTCTCACGATTGGGTAAATCAGTAAACCGAAGGAATCGATGAATGTTTGCTGCATTTGACGATTCAGCATATGCTACTGGAATATTTGCCATTTGAATATTTGGTTTTGTTGAAACTAAGAAAAGTTTGGGTACGGGTTATTTTGGGTATGTGTTGAATTATATCAGAAGTTGTAGCTTATGTGTGGATTAGCTCGAGTAGTGAGTTTTTTATATAGATAAGAAAATTTAAGCTTACACCATACGTTTGGTTAAGGCTTCCATGATACGTTTTGAAACAGTTCACTGTAGCTAGTAAATGTTATATTGCATAAAATAAATATTAGATGCATAAACAAAAATGTTAGGTACATAAATAAATGTTAGTAGTCCCATAAATATTATATTTCCAGAGCAATAGGTCCCCTGTACTAATTTTAATTTATCACAGAACTATATTATAAGTATACATATATATAAAGGAGAAACGGGATCTAAAAGATCATCCTAAAGGTGTATGGTTTTACAACTCACTGGTGCACCCTTAGGCTTTCAACCTATGTATATGTATATATTTAAATATATGAAATTCTTACATTGAGTATGGTAATAGCTCCTTTGCTTGGTTGACAGCGCTCGTGCTGATAACGTGTTATAAACTAGCCTAAAAGCTGAATAATATAGAAGATAAGTAGATAGAATTTTCAGAGGATTTCCTATATATATTTCTTGGTACTCCAAAACTATAATATTACATGAGTTTATATAGACAGAAGAAAGAAACTATGTTGTACTGTGCGTCAATAATTCGAACGAATTATTGAAGTTACTGTGTCAATAATTCGAATGAATTATTACCTTTACTATGCGCTTTTACTGTGCATCTAGTTGTCATCCACTATTGCAATGATTCATAACACAAAGACTATAATAATAACGGTTTTAATATTCCTACACCCTTCTTCTCTGACTCTTTATATATGAGTGAAAATGGTATGGGAACAAGATTTTAAGGTGTGAGAATAAGAATAGCCTAATAATAAATAACATAATTGTCCATGTAAATCAGTGTCATCTCACAATTGATACGAAAGAGGGTAGGGACCCAACAAAAATACGTAGAGTAACAAATTTAGCCTAGGTCTTTTCTTATGCTATCTTAAAATTTATGTAAAAATACCATATCATGCATCTCGTTTGCTTTATAATGTACTAGTATTAAGCTCCTGAGTTGCATCGGTTGTCATAAAACTGTGTTAAGTAGTAGCAATAATATACCATTGTCAGCGACCACCAACACCGGAAAAGCTCGTAAAAACAAAATAAATAAAAACGGGAAAAAAATAACGCCGAGCGAAAAGCAGACGTAAAATCTTTGAATCATGCACGCTCGTTGCTGAGAAATTAAACCGAAACGTAAAACATAGAAAAAAATAACTAAGTTCATCCAAGACCCGCGTGTTGGACGAACTTGTCAAACGCAGAAAAATAGATGTGACGTGACGGGCCATTCAAACGGGAAAAAATATACGAAAAAATGTTGAACCACACACACACGTTGCGGTGCGTTAACTAACAAAATTTAGAACGAAGCGAAAAACTTGGGAAAAATGAAAAGTATGGTGGACCAAAAATAAAAATAAAAAAAGAGTTAGGATTAAATTGTAAAAGATGAAAACTTTGGGTTAAAAGTAAAAAAAAAATAAAGGGTCTAAATTGCAAAATTGAAGTTATTTATTAATTTTAGATAAAGAAAAGGATAAAAATAAGTGATATCTATATATTGGTTATTAATTAATATTAATATTAAAATAAATTTATTAAACAAATATAAATAAAATTTATGAGGTTAAAGGAGAGAATGGCAAGTGACATTATTTGAAGTCTTTTATTATAAGTTAGATTAGATTATAAACTATAAATTAGCAATCATAAGTCGGTATCTCATTATATATTATAAATTAGCAACTTTTTGGTGCATTATGTGTTATATCCCCAGGCTTGGGGAGTGTTTAAAAAAAAACTTTGATTTTTCACTTTTAACCCAAACATTTTCATATTTTGTATTTTAACCCCTGTAACTTTTATACTTTTAACCCAAAGTTTTCCATCTTTTATAATTTAATACAACACTTTATTATTTACAACTTTGGTCCCCCATACTTTTTATCTTTCACAAGTTTTTCGTTTTACGTTTCGTTCTAAATTTTGCGAGTTAACATGTCGTAGCGTGCATGTGAGGTTCAACGTTTTTTGCTTTATTTTTTCTTATTCGACAGACCCGTCGCAACGTGTCCATTTTCTCCCTTCTGACAAGTTCGCCGCAACGGGCGGGTCATAGATCGACTAAGTTATTATTTTCTATGTTTTACGTTCCTGGTTAATTTCTTCGCATTAACACACCGTAACGGGTGTGCGTGGTTCAACGATTTTAAGTCTACTTTTCGTTCAGTGTAATTTTTCCCATTTTATCCATTTTATTTTTACGATGTTGAGAGTTGATGCCGTTGTGGCTAGAGGTGCACAAACCGGTTAATTTTAATAACCGGTTCGGTTAACCGGTTATACCGGTTAATTTGACTTTTTGACTTTAACCGGTTAATGCTTTAACCGGTTATTACTTTAACCGGTTATTTTTTTTAACTGGTCCGGTTAATTACTTTAACCGGTTCGGTTAATTAACCGGTTATTTTCGGTTATTAACCGGTTTTTTTGCCTTTTTTTTGAATTTTTTGGTTATTTTTTCGGTTAACCAGTCTATCGGTTAAAAAACCGGTTTAAAAAAACCGGTTAATAACCGGTTATTATACTAAACACTTATAACCGGTTACTAACCTACGGTTAAATAACCGGCTGAATCGGTTATTAACCAGTTATGGTTTCGGTTAATAACCGGTTACGGTTAATTAACCGGTTTTTTTGCCCACCTCTAGTTGTGGCATTGGTGCTACTTGGCACGGTTTTACGAACGTTTTTAACCTATTAAATTTTTTACTAATATTTTGTTTCGGTTTACCCATATACTTCCTTTACTTAAAAACTATTTTTTACGTGCATATTTTATGTACGGGTAGGTATAAATATGATTTGTTCTACATTCCAACGTAAACTTTTCTTATAGACAAGTCAGATCAAATATAATACGTTTTCGTTTAAAGAAACCATTTTTACATGCGTATTTTTATGTACGTTTCGGTATAAATTCAAGTTATTCTACGTTTCGACGTAAACTTTTTTGGGAAATGATTCAGGTCAAGTATAATATGTTTTCGTGTTTATTTTATGTATGTTTCGTAAAGTTTGTTTCGAACCGAGTAGAGTCAAATTATGGTTTTCTATTTCTCCCATTTTTTCGAAACCTCTAATTAATCCCTTTCGATTACATGTGAAGATTTTCCTTCATACCCGTTAGGTTTTCTATGTATGAGTTGGGTCACATATAATACGTTATGATTGTTCAATATGAATTTGATTTACTTTACGTTTGATCCAATCACAATGCTTATACAGGTTACATTGAGTTCAACTGGATACGTCGAAATGTGTGTTTTCATACGGTTAATGCATCATATAACGTTTGGACTAATCCATTCAATGTGTATGATGTACCCGCGCCACAACGCGGGCGGGTCTTAATCCTAGTTTTAAGAAAAATAGAAGAAAAGACAAAAAAAAAAAAAACCTTCTCAAATCATACAAGAAACATACGTTAAGAGAAGTCAAATAATATGTGTTACAAAATCTCTCTCTCTACGAAGGTGGTAGAAATAGTGTCACGGACCAAATGTTTGAAGATTGTTATGCGATGGGTTGTACTTGAATAATTTGGTTTACTGGCTAGTCTGGGACGTTATCAATGACGACATCAGCAGATTAAGAAGGTGTACGTGTCTAGTTGTGTCCATACGACGAAGGCACACTGGTCGAGAGTTGTTGTCGCTCTCCTGATGAGTCTAAGAAAGGACGAAACCAGTGACTTACACAAAGAGTCAGATGGATTAGCTTATCCCTAGGGAAATGGGGACGCCACACAAGGATCGAAAGATAACTCCGTGACAAAATGGTATCAGAGCAGGTCGATTCTTGATACATTGGAATGTGACTCTTAACCAAAATGTGCTTAAATATAGAGTATGGTTACACAATGGTGGTAGGAAAAGACCAAATATGAGGCACTTTGGTGAAGGTATTTTTACGCCGTGGGTATGGGATCACTGGCACCGCCCTAGTATAGTTTTAATGAACCCCGCCGATATTCAGTTCAGCAACTACGATACTAGCACCGCCGTAACCAGATTGAAAGTTGCTACAATCTTCGGGTTTTCTGTCTTCCTGAAACTACTGGCAAAACATCGGCGCCAAACTAAAGTAATCTGATGCAATATACTGAACGATCCGGATGAAGATCATTGTTGTTGTGCAACCGTGTGTTCCACCCAACGAAAGGGAATCATGCTCAACTTACCAGGAAGATGCATTGTCCAAGTATACGAGCAAGTATGGGATTGCAAGCTTGCGCAAGGATGTGAATGAAATGGTGGTGGGGGAGTGTCACGGGCCAAATGTTCGAAGATCGTTATGCTAGGGGTTGTACTTGAATGCTTGGGTTTACTGGCTAGTCCGGGACTTTATCAGGGACGACCTTAGCGGATTAAGAAAGCGTGCATACCTAGCCGTGTCTATGCAACAAACACACCACTGGTCACGAGCTGTTGCCATTCTCTTGATGAATCCAAGGCATGATGATACCAGTGACCACATAAAGAGTGGGATGGATTGGCTTATCTTCGAGAAAACGAAACGACACATGGGGATCGAAAGATAATCCGATGACAAATATGCTAACTAAATGAGATTAATTTTAGTTGAAACAGTCAAAAGAGGAAAAACCATTATTTTTTTTACTTTTATTAAGTTCTACAATTTTTTTTTCAAAATTCATTTTTCATTCAAATGGCAAAGTAATAAATTACAAACAAGTGGCAGGTAAACAGGCAACAAGCTGCGCCGCAACCCCCTTTTGAATTGCAAAACCAATCCTACTAAATACGAAACAACCCTTAAAGGTTGAGAGATTACTATTCACAACTCGTTGGACCCTGTTTAGGAATTCCACCGCCTCTGGGGCTAGGGAACCAAATGTATCAGAAGCGAATGGGATAAACACATGTTTATTCTCTAAACAAGCCTTCTCGTGTTTAGCGACCTTGCTTAATTCCGCCTTCAACGCAGCCTGGCCAGCAACAAACCCATTATCCCTGAGCCCAACAAGAGGGGACACTCCTGTAAGGTCCACACAAGCGTGTTTTCCCCTGGCCCACCCAAACACAAGAATATCAGCTGGTCGAAGAGTAGACCTCCCTTCGAGCGGATCCGTCAGGAAGTTCACCGGAGCCTCTTTTTTTGGCCGAAATCCCTGCCCGCTTTAGAACATCAAACAGAATATCCCTTACCAAATCATGTCTGTATTTAAAACCAGGCAACTCCTTACAGTGAACCGCATGCTCGCCAAAAGTATCTAAACAAACCTTGCGGCAAACTGGGCAAGGCTCATCAACCGGAAACAGGGGGATCATTAGCCGGTACTTAAGAATTGCCCGGTATTCCACTGCCGACATGTGTTGGCCAAGTCCTTCAATGGGGATAACTGGCAGGAAATCCTGAGCATGAGGAGCCCGGAGACAATCGAACACGGCTTTCTGACGAGGTGATAGACTAAACTTCTCTCCCAAACTCTGGGCAGTTCTACTAAATAGGGCACTCGCCAAAGCATTCTGGACTTTAGGGGGGGCGGTGTCCTTATTAGAGAAACCGCCAAGATCGAAATCCGGAAGGGACATGTGCATGCAATCCAACGCATACACATAATCAGAATCTAACCCGACAATACCACAGTCCCGAAGAATGTGGTCCTGCAAACCCTAAGATTGAGCCCTCGAGGCCACGAAAGCATACGTAGATACATCCGCAGCCGAACATAAACCCAAACCCCCAAAACGGGTCGGAAGGGATGCAAGCCTCCATTGAAGATCCCCAAAAAACGGACCCCCGCAAACCACAATATCCTTGATAGCTCTCCGAAGGCCTTTGTCAAAAACCGAAACAGCCTCCCCAATAAACGTGGGTTGGCACGTTCTGAGGCCGAACAACAACTTAGCAACACCCATGCAAAAGCGCAGCAAGAGGAGCTCGCATTGAGGGTCCCGCAGATGTGGAAGATAGGTCATCAGATCCACTGCACAAGATGCCCTTTTCACGGCCAACCTACTGATAAAACCTGCATCCCGACTAACACCCCCCCCCCCCCGAGGAGTTTGACACCCGACACCGGCCTTCCAATCCCACTAGGAAACAAACCCTTTTGCGACTTAACTCCATTGCACGATGGCCAAAAAACTTCTGTTTTCTTGACGTTAAGTTGAAGCCCCAAACAAGGCCCCTTAGTCCTGATGATTTCTAAAGCTTTAGCCACCTCTTTAGCATTTCCTATAATCGTACCATCATCCAAGTACCAAGCATGGAAGAGCAACTTGCATCTATCTCGTATCTGATGAATAAGGGGATGCAAAACTAAGGCAAAGAGAAGAGGCCCCAAGGGGTCTCCCTGCTGAACCCCGGTGGTGGACCAAATATGATCGTCTCCGACATATAATCTTGCCGGTTGTCCATATAGAAAATCCACCCATAAGGAAATGGACGGGCATCGTGTCCGAACTTCTGACAAAAGAGCGGTTCTATTCACCAGGTTAAAAGCATTAGAGAAATCAACAGTAATCATGGCCAACGACCTATCCGAATGGAACACGTTTAAAAACCTGTTCGCACTATGGAGCACAGCCTCAGCCCCGCTAGGAATACCCACTCCAATTTTTTTAAGATATAACTAACTTTTGTATAATTTATCATTACGTCTAAAAACAATATACTACATAATCAAGCATTTTTTTTATTTTTAATTCGAGAATATAATTGTTACATTTTCTAGAAAAAAAATCATTTTGAACTGGTTAATTACAATGGTGCATCATGATTCATTTATAGGATAAATCTAACTCTAGCGTTCACCCAATACACGGTGCATCTACCTCATATAATTGGGTGTCAACTCTAAGTGCGATCGTTACTCAAAACTTTACGTTTTCGTCGGACACATTATCCATCCCCTTTGGTGCATGTAGAATAGGGCCGGCCCAAGCCCAAGTCAAATGAGGCTTGGGCCTTGGGCCACTAAAACTATAGGGCCTCCATGTTTAAAAAAAAATATATTATATGTATTGTTGGGCTTGTCTGTCGCAATTAGAGAAGAGATGAAAGGTCAAAACTCAAAACAAACGACGGTCATATAGGTTAGGGCGGCAAGTTATGGCAGATTGGCAGCGGCAATCTCCAGACTCCATACCGGGAAGAGAAACAGTCGGGGCTCATCATCTTCTTCAAGTCTTCAACGGTAATTTATTGTTTATTGATTCCACTAATCCACTACATCATCTTCTTTATATGCCGAACAAAGTATCAACTAACATCTTCTTCTAATAGTTGAACAAAATCAAGTCGTCGCATCATTGTCGCTGCATCATCTTCGTTGCATCAGTCATACAAAAATCAAGTCACTGCGTCATCTTCTTAAACCGTCTGTTGAAGGTATAGCCCTAATTTCCTAGTTGCCTAATTTTCTAGTTAAAACCTGTTGCTTAATCGAAGTTTGTGATATTAGACATAATTTCCTAGTTGCCTAATTGAAGTTTGTGATATATTTGCTAGTTTGTGATATATTTGCTAGTTTGTGATATTAGCCCTTATAATAAACCTTATAGTTTATTTTGCCAGTCCCAAGCCCGGGTAAAGGAGGACGGTTTTTCTCAAATTCTTTTCTTTTTTTCTTTTTAGGAAAAAGACCATAAGCTTTTACTTCGACTTAGGCCACTAAAATGGTTGAGCCGGTTGATGTAGAATGTTTATCATGCCCTTTAGAATTTTATGATTCTTTTATGATTGGCGTCGCATATATTTGTGTGAATATGTTATATTAGAAACAAACTTACTTTTTTTTATAAAAAGGAAATTGTTCTAGCAATGCATGTATAATATGTGTAATTATGAAATTTCACTGTCGTAATAAGGTTTACGCGATTATAATCATTTTGATGCGTAACTGCAATACCCGTGCACTTTTCACATCAACCATATATAATTTTTAATTATTGACACTCAAGAAATTTGCTTTCCACATCATACATATCAAAAAGCTATAAAGCAACGAGGCATTGTGCCATCAGCTCAATCATCTTTCATATTCGTTCTATGATTAAAAGATATCTTCCTATACTATACGATTTTTTTTTTAACCAACTGGGGTAGCCCAGTTGGCCACCGACACCCACCTCTTCCCAGAGGTACCGGGTTCGAGTCTTGGGAGTGGCATATGTCGCCCAGGGTAAGAACTCGGCATGGGGAATTCACCGCGGAGCTAGCTTGGTCGGGTAGCGGCTCCCGGAGTGGGATCACTCCGGCGGTTGGGAGGACCGTGCACTATCCCCCCCCCCCCCCCCCCGAAAATCTTTTTTAGACGCTTGTCACTTTCTGATTCTTTCTTACCTTATTTTCTTATTTATATCTCATATTAAATAATAATAATTTTAAACAAAATATTAGAAAAGAATAAATATTTAAATAAGGATAAACGTTTGTTTTTAGTATGATCATATTAAATAATAACAATAATTTTAAATAAAGAATTAGATAAGAATATAAACGTTTGTCTTTATTACGATCATAGTAAATAATAATAACAAAAAATTTAAACAAAAAATTAGATAAGAATAAATATTTGTTTTCTATAAATAATTCTAAACAAAAATGTAGATAAGCATAAACATTTGTTTTTATTATGAGTAGATATATATAATTTGGAGTTCGGTGATTGAAATTATGGTAAACTAAGAATCAAAGGTTCCCGTTTGATATATGCTTAATAATTGTGCTATTGTTTCTAAACAAAAATTTAGATAAGCATAAACATTTGTTTTTATTATGAGTAGATATATATAATTTGGAGTTCGGTGATTGAAATTATGGTAAATTAGGAATCAAAGGTTCCCATTTGATATATACTTAATAATTGTGTTATTGTTTTTTTCACTAGAATTAATATTTATTCTTGGTCGGGCATGTGGTTCTATCAAATTGTAAGTGTTTTTAGACGCATTGCTCTAATGTTCAAAAATCTTTATGTTACATTCCCTGTTTTTTTAGGAAAAAATAAAAATATTAAATAGGGTTTTTACAAAGCCTTCTTGAGTTTTTTCAACTAAAGTCGGTTTTCTTCCTCTCTCTCTCTCTCTCTATATATATATATATATATAGGTCAAGTATATCATGAAATCCCAGGTGAGTTCAAAAAACTTAAGAGACCAAATGCATGGACACATTTTGCCACGTTTTACAACATTTTTCAGAATTCTAATATCTTTCGTCAGGAGAGAGAAAGTTACTATGTTAACATTTTTCGCCTGTTTACGTAGATGTAACATCACATGTTACATTTTTTTTCAACAACAAATTTTGTAGGTTTTTATAAACTTAAATTTTACGATTTTTCAAAGTGTAGTGCAAGTAAAAAAACATGTTGAATATTTTTTTACAAAACAATTAGTGTAACAGACAAACCTGTTACATGTAAGTGTTTTAGACTGAAAAGTGAAAAAGTAAAAAACTGTTACACACACTTTTGTCAGTCTGTAACATGTTTTTGAAAAGTCATTAAATCTAAAACACGATACGAAGAAAGTTAATTAGTGTGTTTTAAATTTAATGCCTATAATACATATAATTGTGTTTTAAATTGTTATATTTGATGTTTTTTTTCTATATTATACTATACCAAAAGAATCCAAAAAATAATGCCTAAAACTTGAAACACAATGCATACATAGACTTCTTATACTTTGAAAATCCTAAAGTTTATTATGCTTAAAAAATAAAATAAAAAGTAAACCTTCATAAAAATACAAAATACATTAAGGGACAAAATTGTTACTATTCATAAGTACGTTATGAATTAGTATATACTAGTGGGCTTCGTCCGCGCTTTGCGGTGGGATTTCGATCAATATCGTTTCGGTTCATTACAATACCAGAATGATACTGCCACTCGGCATAGAATTGACACTTGTTTTACATTGACTGAAAACCATAAAAAACAAATATATGTATCAATACTGTTGTTATGTTGATATTGGTTTGGTTCCTTACGGTACCGATATGGTACTTGCACTCGATATAGCTTACAATGCAAAAAAAAAAAAAAATTCTTGCGATACAACTTGGTGATCAATGAATTTTATAGTGGTACGTTAAAAAAAACAACAAAAACGAATTCTATACAACTTCGTGTTCAACGAATTTTGTACCAATGTTGAACCCCCGTGTTGTGAACGCCGAGGTCGTAAACCTGTTCAAAGTAGTAAGCAATCGACGACCAAAACCGAGAAAAATCGTAAAACAAAAACGCGAAATTATACTGTCATTTGATCTGTAAAAGACATAGGCAAAAGCAGACGCAAAATAGCGTAAAACACAGACAAGCTCACTACAAGGCAAAATAACGAAAGACAAAAAAAAAGAAAAAAAAAACACTAGAAGACAAGAATCATAAAAGACAAAAAGAAAAAGAAAGAAAAGAAACTACTATTCATAAAAAGTTTCAACGTCTGTTATTATATAAAACTAGTATAGTAGATAATCTCGCACGTTGCGGTGGTAATTCGGCCGTTATTGGTTTGGTTCATTATGGTACCGACACTCGTTGTAGTAAGCAAAAGAGAAAACATAAAAGCTAAAGTCGTGATATGACCAAAAAGATATTGACACTTGTTTTACATTAATCAAAAACTATCATATCGATACTAATATGGTAACACCACTCGTATAAATTAAACTCGTAATATGTGGTTGTGTTTAATTTTTTTCTCAAATTGCGATAAATTTTATTTTAAAAAGAGTTGTTTAAAAACAACGGTCTGATGACGAACGAGTCGGTATAGTAATATTTACATTGGTTTTAACAAATGTTGTATGATGTAAATCAAAGAATAAAGTCCTGTTTTACATCAATTAAAAATCATAATAACGAATAGCCATAATATCAAAACCGATATACCATTGTTGTTGTTCAGTAACGACTTAGTTATTTATAGTATAAGGTGTATAATAAAAACTTACAAGAAATTCAAAGTTACTATTGACGCAAGTTAGTAACTATTATAAAACGAGTTTTAGAACCCCGCGCGTTGCGGCAAAACTGTCAACCAAACGAAAAATAGACGTAAAAATGTTGAACCGAACCAATAGGTAAGACATTAGCAAAGAAAAGTAACTAAGTCGAAAATATAACAATATCAAAGTAAGTTTAATCCGAGAACATTGGATAAAACCTAAGATATTAATAATAATAATAAAAATAAATAGATAGTTATTCATTTGAACGGCTTAAAATGATTGAATCATACAAAGAGTAGAATAATGCTCATTTCATAAAAATTCTTAATATTTGTTTTGACAGATAATTTAATTAGTTTGTTGGATAACACATCTGTGAAAATAATATTTGGAAAAGGTGACCATGCTTTGGAACACAGATAAAAAGAAAACCGTGAGGGTAAAAAGGTATAACAGTTGAGGGGTTCCTTTTGTCATAAACGCATTTCAGTGGTTTCCTATGACAACCTTTAATTCTTTAATACCACCAAAGAAAACCAGGTGCTCCATTTTTTTCTAACAGCAAAGCTAGCTTCATCCAAAATCAAAAGCCCCTCAACCCAGCAAAAGCAACAGGAAAAAAAAAACCCAAAGCACACCAACCCAGCAAAAGCAAAGGGAAAATAAAGAAACCAAGTTTACACCACTCTATTGAATACGAACACACAATCTGCGAGAGACATCTTTGAACTATTAGAGAGCCAAAGGGGCTTCAACCGCCCTTCTCTCTAAACAGACCGGTAGATGGCGTTTGGCGGTGAAACCGCCTAATGACGTGGTTTCTGGAGCTGCAAGTACTCGCACCCAAGGGTTGTTGCTGCTGTTGGGGTGCAGAGCCATCATTGACGCCCGGAAATTGTGCATGCTTTGCCGGAAATTGAATCTTTGTCACTACCGACACTAAGCAACCAGTTGAACGCGCATTCTTCCGCCGCAAGTATCTCCACCACCGCCGTCGCGGATCCGGTCTAAATTGAACCACCATCGCCATTTAAACGGGCGAGAAGCTAACGTCGTACAAAATAAAAAGAAAGAGAAGAAATGGGATGTGTTGGGGACTGATGACTGGACATGCACCAATAAAAAGTAAGAGGTTATTGAGTGATGAAAATATACACCAATAAAAACCCAGCAAAATTGAACAGTGATTCTGTGAGGGAAGCAACTTTTATAAATTAATAGAGGGAAAATAGGTACAAAAACAAATATTATTTAAATATAAGGTTACTGTTAACCAAAAGTTGATAAATAAGTCAAAGTTACTATTCACCATAGTTGATAATTGTAAGGTGTGTAATGTAATAATGTAATGTAGTGTAATTGAAACTAAAAAGAAAAAATAAATAAGTCAAAGTTACTGTTCATCAAAGTTGATAATAGTAATATATATATATATATAACTAGAGGAATTCTCCCACGCTTTGTGGTGGGCTTTCTTTCAGTATCGGTTCAGTTCATTACATTATCAGCTTGATACTGACACTCGGCATAGCAATCAACAAGTGTTTTACATCGACTGAAAACTATAAAAAGGAAACATGTACCAGTACCGGTGTTGTTTAGTTGGTATTTGTTGGATTCGTTACGGTACCAGTACGGTACCTGAGCTCGATATAACTTACAATACAATTTTTTTATTGTGGACACAACCCCATGTTCAATGAATTTTATAACATAAAAACGAACACCGTACCGGTACGGATGTTGACTCCTTCTTTGTGGACGCGGGGTTCCCAAAACTATTCTAAGAGGGTGTTTGAGATTGCGTTTGAATATGACTTATTAGCTTTTTGAAAAGCTAATAAGGCAATAAGTCATTTCCAAAATACAGGATTTGGGGCTTTTCCAAATGACTTATTGGCTCCAATAAGTTAATAAGCCATTTCGAAACTCAATCACTAACACCCCCTAAGTAGTAAGCAATCGACGATTAAAACCGAGAAAAATCGTAAAACAAAACATGTCATTACGTGATGTAAAACAAAACATGAATTTATACCGTCACATGACGTAAAACATAGGCAAATGTAAATGTGAATTTATACCGCAACATAGCGTAAAAAACACACAAACTCACTACAAGACAAAAAACACTACGAGACAAATCGTTACACCACTATCCCGGTAATTATGATTCGTATCAGTTTCAAATTTTCATAATTCTCAAAACAATACACTGCAGTTTTGTTTTTGTGCGTTAGGGTTTGAATCGGTTGTTGTTTTCAATGGATCCACAGAGCAGTACTAGACGGAATACAGATGTTGAGTTTGAAGATGCTTGACCGGTCAGTGATCACGTTCAATTGTCTGCTTATCAGAGAGTTACGATTGATGAAGTTATAAATCCTAATTCTGCAAATGCAAATGCAAATACAAGTGGTGTAAATAAGTGTTCCAATAGTTCAGATGTTTCAATTGTTCAATGTCAGATGTTTTGTGTAATCGTTTAATGATTTTTGTATGATTATAACTGATTGGAAGGTTTTCAAGCTATTAGAGGATTATTGATATGAAAGCAAAGTGTTTAAATTCGCATGTTATGAGTCTAACAATTCGCATGCGAAGTTAAACCTAAATGCTAATTCCGCATGGTATGATATCATAAATCGCATGTGTAAAACATATAATCAAAATGTCAATTTCGCATGTTATGAGTCCAACAATTCGCATGTTCATATGATGAAAGTTTGGAGTTTTCAATAAATTGCATGTTATGAGTCCGATAAATCGCATGTAGTTTTCATTATATATAAAACATGTTGTTGTCTCTTTTTATTTAATTCTATAGATGAAAGGCTTTATATTACGGAGGTTGAAGCATCAGCTACACCTGTGGTTGGAATGCAATTTAGTTCTGTCAAACAAGCATACGCGTTTTACCAAACATATGCTAAGTTAGCTGGTTTTTCTTCCCACAAAGGTGGTGAAGTTCACAGTTGTGGTATAATCAAAACTAAGTATTTTGTTTGCTCTAAAGAGGGACATAAGCCATTGTTTATTGACGATGCTTATTCGAAGTAAAAAAAGTCATACAAATCAAGGAACAAAGGTACCATTAGAACTGGGTGAAAAGCTCAACTTATGATTTGTTCGGTGGATGGTAGATCATATACAGTCAAGAAATTTCTTGATGGTCATAATCATTAATTTGTATGTCCACAAGATATTCATATGCTGCCAACTTACAGGCAATTGTCAGAAATCCAAGAGGAAATGATATGGGAACTAGGTACTCTAAACCTTGGCCCTGTCAAAGATTTTCACATAATGAGGAAACAATATGGTGGTTTCGAGAATGTTGGCACCACGGTCGATGATTGCAAAAACTTTAGAACTCGAATTAAAAGCTATATAGGAGAATATGACGCTGACATGGTGATCAATAGGCTTACTGACAAAAAGAATATTTAGTTGATTTTTCTTTTAAATATTCTGTTGATGAGAACAAATGGTTAACTGGTTTGTTCTGGGCCGATGGGTTATGCAAGCGTAACTTTATGGAGTTCGGGGATGTGATATCGTTTGATGCTACTTTCAAAACAAACAAGTAAGTGTTACATTAATGTTTTTTAATATTTTCGCATGTTATATGATTTTGTAAATTGGGAATATCGCATGTTAATAAACATGAAAGTTAGGTGTTTAATATATCGCATGTTATACTGTCTATTTCGCATGTTATACTATCTATTTCTCATGTTATACTGTATATTTCGTACGTCACTAAATGATGAATCATATTGAATTTCAGGTATAAGATAGTGTTTGTTCCGTTCACTGGGATTGAAAACCACTGTCGAAATCTAACCCTTGGAGCTGGGTTGTTGGCATCGGAGAGCATTGACTCTTATAAATGGCTTCTCAATTCATTTGTAAAGTCATTTGAACGGCAGCCAAAGGTTGTAGTGACAGACCAAGACCTTGCGATGAAACATGCTATCGGGGGTGTTTTTACTACCAACAGACACAGATTGTGCATGTGGCACATAATGAAAAAAGTGGCAGATAAGGTAGACTATGCTATATTGTGTGTCAGTAGCATTTTTTTACACTATATATCTGTTACATGCTGATAAGAAAACCATTTATTGGTGTAGGTTGGATACGAGTTGTGCAACAATGAGGACTTTAAAAGGAAGATGTGCGATATTGTATGGACTGATTCCAATGAGCCAGAAGTATTTGAGAGACAGTGGAAGTTGGTAATGATTAAGTTCGGTCTTACACAAAATAAATGGATTGATGATATGTTTGTGATGAGATCCATGTGGATTCCGGCTTTTTACCGGCACGAGCCAATGTCTGGACTTATGAGAACAACTTCAAGATCAGAGAGTGAAAACCATTTTTTTTTGCCAGGTGGTTAATTCACAACTCACTCTTGTAGAGTTTATGAATCATTTTGACGGTTCAATGGATGTCCAAAGGTTCAATCATAGAAAGAATGATCATATTTCAAAATATACTAAGCCTGATGATTGGAGCAAAACTACTTTGGAAACAGATGTTGCTAAGATATACACCAGGTCTATATTCTTCGATCAGCAGACAGAGATATACGGAACTATTAGCGAATGTCTGCCGATGGACACCAAAATCGAGGGTGACCAGTTAAGGATATCGTTGAAAGACTTTAAAGCTCATGGAGAAGGATTTTTAGAGGTAATACATAATATATTTTACAACATGCGATTTTGAAAAACCCATGCGAATTTAATACATAATATATTTTACAACATGCGATTCTGACGAACATATACGAATTTACATTATTTTCAAGAAACTCATTTTTTACTCATGTGATTTTGTTCATATACACATCGATTTTAATTTTTTATTTTGTTTTTTTGTTTATGTAGGTTTGTTTCAAGAAACTTGAAGAAGATGTAACTGCACAATGTAGCTGTCTGCGTTTCGAACAGTATGGGCTGCTATGTAAAAACATCTATTTTCTTTTCAAGATGTTTGGAGTTAAAGAAATACCAAACAAATATGTTATGAAGAGATGGACAAAAGATGTGGTTCTGAATGAATTAAACTCCACGTTTGATGTAAAGGTCGATGCTAAGGATGAGCAATACAAGGCTAAACAGATTGCTCGCGAAATCATGTATACAGGGGAGTATCTGGTTAGTAATTGGATTACTGACCTTGATCAACTCGTTTTAGTCAGGGATCAAATGAATGAGATTAAAGAAAAAGTGGACCAGAGTCGTATAACCAAGCCGCTTGATCCGAAGTCTGACCGGTTTTCAAAGTTGATTGGTTATTAACAACCAGTAACTAATGCACCTCCTACTGTCCGTGTCCCAACTGGTATAAGAAACAAAGGCCGTGGCTCACATAAAAGGATTAAATCAAAGAAGGAACAAATGATCAGCCGCAAAGGGAAGATGACAAGGACATGTAGTGTATGCAATGAAAAAGGTCACGATATTCGGACTTGCGAGGTACTGAAAGGTAAAAAACAAAAAAGATGAAGGGAGTCCGGATTGAAAAAGATCCCAGGCATGAAGTTAATGATGTCGAAGACGAAGTTGATGAAGAGGAAGATGAGTTCGAAGATTATAGTGGAGGGAGTGATGATGGCAGTGAAGAAGATGTTTGGGAAGAGGTTTCAGATGATGAAGGTTAAAGAATCATGCCATTTTTTAATTGTACATGCGATTTTACACGATAAACATGCGATTTAAAGTACATGGGGTTTTAGTATACTAACATGCGATTTTAATATCTAAACATGCGATTTTATATACATGAGTTTATAAGTAATGTACATGCGATTTTATTGTGTTTCCATTCTATGACATGCGATTTATGTTATATTGCATTGTTACCAACACGCGATATATAATACTTCAGTCATGCGATATATATAAGTAATGAACCATCAGATGTTTCAAATATGTATACAAAATAAGCAGAATACAACATAATAAACATAAAGATATTGTTTAACATAACAAAAGACTATAAAATGATTAAGAGAAACCTAGTTACTTGAAGCAAAGATCTTGTCACGTTCTGTCGAGCTGAACTCCATCTTCTCTTTCACTGTAGACAGAGCATCATTCAGAAAAGAGAAGACCAAGTCATCAGCTCGAGACTGTTCCTTGATGTGCTCCAATGCGGCGTCTCTGAAGCTCGATGGTGGTTGTTCAAGGAGTCTCTCCCACATGTCTTGATTTTTCTTGATTTCTGAAAGAATCTTCCCCTGCACATCAAGAATTAAATGAGAAGAGTTGACATCAGTGCTAATTTCTGTCAACGTGCGAGTTGACAATAGTTCCTTTATAGCAATGTTCTTCAATTGTTCAGAATCTTCAAAAGATATTTTTTGTTTGTTATCTCGTATTTTTTCCTTGTGTGTGTTTTTATGTTTGGTGTCTGAATATGGAAGGTTGTTATGTCTGAGTATTATACATTAAAATTGTAAATTTATTATGTAAGTAGGGTATTTATGTTAAAAGTGATCATTACAAGTCACATTACAGTCACATTGGTATTAAATTCATTTTTTTCTTATATAAAATAGTAAATTTATATTTATTATAATTATCAATTCATAATTTCTTATTGTGAACTTTAATCAACGTATATAGCTTTATGAAATCATCAGCATCAATGTTTATAAAATCGCATGTGGCTCGAAACAGAATTCGCACATTATAACAAACCACAAACAATATCACCTTTTTATTTTCGCATGTTTTAAACATACTTTCATATATTTCGCATGTTATAATAATCAAAACATAACCTATTTTCGCATGTTCAATTCTTTTTCGCATGTTTATAAGAATCAATCCGCTTTCTTTGTTTTTCAATTATTTTTCGCATGTTCAAAATGCATTTCGCATGGTCTACCAACTCTTTCTTTGAAAACACTGAATTCGCATATTATAGTAATCAACCTGGATCATCTTCTTAGATCGATGTTATTGTAGTTCAGAACTCCCAAATCAACAGTTATGAAATCGCAGCAAGAAGAACGAAGGGAGGTTGTGAAGAAGAATCTTACATTGTTGAATTTGATTTAGGGTTCGATTTTGAACTATCTTCGGTCAGTTACAGAGATTACAATCTCGTAATGACGATTTTAACCTTTTTGATAAGATTTGAATATATTAGTATGATTAATTTAATGATATAAATTAGTTTGATGGATTGAAGATCCTACGGCTGTGGACATCGCGTACATAATGTAGGATAAGAGGTATTGTACGTTAACCGACCTCTCTCTCTCTCTCTCTCTCTATATATATATATATATATATATATATAGGGTGAGGATCAATTCAGAACCCTAAATATTTACAGAACTCGCAGAACTCCTAATAAACAATCTTTTTATATATTTTTTTATATTTAGGATAACTTAATCATTTGTTATATGTATTTTTATTATTACATACATTTTAAGAGTAATTTTATCATTTTTTATATGTAATTTTATGATTACATATATGTAATCTAGTATTTTTACATATATGTAATAAGTTATTACACTTATATATAATTTGACTATTACACATATGTAAACTACTCTTAACTCGTATGTTATCATAAAAATACATATAATAAAGGATAAAAGTCCCTAAATATAAAAATATATTTATAAAATGATTTTTTATTAGGAATTCTGAAAGTTTTGCAATTATTTAGAGTTCTGAAATGAACTCAACCCATATAGCTACATATATATATATATATATATAAGGTCATGGAGAAAACTATAATAAGTGTGAAAACCGTGAGAACGATTCTCAACCACAAGATCTTTATGATTTGTGGTTGAGATTGGTGCGGTGACATTTTTGTGAATACTAGAAACTTTAGAACCACCAAGGGGTAAAATGGGAAGATCTTAACAAGAGTGTATATGCTAATTACATGTCATTTCCCTCCATAATATTTAAACGTCCATAGCTTTTTATACGTGATTATTTTTCATTTTTTTAAATATACCATAAAATCCAATGTTTTTTATATTTCCAACAAGTATACTATTGATATACTTTTCGAAAAAAATGAACTGGGTTTTTTTATTGCGTTTTCAATTTTGTTTTTTATGGCGTTTTCAACTAGGTTTTTCATGGTGTTTTTCTGAACTGTGTGTTTCTATGGCGTTTATCAGAACTAAGTGTTTTTATGGCGTTTTAACTGGGTTTTTCATGGTGTTTTTCTAAACTATGTGTTTTATGACGTTTTCAACTGGATATTTAATGGTGTTTTCTGAACTACGTGTTTTATGACGTTTTCAACTGGATATTTAATGTTGTTTTTTTAACGGGGTGTTTTATGGCGTTTTTATTTGGATATTTTTATGGCGTATTTCGAAAAACTCCATAAAAACACCCACTTTCACGAGCACCCAGTTCATGTCAATTTTTTTAAATTTCAAAAGTATAGCAATAGTATACTCGTTGGAAATATAATAAAACACTCTATTAGATGGTGTGATTTAAAAAAAATCACGTATAAAAAAGTTACGGGAATCTAAAAAAGATGGTGGAATATGTATGTGACTTGCATGTGCATGGTCTTGAGTGTCATGTGCATGAGCTTTTTGACAGTATTACCTTTAGTGTAAGTTAGCAACAGCGCCACATGTTAACACCAAAATTGTTTTCACACTTTTAGGGGCTTTCTCCAAATCTTGCCCCTACATATATAGGAGGGATCATAAGAAAACTCCTTTTAATAAGAAACCTAAAAAATTCCATCCGAAGTGTTACACATATGTAATACATATATTTAGAATTAAAAAAACACGTTGCGGACCGTAAGGAAAAGTCTTGTCCGTATAGCCAAATGATGTGTAATACATGTTATATTACACATGCGTATGCGTAGTAGTGCGGTATCAGGACTAACTCCGGTTAACTTTTAACGGAAAGTGAGGGTACTTTTGTCAATCCATAATTATATTCAACAAATAACGGTTAAAATCAAAGCCGTTCTAAGGAGTTTGATCCACAATCAAGTAATCAACATCTGGATATGATTTCGGCGAACTGAGAACAATGGCGATGAGCTCCGACACTAGCTGTTGGTGGACCTGGTGGCAGAGATTGGAGCTATCGACGGTAGTGTTTGTTTTGCTACTCGGCACACTAATCTCTTATATATTGGCACTTACGAATTTCACTTCATCTCGAAGCCCAATCGAAGCGAGAAATTCCAGGAAACAAAAAAATGAATATAAACCAAAGAGAACCAGTGTATGAACGAGTATTAATCCCGATTTGCAAAAAAGCAACACACACATCTTTAATTTGATCAAGATCGATTTACAAAAACAGAAATTCAATTTCCTATTCACAAACTCCATCAAAATCATTGGCATAAATAAAATACTTATACGAAAACGTGACAAACTGAAGGACGATGTCAAATACATCAACAAAAATTTGTGATTACATACTATGAAAAAATGGGACTATGATCCGATCCTAAACATATGCCCGAATGGAAGTTTTTATTGTGTTTTAAGAACGATTTGGAGATAAATCATTCGAACAGAAGAAAGCTTTAGACATATTTGATTTTAATTGTTACATTATGTAAATATCAACCGATAAAAATACCCTTGCTCTTTGTTAAAAGTTAATCAGTGTTAGCCCTAATACCTTAAACAGTAACAAAATTAAAACCATAGAACCTAACCTCTTAAAAAAAACTATAGTATTCAAAGATATTACATGATTTGAACCCTTAATGCTTGAATAGAAAAGAGACACCTTATTGTTAAACCATATCCTTTACTAACCCATCCTTTGACACTTTATCCAACAACACCGAAAGCGTAAACCTAAAAACAATTCCGGTATCTTTTATTATCACTAAGTTGAACGACCACAAACATAACTTTGGAACTCTGATTTTCTTGTGACATGTAAGTTTAACCAAATGAGTCAAAACTTCACAAAATGACACTTGTTTATGCTATTGACTCCTCTTATCATTATTTAAAGTTTTCATTATTTGTTGTCTACTAAACAATGGCACTTGTTTGATTCAAAAAGTGAATGAATGACATGAAAGAACCCTTATCCCTAATTCCCTATCATAGTTTGTTGTTAGTTAAAAATGTCGGCACATCCAACCAATTTTCAGTTTGGTTTGTCTTTATACAACTTGATGATATTTTAGGAGTTTCTCCAACCTTCTCTACCACGTAATCTTCTTTATTTAAAATAAAAAAGTAAAAAATCTTAAAACAAAAAGGTTATTTATAAAGAGAGCATGCATGTACGTTTTGAATATAAGTATGATGGTTTTATGATTAAAACCAGAGGCGGACATAGGTTAATAGTAAGGGTAGGACCCGATATCTCACAACTTTTAAGGCATAGTGTAATCTTTTTTTTTTTTTTTTTTTATGTTTTTTTGTATTTTGTTGCTCTTGAATAAATTTTTATGTTACGTTTAAGATTATTTTAGGCTACCACTCAAAAAAATTAGGCTTTTATTGAAATGCCAACCGCAAATTTATGATTAAAAAACCCAATAATAAACGATTAGAAGACTACTATAATTAAAACTCAATAGCCTACATAATTGGAAAAACAAAAGCTCACATGGTTGGTTAAAACTTAAAAGCCCAAATGATTTGAGTTTGATTTTGAACGGAACAAACAACAACGGCTCACAGTGCGCACCATCAAGTCAACGACCTCACCTCAAGTCGCCTCCCACCTCTGCTCTCTGCATCCCACTGTCGATTGCCTAAAATCTCTATTGTAACAAGGGTATGTGCAATTGATTATGTGTGAATTATAGGTATGTGTTTAAGTTTCAAAAACCGAAGAGAAAAAGTCTATTAGGTATATGTTTAACTTTATTTATTATCGTATTTTACTTTTGTTTTATTTACATTGAATGAAAGCAGACCCGTCTCCAAAAATGTTAAAAAAAATTGGGCTCTCAGCGGAAAAAAAACTGGACCCTACCCCCCTTATAATATAAACTCATCAATCACGTATATAAAAAGTCAAAATCTATAATACGATAATAATTGTTATAAAATAAATAGAGTAAACTGCCATTTTGGTCCCTGAGGTTTGGTAACTTTTGCCACTTTAGTCCAAAACTCAAACCTTTTGCATCTGGGTCCCTGTGGTTTCAGTTTTATTGTCATTTTGGTCCAAAAATCAAATCAGGTCATATTTGTCTTATAAAATCATGCTATTTTGTCATAAAAAAGAAATGATCATTTTGCCCCTGCGAAAAAAGGACAAAATAACATGATTTTATAAGACAAATATGACCTGATTTCATTTTTGGACCAAAATGACAATAAAACTGAAACCACAGGGACCCAGATGCAAAAAGTTTGAGTTTTGGACTAAAGTGTCAAAAGTGACCAAACCACAGGGACCAAAATGGCAGTTTACTCAAATAAATAAAACAAAAGTAGAGTAGCAAAGTGATCGATTGATATATGTAATTTGGGCATTTAAAACTGAGTGGGCCATTTTACTATTAGTTATTTATTTTGGCTTTAAATTTTAAGTCTTTTAAAATGGTTGTAACTCAAGTATTAAAACAGATTGAGCTCGGTTAAAAGTAAGTATAGAGGTGTTTATATAATATATATATATATATATATATATATATATATATATATATATATATATATATATAGGGAGCCGCTAAAATGAAAACCACCTCTAGTTGTAAGAACCATGAGAACCACTCTCCACCAATCATATTTTGCCAACGAAAAGGGTAGTTTGGTCATTTACCCCAAATGTCAATTCTCACCCTCTCTTTTCATTTAAGTATAGCAGACATTTTATCTCTCCTCATATATCTCCTTTCATTTGTCTCTCTCCTCGTTATCCTCTTCCATCTTCAATAACCAGAGCTTAGCTTCATCTTCTCAAGTTGTTTATCTCTTTCTCATCTCTTCAAATGTATCTCTAACACTCCTTCAAAACCTTTCCCGCCGAAGAAAACTATCACCGCCGCCCCCATTCGCTGCCCCCTTTCTTATTCTGTCGTTTCCCGTCCGGCGACATCACCACCGCCGCCATCATTACCGCTCCGATTTGGGGGTAGTGAGCTCCGATTTGATGTTGTGGTTGTTGGTGTCCTGATCTATGATGTTGGTGTCCTTCACCCCCTAATCTCTCTCTCTCAAGATCATTCTAACACCATACATGTTACGGTGGTGGTTGGTCGGCGGCGGTGGTTCTAACAGTGGGTTAGTGGGTTAGTGGCTGGTGGTGGCGGTTCGACGGCTGGGTGGTGGTGGGTCGGCGACAGGTGGTGGTGTGTGATCTAGCATCGATGGCGGTGGTGGTTCAACGTCTGGCTGTAGTGGGGTCGTACAGCACCGCCCCTTTCATCCATTTATGGGTTTAGTTGATTTTTCTGGTGATTCTTGGCCTGTGTTCTTGATATGTGTTCTTGAATGATGATGATGATGATACCGATGGTATTTTGGTATGTGTTCTTGATTTTTCTGGGTTTACTTGATTTTTCTGGTGATTCTTGGCCTGTGTTCTTGATATGTGTTCTTGAATGATGATGATGATACCGATGGTATTTTGGGATGTTGGTATTTTGATCTCTGTTTTGATTTGGTATGTTGGAGATTTTGATCTGTGGGTTTTGATATGGTCGATCGGGTGGCGATGATGAAAAAAAACGTAGTTTTAGATGACGATGGCGCGGCAAGGACGGCGGAGGGTAGGTTTTCTGAACCTGCAACCCCACTTCTGCAGCCTTTTGATTATCGGATAATCTGAGCCAAACCCCGTTTTATTTCTGAGATACACTTTGTTTTGATGTTGTTTTTTTTTATTTTATATATAATAGATAATAGATAGTAGATAATAGATAATAGATATTTGAAGACCGACAAATGTCCAAAGTGCTGCTTCTTTGGAAGCATCTAGGAATATTATTTGAGAATACCCCTGAATTTATCGAAGCTGTAGAATGAGATCGTCCACTGTTGGCTTATCATCTTTCAACCTCATTTTCCCTAAATTTATCGACTCTGTTTTTCAACATGGATGTACTGCAAGCATTCCTCTCAGTTAAATAGACCGACACTTGCTTCCTCTCAAAGGGTTATGGAGTGGTTATAACAGCTGATCATGCTAAGGACTGTTATAACTAACCACTGCTCTTTATAAAGACTGATGGACTTAAAGACCGATGAGGCCTATCCACTGTTGAAGACAAAGCCCTGTTAAAGACAAGCACTTATGTACCTAGAGCTTGATTAACCAAAGGAAAACCACTGCTCAGTAGCATCAGTGGTTCAGCATCTACAGCGGATTCAACTTTAGTATTTATGTATCAGTGTTTCTTATGTAACAGTGTTTAGTATAGCAGTGGTTCGCTAGAGTTTATCTCTCGAGACAAACCCTATACAAACCCAAAGACGAACCACTGCCCAACAACAACAACAGTGGTTCAGCATCAACAGCAGATATTCTACTTTTGTTTATGTTAACAGTGTTTATATGTAACATTATTTATCACATCAGTGTTTTATACTCTGTTAGATTGTTAGATGTCATATCATTGAGGTATTTATATGTAACAGTATTTATCACATTACCTCATTGGTTTGATCTGTACTATAAATAGAACAGTTGTTTGATCTTTATACTACTAAATAAAAATGAAGTACACTTGGATGATTATTAAGCTCCTCATTTTGATTGTTTGGGTATAGTATTCTTGAAATTGGTCTTTTTTTGCAAACAGATGTTTGTGGGCAAACTTCTTTTTAAGGTCAGACATTTGTTTAAGCGCAAACATCTGTTTATGTCCAAACATCTGTTTAAGGTCAAATATATGTTTAACTCCAAACAACTGATATAGAAGGTCAAATATCTGTTTAAGGTCAAACATCTTCAAAATAGTTAAAAATGATAGTTTTCATTAATCCTTAAAACTCTGTTACAACCACTGTTTTGGTTCAAACATCTGATTGTTAAATGTTATCCACTGCTAAAAGACAACCTCTGTTTCTTCATTCTTTATGTTGACCACTGACTGACCAAACATCAGTGTTTCAATCACTGTTGGCTATCCACTGATAGTTAAAAATAGTCACTGCTCACATTTTTATTGTTGACATCCACTGATATTGACCATCATTGGTTTTCCTAAAAAACATCCACTGCTCACATTTTTATTGTTGATGTGGTTAATTAATTATAGAATGAAATTATCAAATGAAAACTAGAATTACAATGAAATTACCATTTAACCTAATCGTTACATTCCAATGATATAAGAGTTCCTCCAATATTGTTTTGGTGATAAAATTTAAAGTTAAAATAAAAAATAAAAATAACTGTTGATGACATTTTGTTGCATATCAAATCAGTAATTAATGTTAATTTCTTGAGCTTTGGACATTGAAAATATGAAAAATGGGAATTTCAAATTGACGGTTATTTTCTCTTAATTAAAGTTAAAATAAAAATTAGAAATGTCATGATGACAATTGCTTTCAAATCAAATCAGTAATTACTGATAATATCCATAACTTTTGAAATTCAAAATATGCAAAATGGTAATTTAAAATTGACATTCTCCCTCTTTTTTTTCCTACAAACGCAACATAGATTCATAAGATTAAAATTTATTCATTTATTCATGACCTTAAAAGTCCAATTATTTCATAACACACTGAACAACTAAACTTTTAAATCTAACAATATCCGTAAGAATTAAGAAATGTCAGCTTCAACTCCATCGATTGCTGAACCTCTCGATGTATGTCCTTCAGCATCGACATGAACTCCACGTCTCTATCACCACACTCTATATTGCTGACAACACAAAGCTCACGAACTGAAATTGAAGGCATCCGCATAAGATTTCTGGAAACCTGCTCTCTCGTGAATAGGCCAACTTGCAATCCATTAAAACATCTCTTCAGCTCTTGAAGAGTAGCCCTATCTTCATACACCTGTTCCTCTATATGCTTGACAAAACGCTGCTTTAAATCATCTGATTTTACAGTAGTGAATGACGCCATATCAATAAACTATATTACTCGACTTTCCTGAAAGTATGATATCTTCGTAGGAAATCGTGATGAAAAACAGGTGAAGTGGTCATGAGTTTATATACTTAATCAATCAAAACGTGTAGATTTAATATAAACATATTAATGTATATTTCAAAGCAACAGTCTTTTAATGCAAAAACCTTTTCAAACCCCAACTTTTATGGGAAAACTTTAAAATTAAATACCAAGAAACCCAAGGGACAAATTTTCGAAGTTCAAAGAACAAAAGCAGATTATTATAATTACAATTAACCTCTTCATTTACCATGTAGACGTGTTTTTAAACTCTATAAAAGATCGATAATTACTTTTGATTCAAAACATCAACAAACTGTCCTACAAATCACTGTCTGTGAAAGATTGTTCCACATCAGAAAATCCAACAAAAATCTACATGGCAAACTTCAGCTTCTACCACTGGCCAGACACCAGCGATGTTAAAACCCAATTCTCGATGTGGTCACTTAAAGAAAAAAGAACAGACGAAGAACTAAACAGTAAAGTCGACATAATCAATGACACTAATTACAAGAAAACCTGGAACAGCATAGCATTGCTTGATGAAGTCCTCCACTCCCCTCCATCAGATTTCCAGAAAAATGCAGAAGAGTTTCTCACACAACTTCTAAAACAGGATCAGAAAATCTGCAACATGCTAACTGATCTGAAAAACAAAAGAGAGCATGAAATCACATGGAGAAAGGCCAGAGTTTACGAAATCCTAACAAGTGTTAACTCTAGCGTGTAATACGGAGTAGTTTATAAATATTTCATTAAATTTCTATTTTCTATGTAATAGTTTATTTTAATAATCTCAATATCCATCTTAACATATTTTAAAATGTCAGTGTTAATAAAAACTCTCAACATCATCAACAGTTAATCAAAATAAGAAACAAGCCTAAAATGCAAGGGTCTCCTCTCAACTGTTGTATCACATTTAACTTTTCACGATTTTCATTCAAAGTTTTATGATACTTCAGTGTTTATTCATTCATTCTGTTTAATCTAACATGAGTTTCCATCCAACTGTTGACCAAAAGTCAAACAGATGTTCATCAAAAGTCAAACTGATGTTCACCAATAGTCAAACAGATCTTGACCTTAAACAGATGTTTGGTTTAAGACCAAACATCTGTTTATGGGCAATCATCTGTTTAAGGTTAAACATTTGTTTAAGGCCAAACATCTGTTTATTGCAAACATCTGTTTAAGGTTAAACATCTATTTAACTCCAAACATCAGTGTTTCAATCACTGTTGGCTATCCACTGATAGTTAAAAAACAGCCACTGCTCACATTTTTATAGTTGACATCCACTGATATTGACCATCAGTGGTTTCCCTAAACAACTGTCATCCATTTTCATTAGAGGTTGTTACGTGGACAGTTCTTAGCCATCCACGCTTTGTAACCGCTGACACGTCAGCATCCACTTTTCACTTTTATAAAACCCTGATCAAAACCCCAAACAGTGTTTTAACTGCCATTTCGAATTCCAAACAGGGTTTCCATCAAATTCCTTCAAACTCTTCATCTTCTTCTTCCTCTCACAAATTCCTTCTAATCACCATGGCTCTTTCTCTTAAAAACCCTCATAACTATCTGTGTACACTTGAGAAAACAAGTAAAAACACAGAATTTCACTCAATCATCGATGCTCTTTCATCCTCAAAGTACAAAACTTTGTTGACCTGCAACGCACCTATTTACCAAGAAACCCTACGAGATTTTTGGAAAAATGAAAAATTAGAAGTTCAAGACAACAAGCCTTGGGCTATTACATCAACAGTAGGTGGGATTCAGGTTGCTATTACTCCACAAACCATATCTGAGGTTTTTGAGATGAACGATCATACAGGTAAAAACTCTTTCCCTAAAGAAGAGTATCAACGAGATTTGATTCAAAGTGGGTATGAAGAGCAATGCCCCAAAGCTACTATGCAAAAAGGAGCATTCCCACCTCCGATGAAATTTTTATTTCATACTTTACTCCTGTGTGTTTCAAACAAAATAATAGCTTTCAATGAAATTCCAATGAGAATTCAATACTTGGGATATGCTATTATGGCTAAACAAGATTTCAATTACTCCCAAGATATTTTCAATTATTTGGTTAAAAATGTCAATAATATAAAAGATAAGAAAAAACCATTCCTGTTGTTTCCAAGGTTTTTAAGCTACTATTTACAGCAGAAAGTACCAAATGACAGTGCACAAGTGCTTCTTCAAGGTGCTCCTTGTGAAATAAATAGTTTGTCTGCTGAAACTTTTACAAGGTTGTCAGAGTCAAAAGCTTTAAAAACACAAACAGAGGAGCCTGAGCAAACTTTAGATGCGTCCACATCTGCTCCTCATGTTTATGGTGTTGAGCCCACTGCTCTTGGTGACCACAGCATCACAACCACTGCTGTGCAACCTCCACCAAAAATCACCAAAAAGATCGTCAAGAAAAAAAACCAAAAGCCCCCCAAACCCTCAAAAAAGGACCTTCTGGAAGATGAGATCCCAGAAGTAACTCCTGTGACAACACAAAAGTCACCATCATCCACTGTTGCTACTTCTTCACAACAGTTGGAAAGATCTCCACCACATGCCTCAACTCTTCCTGCTTCCTTACAAAAGGAACAGGTTGTAAGCACAGGGACACCTGTCTATGGAACATTACCCTCACTTGAGAGTATGTTCTATAGCCCTGCTCCCGGGGAAATTTCTCTTTCAACTCCTATCCCTACAACCACATTACCAACCACCATTTTACCTCTATTTAAAGCATTAGATATGGATCAAACAGTAATCAGTTCTTCTCAACAACCCATCACTGAGAATATACTCCAACAAGTGACTGAGTCTGATGCCTCTACCTTTGCTAACCCATCAACAGTTGAGGAGGTTACACCCCTAGAGTTACATGTATCTCTTGGTGGTAGTTCAAGTGGAGCAGCTACTACATGTGTTGAATCCACTGATTTACACCTGGAAAGTAGTTTCATAAGTCAGACTCCCTTGAAGGCAATTTCTTCCTTGGGAACCAAGGTATCCACTGGTGTGTTCAAGCTAACAACTGGTGTGCTTACTAAGGTAACTACTGCTGAAGAAAGAAGTCCCCAGTACTAAGAAAAAGGGGCATCAGTGGATGAACCATTGGAGACTTCTCCTGGTCCAACTGCTGGTAGGAAATCAGATGATCCCATTAAATTGGGTGATGGTTTAAAATATCAGAATTTGACAGAGAGAGATACCAATCTTGAAACATTTGTGGCAGATATCAAAAATATGCTGCAACAGTTGTTACAATCCTCAAAGTCTCGATCCACTGCTTCATCGTCTGCTACCACAACAAGTGAGCTATGGCAACTTCTACAACCTTTGTTTCATCAACAAAGAAAATATGCTGATCAACAACATGAAATTCAGCTACAAATGTTCAAAAATGTGATGGAATCAAGGTATAAGGATACTCAAGCTGACATTAAAGCCATCAAAGCTCATTTACTGCAAACCACTGGTAGTTCTCCTCCTACTATTGTCTATGTAGAAAACCCTAATGATGCCAAAAAGGCAGAGAAAGGAAAGAAAGGAAAGGATGGTTTGTATCTAAAACCTGATCCAAAGGCTAAACCTGTTGTAGAAATTCCAAGGCCAGATGGTACAAAGAAGGTTGATGTGACTCTCAATGCCTTTGCTGAACAAAATGCAAATAGAAAAGAGAAAATGGAACGAAAGGGTTCTAAAAGATTTGAAAAAGAAAAGGAAGTTCTGATGGCAAAGGAAGAGAAGGGTACTTCAACAACTGTTGAGACACCTGTTATATCAACAGCTGTTGATACATCACCTTCTGAAATCCCAAAAAGTTCCTCACCTCAAACTACAAAGCCAACAGATGTTGAGACACCTGTTATATCAACAGCTGTTGATACATCAGTGGTTTCAACAGTTGTTGTCACAACAAATGTTGTTGTCACTTTAACAACCACTACTCAACCCACTTCCACACCTGTTATATCAACAGCTGTTGATACATCACCTTCTGAAATCCCCAATAGTTCCTCACCTCAAAGCATAAAGCCAACAGATGTTGAGACACCTGTTATATCAACAGCTGTTGATACATCAGTCGTTGATACATCAACTTCTGAAATCCCCAAAAGTTCCTCTCCTCAAACTAGTGGGCCAACAGATGTTGAGACACCTGTTATATCAACAGCTGTTGATACATCAGTGGTTGATACATCACCTTCTAAAATCCCCAAAAGTTCCTCACCTCTAACTACAAAGCCAACAGATGTTGAGACACCTGTTATATCAACAGCTGTTGATACATCAGTGGTTTCAACAGTTGTTGTCACAACAAATGCTGTTGTCACTTTACCAACCACCACTCAATCCACCAATCCAACTCCAAGTTCAACACCTACAACCACACCAAAAATCAAAAGAAGGAGGATAACAAATGTCAAACTTGAAGATGACACTGTAGCTTCTCCACTTCCAATATCTTCACAACCTCTGATCATATCAACTGTACAAAAACCTGCTTCAACTGCTTCAATTCAACCCCTGACTAAACTACTGACTTTGTTCCTTTGAGTGTGAAATTTCCTTTGGATCTTCCAGCAGTTAGGGAGGAGATCAAATCCTTCTATTCTGAAGATGTTCCTGAAAAGAGGAGTTTTCCATCTCTTCAAGGGTATCCTTTGCCAAAGAACATTCATGAATATCTTCAATTGAAAGTTAAACAAGCAGAGGATATCTTAAAAAGAGACACAAAAGGAAAATCTGATAAAGAAATACAGAGATATCTGCAATATCTGCTCAGCCAAGTCAGAACATTAGAGCAGTTTTCAAAAGATCTTTGTTAGCAGTTATTAGAAAGAGATGATGAAAGCCTAAGGAATGATTACATTGAGCTCATCATACAAAACAAGAAATACAAGGTAGAAAAGTATCAATTCAAAGATTGGACCATAAGTGAGCTCAAGCAAGAAATTGCAAGAATACAAAAGATGCTTGAAGACTCAACAATAAAACCAACCCCACCAGTCTGGTCCCAGTATAAAAAGAATGTACCTGAAAGTACTTTGAATTTGAAGAGAATGAAGGAAGAACTTATAACTGCAAATTATGGCTCAAGGAATCAAATCGCAAGGTGGAAAGAGATTAAAGTGATAGAGACATACAAAAAATTGGAAGAAAGAAGAAAGAAAGATCCCTCTGTTCCTAAAAAGCCAGATTATCCAGCATCAGAGGTTTCAATCAAACAGACTGTACCAACTAAAAGATCTGCTAAACCCATTGTTCCATCTGCTGCTGTTGTCTATCAAACAAAGAGGCAAAAACAGATGGATGAAGAAGAACAGGCGCAACAAGAATCCCAATATTTTAAATTGGCCGTCAAGCAGATGTTGGTAGAAAATCCTGACTCAGCAAAGGTACAAGAATTAGCCAAAGATCTGAACAACCAAAGGTGAACCACTGCCCAACAACAATGGTAGTTCAGCATCAACAGCATATATTGCATCAGTGTTTATGTTAATAGTGTTTGTATGTAACAGTATTTATGCAGTAAAATACACTTTGAGTGTTTTTAACCCGTTTAATATGTTATCCTTTTAGTGAATTTTCTTTTCGAGTTTTCCCATCTAAGATAAAACACACGATTAAATCATATGGTCAAATTGTTAAGGGTCTTGATGATTTAAGATGCTAAATGTGTGACGTCTATTAGCTAATTATTTGTAATTTATGTTAACAGTGTTTATATGTTAACAATTGTTGACCAAAAGTTATACAGATGTTGACGAATAGTGAAACAAATGTTGACCTTAAGCAGATGTTTGGTTTAAGGCCAAATATCTGTTTATAGGCAAACATCTGTTTAAGGTCAAACATTTGTTTAAGGCCAAACATCTGTTTATTGCCAAACATCTGTTTATGGCCAAACATCTGTTTAAGGTCAAAAATATGTTTAAGTCCAAACAACTGATATAGAACGCCAAACATCTGTTTAAGCCCCAACATCTGTTTAAGTCTAAACAGATGTTTAAACATTTGTTCAAAACACTGTTCAATCTAACATGGGTTTCCATCCAACTGTTGACTAAAAGTCAAACAGATTTTCAAACCACTGAGTGACTTATTCAAATTTCTGTTGAATACTAAATAAGATGTTGACCAAAACTCAAACAGATGTTGACGAAAAACTAAATGGGATGATCCGACCCGGTTACATGGGATATTTTTAAAACTTCTAACTTTTTAAAGATCCTCACAAAATCTCGGTTCGTTTCTCTCTCCACGTTTCTTTCTACACTTTCTCCAAGAAACTATGTCATCTTCTTCGATTTCTTCCGATCTTCATCAATATCATCTTGTATAATAATAAAGGTATTGTTAAATAATCTGATTTGTTTTGTATTTTTTTCATGTTTATTCTTTTAGTTTTGAATTCTATAGCCGATTATGGTTCTTGCTATTTTAATGAAGAAGTTGTAATCGACGGTGGTGTATTCATGTATCTCCCTGTTTTTTTTTTCAATCCATTGTTGGTTATGATTGCGTTTATTGTTGCATCTTATACTGGAACAACTTCTGATAGTCCTAATTTTTTTGTATATTCAATTACTATGTACTTATTATGCATGTTATGATAGACATATATGATTCTAAAAAAAGTGATCTGCATTTCGTGTATCTACTATTTGTCTTATCCATTGTTGATTTTATTGGATTTCACTTTGCTCATGTATTTATCTTATTCTGATTTATGATATAAAATTTCGATCTTTACTGTTGTATTCTCATTTGTATTTGTAAAGTTATTTATAAAGTTGTTGATGTGATTCTGATGTATGATATAAAATTTCAATCTTTACTAATGTATTGTCACGTTTATTTGTAAAGTTGTTTATAAAGTTGTTCATGTAACGATGTTATTCTGAAGTATAATATAAATTTCCGATTTTAACTGATGTATTCTCATGTGTATTTGAACAGTTGAACTTATTTTGATTAGTAGTTGGTATACTATTTTTAAGTTTTTGTTTGGAATAGACACAAGTCACTATCCTGTTTTTCTATACAATTTATTCAGCTGATGATCCTCCATGTCTATTTGTGATACTTAATCGGAAAAGTAGGTTTTAAGTTTTAATTATATGATTTGCTGTAAAAAATATATATATTTCGATATGATAAGAAATTACATGTATATTAGTTGTATCATCTTTTATTTAGATGTATTGCATACCTTAATGGATTGTATTCATTTGTTTCTTAATGTTATTGATTTTGATTCTATATGATTGATACTATTACAGTTTTACGTGAGAATGATTTATGGATTTCCGTGTTACCTTGAAGACAGTAAAAGGAAACGTTTGGTTAGTAATTTTATATGATCTTAGTTTAACACTTAATTTTAATTTTTTGGTATGATATTTAGCAATAAAAGTGTTTCTTTTATTTATGCTTAGATTTTGCCAAAACAGTATCAAAATTGGATTCAACAGTTTAATTATCCAACTGGAAATACAAACATCCGGACCACAACTGGAAATGTTTTTAAAGTCAAGATCTATCCTCTAAGCAATGGCAGATATTATTTCTATAATGGTTGGTGTCAGTTGGTAGACAGTTTGAAAATACCTTCAGATTCATGGTTGATATTTCATTATGAAGAAGCATTAGAAAGTTTCAGAATATTGTATTTTTATCAAGACATTGCTCTTGCTCCTTGTGAAGATTTTTACTACAAACCATCTGGTAACGAAGATTATGTGGTATGTAACTTCGAATATTATTCATCATGTAATTTTTTTGGAAATACAGTTGTTTAATTGTTGTTTTTTATTTGTTTACTTAATTTTCTGATATATTTTTACTAATGTACTATATATTGTGTTTTATTCTGATTGTAGAGTATTAATCGTTCTTTTGTTCATCACAAGATGTTAAACACTATTCCTTCATATCTGGTTCTTATTAAAGGATCTGAAAATCAGAACTAGTCTGTAGGGATGGAAGATATCAACAATGAACTTTACATAACTACCGGATGGAATGAGATAAAGAATGAGTTGTCATTAACTGCTGATCATCTCATTGTCTTTGAGATGATAGATCTTCAGACTTTTCATATCACGGTTTTCAATTGTGTTACCTGTGATTTAGTGCTTCCACCGGAGGTTTGTGCTGTTGTTAAAGAAAAGGTGATAGAAGAGATTGTCTTGAGTTCAGATACTGAAGCTGTACAGGACATCGTTAATGTCAATGAAGGTGGTATGGTTGTTGTGAATGAAGATAATCAGATCGTACCTATTTCTTTCCGTGTGGACGGTCATTTTGTAAGTTTGTGATGACGAGTTTACTAATATATAATACTTTAGTCAGATTTTAAAGATGTGTTAATTCTTTGTTTATTGAATTGTTCGTTGTTTGTTACAGCGCCTTTTTAAAAAACAGGCTAAAGATCTTGGACTGAATCGTAAGATGGGTTTGAAGATTTTGGACGTGGCAGGTGATGTTTGGAATGTTCAAGCTGCTATAGGTTCATCTCGAGGTCAACCAAGATATTATCTACAAGGAATGAGAAAGTTTGTGAGAGATAAAGGCATGGCTCCAGGTCAAGCATTTACACTTAACTTTGTGAAAGGTAAAAAACTTTTTATGTTCGGATGAATGTTCATGGGTTGAAGAAGGCAAATACAGAAGGATACATGGAACCAAGTTTTTGGGTTGTAGTTCTTTGCTTTTCGAAACTGATAGTAGACTTGTTTGTTTAGTTTTGAAGTTGTGATTCTAAAACTATATATGTACATGTAAATTATTAGGTCCATGTCTAACGGAAACAATGCGGAGATGTAAGCTAAAGACAGTATACTCGGTTTGACTTTTGGTCAACATCTCATTTAGTATTCAACAGACGTTTGACTAACTCAAACAGTGTTTTTAACATATGTTTGACTTTAGGTTAACAGTTCATGGAAACCCATGTTAGGTTGAACAGTGTTTTGAAGAGGAAAACAGTCCTAAAATATAAGAAGACAGTGGATCTGGTTGAACATCTGTTTCACTTTTGGTCAACAACTGTTTGACTTTTGGTCAACATCTGTTTGCTCGATCAGATTGGGCGTTAAAGTATAGTTCTTTAAGTCATTGTTTTGTTTTCTTGAATTCTATGTAATTTTGTTAAGAAGTACAAGAACAACCATTTTTACAAAATCCCAAATCACCCGATCATGTAAGTGCATTGAAGTAAAACTGGAAATGATGTTATTCATGTGGTCCTGTTGTGCTTTTGTTTGACCTCTAATATGGGTTTATGATCTAATCCGGTGATGTGAAGACATTGTTGTTGAATCCAATGAGATGCTTGATGTAATGAGGTCGTATTAATAACAAATAATAATTGATATAACTAAGTTTCCCGAGCCCGGGAAGCAATCCCGAGTAATAACCTAGTATATATATATATATAAAATCTTTTTTTAACAATTTTGCGGCCCCTCTGAGTTTTTTGGCCTTGAACGTCGCCCATCCGGCTATGCTCAGGGGTGGCCATGTATAAAAGTACAGTAAATTCTTTTTTGAACGTTAACCATAAAATTTTGATCTAGTGTCCTCACGAATTAAAACTAAATTATCATTGATAACAATAAAAGAGACATTATGCGAGCAAAATCATTGCTTATACAGGGGCGGACGTAGAGTGATAGAAGGGGTAACCTCCGTTGCCCCTTAACACTCCGGTGACGCTCCAACGGTAGTGTAAATTTTGGAAAAATTTGACGTTTTTTCGATTTCGTTACCCCTTTTTTATTTAAACGTTACCCCGATGCGGATTTTCTAGATCCGCCACTGTGCTTATATGTGATTTTAACTGAATTGTCTTTATACTGAATCGTATTAATGCACTGTTAGTTTATGTTTTGACAAATTTTAATCAATTTTATTTTAATAAATCAATTTACTTATATATTTGATCACTTTGGAAACATTATCAAATAGAGTAATCTAATCTAATCTAATTTCTGGAAACATTATCAAATAGAGTAATCTAATCTAATATAACTTCTAATAAACAATTTCACTAATTATTTCCAGTTAATGATTAAAGATAACATTAAATTGTAAAGATAACATTAAATTGTTCGTTAGTATTCTAATCTCTTTAATCTAAGATTGATATAATTACATATTACCCTATATACTTAAAGCACAAAGTCGGTGCTTGTCTTTAGTGTCTTCTCTTTTCCTCCTCAGCACCTCTCTTTCTAACCCTAAACATCTTTCTCAAGTATATGTCCAGAATCACTCTACCGCTCCAACCCATCACTGCGCCACCACCATCGTCACTACCATTACAGATTATTTGTATTTTCAGGAGGTAACCGGAATGATGACTGCAACAACGGCGATGTAACAGCCGCACTCAATCAAACGTTCTATGATTTGGGGGTTTTCGTGATTAGGAACGAAGTGTAGTAGGGTCTGTTCTAGGTTTCAAGGTTGAAGTTCACGGCGGCACTCGGTGGCACCTCCTTCCCAACGAATCCTAAATCGATTTCTGCCTTATGACTATATCATTATTTCGGCGAGTCAAAACAGGTAAAAAATACTAATGTTTATTCCATTATGAACCTTTTCCTTCGTCAATCGAAACTCAAATTTTGATTTAGGGATTAGAGATGGAGTACACGACATTTGAAATGCTAAATCTAATCGGGGAAGATAGACAGTAACCTGGGGCCCTTCTTTGTTTATAATTGTTTAGTTTAATGGTGACTTCTTTGTATATATATACACAATCGATGCCACTAGAAATCTGTGAAGTTGTGTTTTATGGTAAATAAAAGTTTTTGTATGTAGTTGATTTATTAGCTTTTATTTGGTTTTTATAAATGATTATCATTCACGGATCATGGTTGTAGAAACCTCACATATACTGTTTGGTGTAAAGCTCTATGGCATATAAGTAAAAGATCTGAGTTATACTTGGTATACAAATCACAAATGTGCGTCTTTGCGCCCGATCCTCGAACTTTTTGCTCAGTAGTGCCCGGTTTGTAGTTTTTGTATAGAATTTTTTAGGTATATACGTTTTTTGACCCCCCGGTTTTATAATTTTTTTTAGGTATATACGTTTTTGACCCCCCCCCCCCGATCAGAATCTCAAGCGTCGCCACGTAGCAACACAATTTGCAACCACAGTAAGCACTAATCTTTTTAATATTTTTCTTTACTAATGGCCCAATACTTAACTTACCCAAACTTTCTAAAGAGTCTTTTATAATTAACTAATGATCTATGATCTAAATAGTTTGTTGGTCTCGATCCAGTGTACCTGTCAGACCAAAATACACCAAGCGTAATCTTTTTAGTAAATAGTCAATTTTAGGCTTTTATATAAGGTTTTGTTGTGTATTGATGATATGTTTATATTGTTTGTGGTAATACTTTTTTTAAAGATAATCCTCACCCTGATGAGAAAGAAAGCTTGGCGCTTGGAAAGAAGTTGAATTTGGCAATCAAGCATATCAAATGAAGGTAATAATACTTGGTTTATAACTTATATACACTGAATTTAATTGGATTTTAACTATAAGAACATATAAACAGACAAACATACACAACATCTTACCTGTAAAGTAGAGTCTCGGGATATTTAGACAGCGATTGGTCCAGACTCAAATGGAGCGGCATGAAAATGCGATTTCGAAGCAAGAAAACGACAACTTATGGATAAAAAATGTAGCCATAAAAGAAGCCATCCGCTCTGGTATGCAACAATTGCGGGGCACAGGCAACACAAGTTTCTAACGAATTTTGTACAAATCATTATAGTAAGTTTGGACTTGCATGTTTTTATTTATTAATTTGAAGTTTATGCTTTTTTTGTTAATGCATTTAACTGGTGAAACAATAGGAGAAGTAAAAGCAGTGGTTAATATGCATCAGAGGAAAGCAAAAATGGGTAAGCACTATGATGCTTTTATTGCTTTACCAGGTTTTTTAAACATTACAAAAGCATTCGTACTCTTTAACTAAAATTCTGTGTACAAATTTATCATTAGATGAAATAGAAGTTGCTTTGGTGATTGCTTTTATGAGTCACCAATTGAAGCGGCAACTAGAAATATCAGTAAGATGGCTCAGGATTAACAGATTTTTTAGGATTGTTGGTATGTCATTTACTTTTTTTTCAAGCATTTATATTGTGTGGATGAGTTTATGAATTATGTGTGTCATCAACTCATTATTCTTGATGTTTACAAATGCCAGAATAATCATGGTTTTGTCAATTGGCTTAACATTTTCAATATATACGTATGTATGTATGCCGTTTATGATTGAAGAACAAATTCATGACTTCCATATAATTTTTATATGTATATCGATATATTATGTTCCTTTTGTATCGCACATTCTGAAACATGCGTTTTCATATGTTTAAAACATCACATAACGTGACACCAGCTATAAATAACAAAGGTGTGGCCGCCGCAACGCGCGGCCTATCGCAATTATCTAGTTTTCATAAATAAGAAAACTACACAATTTTTTGATATTTTCTAGCAAACAATATTAACACATCGATGTATGATTATACACAATACCTAATTATATCATCGTTTATGAAATCAAAGCCTAAATTATGAATTTATGATTACTAAATGTATGTAGGGGAAAGTTCTTGTACAAATAATCTTAACATACTAAACATACAAATTGAAGGAAAACTAAAAAAGACAATGTGTCATTTTTGTAATTATCAATAACTATCAAAGTTACTCTACAAATATACCTAAAAAACCTAAAAAAAACTAACCCCCCCCCCCCCCCCCCCAAAAAAAAAAAACCTAAACCCCCCCACCCCCCAAAAACCTAACATCCCCCCCCCCCCCCCCCCACCCAAGCTAAAATGCTAAAAACTAAACCCCCAAAAAACCTAAAAAAAAAAACACACAAAAAATAATTTTTTTTTAGTATTTTTTATAAACAAAATCGCTACTTTTAGTAGCAGCAAAATTTTTTTTTTTTTTTTTTGTAACAAAATGTAGCGATTTTTTTAATAAAAAGATTAAAAAAAAATTGTGTTTTTTAGGTATTTTTGGTTGAGTTCACATTTGTATAGTAACTTTGATAGTTGGTGGTAATTACAAAAATGCAACCTTGTCTTTTTTAGTTTTCCTTCAATTTGTATGTTTAGTATGTTAAGATTATTTGTCTTTGATCTTTTGCCAATGTATGTATCACACCTACAAAATGATGCACACCTAATTAGACTTTTCTTATACACTTTGACGATCATAACATGTTCTATTTTATGAATATAAGATATATTTTTTATATTTAAAACTGAGATTCCTTTCATTCTAATTACTTTGCCTAAATTTCGGCAATCATATTAAGACCGTGGATATGGTGGAGCTTGGGTTGGGGGCATGAGTTGACACGTGGAATTAAAGATTAACAAACCCAAACCCAAGTTTTAAGGGGGTATGGTGGGCGTGGCTTGGCTGGCATGGCAAGGCCACATCAACTTTTTTTTAATATATATATATATATATTTATAACCATTAAAATCTAAATAAACATACATAATAATTATCAAAATAAAAAATAATCATTCTTCGTCGTTTTCGTCGGTTTCGAACCCAAGAATCGTTGAAACATGATCCACCAAATCAGATCGAAGGTTGTGATGTATATCCCTTGACTTGATCAAATATTCATTTAATATTTTATCTTCGTCTGTAACGTTACCTGGTTGGGGGTCATCGTCATCATAGTAGGTAACGACCGCTCTACCTTCATCCTCCAAAATCATGTTGTGAAGAATGATACATGCGTACATCACGTTTCCAATCTGATCCTTGACCCATAGTCGACAAGGCATTGCCAGTATTCGCCACATTTTCTTCAAAACACCGAATGCTCGCTCGACGTCTTTACGTGCAGCTCACGAGCGATGTACCTTCTCCTCCGTTTAGGTTGCGGAGTCTCTTCCTCATCGTCTTCGTCTTCCACAATAGCTTTCACCACCGCCGCGATCGTTTGTAGAAATATTTTCGTACCATCGTCAGATGATGATGACGATTCACTTGAACTTGAAGAACTCATGGCAAGATTGTGTTTTATGTGTTTGATATTGTGTGAGAAAAATGTTAAATATGGTAAGGTATTTATAAAGGAAATTTTTTTTTTTAAATAATGCCCCCAACGGCTAGTTTGGTTTGGCCATTGAGAGCCCGCCATGTCAGCTTGCTAGACCCGCCCCACGCCCGGCTTCAAACCCAAGCCCCTTGGCCCACGCCCCAACCCAAGCCCCCCCCCCCCCCCCCCCGGGGTGGTGGCTTGGGCGTTTCCCCCCAACCCAAGCCCTATACCCCACAGTCTAATCTCTGATAGTAAACTTTTTTGAAAACCAATCTCTGATATTTTTTAAACCGAATGCCCCCTATTTAACCCCCACACCCTACAATTAGCAAATCTCTAACTCGACCTTCCTATCATGTATGCAGGGGCAAATATCTAACTCGGCCTTCCTATCATGTATGTAGGGGCGTGCCCATCTTATGTCTAAGGTAGGCGGGCGCATACTTTGAAAAAAACAGATTAAGTTGCTAAATTCCCGGTAAAATCTCGACCGCACCCCTTGAAAATTTTCGTCCGCACCCCTAGGAAAATCTCGATCGCACCCCTTTGAATTTTTTTTTTAAATACAACCTAATTAACTTTCCACTTAACTAATTAACTTTCATTTAACCCAATTAATTATCTCTTAACCTTTAGCCTAATAAACACTCCATAACCCAAGTCCAGCCCAGCCCAATTAATAATATAATTTGAACTAAAATATAATAACCCAACCCATCGCCCTTTCCACTCGTCCCGCTCTTTATTTTGTGATCCTAGGCCCACGACACCAACAACAACGCACAACAGGTCTTCATCGGGCAGCAGCAACAGCTTCGGATTCCGCCGGAGAATAGTAAATTATGGCCACCAAACTCACGAAAACAGCATCTTCATCACTCTTTCCGGGTATGGTTCGATTATTTGTTGTTTTCTTGTTTTATTTGGATTTTTAAGAGAAATAAAATGGTTAAAAATGTTCGAAATTTTAGTTGTTTTGTTGTTTTTGAAACTTTAGTTGGCTGATTTTGTTGTTTCAGTTAAAGTTTAGTGTGTTTAAATGGTTAGTTACAATGAATCAACAATTAAAACTAGGGGCTTGATTTTAAAGTTAAAAGTTGTGAAGTCTAGTGATGATTGTTTAAGTGTTTAGTGTTAATAATTAGTTGTATATGTTATATAGAGAAAGACTTACTTAGAAAAGTAGCTCTAAATAATGTTTGTATATTTTAAATATGTTTGTAACGACGTTTGACATGTTTTTGATGATTATATAAATTTTAGCTTGATATTCTTTTGTTTTACATGACCCGACCCGACCCGATACGGCCCGATATGAACCGAATTTTTTTTCATGTACCTTGTTTTGGTCAAAAATCAATCTAAGGATAATGTAAACAAAGTTTGTTTGTGAGGTAGAGTGTTTATGTGGTTGAACGATTATGTAAACGATTTGAAAGTGAAAATGGCAATGAACACCGAGAATTATACGAGGAAAAAACCCTTGATCTTGATAAGATCTGCGGCACAAAAAACCTCGGCTGATGGAAACTACTGATCACTAACTATATTGAACAAGCAACGAGTAATTCAATACAACTTTGAAAGATAATGAGCTCGATAAAATAGAATATAATGTTAGTGTTGAGAGTAAGTTGAGTATTGCGAGAGAGAGTGAGTGTTATGTATATTCTGCCTATTTGAGCTTCATTATCCCCTAATTATAATTAGAAATAACAAATAACTAATTAAACGAGATTTCGGGGAGCTCCCACGATCACCCACAACGGTTACTTCCTTATTTGCACATGTTTATTCCAAAGCATATTCGGTAATATTCCAATTTGCCCAAGTCCACCTAGTTACCTGCATAAAATCATAACATATCGAAGACAATCATTAGAAACCGTTATATACACTAAGGATCCTTGAGTTTTGGGAATTGCCAAAATTGTCCATGAGTTAAATGATACATTTTAATTGAATTAGTGATTTGGATAAAAATGACAACAAAAATGTAACATTAGGGGTTCAATTATAAAAAATTCTTATTGTAGATGAAACAAGCAAAAGTGTCCAAACCTCAGGACGATTTTGGTATTTTACTCGTATTTAAAATGCTGAATAACAAAAGTTTTAGGATAGTTTTGACTTGGACCTTTGACCTTTGAGCTGGGTCAAAAGGCACTGGGTCAAACTATTATGATCCCCTTCGTCATACGTCAACCTGGAGGAGCTAAGACCCGACTCTGGCCCAAAGTCAAGACTTTTATACGCCCAACATAGAAGCCCACCCATTGTTTTCCTTTTCTTTTAATAGCCTGCATTCCAAGTTAGATTTCTTACGAAATTTATTATAACAAAATTTAAAAAATTCTACATTTAATAAGTAGTTACTTAACTAGGGTAAGAATACATTAGGGGTTTTCTAAACAAACACCCCTATGGTTTTTAATTTGTTATTATGTGGGGGTACAGACACCCGTATAGGACATCGAATGTGATGGCGTACGCTCGTACAGAGGAATTAAAGCATATGCTATACGCTCGTAGAGCAAATCATTGATGAATTGATTTGATGACTTTAAAGTTAGATGGATGTACATGAATCATATTTCTAATATGGAACACATTTTGTTTGTACTCGTTATTGCATTTGCCGAAGGATGATAAGATTCGACGTTTATATTAAATGTGTATATGCACTGTTAGCAATATTCATAAATATAAGCATCAACTTTCAAGTGATCACATAACATTTTAAAAACACAAACATTAAAAATTTACATGAAAGTGTGTCAACTTCCAACCTAAAAGTGATTACATAACATTATGAGATAAAGACACTAAATATACATCAGAAAGTTAGTACCACCGATGTGATTGACGAGTTATTGCCATGTTATATGTTTGTATATACACACCATCAAGCGGTAATGTTGAGTCATGATTTGCAACACTCGTGTGAAATACTAGCTTGCGAATTGATTGATGTAAGTGGAGCGAATTCGTAACAATGACAGCCAGTTTGTGCTTCTTCACTTGGTCTCTATGTGGGCTTTCCCTACAAGTGAGGGTTATTACGATGTTTCTTGTCAAAGGTATAATTATTATGATGGGCTTTCCCTACATAAAGAAAAACCAAATGACTATGATATTTTGTTTTCGAACGGCAAATGATAGATAAGTTTTGACAACTTAAACAAAAAACATGTTACTTGATCGGTTTATTCCCTCAACATATCTTGCAAATGACATTTAAATCATGACTTGGGTATCCATGAAAATGATTGTATCAGAAAAAAAAATGATAATCCATGATTTGTTTATTTGTTTTGTATAACACTTTATCTTATACTTGGATGAAAGTTGTTTTCAACATGATCGATGCGTATACCACATGTTAGAAAGGAAAGACGAGGTAGATGATATTGATCGGTGGGTGAGCGATGAGTTGGCTCACATATATACTTCATGGAATAAATTTATTTGGATGTAAGTAACACTCAGCTTTACATGCAACCTCTATTGCTTTTACATTTTGAATTTGAAAAATTGACTCATGCAGAAATTTATAAACTGGTAAACAAATATGTAACATAAGTTTTTCAAGGGGCCGGAATTTTGGACAATGTTGGTGCATTATAGTGTGGTCGTGTCGAGAATAGTCATGTTAACACGCGTTGAGGGTGGTATGTGGCGTCAATATTAGCCACGTACATGTAAGACATCAAGATAAAGATATGAAATGAAAAGTCGCCAGAAACACAAAGATACCTCTTACATAGCCATTGATTCCAAGATGCTCACGGGCGGGAGAATCCTTCCGTTAAAAAACTACGATCGCAACTTGGGATCCCGACCGGTTTTTCTCCATCCCAGTATCTCTATAACAATGTAAAACTAAAATCAACAACCGTTATTTGGAATCAAAACTCAATTCATGCATACCTGTATAATCGAACTTATAACCAACCGAATCCCTGAACCACCTAGGCGTCGGTCCATCAACCTCCATCGACTTAAAGAAATCGCGGCGACATAGATAATACGTTTCTTTGCTTAACTGAAATGCTGACAAATTCCCTACAAGTATTTCATCCCATTTAGCGTTATTTTGCCACGTGTCATTCTCCATCTCATCATCATCATACACAAGGCTTGCACCACACTCGATTACCTCTAATCCATTCTCGACAATAATAGACACGTTAACTTGATCACCGACGTCTAATAAGTTTTCCATCGCCCAATAACTCAACCATATAGCAACGTCACCAAATTTAGGGCTCCCGAAGACCATAGGGTTGTAAATCCATTCACAACATTTGGTCGTGTTAATGATTTTCGCAAATATTGGCCATATATATTTCTCCTCGCCGAATAGTATGTATTTGAAAATGACGTTTAGTCCTTTGAGCTTATGGTTATTATCATGTGAAGGCACGTTAAAGGATAATGATGAAGATTTTGAGGTGTACTCACACGTCATATTCGGGTCCTTTATGTCTGGCAGAAACGTGCTCATTATACCGAATTCGTATAGCATCTGGATATGTCGACTTCTGTCTACTGTGAGATGATAATCACCAATCAGGCATACTTCATGACTCTGATATTCTTTCAGCCACTTCATATGCCCCAAAAACCGTTCATCGGTGTTTACTATCGGCACAAGTTTTAAAAGACCCTCAATTTCCAATAAATTAGTACAACCTTGATAATCGATTTCCCGCAACCCGAATCGTGGTGATTGGAACGTAATTTTCTCTAATGACTTACAACACGTAACAAACAACTCTTCTAGCGTATTTGGAAGACACGTAATGCACTTAAGTCTGGAGCAAAAACTCAAGTCAAGTACCCGAAGATTCGTAAGATGATTGTATTCAGGCAAGCGGTCGAACAAATTACCGCTTAAATTGAGGTACTGCAAAAATGAATGATGTTCGAAGTTTAAAAAATGATCGTTGAGCTCGAGACTGCAACTTTTTAGTAAAAGACGTTGTAATGAGTGTGGAAAGGGGGAAGTCAAAGACTGTTGTTGACTGAAATTTGAGGCTTTAAACAGGTTTTCACATCCGGTCATGTTTAATAGAGAAAGACTCTTGAGATCTCCGATGGGCTCGGAAACACGAACCAAACTGTAACAGTTCCAAAGAATCAACGTCTCGAGATTGGGAAGCCGGGAAATAGTGTGGATTTCTACTAGGCTTTGTGAGTCTTTAAAGTTTAGTATCTTTAGTGGTCTAATTACCTGTTACATAAGTAACGAAATTTAGTTTTATCATATCTTCAAGAGCTAACAAATTGAAAGACCAAAGAAATTAAAGAAAGAGTAAAGTACACGGATGGTCCTCTCGTTAACCAAAATTTTGGATTTGGTCCCTAGCTTTTTAAAAGTACACAGATGGTCCCTGTGGTTTTTAGGGACTAAATGCGTTACAAAGTGAAAACCACATGGACCATCCATGTACTTTTAAAAAGCTTGGGGACTATTTTGTTCAAAGTGCAAACCATAGGGACCATCCATGTACTTTTGGAAAGCTAGGGACCAGATCCAAAATTTTGGTCAACCACAAGGACTATCCGTGTACTTTAGTGAAAACAGTGAAAAATACCTACCGTGGGTGGTTCAAATACTTCGAGTTTGCTATAACTCATGTCTATAGCGACCAAGTTCCCCATGAATAATTCAGAAGGTAGGGTTCTTAACGGAAACCCGTGCCAACAAAGCCATCTCAAATCTTCTGGGAAATCGTCGTAGGATCCCGATAATTCCACATAGTTGAGCTGGAGCAACTTTAGATTATCCATCTTTGCGAGTGAATCAGCATCGAAGGCCATTGGCTGCTGCAAAGTGGTTTAGTTAGCACCTCTTTTAGAGTCAATTGTTCCAAACATACCACAAGGAACAGTCTCCTAAATGCATACATTACAAAGGTTCAAGCAATTAAGAAACTCCCCCCCCCCCCCCCCCAATGCACCCATCGAGACATGCTAAATGTTGTTAAAAGTTAAACCGGACACTTGAGTAGTAACATTCCCTTGAATGCCTAAGTAATATCATAAATCTTCGGAATTTTGTTACTAAAATATAGTTATAAAGCATTTTATAAAGATCTAACTAATTCTTCATCTGAAATAAGACAGTAATTTTCACTCCACAAGAATTACCGTATTATGCTTCTCTTCCCTCACCATTCGCATGTCAAGTGCTAGGCCTTCTATGGTTTCTGAACCCTAATAAAATTTAGAGAACGTTAATTGAGTGAGAGAGAAAGTAAATCTTATACACACACATATATATAGCATATCTTACCATTCCTTGTCTCAACAGAGTGTAAGAGTCCTCGTTACACCAAACTCTACTGCGTTTTGCAGGGTTCGTGGGTGATTCGTCAAGCACCATCCTTCTTGCCATCTCGATAAACAATCCATGCATCATCAATTTTTTGCTCGGTGAAACCGTAAGAAGGCATCTATTAATTAACGTTACAATCCCGGCTGTTGCACAATAATCAGGCTCCAATATCTTCACCACATAATCTTCATCTTCTCCGATAAAGAAACAAGCAATATGCAAGAACAACTCTCGGTAAGTGATAAACGGCAAATACTCGAAGCTCATGCGGAGAATACCTTCTATCCTGTAATTAGGCTCTCTTTCTAATAAATTCAATGTGCTCATCCAATATTCTATGTTCGTTCGTTTCCGTGAGTCTTTAGCGTTAACAAATAAAGAACCCAACAATTTAAGAGCCAGTGGATTTCCTGCGCAGTAATGTGCGGCTTTTAACGCAAGCTCCTTAAAACCTTCCATGGGAATTTTAGAACCAAAAGCATACCAACTTAAAAGCGCTAATGATTCGTGTTCATTTAGTAACTTAAGTTTGTGCTCTTTACACCTACGAGATCTAGATCTAAACAATGTTTGTATATCTGGAAGCCTACTTGTTATAATAATTTTGCTTTCTGTATTAATCTCTTCCATTCCAAGTAAAGCTTCTACTTGTTCTTCTTTATCGACGTCATCAAGAACAATAAGCACCCGTTTCTTACGTAAGGCATTTTCGATCTGACTTTTATATGAATTAACATCAAGTTCTTTTCTCTTGTCCTCTAAAATGTCTGAAAGAAGTTGTTCTTGTAATGCACATAAACCACATGTTTGTTCACAAATCTTTCCAATGTCTTCAAGAAAACTACTGCTTTCAAACTTTAGTAAGTTGGTATCATAAATATATTTGGCCAGTGTTGTCTTTCCGCTTCCTGCTGGTCCACAAATTGCAAGAACTTGAGCATCTTGCTTATCTTTCATCCACAGATTAATATCTTCGGCTCGAGTGTCCATTCCAGTTAGATGTGGTGGACTAGATACTAACTTGAGACCTAGCTTATTGCCAATGGTATTAACAATATCCGCAATAAACTTCGTTTCAGGCCTGGAATAATGGAAGCGTGAAAATGACCACAATCATTTAAGTATTTCAATAAGACAATAGCATCCTTTAAGTTAGGATTCAAAGTAATAAAAGAAGAGGTTGTGGATTCAAATCCAAACACAACAAGTGTTACTTTCAGTTAAAAAAACATTTTTAGCAGAAGAAAATACATAAAAAAATCATTAACTAGGTTTATAACGTAGAGTTTTCCTTGCCCGAGAAATGTTACTTGGGGCATTTAATCAGATGCAATTTACATTAACAATAAGCATGTACCCTAGAGCTACTGTTATTCATATGCACTTTACGCAACGTCAGCAGTTCACCATCTAACAAAAAGACGTGCTGTAAATTTATGATGCCCGAATGATTGAACACGATGTGTGACACCAAAATTTTGCAACGCTAATAACCATCTACTCCCTCCTACCCAAGATAAAAGTACTACTACCTAGTTTGGGTTGGCCAAAAAATGCAATATTTCCTTTTCTACAAACATTCGGGTTAAATTTTACTAATTTATCGAGTTATTGGTGCGACAAATTGCAGTTCACAAGGTATTCCAATTGTGCTCTGTTATGGGGGACATATTAGCCATTAGACATTTAACATTAGTCAAAAACACTATTTAAACCATATACCAAATTGGCCTTTAACTTTTAATTCTGGGAGGCGGGAGCATTTGGCAAACCTTCCCAAGAGCTATTGAGTATAACCGAATAGAATGCAAAAACAAGTTTCAGTTTTAAAATGATAATTAACCCTATATGTTTTTTTACACAAATATCTAATTAAATGAACTAATAAACCCCTACAGTTATTAGCTATTCAAGTCAGCTTCCTGACACAGACCGCGTCCAACAATGAGACATTTTATGGTCAAAACAATAAGGAATATAACCGTAGCGTTCCTAACAGAGTTTTTGAAGATAAATACAGCTTTACTATGATTGCATTTGCACCCAACAGGATCCTAATTCATATACAACGAAAGAACCTATAGTGTCGAAAACTTATTTCCAAACTAAATCATGGCCTTTCACTAACTATACCACTAGTAATCATCAATCAAATAAACTAGCACTCATTTTATATGTATTTCCGAGATGATAAATAACCGGTCAAAACATAGAATACATACCCCGAAACCGCCTTATCACTCAAATGCGCAACTTCCATAAGCGCAACCTTCCACTGCTCCACCTTACCCGCCCACTCCGCCTTCCGAAACACCTCCAACTCACAAACACTCTCTTCTCTCCTAAGCTCAACCGGATCCACATGATAAAAAACCGGCACAACCACATGATAAAACCCCTTTCTCCGCTCCATAATCAACCGCAGCTCATCAAGAGAGGAACTATCAACTAGATAACTTTTCGACAAGACGATTATCGAAGCCCTAGATACCGTGATTGCTCTCTCGAGTTCCGAGGTTCTAACGGTTGAATCGTTGAGTGAATTGTCTCTGTAAGTTCTGATTCCTGCACCGATTAAGGCCTCGTAGAGGTGATCGGTGAAGGAGAAGCGAGTGTCTTGGTTAAAGCTTATGAAAACGTCGTATCTGGTGTGATTTGTTGGTGGAGAAACGGTGGAACTGGAGGCCATAGATTGATTAGGGATTTTGGATTTGAGAGAATTGAAGGATTGGGAAGAATTGGGAATTAGGGTTAGAAAGGGGATTCTGAGGTGTTCAATTGTTCATTGTCAACGTTTGAAGCAATCTCTTTCTTAAACTAACAATTTTAACTAAAAAATAATAAGTGATAGTGTACCACACGAATTTGGTAAGTTTGTAGTTATGGCAAGTTACAATTCAAAGATTAGAGTAAACCGTCACACTTTTGCTATTTTAGTTCAAATTTCAAACATTTTGCATTTAAGTCCTTGTGGTTTCATTTTTTTGTTATTTTGGTTCAAAAGCAAAGTCAGCTCAGATTTCTAAAAAAAACCTGGGTTTTTTTCCTTTTCCTCATGAGCAAAATGGTCCATTTGTCCAAAAGCAAACCTGGTTATATATATGTACATGTCGTCTTCTTCCTCTTAACTATCCCCCATCCCTTCCCTATCTCTCTTCAATCAACCTCCACCACCATCACCACCGTATCCCAGCCAACCTCCACCACAGTATCCCAGCCACCACTACTGAATTGAGCCCCACCACCACCGGATCCCCAAACGGCCATCAACCACCACCCCACCATTTCGCCATCGTCTCGTCTCCTAATGTATCATCGTTGTTTTCATTTTACTCCCCCACACACAAGGAGAGTGATCGGTTGAAAGATAATCAGGAGAGAGAGGAATCTGAACACACTTCGGCGGCCTCCCTTAGCGGCGATGGGTGGTGGTTTCTATCCGAATGATGATGATGACGAACGGTGGTGGTGGTTTGCGCAAGTGGTGGTTGGAAAAAAAAATTGAAGGTCGAAATGGCGCTGGTTGCGGGTGGAGTTTGCGGCGGTGGTGTTTGAACGTGGAGGATGCGAACGGTGGTGGTCAAATCGGATGTGGGGTTTGTTGCCCTAATAATCCTCCATATGATCTTAGGTCCATTGTTCACATATATGTTTCCTCATTTTGTTATCAATTTTGATGCTCTAATTATTTTAACTAACAATCTGTTGTGGAATTTTCTTCTCCTCTGACAGTCACTACTGATTGGTAACTTCCTAATTTTGAATTTGTTATACGAATCATCTTCTCTAGATTTAGCATCCTTTGCTATTTGATTCGTAGCCAAAATATGTTTATGCATTGAACTGGTTACTGATATGATGAATGTGTGGTCATCAATATGTATTTTTTGAAAGAAATCAAATCAGCCTAATCGACTGAATCTGTAGTTGATGGTGGTGGGGTGGGAGGCGGTGTGGGTAGTGGCGGTGGTGTGGGGTAGGTGTTGATGGTGGTGCCTAGTGTTGATAGTGGTGGGGGGTGGTACTTGTGGTGGGTGGGAGTCTGGGAGTCTGGGAGATGCAGAGATGTAGAGAGAGATGGGTTGAAAGGAAAAGTGATAAAGGGAGAGACGCAGACAGTGGCGGAAGTAGCCCAGAAATTTAGGGGTATCCCAAAAAAAATTTGCGGATCAGGGGTATCCTTTGTATAACGAAGACGAAGTTAAGGGGTATTTTTACACTACGGGGATGGAGTTGAGGGGTATTTTTACACTACGAAGACGGGGTTGAGCCGCAGCCCGTGCTATCCCTGTTTACACATTAGCTCCGCCCCTGGATGCAGAGTTGAATAGATGACCATTTTGCCCTAGAGGAAAAGGACATAAAACCAGGATTTACTTTGAGAAGTATGAGCTGATGTCATTTTTGGATCAAAATGACAAAACAAAAAAAATGAAACCACAGCAACCCAGATGCAAAAGGTTTCAAATTTGGACTAAAGTGATAAAAGTGATCAAACCTCATGGACCAAAATGGCAGTTTACTCTAAAGATTATAAATTTATATTATGTTTAATATTTTTTAATTTAAATTTAAACTAGAATTACGACCCGCCGCAATGCGGCGGGGATTCTTTAGTTATAACTAAGTCGATTTAGGACGCGAACGTTATGTTGAACCTGTCAAACGGGAAAAAAATAGACGATGTAAAAACGTTCACCCACACATGCACGTTGCGTCGTGTTAACTCGCAAAATTTAGAACGAAACGTAAAAACGTTAAACCAAAGACGCACGTTGCGATGTGTTAAGTCACAAAATTTAGAACGAAGCATAAAGCGAAAAATTTGCAGAAAATGAAAACTATAAAGGACCAAAGTTGAAAGTAAAAGAAGTTGTGAGGATGGATTGCAAAATATAAAAAGTTTTGTGTTAAAAGTAAAAAAAACAAATAGTTTTGGGTTAAAAGTAATTTATAAAATACTTTTGGGTGAATAATAAAAAAAAAATCAAGTTTTTTTTGTAAAACCCCCTAAAGCGAAGGTTACAACAACCATATGTATAACTTTTTTTTCTTTGAAAAACCCCAAAGCGGAGCTTGACCAAAAGTTCTGCATGGGCGGAAAGTGGTTAAATCGCAAAAGATGGAAACATTTGAATTAGAAGTGAAAAATCAAATTAATCAAAGGGGTTAAATTGTATAAGATGGAAACTTTTGAATTAGAAATAAAAAATCAAATTAATCAAAAGGGTTAAATTACCAAAGATTAAAACTTTAAACTCAAATTGTCAAAGATTAAAACTTTAGGGTTAAAAAGGAAACAAAGATTAAAACTTTAGACTTAACTTGCCAAAGATTGAAACTTTAGGGTTAAAAATGAAAAATCCAAATTTTTTTGAAAAACTCCCAAAGCCAATTGTACAACTACCATATGCATAAAATAGTTGCTTATTAATCCCAAAGCCAATTGTACAACTACCATATGCATAAAATAGTTGCTTATTAATAAGGTTTTAATAAGCAAGTGTCGCTCGTTGAACTAGTGGTCAGAGTTGAAAATTAGCGGTCAAGAGTATTGTGCGTACGGTGTCTAGTGCTTCTAAAGTTTCATAATGTGATGATGTGCAAATGCATTAAAAAAAAATACAAGAATAAACAAGTGCTCCAAAAGTTTTATAATCTATGAGACTATGAATGAGAATACACATATTATTCTATATGTTATGGGCTCACTTCTATTGCCACATAACCTTCTTCACGCCCGGACAACATCCCAAGGTTTGTGAAAGTTATTGTGAAGCTTCAAGGCTCACGCCCATAATCTCTACAACACTTTGCTGATGATTTAATTCCAAGACCCAATCAAAAAAATCCATTTCATCCACTATTACTTTTCTTTTTTAAAGTGTCATTATATAATTTAAATATTATTATAATGGATGATGGGTAGTGAAATCTTGTGACACCATAACACATATAAAATAAGGAATCAATGAAAGCATTTCATCAAACACTTTAGGTGCACAGTTTCTAGGCAAACAATACAGGCTCATGCAAAACCATCATAACATAGAAGCTCGGCTACACATCACAGCTTCAAGAATATCAAATACTAGAGGTCTTAAAACGGCAAACACAAAATGTGACACTAAGCACCAAAAGATACCATGTTTCATTTCCTCAAACACCTTAGGTGCATAGTTTTTAGGAAAATAATAGAGGCTCAAACAAAACCATCATAGCCTTTGAGGTTTGGCTACACACCTCAGGTTCAAGATTATCAAATCATTGAGGTTTTAAAACCCCAAACATAAAATGTGGCAACCAAACACCAAAAGACACCATGAGGTGCTCGATATAGACCAGATCTTGAAACGACGGTACCAGATCTGGCAACATCACTCACACGATGCTTCTTTCTTAAAAGAGAGATGATAGAGAAGAGAGATAGTGTGATGGTTCACTTCCCTCGGATTCTAGAAACCTTCAGTGGTTTCTTCATTACAATTGTTGTTGCTAAAGATGGAGAAAGAATCAGTTTATGGGGAAGAAGATGAAGAAGGAGAGAGAGGCACCGAAGTTGCTATATTGGTTATATGTGCATGTAGATGTATAGAAACTGGGGTGAGGGTTCTCCGCCAAGCTACATAGCTGTTGGTTTTTATAAAACTATTTATCAGCTCAAATGGTTTTAAAAAAACTACACCATACAACCAACATAATACAACATAGAACATACGTAAGTAGGGCTGCAAACGAACCAAACGTTTGGCGAACAGTTCGTGAACCGTTCGGCGGGAAGTTCGTTTGTGTTTGTTTGTTTACTAAACAAACGAACACGAACAAGAAATTTCGTTCGTTTAGTTAAATGAACAAACACAAACAGAGGTCGTGTTCATTCGTTTATGTTCGTGAACGTTCGGTAACGTGTTCGTTTATGTTCGATACTTCATTAGTATTTTTAGTTTTTATATTTATTTAAATACTTCAAAATTCCGACGAATTAAATACCTAATAAGTGTCGGTGTATTATATATTATGTTCATGAATGATTGTTTGTGTTCGTTTGTTTCCATTAGTGTTCATGAACATTAGTTTGTGCTCATTTGTGTTCGCCAGCGTTCGTTGCCTAAAATTAACAAACAAACACAAACGAACACGAACAAGTTCATTTCCTTAACAAACGAACACGAACATAAAATCTTGTTCGATAAGTGTTCATGAACGGTTTGCGAACACATATATTTCTTAACAAACGAACACGAACAAGGTCTTGTTCGTGTTCGTTCGGTTCGTTTGCAGCCCTATACGTAAGCACATAACTCACTTTATGTACATGGTATAACTACATGAAACCCATTTGCGTAGTAAATTAAGAATATATAAATACATAAATGAATAAACTTTCTATGGCAATGATGTTGGTCAAATGGAGAGAAGATGGTGGCGAGATTGTTGGAGGATAAAGGGAGTAAAAAATTACGGTCATTAAATCGGGCAAATTGGAAATATATAGTCTCACCTATCTAACTCTGGCCAATAATAATCTCAAGTCAGTTATTAGCCCATAATAATCCGACCTCGTTCATTTTTTTTAAATACTCCACCGTTAAATGAACCTAACGTCGTTACTCAAAAGGGTGACGTGGCTGCCACCTGTTAAATGACTCAAATGACATGGCTTATTTTAAATGACATGGATTATTTTAATCTCTTTTTGGTTTCTCATCATCTTCATCGCTATCCTTGTCAAGTTCTTCAAGAAACCAATTCCAGTTTCTCATGTCCCATATCAATTTCTTCTGGTCATGACCCATAACAACAAAACCAAACTCTGCAAACACAAATTAACAAAACAGAAACACCTAAAAGCACACATTTTTAAACAAAAACTAAAGAGCAACATAAATCACATATTCAATTGCAAAATCGTAACCAAGATGTGTAATTTCATAAAAATCAAACCTTTAACAGGATCACCGATATCAGTGGTCTCAATTTCACCATCTGAAATCTCTGCGAAGGCTTCCTTATATCTATTTGATTCAGATGCGATTTTGTTCCAATTAAACCAAACAGCCTCTTTGGAAGACAGATAGAATGAATCTCCGATGTTTAATTGTCCTAATTGAGAAGTATTGTAAACCCTAACTGGCGTTGATGATGAACTCATATTTTCGTTATCGGGATCGATTGAAGATTTAGGGTTCGCTTATGAATGTGTAGAATTAGGGTTCATGTTGGTGTTTGATCGTCTGGTGTGTTAAGTGGGGGCCAATGCCCCTTTTATTCTGAGTCAACAAAACCAATAAGAGATTAAAATAATCCATGTCATTTAAAATAAGCCATGTCATTTGAGTCATTTAACAAGTGGCAGCCACGTCACCCTTTTATGTAACGATGTTAGGTTCATTTAACGGTGGAGTATTTAAAAAAATGGACGAGGTCAGATTATTTTCGGCTAATAACTGACTTGGGTTATTATTGGCCAAAGTTAGATAAGTGGGATTATTTATTTCCAATTTGCCTTAAAGCAGTGGCATACACAATTTTTTTTCATGGGGCGGAAATTTTTAGGGGTCGTTTATCTATCGTTAAATATTAAAAAAATGGTCTGTTCAGGTTGGGTCACCTGCTAAAAAGATTAAACCTAATTAAATTTTTAAATACATAATAAAAATTCACCATTCTTCACTAGAAAAATATAATTGAAGTACAATATATCTAAAATTGCTTTCTACGAATTTTTATTTTTTAAATCCAGCCATAATGTAATAAATTAATAAAATAATATTAATTTTCTCTAACGGAGACAAGGTTTAGATAGGTGATTAGATAATAATAATAATAAATAAAACCATCAAATAAAATAATAAATCATGATATTTTGAGTTAAAACCAAATCTACTCATACAATAAAATAACAGGGAATTGGCCTGTAATAATCCCAACTAGACCTTATTGGCCATTAATAATCTCACCTTAGAATAATCCCCCCTATCAGTCCCACCTTTCACCTATTTTTCCTACAATGGTCCCCAGTTAAAAAAACTTAACAGAGTTAAGCTTTTTTCCAAATTACAAACTGATTTTTTAGGGCTTTTGATCAGAACGATGATACGAGTCCATTGATGTAAAACTTACTTTGAAATAGTGCTCCAAGTGACTTGATTCTGGTTAATTGGAAATTTAAACACCCGAATAGAAGCGCCGTTTTCATCGTTTGGAGCACCGTTTCGAGGCAAGTTTTACATCAATAGACTCGTATCGTCGTTCTAATCAAAAGCCCTAAAAAATCTGTTTGTAATTTGGAAAAAGCTTAACTTCGTTAAGTTTTTTTTAACGGGGGACCATTGTAGGAAAAATAGGTGAAAGGTGGGACTGGTGGGGAGAATATTCTGAGGTGTGATTACTAATGGCCAATAAGGTCTAGGTGGGATTATTATTTTTTTTTTTTGAATGGCTAAAGTTATTCTCCCAAACTACTATATTTACAAATAACTCACCCTTGCTTGGGATTGAACCCAAGACCTCCCACTAAGAGGCAAGAGACCAAGTGAGCTAGCACCAATTGGCATCTAGGTGGGATTATTACAGACCAATTTCCCTAAAATAAATAAAAACTTTTGAGCTTTACTATTTGATTAGAAGGTTTACTTTAAAAGAATATGAAAAATAGATAAACACTCTTGCTACTTTGCAACACAGACCAACGAAAAGTCGAAAAGGATAAAACTGCTCAAATAAGAAAAAATAATGGATTAAAATATTAGATCTTGGTGGGCTGTTATGACACCCCCAATTGGGCCAATACTTGCAAAATAAAAATAAAAATGTAAACTGCAATTTTAACCCCTGGGGTTTAGGCCAATTGGCACTCTGACCTCCCCTAACGAAATAATTGCAATTTTACCCCCCAACGTTGGTGTTATATCGCACATTTACCCCCCGGCGTCAAATTCCCTGGTTATCTTTAAACGGTCAAAGGTGGTCAAAGGGCAGAAATGTAATTTTACCTTAATATTACCTTATATATTACTATTACCCCTTAATATTAGTTTCACTCTCAATCTTACTCCCTATGCTTCATCACTCCCCCACTCCTTCTTCTTCATCACCGGCAACCACACCCACCGTCGACCATACCCACCGGCGACCACACTCACCGGCGACCACACCCACCGGCGATCCTTCCTAAGCTTGTACACCGGAGAATGAGCGAATCAGAGAACACAATGCGTCTACCTCCACCAGCAGAGCCATTAACGGCGACCACACCACCGACGATGCCCCCGTCCACCATCGATCCACCTGTCCACCAGCGATCCTCCTTGTTCTCGCACTTGTCAGGTAAAATCGAACAAGTATTGTGATTGTGGTTAATGAACAAGTAATGTCAGGTTACAAAACAAGTAATGTCAGGTTAAAAAACAGGGGTTATTAAACATGGATCTTTCTGTGTTTGCAGTGGACATGAGGATTCGTGTTTCACTAGGATCGATTGTGGTTTCCTTGGTTGTCAAGATGCGAGGCCGCCCTTTCCTGCACTTCCAGTTTCCCCCTCAGCAGGAAATGGCTGTGTAGTTGAACTCTAATATATTAGGATCTTTTGGTTTAATATGTATGCTAATTGTATATATTAATGTTTTGATACTGATCTAATTGTATATATTAATGTATTGATACTGATCTAGTTATAATGTGCATTTGCATAAATGTTATAATGTGCCTAGTTATAATGTGCAGCAGCTATGTGTTTGATCAAATATGCCTAGTTAAGTGCAGCAGGTATGTTTACAGTTAAGTGCAGCAGGTATGTGTTTGAGTGTATGTGCTTTGCACCAGGTATGTTTACAGCTAATGTTTGAAGCTCCACTAAGTGCAGCAGCTAATGTTTGGACTGAGGGGTATAATTGTAAACTTATTTTGACCATAGAACATGTATGCTTGATTGTGAGTCAGCAGGTATGCTTGATCAGCCAAACATGTTCTGAATGCTTCTGATCTTGTAATGTTTCTGATTTTGATTTTGATTTTTGTGAAGTGTTAAATTAGCCAAACATGTTCTGAATGCTGCAACCAGGTATAACAAATGATAGTTGGTAGTTATAGGTTGGTAATACATGAACAGGTTTGAATACAAGTGTTGAATAGGTTTGAATACCTGGAAGTTGGTAGTTATAGGTGGTTATACCTGGAACTTGTTTAGCTAGCATCTAAGTCAGCTACTCATGTTGTTACTCACAATCAGAAACTTGTATTCATGTCCATTATACTCATCTAAGTCAGCTACTCATGTTGTTACACATCAGCTATAGGTGGATATTACTCATGTTGAATAACTCATGTTGGAACTTGATTCAGTTATGTTGTTACTCATGTTGTTTAGCTACTCATCTAAGTTGCATACTTGTATTCTGTTTCTGATTAAGTACCCATGATCCCATTTCCAACAGCAGCAGGTTATAGATAGATGAGTATAATGCAATGCAATTGATATTTCCAACATTGAATCAGAAACAGGTTTGAGTATAGAAACATAGAATAGGTTTGATTTTGAGTATACTTATAGGTTTCTGATTTTTGAGTATAAAAACATAGAACAAGTTTGATTTTGAGTATACTTATAGGTTTCTGATTTTGGCGGGAAGGGTTTTGGAAGTTGCAGAGGGTAATATTGTTTCTAAACACAAAGTATAGGGGGTAATATCAAAGGACAATTTAGTAATTTACCAGTGGGGGGTAATTGTGCGACATAACAGGAATGTTGGGGGTAAAATTAAAGGGTAAAATAGTCATTTCAAATAAAAGCTAACAGATCAGTTAACAAAATTGACGCCGGGGGGTAAATTTCATTTTCACTGCAATTTCATAGGGGCGGTATGAAAGTTTCATGAGAGGCACTCGAAATTTTCACTTACGTGTAACCTTTAAAATATATTTTTCAAGGTGGGTGCTCGCCCACCCTCGAGTGGAAGTAGATCTGCCCCCCTGCATTAATTAACACATTAAAAACATTGCAAACTTAGCAACATATTACAATGGTTTTGAATACGTTGCAAAACTAGTCACTCCGTTTGTTTAAGAACTTGCAAAACTAGGGACTTTATCTAATCTTGGACAAGAATGACATGGAGATCTCGTTATTATATATAATACATATATAATTTTAATTTGAAGTTGAATTTTGGTTTCGAATTGAACATGCTTGATTAGTTGACATAAAAGTTACATCCAAAATATTAGGATTTTAAGGTAAAGTTAAAAAGCTCATGATAAATTGTGGATTGTGGGGTGCGTGGTAGGGGTGTTCAGAATTTGATTCTGATTCGAAATTCGACTTACTTCAATTCGATTATCAAGAATTCGAATTCGACTCAATTCGAGTCCAGAAAAGCAAATATGAATTTACAATTTTAAATTCAATTCGAGACTCGGAATTCGAATTCAAATTATATATATTTATTTATTATAATTATATATAATACATATATATAATCTTAATTTGGGCTATAGTATTAATTAATCTATAAATTTACTTTAAGTCTTCAAATGGTTCATTATCAAAACCAAATAGCCCATAACTTAAACCTATCTTCAATATATCAATTTTAACCTAACGTATTTCCATCAGCCACAACCATAACTTAACCTACTGAGATAAGGACGCCGCTGATGAAACAATGGTTAACCAAGGAGGTTAACTCACTGGTCTCGTCAAGTAGGGTTAATCCCTTCTTTCCGAGGATCGCTGGCTGGATCGTCCGCTGGTTGATCTCCTGCACAAGGAAACAAACCGTGACTCGTAACAAGGAGGATGGGGTGGAGGGTGCTCCTTGTTACCACTCTCCGGCGTGAGAATCAGTAATTTGCTTGGGAAGCAAAGTGTGATAGTAGTAGTAGTGAGAGAGTTGTGAAGAGATACCTCAAACCTGGTTTGGGATGGGTATTTATAGCCGAGGAGTGAAGGAGGGTAGTTGAGTGGCTAGTCTGACATCGCACAGCCTCCTGCAGGTGTGTCAGGCCTGTCGGTTACGGTGGTGATGCCACGTCCTGCTGTGGTGTCAGTTTGTCGCTTACATGTGGGCTGCCACTTGCACTGTGGTGTCTGTCCCACTTGCCTTGTAGGCAGGATGCGGTGCCGGGCCGCATCGCTGCTTGCGGTAACTGATGTTGTTCCCGCGTTCTTGTTCTGGCCAAGACGTATACGGGATGCGGTGTGGTGCTGCATCGCCGCTTGGTGACTGTTACTGTTGTCCAGATCCCTTGTCGTGATGAAAATGTTCATAGGATGCGGTGCCGGGCCGCATCGCTATGTATACACCCATTTTCATACATAAGGTATATATTCCCATCTCTTGACCGATTGGATTTGACCGATGTGTTCGCGCGTGCCCGCACGGACACAAATAAGTTCTTGCTGGTGGGGGTTTTTGATAAGGGTAATGGTCGCTCGCGGTCGTGCTGACGCGAGATCTGGGACCATACCCCTTCAGCCGCCATCACCATCACCCATCGACCATGGCGCCGCTACCCAACCACAATCACCCATCGGCCATAGCGCCGCTGCCAGCCACCATTCTCCACCCCTATCACCGCACCAGCCACCATTCCGCATCCCCCGTCAGCGCACTAGCCACCATCCCACGTCCCCATCGTCGCACCAACGACCATCGCGTATCGCCGCACCAGTTTAGAACCTTTTAATGTGATATTGTGATTTGTGCCTACTTTAAAATCTATACTTGGTGGTAAAGTTTTGATTTTGGTTTTTACATATTTTAAATGAATTTGAATCAAAATGAATTTCTTCGGATTCGAATCGATTCGAATTCAAAGTTTTAATCGAATTCGAATATGAGTTTTTATTCGAATACGAATTCAAACAAAAGCAAAAGATATTCAAAAAAATCGTTTCGAGTAATTTGAAAATTCGTTATTCAATTCGATAAACACACCTAGTGTTTGGTGTTATGAAAGTATGAAACTACTAATAAAATAAAGCTTAATACATTTCATTGCACGGATGAGATTCATGATTCATCGGATGAAAAGTCTATTGTTGGCTAAGCATATTGTCACGGGTTTAGTTTTCGACCCCCGTGTGGCATCCTCAAATCCCCGGGGACAAGCTAATCCATCCCACTTCTTTAAGAGGGTCACTGTTTTCGTCCTGCTTTGGACTCATCAAGAGAGCAGCCCCAGCTCTAGACTAGTGGTGCGTTCATCGTGGACACAACTAGGCACGTATACCTCTTCATTGACACTGGCTCCGTCCCCCGATGAAGTCAAGAGCTAGCCATTAACCCAAGCATTCAAACACAACCCACAGCATTGCGACCTTCAAATATTTGGCCCGTGACACTCTCCCACCACCATTTGATGTATGTCCTCATGCATGCTCGTCGTCCCCTACCAGCTCACATACTTGACAATGCATGAATCCTTTATGTTGTTAAAGTCAAGGTCAAGTCATGTTGTTACTCAGATCTGACATTTCGTGCTTAATTATTTTGTACTCTTGAGATCTCGATTATCACTAAGGGTTTTGTCACACTCCGATATTTCCACATATTACCGGTGGGCCCGGTGGGGAGTATCGTGACGTAGTTGATATCATCATAGACAATTAACACAATATTATAGCACAGCGGAAGGCTTGGTTGATTAATTACTATTACAATCCATAATGTCCGAGAGTTCGAAATAAAAGAATATACAGACAGGTTGTAATAGAGATCCACAGGCGGATGATAAAATCAAATACATAAAACTGAGTTTAACAGACTTCAGGCATCTAAGGATTTGCAAGATCCTCTAAATTGACACCAAGTAGCTCCAACCTAGTTTCGAGAGGTAGCTGTCACTTAGTCTTTGGAAAATACGTCAGTTTCACTGGTAAATACAATTAACTGACTCACTTGAAAAGAGTTTATGACAATTGGTTTAGGCGCACATGGCACAAAATCATTTATAACTTGGGACAATCTTTATTAAAATCTTTTGTATACAAATTTACATATTTGTCATACAATTGGGGCCGGTTTGGAAGCCGGTCATGATTAACCGACTCACCACTTATAAAACCCACGAAGGAGTTATCCCCAACATGTGGGTTATTTAATATTTAGCATTTGCATCTGTCAGGTGTATGCCTACACCCCGTGCATAGGTCGTGGCCATTAATAACTTTAATGAGCCGAGGATATCCAGGACACGGTCGTTAACCCCCAATGTTTATGTTATCAAACAATACAGATTAAAACGGGTTATGCAGATTTATTAAATCACAATCTTATTAAATGATCTCATACCCGACCAAGCGGTAATAATTTACCGTATCCCAAGCCCGTATAAGGGAAAATAAGTTAAAAGTATTTACCTGAGTTAATATGCAAGAAAATGCTACTCAGCCGTATATTTTTAAGACCTTATGCAAATATCTTCTACCGAAGTAACTTAATCTGTAAAGAAGGTTTTATCAACCTATTAGGATACTAATGGGTCTTATTTAAGTCAAAGACTTAGACCGGTTAGTTTTAAAGATACTGTACGGTTCGAAACGCTAGATTAAGCAGAGACCGGAATGGAATGTGATTTAGACCCGACAAGTTTGAATACTTGTATAATATGGGTAAACTAAATACATTGTGGATTTTGAAGTTTAGATGATGAGGTTAACCCATTTCGGCTAATTCATGCAAACTAGTTACATAAACCGAACCAAACGCATATACGCATAACGGGTAACCGAATGAATGATATACAAGTACCATATTTTATTATGCTTAAATATGTTAAGACATCAGTAAGATGTTAACATATATGCCCAAAAACAATTTAAAATTGAATTAAGCCCCGTAAGGGTAATTTGGTCATGTTGAGATTTATAAAAGAGGTTTAAAAGTAAACTGATGTTCTGGTCAGAAATATACTGTAAAAATATTTATTTTATCATGTTATAACAGTAGGATATCATACATATGTGTGGTTTACCATTTATGGCCAAACTATGCCCCGAAAGGGCATTTTGGTCATTTCCCATATGCTTTTAAGGACAAAATTGGAAGTCTGAGTTCATGACTTATACCTACTGTAAAAATATTAAAAATTATTTATAAATTCAGTAGGTAACAAGTATTGGGTGCTAAATATGGTTTTAAACCATACTATGCACCTAATTAGCGTAAAAATCGATAATTGACGATATTTGCGAAGTTTATGTGATTCTGAGATTTTTAACCAGCCTTGGATGGTTAAAATATTTTATTTTCATATTAGATTAGTAGAAAAAGGTTGGCATGTTAATCATATGTAAATCACATTTTATTTGCAAAAAGGGCATTATCGTCAATTATATAATTTATACAAGAACTCAATGTTATGGTCTGTATGTAATCTGACCCAACATTCCAAAAATTCCTAAAAATGATATCATAACAGTAGGTCAATAGTTTTGGGTCAAAATTTATGTTTAAACATGATTTATGCATAAAAGGGTAATTTAGACTTTATAAAAGCTAAATTTACGATATTCTGCATAACATCAATTTGAGACCAGAATAAAATGTCGAAATAATTTAGAGATGTTTATAAATCAGTACTTAACTTATTTGTATGTTTATATATTCAAAAACTCATTTTTAGACCATAAGGGCATATTGGTCAATATTAAACATAATAACGGAAACATGCATAGAATTCAGAATTTCCAAATGATCATGTAATATAACCTCAGAGAGTTATACTACAACATTATATGGTCATTATGGAAGCTTAAAACATAAAAGAATTAAGCTTAATCGGGTCAGAACTGAAAGTCAAAGCAAAAGTCAAGCTTTTGCGACTTTCGGATGTGAACCGAGCCTAAACTTCGAATTGTCGGGTTGAACATGTTTAGACATGTTCTAATAATATTTACCAAGTTATTTAAGTGACAAAATATGACTTATAACCTCTACATTATCAGTTTTGATTTTTATTTGAAAATCTGACTAGTTTGACTTTTTGACTAGTTACTTTGACCCGACAATTAACTTAGTAAAAGTGATAATTAGAAGGTGTCCTTTTGAGGGATTAACACCTACCTAATTACGATCACGTAGCCATATTCGCCTTGAACAATGGCTGGACCGTTTAGGTCTAAACCGAAAAGCCGTTTTGCGGCAACTTTGACTTTCAGTCTTTAAACATATAAAAACCGAACTAGAGTGGCTAAGGACACTTACATAGGGTCCTAGCTTGAACTTGAACTCAGGGGGGCTTCCTTTTTAATCAGGAATCCCAAGGAAATCCTCAAGAATGCTCAAGCAAGGAGAAAGATGAGAAATTTATGAATGAGCAAGGAAATGTGGCTGCTCAATGGCTCTATTTATACATGATGGGAGTAACCTTGGATCATGCCATGTGTTAGGGAGGTTCAGGGATGATCACAGGTGTCCAAATTAAAAACCATCAAAAGCTCATAGAATTCGATCAAGGTTTGTTTAGAGACCAAGGAAGAAGATAACCTGCAGCTGGCAACAAGAGTCTGTCAGATTTGACCTATTGAATCGCGCGACGGCAAAGGGTGGTGTGTGGTCGCGCCCCGTGAGCCCTCATTACAAGTTTCCAAGTTGGCAGCTTTGGTCCCTGGTCTTCCAAAACCCTTAAATACTTCCATTTTCAACATATTTAACTCCTCTAAAGCACTTTAAGATGTAAATTTGGCACAATTGATCTTTGAGATGGATTGTAATTATTCTTGGGAGTGTAATCGAGTATCGTTAAGCTTCGTTTTCATTTAAAGGTCACTAAGAGGTTAATTTGAACATGCTGACGTTTTTAACCCATCTTCTTGATATTTTGCATAATTATCACATAACGATACCGAAACCTTGTGAATTCATTATCAAGCACTCTCGAGAGTATAATCGAATATTACGAAGCCCCGGGTACGTTAAAAGGTCACTCAGAGGTAAGAATTAACATGTTGACACATTTAACCCCTTTGTCTTGTAAACTTTCGATTTCTTTCAGAAACGGCTTCTTACGTCCGAATATTTACTTGTTTAAGAATACGTTCACCGTGTGTGGTCAATCAGAGGCATAAGTTTAGCATGTTGACACTTTTAGTCCCTTCGCATGCATGTTTTCACTGTTTGTCAACTTTAGTCCATCAAACTCAAACTTTTACATGTTTAGGGTTTAGGACACGTGTCTTCACATAATTGGGCACATTTTACGAGGTGTTACATCCTCACCCCCTTAAAAGAAATCTCGACCCAAGATTTACTGAAATAAGTGAGGGTACTTTTGTCGCATAGTGGACTCTACTTCCTATGTATATTCAGGGCCTCTACGGGCTTCCCATTTTACCTTCACTATCGGTAGATGCTTCCTTTGGAGCCTTTTAACCTGTCGATCCCCAATCGATATAGGTCTTTCAACAAACCTCAGGCTTTCATCAATCTGTACGTCTTTATGAGACATTGCTAGCGATTCATCAGCTAGACACTTCTTTAAGTTACAGACGTGGAACACATTGTGAATTCCACTAAGCTCCTCAGGCAAGTTTAGCTTATAAGCTACACTGCCGACACATTCGATGATCTCGAATGGTCCGATGTATCTTGGGCTTAGCTTGCCCTTCTTACCAAAGCGCATCACACCTTTCCAGGGTGATACCTTTGGTAAGACTTTGTCTCCTACCTCAAACTTTAGAGGTTTTCGCCTTTTATCTCATAGCTTTTCTGCCTATCTCTGGCAGCTTTTAGGCGATCACGAATCTCGACAATCTTGTCCGTTGTTTCGAGGACTATCTCAAGTCCTGATAACTGAGTTTCTCCAACTTCCGCCCAACAAAGAGGCGTTCTGCATTTTCTCCCATAGAAAGCCTCGAAAGGCGCAGCCTGAATGCTAGTATGGTAACTATTGTTATAGGAGAACTCAATTAAGGGAAGGTGGTAATCCAATGTATGAATTGTACGCTCACTTTGCCCATCCGTTTGAGGATGGTAAGCAGTACTGAAATTCAAACAAGTGCCCAATGATTGTTGGAAGCTTTTCCAGAAATGAGAAGTGTATCTAGTATCTCTATCAGATACAATAGATACTGGCACTCCGTGGAGAGATACAATCTCATCCACATATAATTGAGCTAATTTATCGGAGCTATGAGTCTCCTTGATGGGTAAGAAATGAGCTGACTTAGTCGGTCTGTCAACTATGACCCATATAGTATCATTTCCATGCCTTGTCTTAGGTAACTTGGTAATAAAGTCCATGGTTACTGATGCGTGTGTAGCGTTATATATTTTTATTGATATTTTAAGCCCCTTTTAACACATTAGTCAAGTTTTAAATTTATAAAACACGATATTCTACTAACACTAAACACACATATGGGAAAGTGCCCCCATCGTGAGCGTAGTATAGCGTTGGTAAGATACCAAGGTCGTCCAAGGACACAAGAGCTTTTAGTACTGGTTTATCCTCAACGTCTAATCAAATCAAAAGTTTTAGAAAAGGTTTTAAACATGAAAAAAAATAAAAACTAAAAATGATGAAAAATAAAAATAAATAAAAACAGATAGACAAGATGAATCACTTGGATCCAACTCGCCTTTAATGTAACCTTTGATGATTTCCGCACTTTTGTACTTTTTAAGAGATTATCTTAGTTATAGTAGTAGGCCCCTCTTTTGGAGGTGACGTTACCCTCAACCCAGTGGTTTGAGTCAGCAAGGATACAACCCCAAAGGGTCGGAATATTGAAAGATAATTAATTAAGTTATTAATGCGTAATGTGCTAGGCCCCTCTTTTGAAGGCGACGTTACCCTCAGCTAAGTGGTTTGAGTCAGCAGGGATACAATCCTAAGTAGCCGGGTTAATGTATTAATAGTAGTCTACATATGAGGGGATCAAGCCATTCGCACCCCTGCCATCCAATACCAGTGGGTATTGAAGGAGGTCCTAGTAAGCTTGACCCAGGTCCTTGTAGGATCTATACACTGAACAAGGCAAGAACCTTACTGAAGAAACACTAGATAAATGACCGGAATCAAATTATCTAGGGGGTTAGGTTCTGCATAAAAAGGGTGGGTTTCTCTCGTTTGATTCGAAGGGACAGATCTTCTTCTCCGGTGAACACTGCAAAATAGAACACCGTCAGCCTCGTCATGGGGAAAATGGAGGTTTTCTCCGTGACCCGACTCCGGTGTGAGAATAAGTATGTGTTTATGAAGAAGAGGTATTGACGAAGTGTGTGTAACTTGAAGTTCATACCTGAGTTATTCTCATATTTATAACCGGGAATTTGGGCGGGAAAACTCGTTGATGAAATATTAACGGAAGATGCTAACTCCGTAAGCGGTTACTTTTCCTTCCGTTAATCTTCTTAATCTGACGTGAGTGCACACGGATCGCTATTCAGATCCATGGCTGGGGGATCGCCACGTGGAAAGTGGGCAAGTGGAGGTTTTCCTCCAATTCCATGCCATCATCGTGATTTCAGGGAAGCCTGAGATGATGACACGTGTCCCAGACGGTTATAACCGTCTAGTGGTGCACGATTGAGCCTTTTAGAAGGTTATTGCCATAATCCGGTGTGATTCCTTATCGTGTGGCACCAATTGAGTAAATAATACCCAAGTCTGGGTATTATTAAGAGGAAGTGTTTAACTTAGGATTTTCATCCTTTGTTTATGGAGGAAGGAGCAAGGATTTATGATTTTCCTTTCAGCGCACAAGTGTTGTTTGCTATCTTTCTCTTGAGCTCTCTTTGTGGGACCAGTGCGCGGCCGCGCAAGGTCAAAAAAGGGCTAAAAGATACGGTTGTGGTGCGGTCCCAAGTACCTATTACGAGGTTTTTGGGACCTTACCCCTTCAAGTCCCCCCAGTCTAGTGTTGTTCTTATGCAAATAAGCGGAGCACTAGACTATATGAGAGAAATGCTTTTGGCGCGAAAGTATGGAATCTTCTATGAGAAGATTTACTTTGCTTATTATGGTGATTTAAAAATCTTTGACTCTGGGTGAGAAAGGTATAGTGAGGACTGTATGACAGGCTGTCACTGTCAGGTGCACATTACTGATCGTGCTTTACACGCGCGCGTGGACTCGCGTTTTTGTCGTTTCCCACTCGCCCCTGTTGCTTGGGTAACTGTGCTATCCCGAAAAAGGTGTTGTGCTGTTACCAAGGCTATTTATGGCGGTGGGTATATAAGTGTTTTGGATTTCCCATTTCTAGTAATCATTACTTTTGTTGAAAAATCCTACTCTTTTCGTCTTCTTTCTCTGTTCTTTAGAAAGAATTGCAATTTCGTCTTCCTATGTCAACCGGCGATCATCACGAAGACTCAGAAGAAATGTCTGTCGAACTTCCACCATTAAAGTGGCCTAGGGCAACCTTTGATGGTTTGATTCAGAATCTCAGGTTCCCGGAGAACTGGGGGTGCCATTTATCCTGAAGAAGGTCAAACGGCGGCGGATGCTCCGGCCGGGTATGTGACCTTGTTTTGGGATTTTTTTTAGTGCAGGCAACTTTTGTTTGCCTGTAACAAAATTCTTCCTTGAAATTCTTGAGTACTACAAATTCCATGTCTCCCAGATGCATCCAATTGGCATGGTTAGGGTTCGGCATTTTGAATTCGTGTGTCGTACGATGCGTATTGAGCTGACAGTTCTTCGTTTTCGAGTTTTTCATCAAATGCACTGTACCCAAGGGTTCTATTATTTTGTGCAAAGGGCATCGGCGAAGAAGATTTTACTTCATCTCCCCAAATCATTCCACGACTGGAAATAGAAATTCTTTTTTATTAAAGCAGGGGTTTTCCCGATGAAGATGATTTTTAGGGGAAAAGAGGATGTCCCCACCGAAACTATTCAGACCCCTGTTGACGAAAATTGGTATCAGGATCTGAAAGATGTTCCAAACATTGCTTTACCGGAGAAAGCCCTTGTTGGAGCCGGTATGAGTTTGAACTGGAGGATGGAACGAGAAGAGAAACCGGTGTACATGGAGGATGGCAAGAGTAAGAATTTTGCCTTGTTTCTTTCTTTCTCCTCTTTTTTTTTTTTGAAATTTATCTTTACTTCTCCTTCTTCGCAGTTGTCTCGCTGTACGTTGTTGCATTTGAGAGAGAAGGTGGAAAGATGTCTACGATTGCAAAAAGACCAGATGAGGAACTGTGGTATCACCGTATTGTGAAGAATTTTGTTCTTCCACGAGATGCTGATCTGTTTGAGCAACCTGCTGCTGGTGCTGGTAAGCTTTTCTCATATTGTTTATTGTTTGCTTCTTTTGCGTGTCTTGAACAAGTTTTATTCTACGCTTTAGTAGGTGAGTTGTCAAACTTGGGCATAGGCCCTGAGAAGAAAAGACGCGCGGCAACTACTACTTCTGCGCCGAAGAAGAATGATGCTGAGAAAGCTCAATCTTCTAAGGTCAAAAATGTTGGAGAGAAGAAAGGTATGCGCCGTTCCTCTGACTCCTGGTGTGATTATGTGGTGGTTTCTGACTCTTTGGAGGGTCTTGCGCCTGCATTTATTATTAGAAGGCCGAAACCGGAACCGAAAGATACTGCTGATATCCCCCCCGTCCAACCCAGACGATCCCATTGACTTGGAATCAAGCCCTGAGCACTTGGTGCGGGCTAAAGCAGGGAAAAGAAAACAGACTGGTGCCGAGGCTGAAGGTCAGCCTGCAAAGAAGATTCCGAGGAAAAGATTACCAAGAAAGGCAATTTGGACGCCTTTATTTCGGAGTCTGCTCCTAGTAAGTGTCATCCTTGCTTTCTTCTTTTTATGCGCATTGAGTATTTATAGACTTTGTTTTTTTAGAAATCCCCACTTCTCCTGTTCCCACAGAGCCGCTGCCTGTGGTTAACGAAGAACTCCCACCCTCTCCTCCACGTGCTCCTATTGCTGATCAGTTAAAGAACACTGATGTTCCCGAGGGTGGTGCGGAGAAAACTGTTGAGGATCTTGGAGCTGATAAGCCTGTTGATGTTTCTGCGGACACAGAAAAGGTTATTAGCCCAGAGGTTGTGGATGGTTCTGGTGACCCACAAGCCCCTGAATTTGCTGCTCATGAGTTGGAGAAAGAGAAAACTGCTGAAGAAATCCCAGTTACAGCATCTCCTTCTAAGGTTTCTGGTTCCATGCCTGAAAATATCGAGAAGGTTTCTGCTGAAAATCAAAGCTCATTCTCTGATGTTGGCACGAACTCCCCAATCCACCTAGATGAGACTCTGGGGGATTATTATTATAGAACTTATTCAGAAAAGGATGCTTCTGACATCCATCTCCCTGTTTAGAATCTGAAGAAGGGTGATACTTTCTCAGATTGGCGCGTGTGCCGGGACTGGTTGCAGGGGATATTTCTGCCAGGGGTGATTAAGTTTCAAGAAAGTCCTCTTCATGAGCAAACTTATCATGCTTACCTTGAGGAAGCTGCCTCTCATGCATCGACCACTCATCTCATAGTGCGTGAGTGGCATAGTATGCACAAGGAGTGGGATGCTTTCAAGGTGTCTAAGAAGAAAATTGCTGATGATGAAAATCGAATTGCCCAGTTGAAGGCTAAGCTGGAAGCTGATCAAGCCAAGTTTGAAGCTGATCGGAAAACTGAAGAGTGGTCTGTTGCGGGGTGGAAGAGAAAAGCGGAAGCCGAAGCTGCTCTTCTTTCCGAGGAGCGCAAGAACTGGAAGAAAATATGTGAAAAAGACAACTCCGAAAAGATGAATCTCCGCAATGTTATCAATAATCTCAAGGCTGAGGTTGAGAAATTGAAAAAACAGGATGCAGAGATTGAAAAGTTGAAAAAAGAGAAAGCTGACGCTGAGGCTGCGCGTGATGAGGCGCGTTTGCACAGAGAGCGAAGTGAACAACTAGAGGTACAAGCTTGCGCCACCTTTGTTCTTAGAGATAAAGAGTTAGAAGAACTTACTGCTTTGCTTTCTGACCAGAAACAACTTGAGAAAGACCTGGAGCTTGCGCTTTCTGAGAAAACTGAAACCTCCCGCCGCTTGACTGAAACTGAGGAAAAACTAGAAAATTCAGAAACGGCGCGGGCCACAGCAGAGAGCGAGCTGGAACCTTTGAAAAGTGATATGTTATGGTTGAAAGAGCGTGGGATTGCTTGTGTAAGTTGCGTCTTTTTTCTTTTGTAGGAATGCTTTGCGCTTCTCTTTTATTTATGTCTCTTGTTTTTGTAGGTTGCTGAATTAGTGTTGAATTCTGTAGAGCTTGATCAAACCGTCGCGCATTTAGTTGTTGCAGCGCGGAGTGACGGGTATGCTCAGGGATATGCGGAGTGTTCACACCATGTGACTAACGCCTTGAAGGTTGATTGGGATACTAGTAGATCTGCTACTCATGGAGTTAATACTGGTGCCTCCCTTGCAGCTTTAAAAACAAAATTCGACAATTTGCAGCTTCCTGTTATGGATCTTATAAATGTTGCTTTGCAATCCGAAGATCACGTGGCGCAACTAAAGGAGATCTTCCCAGATGCAGACGAAGATCTAGCATAGGTTTCTTTTTGTAATTGTATTGAACAATTTTCTGTAATATTTGGGATGTGTATCCCTTCTTTTGTTGATGCGCTGCTGCGCAAGTAACGTACACTAGAACACTGCCGTGTTTGATAGTTTTTTAAGGCGTATTTGTGCGCCAGGAATAGTATGACGTGTTTTTTAGTTTACAATATTTTGCATGGGTACAATTACTTTGATCAGGTAAGGCGAATGAAGGTGGTATGAAGCTCATGTGTGAACGTATGGTCTTGTGTGATGCAATCACCGACCGTTCATGAGACTTGTATTGTATTTACCATAATGTTTTTGCGCTTACCAAAAGAAATTGCATGCACTTTGTAAAAAAAACACAAGAATAATAGAAACTTTGTTGTTTATTTTGGGATAAGGCGCAGAGGCCGTTACAAAGTCTATTAATATAAATATACGAGACTTAACTTACATTCTATTTCCCGCCTTAACTTGACAAACCGTGTCATTCCGCGAGGAGATCATAGAGTACTTAATTTTTCGCTTTCTTGCTTGGGCCTTCTTCGCCTCGAGTTATCTGTTTTATTTCCTTGCGCACGTTTTATAGTAGGTGAGTGAGCTCGCCACTTTTAAGGGCTTTTTCTATTTCGGTGCGCAAGGAAATGCAATTGTTGGTGGTATGACCACTGTCCTTGTGGTAATCACAATACTGAGCAGGGTCCTGTCCACGTTTGTTTTTCATGGGTATTGGAGGCTTAAACTGATAATCCTCGGTGCATAAAACTTCCGCAGGAGTTTTGGTTATGGGAGTCCATTGTCTCTCCCTGTTCTCTTGTTTGGCTTCTCTCTGCGCGGAAAGTTTATTGATTGTGGCCCGAGCATCCTCGGATGAATAGTTCCCTGAGCTGGAATCACGCCAACCTTTCTTAAATCTCTTTCCACTACCTGAGCCTAAATGTGAGGGTCGGTTGTGCGGTGGTGGAGGCCTGTTGGTAGTGAGATTCTTTTCTGTTTGGGCGTAAACCTTAGCCGCTGCCATCACTTTTTCCCAGCTCTTCGGGAGTCCTTCTGTTCCAAACAGGACTTTTATCATATCGTCGCACCTGACTGCATATTTGAATTGGGCGCGAATCAGCTGCTCATGGACGCCCCCAATCTCAAGTACCTCTTTGTTATATCGGGTGATAAAGTCTTCCAGACTTTCATCATCGTGACGCCAAATGTTCATCACATCCACTGTGTCGCGGATAGATCGCCTTTGTTGGCTGAAATGGGTCAGAAATTTTTCACGTAGATCTTTCCATGACGTGATTTTTCCAATGGGCAAGTTATCGAACCAGATTCTTGCTGCGCCAGTAAGGCTTTGTACGAAAAGGTGGCACCATAATGGTAGGGTCCAGCCTCCTACTAGCCCTGCGCTTGTGAAAACTCTCAGATGATCGCCAGGGTCTGCCAATCCGTTGAACTTGCCTACATTGGACGGCAGCTTTGCTTTCTCTAGTGAAGCCAGAGCTATTTCAGTAATAAATTTTGAATTCTCCGCCGCCTCCACAGGACGGTAAATCAGATCGTTATTATGCTCAGCTTCGGGATTGTAAACCGCACGGGGTCTACACTTGTTGTAATTCGGTTGTAACCGACTAAACACGCTGGCACTTTCGCCTACACGGTAAGTTGGATCATATTCACTGGTGTGAGTGTTTCGCTGAGAACCCAACCTGGTGTGAACTGATTGTCTCCGATGAGGGTGTGACTCATCTCGATGCTCTCTTTGATGACTTTCTGACTGGGTATACTCGTATCTCGATGTAGATCTAGAGCAAACCTCTGTGTTTTCGTGAGATGGACCCTCACGTTGGGAAGCATGAGCACAGGATCCTGGTCTCCGTGATTGAGTTTGGGGAGCAGTTTGAGCACACAGCTATGTGTATACTGCATTTAGTGCCCCCTGAGATCTGACATACCAGGAGATTGGGGTTTCTCCTGGGGGCAGAATTGAGTGTACAGGGATCTCTGGCTGTACCCCTGGGGTGATAGGTTCGTTTAGACGATTGGATTGCACCTCGTTGTCATCCGAGGCTTCCTCTGGAATACCTTCAACCTGGATGTTGTTACCGACATTCGGCCGAGGGCCGGTTTGCCGATGAGATGAAGTTTCTTCCATGCTCAAATGGAATCAACGGGGTAGGTCAAAAACGAGAGAAAACGGATGAAACAGAGAAATCGGTGGTCGCCAATGAAGAAACACTAGACCGGAATCAAATTATATAGGGGGTTAGGTTCTGCATAAAAAGGGTGGGTTTCTCTCATTTGATTCGAAGGGACAGATCTTCTTCTCCGGTGAACACTGCAAAACAGAACACCGTCAGCCTCATCACAGGGAAAATGGAGGTTCTCTCCGTGACCCGACTCCGGCGTGAGAATAAGTATGTGTTTATGAAGAAGAAGAGGTATTGACGAAGTGTGTGTAACTTGAAGTTCATACCTGAGTTATTCTCATATTTATAACCGGGAATTTGGGCGGGAAAACTCGTTGATGAAATACTAACGGAAGATGCTAACTCCGTAAGCGGTTACTTTTCCTTCCGTTAATCTTCTTAATCTGACGTGAGCGCACACGGATCGCTATTCAGATCCATGGCTGGGGGATCGCCACGTGGAAAGTGAGCAAGTGGAGGTTTTCCTCCAATTCCATGCCATCATCGTGATTTCAGGGAAGCCTGAGATGATGACACGTGTCCCAGACGGTTATAACCATCTGGTGGTGCACGATTGAGCCTTCTAGAAGGTTATTGCCATAATCCGGTGTGACTCCTTATATTGTGGCACCAGTTGAGTAAATAATACCCAAGTTTGGGTATTATTAAGCGGAAGTGTTTAACTTAGGATTTTCATCCTTTGTTTATGGAGGAAGGCGCAAGGATTTATGATTTTCCTTTCAGCGCGCAAGTGTTGTTTGCTATCTTTCTCTTGAGCTCTCTTTGTGGGACCAGTGCGCGGCCGCGCAAGGTCAAAAAAGGGCTAAAAGATACGGTTGTGGTACGGTCCTAAGTACCTATTATGAGGTTTTTGGGACCTTACCCCTTCACTTACCAAACCATTCCCTTAACCCCCGACCAGGTAGCCAACATATCTCTATATAGACCGTAGAGATATGAATGGTGAAAATCTTTTATTTTATATAGACAGTAAAATAATGCCAAGACACCACGGACAAATGATAAGGAAGTTTCTTCTTCAACATAAGAAACTAGTTATTAAAGTCATTAATACAAAACCAAATAAAAAGTGCGAAAAGATTAAAAATCATAAGTATTACATCAAATGCTTATCTTCACCAAGTGATGTAAGAGACTTAGCCAAACATGGCATTTGATTGACAAGAACTCTTACTATCAATCTTGGATCCCGGGACTACTACATACACTCTAAGGTGGATGATGGATGATGGTGGTGGATGTGGGTGTTGTAGTGGTGGTGGAGTGGTAGTGAAGTGGGAGAGAGGTGGCTTGCCAAGGGATGCTTTTGAAGTGAGCCAAGCACCCCTATTTATAGCCTGTAGAGAAGCCCGGACACGGCCCCGTGGCCATCCACTTTCTCTTTCTTCATTAATTACAATTGTCTGCATTAGGCTCCACACGCCCCCGTGTTCGCTGGGCACGGCCCCGTGTGCATAAGCGTATCTGTACTATCAAAATTTGAAAGATTCTACGAATCTTAGCATTGACCACGACCCGTGTTGAGCTGGGCACGCCTCCGTGCTGGGAATAGATGTCACACCCCAACCGATAGCGGAAACATCAGGGTGAGGCATTGAGCGAAACAGATTGTCCAAGAGATTCCATAACAACTACGATTACCAATTATTTTAGCGTCACATCCCATACCGTAACATAAAAAGTAACACAGTTATTACAGGCAGATTGTTCTCAAAGACAAATAAAATACTGTTTCGACAGCTCAAAATATTAATTGTTTTTTTCTAGACTCTTCCTAACTTGATTCCACATAGCAAGCATCCTAGCATCTTAAACACCTGTCACATACGTTAAAATAGAGGTCAATACACATAGTGTAAAGGTGAGCATACAAGTTTAATAGTATAATAGATAGCGAAATCGTTTTACGCATAACCAACATGTAACATGTAGCAAAGTGAAGCTAGTAGGTTATCGACAATGAAATATGCACAGACGTGACTGCGAGTTGTAGAATGCGCAACGCATATCACCACTGTGACACGTGAAGTAAAGCCTTTAACAACCCCTGTCCACGACGGGTGCTGAGTCCAAACTATAGTACTATTGTTGCTAAGGTGTCAGGCAACAATCACCGTGTAAACATAACATACAAGCATTCATCGAGTAACACGTATAACATGCAATAATGGTCAGCGTGTAAAAGTGTTTGCTTTGTGTGTCGATTGTGATTTGGAATAGGTAACCTATGTAACACCCAAAAGTGTGTAAAGCAAAAAGGGTTCGAGTATACTCACAGAGATGGTAGCTACTAAACACGATCTGTGTTTGGATTGAAGGGAGTGCTGGAAAGTTAGCCTGATTACATAACGATAGCATAAGCGATGAACGATGCGGAAAACGGTGTCGCGTGAACCGAGTGACTAAGTGTCATTCGATCGGATGACAATCCGGACGGATGGTTATCCGGTCGGATGGCCATTCAGTCGGATTGTCATTCGTTTCGGATGGATGTGTTTGTGTATGATGGCTTTGAAGTTTTCGTTGTAGCATTTTAAAATGAGAGAAGTATCTCTTCCTTTCAGGTCATCCGGTCGAACGGTCGTCCGGTCGGATGGTCGTTCGCTCGGATGGCGATCCGTTCCAAGTGAGACATTTCTCAAAATAGGCCCCTTATAGAATAGTCATTCGATCGGATGGTCATCCGATCGAATGACCATTCGTTGGGAACTGATGATCTTTGAAAATTTGTAAAAATGTTCAAGTGTTGAGACCACAAGTCATCCGATTGGATTGTCGTTCGATCGGATGGCAATCCGATCAGACGGCAATCCGTTCAACAACCTGATCATTTGAAACTTGGAATATTTTGCTAAGTTTGAAAAGTTTGCGGTTCGACCGAGACGGTATGATAATGTGTTAAAAACGGGAAACCCCACCAAGTCCAAGTTATCCGATCGGATGGGAATCACCCCGTCTGGTCTGTTAACTGTTCTTAACGGTAGTTCATGTTCAACCCGCTAAGTCGGTTATCTCGTTGATAGGAATCTGTTATCAGACTGACACTTTACTAAAGAATGAGTAGGAGGCCTGAATGAGCTCCGATTTTATCGGTTTGGGTGCAAGAGTGTAAAAGGGTTGAAAGAAACTTAAATCAGTTTGAAAATGTTTAGATTTAGGTGAAATCTGTTTTTAAACATGTTGAAATCTCTTAGATCTGAGTTGTTCTTGGAGGAATGAGGTCACACTTTGAAGTTCATGAAAACTCATGATGACATCACCCTAGAACAGCCCAAATCAGCTGATTTCATGGTGAAAAGTTAAGATTTGATGGTGAAAGTAATAAGAAAGTGTGTGTAGATGATAGAAGTTTAAGATTTGAGGTAGAAACTTACAAGAATCGCAAGGAATCGAGTGAAAATAGCCCAAGAGTGTGCTGGTCGAACGAGATAGCTGTCACATCACTGTTCATGATGTGACAGGTGGTATTTATAGGTGAGTGAGGAGAAGGGCGGTGCACAACTGACGGATCGGAGGGTAGTCCGATCGGATGGTCATCCGGACGGATGACCATTCGATCGACTGGTCGTTCAATCGAAGGGCTCCCGTGAGTTGGTTTTCGATTTTTCATTTCGTGCGTTGAGCGTTGCGATGCGTTTAAGTGAGTTCGGATTAAGCGATGCGATAGGTTTAGATAATAGTCACACAAATAACATAACTAACATAAACAACATAAATAGACTTGCGTTTCCAGTTCGCGATGAGATTGCATTGCGATAGAGTTGCGATTGCGTTTTTGATTGATCACCACAAACATATAAGTAAACATGCACAAGTAACACACAAATAGCACACACACGTAAAACAAAATTCAGAACCTGCGACTCAAGTTGCGATTAAACTGCGATTATTATAGATACTCCACATAATACAACTAAAGTACACAATTTAAAGAAATCGATTACAAGTCAAGGAGTACAATCAATAATTAAGCAAGGAGTGACATATGATTTTTAGAAATCTTTTCCTCCTTTGAATTTGAATTTGACTTCAAAGACGCGGGTTGTTACAATAGAAGCTTCTATCACTTTGTCATTTTCCGCAGACACCTGGCCACGCCCCCATGTCCGCTGGGCACGGGGCCGTGGTCAGCCTTTTGTTTCTTGTTTTTGCTTGGAAAGATGCTGTCGAGGGGTCGAGCATGTCACGTTTATGCCTTTTCTTTGTATTTATGTTAGTTTTTGCTGCATATTTGTTCATTTTGTTCATTTAAGCTCATTTGGTCCTGAAAATACAAAAGGAAGACAAAATCACACTTTTTCCAACATTAGTACTAAAAAAGGGTTAGTTTTATGCCTCATTTGATGTAATTTATATGTTGCATTTTACACACATCAAATACCCCCACACTTGAATCTTTGCTTGTCCTCAAGCAAAACTCTTTATTTTGTGGCTTACACACCCAAATGGAATGGGTAAAAGAGAAGTTTTCAACTTGTCTTGAGCGTCGGGAATCCAAGATCTTTATTGGGTTTTATTTTTATGCTATTTACAATCCTATGTGTTATGATTTATTTAGAACGTTTCATAAGAGAAATTACTTATTTGGGCGTAACATGCCTTTTTAAAATTCCATTTATATACAAGTTCACATACCTCACGGGAGATCACTCAACACTAGGCCGATGATGTATTTTTGTGTAACACTCGAGACTGGCATGGAACTTACTTCTACCATATGCTTGCCAAGCAATCAATCCTCCTCCTTTTTAACTATAAACCTTTGTAAATATCAAGAGGACTTTGGGGAAGGGTTAGGCTTGGGTTAAAGGTAGGTGGTTTTGAGTTAGTAGTTAGTAAAAAGGGCTAAAAGTGTAAAAAGCGTCGGTCTTCGTAAAACTTTTTGTTTTTGTGACTTTTATTCAAACTAAGCACTTTCAAACAAAGTTTCTTTGAGGAACTTGTTTGTTTATTGCTAGACTTCATTTTTTTAAGGAACGTCACAAGAAAACCGAGCTTTTTACTAAAATAAAGGGTTTAAAAGAAAAATGTTTTGGTGGGTAAAGGGTGTTTGTCTTGTGGGTTTAGAAATGAAAAGGTTTAGGCTCAAAGGGGTTAACTAGGGGGATTTTGAGTAGGTGATAAAAAAATTGAAAAATAATGGTGTTGAAAAGAAAATGGGTTAGTCCTAATGCCTCCATCATTTACTTACTTGGGTTTAAGTTGGTAAGGACCGGGAATGTATCGTCGTGGCAAGTTCTAGAGTTATAAGAAACCAAGTGGCTATTCACACAAGAAACGAAAAATGAGCATTTAATTTAAAGATGTATGCTTATATGCTCAATAAAGGCTCAAAATTCACTTTTTTGTGAGAATGGGTTTATAATGTGATCAAGTATATATAATCAAATTTTAACTAGATTTGTCATGCCGTTTCATAATTTTCTTATGTTAGTTCTTTTTATCACGACGCTATCGGTTGTAAATTTGTAAAAATATAACCTTTTTAGAACTTGTTATTCCCAAATTAAACCAAGACAAGTAAAAAAAATTTGAAAATTTTTGAAAAAATTTGGGGTGATTAGCGGTTCCAATAGAGTTTTGTGTAAGGCTTGTTATTAGGACTTGCAAAATTCAAGGTTTTAGCATCCCCCCACACTTAAATTACACATTGTCCTCAATGTGTCCCAAAAATAAAATTTTAGGTTGATTGAATGTGTAAAAAGGTGTTTAAAAACAAAATTTTATGTTACTGGGCGTCTGGGCACGGGCCCGTGTTGGTCCAGGCATGACCCCGTGTTCAGATCGCCAGTATCATAATTAACAGAAGGTTGGGTACGGGGGCGTGTTCAGTGAACACGGCCCCGTTTCCAGTTACCTGAACTGGGCGTTTTCTGCAGAACCTCGGGCACGGGGGCGTGTTGGGCTGAGCACGGCCCCGTGCTGAACTTGTTGTAATGAAGAAAAATTGTCGGGAGGCTCTGTTTTTGTGCATGGGGTGTGGGTTCAATTTTTCCTTAGTAACCTCCACCATTTCGAGTGTGTTTAACCATCACAACATCATCCAAACACCATTTAACACTTAGAAACCATCATTCATTCAATAGTGAATTACATAATGTCCTAGAAAATAAAAAGCATAAACTAAATCTGGATAATTAGGTCATGAACTACAAGAAATCTCAAACCAAAAAGAAGTCCTAGCCTAGATATTTTTATTTTAAGAACAAAATTTCCGAAATGGGCCCCTCACACATCTTTAAGCCATTCTTCTATCTCCCGAGGGAGAAGGAAGGCAGGCTCATTTGCTTCCTCGTTTTTAGGGGGTGCGACTTCCACCGGAACCTCTTGTAAGGCGTCAAGAGGAGGTTCTGCAGGGATGTCATCCCATCCGGTGGGGTTAATAACTTCTTGTGCCAAGTTCCAATCTTCTTGGGGAAGGATTGGTTCCATAAGAGGCATTGCAAGAATATTCAACATTTGGTGCAAAAGGTTGATTTCTTGGAAGCTATTTTCTAGCCCCACCGTTAGATAGTTGATACGGTCGATAAGGACTTCTTCTACGGATGTCATCTCGTCGAGAGTTTCTCTCAGTGCCATCACATAACGCACAAGGGTTGCTTCGACCGAAGGCCTTCGTTCCCTGCGACTGTTCCTTGAATGAGCTGAAGAGGTTCCGCTATTCCTGCTCGACATTCTAAGAAAGCAACCCGAAAATTTCAATTTAATGAAACAGTACTCCGGCCACGCCCCGTGCTCGCTGAGCACGGCCCCATGGCCACCTCTCTGTAGATTTTTGGAACAAGGAATCTTATAGCTTTAAATTATTTTTCTGACTTTTGAAGCATTTTTAAGTAGAAATAACTTAAAACAGTGTTGTAAACTTATTTTTGATAAGATTCCTTGAATAAAAACCTAACAATTATAACACTAAAGCTTGAAATCATGGAGATTTCAAGTTTTAATGGAGGTTTTGAGGAGAGAGTGAAGAAGAAGGCAATAAACAAAAGTAGTAAAGACAAGATGGTTGTTGAGAACCTTCTTTAGAATATACCTTGTAGGGTATATGCGAAGATCCCACCAGATCTTTGTCTTTGGAATGAGTCCAAGTGTGTAGGAATCTTGCTGCATTTATAGAAAACGACTGCATGCTGGACACAGCCCCGTATCGGCTGGACACGGCCCCATGGTCAGACAAGATTCTGACACTTTTTGTCCGTATTTTGACCTAAAGTCTGACAAGAATCTTTAGGTGGGCACGGGGGCGTGTTGACCTGGACACAGCCCCGTGGCTAGAGGTTTTTTATGAAGTTTTGTCTTATTTTAAGGAATTTTCCAGATCAGGTGGTTCCTTACTGGACGGGACAACACCGAAGTGCCCGAGGTACCTTAATTGCCCTAGTTTTAGACAAGAATGCAAGAGGTTATCAGAAAGGGTGAATCTTAAGCTAAATACCGGTGGGCGAGACCAACCTTTATTTTCCTTATCCAGGCTCTCGTTAAAGAAGGTATATGTCGAATCGCTCAGGTCTATGTATGCATCGGCGGAGACCGATGGGGAGTCCTTCACGGCACAATCGACATAAGGACGACTATCGCTTAAGTCCTCACAAGAGTTAGAGGTGATTTTGGGAGAAATGATGTTGTTATAATCCGAATGCGATCTCAATAATTCTCCTTGATCATTGTCTTGAGAGGAATTGGTTATTTCCATTTCAAGTTCTCTTATCAATTAGAGAATTACTTCTTTCATTTGAAATAATTCTTCGAGAATCATATCATCTAGAAGAGATGATTGAGAGCATTCGAGGGAGAGATAGGGATTGTTTTTACTTTCGCCCATCTTAAGGTTACAGGAAAACGATGGGTCTATATAGTGGGGAGTGTAATTTAAAAAATAACATTTTAAATCTTCATGAGATCCGCCACATATTTGACACCATGCACCATAAGAGGAGCGAAAGTAAAAATGATCAGTATCACTCATGTTTATGCTAGAAATTACCAACCGTCGGGATCTTACGGTTCTGTTTTCAGTAACTGAAACTTGGGCACAGAGGCGTGTTCAGTGGGCACGGCCCCGTGTTCAGCTACTGCCTGACTTAAAACAGGATTGCAAGTACCAAAGATTGGGCACGGGGGCGTGTTCAGCCGGCACGGCCCCGTGCTGAGCTCTGCAGAAGCTGAAAAATCCTAAAAAAATAGAAAAATAAGAAAAACGATTAGGCCGTTGATTCCTAACTTTCTTAAAATCCTTGTGTCCCCTGCAACGGCGCCAAAAACTTGATGCCTGTGTAGTGTTATATATTTTTATTGATATTTTAAGCCCTTTTCAACACATTAGTCAAGTTTTAAATTTATAAAACACGATATTCTACTAACACTAAACACACATATGGGCAAGTGCACCCATTGTGAGCGTAGTATAGCGTTGGTAAGATACCGAGGTCGTCCAAGGACACAAGAGCTTTTAGTACCAGTTTATTCTCAATGTCTAATCAAATCAAAAGTTTTAGAAAGGTTTTAAACATGAAAAATAAAAACTAAAAATGCTGAAAAATAAAAATAAATAAAAACAGATAGACAAGATGAATCACTTGGATCCGACTCGCCTTTAATGTAACCCTTGATGATTTCCGCACTTTTGCACTTTTTAAGAGATTATCTTAGTTATAGTAGTAGGCCCCTCTTTTGGAGGTGCGTTACCCTCAACCCAGTGGTTTGAGTCAACAAGGATACAATCCCAAAGGGTCGGAATATTGAAAGATAATTAATTAAGTTATTAATGCGTAATGTGGTAGGCCCCTCTTTTGAAGGCGACGTTACCCTCGGCTAAGTGGTTTGAGTCAGCAGGGATACAATTCCAAGTAGCCGGGTTAATGTATTAATAGTAGTCTACATATGAGGGGATCAAGCCATTCGCACCCCCGCCATCCAATACCAGTAGGTATTGAAGGAGGTCCTAGTAAGCTTGACCCAGGTCCTTGCAGGATCTATACACTGAACAAGGCAAGAACCTTACCAAACCATTCCCTTAACCCCCGACCAGGTAGCCAACATATCTCTATATAGATCGTAGAGATATGAATGGTGAAAATCTTTTATTTTATATAGACAGTAAAATAATGCCAAGACACCACGGACAAATGATAAGGAAGTTTCACCTTCAACATAAGAAACTACTTATTAAATTCATTAATACAAAACCAAATAAAAAGTGCGAAAAGATTAAAAATCAAAAGTATTATATTAAATGCTTGTCTTCACCAAGTGATGTAAGAGACTTAGCCAAACATGGCCTTTGATTGACCAGAACTATTACTATCAATCTTGGATCCCGAGACTACTACACACACTCTAAGGTGGATGATGGATGATGGTGGTGGATGTGGGTGTTGTAGTGGTGGTGGAGTGGAGTGGTGGTGAAGTGGGAGAGAAGTGGTTTGCCAAGGGATGCTTTTGAAGTGAGCCAAACACCCCTATTTATAGCTTGTACAGAAGCTCGGACACTGCCCCGTTGCCATCCACTTTCTCTTCTTCATTAATTACAATTGTCTGCATTAGGCTCCACACGCCCCCGTGTTCGCTGGGCACGGCCCCGTGTGCAGAAGCGTATCTGTACTATCAAGATTTGCAAGATTCTATGAATCTTAGCGTTGACCACAGACCGTGTTGAGCTGGGCATGCCCCCGTGCTGGGAATAGAAGCTTCTATCACTTTGTCATTTTCTGAAGACACCTGGCCACGCCCCCATGTCCGCTGGGCACGGGGTCGTGGTCAGCCTTCTGTTTCTTGTTTTTGCTTGGGAATATGCTGTCGAGGGGTCGGGCATGTCACATTTATTCCTTTTCTTTGTATTTATGTTAGTTTTTGCTGCATATTGGTTCCTTTTGTTCATTTAAGCTCATTTGGTCTTGAAAATACAAAAGGAAGACAAAAGCACACTTTTTCCAACATTAGTACTAAAAAAGAGTTAGTTTTATGCCTCATTTGATGTAATTTATATGTTCATTTTACACACATCAGTTACCATCTCCCATTTCCATGTGGGAAGTTCTAACTGTTGTAGCAAACCAGACAGTTTTTGATGTTCAACTTTAATCTGAGCACACGTCAGACATTTAGCTATGTGTGTGGCTATGGACTTATTCAAACCCATCCACCAATAGTTGGCTTTTAGATCTTGATACATCTTGTCACCTCCAGGATGAACTGAGTATCTTAAGTTATGAGCTTCCTGAAGGATTATATCTCTAAGTCCTCCATTGTAACACCTCGAAAATTCACGTCCTATAATGTATTGACACGTGTCATAAGCTTTGAACGTGTGAAAGAATACTCTGGAAGGACTAAAGTTGACAAACAAGGAAAGTATGTGAATATAAGGGTTAAAAATGTCAACAATGGATAAATATACTTCACAATAACCCTACATGATGTTTATACCCTTAAACGAATGGATCATGGATCATACGAAGCTAATCGTGAAAGAAAGTGAGAGATTACAAACTACAGGGGTTAAATGTGTCGACATGTTTAAAGTATACCTCTGAGTGGCCTTTTAGCAAACCTGAAGCTTTGTAACGATTAATTATGCTCACTAGAATGCATGATAAAAATTTTACCAAGTTTCGTTATCATATGAGAAAGTTATGATAAAATTCGTATACGAGGGGTTAAAAGCGTCGACATGTTAATAAATACCTCTGAGCGACCTATGTATAAATTCCAACCCTTAACCTGTGTTATAAACATCTGATAAGCATCCAAATCCAGTTAATGCTTGTAATAATTGATTCAAATTATAAAGATGGGATCTTATGAAATTGTGTTTGACGAATCTTCGTTTATGGCCTTTCAAAAAGAATCCAAGACAATTATACAACATGGCAAGGTGGTCATAACTGTTCAAGCATGAACTAAAGGTCCCATACTGATAATTCAAGCCCCAAAATCGTAATACCTAAGTTGCCCTTTCAAAGCTTGAAAGGTCACAAGTTTTTGCCTTCTGGTAAAGGCTTACGGACCGTAAAGGTCTTGCCTTACGGTCCGTAAGGCATCCCCAGCGACAGATTGTTGACAGGTGACTGTTATGAACGATATAACCGACTTAAATAGATATTTTTCACTTCCATGAGCGACCCCTACTTGCTTTTAGACCTTAGGGACACTTGTGAATGATCCATGATCAATTATAGCATTGTTTGTCATGATCACAAGCAATCAAACTCACTATATAAAGGATCACAATGTTGCAACTTTGATCATTCATTCCATCTGCATTTGTGGAACTCCCTGGAGCATAAGATGAGTCCCCAAGCATCCCTGGTCGTAATTAGGCCTTCGGTAAGTGTCCTTAACCTTCCTTAATCGAGTTTTGCTTAGTTATTAGTTTAAAAGTCAAACCGTCGTAATTAAGGTTTGACTTATCGATTAATCACTAATGGTCCAATGATTAGTCAAACTTAAAGTAGTTATAAGTTGGTAGTTATGTGGGCTTTAAATCCTTAAAAGGGCACCCTCTGATTCCCGCTCTAACTAGATCATTTGTCGGGTCAAAGTTGTTTATAAAAAGTCAACAGAAACATAATTTTCGAATTAACGCATAATTAACAATGTAGAAGGCGTGTAACATATTTTATCACTCATATAACTTAGTAATAAATGTAAGAACATGTCTAAGCATGTTCGACCCGACAATTTTCTGTTTAGACCCGGTTCGGAACCGAAAGTCGTAAAACTTTGACTTTTGCTTTGACTTCAGTTTTGATCCGATTTAGATGGGTTTAGAAATACCTTAGAGCTTCCTTAGGACCAGGTTACATGATGGTATAAACCTCTGTGATTAGTTCGTTGATTGCCCGATTCGTTTACACGTTTCCGTTAATTGCTTAATGTTGACCATAATGCCCTTTTGACCATAAAACGATAATTTTGGAAATGTGAGAGGACAATAATCTTTGTTACTGATTTATAAACATGTCCCTAAATTTTCATATCAGTTGGAGGTCTAGATTAGGAGTTATGCTTAAAGGCGTAATTAGAACGCTTTTTGTTAATTAAAAGGCATAATTAGCGTAAAGCCTATCTAAACCCAATTTTTGATACCAAACCTTTTACCCACTGATGTAATATAATATTTTGGGATTTTTAAAGATTTTTAATTATTTTTAACCTGCTCATAACCTAAGGGTATGGCGTTGATTCAGTAAATACCGATTATACCCTTTTTGTTTATAAAATGAGTTCTACATAGTATTTTGACACCAATCCAATTGCTACTGATTTTATATAATAAATGAAGTATTTTGAACTTTATAACCTGATCAGAAAACTCAGATTTTCTGTATAACCCGGAAATCGCTTAAAACGGCTTTTTACGCGTATTAAACACCTAGTATGGGTTTAAAACCATTTTGGCATATAAGACTTATCACCAACTGATATAACCTATTAAATTAAGTCGTTTTAATGATTATTTCAGACCCGAGTCTCAGAATTAAAATTAATCTCTTTTATAATCTTTTAAATGACCAAAATACTCATACGGGGCTTAAATTGAGATTAAACTCGTTTCGGGCATAATGGAAGGTATCCTACTGATATCACAACATATTTAAGGCATATTAACTTAGGAAACCTGCATATGACTCTTATGGTTACCCGTTACGCTTCTTGCGCGTTCGGTTCGGTTTATGTAACTAGTTTGCATAAATTAGCCGAAACGGGTCAAACCTTATCACTTTTATCTCAAAATCCAGAATGTGTTTAGTATACCCATATTATACAAGTCTTCAAACTTGTCGGGTCTAAATCACATTCTATTCCGGTCTTCGCTTAATCATGCGTACGAACCGTATCTTCTTTAAAACTAACCGGTCTAAGTTTAGGCTTAATTAAAGACCCGTTAGGATTCTAATAGGTTATTATAAACCTTCGTTCCAGAATAGGAGACCCGGTAAAAGCTATGTGCACTGGCTTGTTGTGATTATTACTTTGCTCAGGTAAATACTTTTAACTTATTTTCCCTATACGGGCTTGGGGTATGGTATATAAAATACCGCTTGGTCGGACATTGAATCTTTAATCGAATAGAGGTTAATTCATTGAGATGTCTCGTTTGGAAATGTTTTGTTTGCTTAAAGCCTTTGGGGGGTTAATGACCATGTCCCGGATATCCTTGGCATCATTTTACGAAATGGCCACGACCTAAGCACGGGGTGTAGGCGTACACCCGTCAGTGCCTAAATAAATAATGTGGTGTGTCTATTGATCTTTAACCCGGTCTACGGATCGGGCTACTGAACGCATAAGAAACATGTAATTCTTTTACAAGATTATATTCAAATAATTATCCCAAGTTATAAAAAGTTTGTGCCACGTGCATTCAAATCAATTTTATTAAACTTTTAAAAGTGAGTCAGTTGATTGTATTTACCAGTGTAAACTGACGTATTTTCCCAAAAAGGTTAAGTGCAGGTACTACACGAACTAGGCTGGCTTTCTCCTAGCGTCCACAATAAGTCTCGCAAGCTTGGATGCCATAAAACTGTTGAACAATGTTTCCTTTTTATTTTGATCCACCTGTGGATTATTTTCAACTGTTGTGATACTTGATATTGCAATTATATTCGGTTGAAATATATCTATCTTTGCTTCCGCTGTGCATTTAAATATTGTGTTATATGACTATGATGATATCAATTACGACACGATACTCCCCACCGGGCCCACCGGTAAAACGTGGAAATATCGGGGTGTGACATCCATGAATAGAAACCCAGATTCTACCATTTAATCTGAGGATTCCATCTTTGCCAGGTGCCAACTGATCAGCAGTTGCACCTAACTTCTCACTTGGATGGTTAGCTTCCAAAACAACTTCTTTCTGAGCAGCTAACAGCCTTTCATTCAAGTTGTTCTTAAGTTCAATACTCTTGGCATTAATCCGTATAGGTTTAATCCTTTCCTTTCTGCTTAATGCATCTGCGACTACATTCGCTTTACTAGGATGGTAGCGAATTTCACAATCGTAGTCATTCAAGGTTTCCATCCAACGACGTTGTCTCATATTGAGATCCTTTTGATTAAACAAATGTTGAAGACTTTTGTGATCTTAGTATATCACACATTTAGTTCCATACAAGTAATGTCTCCACAACTTAAGTGCAAATACAATGGCACCCAATTCCAGATCGTGGGTGGTGTAATTCTTTTCATGCACCTTCAACTGTCGTGATGCATAGGCAATCATTTTGCCTCTCTGCATAAGCACACAACCCATGCCAGTGTGCGATGCATCACTATGAACAACAAACTCTTCTATTCCTTCAGGTAATGTCAACACTGGAGCATTGCTCAACTTGTGCTTAAGGATTTCAAAAGATTCTTGTTGTTTAGGACCCCAATCAAACTTCACATTCTTGCGGGTCAGAGTAGTTAGTGGTGCAGCTATCCTTGAGAAGTTTTCGATGAACCTTCTGTAATATCCAGCTAATCCTAGAAAACTGCGAATCTCAGTAGGTGTCTTAGGTGCTTCCCAGTTCATGATTGCTTCTATCTTAGCGGGATCCACTTGGATACCACGCTCGCTCACAACATGTCCAAGGAATTGGACTTCGCGAAGCCAGAATTCGCACTTGGAGAATTTAGCATACAACTTCTCCTGTTGTAGTAATCCTAGGATACACCGAAGGTGTTTCTCATGATCAGCTTGATTACGAGAATAGATAAGTATGTCATCTATAAAGACAATGATGAACTTATCTAGGTATGGCTTGCAGACCCGATTTATGAGGGCCATGAATGCTACAGGTGCATTAATGAGTCCAAAAGGTATCACTAGGAATTCATAGTGGCCATACCTTGTTCTAAATGCGGTTTTTGGTACATCTTCAGTTCTAACTTTGAGTTGATGATACCCTAATCTTAAATCAATCTTCGAGAAGAAACTTGCCCCTTGGAGTTGATCGAACAAGTCGTCGATCCTGGGCAAATTGTTACCTTGTTTAGCTCGCGGTAATCAATGCACAAATGCATTGAACCATCCTTCTTCTTTACAAACAGTATAGGTGCTCCCCAAGGTGACGAGCTGGGTTGTATAAAACCCTTTTCTAATAAGTCATCCAATTGGGTTCTTAGCTCTTTCATTTCTGTAGGTGTTAAATGGTAAGGAGCTCGTGCAATCGGTGCCGCTCCTGGCAAAATGTCAATCCTGAACTCTACTTGCCTATCTAGAGGTAATCCAGGTAGTTCATTAGGGAAGACATCAGGGTATTCAGAAATGATTGGAATGTCTTCAATCTTGGGTTTTGGTTCATCAACTGTCACCTGTGCCATGTAGATGACACATCCGTTCTTCAGACACTTGGATGCTTTGAGTATAGACACATTGTCGGGCAAATCATAGTGTGCATCACCATGAATGGTGACCAACTCACTAGATTACATCAAGCCCAACCAAATTCATTGGCAAAAGAGATAGCGGGATAAAATGATTCTTAATGTATATAAAGCATCCATCAAGAAGGGTTGAGGCGGTTTCTAAGGTACCATCTGCGAGTTCTACCTCATATTTAATGTCTAGAGTTTTAATAGGCAGATTCAGCAACTTACTAAACTTATGGTCTACAAAGGACTTATCAGCACCTGAATCAAATAAAACTCTAGCATAAATATCATTAATGAGGAAGGTACCTGTTATAACCTTATCATCATTCACCGCCTCCTTGGCGTTCATCTGAAACACCCTTGCATTTATCTTTTTCGCCTCATCAAGCTTCTTGGTGTTCTTAGGGCAATTAGTCTTAATGTGCCCCTTTTCATTACAACCATAGAAGGTTGCATCCTTTAAGTTTCGGCACTCCAGAGTTTTGTGCCCTTTCTTCTTACGGATTCCACAAGGCTTGGCTTGTGGATCCAGATTGCACTTCCCATAATGCCTTTTATCACAAACCTTGCATCTGGGCTTGTCACCAGACTGACCCTTCTTAAACCCAGAACTACCCTTCTTCTTCTTCTTATTTGACTGGTGGGACTAATCATCCTCTCTTTTTCTCTTTCCATCCTCAGTGGTCCTCTTAGACTTACTCTGTCACACCCCAACCGATGACGGAAACATCGGGGCATGGCACTAAGCGAAACAGATTGTCCAAGAGAAATTCCATAACAACTTCTTTATCGAATAGTTAATATTATGTCCCATACCATAACCTATTAAGCAAGTAAATTATTACAGACAGCGATATCTCAAAGACGAATAACATGTTTCGACAACTCAGATTTAAATAAAATAAATTGTCTTTGTTTCTAGACTCTCGTTCCTACTTGGTTTCACAAAAGCAGGTAAAGCACAGCATCCTACGAACCAGTCACATACGTTAAAATAAAGGTCAATACACATAGTGTAAAGGTGAGCATACAAGTTTAATAGTAATAGTAGAGTTCGAAATCGTTTACGCATAACCAGCATGTAACATGTATAATGCGAAGCTAGTAGGTTATCGACAATGAAATATGCACAGACTAGACTGCGAGTTGTAGAATGCGTAACACATATCACCACCGTGACATGTGAGAGGTAACCTTAACAACCCCTGTCCACGACAGGTGCTGAGTCCAAACAAATAGTACTATCATTGCTAAGGCATCAGGCAACAATCACTGTGTTAACATAACATACAAGCATTCATCGAGTAACACATAACATGCAATAACGGTTAGCGTATAAATAGTGTTTACGTCGTGTGATAGATGTGATTTAGAATAAGTAATGTATGTAACACCCAAAAGTGCATAAAGCAAAAAGGGATCGAGTATACTCACAGCGATGGAAATGGATTGAAGGGAGCGCTAGAGTGATTAGCCTGAACAGTTAACGATAACATAAGCGAAGAGCGGTGCGTAAAATGGTTAAAAGTGACCAAGGGTCGAATGGTAATCCGATCGGATGGCTATTCGATCGGATGACCAGTCGATCGGATGTCGATCCGTTCGGATGGTCATCCGATCGGATGGCCATTCGATTGGATTGACATTCGTTGGTAAGGATGTGTTTGTGTATGATGGCTTTGAAGTTTTCGTTGTAGCATTTTGAAAATAGAGAAGTATCTCTACCCTTCAGGTCGATCGATCGAACGGCAGTTCGATCAGATAGCGATCCGATTAACAAGACACTAAGTGAGAACAAGTTCACAGCAGGATGGTTACTCGATCGGATGGCAATCCGATCGGATAGCAATCCGTTGGAAGCCATTGTTCTTTGAAAAATTGAAAATGTTTAAGTGTTGAAAGTTCGAGTGCAATCCAATCGGATTACGGTTCGATCGGATGGCAATCCGATTGGATGGCAATCCGATAGAACTGACTGAACGTTGAACATGTTGAAAATTGACAAATGTTAAATCTTCAAGTGCAATCCGATTGGATTGCAGTCCAATCGGATGGCAATCTGATCGGACGGTAATCCGTCCCATGAATCCAATCGTTTTGAACTTGATTATTTTGAATGTTTGCGGTTTGTTCGAGACGGTTTGACAACGTGCTAAACAACAGAAACCCTATCTCGACCCAAGTGATCCGATGGAACAGGAATCACCCTAGTCCGATCAGTTAACTGTTCAAGACGGTTGTTCATGTTTAACCCGAAATTGGTTGTCCCTTGGATAGAATTCAGATCTTGGACAACACATCACTAAGAAAGAGTAGAAGGTTGGAACGAGCTCCGATTCTATCGGTTTTGAGTGCATTGAGTGTAAAAGAGTTGAAAGAAAGTTAGAAACCATATTTCAATCCTTTTAACCATGAATATGTGTGGATCTATGCGAAAACATTGTTTATTCATGTGGGAATCCTTCAGATCTAAGTTGTTCTTGGTGGAATGAAGCCAAACCTTGAAGTTCATAAGAACTCCATGATAAAATCACCCTAGAACACCTCAAATCAGGTGATTTCACCGTTAAAAGTTAAGATTCAAAGGTGAAAAAGATGAAGGAGTGCGTGTAGATCACAGAAGTACAAGATTTGAGTTGAAAACTTACAAGAATCGCGAGAAATCAAGAGAAAAAAGAGCTTGAGTGCGGCTGGTCGAGTGAGGAGCTGTCACATCACAAATGATGTGACAGGAGGGTATTTATAGAGTTTCCAAAAGAGGAAAGTGCATAAGTGTCGGATTGGTCACCAATCGGATGGCAACTCGATCTAGGTGCCCGGCGCGTTGAGTTTTGTCGTTTCGATTCGCGTGTTGAGCATTGCGATGCGATTCAAGTGAGCGATGCGATAGTATTACCCATTAGTTACACAAATAACCTAACTACTATATCTAACATACAATCACTATAAATAACTTTGCGTTTAGCGTTTGCGATTAGATTGCGATTGCGATAGAATTGCGATTGCGATTGCGATTAAGTACCTCAACATAAACATAACATGCACAAGTAACACCTAACAGCACACACACGTAAAACAATATCCAGAACACATAATTCGAGTTGCGAATGCGGTAGCGATAAGTCGATTAGCGATTAGCCATGCGATTAAATAGCGATTAAACCTCAATTATTAATAGATACTCCACATAATACAACTAAAACAAATAATTAATGGATTCGATTACAAGTCAAAGAATTCAAAACAGTAGTTGAGCAAGGAGTGACAGATCGCAATTAGCAATCTTTTCTTCCTTTGACTTCAATCTTGACTTTAACTTTGACTTCGAAACACGGGGTGTTACAGCCTCCCCTACTTAAGGTAATTTCGTCCCGAAATTAGGCTTTAGCCGTAACAAAAAACTACGGGTACTTCGCATTCTTGTCACTTTCGAGTTCCCAGGTAAACTGGGCACCGCGTTTGCCTTCCTAGCGAATCTTCACAATGGGAATGAGTGAGCGTCTGAGTACCTTGGTTTCTCGTCCCATGATCTCGACAGGCTTTTCCATGAAGTGTAATGTTTCATCCACTTGTAAATCTTCTAGAGAGACATGTAATTCCTGGTCGGCCAAGCACTTTCTAAGGTTTGAAACATGGAAAGTCGGGTGGACGTTACTAAGTTCCTCCGGTAGTTCGAGTCTGTAGGCCACCTTCCCAATCCTTTCCAGGATTTTAAAGGGTCCAACATATCGAGGCGCGAGCTTTCCTTTCTTGCCGAATCTGATCACTCCCTTCCAAGGTGCAACCTTTAGGAGTACGTGATCGCCAACGTCAAATTCAAGGGGCTTGCGGCGTCTATCGGCGTAACTTTTCTGTCGGATCCGAGCTTTCGGCAGATTGTCTCGGATTTGGAGGATTTTGTCAGTCGTTTCTTGAAACAGCTCAGGACCGGTAATTTGTGCGTCTCCGATCTCGTTCCATACAATAGGCGATCGACATTTTCTTCCGTATAATGCCTCAAATGGTGCCATTTGGATGCTAGAATGATAACTGTTATTGTACGAGAATTCGACTAAAGGTAAGTGCGCGTCCTAATTACCCACCGAAATCTATGACACACGAGCGGAGCATGTCTGCAAGGGTGCGAATCATTCTTTCAGTCTGACCGTCGGTTTGGGGATGGAAAACGGTACTTAGATTAAGCATAGTATCGAGAGCAGATTGAAACGTTTCCCAAAGACGCGAGGTAAACCGAACATCGCGGTCAGAGATGATGTCACGAGGCGTCCCATGTCGACAAATGATCTCATCGGTTTAGATTCGGGCTAATTTTTCTACCTTAAAGTCTTCTCATATCGGCAGGAAATGAGCTGATTTAGTCAAATGGTCGACTACAACCCAAATACTGTCATGACCTGATGTCGTGCACGGGAGTTTCGTTATAAAGTCCATAGCTATACTCTCCCATTTCCACATCGGGATCTTGGGTTGTACAAGTAAGCCAGAGGGTCTCTGTTGTTCGGCCTTGACCTTGGAACAAGTCAGGCACTTCGAAACATAGACATCGATATCCTTCTTCATACCCGACCACCAGTACTTGTAGCGCATGTCCTGGTACATCTTGTCAGCACCGGGATGAATAGAATACTGAGATTTGTGGGCTTCATCCATCAGAAGTTGTCGCAAATTAGTACGCTTGGGAATCCAAATTCGGTCCAAATAATGAAAGATACCATTCAGTTTATTCTCGAGTTGGGCGCCATCATTTAGAATCCTTTCCTTCTTTAAAGTATGTTCGGTAAAACAAGCATGTTGAGGGTCACACATAAGGGCTTCGAGATTATGTTGGGTTTGAATATTACGAATGCTATGCAAATAGCTTCGTCGACTAAGAGCATCGGCAACAACGTTTGCTTTATGATCGGTGAGGAGTTCTACCCACCGGCGTTGACGCATATTCAGTTCCTTCTAGTCAAAGATATGTTGTAGGCTCCTATGATCGGTGAAGATCGTACACTTGGTACCGTAAAGGTAGTGTCGCCAAATCTTTAACGCAAAAACAACTGCGCGAAGCTCGAGGTCGTGTGTAGTGTAGTTCTTCTCGTGGATCTTGAGCTGTCGAGAAACGTACACGATAACCTTGTCTCATTGCATAAGAACACAACCAAGACCAAGGTTCAAGGCATCGCAGTACACTACGAAATCGTCGTTTCCGTCGGGTAGTGAGAGCATGAGAGCATTGCAAAGCATAGCTTTGAGAGTTTGAAAGGCTTCCTCTTGTTTAGTTCCCCAAACAAAAGGTTTGTCCTTATGCGTAAGAGAGGTAAGCGGCACAGCGATTTTAGAAAAACCTTCGATAAATCGGCGATAATAGCCTGCCAGTCCGAGGAAAGAACAGACTTCAGACGGATTTTTGGGTGTAACCCAACTCTTAACAACTTCGATCTTCGCTGGATCGACGTGGATACCTTGACTATTGACAATGTGACCCAAGAATTGGACCTCCTCCAGCCAAATTCACACTTGGAGAACTTGGCATAGAGACGGTTTCCCTGGAATAACTCAAGAACCAAACGTAGATGCTACGAGTGTTCGGCTTTTGACTTGGAATAGATCAAGATATCATCGATGAATACGATTATGAAGCGATCAAGAAAGGGTTTGCACACTCGATTCATTAAATCCATGAAAACTACGGGGGCGTTGGTCAAACCAAAAGGCATAACAACAAACTCATAGTGACCATAGCGGGTTTGAAATGCGGTTTTTGGGTATATCATCCTCTTGAATGCGTAACTGGTGATAGCCTGAGCGTAGATCGATCTTCGAGAAACACGTAGCACCTTGTAACTGATCAACCAAATCATCAATTCGAGGCAAGGGATAGCGATTCTTGATTGTCAGCTTATTCAACTCCCTATAATCGATGCACATCCGGAACAATCCATCCTTCTTTTTGACGAAAAGGACAGGCGCGCCCCATGGAGAGGTGCTAGGGCGAATAAAGCCTTTACCAAGTAGTTCCTGGAGCTGGCTCGAGAGTTCGCGTATTTCAGAAGGAGCGAGACGATAAGGCTCTTTAGCAACAGGGTTTGCTCCATGAATGAGGTCGATTCGGAAATCGATATCACGAGCGGGAGGTAATCCGGGAAGATCTTCAGGAAATACGGTAGGAAATTCTCGAACAACAGGCACCTGGTCTACCTCCTTAACTTCCTTTTTCTCCGCTACTACTATGTGTGCCAAGAAAGCTTGGTATTCCTTGCAAAGATACTTTCTAGCTTGGACACATGACATGAGTTTAAGATCTTTCGAAGGAGTTTCGCCATACACACAAAGTAGGTCACCATTAGCAAGCGAGAAACAAATCAACTTATCGAAGCAAACCACTTCAGCACGATTTTCGCAAAGAAAATCCATGCCTACTATGACGTCAAAACTACCGAGCTGCATCGGAATAAGATCGATAGGGAAGACATGATTGTTGAGTTCGAGCATACAATTACGTAGAACAGAATTGACGGCAACGGTTCTTCCGGTGGCAACTTCAACATCGAACCTCGAGGGTAGATGGGCGCGCTTATGATTAAGGAGCTTTTCTAATTCAAACGATACAAAACAGTTATCGGCTCCAGTATCAAATAAACATGAAGCATATATACCATTCACAAGGAACGTACCATTAACCACATTGTTGTCTGCTTGAGCCTGGTGAGCGTTAATGTTGAAGGCACGTCCGCGGGCTACTGGCTGTTGCTGAGGCTGCTGTTGGGGCTGCTGCTGTTGTGGCTCTTGCTTAACCACTCGATTGGGGCACATGTTTGCGAAGTGGTTGGGATCACCACACGCAAAGCAAGCTCGAGCATGAGCCGCGGGTGCCGGAGCTGCTTGATGGCCTTGAGGAGCAGTAAGTAGAACTTGTTGAGCAGGAGCTTGACCTTGAACTAGAGCTCGTGGACCTGTACGGCAGTTGGCGGTGAAGTGGCCGTACATGTTGCAATGCACACAGTATCTGCAAGCGATTCCCACAGGGTGGTGATAGGTACAAGTAGGGCAAGCCAGGTGAGGACCAGTATACGCATGCTTTACCGGTGGTGCGTTGGTGACCGGTGCCGCTACTTGAAGGTGTTGAGGCTGCGGTTGAGCAGGAACTGATTGGAGTGGGGCAGCAGTGGTTACAACGCAATTCTTGCTACTGTTGTTGTTGTTCTTCCTCTTGCGACGAGAGGACTTTGAAGACTGTGGAGCGGCGGCGGTTTCAGCGGTTGGAGTAGTGGTAGCTTGATGCAGATTCTTGGAAGCTTTATCTCAGTAACCAGACTTGACTCATTTTTCGTTGATCTCAGCAGCGAGTAAAAAGGTTTCCTCAATTGTTGTCGTCTTTGCAGCTTGAACGAAATCAGCCACAGAATCCGGAAGAGCACGGATATACTTCTTGATGGTGATTTCAGGCGTGGTAACTTGGCTAGGACAGATTATACTTACCTGCTTGAAGCGAGCAGTCAAACCAGCGTTGTCTCCATCTTTCTGCTTGATATGCAAGAACTCGTCCTCCAGCTTTTGGCGCTCGTGGGGAGGGCAGAACTCTTGCGTCATGACGTCCTTCAACTCATCCCACGTCAGCCCGTAAGCTGCATCATTTCCGCGTTTGTTTATCTCGGTCGTCCACCAATCCAGAGCTCGGGATTGGAAGACGCTAGTGGCGTTAAGAGTACGGAGATTATCAGGACAGCCACTCTGGCGCAGGGTGACTTCAATAGAATCAAACCATTGGAACATGGCCGTAGGCCCATCTTCACCGGTAAACTCTTTCGGGTCGCAGGCTTTGAACTGCTTGAAGCTAGAAGCAGCTTTAGGAGCATCAGTCCTGGACTCTTCAGAAGACTTGCTAGCGTTTTCATTTAGCTCACTAACAATTTGGGGGATAACTTTCGCCATTTGCTTAGCGATGAGGGCGGCGATGCGTTTGCCATCATGATTGCGGCAAGCGGAATGGGAGTGAAATGATCCAAATGACGACATTGTTTGCAATAGACAGCGCCATAGGATTCAAAACGCTATTTAATCGAATCTCACCACACTCACGCCTAGTACTACTAAAGCGCAGGAACACATCAACCATATAAACACATAGGCACGTAGGCACATAAACCACAGAATCACAAAAGCACATAAGGCACAGAAGCACATAAGTCAGTCAGAACACAGAAATCATACTATATTTTGCACGTAATCACCTGTCAATCAAAGTTCGTGCGTTCGAGAATAGCGATATGCGATTAGCGAGTACACAGCGAGTAGCATAGCATAAGAGAGTATCATAGCATGCGATCGTCCACAGACAGTAACGATTTGTTAGCGTATTTGAGATAGATGTGCAGTGCGTATTGTGTGTATCGATCAAAGCGAACAGGTACGATGCATTAGTGACTTCCAGCTTTTCATTGTTCGCCAAAATATATAAAACCTCATAAACACATAAAATCCACATAAAACGACAAATATCAGAGTCAGCAGTTGCAGGCTCAGAATCGAAACACATAAAAGTCAAGAATAGATTGTCTGCGGCTGATAGACGTCGACTGCCCAAAGTGATTCTACTATTCTCAAGGACTTTTTGTACACCCTTTTGGCTTTCAGGACTGTGCTCTCGCCTTGATTTGGGCGAACAGGATGCATCCTTCCAGTTGCAGTGTGACTTAAAGTCTTTGGAGTACGTCGAGACTTTGGTGAGAGTTTTGCAAAACCAAAAGCGGAATGTGTCATCAAGGTTCGAGTCTCATCCCTGGCTTAACGACTACATCCTTTTTTGATAAAGTAGAGGGGAGAATTTATGTCGAAGTGCGGATTTCACTCCTAATTCAACGCAATTTCTCTTGTTTTATAGCAAAATAGTAATTCGAACGAGTGATATGGTCAAGAGTTTGCGGTTTTCAAACCTAATCTGAACCAAATCATCCATTTGTGTGTGTAATCAGCCTTAGGAAAGGCTGATCTTGCGCAGAACTGTAGTATGCGATGTTTGCGCAAGAGTGTAGTGTACAGCGAATTTGAGCGAGAGATAGCGAGTAAGCTTGTACAAAGACCCATACTGGGTATGCACAAGTCGGTCTGTTGGTACTTAAACTATAGACTAGTTCGTTTCTAAGACATCGACCCGGAGTAGGTCGAGTCTTGCCTAATTCCCTATAGTTATGGCTCTCATACCAATCTGTCACACCCCAACCAATGGCGGAAACATCGGGGCATGGCACTGAGCGAAACAGATTGTCCAAGAGAAATTCCATAACAACTTCTTTACCGAATAGTTAATATTATGTCCCATGCCATAACCTATTAAGCAAGTAAATTATTACAGACAGCGGTATCTCAAAGATGAATAACATGTTTCGACAACTCAGATTTAAATAAAATAAATTGTCTTTGTTTCTAGACTCCCGTTCCTACTTGGTTCCACAAAAGCAGGTAAAGCACAACATCCTAAGCACCTGTCACATACGTTAAAATAAAGGTCAATACACATAGTGTAAAGGTGAGCATACAAGTTTAATAGTAATAGTAGAGTTCGAAATCGTTTACGCATAACCAACATGTAACATGTATAATGCGAAGCTAGTAGGTTATCGACAATGAAATATGCACAGACTAGACTGCGAGTTGTAGAATGTGCAACACATATCACCACCGTGACATGTGAGAGGTAACCTTAACAACCCCTATCCATGACAGGTGTTGAGTCCAAACAAATAGTACTATCGTTGCTAAGGCTTCAGGTAATAATCACTGTGTTAACATAACATACAAGCATTCATCGAGTAACACATAACATGCAATAACAGTCAGCGTATAAATAATGTTTGCATCGTGTGATAGATGTGATTTAGAACAAGTAACGTATGTAACACCCAAAAGTGCATAAAGAAAAAAGGGATCGAGTATACTCACAGCGATGGAAATGGATTGAAGGGAGCGCTAGAGTGATTAGCCTGAACTGTTAATGATAACATAAGCGAAAAGCGGTGCGTAAAACAGTGAAAAGTGACCAAGTGTCGAATGGTAATCCGATCGGAAGGCAATCCGATCGGATGGCCATTCTATTGGATTGACATTCGTTGGTAAGGATGTGTTTGTGTATGATGCTTTGAAGTTTTCGTTGTAGCATTTTGAAAATAGAGAAGTATCTCTACCTTTCAGGCCGATCGATCGAACAGCAGTTCAATCGAATAGCGATCCGATTGGCAAGACACTTAGTGAGAAAAAGTTCACAGCAGGATGGTTACTCGATCGGATGGTAATCCGATCGGATAGCAATCCGTTGGAAGCCATTGTTCTTTGAAAAATTGAAAATGTTGAAGTGTTGAAAGTTCGAGTGCAATCCAATAGAACTGACTGAACGTTGAACATGTTGAAAATTGACAAGTGTTAAATCTTCAAGTGCAATCCGATCGGACGGCAATCCATCCCACGAATCCAATCGTTTTGAACTTGAATATTTTGAATGTTTGCGGTTTGTTCGAGACGGTTTAACAACGTGCTAAACAACAGAAACCCCATCTCGACCCAAGTGATCCGATGGAACAGGAATCACCCTAGTCCGATCAGTTAACTGTTCGAGACGGTTGTTCATGTTTAACCCGAAATCGGTTGTCCCTTGGATAGAATTCAGATATTGGACAACACATCACTAAGAAAGAGTAGAAGGTTGGAACGAGCTCTGATTCTATCAGTTTTGAGTGCATTAAGTGTAAAAGAGTTGAAAGAAAGTTAGAAACCATCTTTCAATCCTTTTAACCATGAATATGTGTGGATCTATGCGAAAACATTCTTTATTCATGTGGAAATCCTTCAGATCTAAGTTGTTCTTGGTGGAATGAAGCCAAACCTTGAAGTTCATAAGAACTCCATGATGACATCACCCTAGAACACCTCAAATTCGGTGATTTCACGGTTAAAAGTTAAGATTCAAAGGTGAAAAATATGAAGGAGTGCGTGTAGATCATAGAAGTACAAGATTTGAGTTGAAAACTTACAAGAATCGCGAGAAATCGAGAGAAAAGAGAGCTTGAGTGCGGCTGGTCGAGTGAGGAGCTGTCACATCACAAATGATGTGACAGGAGGGTATTTATAGAGTTTCCAAACGAGGAAAGTGCATAAGTGTCGGATTGGTCACCGATCGGATGGCAACCCGGTTAGATGGCCACTCGATCCAGGTGTCCGGCGTGTTGAGTTTTGTCGTTTCGATTCGCGTGTTGAGCATTGCGATGCTATTCGAGTGAGCGATGCGATAGTATTACCCATTCGTTACACAAATAACCTAACTACTATATATAACATACAATCACTATAAATAACTTTGCGTTTAGCGTTTGCAATTAGATTGCGATTGCGATAGAATTGCGATTACGATTGCGATTAAGCACCTCAACATAAACATAACATGCGCAAGTAACACATAACAACACACACACACGTAAAACAATATCCAGAACACATAATTCGAGTTGCGAATGCGGTAGCGATAAGTCGATTAGCGATTAGTCATTCGATTAAATAGCGATTAAAGCTTGATTATTAATAGGTACTCCACATAATACAACTAAAACAAATAATTAATGGATTCGATTACAAGTCAAAGAAGTTAAAATAGTAGTTGAGCAAGGAGTGACAAATCGCAATTAGCAATCTTTTCTTCCTTTGGCTTCAATCTTGACTTTGACTTTGACTTCGAAACACGGGGTGTTACACACTCCTTATCACATCTAGAGTAAGTGAAAGTGATAGATCTACAGCAGATCTATAAAAAGTAGGTTTAGAAGCCTTGACATTCTCTTTCATTTCAGGGGCTAACCCACCAATGAAGCGCGCAATGCGCTTAGACTTTGGAGTGACCAAGTATGGAACGAGTCGGGACATTGAATTAAAACTGGTAACATAAGACCTGCAATCCAAATCTTTCATAACTAGAGTGAGGAAATCAGTCTCCACCTTCTCCACCTCATGTGGTGGACAATAAGTATCATTCACAAGTTCAACAAACTTAACCCAAGAGAGGTTATACAACGGAATCTTTCCTGTGGATTGCACCAAGGCTTTCCACCATGTCAGGGCATTGCCTTTAAAGGACTAAGACACAAACTTAACAATGTCCTCCTTGGCACACCCACTAATATCTACAACTGTTTCCATTTCGTCTAACCACTTCATACAATCAATAGCTCCCTTTTCCCCATTGAAATCCCTTGGTTTACAAGAGACAAAGTATTTGTAATTACAACCCTCGTTGTATTTAGGAGTTTGATCAAACACAATCTTTTGGGGTTCAGTTCTTTGATTGGATGAATGTTGAGATTCATCCTTTTTCAATGTATGCGATTTCGAGAGGGACTTTGAATGGGTTTTCGATCGGCTTCACTTGAATCTTTAAACATATTGTTCACAGCTCGAGTAACTGCCGTGTTTATCATGGCTTGAAGTTCAGCGCCAGTAACGTTTAGCTTCATATCATTATTGTTTCCCTCAACTGGGTGACTATTAGCTTCATCGGAGCCAGCCCTGATTTGAATGCTAAAATCAAGAAATTGATTTGTTTAATAACTTAACGAATCATTGTATTTGATGATTTGATGGCCATGGTACAAATAAACCATATAGAACAATGAGATAATAAGTCAGAAATTATTTGATTATGATTTGCCTAGGTTGCAAATGAACCATTATTGGCATTCAAGCAGGATATAATCCTTTATATTTATCAGACAAGGGACATAAGTCACAGCTCTCAATGCCGTATAGACATTTTTATATAGCACAAAGACTCGTCTCAAAGGGCTTTTAGATGGCACAAAAGGCCTTGTCACTAGGACAATTTAAAACATAATCAATGATCTTTTGGATCAGAAATCTTAAGGGTCGAACATAGTTCATCGCCTTTTGACAAGAAGTTATAAGATAAAACTATCTTTGTCCGAATTACACATTGGCCCGTAGGCATAACACCTCAATTGGATGTTTTAGTATAGACATCATTTTTGATGTTAATAGCCATGATTCATATTGATTATTTAGGCCATGAAAGTGGCTTTGGAAAGATCCAAGTACTTTGAAGGCTGGTGTGGTTTCTCAAGTCACACTGCCAGGAGTGTTAACATGTTTTTAGATGTTAACAAGGAATTATTGTCTTAAGAGGGTTATACCATCATAGCCATTTATATTGTGGCTAGGTTATATCTTTAAGAACATCTTTTGAAATTTCAACGCAGATCAATAAAAATTGAAATGATTATGTGCATGTTGATGTATTAAAATACATATATAAATTTCAAAAGAAAGACTTCATTAATAGTACTAAAAAAGACTACAAAAGCTGCCCTAAATGGGTCTTAGAAATAAATAAATTGTCCACGCAGGGACTAAAGAAAAGAAACAAGTCCTTGCAGGGACTGAAAATAAACAGAAATGTCCACGCAGGGACTACTAGGGAAGTGGCATATAACAATAGAAGTTTCTTCAATTCCCTTTTTATTTCTGATAGTTTTCTCCTTGGTTCATAGTATGAGGTATAGGTACGGAAGGTTTAGGTGGATAGTCGAAATCTTCCAAATTAGGAACCTTTGCAAAAGTAGAATCCAAGGATTCTATGGTTAATGAATAATATGGATCACGAATAAGGTTAGGACCGGAATAATCCAAGTTTGGGATTCCAAGACTTGGATGTAAGAAATATGGATCATTTGCATCCATAGGTATCATCTTTGGAGTGGGAGCCCAGGGACTGTTGGTATGGACTCCTCTGATGTAGACTTCTTATTTGAAGTTTCAAGGACCTCAGGTACGGAATTTGAAGTTTGGTTAATGATTTCAACTGGTTTAATTTGGGAATAGGTCCAAAGAGGTCCTTTCTCCACACTGGTCGTACGCTTATTCGAGCTGTGGTAAGAAGTTTAACATTCCTAAACTTCGGGTTTGGAAAGTTTCCATCATTAGCAGCTTTACTCGGCGACATGTTCCTGAAATACATAAATATCGAAAACAATGTTTACTTAGCAGGGATGAGAAGTCTAGACTCGGAAGTCTAAGGAATGTGCTATTATGTCATTGAGATTAAACAGAAAAGGCTAGTGTTTAATTCACTCAATGTTGGCTCTGATACCAACCTGTCACACCCCGATATTTCCACATATTACCGGTGGGCCCGGTGGGGAGTATCATGATGTAGTTGATATCATCATAGACAATTAACACAATATTATAGCACAGTGGAAGGCTTGGTAGAATAATTACTATTACAATCCATAATGTCCGAGGGTTCGAAATAAAAGAATATAAAGACTGGTTGTAATAGAGATCCACAGGCGGATCATAAAATCAAATATATAAAAACTGAGTTTAACATACTTCAGGCATCTAAGGATTTGCAAGATCCTCTAAATTGACACAAAGTAGCTCCAGCCTAGTTTCGAGAGGTACCTATCACTTAGTCTTTGGAAAATACGTCAGTTTTCACTGGTAAATAAAATTAACTGACTTATTTGAAAAGAGTTTTTGAAAATTAGTTTAGGCGCACATGGCACAAAATCATTTATAACTTGGGACAATCTTTATTAAAATCTTGTATACAGATTTACATGTTTGTCATACAATTGGGTCCGGTTTGGAAGCCAGTCATGATTAACCAACTCACCACTTATAAAACCCACAAATGAGTTATCCCCAACATGTGGGTTATTTAATATTTAGCATTTGCATCTGTCAGGTGTATGCCTGCACCCCGTGCATAGGTCGTGGCCATTAATAACTTTAATGAGCCGAGGATATCCAGGACACGGTCGTTAACCCCCAATGTTTATGTTATCAAACAATACAGATTAAAACGGGTTATGCAGATTTATTAAATCACAATCCGATTAAATGATCTAATACCCGACCAAGCGGTAATAATTTACCGTATCCCAAGCCCGTTTAAAGGAAAATAAGTTAAAAGTATTTACCTAAGTTAATATGCAAGAAAATGCTACTTAGCCGTATATTCTTAAGACCTTATGCAAATATCTTCTACCGAAGCTACTTAATCTGTAAAGAAGGTTTTATTAACCTATTAGGATACTAACGGGTCTTATTTAAGTCAAAGCCTTAGACCGGTTAGTTTTAAAGATACTTTACGATTCGAAACGCTAGATTAAGCGGAGACCGGAATGGAATGTGATTTAGACCCGACAAGTTTGAATACTTGTATAATATGGGTAAACTAAATACATTCTGGATTTTAAGTTTAGAAGATGAGGTTAAACCCGTTTCGGCTAATTCATGCAAACTAGTTACATAAACCGAACCGAACACATATACGCATAACGGGTAACCGAATGAACCATATACAAGTCCCATATTTTATTATGCTTAAAATATGTTTAGACATCAGTAAGATGTTAACATATATGCCCAAAAACAATTTAAAACCGATTTAAGCCCCGTAAGGGCAATTTGGTCATTTTGAGATTTATAAAAGAGGTTTAAAAGTAAACTGATGTTCTGGTCAGAAATATACTTGCAAAAATATTTATTTTATGATGTTATAACAGTAGGATATCATACATATGTGTGGTTTACCATTTATGGCCGAACTATGCCACGAAAGGGCATTTTGGTCATTTCACATATGCTTTTAAGGACAAAATTGGAAGTCTGAGTTCATCACTTATACCTACTATATAAATATTAAAAATTATTTATAAATTCAGTAGGTAACAAGTCTTGGGTGCTAAATATGGTTTTAAACCATACTATGCACCTAATTAGCGTAAAAATCGATAATTGACGATATTTGCGAAGCTTATGTGATTCTGAGATTTCTAACCAGCATTGGATGGTTAAAATATTTTATTTTTCATATTATATTAGTAGAAAAAGGTTTGGCATGTTAATCATATGTAAATCACATTTTATTTGCAAAAAGGGCATTATCGTCAATTATATAATTTATACAAGAACTCAATGTTATGGTCAGTATCTAATCTGACCCAACATTCCAAAAATTCCTAAAAATGATATCATAACAGTAGGTCAAGAGTTTTGGGTCAAAATTTATGTTTAAACATGATTTATGTATAAAAGGGTAATTTAGACTTTATAAAAGCTAAATTTACGATTTTCTGCATAACATCAATTTGAGACCAGAATAAAATGTCAAAATAGTTTAGACATGTTTATAAATCAGTACTTAACTTATTTGTATGTCTATATATTCAAAAATCTCATTTTTAGACCATAAGGGCATATTGGTCAATATTAAGCACAATAACGGAAAGATGCATAGAATTCAGAATTTTCAAATGGTAATGTAATATAACCTCAGAGAGTTATACTACAACATTATATGGTCATGTAATAAAGGACTTAAGCTTAATCGGGTCAGAACTGAGTGTCAAAGCAAAAGTCAAGCTTTTGCGACTTTCGGTTGCGAACCGAGCCTAAACTTAGAATTGTCAGGTTGAACATGTTTTGACATGTTCTAATAATATTTACCAAGTTATTTAAGTGACAAAATATGATTCATAACCTCTACATTATCAGTTTTGATTTTTATTTGAAAATCTGACTAGTTTGACTTTTTGACTAGTTACTTTGACCCGACAATTAACTAAGTAAACGTGATAATTAGGAAGTGCCCTTTTGAGGGATTAACACCTACCTAATTACGATCACGTAGCCATATTCGCCTCGAACAATGGTTGGATCGTTTAGGTCTAAACCTAAAGTGAAATCCGTTTTGCGGCAACTTTGACTTTCGGTCTTTAAACATATAAAACCGAACTAGAGTGGCTAAGGACACTTACATAGGGTCCTAGCTCGAACTTGAACTCAGGGGGGCTTCCTTTTTAATCAGGAATCCCAAGGAAATGCTCAAGAATGCTCAAGCAAGGAGAAAGATGAGAAATTTATGAATGAGCAAGGAAATGTGGCTGCTCAATGGCTCTATTTATACATGAAGGGAGTAACCTTGGATCATGCCATGTGTTAGGGAGGTTCAGGGATGATCACAGGTGTCCAAAGTGGTATTAAAAACCATCAAAAGCTCGTAGAATTCGATCAAGGTTTGTTTGGAGACCAAGGAAGAAGATAACCTGCAACTGGCAAAAACAGTCTGTCAGATTGGACCCATCGCATCGCGCGAAGGCATAGGGGTGTGTGGTCGCGCCCCGTGAGCCCTCATTACAAGTTTCCAAGTTGGCAGCTTTGGTCCCTGGTCTTCCAAAACCCTTAAATACTTCCATTTTCAACATATTTAACCCCTCTAAAGCACTTTAAGACGTAAATTTGGCACAATTGATCTTTGAGATGGATTGTAATTATTCTCGGGTGTGTAATCGAGTATCGTTAAGCTTCGGGTTTTGTTTAAAGGTCACTCAGAGGTTAATTTGAACATGTTGATGCTTTTAACCCATCTTTTTGATATTTTGCATAATTATCACATAACGATACCGAAACCTTGTGAATTCATTATCAAGCACTCTCGAAAGTATAATCGAATATTATGAAGCCCCAGGTACGTTAAAAGGTCACTCAGAGGTAAGAATTAACATGTTGACACATTTAACCCCTTTGTCTTGTAAACTTTCGATTTCTTTCACAAACGGCTTCTTATGTTCGAATATTTACTTGTTTAAGAATACGTTCACCGTGTGTGGTCAATCAGAGGCATAAGTTTAGCATGTTGACACTTTTAGTCCCTTCGCATACATGTTTTCACTGTTTGTCAACTTTAGTCCATCAAACTCAAACTTTTACATGTTTAGGGTTTAGGACACGTGTCTTCACATAATTAGACACATTTTTACGAGGTGTTACAGGTTTTCGCTATATTTTAAAACTATATTTTACAACTCATTCACAACGCTTATTCAAAACACAGTTAACGCATTTAAAACGCTCTTTATCGCATTGTTACTTCACGCTATCACAACACAACACAACACAACACAACACAACACAACGCAACGCAAACTCGAAACGCAGCTATTAGTATTGTTCTATGTGTGTGTTATTATGTGCTTTACTTGTGTGTGCCTCGTATATGTTTTGGGATGTTATTCGCAAACGCAATCGCAACTCTATCGCAACGCTATCTCATCGCAACTCGAAACGCAAATTTACTTTTATGCTTTTTAGGTGTTATGTTATTTGTGAAACTACTTGTTTAATGCTATTGCAATGCCCACTCGCAACTCTCTTAAACGCAACGTAACGCTCAACGCACGAAACAAAAGTTGGAAAACTAACTCGCACAAGCCGTCTGATCGAATGACCAACCGATCGAATGATCATCCGACCGGATGACCATCCGATCAGATGGCCATCCGATCGACTGGAAATCCGACACACGCACTGCACCGCCTTATCTCTCTCACACTATAAATACCCACCTGTCACATCACTGTTCACCGATGTGACAACTCCATCCGACCAACTCGCTCTCAAGCTCTTTTCTCTCGATTCAAGGCCATTTTCGTAAGTTTCTTCCTAAATCTTGTACTTTCATCATCACTACACACTTTCTCATCATCTTCTCCACTGAAATCTTACATTTTCACCATGAAAACACCTGATTTGGACTACTTGAAGGTGACGTAATCACGGTTTCTTATGCAAACTGTTGTATGGCTTCATCTCATCGGGATATGTTCAGATCTAAAGGATTTCTACACGATTTCACATAAATCTCAACAAAATCTAGACATTTTTCCAACTGATTTCTACTTTTCTTCAACTTTCCCTTCACTTTTTACTAAGTACCGACGGAACCTAGACTCATTCAGGCTCTCTACTCATACTCTAGTTGAGAACCGGTTTAAGAACGGATTTCCACCGGAGAGACTACCGATTCATGGGTTGAACATGAAACTCCATCGGGAACAGTTAAGTATGATCGGATGGGGTGATTCCCATCCGATCGACTGAGCTGGATTGGGTGTGGGTTTCCCATTGTTTGACACGTCGTCATGCCGTCTCCATTAAAACTTCAACTTTTAAACTTACAAAATTTTACAAGATTTTCAAAACATTAGATCGCCGATCGAATAGCCATCCGATCGGATGACCATCCGATCGAATGACTATTCGACCAGGTGACTTGTCCTTTATAAGTTCAACACTCAAACAATTTGACAAAACTTCAAAGAATATCCCACATTCAATCGAATAGCCATCCAATCGAATGGCCATCCGTCCAGATGACCATCCGATCAAATGACTTGATTTATACTACAACGAAAACTTCAAAAGTTGAAATGATTTACAAACACATTCACTCATTCGAATGAGCAACCGTTCGAATGGTCATCCGGACGGATGACCATCCGATCGACTCACCATTCGACACTTATCTCATTCGACGCGCTGTCTTACACGCTGTTCAACGCTTACGCTATCGTTCTATGATCAAGCCAGCTCTCACGCGCTCCTTTCAATCCAAGGCTGTGTTTGTTTACTAAACACATACAGTGAGTATACTCGAACCCTCTTTCGCTTAACGCACTTTTGGGTGTTACATACGTTATCTATATCAAACCACATCAACACACAATGCAAACACTTTTAACGCTAACCGCTCCTGCATGTTATACGTGTCTCGATGAATGCTTGTATGTTATGTTTACACAGTGATTGTTGCCTGACACCTTAGCAATGATAGTACTATAGTTTGGACTCAGCACCTGTCTTGGACAGGGGTTGTTAAGGGTTTTACTTCACATGGTCACAGTGGTGATAATATGTTGCGCATTCTACACTCGCAGTCATGTCGGTTGCATATGTCATTGTCGATAGCTTACTTGCTTCACATTTCTACGTGTTACATGCTGGTTATGCGTAAACGATTTCGCTATACTATATGCTATCAAACTTCTGTACTCACCTTTACACTCTGAGTATTGACTTTATTTTAACGTATGTGACAGGTGTTTAGGATGCTATGTTTGCTGTGACGAATCAAGCTAGGGAGTCTAGAAACAAACTAAATAAATCTGAGTTGTCGGAACAACTTATTTGTTTTTTAAAACAATATCTGTAATAACTGTTTTTACTTTATATGTTGATGGTATGGGACGTTAACGATTAATATATTGTCATTAATAGTTGTTATGGATTTTCTTGGATAATCTGTTTCGCTCTGTACCACGCCCCGATGTTTCCGCCATCGGTTGGAGTGTGACACGACTAGGCACGTACACCTTTTCATTGACATTGGCTCCGTCCCCTGATAAAAAGGTTTTTCCAGTTCCACCGTAACCATAGACAAAAAAAGGCCTCCTTTACGGCCTACAACTGCTTCCATTATTTCGTCAAAAACCGCTCGTTGTTCATTTGTAAGAGATTGATGCAACCTGTTAAACTCAGCTTGTACTTCACCTAGGTCATGTGACAGCTCTTCATTGATCAGACGATTAGAAGCATCATGTAAGGAATCGTCATCAGGGTACGGCATAGTGACAAACCTTCGTAATGATGAACCATTGGAAATTAAATAGTTTTCAATTTTCAACAAAGTAAGGTTCTTAATCTGATATTCAGGAAGCACTAAACCTAGCAAATCAAAAAATTAACATTATTAACTAAAAAATCAAAATGTAGTATGTGAAATTAAAAAAAAAGACCAGAACCTGAAATATTTGTTTCTTTTTGACGTCTATAAACAATATCATCAGCTAAGTATTTCCACGTATTCTCCCAAACAAATTCTGGCCGAGATAGAGTATGTGACAAAAGCAGGGTAGCAAATAATGCTCGAAGATACCCAACATGTCCTTCAAAACTTGCTTCTTTAATGGCCTCAACGTATTCATTGTCATTATCTAAGAGTCCCATCGCATAGCAAGCATCTCTAAAAGTCGGGAATAATTGACCGTTAACTGTACGTATCTCCTCGAATGATCTAGGCCCTTTAACTTTATTGAGTAGTATCCTCAAAAAATAAGGTTCGCCCAATGCAGGAGATACAGAATGAATACGGCCAACACACTGGTACATCTTACGTACCTGCCAACATCTATCTTTAAGTATCCAAACAAATTTGGAAGGAAACTCAACATAAGTCAGCTTTCTAGCATCTTCATTTGTCTTGTTCAACTTCATCCATTGCACAAATATTGAAGAAGCAACAGAAGGCTTGCTTAAAACATTATCAATATCGTCATCCGCACCATACACAACATTCTGTTGGTCGGGCAAATGAAAGGGAAGCCTCATAACAGCAGGATACCCATAATGAACCTCATTAGAGAATATTCTCCAGGATGCCTCACAAGCCGAAATATATCTACAATCATAATACTCCTTGATCTCGTCTTTTGGCTTTTCTTTGATGGTTGAACTTGTATCACCAGAAACTACCGCAGTAGCCATATCAGGACCTTTGTTAATGTACTTGAACAAATATTTCACTGAACCGGCTTGATTACACCATTCAACATTAATGTGTGCTTGATATCTTTTCAAAAGCCTTTTGTTATAAGGAACAACATTTCTGTTGTCTAATCTAACACCAGATTTTATAACTGTATGACCTGAATCTCTTCTTCTGTATACAGGAAAACCACTTGAATCAATAGTTGTATGTGGTGTGAATTTCTTCGGAAAGTTTTTTGAACATCTTTTATCAACCATGCAAGGACAATTCAAATTAGCATTCCCACACGGACCATGAATCATATAATCAGTCACAAGAGAATAAAGTTCAGGATCTTCTTTTTTATCGGGAATCTCAGCAGAAATAAATGGATCTATGTGATCTATGGTTGGAAGTTTGTGATCGACCTTCATGAATAAGCATATATGTGCATGAGGTAGACCACGCTTTTGAAATTCTACTGTATAAACAACTAAATAAAAAGGAAAAATAAATAGATTTATTAGTTAATAACCTTGATTACAAAATATACGTCAGAGGATAAGATGTGAAAACAAAATAAGATACCAGCGTTAATCTCACAAAAATACTTGGAATCCTTAAAATCTTTGAGTAAGGAATCAAGCTTCATTTTAAACAATCGACACAATATGTCAGGCCTGTCTTCGGCTTTGATGGTTGAATCTTCTAGAAATCTTTTTACTTCAGGCCACTTAGGATTACATGTTATAGTTATGAAGAAATCAGGGTACCCATACCACTTACATAAGGCCATTGCATCAAGGTAATTTTGTTGCATGAATCTTGCACCACCAGTAAATGAAGAAGGAAGTATAACAGGCTTTCCAGTATCTGTTAAAACTTCCTTACCTTTAGATTTATACTTTTGAAGATTCTCAAATGTTTCAGAGCGAAGGTTCGCTTGTTGCCTACGGATGTACTTTAATCTTTCGCTCTCAATCATTGTGTAAGCATCAACCAAAAACTGTTGTAACAACCTTCGCCCATTTAAAATTAAGGAAAAGCCATAAGTTCTATCTTGGATCCTATATGAAAAAAATTCTCTCATTGTGCACTTTGGTTTTATTTTCTTTTGTGTGGACATAAAATCTCTATGAGGAATATCAACTCTATAACCATCATCACCATATGGGAAAAGTAACGGATATTGCAGAGCAAGATACGATGGGTGTAATTCGCTAATACGCTGCAGCATTCCTGACTGAGTCTCGACAACAATATCACGATGGTCTATAGCTTCATCTATGTCTCCGACAACCAAAGCAGCAACTTCAGATGTGGTGGGTAAGTTATATGTCCTGCCGTCTTTTTCTCTTCTATAAATTAGTCGCAGACTAAGGTTGGCATCTGGAGATTGGTGAAAATGGTTTCTGACCATCCTATATGTCTTAACCAACATATTTTGTGAATCTAATAAAGCCCTCAACTACTCTATCATTTCATCATCAAGTTCTTTATCAGCAGGCGATGAAGGTTTGGTTCTTTTGCTGTTAAAAGAAAAAAAAAACAACAAAACATTAACATAACTATTGTAATAAGCAGTGGATAGAGAATCAGTGATTAATAATTAAGTGTTAAGGAAAAACAGTTTAGTACTAAGTCAAACAGCTGATGAAAACCTTGTAAACAACTGTTGATACCAGCTCAAAACTTTTAGAGTATGTTGAGAAAAAGTAACATTTCAGTGGTTTAGTCTTGAACAGTGGTTTGGTCTTATTCAGTGGTTTAGTCTTGAACATTGGATGGGGTTAATTAGACTTTGTGTACAACCGTCATTATATCCAACAGTTGTTAGGCAGATCAGTATTTTGCCTTATTAACTTGTTATAACCAATGTCATTTTAGGAAACTTAGCTAGGCAGAGCTTATTGTAGGAAACTTCAGTTTACCAACAGCTGATGAATTTAGAATTAATAACGCAAACTACTGTTAAGTCAAACAGCTGATGGAAAACTTTTAAGCACTGCTAGTGATTAAAACACTGATAGTACTTAACAACGGATAGTGAACTACAGATTGTTAACAACTGCTGCAGTAAACAGTGGATACAGAAGCAGGGATTAAGGATTAAGTGTTAAGGAAGAGCAGTGGTTAACATCTGCTGATATCAGCCCAAAACTTAAAAAATATGTTGAGAAAAAGTAACATTTAAGTTTAGAGAAAAATGCAATTTGCGTCCCTGTGGTATGTGTGAAACATCAACCTGAGCCCCTAAATTCATTTTTTGGTTTTTTGAGCCCCTGATCTTATAAATTCATAACAGTTTGAGTCCCTCCGTCACACTTCCCTCTGTTGACTGTTTGACAATTGTGAAATATCCTTTATACCCTTAATGATAAACACATATAATCCCTAATTCCCTAACACCGATCACACTTCTCAAAAATATCTGAAAATCTCTTCTCCCAACACCGATCATTATCTTCATCTTCATCTTCGTCATCTTCATCTTCATTGAATCTCCTCACCGACCATTTGTTGTTATAACAATTCAAGGTAAAATCACATACCTAAAACATGATCGACACTATGGTTTACCCTCTGTTCTTGTTAGATGCTTGTGTAACCCTATGTAACTTGATGTTTAATGATGTTTGATGATATCTCATTTTCACCACTGATGTTTTTACACTTCTTATCTGTATATGTTTTTGATATGCTAGAATGTAACAGGTTTTGTGTGAAAATATTGTTTGATTATTGTGGGTTTTTGGCTCGGGTATCAAAAACAGAGGTTTGGGTTTTGGTTATTATAAAGGTTTGTTTGTGATGTTTTTGGTTTTCTCTGTTTATTAATATTGGGTTTTTGGTTTTTGGCGTTAATCTAAGATTGTTTTTGTGTTATAGTTTGTTTGAAATGTTTAAAATATACAATCGTTTAAAACAGGGCCAGGTTTCTTAAGTATCTGCTGTTAATGTTGAAATCTGGGTTTCTTAAGTCTCTGCTGTTCATGTTGAAATCTGGGTATGGTTGTTGTTTTGTTTCTCATATAAAGTTGGTTAAAGACTATATGTTTTGGGTTCCTCGTATTGGTCATTTGAATGTGTTTTCTTCATATGAGATCAACTGTGTTTTGGGTTCCTCATATTGGGTTCATCATATATGTATACGTATATGCATTATGAAAGTACTGTATCAGCCATCTTACTATGGATGTTTTTATTGTACAGAATGGCTGCGGATGTAAAGATACGCAAAACACCAACTACGAAAACATTGGCGAGAATACTTGACAACCTCCTAGAAGTTAGTGCGGTGCACATAAGGAAGTGATTGATCAGAACGATCAATTGCTAAAAGATAAGCTGATTGGTGCATATGAATGAATATAACCCCAGTGGCAGATATGAAATTAGCGAGCTTTGGAATTTCAAGGAAAATCGAAGAGCTACACTAAAGGGGGTTATCAGCTACATTCCGAAGTGCACCACTCACTCCTTGAGTTTTCATCACGAAGAAATTAGAAAACTCATTGTATGTTACGGTATTTTGTTATCGAGTCTGTAAGTTCCGTCAAGTCTACCAAGTTGGATATCCTTCTATCTTTCTTGGTATGACGCTTTGTGTCCGTATTGTATGTTTAACATAATGCAAGTGTGCATTTATGTTGGCTTTAATTGTAATCATGAATTTAAAATGAATAAAGCAAACTACTGTTAAGTGAAACTACTGTTAAGTGAAACATTTGATGAAAAACTTGTAAGCACTGCTAGTGATTAAAACACTAATGGTACTTAACAACTGATAGTGAACTACTAATGGTTAACAACTGCTGTTGTAATAATCAGTGGATAGAGAATCAGTGATTAAGGATTAAGTGATGGTACTTAACAACTGATAGTGAACTACAAATGGTTAAATTTCTAGTTGTTCTTTAATATAATAAAAATGGAACTTAGAAATCACTCGTACCTGAATAATGCCTGTCTGTATGTTATTTCATTTTCAGTATCATGTATGTATAGCTGACAAAACTTAGCTTCATTTCCAGCTGGAGGTTTGAGACTCCCCATGCAATGATAGTTTTGGCCACTGATACGATATATAAATGGAGCATTGCCCTTGTTGATATTAGAATCAAGCTTTCCACCCATAGATGTAAAATAGAACATAAAGTTGTATCGTCTTATATTCTTCAGGAAGAACTTGCTTTTTGCATTTGAGGAAGAAAACAAATTTTGATAAGACGGATGTGCATCCTTTAAAGGCGGTAGCTGAACTTTACCATACCCACAACACATACTATAACATAGCTTATTTAAATTTAAACGACCTTTTCCACCTTCTGATGTCCATAAGTTTGCTCTACAAAGCTGACATGTAAGCACTTGGTCACCATGGTCCAAATAATCTGTTCACAAATGATTGAGAGTTATATTACAGGTGGAACACAACAATTGTCCTAAAACAATAAAATAGATTAAAACCTTTAGATATCCCTTTATAAGGATCTTCATCAGTGCACAAGAACACATTGTCTTGATCTGAATCCAAAGAAAGCATAGGTACATGAGTATTATCACGCTTCTTGCGCTCGAGGTTACGTTTACTAGAAGACAGACGTGTAAGCGTAGAGTTACTACCCAATATTGGCTGATTGTTACTGCTAATAATGCTAGAAGTAATGGAATATCAACGGTTGCTATTTAGAGGTGTACCTATGTTAATGCTGTTATATGAACATCCAATATTAAAACATTCATGTTAGTACCGGTATGTGGTTTAGTAATGTATTTATCAAAACAAATAATAAAGAAACAAAATACAAACCTGGTGTAGTTGAAATTAAAGAACCAGTAGCATTTCTAACTGCTCGACACGCAATGGAGTAGATATGTTGATCTGTAGTATCAGAACATTCGACCAAATTTGCATTGTCAGAAAAGATGTTACGAACATTCGTTGATGATGACGATGCATTCTTTAATTTCTTATTATCAAGTATTAATTTTCGAAGCTTACGCCTTTCATTTGGTGAAGTAACTAAATAACAGAGAAAATATAATATGTACGAAACACAAGAATCAGTCCACTTAGAAACATAAAACGGAAAAAAGTATACTTATAATCAAATTCAAAAGCTATTACCATTTGTGATATCTGAAAGAAGAGATCTGTTAGAGATATCTGAAACATGAGTTCTCATAAGAGGACCTACAAAAAAACCAAGTAGAATTATGATTTTAATCTGAAAGCTGATTTTGATTTGGGAAATGATGAGTTAAGAAGTTATAATTTCACTTACTATGTAAATTTCGTTGAGATGAATTAGCAGCTGTAGAAGATGAACGTGAATTCTTTGACATTGCATACATGAAAGAAGGAGATGCTTTCAAAAGAAGAAAGAGTAAAAGATCAGGAACATTAAAAAAAAAATAAGAAAACAGTGGTTTTTAAATTTTGAATTACAATATGTCATACCTAGGGATTAACATAACCTCAATAAATTATAATATTCCATTTTATCATTTTGTAATTAAAAATCATTTCATGAAAAGCAAAATAGAATTGTTTCAAATTATTGAATAAATTATTCCAAGCAATCTATTACATTGATAAAAAACTTAACAACAAATTTTGTAATCTTTGTGGAATGTAAATCGGATGTTCATCGGTTAGGTTTATGGTTTATTTGTATATGATTTTTAAAATAAAATATTATTATCTTTATTTAATAAATAATTAAGTTAAACTGTATTTTTTTCAGTTATCCAAGTAAACCAAACAAAACAAATAAAATAAAACGTGGATCGATAAGCCAAACAAAAAACCAAATAAAATGGGTTTGAATTTACGCTTCATACTTGGTTACGATTTTTCTGAACAACATACTTTGAATGACTTAGACAAAATTTGAAGTATATAAAAAAGCTATTGAATGAGATTACTTAAATAAGTTAATGGGAGAAACATGCACAAATTAAATATTTTTTATAAACTGTAACATATGACGGATACTTATTAAATCTTAGTGGGCAGGGATAACGGTAAAAACCAATAAAGAACAACCACATCCACTGATAATCCTATATAAATTATGAGATAAGATAATAAGATTAAAATTGCTTAAAGATTACAAATGTTTGTAGATAAAAAAGTTGTTATTTGGGTTTATACAATATATATTATAAATTGTTGCTCCTATTCATACACATAAATTTTAAACTTAAATATTGACTATTGAACATCCCAATATTTATTTAACAATATACATTATAATATGCAAAGAAAGGTCATACTCATTATAATATTAGAACATAACAGTATAATAAGCAGATAAGTTTTCAGGAAATCAAAACCACACAATCAGTCCAAAACATAACCCACCAAACACCCAAAAGCAACAAAACGAAAACCATAAGTTCAACATGGCAACAACATACTGAAAAAACTATTTCTCAATCTTTGGAATCAAAAGTGTCGAAACACCAGCATCTTCATCCTGACACAGTTCATCACTGATGCGGCGCTTTGTCGAGGAGCAACCTAATGCATCATCCACATCGAACACTTCACAAATATTACGTTTTGTTTCATCGGAAGAGGGATTCTTAGTGCCTACAAGTGCTTGGGATGCAGGGGTAACATTGTCACCACAGCATGACATCTCATCCTGATATAAAAAGACAATAAGTACTAACGTTTCAAAAAATTTAGTACAAATAACCAAATTCTCATATTACCTTCATAAGGTCAACAGGAGTAGACAAACTGCAGGAATCTGGAACATCCAACGATTCGGACTGCTCATGCTTTAAGTACAAAATACACAATAACATAAAATACACACAATGGTATAAATCTATTTCAAAACGATATGACTATGAAATTAAAAGAATGACATAATGAAGATTTAAACCTGGTTAAGACTGAATTTGGCGGAAAGCGCGGCAAGGATCTCATCATCGTTAGTGGCTATTGAAATACCATAGTTTTCAACCTGATGCTCAATGTTATAGTCTTTAACACTTATGATGAACGCATACCTCTTTCCAATCAATGTGTCAAAGATCTCAGGATATGGGTTCGGTATCTCTCCAGAATTAACAACCTATGATTTTATCAAAATTAATATAAATTACAATGAGCAGAATGATTCCATAATTGAGAACATACAATTTTATAAAAATTAATTTTAAATTATATTAACTACATGGCCAAATAACTGAATGCATGTATTTGTTACCTGATCTTGGATTGAAAGTAACTCTTTGGCAGTTTTCTTAAGAATCTTGTAAGCTTCGAAATCAAACAGTGTCAAAGACACAGTACCGGAAGAGTCTTGCACCCTAATAGGTATCTTGAACCTATCAAAGTTAAAAACAAATGAAAACATTAGTATTACTAATAACAAAAGGGTGGTTCATATTAGTATTTAGTATAAGGAAATAAAACTGTAATCTCAAACCGCGGAATAGAATAGATGTCGACTCCTTCACATTTATCATTTGTACACACCAACGATTTTGCATGATCAACATCAAATGAACCATCCGCATTTTCTTTCGTTACAAATCTTTCCTCCACACCTGACTTACAGTGGTTACAACCATTGTAATACCAAAGTTTATTAGTGCATATAGCTGTGATTGTGCCAAGAACCAAAACCTTCTTTGTCTATCAATATCAAACAAAAATAATAACACTTAGAAAAGAGTATAAAAAAACTCAGCATGTAGAGTACTTATAAGAAAATACACACCGTTGATATCGTTCCAAGGAAACCAATAAGCATGAAATCAGGGTTATTAAGAAACTCATCTTCAACACTTGAGATAACATTTGAACCAACATGCTCATTTGATGAAGATGAAGCAGAAATTTTCTCTACATACCTAAACAGATTCATGTGATCAAATTAAAACGTAAAAAGTAAATGTAAGTACAAAATAATACTGTTCAATGTTTATATGCATATTACTAACTATACCTCTTCCTAAAAGAGGATATCTCTTCAATGTCAGTGTCAATAAAAAGTCTGCTCAGCTCAAACCCATTTGCAACTCCAGTTTTTGAAATACTGATGTTTGGTGAGACAGTGGTCAACATGGAGATTGAAGAAACAAAGGTTGTATTTCAGCAGTGGATAACTTTGAACAATCAAATGTTTGAACCAATTTCAAGAATACTATACCCAAACAATCAAGATGAGGAGCTTAATGTTGGAGGAACTCTTATGTCATTGGAATGTAAAGATTAGGTAAAATGGTAATTTGATTGTAATTCTAGTTTTCATTTGATAATTTCAATATATCAATAATTAACAACATCAATAATAAAAATGTGAGCAGTGACTATTTTTTAGGGAAACCGCTGATGGTCAATATCAGTGGATGTCAACAATGTAAAAGTGAGCAGTGGCTATTTTTTCCTAACAGTGGATACCCACCAGTTTTTGAAATACTGATGTTTGGTGAGACAGTGGTCAACATGGAGATTGAAGAAACAGAGGTTGTATTTCAGCAGTGGATAACTTTGAACAATCAAATGCTTGAACCAATTTCAAGAATACTATACCCAAACAATCAAGATGAGGAGCTTAATAATCATCCAAGTGTATAGGAATTTTATTTATTAGTATAAAGATGAAACAACTGTTCAATTTATAGTACAGATCAAACCACTGAAGTGATGGGATAAATATTGTCACATGTAAACACTGTTGTGATAAACACTGTTATATATAAACACTGATGTCATAAAATTTGTTACATACAAAACACTGAGGTGATGACATCTAACAACCTAACAGACTATAAAATACTGATGTGAAAAACACTGTTACATATAAACACTGTTAACATAAACAAACATAGAATAACTAATGTTGATGCTGAACCACTTTTGTTGTTAGACAGTGTTTCACATTTAGTTGATCAGTGCTTGTCTTCAACAGGACTTTGGTCTTGATCAGTGGTTTCGTAATTGAACAGTGGATGATGTTCATCAGACTTTATGTCCAACCATCGTTATATCCAACAGTTGTTAGGCAGATCAGGGTTTTGCCATATTAACTTGTTATAACCACTGTCATTGTAGGAAACTTAGCTGGGCAGTGCTTATTGTAGGAAAAACTTCAGTTTACCTACAACAACTGATGAATTTAGAATGAATAACGCAAACTACTGTTAAGTCAAACAGCTGATGGAAAACTTTTAAGCACTGCTAGTAATTAAAACATTGATGGTGAGTAAGAAAACTACGTTTAATTGCTCAAATTGAGATGACGGGAGATATGCAAGGGATTACAAATGAATGAATGCACCAATAAACGGTAAATCAAAACGTTACAAATACCAAAAAATAAATCACACCAATTGAAGTTACCTTGGTGTTGTGCAATCACTTTGATGTCCATGACAAAAGCACAAAAGTGGGAATGTAAAGAAGTACCATACCAAAATCAAATACATGACTAAGACAACCTCATTGAAAGTGGGAATGTAAAGGAGTACCATACCAAAATAACAAAAAGGGATGAAGCCTAAACTTACATTTCCATCTCCTCAACAACCGTCCGGCAGAGGTAGCTTCTAATCAACAAACTCTATAAATGAACAAAAAAAGCTTGGGAAAGACATAAACTACAAAACATATCAAAATAAATCTACTCATAATCACATGATACAACAAAGCAAGCATCTGAATAAACAATAACAAAGGAAAGACAAAATCAAAAGCTACAAACAGAGTTATTTATAAATTTCAGATATATACAATAATAAAAAGATTATTAGAACATACCAGAGTCACCGATTAAGAGGATCTTGTACAAAAGCGTTCATCGAGTACGATAAGAAACCCTAGGAGATCTGCTTCTTCTTCTGAGGGTACAAAAGGGTTGATGGTGCTGAGTATGAGAAAATAGATAAAACGAAATAAAATTTGTGAATGAAAAAATAGATCTTACATGATTATTCTCTTCTTCAACCAGTCGACGGTACATGATTTAGGTTTTCAAACGCAGATGTATCCAATAGAAGTAACCTCTGCCGTACGTTGTTGAGGAGATGAATATGAGAAGAAGAAGAATGTTGAACATCAGAGAGAAAGAGGATCTGAACATCGATCGGAATAGAGCAGAGCAGAGGGAGAGATAAAGCAAGAAGCCCTAAATGAGTAAATGAGGGAGGATATAAATAGAAGAGGGCAGTGGTACTGTTGGGCGGGAAAAGAGGAAAAACGATGCCCTAATTAAGTGACACGTGGCCCAAATAACTTTCATTTATTATATATAATAGATGTTATAGTAAGGTTATAATGGTAAAGTTATAAAGATCACTTATTTGTAGTCTTCTTTTTTAACAGCTAGCTACATTAAGTTTGTAATTATTTTCACAATATATATTTAAAATAATAAAAAAATTAGAATGTAGGATAAATTCTATGGTGTGTAGCATTAATTATGAGTTGTGTAAAATAAATTTCAAAATGTGTAAGGGTATTGGGAGTGGGTGCGGTAAACACTCGGCAAAGTTGGTTGCCGATCGGTAAGCCCACCCCTCACATGTTTGACGAGCGGCAAGTTTGCCAAATCGGAGTTCGGTCACCGCATCGGTGAAGGGAGTGTGTGTGTGGTGGGGTGGGGTCCATGCCAATCTCAACCAATCACACATTTTTCTTTTTTTTTAAAGTTTACAACTTCACCAAGTGTCTAACCATTGCCAACACTTTTCAACATAGTTTAAACATTTATGACTGAATGACGTGGCACACTCTCATTGGTTGATTTTGAAGTTTACCACTTTCAAGTGTCTAACCACTCCCTACACCCTAAGATAACTTTCTTTTGATGTGACATTAAATAATAAAAAATGAGAGATTATGAGAGAGAATGTCATATGGTATTAAATGAAGGTCTTTTGTTAATATTTAGATTTTTTTGTCAATTTCTTTTGTATATCTAAAAATTCTATATACAAACTTCTATTACATATGATCTATTTAACTGTTCTTTTCTTAAAGTATTAGTAAAACTGTAAAATAACACTTATGGTTTACTTTGAATTTTAATACACACTATATGTTATAAATTTACTTAAGTATTATTATTATTATTATTATTATTATTATTATTATTATTTTTTGCACAACAACAAAGCAAGTAGCTGGGAAGTACAGGAAAACAGAAAAGCAAATTACAAACCCCACAAAGGCACTTGAACTACAGGAGATCAACCACATCTAATGTTATCCATTTGTCCCAATTTGGAGCAGGGATTTTAGACCGATGACTGACCCAGATAAACACATTCTTTTTTATCCGTTTTCCTTGACATAGACGATCCCTAGGATTTACATAAGTTCCGTACACAGTTACGGGCCTACGAGAACGCGTAGTTCCTCAAAACTAGTTGTTATTATTAGGTGATAACATTATCATTGTAAAAATCTGGAAGTGGTTGATTTGTAAGTTTCAGTTTTCGCATTAATTAAATTTTAGAAAGAAAGAAAACTTTTGGAAGTGCTACTAATTTTGTAGGTAAATAAATGATAAAGAAAAATATCATAATATATTGTAATTTGGGTGGATACAAACTAAGAGCGTTTTTTTTTTTTGAACGACAAATTTCTTTATAACCTACAGTCTATGGGACTCGAATCCAAGACCTCCCTTCCCAAAGTGTTTAAAGGTTTTACCTTTACCAATGGACCACTACCCCATAGGTAACTAATAGCGTTTACATCTCAGAAACTCACTTATAATAGAGAAAAATATCATAATTCTGATTTGGGTGAATCCAACATGAGTGCTTTTGTAATCATGCGTTCAGGTATTGATTTTTCTCTTTTTTTATTTATTTAGATAACAACATTTGCTTCTGTATTATTATTCCAATATTTTTAAATAAATTACTCTTGCTTAGATTTAGACATAAGACCTCACTTTCAAAAGACATGCGTCTTTATTAAATGGGTTAGCCTCACATTAGCACGTATTGATTATTCGGCAAACAATTTACGGGATGAACTATAACCTTACCATCACCATGCTTTAACAGGATATTTGCGGGCCACATCTCACGTTGGACCTAGTGAGTTGTGTAAATATGTGACTTATTTTTTATGAAATAAAATAAAACGATCTATTATGACATGATAAATTCTAGAGTAATTACACTTTTCGTTCTTTACGTTTACACCAATCTTAGCTTTAAAAATGTTAATAATCATCCTTTACCTTTTAAAACCCTTGCACCGAGTGTTCTTTGGCCCTAAATTTCACTTAACTTTAATCAAATAAAGGTAGTTTAGTCTTTTTACCAATCTATTTAAAAAATAGTTTAATAATAAAACATAAACATAAGTTAAAAACTACACGCGCGCGCGCGCACACACACATATATATATATAGTGAAGAGTTCAAATGAGAAGAAATATATGTAGGATAATTTAATGATTAGTTCACTAATTAATTAAAGAGGGAAAAATTAATGAGATGAATTATAAATGAATTACTATTTTACTAATATGTTATTTCTTCTTTCAATAAATTTCTTCTTATTTGATCCCCCTATATATATATACACTATATTATAATGCATGAGGCAAGGACATTTTAAGATACCCAAAAAATAAGAACTTTTCCCTCTTTTATTTATAAAAAGACCCCTAAAATGACGGTAGTTTGGTCTTTTAAACATTATTTATTTTTTAGCCCCTAAACTTATTACAGTTAAATCCCTAAGGTTTTAACAAAATTATAGATAATTAGCTACAATTCACCCCTCCACAACAAACTTATAATTTTTTTACTTATTCTTGACATAACTTATAAACTATATTATTTAAAAAAAATCCAAAGATAGCATGACGCCCAACACATTTTTGTCGACGTTTCGGTAGTTGTCTTGTTCAATATCGACGCACGGATTAAAAGGTACAAGTAGATAATGATTTAATGTACAAGTGGTTAAAGAAGAAAATAACAACTAATAATTTTTTCGTACAATCAATGACTTATTTTTTATGAAATAAAATAAAACGATCTATTATGACATGATAAATTCTAGAGTAATTACACTTTTCGTCCTTTACGTTTACACCAATCTTAGCTTTAAAAATGTTAATAATCATCCTTTACCTTTTAAAACCCTTGCACCGAGTGTTCTTTGGCCCTAAATTTCACTTAACTTTAATCAAATAAAGGTAGTTTAGTCTTTTTACCAATCTATTTAAAAAATAGTTTAATAATAAAACATAAACATAAGTTAAAAACTACACGCGCGCGCGCACACACACACATATATATATATAGTGAAGAGTTCAAATGAGAAGAAATATATGTAGGATAATTTAATGATTAGTTCACTAATTAATTAAAGAGGGAAAAATTAATGAGATGAATTATAAATGAATTACTATTTTACTAATATGTTATTTCTTCTTTCAATAAATTTCTTCTTATTTGATCCCCCTATATATATATACACTATATTATAATGCATGAGGCAAGGACATTTTAAGATACCCAAAAAATAAGAACTTTTCCCTCTTTTATTTATAAAAAGACCCCTAAAATGACGGTAGTTTGGTCTTTTAAACATTATTTATTTTTTAGCCCCTAAACTTATTACAGTTAAATCCCTAAGGTTTTAACAAAATTATAGATAATTAGCTACAATTCACCCCTCCACAACAAACTTATAATTTTTTTACTTATTCTTGACATAACTTATAAACTATATTATTTAAAAAAAATCCAAAGATAGCATGACGCCCAACACATTTTTGTCGACGTTTCGGTAGTTGTCTTGTTCAATATCGACGCACGGATTAAAAGGTACAAGTAGATAATGATTTAATGTACAAGTGGTTAAAGAAGAAAATAACAACTAATAATTTTTTCGTACAATCAATGACTTATTTTTTATGAAATAAAATAAAACGATCTATTATGACATGATAAATTCTAGAGTAATTACACTTTTCGTCCTTTACGTTTACACCAATCTTAGCTTTAAAAATGTTAATAATCATCCTTTACCTTTTAAAACCCTTGCACCGAGTGTTCTTTGGCCCTAAATTTCACTTAACTTTAATCAAATAAAGGTAGTTTAGTCTTTTTACCAATCTATTTAAAAAATAGTTTAATAATAAAACATAAACATAAGTTAAAAACTACACGCGCGCGCGCACACACACACATATATATATATAGTGAAGAGTTCAAATGAGAAGAAATATATCTAGGATAATTTAATGATTAGTTCACTAATTAATTAAAGAGGGGAAAATTAATGAGATGAATTATAAATGAATTACTATTTTACTAATATGTTATTTCTTCTTTCAATAAATTTCTTCTTATTTGATCCCCCTATATATATATACTATATTATAATGCATGAGGCAAGGACATTTTAAGATACCCAAAAAATAAGAACTTTTCCCTCTTTTATTTATAAAAAGACCCCTAAAATGACGGTAGTTTGGTCTTTTAAACATTATTTATTTTTTAGCCCCTAAACTTATTACAGTTAAATCCCTAAGGTTTTAACAAAATTATAGATAATTAGCTACAATTCACCCCTCCACAACAAACTTATAATTTTTTTACTTATTCTTGACATAACTTATAAACTATATTATTTAAAAAAAATCCAAAGATAGCATGACGCCCAACACATTTTTGTCGACGTTTCGGTAGTTGTCTTGTTCAATATCGACGCACGGATTAAAAGGTACAAGTAGATAATGATTTAATGTACAAGTGGTTAAAGAAGAAAATAACAACTAATAATTTTTTCGTACAATCAATGACTTATTTTTTATGAAATAAAATAAAACGATCTATTATGACATGATAAATTCTAGAGTAATTACACTTTTCGTCCTTTACGTTTACACCAATCTTAGCTTTAAAAATGTTAATAATCATCCTTTACCTTTTAAAACCCTTGCACCGAGTGTTCTTTGGCCCTAAATTTCACTTAACTTTAATCAAATAAAGGTAGTTTAGTCTTTTTACCAATCTATTTAAAAAATAGTTTAATAATAAAACATAAACATAAGTTAAAAACTACACGCGCGCGCGCACACACACGTATATATATATATATAGTGAAGAGTTCAAATGAGAAGAAATATATGTAGGATAATTTAATGATTAGTTCACTAATTAATTAAAGAGGGAAAAATTAATGAGATGAATTATAAATGAATTACTATTTTACTAATATGTTATTTCTTCTTTCAATAAATTTCTTCTTATTTGATCCCCCTATATATATATACTATATTATAATGCATGAGGCAAGGACATTTTAAGATACCCAAAAAATAAGAACTTTTCCCTCTTTTATTTATAAAAAGACCCCTAAAATGACGGTAGTTTGGTCTTTTAAACATTATTTATTTTTTAGCCCCTAAACTTATTACAGTTAAATCCCTAAGGTTTTAACAAAATTATAGATAATTAGCTACAATTCACCCCTCCACAACAAACTTATAATTTTTTTACTTATTCTTGACATAACTTATAAACTATATTATTTAAAAAAAATCCAAAGATAGCATGACGCCCAACACATTTTTGTCGACGTTTCGGTAGTTGTCTTGTTCAATATCGACGCACGGATTAAAAGGTACAAGTAGATAATGATTTAATGTACAAGTGGTTAAAGAAGAAAATAACAACTAATAATTTTTTCGTACAATCAATGACTTATTTTTTATGAAATAAAATAAAACGATCTATTATGACATGATAAATTCTAGAGTAATTACACTTTTCGTCCTTTACGTTTACACCAATCTTAGCTTTAAAAATGTTAATAATCATCCTTTACCTTTTAAAACCCTTGCACCGAGTGTTCTTTGGCCCTAAATTTCACTTAACTTTAATCAAATAAAGGTAGTTTAGTCTTTTTACCAATCTATTTAAAAAATAGTTTAATAATAAAACATAAACATAAGTTAAAAACTACACGCGCGCGCGCACACACACGTATATATATATATAGTGAAGAGTTCAAATGAGAAGAAATATATGTAGGATAATTTAATGATTAGTTCACTAATTAATTAAAGAGGGAAAAATTAATGAGATGAATTATAAATGAATTACTATTTTACTAATATGTTATTTCTTCTTTCAATAAATTTCTTCTTATTCGATCCCCCTATATATATATACTATATTATAATGCATGAGGCAAGGACATTTTAAGATACCCAAAAAATAAGAACTTTTCCCTCTTTTATTTATAAAAAGACCCCTAAAATGACGGTAGTTTGGTCTTTTAAACATTATTTATTTTTTAGCCCCTAAACTTATTACAGTTAAATCCCTAAGGTTTTAACAAAATTATAGATAATTAGCTACAATTCACCCCTCCACAACAAACTTATAATTTTTTTACTTATTCTTGACATAACTTATAAACTATATTATTTAAAAAAAATCCAAAGATAGCATGACGCCCAACACATTTTTGTCGACGTTTCGGTAGTTGTCTTGTTCAATATTGACGCACGGATTAAAATGTACAAGTAGATAATGATTTAATGTACAAGTGGTTAAAGAAGAAAATAACAACTAATAATTTTTTCGTACAATCAATACTATATTATAATGTATGAGGGAGGGGTATTTTAAGATACCCAAAAAATAAGAACTTTTCCTTTTTTTAATTTATATATACACCCCCTAAAATAAGGGTAAATTAGTGTTTTTAAACAATAGTTACATTTTAACCCTTCATCTTAATTACATTTTAATCCCTTGTTTTTAATGTACAACGCATTAAACCTATCATGTTAAGAAATACGTAAATTACATTTGGCTCCATCTTTTGTAACTTTTAAATTTTAAAATAAGGTTACCAAATTTGAGCTGAAATCTATGCTTTCTCTCACTACTTCTATCGTTATATTAGAAGGATGGATTCTTAAAATTTTGCTTCTATCATTAAACATTTATTTTTATGTTTTAAGTTTTCTTATGTTTCTAATTTTATGTAACAATGCTACAAATAACTTATGATATAGATAGATCAATTGATGCCACTAACTCAAAAACCTAAGAAAACAATAAACATCATAAAAATTTGTAGAACATCATACGAATCAGAAAACTAATCTAAGTAATATACAATAGATGACAACTGAGTTGATAAACTAACAAAAATGTGTACCGCAATGCAAATTGTCACCCCGCCGCATCGCGCGCGCACCCTGCTAGTATATATATATAGGAACGAGATCAGGAGAAAACGCCAAAAAAGCGTGAGAACGGTGAGAACGCATCCTGGCCCAACACGTGTCACGGGACATAAAGGGCAGGGAGGCTTTTTTGTCATTGTAAATTCTTTTTTTAAACGCGACTCACATCAGCTCTCCACTTTTTGGCGTTTAACAAATACGCGGCGTTTTTATTGTTTTTTTAGATTATAAGCACAATAAATATTTTGGTGTTTTAACTAAGTATGACTTTGATTATTGTGCCATGTAGGATGCAGACCTATAATATAATAGGCAATTATGGCGTTTTAAAAAGATAAACAAATTCAATTTTCCATGCAGTGGCTTTTTAATATAATAAATGTTTGGCAATAATGTTACCGTCTCTTCATTTACTGTTTTGCAATTAATGTTTCGTTCATTTTTCATCTGTCAATTAGTGTTGTTTTTTTCCAGTAATACTTTGTTTGGCATTTTTTTGGTGTTTTATATAGCAACAATGTGCTTTGCTAGCATCCAAATTAATGTTACCGTCTCACAGTTTTCATACTATCTGGCGTTTTAGTGTTTGTAGTTTTTGGCGTTTTATACTCAATTTTTTATTCGTAGAGAACTTTATAATAAACAACAGAGAATTAGATAACAAACAATAGAAAATGAAAAAAAATTAAAAATTCTAATCTAATTTCTCATCCAAATCTTCACTGTCATCAGCATCTTCTACTTTAACCTTTTTGGCATTTTGTACCTGTTTTGAATACCTTATATAGATCCTTATTTTCCTACATACCGTCCGTCTTTAGAAGATGCTTATTTTTAGTGGCATCCTGTATTGTGGTTTGATATATACTTGTTTGGTGACATGTTGAAGATCAATGCCTGCTCGAATGTATTGATCCCTTCATGCCATCAATATATCCATCAAGAACAAAGTGACATTATGACATATCAGTGTCATCAGTATCTTTTTCATGAATATTTGTCCATCTCATTCAGCAAAAGCTTATAGAGATACCCATCTCAGAGAAGAATCCATTCAGTGAAACTTCATTCAGAACAATACTAAATATAGAAGAAACTAGGTTTCCCATCTGTGACTTTTTTAACTATTTTTTGGCGTTTTAAAGTGAGTGGTTTTTAGGAAACATGGTGTAGTTTTTTGGTTGTGATCAATTGATTGTGTAGAGACGTCTCTCTTATAGGATGTTTTTTGGCGCGTAGTTTAGGCGAGATTTTATTTATAATAAATGATCTTAATAAAGTAGCCGTCTTTTCAATTACTGTGTGTATTTTTACTGTTTTTTGTTTTGCTTTTTATGAGCTTTTAGGCTGATAGACGTTCCATCTTCCAAGTTTGGCGTTTTTAATGGCTTTAAGTAGTTTTTTGCGTTTTTTTTTTCTTTTTTAGCTTTTAATAAAACTTCTCCATATTACTTTTATTATAGTTTGGGAGTTTTTGGCGTTTTACTGTATTTTATTTTTCTTACCTGAAAAATAAATAACAAACAACAAAAAAGGAAAATTAAAAAAATAAAAATATAAACAATTCATCTTCCAAATCTTCACTGTCATCAGTCTCTTTATTCTTTGAAATATGTTCACTAGCGGTTTGACTTTGTCATGCTTGTGTTTTTGTGGCCGTTTGGAAAGACAAAATGACGTGAGTTTTTTGTTTGAATATGTATCTTCAAATCACTCATCAGTGTCATTAGTCTCTTCATGCCATTATAATATTCATCAATAACAAAACACAAAAAATGACATAAGTGTGACACCAACATCTTTTTGTTTATGATTTGTCCATCTCATGCAGCAAAATGTTATTGAGTCACAGCACCTCAGGGAAGAATGCATTCTGCCAAACTTCGCGTAGAACAATATTGAATATACAAGAAACGATGTTTGCCGTTTTTTTGCGTTATACTGAGGAAATAGCGTATATGAAGGAAACGTCGATTTTTTTGGAATCTTTGATGTTTGATTGTTTTGGCGTTTTCTAAGATGATTGTTATATAGTAAAATATGGCGTTTTTTGAGTAGGTGGGTTTGAAGTTATGGGATTTTGGCGTTTGTAAGATGAATGGTATATAGTAGAAAATATGGCGTTTCAGGTTTGAGGGGGGGGGTTGTTTTTATGTCTGAGATGTTTTGTTTATATAGGGATGTGTTTTGGCCCGTAATGGCGTTTTATTCATTAGTTTGGTGTTTTGGTAGAGAAGTGTAAAAGACCTTTTTACCCTTAATGAAGCGCGTCCACTTAAAAGAATTCGTGTTATTTACGAAAACGCCACTGCGCCAATCTAGTCCATAGATTGTTTTGCTCGGACGGTCCATAAGCGTTCTCACCGTTCTCACACTTTCCACCGTTTTCTCTAAATCCTGACCCTATATATATATATAGTGGAGGGTTCAAATGAGAAGAATTTCTTTGTAAGAAGAAAAAAGAAGAAGTTTTAACCAATAATGACGTTTCATTTTATTTCATTTAATATTTGCATTTAATTTTATTTTAAGGGTATATTGGTAAACTTACTTAAATCATTAACTTATATTCTTCCTCTTTAATAACTAAGTAAATTAAATGTGTAACTCCTTTAATAACTAAGTAAATTAAAGTGTAGAATAAATTACAATGTGTGTAAGATATATTTCGAGGTGTGTAGGATAAATTTCGACGTGCGTAGGATAAAATTCTATATTGTGTAGGGTATATGTAAGAAAATTTTGATATATGTAGATTTTATAAATTATATGTAGTATAATTAATGATTAGTTCACTAATTAATTAAAGAGAGAAAAATTAATAAGATGAATTATAAATGAATTAGTATTTTACTTTTTTTTTGAATGGCTAACGTTGCACACCATGAGAATTGAACCCCTGACCTCTCCTATCATAAGCTCTATCTAAACTCACCAACACCACTGGGCTATTCCCAAGTGGATATGTCATTTCTTCTTTCAATAATTTTCTTCTCATTTGATCCCCTATGTATATATATATATATACATATATATATAGGGTAGGGATCCTAAGAGAAGTGCACTCTATTTGAGAAACCTAAGAAACCTTTTGGACCACACCTTTTTTCCAAGCCATTTTTTTTACTTCTAATCACACGTTTTTAAGAGTATTTTTTTTCTTTCTTGCATATATATATATATACGTATATGTATATTGTCACTTTTGAATTATACACATATGTATATAGTCAGTTTTTAAACTATACATATCTATATATTATAAAAAATATATATCCTTAACCTAAGAAGTCAAGGAAACCAAGTCAAACGAACTCCGATTGAGTTCATTCTAGCGGCACTGTGACCGACTCGTCGAATACTAACCATAAAGTCTAAACCCTAAACCCTAAATCTAACCCTAAAACCCAAGACTAAACCATATGCTAAAACCTAAAAACTAAACACTAATGCTAAACCCTAAATACTAATGCTAAACCACAAAACAAAACATTTAATACTAATGCTAAACACTAAAATAAAACCCTAAATACTAATGCTAAACATTAAAATCAAACAGTAATGCTAAACCCTAATTACTAATTACAAACGCTAAACCCTAAAGCTAAAACTGAAGTACCTGAAAAAATTATGTATATATATATAATTATTTTTTATGGATATATAAATATATTAGTAGTTAAAAAAACACAATTTTCAAATATTAATAAAGTAATAAAAAAATTAATAATTTTAAACACATACGGTAATATGTATGTATTTCATATGTGGGTTATAATAATATATAATTTGATAAAAATCATAAAACCAAATCTAACAATTTGATATATGGAAACAACAACGATAATAGAATATGAAAATATGTACAAAGTCGGTGCATGCAAGGACATGACCATTCCTTCTTTGACCAAGAGTTTTGCAAATCATAATTATGCACCATCTTCTTCATGCTCCTTTTCTTGAAAATTTTTAGAACACAATTTCTTTAAGTATGTGTTGGTGCATACGTCTGTCGACTTCGTCTTGTATCGAGTCTTGTACTAGAATTGTTAGATCAGGGCACGTTGTACGAGAATTTAGGTTTTGAGTGTGATTGGTTAATTTCGCTTGAAAGTGGTAGGTGCACTTTCAAACGAAATTAACATTGTTAATTCCGCTTGAAATGGCCACTGCCACTTTCAAGCGAAATTAGCTCCTCTATATATAGGGTTGATGCGAAATCAGTTGTAACATTCATGTTTCTGGTACCGAAGTGCTGCCGACGTGTCTACTGATCTGTAAACTTGTTATAATCAATATACAAGACATTTAGAAGTGAATCAATCTGTTTTACAAGTCAATTCATCTGTTTCCACCGTTTGAATTGATAAGAACTCTTCTGATTGACTCGTTTGGGTCACAAAACGATCCTACAAGTGGTATCAGAGCTCAGGAGGAAGAGTTCTTGCCAAAACAGCCATAATTTCTGACTTCTACACCTTCTTTTTCAAAATTAACAAAATTTCACGGTCAAAATGGATTGAATTTCATACATGTCATGCGAAACAGTGTTTTAATGAATCCTTGAGGGTATTGGACCTTAATTCAGCTTAAAATTGGTAAAAAAATCGTAATTTCGCTTGAAAATGATTTCGGATTAAGTGACGTCAGCAGCATTTCACATGGAATTAGCACTTGATTCCGCTTGAAATTGCTATTCCGCTTGAAAAGTACCTTTGATTTCACACGAAATTACCTGATTCCGCTTCAGAGTGTGATTTCGTTTGAACAGTTCCACACGAAATTAGATAATTTCGCTCCAGAGTGCTATTCCGTTTGAAAATTCATCTGCTTCACACGAAATAAGGTATTCCGGGTGAAAGGGTATTCCGTGTGAAAAGGTATTCCGCTTGAAAGAGGTTATTTCGCACCAAAAGTGATTTCGGTTGAGACTTGATTCCGTTTGAGTTTGGTATTTCGTGTGAAACTGTGTTTTTGAGACTTGTGTTTGGGAACAATTTGTCTAATCATGGAAGAGGAATTCTACAATGCATTTGCTACACCAGTTGCTCTGGTTACAGCTGCTGAAACTCTTTACAGTGAAAATGAGACGGGAACTCATCAAAAACCGCCAAAGTTGATGTACATTGAAGATTTTAAAGGATGGCATAATCGATTTGAGAACTGGGTGCAAGCTTACAAGTTTGACGCATGGTGCTCATTAGAGAAAGATTACAAAAAACCGAAAAATGAACGTGGGCTTGAAAAGGCGTTTTGTGACTTTTCGGAGATTGATAAATTGAAATATACAAGTGAAAAAATGATGATTAGTATTCTTCAACAATCGATTAAGGAAGATATTTTTGTTTTACTTCAACATGAGGGTACTGCTAGGTCAATTTGGACAGCTTTGATTCAAAAATTTAAAGGAAGTGCAGATATGATCAAGAATAAAAAGGCTTTACTGAAGAAATCATTTGACATGTTTGTGGCTTTTGATCATGAAACAACAAAGATGACCATTGATAGATCCCTAAGGTTTTAACAAAATTAACAAAATTTCACAGTCAAAATGGATTGAATTTCATACATGTCATGCGAAACAGTGTTTTAATGAATCCTTGAGAGTATTGGACCTTAATTCAGCTTAAAATTGGTAAAAAATCATAATTTCGCTTGAAAATGATTTCGGATTAAGTGACGTCAGCAGCATTTCACATGGAATTAGCACTTGATTCCGCTTGAAATTGCTATTCCGCTTGAAAAGTACCTTTGATTTCACACGAAATTACCTGATTCCGCTTCAGAGTGTGATTTCGTTTGAACAGTTCCACACGAAATTAGATAATTTCGCTCCAGAGTGCTATTCCGTTTGAAAATTCATCTGCTTCACACGAAATAAGGTATTCCGGGTGAAAGGGTATTCCGTGTGAAAAGGTATTCAGCTTGAAAGAGGTTATTTCGCACCAAAAGTGATTTCGGTTGAGACTTGATTCCGTTTGAGTTTGGTATTTCGTGTGAAACTGTGTTTTTGAGACTTGTGTTTGGGAACAATTTGTCTAATCATGGAAGAGGAATTCTACAATGCATTTGCTACACCAGTTGCTCCGGTTACAACTGCTGAAACTCTTTACAGTGAAAATGAGACGGGAACTCATCAAAAACCGCCAAAGTTAATGTACATTGAAGATTTTAAAGGATGGCAGAATCGATTTGAGAACTGGGTGCAAGCTTACAAGTTTGACGCATGGTGCTCATTAGAGAAAGATTACAAAAAACCGAAAAATGAACGTGGGCTTGAAAAGGCGTTTTGTGACTTTTCGGAGATTGATAAATTGAAATATACAAGTGAAAAAATGATGATCAGTATTCTTCAACAATCGATTAAGGAAGATATTTTTGTTTTACTTCAACATGAGGGTACTGCTAGGTCAATTTGGACAGCTTTGATTCAAAAATTTAAAGGAAGTGCAGATATGATCAAGAATAAAAAGGCTTTACTGAAGAAATCATTTGACATGTTTGTGGCTTTTGATCATGAAACAACAAAGATGACCATTGATAGATCCCTAAGGTTTTAACAAAATTAACAAAATTTCACGGTCAAAATGGATTGAATTTCATACATGTCATGCGAAACAGTGTTTTAATGAATCCTTGAGAGTATTGGACCTTAATTCAGCTTAAAATTGGTAAAAAATCGTAATTTCGCTTGAAAATGATTTCGGATTAAGTGACGTCAGCAGCATTTCACATGGAATTAGCACTTGATTCCGCTTGAAATTGCTATTCCGCTTGAAAAGTACCTTTGATTTCACAAGAAATTACCTGATTCCGCTTCAGAGTGTGATTTCGTTTGAACAGTTCCACACGAAATTAGATAATTTCGCTCCAAAGTGCTATTCCGTTTGAAAATTCATCTGCTTCACACGAAATAAGGTATTCCGGGTGAAAGGGTATTCCGTGTGAAAAGGTATTCCGCTTGAAAGAGGTTATTTCGCACCAAAAGTGATTTCGGTTGAGACTTGATTCCGTTTGAGTTTTGTATTTCGTGTGAAACTGTGTTTTTGAGACTTGTGTTTGGGAACAATTTGTCTAATCATGGAAGAGGAATTCTACAATGCATTTGCTACACCAGTTGCTCCGGTTACAGCTGCTGAAACTCTTTACAGTGAAAATGAGACGGGAACTCATCAAAAACCGCCAAAGTTGATGTACATTGAAGATTTTAAAGGATGGCAGAATCGATTTGAGAACTGGGTGCAAGCTTACAAGTTTGACGCATGGTTCTCATTAGAGAAAGATTACGAAAAACTGAAAAATGAACGTGGGCTTGAAAAGGCGTTTTGTGACTTTTCGGAGATTGATAAATTGAAATATACAAGTGAAAAAATGATGATCAGTATTCTTCAACAAGCGATTAAGGAAGATATTTTTGTTTTACTTCAACATGAGGGTACTGCTAGGTCAATTTAGATAACTTTGATTCAAAAATTTAAAGGAAGTGCAGATATGATCAAGAATAAAAAGGCTTTACTGAAGAAATCATTTGACATGTTTGTGGCTTTTGATCATGAAACAACAAAGATGACCATTGATAGATACTGTCATTTAGTCTTGGAAATGGGAAGGTTGGACATAAAGAAAGAAGATGATGAATGGGTTGACAAACTATCTAATGCATTACCACAGCAAAAATGGGGAACTTATTTGTTGATCCTTAAACACATGAGAAAATCTGAAAATATGAATCTGGCACAATTTATTCAGAAGATTGAAGAGCACGAGTTGGATATCCAGAAAACGGCAATCATGAAGAATCCAAACGCTCAAAAGGATGTCAGTTTATATTACAGAGGGAACAAATTTGAAGTTACCCCCAGCCCAAAGATTCAAGCTGGTTTCAGTGCTGATACTTCTTCTGGAATAAAAAGTAGTACGGTGACACAGAGTGGTGGATCTTCGTCTTCGTATTCAAGTTTTGATCCAAATTTTACAACACCAAGTCCTCAACAACAGAATTCTACAAATCTGCAGTGCAATGTTACCCTGAACATTCAAAATGGTCAAAATCTTTCTCCAGAAATAGCTAAGCAACACATGGCATCACTCGTTGCTATGTTGGAATCTGATGTGTGCAAAATGCAACATAAAAATTACATCAATTGTGGCATAAAACTAATCCTTTTTTAGTACTAATGTTGGAAAAAGTATGTTTTTGTGTTCCTTTTGTATTTTCAGGATTAAATGAGCTCAAATTAACAAAAGAAGCAAAAAGGCAGCTAAATCTAACATAAATACAAGAAAAGGAATAAACGTGGCATGCCCGACCTCCCCGAAAGCATCTTCCCAAGCAAAACAAGAAAACAGGAGGCTGAACACGCCCCGTGCTCAATGAGCATGGGGGCGTGCCCAAGTGTCAGCATAAAAGACAAAGTTGTAGAAGCTTCCATCGCCCACCACGGGGCCATGCTCAGCGGACACGGGGTCGTGGTCAACTATAAGATTCGCAGAATCCAGGCAAATCTTGATAGTACAGATATGCTTCTGCACACGGGGTCGTGCCCAGCGGACACGGGGCCGTGGTCAACTAATAAAGACAAGAGCAATTAATGAAGACAGAGAAGGATGTGGACACGGGGCCGTGCCCACTGGACACGAGGCCGTGCCCGAGCTTCTGTTCAGCCTATAAATAGGAGTGCTTGGCTCAAGCTCAAACCATCCCTTGGCACACCACCTCTTTCACACTTCACCCAACACCCACCACCACCATAACACCATCATCCACCACCATAATCCATTGTCCATCATAGAGTGTGTGAGTCGTCTCGGGATCCAAGATTTATCGTAAGAGTTCTTGACAATCAAGGCCATGTTTGCCTAAGTCTCTTACATCACTTGGTGAAGACAAAGTGTCTAGTGTAATACTTTTTATTTTTAATCTTTTCGCACTTTTTAATTGGTTATGTATTAATGACTTTAATAACTAGTTTCTTATGTTGAAGGTGATTCTTCCTTATCATTTGTCCGTGGTGTCTTGGCATTATTTTACTGTCTATATAAAATAAAAGATTTTCACCATTCATATCTCCACGGTCTATATGGAGGTATGTTGGCTACCTGGTCGGGGGTTAAGGGAACGGTTTGGTAAGTGTCTTGCCATTGTTCAGTGTATAGATCCTGCAAAGGACCTGGGTCAAATTTAGTAGGACCTCCTTCAATACTTAACGGTATTGGATGGCGGGGGTCCAAACTCTTTGATCCCCTCATAAGTTAAACTACTATTAATACTTTAACCCGGCTACCTAGGACTGTATCCCTGCTGACTCAGACTACTTAGCCGAGGGTAACGCCACCTTCAAAAGAGGGGCCTACCATAATATGCATTAATAACTTAATTAATTATCTTTCAATAATCCGACCCTTTAGGATTGTATCCTTGCTGACTCAAACTACTGGGTTGAGGGTAACGTCACCTTCAAAAGAGGGGCCTACTACAATAACTAAGATAATCTCTTAAATAGTGCAAAAGTGCGGAAATAATCAAAGGTTACACTAAACACGAGTCGGAGTTAAGTGATTCATCTTGTCTATCTGTTTTTACTTTTATTTTTATTTTTTTCAGCATTTTAGTTAGTTTTTATTTTCTTAGTTTAAAACATTTTTCTAAACTTTTGATTTGATTAGACGTTGAGGATAAACCGGTACTAAAAGCTCTTGTGTCCTTGGACGACCTCGGTATCTTGCCAACACTATACTACGCTCACGATGGGTGCACTTGCCCATATGTGTGTCTAGTGTTAGTAAATATCGGGTTTTATAAATTTAAAACTTGGCTAAAGAAAGTGTAAAAGGGCTTAAAAAATACTTAAACTTATATACACACTTCACACGCATCAAGTTTTTGGCGCCGTTGCCGGGGACACAAGGATTTTAAGAAAGTTAGGAATCAACGGCCTAATCGTTTTTTTTATTTTTCTATTTTTTCTAGGATTTTTTTTTCTTAGTTTTTCAGCTTCTGCAGAACTCAGCACGGGCCGTGCCCGCTGAACACGCCCCGTGCCCAATCATTGGAACTGGCAATCCTGTTTTAAGTCAGACAGTAAGCTGAACACGGGGCCGTGCCCACTCAACACGCCCCGTGCCCAAGATTCAGTTACTGAAAACAGAACCGTAAGATCCCGACGGTTGGTAATTTCTGACACAAACATGAGTGATACTGATACTTTTTACTTTCGGCACTCTTATGGTATGTGGTGTCAAATATGTGGTGGTACCCATGAGGAATTAAAATGTTATTTTCTAAATTATAAGCCCCACTATATAGACCCATCGTTTCCTTGTATCCTTAAGAGGGGCGAAAGTAAAAATAATCCCCATCTCTCCCTCGAATGCTCCCAACCAGATTTTCTAGGAGAAATGCTTCTTGATGAACTATTTCAATTAGAAGATCTAATTCTTAATTGGTTAAAAGAACTTAGGATAGATTTCAATAATTTATCTTAAGATGATAACCAAGAAGAAGTGTTGGAATCGCATTCAAACAACTCCGTTGTCCCCGACGATACTTCTAACTCTAGTGAGGACTTGAGCGATAGTCGTCCCTGTGCCGATTGTGCCGTGAAGGACTCCCCATCGACTTCGTTCGATGCATACATAGACCTGAGCGATTCGGCATACACCTTCTTTAACGAGAGCCCGGGAAAGGGTTGGACTTGTCCACCTACATATAGCATAGGAATCACCCTCACCGACAACCTCTTGCGTTCTCGTCTCAATCTAGAACAATTAAGGTATCTTAGGCACTTTGGGGTTGTTCCATCCAGTAAGGAACCGCCCGATCTGGAAAAGTTCCTTAAAAATAGACAAACTTCATAAACAGCCCTTCGACACGGGGCCGTGCCCAGGTCAACACACCCCCGTGTCCACCAAAAGATTCCCTTCTGACTTTTTGTCAGAATACGGACAAAACATGTCAGGATCTTGCCTGCACACGGGGCCGTGTCCAGCATGCTGTCATTTTCTATAAATGTAGCCAAGAATCCTGCACATTTGGACCATCCAGGGACAGAGATTTGAAAGGATTTTCTAACTTACCATCCTAGGTATGTTCTAAAAGAAGTTTCTAACAAACATCTTGTCCCTTCCTCTTTTATCCATTACCTTCTTCTTCATCTTTCTTGCAACAACACCTCCATTGAAGCTTGATTCCAAGCTTTATTGTGATGTTTGTTGAACTTTTGTTCAAGGAATCTTGTTAAAACTAAGTTACTCAACATTGTTTTAAGTTATTTCTGTTCAAAAATGCTTCATTAGTTGGGAAAATAATTTGAAACTCCAAGATTCCTTGTTCTAAAAAACTGCAGAAAGGTGAACACGGGGCCGTGCTCATTGAACACGGGGCCGTGTCAGTGGTACTGTTTCATTAAAATGAACTATTTTTGGTTTGTTTTCGTAGAATGTCTAGCCAAAACAGTGGAACCTCTTCTGCGCACTCCAGAAACAGTCGAAGGGAAAGAAGGTCATCAATCGAAGCAACTCTCGTACGATACGTAATGGCGTTACGTGAAGCTCTTGACGAGATGACTTCGGTAGAGGAGGTCCTGATAGACCGTATAAATTATCTTACGGTACGGCTGGAAAACAGTTTTCAAGAAATTAACCTCTTGCACCAAAGGTTAAACATTCTTGTAACACCTCCCATGGAACCAATCCTCCCTCAAGAGGATTGGAACCTAGCACTTGGAATCCACAATCCTACTGGGTGGGATGAACTTCCAGCGGAACCTCCTCTTGAAGATCTACAAGAAGTCCCGGTAGAGGTTGCACCTCCTCAACCCGATGCCAATGAGCCCGCCTTTCTTCTCCCAAGGGAGATAGAAGAGTGGCTCGCCGACGTGTGAGGATCCCATGCCCAAAGAAAAGGAGTTTTCATGCCGCATCTAACCAGGAGAATTATCTTTTTGGAAATTTTGCTAGTAAAATAAAGATTAGGCTAGAACTTCTCGATTTGGATTTTTTGTGTTTCTTTGACCTACTTATCTAGAAATTTAACTTTTAGGACTATTATGTAATTCTCTCTATGACTTAATGAATGATGGTTTTAGTTAATTTAGTTTTTGGATGGTGTTGAAAAGAATAAAATACACTGAGGATAGCAAAGGATCACAAGGGAAACTTGAACCAGCACCCCATGCAGGAAAACAGGGCCATCCGACAATGTTCTTCATTAACAGTAAGTTCAGCACTGGCCGTGTCCGCCCAACACGGCCCCGTGCTGCACAGTCTGCAGAAATGACCCAGTTCAGGTAAACTGGACACGGGCCGTGTTCACCCAACACGCCCCCGTGTCCAGGCTTCTGTTTCTTTTGTTTAATTTTTGTTACTGGCACTTGAACACGGGGCCGTGCCCGGACAACACGGGGCCGTGTCCAGCGCCCAGTAACACAATTTTTTGTTTTTTCACACCTTTTTACACATTCAATCAACCTAAAAATTTATTTTTGGGACACATTGAGGACAATGTGTAATTTAAGTGTGTGTGTGGGGGGGGGGGGATGCTAAAACCTTGAATCTTGCAAGTCCTAACTACAAGCCTTACACAAAACTCTATTGGAACCGCTAATCACCCCAAATTTAAAAAAAAAAATTCAATTTTTTTTTACTTGTCTAGGTTTAACTCGGGAAATTCAAGTTCTAAAAAGGTTATATTTTTACAAATTTACAACCGATAGCGTCGTGATAAAAAGAACCAACATAAGAAAATTATGAAAAGGCATAACAAGCTTAGTTAAAATTTAATTATATATACTTGATCACATAAAAACCCATTCCCACAAAAGTGAGTTTTGAGCCTTTATTGAGCATACAAATACATATCTTTAAATTAAATGCTCATTTTTCGTTTCTTGTGTGAATAGCCGCTTGGTTCTTACAACTCTAGAACTTGCCATGACGATACATTCCCGGTCCTTACCAACTTAAACCCGAGTAAGTAAACGATGGAGGCATTAGGACTAACCCTTTTTATTTCTACACCATTATTTTTTTTTTTTTTACCACCTACCCAAAATCCCCCTAGTTAACCCCTTTGAGCCTAAACCTTTTCATTTCTTAACCTAAACAAAACACCCTTTCACCCACCAAAACCTTTTTATTTTTAACCCTTTGTTTTAGTAACAAGCTCGGTTTTTCGTTTGACTTTGAAAAATATATATATATATATATATATATATATATATATATATATATATATATATATATATATATTTTATGTTTTGTTGATGAAGCAAAAGAAATAAACAAACAAGTTCATCAAAAATAACTTTGTTTGAATAATAGCTTCATCAAAATAAAAATTGCAAAAATAAAAAATTCTTTCGAAAACCGACGCTTTTTACGCTTTTTCGCCCTTTTCTACTAACCACTAACCCAACCACCTACCTTTAACCCAAGCCTAACCCTTCACCCAAAAGTCCTCTTGATATTTACAAAGATATATAGTTAAAAAGGAGGAGGATTGATTGCCTGGCAAGCCTATGGTAGGAGTAATTTCCATGCCGCTCTCGAGTGATTCACTAAAATACATCTTCGGCCGAGTGTTGAGTGATCCCCCGTAAGGTATGTGAACTTGTATATAAATAGAATTTTAAAGAGGCATGTTATGCCCTAATAAGTAATTTATCTTATGAAAAGTTTTAAAATAAATCATGACGAATAGGATTGTAAATAAATAAAAATAAAACTAAATAAAGAATCTTGGAAATCCCGACACTCTATGACAAGCCCAAAAACCTTCTTTTCTACCAATTCCATTTGGGAGTGTAAAGCCACATTATAAAGAGTTTTGCTTGAGGACAAGCAAAGATTCAAGTGTGGGGGTATTTGATGTGTGCAAAATGCAACATAAAAATTACATCAATTGTGGCATAAAACTAATCTTTTTTTAGTACTAATGTTGGAAAAAGTATGTTTTTGTGTTCCTTTTGTATTTTCAGGATTAAATGAGCTCAAATTAACAAAAGAAGCAAAAAGGCAGCTAAATCTAACATAAATACAAGAAAAGGAATAAACGTGGCATGCCCGACCTCCCTGAAAGCATCTTCCCAAGCAAAACAAGAAAACAGGAGGCTGAACACGCCCCATGCTCAATGAGCACGGGGGCGTGCCCAAGTGTCAGCATAAAAGACAAAGTTGTAGAAGCTTCCATCGCCCACCACGGGGCCGTGCTCAGCGGACACGGGGTCGTGGTCAACTATAAGATTCGCAGAATCCAGGCAAATCTTGATAGTACAGATATGCTTCTGCACACGGGGTCGTGCCCAGCGGACACGGGGCCATGGTCAACTAATAAAGACAAGAGAAATTAATGAAGACAGAGAAGGATGTGGACACGGGGCCGTGCCCGAGCTTCTGTTCAACCTATAAATAGGAGTGCTTGGCTCAAGCTCAAACCATCCCTTGGCACACCACCTCTCTCACACTTCACACACCACCCACCACCACCATAACACCATCATTCACCACCATCATCCATTGTCCATCATAGAGTGTGTGAGTCGTCTCGGGATCCAAGATTGATCGTAAGAGTTCTTGACAATCAAGGCCATGTTTGCCTAAGTCTCTTACATCACTTGGTGAAGACAAAGTGTCTAGTGTGATACTTTTTATTTTTAATCTTTTCGCACTTTTTAATTGGTTATGTATTAATGACTTTAATAACTAGTTTCTTATGTTCAAGGTGATTCTTCCTTATTGTTTGTCCGTGGTGTCTTGGCATTATTTTACTGTCTATATAAAATAAGAGATTTTCACCATTCATATCTCCACGGTCTATATGGAGGTATGTTGGCTACCTGGTCGGGGGTTAAGGGAACGGTTTGGTAAGAGTCTTGCCATTGTTCAGTGTATAGATCCTGCAAAGGACCTGGGTCAAATTTAGTAGGACCTCCTTCAATACTTAACGGTATTGGATGGCGGGGGTCCAAACTCTTTGATTCCCTCATAAGTTAAACTACTATTAATACTTTAACCCGGCTACTTAGGACTGTATCCTTGCTGACTCAGACTACTTAGCCGAGGGTAACGTCGCCTTCAAAAGAGGGTCCTACCACAATATGCATTAATAACTTAATTAATTATCTTTCAATAATCCGACCCTTTAGGATTGTATCCTTGCTGACTTAAACTACTGGGTTGAGGGTAACGTCACCTTCAAAAGAGGGGCCTACTACAATAACTAAGATAATCTCTTAAATAGTTCAAAAGTGCGGAAATAATCAAAGGTTACACTAAACACGAGTCGGAGCTAAGTGATTCATCTTGTCTATCTGTTTTTACTTTTATTTTTATTTTTTTCAGCATTTTAGTTAGTTTTTATTTTCTTAGTTTAAAACATTTTTCTAAACTTTTGATTTGATTAGACGTTGAGGATAAACCGGTACTAAAAGCTCTTGTGTCCTTGGACGACCTCGGTATCTTGCCAACACTATACTACGCTCACGATGGGTGCACTTGCCCATATGTGTGTCTAGTGTTAGTAAATATCGTGTTTTATAAATTTAAAACTTGGCTAAAGAAAGTGTAAAAGGGCTTAAAAAATACTTAAACTTATATACACACTTCACACGCATCAGAATCATATGAGAGTTTGATTGCGGGCAGAATTGGAAATCCGATGCTTACCAAATAGGATTATGACCAAATTGATGCAGAGGAACTTGAGATGATGGATGTAAAGTGGTGTTTAGCCAGTGCTGTTTGAAGAGCAGAAAAATTTACACAAATCACTGGTAGAGATGATTTTTGGGGAATGAGTGAATCTCCAATAGGGTTTGACAAATCGAAAGTCACCTATTTTCGTTGCAAAGGAAAGGGACATTTTAAATGAGAATGCAAAAACAAAGAAGCAACAGGAAGACAAGATGGAAAGAATGATTATTATCAAAAGTCAATTTTTCATCAGATTGATAAACAACCACAAACTGCTCATGCACGTACCATTGAAGAGAAAAGAGCTTGTTTTGGGATAATTGATCAAGATGATGAATTTGTTGCAGGGGGATTTAGCTGGGATAAATACATTCCACCTGGTTCAGTTCTTGTTGCCAGAATTCTGGAAGAAGATGAAGTCAAATCATGTTCGAAAAGAATACCGATTTTTCCAGATCTTGGAAGTGATATAGATACTGACGATGAAGAAGAATACATTAATAAAACCAGAAAATGTATAGATCCTGATAGTTTTAATTTGTTCTTTGCAGATAAAGTTGAGATGCTGAATGAGAAGAAGATTGCCAGATTGAAGAGAGAGCTGGAAGCAATAAGAAAAAGTACTGATGAAAAGGCAAAGATGGAAGCTGAAGAAGTAAATGTTGAACCAGTGACTGAAAAAGTGATAGAAAAAATCATTGAAGTGGAGAAAGTGGTAGAGAAATTTGTTGAAGTTGAAAAAATAGTCGAAGTTGAAAAACTCGTCGAAATTGAGAAAATCGTCGAGGTAGAAAAAATTGTTGAAGTTGAGAAAGTTGTCGAGGTTGAAAAGTTAGTTGAGGTAATTAAACCTTGTTTGAAATGTGTGGAGTTGTGCAAACATTGTGACGAAAAGGACAAGAAAATTCGTGAACTGGAAGAGCTTAAAGAGAATTTGTTGTCTGATGTGAAGTATGTAAAAGAATCGTACGATGTTTTGAATAAAACAGTTGATGGTTTGAACAAAACAAATCGAGAAGTAGATGCTGCAATGACGATGATGAGCTCAACTTTAATGACAAAGCAGAAAGTCATCAATGAGTATATTGAAGACTGTGCAAAGCTAAAGCAGGAGTTGGAATTTGAAAAGATTGAAAGTGAAAGAATCAAACGTTTGTTGTTGAGTTATACAACGTGTGATTATTTGATTGATCGAGTTTATCCTACTGTTGCAGGTCTTGAAGCGTTTCAAGATAAAAAGACAGAAGATCTGGATACTGGTAAGAAACAAAGTGTCAAATATAACAAGTGTCCGCCCCCGATATATGAAAGTTATTCTCCCAGAAAGCCAAATGAGGAACGGTTAAATAAGGCTCTCAACATCAAGTTAAAGTCTGAAATCATTGATGAATTACCAGACAATATTGATGTCACATTCACAGCGTCTGACACTGATCATGAGTCTGAGTTGTTAAAGAAAGTTGTCGATCAGGTGTTAGATATGGATGGAGAGTCAAAGTCGGAGTCTAAATCTGAAAGTTCGAGTTCATCAGAAAAGAGTCCGAGTTCACCGGTTAAACGGGTTTACAATAAAGAATTCCTGTTATCAAAATCTGATTTGAATGACGGACCAATCAAAGTAGCATATACTTTGAATGATTCAGACAAATTATATTCTGATGAGGAATTTCCAATAAGAAGTGTCAAATCTGAAATGATCAAACAGGTTTTCAAATTAACAGAAATTAACATTTCTGAAATAAAAGATTTAAATCATGATGAAAAACCTAATAAGTACACTTCTTCAAGAATTCAACAAAGAGTAAACAAGAAAATGGGTTATGGTTTTCAAAAGAAACCAAACCATAATAGTAACTTCAAAAAGAAAGGTCTTGGTTTTAGTTCTTCGGAAAATTATAAAAATGAGAAAAATTATAAACCAAAAACAAAATTTGTTGCAGGAGGAAGTTCTGAAGAAGAGCAGAAGAAACCATTCTGGAAACAGTCAAATCAAGAGTTTCTTGCTGAAATAAAGAAGAATATGTTGAAAGAATCTGAACGAAGGGTTGATAGAAGAACTTGTTTTAAATGTCAAAAGGTTGGACATATTGCTTGGAATTGCCAGTTCAACAACACAAAACAGAGAGTTTCTTTTAACTCAAAATTGAAAGAAAAATGTGTTGATAAAAAGAAACAACCAACTGAGAAATCTAAAGTGTTTGAAAATTCGACTTTCGAAACTGGTGATGTTCTAAAACGTTTTTACAAAAGAAAAGTTGATTTGAACAAACAAAGATGGGTTGTAAAATCTGAGAGTAGTTCTGACAGTGAATCCGATTCCATAAAATCAGAGGAGTCATTTGTTGAGAAAAAGGTTGAGAATTCCGTTCCAGAGTTGAACGAGGAAAACTTTCCGCCATTGTCAAAAGAAAGTTTGAAGTTAAAAGTTGGTAAAGTTGAGATTTCAGATCAATTCTTTGCTGGTAAGAAAGATTTTGATGCTGAAAAAGTGTTTAATGGAAAAGTTAAACATATTTTTGGGAAGATGGTTGATGGGAAAGTGAAGGATGTAAAAGATTTTTACAAATCAAAAAGATGGTGGGACAGATGTTTGCCAAAATCACCCAAGGCTGGTCAGGCTTGGGTAACACCATTTTCTACTTAAAAACCGGACTTGCCGGAGCTCCCAAGTTGGTAATCGTGGAGCAGGAATCGGCACATTTCTTGAGAAATTCACAGGATGGTAACTGTGATATTTCGACTTACAAGTGGTAAATCAGGGACATTAAGTTGTACTTGATTTTCTACAAGTGGTATTTGTTGATAAAATTTAAAACTGTTATATCTTTCAAATGGTTGTGACAAACAAAAGTGATGAAGTGAACCCCATTCCTACAAGTGGTAAAATCAACAGAATTTATTTTCCGGAAAAACCATTTGATTAAAACAAACTTAAGTGTTTTGAAATCACAATGGGAAAATAGTTTGTTGAAAGGGGGAGTTCTGATTGTTTATGCCAAGTGGATGGCGATCTGAAGTGATTCGATATCAGTTGTCACTTTACTTGTATAGTTTGTTTTCAAATTTCTTTTAAATGTGTTTGAATTTTCGGGGGAGTAAGAATTTTCAGAAAATCCAAAAACATTTGAAAATTTGAAAAAGTCAAAAACATGATAAAATTCAAAAATGAGTTTTGTTGTAAAAAGAGGAAATGATAGTACATCAGTGGACTATCACAACATGCTAAAGAATTGGAAAGTCAAAAAGTGATAAACGGTCTCACTGATGATGTGTCAGTAGGTTTTTGCACATTTAGTAGATTGTGTCGAGATATAAACCTAAAATTCAAACTTGCTTATTTCGTGGGGAACATCTCTCGGATATATGGGTAACCCCCGAAATCTTATTTGAAAGACCCCTCTTTCTGAGATACTAGGTCTTTATGCTTAGTGATATCTGGGGTATTATCCCGGGACTTCTGATTTTGCGGAAGCAATAGCCTAGTCCCCGGAGAATACTTTACGCATGCTTGAAATATAGCACCCCCCTCAGCATAAAAAATGATGAAACATTGAAAAATGCTAATCATGTGCTGTTGAAGAAAAGATCCTCTAAAGGGGACACACCAAAAGTCGAAGCCGTCATCTCTCTGATTTTGCGGAAGCAATAGCCTGAGCTCTCACGGCCCTCGCATTTAACCCCTTACAGATATCATCTAGGTATACTCACCTGTAAGACTGAATATTGGGATCTGGATACGGGAGTATATTCTGAGGTGGAACACGCGAATAAGTTTAAGTCTCTTAAAACATTAATTTCGTATCTCGAAACAGTTGAACTTTGTGTGAAAATTTAAGTGGATCAGTATACTGACAATCTAAGTGAATCGTTTAGAACTTAAAATGTTTAAAGCTTAACGGTGTTGGTGATTTGTCTCATAAACTGATATGATCCTCTTACACAAACTCACAAAAATATTGTATGTAAATATTTCTTTACTGCATTTCTTTAATTTCAAATATCCAAAAAGATTTTCGGAGTGTTTTAGCATAAATTTTGAAAAATACAAAAAGATTTTAGACAACTGATGTTGAAAAACTGATTTTCAAAATTCCAAGTGCTGAACATGACGAACAGGTTTGGGAGTGCGTGTTTGGAAAAATGATATTCATACAAGTGGTCATCAGAAATTAAAATTGTTATATCAATAATTGATGTTTTGAACTGAATTCATCATGTGGTTAACAGAATTTAAATTTATCAAATTGTTTAATTTGTAAATCTTACTTTGAGGTAGAGTATGTGCAGGTTATGGCTATAAGAGAGCCAAGTTGCGATTCTAGCACCTGAGCAGGATGTGAGCCATGTCGCAATATTAAACCTGTGAAAGCCAGACTACGATCCCAGCACAATTCAAGGGGGAGTCTGCTAGTAGATCAACATCCGAGGGAGAGAAGAGTCTGTAGATGCAAGAGCCAGAATCGAATCCTGATGATAAGAGAGAGTAGAGGATAAAGATTAAGGATGCTTACTCTGTCAGATACTTTGAAGAAAGAGCCCAAAGACTGATAAAGACTGAAGACGTTGAAGACTCGACACTGAAGACTCGTCAACATCCGAGGGGGAGTCTGTTGGTGCATACGTCTGTCGACTTCGTCTTGTATCGAGTCTTGTACTAGAATTGTTAGATCAGGGCACGTTGTACGAGAATTTAGGTTTTGAGTGTGATTGGTTAATTTCGCTTGAAATGGCCACTGCCACTTTCAAGCGAAATTAGCTCCTCTATATATAGGGTTGATGCGAAATCAGTTGTAACATTCATGTTTCCGGTACCGAAGTGCTGCCGACGTGTCTACTGATCTGTAAACTTGTTATAATCAATATACAAGACATTTAGAAGTGAATCAAGCTGTTTTACAAGTCAATTCATCTGTTTTCGCCTTTTGAATTGATAAGAACTCTTTTGATTGACTCGTTTGGGTCACAAAACGATCCTACAGCATGCATGGACCATCCCTTTTTCAATGATTACACATTTACACGATCATTATAAAATCCACATTACCTATCTGTGCACTTCAAAACCCACTCAACCATCTCTATCTTCCTTAACATATCTCTCTTTCCAGCTGCCACTTTAGCCTTTCCGATCAGCCCCTTTTTTAACACCAAATACAAAACCAAACCACTTTGGTTCTATTCGAATCCCCGCAACCGTAGTCGACCGTTAGAAGCATCGCAAGAACCGTCACCCATCACGGTAGATCTTTCCGGCCCCAACCATTGCCGAATGCCACCACCACTATAGCCGCCACCAAGCACCGACGATTCCGCAGGTAGCCGCAACCCTTCCAATCTATATAAGTTCCATGTATCGATCGATTCTAGTTGAGTTCGTTTTGATTCGTTTATGTGCTTAAATATTCAAAACATGAAAGAAACTAAACCAATGGTGGTTGTAAGGTCCTTAACTAAAACTTTAAAGATGGTGCAACTATTATTGTCTATGCCTAATAATTAACTAAATTTGTTTAGTAAAAGAGCAGAGCTTGACTTAATGGTATACGCATGTGCATCTTACACCAAGGTCGCGGATTCTTGTTGAGTTCGAAAGTGACTCGTTACATCTTGTTTTCATTTAATAAAGTTTTTGCTTATTATGGTTTTGGATTTGCTCTTTGTTCTGTTTAACTTCAACCCAGCCCAAGGGTCTAATTACTTATATCTATGTAGATATATATTATCAAAGCACTTTGTTAACAATGCAATTATATTAACTATATATCTTAGTTTAGTTTTCTTAGTATCTGAATATAGTGTCTTTATAGGAGGGTTTGAATGACAATAATAATAACTAAATAAGTAAAGAAGATGAATTTAAATAAAAGTACAATTTATGTCAAGGCTACAACTTAACTTAGTATTTGATATACTTGGTTTAAATTTATATTTTGTTTTTATTAAACTTTATGAGTTTCAAGGTCGTTAACGTACCTTCTAAAATTACTAGAATATGGATTTGGATAAACAAAAACAATAAAATTAATTTGAATATATGTTAATATCATTGTATGTAGGTTGACGTAGAAACTCCAATAAAACATGCAACTAAATTAATAATTCATCAAACTGGTAAAACATTTATATTAAGATTTATAAAATAAAAGTTGATGTAGATAATATTGGAGTTACAAATCAAAAGTATTGACACAATTGTTAGGAAACAAATCATAATGATACCAATACTCAAGCTTGACACAATTTAGGTCTTTTGGATAAGCATACCATACAAACGTTAAAAGTATATATATCTCATCTAGTACATGTTATTGTAGGTTACTACAACCCCCTAAAAGAACGAATCTCACATCATTACTTATCATCATTCCAGGTACGGACTCTTGAACAACTTATGTGCACGAATTTAAGTTTTCCCTACCTCGTAGTTAGAGATTTAGATTTGCTATTTTATGCTTTTGTGATCTTCAAGATTATGTGTTATTATAGTTATATATATAGTTATGTTATTGGCAAATATCGAATTTGATGCACTGAACTATTGATTGTCTCGCACCGAAAGGTGACGCGCTGAAAAACTGAATGTGAACTACTGAATGTGATTATGTGACGCACTGATTGTGAACTGACTACGCATTGAACTACTGAATGTGATACACTGAAGGTGACTAACTGAACGTGTTATACATATATTGTTATATGTGTATATTTTTAGGAAATTGTATACTTTATTGTTGTTGTCCCACTGAGTAAACCTCGTTTACTCAGGCGTACATTTTCCTTCTTATGTGCGTTAGGTTACAAGGATTATTCGGAAAGACTTGGATGGATGGCTCGAGGGATTAAAGACGCACATGAATTTTTATAAAGATTTAAAATGTTTTGTACAATATTTGACTTATTTGAAATAATGTAAAGTTTTACAATTTCGGGAATGATGTTCTGACCACCGATATACTGTATAAGTGACATGTCAGCCCAAGCCGGGTTGGGGTGTTACAAAAACATTCCCCTCAAACATAGATATATAATACTTATGTTGTAATATTAAACACGTATATACATATATGTATATTTAAAAGGTTGACAATATCCACATGTGTATATATCCCAAAAATAAATTAATAAAAACTTATAGAAAAAACTTTGATTTTTCCAAAATAATAATAATAATAATAATAATAATAATAATAATAATAATAAATTTGCATTTTTGCTTAGAGAAAATGTGTGGTCCAAAATGTTTCTTAAGTTTCTCAACTAGCCTAGTGTTTATCACACGATCCTAACCCTATACACACACACAATATCATAATGCATGAGGGAGGGGCAATTTAAGATACTAAAAAAATAAGAAGTTTTTTCCTCTTTAATGCATAAGATACAACCCTAAAAATGAGGATAAATTAGTCTTTTAAACACTAATTACATTTTAATCCCTCATCTTATTACCCTTTAATCCTCCAATTTTAACAAAATAATGGATACTTAGGTTGTATGTACGCTTTTCCCCTCTCCACTATAATTCTTTTATGTATTCCTTCATATCTTTTAAACTTTGACGTTATAAAAACATTCAAATGTACCGTGACGACTTGCTCATTTTTGTCTATGTTTCGATGTTTATCTTAGTCAATATTGACGCACGGATTAAAATGTACAAGTAGGTGATGCCTTAGTGTACAAGTGATCATTGCAAAGAAGTAGAATACGTAAATCAATAAACTTATGTAAAAATGCATGGGGGGGGGGGGGTGTGACAACCCGAGATCTCAAGGTTCTTTCTTTACGCATCACTTGTTTCACAACCCTTTTTTTACAATTCGTTTTACGTTTTACCATGTGCGATATATGAATGATTACTTTGGAATTATTTAATGTTTAGACATATCATGTTCATGCTTCTTAACTCTGGGCTGCACACCACACTTGGGTCACGAAGGACCCAAGTCGACGAAGAAGGGTTCTTCGCCACAATTACTTCCTGACGAAGGAGGTTCTTCGCCAGGAGTGTCCTTCGCCGGAAAGGGCTCTCGGCCCAAATCTCTTCGAAGCCCAAGAGGGGCCCGGCTCACTTATTCCATCATATACATGCTTAGGGTTTTTGTTTTTCCCACGAAACTCTCTTTGTTGCAAACCCTAATCCCCTCCCTCCCCTCACAACTCGATGACAGCCCTTCCCTCACATGAAGGTTCACTCTTAGCTCAATCAATTTCTCCAACACCTCATAATTCGGTTAGTATACATATCTTGTGTTACTCGAGTTCCTGTTGATTATGTGTGATTGTGTTTCTGTTCGTTTTGGTCCGAATGGACCATCATGGAGAGTGTTTATGCATAGGTATTGTTTGATGGAAGGGATTTAGATAGTTGTTGATGATTGTTATGATATGATCGTGCGAATATTTCGAGTATTAATACCTGTTGATATTGATAAATTTGTAATTAAGGGTTTGATGATTAGTGATGATAAATGCTTGCTGAATAACTATGATGCATGGATTAGTTGGTTAGTCGTAATCATGTGTTGAGTGACTTGATGATTGATCATTAGAAATCTTTAGGTTGCTTGATATGATATAGATCTAGATGAAACTGTTAGGTGCATAATTAGGGTGCATGATCACGATTAAAGGTTTCGTTTGATCTGATTAGAAAACGGTCAAGCTTGTTAGCAACTGTTACGGCAGAAAATAAGGGAATCATAACCATCTGTTCAGATGCAGCGACGAAAGACTTCCCCCACGAAGAACGTAGTTCGACGAAGAACCTGGTTCTTCGTTGATTGGTTCCTGATGAACCACTAGGGTTCTTCGTCAAACTCAATCTCGATGAAAGATAGTTCTTCGCCATTAGGGTTCTTCGCCATGGAGGCATTCCACGAAGAACTGGTCCTTCGTGGAGATGCTGCAAAAGAGCAAAGGGACAGAACAGTTAAACAGTTTATGATGTATATAATGATGGATGTTTATGGTTATAAAATTGTATTTGTGGCATGTTAATATTAAGTATGAAGGAAGAACCTGATTTGGCTCGTGTGAGTAGAAAACTCACCTGTTTAGTGTTGTATGTGACTTGCATGTGAGATGAGGACTCAAATGAGATTTGAGTACTTGCTATGTGTTATACAGTGATCTTTGTGGTGAATGCAATCTGTGAAAATACGTGATCTAATTATTATGAAAATGATTTTATTGGTAACTACTGTATTGAACGAGAACTTGTGATATGAGCGCATATGAAATCTAAATGTTTGCTATGTGACAATGGTATTACATGTGACTCGTTGAATACGTGATTCGGATATGTGTTAATGAAACTGATTATCTTTGGTAACCACGGTAGGGTTTGGTTGACCAACTTGGAACGGATAATGTAACGTAACATACCGAGCAATCTAAGGTGAGTTCACTTCTCTTGAGCATGCGTCCCGGTGGGTGGGACAATCAATCGGGTATTCCTGAGAGGAATAAGTCCTTTCTGGGTAAAAACTGGGATGTTGGATAATACTCTCATTTCCTATCACCTTAAGTCCTATCTTCTACCGAATAGTTACCTGGGAGGTAACGGGGTATTAGTTGATATCGCTATTAGGCTTGGCAACCTCACACCGTACCTGAGAGGACGGGCAAAAACTAATGACCTTAATCATGACCAATGCTTAGATAGGGGGCATTGGGGACGGGCAAAACAATCTGGAGCCATCTTGTACGGTACTCGAGTTATTATCAACATTACTTTCGGAATTGTTATTAAACTGGATTAAACACTTGGTAACCAAACGTTTTTCATAAAACTGTGAACTCACCAGCGTTGTCTGATACACTTGTTTGCATGCTCGCAGGTTATAGATATGTGTGGACGTGGAACTTGCTGTCTGTGAGGCTGGAGTGGTCATGGGTTGAGACACATTGAAACACGAGACGAGTCTGATAACTTTCATACGATTGGATTACGAAATACATAACTAATGATTTATGCCTCCACTGAAAACGTTGAGTTATACTTTATGTAATGTAACACTTTATCTTAATGAATGAAAGTTTTTAATTAAAATCTTGTATGAGTTCAATGTGATTGGTGGCTAGATCCTGGTACGTCACATGCCTCGCGGGGGTTTCCGCTTGGGGTATTTTTGGGGGTGTGACAGATTGGTATCAGAGCCAGGTTATAGTGAACTTGGTTTTAAAACGTTTTTATAAAACCAGACTATAACCGAACAGTACTGAATACGACCATGACACTCAGCTCCAGATTGCAAGGTTCGTCTCTCGTTTACTCATTGCACTGCATAACTAGTGAACACTTATGTATGATATTGCATGTGATAGCACATTTAGCACTATAATATGAATTCATGAGTTACTTTCCTGTGTTATGTGATTGATAGTGTGGCATTTCCCCTAAACAATCGTGACCCATGTTTTGTGATGTTCCTTATCTTGCTACTCGAGTTTGAGGAACCATTTAACACGAGTTAGGAGGAACTGAGACGAGCATGCAAATCATATTATTATTGTGGGTGCACACATAATAATAATGTGGGGTGCATGTGAGTCCCAGCGAGGCCTAACAAGTGTGAAAGGGGTTCCATTCCGTTATTCGACCAAATGTGAAACACAACGATCCATAGGAGTCATAGCAATGATTGTCTCCTATTTGAACGTGATCCTTTCACTCTCCTCTGAATCTTTACAAAACTCGATGCTATCGAGTGTTATCCGAACACTCATCTGAATGTCTTGCGAACCGTATAAGAATGCTAGGTGCTAGTGCGAACGTCTCTGAGCTAGTTGTTGAAGCGTCTAATGTTTGGTGTATACTTCCTCACTTTTCTCGTTTACTTGAACTCAATGAGTTGATGCCTCAGATCCAGAAATAGGGTCACCTCTGTAGTTCTTTAACGACTTACCGTGCATTATTCGATCAACACGCAAGACCAATGGACAAGAAGCTGAACGTGATATGTTACCGACCCTAGTAATATGACGGCCCTGATTACCGACAACGAACACCAGTAGATTGATTTCAATTGGGTCCCTAACCCCAGTCAGCGACCTCTGGGAGCCAACTCTTATGAATCAATCAGGGCATAAACACTGACAATTGACCGGAGTATGGAACGTGTAGATATCAGTGACATGGGTAGTACCCTAGGACGTGACAAGAACAGCGAGAAGGTGGACCCTATTGGCAAAAGATCACAGAGAACTGTTTTCAAAGCAACAACATTAGAAGCAATGGCCACAGTGGCAACAAAGTATTAGTAATCAAAATCTTCAGTATGGGAATGAAGGTGACTTCGACGATAACGCCGACGGTGAAAATGGTGCTCGTGGAGGAGAACTTATGGCGGGCGTGGGTGACGCCAGGTATGATAACAGCATAGTGACTTGTACGTTTTGTGAATAACCTTTCTCCCCCTGTTTTGTTGGACACCGACACTTCTTGAAACCGAACCTGTTGTAGAATCAGCCGATGGCAAGTCAACTGAAGTCTCACATGTTCGTTGGGATGCAAACTTGAGCTTGTGGGTCAAGTGTTCAACATCGACCTTCCTTTTGTTACCCTTGATAGTTCGATGCAGTAGTTAGTGTGGTCTGGTTATCCAGATATCGCGTTGATATACTCTGTGAGGAGAAAATTTTGCGTATCCCTCTTCCTAGTGGAGAATCGTTGTCTGTCCTAAAGTGTCAGAGTGATGCAAAGGTTAGCATCATTTCAGCAATGAAAGCCCAGAAGTGTCTACGGAGAGATTACCCCGCTAAGTTAGCACTCGTTACTGATGTTAAGGCTAAGGAAAAGAGGATCGAGGATCCACCAATTGTTCATGATTTCTCTCGATGTGCTACCCGAAGAACTTTCAGGTTTGCTTCCACAACTGTTAGGTAGAATCTCAGTTTAATCTCACACCAGAGGCAGTCCTGATTACTCGTACCCCTTACCGTCTTGCACCAGGAGGGTTGCAAGAACTATCTGATCAACTACAGGAACTGTTGGACAGGAGTTTTGTCGGACCTAGTTTTTCGCTTTGGGGAGCCCCAGTTATATCCGTGAAGATAAGCCTTTTCGTATGTGTACTGATTATCGAGAACTCAACAAGGCGACAGTCAAGAACCGTTCGCCTCAACCATGTATTGGCAATCTGTTGACCAGTTACGAGGGTCAAGCTCCCATTCGAGGATTGACTAACGAACAAACTATCATAAGATGGAAGTCCAAGGGGAGAATGTTCCTAAAACGGAATATCGAACGCAGTACGGCCATTATGACTTTGTATTCCATGACCTTTGGGTTAATCAACACACCAGCAGCTTAATGGATCACATGAATCAACCATGTTTATTGATGACGTTTTGAATCATTTCCAGGAGAAAGGAACAGAGCGGCACTTGTATCTTATCTTAGAGCTCCTGAGGAAGGAGCCACTCCACGCGAAGTCTTGCTAAGTGTGACTTCTGGATTCGAGAGGTACACTTTCTTGGTCACATAGTCAACGAATTGAGAATACACGTGGATCTCGCTAAGATCCATTCAATTAGAAATTAGTCACTAAAGAATCCGTTGGAGGTGCGGAAATTTTTTTGGTCTCGCTAAGCACCGTCACAGATTCATCAAGAGATTTTCGAAGATCGTACAACTTTTATCGCTTAAACACAGCAGGGTGCTGTGTATTCATGGAGGATAGAACAGGAGAACGTCTTTTCAGCTTCGAAACTAAACCCTGTAATGCACTGAATATTGTTCTTACCCGATGGTACAGGTGATCTGGTAGCGTACCATGTTGTCTCGATTCAGGGTCTCGGTTGCGTGCGGGTGCAACGCGAGAAAGTGATAGCTTACGTTTCTCAACAGTTGTAGATTTACAAGGAGAATTGCACGACTCATAGCCCAGGATGGAAGCCATGGCCTTTGGATTTAGAATCTGGAGGTGTTACTTGTACGGTACCACAAGCGCTATTTAGACCAATCACAAGGGCCTTTAGTATATCTTTGATCAGAAAGAACTAAACATGCGACGGCGACGCTGAAGGGAACTCTTGAACGATTACGACTGTGAAACCTAAACATGCACGAGCTTTGTAGCTCACCATCGACTCTAACCTACCTGATCAGATTCGTTCTGCCCAAACCAAAAAATTCAAGGAAGGGAATCTTCAAGTTGAACCTATGCGGGACATGGGGAAACAACTTCTGGCAAAAGTCGGACGGTATCCGCTACCTTATAGGGCGGATATGAGTCCCACCATACGGCAACCTGGGGAACTTGTATTGGGCGAAGCGCACAAGTCTCGATATTCCACTTGTCTGGATTTTTGTTGGAATGTATTAGGATCTAAGGATCTTGTACTGGTGACTGGGCATGAAGGCTCACATGATAATGTATGTGAATGATGTTTAATTTGTGCGAAAGTCAAGGCGTAATATCAGAAACCCTCTAGTTTGTGTCAACAACCAGAAGCACCCATATGGAAATGGGAACAGACTACCATGGATTTTGTCACAGTACTACCTAAAACTCGAAACGGAATGATACCCCCTGGGTGAACGTTGACTGACTCATGTAACCATCACACATTCTTGCAATCAAGGAAACTGACGAGTTTTCGCAGCATGTGAATATTTCTCTGAGAGAGGTGGTTCCTAGGCATGGGGTGCCAACTCCTATTACCTCTGATCGTGGTCCGTATTTATATCCAACTTGTGGTCGGCGATGCACCAACCTTTTGGCTCACGTGTAGACAGGAGAACTGTTTATCATCCTCTGATGGAATGGCTAAAGTGAGCAAACCATCTAAACAACTAAAGACATGCTGTGAGCATGTGTGAATGAATTTGGTAAAGGTTAGGAAGACACTTACCCTTGGTAGAGTGTTCCACCAACGACAGTTATCATTCCAATATTCAAGCAGCTTCATTCGAGGCATGGTACGGGCAGCAATGCTGATCTCCTCTTTGTTGGACTGAGGAGGGTGACAACCTAATCACAGGTCCAGGACTTGTACTCAAAACTCTTGGGAAGATTGTTTAGATCGGAAATCGTATGGCGGCAGAGCATGACCGTAAGAAAAGCCGTTAAGCGTAGGAAACCCTTAGAATGCGCAGAAGGCAATCATGTTATGTTGGAAGTCTCACCTTGGGAGGGTGTGGTGCGCTTTGGGAAGCGCATCAAACTTAATTCACGATAAGTTGGGCCATTTGGAATTCTGGAGAGAATCAGCAAGGTGGCCAACAAACTCGAGTTATCTCACAAACTGGGCAACGTTCATGTTGTTGTTCACGTCTCAAAACCGAAGAAGTGTTTGTCCGACGAAACACTTGCGGTCTCTTTGCAAGAACCATAGATTGATGATGAGTCGCAGTGCATTGAGAACCCTATTGAAATCATGGGTCGGGAAGTTAAGGTTCGTAAGCACAGTCGAATTCCAAGAGGGGCCCGGCTCACTTATTCCATCATATACATGCTTAGGGTTTTTATTTTTCCCACGAAACTCACTTTGTTGCAAACCCTAATCCCCTCCCTCTCCTCACAACTCGACGGCAGCCCTTCCCTCACACGAAGCTTCACTCTCGGCTCAAGCAATTTCTCCAACACCTCATAATTCGGTTAGTATACATATCTTGTGTTACTCGAGTTCCTGTAGATTATGTGTGATTGTGTTTCTGTTCGTTTTGGTCCGAATGGACCCTCATGGAGAGTGTTTATGCATAGGTATTGTTTGATGGAAGGGATTTAGATAGCTGTTGATGATTGTTATAATATGATCGTGCGAATATTTCGAGTATTAATACCTGTTGATATTGATAAATTTGTAATTAAGGGTTTGATGATTAGTGATGATAAATGCTTGCTGAATAACTATGATGCTTGGATTAGTTGGTTAATCGTAATCACGTGTTGAGTGACTTGATGATTGATCATTAGAAATCTTTAGGTTGCTTGATTTGATATAGATCTGGATGAAACTGTTAGGTGCATAATTAGGGTGCATGATCATGATTAAAGGTGTCGTTTGATCTGATTAGAAAACCATCAAGCTTGTTAGCAACTGTTACGGTAGAAAATAAGGGAATCATAACCATATGTTCAGATGCAATGACGAAAGACTTCCCCCACGAAGAACGTAGTTCGACGAAGAACCTGATTCTTCGTTGATTGGTTCCTGACGAACCACTAGGGTTCTTCGTCAAACTCAATCTCAACGAAGGATAGTTCTTCGCCATTAGGGTTCTTCGCCATGGAGGCATTCCATGAAGAAATGGTCCTTCGTGGAGATGCTGCAAAAGAGCAAATGGACAGAATAGTTAAACAGTTTATGATGTATATGATGATGGATGTTTATGGTTATAAAATTGTATTTGTGGCATGTTAATATTAAGTATAAATGAAGAACCTGATTTGGCTCGTGTGCGTAGAAAACTCACATGTTTAGTGTTGTATGTGACATGCATGTGAGATGAGGAATCAAATGAGATTTGAGTACTTGCTATGTGTTATACAGTGATCTTTGCAGTGAATGCAATCTGTGAAAATACGTGATCTAATTATTATGAAACTGATTTTATTGGTAACTACTGTTTGGAACGAGAACTTGTGATATAAACGCGTATGAAATCTAAACGTTTGCTATGTGACAATGGTATTACATGTGACTCGTTGAATACGTGATTCAGATATGTGTTTATGAAACTGATTATCTTTGGTAACCACGGTAGGGTTTGGTTGACCAACTTGGAATGGGTAATGTAACGTAACATACCGAGCAATCTAAGGTGAGTTCACTTCTCTTGAGCATACGTCCCGGTGGGTGGGACAATCAATCGGGTATTCCTGAGAGGAATAAGTCTTTTCTGGGTAAAAACTGGGATGTTGGATAATACACTCATTTCCTATCACCTTAAGTCTCATCTTCTACCGAATAGTTACCTGAGAGGTAACGGGGTATTAGTTGATATCGCTATTAGGCTTGGCAACCTCACACCGTACCTGAGAGGACGGGCGTGAACTAATGACCTTAATCATGACCAACACTTAGATAGGGGGCATTGGGGACGGGAAAAACAATCTGGGGCCATCTTGTACGGTACTCGAGTTATTATCAACATTACTTTCAGAATTGTTATTAAACTGGATTAAACACTTGGTAACCAAACGTTTTTTCATAAAACTGTGAACTCACCAGCGTTGTCTGATACACTTGTTTGCATGCTCGCAGGTTATAGATATGTGCGGATGTGGAACTTGCTGTCTGGGAGGTTGGAGTGGTCATGGGTCGTGACACATGGAAACACGAGACGAGTTTGACAACTTTCATACGATTGGATTACGAAATACATAATTAATGATTTATGCTTCCGCTGAAAACATTGAGTTATACTTTATGTAATGTAACACTTTATCTTAATGAATGAAAGTTTTTAATTAAAATCTTGTATGAGTTCAATGTGATTGGTGGCAAGATCCTGGTACGTCACACGCCTCGCGGGGGTTTCCGCTTGGGGTATTTTTTGGGGTGTGACAGGGGGTGGGATTTTGAGATACCCAAAAAATAAGAACTTTCCCCCCTTAATGCATGGTACAACCCTAAAATAAGGGTAAATTAGTCTTTTAAACACTAATTGCATTTAAACCCTCTCATCTTATTACACCTTAGTCCCTCAATTTTAACAAAATTCTAGATAATTTGGTTGTACTTACACTTTCCCCCTCCACTATAATTCTCTTATGTATTCTTATCATATCTTTTACACTATGACGTTATAAAAGTATTTGAAGGTACCGTGACGACCTACTCATTTTTGTCAACATTTCAATATTTGCCTTGGTCAATATTGACATGCGAATTAAAATGTACAAATAGATTGGAAAGAAGAAGAATAAGTAAATCAATAAACTTATGTAATTATTTTAAGAGTGAAATTTATTGGTTCTACTATTATCGAATAATAATTATGTTATATTTTTATTCGATTATGTTAGAAACTATAAAATGTATTATAGTATGTATTCAATGACTACATTGTGACAACCGTTAGTTACCCGTATTCTAAAACCCAACCGGTTTCCATACTCGAATCTCAATTTTCAATTTAATACTACAAATATTTCCTTTCATTTACTTTAGAGTAATCTTTTTATAAAAATACATGTTCGTTATAAACAATTTATTATAAAAAGCTTCATTTTATTTAAATTCTACATATATATGACTTATGTATTGACTTATTTTTCCATAACCTATTGTTGTAGGATCTTGTACGAAATTAATTAACGTTTAAATTAATATCTTTCCAGGTAATCAAATATGTTTGGTTTTCCCACAATTAAAAACGCTTAACGCTTATGTCATAAATTTTTAAGACTTCAAATCATAGAAATTATTCATGAATGTTAGATATTCCCAAAAAAAAAAAAAAAAACAAGAAACCCTAATCTCCGATGTGATCTAGACATCTAGTTATACCTAGTAATTTAACAATTATTAATATAACATCATTTAATCATTTAGGGTAAATCCTTTGGGTCTTCCTTCCACAACACATTACAAGAATAGTGTACTTATTTGCTAGTTTTTCCAGGTGAGTATTCATAGCCCATTTTTGATGTTATTTTATGGGGTGTATCATGTATACCTATTCTTAAATGCTTTTATTCAAATTATGTGAATTCATTCTATATGATAATTGATGCTATGTGAGACTTATTCTATTTGAGACCTATTCTTTATGCTTTGATCATTAACAATACCGCCCGAGGCATTTGGATATGGAAACTGATTGTATTATTTTTTATTCTTGTCAAGTAGGTTTGATAATTGCAAAATTCGTTTATTCATATACGCTTATATTTGATCATGAATTTGTGATTCGCTATTTTAATCTTATATATGTGTTAAAACCTATTATTACTCTCCAACTTTTTAGTTGACCCTTTTATTTTATACATGATATAGTGTCACACCCCGATATCTATTATCACCTGGTGGGCCCGGATGGGGTATAAGTGACGAGATTGATATCAAATACATAAATAGCACAGTGGAAGTCTTGGATTTAAAATACTATTACAAATATAATTATCCGAATGTTCAAAATATAATACAGACGGATAACGTATCAAAAGATCCACAGACGGATCATAAATTTACAAAATGAAATAATAGACTAATGGGCTTCTTATGCAAGGAGTTGGAAATTCCTCTTAAGCATTACCGGGCACTTCCAGCCTATTTCGTAACCTTGCAACCTGTCACTTAGTCTTTTGAAGATACGTCAGTTTACACTGGTAAATACAAATAACCGACACATTATGAAAATATTTCAAAATTGTTTTAAATGCACAAAGGCACATGTATTTTTATAAATAACTTGGGACAATAATAATTATCTTGTAGACAGTTTTACATGCTTGTCAATACATATGGGGCCTGGTACAGAAAGCGATAAGATGATTAACCGACACGCCACTTTAACCCATAAAAGGGTATCCCTAATATGGGTAGAAAAATATTTTATAATAGCATAAGCATCTGTCAGGTGTATGCCTACACACCGTGCTTAAGTCGTGGCCATTTGCTATTAAATGAGCCGAGGATATCCAGGACACGGTCGCATTAACCCCCAATGTTTAAGTTCTCAAGCAAAACAGATTAAAATGGGTTATGCGGATTTTCTAGTCACAATCCGACATATGATCCCATACCCGACCAACCGGTGATAATTTACCATATCCCAAGCCCGTATAGGAAAAATAGGTTAAGAGTATTTACCTGGCTTAAATAAGTCTTACAATGCAAAATAAAATAATATAATAAGCATAGCTGTTATCAATTTAACTAAGCTTGGTTGCCATCCACTAGAATGCCTTAGTCTGGAATGAATGGTATAATAACCAGTTAGAATGTTAACGGGTCTTATTCAAGTTATAGACTTGGACCGATTAACTTAAATTAACGAAAACGGTACGATACGCTAGATTAAGCGATGACTGGATAGAATGTAGTTTAAACCCTCACAAGTACTAAGACTTGTATAATATGGGTAAACATGTTTACATTATGGAATTTGAAATAAATTCGAAAGATTTGACCCGTTTCAGTGAACTTACGTAAACTAGTTACATAAGCTTAACGTAGGCGGTATCAGGTGATCGGATGAGTTATAAACAAGTTCAATATGCCAAAAATACTTTAATTATGTTATAACATCAGTAGGTTATAAACTTTGTATGATCATTATGGTTAAAAACCAAAATATGCACCATAAGGGTATTTTAGTCATAATATGACATAATTTAAGAACTTGTATAAAAACTTAAGTTATGAACAAGTTCATTTTGTCAAAACATGTTAATTATAATATCATATCAGTAGGTTATCCATTTCATATGTTTATCATTGATTAAAACCATGTTTTGCACAAAAGGGCATTTTGGTCATTAATAGGCATATTATAAGAACTTGTGTAAAAACTCAGAATCTGATTATGATCAAGTAGCATAACCACAGAGGGTTATTCTACACTATAATATGATCATAATGCAACTAATAATCAGTAGCTAAAATTGCTAAATCGGGTCAGAATCGAAAGTCAAAGCAGAAGTCAAACTGCTTGACTTTCGGTTGCGACCGACACATAAACTGGAAATGACGGGCTGCACATCTTTATACATGTTCTAATATTAATTACCAACTGATTTAATGTTAAAAACATGAGTTAAAACAATTACAAGTTCATTTTATAAAGTTTTCGAAAATCTGTCGTTTGACTTTTTATTATACATAACTTTGACCCGTCATTTGACCAACTTAACATGATTTCTAGGAGGTGCCCTTTTAAAGGATTAACATCTACCTTATTAAGATCACGTAGCCATGTTCAATTCGAACAATGGCTGGATCATAATGGTCTAAACTAAAAGTCAAAGCAAAAGTCAATTTGCTTGACTTTCGGCTAATAAAAGCCTATAAAATGAAAAGAGTAGGGAAAGGAACACTTACAAGTGATCCTTAGAATGTTTGGAACTCAGAGGGATGCTCCTTTATGATCAGGAACTTCCAAATAAAAAGATGAGAAGAGAAATAGAGAATGAGCAAGGAAATGGGTTGAGTTAGTGCCATATTTATAGTTGAAGAGGTAGAATGGAGATCAAGACAGGTGTTAGGGATGTTATAGGATCACTCCAGGTGTCCATGAACAGGTTAGAAGCTGTAAATGGGTGGCAAATTCGCAAGAGGTGGCAATATGGCAGACTTGCTTGGCCTCCAAACAAAAATCTGCCCAGATACCGTCCTTACGATCAAATGTGTGGCGTTACATTTTTTGTCCTTATGATCATATGTGTGGTGTTACATTTATAATTATTGATATTAATGCAGATACTCTTTAGTTTATTGTTTATTAACTAGCTTATTGGAAGCACGTGCGAGGTGTTGGAAAACCTAAACATGAACTACTACTTTGTTTTCTTTGTGACCTGGTATTATTTAATTTGCTATAATGTTAGTTTAGGTTGTTCAAATCTGTTATTAATGTGGGACCAGGCTGTGAAAATTGTAAGTATTTGATTATGTAAGTCCTTATGATCAAATGTGTGGCATTACATTTTTTGTCCTTATGATCATATGTGTGGTGTTACATTTATAATTATTGATATTAATGTAGATACTCTTTAGTTTATTGTTTATTAACTAGAGCATCATACAATGAAAGTTACTAGGAAAGTTACTGACTTTTAAGGTTGTGTATAACAACTCTCGAAAAACGCCCTATTAGACCCCGAATACACATAAACGGACACGATTAACCTTAATTTCATTAAAAATAAATAAAATATAAAACATGGGTCGCTCGCGGGCCGCGACAGGGTTATCCCTGTGGTTCGCGGGGCGCGACCAAGAGTTACCTGGCGGACACTCAATGTGCCACGTGGCACGACACACGACAAGTCTACACTCGTGACTAACCTGACCTAAGCCCTAGCTAGGGTCTCTTGCGGGGCGCGAGGGAACCCGAGTTCAGCCTATAAATTGAGCAAAAACGGCACATTTCAAATCGTTCATCATCTCTTCTTCTCTCAGACTTCTAATAGGCGAAAATTATAGTTAAAATATCCCTAAGCAACGAAGCTCTGCCCCGTTGTAAGTATTTTAAACCCCGATCACTGATTCGTGACCCTACCCGATTGATCTAGGACCCCGTAACGCATGTCGAGGCTCTGCCTGACTAAGTTCGTTGGAGTTTTGTCTCGTGTTGTATGGCTATTGTGATTTGGGTTATCTTACTAACACGTGTGCATTGTCTGTTTTTAATAGAATATAATCAGGAACACCACCAGGAAGCTATAGAATTACCTAAGTCAACAAAGTGAGTCATTCTCTTTTTCTACCAAACTGTTTATACAAAACCTCAAATATTTTCAGTTATACTTACAGTGATTGAGTCTTTGTATTCTACAATTACTGCCGGTATGTGGGGTTTTGTATACACTACTAGTAAAACGTTACTATTGGACAAAGAGTTAGCCAATGAGTAATATGACCACAGTCATGGAACTGCCAACATGACAAATACTGAATGAGTATATTGGTAGATATAAACATTGTAATTGCTCTCAATACTGTAAAGTTATAAAAGCTTGTTTTGATTAAACTGGGATGCACTCGCCAGTATTTCTTGTTGATAAAATCTTTTTAAAACGCGTTTCAGGTAACTTAATGTGAAGCTAATAGAAGCCAGTCGTGGAGTATAAAAGTTACCTAAATAAAAGGAGATTATGTTTTCAATAATTAGGGTTCATCCATATAAATGTATTTCGATTAAAACATGGGTTTTATCCCATTTATTTACTATAAAAGTTTGGTGTTTTGAAACTCTGAGATTTATTTCCTAACTACGATCCTGATGTTTTAATTTCGTTGCCAAATTAACAAACACCGATACCACTAAGCTGGCTCGCGGCTCCCGCTCTCGGGGTAGGGGTCGGGGGTTGCGACAAAAGGTGGTATCAGAGCCAAAGCCACTGGTTTAAGCCATTTAGGTGTTCTCCTAATACCTAAATTTTAACCAATTGTGTTAGGAAATAACTTATGTGATTCTATGTAAATATGTATATTATTATTTTGTGTTATTTGACAATTTTCTAGTTTACAGTATGAGTGAGCAAGGTACCTTTGACGCTTACCGTCAATTACCTCATTCCCCAAAGAATGAAGGAACCTCATCCCAATCAACTTCAGTATACACCGCCGATTCTGAGGAAGGAATCTTTATTTTTAAGGCACAATCTAAGGAACCATTCCCCTAAAAAGAGAGGTTGGTTTAGTAGAGGAGCTCATGAAAGGAGGAAAAGAATGAAAAACTCTAACAACAGCGAGCAATAGTAAATAAAGAGAGGAATGCCCAAAACCAGGAAGCTAGACCATTATGGGAGGAGGAACTTGATATGCAATTAGCTTATTTCCACAAGTTAGCAAATAAGCAGCAGACCCTAATCTTAACCAAGTAGTTGAACCACAACTTCTACCCTTATTCCCTAGCCAACCAATGGAGCTAGAACCAAATTAGGATGACCAATTCCCAATCCCAGCATTCGACCCCAAAGAGATCCCTAGAATTCCCGCACCAAACCCTATAGAGTAGTATACAACACTGAACCCTTTAGACCTATGGTGGAATGCCAACAGGTCAATTCAGGATATATTAGACAACCCATACCCTTACGGAGAACCCATACCACGTTACCCTGAGCCAGTGCCATCCCTACTCCCACCCATGAACCGAGAAAATGTGGAAGAAAAACTCGTCTGGAAGTATGACGAGCGTGAAATGCAGTTCTAGACAAGCCAACATCTAATATATATATATATATGTGTGTGTGTGTGTGTGTGTGTGTATTTTGTTACTTTGAAAAAAAATTATCAAAATTAACTAAATTAGATAAACTAAAATACCTATCGATGCATAATTACTAGTATTTAATTTTTAGTTGTAATATGTAATCGATGCATATATAGATATATAAAAAGAGTAAGTCGCAATGCTCGACGTTTTTGGTTCAATCTGTTTGAATGTTTGTTTGAATTAAATCTTATTTTGTGATATTAATACCTGATAAATGTTTACAATCCAGATGGACAATGAAGTAAATCAGGAAAACCAGAATAATGATAATAACGGGAACCAAGTGAATAAAAGTGCCATCGAACATATCGTAGCACAAGGAATTATAGATGCTATGCCATATATTATCAAGAATATTAAAGAAGCAGAAAATAATAATTATGTAATTGGAAGTAAACGTCAAATCACTGAACCAAGTCATAGCATGAACGAAAATCACGGACCACTTATTCAAGCTCCAATTCCAAAAAGAAGAAGCACCATCTCATATGGTTGTTCTTATAAAGAATTCTTGGCCTGTAAACCAATAGAATTGTCAGGCAACAAAGGAGCCATTTCAGCCTTACGCTGGATAGAAAAGACAGAAGAGTCTTAAAAATAAGTAAATGCGCAGATGAAGATAAGATCATGTTTGCTTCTAATCTTTTTAAGAATGCAACATTAGAGTGGTGGAATACCATTCTTCAATCCAGAGGAAGTGACAAAGTTTATAATATGGAATGGAACAACTTTAAGGAGATAGTTGAAAGAAAATTCTATCCTCCTCATGAAAAGGAACAGATTGCTAATAAGTTCCTAAATCTTAAAATGATTGGAATAGACTGCAGGGAGTACACCACCATATTCTTTGAATATGCTAGGATAGTACCCACCTTAGCCTAACTAGAGCCAGTATTAATATCCCGTTACATCTGAGGATTAATTAGTGAGATCAGCCATGTAGTCAAGGCAGCCAGGCTACAAACCATAGAAGAAGCAGTAGAACTGGCCAACACCCTGACTGATGAATTGGTACGTACACAAGAGGAAAACCAAAGAAAGAACCTAGCTCAAAAGCTTACCCAAGAATTACGTTATGGTAATTCCTACCGTGGAAAAGGGACAGGTTCTTCCTCTTCACCCAACTACAAGTATTGCAGAAGGAAGCACTCAGGAAGGTGCTTAATATACTGCAACTTCTGCAAAATGCCTGGACATAAGGAAGAAGACTGCAGGAAGAAAGCTAGCAATAGACTATGCTACAATTGTGGAGAAGTTGGTGATATCAAACCGAACTGTCCGAAACTAGCTCTAGCGACAACCAGCAAAGCTAAGGTAACTAAAGGACCCAAGAAGAATGCCAGAGCATTCGTTCTGACATCGGAAGAAGCCAAGATGATTCCGGATGTGATTGCCGGTACGTTTTTAGTTAATGATATTTTTGCTAAAGTGTTATTTGACTCTGGTGCAAACCAAAGTTTTATCAATACTTCTTTCTACAACCTTCTCAATCAACCATTAACTAAACTTCAACAAGACTGTCTGGTGGAAACGGCAAATGGAGATTCTATCAAGATAAGCGAAATCCTGCAGGGAGCAAGGATAGAAATTCTAAACCATAATTTTACTGCTAATCTTTTTCCAATGAATCTGGCAGGATTTGATGTCGTATTAGGAATGGATTGGTTGGTAGCCAATTATACCAGTATTTTATGTGATCAAAAGTCTGTGCAAGTAAGTACACCGATTGGTGAAAAGATCACAATTAAAGGAGATAAGCCAACCAGGTCAACAAAATTCATCTCTGCGATGAAAGCTGCAAGCTATGCAAGGAAAGGAGGAATGGTGTATATGATTTCAGTAATGATTATCACTAAAGGAAAAGAATTAAAAGATATTCCCGTAGTATCTAAATTTCCAGATGTTTTCCAGAAGAGTTACCTGGATTACCGCCAGATCGAGAGGTTGAATTTAGAATTCACCTAATACCAGGAACGGCATCGATTTCCAAAGCACCATATCGACTAGCACCAACGAAGATGCAGGAACTGAAGAAACAGTTGGACGAACTACTTGAAAAAGGTTTTATTCAGCCTAGTTCATCCCCATGGGGAGCACCGGTGTTATTTGTCAAGAAGAAGGATGGATCAATGCGTATGTGCATTGATTACCAGGAATTGAACAAGGTTACGATTAAAAATTAGTACCCACTACCGAGAATCGATGACATGTTCTATCAACTTCAAGGAGCTCGATTCTTTTCTAAGATAGACTTACACTCAGGATATCATCAATTGAAAGTACAGGAAGAGGACATTCCTAAAACTGCTTTCAGAACAAGGTACGGTCATTATGAATTTACAGTCATGCCATTTGGTTAAACCAATGCCCCAGCCGCATTTATGGACATGATGAATAGGATATGTAAACCATAACTGGATAAATTCATAATCGTCTTTATAGATGATATTCTAATTTACTCTAAGAGCAAGGAGGATCATGCAGAACATTTGCATACCTTTCTGACATTGTTGAGAAAATAAAAGCTTTATGCTAAATTCTCAAAATGCGAATTCTGGTTACAAGAAGTGTAATTCCTTGGACATCTGGTTAATCATGAAGGAATTCATGTGGATCCCACAAAGATCGATGCGATTACCAAATGGAAAGTCCCTGAGTCACCAACAGAAGTAAGAAGTTTTCTTGGATTGGCAGGATATTAGACGTTTTATTCAAGATTTTTCTAGAATAGCCATTCCATTAACCAAACTGACTTGTAAATCAATTAAGTTTGAATGGGGACCAAAACAAGAGGAAGCATTTAGGATTTTAAAACAAAGGTTAACCAACGCACTCGTACTCGTGTTGCCAGAAGGAACTGAAGACTTTGTAGTCTATTGTGACGCGTCTAAGTTAGGATACGGATGTGTGCTGATGCAACGTCAAAAGATTATAGCTTATGCCTCTAGACAGCTTAAGAAACATGAAGAGAATTATACAACCCATGATCTAGAGTTAGGATCCATAATTTTTGCCTTTAAGATTTGGAGACACTATCTTTACGGTAGTAAGTTCATTGTATACACTGATCATAAGAGTTTAAGATATGTCTTTGGGCAAAAGAAATTAAATATGAGACAAAGACGATGGATGGAGATTCTTAGTGATTATGATTGTGATATCCAGTATCATGCAGGAAAAGCTAATGTAGTAGCTGATGCTTTAAGTCAAAAGTATCATGAAAAGCCAAAACGAGTACGCTCTCTCAGACTAAATCTGCAGATACATTTAAATGAGCAAATTAGAGAAATACAAGAAACAACAATCAAGGACGATGCTGAAGGTTTAAAATGAATGATTAAGGAATTAGAAAAAGGAACAGATGGAATTTGGAGATTCCATAAGAAAAGAATTTGGATACCTATTCAAGGGAACCTACGAAACCAAATTTTAGAAGAAGCCCATAAGTCTAAGTATACAATACATCCCGGTAGTGATAAGGTGTATCAAGACTTAAGAAAGGATAGGAATGAAAAAGGATATAGCAAACTATGTTGCTAAATGTCTAACTTGTTCACAGGTTAAAGCTGAGCATCAGAAACCTTCAGGGTTATAGCAGCAATTAGAAATGCCAATTTGGAAATGGAAATTGATAACAATGGACTTTGTTACCAAATTACCCAAGACACGAAAAGGTAATGATACAATCTGGGTATTGTTCAAATGGTCCTTTTTATCTTTCCCTCGCGGTACAAGTTATATGTAAATGAAATAGTTTCATTACATGGAATTCATTTATCCATTGTGTCTGATAGAGATAGCCATTTTACATCTCATTTTTGGACAAGTTTCCAAAAAGCAATGGGAACCAGGTTGAATCTAAGCACACCTTATCATCCTCAAATGGACGAACAAAGCGGAAGGACAATTCAGACAATGGAAGATATGCTTAGAGCCTATGTGATTGATTTCGGAGGAAATTGGGACGATCACTTACCATTAATAGAATTTTCCTACAATAACAACTATCATACCAGCATCAGTGCTGCACCATTTGAAGCACTTTATGAACGAAAGTGCCGAACTCCAGTCTATTGGGCAAAGGTTGGAGAAAAGCAACTATCTGGACCAGAGATAGTGCAAGAAACAACTGACAAAATTATTCAAGTCAAGGAAAGATTATAAGCACCACGAGATTGTCAAAAGAGTTATGCAGATAACAGACGGAAACCATTGGAATTTCAAGTTGGAGATAAGTTATTGTTAAAAGTTTCTTCAGGGAAAGGAGTGGTCAGATTCGTTAAAAGAGGAAAGCTTAGCACAAGGTATGTTGGACCTTTTGAGATTATCAAAAGAATAGGACTAGTAGCTTATCAGCTACAATTGCCAGAGGAAATGGCAAGAATACATGATGTGTTTCATGTATGTAATCTCAAGAAATGCTTAGCAGGCGAATCACTGGTAGTACGTCTTCAGGACATAGAGGTAAATGAGAAACTTAAGTTTGTAGAGAAGCCACTTCAGATCGAAGATAGAAAGATCAAGAATCTCAAGCACAAGAGATTAGTTCTGGTCAAGGTAAAATGGGATTCAAAGAGAGGACCAGAATACACTTGGGAGCTTGAGTCAGAAATGCAACGGAAATATCCACACCTGTTCCAGTAAATCTCGAGGACGAGATTTAAAACAAGGTGGGGAGGACATAACAACTCTCGAAAAACACCCTATTAGACCTCGAATACACATAAACGGAACCGGTTAACCTTAATTTCATTAAAAAAACAAATAAAATATAAAACATGGGTCGCTCGCGGGCCACGATAGGGTTATCCCTGTGGTTCGCGGGGCGCGACCGAGAGTAACCTGGCGAACACTCAACGTGCCACGTGGCACGGCACACGACAAGTCTATACTCGTGACTAACCTGAACTAAGCCCTAGCTAGGGTCCCTCGCGGGGCGCGAAGCACAGACCCCAGTGGGTCGCAGGGCGCAAGGGAACCCGGGTTCAGCCTATAAATTGAGCAACAACGGCACATTTTAAATCGTTCATCATCTCTTCTTCTCTCAGACTTCTAATAGGCGAAACTTATAGTTAAAATACCCTAAGCAACGAAGCTCTGCCCCGTTGTAAGTATTTTAACCCCCGATCACTAATTCGTGACCCTACTCGATTGATCTAGGACTCCGTAACGCATGTCGAGGCTTTTCCTGACTAAGTTCGTTGGAGTTCTAACTCGTGTTGTATGGCTAATGTGATTTGGATTATCTTACTAACACGTGTGCATTGTCTATTTTTAACAGAATATAATCAGGAACACCACCAGGAAGCTGTAGAATTACCTAAGTCAACAAAGTGAGTCATTCTCTTTTTCTAAAAAACTGTTTTTACAAAACCTCAAATATTTTCAGTGTATACACTACTAGTAAAACGTTACTATAGGACAACGAGTTAGCCAATGAGTAATATGACCACAGTCATGGAACTGCCAACATGACAAATACCGAATGAGTATATTGGTAGATATAAACATTGTAATCGCTCTCAATACTGTAAAGTTATAAAAGCTTGTTTTGATTAAACTGGGGTGCACTCGCCAGTATTTCTTGCTGATAAAATCTTTTTAAAACGCGTTTCAGGTAACTTAATGTGAAGCTAATAGAAGCCAGCCGTGTAGCACTGGAGTCTTAAAGAAGTGGCTATAAAAGTTACCTAAATAAAAGGAGATTATGTTTTCAATAATTATGGTTCATCCCTATAAATGTATTGTGATTAAAACATGGGTCATATCCCATTTATTTATTATAAAAGTTTGGTGTTTTGAAACTCTGAAATTTATTTCATAACTATGATCCTGATGTATTAATTCCGCTGCCAAATTAACAAACACCGATACCACTTAGCTGGCTTGTGGCTCCCGCTCTCGGGGTAGAGGTCGGGGGCTGCGACATTGTGTATCCCTTTAAACCTATACATTTAAAGTTATATTTCTTTTCCATAAATTGGATACATTAACTTAGACATTTTCTTTCAATTTGGATGCATGACTGTTTGTTTATAATTTGTTTATAATGTGAATGATTTTGGCGATCGAAACATCATTTATTTTCAAAACAAACTTTGTAGGACATTTAACATGTGTAATGATGGTACATATGTTGAACGTGCTACAAAGTTTCTTTAGAACATAAAACATACGTGAAAACATTTACTATTTATTTCTACGCTAATTCCCAGTGGAAGAAATCAAGAGATTATCTTTATTGAGTTTTTTTATTTATAATGTTGATATTTGCAAACATTATGGAAACATAATCCTGATATATTTTATAATCTCCTTTTTGTTTTCCTTGACAAATATATGCAAACGGCTTTTCTGGCTTATGATTACTTTTTATAAGCATGATTTACCTGAGTTATTTGTTTGTAAGTTTTCTTAAATTTATAATCATTTTTATTAATTATTGATGTTTAATTCCCATTTTTTAAATCTTCAATAATATATTATTAATATCTTATGACCATCAAATAACTAATTTTTAATATGTTTTTGTTATTAGTATGGTTTGATCAAATACATTGTATTTACAAGATATAAACAATATAATTTTATTTGTATAGTTAGCTCTAAGACCGCCCGTAATGGGGCGTGATTGGTAAAAAAATTTTGAAGAAAACGCCGACACGCCATTACACCCCGGAGTGCTCGGGAGTTTTTTTGGGCAAAATTCGATTTAGCGTTTTTTGAATCACGCTGAGATGGGGGTTGACCGGCCAATGAGAAACTGGCAACGGCTAGTATAACGGCTACTTGATATATATATATATATATATATATATATTTTAAACCTTTTACCTCTATATATATATATAAACTCCTTCATTTTATAAAAACTCTCTCAAAAACACTATCATTTTATAAAAATTGATGGTTCCCCTAGTTCTTCATCCATGGTAAATTTTTACTACAAAGAGTTTTTTGCGGATGGCGATGATTCCACCGATGAGGAGGTCGAGCAAGAGGCGGTTACGAGTGCTTGTCAACTAGCGGTGAGATATGTGAAGCATTGTCGCCGCCCCGAACCAGAAAAAAATAAAAGAGGTTATATTGAACGAGACCATCGCGCGGCACACGATCGTTTGATGAAAGATTATTTTGATGAGGCGCCGACATTTTCGAACCAGATTTTTAGGCGCCGTTTCCGAATGAGTAAGAGGTTGTTTCTACGCATAGTCGACGACTTGGAAGCCAACTACGATTATTTTAAACAAAAAGCGGATGCGAGAAGGGCACTTGGATTTACCGGTATCCAAAAGTGTACGTCAGCGCTACGAATCCTTGCTTATGGAAACACAACCGACATCAACGACGAGTATTTAAAAATGGGCGAGAAAACAACGCGAGACACCTTGGAGAATTTTTGTCGCGGTACAATTCCTATACTTTACTATAATTTTTACAATTTTTTTTTGAAGCTTATCACTACAAGAAAACTGGGTTTTTAGTACGCGCAAAAGCGTCCTAAAATGCGATTTTATAGGACCTTTCATTTAATAGGACCAACGATAAAAGCGTTTCATGTAAAAGGGTCGTAATAAGTCCCGGAACTAAAAAAACGTCCTAACATCTCAAATAAGATTATGAAACCAATTTTATGGTCGCGTAATATGTCTTTGAACAACCAAAATAGTGTCCTAATAAAAACATATTAGGACACTTTTACGATGTTCTAACATGTGCTTACATACTTTTAATCTTTTGATACACTTACAAGCGTCCTTAGAAATTAATTGATATGACCCTTATTATGTAACATTATACCTAATTTAATACAAAGAAAAGGGTCCTAATATACCAAATAAGATTATGAAACCAATTTTATGGTCGCATATTATGTCTATAGACAACTTAAATAGCGTCCTAAAAAGCACATATTAGGACACTTTTACAATGTTCTAATATGTGATTACTACTTTTAATCTTTTGACACACATACAAGCGTCCTTAAAAATTAACTTATAGGGCCATTATGATGTAATGTCATAGCTCCTTTAATATCAAGAAAATGGTCCTAAATCCCAAATAAGATTATAAAACCAATTTTATAAACAGACCATCAACATATAACATCCTAATAGTTATTGTATAACCATCAACTAATGAAAGAAATAAAACTTCATTATATTTCAAATAAGCATGTTCATAACAAAATTAAGTTATAACATTATCTAACATAAAGTCTTTAACATTATAACTTATAGGACCATTATAAACAGACCATCAACATATAACATCCTAATAGTTATTGTATAACCATCAACTAACCATAATTAAGTTATAACATTATCTAACATAAAGTCTTAACATTTAACAAAGAAATTAAAAGCAATTAAAGAAATAAGAAGTATAAAATCTTGAGTCATCATGCGTCCTCAATCCTCATGGACTACCTACAAATAAACCGTCCATGTATAAGCATTAACTTCCATGATATTAAAATTATTTGTATCACAAATTTAACAAATACATACCAAGATGAATGGATATGGCCATGCGACGGATGCACCAATACAATCTTGAATTTTAGAAAATAAACCATATGGTCTTACCAAGTTTTCATCTTTTTTTATTGGTACTTGAACGTTTACTTCACACCATTCTGGTCCAATCTCTGTACCACCAACTAGATTTAAGTAGGATTTGGTAGTCGTCAAAATAACTAAAAACCACATAAATCACGCACATTTACATCACAATAACAAGCACTCACCAACCATTTCTGTGCAGCTTCTCTATGCATCACTCCTCTTCACTGAAATTAAGAATCATTCATTAAACTTCAGACCAGTTAATCAATAACTGGTTAACTTTTTAAATCAAATCAAATCTATATATCTTTGACTTTCAGTCAAAATACTAGTCGAGCCCGAGAGCTCCAAGTTTAACTTTGAGAGAGCTCCTCGGCTCGTTTAAAATTATACTTCTAAAGCTCAAGTTATGCTCGGGCTCAACCTGTTTATTGTTTATTAATTTATTTATATATACTTAATTACTTACATATAACTATAGTTATAATTTTTATATGAAATATAATATAGAAGAGATTGTAACCTTGTTCAACACCTCTGCATTCCCCAACATGTATTTCAGCAATGGCATATCACATTTGCATCCCTTGCAGATTGAAAACTTGATAGATGTAAGATTTGTTAGCATACAAGCTGGAACAACCTTCTGTTCAAACCAGTGAGAACGTACAAGCTTTTGTTTTTAACAGAAACAAAAAGTGTCGTTTTAATAAAATCGAACCAGCCAACCAAAGCCAGTCATGTCACTCACCCCCCCCCCCCCCCCCGGCGTCAGGCTCAATCCCCAGGCCAAGGGGCAACGCATGGCCCAACGCTTGCCCGGGGTGGAGCAGCCGACATTGAACCCAAACCGCCGCCCCAACCTACGCCCCACACCCGACAATCTAAGAAGCTGAAAACTCACAGTTTGAACTAAGAGTGATTTGACTCCAGTTAATTTCTTTAAAAGCTCAAGCCACAAATGATCAGATCTTATTTTTGAAAATGAAACAGAAGCCTCAACCAAAGATGATGTCAAATCTTCCATTACATAAACCAAGTGCAATTGTCCATCAAAAGATAAATGTTTGGTTTTCTGAAACCGTAAGTTACAAAAATCTGAACCCTAAGTGAACCAAAATTTGATCTGATTATTCATCAAATTTAACCAAAACTTAACAAAAAAGAAGATAAATATCCTAAATAATAACATATATATACCATGATAACCATATATTAATAACTTTAGCTCACATTAGTATGTCATAATTTGAGGGTAACGCCAATATTTCATGAAATATTCATTCCAAATAATTTGAGCATCTCCAATAGTCACTCGTAAGCCAACATATTCAAAAAGAAACGAAACCCACAACAATTATTGCATACCATTCATAATATAGATGCTCATTTTATAAGGATTCCATCTAAAAACTCATGAAGTACAAAAAAATTTAAATAAAAATAGTCAAAGAAGATGTAGGCTCACCGGTGGAGCTTGAAGTCGAAAACCCCTGTTGCGTTTGAAGCAAAATGGCCAGATCCAAATAAAAAGAGTAATCGACACGGCAGAAGGGGTAAGCATCGGTATGGTGAGGATTAATGGGTGATAGCTGAACGGGTAGATCGAAGCGGTAATTGGGGTAAGCATCCGATTGGTGTTTAGACTTTAGAGAAAGGGAATTGGAGGTACAAAATAGATGGGCGTTGTTTAGAGAAAGGGGAAATGTAGGGTTTCTGAAATGTGAATGGGAGGGAAGTAAATTAGTTTGGGGAAACAAGGGGCGGGAAACTAATTTGGCCCGAAAAAACAATAAAATGTCTTTTATCATTTTCACATTCACCATTGTTATTAGATTTATTGTTATTAGATTAATATCTATTTATTATGTTTATTATATCTATATTTTTCTTAATTATCATTTCTTTAATTAGGGATAAGCAAATGGTATTGGGTACCGGTACCGAACCAGTACGTCTACCAAAATTAACCGAACCTTAATATTTTCGGTACTGATACAGGTACCAGTTTTTAAGGATTTTCTATACCGCTATTTTTGGTACCGGTTGATACCGAACTCATCTGTAACTTTGATTATGAATTTTATTTTATATTATTATTAATGATTCTCATATTACTATTTTACTATTTGTTTTATTATTTATATATATTATTTTCAAAATACTATTATATTTATTATTAGAGTAAACTTCCGTTTTTCTCTCTGTGGTTTGGTCGTTTTAATGGTTTTGCCACAGTCCTTTAAAAATAGCCATTTTACTCCTTGAAGTTTCGATTTTTTCGCCAGTTTGCTCCCGACCTAAAATCCATCCATATTGTATGTTAACTAGAAGTGTATTTTCGTAATTTTAAGGATAAAAGTAAGGGTATTTTAGTAATTTCCTGATAAATTTTCAATTACATATTAAAATTTTAAGATCCATCTTGCCTTGCTACTCTGTTACTAAAATTTAAAAATAAGTCATATCTCTGATTCTCATTCTTTTTTCTATCCCTGTACCACCACCCACCAGAACCAGTCGTCGCCACCAAGAACAACCACCATCACCTCCGGCTGCCACCACTCTCTCTCACTCTTTTTCAACTGTAACCATAACCTCCTGCTGCCATAACCACCCACCTACCTACCGCCATCTTCTGCCACCACCACCTGTTGCTACAAATTCCGACAAATTTGATATTTTATATTTTAAAATTAGTTTTTTTCTAAAATTGATAAATAACAAATAAATTAGCTTTTTTGTAGGAAATTTGTAGTAAACGGTTTCAATTTGCTACAACTTTCCTACAAATATAACATTTTTTTATTTTTTAAAACTATCTATTTTTTTAAATTGATGAATAAAAAATAAAGTAACTCGTTTTGTAGGAAATCTATAGCAACTAGTGTGTCAATTTGCTACAAATTTCGGACATATTTGACATTTTATTTTTTAACATTTTGCTTTTTCTAAAATTTATAAATAAGAAATAAATTAGCCTTTTTTGTAAAAAAATTTGTAGCAACTGGTGTCAATTTGCTACAACTTTTCTACAAATTTAACATTTTATTTTTTTTCCTTTTTTTAAATTGATGAATAAAAAATAAAGTAAATCGTCTTGTAGGAAATCTGTAGCAATTGGTGTCAATTTGCTACAATGTTCGACAAATTTTACATTTTATTTTTTAAAATTATGTTTTTTCTAAAGTTGATAAATAACAAATAAATTAGCCTTTTTTTTAGGAAATTTGTAGCAACTGGTGTCAATTTGCTACAAGTTTCCGACCAATTTATTGTTTTATTTTTTTAAATTATTTATTTTGTTGTAGTTACAAATAATATAAAAATTTTATTTATTTTGACAGAATTTTGTCGAAAAGGTTATAAAATTTGTGACAAAATTGCTACAAATGCTACTTGTGTGGCAATTTTGTCGGAAAATTGAGGAAAAGTATGGGTTTTTTTTTGTTTTTCTTTTTTGTCAAAAAACTGTAGTAGTATTGTAATAAAAATTGAGTTGTGGATAATTTGTGGGAAACTTTTGTAGGAAAAAATATAGTTTTCTAGTAGTGTTTATTAATCGAAACCGGCCACCACCATCACTCACCGGCCACCACCACCACCACCACTGGCCACCACCACCGCCGGCCACCACCACCGCCGGCCACCACCACCGCCGGCCACCACCACTACCACCACTCACCGGCCACTACCACAACTCACCACCACCACTCACCAGCCACCACCACCACCACTCACCGGCCACCACCACCACACACCACCACTTCCCAATAGCACCACCAGCACCACCACCTCTCACCAGCACCACCACCACCACCACTCACCACCACCACCACTGGACACCACCACTACTCACCACCACCACCACCACCATTACTCACCACCACCACCACCACCACCACCTCCTCTCACCAGCACCACCACCACCACCACTCACCACCACCACTACTCACCACCACCACCACTCACCGGCCACCACCACCATCACTCACCGGCCGCCACCAACACCACCACTCACCGGCCACCACCACCACCACTCACCGGCCATGATTAAGCGAGTCAATAACCTAGTGTTATTATAAAACTCTAGCGAATAAACGTCCTATAAAACTTATGTTTTACGACTCAAATATCAAGTATCCTATTACGGTGTATTATAATAACACCATAATGATTAAGCATCCTATAAAGGTTAAAGTTATAAGACCCTAGTGTCAAGTGTCCTATTAAGTTATGTTATAATAGAACTCTAGCGAATAAGCATCCTATAAAACTGATGTTTTATGGCTCAAATATCAGGTGTCCTATTACAGTATATTATAATAAAACCACAATAATTAAGCGTCCTATAAAGGTTAAATTTATAAGACCCAAGTGTCAAGTGTCTTTTTAAGTTATATTATAATAAAACTCTAGCGAATAAGCGTCCTATAAAACTAATGTTTTATGACTCAAATATCAACTGTCCTATTACGGTGTATTATAATAACACCACAATGATTAGGCGTCCTATAAAGCTTAAAGTTATAAGACCCAAGTGTCAAGTGTCCTATTAAGTTAAGTTCTAATATGACTTCGACTAGAAAGGGTCCTATAACACTAAACATTTATGACTTAACTACAACGTGTCCTATTAAGTTATGTTATAATAGGACCCAGATGACCAAGTGTCCTAATATAGTACCACATAATGGGACACTAGCAATTAAAGGTCTTATAAAGTATTTTATTAGGATCTGCATTTTAAGTATCCTATTAAATTATATGATAATAAGACCCCAAAAAATCATCCATCCTATTAAATAGTTTTTTAGGACACCGGTTTAGTAGAGTATATTATAAAAGGACCCTAAAAGTTCATTAGTCCTATTAAATAGTTTTTTTGGACCCTCTTTTACAAGCGCCCCACAGAAAAGGTCCTAAAAAGTCATTTTTGTTGTAGTGTATGTTTGTGTATGTTTTTTTATGAAGTATTTTAAGTTTTTAATTAAAAATAATAATTGTTTAATGATTGGAAAGGGCGTTATTGGGTATTATTCCCACTACGCCACTTTTGCAATAACTCACAATAATGCCCCTATGCTGACTGGACTGCCACGTGGCGTAAAACGCCCAAGGGTGGGGGCATTATTGCTCAAACCACTACACATGGTCTAATAATTATAATTCTTCTATACCATTATTTAAAGTATTAATCATAGTTATATGTCAAAAAACATACGTATATTAAAGATTAAATACCATTACAATATAATAGTGGTGCTTGTGTGTGTTATTTTGCTTTTTGTCCTTCAAAAAACAATTGTTTTGAAGACGTTGCAAAACTAATCACTTTTAAGGACTTGCAAAACTAGGGACTTTATTTAAGCTTGGACAAGAATGACATGAACATCTCATGATTTTGCTAAATAGATTTAAATATATTTTGTAGATGTAGTTATTAAAAGTAAAAGTCTTACAAAATTCACGATTTTAAAATGCATGTGTACCACAAAAAGGGTGTTATATCATGGATAACTAATAGTCTTCGTCAACATGGAAATTTACAAAAATGGTTCATGTCTTTTACCATAGAAGATAAGGCAAGTTTTGAATGTGAAAGCTTATGAAATGTTATTCTCATATTTAGTTAAGACATCCAAATTCTTCCAATGAATAATACTATTCATTGGTTAATAACGCATGATATTGTTACATACTCATTTGGTATATAAACCCCACAATGATTACCCATACGACCGATGTGAGACAACTCTCATACCGTGCAATGGTTTCGATCCATAACAATCGACCCTCCTTAAGGGCCAACGTCCTCGTTGGTCACGGCTGGCTCTCTTCAGGCCACCACTCTGGACAAGTCTCACGGATAGTCCGTGTGGTTTTATAAAATAACACCTATAGTCCTCAACTTTTGGAAATTACACTGGTGCTCCCTGTGGTTTGACAGTTTGTTAATCGGATAGTTCCTGGAGTGGATGTCGGTTAGTTTTCTCCATTAAATCTATGTAAAATGACCAACATGCCCTTAGTATTAAATTAAAACACTAAAATAGATATATTTGCAAAATCACAGGAGCACTTGTAGAGCCCACTTCCTATTAAAATAAAATAACCCCACCCCCTCTCTCCTTTTCTTTCCCTCTTGTCTGCACCACAAACCCACCATCATCATCACCACCACCACCACCACCTCATCCACCTTCCACCATGTCCGGTAAAGAACATTCACGATATACTAATTTGAGCACCAATTTATATTCTGAGTATAAATTTTATCAAAATCCGATTAGTTTGAACACCAGTTTATATATTCAAATATGTTTTTCCATTTGAATCCACTGAAACAATTTTTGGATACATCCATTCTTGAACCAATTTGCAATTGAAATTATTGAACACCCACAGAGACATAATTTGACTAATCTTGAGCCAAAATTTCAAACATCACGAACCTAAAGAGTATAATAACTCAGGGGGTGTTTGGCCTAGCTTTTATTTTTTTGGCTTATGCTTATATTTTAAAGTAGCTTATGCTTATTTTCTTTCATTTGATAAGCTATTTTTAAGTGTTTGGATTAGCTTATATTCTATAAGTTGATAATTAATAATTAATCTTTAGTTGTTTGTTAAGTTATTTTGTATTATGGGAAGGGGTATAATATCATTGTGTGTAATGAGTAAAAAACTATCTTCTTCAAATAAGCTAAAAAACCATGTTCCCATAAGCTTCATAAAATTAGCTTATATAAGCTAATAAGCATAAGTTTAAAAAGCTAAACCAAACACCCATTAGTGCTTATTTTGTAAAAATAAGCTAAAAAAGCTATAAGCTTAGATAAAAAAGCTAGGCCAAACACCCCCTCAGTATGTGTGGCTAGGGTTCCGGCCAACCTTCACTTGCGTTGTTTTTCCGACGGCCACTACTCAATCAAACATCGCCGGTACCACGACAAGCGTTTCATTCCTTGAATCTTGATCTTGTGTTGTTTTTCCGGCGGCTACTCCGGATTCGCTGCACTTTCATCCACCATTTTCTAAGGTTTCAATCTTCCTCATTCTTCAATCTCAAATCTCCTATTTTAGTCCTGCTTGAAGCAACGACCGGAGATTTAGGTCACCGGTGGTGGTATTTTTAGCTACCGGAAAATAGGGATGGCAAAAATACCCGAGCCCGGCGGGTATACCCGAAACCTGACACAAATGGGACGGGTAAACCCGATACCCGACGGGTAATGGGCCGGGTATGGGATTAGTTTTAAAAATTTTCGCGGGTATGGGTCGGGTATGGGATTAGGTGATACCCGACCCGACTACCCGAAACCACATACCCGTTTACCCGAACTATATACCCAATCATATACCCGGATTTTTTAATTTATATATTTTTTTTCCATTAACCCTTGTCTATTAGTGATTTATTTTAGTATGTTCATAATGTGAAAAAATAAATTTTCTTTTAGTATATTTATTTGATAATAGTATTTATATATTGTATGTTGTGAAGTATATACATATAAGTGTATAATTTTTATAAAGTTATTATTAATTTATGATAAAACTTATATTTTGGAATGTACATTTTTTATTTATAATAGTTGTATAAATTAAATATATAATAATTATAATTGTAAAAAAAATGTATTTGGAAACCCCAACGTAAATATTTTAACAAATTAATGGGTATACCCGATTCCCGCGGGCATACCCGATACCCGCGGGCATACCCGATACCCGACAGGTAATTACCCGACAAATACCAGACGGGTATTGGGTCGGGTATGGGACACGATTTTACAAGCGGGTATAGGTTTGGGATTACCAATACCCGACCAAAACCCGACCCATTGCCATCCCTACAGGAAAAGGAAGGTCGTTTGAGAAGTTGTGGAGGTTTGGTTACAATTGGTGATGTGTCAACGGTAAAAATCAAATCAAAATGGTGGTAATGTCACGGTGGAGGGTAATGAAGTAGTGGTGGTGAGAGGTGGAAATGGTGGTGGTGGTGAATGATGGAGATGATGATGGGCGGTTTAAAGTGTAGAAGATGAAGTGAGTGAGGTGGATGGTGGGCCCACTTATATTCTTAATTCTTATTCATATATTTTTAACTTTTTAGTTATTATATTTTCACTAGTAAGGGTAGTTTTGTAATTTCACATGAACTTAACTGGATTAACTAACCTTCATCCACATTAGGGACATCCGAGTAACAAGTCATCAAATCACAGGGAGCACACATATAATTATGAAAAGTTGAGGACTAAAGGTAAAATTTTACAAAACTATAGGGACTATCCTGGTATTTTACTGTTAAATATATTTTGTAGATGTAGTTATTAAAAGTAAAAGTCTTACAAAATTCATGATTTTAAAATGCATGTGTACCGAAAAAAGAGTGTTATATCATGGATAACTAATGGTCTTCGTCAACATGGAAATTTACAAAAATGGTTCATGTCTTTTACCATAGAAGATAAGGCAAGTTGTGAATGTGAAAGCTTATGAAATGTTATTCTCACATTTAGTTAAGCCATCCAAATTCTTCCAAGGAATAATACTATTCATTGGTTAATAACGCATGATATTGTTACATACCAAACGAGAGAACTCAACCCAAAAGTCTAGTATGGTGGGTGAGAGAACTCATTTGGTATATAAACCCCACATTGATTGCCCATACAACCGATGTGGGACAAGTCTCATACCTTGCAATGGTTTCGATCCATAACAATCGACCCTCCTTAAGGGCCAACGTCCTCGTTGGTCACGGCTGGCTCTCTCTAAGCCATCACTCCGAGTTTGGCTCTGATACCACTGTTACATACCAAACGAGAGAACTCAACCCAAAAGTCTAGTATGGTGGGTGAGAGAACTCATTTGGTATATAAACCCCACATTGATTGACCATACAAACGACATGGGACAAGTCCCATACCTTGCAATGGTTTCGATCCATGACAGATATACAGAGGCGGACCAAGGTATACAGTTGAGGGAGCAGCCGCCCTCATGATAAAAAAAAAAAAGTGTAATTTTTAAGCTAAAATCCGGATTGACCCTACAAAAAATTTGGTTAGCCCCTTAATTGCCCCTGACCCCTCTAAAAAATTTGGTTAAACTCCTTGATTTCCCTCAGATAAGATAATATTAGATCTGCCGATCAATACTTGGGTGATTGTCTAATTTATTATGGCTGCAAGTATGATCTTCCCCAATTTTGTTAGTAGTGTTATAATATAAACTTTCTGATTATCTAGAAGACTATGTTTCTCCTATGTAATACTATTTCTCCAAATTCTAAAGTTTCATCCTCGCGCTCGTCTCAGCTAAACGTCCATAGTGGTGTGCGAAGAGGAACCAGATACCCGGGCACAAACAGAAGCCCGAACGACGAGATAAGGGTGGTATGCGATGAAGAACTAGGTCTCCAGCAGGGTGATGCGATGAAGATGGAGGTCGATGGTGGGGTTGTCTGAAGTTAGAAAGGAGGGAAAAGGGGGGTGAGAGATAAAGGGTGATTAAGTATTTATATATATATATATATATATATATATATATAGGTAAAGAGTATGGTACAAATCTCCTTATCGTACATTATGTACGCGCTTACCACAGCCATACACGTGTCCTGATTAAATTTAATTAAATAAGGGTATATCAGACATTCCATTCGATCATCTGAGGGCTAATCAGTGAATTCCGACAACTAGGAAGCAGATATGGAGTTCGTTTTCGTAACCGTCCATTTAATTATGTATCAATTCGATTTGTAGGGTTTTTGATTTCAATCATGACCGAACCACGTTTTCCGAAAATGATGGATTAATCATTTATGATTCGTCAATAGGTTTATTAGATTCAGTTCTGGGTTTTGTTTTTATTTGAAGCTTTTTTTCATTTTATTAGATTGTATTGATGGTTGAAGATAAGTTGTTTCTGGTTTTACTTATTTTGGGTTTACCATATCGCATGTGTTTTTGATGTATCGCATGTGGTGTTTTAACATAGTCCAGGTATTTAAGAATGGATCTTTTGTATAATTTCGCATGTTTTAAATTAAACATTTCGCACACATTGAAGTTTCATATTTAATTTCACATGTATAAGTTCGAGATTTCGCAAACCTGGAAGTATGTATCAAATATAGCTATTCATTTCGCAGGCTTTAATAATAATTATTTTTTATTTTCGCACAGTGTGTTTCATTATTCAGTTCAATAATCGAAATCAAATTATTCAGCTCAATTATTGATAATTCACATCAATAATTTTTCTTTTATTATATATTTTACATTTTTATCACTATTTCAAACATCCTATTAAAAATGGCAGATCTACCAACATCCTCTTCTTCTGAACCAAGTATCAAGCAGGCTTTGAGGCAAAGGATTCAGCAACAAATTCAAGAGGATCGATCATGTCAAGAGATGTTGGAGGCCAACATTTCTCGTGTAACAGAAAACATGAAGAGAAGACAAGAAATTCTGAACTTGCTATCTCAGATGCAAGTGAGTAGTCTTAAAGAAATTGCTGTTATGTTTATGGTGGATTTGGGTGAGAGGGATGAGAAACAGTTGAAAGAGTTGGCCGATGCAATAACTGTCTTAAGATGCTCGATGAAGATGAAAATGGAGTTTCTTTCATCTTTTGAATGAACTTTTGTTTTATTTTGTGTCATGTTTCAATAAATTCAATGAACTTTTGAATGGATTTGTATTTCTCATGTTTATAGTAACCTTTTTTTTGCAAATTTTAATAATTCAATGTCAAGCTTGCGATTTTAAACACAATATATGCGAAATAAAAAACACAAATGCGAAATTAAAAACATTAATATATGCGATATTAATAACACTAACAAGTTTAAATATTTAACATAAATCCATCATCAAACAAGTTTACTTTGGCTTTCCAAAATATCTACTCATCCTATCTGGGATTATCTTATCCAAATCTTTCATATACCTTTCTTTGTCTGGCCTTTTATCGAAAGCATTTGCCTTTTTAATTATTTGCTGACGATGTATATTGTGTTCGGATAGAATGATTTTACTGAGATATCTGTGCCTTAGGAGATGAAGTTGTGATTTCTGTCTGTTGTTTACTTCATCTTCTTTCACAAATCCAGTCACCCATGGTATTGTGTCTCCTTTGTATGTTTCCATGTGACGCATCGTAAACACTCCACAGTCTACGCCGTTATTCTTAATCCTCCAATCCATCTCTTTTCTTTCTATAACTGAGGTTGCAAGTTCTTCTATAGCCGGTGTTGGTTTTAAAGCCTTTTGTAGGTATAAAACCAATACCCTTCTCTGTAACATAGCAACATTGTGTTAGTAGCTTTTACATAATATATAACATGTATATGAAAAAGTTTTTGTATTACCAGTGTGTCTGGTAGCCCCTTGTATCTATCCTTGAAGTCTTGTTCAGCTGCTGAATTGTCAATCAGCTCAATTTTGCCGGATTTCAAGTTGAAGCACAAGACATAGAAGTGGTCACCTTGAAGTACCAGAATAAACACCAGGTCAACCGAATCAAGTTTTTTTTACCTCGTATCTCAGTAATATGTCTTCAAAATTTGAGGCAAATATGTTTAATCGTTGGTTGTCTGTGTATTCCTTCTCGTTGTAAAAGATATCCGGCTGTATGTTATGTAATTAGAATCAAAGTTATGCAAACAATGGATTCACATGCGAATTGTATATATACCACATGCGAAATTTACAAGAGTATGAGAAATGTTGTTTAACAGGAAAACTTTCTTTTATAATACATGCGATTTAGATATAAATAGCGTGCGAAATCATTGAATATGCATTTACTGTTATAATTTCAAATGCCTAAATGTATATGAAAACATACCATCATTGTGCTAAACAAGAAGAGTCTGTATGGAGATGATTTTCTATCTCTCTTCTTCTCTTCAAGGTTTAGAATATCCACAAATGCATCTATTCCGTTCGATGCTACGTATTGACCCCTGTATAAGCTTTCAAATATAGCTTTGAATGTGGCAACCTCAGTTTTTGATCGGTAAAATTCTTCTCTGCAAGCCATAAAATAAATAATTAATATTTTGTTGTATGTATATATTTTAGATCTTTGTTAGTTGATATAATTTTTTTACTTACTCTATGCCTGCAAACGTAGCAAATGTATATCGGATCACACTCAATTCTTGAGTCAATAGTGCTTCGTGCAGGTTTACCACTCTGTTGCAGTAAGGGGAACACAATTTGTCTCCAAGTTCTGCACATCTTTTCTCAGCTCGAATTTTTGCTTGTTCTATTGTCTTATAAAGCAGTTCATTTAACCCTTTTGGTAGAACTTGTTTTGGATTTGAGTTTTTTTTCCCCCTAGCTGGTTTTTTTCCTTTATTTTCTTCCATGCTGGGTCCCAGGCTCAAAAGCAACTCTACTGACTACAATTCCTCAGCCGTTACCTGAGGGCATTCAACTTCCGGTTCCTTCTCCACTTCGATTCCCGAATCTGGTTGTTGAGGGTCTTTTTGTGTAGTTTCTCCCAAAGAAACTGCTTCCACTTCCTGCACTTTTTCTTGAACTTTTTGTTGAATGTTTTGTGTAGATTCTGCCAAGTTAACTGTTTCTTCGATAACAGTTTCGTTTTCACCACTTTCTGCAGCGCAGTGTAAGTTAAGAAATACAATATTTTGTGCTTTTTAATTTTTTTCCTAATATAAAGTGTTTTTTTTTTTTTTTTTTTACCTTTGGCAGGTGGTTTGTAAGCGTATACACCCGGTTCCACAGTTTGAATGTTTGCAATAAGGGTGTCTGTGACTCCTTCATCATCTTTATTTGTCAGGGCTTCATCATCTGGCTGCAGTACACCTATAGATATAAAGTATTTAATTTTAATACATTAGAATCAAAATCGCAGGGGTATACATTACATCGCATGCGAAATCAAATTTTAAGTTTTTGGAAGAAATCGCATGTGTTTTTTTTAGGTTTCGCATATGAATAAAAGAACAGTGATTTGTTATATGATTTCGCATGTATTAGTGTTGAGTTCGCATGTTTTACCTTCTGATGCCATTTGTACCAAAACAGTTGAGATTAGTTTTTGAGCCTCTTCATCCTGTCCACTTTTTTCGTTTGAATTAACTTCATGGTGAACTTCAGAAGCTGGATTTTCATGCTCTTCATTGACAGGAGGGGGTGAAGGTTCATGCTCTTGAACCGAATCATGTGGCACACAAATTGGATTATTCCGAAGCGTCTCATCCCACTCCTTACAGGCCGTCATAATCTCCGTATCCCAAAAACACTTAGTTTTTGCTTCTGAAACTAAGTTGTTCATCACTTGAACATCTTGAACCATTTTAAGGTATTTTTTGACATTTGCTTTCATTTTTTTCAAGAGATTCTGTAATATTTTTCTAGTTAGATACTATCAAACCAGAAGTTAAATATAATGGATTAAGTGAAATTAATATTTTTTTGCGCTTACCTTTTTGTTGGTTCTCGAAGCCTCTAGTTCTCGTTCGTGGGCTGTGTCGTAGAATACTGATGGTGAAAGTTGAGCAGGAGTGTTGCAATAATCCATCATTTTTTGTGTCTGTGTTCCAACTCCAAACTCAAGGTTCAACTGAGACATTTCATGGATTTCAAAACTGAAATCCATGAAATCATCAATGTTCTCGTTATCCTTTGGCTCTTCCCCGGATTCTACGTTTTGTACTGCACGCGCAGTCCTTCTTTTGTAGCTTATTGTGGTGTCAACCGGCGGTCGTAGTGTATACTCATCCGTTGAACGCTCTTCTTTTTCTTCATCTTCTTCTTTTTCACTCTCACTTTTTTCTTCATTTTCTTCTTCTTCTTCACTCTCACTTGATGCCCAAACAGGCCCGTCATCTGAAATATGTTCTTCGACTTTATCAATATCCGAAGATGTGATATAACGAATAACCGGTATCTCCACGGCTTTCTCAAACAGGTTAAGCTTCTTGTTGTATTCATGCGTGTATAGAAGCTGTATAAATCGCAAGATCATTTTATTATTTGACAAAACAAACTAGTATTTTAAATATGTTTTTATGTAATGTACTAATGCATACCGTAAGAAAGGCAATAGGTCCCACAAATTGTATTTTATAGTTTTTCCAGCCTACTCGTGTACGACGCAAAGTTTCAAGTAGATATGTGCACCAATCTAGATTCTGTATTTCCTCAACAGCTTCTACTCCAAGCAAACATCTATCATTTGCAGTCGTTGCTTTTGTAATCTCAGCAAAGAACGTCATCCAGTACACAAGGAAATTTAATCTAAACAGGCTCCCCCCATATCTTTGATTTTCCATTATATCTGCAATTAAGCCATGGGTAATTCTCCTGTTTTCCCCCCACTGGCTTATGAAGTTGTTCCTAACTGCATTTCCCGGTTCTTGACTTTTTTCAATTTTCTCCTGCTTTTTTACTTTTCTCTTATCGGTTATTATTTCAACCTTCTTTAGCCCCTTTGGTATTCCAAATACCTCGTAAACTGTGTTCGATGTTATTTTTATTTGGTGTTTTCCTACGTTTAGCGTGTCGAACTTCTCGTCAAAGTTTCTGGCCAGCCAATATGCCAATCGTGTCGAAATATGGTTGATATTGATATCTAGAAGAGCTCCAAATCCCATATCCCTCACCTCATCAATCTGTTTTTTTGAAAATCTTCTCACAGTATCCATATATGAGTTAGGTTGGCATCTCAGCAGTATTGCTTCGTTGCTGTATTTGAAGAATTCTCTATGTTCTGTTTTATGTGGTTTATCCTTTTCTGAATGTTTTTTTGTCTGTTTCTTTGATTTCCTCTCATCTTTTTTCTTTTTTGTGGGTGGCTTAACAAAGTCATCCTCTTCAGAACTTTCTTAAACTATCCTTCTCTTTCTATTCTTGTTATTTTTTTTTTATCAGAGTTGATATTGGGCCTTCAAAGTCATCATCAGATTCTATTTCTACAAAATCGCATGCTATAGTCAAAAACACTTACAAAATCGCATTTATCAGTTAATCATGTACAATAAGGCATTAAGTGATAAAATCGCATGAATGATTTATCAGTTCGCAAGTGTTAGTTAAGCAGTATCAAACTAGTTTATCATATGAAATCGCATGTGCCTTTTTATCAATTCGCATGTTCATTCTAACCTAAAACAAAAAATGTTCAACAAACAACATTTTATCATATGAAATCGCAAATGTCATACAAACCCCTCACAAAACCCTATATGATATCGCACATCTATCAGGCATCATTAAGGAAACTGCATAATAATGCAAAACCTAATCAATAACAAATACCAGGCATAAACCCTAGCAAAATTGTAGTTGTGAACAATATGTAATCTTGTAAAACTATATGTTTCAATCAAAAGGTTAATAAACAAACAAAATCGCATTTGACTTTAAAGCCCCAGTGTATTCCACTATAAAATCGCAAATGTAAATCGATACTTGGATTCATCTTCTTCGCTTGTGGTCTGTCGTTGTTTGCCTTGCTTCGTTTCTCAATATTCATGAATCCTAGTTGAAATCGCAACGGAGAGTAGCAGGGAACTTTTGGAGAAGGAGAATGCAATGTTGATTTTGGGTTTACACTATGATTGTGAGTTATTGTGTGCTGATTATCAGGGGTTTTGATCTCGCAATGGACGATTTTAACCTTGGCGGTTTCTTTTATTAATTTTAATTTGATTTATTTAATAGTTAAACACGCGCTTTAAATTAGATGATCTGACGATTGTGGTTGTACCGTACATAATGTACGATTAGTGTATTTGTATGTTAACCGGCCTCTCTCTCTCTCTCTCTCTATATATATATATATATATATATATATATATATATAGGATTAGGTTCAAGAGTGAACAACTTCTTGAGAGTGAACTGTGTGAACTGATCTTGACCCTTGATAATTTTTTATATTAAAAGGGTAAGATTGACATTAGTCAAGTATATGTTTAATTAAAATCCCTTAATTTTCTCCTCTCTTAACTCTCTCTCTCTCTCTCTCTCTATATATATATATATATATCATTGTTAATTACTTCTCTATCATTTCTTTATCCATAAATTTTGTTTTAATTTTAACTTTAATATTGTTTTTCTTTTATTATCCATATATGTAGATATCATAATATATTGTTTTTAACTTTTTATAATTTTCAATAAATATTGAAAATTTTCTCTAACATTGAAATTGTAATTATTTTTGGGCATTAACTCTTTTTTTGAATATGTGATAAAGTTATTTATTTTTGCATACATGTGATACATTTCGTTTTTATTAATTTCATAATTTTTATATGAATCTACTCGTGCGCATGCATAATATATTATATGTTGTTAATATACACATATGTAACCATTTTTGAATATAATACACAGATGTATAAAAGATCGTACACATGTGTATAAAATAACAGTTGTGTATCTTATATAACCTGATAGTTAGCGAGACTGTACACATATGTATAAAGTAACAATGGTGTATCTTGTATAAACTGATAGTTAGCGAGAGTGTACACATGTGTATACACTAACAGCTTGTGTATCTTGTATATACGGAAACTAGCGAGATTTTAGGGATTTTGATTATGTTGTTTAATAAATGCAATTTACAAAAGACGTAAATACCCTCCTGTCAATTAATTTAAAGGGGGGTTACAACAATATAATTACAATCTTGCCATTGTTTAAAAATATTTAGATGATATAATCTAATGGACCAGATTAGTTCACACAGTTCACTCTCAACCTAGTGTTTACTGTAGAACCCTACCCTATATATATATATAAATATATATATATATATATATATATATATATATATCTTTTTATTATTTTTAAAAATTTGAGTAAAATTACCAACCTGCCCTTGTGTGAAAGGCACGTGACCAAACATAACTGAAAATTTTAACAACGTTAAGGCCAAAGAACAGACGGTGCAAGGGTTTTAAAACGTAAAGGATGATTCTTAATATTTTTAAAGTTAAAGGACATCCACTAAAAAATAGTGTAAGCGTAAATGACAAAAGTGTAATTTACTCTAAATCCTATTACATATGTTATAGTTGATAATTATTATAGAGGTTCCTATTTTAATCATTGTTTGTAGTATCAATGTGTATGGTTACGTCTAGTTGTATCAATGTGTAGAAAAAAAGATGTCCCTCATAAAGAGGTTGAAGGTTTATTTCCTATAGTAAATATGTAAAAATTTAAGAGTAGCATAAAAGAATTTGTGAGTTAGCTGGAGAAAAAAAAAAAAAAAAAAAAAAAAAAAAAAAAAAACAAGATCTCTTATGAGTTCCCTTACTACATAGCCTTGATGAATTTGGGTTATTGGATTTTATCACCCCCAACTATCGGCCTTTGGCCGTTGCCACCCGCAACTAACACTTTGACACCCGGCACCCCCAACTTGACTTTTTGTTTGCAATGGCACCACCCAGTTAAATATGCACTAACTTGGTTAGTTTTTTGTCCGACGTGGCACATGTTTGCTGAGTTGGAGATGATTACGTGGCGCTGATGTGTACCTAAACCTCATCTTCTTCTTTACAATATTTAAAAAAAAACAATAACAAATCCTAAATTCTAATTTCATCATTTTAAAGATCTGGGCCTATGTTCATATCAATTTCATCATTTTCATAGCAAGAACATATTTAAACATCATCATCACAATTCATCTTCAGACATCGTTGAACATCTAAAACCCAGAATATCAAAAACATCTTTAAACATCATCATCAAAGTTCATCTGCAAATTCAAGAAGAAAACAAAACCTAAATCCAATCCTAAATCTAATTTCTATATCATTCTACAAAATCCAACATACAGATTCTATATCATCTTCATCCCAAATATAATTTCAATATCATCTACAAAACCCAACATACAAATTATATATCATCAATCTCACCGGCAACCATAAAAAACAACAACCTGACTTCTCTCTTACCTCACACAACCACAACAACAACCATATCTGAACTTAGATATCGTCATCATCTGAACTTCCACAATAACAACGAGATCTGCCGTCGTTTGGTCATCATCTTCCGGCCACGACGCATCTGAACTTCCGTTCAGATCAGCTCCCCTCCGTCGTTTGGTCATCATCATCTGTCGTAACCCTGTCGCAGTCCGCCGCCACCGCTGCGTGGGCGATTCTGTTGGTGAGTGGTGGAGTGGGGGGTGCCGGAACCGGTGGTTGCGGAGGAGTTGAAGCTGAGGCTTTGGAGGTCATCGCAGAGATCATCGTCGGAGGTCGTCGGAGAGATCATCGCCGGTGATGAAGATGAAGATAGGCTTTGATAAGGGGTTGAAGATGAAGATGACATGATGATTTGATTTTATATATTGAATTTGGGATATTTATATCCTGTGCATATACATACATACACATAATTGTTATATATATAAATAATTGGCCACCTCATCATGACACATCATTAAAAACAAGCCAAGTCATCAAAAAATGGCCACGTCAGCAAAAAAAACTAACCAAGTTAGTGCAGATTTAACTGGGTGGTGTCATTGCAAACAAAAAGTCAAGTTGAGGGTGTCGGGTGTCACACCCCCATAATCCACACGTGGAGTATCACCGCTTGGAGGCGTGACTGACCAGGATCAAGGCACCAATCATATTGAACAAGCATGTAAGTAAACATAATTCAACCAAACAATATGAAAGGTGTTCAAAAACCAAAGCATAGTTAAGTGTGTAGCGGAAGCATAATGGTAAAACCCATAGCAAGTATTAAGTATGAAATAAAGTAATGTTTAAAGCATGGCACACACTGCCATGTCCCACAACGACTGTTCCTCCCTGTGCAAGCTCCATGAGTACCTAATGACCTGCAAGACATGTAGCAACGAATCAACAACAAAGTTGAGCGAGTTCACAGTTGGTTGTTTGGTTATAGTATTCGTTTCATAAATCGTATATTCATTTTGTAAACCATGTATCGTATTAATCCGTATCGCGGCCAATCCAGGCATGTGCGATGATTAGTGGGGGCTTCCCATGTATTACTAGACCACGCGTATCGACTGCTACGAAAATGTAAGAGGTGCCCTAAGTCAATGTCTATCAGCATTGACCCTTTTCCCATAGTCCATTAGTACACGCCCGTCCGACTGGCACGGTGTGAGGTTTGTTAAACCTAATAGCGCTATTAACTAATGACCCGCTCGCCCTAGGCCTCGGCGATTAAGTCGATAATTGAGGGACTTCCTTTGATAGAGGTGATGGTCTTAAGATCGTGTACATAGGCTTTACGTACGTGCACTTCAATCCGAGGACAGTAGTAAGTATAACTGTACGTAGGTTTTACGTACGTGCCCTTCAACCGAGGACAGTAATAATTTGTTTAATAGTAATAGTTGTACGAGTAGTTATTCAATCCCATTCCCAACCCCTGGGAATCCCATGCCTTGGCTAGTGTGAACTCACCTTGGTTTGCTCGGCAGATACACAGAAAGGTCAAGTCTAGCAGCTAGTGGTCAACCACGTCCTAACATGGTTACCATACAAGTCAGGTTTTGGTTTCAAGTAGTGCACGCAAGTATCACATAGATAACAAATAAGAAACACATACGAATCATGGCAAACATGCAACATCACGTTCAACAGTTATCTCATATTCCGTATTGGGCTCGCACAAGCTTAGTGGCCTTGTGCGAGTCGTCCGTTGGAGCCCAAAACTACCCGGCCCAATGTCAAGAAACCCAACAAAAACCATAACATGAATACAGCCCTAGTAACATGTCTTGTGCGATTCAGTACTACATCCGGCCCAACACACAACATAACAGTCCTAACATGTATCGGCCCAAATAGACAACACAAGTCTTGTGCGGTCCGAATAGACTTGTGCGATCTGCTTGGGTTGTGCGACTGGGTTTGGGCTTTGAGGCCCAACAGTTAAACATGCCATTCGGGTACTACCCAAAATCCTATCCGGCCCATACTAGTTTATACCAGAATTAACACAAAACAACCCTATCATTCAATTTACTAAACACGGGCTTGAGCCCAAATCAGCGGATCATGGCTGACTGTGCGGCCCAGACAAGAAATTATAACACAACTGATTTATTATTGTTAGTTCACAATTAAGATGGTACCAGCCCATGTAAGTTTCGGCCCAAAATAATTTACTGTTATCCAAAGAAAATAACAATAGCCTATTCTCATATAATTTGCAATCCAATTTACTAAACTTCTGTAATCGTTCATTATTTCAACAACCTATTATAGCGTCAATATTTTATATAAAGTGTCACGCATAAACATACAAATCATCTAAAAGACTAAAGACATCTCAATACGATAATATATGATATTTAATCAAATCCTTTTGCCGATCGATCATCTTTAATGATTCTGACTATTCTGACAAAACTAATAAGAGGTGCACATGGTTTGAATGTATCAAGACTGCAAATTCACATGGCCACTATTTATTCAAGATTATCAATTTTTTGTTCAAACCAATGGCTACAATCTATTGGACCATTAAATCAAGTAATACATTAAATCAAACATGTTTGAAATCATATATATATCAGATAATTAATTCATGATTCAACAAGTAGTCAAAAGATTTCAGTATAACAAAAATCATAAATAACAGATTACTAACCTAAGCAGAAAAAGGTGATACTCCGATTGATGTACGGGACTCGATTGCTCAAACTGCCGTCGGGTTTCAAAGGTAACGAGAGGAGGTGAGAAGTGATTTAGGGTTTGTCAGTTATTGAATTCATGCGCACAGGTTAAACAAATCCTATATATCATTCACTACTGGGCCGAAGCCCATTTGTTGTTTTCGGCTGTTACGTGGGTGGGGTTTTCGGCTAGAGCTCCACTAACTTGTTTTCACTTATACAATCAAATAATCAAATACAATATGTATAGCATCGATACACATAACATGTACACTACAAACTACAATCAACACGTGTATTACACATCAAGTAATTATAAAAACACTCTTACAAATAAGTAATAAGTTAAATCGAATAAAGACCTTGAAAACTCGGGTTGTCACATTATCCCCAAGTTGAAAGAAATTTCGTCCCGAAATTTGGTACGTACTCACTGAGGAAGCTAGTTAACTTGCATGGTTTTCTTGGTTTTCCTGGGGTGTCACATCCTCCCCCCGTTGATCTGGAATTTCGTCCCGAAATTCCGTAGCTTCGGCCTCAGTAGTGGTTGTACTGTTTGCAAATAGTTGGGGATACTTTTGTTTCATTTGATCTTCGCGTTCCCAGGTGAGCTCTGGGCCGCGACGTGAGTTCCAACGAACTCGAACGAGAGGGATTCTAGTGCGCTTGAGGACCTTAACATCCCGGTCCGTGATTTCAACTGGTTCCTCTACGAATCGCAACTGCTCGTCGATAGTGAGCTCCTTCAAAGGAACTACGAGAGTCTCATCTGACAGACACCTCTTCAGATTTGACACGTGAAAGACGTTGTGAACTGCACTGAGTTCTGCTGGTAAGTTCAGTTTGTAGGCCACCTTGCCAATGTTCTCGATGACTTCGAAAGGTCCGACGTATCGTGGGTTAAGTTTGCCTCGTTTACCAAAACGAACCACACCTTTCCAGGGTGAAACTTTGAGTAGTACTCGCTCCCCAACCTGTTTCCTGTCCTTGTCGGCATAGCTTTTCTGACGGTCACGAGCTGCCGCCATTCGTTGTCGTATTTGAGCAATTCGCTCTGTTGTGTCTACCACAAGTTCTGGACCGGTAATCTGACTATCCCCCACCTCTGCCCAACAAAGAGGTGACCGGCATTTACGCCCGTACAATGCCTCAAATGGAGCAGCTTTGATGCTGGTGTGGTAGCTGTTATTGTACGAAAATTCCACCAGTGGCAGATGCTTTTCCCAGCCATTGCCAAAGTCAATTACGCATGCCCTAAGCATGTCTTCGAGGGTCTGGATGGTGCGTTCAGACTGCCCATCCGTTTGCGGGTGATAAGCTGTGCTCATATCTAGCCGTGAGCCAAAGGACTTGTGCATTGCTTGCCACAACTCAGAAGTAAAACGTGCATCTCGATCCGAGATAATAGAGGTGGGCACTCCGTGCCTCGAGACAACTTCCTTAAGATATACGTCTGCTTGTGTGGAGAACTTATCCGTTTCCTTGATAGCCAAGAAATGAGCAGACTTTGTGAGTCGATCCACGATCACCCAAATAGTATCGTTACCACGTTGAGATCTAGGCAGGCCAGTAACAAAATCCATGGAAATTTGCTCCCATTTCCATTGTGGTATTTCTGGTTGTTGGAGTAGGCCTGAAGGTTTCTGATATTCCGACTTGACTCTCGCACAAGTCAAGCACTTGCTAACGTACGTTGCTATGTGAGCTTTCATGCTAGGCCACCAATATGTAGTTTTGATATCGTGGTACATTTTATCCGAACCAGGATGTACTGAATAGCGAGACTTGTGTGCCTCATCCATCACAAGCTCTCGTAGGTTGCCATAAAGTGGGACCCAAATGCGTCCTGTTACGTAGTAAGCACCGTCTTCCTTTTGTTCCAATCGTTGTCTTGAGCCACGTAGGGCTTCAGCCCTGATGTTATCTGGTTTCAATGCTTCTACCTGAGCATCTCGAATCTGAGAAGGAAGACTAGACTGTATAGTGAGTTGTAAAGCTCGTACGTGCTTAGGCGCAGTGTCCTTTCGACTGAGGGCATCAGCCACAACATTGGCTTTGCCTGGGTGGTACCTGATTGAGCATTCGTAGTCATTCAGTAGCTCGACCCATCGTCGTTGTCGCATATTCAGTTCCTTCTGTTTGAAGATATGCTCGAGACTCCTATGATCTGTGTAGATGGCGCACTTGGTACCGTAAAGGTAGTGTCTCCATATCTTAAGTGCAAAAACAACAGCTCCCAGCTCTAGATCGTGTGTAGTGTAGTTTCTTTCATGAACTTTGAGTTGGCGTGAGGCGTAGGCTATAACCTTATCCCGCTGCATCAATACACAACCAAGACCCTGAATGGATGCGTCGCAGTAAACCACAAAGTCGTCTGTACCCTCTGGCAATGAAAGGATAGGTGCACTGCAAAGTCTATCCTTTAAGTGTTGAAACGCTAATTCCAGTGCATTTCCCCATCGATAAACAACGCCTTTCTGCGTTAGGGAAGTGAGAGGCTGTGCAATCTTGGAGAAGTCCTTGATGAACCTTCTGTAGTATCCTGCCAAACCCAAGAATTGGCGAATTTCCGTTGGCGTACGAGGTGCAGGCCAGCTCTTGATCGAATCTACCTTGGATGGATCAATGTGAATCCCATCCTTGTTCACCACATGGCCTAGGAAATGGACTTCACGAAGCCAGAAGTCACATTTTGAAAACTTAGCGTACATCTGTTCTGTTCGAAGGAGTTCCAAAATGAGTCGTAGATGCTGCTCGTGTTCCTCCTGACTTGTAACGCCCCAAAATCTGAATGTTAATATTTGTCGGGTGTTCCTTTATGACACGTCCTGAAATAAATAACTAGGCTATTTAACCTAGTTAAGGGTACGGTCAAAAGTATTAAATGATGAAGGTAGTGTCAGTTATGTTTTAAAGGCAAAAACCGAGGGGCTAAAGTGGAACTAATGAAAGTTGAGTTATTAAAAGAAAAAGATCACACACACACACACTTTCGTGTGTGTTCTGGATAGATCGATCAGGGGCTCTCAAGAGCCCCAAACCCTAGTTCATGCAAAAGCTTCAAATTGAAGAATGAATCAAGGCCCAAATTCACAACCGAGCATGAATTAGTGATCACTTTCACAAGGGGATCGTAAGGTATGTCTTGAATCAAAGATTGGTGATCATGTGTGAAGTGGGTTATGTTCTAATCCGTAAGTTAATGTGAAATTGATCATGTATAAGTGTTAGAATCATCATATAGAACATAGGTTATGTATGGTTTGTGTTAATTTGATGTTTAAAGGTGAAACCCAATTGTTAGGGTGAAGATGATAACATGGATATATCATCTAGGTCCAATTCTTGTCCAGAATTGATGTATCATGTTATGTATGATGGATTCTTGTTAGAAGGATTGGAAGAAATGTGATGATTATATGTTTGATGATTATGCGTGTATGATTCGTGTTGATTAGAAGGAAGAAATTGATGAATTATGTATGAAATTAGAAGATTGTGCATGAATTAGTTGTACGTTATGCTTAGAAGGTAGTACGCACACCACGTGTATGATAAAATGGATATAGTGTCGTCCGTATAGCCTATCATGATGATAAGGGTATAAAATGATAAGTCAAAAGTTAAATAAAATGAATTGTTGACTTCCTGAAAGTCAACTACGAACAAGAAGCATGATTTGACTCATTTTCGTAAAGATATGGTTATAGGAAGTCGTATGGTACATGTTATAACGATACGTTTTAAATGGAATGATATGATGAATTACATGAGCTTGTAAGAATGTGAAATTGGTCACATGTGCTATGCTTGTTGGAATTGACTAATTAAAGTCAAATGTAAAAGATGTAATTGTTACGATTGTTATCATGTACAAATGAGTATGCTAATAATAGCGTGATTTGGATGAAATGAAAGTATAGGAATCACGCCGAGACGGGCTCAAGCATGAGGTGCTAACGGGTCAAGGAAAAGGCGAGGAATCGGATACGAGCACGGACGCATAAGGTAAGTGATTTCCGTAATCACTTCTTAGTTCGATTAAGTAATGAAGTGTTTTAATTAATTGAACATGATGTTTGAGGTCAATTATGTGTAGAAGTCTTTCGTCGTAAATGACAGGATTAAAGTTGACCAAAATGCCCTTGATGGGTATTTTGGGGTAAACAATCTTAAAAGTAATTTAGAAACAAGTTATTTGACTAGTGTAATGTTTTGGACAAGTATGGAATGGGAAGTATGGTTTAGTTAGTTATAGACCAATTAATGCGCGAATACCCTTAACGGGTCAAAATAAGCATATGAACGATAATGTATTAAGAGGATGCAAGACATCCAAGAATTTAGTAATTTAGGATAGACGACGCTGATATCATTATGTTTATAAGGGGTTATGGTAAAAATGAACAAGTTATGTTGATGTATGCACGAACGGGTCAAATAATTAGAAGATCTTAATAAGCCGAATGCATGTAAGTTAAGAATTTCCTTAATACGGATGTAGGGTTTTAAGTTCATATGATAGAATGTGAATTTACAAGCATGTAGGAAGAAACGGGAGGTTAAACGGGTAAACGGGTTGAAAGTTATGCGAGTTTTAGTGTATGCGAACGACGAAACAACACAGCAGGAAAATGAATAAACGAGGAGCCGTCGCCGACGCCCAGAAGGGCCGTCGCCGACGGCATGTGGGATTTGGATTTTGGCCGACGGCCTAATTTTCTGTCTACGGGGATCTTGGACGACGGAGGTGCGTCGCCGACGGTCCATATGGGCGTCGGCGACGGTGCCCAGAGTTTATGTTTTCTGTTTTCTTCCATTTGTGATCCCGGTTGATCCAGTTCATGTCCCGGTGCTCCGTTAAGCTTCCGAATGGACCGAAATCAAGTTTCTGATGCATTTTTGATAAAGGACTTTTGTGTATGAGTGTATGTACGTATGTATATATGAGTGTATGCATGTATGTAAAGTTGTAGGAGAGGTATGAACATATGTAGATGTGTAGGTACGTATGTATAAAGGTATGTACGAGTATATGCATGTATGTAAAGATGTAGGAAAGGTATGTACGTATGTAGGTATGTATGTATGTATGTAGTTGTGTATGTAGGTATGTATAAGGTTATGTATGAGCGTATGCATGTATGTAAAGATGTAGGAAAGGTATGTACGTATGTAGTTGTGTATGTAGGTATGTATAAGGTTATGTATGAGCGTATGCATGTATGTAAAGATGTAGGAAAGGTATGTACGTATGTAGTTGTGTATGTAGGTATGTATAAAGATATGTATGAGTGTATGTACGTATGTATAGTTGTAGGAAAGATATGCACGTGTAAAGATGTAGATGTGGATGTATGTATGTCAGTACATATGCGTGCATGATTTAGACACATTGAGTGTTAACGTTATTAATGGTGTACTGTAAGAGTGAAAAGTAATGCAGGTACATTCATGAAGCCTCACCAGGAAATGGATACGCAGATGAAATGCTTAAAGTTTGTTAAAGAACGAAATGTGAAGTGTACGCGAATGATCTGGTTTATATAATGTGTGCTAATGTTTTGAATGTATGTGGTGAGTGCAGGTTGTACGGATCGCAGGCGATTATCACAAGGAATAGAGGTCGAAGATCGAGTCACAAGATAGATTGTACGGGAATAATCGACTATGTACTTTAATAAAATGAAAGAAATTTTATGGTACGTATTTCCGCTGTGACTTATGGTCAAATGTGATTTAGGGTTTAAAATGACTCTTCGAATAAATCAGGATGTCGTCGATGAAAACTATGACGAACTTGTCCAGGTAAGGCTTGCACACTCGATTCATGAGGTCCATGAAAACCGCAGGTGCGTTTGTCAGTCCAAAAGGCATGACCAAAAACTCATAATGTCCATATCGAGTTCTAAAGGTTGTTTTGGAGACATCCTCTTCTCGGACTCTCAACTGATGATATCCTGATCTCAAATCAATCTTTGAATAGTAGCTCGACCCTTGCAGCTGGTCGAACAAGTCGTCAATGCGTGGAAGAGGATAGCGATTCTTCACAGTCACCTCGTTCAGTTCACGGTAGTCGATGCACATTCTGAACGTACCGTCTTTCTTCTTCACGAATAGCACTGGAGCTCCCCAGGGCGAAGAGCTAGGACGAATAAAACCCTTATCTAAGAGTTCTTGTAGTTGCGTAAAGAGTTCTTTCAACTCTGATGGAGCTAAACGATAAGGTGCACGAGCTATAGGTGTTGCTCCAGAAGCTTGTCACCATACATTACTAAAGGTTTTTAACCAGCACGAGGAATGCGGATGATCTTTTCTTTGCAAAGAGTCTCCGCTCGATGTTGAGATAATAATGTCAAAACCATCACAACGTTGGGGTCATTCCTAGTATCACTCTGACCAATCACGAACACTCGATCCCTGGCACCATTGCCGTCGTTATTACCCCCATTGTTGCCTCCATCATTGTTCCCGTTTCCTTGGTTATGGTTCTGATTCTGGTTCTGGTTCATCCGTGGGCAGTGTCTCCTGAAGTGACCTTCAGCACCACACTGAAAGCATCCCTTGTTGTCTCGTTGTTGCTGCTGCTGGTCTTGTGGAGCTGGTGGTTGTTGTCGCTGGTTCTGATTCGCAGTTCGTAAGCTTCTACAATCCTTAGCTTCGTGACCCATCTTGAGACACCTCTGGCAACGAACCTTGTTGCACTGACCACTGTGGTGTCTGTTGCATCTATTGCACTTTGGAAGGTTTCCTCGATAACCACCTTGCCCTTGGCTACCAGAGGATTACTGACCAGGACTCTGGTAGTCATCGATCTTTCGCTGTTGTGCCTGGGACTGAATCGTAATCGAACCCGTACTAGAGGTTCCATCCCACTTCCGTTTGTTGTCACTGGGAGTAGCAGAAGTAGTAGTAGTAGCACCAATACGCTTAGGCAGCTTGCTCTGTTCCACTGCCTGGTCTGTGAGACGATGAGCAAGACGAGTAACATCCTGGATGGTAGCAAGGTTGGCAGAAGTCACATGACTTTGAATCTCCGGTACTAAGCCTTTGAGGTACAGCTCAATGCGTTTGATGGGAGGATCCACCATAATTGGACATAACACTGCCAGTTCGTTGGATCGTTCAGGTTAAAGAATTCCACTTCCAGCTTGTGGATGTCATCATGGCTACATTATTCACGTTTGATCAGTTCCTTAAAATCATTCCATGGGGTGGCATTAGCAGCCGCTAGCCCCAGCATCTGAACTTGCGCGTTCCACCATGTTAGCGCAGTGCCTTCGAGAGTACCAGTGGCGTACTTCACCCTGCGAGCCTCAGGGCATTCACACATCTCTAAAACAGACTCGAGCTTTTCAAACCAATGGAGGAGTCCAACAGCTCCTTTAGTGCCACTGAAAGTACTATGATGACAGTCCATGAACGTCTTAAATGTGCATACAGGCGGCTGAGCGTTCTGACCTTGTTGCGCGAGGAAGAAGAGACAAGGTTAAGCGCGAGAGTTGGATCATGAGAGTAGGATCTAACATCCTAGGTTAGTTTCGGAATAGCAGGTTATACCTCCTGCCTGAGCGGCTGCGAGTGCTGCCGTAACTTGTTCGTTGATAAAAGCCGTCAGCTGGCTTGAGTTAGGTTCACACGTTCCCTCATGATCTTCACGTCAAAGGAAACACAAGTAGGAAAGGTGTCGCAAAAGTGTGTATGTGTGGAGTGACAGAAGGGAGCAAGCACACATGTGTTTTCAAACTATAGTTGCTACGTTTATCTAAGCATACCATAAGCAAAGTTCTATGTAATCTAGCAAGTAGGCAATAAATCATAAACCATATCACCTAGAATGTCGAGTCTTGCACGTGGAGCGAAGCGTCGTTGTGGATCGTTGAGCACTGTACAGGTTATAGTCTGGTTTTAACAAAAACTTTTTTTTTCCTTATTAAAACCAAGTTCACTATAACCAATGGCTCTGATACCAATCTGTCACACCCCCAAAATCCACACGCGGAGTATCACCGCTTGGAGGCGTGACTGACCAGGATCAAGCCACCAATCATATTGAACAAGCATGTAAGTAAACATAATTCAACCAAACAATATGAAAGGTGTTCAAAAACCAAAGCATAGTTAAGTGTTTAGCGGAAGCATAATGGTAAAACCCATAGCAAGTATTAAGTATGAAATAAAGTAATGTTTAAAGCATGGCACACACTGCCATGTCCCACAACGACTGTTCCTCCCTGTGCAAGCTCCATGAGTACCTAATGACCTGCAAGGCATGTAGCAACGAATCAACAACAAAGTTGAGCGAGTTCATAGTTGGTTGTTTGGTTATAGTATTCGTTTCATAAATCGTATGTTCATTTTGTAAACCATGTATCGTATTAATCCGTATCGCGGCCAATCCAGGCATGTGCGATGATTAGTGGGGGCTTCCCATGTATTACTAGACCACGCGTATCGACTGCTACGAAAATGTAAGAGGTGCCCTAAGTCAATGTCTATCAGCATTGACCCTTTTCCCATAGTCCATTAGTACACGCCCGTCCGACTGGCACGGTGTGAGGTTTGTTAAACCTAATAGCGCTATTAACTAATGACCCGCTCGCCCTAGGCTTCGGCGATTAAGTCGATAATTGAGGGACTTCCTTTGATAGAGGTGATGGTCTTAAGATCGTGTACGTAGGCTTTACGTACGTGCACTTCAATCCGAGGACAGTAGTAAGTATAACTGTACGTAGGTTTTACGTACGTGCCCTTCAACCGAGGACAGTAATAATTTGTTTAATAGTAATAGTTGTACGAGTAGTTATTCAATCCCATTCCCAACCCCTGGGAATCCCATGCCTTGGCTAGTGTGAACTCACCTTGGTTTGCTCGGCAGATACACAGAAAGGTCAAGTCTAGCAGCTAGTGGTCAACCACGTCCTAACATGGTTACCATACAAGTCAGGTTTTGGTTTCAAGTAGTGCACGCAAGTATCACATAGATAACAAATAAGAAACACATACGAATCATGGCAAACATGCAACATCACGTTCAACAGTTATCTCATATTCCGTATTGGGCTCGCACAAGCTTAGTGGCCTTGTGCGAGTCGTCCGTTGGAGCCCAAAACTACCCGGCCCAATGTCAAGAAACCCAACAAAAACCATAACATGAATACAGCCCTAGTAACATGTCTTGTGCGATTCAGTACTACATCCGGCCCAACACACAACATAACAGTCCTAACATGTATCGGCCCAAATAGACAACACAAGTCTTGTGCGGTCCGAATAGACTTGTGCGATCTGCTTGGGTTGTGCGACTGGGTTTGGGCTTTGAGGCCCAACAGTTAAACATGCCATTCGGGTACTACCCAAAATCCTATCCGGCCCATACTAGTTTATACCAGAATTAACACAAAACAACCCTATCATTCAATTTACTAAACACGGGCTTGAGCCCAAATCAGCGGATCATGGCTGACTGTGCGGCCCAGACAAGAAATTATAACACAACTGATTTATTATTGTTAGTTCACAGTTAAGATGGTACCAGCCCATGTAAGTTTCGGCCCAAAATAATTTACTGTTATCCATAGAAAATAACAATAGCCTATTCTCATATAATTTGCAATCCAATTTACTAAACTTCTGTAATCGTTCATTATTTCAACAACCTATTATAGCGTCAATATTTTATATAAAGTGTCACGCATAAACATACAAATCGTCTAAAAGACTAAAGACATCTCAATACGATAATATATGATATTTAATCAAATCCTTTTGCCGATCGATCATCTTTAATGATTCTGACTATTCTGACAAAACTAATAAGAGGTGCACATGGTTTGAATGTATCAAGACTGCAAATTCACATGGCCACTATTTATTCAAGATTATCAATTTTTTGTTCAAACCAATGGCTACAATCTATTGGACCATTAAATCAAGTAATACATTAAATCAAACATGTTTGAAATCATATATATATCAGATAATTAATTCATGATTCAACAAGTAGTCAAAAGATTTCAGTATAACAAAAATCATAAACAACAGATTACTAACCTAAGCAGAAAAAGGTGATACTTCGATTGATGTACGGGACTCGATTGCTCAAACTGCCGTCGGGTTTCAAAGGTAACGAGAGGAGGTGAGAAGTGATTTAGGGTTTGTCAGTTATTGAATTCATGCGCACAGGTTAAACAAATCCTATATATCATTCACTACTGGGCCGAAGCCCATTTGTTGTTTTCGGCTGTTACGTGGGTGGGGTTTTCGGCTAGAGCTCCACTAACTTGTTTTCACTTATACAATCAAATAATCAAATACAATATGTATAGCATCGATACACATAACATGTACACTACAAACTACAATCAACACGTGTATTACACATCAAGTAATTATAAAAACACTCTTACAAATAAGTAATAAGTTAAATCGAATAGAGACCTTGAAAACTCGGGTTGTCACATCGGGTGTCAAAGTGTTAGTTGCGGGTGGCAACGGCCAAAGGCCGATAGTTAGGGGTGATAAAATCCAATAACCCGATGAATTTTTAGAAGATGGTGAAAACTTGCGGTTTTATGTAATTTTGCTTCTATATTTTTTTTGTTTAACAGATCGATAATTATTGCCAATTTTACTAATATGCAAAATTTATATAATTTTAATTTTATGCATTTGGTATGATTCTTGAATTGGTATAGACTTTAGGCCTGGTTTGTCAAATTTATAAAAATTTTCGTTTGGTGTTTTATAAATTTGGTTCTTGAATAAATTTAAAAAACTGAGTTCTTTTTATATATATATCGAACCAAATTTGTGGTATGAAAAAACTAGCAAATTTAAAAAACTGAGTTCTTTTTATATATATTTAGAACCAAATTTGTGGAATGTTTGCAACCAAAAATCTGTCGAAAAAAGATCATATGCCAAATTACTCACAGGAACCAGTCCATAATTAAGTTCTTGTGTTAGATTCTAGCTTTAGTTCTAATGAATCAGTCCTTTTTTTTCAAGTTTTATATTTTTCATATATAAATGCGACCATTTTTTCAACTACTATGTATTTTGGTTGATTAGTTTTAAAAAAGGTTGTCACAAATTGTTGTGACAGTTTTGCGACTGAATCTGGGATTGTCGCTATTTTGCGACATTATGATTTTCAGCCTCGTCACAAATTTTGCGACTTTCTTGTTATATTTTTTTATGGCAATTGCCTAGTTTTCTAATATTAGGGTAGAGGGTATAGGAAGCGGTGAGTGGATCGGTGACTCACACTCACCGATCGGTAACCATACCTTTTGTTTGAAGATGTGCGGTGACCAAGAGAGAGAGAGTATGGAAATCGGTGAACTTTCACCGAATTAGATTGAGTGTGATTGATGGATTTTTTGACCGTTTCCATTTAATTTTTTGACCGTTTCTATTTTTGAACGTTATATTTTATAACCGTTGGAGATTTTTTATATAAACTCACATTTTCAATCCATTTAAAACACACAATTCTTTCAAAAATCTCTCTTTCTAGACCCACAAACACCATAGATAAACAAAACAATGGTGAACCCAAGAAAAAGGGTTCCGCTAGCCGAGGATCGGATTCAAGAAAAAGGTTTCGCAAACGAGACAAGGTGATTTTAGAGGTCCAAGTGCACCGGTTCAAACCTCCTACGGATATTCACCAACCACTCAACCTCAATTTTTTTACCCTCAAACTCAACCATCTTTTTTCACCCAACCTACTTTTCCACCACAAATATTTTCACACCCAAGCTTCACAAACGAGTTCGATCCATTTGGATTTAGGACCCCGCCAATTCAATCACCAAGAGAGAATGTCGAGCGCCCACTTCCTATCTACGATGATTTAGAGGTTGTCCCCGAAACACAACATTTGGATGTAGATAGTGGCGAGGACGAAGAAGAATATGAGGATGAAGACGATGATATTGGTGAAGCAAGTGACCCGAAACAAAAGGGAGTCAAGGCGGAGCGTCAAAGTTGGGCGAAAACACATGAAGAGGCCTTAGCCAAGACATGGGTTCATTGTTCTTTAAACAAGAAACAAGGAAATGCACAAAAAGGGGACAGTTTTTGGAAAAAAGTTCTCGCCCATTACAACAAAACGGTCGGCGGAAGTACTCGAACAGTTCATCAAGTACGTTCAAAATGGATCCCTATGTTGACTAAAATAAACCACTTCAACGGTCTTTGGCAACAAGCGGTAATATTTTATTTGTAATGTGTTTAATTTTCCATAACATTTAAAAAATATTTTCCATAACATTGTTTATGTTTAATATTTTTTTTACTTTATATTTGTTATGTATGTAGGATCGTATTCGTGGTAGTGGGGTTAGCGACCTCGACGTCATGAATAGGGCTTTAAGTGATTTCAAAAAAAAATATCCGAGTGGTTTTCAACATATTGAGGCATGGAAGGTCGTTCGTAAACATGACAAATGGGCAACGGTACCATTGTTGGGTGAAGATAGTGGAAGTTCGGGACAAAAAAGGAAGTCGCCCGATTCGGGTACACCAGGAACTGAGTCACCGATCGATATACCGGACATAAACGTAGACCCGTCACCAACAAGACAAAAAAGGAAAGACAAGAGGCCCGCAACATCATCAAACGATAGCCAAGAGGCCCTCACCGAGAAGCTCGCGCAATACACTCTTATGAAAGAAGAAAAAAAAGCATGGACGATAGAGTTGACGAATATACGAAAGAAACGCGAGGAAGACAACATAGTGTTAGTGGCGGAACAACGCGAGGCGGTGAAACAACTCATGTATGATCGGGATTTGAAGACATTTACTGAGCCACACGACCATGCTCCACCCGAGATGTTGTCATTTATTCTCGTGAGGAAACGAGATATCGCAAAAAAATATAATTGGCCATGCAATTTCTAAATATTAGGTTTATTTTATGGTTTAATTTTTTAGTTTTAAATGTAATGTGTTTTTTTTTAGTTTTAAATGTAATGTGTTTTTTTTTTTAGTTTTAAATGTAATGTGTTTTTTTTATTTAGTTTAAAATATGTTTTATTTATTTATGCATAGTTTATAATTTTTAGAAAATAAAAAATATATAACTCAAACACCCTAGGGTGATTGACTATACCCCTGATTGAGTGCAAAATGAGGAGTGGAATTGGGAGTTGACATGGCATAATATTATTCGGTAGGATTTCACTCAAACACCCTAGGGTGATTGACTATACCCTCCACCCTTACATTTGATCGCATGGATGCTGAGATTCATGATTAATTAATGTCTTCGGATGAAGAGTGATATTGATATATTACCTAACATTAAGGATTTGTTTGGTTCATGGAATTCAAGAGAATTAACATTAAGTGATATTGATATAATTCTTTCTACCATTTGTTGCTCCAAACCCAAAAAACGATACAAGCTAGAATCAAAACCCAACTTGATGATTGAATAAAATAAAAAATCAGATAAGAACAAAATCGAAAATCGGAATCAATTGCTAGGCTTGTAAACGAACCGTGCGTTCATGAACTATTTGTGAACTTGTTCGGCGGGAAGTGTGTTTATGTTCACGAACATGAAAACACGTTTTGTTCTTTCATATATGTTCGTGTACGTTTATGTTCATTAATTTATGTGAGTTGTATATATAGGATAAATTTCAAAATGTGTAATATAACTTTCTTTTGATGTGTGTAGGACAAAAAATTAGTGTGGAGTATGAAAGTCTTTTATGATTAATTACTCAAAAATAATAAATGAGATAAAAGAAAATCTATTTAATGTTTTATAACTATACCCTTTAATTTTTTTCTTCTCAGTTAAATTTTCCGAACCTGCCTAACAATAATTCCTTGCAGTTCAATATTGTTATACTGCTGTCAGGTGTTTTTTTTTTTTTTGGTAAACCAATATATAATTTTATTACTATATAATGATACTTTTATTCAAGATTAACAATAATGTATTTAAGAGTAATCAAATTTTATAATCGTTTATGATGTTTTTGTAATGAAGCCATGTAAAAACTTGCGCAATTAAAATTTGTATTGACGGACTTTAATAGTACAATGTTAAAAAACATAGTTTTTACATTTTGATTTTCCACTTTGAGACAAACAAGATTTTGCTTTTTCTTGTTTTGTGATCAAGTCCTGGGCATATTAAATATATTTTATAGATGTGTAGTTATTAAAAATAAAAGTCTTGCAAAAAATCCTGTTTTTAAAATGCATGGTACCACAAATCATGGAGAACGTTCTTCGTCAACATGGAAATTTACAAAAATGGTTGAATGTTCAAGTCTTTTAGCGTAGAAGATAAGACAAGCTGTGGAAAACCTTATGAAATGTTATTCTCATAATTAGTCATATTTAGTCAAGCCACCCAAACTCTTCTAAGTAATACTACTATTCATTGGTTAATAACGCATCGCGTACAAATATAACATAATTATTATTATTCGATAATAGTAGAACCAATAAATTTCACTTTTAAAATAATTACATAAATTTATTGATTTACTTATTCTTCTTCTTTGCAATGATGTAAATTATGGCATCATCTACTTATACATTTTAATTCGCACATCAGTATTGACGAAGGCAAATATCGAAATGTTGACATGAATGGGTAGGTCGTCACGGTACCTTTGAATGATTTTATAACGTCATAGTTTAAAAGATATGACATGAATACATAAAAGAATTATAGTGGAGGGGGAAAAGTGTAAGTACAACCTAATTATCTAGAATTTTGTTAAAATTGAGGGATTAAGATGTAATAAGATGAGAGGATTAAAATACAATTAGTGTTTAACAGACTAATTTACCCTCATTTTAGGGTTGTACCATGCATTAAGGGGGAAAAAGTTCTTATTTTTTGGTATCCTGAACCCCCCCCCCCCTGCATTTTTACATAAGTTTATTGATTAACTTATTCTACTTCTTTGCAATGATCACTTGTACACTAAGGCATCATCTACTTATACATTTTAATCTGTACGTCAATATTAACCAAGACAAACATCGAAACGTAGACAAAAATGAGCAGGTCACCACACTACATTCAAATGTTTTCATAACGTCAAAGTTTAAAAGATATGACAAGAATACATAAAAGAATTATAGTGGAGATTTTGGAGGATTTGAGAGTGATTAGAGAGTGTTTAGGAGGGGTATTTATAAGTGGGTATTAGGGTTTGGGTGTTAAGAAGGTAGTTGGGTGATTGGGTGGTTGGACGGTGTGATTATTGCAAAATTCGTGAGCAGTCAAAGAGGTTGCCAGACCACCCCCTTGCAGACCGTAAGGCAGGTCAAAACTCAAAAGTTTCATTTTTGACCACCTAACTTGTTTCACTTGTTATTTTATGCAATATATTTTGTATGTTATGCATTGTTAGGGCATTAAAAGGCATGTATAAGCATGTGTAAGGTATGAATGAGTATGGATAATATTCCGAATGATTATAAACATAAAGTATGGTTTGATTTTGCATAAATAGAACGCATATTCGTGATTGGTTAAGTATCATGCATGTTTGAATAAACAAGTATGAATAAAATGCAATTTCCATTATGATCAAAGTCTTGAGATTATAAGAATTTGAATTGAATACGATTACAAGGTTACTAACAATAGAAAGTACAGAAATACGAATCGTTACAACCACCTATTAACGGCTCCATAGGTTACGGGTGATAAGGGTCGGTGCACAAAAGGCGCTGAGCTTGGAAACATTACAAAGTTTAGGGGAGGCGTACAGGGAGCGTAATATTGTAGGGGAGGATACGCACTCGCACCGGCCGATGATTGTGGAGTTTCTCTCCACATTTACGTTTATTCCATGACCGGCCAGACAACCAGAGGAGATGGATGACCCGGAGCACCTGTCGCCTCTGAAGATATCCTTTTGCCTTTTTGGGCAGCACAAGTGTAACAACCCTCAAAATTTTCTCGACGACAAACTGTAATCAAATCCCCAAGTAAGCGCGATGAAACTTGTAATAATAAATCAGAAAACTTAGCAGTTAAGAAAACTTGGTGGTTAATGAACCAACCCGCACAAAAATACCTTTACTAAACTCATAAATAAAAATCAAACCACTTAGGATCAAGACCCGAGCTTACGTGCTAAGAACCGGCATGAAAATTGAAAAAAAAAACACCCGATTAGACGAAAAAGGCGGCTAAGGACACGTGTCACATCGAGGCGCCACATGTCCAACCTACCTAGGTGACGTGGCAGGCCTAGGCCATGCCGACCTCCCAGGCACCACGCGGGAGAGATCAGCCTGGCTATATAAAGGGAAGGTCCTGGACTGCTCAAACTTGCTCATTTTCGATTTCTGAAATCGATCTCTATATCCCTTGTCACTATGTTTCTCTGTATTTGTGTGTATTAAACCCTAATCATTGAAATGATACCCTGTCTGATTGATCGATAAACTAATCAACGAATGCCAAAGTGCTGCCTGAATAAGGCTATACTTTGTTAACTTACATTGAGGTTTTGATCTCGTGAGTATCATTAAGTTTGAATTGGGTTTATACACTAATACGGATTACATTATGTGAAATTAGGGGTTAGAATCAGAAGGCTTAAAACTATAAATTCACTGATAAAGTAGATGCTTAATTATCAGAAGACTCGAAACTATAAACTTACTATTAATCAAGAGGCATAGTATTAGAAGGCTTAGAATTAGAAGGCCTTTTAAATCAGAACTATAGATTTACAAGGTGAGACATTCTCTTTCTTCACATTATGTGATACTAAAATGTTTTCAAAACCCTAAATGTTTTCCAGTTATATTTACAGTGATTAAGTTTTTGTATTGATGTGCGTAAAGTGTGATAGGTATTTAAGTATATTTTAAGCCCTTTTTACACGTTAGTCAAGTTTTAAATTTATAAAACACGATATTTTACTAACACCAAACACACATATGGGTAAGTGCACCCATCGTGAGCGTAGTATAGTGTTGGCAAGATACCGAGGTTGTCCAAGGACACAAGAGCTTTTAGTACCGGTTTATCCTCAACGTCTAATCAAATCAAAAAGGTAGAAAAAATGTTTTTAAACTAGAAAAATAAAGTTAACTAAAATGCTGAAAAATAAAATAAAAATAAAAACAGATAGACAAGATGAATCACTTGGCTCCGACTCGTGTTTAGTGTAACCTTTGATTATTTCCGCACTTTTGCACTTTTTAAGAGATTATCTTAGTTATTGTAGTAGGCCCCTCTTTTTAAGGTGACGTTACCCTCAACCCAGTAGTTTGAGTCAGCAAGGATACAATCCTAAAGGGTCGGATTATTGAAAGATAATTAATTAAGTTATTAATGCATATTATGGTAGGCCCCTCTTTTGAAGGTGACGTTACCCTCGGCTAAGTAGTCTGAGTCAGCAGGGATACAGTCATAAGTAGCCGGGTTAAAGTATTAATAGTAGCTTACATATGAGGGGATCAAAGAGTTTGGACCCCCGCCATCCAATACCGGTGGGTATTGAAGGAGGTCCTACTAAATTTGACCCAGGTCCTTGCAGGATCTATACACTGAACAAGGCAAGACTCTTACCAAACCGTTCCCTTAACCCCCGACTAGGTAGCCAACATACCTCCATATATACCGTGGAGATATGAATGGTGAAAATCTTTTATTTTATATAGACAGTAAAATAATGTCAAGACACCACGGACAAACGATAAGGAAGAATCACCTTCAACATAAGAAACTAGTTATTAAAGTCATTAATACATAACCAAGTAAAAAGTGCGAAAAGATTAAAAATAAAAAGTATTACACTAGACACTTGTCTTCACGAAGTGATGTAAGAGACTTAGGCAAACATGGCCTTTGATTGTCAAGAACTCTTACGATCAATTTTCGATCCCGAAACGACTCACACACTCTATGATGGACAATGGATGATGGTGGTGGATGATGGTGTTGTGATGGTCGTGGGTGGTGGGTGAATTGTGAGAGAGGTGGTGTGCCAAGGGATGGTTTGCAAATGAGCCAAGCACCCCTATTTATAGGCTGAACAGTAGCTCGGGCACGGCCCCGTGTCCATTGGGCACGGCCCCGTGTAGCGCTCAATAGTTTTAAGGTGTTCTAATATCCTATCGGTCACTTCGGTGATAGAGTAAGGATCGGGATTTTCAAAGCTTGAATCTGGTTGTTCGATCCTTTGTTCCTCATAATACCCATATGAAGTAGATGGTTCACACCATTGTTCTTCATTGTAAGCATATGATGGATAAGGGTCGTAATTTTGTTCTTCATAATACTCATATGAGGTGGGTTGTTCACGCCATGGTTCCTCATAGTAAGCATATGAAGGTTGTGGTTCATATCTTGGTTCATCAAAGAATGAGTAAGAAGGCTCATACCTTGGTTCATCAAAATATGAGTATGAGGGAGGAGGTTCATACTTTTGGTCTTCATAGGATGTGTATGAAGTTGATGGCTCGTACCTGGGCTCCTCATAGTAAGTGTATGAAGTGGATGGTTGATATAAGTTACAATATTGGACCGAGTGCGGGTCACCACAATTAGTGCAATAGTTATTCCTATAATCATCCTCCTCATAGGTGTAGTTGTAACCTCCTGAGTATTGATCCATAAGAATCACTCAGCAAACCACAACCAAGTCTCGAGACTAGAAAACAAAAATAAAAACGGAAACAGAGGCTGGACACGGCCCCGTGTTCAGTGGACACGGCCCCGTGTACAGAATCTGTATCTGGGCGTTTTAATTAAAGTTACTGATTTCGTTGAGCACTGGGGCGTGTTCAGTGAGCACGACCCCGTGTTCAGGCTCTATATCTGGGTGTTTTATGAAAAATATGCAGCACGGCCTCGTGTTCAGTGAGCACGGCCCGTGTTCAACCTACTGTAAATGCAAAACTAAACTAAAATGCAGAAAAATGTGCGCGCGTTTTGAAAAAGTTTTGAAAAACTGATTAGGCCGTCGATTTTAAGCTTTCTTAAAATCCTTGTGTCCCCGCCAACGGCGCCAAAAACTTGATGTGCGTAAAGTGTGATAGGTATTTAAGTATATTTTAAGCCCTTTTTACACGTTAGTCAAGTTTTAAATTTATAAAACACGATATTTTACTAACACCAAACACACATATGGCCAAGTGCACCCATCATGAGCGTAGTATAGTGTTGGCAAGATACCGAGGTCGTCCAAGGACACAAGAGCTTTTAGTACCGGTTTATCCTCAACGTCTAATCAAATCAAAAAGGTTAGAAAAAAAATGTTTTAAACTAGAAAAATAAAATTAACTAAAATGCTGAAAAATAAAATAAAAATAAAAACAGATAGACAAGATGAATCACTTGGCTCCGACTCGTGTTTAGTGTAACCTTTGATTATTTCTGCACTTTTGCACTTTTTAAGAGATTATCTTAGTTATTGTAGTAGACCCCTCTTTTGAAGGTGACGTTACCCTTAACCCAGTAGTTTGAGTCAGCAAGGATACAATCCTAAAGGGTCGGCTTATTGAAAGATAATTAATTAAGTTATTAATGCATATTATGGTAGGCCCCTCTTTTGAAGGTGACGTTACCCTCGGCTAAGTAGTCTGAGTCAGCAGGGATACAGTCCTAAGTAGCCGGGTTAAAGTATTAATAGTAGCTTACATATGAGGGGATCAAAGAGTTTGGACCCCCGCCATCCAATACCGGTGGGTATTGAAGGAGGTCCTACTAAATTTGACCCAGGTCCTTGCAGGATCTATACACTGAACAAGGCAAGACTCTTACCAAACCGTTCCCTTAACCCCCGACCAGGTAGCCAACATACCTCCATATAGACCATGGAGATATGAATGGTGAAAATCTTTTATTTTATATAGACAGTAAAATAATGCCAAGACACCACGGACAAACGATAAGGAAGAATCACCTTCAACATAAGAAACTAGTTATTAAAGTCATTAATACATAACCAAGTAAAAAGTGCGAAAAGATTAAAAATAAAAAGTATTACACTAGACACTTGTCTTCACCAAGTGATGTAAGAGACTTAGACAAACATGGCCTTTGATTGTCAAGAACTCTTACGATCAATATTGGATACCGAGACGACTCACACACTCTATGATGGACAATGGATGATGGTGGTGGATGATGGAGTTGTGATGGTGGTGGGAGGTGGGTGAAGTGTGAGAGAGGTGGTGTGCCGAGGGATGGTTTGCAAATGAGCCAAGCACCCCTATTTATAGGCTGAACAGTAGCTCGGGCACGGCCCCATGTCCATCCTTCTCTCTTTATTCATTAATTGCAGTTTGTCTGCATCAGTTGACCACGCCCACGTGTCCGCTGGGCACGCCCCCGTGTGCAGAAGCGTATCTGTACTATCAAGATTTCCCCAGATTCTGCGAATCTTAGAGTTGACCACGGCCCCGTGTCCGCTAGGCACGCCCCCGTGGTGGTTGATAGAAGCTTCTACAGCTTTGTCTTTTCTGCTGGCACTTGGGCACGCCCCCGTGTTCACTGGGCACGGGGCGTGTTCAGTCTTCTGTCTTCTTGATTTTGCTTGGGAAGATGCTGTCGGGGAGTCGGGCATGCCATGTTTGTTCCTTTTCTTGTATTTATGTTAGATTTAGCTGCCTTTTTGCTTCTTTTGTTCATTTGAGCTCATTTAATCCTGAAAATACAAAAGGAAGACAAAAACACACTTTTTCCAACATTAGTACTAAAAAAGGGTTAGTTTTATGCCACAATTGATGTAATTAATATGTTGCATTTTGCACACATCAGTATTCTTAAATTGCTGCCGGTATGTGGGGTTTTGTATACACTACTTGATAAGCTTTGCTATTGGACAATTGAGGGCCAATAGTGATATGACCACAGTCATAGGGACTGCCAAGTGACAAGTACTGATTTGAGTAATTGAAAGATATAAACAAATGTAAAAACCCTTACAGGGACTGCTGAGTGACAAGTACTGATTTGAGTAATTGAAAGTGTTAGGATCTGAGGCTATCATGATTGTGTTTGTTTGATATTAGTGAAGAAATGGATGAAGATAAGAAAGATCAAATGCAGCGGAAATGGTAACAAACTTTACAACACAGTCAGAGAAATAGTTTTCAATAAACATATGCTTTTCATTAAGTCAAATGATTACAAAACATAATGATTACAATACATGCTTACATGCTAAAACTCCCCCTCGGCATGAGCTCAATGGTTGATCGTACAAGATGATTGGATTTAAGGAGAAAACTCCTTGAATAGAACAGTACAAACTGTTCTATTTATAGTACAGATCAAACCACTGAAGCATCTTTGCTGACATGTCACACCCCGATATTTCCACGTATTACCGGTGGGCCCGGTGGGGAGTATCGCAACGTAGTTGATATCATCATAGTCAAACAACACAAACAATAATGCACAGGGGAAGCAAAAGATAGATTTATTTCATCTGAATAAAATTGTAATATTAAGTATCACAAAATAGTTGAAACAGATCCACAGGCGGATAAAAAATAAAGAGGAAACTTGTTCAACAGACTTTAAAGGCATCTAGAGCTGGCGAGACTTGAGTAATGATGCCTGGAGTAGCCAGCCCATTTCATCTAATACCTGCACTTAGCCTTTTTGGAAAATACGTCAGTTTACACTGGTAAATACAATTAACAGACTCATTTTGAAAAGGTTTAGAAAATTGATTTGAATGCACTTAGGCAAAAATATATTTTATAACTTGGGACAATTATTTAAAAATAATCTTGTATACAGTTTTACTCATTTGTCGTCCATTAGGGCCGGTTGTAGGGCCGGACTTAAGTTAACTGACACGCCACAGGTATAATGCCCACAAGGATTATTTCCTTTAAGTGGATTACCAGTTTTTACATAATGCATCTGTCAGGTGTACGCCTATACCCCGTGCTTAGGTCGTGGCCATTTCATTGAATGATGCCAAGGATATCCGGGACATGGTCATTTAACCCCCAAAGTCCATACACCAAATAATAAATATTAAACGGGTCATGCAAATACATTAATCACAATCCGATTTAAATGACTACACACCCGACCAAGCGGTATTATTATAATACCGTATCCCAAGCCCGTATAGGGAAAATAAGTTAAGAGTATTTACCTGAGCAAAGTATCAATCAAATACAGCAAATGCAAGTACTTTTACTGGGCTCCTAATCTGGAACGAAGGTTTATAATAACCTATTAGATTTCTAACGGGTCTTTAATTAAGCCTAAGCTTAGACCGGTTAGTTTTAAAAGGAAGACACTGTTCAAACGCATGATGAAGCGAAGACCGGTTTAGAATGTGGTTTTGACCCGACAAGCTTGTATACTTGTTTAATATGGGTAACTTAAACACATTCTGGATTTTGAGACAAAGATGATATGGTTTGACCCGTTTCGGCTATTATATGCAAACTAGTTACATACGCCGCTCCGAACGCGAAAAGTGCGTAACGGGTAAAAAAATGAGTCATATGCAAGTTTCCTAAGTTAGTATGCTTTAATTATGTTGTGATATCAGAAAGATATCTTCTATTATGCCCACAACGGATTTAAACTCAATTTACGCCCCGTAGGGGTATTTTGGTCATTTTAATGGTTATAAAAGAGTTTAAATATAAATCTGAGTTTCGGGTCTGATGTAATCAGTAAAAATACTTAATTTACTAAGTTATATCAATAGGGTATCATATATGTGTGAAATCTATCCTTTATAACTAAACTATGCATCTTAAGGGCATTTTGGTAATTTCACATAGGCTTAAAAGGTCAAAACTGGAAACCTGAGTTTAAAACTTTTGCCTACTGTTAAAATATATAAATTTACTGAACATATCAGTAGATAACTAACCTTATATGTTTAAAATGGTTTTAATACTTACTATGCGTTAAAAATGTTTAAAAAGGCGATTTGGAGCCACTTCCGGGTTTTCAAAGGAAAGCTGATATTTTTATAATTTCAGAAGGCTCAAAATACTTTATTTATTATTTAAAATTAGTAGCAAAAGGTTTGGGGTCAAAAAGTTTTATAAAACTCATTTTATAGTCCAAAAGGGCAAAACCGGCATTTACCGAATTAAGCTTAAAACTCTAAGTTATGCTCAGCCTAAAAATAAATAAAAATCTCCAAAAATCCCAAAATATTATTTCATATCAGTAGGTAAAATGTTTTAAATAAAAAATTGGGTTTAGGTAGGCTATATGCTAATTATGCCATTTAATTCACAAAAAGCTTTCTAATTACGCTAATGAGCATAACTCCTAATCTAGACCTCAAACTGATATCAAATTTTGGGTACAAGTTTATAAATCAGTAGCCAAGGTGTCTACACTTTTATATTTTCAAAATTCATGTTTTAAGGTCATATGGGCATAATGGTCAACATTTAAGCATTTAACGAAAACATGCATATGAATTGGATAACTAATGAACCAAGTTGTATAATCACAGAGGGTTATACTAACATATAACCTGGTCCAATTAAAGCTCTAGGGCATTTCTAAACTATGCTTAAACGGGTCAGAACTGAAAGTCAAAGCAGAAGTCAAAGTATGCGACTTTCGGTCCCGAACCGAGCCTAAATTGAAAATTGTCGGGGTGAACATGTTTAGACATGTTCTTACATTAATTACCAAGTTATATAAGTGATAAAACAGGTTGCATAGCTTCTACATTGCTAATTATGCATTAATTTGAAAATAAGAATTCTGTTGACTTTTTATAATCAAGTTTGACCCGACGATTGACCTAGATAGAGTGGGAATCAGAGGGTGCCCTTTTAAGGGTTTAATGCCCACATAATTACCTACTCATAGGTACTTTCAATTTGGACTTTGACTGGACAAATTAAGATTAACGACGAAGTTAAATCTTAATTACGACGGTTTGACTTAAGACTAATTAACTAAGCAAAACAGAATTAAGAAGGGTTAAGGACACTTACAAAGGTCCTAATTAAGACTAGAGATCACAAGGAAGGGTGCTTGAGCTCCAGGTACCTCCAGAAACCAAGTTGTGAAACTTTCAAGTGAATGAGCATCCATGTTGCAACTAAAGGGTCCCTTATATATGAGTTTTGATCACTTAGGATCATGCCATGGAGGTCTACAAGTGTTATGAGATCAGTACAAGTGTCCCTAGGCCCCTTAAAACCATCAAACAAGCCCCTTGAATCGAAAAATGGTAAAATGAGGCGGTGTAACCGGCTGGAACAGGCAGCTGTGAAGTTTCTGCATTTGGCACATGCTTACGGACCGTAAGGTCCAGAGTGTTACGGTCCATAAGGACCTGGTCAACCTAGGAAAGTTTCAATTAATTGCAGTTTTGGTCCCCGGCCCTTCTAAAAGTTGTTTTACCTTTATTTCTTGCATTACAAGCCCTCTAAATTAATTTCTAAGGGCTTCAAGACTTAACCAATCTTTGTGAAGTCCTTGGTCACCTTATGTTTACCCGAAAAGTCATAAATTTCAACGTTGACGCTTTTAACCCCTCATATACGAATATTGTCATAACTTTCTCATACTTTATCAAAACCTTGTGAAATTTTTATCACACATTCTCGTGAGTATAATTAATCATTACAAAGCTTTGGGTTCGCTAAAAGGTCACTCAGAGGTATACTTTAAACATGTTGACACATTTAACCCCTATAGTTTGTAATTCCTCACTTTCTTTCACAACTAGCTTCGTATGATCCATGATTTATTCATTTAAGGGTATAAACATCATGTAGGGTTATTGAAAGATATATTTATTCATTGTTGACACTTTGAATCCTTTTTATACACATAGATTCCTTGTTTGTCAACTTTAGTCCCTCTAACTTAATCTTTTACACGTTTAAAGTCCATGACACGTGTTGATATATTATTGGACACGAATTTTTGAGGTGTTACATGACATCACCATGAAAGTGACATCTAACCTCCTAACAACCTATAACCACTTATCTATACAACTACTGCTTTACAAACTACTAATTACAATGAATACAAAAGATAAACTAAACCATTGCTTCTCATTCCACTGTTATAGCTCCAGCAGTACTTTGTGTCTTCAGCAGTGCTTGACCCATATCAGTAGATTGAGCATCAGTGCTTGGACTTCAACAGTCTTTAGATATCATCAGTTGTTGAAGGTCAGCAGTTGTTGTAGAAGGGCAGTGGATAGAGGTCATCAGATGTTAGGCCACTTTCAAGGGGAAAGAACTATTGCAAACAACTGCTTATTGTGAATCCACTGATTTGATCCAGTTTTGGCTTTAATCAACTGTTCCTTTGGTAGGGTTCAATCCCAACAATCTCCCCCTGGAAAAGATGATGCCAAAACTCTTCATTATTCTGGATTTTTATTGCCTCATCAATAATTCACTGACTTGTCCTTTGAATTGTAATTCAAAGTCCATGGAATCTGTATCATCCTCATCCCTGCATAGTGGAAGCTCAAGGAGATCCTGCAGATCTTCAACACCCAGGCCAAGTGCTTGTTCCCTTGATATGTACATCACCTCACCATTGGATTTGAGCAGAATCAATACGTGGGTCTTTTGATCAGACTTCCACTTTAGTATCTTTGAATCCAATGGGTTTCTTGGGAAAGTTTTTATTTTAGATGAGTTTGGAGATGGAGGCCTGCTCAGTACCTTGTTGGCTATATTTTGAAGCTTTGCTGAGCTATCATCTTCTAGTGCCATTCTTTTGATAGCCTCTTTAAAATACACAGCTTCTTGTTCTTTCTCTTCTGCATCAGTCAGCTTTTGCCTCTTTCTTTGGTTTAACACAATGACAGAGGTATCTGATGATGTGAACAGTGGTTCAGAAGTATGGGCCTGTTTCTTTGGTTTATCAGTGGTCTTGTAGATTAGTTTCTTTGGAGCAGTGGGGTCTTTCTTTCTTAGCTCTTCAAGCCTTTTGTAGGTTTGATCAATAGTTTGTTTTGACCACCTTGCTATCTGCCAAGCTGTTCCATAGTCTGCTGCAACCAACTCTTCTCTTTTTCTTTTATATTCCAGGGTAAGATCAGCAATCTTCTTACTGAATTTGCTCCAGTTTGGTGCTGTTCTTTTCATACATGGAGTATTTTTTATTCTTTCAATTCTTTTTAATTTCTTCTTTGAGAGCAATGAGTGGCCAATCTTGGAAATTTTCAGCTTTTGCAGGGTAAAACATTTCACTCATGATCAGCTTGATGAGGTCTTCTTTCAGATCTACTTGTAAACCAGCCTCTGGTGGCAGGTTGGACATTTCTTTACTCAGGTCTCTTGCATAATCTTCCATTTGTTTGACCTTGGTGAGCAAGAACTGCATCCTACTTGAGAAGGCATTATCACCTTGCCCTTTGCATTCATATTTGGCTCTCAATTCAGCTTGCTTGCCTTTGAGTTTTAGGTATTCATCCATGTTTTAGGATCTCTAAAACCGAAAAGGGAAGGGAATATTCTCTTGGAAGGATCATCCACTAAATAGAACTATTTCATTTCTTCTTTTATTGCATGAAGTTCTAATGGATAAGTGGCTGCTAGTGGTATAAGATCAGCAGGGTCAAATCCTTCTATAATTTTTGGATCTTTGATAGGATTAGCCAACTTTGGAGGAATGAAAGGTTGGGGTTTGATGACATTGCAGGGTGTGGATGATAGTGGAGTTGGTTTTGGTATATCATCATCATGCACCTGAAACTTTCTTTTTCTTGTATACACCTTTTTAGGAGAAGGTGATTTTGTTTGAATTTTTGGTGCAGAAAGACTTATGGCTTGTGTAGTAGTGTTTGTGATAATGGGTGACTGACTAACAGTTGTTGAAACAACTGGTGTCTCAACTACTGTTGTCATTACAAATGTTGATGTGTCAACTGTTGTCTTCTGCACTATGGCAGGTGGTGTTTGAGGTGGTGAGGAGTTTTGTGGAGTGGCAGTGGATTGAGTAGTGGTTGAAATAACATTTGTTGAAACCACTGAAGTATCAAAAACTGTTGGTACAACAGGTGTCTCAACATCTGTTGGTTTGGAGGTTTGATGAGAGGAATTTTTGGGGGTTTGAGGAGTATGTTTGGTAGTTTTGGAAGGTGTGGTTTTGGGTTGGCTTACTTTTCTTGTAGGCTTTCTTCTTTTTGTCTTTGGAATAACCTGCTCTTCCTTAGGTTCAGAAGTACCCTGCTCTTCCTTTTCCATCAAAACTTTCTTCTCCAGCTCAAACCTTTTAGACCCTTTTATTTCCATTGACTCTTTCATGCTTGCTTTTAATGCAGCAAATGCAATTTTGAGTCTCATCAACCTTTTTGGAACCATCTGGCAAAAGGATTTCTATAACCAGTTTTGACAATGTATCTGGTTTTATGTATAGGCCATCTTCATATCCCTTCTTCTTTTTAATTTTCTCCCCCTTTTTGGCATCATCAGGAGTTTCAACAAAGATGATTGAAGGAGGAGTAGTGCCAGTGGTTTGTAGAAAATGGGCCTTAACTGCCTTGATATCTGCTTGTGTATCCCTGTACCTAGCTTCCATGATGTTTCTGATCATTTGAATCTGAACTTCATGTTGCTGATCTCTTGTCTTTGTTTGTGAAGCATAGGTTGAAACATTTCCCAAAGCTCAGTGGGAGTAGTAGCAGATGATGGAGCAGATGTTGCAGAAGTTGAAGGAGTGGGTGTAGCCTTTTGAGCTTGTAACAACTGTTGCAGCATGGTTTTGATTTCTGCAATAGAGGTATCAAGTTTATCAACCCTCTCCGTCAATTCTTTGTATTTTAAACCATCACCCAAGTTAATGGGATCATCTGATTTCCCACTGGCAGTGGTTGTATCAGCAGTTGACTTAGGGAAAGTGTCCCAAAAGTCATCCACTGATGCCCCTTTTTCTTGGTACTTGGGTCTTCTTTCTTCAGCAGAAGTTACCGTTCTAAGCTCACCAGTGTATATTGGATATACACCAGTGGATATTATGGTCCCCAAAGAAGAAATTGCCTTCAAGGGAGTCTTACTAATGAAACTACTGTCCAAGTGTAAACCAGTGGGTTCAACACTTGTAGTAGCTGCTCCACTTGAACTACTGATAGGAATTACTTGTAATTCCTGCAGTGTAACCTCCTCAGTTGTTGGTGGGTTAGAAAAGATAGGGAGCTCAGACTCAGTCACTTGTTGAGGCATATTCTCAGTTACAAGTGGTTGAGAAGAACTGATTTCTGTCTAAGCTATATGAAGTGCATCCAACAAAGGTAGCATGGATGGTGGAAGTTGTGTAGTGAGTATGGGTGTAGAAAGAGAATTTGCCCCGGGAGCTGGGCTGTTAAACATAGATTCAAGTGAATCAAATGTTTCATATTGTGATGTCCCAGTTGACACAACCTGATCTTTTTGAGAAAATGCAGGAGGAGTTTGAGGCTCAGGTTGAGATATTTCTTCCATCTGCTGTGAGGAAGTAGCAGCAGTGGTTATTGGTGACTTTTGTGTTGTCACAAGTATAATCTCTAGGATCTCATCTTCCAAATTTACCTTTTTAGTGGGTTTGGGGGGCTTTTGGACATTTTTTTGGGTCTTTTGGTGATTTTAGGTGTGGGTTTCACAGCAGTGGTTGTGCTTCTATGATCACCTTAAGCAGTGGGCTCAACAGCAGTAACCTGAGGAGCAGTTGTTGCTACTAAATTCTGCTCAGGTTCCTCTGTTTGTGTTTTTTAAGGTTTTCACAGCCTAGTAAAGGTATCAAAAGATAGGTTGTTGATTTGAATAGGATTTCCTTGGATAAGTACATGAGCACTATCGTTTGGAATCTTCTTTTGTAAATAAAAGCTCAAAAACCTTGGAAACAATAAAAATGGTTTTTTATTGTCTTTGATATTATTAACATTTTTGACCATGTCATTAAAAATATCTTGGGAGTAATTAAAAGTTTCGTTTTGCATGATAGCATACCCCAAGTATTGGATTTTTAGTGGAATTTCATTAAAAGCAGTGGTCTTGTTTGAAACACACATGAGGAGGGTATGGAACAAAAACCTCATGGCAAGTGGAAAACTGCCTTTTTGCAAAGTATCGTTTTTCATTTCCTCTGCATACCCTCTCTCAATGAAATCAGTTTGATAATCGGTTTTTGGGAAAGAAGTTTTACCTGTAATGTCATTCAATTCGAATACCTCAGAAATGTCTTTAGGTGTGACATCAACCTTAATTCCCTTTAACGTAGAAGTAATAGCCCAGGGCTTTTTGTCCTGAACTTCAAGTTGAGCATTTTTCCAGAAATCACGAAGTGTATCGAGGTAGATAGATGGGTTGCAAGTCAACAAGGTTTTGTACCTTGAGGATGAGAGAGCGTCAATAACGGAGTGAAATGTTGTGCTATCACTTGGTTTTTGAAGTATACACAGGTAGTTGTGAGGGGGTTTGAATGGAAGAGCCATGGTGATTTGAGTGTGATTGCGAGAGGAAAGAGACGATGAAAGATTTGAGAGAAATTGATGGTAACTGTTTTGAGAAAAGAATTTTGAATCCAATTCGACAGTGAAAACCCTATTTGGGGTTTTGATCAGGGTTTTATAAGGTCAAAAAGTGAATGCTGGCGTGGCAACGGTTACAAAAGATCTGACGGATATGTACTATCCACGTGCCAACCCCTGATGAGTAATGGAAGACAGTTGTTTAGGAAACCACTAATGGATCAATTATCAGTGGTTTACAATGGTGAAAATGAAACAGTGGCTGACTTTTAACTATCAGTGGATAGCCATCAGTGGGTTAAAACACTGATTTTGGACAACAGTGATTAACAAGGAAATGAAAGAACAGAGGTTGACTTTCAGCAGTGGACAATAATCAGCAGAACAGATGTTTGAACCAAAACAGTGGTTATGGCAGACTTTTAAGGATTAATGAAAATTTTCATTTTTAGCTATTTTTAAGGATGAAATTTTGATTTTCTGAAAACATTTTAATACTTTTATTCATAGAAAAACAGGATTTTGCCTGTTATTCCATGTTCAGCATGCCAATCCTAGAGATCAAGCTTTCAAAGGTGGATGTGTCTAAAACCTTTGTTAGCACATCTGCCAGCTGATCTTTAGTTGGAACATGGTGCAGAGAAATCAAACCTTTTTCATAGCAATCCCTCACAAAGTGATGTCTGATGTCAATGTGTTTGGTGGATTAATGAGATACTGAAATTTTGATGATATATTTTAGCTGCTTGACAATCCTGCATAAAAGAAGTCTTTTGAGCAAATATACCAAAATTCAATAACATATTTTGAAGTTACAAACAGTTGGACTTTTCAGCAACAGCAACAGCATCATAATAATCTTTAAATCAATGGTTGTGGAAACATCTGCTAGCATGTGCATAGTAAAAACACTAAGCTTATTTCTTAGAAATTGACATCCTTCTGATGTAAAATCCCAAACCCTTGGTGTTTGTACTTGTTTGAATATGATAAAACTTGGCAACCATGCTCCTAGCATATGCTATGTTCTTTGAGGACCCACTTTTGTCAAACAGATTCTCATCCTTTGGCTGTGGCACAAGGTGATGTGTGTAAAATGCAACATATAAATTACATCAAATGAGGCATAAAACTAACCTTTTTTTAGTACTAATGTTGGAAAAAGTGTGCTTTTGTCTTCCTTTTGTATTTTCAGGATCAAATGAGCGTAAATAAACAAAAGAAGCAAAAATACAGCTAAATCTAACACAAATACAAGAAAAGGAATAAACGTGGCATGCCCGACCCCTCGACAGCATCTTCCCAAGCAAAAACAAAACATCAGAAGGCTGAACACGCCCCGTTCCCAGCAGGCACGAGGGCGTGCCCAAGTGTCTGCAGAAAAGACAAAGTTATAGAAACTTCTATTTCCCAACACAGGGGCGTGCCCAGCTCAACATGGCCGTGGTCAACGCTAAGATTTGCAGAATCCAAGCAAATCTTGATAGTACAGATACGCTTCTGCACATGGGGCCATGCCCAGCGTACACGGGGGTATGGTCAACTAATACAGACAAACTGAATTAAATGAAGAAAGAGAAAGTGGATGGACACGGGGCCGTGCCCACCGAACACGGGGCCGTGTCCGGGCTTCTGTGCATGCTATAAATAGGGGTGTTTGGTTCATTTCAAAGGCATCCCTTGACAAACCGCCTCTCTCCCACTTCACCCACACTCCACCACCATCACAACACCCACATCCACCACCATCATCCATCATCCATCATAGAGTGTGTGTAGTAGTCTCGGGATCCAAGATTGATAGTAAGAGTTCTTAACAATCAAAGGCCATGTTTGCCTAAGTCTCTTACATCATTTGGTGAAGACAAGCATTTAGTGTAATATTTTTGTTTTTTAATCTTTTCGCACTTTTTATTTGGTTTTGTATTAATGACTTTAATAACTAGTTTCTTATGTTGAAGGTGAAACTTCCTTATCATTTGTTCGTGGTGTCTTGGCGTTATTTTACTGTCTATATAAAATAAAAGATTTACACCATTCATATCTCCACGGTCTATATGGAGATATGTTGGCTACCTGGTCAGGGGTTAAGGGAATGGTTTGGTAAGGTTCTTGCCTTGTTCATTATATAGATCCTGCAAGGACCTGGGTCAAGCTTACTAGGACCTCCTTCAATACCCACTGGTATTGGACGGCGGGGGTGCGAATGGCTTGATCCCCTCATATGTAAACTACTATTAATACATTAACCCGGCTACTTGGGATTGTATCCCTGAAGACTCAAACCACTTAGCCGAGGGTAACGTCACCTTCAAAAGAGGGGCCTACCACATTACGCATTAATAACTTAATTAATTATCTTCCAATAATCCAACCCTTTAGGATTGTATCCTTGCTGACTCAAACTACTGGGTTGAGGGTAACGTCACCTTCAAAAAAGGGGCCTACTACTATAACTAAGATAATCTCTTAAAAAGTGCAAAAGTGCGGAAAACATCAAAGGTTACACTAAAGGCGAGTCGGATCCAAGTGATTCATCTTGTCTACCTGTTTTTATTTTATTTTTATTTTCAGCATTTTTAGTTTTTATTTTCATGTTTAAAACATTTTTCTAAATTTTTTATTTGATTAGATGTTGAGGATAAACCGGTACTAAAAGCTCTTGTGTCCTAGGACGACCTCGGTATCTTACCAACGCTATACTACGCTCACGATGGGTGCACTTGCCCATATGTGTGTTTAGTGTTAGTAAAATATCGTGTTTTATAAATTTAAAACTTGACTAAAGTGTTAAAAAGGGCTAAAAGTATACTTAAAAAATATATAACGCTACACACGCATCAAGCTTTTGGCGCCGTTGCCGGTGACACAAGGATTTTAAGAAAGCTTAAAATCGACGGCCTAATCAGTTTTTCAAAACCTTTTTAAAACGCGCCCACATTTTCTGCATTTTAGTTAGTTTTTCCATTTACATTAGACTGAACATGGGGCCGTGTTCACTGAACACGGGGCCGTGCTGCACATTTTTTTCAAAACTCCCAGATACAGAGTCTGAACACGCCCCCATGCTGCACAAAACAAGTCACTTTTATTAAAACGCCCTGATACGAACCTGAACACGGGTCGTGCTCACTGAACACGAGGCCGTGTCCAGCCTCTGTTCCCGTTTTTATTTTTGTTTTCTGGTCTCGAGACTCTGTTGTGGTTTGCTGAGTGATTCTCATGGATCAATACTCAGGAGATTACAACTACACATATGAGGAGGATGATTATAGGGAAGACTATTGCACCATTTGTGGTAACCCTCACTCGGTACAATATTGTGACCTCTTTGAACCATCCACTTCATACAGTTACTATGAGGAGCCCAGGTACGAGCCGTCCACTTCATACACACCCTATGAAGACCCAAGGTATGAACCTTCTCCCTCATACTCATATTTTGAGGAACCAAGGTATGAGCCTTCATACTCATACTTTGAGGAACCAAGATATGAGCCTCCACCTTCATATGCTTATTATGAGGAACCATGGTGTGAACAACCCACCTCATATGAGTATTATGAAGAACAAAGTTACGACAATTATCCATCATATACTTACAATGAGGAACAATGGTGTGAACCATCTACTTCATATGAGTACTATGAGGAACCAAGGATCGAACATCCGGATTCAAGCTTTGAGGATCCAGATCCTTACTCTATCACCCACATAGCCGATAAGATAATAGAACACATTAAAATTATTGAGCGCTGCATAAAAGAATCCCGCGCAAGGGAAGAGGAGTCCCGCGCAAGGGAAGAATTAACTTGTAAAAAAGAAGAGATAGTTGAAAATGTAAAAAATGGAAGAACAAGAAAGTGAAAAGCCGACACATGAGTTAAACAACGAAAAAGGTGAGTCCGACAACGTTAAAATTCAAGAAGAGTCTAATTTTGAAGAAATTAATCTCTTGTCACCTTCTTTCGAAAATCATTGTTTAGTACCCACTCATGCTAAGTTTTTAAAAGAGTTAAACACTAAAATTGACGAAACGGTAAGCATTAATTTAACAAATGATCAAACTTCACTAATAAAATAAGAACCATCTGAAATTAACATTACACCGGTTCCATGTTTTTTTTTCAAAATTCCTTTATTAGTAATATTACAATTGATAAAGATCTTTGTGTTAATATAATGCCAAACTACATTTTCGAAAAATTAAGTATTGGTGATTTTTCTCCACTTCAAATACCCATTTTTCTATCTAATCGGAAAGTAATAAAATCAATAGGGGTAGTTGAGGATGTTTTGGTCCAAACAAATCAAATGGTAATCCCAACCGACTTTGTCATCCTTGATAACGCTCCTCTAGTGTTGGGACGACCTTTTGTAAAGACCCATGAAGCCTTGAAAAACCGGAAGTACAATAACTTATCTATTCAATTAGGCGTATTTGAAAAGAGTGTCGATCTTGAGCGTTCAATGAAATATCCATTCGGCAATAATGACCCGCTAATTGAAGATGAAGATGAACCACCCGATACAAGAGAAGAAATTGACCACTTTGTTGAAGAAGAGGTCGCCATAGAACAAACCTTTGTGGTTCTTGATCAAAATGAGCAACCAAATAAGGAGTCTCCTAAAGACCCACCTCTTGAGCTCAAAGAACTTCCAAAAGGTTTGGAATATGCTTTTCTAGACAAAGATGGTAAATCACCTGTAATTATTTCGTCAAAATTAACTAGTTTAGAAAAATAAAAATTAATTACACTTTTGAAAAAACACAAAAATGCGATCGCTTGGAAGCTTGTAGATATTAAAGGCATAAGTCCTTCCATGTGCAGGCACAAAATTTTAATGAATGATGACTACAAATCGGTAATACAACCACAACGTAGAGTAAATCCAAATGTCCAAGAAGTGTTAAAAACGAAGTCATCAAATTACTTGACGTCGGACTCATTTACCCAATCTCCGATAGTCCTTGGGTAAGTCCCATCCAAGTAGTTCCAAAGAAAGGAGGTATGACGGTAATAGCTAATGAGAAAAATGAATTAATACCAACAAGAACCGTCACAGGATGGAGGGTATTTATAGATTATCGTCGATTAAATGAGGCAACAAGGAAATATCACTTTCCTTTGCCTTTTATTGATCAAATGTTAGAAAGATTATCCGGTCATAAATTTTATGGTTTCTTGGATGGTTTTTCAGGTTACTTTCAAATACCGATAGCACCCGAAGACCAAGAAAAGACAACATTCACATGTCCCTATGGAACTTTTGCTTATCGACGCATGCCTTTTGGTCTATGTAATGCCCCCGCAACCTTCCAACGTTGCATGGTGGCCATCTTCCATGACATGATAGAAAAGACAATGGAAGTCTTCATGGACGACTTTTCTATCTTTGGAGATTCATATGACCAATACCTTGATAACCTTGAACGAATGCTATTCCTATGTGAGGAAACTAACCTCGCCCTTAACTGGGAAAATGCCATTTCAAGGTAACGGAGGAAATAGTACTCGGTCACAAAATCTCAAGCGAAGGAATGGAGGTAGATCGAGCAAAAATAGACACTATTTCTCGATTACCACCCCCATCCTCCGTTTGAGCTATCAGAAGTTTCCTAGGGCATGCCAGATTTTATAGGAGATTTATCAAGGACTTTTCTAAAATCTCAAGGCCTCTAACGAAATTACTTGAAAAAGATGCTCCTTTCATCTTTGACAAGGTATGCAATCAAGCACTTCTAACACTAAAGGAAATGCTAGGCAATGCACCTATCATGATAGCGCCTGATTGGAAATTACCTTTCGAAACCATGTGTGATGCAAGTGACTTTACAGTTGGAGCCGTCTTGGGACAAAGAAAAGAAAAGATAAGCATTTTCACCCAATTTATTACGCTAGTAAAACACTTAATGATGCACAAGAAAATTATACAACAACAGAAAAGGAATTACTAGCCGTGGTATTTGCTTTTGATAAATTTCGTTCTTATCTTGTTCTTTCTAAAACGATAGTCTATACAGATCATGCAGCCATTCGATATCTCTTCAAGAAACAGGATGCTAGACCACGTTTGATTCGGTGGATTCTACTCCTCCAAGAATTTGACATTGAAATAAAAGACAAAAGAGGAGCAGAAAACACCGCAGCAGATCATCTTTCTCGCTTGGAAGATCCAGCTTTGGAGGCAACCAGGGACGAGCAAATCAATGAAAAATTTCCAACAGAATCCCTGGAAATGGTGGAATACCGAGAAGAACCATGGTACGCCGACTATGCTAACTACTTAGCTAGTGGTATAGTCACAAAAGGATGGCCACATCATCAAAGAAAGAAATTCTTTGCTAATGTAAAGCATTATTTTTGGAACGATCCTTATCTTTTCAAAATGTTTGCTGATCAACTCATCCGTCGATGCGTACATGGCAGCGAAGCAAGAAGAATTCTCCGCCATTGTCATGAAGGTCCATACGGAGGACATCATGGTGCCGCAAGTACCGCACGAAAGGTATTTGATTCAGGATTCTATTGGCCAACCATTTACAAAGACGCCCAAAGTCTTGTCAAGACATGTGACGCTTGCCAAAGAACAGGTAATATTTCTTCCAAAAACGAAATGCCACAAAATGGCATTCTTGTTTGTGAAATTTTTGATGTGTGGGGACTCGACTTTATGGGACCTTTCCCACCATCAAAAGGAAACAAATATATACTTGTGGCAGTAAATTACTTGTCTAAATGGGCTGAGGCTGAGGCACTTCCAACAAACGATGGAAGAGTCGTGGTAAGATTTCTTAAAAGATTATTCTCTCGTTTTGGAACACCAAAAGCATTAATAAGTGATAGAGGTACCCATTTTTGTAACCATCAACTTGAAAAAATCATAACAAGGTATGGGGTCTATCACCGGGTCTCAACGGCATATCACCCTCAAACAAATGGACAAGCCGAAGTGACTAATAGAGGTTTAAAACGAATACTTGAAAAAACCGTAGGGTTAAATAAAAAAGAATGGGCCGATAAATTAGACGATGCTTTATGGGCTTTTCGAACAGCGTACAAAACAACAATAGGTACAACCCCATATAAGCTCGTCTATGGAAAAAGTTGTCATTTACCAGTAGAAATAGCACACAAGGCCTACTGGGCAATTAAAAACGTAAACTTAGACTTAGAAATTGCCGGTAAAAATCGATTTTGCCAATTAAATGAATTAGACGAATTAAGGAATTATGCATACTCTAACTCCGAAATTTATAAGGAAAGAATGAAAAATTTGCATGATAAACACATTAAACCTAATGAATTTCGGGTAGGAGATCAAGTTCTATTGTTTAATTCACGACTTCGATTATTTCCTGGTAAATCAAAGTCTAGGTGGTCAGGACCTTTTTCCATCACCCATATTTTCCCACACGGTGCAATCGAAATTAAATCTTGGAATGGAATTCCATTCAAGTCAATGGCCAACGGCTAAAGCTTTATCAAGGATTCATTGAGGATGAAGAGGAAGAAATCTCACTTCAAACGGTCGAAGAATGAAACAAAGGTTCAAGCATCAACATCATACCTGGTAAGTTACGAACAATCGGGAAAACATCTAAATCAGTAAGATTTCTAAAACCAAGTTTTGGGAAACAGGGCACTCACACGAGCACTTATGAAAAAAAAATTTACTGCCCGCCCACGGGGCCGTGTTCGCGCATCTGTCAGGATGAAACCCCCTTTTTCATTCAGTTTCTTCATTCCACACGCCCCGTTTCCCCAAAAACTCTCTGGTTCCGGCGATTTTTTCTGCAGATTTCAATGTTTCCTCTTCTTCTAACAACATCAAGGTATGATTCTATCCTTATAATTAGTTAGATTAAGTACTTGCATGTAGTTTAACATCAAAATTTGGGAAAATCTAGGGTTCTTCAACTTGAACCGGATCCAACCCCAAATTTTTGCATAGATCTGTTAGCATTAGTTTAGATATGTGTTATAGGAAGTAAAGCAACTTGTATTGTTTGTAGATTTGCCCGATTTCTCACAAAAACCCCAAACCCTTGTTTTTGAATCGAAAAAGATGAAATTGAAGGGGTAAACGGTTTGTTTTGGGAAAAACGGCACTTGGGTTTCATTTTCGGGGAAAACCGCCCCTACTGGACCAAAAATTTTCAAGTTTTCAGGACCGGGTCGAAAATTGGGAATTTGGAGAAACAGACGCCTGGACACGGGGTCGTGCTCAGCGAGCACGGGGTCGTGTCCAGCCAAATTCAGTCCAACATGGGGCGTGTCCGCTGAACACGGGGGCGTGTTCAGCCGACTGTTTTCAGTTTTCTTTGAAAATTTCACTGTTTCGTGCTAATTGTTTGGTGTTTTCTTTCAGATGGCCAAGAAATTTACCAGATTCCACGCAAGTGAGTTGGCTGCTCAGGCGCGGTATGATGTATTGAGAACTAGGCCCGAAGAGAATCCCAGACAAGTGTGCATGGACACTCTTGAAGCACTGAACCAAATTGACTGATTCAACAACATTGTCACCGGCCCATTACGAGTGGCTCTTTGCACTCGGCTTCACTCCGTGCATGAATACAACATGGAATTTTACAGCACGTTTGTCCTTAAGCCAAGAGCGGATCCGTTTGACAATGATGGGGTAGAGTTCCATTGTGGAGGGATCTTGTACTCGATCTCAGTCGCACAATTTGGGGCAATAGTCGGGTTGTACTCGGAAGAGGATGCTGGGGATGAAGAGAACACCGGGGGTCTACGCGAGCTTCCGGAAAATCAATGCCAAGCTGCTTGGGCTCAGATCGGGGAGGGCCACTATAACCCGAGCCGAACTAAGAGCACACAGTTGAGAGACCCTCTTTACCGCTACATCCACAGGGTTCTCAGCTACTCGCTCTGCCAGAGACACGACAATGGTGGTGTTGTAGGGTTGCGTGATCTGCTAGTTCTCCATTGCATTCACAACCGTGTCAACCTTGATGTTCCATACCTGCTACTCCGAAACATGCACTTGAACCAACTTGCTACTCCCCCGGCTCCTATCCTGTTTAGAGGGTGGATTTACTGCCTTTTCAAACACTTTGTGCGGATGCCGAGGTCCTTTCACAAGGGACAGTGGTCGGGAAAAGTGGACATGGTCATTTGCCGCTCCATGAGCTTGATCTATGAAGCGGATAACGGGACATTCAGTTTTCAAACAGTTCCAGGGCATGCATGGAACCCTCAAGAAGCTCTAGTCCTACACGCTCCACACATCCGTCCTCCTCCCCAGTACCAATACCAGCACCATGGTGATCCGGGTCAATCCTCCTCTCAAGGAGGTGGTTTTCCTAACTTTCAGAGCTTACATGATTTATTGCAGGAAAATCTTATGTGCACCAGGAACACCTACAACATGGCCAGCAACACATACGCCTAGGTAGGAGCGATAGAAAGAAATATCTCCGACATGCAGGATGATATCGGGAACATCCGGGAGTATATGGAGGGCCAAGGAGGGGATGATGATGATGAAGACGAGGACATGGATTGAGCGGGAGGAGTTGGAGGTAGCAGCACATGGTTGGAGGTCTCACAGGTTAACCCCCTTATCTCAAAAACAATTTTGTGGCCTACGTTCCATTTGTTGAACAATTTACTTCCCTTAACACTTTTTAATTTCCTGCATTTCTTTTCTTTTATTTTGTGACATGGATGATGAAACTTTGGTAATTTAGGACGTTGGTTATTGTTTGGTATGGTATTTATTAGTACAACAGGTACCTACGAGGCTTAAAGCACTGAACATTAGTGCTACTAAAGCCGGGACAGCAGAACCAAAAGAAGAAACCTGTTTTAACTGTTTGCAGATTGTCCACACAGGGTCGTGCCCAGCTGACACACCCCCGTGCCCACCGCCCAGACCTACTGTTTGTCTATTTTATGCAGACTTTTGACACACACGGGGTCGTGTTCACCAGACACGCCCCCATGTCCACCTTCTGTAAGTTCTTGTTACTGGCAATCTGACCACGGGGCCATGCTCATCCGACACGGGGCCGTGTCCAGATGCCAGTAACATAATTTTTTTGTTTAACACACCTTTTTACACATTCAATCAACCTAAAAACTTATTTTTGGGACACATTGAGGACAATGTGTAATTTAAGTGTGGGGGGATGCTAAAACCTTAAATTTTGCAAGTCCTAATTACAAGCCTTACACAAAACTCTATTGGAACCGCTAAACACTCCAAATTTTTTCGAAAAAAACTTTTCATTTTTTTTATTTGTCTTGGTTTAAATTGGGAATAACAAGTTCTAAAAAGGTTATATTTTTACGAATTTACAACCGATAGCGTCGTGATAAAAAGAACCAACATAAGAAAATTATGAAATGGCATGACAAATCTAGTTAAAAGTTGATTATATATACTTGATCACATTAAAAACCCATTCCCACAAAAAGTGAGTTTTGAGCCTTTATTGAGCATACAAATACACATCTTTAAACTAAATGCTCATCTTTCGTTTCTTGTGTGAATAGCCGCTTGGTTTCTTACGACTCTAGAACTTGCCATGACGATACATTCCCGGTCCTTACCAACTTAAACCCAAGTAAGTAAATGATTGAGGCATTAGGACTAACCCTTTTTTATTTCAACACCATTTTTTTTACCACCTACCCAAAATCCCCTTAGTTAACCCCTTTGAGCCTAAACCTTTTCATTTTTAAACCCAAAACAAACACCCTTTACCCACCAAAACCCTTTTTCATTTTAAACCCTTTATTTTAGTAAAAAGCTCGGTTTCCATGTGACGTTTCTTATAAAAAAAATGAAGTATAGCAATAAGCAAACAAGTTCCTCAAAAGAAACTTTGTTTGAAAAATACTTCGTTTGAATAAAAAGTCACAAAAAACAAAATGTTTTACGAAAACCGACGCTTTTTACACCTTTCGCCCTTTTCTACTAACCACTAACCCAAAACCACCTACCTTTAACCCAAGCCTAACCCTTCCTCAAAAGTCCTCTTGATATTTACAAAGGTTTATAGTTAAAAAGGAGGAGGATTGATTGCTTGGCAAGCATATGATAGAAGTAAGTTCCATGCCGGTCTCGAGTGTTTCACAAAAATACATCTTCGGCCGAGTGTTGAGTGATCTCCCGTGAGGTATGTGAACTTGTATATAAATGGAATTTTAAAGAGGCATGTTATGCCCAAATAAATAATTTCTCTTATGTAATGTTCTAAATAAATCATAATGAATAGGATTGTAAATAATATAAAAATAAAACCTAATAAAGATCTTGGAATCCCGACACTCTAGACAAGCCCAAAACTTCTCTTCTACCCATTCCATGTGGGGGTATTTGATGTGTGTAAAATGAAACATATAAATTACATTAAATGAGGCATAAAACTAACCATTTTTAGTACTAATGTTGGAAAAAGTGTGCTTTTGTCTTCCTTTTGTATTTTCAGGATCAAATGAGCGTAAATGAACAAAAGAAGCAAAAATACAGCTAAATCCAACACAAATACAAGAAAAGGAATAAACGTGGCATGCCCGACCCCTCGACAGCATCTTCCCAAGAAAAAACAAAACATCAGAAAGCTGAACACGCCCCGTGCCCAGCAGACACGGGGGCGTGCCCAAGTGTCTGCAGAAAAGACAAAGTTGTAGAAGCTTCTATTTCCCAACACGGGGGCGTGCCCAGCTCCACACTGCCGTGGTCAACGCTAAGATTCTCAGAATCCAAGCAAATCTTGATAGTACAGATACGCTTCTGCACACGGGGCCGTGCCCAGCGGACACGGGGGCGTGGTCAACTAATACAGACAAACTGCATTAAATGAAGAAAGAGAAAGTGGATGGACACGGGGCCGTGCCCACCGGACACGGGGCCGTATCCGGGCTTCTGTGCAGGCTATAAATAGGGGTGCTTGGTTCATTTCAAAGGCATCCCTTGACAAACCACCTCTCTCCCACTTCACCCACACTCCACCACCATCACAACACCCACATCCACCACCATCATCCATCATAAAGTGTGTGTAGTAGTCTCGGGATCCAAGATTGATAGTAAGAGTTCTTGACAATCAAAGGCCATGTTTGCCTAAGTCTCTTACATCACTTGGTGAAGACAAGCATTTAGTGTAATACTTTTGTTTTTTAATCTTTTCACACTTTTTATTTGGTTTTGTATTAATGACTTTAATAACTAGTTTCTTATGTTGAAGGTGGAACTTCCTTATCATTTGTCTGTGGTGTCTTGGCGTTATTTTACTGTCTATATAACATAAAAGATTTACACCATTCATATCTCCATGGTCTATATGGAGATATGTTGGCTACCTGGTCAGGGGTTAAGGGAATCGTTGGTAAGGTTCTTGCCTTGTTCAGTGTATAGATCCTGCAAGGACCTGGGTCAAGCTTACTAGGACCTCCTTCAATACCCACTGGTATTGGATGGCGGGGGTGCGAATGGCTTGATCCCCTCATATGTAAACTACTATTAATACATTAACCCGGCTACTTGGGATTGTATCCCTGCTGACTCAAACCACTTAGCCGAGGGTAACGTCACCTTCAAAAGAGGGGCCTACTACTATAACTAAGATAATCTCTTAAAAAGTGAAAAAGTGCGGAAAACATCAAAGGTTACACTAAAGGCGAGTCGGATCCAAGTGATTCAACCCTTTAGGATTGTATCCTTGCTGACTCAAACTACTGGGTTGAGGGTAACGTCACCTTCAAAAGAGGGGCCTACTACTATAACTAAGATAATCCCTTAAAAAGTGCAAAAGTGCGGAAAACATCAAAGGTTACACTAAAGGCGAGTCGGATCCAAGTGATTCATCTTGTCTACCTGTTTTTATTTTATTTTTATTTTCAGCATTTTTAGTTTTTATTTTTCATGTTTAAAACCTTTTTCTAAATTTTTGATTTGATTAGACGTTGAGGATAAACCGGTACTAAAAGCTCTTGTGTCCTTGGACGACCTCGGTATCTTACCAACGCTATACTACGTTCACGATGGGTGCACTTGCCCATATGTGTGTTTAGTGTTAGTAAAATATCGTGTTTTATCAATTTAAAACTTGACTAAAGTGTTAAAAAAGGGCTAAAAATATACTTAAAAAATATATAACGCTACACACGCATCATAAGGTTTTCAAGCTTGTTGTCACTGAACTGCTGAAGCCCCTCTTTCATGACAGATACCGAACTTTCTGTCTTTTAGTGCACTACAGTACATGACTTGTTGATGAAGTGGTAGAATGTCAATCAGAGGACAAATGTTTTAGGATAGGCCTTTTGTAAGAATCCCTTTGCATAGATGTTGCCAAATGTTTGGTAAAGTGGATGAGTTGTAAAAAGGATTGATGTTTTAAAAGGTGAGGTTGCAGATGTGACTCATCTGAGCTAACAACTGTTGGTGACTTTAAATGATCCAACAGCTGTTTGAGATGAAGACAGAGGGTTTTGAAGGGTAGGTATCGCACACTGATGATTTTTATTCATTTCGATGAAATTTTCTCAACAGTGGTTAGGGGTGAGGTAGTGACAGAAGCTTAGAAGGTTTCTTTGGTCAAACACTATTTATTCATCAGTGGAAGAGCTTTAACAGTTGTTTTGAACATCTGTTGCTCTGATGAAAGACATGATTTTGACTTATGATATCACAATATCATATCCAGCATTTGTTGATGGTGATTGTGAGATACCTGCAGAACCAAATACTTGACAACCACATTTTAGATGCAAGTTTATCAGAACTAACATAACAGCAGGGTTTACATGGAATTTTAATGAAGAGAATTCTCAGGTTTTTGCATTCAAGGTTTTATCACACATCTACTTCATGTTTTAAACATTTTATAGATTTTGACAATGGTTGAATAGCCCAGATGATTATCACATTTAATTTGGCCACACATTTTGTGTTTTAATCTATAGAGAATTTAGAATAAAACATATGCAACCAAATGTTTGAAGTTTGTTAACAATCAACCTTTGTCACTGATTTGGACTTGAGTTAAAGAATGAAATGACCCAGACTCTAACACCATCTCCTTTTGATATATTATCAAGGAGTATATCACCCTGCGCAAAAATAAAAGGGTTTTACATCCTGACAGGTGTTTGGACTTTTACTACTATTAAACAAGTAAAAGTGCAAAAAATATCATTCTTTAAAAAATGAGGAATAATATATCCTATTTTATTTAAATAAACCTTTACAAGAAAAATAAGCAAAGATCTTCTGAAAACAGCATCAATTAGATCTGGTGTATTTTCAAAGTCAAAGTAACTTTTAATTAGGTCAGAGTCACTTCATTTTCAACTTTAAGAAGATGGTTAGTGGTTTGAATCAAAATTTCGTAACCACTATTGATACCATTACCTTGTCAGATGATTTTAACTGTGAGGTAGCCTAATCACAGTAGTTTTGAAGGTTATCTTTAAACTTTTGTACCATGTGAAGAATTTCTGAAAATTTGGCCTAATCCTCTTTATTGATAATTATCTAGAGATACCTTTGTTACCTGATCTTCCCTGAAACAGTGATTGTACTTGGTTGTTTGATGACATATGTTTGACCAAGGATGTATGTTTATTTTGGTTTTCCTTTTGTAGGACCCACCAGTGAACTTTTAAGTGTTTTAGATTTATACTCTTTGCTTTTGATTCCAAAAGTTTTGAGATAAACACACTTTTGAATTTTGGTAATTTTTCTTCTTTCCCTTTTTACCCTTTCCATAGGTAAGTATTTAACACTTTCACTGGAAGGTTTCTAAGAAAAGAATACTCAATCCAAAATCATTTTCAGTAATGTTTTGAGAGATTTAGACATTTTTGCATATGCTTATGTCAAATTTCACATTACTCATGATCTGGTTTACTAAGCATCAAACATATAACCTTTGTAAGATTTCACCCTTTTTCCTCACAAGAGATTTGGGTCAATTTAAAACTCTTTACAACACTGATATTTCACTATCATAGTTTTGAGTTGATCCATGGTTATATCTGATGCATATTTTTTAGACTACTGATTTTCATCTTAATTTTAAACAATTTTGTTTTTAACTTTTGAAGGTTTTTCAAAATTGTTGTTCACATATAAGATTTTATTCCTAAGGTTTTGTTCATCTCTCATATGTTACCAAGGGCATAAATGCCATTTTTCTGAACATAGGTCTTTAATGACTCGAGATAAACCCTTAGCAGCAGTCACTCATGGAACCAACATAGTTTTCATCATAAACACTCATAAATCTATGAATGACTATATCCAATCCGTGATTATTAAATTTTATTAACTTTAACAATCATCGGTAGTTTATATCAGATTATCAAAGTTACGTGAATCCTATGCGATAGATAACATCTTGGTTGTTTTACAAAAGTTTTTCGAATAATCAACTTTGAACGTGATTATCCTTTACTTTTGTTTTTCAACAAATATGATCAACCTTAGTATCAATAAATTTTGAGTTGAACTGTTATGTCAAAATGATTGTTAGATCAAATTTGACTGTCCTAGCTCTGATACCAATTGTTAGGATCTGAGGCTATCATGATTGTGTTTGTTTGATATTAGTGAAGAAATGGATGAATATAAGAAAGATCAAATGCAGCGGAAATGGTAACAAACTTTACAACACAATCAGAGAAATAGTTTTCAGCAAAACATATGCTTTTCATTAAGTCTAATGATTACAAAACATAATGATTACAATACATGCTTACATGCTAAAACTCCCCCTCAACATGAGCTCAATGGTTGATCGTACAAGATGATTGGATTGAAGGAGAAAACTCCCTGAATAGAACAGTACAAACTGCTCTATTTATAGTACAGATCAAACCACTGAAGCATCTTTGCTGACATCACCATGAAAGTGACATCTAACCTCCTAACAACCTATAACCACTGATCTATACGACTACTGCTTTACAAACTACTGATTACAATGAATACAAAAGATAAACTAAACTACTGCTTCTCATTCCATTGTTATAGCTCCAGCAGTACTTTGTGTCTTCGGCAGTGCTTGATCCATATCAGTAGATTGAGCATCAGTGCTTGGACTTCAACAGTCTTTAGATATCATCAGCTGTTGAAGGTCAGCAGTTGTTGTAGAAGGGCAGTAGATAGAGGTCATCAGATGTTAGGCCACTTTCAAGGGGAAAGAACTGTTGCAAACAACTGCTTATTGTGAATCCACTGATCTGATCCAGTTTTGGCTTTAATCAACTGTTCCTTTAACCAACTGAAAGATATAAACATATGTAAAAACCCTTAATGCTGTAATTATAACATTGTGTCTTTTTATGCAAATGAATGATCTCACCTGTATTTCCTACTGATAAAATGTTTTTAAACATGTTTCTAGTGATTACAATAATCTGAATAAGAGTTGTGATACGACATCAAAAGGCTTAAAGGAGTGGCTTATTTTATCAATTAAATTAAGAAACGTTGTTTTATGTATTCGGGTTAATCTCTTATTAAAGATGCCTTTGTAAAACATTGGTTTTATGTGGCATCCACTTTACTTAACGATCAAACATTCATTTTTTTTCTTTTGATAATAATTTTTTTTAAACAAAAATTGGGCATGACCCATTCGTAACATTGATGTTTCCCTGTTTTTACAATATAATTTAAAATCAACCCAAAGGATTCAAACGTTCTTAAAACACTTACTACTATTCTAGTCATACGGTTAACATTTACAATAACAAAATGTTTTTTTTGACCCATTAGTAAAAGATAACATGGTCCGGAAGCGCAAAAAGGGCAATTTAGTGTGTTCGTCCGAGCTCGCCAACTTCAAACATGAGATTTACCTATCATGCACAACATCAAACATTAGTTAATTCACATTGCTCAAACAAAATCCATAACATACCTTACATACTTTTAATCGACCCATTAACAATTTACCAATCATTGACAAATCTTGTTTGCAACATTCTTTTCATTAAACATTATTTCCATTAACTTTCTTTCATTCCAACATCTCGATACATTCATACATCCATATCATTCGACCCATTCGTAATGAGCCCATATTCAAACGTCAACAGTAATTGTCGTGCTTGTCCTAATTTACCCATTTACAGCGGGTAACCCTTATCATACATGCTTAGCACAACATATCATTTTGACCCGTTTACAACAAGTCGTTACTTAACCATCTCATAATCCTACTTTCCATACAATTTTATCCCACTTGAGTGGTCATTATACATCTGACACTATTGTGCCGCTTATCCGTTTTCTAACATATAACATATCGACATTTGAACCAATAACAACACAACTCAACATTTAGGTTTAATAACTAAACCTTCATCCGTAGAACAACATAAAAGGAGAATTAAGTTCATATGAACTTACCGTGATCCTGAGCTCCTTGCGCTTTGGAGTGACTTCCTCCTTCTTCCTTCTTAGTTCCTGTATATCATAACTTTATTCACTTAGCTTCCATTACTTTCACATTCCTTATTATCCAATATGACATCTATAAATCACATACATTCCCACCATGATCCCATCTCATCAATTTAGCAAATTTTCATACAAAATCACATCTAAATTTATTTAGACATTTCATCAAACACATGGTGCGCATACTACCTACAAAGCATGATGTACAAGTAGTTATAACATGTCCATTGTTGGGATTGAACCCTACCAGAGGAACAGATAATGAAAGCCAAAACCGGTTCACAACAGTGGATTCACAATAAGCAGCTGTTTACACTAAGTCTTCTCCCTTGAAAGTGATTATAACTGCTGAAGGTCTTATATCCACTGCCCTGATACAACTACTGCTGTCCTTTAACTACTGATGAAACCCAGAAAACTGCTGAGAAGAAAACACTGCTGGTACAACCTACTGATGATAAAGCACTGCCCAATCAAGGACTGATCAACCTTGAGGAAAGCACTGATGTAAAGAGAAAGCAGTAGTTTAGTATGTCATCTGTTCTATGTATAGTCAGTGGTTAAGAATAGCAGTGTTTGCATAAGAACAGTAGATACAGGTTGTTAGGCTGTTAGACGTCGCTTTCATAGTGACGTCAGCTGAGATGCCTCAGTGGTTTGGATTGTCTATAAATGGAGCAGTACTCTGTACTGTTACATTTGATTGTTTTGAGTGAGTTCTTCTCCTCAATTCAATCCTTTCATCTTGTGCAATCCAACCTTGGGGCATCAGGCTGAGGGGGAGTTTAGTTTGTAAGCATATCTGTAATCATTTGATTTATATTGTAAATCTTTCGACTAAATGAAATGCATGTGCTTATCAAAACTGTTTCTCTCTTTGATTGTGTTTACAAAGTTTGATGTTCACTTCCGCTGCACTTAATTTCTGTTCATTTCTGTTTGATTTATCCAAATTATTCAAACAAGCACAATCACTAGAGCCTCCGATTTTAACAAATGGTATCAGAGCCTGGATAGTCAAATTCGATCTAACAATCAATTTGACATAACAGTTCGGCTCAAAATTCATTGATACTAAAGTTGGTTGTATTTAGTTGAAAAACAGAGTAACGAGTGATAACGCTTAAAGTTTCTATTCAAATACTCTGTAAAACAACCAAGATGTCATAAGACACGCAAATCTCACACAACAAGTGATATCATGAACAAGACACTCATGGTTTTTAGATCTGAAAACATATCTGTTAAACTATGGGATTATTTCTTATTTTCAAAATTGATTTCAACTGTTATTATGAAATTTGTGATGTCACTATATTAGATGCTAAAGTATGAACCTCAGATTAACAAAACCTATGTTCATAAAAACATGGGTGTTTTGCTAACATAAAAAGAGGGAAATTAAAACTTTAGTCACTAGATCTTATGTGTTGAAAAACAGGTTGGGAATCCTGTTAAAAGGGACCAAACCAACTCTGTTAAAATACATTAAGAAAACGGGAGTCAAGATAGTCTGTATCATATGTAATGTGAGATTGGTCAAAATTTTGTACAAATATGGCCAATTCTCTTAAAGCATTACTACAAAATGATTTTAGATTAAGTATTCCTTCAATAAAGACCTCCCAGTAAGTATTTCATTACTTATGAATGGGAAGGGTAAAAAGGGAAGAAGAAAATTCACAAAAACTCAGAAGTGTGTTTATCTCAAAACTTTTGAAGTCAGAAGAAAAGAGTATAAACATAAAACACTTAAGAGTCAAAGCTTGGGGTAATAATGGTCATTAGGCAACTATGTGCAACCATTGGTTCAGGGAAAGGTTCAAGTAACAATAGTATTCGCAGAAGAATAAACTTTCTAAAGGACTAGACTAATTTTCAGAATTATCACATGGTAACAAAACTTACACCAGGGTTTTCAAAAACTCATGTGAAAATGTGTCCTCATTTTTGTTGTCAATCAATCAATAAGAGAATGGTGCCAAACAGTGGTTAAAATGTATTCAAAATTTCATACCACTGTTAACAAACCTCTGACCATTTTCATAAACTTGAGCTGGATATGATCAGTTGCTTGAGTGAAAAAATTATACCAGATCTTTTTGATGCTATTTTTCAGAAAATCCTTTAATTTTTTTCCTGAAAAAGGGTTTTCTCAAATAAAGCAGGATATATTATTCTTTATATTTTTTCTTTGAGAATAATATATTTTGAACTTTTTACTGGTTTTTGATAGTAAAGTTTCAATCTCCTGACTGGATATATTACCTTTATGTTGGTGATATTATCCTCAAAAATAGATCTAAAGGAAATGGTGTATGTGTCAAGGTCATGTCTAACTCATGTTTGACTTTAACTCGGATCAAATATTGATTGCTAAACAGATTGTAAAATACTTGGTTATTCATGTCCTAATTCAAGAATTATGACAAAAATGAGTAGCCACAGTAAAAAGTTTTCATCATCTGGGGTACTAAACCACTGTCAGAAATTTGAAAAAGCTTCAAAATGTGTAATTGACATGTGGCAAAACCTTGAATGGAAAATTCTCAAAACAGTTGCTGATATACTAGTCTTTCAAATCTTTACCATTTACCCTAACCACTGTTTTACTCAAACATCCGTTCTCTAAATTCTGTCCACTGCTGAAAGTCAGCCACTGATCCTTCATTTTGCTTGGCAAGCACTGATGCTCAAAATCAGTGTCTTACCACTGGTATGCTATCCACTGATAGTAAAAACCATCCACTGTTATCACATTATTACCGTTGTAACCACTGATGTTTGTTTCATCAGTGGCTCTCAAAACAACTGTCCTCCATTCTTCATCCATATTATCAGAGGTTGGCACGTGGTCAGTTTTTAGCCATCAGATCTAAATAACCACTGCCACATCAGCGATTACTTTTTCCCTAAATAAAACCCTGATCAAAACCCCCAAACAAGGTTTTACACTATCGAATTGAATTCCAAAATTCTCTTCTCAAAGCAGTTTCCAACTTTTCTTCTCAAATCACTCTCCATTCCAAATCATTCTCTGTTCTTCTTCTTCTTCTTCTTCTTTTTCAAAATGACGAAATCAAAATCAAAATCAAAATCAAAACCAAAATCACCATCGTCCTCCAAAGAGGTCGCTCAAACGGCCGCTGAACCTACTGAAATTCCATACAAATCTCCTCACAACTATTTCGGTCTACTCACAAAACCCACAAACAACCACACCTTTGATTCCATCATCGACATATTATCTGAATCAAAGTACAAAACTTTGTTGATAGCAGATACTCCCATTTACCTGCAGACCCAGAGAGAGTTTTGGAAAAAGGCGATGCTTGAAAAACAAGACGATAAAGTCATAGCCATTAACTCCTCGATACAGGGTAAAGTGATTCAAATCACTCCACAATCAATCTCAGAAGTCTTTAAACTCGGTGATCAGAAAGGTAAAACTTCTTTTGATAAAACTGAGTTGAAAACTGATTTTCTGAAAAGAGGGTATGCAGAATAATCAAAGGTAGATACCTTACAAAAAGGTTACTTCCCTTCTGCACCTAGGTTTTTATTTCACACACTTTTGATGTGTGTCTCAAATAAAACAACAGCGTTTAATGAAATACCATTGAAGATTCAATGTCTGGGCTATGCTATTTTAAATAATGAAAATTACAACTATTCCCAGGAGATCTTTAATGACTTGGTAAAAAATGTTGATAGCAAATCATTTTTACTTTTTCCAAGGTTTTTAAGCTACTATTTTAAACAAAAATTTGAAAAAGAAAATGAAAATTTGCTCAAACAGGGTGTCTATTTTCAAATAAAAGGGTTAACAACTGAAACATTTTCTAGAATGATGGCACCAATAAAAACAAAATCAGAGGTGCCTGAGCAGATTTTAGCAGCTACCGCTGCTCCTTAGACATCTGCTGCTGAGCCCACTGCTCCAGGTGATCATAGCAGAACAACCACTGCTTTGAAACCCACACCTGACATCACCAAAAATACCAAAAAGAAATCATACAAAAAGCCCACCAAACCCAAGAAAAAGGCAACTCTGGAAGATGAGATCCCAGAGCAACTGCCTGTGACGACACAGAAGTCACCAAAAACCACTGCTGCTACTTCCTCACAGCAGTTAGTAGAAAGATCTCCACCATTGCCTCAAACTCCTCCTGCATCCTCACAAAAGGATCAGGTTGTAAGCACAGGGACCCCGCAATATGAAGCTCTGGACCCAATCGGATCCATCTTCCTCAGTCCTAATCCCAAGGACATGTCTCTTTCAACACCCATACCCTCACCAATTATAATGCCACAATCAATAATACCCTTGTTGCATGCAGTTGCTATAGCTCAGACACAAACCAGTTCCTCTCTATCACCTGTCACTGAGAGTATACTCCCACAAGTGACTGGGTCTGATGCTACTACTCCTGCTATCCTAGCAACAATTGAGGAGGTTACACCCCCTGAGTTACAAGTAACTCTCGGTGGTAGTTCAAGTGGAGCAACAACTACAACTGATGGATCAACAGATCTTCAGTTGGACAGTTGTTTCATTAATAAGACTCCCTTGAAGGCAATTTCTTCTATAGCACCATCGGTAACCACCAGTGAGTTGGTTCTAACCACTGGTACCATCAAAGGTTTATCAAGTGCTGAAGAAAGAAGTCCCCAGTACCGAGAACAAGGGGCATCAATGGGTGATTTTTGGGACTCAGTTCCTAAGTCACACATTGATACAACCACTGCTGGTGGGGAAACAGATGATTCCATTAAATCGGATGATGTTTCAAAATATCAGGAATTGACGGGCAGAGTTGAAAAACTTGAAGCATCAGTTGCTGAGATAAAGGATATGGTGCAACAGCTATTAAAAGCTCAAAAATCACAAACCACTACTGTTCCACCTCAAGCACCTGCTCAACCACAAGCACTTGCTGCAAATGAGCTCTGGAATCTTTTTCAACCCCTGCTTGAAAAACAAAAACAAATGGCTGATCAACAGCATGAAATGCATGTAAAAATGCTGACAAACATGGTGGAGTCAAGATTTAAAGATACTCAAGCAGACATCAAGGCTATAAAGGCCAACATACAAAGGACTGCCCATGATGGAAAAGTTCCCTCCACTATCCTCTTCATGGATAACCCCCTTCCAGATAATGCCAAAAAGGGGGAGAAAATCCAGCAGTTGAAGATGAAGGGAATTGAGGATGGTGTTTACGTTGAACCGGAAAAAGGAAAACAGACATCCAAACCTCATACCACAAAATCTCATATTTCCATCCAAAAAGCTGATACAACAGTGGTTTCAAAAACTGCTAGCCAAACAGCTGTCATCTCATCAACACACACAACTTCACCACACACCACCAAAACCACTGCTGTACCACCACCACCATCACCACCATCGTCTCCTGCCATAAAGCAGAAGACAGCAGATGTTACAACATCTGCTGTAATGATAACAGTGGTTGAAACACCAGTTGTTTCAACACCTGTTAGTCAGACACTTTCCACCACTCAAATTACAACCACTGTTCCACCCAAGACATCATCAGCCTCTCCTACAATAAAAAGGAGAAGGATTTTCATTCCTGATGATGATTCTCCATCAACATCACCAAAAACAACTTCACCGTCTTCAATCCCTGCTCAAAAGCAGAAGACAACTACTGACACATCAGTAGATGTAATGACAACAGAGGTTGAGACACCAGTTGTTTCAACAGCTGTTTGTCAACCATCCACCACTGCTCTCATCATTCCTACATCACAACCAAAACCCTCTTCATCCGTAAAGCTTCACAAAAGAAAAAGAGAAACAACTCAAGCCACTGATGAAAAATATGATCCTGTTGCCGCAAAATATCCACTGGAACTAGATGCAGTGAAAAATGAGATGAAACAATTTTACACCGAGGAAGATCCTTCAAAAAGAAGATTTCCTTCACTCATTGGCTTCATAGTCCTAGAAAACATGGATGAATATCTCGAAATGAAAGCAAGGCAAGCAAGGATTAGAGCTAAACTTGAATGCAAAGATGAAGGTGATGAAGCCATTGCAGAAAGAATGGTACTCTTGCTCACAAAAGTCAAGCTGATGGAAGACTATGCACAAGATCTGATCAAAGAAAAGACAGATCAACGAAAAGCAAGGAGAAAAGAATATCTTGCATATATAATGAAAGAAAAATTCTATCAAGCTGAAGAACACCAATTTGAAGAGTGGCCATTGGTTGCCTTGAAGCATGAAGCAAACAGGATTGAAAGGATTAAAAATGATCCAAGTAAGAAGAAGACAGCTCCAAATTGGAATAAGTACAAAAAGCGAATTGTTGATCTTACTTCTGAATACAAAAAGAAAAAGCAGGAACTGATAGATGCTAAGGTGGATACTGCTGAAGCCATAGCAAAATGGACAAAGCAGTATACCGACGAGGCTTATGAACGGCTGAAGAAAAGAAAGACAACAGTCTCAGGCACTTCTAAAAGTCCAGACTACAACAAGATAGAGCAACAGCTAAATGATCTTAAGTCACTGCTCACATCAACAGATAATCCTATCCTTGTGGAAAACCAAGAAAAGGGAAAACAGCTGACAAGTGAAGAAGAAAAAGAAAAGGAGACTGAGTACTTCACAGAAGCCATCAAGAAAATGGGTCTAAAAGAAGATAGTTCAGTGAGCCTTCAAAACCTTTTCAAAAAGGTATTAACCAAACCTGCAACAGATATCTCAGACATTGAGCTAGATCAACAAAAGAGACAAGAACAGATTGACAAAGAAGTTGCAGAAGACATAGCTGCAGCAAATGAAGTCATAGAAAAGGCTTTCAAACAAATGTCTGAAGTTCAAGATACCGCTCTACAATTCTTTACAAGACCAAAATCTCCAAGCTCATCAGAAAATAAACCTCTCCCAAGAAACCCATTGGGTTTAAAAGTACTAAAGTGGATGTCTGATCAAAAGACTCACGTATTGACCTTGGTCAGATCCAATGGCGAAGTGAAGTATATATCAAGCAAAGAAGCACTAGGTCTTGGTGTTGAAGATTTGCAAGATCTCCTTGAACTTTCACTATGCAGGGATGAGGATGACCTAAGTTCCAAAGAATTTGAAGAAGAATTTAAAAGACAAGCAAGGGAACTTCTGATGAGAAATAAAAATCCAGAATAATGAAGGGTTTTGGCATTATCTGTTCCAGGGGGAGATTGTTGGGATTGAACCCTACCAGAGGAACAGATAATGAAAGCCAAAACCGGTTCACAACAGTGGATTCACAATAAGCAGCTGTTTACACTAAGTCTTCTCCCTTGAAAGTGATTATAACTGCTGAAGGTCTTATATCCACTACCCTGATACAACTACTGCTCTCCTTTAACTACTGATGAAACCCAGAAAACTGCTGAGAAGAAAACACTGCTGGTACAACCTACTGATGACAAAGCACTGCCCAATCAAGGACTGATCAACCTTGAGGAAAGCACTGATGTAAAGAGAAAGCAGTAGTTTAGTATGTCATCTGTTCTATGTATAGTCAGTGGTTAAGAATAGCAGTGTTTGTATAAGAACAGTAGATACAGGTTGTTAGGCTGTTAGACGTCGCTTTCATGGTGACGTCAGCTGAGATGCCTCAGTGGTTTGGATTGTCTATAAATGGAGCAGTGCTCTGTACTGTTACATTTGATCGTTTTGAGTGAGTTCTTCTCCTCAATTCAATCCTTTCATCTTGTGCAATCTAACCTTGGGGCATCAGGCTGAGGGGGAGTTTAGTTTGTAAGCATATCTGTAATCATTTGATTTATATTGTAAATCTTTCGACTAAATGAAATGCATGTGCTTATCAAAACTGTTTCTCTCTTTGATTGTGTTTACAAAGTTTGATGTTCACTTCCGCTGCACTTAATTTCTGTTCATTTCTGTTTGATTTATCCAAATTATTCAAACAAGCACAATCACTAGAGCCTCCGATTTTAACATCCATCCTATCTCATCAATGGTTAATCATAATCTTTCATAATAAAAATCATTACCCTAATCCATAATTTACTATTTTGACCATGAACATATAGTTCCAAATCAATTATTTATAACAATTTCATCAACAACAATCAAATTAACAAGTAGAACTTCACAATTTCTAACCATTACTTGACATGCAAGTGGGTTTTGCCCTAATCATGCTCATATTCGAAATTTAGCATCTATTGATGTCTAGACATTCATAGCAACCATTAATCATACTAAATTTTGCATTACATTCACAAATTACACTAAACCCACATAATCAAACATCATCAAATCAAGAAATTTCACTTACTTGAGATCAAGAATACTTAGACAATCAGAATTCTTAGCTCATGCATTCGATCCTTCACTAATTTGGCTTTCAATTGATGGAATTTTAGAGATTTTGGGTTTTGAGAGGGAAGGAATCCCTCCTGGCTTTCTCACGATCGCACACCAGACTCAAGTCTGGTTTCTTTTTTTATCATGTTTTATAACAATATTTACACATCTAGTCCCTCATCATGTAATCCCTATTCACTTTAGTAATTTACCTTCTAACTTAATCATCTTTCTTTTACTAACTTTTATTTTTTGACATAATTCTATATATTTTCCATTTTAACTTATTAAAACATCACTACACATTATACTTTTAGGTCATACGAGAATTTGGGGTGTTACAAGTCTACCCCCCTTAAAGAAGGTTTCATCCCCAAAACCTGAATACGTACCAAATAATTCTGGGTAATGTTTTCGCATTTCATCCTCCGCTTCCCACGTGAGATCCGATCCTTTTCTATGTTGCCATTGGACCAACACTTGCCGAACAGATTTGTTGCGGAGTTGCTTTACTTTAAAATCCTTTATTGCGACGGGCTTTTCAACATAATTTAATTTCTCATCCACTTCAATATCATCCAAAGGCACGTATGCTGTCTCATCCGCGAGGCACTTTCGCAATTGCGACACATGAAAGGTGTTATGAATCCCATCCAACGCGGGTGGTAATTCTAACTGATACGCCACCGCCTCGACCCGAGCGAGTATTTTGAATGGTCCGATGTATCGAGGACCTAGCTTCCCGCGTTTACGAAAACGAATTATCCCTTTCCATGGAGAGACTTTTAGTAACACATGATCTCCCACTTAAAACTCAATTGGTCGCCTTCGTCGATCCGCATAAGACTTTTGTCTATCTTGCGCCGCCTTAATTCTTGATTTAACCATATCAATCTTTTCATTCGTTTTGGCTACTACATCCTTTGACGCGAGTTCGCGCTGACCCACTTCCCCCCAGCAAACCGGGGTTCTACATTTCCTTCCATAGAGCATTTCGTAAGCGGCCATTTTTATGCTGTTATGATAACTGTTATTATATGAAAACTCTACCAAAGGTAGATGATCATCCCAGCTTCCACCGAAATCCATAACACATGCCCTTAGCATATCGACTAATGTTCGAATAGTTCGTTCCGACTGACCATCGGTTTGTGGATGGTAGGCAGTGCTTATATGTAACTGGGTTCCCAATTCTTCGTGAAATTTCCTCCAGTAACGTGATGTGAACCGGGTATCCCGGTCGGGCACTATAGACACTGGAACCCCGTGTCGAGATATGACCTCATTCGTATAAACTTCCGTCATCTTTTCTGAATTATAGGTTTCCCGAATGGGTAAGAAATGTGCACTTTTGGTTAGTCAGTCAACGACTACCCAAATAGCATCGTGCCCCTTCCTTGTCTTAGGAAGTTTGGTCACCAAATCCATCGTTACATGTTCCCACTTCCACACCGGTATCTCCAACGGCTGCAACTTTCCATACGGCTTTTGGCGCTCGGCTTTTACTTGAGAACACGTCAAACATTTCGCAACGTACTTGACAATGTCTCTTTTCATTCCCGGCCACCGTTAATTCATCTTCAAGTCTCGATACATCTTTGTAGCTCCCGGATGTACCGAGTATCGAGACTTGTGAGCCTCATTCAAAAGTAATTCCTTCACAACACATTCCTGAGGTATCCAGATTCGGTCATACCTCGTTTTCATACCATTCACATTTTCTTTTAAGTCGTGAATAAACCCCTTCGTTCTTTCCTTCCATGAGTCATCGGCGTTCAGGGATCTAATTTGAGCTTCCCGTATTTCTTCAAGGAGTTTAGAAGTGACCACCATCTTCATGGATTTTACCCGAATCGGAGGTGGGTACTCCTTTCGACTTAGAGCGTCCGCCACTACATTAGCCTTCCCGGGATGGTAATGAATGTCGCAGTCGTAATCTTTGATAAGCTCCAACCATCTTCGTTGCCTCATATTAAGATCTTTTTGTTCGAAAAAATATTTGAGGCTCTTGTGATCCGAGAAGATTGTACACTTTACCCCGTATAGGTAATGTCTCCATATCTTCAAGGCGAACACGACCGCCGCCAACTCTAAATCGTCGGTTGGGTAATTATTTTCATGTTGCTTGAGTTGTCTTGAAGCATAGGCAATGAATTTACCCCTTTGCATTAGTACACACCCAAGACCCTGATGGGAGGCATCAGTATATACCACCAAATCATCCGTTCCATCCGGTAATGTCAACACAGGAGAACTTGAGAGCTTTTCTTTCAACGCCTGAAACGCTTTTTCTTGTTCTTCGCCCCATAAAAACTTCTCACTTTTCTTCGTTAACTTTGTCATGGGCGAGGCTATTTTGGAGAAATCCTGGATAAATCTCCTGTAATAACCACCAAGCCCAAAAAGCTTCTTATCTCGCTTGGATTCTTCGGGGGTACCCAATTCATCACTGCTTTTACTTTGGACGGGTCCACATGGACGCCGTCCGCATTGATTACATGACCCAAAAATTGTACTTCTCTAAGCCAAAAGGCACATTTTGAGAACTTTGCATATAACCTTTCCTTGCGGAGCGTCTCCAGCACATCACGTAAGTGTGAAGCATGCTCTGCTTCACTTCGGGAGTACACTAGTATATCATCAATAAAAACGATTACATACTTATCAAGCATAGGCCGGCACACCCGATTCATTAGATCCATAAATGTAGCTGGCACGTTTGTTAAGCCGAAGGACATTACTAAGAACTCGTAATGTCCATACTGCGTTCGAAATGCAGTTTTCGGCACATCCTCTTCTCGTACCCGCAGTTGGTGATATCCCGACCGCAAATCAATCTTTGAAAACTAGCTCGCCCCTTGAAGTTGGTCGAATAAATCATCAATTCTGGGTAAGGGGTAACGATTCTTCACCGTTAACTTGTTCAACTCCCGATAGTCGATGCACATTCGCATCGAACCATCTTTCTTCCTTACGAATAATACGGGTGCTCCCCATGGCGAAACACTAGGTCGAATAAAATCTTTGTCGAGCAGTTCTTGAAGTTGGGTCATCAATTCTTTCATTTCGGTCGGGGCCAACCGATAAGGAGCTTTAGCTACCGGTGCGGCTCCCGGGGTAAGCTCTATCTTAAACTCCGCTTCACGTTCGGGCGGAAGCCCCGGTAAATCCTCCGGAAATACATCCGGATATTCATTCACTACTTTCACATTTTCCAGCTTCGGTACAACTTGATTGATATCGATCACGTAAGACAGATACGCCTTTCCCCCGTTCTTTACATACTTGACAGCTTCAATAATAGAACAAAATTTCGACTCGTCGACCCTATCCCCTTGAATACTTACCCGCTTTCCCTCCGAGGTTACTACTTGAATAACTTTCTTTTCACATTGTGTTTCAGCATGATTTTGGGCCATCCAATCCATTCCCACAACTACTTTAAATTCCCCCATACACATTGGAACAAGGTCTATGCTAAATTCCTCATCTTCAATCAAGATCTTACAGTTTCTACATACATCATGCAATAGGTAACTTTTGCTATCCGCTACTTCCACTTCTAAAGGTACTAACATCTTTTCAAGCATAAAGGAAGGATGACATAAAAGTTCATTTGAAACAAATGACCTACTAGCCCCGGAATCAAATAAAACATTTACAGGTATTGAATTTACTAAGAATATACCTGAAACTACTTCCGGGTGAGACTTTGCTTCTTCAGACGTTATCTGGAACATCCTTCCACGAGCCCCAGATGGCTCCTCTTTCTTTCCTTCTTTCCTAGGCGTTTTTTGGAGCTTTGGACATTCAGATTTCATGTGCCCCGCTTGATGACAATTGTAACACGTTTTCTGATTGTCTGGACATCTGTAGTACGGATGTCCCTCTTGCCCACACTTGTAGCACCCTTTCTTTCCCAGCAAACATTCACCCGAGTGGTGTTTCTCACACATCTTGCAAGTCGGAATCCCACTACTTGTCATCCCTTTCCTGTTTTGATTTTGATATTTTGCCTTTTTCGATGGGTTTGTGTTGGTAGGCTTCTCCGCCACCCTTTTCTCTCCCCGTTCAACCTGTCTTCTTAACTCGATCTCCCTATCTCTTGCCCAGTCGATTAATTCATTCAATGTTGCACACTTGGAGGGATTTACGAACTCCCAATATTCAGCCTTTAACATAGCATGGTAACGTATGATTTTCAACCTCTCAGTCCCCGCTATCTCCCCATAAAATTTCACCTTGTCGAGGAACTTATTCGTTATTTCATCAATCGTTTCATCTTTTTGTCGAAGACGTAAGAAGTCTTCTTGAATCTTATCAATTGCGGATTGTGGGCTATGATATTTCAGAAATGGCTCTTTGAACTCTTGCCATGTTAACGTTTGTACTTTGTTATCCCCCAATTCCTTCGAATGTGCGTCCCACCAATCCTTTGCTTGGAGTTGTAGGAGGCCCGTAGCAAACATCACTTGATCCTCCACTTCACATCTACTTCTTACAAACACTGCCTCGGTGCTTGAAATCCATCTTTGACAAGCTATCAGGTCAATTTCCCCTTTGTACGGCAAGGGGTTACATGCCATGAATTCCTTGTACGTGCACCTTCGAGTACTTTTCTTTGTTTGTAGTTCATTAATAATCTCCTTTAGTTCTTCCACCTTGGACATTACTAGAGTATCGATTACTCCCAATACTTGACCTTCCACCTCTTGAGCTAGTCGGGAAATACTAGCTTCAATCGCTTTCTCTACTTCTTCCACAATCATTGTTCTCATTTCATTTCGGTGTGCTTCATCGTCATCATTTACATTCACCGCATCAGCCATCTACATAAAACATTCATTAGATTTCATTTCATACTTCCCATCATCATGTTTTAACATCATTTTATCATGACACATTCCATTCATCAATCATACTTCATGCCTTATCGTCATTGACGATCGTATCGTATCGTATCATATCGACCGAATTCTTTAATCATAACAAATTTCCTTCTCATCATTCACATGTACCTTTCCTTCATCATTTGATTATCTATTTTGCCTTAAACATTGTTTATAAGGCCTTTAAAATCAATTAGAACGAGTCCCGTATTCAAAATTATCAAAACAAAAAATTTTGGGAACATAGGGGGTGCTCGCGTGGCGCGAGGGCCTACCCGCCCTTCCGTCGCGTGACGCCACCAACGTCGCGTAGCGCGACGAACATAGGACGAGGGTGTGGCGCGACGCGACCGCCAGTTTTTGACAGGAGGTTCGTTGTTTTGCTGTTGTTGACACCCAGCTCCATAAATTCCCAAACTTAACTCTTAAAAACCTCATATCTCATGTTCTACTAGTCTGTTTTACTTGATTCTTTTTCCAACGTGTCTGTAATTTAATTGCGGACCCGTTCAGCATTTTCGTTTGCCATAAAATTCGGTTTTAAAAACACATAACCTATAAATCCCTTTCTACTTCTAACTATAGACGTAATCAAATTAATATTTCACTTACTTGCATAGCGCCGCGGAACGAACACACCTTCACACGCGCTCTCGGTTTGAGTTCAAGCATTTTACCTTAATACTTGAATCCCTCAAACCTCGGCTCTGATACCAACTTGTGGCATCCACTTTACTTAACGATCAAACATTCATATTTTTTTTTCTTTTGATAATAATTTTTTTTTAAACAAAAATTGGGCATGACCCATTCGTAACATTGACGTTTCCCTGTTTTTACAATATAATTCAAAATCAACCCAAAGGATTTAAACGTTCTTAAAACACTTACTACTATTCTAGTCATACGGTTAACATTTACAATAACAAAATGATTTTTTTTGACCCATTAGTAAAAGATAACATGGTCCGGAAGCGCAAAAAGGGCAATTTAGTGTGTTCGTCCGAGCTCGCCAACTTCAAACATGAGATTTACGTATAATGCACAACATCAAACATTAGTTAATTCACATTGCTCAAACAAAATCCATAACATACCTTACATACTTTTAATCGACCCATTAACAATTTACCAATCATTGACAAATCTTGTTTGCGACATTCTTTTCATTAAACATTCTTTCCATTAACTTTCTTTCATTCCAACATCTCGATACATTCATACATCCATATCATTCGACCCATTCGTAATGAGCCCATATTCAAACGTCAACAGTAATCGTCGTGCTTGTCCTAATTTACCCATTTACAACGGGTAACCCTTATCATACATGCTTAGCACAACATATCATTTTGACCCATTTACAACAAGTCGTTACTTAACCATCTCATAATCCTACTTTCCATACAATTTTATCCCACTTGAGTGGTCATTATACATCTGACACTATTGTGTCGCTTATCCGTTTTCTAACATATAACATATCGACATTTGAACCAATAACAACACAACTCAACATTTAGGTTTAATAACTAAACCTTCATCCGTAGAACAACATAAAAGGAGAATTAAGTTCATATGAACTTACCGTGATCCTGAGCTCCTTGCGCTTTGGAGTGACTTCCTCCTTCTTCCTTCTTAGTTCCTGTATATCATAACTTTATTCACTTAGCTTCCATTACTTTCACATTCCTTATTATCCAATATGACATCTATAAATCACATACATTCCCACCATGATCCCATCTCATCAATTTAGCAAATTTTCATACAAAATCACATCTAAATTTATTTAGACATTTCATCAAACACATGGTGCGCATACTACCTACAAAGCATGATGTACAAGTAGTTATAACATGTCCATCATATCTCATCAATGGTTAATCATAATCTTTCATAATAAAAATCATTACCCTAATCCATAATTTACTATTTTGACCATGAATATATAGTTCCAAATCAATTATTCATAACAATTTCATCAACAACAATCAAATTAACATGTAGAACTTCACAATTTCTAACCATTACTTGACATGCAAGTGGGTTTTGCCCTAATCATGCTCATATTCGAAATTTAGCATCTATTGATGTCTAGACATTCATAGCAACCATTAATCATACTAAATTTTGCATTACATTCACGAATTACACTAAACCCACATAATCAAATATCATCAAATCAAGAAATTTCACTTACTTGAGATCAAGAATACTTAGACAATCAGAATTCTTAGCTCATGCATTCGATCCTTCACTAATTTGGCTTTCAATTGATGGAATTTTAGAGATTTAGGGTTTTGATAGGGAAGGAGTCCCTCCTGGCTTTCTCACGATCGCACACCAGACTCAAGTCTGGTTTCTTTTTTTTTTTATCATGTTTTATAACAATATTTACACATCTAGTCCCTCATCATTTAATCCATATTCACTTTAGTAATTTACCTTCTAACTTAATCATCTTTCTTTTACTAACTTTTATTTTTTGACATAATTCTATATATTTTCCATTTTAACTTATTAAAACATCACTACACATTATACTTTTAGGTCATACGAGAATTTGGGGTGTTACATTTTATTCCCATTTGTTATAAATAAAATTCTGGTGTTTCTAAACTCTGATATTTTTCCCAACTCACGGTCCTAATGAAATTTCCGTTGCAATATTTTCAAAATAACCACTGGTACCACTTGACTGTTCACGGCTCTCGTCCAGGGTGTGGTCGTGGGTTGTGACAGCAAGATATGCCGCTAGCCCAGTTTGTGGTACGGTCAGGTTTATACATAGAGTCGGAGACGACCTCCCAATTAAACACCGCAACGCTCACAACGGTCCCAGGTGATGAGTTGGTGGCCCACGATTGGTGGTGGTCCCTTCAAGAAGAAAGGTCGGGTGTCATCGATCTATACAAACCCATTATACCGATATATCCACCGTTGCATTAGCATGTCCATCACTGCACGTGGCAAGATTAATGAGCGGTGCATGGCCCTATTCTATATGTATTGTATATTCATAAGCAGGCCTTGCACCCTTACTCGTTGTCTTTTTTTTTTGCGCGGGGGGGGGGGGGGGGGTACAACACTGCCGTCGCCCGATCTTGAGCCTCTATCATTCCTATATTTTAGATTTACTAGCGTCGATGAAGGCACATATGGACTGGAGGATGCTGCATAGGATGAAAATCATGGAGAGGTTTGACAGACAACGAGTGATCGACCTGGACGGTAGAATATTTTTATACCTCAGCCGCCGTACATGAGCCACAGTTGCATACGCAGCTAGTGGACACGGCCATCTTGGTGAGTCGTTGCCTATGCCAGGCGCGCAACAGGGCAGGCAGCCTGGGCAGGTTTAGGCATGTTTGCCAGTTTCATCCAAAACGACTTTTTTGTTCTATACTGCTCTTCACTTTTGCCATTTTTTTTTGACATTTTCATCTAATTCGCTAAGATAGTTTATTTTTCTATTAACTAAGAGGCAATTTGGACATTTTACTTAAGTTTCTGTTTTTATTTTATTTTCAATATTTTCTTAACCTTTAAATTAAAAATTATTTATAAAACCTACTCCACCTAACCACCCCTACCCCACTCCCCCCTCACTATCTCTAAACCTCTGCAACTATCCCTCTCTATAAACCTCATAAAGCCTTCCACCATACACCGTAAACCACCACCTCAATCCACCGTAAACCAACCACCTCAATCCACCAGATGTGTAAGCATCATCAGCGTCAACCTGTCACCATCTGCCACTGCTGTTCCGACGACCTATAGCACCGAAAACCACCATCAACGTCACTATTAACCACCATCGTACCGTACCTAGATTGTCGGAGAACCCTAACCACCATCATCGTCAACCCGTCACCATCATCCGCTATCTCTTGCTTGGTCTCCGGAAAACCCTAATTGTCACCGTCCTTCATCCCCGTCGAACATGCTCAAACCTCAGGGACGTTTTGGATGAAACTAGCAAACATGACCAAACCTCATAGATGATTTTGACAATTCACTATTTAATTATTATTATGCAAACTCATGTTATATATTACATTTTTTATTGTTTATTTGTAGCAAGTGTCTATGTAAACCATTATAAAACTTTGTTACTATATACATAGTGATTCTTTTGTCAATTAGATTAACATTTAACAATAAAGTTACTAAACATTAATCAATTTTATAATCAATTATGATGTTTTCTTAATGAAACAATACAAAAACTTACGTACTTTTTACAATCAACATTTGTATTGATCGACTTTAATAGTAAAAGATTAAAGCATAGTTACTACTTGTTTTTCTTATTTTACATGGTTTTGGTGACCTAAGACCTAGATGTAGTTTTTGGAAATAAAACTTTTACAAAAAAAATCTCTTTTTTTTTTCTTTTTTCTAAATGATGTTTATGGAGCAAAATGCATGTGTACCAGACAAAGGGGCTGTTTGGTAGCCTCTTAATGACCATTCAGATGCTAACTTTTAATGGTTTAAAACCTCTAAATGAATAAGAGGTAACCTCAAGTCTGAATGGTTAAGAGGTAACCTCTGAATGGTAAATCATCACATGTCACATTTGTCTACCTTCTTATTGGTAAAATTCTTAATGGTTCCATTAAAAGGTAGCCTCTTAATGATCATTCAGATGCTACCAAACAGCCACAAAGTGTCTTCTAGTACAGAGAACTAATGGTCTTCGACTCTTCGTCAACATGGAATTTTACAAAAAAAACGTATATATTTAATGTCTTTTTACCAAGGCATGATGTGACTGTGAAAGCTGATGAAATGTTAGTCATATAATAAGTTAGGCCGGCCAAACATATCTCCATGGAATACTATTCCTTGATATTTTTTTTAAACAAACAAAGAAAAGTAAAAGCACATTACATATAGGTTGATCAATAGGTTAACATGTTAACAAATGGAGGTTTTAACACTCCTTAATATGAGAAGAGAGTGGTTAGGAAGACATGTTAACTTGTCGTGTTATCTTTAACACGAATGAAGTTAGAGTATACCCCAAAACCTTATGTTTATCATATGTCATAGATGTTATTACTGAACTTCTCTCCAAATTCAAATATTTATACTATATATAGAGTATTATTATGTGATAACAATATAATCGTAAGATTCTTGAAGTGGCTCATCATTTGGTGGAGAATCAAAGGCCATAAAGATAAGAACTAGGACTCCTTTATAGAGAGCATGTCCGAATTCGAGTCAACACGGATTTTTGTACCACCGTGTGTTATGCCAGAGAGTCTTGGCTCTTGTGGCGGCGCAACGTCTGTCAAATGGCAGTCAACGGTATGATTTCCCGTGGGAATGTACGGAGAGGTCCCGTAAGCCGGTGTTAGACCCTCCGTGGAGACACCCGGTGGGTTTCGATCCAGGGTCGGCCTCACAGCTGTGTCTGCGGCTGCCCAGTCCCAACCACCTAATAAATAATATCTTGACAGTCGATGTTATTAAAAGAAATAATTTTAAGATCCTCACCTTAAATTTTAGAAAAAAAATCTTTTTTTTAACTACCACTAAATTTGTATGTAAATAAAATATTGAGAAATATATCATAATATATTTAATATTTTGTGAATGACAATTTTTTATATGTGTAGCTAACTAATTAAACTTGTAACTCTTTTTTAAAATATACTTCTTCAATACAACCTAATTTATGGTGAATGACAATTTTCGATATGTGTATGATAAATTTTAATATGTGTAGAATAAAATGTATGATAATTTCGCTATGTGTATGATAAAATTTAGGATAAATTTCGATATGGTTATGATAAAGTGTGATAAATTTTGATATGTGTATGATAAATTTTAATGTGTAAGATAGAATGTTTTTGCCTAATTAATGGGAGATGTTATAAATTATTTATTGTTTTACTATTATGTCATTTCTACTTTTTCTTCTCATATCATGTTTGTTCTCAAATGATACTTCCCATATATTATAGTTGCAGAAGTTGCTAGACGCTATCATGTTTATCGACTGGGGGCTTGCGAGTACTCGGCTTATGCGGAGAGTACTTGAACATGTTAAATTATAAAGAAATTAGTTTTCGAAGAATTATATATATGTCAAATATCATTAGTTTAACACTATTATCTCTATATAAAAGAAGAGAAGTTAATAGTGGATTTTCAAAATCTGGAAGATCAATGATAGCAAGGATGGTGAAGCTGATCCGGGCTAGAAGTTTTTTTTGTTTTTTGGTTAGGTGTCGGCCTTGGTTGTTTGTTTTCGGCCGTGGTTGTTTAGTTTCGTATATTAACGTTTGTCTGGGCTGTTTTTGTTGTTGGTTTTGTTGGCTTGGTGTCCTAGTCTTGTTTTGCCAAGTCTAGTTGATGTGTCGCTTTGACACATCCTTGTACTTATTTGGTTCATTTATAAAATTCATCGGGGTAACCCTTTACCCAAAAAAAAAATAGTGCCAATATGCTAACATGAGTCTTGGAGGCTTTGCTAACTTGACCTTTTTTTTGTGAGTTCAGTGGTTTGCTAACTTGTGCTTATATGTATGTATGTGTGTATATATACATATATATTGAGTTTAGTTTTTTTAATGAACAAAACTGATAGCGGTACGAAAAAACCGCTTTTAACAAAACAGTGCAGACCCCATTTTAGACATTTTTTAACTTTTTTTTTCGTTTGCTATAACTATTGCACAGAAACCGTTTGAGTTCCTATCGTTTATTTTTATTTTTATGTTTACGTTTGTGATTTACCTTATTGTTTTATCTTTTCTTGTTATTTTGATTTTTTAGAGCATAGCTACTACGCAAATAGCATTAACACATCTAGATATCATTTTGTTTGATTTTATGAATTTATTCATTGGTTATCATGGTGTGCGATACGTAGCGAATTCCAATCGCGTCCCAGCGCAACGCGTGGGTGACTGCAACCCTAGTTTATAACAAAATACATAAATATGAATATAAAAAGATAAATGTTCGAATAGTAAAGTATTTCAAAAACTGATATTCATTCCTTGAAAAAATATATTTATTATTTAATATGATAGACATAAGAATTATATTTTCTTTTTTTTTTTAAATCAAACTCGGTCCGAGTTGACCAACTAGATCCGATTCTAGTTGATGTCGACCGCGTTTGATCGATTCCGAGTGATTAGGTGGAACTGAAGAAAATCAACTCGACAACCTACCTTGTAGAAATTACTCGTCGAGTATTCGGCCTTCTATATACACAAACACACACACATGAGAGAGCCAGAGAGTAGGCATGTTACTCGGCGAGTATTCGGCCTTCTATATACACAACCGAATATTTACATAAATATAACTATTTATTTATGCCTAAACTCGTTAGCACAACCCTTTACAAGGGTTGGGTTTTTTAAATTTTAGATATTAAATGGATAAACGATTAAAATTAAGCATACACTTACATTGAGTTATAGAGTTGCGAAAATTGCAATGGCCAGTTCATTGTAAGTTTGTAACACTTTCTAGATAGAGAGCGTTTGTGTTAAAAGGAAAATCTCAACAATTCAAACCAATCAAAGGTTAGAGTTAATTACACAGTTAGTCCCTATAGTTTTCAGAAAGTAACAACCTATGGTACTAATAGTTTAAAGTAACATTCTAAGGTATTGACGTTTCAATTTGTGACAAACTAGGGTACTAACACTTAACCCAGTTTAATTTTAACAGAGTTCAAGGATACTACGTCCTTTTGCATTCTCCATTTATCAACCCTAATTAAAAGTTCTAAATAAAAACCCTTGATCCCATGACATCAGATTTATAAGTTTAGATTTCTTTATGATGATTCCATAGTTTCAGCTTTATACTTTCTGCCAATGTAGTTCCTTCTTTATTCTCTTGATCTCGATTATGAGTTTGATGCATGTCAATTTTACGATATTACTATAAAAGATACGAAGTTTGATGAACAAGAAGTAGAACGTTGGTTCAGACATACTCATGAATATCCACTATGTTCTTTGAAGGTTGTGGCTAACGCATGTTTCATCCGAGTGATCAAGGGTTTTTATTTAGAGTTTTTAATTAGTTTTGATAAATGGAGAATGCAAAATGAGGTAGTTACCCTCGAACTCTTGAACTCTGTTAAAATTAAATTAGGTATTGGGTTAAGTGTTAATACCCTAGTTTGTTACAAATTGAAAGGTTAATACCTTAGAATGTTAACCGTAAACTATTAGTACCCTTGGTTGTTACTTTTTACAAACCACAGGGACTAACGGCGTAATTAACTCCAAAGGTTATGATCTTTAAAATTTCTTCTAAATTTTATTTTATTTTTATCTTTTATGCTTTGTGTTATTTTCTCAGCACTCTTTCTAGAAGCTGGCTAAAATTTCTAATTTTCTATAAAATTGTATGCTTAACTTTTGACCATATTGCACATGTGGAATAGTCATTCCAATATAACATTCTATAAATAGGAATTAGTGATCGTATATCTCCATCCAACACCAATAGTTTACCAAAGAAACTAGAGTTATGGGATCATACAAATTTCAATTTGCACTAATGTGTTTCTTAACTCTTTCCATGTTTCAAAGCACACATGCACAAAATTCACCACAAGATTACTTAAATGCTCACAATGCAGCGCGTTCTCAAGTGGGCGTTGGAGGAATGGTATGGAATCCGACTGTAGCTGCCTACGCTCAGAGATATGCTAACCAAAGGGCAGGGGACTGCAATCTCGTCCATTCCGGTGGACCTTATGGTGAGAACATTGCCAAAGGTAGTGGCGAATTCTCAGGTACTTCAGCTGTAAATTTATGGGTAAATGAAAGATCATCGTATGATCACAATACCAATACGTGTGCTAGCGGGAAGGTTTGTGGACACTATACTCAAGTTGTGTGGCGTAGTTCTACTCAACTTGGATGCGCTAGGGTTCAGTGCGCCAATAACGCTGGGTGGTTCGTTATTTGCAGCTATTCTCCCCCTGGAAACTATATTGGCCAGTCTCCTTACTAGTTAACCACTCATATATGTATGTTGTTGGTCCCTTAAATACCCATATAATGTATGAATAAACTAGCATTTTCATATGCAATAATAAATGATGGAGCTAAAATGGTTATGCTACTTTTAAATACATTCTCACATATTCAATAGTACTGGATTTAGACTAATATGATATTAGTAGAAAGAAGATAATATCATAACATCACACAATACTTGGTACAAATTTAGAAAATATCATAACGAATATAATGTCAGAAAGGAACTTGTCGTCGCCTCTTGCTTTTCTTTTTTGGCTTGGAGTTCCTTCCACCGTTTTCTATTAGGATTCAATTTAACGTTCCGAATAACAAAATTACAATTGTTGTCATAGATATGTCTTTGGGTGGGTTTTATATGGTTATGTTTAAAGTGGTAGATGAATCTCACTTCGCTATGATTGCTTAAAGGTTATGTTTAGATTATAAGTGTTGTTTTGGTTTTCTTATAGGTGCATATGGTGTAATGTTCAACTTTGTAGGCTAGCTTCTTGCTAGTTGATTTTTATTTATTATTTATTTTTCTTTTGCAGGTTAAAAAATACACAATAGGGCTTAATTTACAGATTTAATTCAACATTTTGTTTATGTCAACATCTTACATGAGTAATGGAACGTTTCTTTCATTTTATGGTTTATGCGTATTATAATTTATAGATTTATATATTATAGATTATTTTGTTTTGCTATAAAAATCTACCCTATTTCAAGAACAAAGATATAAGCAGAAAGTTTAGTCAATAAGGAGACAATGCATATACAATGAAATTCAAATATCAATGCTATTGTAGATCAGAAATTCAGAATCATAGGTTGTTGTAGATCAGAATCAAATATCAAATCTAAAGACTGAAGAACACTAATAAACTTGGCGAATGAACCATAGACTATCGAACCACTCTTAGTCGACGATTAAACCCGAACAACTTCTCGTTATTGAACATTTGAACCACATATCACCGACAATTGAACTTTGTGACGATTGAAGCACAGACGACCACTAGATATTAGGTCTGATATACTGTTTTACGGGTAAATTGGTTATCTGGTTTGAGATTGACAAAGCAAAATGATAAATTTGAAGATATTATTGTCGTTAATCTCATATTAAACGGGTTTGTGGGTGAATAGATAAAGGGAAAATAAAAATTTCAGTATACATTTGAGAAATGTTTCACATTGGTAATCTTGAACTGTAGTACACTTACAGCATTCACATCCTTTTTCACCAAATCTACCATATAATTACACTAAAAACTACATTTTCTATCTCCTTTCAATTAAATAATCCTTTTTACACATTTATCGTTACATTTTCTCTCTTCTCCACTCACGATCATTTTCAAAATATATTAAAAATCATAGAGAGTGAACAGTGTCCCTTTAAGTACACAGATGAACAATAATATATTCCCTCTCCTCCACTCACAACCACTTACAACGACTTTTTATAATATAAAAACCTCACTCACAGAATTTAGTGGACGGATTATGAATGCTCTTACATCTTCAAATCAGGGGCTCTCCAATTTCAATTTTAGTTGTATAGCTTGAATACATAGTTAATATAACAATTTTATTATTAATTTCTTTTCAAATTAGATTTTTGTATAATATGTTAGTGTTTTAAACCTCATATGCTTAGACCTTCATGCATAACACATATCTATCATATGTCGACATAGGCCAATTCACTGCTTCAAATCCGTCAAAAGATTTATTGGATATACTTAACAGTTATAGGAATCTCATTAGATACATTATCTTGTAGAGATTTCCATAATTGTATGTGCTCAAGATATATCTTTATCATATAATTCGCGACGTACATGCTCTTTAGAACTAAGAAATGTGTCATTACACATTCTTACTATACTCTTCTTTGTACCTTACATACAATTTTGGAAGACAATCCAACTCCACTAGCTCACACAACCATAAAACATTTCTTATTATAATTTGATCTTATCAAATTCAAAGTCACTAAAATTGCATTTCAAACTCCAAGTGTAATTTGAATAAACACATACCTTATTGAGAATGACTATAACAAATTTCTTTAGAGTATCGTTATACTATTCCTTTATGAGAACCATTTTGATTCAATCAAAATCCTTATCTGATTCAAAGCTTTACAGTCAGCGTTCTCTAGAAAATGGTTTAACATGAGTCAAGCGGATCTTATGACAGGTCAACCATTGATCTGATTTTAAGTTCCTCACCAAGCTTTAGGTAGTGTGTGGTGTAATTCATACGTTGGCTCTTTTACAAGATCCAATTTGTACCTTTGAGTCCCTACTCTTCGTGTCACACCCCCAAAATCCACACGCGAAGTATCACCACAGGGAGCGTGACATGACCAGGATCAAGCCACCAATCATACTGAACGATATAGTAAAGTAAAAGAATGTCCAACCACGCAATAAAATTGGTGTTCAAAAACAGTTTAATAAGTCTAAGTTATCAGCGGAAGCAAATAGTCCAAAAACCCAAATCATAAATTAAAAGTGTTTAAGATTATCATGAACACTCAATGTTCATGCTCCACAACGACTCTTCCCCATGCAAGCTCCTACTAAACCTAGTGACCTGCAAAACATGTAGTAACGAGTCAACAACAAAGTTGAGCGAATTCACAGTTGGTTGTCCATTTTAGAGTTGTTCCAAAAACATAGTTTAATCTTAACCGGCTATCCAGCCGTGGGGGTTACCCCATAGTTCGAAAATGTTTATTAGTTAATCCATTTTTACTTCGGCCATCTCAGCCGTGGGGGCTACCCCATGTTCTCAATCTTCGGCTATACAGCCCGGCACTCCGGCCGTGGGGGTTACCCCATGTTTAAGCTACCAGACTCGTTACCATATCGACTACTAACGTTCGTCATGTTTATGTGCCCTCGTCAATGTCTATTATCATTGACGTGCCTAGTCCATTAGTCCACGCCCGTCCTCTGCGGCACGGTGTGAGGTTTGTTAAACCTAATAGCGTTATTTAACTAATGACCCGTTCGCCATTGGCCTCGGCGATTAAGTCGATACAAAAGGAGGGACTTCGTTGATAGAGTTCTAGTCTAGTAAATCTAAATCCGTCCCAACAGGATGAGGAATCTACATTCCTGGACACGTCCCAACAGGACGAGGAAATCCCTATTCACCGGGAGTTACCATGCTTTGTAGAAAAGTGTGAACTCACCTTAGGTTAGCTCGGCAGATAAGTAAGGGTCGATTGAGCTGCTAGTGGTCAACCACGTCCTAACATGGTTACCATACAAGTCAGGTCTAGGTTCAAGTAGTGCACGTAAGTTTACACAGAACTAACAAGTCAAGAACACGCAATGATCATGGCATACACATTGAACATGTTAAGCAAATTAGTTAAACAAACTCAAAGTTCAACTTGTGTGATTCCAATGGTTTGGACCGAACCATTTGTACGATTCACTAATGAAGCCCAACCAAACACCCCGGCCCAACATGTTGTGCGTTCGGCACCACCTTGTGTGATCCACAACATGTTGTGCGATCCAATGTTCACCCGGCCCAGTTTATAAATAAGCCCAACAACTTGTGCGACCCAAATGAATAGACAGTTTAATAGTAGTAACCTTGTGCGGTCCAGTTCAGCTTGTGCGACTGGACAAACTTGTGCGATTGAGTTTAGGCTTTGAGGCCCAACAACATAATAAAGTCCAAGTAGCTTGTGTGTGGCCCAAGCCTTGTGCGATCGGCAGTGCCTTGTGTGATCCACAAGGTCTTGTGCGATCATGCAATGTTGTGTTGTACATTGTGTTCTAACCAGTTGTACCTCAACTTGTGCGACTGTCTTGTGTGATCAGATCAGATCTTGTATGATCTGATCTTGTGCGATCAAGAGAGTCTTGTGCGATCAGTTCATTATCCCGAAAATCATGCAAATCAGTTACCTAGTTTCCAATTATTTTGCAAGACTAATTCCAACAGTTTCTATCTTTACCTTAATCGATCAAATCATGGTTTTCATCAATAATTTCCTTATGAACCCTAATTAACATCCAATCATGAATAACAACCTATCAATCGGATTAACTACTAGAATTAACGCATGCAACCTATCCACACTATTCATCCGGATTCAAACACAGCCGATTTACATACATTCGGTTTTTTATCATCATTCAAATCATAGCATCATCAATCCTATATTGATCCGTATATACTACACATATGTGTCGATTATATGAACACCAAACCTTAACCGTTTACATCACAATCACATATCATCCCTAAATCATCATGTAGAACATATAGATCACAACATCATGTAACATACAATTAGTAATTAAAACACTAACCGGTTAGAGGCTAGAACAAGGATGATCCGAATCAAAAGAGCTTCGAGAGAAAGAGAGATGTGGTCGCCGACTTTGAAAGGAGAGAATGAGAGAGTAGGGTTTGTGTGTTTAGAGTGTTTAGCAAATAATGAGGAGTATACCCTCATCTCATGAGGTTATGTGCATCAAATGACAATGGGCCGAACCCACACATGGGTAACCCTTTTGGGTTTCGAGTACACTAAGTGTAGGCCGAGAAGGGTGTGAAGCAAAAAGCCCAAAGGCTTGTGCGATCGGGTTAGAGTTGTGCGATTACATTATATACAAACATCACACACAATCACATAACATGTAACATTTATCTCATAACATTCATTAAACCAACATATCAGATAATCACCCAAAGTTCACATACGTTACATTAAACACAACGATAGGTTTTGAAATACGAGTTGTCACATTATCCCCAAGTTGAAAGAAATTTCGTCCCGAAATTTAACATGTACTCACTGAGGAAGCTAGTTAAGTTGCATGGTTTTCCTGGTTTTCCTGGGGTGTCACACTTCGTACAATCATTAAGTCCCAACTTAATGAGCATAAGTCATCATTTTAGTGTGTGACTGCATTGTAGACTTTCTATGACTTGCAACGTTTGAAAATAACATCTCATAGTTGCAATTCGTTCCTTTCAGGTCACCGTCTAAATGAAGAGGTAAGAACATGCTTTGTTGGGGTATTCATCGTAATCCAAGTATGATTCAAGTTCGTACTCTAAAAGGAAATGGAACAACTCCATTAATATCATTTTATAATAGATATTGATTTCCTCCCATTGATATCCCTTATGTAAATTATTTCACCTGTTTAGGATGTCCAAAAGACTACCTACTTCTCTCTGAACATTCTATGTCATCTTATGACGTTGCTTATTAGTTCGATCTTGAGTTTGCTAGTAAGATATGATGTTCATCAAGGCACTAGTTGGCAATATCATTTAACTGCTCAATTCTAGAATCTTCATCCAAAAAACTTGGTAGAACTACTTTACCAATTAGTTAAATGAGTTCAATAATCTAATTATATCTTACTCACACTTAGGTATCAAATAGTGTTTATAATATCACCATTAGAATCAACTTGTTCATATAATTATATTGTCAACTTCCCATGAATAGAATTCATGATCACGGGTATACGGTTCATGTTAGTCACATATATTGATATTCTCTAACACTAGAATTCATAGCTCAAAACAATAGATACACCATGCAAGAATTACTTAAATCCATAAGCACCAAAATATTATCAAAATAAATGTTTGTTCATGCAAAATATGTAAATTGAAATAATTGTTTCATAAATAATAAAATCATCTTATGATAAAAGAACTTGAATCTTCAAATCTCACGGTGAAATGAACTTCAAGTTTCTCTTTCAGACTTCATCCTTAGACTTCCTCATCCCTTCAAAACCAATTATGCATGAAAAGGTTTATACCTTAAAGGATAGACTCAAAGACTATCTATTACAAAATGTCACACCCCGACCTGCAGTGTATATGATTCAGGGCATGATGATTATCCATAACTCATGACACTATTAACCGTTTCAATATTTATAGCAGAACCATTTTAAAATGTCACATATCATAAACGTATTCAAATAGTTCATACATGATTTAAAATACAAAACATAATATAAAGTTTCTGTTTATTTTTCTAAGGCCCATCCTACGTGTCCTCTACTCTTGATCCTCACACTTGATTACTTGCATCACGTTAGAAAAATATATTTTTGGGTCAACAAATATGTTGGTGAGCAATTTCCTCATTTTATAAAATAAGTTTTGTATTTATTTAGGGAAAAATCTTTTAACATGTTTTTCAAAGTTAGTATAAAGATTATCATGTATCAACAACACAACCAACAAAGCCATGTAACGCTTCGCTTTTTCATAACCTTCCTAAATTAGAAAGCGTGTCTTGTAAATCTATTTTTGGGAACCTATTCCTCTCATAATCGTACTTTGCCATATCATTGTAATCCGAGACTCTGATCGTAATAAAATTAATGATTTCATACGAATTATACTTCGTTCATTTTTTTTCTACGTGCTTAAACATTTTATTCATTTGTTGCATGCTCGTACCCTTGTAAACTCATGCGTAACCCACAATCAATACGTGGTTCAAGATATGATATACGTGCAAACACTTGAGTGTACGTTCACAATGCACAACCTATACTTTACTTTATACAAACCTGTTTAAATTACATGTCTTTAGGTAAATATATCATTTATATTTGTAAACTATATACTTTTTAAGTATTCACGGAGTTGGTTATGATTAATGTATATGCTCCTCAAAAATTGGTAGATAAGAGGCTTCTATGGACCGAGTTGGAACGTCGCATAGTGTGTGATCATAGATATTGGATAGTCGGGGGTGATTTTAATTGTGTGAGGGATCGAACGGAAAGAAGAAACTCGAAGTTTATTGCGTAGGTTAGTAATGAGTTCAATGAGTTTATCGACAAAGTGGGCTTACACGAGTTTCATTTGAAAGGGAGGAAGTTTACATTCGTCTCGGGGAATATATGTAGCCGAATTGATCGATTTTTTTTGTCATGGAATGGGTATAACGAGTGGACGAACGTGGAATATCGGGCTCTTGGTAGAGAGTATTCGGACCACAGACCACTAATCTTAAAGGTGGTTGCGCGTAATTACGGCGCAAAACCCTTTAGATTCTTCAAGTCTTGGATAACAAAGGATGGTTTGGAAGAAGTTGTTGTCAATGCAGTGAAGAATTTCGACGGTAATGGGCCGCCGGATGTGAAGCTAATAAACAAGTTCAAAAAGATCCGTCAAGCTATAATAGAATGGAGAAAGAAGGTTGTTACTAAAGAATCTGAGGAGGAGTCTAATTTAAAACAAGATTTACTGGATTTGGACACTTTAATTGAAGATAGAGATTTGACGGAAGTCGAGCAATGGGTTTATGAAGAAGCGTCTAAGAAACTTCTAGAGTTGGAAATGGGTAAGGCGAAAGATATCCGTCAAAAAGCGCGTGTGCGATGGGCGAAAGATGGCGATGAAAACACGGCATTCTTTCATGGTTTGATAAATAAACGGAAGGCTTGTAACAATATTTCGGGACTGATGATTAATGATGCGTGGGTTTTTAAACCGTCGGAAGTGAAAAAAGAAGCATTTCGTTTTTTTAAGAATCGCTTTGTTGAAGATTTACTCGATCGACCGAACCTGGAATGTTATGGGATTAGAGAGTTGTCCGAAGACGATGTCACTGAATTGGTGAAGCCGTTTGATGAAAAAGAAATAAAAGACGCTGTGTTTGATTGTGGTAGTGATAAAGCCCTGGGACCGGATGGTTTCAACTTTCGGTTTATTAAACGCTTTTGGAATTTGTTCGTTGATGATTTTATTGCTATCATGCATTATTTTGCGGCTCACGGTTCTATTAACAGAGGAGTTAGCTCCTCTTTCATGACGTTGATCCCTAAAGTAAATGACCCGGTCAATCTTGGTGAATATCGGCTGATTACTCTCATTGGGATTATTAGTAAGGTCATCTCAAAGATCCTTGCTAACCGGATCAAATTGGTGATGGGTAAACTCACGCACGAGACACAATCCGCGTTTTTAACAGGGAGGTATATTCTTGATGGCCCCTTGATTATTAACGAGATTTTCTCATGGGCGAATAGGCTTAATAAAGAGTTGTTTTTATTCAAAATTGATTTTGAGAAAACCTATGATAACGTTAATTGGGAGTTTTTGTTATCAATCATGCGCCAAATGAAATTTCCTGAAATATGGTGTAAGTGGATTAAAGGAATTTTATCATCGGCTCGATCGTCTATTCTTGTGAACGGCTCTCCTACATTTGAATTTAACTGTGAAAAAGGTATTCGGCAAGGGGATCCGATGTCTCCTTTTCTCTTTATCATTGTTATGGAGGCCCTGTCATGTATGATTTGCAAAGCGTGTGATAGTGGGGCATTTGATGGGGTTCGTTTACCTAATGGTGGTCCTATGGTTTCTCATCTTCTATACGCAGACGACGCAATGGTTATGGGAGAATGGTCTAATTTTAATTTCAAGGCGTTGAAGAGAATTTTGCGTATTTTTCACTTATGTTCCGGACTTCGAATTAATTTACAAAAATCAACCCTTTACGGGGTTGGTAAAAGCTTGGAGGAAGTCGGGGCTAAGGCTAGTGGTTTGGGATGTAGACCGGGTTCGACACCGTTTAAATACTTGGGCATTATTGTGGGCGCCAATATGAATTGGGTAAATAATTGGGAAGCGATTGTTGAAGTTTTTAATAAAAGACTATCGAGGTGGAAGGCTAGCATCTTATCTATGGCCGGAAGGGTTACTCTTTTTTCTTCGGTGCTAGAAAGTCTACCATCTTATTATTTCTCATTATATAAAGCCCCAGTGACAGTGATTACTAAACTTGAAGCGATAATGAGAAGATTTCTTTGGGGTGGAAATGAGGATAAAAGTAAGATTCATTGGGTAGCGTGGGAGGTGGCTACAATATCTAAACAAAGTGGTGGATTGGGCCTTAATAAGCTTGACGAGTGTAATAATGCTTTGGTTTTAAAATGGTTGTGGCGGTATCGGGTAGAAAACGATGCGCTATGGAAAAAGGTTATAGACGCTATTCACATTTCGTCAAGAAAATGGGACCCGTTTCCTTGTAATAAAAAGTTTTCTGGAACTTGGAGTAAAATTGTGACCCTCAGCTCTCGGTTGAAGGTCCGAGGAAAGAATTTCATGGATATGATTCGAGGGAATGTCAGCAATGGGAAAATGGTGCGTTTTTGGATTGATCCTTGGCTTGAAGACGACAATTTGAAATCTTTGTATCCAGATTTGTTTAGACTTGAACAAGACAAGTTTTGTATGGTCGAAGACAGACTTGAAATGATCGAGCAAAGGTGTGCTATTAAGTGGAACTGGAAGTCGTACCCAGCTTCGGCCGAGGAGGTTGATCAACTCGTTAATTTACACAGGAAGCTTTCGGCTATGAATCTAGTTGATAAGAATGATGGATGGATATGGAACTACGCTTCGAATTCAGATTTTTCAATCAAAGAAGTCCGGAAATGGCTAAAAGGTGATGTTATGCTCAATGATAGTTCCTTTTATAAATGGTGTAATTGGATTCCGAGTAAGTGCAATATCTTTATGTGGCGGGCTTCTATGGATAGGATCCCTACATCGAGCGCCCTTCTTAAAAGAAATATTAATGTGGGGGATATGCGTATTATGTGGCGATGTGGAAGAGACAACGGACCACTTGTTTACAGCAAGCAGGTTAACGACGGGAGTTTGGCATGGTATCTCTGCTTGGTGCAATATCGCTTCTTTTTTCGCTTTTTCATTTAAGGATATATTAAAGATGGCTGACTACATGGGTGTCTCAGATTTAAAGAGAGAGGCTTTGTACGGTATTCTTATATTGACATGTTGGCACGTTTGGAAGGCTAGGAACGACAAAGTTTTCTCCGACATAGAAACGGAGGTGGTTAAGATCGTTTCTGATATTAAATCTTTGGGGTATTTGTGGTATACGAGTCGAGGTAAGAAGGGTTCGGTTGACTGGAAAGGTTGGTGTAAATTTTGTTTCAATTTGATGTAGTTTGTTCTTTCGCGGATTATCTCTAACTTGGAGATAATGCCGTTTCTTTGGTGGTAATGAAATTTGCCTTCCAAAAAAAATGTGTAAACTATATACACATGCTAAATAAACTATGTAATCACATACTAATAATATACATATTATAAAACATTATATAATAGACATGTTGTTATGCCATTAATCAAACAAAGAAAAAAAATATGAATAAGGTGGCCTTGTAGCCGACCACTGTACAAATCGGTTGAATCAATTTAGTTGATTCATTCTTTACATTAAGTATTATTATCCACTAAATGGCTTATTGGGCTTGTACCAAAAACAAGGGACCGAAATGAACAAGGAAGAAAAAGACATAGCTGGTCTTGGCCAGCTCCATACGTACAAAGGCTGATCCACAGCCTTGTAATTCCCAGCCATCCATTGGCCTAATTTAGTTTGTGTTTTAATTGTTTTAACCCCCAACTAACTATCTTTAATACACAACCAACCATAATAACCATATGTTGTGAATTGATATTTAACACAACCAATTACTTAATCAAATAGACAATGAACAGATGTAGTTCTTGGTATTAATGAAATGATTACAACTAAAAGATGTAGGAATCAATACAGTAAACAAACTTTAGAAGATGATGGGAAGACGGATATAGATCTGAGATGGGAGGAGAACACCTAATTTCAGTAAACATTCATCGTAATCCGATCCTTGAATCTCTCGGGAATATATAAAGCGAGAAACCCGCGGCGTTCTTTTACGTGTTTTGGTCCATATTAGGTTCTGTTTCCTGTCTGGGTTATACTAACAAGAAAGACGACACCGCGCGTAGTCGGAAAGAAAAGAATGGCGCCAGAAATTCAACCGGAAATCACGACGGAACCGTGCTCGCTCATCGGTCCGGTATACTTACTGTTCGTTTTAAATCCCTTTCGTTTGTTTAATCCCTTGCAATAACATTAATTTTTGATGTTAACAATCTTTTACATTAAACTGTTAGTTCTAAAAGAAAGAAAGATATATACAAATATACACATACATGCTCGCTTGCTTTCTGTTGCTTTGTTTTAAAGAAGAAATGGAAATTTAAAACTTATTATTAGTTGCCTATTTTTTTTAAGCACTAAATTTTTTATTAACAACATAAACAACTAATATCTTATTTTAGTCCTCTTATAACATTAAATATTAATAAAAGGTTATACTTGTTTTTCTTTTTACATAAAACGTTAAAGAAATGACATAATTTTAATAATTAATATATTTGTAAACCTTAAGTATTAGGATTCTTATTTTTAACCAAATAAATAATAACGAGTTCGTTATATATTTCGAATTATAGGGTAATCGTTTCCCCTTCGTTCTCTTGAATTTCTCCAACTTTTACTCGTGCGTTATTTCAAGAAATTCTCTTACGCAACCAATGTGAGTATACTCGAACCCATTTTTACTTTTAAACACTTTGGGTGCAATATGTATTATATTTTAAACTCACGAAACTTTGAAACTATTTGAATCACTCTCTATCCACATTTGAACATGAAACTATATGATGCTTGTTAATCTCGTATGTGATGTTAAACTTTTGTGTCTATATGCTCATTAACTTCGTACAAGCCTACCTTAACAATTATAGCGCCATAGGAGTAATGCACCGCCCACGAGTCTTGGGGTATTGTTAAGTTAAACATGTTACCTCCTGTTATTCTATTGGGATAGGCTATTTTAACGCATTGGATTATTGGGTTTGAACATATACTTGACACCGTTACGACATACTAGTAACTTGCATATTGTGATTCATGTTGGATACGAGCCTTAGACTATTTTAAAACCATTTTTATGCTATGTATCAAAACTTGTATACTCGCATTTGCTTTTGCATTGAACTCTATTTTAATACATGTTGCAGGTTCGTTAGACAAGATAATGCTAAGTGAAGAAACAAGACTTACGTGGACTTAGAAACACATTTAGATTAACCTAATTTGTATTATATGTTTGAAAAAATGTTGTTCGTATTTGATTCTTGTATGACATTTTAGAAATCTATGAAATTCGAATTTAATTTATATTGTCACATAGTGTTATGAAGTCTCTTGCAATCTATTTCGTCTCATCCCGAGGTTTCCGCCATCGGTTGGGGTGTGACAAGCCATATATACCAAACGAGACCACACAAACAAGTAACTATACGAAACAAAACAAATACAAGACTCAAAGACTGTAGCGTGCATTAGTCTCAAGCCCAGAGAGCGAATCTAATACTGATGGCGATACTAGACTACAACCCATGGTCGTGGGGAACCTAGTCAGTCATGGATCCACATGACAAGATAGCATGCCAGACACTGACATAACATAGCATTTAAAAGTCACATATAGACATTAGGGGTGTGAATTTCTAACACGATCTGAAAACACGACACGAACCTAACACGAAATTCACGGGTTTAGGTTTGGTCTAAACGGGTTCGGGTCAACCCGTTCGGGTCAACCCGGTCGGGTTGACGGGTTGACCCGTTTAACCCATTTATATTATATTTTATTTTTTTACAATATATTTTATATCATAAATTTATTTGGGTGTGTATTTAATGCATTTTTATAACTTAAAAAGGAGGGGGTATTGGATTTTAATAATCCCAAGTTTCACTAATTGGCCGGTAATAATCCCAACTTCAAAAATTGCCTACAACAGTCCCAACTTGTAAGATTTTGGCCACCAATGATCCTTGTCTAACTGGGTTATAACCCGGTTAGTTTTTTGAAGTTTTGAGCGGCGGAGAAGGTCACTAGAGGTTGGAGATGACAAGTGGTGGTCTCCTTTGGTGGTTTCAGGGGTAAAGAAGGTCGTCGGAATAAGTTGCAGGTCACCGGAGTTGCGTAGATGGTGGAAATTTTAAACTTTTGAGAAGCGGAGAAGATTACAGGAGGTCGGAGATGATTGGTGGTGGTCTCGTTTGGTGGTTTCAGGGGTAAAACGGGTCGCCGGAATAAGTTGCAGGTCACCAGCCCAACAAGGTTATAACCCAGTTAGACAAGGATCATTGGTGGCCAAAATCTTACAAGTTGGGACTGTTGTAGGCAATTTTTGAAGTTGGGATTATTACCGGCCAATTAGTGAAACTTGGGATTATTAAAATCCAATACCCCAAAAAGGAGAGATTGACGTAAAGTTTTATATTTAAAAAGCAATTTTATAATAAACATTTGTGTTTTTTAATAAAATTTTAATCTTAATATATTAATTTGCGAAAATTTTTTTTGAAAATTCGGGTTGTACGGGTCATGTTCGGATTCATATATATGACAAGATTTTCAGGTTCGGGTTCATCTAAAATTTTCGGGTTCGGGTCGGTTTGAACCCGCGAACCCAACCTGTTTAACACCCCTAATAGACATCCATTTATTAACATATTGAAATATAGCATGCTAATGATAAAGTAATTCAAAAGTTTATATAACATGATGCACCCCGAAATTTGTAAAAATAAAAAGGGAGAAAATAAAAGAAATCACTCACTAGTTGCGAAGAATTGTTCCACGGGAATTACCGCACGAAACTGGAGGAAATATCGAACGAATTATCCTAAAAATATGAATAAGGAAAATATACTAAACGACCAATGAATAAAACAATGAAATTACATCCTAACATTTAGGGACTTTTGTATACTCTAATTTTATATATAATAGTCCTAACAATAAGATTAGATTAATACTCTAGACTAGAAAAATTTGTGATTGTGAAAAGATTGAATTAAACACTAAATATATGTGTATATATATGTCTAAGGTTAAATATCAAGTGTAGGCTAGGTCAAATTTGTACAATTTATTTCTAACCATAATTTATATATTTAGACCTATTATTGAGCTTATAAATTAATAAGTCTAAAATTCAATAATTAACCTAGTAATACAAATAATACATTTCATGTATATTTATATTCGTATGTATTAAAAACATTAGTTTTAGACAAATCTTTAAAGATTAATCTCAAAATTTTATAAACCCAAAAAAATATATATTTAGGTTCTACCTTTTTATTTCGAAACAAGTACATTTATTAAAAAGAGTTAATTACATAGTTAGTCCATGTGGTTTACACATAGTAACAATCTAAGGTACTAATAGTTTAAAATCACTTCCTAGGGTACTAACTTTCCATTTTTTAACATGTGGGGGTATTAACGTTAATTCCCTAGTTAACTATAACTCTGACACCCTCATGTGCAAAAAAGCGTGAGGGTATAATGGTCATTACAGGCCCCTATGTTTAAATAACACAATGGATATTATTACAACTCAAGAAACTGAATGAACAGTGTTGGTGGCCATTTTTGTAATTTTCTTTTACAATCAGGTTTGCCACGCATCCAGCTTAAAACCCACCGCCCCTTCCATTCTTCAAAAAAACACCGCACCGATATGGGAGAGAGAGGAGCGGCGGTGATGGCGGAACGGCCATTCTCTCCCGCCGACCATCGTCTTGGCCTTTGGTCAGACCGGTGGTGGGTTGTGGTGGTTTCGACGCGTGAAACGATGGTAGAAGGCGGTGGTGAACGAGGATTAAGCGTCATAGTATGAAGACAATAATGTTATCGGTGGTAGCTAAAGCCGACGATGACGGCTATGGGTTCTAGGGTCCCGTCGTCGATTCAGATCAACAGCCGAAACCCTAGGGTTACAGTGAACGCGAATGTAGCAACGACGAGGTAAAATTTTTCTACGTCTTAAAGTTGTGATTAGCAAAACCTAGGTTCAGATTAGAGTTTTTTATTTCGTTTATGTTTTTTCCTCTTCACCGTCTCCTTTTTATCCAGGCAACGCCGGCTGATCCGACGACGACAAAGCATGAGGCGAAAGTTGTCAAAAAATTTTCTTCTTTCGAGGTATGGTTCTGTTTCACTGATTTCATCTATATTTGTTTGATATTTGTTCGAATTCATCTGAATATGATGAGGATTAGGTTGGGGGTTTGTCACAGTATTGTAGATTAGCGCAAATGGATGATATTGATTCATAGTTTTGTAAAATTTGTGATACAATTTAGGAGTTAAGTATAATTTCTTTGGGTTAACCACTGGGTCTTGGCTCAGTGGCCACCGACACCCGTTTAAAACCGGCCCGAGGACCCTTGAGGTCGCGGGTTTGAAACCTGGTAACCCCAGGCTCTTCGTTCCCCTCGAGTTGGGTATTCACCGCCAGACAGCGTTGTCGGGTCGCTAGCTTGGGAAGTGGGATCACTTCCACGGTCACAACATATTGACGCTAGCGTCATTTTGTTGAAGATTTGAGACTCGATTAGCTTAAAGTCGAAGTCAAGAACGCTCTAAAGATCAATCATAACAACATATTGACACTCGATATAATGGAGGTTATTCACACGATAATATTTCGTTGGTAATCCTCCGGCGAAACATCTATTTGTAGATGCCGTTGACATGTAAAATACTATATATCTAGCAGGTTACATACCATTCTCTCTAACAGAGTATCACCTGCCATGCATTTTTATGGATATGTTCACCACTGAAAATCATATGTTTTGTAAGTAATACAAAACATAACAACATTCTTATAACTAAAATTAATCTATATTTTTATAAGAATCACTAACTGAAGGCAAGAAACTTGAGTAACATAGACTTTAAAGGGATAAAAAGTAATATAAGATTTAAAATAGGATCAGATAAAAGAAGATTCATAATTTAAATCCATAAGATTAAAAAAAGAAACTCAAAGAAAAATCATGTCAGTTTTGTAATATAAAAGAGATAGGTCGATGCTGTAGCGTAACATATTTATTTTCTAATAATTTCTTTGGGAATTGAATTTTAAGGTTAGAATTTCTTCAACATTGACCAATAACATTAGGTTGTCCGTAAGAATACTAACATTAAGAACAAACATCAGTTCTTTTGAAACATGTGTACGATGGTAACCTCCACGTCTGCAAGTATCAAGTTTACCTCCGGTGAGTGTAAATAGAACAACCAGAATAATTAATTTATACTTTATTTCATGGTGTATGGTTAATACTTGAATTGTTTTGGGTTCTTTTCGTGTGGATATATGCTCTTTGATTGAATTATAAATTGTGATTTGTTACCAACTTTCTCCTGTTTCTAATCTATGGAATTGTTTTGTTAATATGTAGTTAACTTCTTGCCAAAGAAAACAGGGACACCAAAGAAAAATTTGAATGTGTTCACTGCGCCAATCAGTGAAGAGATCACCACCAGGAAAGAAGCAGCTGGATCAATATCTAAAATCATTGTAAGGCAATCAACTTTGTTGAGCTTAAGGTCCCTCAGTGATGCGTTCGGTTATTATGTATCTTTACTTTATTACACCTTTAGTTTGATCTAAAAAAATACATACACAATATCGTTCTGTAGCTCTAGGGGGTGAAGAGATTAAAGAAAGTAGCTCCAAATTGGATTTTTCTGTTGAGTGGGTTTTTATGTCTGAAAATCGCAACAGCCTTTAAGCTGGTTTATGCAAAAACACGAATCCGAAAAAGAAACCCTAATCGAAGAGTTAGTTGAGTAAGGTATTGTATGCTTTTCAAATTTTATAATCCTATTCATCTGAGTTAAGTTTACTACTTATCTAAGTTAAGTAGTTAACCCAAAAGATTTTCTTTTGACATTTGAACAAGGTTTATTTTGATCATATCATGGTTGTCAAGTTCAGTTATGCACCTCTTTTTAAATATCATTTTAAAGTGAATTTGAGGATCTTATGAGAACCCTTAAAATTACAGCTATATAGTAGCCATTAGGGCTAATTTCAATGGCAAAAAATTACCATCTCTTTGTTTGAAACAAAAAAAAAATGGCGGGAACCACGTGGTATAATTTCTTTTACCAATACGTTGTAAATATATATGGTGTGTGTATATATATATTATGTTTATATGTTTATATATGTTTAGACACGCATATCACGAAGAGCTTCTTTAAGATTGATAGTACCCATGCTGCAGTGAAACATGCATATATAAACTGTATCTACTAAAAGAACATGTGCATAACAGTTACAAAGTAGATATGTGAATTGTTTTTATGGATATTAAATATATTCATACTCTAAAGCTTTGATTTTTAAAATTTTCCTTTCTTTAGGATGAGGACTCTGACTCAAGAGCTTGAAGGCATGATCATCAAAGCTAAAGGTGATGTTGTAGTTCGAACCGTTTGTTTAATTTGTGTAGATAAGTTAATTCAAGGCTTAAACGAGCGATGGGGATATGTGTTCGGTATAAATTGCTTAGAGGACGATATCACAACCTCAAAGTGAAGCGAGGATGCAATAAAAAGACTATTTCTTGCCATATAAGTGATAGCATTTGACGTACAAACTGTTATTAATAAGTCATCTTTGGAACACATATGCAATAAGCTAAATGTGGACTAAAACGACCATTTGAGTAACATCATATTGACAACTTTTGCAATGTTTTTGAACATTTGTGCAATTAACTTGACCAAGACACGCGTCCTTTTATATTTTATTCTTGGATTTGATGCAGCTTGCCATCGCAGCGCGTTGGTACCCGAATCCCCCTATTGTCTATAAGAATTCAATTTAGGTCGCTGATGTCGCCGCAAAGCGGCGACATGATAAAAAACCTAGTTAAAACATAACAACCCTTCAAATTCACCATCGATCAAAAAACTCGGTCGATTTAGGGTTTTACGAACGATGATGGAGGTATTCAGACAAGAAGATGAACCCTTGATTACGAAGCTAAGTATGGTAAGTATGGTATGTTGTTCAGTACCCTAATTTTGTACATTGTTGAATAGTTTTTTACACTGAAGTTCATGAACCCTTGATTCTTTGAATGTTGTTTATAGGCGGGATGCCAGAGCTGTTTTCACTGAAGATACACTACGAAGAACAATTTGCAAATAAAAAACAGGAAATCTATTACAAAGGGGGTAAGGTAATTTATGTTGATTTCATGGATACAAACTTCTTTTCTTTCCATGAAGTCAATGAAGCTATGAAACTGTTACGGTACACACAAGATGTTGATTTTGTTTCATTTTATTATTTGGTCCCTGCTATGGAATTAGGTCAGGGTCTTAAGGCTTTAAGTAATTATTTGGTCCCTGCTATGGAATTAGGTCAGGGTCTTAAGGCTTTAAGTAATGATAGTAATGTCCGAGGGTTGATTCAATGTGTGCAACAAATGCAAGGTGCTCATGCCATAGGTGTATACATTGAACATGGTTTAGGTGTTGTCAGTGAAGATGCTCAAACTGTGAATGAGTCTAAAATGGATGAGTCTAAAAAGAATGATGTTGGCAATGACATGTTTAGTGATGAAAATAGGAATAACCAAAATATGCATGATGCTGAATCAAAGATGGATGAAAATAGGAATGACATGTTTAGTGATGAAAATAGGAATGACATGTTTAGTGATGAAAATTTTGAGGATATCAGAGGACAAACAGGACATGATTATATGAATGAGTTGTTTAGTGATGACAACATACTTGCTGATGCATTAGTGCCATATGTTGTGAATGACAAATAAGCTGATAATGAAAAACAAGCTGACAAGGACAAACATGCTGCTGAGAATGACAAAGAAGCTGATAATGACAAAGAAGCTGACAAGGACAAACATGTTGCTGAGAATGACAAAGAAGCTGACAAGGACAAACATGTTGCTGAGAATGACAAAGAATCTGATAATGACAAAGAAGTTGATAAGGACAATGATGATGAAGACATTTTAGATAAGTAGAATGAAGTTTATGAGGTAGATGTTGACATGAGTCATTTTAATGATAAGTTTAAGGCTAAGCATAACGTACCTAATGATAGTAATGAGAAAGAGAAGGGTAAGGAAACTGAATATGATCCTTTAGATGAAGAAGACCTTAGAAATGATTCCCTTGGCACATCCGAATCAGAAGAAGAAGGTGGTGTAGAAATTTTATGGAAAAAGGCATTTAGAAAGCTTAGGAAAAAACATGAAGCAAGCAATGAAAGGTGTGCATTTTATGTCGGTTAGTCTTTTAGTGACAATTCAGAGGTAAAGCACTTATTAGAAGGCATGCAATTAAGACTAGAAAGGTGATAGTGTTTTACATAAATGACCAGGAAAGGATCAGGGTTGTGTGCAAAGGTACCATACCTGATTTTGAACAGGCCCAAAAAAATGGCCCAACTGATCATTGAAAGGTGGGCCCATGCAAGAATTCAATCGGGAAAAGGGTTGGCGGGGTAAAATTTGTATAATCTATCGTTGATTTTTTTCAAGTTTTCTCATCTTTTTATACGTCATTATTTATAAAACTGAACCATAAATACGAGCATTTTATTTTCTTTAGTTTGAGTATAGTTTTCCCACCTTTTTTAAAGGAGTTTAAAAAAATAAAAAATAAAAAAAAGTCGACAAACTGTGCGTAGTTACGCATATGTGTAATTATTAAATAGGTCGCGTAATTTTGATATAAGTTGCCTAATTATTTTTATAGATTGTATAATTATGTATGTGCATAATTATAATATAAGTTTCGTAATTTGTGACATAAGTTGCGTATTTATGTATCCTTATGCGTAATTACAGCATAGACGAATATACCTTTGGCTAGGGACATGTGTCACATCATGCGTAATTATGCGTTTAGACCAACTGAGCGGCTCGCTTGGCAATGTTGATTCTCTCACATGATGAACACGATACAATTTGACATGAAGCAGTTGAGATCGTCAGGATTCAATCTTTTTTGGTTAGATCACACGAGCAGCTCGCTTAGCGATATTTATTACCTTTCATATGATAAGCACAAAGCAGTTTGACGTAAGTCAGCTGGGGTCGTCGCCTTATCGGCATCCAACCTTTCTTCAGTTAAGACCATCTGAATGGCTCGCTTAGTGATATCTTAATTCACTCATATGCGACAATTTGACATGGGTCAGAATTCATACTTATGGGTCAGTAGAGAAGGCAAAGATATAATAAACATAAACCTTAGCAAAGACGCCTCTTTTAGAGGCAGTTGTGCATGATCTTAGTCGAAAGTGCATGAACAAACAAAGGTGCAAAAAGCTTGTTAAAAAATAACATCTTAGTGCTGGAAAATCATGGTAGTAGAGTCTGAAAAATGTCAAAGATCATTAACATAAGAAGCAAAAACATTTTACACAATCTAATAAGTTTATATGGCAATGCACTTATGAGGATACACCACCTTCACACAATAATTTGTTTTAGTTTCTAAGCTACCAAAAACATTTATAAACCCAAAAGGCATAAAACATAATAGAAATAAATTCACAATTGCTGCAATGAAATGATCATATAAAACTTGCTCCCAAAATAACTCATAAAGATTCTAACAAAAAAAAAAAACAAACATGTAATGCAACTCATAAAAAAGTAAAAAAAGAGAAAAATTACTGTGAAACACCAAGCCATTTAGTGAAGACATCAAACTCAGCATAATCACTATCAGAAATCATAGTCTTGTACCAAGATTTGCTAGCAGCCTTAATCTTAGCAGATTCCTCCTGTTCCACAACATTTGCATTTAATCAGACTCAATGTAACAAAAATAACAAAACCGTAAAACCGAATAAAAACTACCTTCGAAATCGGTTTCCTCTTGCTATCAAGCTTCTCCTTCTTCGCTACCTTCCTCTGTTCCTCAGCCAAAACCGCCATCCTTTTCGCAGTCTTGGCATACGGATTCAACCTCAACATAGTATTCAAATTCTTCAACGGATTCTTCTTCATCGTCGCCCTCTTAACCTCCTTCTTAACCGGCTTAAGCACCTCATCCGAATTAACAATCCTCGCCAAATCCGCATTCTCCATCTTCGCTCTAGGCAACACATACCCCTTCTTCTTCTCACTAACCTTATCAACCGCCCCGTATATCGCATCTAACTTCTCAAACGCGGATTTCGTCCATATCACAAACCGCCCGACATGCCCACCGGGCGCTAACTTCAACAAATTCAACCTCTCCACATTGCAAATATCCACTCCAGGTATATTCCTAAACGCCTTAACCAACTTAACACCTTCATCCCCATACACAATCAACGGTCCTTTTCGGTTAATATATCGCCTGTTTCTCATCTTCCCTTTTCCGACTCGAATCCCAACCGATTCCTTCGCCTTTTCGACATCCGAATACGCTCCAATCTGTTTCAACACGCAAACCGCATTCTTAGTTTTCTCAATAGCTTCAACGGTATCGTTAACAACTAACGGAATCTCGGGCACCGTGTCGATTCGGTGCCCACGCGCCATCACAAGCGAGGGAACAGCAGACGCGGCAATAGCCGAAACGACAGCGTATCGTTTCTGGTTAACATTAATTTTTCTATGCCACCTGCGCCAGATGTTTGCGCCCACCACGGCACATGTTGCCGAACGCGCCCTGGCCGGCGCGGTGGGTCCCGCCGCCCGGGACGCGTGGGATACGAGAAACGGCGCGGCCGGTGCCCCAAGACTCGGCGGAGGTCTGGTGGCCGGCTTTGCGGGAAACGGCGTAGGGTTGGCGGGAGTTTTTGCTAATGTTGGAGTGGACGAAGTTGACGATGTCCGGACGGATGGAGGATTTCATGACGGAGGGGAGGGGGAGAGTGGTGTCCGTGTGCATGTCGGAGTCGAGGGGTTGGATGGTGACGAGAGGTCTAGCGGCTGCCATTGTTGTGTGATCGAGTTGCAGGCGGGAGCTAGGGTTTTGGGGGAAAGAGACAGTGGTGGTTAGATATAGCGTATAGGTAGGGGTGAGCAAAAACCGAACCGAAAACCGAAACCGCACCAAAAACCGTAAAAACAGAAACCGCAAAACCGCAACCGACACAAAAACCGCAAAAACCGAAACCGCAAAGGTATGGTGCGGTTCGGTTTTAGCTTTAAAAACCGCACCAAAAAACCGAAACCGCACCGCAAAATTATTATATATATATATATATATATATATATATATATATATTATATATAATATACTTAAAGATTTAAATATAACATTCCCTATATATTATATAATCTGTGTTTGTTAAAAAAAAAAGTACAGACTTGACTTTGTTAAGTTAACTATCGTCTGCTCCCTCTAAAAAAAAATTGATGTTAACCTACTAGTTACAAGCCCATTAAATTAGCACTCCAAACAGCCCAACTTTCAACCCAATAACCTTTTGATAAAAAAGAAACCTACGTACCTTTCCCTTCATTTCCCTAATTTAACATCCAGTCGACAATCTTTTCTTCATCTGGTGCGATCATCTTCAGCCGGTGCGATCATCTTCAGCTGGTGCGATCATCTTCATCTGGTACGTATGTGTTGGTTCATGTTTGAGCTAGGTTCATGTTTTTGGTTCTTGTTTCATCGCTTGTATGTGATTTTTGATTTCTAAGTACAAGACTTTCTAGTATAATCGCTTGTATGTGATTTTTGGTTCATGTTTTTGGTTTTTGGTTTTGGTTCTTGTGTACTGTTTCATCGCTTGTATGTGTTATAGCTAGGTTCATGTTTTTGGTTCTTTTTTCATCGCTTGTATATGAAACACATAAGTTATGTCTATACATTTATGAGTTATCATCAAATGTGACAGCCCCTGTTGTTGCTTATCGATAAGTTTCATCTCAATGTATGGCTTTTGTTTGATTTTAGTTCTTTTATGTTTTCAGAATGGCTACTAATGAAACTGTAATTGATGTGGATGATCAAAATGATGATGAGGTTGAAGTACCCGGAGAAGAAAATAAGCCAAAGTTGAAGTCCGTTGTTTGGCAACATTTTCCGTATAAGAAAGGCGCTAAATCGACAAAATGCAAGCATTGTAAAAAGGTTTTAGCTTGTGGCACTAGACTTAATGGTACCTCCGGATTACTCAATCATCTAAGAAATACTTGTGTAAGATCACCCCTTTATAAAGCAAAAAAGAATAATCCAAAAAATCAGTCAACCTTAAACTTCAAGCCAAAAGATACGCAGGGGGGTGGGTCATTGACTAAGCATTCATTTAGCCAGGAGAAGTGTAGACTAGGCCTCGCTAAAATGTGCATTAAAGACAATAGACCTTTTAGTATTGTCGATGATGAAGGATTTAAGGAGTACTCGTGGGAATTGAATCCCGAGTTTATTATGCCATCTAGATGGACGGTTGCTAGAGATTGTATAACTGTTTTTGAACAAGAAGCAGAAAAGGTCAAACATTTGTTGAAAGGCCAAACAGTGTGCCTCACTACCGACACATGGTCATCCGTTCAAAATATCAATTATATGTGTCTTACGGTACATTGGATCGACGACACATGGGTTTTACAAAAAAGAATCCTAAATTTTTGCCCTATAGATAATCATAGGGGTGACACCATTGGGAGTTTGGTTTATGAGTGTTTAAAAAAATGGGGGATTGAGACCGTGTTTACCATCACAGTGGATAACGCGTCTTCAAACGATGGGGCTATACGATTTTTAAAGAGGATGTTGAAGGGACCGAATGATATACTAGGTTGAGAGTTTTTTTTAGATGTATTCCAGTATTAAAACCGAGAGTTTTTTTTAGATGTATTCAAGTATTGCTGAGAGTTTTTTTTAGATGTATTCAACTATTAAAACCGAAACCGCACCGAAACCGAACCGCAACCGCAAATAAACCGCAAAAACCGTACCGCAAAAAAACCGCAACATGTGGTTTTAAAAAAATAAAAACCGCACCTCGCGGTATGAGTTGCGGTTTTATGCTAAAACCGCACCATGCTCACCCCTACGTATAGGAATGGATGAAAACGGGTTTGATGTGTTTTGGGTTAATTGGGCTTCTAATATTAATTAATCTTTTTGCTTCTAGGTTGTTCTTACTAGTAATTAAAGGTTGAGGTGGACAAAATCGGGTTTTTTTAAGGGCCAAACTATCTGTGTAGATAGGCGCCCAAAAAGTTGTTTTTTGTCATTACATGCAAATTCTGCAGTGTCAAACTATGGCCAAAACGCGGCGTTTTGGTCCGTTTAACCATACAAAGACTAACGGGTGTATGACGGGTCTGTTGACCGGATCAAAACGCCGAGCTTTGGCCGCGTTTTGGTCCTGTCAACCAGTCCGGGTGTCAGTCTTTAGTCTGGTTGACAGGACCAAAACGCGGCCAAAGCTCGGCGTTTTGGTCCGGTCAACAGACCCGTCAGACACCCGCCTGTCTTTGTCTGGTTAACCGGACCAAAACGCCGCGTTTTGGCCACAGTTCGACACTGCAGGGTGTACATGTAATGACAAAAAACAACTTTTTGGGTGTGTAGATAGTTAAAGGAGTGTGCCAATAGGTAGACCCTTTTTTAATACTCGAGTTTGGGGATGACCAGGTTTGGTTTTTCAGGTTTATAAAAAAATTACGAGGTTGGGTTTTGTAGTTGAAGGTCATAACCCAGTAAATATTGTATGGGTAGAGTCGAGTATGAGTTCGGATACCCGGTACTCAGTTATTCCAGTATTTCAGGTACAGGTTTTTTTTGCACCTCTAGCTAGAGGTGTAGAAAAAACTGGTTTTCCAGTTTTTACTGTAAGAAAAAAAATGTATAAAAACTATGTAGTCATTTTTTGACCATTGGGAGTCGAATTTAACCTTATGTTTTGTACTTTTTCAACCACAAGGCTCCTCTAAACTAGTATAAATAGTTTAAGAGCGTTTTGGTTGAATCACATCATATACGCTTTCCACTCGCAAAAATGATAAAAACACTCATGTTCTCGATTACGTCCAAAAAAATCTCGAATGGCTTCATCAAGTGCTCAATCTTTGGCTGGTTGTGAGGCAACTTCAAGCCTAGGCACACTAAGTAGTTGCCATCAAATAAAAATAAAATTGATTCTTTAATCTTTTAAAGGAAGAAAATGCTAAACAGGTGACGAAAATTAAATAAATTGAGGATACAATTTTTAAAATAAATTGAGGATACAATTTTTAAAAGAACTCGTGGCTACAAGGATGAAAAAGATCAGGGAGGCGAGGATTAAAGAAATCGAGGCGTCAATGTCAAAATATAGAACTTGTAATGAAGATCAAAGACTCGTTTAGTTTTCCATTGTATTTAAGATTTTAAGTTATTTGTTGTTTAGTTTGTATTTGTTATAAATTCAATGGTTACATTTGAAAAAAAAAAAAACAAATCGGTTATCTATTTGGATCATTGAAAAAAATACCCCGTTTATACCGAAAGACGGGGAGTACGCCTTGGGCCTTGCTTTTATACACATTAGGACCTTAGACTTTAACAATGAGGGAACAAGGGATAGATTCGGTACTAACTTTTAGAATAGCATTAATGATATATTTGATAAGGAACTGGGTTTTGCAACCGAACGTATAAGGGATAAAAGATTATGTGTTAGGAAAACAATGGTTTAAATTGATGATTATCAAACCCTAGTCTTGATAATGTTAAAATAAGTAACACGTGGTATGAATTTCTTAATAGATGATAATCTTATGCAACATACAAGTCCCTATACACTCAAATCACTTAAGTATACCTTTTTATTTAAATATCAAGTCACCAAGTATACACATACTACAAGATTATGTCATCAAGTTATTAAATCGTCTAAAAACAATATAAAACTGACACGTGCTATAAATGATCAATGATCGGGTATGAAAGCTGATTTGAAGTAAATACATCACAAGTAAATGATTATGCTGAAAGTGATCAATCGTACAAAGACAACAAAATGTGTTGAGTAGTTCAATGGGAAATTGATACATATCATAATAGTTCATTTAAGATCAAGAATCAATTTGAATTATTAAAGTATATTGTGGGAGTCTATGCAAAACTGATATACGCGAAATTAATCGACAACAATTTGGAGTTTGGTATGAAGATTGAAAATAAATCAATAAGTATCCAACAAGAGCAATCAAGACAGCGAGGTCAATGGCGCAGCTTACAAGGGGCGGGGGGGGGGGGGACGTCCGCCCCCCGGGATTTTTCGCTCAGTAGTGTTATATATGTAGTTTTCGTATAGAAATTTGTGGGTATATAGGTTTTCACCCCCCCGGTTCTATAGAAATTTTTGGGTATTCTATAGAAATTTTTGGGTATATATGTTTTCACCCCCCCGGCCGAAAAATCCAAGCTTCGCCACTGGTTAAGGTCAAATATACATCTTTTGAAAGCTTACAAAGATTGGATTTCAAGTAATCATTCAAGATTCAAATTCAAGCTTACAAAGATTAAAGATTCAAATACAAACTTACAAAGATTAAAGATTCAAATTCAAACAACTTTTATTATTTTAAAGTGTATGACATTTTTTACCAAAGTGTTATGTATTCAAATGTAACAATATGTAACAACCATTAACAATTTGTCTATGTTATAAACGCTTTGCATTCATGATGTTTGCAGCACAACGCGCGCGGACACAATTCTAGTAAAAATTACTAAACAACAGTCAAGGGAAAATAAAATATTAAACTTAAAAGTTTTCACTAAACAATAGTTAAGGGAAATAAAATATTAAACTTAAAAGTTTTCGGGTATATGTTTTGGGTAAATGGGTATATAGTTTCGGGTAATCGGGTCGGGTATCACCTGATCCTATACCCGTCCCATGCCCGAGAAATATTTTTTTCCCAATCCTAAACCCAGTCCCATACCCATCAGCTATCAGGTTTACCCGTCTCAAATGCTTCGAGTTTCGGGTATACCCATTGGGCTCGGTTTTTTGTTTTGCCATCCCAAATGGAGACTTCTGGTAAAGCATTAGACCCGCTTAGGGATAAAAAAAAGTAAGAAAGGTTAATATATAGGGTTGGGTAATTCGTAAAAGTAGTGTGATCGATGATGTTGTTACCAAGTACTTATGTTTGTGTGGACCTTTTAACAGGATCACGACACAAGAGGCAAGCATGGTAGCAATATCAAAGGAATAACAGCTTTGTTTGTTCAGTAATATTATTAATCTTGAAGTTATTTGTCTCTGTCAGATCCTAACCAGAATCCTTAGTTCAAGCTTGAAAACACAAACTAAAATGTTACAAAAATATAATTAAGAAAAGATGGAATTAAACCAATTTTGTTCTAATATACTATTTACTTATCTTTAAACTAAGGGTGATTGAATGAAAAGTCTATATATTGACAACTTCAAATCGGACTATCAAAGTACAGTTTCAGTCTCTGAGGTTTGCACCTGCTCTCAGGTTCAGTCCCAATTTCAAAAAAATCAACACTCCAGTCCCTGACATATTCAATTGCTCACAATTAAAACCCTGGCACTAATAGACCGCTAGTATTTCTATGAAAAGACTAAAATACCCTCAAAACTTTACTTACAGTTTCAGTCCATGCAGGCTGATTTCTTAATTTCCCTCCATTTTCAAATATTTTTCCTAATCTAGTGACAAACCACATGTAACCAGAAAATTAAACAAAAAATCAAGGTACTAACACAACAACAAGAGATCAACATATGTAACTAGAATTGGAATGCAACTTATAAGTTGAACTAGGTTTGACTTTTTGGAGTTGGGTTGGGTTTGACTTTCACTTGTGACCTTTTTATTTAGTCAAACAGTCATGTTATCCCTACCAAGATGTATGCTCCTTGTTCAAGTGATTGACAAATCATACTATGCATAAAATAGTCTATCGGCCTTGTTCCAGATTTTGGTAAATCTAGTTGTGCAAAACATAGTCTATCATGCCTATTTAACTTATAACGTATGTTACAAATGTGGAGATCCAGGCCACTTCCTTCGCTACTGCCCAAAACTATCTAAGGCCCCCGACAACGAGAACAAAAACCTAGATGAAGCTAAAAAGAACGCATAAACATCAGAACCCATAGTAACTTTTAAAATAAGCACCCTTATATTTTGTCTGCACTTAATTATTAGTTGACTTTTAATTTCAATCAAAACTTCATCAATAAAAAGGTCTTTATTTTCTTTTGTAAAAGCCAATTCTCATCTGTCTCATCTCTTGACAAATTTCTATGTCATGTGTGCATTGCTTGTCATGTATGTGAATTCACTTCAAAGGATTAGTTGTTCATAAGTTCTAATAAATTTTTCGTTATACTCACTCTGATAATTTATATGATTACACAATGTTGATTTTTGATATCAAGACAACAGATTTCTTGGAAAATTCCTTTTCTTTTCAGAATTACTTTTCAAAGCTACTTACCAGATTTTCATGGAAACCATTTCTTGCCAAAAACATATATCCATTGTTGGAATATGTCCAAACCCAGCTCAATTATTTGAACTTGTTCACCATACAAATGAATTGAGATCATCATATTCGAGGTAATCTCATTGTCTGAATTTCGATATATTATTTGTTAAAACACGACACCTTGCGGTGTCTGTATAAATTTGTAGCCTGTGCTAATAATAAACCCTAATCATACATCATTCGTTAACTCATCGTTCAAGTAGTCTTGATATAATTATGTATTAAGACCATGATACACTAAATTCTATTATATTGTCCAGTGTATCCTTGCCATTTAAATAAACGTTATTGATTTCTGGGTTGATTATTGACAAATCATTTTTCATACTTCTATTGAAATTATTGATTCAAAGATTCTTTTTAAACAAAGTAAGTTCTTTTCTGGCATTGAATCCTATTGTTTCTACAAGTCATTGCATTTCGAATTCTATGCCTAATCAAATCTCTCTTTTAATTTGTGAAACTTAGTCACCTCGATAATGGTATCATTTCAACTCATTCAGTTAACATCAATTCCTGAAACTAAGTTTTGAGACCATTGAAATTTCAACTATCCTATGATATTTATCTTTTGATTTTATCCCAGACACCTTGATAACCAACTAAAAGACGTGACGTAACCCCAAGAAGATATCGTAGCCCAAATCTCGAGGACGAGATTTAAAACAAGGTGGGGAGGATGTAACATTCCCAAAATTTCTAAATTCAAAATAAAGTATTACACTAGTAGGTCATGGGTAAGTTGACAAATAGAAATATAAGGTATTTTTAACAAACATAGGAACCGTTTAATAGTTATAGTAATAAAAATACATTATATTTGAACCTACTCCATTTTCAATGAAACTTGGTTCAAAATGTAGATACGATTATTCTCATTCTAAAGACATATTCATTGTTTTATAGAACGTTATATTTTTAAAGTTATAAGCGCCAAATGGGTAAAAGCTAAAATAATAATAATAATAATAAAATAAATCAAAAACTTATTAAAAGAAAAGTTAAAGTGCACGTGTGTGCATGTGAGTAGTAAATATTAGAAAGAATGAACTAAATTGAAATGTGTACGTGGCCCTTATATGAAACGTAGCCACTAAGTTTGAATTTGCACTATAAAAACGAAATTGTAGAACACTTTCCAAACTGCTCAGGTCTCACACTCTCGCCATCCCTCTCGTAAAGTTAATATTTTCATAAATAAAGCCCTGCCCCGTTTTAAGTGTTGTAACCCCTGATTACTGATACCCTGTCCGATTGATCTATGGCCCCGGAACGTATGTCAAGGCTCTGCCTAAATTCGTTGGGGTTCTGTCTCGTGACGTAGGGATAAAGTTAAATTGGGTTACTATACTTAATATGAGTGCATTATATATTTTATTAAATAATCCAGGAGTTATACCAAAATGTATCAACCCTCCAAAATATTTCCGACACCCATAATATATTTTAAAATGTTCCTATATGTTCCTAAATACACCCCCGTATACGAAAAATGGACCCGAAATATAATTAAATTAATAAAATAAGAATAAAAACAAATATTTAAGTCTGTCGCGGGGCGCGACAGACTACTCCTAATTCTACGCGGGCCGCGACCGATGTAATAAGTTGTGAGACCTGGTGACGCCACGTGGCAGGACACGCGTCAACACCCTGGGATGACTCAGCACTGTCGCCGCCTTTTCTGGTTCTCGCGGGCCGCGTAAGACCTTGGTGTGGTCTTCGCGGGGCGCGACAAAGTCCCTGAACAGCCCTATAAATTGGATCGAGAGGCTTCAGTTGCAAACCGTTCAATCTCTCAACTTTATTTCTCAAATTCTATAGTGTAGGCACTATACCCGGGCATTATACCCCCTAATAACGAAGTTCTGCTCCGTTGTAAGTATCATAACCCCCTAGAAACGTATTAGATACGCTGCCCGATTGATCTAGGGTTCCGTAACGGCTGTCTAGGTTCTGCCCGACGTAGTCGTTGGAATGCCGTCTAGGGGAGGGTACTACTAATGTTAAAATGGGTTATCATACTAACACGTGTGCATTGTTTAATTACTAGATTATAACCAGGAAGTCACAAAGGAAAGACCTATAATAGCAATGTGAGTTGATCCTCTTTTTGTTAACTGTTTTACAAAACCTCATACGATTAATTATATATCAAACAGTTATTGAGTATTTGTAAAAACACAATTATCATGAGTATGTTGGGGTTTCGTATACAAAACTTGTTACCACCTGGTCAAGGAGTAACATTTCCACAAGTCAGGTCTGACAGTACCATGGATGTTAATTGGTATAACTTGGAAACAAATGTAATTGCGAGATCGCCCTCAATACTGTACAATGGTTTTTATTAAACTTGATTAAATTGAGATTCACTCACCAGTATTTTCCACTGACAAAATGTTTTTAAACACGTGTTTCAGGTAACTTAGTGTGAAGCCAATAAAAGTCAGCTGGAGAGCACTGAAGGCTTAGAAAAGTGCCAATAAAAGTTACCTAATTAAAAATGAGAATTGTTTTCAATAATTGGGGTCATTCCCTATAGATGCATCAAAATGAAAATTTGGGTTTTGTCCCACTTATAAGTATGTTATCAGAGAAACTTGAGTTTTATCCCATTTCTTTATTTAAATATTTTTGGTGTTTAACTCTGATAAAATATTTCCTAACTACGGTCCTGATGAAATTTTTCGCTGCCAAAATTGATAAACACCGATACCACTGAAACTGGCTCACGGTCGCCCGCTCCCGGGATAGGAGTCGGGGGTTGTGACAATTAGTCATATGCTCCCCGCACCCTTATCAAACAAACAATAACATCAATTTAAATTATCCTACAAACATGCCAAAGCCTTATGTGCAACAAACATCCCAAGCACATCAAAGTATCAAACAAACATCTCCCATCAACTTAAAAAGTGAACACAATGTCATTTGACCCCAAGCTTCAGTTGATCCTTAATGTGCAACAGACAACTGTGAATTGATCCTAATGTGCAGCAGTGCAACTGTCATTTGACCCTAAGCTTCGGTTGATCCTAATGACCCTAAGCTTCAGTTGGTCCTAATGTGTCATTTGACCCTAAGCTACAATTGATCCTTAACACACAAATATCAACATTTAAGACAGTGCAGTAACAATCAAAGGCAGAGACATTTAATCCTAAAATTAGTTTAATAACTTCAAACAAAACTCAGTTTAAAGACCACCATTCATACACAATAGTTTAATATCCGACATTAGATAACAATACAAGGGTAATCCTGATCATTACCTTCAAAAACCCAAAAAAATGATTAGTGGCCAAATAACCCTTTTACACTGTTATACGTAAGCTAATAGTTAGGCATCCTATGTATACCCATGCTAGCCCCCGTCTTCATGCTCGACGGCTAAAACAGAGTTCAATCCTGAACCTTCTTCCCGTCCGTAGCACAACCCGATATTGGATCCGAACAAGGCGTTGGGTGACCTGAACCCTAATTTTAACTACAAATCCATGAAAGGAATACCAAATTTCAGATTATATACAATGCACACAAGACAAAATTCAAGGATTTGGAGTGAAATTAACACAATGCCATTGTTTTGGTCAAAAATTACCGAAGCAATTAAGTGATCAAATTAGTTAAGTGAGGTAGTGTGCTAGAGGTGTTTGTGAAAAATATGCTGGTTAAGTTGTTAACAAAAACAGTTTTCAGGATACGGCTCAGGATATCGAGCTGTATCAACAATCAAACAATGAGCAAAAAAGGTAAAGGGTGACACGAGATGTACGAGGAAAGCCCTTGATCAATCTAGATCGCCGGCACAAAACCTCGGGAACTGACAATCGCAGTTGCCTTGTTCTTCTTATTACTTCAAATATCAGGATACAGTGCGGGATATGATATGGATCGACTAGGTGTTACAATGTGTTTTGAATACAAGTGTAAGTGTATTGTGAGTGTTTGCAGCTAGAGAGCAAGAGTGTACGAGAAATTATGTGTGTTCTTATCTGATCCGATGAATCCTATGTATAGTAAAGTAAAGCTAACTAACTAGCCTACAAATCCGGGATAAAACGAATATTCCCTATGTGAACGTTACAGTCCACGTCTTCCGGCTTCAACGTTCTTATTCCAATAAACTAGCCCAAATCTTTGGGAGAAGAGGTCCTTTTGAACGTTATAGACTTGCTTCATCAATCTGCACATGAATTAATTAGTTGCTACCAGGATACAATATCAGGATGTTACCAATATCCCGATCCGGTATCCTGATCACAATAAAAGAAACATAGTCAGAATATTATTCAGGATATGTAAGCAGAAAACTACCCATAACAATTGTCCCCAAAATATATATGTTGGTATACCAATTCCAACGGATATGTTTTAAAACTTTATCTCGTGAATCGAGGACATTATGTTGAAGTGACGATTGAAATGACAAGCTGCAACTCCCAACGCGTTACTTACTCATCACCCCCTATATTTAGCTTATATTTATTCAAGCCTTTAACGCCATAATTATTCCATTCCAGGCTCATTCCAGGTAATTCCTTCTTCTTTCCTCTCTATTTTCTTTTGTTTTCTTCCATTTTTCAATTGAAACTCTCCATGGCTTCACGAACAAGATCACACATAAACGATTCAACCCCAACCCTTGAAAGTCAAAACCTTCTCCGAGAACCCGAAAAAGAGATTTGCTCTTTCAATAACGCCGACATTGCCGCCTTAAAAGATTCCGGCGCCTTTCCTGCCGGGGTAATCATTCGTCCCTTCGACCGGGAAGTCTGATCAGACGCAGTATCAAACGAATGGGTGTGCTTCTTAGCCTATCCTTTCTCCTTGGGACTCCGGTATCCTTTTCCAGCCTTCATTTCCCGCTTTTTTGAACTCACCGGCCTTAGTTATGCCCAAACCATGCCATTGGTTTGGCGAGTTTTAATGGTCTTAGACCAAATTAAATCTCGTCATGTCCCTGATCTTTGTGTCGAAGATCTCTCTATAGCATATCGTCTAAGGTCCCATGGTAATAGCCGTTTTCTCCTCTTCTCTACTTCTAAGAACCCCCTGATCCTCAAGGCCACTAAGAACGAAGATCAATGGCAAAGAAAGTTCTTTTTTCGTAAAGAGGGATTCCATTGCTAAGGGTTTTGACCTGCCAGTAGATTTTGGCAGCACTTCGTTACAAATCCAGAAGCCGTGTGCCAAATGAGATACAAATGCACTATATATACTAGTGGGATTCCGCTCGAAATGAACCAAAACAGTTTCGAGCGGAATCAAATACTTTTGATTTCGCTTGAAATGGTCTTGGTTTATTTCAAGCGGAATCACAACCTTAACCATCAAAAACTGTTTTTCGAACCACGTGCACTGATTATCCTATTCTATCCTATTACATAATACAAGACGAAGTCAACAGACATAGTGCACTAACAGTTTCGCCAGTAGCGCACGATGATCCTGGTGCAGTTCAAGGCAATGGGACCACTACCCGCTTTAGGGGCTGACAATTTTATTGTTCTGGCTGTATTCAGGATCCTACATATAATGGTAGACGTACCATACATCCGTTCCTAAGGTTTCTAACGTTTTCACGTTAGCTAAGGTTTCGGCATTTTCATGTCGCTCACGTTTGGATAGTCGCTAGTTTGGGCCATACTCCAGTTTACACAAGTTATTTGGGCTTGTCCCCAGTTTGTTGGTCTTGTCCCCAGTTTATTTGGGCTTGTCCCCAGTTTGTTGGGCTTGTCCCTAGTTTATTTGGGCTTGTCCCCAGTTTGTTGGGCTTGTCCCCAGTTATTATGGGTTCATTCCCAATTATTTGTCTTGGTCCCAAGTTTTTTTTCTTACAGGATCTTGGAGCTCTAAAGTTATACAAGTTCTGACAATAAGGATCCTGGATCCTTGAAACTTTACTTTTCACAGTTTGTTTATTCAGTAATATTTACAAGGATATAGAATCCTAACTTGGATTCTCTAGTATGTTATATTCTAACTTTTTCTAAGATGCAAGTTGTCTCTTATCCTTTTTGGTTAAGGATCATTGACCCACATTTATATAAACACTTCAAGTTTTCTGTTAAAAGTTTAACATTATCATCAGATTTCCAATAAATTTCCAGTTGTTTGGCGATGATATCTTTGGAAATAGAAAGCATAGATGGAAAATAAAAAGGGTAGAAACAACTGCAGATGTAGCTAAAAAAGTTTAATGTTATTACCCATTCATTATGTATCAAAATCATCTGGCCTGGATTTCACCAGCAAAACCGTGGACCATCCACCCAGGCCGGACAGGGCTATCTAACAGTTAAAGTGTCTATGCAGATATTAAAGTGCAGGAAGGTTAATAGCGAATGGTGTAGAAGGATTCTTTCTCCACGAACAGAAGGATCTTCTGATCTGTAAAGGCACTTGAGGAGTTATCTTTAACTCTATATTTTGCAATGATGATTGATGTGTGCAAAATGCAACATATAAATTACATCAATTGTGGCATAAAACTAACCCTTTTTTAGTACTAATGTTGGAAAAAGTGTGCTTTTATCTTCCTTTTGTATTTTCAGGATTAAATGAGCTCAAATTAACAAAAGAAGCAAAAAGACAGCTAAATCAAACATAAATACAAGAAAAGGAACAAACGTGACGTGCCCGACCCCACGATAGCATCTTCCCAAGCAAAACAAGAAAACAGAAGGCTGAACACGCCCCGTGCTCAGTGAACACGGGGGCGTGCCCAAGTCCCAGCAGAAAAGACAAAGCTGTAGAAGCTTCTATCGCCCACCACGGGGCCGTGCTCAGCGGACACGGGGCCGTGGTCAACTATAAGATTCGCAGAATCCAGGCAAATCTTGATAGTACAGATATGCTTCTGCACATGGGGGCGTGCCCAGCGGACACGGGGGCTTGGTCAACTAATGTAGACAAACTGCAATTAATGAAGACAGAGAAGAGGATGGACACGGGGCCGTGCCCAATGGACACGGGGCCGTGCCCGAGCTTCTGTTCAGCCTATAAATAGGAGTGCTTGGCTCAAGTGCAAATCATCCCTTGGCACACCACCTCTCTCACACTTCACCCACCACCCACCACCACCATAACACCATCATCCACCACCATCATCCATTGTCCATCACAGAATGTGTGAGTCGTCTCGGGATCCAAGATTGATCGTAAGAGTTCTTGACAATCAAGGCCATGTTTGCCTAAGTCTCTTACATCACTTGGTGAAGACAAAGTGTCTAGTGTAATACTTTTTATTTTTAATCTTTTCGCACTTTTTACTTGGTTTTGTATTAATGACTTTAATAACTAGTTTCTTATGTTGAAGGTGATTTTTCCTTATCGTTTGTCCGTGGTGTCTTGGCATTATTTTACTGTCTATATAAAATAAAAGATTTTCACCATTCATATCTCCACGGTCTATATGGAGGTATGTTGGCTACCTGGTCGGGGGTTAAGGGAACGGTTTGGTAAGAGTCTTGCCTTGTTCAGTGTATAGATCCTGCAAGGACCTGGGTCAAATTTTGTAGGACCTCCTTCAATACTTAACGGTATTGGATGGCGGGGGTCCAAACTCTTTGACCCCCTCATATGTAAGCTACTATTAATACTTTAACCTGGCTACTTAGGACTGTATCCCTGCTGACTCAGACTACTTAGCCGAGGGTAACGTCACCTTCAATAGAGGGGCCTACCATAATATGCATTAATAACTTAATTAATTATCTTTCAATAATCCGACCCTTTAGAATTGTATCCTTGCTGACTCAAACTACTTGGTTGAGGGTAACGTCACCTTTAAAAGAGGGGCCTACTACAATAACTAAGATAATCTCTTAAAAAGTGCAAAAGTGCGAAAATAATCAATGGTTACACTATACACGAGTCGGAGCCAAGTGATTCATCTTGTCTATCTGTTTTTACTTTTATTTTATTTTCAGCATTTTAGTTAGTTTTTATTTTTCTAGTTTTAAAAACCTTTTTTCTAATTTTTTATTTGATTAGACGTTGAGGATAAACCGGTACTAAAAGCTCTTGTGTCCTTGGACGACCTCGGTATCTTACCAACACTATACTACGCTCACGATGGGTGCACTTGCCCATATGTGTGTTTAGTGTTAGTAAATATCGTGTTTTATAAATTTAAAACTTGGCTAAAAAAGTGTAAAAAGGGCTTAAAATATACTTAAACTTATATACACACTTCACACGCATCAAGTTTTTGGCGCCGCTGCCGGGGACACAAGGATTTTAAGAAAGCTTAAAATTGACGGCCTAATCAGTTTTTCAATACCTTTTTAAAACGCGCGCACATTTTTCTGCATTTTAGTTTAGTTTTTCATTTACAGTAGGTTGAACAAGGGCCGTGCTCGCTGAACACGGGGCCGTGCTGCATATTTTTCATAAAACACCCAGATACAGTAGCTTGAACACGGGCCGTGCTCACTGAACACACCCCCGTGCTCAACGAAATCAGTAACTTTAATTAAAACGCCCAGATACAGATTCTGTACACGGGGCCGTGTCCACTGAACACGGGGCCGTGTCCAGCCTCTGTTTCCGTTTTTATTTTTGTTTTCTGGTCTCGAGACTTGGTTGTGGTCTGCTGAGTGATTCTTATGGATCAATACTCAGGAGGTTACAACTACACCTATGAGGAGGATGATTGTAGGAATAATTATTGCACTAATTATGGTGACCCGCACTCGGTTCAGTATTGTGACTTATATCAACCATCAACTTCATACACATCCTATGAAGACCAAAGGTATGAACCTCCTCCCTCATACTCATATTTTGATGAACCAAGGTATGAGTCTTCTTACTCATACTTTGAGGAACCAAGATATGAGCCACCACTTTCATATGCTTATTATGAGGAACCATGGCATGAACAACCCACCTCATATGAGTACTATGAAGAACAAAATTACGACCCTTATCCATCATATGCTTACAATGAAGAACAATGGTGTGAACCATCTACTTCATATGGGTATTATGAGGAACAAAGGATTGAACAACCGGATTCAAGCTTTGAAAATCCCGATCCTTTTTCTATAACCGAAGTGACCGATAGGATATTAGAACACCTTAGAGTTATCGATCGCTATATAAAAGAATCTCGCGCAAGGGAAGAGGAGTCCCGCGCAAGAGAAGAATTAAATAAAGAAGAGATAACTGAAAGTGTAAAAATGGAAGAACAAATAAGTGAAAAACCGACACATGATTTAAACAACGAAAAAGGTGAGTCTGACAACGTTAAAATTCAAGAAGAGTCTAATTTTGAAGAAATTAATTTCTTGTCACCTTCTTTTGAAAATCATTGTTTAGTTCCCACTCATGCTAAGTTTTTAAAAGAGTTGAACACTAACACTAAAATTGACAAAATGGTAAGTGTTAAGTTAACTAATGATCAAACCTCGCTAATAAAAGAAGACCCATTTGAAATTAACATTACACCGGTTCCATGTTTCTTTCAAAATTCGTTTATTAGTAATGTCATAATTGATAAAGATCTTTGTGTTAACATAATGCCCAACTACATTTTCGAAAAATTAAGTATTAGTGATCTTTCTCCACTTCAAATACCCATTTTTCTATCTAATCGGAAGGTAATAAAATCAATCGGTATAGTTGAGGATATCTTGGTTCAAACAAATCAAATGGTAATCCCAACCGACTTTGTCATCCTCGATGACGCTCCTCTAGTGTTGGGACGACCATTTGTAAAAACACACGAAGCTTTGAAAAACCGGAAGTACAACAATCTACCTCTTCAATTAGGGGCATTCTAAAAAGAGTGTCGATCTTGAGCGGTCAATGAAATATCCATTCGGCAATAATGACCCCCTAATCGAAGATGAAGATGAACCACCCGATACAAGTGAAAAGATTGACCACTTTGTTGAAGAAGAGGTCGCCATAGAACAAACTTTTAAAGTTCTTGATCAAAATGAGCAACCAAATAAGGAGTCTCCTAAAGACCCACCTCTTGAACTCAAAGAACTTCCAAAAGGTTTGGAATATGCTTTTCTAGACAAAGATGGTAAATTACCTGTAATTATTTCGTCTAAATTAGATAGCTTAGAAAAAGAAAAATTAATTAGTCTTTTGAAAAAACACAAAAATGCGATCGCTTGGAAGCTTGTAGATATTAAAGGAATAAGTCCTTCATTTGCACGCACAAAATTTTAATGAATGATGACTACAAATCGGTAATACAACCACAACGTCGAGTAAATCCAAATGTTCAAGAAGTGGTTAAAAACGAAGTCATCAAATTACTTGACGCCGGACTTATCTATCCTATCTCCGATAGTCCTTAGGTAAGTCCCGTCCAAGTAGTTCCAAAGAAAGGAGGAATGACGGTAATAACTAACGAAAAGAATGAATTAATACCAACAAGAACCGTCACAGGATGGAGAGTATGTATAGATTATAGACGATTAAATGAAGCAACAAGGAAAGATCACTTTCCTTTGCCCTTCATTGATCAAATGATAGAAAGATTATCCGATCATAAATTTTACTGTTTCTTGGATGGTTTTTCAGGTTACTTTCAAATCCCGATAGCACCCGAAGACCAAGAAAAGACAACCTTCACATGCCCCTATGGAACGTTTGCTTATCGACGCATGTCGTTTGGTCTATGTAATGCCCCAACAACATTCCAACGTTGCATGGTAGCCATCTTCCATGACATGATAGAAAAGACGATGGAAGTCTTCTAGGACGACTTTTCTATCTTTGGGGATTCATACGACCAATGTCTCGATAACCTTGAACGAATGCTATCCCGATGTGAGGAAACTAACCTCGCCCTTAACTGGGAAAAATGCCATTTCATGGTAACGGAGGGAATAGTACTCGGTCACAAAATCTCAAGCGAAGGAATGGAGGTGGATCGAGCCAAAATAGACACCATTTCTCGACTACCACCCCCGTCCTCCGTTAGAGCTATCAGAAGTTTCCTAGGGCATGCCGGATTTTATAGGCGGTTTATCAAAGACTTTTCTAAAATTTCAAGGCCTCTAACAAAATTACTTGAAAAAGATGCCCCTTTCATCTTTGACAAGGATTGCAATCAAGCATTTTTAACCCTAAAGGAAATGTTAGTCAATGCACCTATCATGATAGCACCTGATTGGAAATTTCCTTTCGAAATCATGTGTGATGCAAGTGACTTTGCAGTTGGAGCTGTCTTGGGACAAAGAAAAGAAAAGCATTTCCACCCAATTTATTATGCTAGTAAAACACTTAACGATGCACAAGAAAATTACACAACAACTGAAAAAGAATTGCTAGCTGTGGTATTTGCTTTTGATAAATTTCGTTCTTATCTTGTTCTTTCTAAAACTATAGTCTATACAGATCATGCAGCCATTCGATGTCTCTTCAAAAAGCAGGACGCAAAACCACGTTTGATTCGGTGGATTTTACTCCTCCAAGAATTTGATATTGAAATCAAAGACAAAAGAGGAGCAGAAAATACCGCGGCAGATCATCTTTCGCGCTTAGAAGACCCAGCTTTGGAGGCAACCAGGGACGAGCAAATCAACGAAAAATTCCCAACGGAGTCCCTAGAAATGGTGGAATACAAAGAAGAGCCATGGTACGCCGACTATGCTAACTACCTAGCTAGCGGTATAGTTGCAAAAGGTTGGCCACATCATCAAAGAAAAAAATTCTTTGCTAATGTGAAACATTATTTTTGGGAAGATCCATATCTTTTCAAAATGTGTGCCGACCAACTCATCCGACGATGCGTACATGGTAGCGAAGCACGAAGAATTCTCTGCCATTGTCATGAAGGTCCATACGGAGGGCATCATGGTGCCGCTAGTACCGCTCGAAAGGTATTTGATTCAGGATTTTATTGGCCGACCATTTGCAAAGACGCCCAAAGTCTTGTCAAGACATGTGATGCTTGCCAAAGAACAGGTAATATTTCTTCCAAAAACGAAATGCCACAAAATGACATTCTTGTTTGTGATTTTTTTTATGTGTGGGGACTCGACTTTATGGGACCTTTCCCACCGTCAAAAGGAAACAAATATATACTTGTGGCAGTAGATTACTTGTCTAAATGGGCCAAGGCCGAGGCACTTCCAACAAATGATGGAAGAGTCGTGGTAAGATTTCTGAAAAAATTATTCTCTCATTTTGGAACACCTAAAGCATTAATAAGTGATAGAGGTACCCATTTTTGCAACCATCAACTTGAAAAAATGTTAACAAGATATGGAGTCTATCACCGGGTCTCAACAGCAACCCTCAAACAAACGGACAAGCCGAAGTGACTAATAGAGGTTTAAAACGAATACTCGAAAAAACCGTAGGGTTAAATAAAAAGGAATGGGCAGATAAATTAGATGATGCTTTATGGGCTTTTCGAACTGCTTATAAAACAACAATAGGTACAACCCCATATAAGCTCGTCTATGGAAAAAGTTGTCACTTGCCAGTAGAAATTGCACACAAAGCCTACTGGGCAATCAAAAATGTAAACTTAGATTTAGAATTTGCTGGTAAAAATCGATTTTGTCAATTAAATGAATTAGACGAACTTAGGAATTATGCATACTCAAACTCTGAAATTTACAAGGAAAGAATGAAAAACTTGCACGACAAACATATGAAACCTAATGAATTTCGAGTAGGAGATCAAGTTCTTTTGTTTAATTCACGACTTCGATTGTTTCCTGGTAAATTAAAGTCTAGGTGGTCAGGACCTTTCTCCATCACCCATATTTTCCCACACGGTGCAGTAGAAATTAAATCTCGGAATGGAATTCCATTCAAAGTCAATGGCCAACGTCTGAAACTCTATCAAGGATTCATTGAGGATGAAGAGGAGGAGATCTCACTTCAAACGGTCAAAGAATAAAAACATCAACATCATACCTGATAAGTTACGAACCAACAGGGATGACATCCTAATCGGTAAGTCTTCTAACCAAGTTTTGGGAAAACAAGGGCACTCACACGAGCACTAAAAAAAAAATAATATTTTGCTCGGCACGAGGCCGTGTCCGCTGGACACGGGGACGTGTCCGCGCAACTGTCGGGATAAATCCCCTTTCTCATAACAGTTACACCATTCCACACGCCCCGTTTCCCCAAAAACGCTCTGGTACAAGGCGATTTTCCGCAGATTTTCGACATCTCCTCTACTTCTAACAACACCAAGGTATGATTCTATCACCATTAGTAGTTAGATTAAGCATTTGCATGTAGTTAAAACTTCAAAAATTTGGGAAAAATCTAGGGTTCTTGAACTGCATCCGGATCGAACCTCAAATTTTTGCTTAAATCTGTTAGCATTTAGTTAGATAAGTGTTATAGGAAGTAAATCCACTTGTATTGTTCGAAGATTCGCCTGATTTCTCACAAAAAACCCAAACCCTTGTTTTTGAACCGAAAAAGATAAAATTGAATGGGTAAACGGGTTGTTTTGGGAAAAAACGGCACTTGGGGTTTCATTTTCGGGGGAAACCGCACCTATTGGACCAAAAATTTTTAAGTTTTCGAAACCGGGTCGAAAAGTGATATTTTTGAGTAACAGACGCCTGGACACGGGGCCGTGTCCGCTGAACACGGGGTCGTGTCCAGCACGCTGTTTGCAGTTTTGTCCGAAAATTCTACTGTGTCGTGCTAACTGTTGGTGTATTCTTTCAGATGTCGAGGAAATTCACAAGGTTTAACGCAAATGAGCTCGATGCTAGGGCAAGATATGAAGTACTTCAAACAAGACCGGAAGAATACCCGAGACAAGTATGCACGGATCTGTTAGCCATGGTGAACCAAATTGACCGGTTTAACAACCTTGTTACCGGCCCGCTAAGAGTAGCCTTAACCACTCGACTTCGTTCCGTCCACGAGTGCACTATGGAGTTCTACAGCACCTTCACGTTCAATTCAAGGTGCGACCCTTTCGACAGTGATGGGGTGGTATTCCGATGTGGTGGAACTAGGTACTCGATTTCGATGGCACAATTTGGGTCGATAGTTGGGCTATATTCGGAAGAAGATGCGGGTAATGAGGAAAATACCGGAGGGATGCGAGAGATAGATGAGAACGATCGCCAAGCAGCGTGGGCTCAGATTGGTGAAGGGCACTACAATCCGAGCAGCACTAAGTTGAGGGACCCGCTCTACCGATACATCCATAGGCTCCTCGGCTACTCTCTTAGCCAAAGGCATGATAGCGGTGGCGTTGTTGGGTTGAGAGATTTGGTTGTCCTCCACTGCATCCATAACCACAGACACCTCGATGTTCCTTTCCTCCTGCTCCGAAACATGCATTTGAACAAGCTTGCTACTTCACCAACCCCTGTCTTCTTTGGAGGATGGGTATACCGTCTCTTCAAGCACTTCACCAACATACCTAGGTCATTCGAAAGGAGCCCATGGTCGGGAAGAGTGGACATACACATTTTCCGATCAATGAACCTAATTTATGAAGCTGAAGACGGGACGGTTAGCTTCCAGAGGATGCAGGGGCATGCATGGAACCCGCAAGCGGCACTTGTCCTTCATGCTCCACAGTTTCAACACCCTCCTTAGCACCAGTACCAGCCCCACGGTGATCCGGGCCAGTCCTCCTCACAAGGAGGTGGTTTTCCTAACTTCCAAAGTTTACATGATTTATTGCAGGAAAACCTCATGTGCACTAGGAACACCTATAACATGGCGAGCAACACGTATGCCCGGGTTGGAGCAATCGAGAGAAACATATCCGATATCCAAGATGATATTGGGAATATCCGGGAGTACATTGCGGGGCATGGTGGAGGAGATGATGATGATGAGGACGAGGATATGGACTAGGCGGGAGGAGTGAAGGCATAAGCGGTAGGTTGGTAATCCCACAGGTTAACCCCCCTTTATCTTGAATAATTTCCGGCCTGCGTGCCGTGTGTTGAACAATTTACTTTCCTTTAACTCTTTTTACTTTCTGCATTTGTTTTTCTTTTTAACTTTATGATGTGGATATTGAACTTGGTAATTTAGTATGTTTGCTATGGTTTGGTGTAGTGGTTATTGATAAAACAAGTACATACGAGGCTTAGAGCACTAAACATTAGTGCTACTAAAGCTGGGACAGGAAAAACCGGAGCCAGAAACCTGTTTTTCAACTTTGTAGATTGTCTACACGGGGTCGTGTCCAGCCGACACGCCCCCGTGCCCACTCCCCCAAACCTGCTGTTTGTTTAAATCTGCAGACTTTTGCCAGACACGGGGTCGTGCCCACTGGACACGCCCCCGTGCCCACCTTCTGTAAGTTTTCGTTACTGGCACCTGAACACGGGGTCATGTCTATCGGACACGGGGCCGTGTCCAGACGCCCAGTAACACAAATTTTTGCTTTTTCACACCCTTTTACACATTCAATCAACCTAAAAACTTATTTTTGGGACACATTGAGGACAATGTGTAATTTAAGTGTGGGGGGGGGGGGGGGGATGCTAAAACTTTGAATCTTGCAAGTCCTAACTACAAGCCGTACACAAAACTCTATTGGAACCGCTAATCACCCCAAATTTTTTCAAAAATTTTCATTTTTTTTACTTGTCTAGGTTTAACTTGGGAATTTCAAGTTCTAAAAAAGCTTATATTTTTATAAATTTACAACCGATAGCGTCGTGATAAAAAGAACCAACATAAGAAAATTATGAAACGGCATGACAAGCTTAGTTAAAATTTGATTATATATACTTGATCACATAAAAACCCATTCCCACAAAAGTGAGTTTTGAGCCTTTATTGAGCATACAAATATATATCTTTAAACTAAATGCTCATTTTTCGTTTCTTGTGTGAATAGCCGCTTGGTTCTTACGACTCTAGAACTTGCCACGACGATACATTCCCAGTCCTTACCAACTTAAACCCGAGTAAGTAAATGATGGAGGCATTAGGACTAACCCTTTTTATTTCTACACCATTATTTTTTTACCACCTACCCAAAATTCCCCTAGTTAGCCCCTTTAAGCCTAAACCTTTTCATTTCATAACCCAAACCAAACACCCTTTCACCCACCAAAACCCTTTTTATTTTTAACCTTTTGTTTTAGACCCAAGCCTAACCCTTCACCCATAAAGTCCTCTTGATATTTACAAAGGTATATAGTTAAAAAGGAGGAGGATTGATTGCTTGGCAAGCCTATGGTAGGAGTAAGTTCCATGCCGCTCTCGAGTGATTCACTAAAATACATTTTCGGCCGAGTGTTGAGTGATCTCCGTGAGGTATGTGAGATATATACAACATGGAGAGATCCCTACAGGAGAAAATCCTAGAGCTTTCAAAGTCAAGGTATCTCAATTTACAATATTAAATAACATGTTATATAAACGATCTCTTGCAGGTCCATATCTAAGGTGCATCGAGGATCCTGAAATTCGTGAAGTCCTAAAGGATTTTCATGAAGGAGATTGTGGAAACCACACTGGGGGCAGAGCACTGTTCTCAAGGATCCTTAGAACAGGATACTATTGTCCTACTATGAAGAAGGATGTTGTGGATTATGCAAAGAAATGTGATGCTCGTCAAAGGCATAGAAACATTCTGCATCAACCAGTAGAGCCTTTGCATCCTATATCCTCTTCTTGGCCATTCATGAGATGGGGAATGGACATAGTTATCAAACTTCCAAAGGCACCAGGAGGGAAAGAGTTTATGCTAGCCATGATAAACTACTTCTCTAAATGGATAGAAGTAGAAGCTTTTGCTCAAATCGGAGAAAAGGAAGTTACATCCTTCATTAAGCGAAACATTATTACTATATTTGGAATTCCTTCTAAAATTGTTTGTGATAATGGATCCCAATTCATTGGGAGTAGAACTACTAACTTTTGTAACAGATGGCCGGTTATCAACAAAGAATGGCTGGAGCATACAACAAGAATGTCACGATCAGAAGATTTCAAGTTGGTGATTTTGTGCTAAGGAAAGCATTCCAGAACACTACGAATCCAGCTGATGGAAAATTAGCACCAAAATGGAAGGTCCCTACTTAATTGAAACTGAAGCAGGAAATGGGGCATATCGTTTGTTAACAATGGATGGTGACCTCCTACCAAGAGCTTGGAATGTTGTTCATCTAAAGAAGTACTCTAAGTAAGAAGGATCAGGGATCCTCAGCGATACCAGTATTCTGATTAAGGATCCGGGATCCTCAAAGGATATATGATTCTATCTTTGGTAACACATTACTTTAATTTTCATTCATTTTATACTTATTACTTATCATAAGTCAAAGATATTAAACATTTAACATCTATTTTCATAAAGTTTAAGCTTTTGCAGAGTTGTTATCATTTTTACAGAAGATCAAAGTGGTTGGCCAACTCTCCAAAGTTTATGGGCTTGTCCCCAGTTATTTGGGCTTGTCCCCAGTTATTTGGGCTTGTCCCCGGTTTTTAGGCTTGTCCCCAGTTTTTGGGCTTGTCCCCAGTTTCGCCAGTAGCGCACGATGATCCTGGTGCAGTTCAAGGCAATGGGACCACTACCCGCTTTAGGGGCTGACAATTTTATTGTTCTGGCTGTATTCAGGATCCTACATATAATGGTAGACGTACCATACATCCGTTCCTAAGGTTTCTAACGTTTTCACGTTAGCTAAGGTTTCGGCATTTTCATGTCGCTCACGTTTGGATAGTCGCTAGTTTGGGCCATACTCCAGTTTACACAAGTTATTTGGGCTTGTCCCCAGTTTGTTGGTCTTGTCCCCAGTTTATTTGGGCTTGTCCCCAGTTTGTTGGGCTTGTCCCTAGTTTATTTGGGCTTGTCCCCAGTTTGTTGGGCTTGTCCCCAGTTATTATGGGTTCATTCCCAATTATTTGTCTTGGTCCCAAGTTTTTTTTTCTTACAGGATCTTGGAGCTCTAAAGTTATACAAGTTCTGACAATAAGGATCCTGGATCCTTGAAACTTTACTTTTCACAGTTTGTTTATTCAGTAATATTTACAAGGATATAGAATCCTAACTTGGATTCTCTAGTATGTTATATTCTAACTTTTTCTAAGATGCAAGTTGTCTCTTATCCTTTTTGGTTAAGGATCATTGACCCACATTTATATAAACACTTCAAGTTTTCTGTTAAAAGTTTAACATTATCATCAGATTTCCAATAAATTTCCAGTTGTTTGGCGATGATATCTTTGGAAATAGAAAGCATAGATGGAAAATAAAAAGGGTAGAAACAACTGCAGATGTAGCTAAAAAAGTTTAATGTTATTACCCATTCATTATGTATCAAAATCATCTGGCCTGGATTTCACCAGCAAAACCGTGGACCATCCACCCAGGCCGGACAGGGCTATCTAACAGTTAAAGTGTCTATGCAGATATTAAAGTGCAGGAAGGTTAATAGCGAATGGTGTAGAAGGATTCTTTCTCCACGAACAGAAGGATCTTCTGATCTGTAAAGGCACTTGAGGAGTTATCTTTAACTCTATATTTTGCAATGATGATTGATGTGTGCAAAATGCAACATATAAATTACATCAATTGTGGCATAAAACTAACCCTTTTTTAGTACTAATGTTGGAAAAAGTGTGCTTTTATCTTCCTTTTGTATTTTCAGGATTAAATGAGCTCAAATTAACAAAAGAAGCAAAAAGACAGCTAAATCAAACATAAATACAAGAAAAGGAACAAACGTGACGTGCCCGACCCCACGATAGCATCTTCCCAAGCAAAACAAGAAAACAGAAGGCTGAACACGCCCCGTGCTCAGTGAACACGGGGGCGTGCCCAAGTCCCAGCAGAAAAGACAAAGCTGTAGAAGCTTCTATCGCCCACCACGGGGCCGTGCTCAGCGGACACGGGGCCGTGGTCAACTATAAGATTCGCAGAATCCAGGCAAATCTTGATAGTACAGATATGCTTCTGCACATGGGGGCGTGCCCAGCGGACACGGGGGCTTGGTCAACTAATGTAGACAAACTGCAATTAATGAAGACAGAGAAGAGGATGGACACGGGGCCGTGCCCAATGGACACGGGGCCGTGCCCGAGCTTCTGTTCAGCCTATAAATAGGAGTGCTTGGCTCAAGTGCAAATCATCCCTTGGCACACCACCTCTCTCACACTTCACCCACCACCCACCACCACCATAACACCATCATCCACCACCATCATCCATTGTCCATCACAGAATGTGTGAGTCGTCTCGGGATCCAAGATTGATCGTAAGAGTTCTTGACAATCAAGGCCATGTTTGCCTAAGTCTCTTACATCACTTGGTGAAGACAAAGTGTCTAGTGTAATACTTTTTATTTTTAATCTTTTCGCACTTTTTACTTGGTTTTGTATTAATGACTTTAATAACTAGTTTCTTATGTTGAAGGTGATTTTTCCTTATCGTTTGTCCGTGGTGTCTTGGCATTATTTTACTGTCTATATAAAATAAAAGATTTTCACCATTCATATCTCCACGGTCTATATGGAGGTATGTTGGCTACCTGGTCGGGGGTTAAGGGAACGGTTTGGTAAGAGTCTTGCCTTGTTCAGTGTATAGATCCTGCAAGGACCTGGGTCAAATTTTGTAGGACCTCCTTCAATACTTAACGGTATTGGATGGCGGGGGTCCAAACTCTTTGACCCCCTCATATGTAAGCTACTATTAATACTTTAACCTGGCTACTTAGGACTGTATCCCTGCTGACTCAGACTACTTAGCCGAGGGTAACGTCACCTTCAATAGAGGGGCCTACCATAATATGCATTAATAACTTAATTAATTATCTTTCAATAATCCGACCCTTTAGAATTGTATCCTTGCTGACTCAAACTACTTGGTTGAGGGTAACGTCACCTTTAAAAGAGGGGCCTACTACAATAACTAAGATAATCTCTTAAAAAGTGCAAAAGTGCGAAAATAATCAATGGTTACACTATACACGAGTCGGAGCCAAGTGATTCATCTTGTCTATCTGTTTTTACTTTTATTTTATTTTCAGCATTTTAGTTAGTTTTTGTTTTTCTAGTTTTAAAAAATTTTTTTCTAATTTTTGATTTGATTAGACGTTGAGGATAAACCGGTACTAAAAGCTCTTGTGTCCTTGGACGACCTCGGTATCTTACCAACACTATACTACGCTCACGATGGGTGCACTTGCCCATATGTGTGTTTAGTGTTAGTAAATATCGTGTTTTATAAATTTAAAACTTGGCTAAAAAAGTGTAAAAAGGGCTTAAAATATACTTAAACTTATATACACACTTCACACGCATAAATGATTATAGCAGGTCTTATCAGTGACGACGGGCAGTGTAACGACTAGTTACCAACAGCAGCGGCTAGTCCGCTTCTAACGGAAATATGTCAGCTGTGAATCCTTATCACAAATGCCATATTGGGGCAATTGTTAGGGCATGAATTTCATGCTAAGGATCATCTATCCTGAGACTGGGCAGGGATCACGGATCCTTAACGGATTATGCAGGGAGTCTGAGGATCCAGGATCCTTAACAGAACTTATGATTTCTAACAATTGTCACGTTTTTAATGTTTATATGCAGATAATGGACGTAGTGGACTCATTCTTAGCTGGAATTTCGGGGAATATTCGTTCTATATGCTGCATGTGCCAACGGTTATGGAGTAGACATGATCTTCCTTGAAAATAGGACTTTTTGTTAGCTTATTTATTTGAGGGGTTGATCAAGTGTTAGATTCATTCATTCACATTCATGAACACACACATTCCCTCTCGCAAACCAGAGCTCTCTACACTCTTAGTTATCAGTTGTAACACACTTGATCAACATCCAAGTTGTAATATTTCTTGTTCAATATAGTTGGTGATCGGTAGTTTCCATCACCCGAGGTTTTTTATGCCGGAGATCTTCTAAAGATCAAGGACTTTTTCCTCGTATAAATCTCGGTGTTCATCGTTGATTTCATTTGCTACTTGTTCATACATTTGTTCAATTATTCAAGCATCACACCTCACAAAATCGGATTTGGTTGCATTTTCCTTGTGTGATTTTTGACCAAAACAACTTTGCCGCATCCCTTGTTTCATCCACGGTATCCAATTCCTGACATAGGGCTTCAGGATTCTTCTCAGGATCCTTGAGACTGGATCTTGCTGTAGGTATCACCATTTCTGTCGGGATTACTGCCTCCACTCCAAATACTAAGGAAAATGGGGTTTGCCCAGTTGCACTTTTTACTGTCGTTCTATCAGCCCATAAAACAAAGGGTAATTCTTCTGCCCATCTTCCTTTCTTGGCTCCTAGTCTTTTCTTTAAATTGTTGACAATTATCTTGTTCGAGGATTCTGCTTGTCCGTTTGCTTGAGGATGTACCAGAGTAGATGTAATCATCCTAATTCCCCAACTCTTACAAAAATCGGTTGTCCTCTTACTGATAAACTGAGAACCATTGTCAAAAATTATCTCAGCTGGTACCCCAAACCTAGTCAGGATATTCCTTTTTATGAAGGATACTACTTCTTGGTCTCTGACTTGAACAAATGCTTCAGCTTCAACCCATTTAGAGAAATAATCAGTCATGGCCAGCATAAAGACTTTTCCTCCTGGAGCCTTTGGCAATTTTCCCACTATGTCCATTCCCCACTTCATGAATGGCCAAGGGGAAGCAATAGGATATAGTGGCTCAGATCTTCGAGCATATTCTACAGCATATTAAGGTTGATGTAGTATATTACTGTTCCTTTGACATGCATCACATCTTCGAGCATATTCTACAGCATATTTCCTCATCGTCAGCCAATAGTATCATGTTCTTAATACCTTTGAGAATAACGATCTGCCCCCAGTATGGTTACCACAATCCCCTTCGTGTATATCCTGAATCACTTCTTTGGTTTCGGGATCCTCCAGGCACCTCGGGTATGGTCCTGCAAGAGATTTCTTATACAAAACATCATTTATAATAGTGAATCGTGATACCTTCATCTTAAAGGCCTTAGGATTCTCATCCTTTGGGATGTGTCCTTCCTTGAGATATCTCATGATTGGAGCCGTCCAGGACTTAGGATCCTCCTCGGGATACTCGTCATCAGGATCTTGGATACTTACTACTTCCTTATCCTGAGATTTGAGAAGATCCATCGCAGGATACAGGATATGTAGTATTGGTATTTGGGTTCCCTCTGGTATCCTGACTGATGATCCTAGATTTGCCAAGGCATCCGCTTCAGCATTATCCTCTCTTGGTACCTGTTCAAGTGTAAAAACATCGAAATATCCTGCTAATTTTTTAAGAATTTCGAGATACTCGATTAACTTCTCACCTTTAACTGCATAAGATCCATTAAAATGATTAGTAATTAACAAGGAATCGACAAACACTTGTAAACTTTTAATATTCATATTCCTGGCCAACTCTAATCCTGCAATCAAAGCTTCATATTCTGCTTCATTATTAGTGGCAGGAAATTCACACCTAATAGCCTGGGGTATTATGCCCCCCTGTGGCGATTTTAGTAGTATACCCAAAGCTACACCTCTTACATTAGATGCACCATCAGTATATAATGTCCAGGATTCTAGATTTTCTCCTAGCTGTTGCACTTCTAGGTCTACTTCATTTTGAATATCACTACTGAAATCAGCCACAAAGTCAGCTAGAGCCTTTGACTTTATGGCATTCCTAGGTTCATATACTAGATCAAAGGCACTTAATTTTACTGACCACTTAGCCATTCTACCTGACATCTCAGGCTTCCTAAGCACATTTTTAACAGGATAATTAGTTTTAACATGAATCCTATGTGTCTCAAAGTAATGTCTAAGCTTCGTTGATGCCATAACTAGAGCCAATATTAATTTTTCTAAATGAGAATATCTAGTTTCAGCATCTAATAAACTTTTGCTAACATAATAGACAGGATACTGCTGACCTTCGTGATCCTTTACCAGGACAGCACTTACTGCGTTCCCTGATACTGCAAGATATAGGGATAATGGTTCACCATCCTCGGGCTTCATCAATAGTGGTGCAGTTGAAAGATACTGCTTTAATTCCTGCAAGGCTGCTTCGTGCTTCTCTTCCCATTCAAATTTCCTATTCTTCTTCAGGATATCGTAGAAAAACATTACTGCACTAACAATTCCTTGCATCTTTCTGAGGATCTTGATATAAACCTGTTTAGTGCTGCTACTCGACCTGTTAATCTTTGTACATCTTTCATGTTTGAAGGTGACTTGATATCCAGGATAGCTTTAATCTGTTTCGGGTTTGCTTCGATCCCCGTTTTAGTCACCATGTATCCTAGAAACTTTCCTGCCCCCACTCCAAAATGGCATTTGGCAGGATTTAGTTTCATGTTGTACTGATCCAGGATATCGAATGCTCCTTCAATATCCCGGAGATGATCCTCAGCCTTCTTAGATTTTACCACCATATCATCAATGTATACCTCCATGGTGTCCCCCAGTTTATCTTTAAACATCATGTTCACCAATCTCTAGTATGTTGCACCTGTATTTTTCAAACCAAAAGGCATAGCAGTATAACAATAAATACCTGTTGGTGTCATGAAAGCAGTATCCTCCTGGTCCGAAGGTTCCATTTGTATTTGCTGGAATCCTGAGGAGGCATCCATGAAGGTTAACATTTCATGACAGGTAGTAGCATCCACCATTGAGTCGATATGAGGCAGAGGGAATGGATCTTTAGGATATGCTTTGTTCAAGTCCGTGTAATCTACACAAACTCTCCATTTCCCATTTTTCTTTTGCACCACAACTACATTTGCTAGCCATTTGGGAAATTTAACTTCCCTAATCGTCTTGCTCTTTAATAATCTTTCAACCTTTTCCTGAATTATCGTGTTCCGTTCAGGAGCAAACTTCCTTCGTTTCTGTTGGACAGGCTTGAAAGACCTATCAATTCCGAGCTTGTGAGTTAAAATATTCTTGGAAATACCTGTCATATCCTCATGTTTCCACGCGAATGTTGACATCCTGCATTTCAAAAAGTTAGTTAATTGACTTTCAATATCCTGAGGGATATTGGTTCCTACGAGCACCGAGATATCTGGATTATCCTGATCTAGGACAATTTTCTTAACATCATGCTCTGAAGCCTCCACGATATCCTGAGCTCGCATCTTTAATTGCTATGCTGCGTTGGGCTTTGTTGAGGATTTCATCGAAGAAGAATAACACTCCTTCGCTTCTTGTTGATCACTTTCCACTTTGACAACCCCCCAAGGAGTAGGTATCTTGATGCACTGGTGATAGGTAGATGGCACAACTTTCATATCATGGATCCATGGCCTCCCCAATATAATATTGTAGCAGGATAAGGAGTCCATGACACAGAAGCGTTGCATTGAGTTGACCCCTTCAACATACACATGCAAATTTATTTCTCTCACGGTATTCCTGGCTTCCCCACTGAACCCAACAAGCACAGTGGATTTCGAAGTAATATCTATCGGGGATACATTCATCCTCTTCAGTGTTTCCAGCTGAATTATGTTGACGGAGCTGCCATTATCCACCAGTATCCTGAGCACAAAATGATTAACAACATATAAAGTTATTACCAAAGCATCATGGTGAGGATCCTGGACAGTATCCCTATCATCACTGTCGAACGTGATCACTTTATCAGTTGTGAGGGTTGACATCCTGGTTGGCTTATCTCCCCTCTCTGCCTTAGCCTCCTTTGCATGTCTTTTTGTTGCAGAATAAGAGGTCCCACAGATATCGGATCCTCCTTAAATAAAGTTAATTATCTTGGCATCCGCAGGAGGTGATGCTGCTCGTTCAGGATCCTTCTCAGTATCCTGACCCTTATTCTTCTTTCTTCCCAGGAGATCCTTCAGATATCCTTTGCTCAGCAGATAACTTATTTCTTTCCTCAGGGTAATGCAATCTTCTGTAAGATGTCCAAAATCCTCATGGAAGGCACACCACTTAGATTTATCCTTCCAATCGGCTTTTTGTTGGTTCTTCTTAGGCCACCTCGCTTTGTCTCCCAAACCCTACATAGCATACATTAGTTCAGGTATATTAACAAGAAAAACAATATTCTGACAATTCAGGATACTCCTCAGGATCCTCGTCTTCAACAGCGTTCACTTTCTTGCTGTCATTTCTGCCATATGGCTTAGAGCGATATGGCTTATACGAGGATTCTGACTTCCTGTTGGTTGATTCGTAGGATGAAGATGAATTCATCCTCTCTTGCATCTTCTTGTCATCTTCCAGCCGAATATATCTTAAAGCCCTGTTTCGAGCCTCATCCAGGTTCCTGCAAGGATTCATTACAAGATCTTGGTAAAATTGGGAATCCTTTTGCAAACCCATTTTGAATGCTTGCATAGCTGTTGCAACATCAAGGTGTGGGATGTCCAGAGATTCCCTGCTAAACTTGTTCACATAGTCTCTCAAGGATTCCTGAGGTCCTTGAGTTATCCAGTCTGAGGATTTTGGCCATATCCTGAAGCATATCCTGAGCTTCTCACAGTCGACACCCTAACCGAAGAGGGTATCTCAGGAGTATAATTCTGAGTATGACTAGGCACAATATTGCCCCTGTTATCCTCGGTGTACACTGATGAACTGAAGTTCAATGCTCTTGGCTGCAGGGGAGTGACAATATCCTCAGCAGGCCTACTCGGACTAGACTTCAAGAGCTGTATTTCTCTTATTAGCATTTGATTTTTTTCCTATTGCTGCTTCATCTGATCCTGTATACTGCCAAACAAAGTCAGAATTTCATCATTAGAAGCCAAAATAGGAGTACCCCCTGAGACAGCAGATCCTTGAACATTCCGAATGAGGATAACATCCCGAGCCACATGAGTTTCTGTTCCTCTTGAAAGATCCTGAGGCTGTGAAGAGGCTTGCATCCTCGGAGGTGGCGGAAGCACCGAACCAACGGTTGCAGAAGTTATGGCAGACACGGTAGAAGAGCTCATGTTTGATCTTGAGGCCATTGAAAATAGTGTGGCAAAAAGTTTTGAAAATAGAAAACCAAGTAATGATTTTGCAAAAGCTTTTAGTAGAAATAGCACCACTCGCCCCACGGTGGGCGCCAAATTGTTTTGGTAAAAAATTACCGAAGCAATTAAGTGATCAAATTAGTTAAGTGAGGTAGTGTGCTAGAGGTGTTTATGAAAAATATGCTGGTTAAGTTGTTAACAAAAAAAGTTTTCAGGATACGGCTCAGGATATCGAGTTGTATCAACAATCAAACAATGAGCAAAAAAAGGTAAAGGGTGACACGGGATGTACGAGGAAAGCCCTTGATCAATCTAGATCACTGGCACAAAACCTCGGGAGCTAACAATCGCAACTGCCTTGTTCTTCTTATTACTTCAAATATCAGGATACAGTGCGGGATATGATACGGATCGACTAGGTGTTACAATGTGTTTTGAATACAAGTGTAAGTGTATTGTGAGTGTTTGCAGCTAGAGAGCAAGAGTGTACGAGAAATTGTGTGTGTTCTTATCTGATCCGATCAATCATGTTTATAGTAAAGTAAAGCTAACTAACTAGCCTACAAATCCGGGATAAAACGAATATTCCTTGTTTTGGTCAAAAATTACCGAAGCAATTAAGTGATTAAATTAGTTAAGTGAGGTAGTGTGCTAGAAACGAGTGTCGAAAATATGTTAATCAAATTATTTGCAAAAACAGTTTCAGGATACGGCTCAGGATATAGAGCAGTATCTATGATCAAACAATGAGCAAAAAGTAAAGGGTGACACGAGATGTACAAGGAAAGCCCTTGATCAATCTAGATCGCCGACACAAAACCTCGGGAGCTGACAATCGCAGCTGCCTTGTTCTTCTATTACTTCGAATATCAGGATACAGTGCAGGATGTGATGCGGATCAACTAGGTGTTACAATGTAATTCGAGTACAAGTGTTTGTGTATAGTGATTGCTAGTAGCTAGAGAGCAAAGTGTGCGAGTGAAGTGAGTGAAAAAAATTGTGTGCCTTAATCTGATCCGCCCCATCTATTTATAGTAAAAGAAATTCAACAAACTACCCTATTAAACTAGGATTCGGCGGATATTCCCTACTTGAACGTTGTAGACCTGGTCCTTCGGGTTCAACGTCTCTCATGTAACTGGTTTGCCCGAGTCTTAAGGAGAAGAGGTCCATTCGACCGTTAGTGACCCACAGCTTCTAACCTGCACGTGGTTAATTTAGTTAATACCAGGATATCGCACCAGGATGTTACCAATATCCTGATCCGGTATCCTGATCACAAGTAAACAATCAAAAGCAGAATATTAGTCGGGATATATATATGCTCAGAAAATGACCCATAACAATTGTCCCCAAATATATCTGTTGGTATACCAATCCAACGGATATATTTCAAAAACCCTGTCTCGCGAATCAAGGCAATTAAATCGAGATGACGGTCAAGATTACACCATACAACTTCCAACGCGCTTTTAACTCGATGGACATCTACAACGCTCCTATATCTTCTCTCTTCTTGTTTGGAAAGCAGATATCATCAACGGAGTCTCCAGGTAATTCCTTACTTCTTATTCATTTCCTGTCAATCTCTTTCCCTTTACTTGCAATGGCTACTAGAACTTTTTCTCAAACCGGCGAATCATCTGAGACCTTCATCCAGCAAAATCTTCTTAAAAATCCCGAGAAGGAGATCTGTGATTTTGATAACGCGGACATTGCAGCATTGAGAGCTTCCGGTGCTTTCCCCGATGGCACAGTCTTCAGATCGTTTGATCGATCAATTCGATCGGACGTTTCTTCTGCTGATTGGGTCTGCTTCCCGGCATACCCTTTCTCGCTAGGTCTTCGGTACCCCTTTCCCGAATCTATGATGCAATTCTTCCGGACTACCGGTATTTCCTTTGCCCAAACCATGCCCATGGTCTGGAGGGTATTAATCGTACTCAACCAAATTAAAAACCTTCACTGTCCCGACCTTTGCATCGAAGATATGCCAATCGCTTACCGCCTCCGATCCCACGGTTCCAGTCGGTTTTTGCTTTTTTCAACTTCCAGCAAACCCCTTATTCTTAAAGCCACCAAAAACGAAGATGGATGGCAACGCAAGTTCTTCTTCGTCAAACGAGACTCCATTTGTGAGGGTGCTAGTCTTCCGGTGGAGTGGTTAACCACCGGTAGGATCATGAATGTCCCCATGTACTTCTAAACTTTTATCTTGTGCTAATATCTTCTTATTTGATCTTTTCGCAGTGAATTTTAAGGAAGTAGCTCCCCCTACTGCGGAATCGGAAAAAAGAATCACAGCAGTTTACCAATTACCTGCAAGTGACAGAAGTTTTACCACACATATCCCGAGTTCCAGTCAATATTCATCATCCGAAATGTCTGGTAAGAGTTACTTTTGAAATGACTAATTATTGTAATATAAAGAGTAATAAGGGTGGAGGACTTTTCCCTTTATGCAGCACCAGCCAAGATCCCTGAGGTTTTCGACCTTGAAGAGCTAGACAGTTATTCTGATCAGGTCCAGATTAAGAAGGAACCTAGTCCCAAGGCCACGGCCTCATCCAAGCCCAGCATTTCCAAGGCCATCATCATTCCTAAACCTTCTCCAGCTACTAAGCCCCGGAGTTCAAGTTCCCGTAAAAGGAAAGAGCCTGATTCTCCTGTTATTTCTGATACACCCCCCTATGAAAATCACGGGTTCATTGAGGCAAGCGGATTCATGACTTCTTTTCTCAACCAGGTTAATATCCTCGAGCCATATCCTACACCTTATACCGCTTATAAGTATTTATTAAAACCAATATATGTCCTCTTACTTTGCAGGGTCTCGAACGTCTGGTTCATTTATATCAAGAATCCTGTGGGCTCAATAAGACGCTTGAATCCAAGTTGAAGAAAGCCGAGGTTACCATCTCTGATCAGGGTATGATTGCAGCCGCCAAATCTCGGCATTACGAGGACAAGTTCAAGGCTATGACCCAAGAACACCAGGCCGCCCTCAGCAAAGCTGCTCTCCAGGCTCAAACCGATCTTGATGCTGCCCATGCTCAACACGAACAGGATATGATCAGCTACCGGGAAAGCCTTAAAAGTTCCGTCATCACTTCCCTTCTCCAGGCCAGGCTAAAGATGGCCCACGAAGCCAAAGCACTGGGCTTCGAATGTCCTTCTTGGGACATCAATGCCTGGGAAACAAAGCTGAAGAGTCTCGGCGGCACTTCTGCTAAACCTGCAGCTGAAGAATCTTCAAAGGCAGTCGAAAAACCAACTGATGCTGAGAGGGATGCTGAGGTTGATCCCGAGACGGATGCTGCTGAAAATACCACGAACGAAGAAGGTGCTGCCTCCTAAAACTTATTTCCCTTAAATTTGAGAGTTATGCTTATGTTTGAACAATTTTACTTCTTGTCCTATGAACAGTTTCTATTTCTGCATTAAAACAACTTGATAGCCGAAGGTGGATGGGTCCTAGGTTTTAGGATGAAGCCTTCGGTTATCAACTGGTATTGCTTATTTCAGATAATTTCATCTTTCAATTGGTTTGCTATTGCCCTCTAATTTCTGTCATGCATTTCTTAGTGTAGATTTTAGCTTTGCAAAATTTGTGCAACTATCTTTTGAAAATATCCTGATCAATATACTCAGTGATATGTTATGAAGACCTTTAGAATTTCTCAAAATCCAATCAATTTTAGACAAAACTCCTAAAGAATAAAAGATAGTCTATTTTCCAAAACCTGTTTTGATAATACTTGTTTGATCAGAGTTTTAATTTTCAATCCAAGTATCATTTCCCAAATATTTCAATCAAATATCCCGAAACGTATCCCAAAAACACATTTTCAAGACATATCCTAAAGATATATCCTTTTCAGGATATTTTGAGCCTTAAACAGAGTTAAACAATTCATGTAAGGTTCACAAAGGAAAGATTATACCAGGAATTGAGTGTAAGCCTAGTATTAAACTCCAACCCCTTTTGCGACTTCTCCTACTAAGATGTCCCCAGTCCGAGACACTTAGCCCAATTTTGATCTTTTGAGCTTCACACAATTGCTTTAGAAGGAATGTCCCCTGTGCATGAAGTCTTTAAACACTTAGAAAATTTTTGAACATTAGTTCCAACTGTTTAGATAATTCTTGTGTTACAGGGGTAAAACCCAAAAATATACTGGAGATAAATCCTTAGTATCCTGGGGAAAATCCCAAATTTTCATGCGCTACAGGCGGGAGTGTATAAACTCCGAGACTTAGAAAGGTGAAATCCTTTAAACCTTAGAGAGTATGACAATACCCTTTCGTGAGAGAGGGTGATCAATCCTCATATACCTTTGGGATTCAGGATATAGCCAACAGTAACGAAATAGTCAGCCACTTTTACATGAACTGGTCCCGCCACCTTGAACTATTCCCGAATAACTTGCGCTCCAGGCGGGGTGTTTAAACCCAATTCAGAAGAAAGGTGAATACCTTTAAACCTGTGAAGGGATCAGGATCCCTTAGACGTGAGAGAGGGGGCCAATCCTCTAATCTTCCGAAGTATCCTGAATGTGTATCCTGGTGCTATATCCCGAAGCATATACTGCAAAACAATCGTAAGCTAAGGTGGGTGTTAGCCTGGCTAACACCCCTCCGATGCTTAAGTCAGTAATGGGTTCAAAACAATAAATAATATCAAAATTTAATAAAAGAGACAGAATTCATACCATCTTGAGTTGGAATTTAAATTCCATACTCACTTGAAATAGAGTTTTAGATGTATAGCATTCCAGGATCTCGGTAGTATATCCCCCTCCATATTCTTGAGTCGGTATGCTCCTTTTCCTGATTCTGATTCAACCTCATAGGGTCCTTCCCATTTTGGAGCCAACTTTCCATCAGCAAGATTAGTAGTATTCTGAAAAGTCTTTCTCAATACCCAATCTCCAACTTGAAATCTTCTAGTCCTTATATTCTTGTTGTATGCTTTAGATATCCTCTGTTGATATGCTGCCATCCTTAGCCTTGCAGCGTCTCTTGTCTCATCAATAGTATCCAGTTCCTGGCATAGGACTTCAGGATTCTGCTCAAGATCCCTGAGGTTGGATCTCGCTGTAGGTATCACAATTTCTGTCGGGATCACCGCTTCTGCTCCAAACACCAAGGAAAACGGGGTTTGGCCAGTTGCGCTTTTCACTGTCGTCCTATCAGCCCACAAAACAAAGGGTAATTCTTCTGCCCATCTTTCTTTCTTAGCCCCTAGTCTCTTTTTTAAGTTGTTGACAATTATCTTGTTCGAGGATTCTGCTTGTCCATTTGCTTGAGGATGTACCGGAGTAGACGTGATCATTTTGATTCCCCAACTCTTGCAAAAGTTAGTAGTCCTTTTACTTATAAATTGAGATCCATTGTCACAAATTATCTCAGCTGGTACTCCAAACCTAGTCAGGATATTCCTTTTTATGAAGGATACCACTTCTTGATCTCTAACCTGAACAAATGCTTCAGCTTCGACCCACTTAGAGAAATAATCGGTCATTGCCAGCATGAAGACCTTTCCTCCTGGAGCCTTTGGCAATTTTCCTACTATGGGTTTAGTGATCCTCACTTCTGTTAGAATTAGTGATCCTCAGAAGTATTGCAGGATCAGGATCATGGATCATCTTAAGGATCCTTATACTAACGATTGTCTACTTTGAATATAATGTTGTTTTGCAGGAGTACCAGCTTGGACTTGGTCTTGGCGATATTCCTGGAGCATATTCCATGACTTATTCCGCACGTGCTTACCTGAAGTGGACGTTATGGAGTTCGTGGGGGACTTGCATGAAATGCGGAATGTTAGTTAGTGTAGATATTTTCCATTTTTAAAAGGGGTAGCGAGCTAAATAGAAAACACTTGGCTATTTTTGGCTACACACACACTAGCAACTGCTCTCACCAGCTCTCGGTAATTCACTTAGCAATTTCATACACCTTTTACACGTTACACTATAGTGATCCTTGTAATTAGCTCGCTATCATCCGAAGTTGTAACACATTTCTTGTTTAATTTGAGTTGGTGATCGGTAGTTTCCATCACCCGAGGTTTTTTATGCCGGAGATCATTCATTGATCAAGGGCTTTTTGTTGATGCATATTTTGTGGACACGACTCGGCTCGGTTCAACTCAGCTCAGTTCGACTTGGTTTCGACTCGAAGACACGAAGATCGAGACAAAGATACAGCCAAGTGTTAGTCTGAGTTACGTCTTAGGTTTGTTGTTATGTGCGTTTGATGTAAGTTTGACCAAGTCAACCATCCTCCGGTTTGACTTGGCCAAACAGTAAGCACATTGTTTGTAAGTGTTTGGTTTCGAAGGATGAGTCTCGAAGGATGGTTTGTATCCTTCGATGAGTCCGAAAGATGGACCTTCGATAGATGAGCCTTCGATGGATGGACCTCGAAGGATATCATCCTTCGAGGTGTATTTGTGATCCTTCGATGTGTTTCTGGTCGACAGATGATCTTTCGATCAGTCTGTCTGATCCTTCGACCAGACCTGCTGTGTTGGGTATAAATACCCATGTTGTGTGTTGTGTTCAGCAGAACACTAGAGAGGAGAGCACACTGAGAGCATTCTGTTGGAGCGCACACACACATACGTTTGAGAGAGTTTATAGAGTACATCTGTAAACATTGAGCTTGTATCCGGACCCTTCATTCGTATTAATACTAGTGGTGTTAATCGGTGAACTTTGTGTGTCGTGCATTTGTGTGTTGTGTTTGTGCTTGTTCTCATATAAAATCTCGGTTGCATGCTAGCTTGGATTCCGCACTCGCTAGTGTGTTAGATATAACAAGGATAAGGTTTGATCTCATCCTCGAGAGGGACCTACAAGTGGTATCAGAGCCTTGGCTCTTCTCCTTGTTAAAACCGAGTAGTTTTCGGGTTTGTTCAGATTTTTGAAGTTCATGTTTTTCTGAAAAATCAGTTTAAAACTTCGAAATTTCTGTTGTTTTGCTAGAAGTTCTTATAAAAACCTTGTTATTTTTCATTGTCTATTGTTAAAAGTTGGTTTTTATTGAAGTTTCGGCCTAAACTCGTGTTCGGCAGTGTCGGTTTACCAGAAAATTCAAATTTTTCTGGGTTTGTTCTTGATATCTTCATCATATATTCAAGTGTTCTTCCAAGTGTTACATATTTTGATCTTGTTTAATTATTTTCGAAAGTGTTTGTGCTTTGGGAAGGGACAACCCAAATCTGGTTGGCAGAAAGTAAGGTCTGAACATACCTTCTGCCGAAAGTTTCTACCAACTTGTCACCTTTTTCACCAACCTGTCACATTTGTCAACTGTGTCAGTGCTTTTCGAAAGATATCCTTCGAAGTCGAAAGATCATCTTTCGATCAAGGAGGTTCGACAGATACCCATCCTTCGAACATCTTTCGAAGTCAGTGAGTTATCTTTCGAGCCAAGGAATCTTTTCGAAGGATATATTGTTCGAGCTACTGTTACACTTCGAAAGATAAGGATCCTTCGTTTTGGAGAATCTTTCGAAGTCATTGTTCGAAATTCAACAGTGATCTTTCGAACACTGTTGATCCTTCGAACAAGTGTCTGTCTTTCGAACCAGTGTTGATCTTTCGATCCTAATCTGTTTAAGTTTAACAGTTTGTGTTTTGCAGGTCTTTCGATCCTTGATCTTTCGGCTGTTTGTTTCTCTTCAACTTTTTAACATAGTTTGTGAAAATTAATTTTAAAAGGGAAAACTTGTTTTTCAAATTTTAAATCAATTTTCACTTAATATATTAATTTTTATAAAATGGGAACAAACGGTGAGTGGTGGACTCAATTAACTTCGACTCCACAATCATCAGTTACACAACCTGAGCCAGATTTCGACAAAACTGCATGGATGCGAGGTATTGCCACACCTCAACCCCAATTTGATCCAACTGCCTATTTTTGGAAACCACCTCAAGCCCAACCTCAACAAGGCAACCAAAATCCTTTCATAAATCAAACAAGTACATCCACGTCCAGCTCAAATAAAGCCGATGATGGGTGTGATTGGTCTGTACAATGTGGAGGTGGAAATCATGGAGGAACTGCGTTTTATGCTGAAATTGTCAAGAATGTCAATGATGGTGAATCTTCAGGAAAAGATGACAGTTCAGGATGTAGTGGCACTGATGAAGATAGCTCAGGTGTGAGTGATTACAGTTCAGAATCGGACGTCAAGGAGGGAATGGATTCTGAAGCTGATAGTATATCGAATGGTGCCAAGGAGATGATATGTCAAAATTCTGACTTGGTCAAGAAAGCTGATGCTACATCAGAAGAAATGGAGAAGATTTTCTCTGAAGATGGATCTTTTTCTTTCCATTCAGCCTTTACGGCTAATGTCGACAGTTCATCAAGTCAGGCATGTGTCGATGAACCCACTGTAGTTAGTTGTGAAAATTGTGATAGTTTAAATGTTAAATATGCTGAAAAGGAAAGTGAGTTTGAAATCACACGCAAACACAATCAAGAATTGATTGTAGATCTTGCTAAGGCAACTGAAGCTAACTTGTTTTTAACCAGAAATGGAAAGGAATTTAAAACAACAATTGCGTCATTAAGACATGATGTTTCAGAATTACAAAAGGCTGTTTTGCGAAAACAACATGCTAACAATAATCTTATTGACACAATTGAAAAGCAAATGGTAGAGTTAGCGACAGCTCGATGTGAATGTGAGACAATTAAGCAGAAATTGGAAAGCTATTCCAATTCCCGCTATGTTTTGGATTACATTATTGATGTTCAAAAGAAAAAGGGGGATAAGAAGTGTATGGGATTCAAATCATGTCCTCCCCCAATGAATCACAATTACTCCAAATTGCCTGATGACGAGGATATGCCCCGTTTTGAACCTACTGTGCCACTCGGTCTAGATGACTTTGCAGCAGGCCTCGGGTTCACAACTGGTACATCATCCTCGGGTCAATCAGAATCTGAGAAAAGTGTGACGGATTCATCGTGTGTTAAGGAACAGAGTCCTCCCATTGTTGAGGACACTGATTCTTCGGACGATGAATCTGAAGAAATTGTGAACCAACAGTCTAACTCGGTTACAACAGATATTCCAATCGAGAATCACATCTTGTGTGATCCACCAGTGAAACCGAGTAAGACTGAAACGTCAAAAGAAATGGAGTCGATTGTATCGAGTTTTGAAGGGAATAACTTGTTGTACACGCTCAAAGGAGATGACAAAATCTACTCTAACAAAGATTTTCCAATTAAAAATGTAAATCAAGATTTAATTGAGCAAATTTTTGAAGGATGTATTGATAAGTTTTTGGGAAACAAAAGTGGCAAAGTCACCGTCACTCAATGTGATCCAATTCCGAGTGAACAAGTTAGAAAACAATTCGGAAACCAAAAACTACCAATTGAGCGAAAACAACAAGTCAATTCTGGAAAAGGTAAAGTACAGGGAAAGAAGGCTCAGAACAAGAATGTTCAAGCACCTAAAGTTCAGCAGCAAAAGGTGCAAAACAAAAGAGCTCCTGTTAAGAAAAGAGAACCGAAAGTGAACTTTGTTGGATCCAAGGGTACAGATAAACTGGAAACATTTCAGGATAAATCTAACGTTGATTTTGTAAAACAAGTTAGAATTTTAAAACGAAATGATCAGAATAATTACACCCAACACTCCAACGGATGTGATTTAGGTCCAAGTACATCTAGATCACAAAGTTCATTGTCTGGTCCTCAGTCTGGTCATCAACATGTTTCTCCGAGGTTTGTAGAGCGGAGAATGTGTTTTGAGTGTGGCACAATTGGGCATATTGTAAGATACTGCCCATACCTGCAAAAGTTGAAGGCAAAAACGAGTGCTCCCCAAGAAACCAATTACCAAAAACGACCTGTTTTCCCAAAACAAGACCCACGTGTCTTGAAAGAAAAGGAAAAGAAGTTAAAACAAAAGAATCAAAAGGTAATTGAGAAGGCCTTAAAATCAGAGGTCAAGGAAGAAAAACCTGTACAAGCAAAATCCACAACGGTAAAACCAGTAAATGCAAAAACAATGAATTCAAATACTGGTAAAGAACAAATAGTTTGGAAGCAAAAACAGGTAATTCAGTCAGGGGGAGCACCACAGGTTCTTTTTCCTAATCATCAAGTGATTGAGATCACTTTTCTTGATGATCAAGGATGACCCAAGTCCACAAAGGCTTGGGTCCCCCTCTCCAACTAATCTTTGAGTGAGTGTGTAGGATATTCCAGGAGGAACTATCGATAATCGTAAGATTGTTGATAGTGGAGTGTCCATGCACAAATTAGGCGACAGAGGAAATTGTTTCCTTTGATGGAGAGAAGAAAAAGAAAAGAGAACAGAAGTGTCTGTTAAAAGAGTTTGAAAAGCTTCGACAATTTGAAAATCATTAAAAGTTTGATTGTTCAAGGCCTTGATCGGGTCCCCAGGGGTAGATTCAAATCAAAATGTACGCACCTACAGCACGTTTGAAGTTCAAAATTCAACAAGATGAACGTGCAGTGTACATTTCTTTGCGGTGTAATTGAAGAAAATGTGTTTGTTGAACAAACCAACTGGGTGTGCGGATGCCTTGGCATGGGTTGAACAACCGCACACTACTTCTCAAGAGAAAGACAAAAACCTTCGCTGGTGCAATGTGGATGACCAGCCGGACCCAAAGGTTTATGATCTTGTTGCTGTCAAGAGACTTCTTAGTAGCTACAAAGAATCGACTTTGAAATCCACACCGGGTGGATATCCAGTTTGGGAGAGCACTCAGATTCCTTGCAATGCACGAAGTAGTTGCAGGATACGGTTTTAAAATTTCTAATCTCTCCTTTACTTGTCGATATTTAAGCTGCTTTGTGAATTGTTATTATCTCGTACAGCACTCTTCGGCCAGACAATGTTGTCATGGTCCGCACCGTAAACCGACATGCCAACTGATTTTTCCAAAATTCGATAAATCTTTTCAGATTAAAAAAATTAATTTTGGTAAACGGCATTGAGGTAAAACATGAGTTAACCAACATTGGGAAATCATTTTTGTAAATACCTTTATATTTTTAAATTTTATCTTAGTTTATTGATTTTAGGGGGAGTAAATCCAAATTTGAAAAATCCAAAAACATCGAAAAATTTCAAAAGCACAAAAACAATAGAAAAGCAAAAATGAGTTTCCTGGCGAGCAAAAGAGAAAATGATAGTACATCAGTGGTCTGTCTAAACCTCTTTAAACCTAAAATGAAAAGCGATAAGCAGCTCTATATAAGATGTATCGGTAGGCTCACAATCATTTTAAAGTGTGCAGGGTGATATAAACCTAAATCGACTGAAGACTGGGTGGGAACCATTCATTGGCATATGGTCTTGGTACCGAAATTTCGTTTGAGAGATTGCCGAGGTTCTGAGATATTCGGTCTTTATGCTGCTTATCATCTGGGTATCATGGTTGTATCTTTTACCGAAAAAATAACGGGGACGCAAGTCTAGATCTTCCATGATACTATACATTCGTGTACATATTGCATACGACCTCAATAAGTGATCAACAATCACATGTCCCTACAAATAAGTGATAAAATATCACATTTATCCGGGAGTCAAGTTCGTCTCTCTGCTGTACGAAAGTACTGACCTGTTCACGGACTTGCTCCTGTGCCCTCATGCATCGAAAATCAAGTTCCTTATAAATAAGTGATTCTATCACATAGGGCTTGTTTTCAATCAAAATAAGTGAGAATCTCACATCATATACGGTCAAACAGATGATAATCGGTATACTCACCGGTAAGATGAACCCTCGTGCATACCTTGATACGGGAATGTGTCGTGATGTGGATGAACACCGGTCGGTAAGTATAAATCATACCTTAACGTATCCCCTCGCCATGATTACAAATGATAAGTTGAGCTTATGTGCACAACAATACCGATAATCGTTATAGGATGCTTATCTTAATGTTAACTAAAAGAACAACAAGAGCGTTTTGGCATGACCGTACACTGATATGATTCTCTTACCCTCGAAACTCGCAAAAAGAATGTCTGTAGATATTTTTTACTGTTTTCAGTTTATGTATCTTTGTATATATTTATTTATTGTTTTCCGTCTTTACATTTGAAAAATGAAAAATTCCAAAAAGATTTTAGGTGTGTTTTAATATAAACTTTATAAAATCCAAAAAGATTTTGCTTCTAGTTTATTTTTGATTGACTGATGTTGGAACTCGAGTCTATCCTACCCAAAATCCTGATCGTAAGCCGGAAAACAATTGCATCTTCATAAACTGTCGAAGTTAACAAGTTTTGAAAGTTAAAGGATTAAGATTGTATATTTTTCTAAACTTTCAAAATATTGTCGGTTGGTGTTTGATTGAGATTTGATCTCATATGTGTCTTTTGTCTAAATGTTAACTATATTCCAAGCGGTTGTTCTCATTATGCGTTTAGCTTTCTTGCTTGTGCAGATGCTAAAGGCGAGGAGAACATGTTCGATGACAAGCTTTGGAATGAAGACACGAAGTGGAGGCTCTCAAAGGATAAAATGATCGAGTTGCCGCTGACTCTTCATCAACACCACAAGGATCTGAAGAATTGACAAGTCAAAAGATTCACGAGCATGACTCAATGGAGAGTTCAATCTAAGGGGGAGTTTATTGACACACTTCCTAAACAAAAAAGGGGAGTTTGTTGATACACTTTCTACTTACGACACGTGAAGACTTTGAAGATCCTCCGACGTGGAAGACATCGAAGTTGAACCTCACGAGTAGCGTCCAAGGGGGAGTTTGTTGATGCATATTTTGTGGACACGACTCGGCTCGGTTCAACTCAGCTCAGTTCGACTTGGTTTCGACTCGAAGACACGAAGATCGAGACAAAGATACAGCCAAGTGTTAGTCTGAGTTACGTCTTAGGTTTGTTGTTATGTGCGTTTGATGTAAGTTTGACCAAGTCAACCATCCTCCGGTTTGACTTGGCCAAACAGTAAGCACATTGTTTGTAAGTGTTTGGTTTCGAAGGATGAGTCTCGAAGGATGGTTTGTATCCTTCGATGAGTCCGAAAGATGGACCTTCGATAGATGAGCCTTCGATGGATGGACCTCGAAGGATATCATCCTTCGAGGTGTATTTGTGATCCTTCGATGTGTTTCTGGTCGACAGATGATCTTTCGATCAGTCTGTCTGATCCTTCGACCAGACCTGCTGTGTTGGGTATAAATACCCATGTTGTGTGTTGTGTTCAGCAGAACACTAGAGAGGAGAGCACACTGAGAGCATTCTGTTGGAGCGCACACACATATACGTTTGAGAGAGTTTATAGAGTACATCTGTAAACATTGAGCTTGTATCCGGACCCTTCATTCGTATTAATACTAGTGGTGTTAATCGGTGAACTTTGTGTGTCGTGCATTTGTGTGTTGTGTTTGTGCTTGTTCTCATATAAAATCTCGGTTGCATGCTAGCTTGGATTCCGCACTCGCTAGTGTGTTAGATATAACAAGGATAAGGTTTGATCTCATCCTCGAGAGGGACCTACACTTTTTCCTCGTATAAATCTTTGTGTCACTTGTTCATTACATTTCAGAGTGATCCTTAGTGTTGTTCATTGATTCAAGCATCATACCTCACAACAGAAAGTTTGGTTGCATTATCATTGCTTGATTTTTGACCAAAACAATGGTTACCACAATCCCCTTCGTGTATATCCTGAAGCACTTCTTTGGTTTCGGGATCCTCCAAGCACCTCAGATATGGTCCTGCAAGAGATTTCTTATACAAAACATTATTTATAATAGTGAATCGTGATACCTTCATTCTAAAGGCCTTAGGATTCTCATCCTTTGGGATGTGTCCTTCCTTGAGATATCTCATGATTGGAGCCGTCCAGGACTTAGGATCCTCCTCGGGATACTCATCATCAGGATCCTGAATACTTATTACTTCCTTATCCTGAGGATTCGTCGCAGGATATAGGATATGTAATATTGGTATTCGGGTTCCTTCCGATATCCTGACCGATGATCCCAGATTTGCCAAGGCATCAGCTTCAGCATTATCCTCTCTTGGTACCTGTTCAAGTGTAAAAATATCGAAATATCCTGCTAATTTTTTGAGAATTTCGAGATACTCGATTAACTTCTCACCTTTAACTGCATATGATCCATTAAAATGATTAGTGATTAACAAGGAGTCAACATATACTTGCAAATTTTTAATATTCATATTTTTAGCCAACTCTAATCCTGCAATTAAAGCCTCATATTCTGCTTCATTATTAGTAGCAGGGAATTCACATCTAATAGCCTGGGGTAATATGTCCCCCTTGTTAGGGGAGGATTTCCAAATGATCAGTGATCCTCAATTACTGTTGGGTTTAGTGATCCTCACTTCTGTTAGAATTAGTGATCCTTAGAAGTATTGCAGGATCAGGATCATGGATCATCTTAAGGATCCTTATACTAACGATTGTCTACTTTGAATATAATGTTGTTTTGCAGGAGTACCAGCTTGGACTTGGTCTTGGCGATATTCCTGGAGCATATTCCATGACTTATTCCGCACGTGCTTACCTGAAGTGGACGTTATGGAGTTCGTGGGGGACTTGCATGAAATGCGGAATGTTAGTTAGTGTAGATATTTTCCATTTTTAAAAGGGGTAGCGAGCTAAATAGAAAACACTTGGCTATTTTTGGCTACACACACACTAGCAACTGCTCTCACCAGCTCTCGGCAATTCACTTAGCAATTTCATACACTTTTCATACACCTTTTACACGTTACACTATAGTGATCCTTGTAATTAGCTCGCTTTCATCCGAAGTTGTAACACATTTCTTGTTTAATTTGAGTTGGTGGTCGGTAGTTTCCATCACCCGAGGTTTTTTATGCCGGAGATCATTCATTGATCAAGGGCTTTTTCCTCGTATAAATCTTTGTGTCACTTGTTCATTACATTTCAGAGTGATCCTTAGTGTTGTTCATTGATTCAAGCATCATACCTCACAACAGAAAGTTTGGTTGCATTATCATTGCTTGATTTTTAACCAAAACAGTTTGGCGCCCACCGTGGGGCAATTGGTGCTTCATTCCTAAGAAGATTCATACTTTTGTGGTCATTTCGGTTCATAACAACCAGGCAAATGGCTTCCTCAGCGAAGAACACTTCAAACTTAATGCCGTCATTCAGTTCTTCACAAGGCGTTCCTCCTTTGCCTCCACCACCTTCTGGATCCCAGAAGAATGCTGAGAATGCTGCGAAGAAACAAACCCCCATTTTCCAAAAACCACCAACTTCTTCTGTTTCAACTAATCCTACTACTAATGATCTTTATGCTCTGATTTTGCAGATGAGGAATCATGCACAAGAGCAGGACAAAACCAACGAAAGGATCCTCCGGGAGATCGATGAGATCAAAAAACAGAAGAAATCAGTGGAGGATCACTCCCCTCTGATGCCAAGGTCGCTGAACTTCGACACTCCAGTCATAACTTCCCAGCACTCAGCAGCTCCGGACGTGCAATACTTGGGTGAATTACCAGGAAGGTGTTACGGAACAGCAACTATGAGTCAGGCATTTGGCTCTCACTTGCAGCCTCAAGGATCCTCTTCTCAACCATCGGGATCCTCTTCTCAGCATCAGGGATACTTCACGTCAGGAGGATATTTGGGAATGCATGCAGTTCAGGGATCCTCCCAGGTTCAGGGATCCTCCCAGGTTCAGGGATCCTCCCAGGTTCAGGGATCCTCCCAGGTCCAAGGATCCTCCCAGGTCCAAGGATCCTCCCTTGTCCCAGGATCCTCTCTGGTTCCAGGATCCTTTCAGGTTCAAGGATCACCTCAACTTCAAGGATCCAACGTCCTTCAGGATCAAGGATTCTTGAGAAGTATGCAGCCTCAGAGCTCGGACGTTCATCAAGGAGACTTCATACCAATGCAGACCATTGCTTCCTCTGGTCCTTTAATCATGCCAGAGTCTCGTCAATATGGATTCACATCCGCAATTCCAAACATGAATCCTCCGGGAGGTAACACTTTTAATAATTTGTATAACACTAACCATGGCTCTATGCAGGATACAGGTATCAATCAGGCTATGGCTAGGGAGCTACAGAAGCTTAAGGATATGATATCCAGTGTACCAGGAGTGGTTAAACCCATTCCTGAAATTGCAGATGGTAGCCATAGGATATCTCGTTTTGCACCACCTTTATGTGATGCTGAGATACCTAAAAGGTTCCAGATACCATCTATGAAGCTGTATGATGGTTCAACGGATCCAGAAGAGCATGTAGCTCAGTACAGGGAGAGGATGGAGATCAATCCAATTCCTGAAAGGTTAAAAGAAGCATGTCTATGCAAGGGATTTGGATCCACACTTACAGGATCTGCTCTTAAATGGCTGCTAAGTCTTCCCCCTTACTCTATTACTTCGTTTGCTAATCTAGTTAATTTGTTTAATAGTCAATTCTCTTGTAGTAGAAAATTTGAACGATTAACTAGTGATTTATATAGGATAACTCAAGGTCAAAATGAATCACTTAGAGATTATATCACTAAGTTTAGTAAAGAATCCTTAGATATTCCTAATTTGGATATTGCTACGGCTGTAGAAGCCTTTAAAATGGGATTGCTTAGGGATTCACTATTCTATGATGATCTTGTTATGACACCTTGCAGGAATCTTGATGAAGTAAGAACCAGGGCCCTTAGGTTCATCCGCCTAGAGGATGACAAAAGGATCCAGGATAGATTGACAGGATCCTTAAAACAGGAGAAACAAGGATCCTACTTCAGGAACAACAAATCCAAGTTCTACAATAAGTCTGACAACCAGAACGTGCATTCAGTGGAACAAGAAGAGGATGATGAGGATTATCCTCCTATTTCTGAATACTGTTTTTCTGTTGATAACAATGAACTAATCCTTGCAATGCAGAATCTAGGTGAGAAAGCTAGGTGGCCAAGGAAAAGTGATAAACCAGCTGCTACAAAGGATAAGTCCAAGTGGTGTGCATATCATGAGGATTTTGGGCATCTCACTGAAGAGTGTATTGCACTAAGAAAGGAAATTGGTTACTTGTTGAGCAAGGGGCATTTGAAGGAACTTTTGGGACGAAAGAAGTCAAGGATCCAGGATCCTGAAAGGATCCCGGAAAGAGCTCCTGCCCCTCCAGCAGATGCACAAGTTATAAACTTCATATCCGGTGGATCAGATATTTGTGGTACCTCCTTTTCAGCAGCAAAAAGACATGCTAAGGAAACCAAGATGGATAATGGAGACAGACCCGTCCGGACCTCCGTTGTTACCCAGGATAAAGTCATAACCTTTGATGAGGATGATCGTGTTGATGTCCAGGATCCTCATCATGATGGTCTTGTAATTACATTGTTTATTTCTAACCACTTTGTTCGCAGGATCCTTATAGATGGAGGAAGCTCTGTGAACATCATTCAGCTTGATGTCCTCAAGAAGATGAATATCCCGGAGTCTGATATCATCCCAAGATCCTCAGTACTTGTGGGATTCAGTGGAGAAACTAAGAATACACTGGGGGACATCAAACTCCCAATCTATATTGAAGGATTGCATTCTTATCAAAAATATTGTGTTATAGATTGCTTATCATGTTGCAATGTTATCCTTGGCAGGCCATGGATACATGATATGAATGCAGTTCTATCCACCTATCATCAATGTGTAAAGCTTCCAAGTCCTTGGGGAGTGGTGAAAATTGAGAGTGATCAACAAGAAGCTAAGAATTGCTATACCTCATCAATGAAGCCAGCCTCAAGACCAAGGGAGCAATAGCAATTAAAGTATCCTTCAAGAGATGTCTTGGAGGCAAGAGAGCAGGATGTAAAAGAAATCCTCATGGATCCTGATGATCCTGAATCCAGGATCTTCATAGGATCAGGGATCCTTAGCGATATTGAACATGAGCTAGTATCCTTCCTTAAGAGGAGGAAATCTACCTTTGCCTGGAAACATGAAGACATGATAGGTATATCTAAGGATATAATTACTCATAAACTTGGCATTGACAGGTCATTCAAGCCAATTCATCAAAAGAGGAGGAAGTTTGCACCTGAAAGGAATGCTATTATCCAGGAGGAAGTAGATAAACTACTTCGAGCAGGTATGATAAGAGAGGTTAAGTATCCAAGATGGTTAGCCAATGTGGTTGTTGTTCAAAAGAAAAATGGAAAGTGGAGGGTATGTGTCAATTTTACTGATTTGAACAAGGCATGTCCCAAGGATCCTTTCCCATTACCCCACATTGACTCCATGGTGGATGCTACCGCGGGTCATGAGTTGTTGACTTTTATGGATGCTTCATCTGGATTTCAACAAATTCAGATGGAACCATCTGATCAAGAGGATACAGCCTTTATGACCCCAACTGGTATATATTGTTATATTGCTATGCCATTTGGACTAAGGAATGCAGGTGCTACCTACCAAAGGCTTGTCAATATGATGTTCAAGGAACAAATTGGACACACTATGGAAGTCTATATTGATGACATGGTAGTTAAGTCCAAGAAAGCTAAGGATCACCTTAAAGACTTAGAGGAAGCATTCAATATCCTTGATAAATTCAATATGAAACTAAATCCTTCCAAGTGTCATTTTGGTGTTAAGGCAGGTAAATTCTTAGGCTATATGGTGAAAAAGAGGGGCATTGAAGCAAGTCCAGAGCAAATCAAGGCTATTGTGAATATCAAATCTCCTGCCAATGCTAAGGATGTATAAAGGTTGACAGGCAGGATCGCAGCCTTGAACAGATTCATATCCAAATCCTCAGAAAAGTGCAAGGAATTCTATGACATCCTGAGGAAGAACAAGAAATTTGAATGGACTGAGAAGCATGAAAGTGCCCTTAAAGCTCTTAAGGATTACCTATCCTCAGCCCCAGCCTTGATGAAACCAGAAAAAGGGGATGTATTATCCTTATACTTGGCAGTATCCTCAAAAGCAGTAAGTGCGGTCCTAGTTAAGGATCACCAAGGTACACAACATCCTGTATATTATGTAAGTAAGAGTTTACTTGATGCTGAATCCAGGTATTCACACTTAGAAAAACTTATCCTTGCATTAATTATGGCATCTACTAAATTGAGACATTATTTTGAGACTCATACCATTATTGTTAAGACTAATTTTCCAATTAAGAATGTCCTCAGGAAACCTGAAATGTCAGGAAGGATGGCTAAATGGGCAGTGAAGCTTAGTGCATACGATATAAGATATGAACCAAGGACTGCCATCAAATCCCAAGCTTTAGCTGACTTTGTGGCAGATTTCAGTAGTGACTTGCAAAAGGAAGCTGAGTTAGAAGTCCAACAACTTGAAGAGACTAAGGATCCTTGGATTCTCTTCACTGATGGAGCCTCTAATGTAAAAGGAACAGGGCTTGGAATACTACTAAAATTGCCACAGGGGGGCATAATACCCCACTCCATAGCTTGTGAATTTCAAACTACCAACAATGAGGCTGAATATGAAGCCTTGATAGCTGGTTTGCAAATTGCTAAGCATATGAGGATCAGGTATCTTGAGGTACATGTAGATTCATTATTAATCACTAATCACTTTAATGGATCCTATGCTGTTAAAGGTGAAAAGCTAATCAAATATTTGGAGATAGTCAAAGAATTGGCACTCTCTTTTGTATCCTTTAGTTTGACACAGGTACCAAGGGAAGAGAATGCAGAAGCTGATGCATTAGCCAACCTAGGATCATCCTTGAAGATCCCGGAAGATATAAGGATCCCTATTATCCACATCCTTGCCCCTGCTATTGAGGATCATGTAGCTATGGAGATAGGAGAAGATTCTGCAGTCATCCCTAGTGATGATACTCAATCTCATTCAGGATCATGGATCCTCCCAATCATGAGATACATACAACATGGAGAGATTCCTACAGGAGAAAACCCTAGGGCTTTCAAAATTAAGGTATCTCAATTTACAATATTGAATAATATGTTGTATAAACGATCTCTTGCAGGACCATATCTAAGATGCATTGAGGATCCTGAAATCCAAGAAGTCCTAAAGGATTTCCATGAAGGAGATTGTGGAAACCACACTGGGGGCAGGGCATTATTCTCAAGGATCCTGAGGACAGGATACTATTGGCCCACTATGAGGAAGGATGCTGTGGAGTATGCCAAGAAGTGTGATCCTTGTCAGAGGCATAGTAATATCCTTCACCAACCAGCAGAGCTCTTGCATCCTATATCCTCTTCCTGGCCATTCATGAGATGGAGAATGGATATAGTCGGAAAGCTTCCTAAGGCACCTGGTGGAAAAGTATTCATGCTTGCTATGACTGATTACTTCTCTAAGTGGATAGAGGCTGAAGCCTTTGCTCAAGTCAGAGAAAAGGAAGTTATATCCTTTATCAAAAGAAACATTATTACTAGATTTGGTATCCCTTCTGAAATTGTTTGTGATAATGGATCCCAATTTATTGGGAATAGAACCACTAACTTTTGTGACAGCTGGGGGATTAAGATGATAACATCAACACCAGTCCACCCACAAGCTAATGGCCAGGCAGAATCATCCAACAAGATTATCATCAACAATTTGAAGAAAAAGCTTGGATCCAAGAAAGGAAAATGGGCAGAAGAACTACCTTATGTGCTTTGGGCTGATAGGACAACTCCCAAGAATGCTACGGGCCAAACTCCATTTTCTTTGGTGTTTGGGGCAGAATCAGTGACCCCTACAGAGATGGTGGTTCCAACTGCAAGAACAAGTATTCGTGATCTTGAAGAAAATGCTGAAAACTTGGTTCAAGACTTGGATACTATAGAAGAAATCAGGGATTTGGCAAGGATAAGGATGGCTAGTTATCAACAAAAGATGGCTGGAGCCTACAACAAAAATGTCAGGATCAGGAAATTCCAAGTTGGTGATATGGTATTAAGGAAAGCATTTCAGAATACCACCAATCCTGCTGATGGAAAGTTGGCACCAAAATGGGAAGGCCCCTATTTGATTGAAGCTGAAGCAGGAAAGGGGGCATATCGATTGCTAACAATGGAAGGTGATTTGCTACCAAGAGCTTGGAATGCTATCCATTTGAAGAAATATTTCATGTGATAAGGATCCATGATCCTTACATGACAAGTATCCTTGAAGGACCCTTACAGAACAGATGATCCTCATTTTGGTAACATTCTAATCTCATACTATTTCATTCTTTTATTCTCTTGTATAAGGATAAGGATCCTGCATCCTTTATCCTCCTTTTACTTGATTCTGAGTTTTGAAGGTTCAGGTATCCTTGACTAAGGATTGAGTATCCACAGAAGTATCAAGTTATTTGGGCTTGACCCCAGTTATTTGGGCTTGACCCCAGTTATTTGGGCTTGACCCCAGTTTCGCCAGTAGCGCACGATGATCCTGGTATAGTTCATGGCAATGGGACCAGTACTCGCTTTAGGGGCTGACAATTTCATTGTACTGGCTATATTCAGGATCCTATGTATAATGGTAGACGTACCATACATCCGTTCCTAAGGTTTCTAACGTTTTCACGTTAGCTAAGGTTTTGGCATTTTCATGTCACTAAGTTTGGATAGTCGCCAGTAAGGGCCATACTCCAGTTTACATACGATCCTTTGGGCTTGTCCCCAGTTATCCTTTGGGCTTGTCCCCAGTTATCCTTTGGGCTTGTCCCCAGTATATTGGGCTTGTCCCCAGAATGATTGGGCTTGTCCCCAGTTACTAACTCTTATCTTATATTGGCTTAGTCCCAAGTTGTATCCTATTTCAGGTTTTTGGAGATAAGTGACCAAGGATCCTTGATCCTTACCTTCTACTAAGGTTTGTCTTTTGGGTTATCCTGATAATAAGTGTTAAAGGTTAGGATCCTAACTTGGATCCTCAGGTATGATCCTTAACTATTTTGATTTTATTCATTATTTATTTGAATAACCCTTATCCTTTGACAACTGAACTTATGATCCTTAAACTATATTACTTTTCAGAACTTATCGATTATGGGATATGTGATCCTTGATCATATCCTAAACTTTTTGGGGATATTTCTTAAATTTTTTCTTTACTTGATAAGTTTAAACAAAATGAACATCACAACAGTTGGAAAGTAAAATATTAACAAGGATATCAACACAGGATAAGCCAAAAAGTTAAAGTTATTTTATTCACAAAAGATTAAACCCTTTAAGGTTGTCAAAATTGCCACCCCACGTTTCTACCAGCAAAACGTGGCCCGTCCACATGGGTTGGCAAAGGGTGTCCATTGTTTAAGGGTCTTGGTAGAGCAGGAATCAAAAGACGGCAGGATCACAATGGCTTCATCCCCCAAACAGAGGATCCCTCCACCATTTGTAATCCTACCTATTGTTCAAAGGATCCATGATCCTTAGCCCTAATTACTATTGTTCAAGATACAACCCCATCATTGTTCAACGAAAACACCATAACCAAAATAAACTACCAAATTCTAAAAAAAAAATGGGCTCCGGCTACGTCTAGAAATGTCCTTCATCGCCCATTCATGCAACCTACACCTTCGCTGCATCACCATCTCCTCCAGCTCCAGTATCCTTCACCTGATCCTTGCCACTGCCACCAGCCTCGATTGCCAGAACCTCATCAGCCTCATCCTCATCCTCCAACTCAGCCAGCCTAGCCTTCCAGCCCTCCATGTCCCAGTTGCTCCTGTCAAAGGCAGGATCCTGAGCTTCTTGGGCCATCTGCAGCTTGGTCTTGTACACGGCAATGGCAGCGGAGACTTTAGCATCCTCCGTGATCTCGTGCTTCTCATAGTCAGCATTGATCTGGGCTGCAACCATCTGAGTTTTGACATCATTGAGGTCCTTTTCGAGGGAAGCAATCTTGTGATCCTTGAGCACCGCCACTTTTTGGAGATCAGAATATTTCTCCTTAAGCTCTTCGATGTTCCCAACATAGTCCTCGATTTCAGCAAATTTCTATAAACAAGACAATGCAAAGTTCAGGATCATGTGATCCTCAAATGAGCAGGATAACTAAGCTAAGTTAGTAATCCTTACATCAGCAAAGTACTCGAGGAACTAATGGCGGATCAGAGGCAAGCCTTGTAGGTTGTCAGCTTCAGAGGTCTTCCTTTTCTTTCCACCTCTTCCCTTTGAAGTGGTTGCCTTGGGGATTGTGACGGAGGGGCTAGCAGCAGACTTTTTCTTTGAGGATCGGACATTGTCAAGATCAGTGACACTGAATTTGGAGGCAGATTTTGAAGATTTCCCAGCACCTACACACCCAAAACAGATAAGTATCCTTATCCTATTTCTATTTAGCTATTTATTTAAACATTTAACTATACAAAGAACAGGATACTTACTCGACATAGTGACAGAACCTGAGGATACTTCCTGAGAATCCTGGGTGTTTGTTTTAAATGATCTTTTTGCAGGATCAAGTCTCCGGAAAGCGGCGAGTCTTTCCTTTGTGGCAGGTGTTGTGATGAGGTGTGCGACAGTAATAGCTGCAAGATAGAAATAAAAGTACGTTAGTGATCCTTAAACAAAAACAAGGTCATCTGGTGATCCTTCTTAGGATCCTCTATCCTACCATGGGTGCTCCACTTCCTTGGCAGATCCTTTCCATCAGAGAGAGAATCCCTTCTGACAAAGAAGAATCTCCGTTTCCAGTTGGTGTCATTCTTAGTGGCTTTGAAGATGGGGTGTTCTTCACCGGGTTTACGTTTGAGTAGATATCGGTGGGATCCAAATGTTACAAGGTCATACATCTCTGCCAACTCCGACATTCTCAGAGCAATTCCTTCTTGCTCAATGATCCTTTCAAGGGTATATAAGACCCTCCAGATCATTGGCATAGCTTGAATGTAGGAGATGCCGGTGAGGGAGAAGAAAGACTGGGTGAATTCAGGGAAAGGATACGAGTATCCTATTGTGAAAGGAGTGACTGGGAAAGCTACCCAAGTTTCAGAAACGTAATCACTTAGAACGGTGGGATCAAATGGTTTGAAATCGGTGTTCGCCGGAAAGCAATGTCGGATCCTATCTATTTGTGGATCAGTGAAGCAGCATCTTTCTTTCGCTGAGTCTTTGATGATCCCCTGGCTTTTAAGAGGACTGTCTTTTGTGTGATCCTTAGCCGGAGAGGATCTTAGCATCATCTTGGTCATGGGGGTAGAGAAGAAGATGAACAGAGAAAGAAAACGTAAAGGAAGAAGAGGAAGAGAGATACCTGCTTGATCTTCGGATGTGAATTTAAAGGGAGTTTCTCTTGAATTTAAATGTGGATTGATCCATATCTCTAACTCCTATTTATAATGATGATCTTGCAGGATAGTCACTTCAGTGACGTCATGCTCGTAACGGCTAGTCCGACTCCAACGGCTAGTTATCCGTTAATTTGTTACGGATAAGAACAAAAATATAACTCGTTTATTTACATAATTACTCCTTATATTTTGGGGGCAATTGTTAGGGGAGGATTTCCAAATGATCAGTGATCCTCAATTACTGTTGGGTTTAGTGATCCTCACTTCTGTTAGAATTAGTGATCCTCAGAAGTATTGCAGGATCAGGATCATGGATCATCTTAAGGATCCTTATACTAACGATTGTCTACTTTGAATATAATGTTGTTTTGCAGGAGTACCAGCTTGGACTTGGTCTTGGCGATATTCCTGGAGCATATTCCATGACTTATTCCGCACGTGCTTACCTGAAGTGGACGTTATGGAGTTCGTGGGGGACTTGCATGAAATGCGGAATGTTAGTTAGTGTAGATATTTTCCATTTTTAAAAGGGGTAGCGAGCTAAATAGAAAAAACTTGGCTATTTTTGGCTACACACACACTAGCAACTGCTCTCACCAGCTCTCGGCAATTCACTTAGCAATTTCATACACTTTTCATACACCTTTTACACGTTACACTATAGTGATCCTTGTAATTAGCTCGCTATCATCCGAAGTTGTAACACATTTCTTGTTTAATTTGAGTTGGTGATCGGTAGTTTCCATCACCCGAGGTTTTTTATGCCGGAGATCATTCATTGATCAAGGGCTTTTTCCTCGTATAAATCTTTGTGTCACTTGTTCATTACATTTCAGAGTGATCCTTAGTGTTGTTCATTGATTCAAGCATCATGCCTCACAACAGAAAGTTTGGTTGCATTATCATTGCTTGATTTTTGACCAAAACACCCCTATGGCGATTTTAGTAGTATTCCTAAACCTACACCTCTTACATTAGATGCACCATCAGTATATAATGTCCAGGATTCTAAGTTTTCTTCTAGCTGCTGTACTTCTAAGTCTACTTCATTTTGAATGTCACTACTGAAATCAGCCACAAAGTCAGCTAAAGCCTGAGACTTTATGGCATTTCTAGGCTCATAAACTAAATCATAGGCACTTAATTTTACTGACCACTTAGCCATCCTACCCGACATCTCGGTTTCCTAAGCACGTTCTTAACAGGATAATTAGTTTTAACATGAATCCTATGTGTCTCAAAATAATGTCTAAGTTTTGTTGATGCCATAACTAGGGCTAATATCAATTTTTCTAGATGAGAATATCTAGTTTCAGCATCTAATAAACTTTTACTAACGTAATAGACAGGATACTGCTGACATTCATGATCCTTTACAAGGACAGCACTTACTGCATTCCCTGATACTGCAAGATACAGGGATAATGGTTCGCCATCCTCAGGCTTCATCAATAAGGGTGCGGTCGAAAGATACTGCTTCAAATCCTGCAAGGCTGCTTCATGCTTTGCTCCCCATTCGAACTTCTTATTCTTCTTGAGGATATCATAAAATTCCTTGCACTTTTTCGAGGATCTTGAAATAAATTTGTTCAATGCTGCTACTCGGCCTGTTAACCGTTGAACATCCTTCATAGTTGTAGGTGATTTTATATCCAGGATATCTTTAATCTGCTCCGGGCTTGCCTCTATCCCCCTTTTGGTCACCATATATCCTAGAAACTTTCCTGCCCCCACTCCGAAATGGCACTTAGCAGGATTCAGTTTCATGTTATATTGATCCAGTATATCAAACGCTCCTTTAATATCCTGGAGGTGATCCTCAGCCTTTTTAGATTTCACCACCATATCGTCAATATATACCTCCATGGTGTCCCCCAGCTTGTCTTTAAACATCATGTTTACCAACCTCTGGTATCTTGCACCTGCATTTTTCAAACCAAAGGGCATAGCAGTATAATAATAAATACCTGTGGGTGTCATGAAAGCAGTATCCTCCTGATCAGAGGGTTCCATTTGGATTTGCTGAAATCCTGAAGAGGCATCCATGAAGGTTAACATCTCGTGGCCGGCGGTAGCATCTACCATTGAATCAATATGAGGTAGAGGAAACGGGTCTTTGGGACAGGCTTTGTTTAAGTCTGTGTAATCTACACAAACTCTCCATTTCCCATTTTTCTTTTGTACCACGACTACATTCGCAAGCCATTTAGGAAACTTCACTTCTCTAATCATCTTGCTCCTTAGTAGTCTTTCAACTTCCTCTTGGATGATCACATTTCGCTCCGGAGCAAATTTCCTTCTCTTTTGTTGGACCGGCTTGAATGACCTGTCAATACCGAGCTTATGTGTTATAATATCCTTGGAAATACATGTCATATCCTCGTGCTTCCATGCGAATGTTGACATCCTGCATTTCAAAAAATTAGTCAATTGATTTTCAATATCCTGAGGGATATTGGTTCCTACGAGCACCGAGATATCCGGATTATCCTGATCCAGGATAACTTTCTTTACATCCTGCGCCGAAGCCTCCATGATATCCTGGGCCCGCATCTTTAATTGCTATGCTGCATTAGGCTTGGTTGAGGATTTCATTGAGGATGAGTAACATTCCTTCGCCTCCTGCTGATCACTATCAACCTTGACAACCCCCAAGGGGTAGGGATCTTGATGCACTGATGATAAGTCGATGGCACAGCCTTCATATCATGGATCCATGGCCTGCCTAGTATGATGTTATAGCAGGATAGGGAATCCATCACACAGAAACGTTGTATCGAGTTGACCCCTTCAACATATACTGGTAACTTTATCTCTCCCACTGTGTTCCTGGCCTCTCCACTGAACCCAACAAGCACGGTGGATTTTGAAGTAATATCCATTGGAGATACATTCATTCTTTTCAAAGTTTCTAGTTGGATTATGTTGACGGAGCTGCCATTATCTACCAATATCCTGCGTACAAAATGGTTAGCCACGTATAATGTTATCACGAGAGCATCATGGTGAGGATCCTGGACAGCATCCCTGTCATCACTGTTGAAAGTGATCACTTTATCAGTTGTGAGGGTAGTCATCCTAGCAGGTTTATCTCCCCTCTCGGCCTTAGCTTCCTTTGCATGTCTCTTGGCCGCAGAATACGAAGTCCCACAAATGTCGGATCCTCCTGAAATAAAGTTGATTATTTTGGCATCCGCAGGAGGTGATGCCGCTCGTTCAGGATCCTTCTCAGTATCCTGACCCTTATTCTTCTTTCTTCCTAGGAGATCCTTCAGATATCCCTTGCTTAGAAGATAACTTATTTCCTTTCTTAGAGCAATGCAATCCTCAGTTACATGTCCGAAATCTTCATGGAAGGTACACCATTTGGATTTATCCTTCCAATCAGCTTTTTGTTGATTCTTTCGAGGCCACCTAGCTTTGTCTCCTAAACCCTGCATAGCATACATTAACTCAGGTATGTTAACAGAAAAGCAATATTCAGATAATTCAGGATATTCTTCAGGATCCTCGTCTTCGACATCATTCACTTTCTTGTTGTCAATTCTACCATACGGCTTAGAGCGATATGGTTTATATGAGGATTCTGATTTCCTGTTTGTTGATTCATAGGTTGAGGTAGAATTCATCATCTCTTGCATCTTTTTGTCATCTTCCAAGCGAATATATCTCAAGGCCCTGTTACGAGCTTCGTCGAGATTCCTGCAGGGATTCATTACAAGATCCTGATAAAACTGAGAATCTTTTTGTAATCCCATCTTAAAAGCCTGCACAGCTGTTGCTACATCAAGATGTGGGATATCCAAGGATTCCCGACTAAACTTGTTCACATAATCCCTCAAGGATTCCTGAGGCCCTTGAGTTATCCTGTAAAGATCACTGGTTAGTTTCTCAAAACTCCGGCTGTAAGAAAACTGACTATTAAATAAATTAACCAAATGAGCAAATGAAGTAATTGAGTGAGGAGGAACATTTAACAGCCGTTTTAAGGCTGATCCTGTCAAGGTTGAACCAAAACCCTTGCAGAGACATGCTTCCTTGAGATCCGGAGGGATAGGGTTGATCTCCATCCTTTCCCTATACTGGGCGATATGCTCTTCAGGATCCGTGGTTCCGTCATAGAGTTTCATGTTGGGGGATTGAAATCTTTTCGAGATTTCAGCATCACAGATAGGATGCGCAAACCGAGATATCCTGTGACTGTCTTGGGATACTTCTGGAATCGGCTGGACCACCCCAGGCACACTGGATATCATGTCTTTTAGCTTTTGGAGTTCTCTAGAAAATGCCGATGTCATACCTGCATCCTGCAAAGATCCAACACCATTAGTAGCAAGAGTGTTATTATTATTAGATACATTACCAGTCTGGGGATTCTGGCCATATCCTGAAGCATATCCTGAGCTTCTCACGGTCGATACTCTTATTGAAGAGGGTATCTCAGGAGTATGATTATGGGAATGGCTAGGCAAAATATTCCCCCGGTTATCCTCAGTGTAAACTGCAGAACTGAAGTTCAAAGCCCTGGGTTGCAAAGGAGTGACAGTTTCTTCAGCAGGCCTACTTGGGCCGGATTTCAAGAGTTGTATCTCTCTCATCAGCATCCGATTAGTTTCCTGCTGCTGCCTCATCTGTTCATGTACACTACCAAACAAATTTAGAATTTCGTCATTAGAAGCCAAAATAGGACCAGATCCCTGGGCACTGGGAGCGGGGATAACATCCTGAGCCACGTGACTCTCAGTTCCCTGTGAAGAGGCTTGCATTCTTGGAGGAGGAGGTGGAAGCACCGAACCAATTGTTGCAGAGGTTGTAGCAGACATGATGGAAGAGCTCATGTTTGATCTCGAGGCCATTGAAAACAATGTAGCAAAAATTTTTGATAATAGAAAACCGAGTAATGATTTTACTAAAGTTTTTAGTAAAAATAGCACCACTTGCCCCACGGTGGGCGCCAAATTGTTTTGGTCAAAAATTACCAAAGCAATTAAGTGATCAAATTAGTTAAGTGACGTAGTGTGCTAGAAACGAGTGTCGAAAATATGTTAATCAAATTATTTGCAAAAACAGTTTCAGGATACAGCTCAGGATATAGAGTTGTATCTATGATCAAACAATGAGCAAAAATGTAAAGGGTGACACGAGATGTACGAGGAAAGCCCTTGATCAATCTAGATCGCCGGCACAAAACATCGGGAGCTGACAATCGCAGCTGCCTTGTTCTTCTATTACTTCGAATATCAGGATACAGTGCAGGATGTGATGCGGATCAACTAGGTGTTACAATGTAATTCGAGTACAAGTGTTTGTGTATAGTGATTGCTAGTAGCTAGAGAGCAAGGTGTGCGAGTGAAGTGAGTGAAAAAAATTGTAGGCCTTAATCTGATCCGCCCCATCTATTTATAGTAAAAGAAATTCAACAAACTACCCTATTAAACTGGGATTCGGCGGATATTCCCTACTTGAACGTTGTAGACCTGGTCCTTCGGGTTCAACGTCTCTCATGTAACTGGTTTGCTGTAACTACTCTCATCAAAAGTCTTAAATATTATTTTAATTGTCCAATAAGAAACCCTAATTAAGACACCCAAGTGATTCTACATAAACCCTAAAAATTTCAGAACAATCAGAATCAGGATCAGGGCCCCTAAAACTCAGGGGGGGGGGTATTCCCTAGTTACGATTATCTAGTTAAATTGTTGTCAAAAACGAATTTTATCATTTTGTCGACTCAGCAAGGCTATAAACACACAGGGCTACCCTATGGTAGGGTGTGACCCCTCGCGCCACGCGACGCCCACGGGGGTACCCCTCGCGTCACGCGAGGGGGTCAAAATTTCGGTATAAATAGATGGGTTTGGGACTTGAATTTTGGCACTTGAACGACGTAAAAATTTGTTATATACACCGAGTTATAGTCTGTTTACTACCAAACAACACACAATTCACGAAACGCTGCCGCAATACAGGGTAATTACTCGATCGGTGCTACGATTCAATGTCCGATCGATTAAACTATCCAATGGATGTTTAAGTGCTGCCCACATTAGGGTTCATGCTTTGTCATTCGTCGTTAATTCGATGGATGTTTAAGTATCGCACTTTGTCATTCGTTGTGAAGGTTTAATCTCGTGAGTTATCGTAAATGCTGTATTAGTTACTAACCTAGCTTGTGTGCATTGTTATTTAAATTAGGTTATCAAGGCTAATCAGTAGGCTAAGCTCTGTTCATATTAAATCTGCAATGTGAGTCATTCTCTTTTTATCAAATTTAATTCCAAAAGCATGTTTATTTTCAAAGTTATAATTACAGGGATTAAGTCTTTGTAATCACCAAATTACAGCCGGTATGTGGGGTTTTGTATACATTACTTGATAAACTTCACCATTGGACAACGAGTTAGCCGAGGGGTGATATGACCATAGTCACAGACACCATCGGGCTAAGAGGCTACCGATGGATGTTCGAGTGACAAATACTGTGGGTAGTTGGTTGATATATAGAAACATTGTAATCGCTCTTAATACTGTAAATTATAACAAATGTGTCGTTTTAGTAAAAAGAATGATTCACCAGTATTTCCCGCTGACAAAACCTTTTTCAAACATGTTTCAGGTGATCTGTTGTGATCCAAGAAAAGTGTCGCGTAGCACTACAAGCTTAAGGAAGTGGCTCAATATAAAATAAAGAAACATGTTTTGTAAAATAAAGATTTCTCCGTTAAATCATATGATTGTAAATTACCAGGGTTTTATCCCGAGTTGTGAAATAAAATAATCGGGAAATTGCAGTTTTAAAAAGATCCTGATGAAATCTTCCGCTGTTAAACTCAATTAAATAAATACCACGAGATTTTTTGTCCCGCGGCTCCTGAAACGGGTCAAACCGGGTCGGTGGCCGTGACAAAAAAAAGTGGTATCAGAGCCATTAATTTAAGCCTATTAAGTATTTAGAAATACTTAATTTTCTTGATTTTCATTTTATGATTATGTGGTTATTATTTGAATATTTGTGTACAGTATGGGTAAGCAAAAGCTTTCAAATATCTATCTTAAATTAGATAGGTCATCAACCGAGAAAGGAAGTTCATCCCAAACAAAATCCTCAAAATACCCAACAAATATTGATGAAGGAATATTTGTTCGAAAGGCACACTACGAGGAACCACTTTCTCCTAATAAAAGAAGTTTGATTATTAGGAAAAGTCAGGAGAAAATAAAGAAATCTCGAGAAAAGAAAGTTAACCAGGAAACCCAGGAATTAACCAGTAAACCACCATGGGAAGACAAGTTAGATGAAAAATGGGCAGATCTTTATATGCTAGCCACCGTAGCAGTAAATGCAAATCTTTAAATACCTGTTTCAGTTTTAGCACCCTTATCACCTACAAGCCAGAAACCTTATCCAGTAAATAAATAAGTTTACCGGAAACCCTAATATGTTTTAATTATCAGTTGTTCTTTGTACTAAATTAGTCGCACGGTATGCAATAATATTTAAAGGTTATCTCTGAAATTGTGTTATAAAATTTTAACTTAGCATTTTGTGTGTATTTTGCATATGTGCTAAACAGCATGAATGACTTGTCTGAAGCCCTTCAAAATCTAAATCTCTATCCGGTGAAAATAGAGGTTTCCAGAGATTTCAATAGGTATATACCTGACATAGAAGAACCTATGGAATTCAATGCTCCACCTCCGGAGAAACCCAAGCCTAAGAAAAGGAGAAGATTTGTGGGATGGAGGCGTGTGCATAGGAGGAAACCTGCAACTAGGAAGATCCCTAAAATAGAAAATCCCTTAGATAAAGGAAAGGGGGTTGAAGTCGGGGAAGATTCTAGGCCACTGGAAATGGAGTTTGGAGAAGGTTCTAGACAGATGAAAATGGAGATTGGAGAAGGTTCTAGGCAAACCCAGAGGGAAAGTTGGGAAAGCTCTATACAAATTGAGTAATTACCCTTTCAGGAGGAATTAGATCGTGCATTGGAGAACTGTGATATCGTCAGGCCTATAAACAATATTTTCTACTTTTATCCTGTCGAAAATCAACTCCCAATAAACTTGGAACCAGCAATCCCAGAACCAATAATCCACACTCAACCTCTAGGAATGGATGAGTGGTGGACTAATGATTGGCAGTTCCAAAACCTGCTCAACAGTCCTTATTCCTTTCTCCCTCAGTTCGACCCGAAACCTATACCCAACCCACCGATGAGCAATGAGAATTTAGCTGAACTCCGCCACTTTGGCGAGGAGTTGGTGGATGCAGGAAATAGGATCAGGGAAGTAGGAGAACAGATCTCCTGGAAGTACGACGAGAGGGAATGCCGTTACTGAAATACCAACTGACGAAGGATAGTGTGGTGTGAGAATGTGAAACTGTGGTTGTAAAATAAATAAGTAGAATATAATCTGTAAAATAACTATAAAATAAAACTTTGTAAGATAAAGGTGTGTAATGACGCATATTATAAAATATAAAAATGGGAATCGAGAAATCGATAGTTTTGGCTATATATGTGTTGTGAAATTTATATGATTATCTGTGTATGATTGTTATTTATTCGATACTAATAAATTATATATTAATTATCAGATGGAAAACGCTAATAATGAACCAGTAAATGAGGTTAACCATTCTGAACAACACCCGAAGGATCAATTTATGACTAGGCAAGATATAGAAAATATCGTTGCTCAAGGAATAGCCAATGCTATTCCAGCAATACTTGCTGCTGCACAAAAACCTGTTGAGTCTCAGCAAATAATTCCCAGCAAACGTATTTCTGAAGATAACTTCAGTAATAGCGTAAATGGATGCGGTAATCATACTAATCATGATAATGAACCACGGCAAGCTCCGCTCCCTAAGAAAATGAAAGCTGCAACACCTGGTTGCACTTACAAAGAATTTCTTGCTTGTAAACCTGCTGAATTTGCAGGCAATGAAGGAGCGACTGCAGCACTGCGTTGGTTAAAGAAAACCGAGGCAGTGATTACAATAAGTAAATGTGCCAAGGACGACAAGGTCATGTATGCGTCAAATCTTTTCAAAGAAGGGGCACTAGAATGGTGGAATACAGTACTTCAATCCAAAGGAAGAAATATGGTTTATGCCATGAACTGGGAAGAATTTAAGAATCTTGTAGAAAGAAAATTCTGTCCCGAATATGAAAAAGATCAAATGGCAAATAAATTCCTAAATCATCGAATGATGGGTGTAGATTGTCGCGGGTATACTTTGATATTCTTTGAATATGCTAGAGTGGTACCAACACTGGCTTCGCCAGAATCGGTACTCATTTCTCGCTATATTTGGGGATTGATTAGCGAAATCCGTAATATCGTTAAAGCTGCAAGACCTTGCACTATTGACGATGCGGTGGAATTAGCTAACACCCTAACTGATGAACTGGTACGCACAAGAGATGAAAATAGGAAAAAGGAACTGGCTCAGAAAATTACCCAAGGATTTCGTACGGGTAATAATAGCAGCTTCAAGAAAAGAGGAACAGGGCAATCTTCAACTTCGCCGTTCTGCAGAAATTGCAAAAAGAAACATTATGGAACATGCAATGTCATCTGCAATTTTTGCAAAGCCGTAGGACATCGCGAAGAAGACTGCAGAAAGAAAACAAGGGTCTGCTTTAACTGTGGAGAAACAGGACATTTTAAAACAGAATGCCCTAAAATGATCAAACCAGCAGACAACAAAGCCAAACCAGTCGACGGAGCTACCAAGAAGAATGTTCGTGCCTTCCAATTAACTACTCAGGAGGCAGAACTCATTCCAGATATGATAGCTGGTACGTTCTTAGTTCACAACATTTACGCAAAAGTATTATTTGACTCTGGTGCAAACCAAAGTTTTATAAATACTTCTTTCTGCCAAGCTCTTAACTTACCCTTAACCAACCTTAGGCAGATTTTTACAGTCGAAACAGCAGATGGGAATTTTATTAAAATAGATAAGTTTTGCAAAAAGAAAATATAGAACTTTCAGGTCATAAATTTCATGCAAACCTATTGCCAATGAATCTAGCTGGATTCGATGTGGTGTTAGGAATGGATTGGTTAGTAGCCAACCATGCTCGAATCCTTTATGATAAGAACTCTATAGAAATTCAGACACCTACCAGAGAAGTAATCATGATTACAGGAGATAAACCACGTAAACCCATGAAGTTCATATCAGTAATGAAAGTTACTAGTTATGAACGAAAACAAGAATAGTATATATGATTTCAGTAATCATTAGTACTAAGGGAAAAGAACTTAAGGAGATTCCTGTAGTCTCAGAATACCCAGATGTATTCCCAGAAGAATTACCAGGATTACCACCTGATAGGGAAGTAGAATTTAGGATTCATCTAATTCCAGGAACTACACCGATAGCTAAGGCACCTTATCGGTTAGCACCCATAGAAATGTTAGAACTGAAAAAGCAATTAGATGAATTACTAAGTAAAGGATTCATACAACCTAGTTCATCCCCGTGGGGAGCACCAGTGTTGTTTGTGAAGAAGAAGGATGGTTCGATGAGAATGTGTATTGATTATAGAGAATTGAATAAGGTTACAATTAAGAATCGATACCCATTACCTAGGATTGATGATCTTTTCGATCAACTTCCGGGAGCTAGATATTTTTCTAAAATTGACTTACGCTCTGGATATCATCAATTGAAGGTACAAGAAGAAGACATACCTAAAACTGCTTTCAGAACTAGGTATGGTCATTACGAGTTTACCGTCATGCCCTTTGGGTTAACGAATGCTCCTGCCGCATTCATGGACATGATGAATAGAATCTGTAAACCGTATTTAGATAAATTTGTAATTGTCTTCATAGATGATATACTCATTTATTCCAAGAATCAGGAAGAACATTGTGAGCATTTGCATGCACTCTTAACTTTGTTAAGAAAAGAAAAGCTTTATGCCAAATTCTCGAAGTGTGAATTTTGGCTACAAGAAGTACAATTCCTAGGACACATGGTGAACCATGAAAGGTATTCATGTAGATCCTGCTAAAATAGAGGCAATTACTAAATGGAAGATTCCCCAATCAGCAATGGAAATTAGAAGTTTTATAGGTTTAGCTGGATACTATAGGCGGTTTATTAAGGATTTTTACAAAATAGTTGTACCCTTAACTAAGCTAACCTGTAAAGAAGTTAAGTTTGAATGGGGACCTAAACAAGAAGAAGCCTTTAGGATCTTAAAGCAGAAATTAACAAATGCTCCAATCCTAGCCTTACCAGAAGGAACAGAAGATTTTGAAGTATATTGTGATGCTTCAAAATTAGGATTTGGATGTGTGCTTATGCAACGCAAGAAGGTAATTGCGTATGCTTCAAGACAATTGAAAAAGCATGAGGAAAACTATACAACTCATGACTTAGAATTAGGAGCCATAATTTTTGCCCTTAAGATTTGGAGACATTATCTGTAAGGAAGTAAATTTACTGTCTATACGGATCACAAAAGTTTAAGATATATATTTGGGCAAAAAGAATTAAATATGAGGCAAAGAAGATGGATGGAAATCCTAAGTGACTACGACTGTGATATTCAGTATCACGAAGGAAAGGCAAATGTAGTTGCAGATGCCTTAAGTCGTAAATACCATGAGAAACAACGACGGGTTCGTGCTCTTAGATTAAATCTACAGTTAGATTTAATGGAACAACTGAAGCATTTTCAAGAAACAGCAATCAAGGATGCTGCTGAAGGAATGAAAGGACGAATAAAAGAATTAGAACAAGGATCTGATGGAATTTGGAGATTCCACCAAAGAAGAATTTAGGTACCTAAGCAGGGGGAATTAAGAAATAAGATTTTAGAAGAAGCTCATAAATCTAGGTATACCATACACCCTGGAAACAATAAAATGTACCAAGATTTAAGAAATAACTTTTGGTGGATAGGAATGAAAAAGGATATAGCTCGATATGTTTCTAAGTGTTTTACTTGTTCACAAGTTAAGGCAGAACATCAGAAACCTTCAGGTCTACTACAACAATTAGAAATGCCTGTATGGAAATGGGAACTCATAACAATGAATTTTGTTACTAAGTTACCCAAAACCAGAAAAGGTAATGATGCGATTTGGGTAATTGTGGATCGATTAACCAAATCAGCTCACTTTCTACCTATGAAGGAAACCTTTAGTATGGAAAGGTTAGCCAAATTGTACGTAGACGAAGTAGTATCTTTACATGGAGTTCCACTCTCCATTGTATCAGATAGGGATAGTCGTTTTACTTCCCATTTCTGGACTAGTTTCCAAGAAGCAATGGGAACTCGACTAAACCTAAGCACTGCATATCATCCTCAAACAGACGGACAAAGTGAAAGGACAATCCAAACTCTAGAAGACATGCTCAGAGCATGTGTGATAGATTTTGGTGGAAATTGGGATGATCATTTACCTTTGATCGAATTCTCCTATAACAATAGCTATCATTCAAGTATTGAAACTGCCCCATTTGAAGCACTGTATGGAAGAAAGTGTAGAACTCCAGTTTGTTGGGCAGAAATAGGAGAAAGTCATTTATCAGGTCCGGAGATTGTGCAAAAGACGACTGATAAGATCACACAAATCAAGGAAAGACTGAAGACGGCCCGAGATCGTCAAAAGAGTTATGCAGATAATCGACGCAAGCCACTTGAGTTTCAAGTTGGAGACAAAGTACTATTGAAAGTTTCTCTTTGGAAAGGAGTAGTTCGATTCGGTAAGAAAGGAAAACTAAGTCCGAGATACGTAGGACCATTTTCAGTAATCCAACGTATAGGACCAGTTGCTTATCGTTTACAACTACCAGAAGAATTAGCTGGAGTACATGATGTATTTCATGTATCTAACCTCAAGAAATGCCTAACAGACAAATCTTTGGTAGTACCTCTTCAAGATATAGAGGTAAACGAAAAGTTAAAATTTGTTGAGAAACCTCTTCAGATAGAAGACAGAAAGGTGAAATTTCTCAAACACAAACGGTTAGTACTTGTCAAGGTCAAGTGGGATTCAAAGAGAGGACCTGAATACACTTGGGAGCTGGAATCAGAGATGAAGCGAAAATATCCTCATTTATTCCAAAGAATCTCGAGGACGAGATTTTTATTAAGGTGGGGATGATGTAACAACTCTCATCAAAAGTCTTAAATATTATTTTAATTGTCCAATAAGAAACCCGAATTAAGACACCCAAGTGATTCTACATAAACCCTAAAAATTTCAGAACAATCAGAATCAGGATCAGGGCCCCTAAAACTCAGGGGGGTATTCCCTAGTTACGATTATCTACTTAAATTGTTGTCAAAATTTTTTTTTATCATTTCATCGACTCAGCAAGGCTATAAACACACAAGGCTACCCTATGGTAGGGTGTGACCCCTCGCGCCACGCGACGCCCACGGGGGTACCCCTCGCGTCACGCGAGGGGTCAAAATTTCAGTATAAATAGATGGGTTTGGGACTTGAATTTTGGCACTTGAACGACGTAAAATTCGTTATATACACCGAGTTATAGTCTGTTTACTACCAAACAACACACAATTCACGAAAGGCTGCCGCAATACAGGGTAATTACTCGATCGGTGCTACGATTCAATGTCCGATCGATTAAACTATCCAATGGATGTTTAAGTGCTGCCCACATTAGGGTTCATGCTTTGTCATTCGTCGTTAATTCGATGGATGTTTAAGTATCGCACTTTGTCATTCGTTGTGAAGGTTTAATCTCGTGAGTTATCGTAAATGCTGTATTAGTTACTAACCTAGCTTGTGTGCATTGTTATTTAAATTAGGTTATCAAGGCTAATCAGTAGGCTAAGCTCTGTTCATATTAAATCTGCAATGTGAGTCATTCTCTTTTTATCAAATTTAATTCCAAAAGCATGTTTATTTTCAAAGTTATAATTACAGGGATTAAGTCTTTGTAATCACCAAATTACAGCCGGTATGTGGGGTTTTGTATACATTACTTGATAAACTTCACCATTGGACAACGAGTTAGCCAAGGGGTGATATGACCATAGTCACAGACACCATCGGGCTAAGAGGCTACTGATGGATGTTCGAGTGACAAATACTGTGGGTAGTTGGTTGATATATAGAAACATTGTAATCGCTCTTAATACTGTAAATTATAACAAATGTGTTGTTTTAGTAAAAAGAATGATTCACCAGTATTTCCCGCTGACAAAACCTTTTTCAAACATGTTTCAGGTGATCTGTTGTGATCCAAGAAAAGTGTCGCGTAGCACTACAAGCTTAAGGAAGTGGCTCAATATAAAATAAAGAAACATGTTTTGTAAAATAAAGATTTCTCCGTGAAATCATATGATTGTAAATTACCAGGGTTTTATCCCGAGTTGTGAAATAAAATAATCGTGAAATTGCAGTTTTAAAAAGATCCTGATGAAATCTTCCGCTGTTAAACTCAATTAAATAAATACCACGGGATTTTCTGTCCCGCGGCTCCTGAAACGGGTCAAACCGGGTCGGGGGCCGTGACATTTGCCGAGTCTTAAGGAGAAGAGGTCCATTCGACCGTTAGTGACCCACAACTTCTAACCTGCACGTGGTTAATTTAGTTAATACCAGGATATCGCACTAGGATGTTACCAATATCCTGATCCGGTATCCTGATCACAAGTAAACAATCAAAAGCAGAATATTAGTCAGGATATATATATGCTCAGAAAATGACCCATAACATTCCCTATGTGAACGTTGCAGTCCACGTCTTCCGGCTTCAACGTTCTTATTCCAACAAACTAGCCCGAGTCTTTGGGAGAAGAGGTCCTTTTGAATGTTATAGACTTGCTTCATCAATCTGCACGTGAATTAATTAGTTGCTACTAGGATACAATATCAGGATGTTACCAATATCCTGATCCGGTATCCTGATCACAATAAAAGAAACATAGTCAGAATATTATTCAGGATATGTAAGCAGAAAATTCCCATAAAAACCATACCAACAACATGGAAAGTGAACAAAATTATAGCGTATTGGCGCATGTTGGTGATGATTGGACCTGGATTGCTGGAGAAGGTGGAGCTACCGAAGCTGTGGTGGGTGTTAGGAAGGCTTTGGGTAAAAGAGAGAGAGAGAGAGTGTGTGTATTGTAGCTTCTAAAGGAAGAGGGGCGGGGGGGGGGGGGGGGGTTAAAAAGGAGTGAAATGAGTCAACTTTGTTGTGAAATGATCATATTGTCCTTCACACTGTTAAATAAGTAAACGGTCAATTGACGGAAGTTAGTGCCAGGGTTTTAACTGTGAGCAATTGAATACGTCAGAGATTGGAGTGTTGATTTTTTTTTTTTAAATATGGACTGAACTTGAAAGCGGGTGTAAACCTTAGAGACTGAAACTGTACTTTACTCTATTTATAACTTTTATACATTCATTTCATGTATTTATACTTCAATTTCAATTATTTATACTTCCATATAATATATTTATACATCTATTTCATGTACGTATACCTCCATTACATGTGTTTTTAAGCAAAATATTTAGTCCAAATTTGATTTCGGTTATTAACTGAAAATAACCCAACCGAACTGAAAACCGACAACATAACCAAATAAACCAAATCAATTAACTGAAAACCAAACAATTAATAAAATAGATTAACCGATAACTTCGATTTTATTTTCAGTTAATGCTAATAATCGAACCAAACACACCCCTAAATTGCTAAATCCCAACCCGGCTCAAGACGCGCGCATCCAAATTTCATAACCCAAAATCATCCCCCTCCCGCCTCAACAATTCAATTTGAGATTTTGGGTCAAAACTCAAAATCCCCCACAAATCCCTCGAAACCCTCATCCCAATCAAGCAAGTTCCAGACTTTCCATAACCAAGTTGGCATCAAGGTCAGTATCTCCATTCTCACTTAATTAGATTCTCAATTTCTCATGCTTCAAATCTTTAAAGTAACAGCTGTAAAAAAAATCGTGCTTTTAGGGCAACAAATTGAATACTACTTGCTTACTTATACTATGAGTGGACAAACACCTCGATCTGCGTTAGGAGATGTAACAAATCAAGTTGGGAAAAGAGGGGTTTCGTTAGTTTTTGATTTAGATGTGAAATCTGCAAAAAAAGAATGTAGAAGAGTAGATGAATGTAAAGAAAATAATAATAAGGAGGCTGCAGAGTGTGTTTTGCGGGTTCATTCCGGCGGTGAGAGCGGTTTATCGAAGAGGGGTATCGTAGAGAGTGTGAATAAGATTGTGTGTGAAGTTAAGGAACAATGCCCACCAGGTGTTCGACAAAACGTTACAGTTACATCTTCTGTTGTTAAGGCTGCTGATGTGGCAAGTGACGGTTGTCAGCACGCCGGTGATATCGGTTTACCGAAGGGGGATATCGTAGAGTGTGTGGATAAGATTGTGTGTGAAGTTGAGGAAACATGCCCACCAGGTGTTCGACAAAATGCCGCAGTTACATCCTCGGTTGTTAAGGCTGCTGATGTGGTGAGCCATGGTTGTCGGGACACCGAACTGGTACATGTGATTGCATTGGGTGAAAATGGGTCTGATGTGATTGTGGAAGATGAAGAAGATGAAAGAACTGAATCTGCAGATTTAGCGTTAATTGAATCGAAAGGAGTGGCGGAAAATGACTTGGTTGTGGATTATGAGAATGATGTTAGCGTTGATAATTTGGGTTCAAGCAAAGATGTGTATATTGATTGTACAAGATTGCTCGAGTCACAAGAGTCAAAGTGTGGTTTAGAGCGATGCGTTGGACAGACGGGTGATGGTTTGTCGAGCGCGTGTATGGACATGATCAAAGAATGTTCTTGTTCTTTTTGCATGAAAGGTGATTTTTTTTAAACTTTTTATTTATTTAGTTTACATATGTAATTAGAGTTCAACAAGTCTGTGGAGTCTTATAGTGATCTGATTATCAGCCGCTCAACTTTGGTCGGATCTACACTATGAGGATATCAAAGGCCGGATTGCTGGTGAGTCAGTGTGTAATTGATTGATTTCAAGATATTGTTTTTCGTATTTCTCTTTTTTTTTTTGTAATAATTATATACTTGTGTGTATAGCAATAAAAAAGAGTCAGAAAGAAGCGACGATTTTGGTCAACCGAAACAGCAGGGATGTTGCAAGTAACTTTGGAAAACTCTCAAACTTGGAATCAGATCTCACGGGTCGATGGAAGTCCCTTTTTCTTCATATGGAGGATATATTTGTTCGTGAGGGGACCCAACTTGTAAGTCAACTCTTTTTGCCTCTTGCTTTAGTTTTTATTCTTATGATTTTCGTTGGAAGCTGTCTTATGTATTGTTCATTTGATGATTTTGAAACCATTTTTACGTGTATGCTCTATGCAGTTAATGCGGACCGATATTTGAGACTTAAAACACTAACATTTAGAACTAACAATTAACAATCAAGACTTAAAACACTAATGGCAGCAATAAGAAGAAAGACGAATGGTAGAACTAAGAAGAAAGGTACTGATTTCAGGAAAATCGGTGATATATCGGTCAATATCGCTAATAATATTGGTATCAATATTCTGACCAATATTTGATGCCGAGATTTTACATGGGGACTAATAACCGATATATCACCGATATTAACTCCATAGGTTATGCCATACATAGTTTATCACCTATTTTGATTTAAATTACAACTCGTGGATCATGACATACAACCAAATATTGTAAGGCGTTATCTTTTTTATTTTTTATAAATACTTTTTTTTCTAAGCACTAATTCTAACGTTATTTTACAATTCCTACGGGGGGTACATGCACTAATCGGCATTTGTCTCAATTGCTGAGTGTTATGTGCCTTATGTCTAAGGCTTGATGCAAAACTACAATCGAGCCCGGGGTCTCACTGGAAGCAGCCTCTCTATTCCTACAGGGTAGAGGTAAGGCTGTCTACATCTTACCCCCTTCAGACCCTATCTTAGCTTTGCTATTGGTGGGATTTACTGAGTATGATGATGATGACTTTTTTTCTAAGCATTAGCGCAAGAAAATCATCAACAACATTTCTATAATGCACAAATGAGTTAAAATATTAATTTAGGAGACTAAGAATAGCATATAAATGAAATCAGAAGGAAATTACATTATACAAGTATTGTTCAGTTGTGAAAATTTGGAATGTTTATAATGAAAGAATGAGTGAATTTGCATAGATGTTATCTGTTTTTATAGTCACAAGAAGCCTCCCTGAACTAGATTTGCATGATTTTATAGGGTACATATTTCCATTACAATTTGGTTGTCTATTTGACATACAATCAATGTAAACTTTATTCGAAAAAAATGCATTATTTACTCCACAACTCTCTGGTCATTGTAAATATTAGTGGTAGAAGGAAACTTTTTGCTAAAATGTTTGAAGCATGTCTATAAACGTCGTAAACTTATTTGAACAATATTCATCAGCTTGTGCGTCACTGCACCAAACTGATTTGGAATATAAAAAACAGTTTTACAAATACATATAACCCTTGAACAAAAAAATTGAACCTAAAGATGATATTATATTTTTGCCATTTTCCCATAACAAGTTCACCTTCATACCGCTTAATATTACTCATGGTTTGATTATTAGTCAAAGTTTCAAAGTAAACACTTTACTCCTGTGATTCAAAATCAGTTTTTATTTATTTCATTTTTTATAAACTTTTGTGTTCATGTATGAATTTTGCAGGAAACAAGCTTATCTACATTGAAAGAAGTAATAGATGATTGCAAGACTGATTCAGAGAAAAACTAGTTCTCTTATGCTCCATCCATTTTAATGCTAGTTTTCCGAGTTGCGTGTGCTTCTGCAGCTAAGAATTTGAAAACCGAGGTTTAGTATTCGCTTTATTTTTGTTGACTTAACCGTTATTTGTTGTTTTCATCTGTAGTGGAATGTGTTACATCCTTTGTTCCAAAATAAACATCTCCGTGTTCATTTAGAATCTTTTTTATTTGCAAATAATATTTGTTTCTACATGTTATCCCATCTTTAATCCACCATATGTCCTTGCACCTTCTACTGCACACATACATATGTATTGTTTCATATGTGAGTTACCGAGTTACATTTGTATGTGGGAATTTTGACTATAAAAGTAATAGAGTAAACTGCCATTTTGGTCCCTGTGGTTTGGACACTTTTGCCATTTTAGTCCAAATCTCAAACTTTTTACATCTGGGTCCCTGTGGTTTGCATTTTGTTGCCATTTTAGTTCAAAACTCAAAATATCTCATTTTTTTACTGTTTTAAGGTCCCTTTTTTGTCTTTATATGCAGGGGTAGTTTGGTCATTTTAATTTACTCTTTTAATAAATTAAAACAAAATTAATTATATATTATATATATATATACATACAGACATTCACACACATACCCATCTCTCTCTCAAATACCCACCGCCACCGCCGATGACCTACACCTCCACCTCCATCTCCAATGACCTGCATCCACACAAATACCCACCGCCGCCACTACCTCCACCTCCATCTCCTATGACCTACATCCCATTTTAATCTTCATCTATACACCCACTTTCACCACCGGCAAAATGGCTCAAGAAAACGAGGCCGGCTGGTTCCGTCGAGTAACACCACCACTGACACCATCATTAACATCAGCAACCGTCATCGTCTTCATCAGAAACATACAAGAAAACGAGGAACTGAGAGGAGTGCTTACCGGGGAACTCTTTTGTTTTCGGAGATCGGCTCCGCCGTCGACAGAGCCGGCACCCGACGCCACCCCCACAGCACCGCCGGCTGTGGGGTCCTGCTACTGCCACTGTGTGCCGTCACCGGCACCGGAACCCTCGTCGGTTCTTGCCGTCCCCGAACTTGAAGGAGAGGCATTGAGAGGTTGGAAGGGTATAAGGTGGAAGTGGGTTTAGGGGTGTTTTGCAGGAGGAAAGGGGCTGCCGGTCGTCACCATGCGCCGCCGCGCTGGTCGGAGATCGAGATGGAGAGATCGAGAGGTTGGGGGTGGATGTTGATAAACTCAAAAATGGTAAATGTCTGTATGTGTGTGAATGTCTGTATGTATATATATATAATATATAATTAATTTTGTTTTAATTTATTAAAAGAGTAAATTAAAATGACCAAAATGCCCCTGCACTAAAGGACAAAATGATCAGTTTTCAACAGTCAAAATAGAGGGTTTTTGGATTTTGGACTAAAATGCAAACCACAGGGACCCAGATGTAAAAAGTTTGAGATTTGGACTAAAATGGCAAACGTGCCCAAACCACAGGGACCAAAATGGCAGTTTACTCAAAGTAATATTATCTTCAATTATTTCAGGCATCATCTATTTTATGTTTATTCTGTCGACACATCACATTCACATCTAGTTGATGTGTGGCGGTTAAAGATGACTAACTTAACCGCCACACATTGACCTATGTCAATTTAGCTATAGGTAATACCTGGGTGTCAAGTTGTCAACGGAAGCAATGGGAATGGACTCCTTGGTACTTTGATTTTCACTATTGCTAGCCTTGGAACTTGGGAAGAAAAGTTGAACTAATCTCACTAATTATATTATAACAACTAAACACTGTTAAAGTCAATAAAATTATTTCAAGATTGATTAGGGTCTTATGGATGCAATTAAGTTTGAGTTGCAAACTCTTAAGTTGATCAGACTGCCTGGTCATATACAAGGGATCAAGCCAGCTGTGCTCATAGTACAACCAATAAACACAATACCTTGCTCATACTTGCAATAAGTGTTCATGCTTTGATGAGTTGATCAAATGGGTAAGTGACCAAGTCAGTCGGAAATAGTCAAAATATATATGAGATACAATTGTTATAGAACAAGTATGATCGATGAAGAGTCCAATCGTGGCACCAACTGTCTAGCCATGGCGACCATTTAAATCTCTCTCTCTCTCACACACACAAACACGCACTTCTTCTTCTCGTGGACGTTTGTGAACAGGCGATTTATACCCTTTTAAAGAGATGTTTGTGAACAGGCGATCTCCATTGTTATCATAAGTATGTTGTATAACAACTGTTGGTGGAAGACCAAATAATGAACTCAAAAGTGGATTTATTAATATCCACACCAACCATTTGACATCATTGTGTTTGTGTGATGATATTTTTGTATACATCATGCACATATATTTGTTGACATGAAAATTCTCTCGAGTTATAAAAAACTACTATAAAAATTAAGACAACATATTCACCAATCTATAAAGTTCTTATGCTTGAAGTTGACATTAGAGCAATTTACTCTGTTTTTATTAATAGTATACATCGTTTGTTCATGAATTATATCAGCACAGATATTTTAGTTTGAACCAAGGACCAAACAAATAATATGTCGATGTTGATATTGAAAATGGTGAAGAGTCTGCTATGACGATAAGACTATGGGGTATGGTCTCGGGGACATCAGCGAGGAGCTAATGTGGATAGTTTCCCTGTCAGGGAACCCCCCCCCCCCCCCCCCCCCGGGTCGAGTATTCGGTGAGCTCGGGGACTCACCCCCGTCTGCTCCGATCAACCTGTCTCTCTTGATTCTCAATCTCTCTCTCTCTCTGGTTGAGTATTCGGTGAGCTTGGGGACTCACCCCCGTCTGCTCCGATCAACCTGTCTCTCTTGATTCTCAATCTCTCACTCTCTTAATGTTATTGGAAAGGATAGATGGAGAGACCATTTCTTCTTGATGGGGAAGAAGAAGTTGGTGAGGTGGAGGTGATGTGGAGATGGAGGAAAGGGGACCACACCCCTCATCCTAATAAGGATCAAGAAATTTTTCAAGAGAAGATGTCTAAATTTTCAAATCTCCTTAGTCCTTTGAAGTCAAAAGAGAGGAAATCTCACTCTTTGACCTGAGAAATGAAAAAAAAAAAAAAAAGAGTGGAACAAAATATTGCTATATGGTTGTGGTGACCCTAGTCACATGAGTGGCTTCCAAGAAGAGGAAAACTTTCATAGGAGTAACATGGAGTAATAGTGAATATGAAACAATTGAAATCAAGTAGGAAGATACATTTCTCATGATCTTAGAGAAAAAAAGGAGGTATGTTTACTTATTACGGTATCTCTTAGCAATTATGATGAGTTAAGGCCATCATATGAAAAGTTACACAATTTTAGTTCTAAATTTTTACATATAAAGACCTTTACTAACTATAAATTAGTAATATTTTGATGCATAGAGGTGTTGTACAATATGCTTAGGGAAGTTTTCAAAAAAATATTGATATTACACATTTAACCCCAATCTACTTGATATTTTACTTTTAACCCAAAAGTTTTCATATTTTTCAATTTAACATCACAACTTTTTTACTTTCAACTTTGGTCCTCTGTACTTTTTATACTCTACAAAATTTTTTGCTACGTTTTGTTCTAATTTTTGCGAGTTAACACGGCGCGACGGTCGTGTGTAGTTCAACGTTTTTACGTTTCTTTCTAAATTTTGCGAGTTAACATGGCGCAACGTGAGTGTGTGGTTCAACGTTTTTATGTCGTCTATTTTTTTCTCGTTTGACAGGTTCGTTGCAATGTGCGAGTTCTAAATCGACTTATTATATTCTATGTTTTACGTTTCGGTCTAATTTTTGTGCATTAACATGACACATCTTCAGTGTTGGTGGTCGTTGACGGTGGTGCGGTATTGGAGTTATTTGTCAAGGTTTTAGGCTCCAACCACAACAGGGGGAGGATGGTTAATACTAGTTTACTTTAAATAAAATCTAAAAACTCAAAAGTGACAAGGAATTACTTTAGAAAAATCTCAACTTGTCAAAGGAGGAAAAGTGGTCAACTTGTTTGAAACCCAAAAATGAAATTGTGCATCTAAGAGATGACATAAAACTAGCCAAAAAGTGAGTAAATAACTTTGTCTAAATTCACTTCTAGTAGTAACTTGTTAAATGGAATGCCCAATGTATGAAAAAACGCTAATGATATTTGTGGTCTTAACTTTTCACACGCAACCAACAAAATCCATCAATTTCGTGAAAAAAAAAAAGAAAAAGAAAAACTGTAACCGAATAATCATGGTCAATAAAATGTCTGATCGTGCATCGATCAAGTGAACCTGAACTACTCATCCAAGATAAAGTTTTAAAAACTCTAATACACCACTCTTTAAACAAAATAAAAGTCATATCTTACTAGAAAGAAGTGAAAAGAAAAAGCGAAAATTACAATTAGAGGTGTACAAATCGGTTATTTGAGAAAATGAGTTCATTTTCAAAAAAAAAAAAAAAAAAAAACGGTTATTGCTTTAACCGGTTCAGTTAATAATCGTTTTTCTTTTCCTATGTTTTCCGGTTATTCACTTTAACAGGTTCAACTATTATGGATAATTAACTGTTTTTTTAATTAACCGGTTAAAAAAACAGGTTCTTTCTAAAAAATCCCTAACCGGTTACACAAATAAAAAAATGTAACGCCCCAAAAACCAAATGTTTAATTTACGGATATGTCTTCTTGTTCCAAGGCATGAAATGGGTTAACCGGTTTTAAACAACCTAGTTAAAGTTTGAGTTAAATTTTAAGGAAAGAAGCTTGTGACAAGTATGGGAAGATGGTAAACTTGAGGGGTCAAACTTGGGCAACTTGAAAGATAAATTTACAAACATAAAATACAAAACACACACATCAGACATATGTGTGTGTGTGTGCGACGTGATGAACAAAGAAGGAAGAACAAACCCTTAACATCAAAAATCTGCCAAATTGAAAAGGGAATTGAGGGTTAAATGGATGCATGAACTAAGATTTATGATCACTCAAGTGTTCTTGACACCAAGTAAGTTGAATTTTATGTTTTGGTGTTGTTTGATGAATTGGGTTATGTGTAATCCGTGAATGTATTATGAAATTGAACATGAATGTTAGTTAATATCAATGTGTGGAAGTTGTAATAGGCTTAATTTTGATTATATTGATGAGTTGGGATAAAACCCACTTAGAAATGGTGAGAAGATGAAGTTTAGTGAAGATTTATGATGAACTATGTAATGTTGATGTTAGAGTAGTGTTATAGAAAGTAGTTAGATGGATAATTTGATATAAAACATATGATGCTAGGTTATGATAATGATTTGTGAAAGATTATGTTAATGCATGGATGAACTAGGAAGAATGTGCTTTAATTAGTTGTACAATATGCACTAAATGGTGTACGCACACCAAGTGTATGATGAAATGTCTAAGTGAAGTTAAGATGTGAGATTGTATGAAATAGCTTGATATATATGATTGAGATTAAGTAATGATGTAATTAGTAGTATACTAACATGAAGAAGGTGCTTTAGACGGAACTTATACAAGAATTCGGGTTGAATGTATGTCTTGGTCAAGACTATGCATTAAGGACCTGTACGTTGTGTTTAATATCACTAGGTGATCATGTGGTTGTAAGCATATTTGCATTGTGAGTAAGAAATGTATATAGTGTCATTGATATAGCATAAATGATGATACGGATACATGAGGATAAGCCGAAAGTTTGTATGATGAACTGTTGACTTTTGAAGGTCAACTTCGCATAAGAAGCATGATTTGGTTTGTTGTCGTAAAGGTAGGATTATAGGAAGTTGTATGGTACATGTTATGTTAATATGTGTTATTTGTGATTACATGATGAATTTCATGAGTTTGAAAGGATATGAATTGGATTATATGTCATATGCTTGTTAGTTGTGATTAAAGAAAGTCAAATGTGAAATATGCGATTGATATGATCGTTAACATGTACAATTGTGTACGCTAATGGGAATGTGATTTGGTGACATGAAAGTGTAGGAATCATGTCGAGAGGGACTCAAGCATGAAAGGCTAACGAGTCAAGAAGTGGCGAGGAAACGGATATGAACACGGATGCATGAGGTAAGTGATTTCCGTAATCACTTCTTAGTTGTTACGTAAAGTTATGTGCTAGTTGATTAAGTATGATAATTGAGGACAAATAAGGATAGTTCGTATGAAACCGATGATTTTCGCTAAGTAGATGTAATGGGTCAAAATGTGGTTTTATTACTATACCGGAAGGGTTGCGTGAGTAATGAATACGGTACTATAACCTGGTATGGGTAGAATGGTACATAAGTACGCTAATCAAGAATCAGAGGCGCGAATTAATAGTGTAAATACCCGGTTGTGAGTTATGGTTAATGGACAAACAATTTAACGTTCTGAAATTGTATTAACCAAGTTTGTTTTCGTATAAATGAATGAAATGAATAAGCTTAACGCATACCAGCTATCGGGTGCATAAATCCCAAGTACGAAACCCTGGATAATGTAAAAGTATTATAGTTATAATGTTCATGAAGGTTTTGGGCTAAAACAAATAAGTAGTTTAATGAAATCATGAACGGGTCGGATAATTCGTAAATAAATAAATAGCCGAAAGTGCGTAAGTTAAGAATTTCTTTAATCCGGATGTGAGATTTTGGGTCCATAGGGTAGAGGACCAATTTACAAGCATGTAGGAAGAAACGGGAGGTTAAACGGATAAACGGGTTGAAAGTTATGCGAGTTTTAGTGCGTGCGAACGACAAAACAACACAGCAGCAAAAACCCACTTTCTGGAGGCCGTAGCCGATGCCCTAATGGGCCGTCGCCTACGCCCTCTAGAAAGTCAGTTTTTGGCTGACGGGTTATATGGCTGTCTACGGAGGTTTTGGGCTACGGGCAATTGCAAGAGTCGTCGCCGACGCCCCTAGGGCCGTCGCCGACGGCCTCCCCATGTTCAAAAACCTGAAATTTGTTATCTAAGTTGATTTGGGCATAGTAGGCTTCGGTTTGTTATCCGTGGACCACGGCGGGCCTCCCAAACATGATTTTGACCGTTCCTTTGACGTTTATGGGCTATAAATCTAAGTCTAAGTACCATGTAATTAATGTATGGATATATAAGAGTTATGTTAGGTCTTGGACGTGTATGTAAGAGTGCATGTACATATGTAGACGTGTATTTAAGTATATATGAAGGTACGTATGAGTGTAGGCAAGTAAGTAGAGACATAGTAATGCATGTATGTATGTAGATGTGTATTTATGTATATGTGAAGATACGTATGTGTATATGTGCGTATGTAGAGACGTAGTAAGGTATGTACGTATGTAGATGTGTATGTATGCATGTAAGAATGTATGTATGCATGATTTAGATACGTCGAGTAATACGTTATTAATAGTGTGCCTTAAGAATGAAAAGTAATGCAGGTACATTATCGAAGCCTCACCAGGATACGAGACTGAATCTTGTTTATGTATTGTGTACTAATGTTATGAATGTATGTGGTGAGTGCAGGTTGTACGAATCACGGGCGGTTATCACGGGGAATAGAGATCGAAGACCGAGTCACAGGATAGATTGTACGGGAATAATTGAGTATGTACTTTAGTAAATAGGACTTATACTTTATTTTTGTAAAAGATATATATTAAAACGAACATTCAAGTAAGCCAAGACGTTTGTAATGAAAGAAATTTTATGGCACGAATTTCCGCTGCGACTTTTGGTCAAATACGTATTAGGGCCTTACAAGTTGGTATCAGAGCCCTAGTTTGAGAGAATCAAGTACGAGCGGATAGGTACTTGAACTCAAACCTGTGTGCTCTTGTGATAAGAACCCGTACAATCCATGAATCGCTCAAGATCTAAAGGTAGAAATGGAATGAAAACATGTATGTATGCATTCACATGAAGAAACTAACGGTTATATTATGTGTAAGGTAAGCATAACTGCTTGGAAAGGACGATCCGTGAATACGGTCTAGAACCGGCATTAAGGCAAGTGATAAGACAAATTGACCCCAGGTACGTAAATTTAACGTGTGGGCATGTGAAGTAATATAATTAAGCAAGTGAAGGAAATTTTTAAATGAAATATAATAATGACGTGCCAATGAAGTTTTGAAAATGTTACACGTGCCGAAACTTAATTCTTCGGACATACGGTGGCGATTACACGAAGACACGAAACTAGTATGTGGATTGCGTACCTGGCCAGTACACAAGAAACGTATGACGTTCGTGAGACCGTGATAATTGTTACAGGTATGTCCGTTAGAATTAGGTGTTAGGTGTACGTGAGGGTGAAGGAAAATGTAGTACTTTCGGGGATTTGAAAGTACTAAATACACATGAGAAGATACGAATGATATGTTAGAATCCGCGAAACGGATTCGAAACATGAAAGGAATGAAAGATACGAATGATATGTTAAAATCCGCGAGACGGATTTGAAACATGAAAGGAATTAAAATCTGCGAGACGGATTCGAAACATGAAAGGAATGAAAGATATGAATGATATGTTAAAATCCGCGAGACGGATTCGAAACGTGAAAGGGATTAAAGACGTGTACGATGCGTTTGAATCCGCAAGACGGGTTTAAAATATAAAGAGGATAAAAGTAACCTACATAAGAATGTATCGACAATTTGACTGTGATTGAGTCAAATGGGTCACATAAGTAAATATAAAGTAAACGGTGATAGTATAATAAAAAGAGTGACCGTAATTGGCACGCAAACCTAAGTGCTAGCGGAAATAAAGAAGTTTTGAATAAGATACGTGTTAAATATGGTAGTAATTGACTCTTTGTAATCATAATGAATGACGGGCTTCGACCCGGACGATAACTTGGGTATAGATGATAAGGGTAAGTTGGTAAGGGATACTGAAATGATGTAATGAAATTTTTGCAAGGAAGCATGAGTAGAAAGAAGCACAAACGTGTACTTTGATACGCCTATGATAAGTAAGAATTACCGGTTTGACCTTGAAAAGTCAAACTGAAAAAGTTGACGAATGAGTTAAAGGTCTGCTAAAGAATGGTTATGTATTGACCCGTTACGAACGAGTCAGATAAAGGAAGATATTATGTTAAAGAATGGTCGTGTATTGACCCGTTATAAGATGGGTAAAACGAACTAATGTTTTAGAAAAAATCTAGAAATGGCTAGTATCATTATATAGATCCTAGTTGAAAGTTGTAGTATGAAACATGGTAAATTGATGAGTTGAGTTTTGAAATACGGTAAAAAATCAGAAAGTAAAGGATGTGTATTGACCCATTTCTATCGGGTCAACTGTGTATAATATGACTCGTTGTCAACGGGTCAAGATGAATGAATTGGTAATAAGAATGAAATGGTCACTATGATTTGATAAACGCCATGCTTGAAGAATTATGAATGAAATGTGCTAATCATTAATTTTTGTAAATAAGAATGGTAGAATGCTTGAGGAGATAAAAACAAATGGAGTTGATGAAAGGATGCTCACGAGCGGAAGCTCATCGCATGGATGGACGAAATTGATCCGATTGTGGTATGGACTTGTGAAGGAGCGGGCCAATACGGGCCGCGAATCATTGGTTTATGCAATGAAATCAAGGTTAGTAAAATGTTTAGTTCTTGAATGATAGGTAAGAATGTATAGGTTGATTAGCATTTATGAACGAAATGAACGGTAGGATAAATATGGTATGGTATGGAATGTTTGACTTTTAACGGTCGACATGAGAAGAAATTATGTTATTAAAAGGAACTCTCAAAAGCCTTGAGTGAAAATTTGGACTAATTGGTTAAACGCTCGTATGGTACGCTTGCACGACATACTTGTTTGGTAGAATAAGTAAAGCATGAAGAGAGTTAATAATAAAGTGATAAATGAATTGCTTTGAGAAGAGATTTAAAGGTGTATGTAGTACAAGTAACGATGGTAAAAGTAGGAATGAGAAAGGTTTCGGGGACGAAACCTTCTTTAAGGGGGATAGACTTGTAACGCCCCAAAAACCAAATGTTTAATTTACGGATATGTCTTCTTGTTCCAAGGCATGAAGTGGGTTAACCGGTTTTAAATAACCTAGTTAAAGTTTGAGTTAAATTTTAAGGAAAGAAGCTTGTGACAAGTATGGGAAGATGGTAAACTTGAGGGGTCAAACTTGGGCAACTTGAAAGATAAATTTATAAACATAGAATACAAAACACACACATCAGACATATGTGTGTGTGTGTGCGCGACGTGATGAACAAAGAAGGAAGAACAAACCCTTAACATCAAAAATCTGCCAAATTGAAAAGGGAATTGAGGGTTAAATGGATGCATGAACTAAGATTTATGATCACTCAAGTGTTCTTGACACCAAGTAAGTTGAATTTTATGTTTTGGTGTTGTTTGATGAAGTGGGTTATGTGTAATCCGGTGAATGTATTATGAAATTGAACATGAATGTTAGTTAATATCAATGTGTGGAAGTTGTAATAGGCTTAATTTTGATTATATTTGTAGGATCGTTTTCAGACCCGAACGAGTCGATCAGAAGAGTTTTACTCAACACGAGAGGTGGAAACAGACGTGTAGAGGTCAATTCAGCAAGATATACACTTTAAACTGTTGTATGCTTGATTTGATAACAATTTACTGTCTGACAACACTTCGGCAGCACTTCGTTATACTGACCGGAAAGTTACAAATGAAATCAAGACATCAGGTATTTATAGGAGTTGCTATTTCGTTTGAAAGTGGCATGGGACACTTCAAACGAAATTAAACTAGTTAATTTCGTTTGAATGTGTTACATGTCCTATTCAAACGAAATTAAACTAGTTAATTTCGTTTGAATGTGTTACATGTCCTCTTCAAACGAAATTAGCTCTCAAACACATAGCTTCTACCCTATTTCTCGTACAACGCGCCCTGATAAAACAAATGTAATGTAAGACTCGATACAAGACGAAGTCGACATACGCATGCACCAACAGACTCCCCCTCGAATGTTGACGAGTCTTAAGTGTCGAGTCTTTAACGTCTTCAGTCTTTATCAGTCCTCTCGAACTCTTTGAAGTATCCGACACTGTAAGTATCCTCAAATCTTTATCTCTTTATTCTCTTTAGCATCAACAAACTCCTCCTTGAACAATCTTATCTACTCAGATATCTTCAGACTCCCCCTTTCGATTTGCTGGAATCGCAGCCTGGCTTTTTGAAATCATAGAGTCCTCAGGTATTGGAACCTGGCTTTGTGCTCTTTCTTCGGTTCAGAATCAAAACCTGGCTTTACCTGCACATTCTCTACCCAAAAGTAAATTTCACAAATTTAACATTTGACAATTTATCTATCCAAACTTCCTCAAACTATACCAGAATATTTTATCAATGATAGAAACCTCAGATGACCACTTGTATACACATATTCAAAAACTTTTCTCATTTAGAACAAACACTCCCCCTCACCGCATGCTCATCATGTTTAGCACTTGGAATTTTGAAAATCAGCTTTCCAACATCAGTTGTCAAAAATCTTTTTGACTTTTTCAAAATTTATGCTAAAACACACTAAAATCTTTTTGGATTTTTAATAACAAAGGAATGCAGTAAAGAAATATTTACATACAATATTTTTGTGAGTTTGTGTAAGAGGATCATATCAGTTTTTGAGACAAATCACCAACACCGTTAAGCTTTAAACATTTTAAGTTCTAAACGATTCACTTAGATTGTCAGTATACTAATCCACTTAAATTCTCACACAAAGTTCAACTGTTTCGAGATACGAGATTAATGTCTTAAGAACTTAAACTTAATCGCATGTCCCACTTCAGAATATACTCCCGTATCCAGATCCCAATATTCAGTCTTACAGGTGAGTATACCACAGATGATATCTGTAAGGGGTTAAATGCGAAGAACCGTGAGAGCTCAGGTCAGAACTTCCGTTCAGCAGAGAGATGACGGCTTCGACTTTTGGTGGGTCCCCTTTAGAGGATCTTTTTTACAACAACATTGATTAGCAATTTTATTGTCTCATCATTTTATGCTGAGGGCGGCGCTATATTTCAAGCAAGCAGTAAAGTATTCTCCGGGGACTAGGCCATTGCTTCCGCATTATCAGAAGTCCCGGGATAATACCCCAGATATCACTAAGCATAAAGACCTAGTATCTCAGAAAGAGGGACCTTTCAAGCAAGATTTCGGGGGTTACCCATGTATCCGAGAGATGTTTCCCCACGATATAAGCAAGTTTGAATTTTAGGTTTATATCTCGTCACAATCTACTAAATGTGTAAAAATCTACTGGCACATCATCAGTGAGACCGTTTATCACATTTTAACTTTCCATTTCTTTAGCATGTTGTGATAGTCTACTGATGTACTATCATTTCCTCTTCTTTGACACAAAACTTATTTTTTATTTTTATCATGTTTTTGACTTTCTCAAATTTTCAAATGTTTTTGGATTTTCTGAAAATTTCTTACTCCACCTAAAATTCAAACACATTTAAAGAAATTTGAAAACAAACTGTATAAATAAAATTGACAACTGATATCAAATTGCTTCAAATCGCCATCCACTTGGCATAAACAATCAGAACTCCCCCTCACAACAAAACATTTTCCCATTATGATCTCAAAACACTTAAGTTTGTTTTAATCAAATGGCTTTTCCGGAAAATAAGTTTTGTTGATTGATTTTAACCATTTGTAGGTTAGGAGATAAACTCATCATTTTGTTTCTCAACCACCAATTGTAGAAAATCAAGTACAACTTAATGTCCCTGATTTACCACTTGAAAGTAACAAAACAATTACCACTTGTAGATATGCATAATCAAACCTGATATAAAGAATGATGCCGATTCATGATCCACTCTTACCAACCTGGGATCTCTGGCAAGTCACACTTATCACTTAAAGAAAATGTCCACCCAAGCCTGACCAGCCTTGGGTGATCTTAACTCTTGTTCAGTAGGGTTATAGGTTGCTTTCTTTGTTGCATAAAAATCTTTAACTCCTTGAACCTTACCCTCAACCATTTTTCCAAAAATCTTTTTCACTTTTCCATTAAATGCTTTCTCAACATCAAATTCATTCTTTTCAGAATAAAACTGATTTGAGATCTCAACTTTCCCAACTTTTGATTTAAAACTCTCAGTCCACAATGGTGGAAAATGAACATCATCCAAAGGCGGAACTGAGTTTTCTTCATTTTTAACAACCTGTGGCTCCTCTGATTTTGTGGAATCAGATTCATCACCAGATTTTACCTTAGTGTTCTTAACAATCCACTTTTGTTTATCAGGATTTACACTTCTCTTGTAAAATCTCTTTGAACATTCACCAACTTCATATGTTGAATTTTCAAAAACTTTGAATTTTTCAGTTGGTGGTTCATTTTTCTTAACAACTTTCTCTTTGAGTTTTTCTGAGACTCCCTGTTTTGACTTTATAGTCTGATGACAGTTCCATGCAATGTGACCAGCTTCATTGCATCTGAAACAGGTTCTAGTCTCCTTTCTATGAAAAACTCCAGTTCCCATTCTCTCTTGCTTCTGGATAATGAATTCTCTGTTTGATTGTTTCCAGAATGAATTCTTTGCTTCCTCTTCGCAGCTTGTTCCTGAAACAAATGTCATTTTTGATTTAAAATCTCGAACATATTTTTCATTTTTATAATTTTTAGGTGGAATAAATTCAAGACCTTTCTTTTTGAAATTACCGTTATGGTTTGGTTTCTTTTGAAAACCAGAACCAGAACTGTAACCTTTTTTCTTGTTTAACCGTTGTTGAACTCTTGAAGTGTACTTTTTAGGTTTCTTAGTAAGATTTACATCTTTTATTTCAGAAATATTGATTTCTGTCATTTTGAAAACCTTTTTCATCTTTTCAATTTGAACACTTCTTATTGGAAATTCCTCATCAGAATATAATTTGTCTGAATCAATCAATGTATATGCCACTTTGATTGCTTCGTCATTCAAATTAAATTTTGATAACAGGAATTCTTTATTGTAAACCCGTTTAACTGATGACTTTGAACTGTTGACCGACGAACTCGAACTTTTGACGGACGAACTTGAACACCCAGACTCTGACTTTGACTCAGACTTTAACTCCGACTCCTCATCTGTATCCAACACCTGATCGACCACTTTTTTTATTAACTCGGACTCATGATCAGTGTCAGACGATGCAAAAACGACATCAATGTTTTCTGGTAATTCATCGGTTATGTCGGACTTTACCTTTATATTGACCGCTTTTTCGACTTGCTCCTCATTCGGTTTTCTAGGCGAATACCCTTCCCAAATCGGAGGCGGACACTTGTTATAACTAACACTCTGTTTCTTACCAGTATCCTTCTTCTTTGGCTTCTCATCATCTTTAAATGCTTCAAAACCTGCAACAGTTGGATAAATTCGATCAATGAGATAATCAGAACTAGAATAACTCTGTAATAAACGTCTAAATCTCTCATTTTCAATCTTTTCTGTCTCCAACTCCTGCTGCAACTTAGCACATTCCTCAATGTAGTGATTTATCGCCTTCTGCTTTGTCATCATCACAGCATTCATCATGGTTAATGCATCTTCTCTTTCTGAATTAATCTTTTGTAGACCAGTTACTGTTCGATTTAGCACATCATATGACTCTTTCACGTAGTTGAGATTGAACAACAATTGTTCTTTCATCTTTTCAAACTCAACCAATTTCTCATCTTTTTCTACACATTGCTTGCAATATTCTAAACATTTCAAACAAGGTTTGATGACTTCCACAATCTTTTCAACTTCGATGACCTTCTCAATCTCAATCATTGTTTCAGTTTCAGTCACCTTCTCAGCTTTAACTTCTTCATTTTGAACAGTCTCTTCTTTTTTATCAACACTTTCACACTTCATTTTCTTTTGTTCTTTTACTGCTCGTCTCTCCTTCAGCTTCTCCAAGCGATCTGCAAAATAAAATTGAAAAATTTCAGGAGATAGATGAGTTTTTGCAACATTAATATGTCTTTCTTCCTCATCATCACCACTGTCATCAGTTGGTGATTGATCAAAATCTATTTTCTTCTCAGAACTCTCATCTGAAGAACTAGAATCAGATGGTGTATGATCAAAATTTAATGTCTTTTCAGAACTATCATCTGAAGAACCGGAATCAGATGATGTTTGATCAACAATAGTTGCTTCTTTTGAATTTTCATCGGATGAAACAGATTCTTCTCATGAACACCAATCGCTTTCATCCATTCAGTAAACAAATCAGGTTCTTGAACTATCTTTGCAATGAAAGCTTTAAAATTCCCATTCTCATCCGCAAACTGATCCCAGCTGAAACCTTCGGGTAATTTTTCATCATCTTGATTTATTAAACATGCTTTACTATCAGCTGATATGTATTTGTTCCAACTGAAACCTGGAGCCATTTTCTCATCATCTTGATCAATAATACCAGAATAAGCTTTCTTGTTTGCATCTTCAATCATCTTTCCATGAGCAGTTTGTGTTTCTTTTTGTTGATATGGTTGATGAGAAACTTGTTGATATATGGCTTTACGATAGTAATCATCTTTTCCAAAAGGATTCTTTGCTCCACTAGCTTCCTGATTTTTGCATTCTCTCTTGAAATGACCCTTTTCCCTGCACCGAAAACAAGTAACTTTAGATTTATCAAAACCCAAAGTAGAAACATGTGCATCCAAGAAATCATTTCTTCCTGTGATCATTTTAAACTTTTCTGCTCTCCTTAGGACACTTGCTAGACACCATTTGATGTCCATGAGCTCCATTTCTTCAGCGTCTATCTGATCGTAACCCTCTTTTGTCAGCATAGGATTTCCGATCCTCCCCGCAACCAAACCATCATAGGATTGTAGCACAGTTGCAAGTAACGCCATGTGATCTTTTGCAATTTCTTCAGAAAAATTTTGACCATCTGGTAGATTCAATGCATTGTTGCACTGTATCACACAACCATTTCCACTTTTTGAGCTGATGTGTGCAAAAAGCAACATATAAATTACATCAATTGTGGCGTAAAACTAACCCTTTTTTAGTACTAATGTTGGAAAAAGTGTGCTTTTGTCTTCCTTTTGTATTTTCAGGATTAAATGAGCTCAAATTAACAAAAGAAGCAAAAAGACATCAAAATCTAACATAAATACAAGAAAAGGAACAAGACGTGACATGCCCGACCCCACGACAGCATCTTCCCAAGCAAAACAAGAAGACAGAAGACTAAACACGCCCCGTGCTCAGCCAGCACGGGGGTGTGCCCAAGTGTCAGCAGAAAAGACAAAGTGGTAGAAGCTTCTATTGCCCACCACGGGGTCGTGCTCATCGGACACGGGGCCGTGGTCAACTATAAGATTCGCACAATCTAGGCAAATCTTCATAGTACAAAGACTCTTCTGCACCACGGGGTCGTGCTCAGCGGACACGGGGGCGTGGTCAATTAATAAGACAAAGCTGCATTAAATGAAGAAAGAGAAGGATGTGGACACGGGGCCCTGCCCGAGCTTCTGTTCAGCCTATAAATAGGAGTGCTTGGCTCAAGCTCAAACCATCCCTTGGCACACCACCTCTCTCACACTTCACCCACCACCCACCACCACCATAACACCATCATCCACCACCATCATCCATTGTCCATCATAGAGTGTGTGAGTCGTCTCGGGATCCAAGATTGATAGTAAGAGTTCTTGACAATCAAGGCCATGTTTGCCTAAGTCTCTTACATCACTTGGTGAAGACAAGTGTCTAGTGTAATACTTTGTATTTCTAATCTTTTCGTACTTTTTACTTGGTTTTGTATTAATGACTTTAATAACTAGTTTCTAATGTTGAAGGTGATTCTTCCTTATCGTTTGTCCGTGGTGTCTTGGCATTATTTTACTGTCTATATAAAATAAAAGATTTTCACCATTCATATCTCCACGGTCTATATGGAGGTATGTTGGCTACCTGGTCGGGGGTTAAGGGAACGGTTTGGTAAGAGTCTTGCCATTGTTCAGTGTTTAGAGGTCCTGCAATGGACCTGGGTCAAATTTAGTAGGACCTCCTTCAATACTTAACGGTATTGGATGGCGGGGGTCCAAACTCTTTGATCCCCTCATAAGTTAACTACTATTAATACTATAACCCGGCTATTTAGGACTGTATCCCTGCTGACTCAGACTACTTAGTCGAGGGTAACGTCACCTCCAAAAGAGGGGCCTACCATAATTTGCATTAATAACTTAATTAATTATCTTTCAATAATCCGACCCTTTAGGATTGTATCATTGCTGACTCAAACTACTGGGTTGAGGGTAACGTCACCTTCAAAAGAGGGGCCTACTACAATAACTAAGATAATCTCTTAAATAAGTGAAAAAGTGCGGAAATAATCAAAGGTTACACTATACACGAGTCGGAACCAAGTGATTCATCTTGTCTATCTGTTTTTCTTTTATTTTTATTTTCAGCATTTTAGTTAGTTTTTATTTTTCTTAGCTTAAAACATTTTTCTAAACTATTTGATTTGATTAGACGTTGAGGATAAACCGGTACTAAAAGCTCTTGTGTCCTTGGACGACCTCGGTATCTTACCAACACTATACTACGCTCACGATGGGTGCACTTGCCCATATGTGTGTTTAGTGTTAGTAAATATCGTGTTTTATAAATTTAAAACTTGACTAAAAAAGTGTTAAAGGGGCTTAAAATATACACCTAAATATATATAACACTCGACACACATCAAGTTTTTGACGCCGTTGCCGGGGACACAAGGATTTTAAGAAAGTTAGGAATCAACGGCCTAATCGATTTTCTTATTTTTCATTTTTTTTAGGATTTTTTCTTAATTTTTCAGCTTCTGCAGAACTCAGCACGGGCCGTGCCCGCTGAACACGCCCCGTGCCCAATCATTGGAACTGGCAATCCTGTTTTAAGTCAGACAGTAAGCTGAACACGGGGCCGTGCCCACTCAACACGCCCCCGTGCCCAAGTTTCAGTTACTGAAAACAGAACCGTAAGATCCCGACGGTTGGTAATTTCTGACACAAACATGAGTGATACTGATACTTTTTACTTTCGGCACTCTTATGGTACTATGTGGTGTCAATTATGTGGTGGTAACCATAAGGAATTAGAATGTTATTTTCTAAATTATAAACCCCACTATATAGACCCATCGTTTCCTAGTATCCTTAAGAGGGGCGAAAGTAAAAATAATCCCTATCTCTCCCTCGAATGCTCCCAACCGGATATTCTAGGAGAAATGCTTCTCGATGAATTATTTCAACTAGAAGATCTAATTATTGATTGATTAAAAGAACTTAGGAAAGATTTCAAAGATCTTTTCCAAGACAATAGCCAAGAAGAAGGGTTGGAACCGCATTCAAACAACTTCATTGTTTCCAAAGATACTCCTAACTCTAGTGAGGACTTGAGCGATAGTCGTCCCTGTGTCGATTGTGCCGTGAAGGACTCCCCATCAACTTTGTTTGATGCATACATAGACCTGAGCGGTTCGACATACACCTTCTTTAACGAGAGCCCGAAAAAGGGTTGGACTTGTCCACCTACATATAGCATAGGAATCACCCTCACCGACAACCTCTTGCGTTCTCGTCTTAGTCTAGAACAATTAAGGTATTTTAGGCACTTTGGGGTTGTTCCATCCAGCAAGGAACCGCCAGATCCGAAAAAGTTCCTTAAAAATAGACACACTTCATAAAACAGCCTTCCGACACGGGGCCGTGCCCAGGTCAACATGCCCCCGTGTCCACCAAAAGATTCCCTTCTGACTTTTGTCAGAATACGGACAAAACGTGTCAGGATCTTGCCTGCACACGGGGCCGTGTCCAGCCGACACGGGGCCGTGTCCAGCATGCTGTCGTTTTCTATAAATGCAGCCAAGAATCCTGCACATTTGGACCATCCAGGGACAGAGATTTGAAAGGATTTTCTAACCTACCATCCTAGGTAAGTTCTAAAAGAAGGTTCCAACAAACATCTTGTCCTTTCCTCTTTTATCCATTGCCTTCTTCTTCACCTTTCTTGCAACAACACCTCCATTAAAGCTTGATTTCAAGCTTCATTGTGATGATTGTTGATATTTTTGTTCAAGGAATCTTGTTAAAAATAAGTTACACAACATTGTTTTAAGTTATTTCTGCTCAAAAAGACTTCATAAGTTGGGAAAATAATTTGAAACTCCAAGGTTCCTTGTTCTAAAAATCTGCAGAAAGTTGAACACGGGGCCGTGCTCATTGAGCACGGGGCCGTGTCCGTGGTACTGTTTCATTAAAACGAACTATTTTTGGTTTGTTTTCGTAGAATGTCTAGCCAAAACAGTGGAACCTCTTCTGCGCACTCCAGAAACAGTCGAAGGGAAAGGAGGCCATCGATTGAAGCAACTCTCGTAAGATACGTAATGGCGCTACGTGAAGCTCTTGACGAGATGACTTCGGTAGAGGAGGTCCTCATATACCGTATAAATTATCTTTCGGTGGGGTTGGAAAACAGTTTTCAAGAAATAAACCTCTTGCACCAGAGGTTAAACATTCTTGTGACACCTCCCATGGAACCAATCCTCCCTCAAGAGGATTGGAACCTAGCACTTGGAATCCACAATCCTACCGGTTGGGACGACATTCCGACGGAACCTCCTATTGGAGAACTCCAAGAAATCCCGGTGGAAGTTGCACCTCCTCAAACCAATGCTAATGAGCCCGCTTTTCTTCTCCCTCGGGAGATCGAAGAATGGCTCGCCGACGTATGAGGACCCCATACCCGGAAAGAGAAGTTGTCAAAGCCACATTTAACCGGAAGATTTACTTTTTCAGAAATTTTGCTAATAGAATAAGGCTAGAACTTCTTGGTTTAGATTTCTTGTGTTTCTTTGACCTAACTATCTAGTATTTTAATTTCTAGGACTAATATGTAATTCTCTCTTTGACTTAATGAATGATGGTTTTAGTTAATTTGGTGTTTGGGTGGTGTTGAAATGAATAAAACACACTTGAGAGGGCAAAGGATACAAGGGAAACTTGAACCAGCACCCCATGCAGGAAAACAGAGCCGTCCGACAAAATTCTTCGTTTACAGTAAGTTCGGCACGGGCCGTGTCCGCCCAACACGGCCCCGTGCTGCACAGTCTACAGAAAAGACCCAGTTCAGGTAACTGGACACGGGCCGTGTTCTCTGTTTCTCTTGATTTAATTTTGTTACTGGCACTTGAACACGGGGCCGTGCCCGGACAACACGGGGCCGTGTTCAGCGCCCAGTAACACAAAATTTTTGCTTTTCACACCTTTTACACATTCAATCAACCTAAAAACTTATTTTTGGGTGTGTAATTTAAGTGTGGGGGGGATGCTAAAACCTCGAATCTTGCAAGTCCTAAATACAAGCCTTACACAAAACTCTATTGGAACCGCTAATCACTCCAAATTTTTTCAAAAAGTTTTCATTTTTTTTACTTGTCTAAGTTTAACTCGGGAATTTCAAGTTCTAAAAAGGTTATATTTTTACAAATTTACAACCGATAGCGTCGTGATAAAAAGAACCAACATAAGAAAATTATGAAAAAGGCATGGCAAACTTAGTTAAAATTTGATTATATATACTTGATCACATAAAAACCCATTCCCACAAAAGTGAGTTTTGAGCCTTTATTGAGCATACAATTACATATCATTAAACTAAATGCTCATTTTTCGTTTCTTGTGCGAATAGCCGCTTGGTTCTTACGACTCTAGAACTTGCCATGACGATACATTCCCGGTCCTTACCAACTTAAACCCGAGTAAGTAAATGACAGAGGCATTAGGACTAACCCTTTTTTATTTCTACACCATTATTTTTCTTTTTTTTACCACCTACCCAAAATCCCCCTAGTTAGCCCCTTTGAGCCTAAACCTTTTCATTTCATAACCCAAACCAAACATCCTTTTTTCCACCAAAACCTTTTTCATTTTTAACCCTTTGTTTTAGTAACAAGTTCGGTTTTTCATATGACTTATCAAAAAAAAATATATATATGTGTTGATGATGAAGCAAAAGAAAATAAACAAACAAGTTCATCAAAAATAACTTTGTTTGAATAATAGCTTCATCAAAATAAAAGTTACAAAAATAAAAAGTCTTACGAAAACCGACGCTTGTTACGCTTTTCGCCCTTTTTCTACTAACCACTAACCACTAACCCAACCACCTACCTTTAACCCAAGCCTAACCCTTCACCCACAAAGTCCTCTTGATATTTACAAAGGTATATAAGTTAAAAAGGAGGAGGATTGATTGCTTGGCAAGCCTATGGTAGGAGTAAGTTCCATGCCGCTCTCGAGTGATCCACAAAAATACATTTTCGGCCAAGTGTTGAGTGATCCCCGTGAGGTATGTGAACTTGTATATAAATAGAATTTTAAAAAGGCATGTTATGCCCTAATAAGTAATTTATCTTATGAAAAGTTTTAAATAAATCATGACGAATAGGATTGTAAATAAATAAAAATAAAACTTAATAAAGAATCTTGGAAATCCCGACACTCTATGACAAGCCCAAAAACCTTCTTCTCTACCCATTCCATTTGGGAGTGTAATAGCCACATATTAAAGAGTTTTGCTTGAGGACAAGCAAAGATTCAAGTGTGGGGGTATTTGATGTGTGCAAAAAGCAACATATAAATTAAATCAATTGTGGCATAAAACTAACCCTTTTTTAGTACTAATGTTGGAAAAAGTGTGCTTTTGTCTTCCTTTTGTATTTTCAGGATTAAATGAGCTCAAATTAACAAAAGAAGCAAAAAGACATCAAAATCTAACATAAATACAAGAAAAGGAACAAGACGTGACATGCCCGACCCCACGACAGCATCTTCCCAAGCAAAACAAGAAGACAGAAGACTGAACACGCCCCGTGCTCAGCCAGCACGGGGGCGTGCCCAAGTGTCAGCAGAAAAGACAAAATGTTAGAAGCTTCTATTGCCCACCACGGGGTCGTGCTCATCGGACACGGGGCCGTGGTCAACTATAAGATTCGCACAATCTAGGAAAATCTTCATAGTACAAAGATTCTTCTGCACCACGGGGTCGTGCTCAGCGGACACGGGGGCGTGGTCAACTAATAAGACAAGGCTGCATTAAATGAAGAAAGAGAAGGATGTGGACACGGGGTCGTGCCCACTGGACACGGGGCCGTTCCCGAGCTTCTGTTCAGCCTATAAATAGGAGTGCTTGGCTCAAGCTCAAACCATCCCTTGGCACACCACCTCTCTCACACTTCACCCACCACCCACCACCACCATAACACCATCATCCACCACCATCATCCATTGTCTATCATAGAGTGTGTGAGTCGTCTCGGGATCCAAGATTGATAGTAAGAGTTCTTGACAATCAAGGCCATGTTTGCCTAAGTCTCTTACATCACTTGGTGAAGACAAGTGTCTAGTGTAATACTTTTTATTTCTAATCTTTTCGCACTTTTTACTTGGTTTTGTATTAATGACTTTAATAACTAGTTTCTAATGTTGAAGGTGATTCTTCCTTATCGTTTGTCCGTGGTGTCTTGGCATTATTTTACTGTCTATATAAAATAAAAGATTTTCACCATTCATATCTCCACGGTCTATATGGAGGTATGTTGGCTACCTGGTCGGGGGTTAAGGGAACGGTTTGGTAAGAGTCTTGCCATTGTTCAGCGTTTAGAGGTCCTGCAATGGACCTGGGTCAAATTTAGTAGGACCTCCTTCAATACTTAACGGTATTGGATGGCGGGGGTCCAAACTCTTTGATCCCCTCATAAGTTAACTACTATTAATACTATAACCCGGCTATTTAGGACTGTATCCCTGCTGACTCAGACTACTTAGTCGAGGGTAACGTCACCTCCAAAAGAGGGGCCTACCATAATTTGCATTAATAACTTAATTAATTATCTTTCAATAATCCGACCCTTTAGGATTGTATCCTTGCTGACTCAAACTACTGGGTTGAGGGTAACGTCACCTTCAAAAGAGGGGCCTACTACAATAACTAAGATAATCTCTTAAATAAGTGAAAAAGTGCGGAAATAATCAAAGGTTACACTATACACGAGTCGGAACCAAGTGATTCATCTTGTCTATCTGTTTTTCTTTTATTTTTATTTTCAGCATTTTAGTTAGTTTTTATTTTTCTTAGCTTAAAACATTTTTCTAAACTATTTGATTTGATTAGACGTTGAGGATAAACCGGTACTAAAAGCTCTTGTGTCCTTGGACGACCTCGGTATCTTACCAACACTATACTACGCTCACGATGGGTGCACTTGCCCATATGTGTGTTTAGTGTTAGTAAATATCGTGTTTTATAAATTTAAAACTTGACTAAAAAAGTGTTAAAGGGGCTTAAAATATACACCTAAATATATATAACACTCGACACGCATCATGAGCTTTAAGAATGAAAGCTTGAAGTCGAACTTTTTGGATTAACACTCGGATATGAAGAGAATCCACTGCTGCTGTTTGGACTTTGTTCAACACTTTCAGATGAATTTCCAGCACTAAAAGCGGTTTGGATTTTAGGACTCCTTTCAATCTCTTGAACACTGCCTTTGTAATACATCTTCACATCTTGTTAATTACTCGGATTATTCATCCTTGCAATCTTTTGCTGTTCAAGATCTTGACCTTCAATCTTCTCGATGAACTGAGATATTGTTAAACCATCATAAACTCCGGTGTTCTTTAAGATCATCAAGAATGTACCCCACTCTTTCTGAGGTAAAGCATCAGCCAATTTGTCTACCCATTCTTCACGATCTTTGGTTATGCTTAACAATGACATGGAACGAACTAAGTGGCAGTATCTTTCAATCAGTTTCTTTGTATCTTCCCCTGACAGACTTGTGAATAGATCAAATTCTTTCTTAAGCAGTGCCTTTTTACTTTTGATCATCTTCTCACTTCCCTCAAATTTAATTTTAAGAGCATCCCAAATTGATTTTGAAGTTTTGTCATGTTGAAGCAATACAAAGATGTCTTCTTTAATAGCTTGCTGAAGTAGACTAATCATCATCTTTTCAGCTTTGTACATGTCTCGTTCTTTGTCATTGAATTCAGAGATTTCTTTCTCAACTTGCAGATCAGTACGTGGTAGAACATACTTCTTCAAAATACACTCCCAAGATCTTAAATGATTAGCTTGAACCCAGTTTTCAAATCAATCTTTCCAACCGTAATACTCTTCAATGCTCATTAGCTTCGGGGGCTTTTGAGTAGTTCCAGTCTCATTTTCCATGTTCATGTTTTGAGTAATGACTGTTGGACTAGTAGGGGATGTTGCAAATGCGTTGTAAAATTCTTCACTCATGATTCGATAACCTTTTACAAAAATGCAAGTCTCAAACGGAATTCAAGCTCAAACGGAATCACACTATGAATCAAACTAATACTCTCAAACGAAATCACAGATTTCAAATGGAATCCTTTCAAACGGAATTACAATTGAAACTAAAACACCTTCACACCAATTTCAAACGAAAATACACCTTTCAAACGAAATCACCTTATTTCGTTTGAAGAACCACAAGTTCAAACGAAATAGTGCCCAAACGAAATCACCTAATATTGCTTGGAACTTCTCAAACGAAATCACCTCCTGAAACAAGATTACCTAATCTCGTTTGAAACAACTCTCCTTCAAACGAAATAACTCAATTCAAGCGAAATAGGTAAGATCTTTCAAACGAAATAACGAATCTCAAACGGAATAGATCAGTTTCAAACGGAATTAAGCCTCTGATTTCGTTTGAAGAGCTGCTGACATCATCAAATCTATCATATTTTGGTTCAATTGGTCAAGCAAATGGTCGATTTTAGTTCTGAAACTTTCTAGGGTTTGTTAAAACAGTGTTGTGCACATGAAATTTGAAAATTGTCCAATTTTAACCATGAAAACTTGTTCAATTGTGAAAGAAGGTGTAGAAAACAGAAAAATGCAGCTGAATTGATATGAACTCTTCCTCCTGAGCTCTGATACCACTTGTAGGATCGTTTTCAGACCCGAACGAGTCGATCAGAAGAGTTTTACTCAACACGAGAGGCGGAAACAGACGTGTAGAGGTCAATTCACCAAGATATACACTTTAAACTGTTGTATGATTGATTTGATAACAATTTACGGTCTGACAACACTTCGACAGCACTTCGTTATACTGACCGGAAAGTTACAAATGAAATCAAGACATCAGGTATTTATAGGAGTTGCTATTTCGTTTGAAAGTGGCATGGGACACTTCAAACGAAATTAAACTAGTTAATTTCGTTTGAATGTGTTACATGTCCTCTTCAAACGAAATTAGCTCTCAAACACATAGCTTCTACCCTATTTCTCGTACAACGCGCCCTGATAAAACAAATGTAATGTAAGACTCGATACAAGACAAAATCGACAGACGCATGCACCAACAATATTGATGAGTTGGGATAAAACCCACTTAGAAATGGTAAGAAGATGAAGTTTAGTGAAGATTTATGATGAACTATGTAATGTTGATGTTAGAGTAGTGTTATAGAAAGTAGTTAGATGGATAATTTGATATAAAACATATGATGCTTGGTTATGATAATGATTTGTGAAAGATTATGTTAATGCATGGATGAACTAGGAAGAATGTGCTTTAATTAGTTGTACAATATGCACTAAATGGTGTACACACACCAAGTGTATGATGAAATGTCTAAGTGAAGTTAAGATGTGAGATTGTATGAAATAGCTTGATATATATGATTGAGATTAAGTAATGATGTAATTAGTAGTATACTAACGTGAAGAAGGTGCTTTAGATGGAACTTATACAAGAATTCGGGTTGAATGTATGTCTTGGTCAAGACTATGCATTAAGGACTTGTACGTTGTGTTTAATATCACTAGGTGATCATGTGGTTGTAAGCATATTTGCATTGTGAGTAAGAAATGTATATAGTGTCATTGATATAGCATAAATGATGATACGGATACATGAGGATAAGCCAAAAGTTTGTATGATGAACTGTTGACTTTTGAAGGTCAACTACGCATAAGAAGCATGATTTGGTTTGTTGTCATAAAGGTAGGATTATAGGAAGTTGTATGGTACATGTTATGTTAATATGTGTTATTTGTGATTACATGATGAATTTCATGAGTTTGAAAGGATATGAATTGGATTATATGTCATATGCTTGTTAGTTGTGATTAAAGAAAGTCAAATGTGAAATATGCGATTGATATGATCGTTAACATGTACAATTGTGTATGCTAATGTGAATGTGATTTTGTGACATGAAAGTATAGGAATCATGTCGAGAGGGACTCGAGCATGAAAGGCTAACGGGTCAAGAAGTGGCGAGAAAACGGATATGAACACGGATGCATGAGGTAAGTGATTTCCGTAATCACTTCTTAGTTGTTACGTAAAGTTATGTGCTAGTTGATTAAGTATGATAATTGAGGACAAACAAGGATGGTTCGTATGAAACCGATGATTTTCGCTAAGTAGATGTAATGGGTCAAAATGTGGTTTTATTACTACACCGGAAGGGTTGCGTGAGTAATGAATACTGTACTATAACCGGGTATGGGTAGAATGGTACATAAGTACGCTAATAAAGAATCAGAGGCGCGAATTAATAGTGTAAATACCCGGTTGTGAGTTATGGTTAATGGACAAACAATTTAACGTTCTGAAATTGTATTAACCAAGTTTGTTTTCGTATAAATTAATGAAATGAATAAGCTTAACGCATACCGGGTATCGGGTGCATAAATCCCAAGTACGAAACCCCGGATAATGTAAAATTATTATAGTTATAATGTTCATGAAGGTTTTGGGCTAAAACAAATGAGTAGTTTAATGAAATCATGAACGGGTCGGATAATTCGTAAATAAATAAATAGCCGAAAGTGCGTAAGTTAAGAATTTCTTTAATCCGGATGTGAGATTTTGGGTCCATAGGGTAGAGGACCAATTTACAAGCATGTAGGAAGAAACGGGAGGTTAAACGGATAAACGGGTTGAAAGTTATGCGAGTTTTAGTGCGTGCGAACGACAAAACAACACAGCAGCAAAAACCCACTTTCTAGAGGTCGTCGCCGACGCCCTAATGGGCCGTCGCCTACGCCCTCTAGAAAGTCAGTTTTTTGCTGACGGGTTATATGGCTGTCTACGGAGGTTTTGGGCTACGGGCAATTGCAACGGCCGTCGCCGACGGCCTACCCATGTTCAAAAACCTAAAATTTGTTATCTAAGTTGATTTGGGCATAGTAGGCTTCGGTTTGTTATCCGTGGACCACGGCGGGCCTCCCAAACATGATTTTGGCCGTTCCTTTGACGTTTATGGGCTATAAATCTAAGTCTAAGTACCATGTAATTAATGTATGGATATATAAAAGGTATGTAAGGTCTTGGACGTGTACGTAAGAGTGTATGTACATATGTAGACGTGTATTTAAGTATATATGAAGGTACGTATGAGTGTAGGCAAGTAAGTAGAGACGTAGTAATGCATGTATGTATGTAGATGTGTATTTATGTATATGTGAAGATACGTTTGTGTATATGTACGTATGTAGAGACGTAGTAAGGTATGTACGTATGTAGATGTGTATGTATGCATGTAAGAATGTATGTATGTATGCATGATTTAGATACGTCGAGTAATACGTTATTAATAGTGTGCCTTGAGAATGAAAAGTAATGCATGTACATTATCGAAGCCTCACCAGGATATGGATACGCAGATGAAATGCTTAAAGTTAGAAAGATAACGAAATGGGAAGGGTACGAGACTGAATCTTGTTTATGTATTGTGTACTAATGTTATGAATGTATGTGGTGAGTGCAGGTTGTACGAATCACGGGCGGTTATCACGAGGAATAGAGATCGAAGACCGAGTCATATGATAGATTGTACGGAAATAATTGAGTATGTATTTTAGTAAACAGGACTTATACTTTATTTTTGTAAAAGATATATATTAAAACGAACATTCAAGTAAGCCAAGACATTTGTAATGAAAGAAATTTTATGGCACGAATTTTCGCTGCGACTTTTGGTCAAATACGTATTAGGGCCTTACAAAAAACCACAAACTAATTACTTCTCAATTCTCAATTGATTGTTAACCGGTTACATTTTGGATTAATAACCCGATTTCGATTATTTAACTAGTTATTAGGGGAGGCCGGGCGGTCCGTGATGGATCCCCCGTCACGCGTTATATTTGTAACGCGTTGAAACAATCACGCGTTGAAAGTTTGAAAAATTAGAACGTTGGCTTGTTTATGACCGTTGAATAACGGTAAAGTTCAATAAAAAAAAACCCTTTAAACCCTTTATCTATTTATATCTCCATTTTAAACCATTTTACACAGACCAAAACATAAACCCATTTCACACAATCAAATGGAGTTCCCTACGGATTCGACGTTTCCGATGTCTAGCGATAGCGATACCGAGTCGTCTTCCGACAATGAGACGCTAAAATATTTTGTGTCGGCGTATAACGAACTTGATACTAGTTCGTCCCACCCAAAGAAGAAGATCGTAGACCGTGATCGTATACGTGCCAACGAAGTGTTGATGAACGCTTACTTTGTTGAGAATCCGCTCTACAAAGCCGAAACGTTTAGAGATCGGTTTCGTTGTTGGAGACATCGAAGCAAGCGATGAATGGTTTCAAGAACGTTACGATGCGAGGGGCAAACCAAGTTTCACGCCGATACAAAAATGCACGTCCGCCATTCGCCAACTAGCGACAGGTAACCCTCCCGATCAATATGATGAATACCTAGCTATGTTGGCCAGAACTTCAACTGAATGTTTGCAATTTTTTTGCATTCGTATTTCGGTGTTCCAGGTTCAAACAACGACATCAATGTGTTGCACACGTCGCCGTTGTTTCAAACCGTAACGGATGGTACCGCACCTTCCTCTCCTTTCTATGTTAACAAAGGACATTACAAACTAGGCTTTTTTATTGTGGATGGTATCTACCCGTCATGGTCTTTTTTTGTAAAAGCTCCCTCATTTCCTGTCGAGGCTAAAGAAATCGTGTTCAAAAAATTGCAAGAATCGGCAAGAAAAGATGTTGAGAGGGCATTTGGTGTTTTAAAGGGTAGATGGGGTATACTACACCGACCGGTTCGTGCGATGAACAAGAAAACAATTCATAGCATAGTGTATGCATGTATCATATTGCACAATATGATAATCAAAGAAGACGGACGTGCAATATCCCCGGATTGGGTGCCGGATCCTCCTACACAAGTTTAAGTTCCACAAAATATCCAACTAGAATTGCGTAATGAAGAAACTCACTTTCGGTTGAGATACGATTTAATCGAACTAGTAGGTTCTCTAGGTTTGGAGTTTCATGAGTCGGACGAGGAGTAGGTTTTTTTTTTTTTTAAATTGTAGCCTAAAATATTTCTAGTATGTTAAATTGAAGTAGTATGTTTTAATTTAATTGAAATTTATAATTTTAGTGTTTTATTGTTAATTTCTAATTTAAAATAAAAAATTAAAAAAAATTTGTGAGTTATGGAATTATATCACTAGTGACCACCCCCACTACATTTCTATCACTAGTGATAGAATAGTGGGTGATGACATGACATGAATTGATTGAATATTAAGAGTGATAGAATTCCGTCACTAGTGACCACCCCCACTTCCCTTATTTCATCCACCTCTAATTACAATATGACATGATAAATTGATAACCGTTTTCGGTCCAAACTTTCTGCTTGATAATATTTTCCGACCCGACCCGACCCGACCGGTTGACCCATGATAACCGTTTTCGGTCCATACTTTCTACTTGATAATATTTTCCGACCTGACCCGGTTGACCCATATTTGTTCTAGTTTTATTATCCCCATATCCTTCCTTATCTCCAATTCTTTCACACAACCAATAACCAAGATGCTCACCCTCTCTTCTTGTGCTTCTTCAACCTCCACCATTATCACCCCCAAAACCACCTTCATTTCTTCACCAATCAGCCGCAGATCTTCCTTCAATGGCGTCAGAATCTCTCAACTTCTCCCTCCACCCGCCATTCGAGCATCAACCACGCGCCAATCTGTTGTCATGATGGCCAAACGAGAAGAGGAATTGAAAGAAATTAGGGCTAAAACCACTGAAGAAATCAATGATGAGATTATTGACCTCAAAGGTGAGCTTTTTATGCTTCGTCTTCAGAGGTCTGCTAGGAACGAGTTCAAGTCCAGTGACTTCCGTCGGATGCGTAAAAGGGTATGCTTTATTATTATTATTATTTATTTATTTTAAAGATTTTTAGGGTTCTTGTTTTCAATATGTTGAACATTGAATTCTTATTTTTGAAATCCAAACAGGTCAAATATCTGGGTTTTTATTTTTTATTTGTGTAATTGGAGTTAGTTAGAACTCAAAATTTTGAAATCCAACAGGTCAATCATCTGGTTTTTTTTTTAATTTTTTATTTAATATTTGAGGTACATTTCATGAGTTAGAACTCAAAATATTGAAATCCAACAGGTCAAATATCTGGGTTTTTTTTATTATTATTTTTTTTTTTTGAAACCCAACAGGTCAAATATCTGGGTTTTTTCTTATTTTATTTTTTGATATTTGAAGTGTTTTTAATCTTATGGTTAGGGGATATGGTTAGTGCTATTATAACAATATATGCAGCATTGTAGATTTTTAGGATTAAAGGTATTAGATTTGATGGTTGTAGTTTTTGAAAAGTTTTGAATTATTGCTGTTCATTTTTTTTATATATAAATGAGGGGTGTTTTGATGTTTGGTTGAAGCGATAGTGAGCTGATTTTTATATTTATTTTCACAATTTAGAGTTGCAGATTCTATATTACTCCCTTATTTAGGTTTCATATATGGCCTTTAGAGTAAGTATTTGTAGATAAGTTCATTTGTTTGTGGAAATTAGTGTAGAGTTTTGTGCGATGCTTGGTTTAAAAAAGATCAAGGCGAGAGCTTCACGCACGGGAAGCCTTGCTTTATTTACAACCAAATAAGCTTTATGTACAAGCGGAAGTTGCATCTGTCTCGTCCCTTTGACATACCAGTCTTTTTATCAAGTAATCCAATCCGTTCATAATTTCTTCGTTGTTTTTACATATCACTCTCCTACATATCCTAATTTTGACCAATTTTTTCATTTTTTATTACATATCACTGTTTGACTCATTTGGCGCTTTTTTACATAAATCTTTTAACTTGATTGCCATGATCATGGTTGTAAAAATCCCGACTAGGCACCGACTAATCACCGATTAATCACAATTAATCACAATTAATCCTGATTAATTCCAGTTAGATGAATCCTCGATTAATTGTTAGTCCCCACCCCACCGCCCGACTAGCCACCGCCTATCGCCCGATTAATCCGTTCATAATTTCTTGATTGTTTAAAACAAATATGATATTTCTCCCCCCTAAAAGGCACATACGCCTCTTAGTTACCGTTCCGCCTCGACACAAAACGTCCGCCTCATACCACTGAGGCGTACGTATGAAAACAAGCAGTGAGGCGCCGCCTGTTATTCGATTTCTTGCCGTTTCGCCTCGAGGCGCGCCTCAAAACGGACGCCTCGAGCGTTTTTTTAAACCATGCAAATATCCTCTAATATTGGTCATTAAAGTGATGTTACATTCTTGGAATAGATGGTGCCGTAGGATCCTTACTATAGGTTTTCAGGTTGTACACATAAGTTACTTATATATTAAATCGTATATAGAGGTTTTACCATCTAAATTTTACACGTTCAAGGATTAACATTTATACATTGTAGTAAATATTATCTGGAACTAAATTACAAATATTATATAAATACCTTGCGCCTCTCCCTTTTTAAAACAAAGGGACTGGGTAAAGCGCTTGCGCTGGGCAAGTGGCCTTCAAAATCATAATCTTGTTAGACCCGTACGGGTTTACGTCTAGATTTTTTTTTTAAAAAAAGCTGATAATAGCATACAGTATATCCATGATTAGGATAAATTAAGTATTCTTTCTTGATTTGATAAAGAAAGAATTAGCAACTAAAAAATTTCATGAAAATGTATTGTTTTTAATTGATGTGAATTTTGATCTTCATAGGTTGCTCGTATGCTGACTGTTAAGCGCGAGAGAGAAATTGACGACGGTATTGGGAAGAGGCAGTCAAGGAAGCTTGACCGGCAATGGAGAAAAAGCATTGTACCAAGACCGCCTCCATCTCTGCTAAAGTTACAGGAAGAAGAGGCAGCTGAAGAAGCCAAGGAATCTGCAGCATCGGCTTAAGTAGTCAAAATGTATGTGCCTTGTGTTTTTTGATTATCGCGATTACAATTGTAGCCGATTTAGATCTTCAACTTCAAGAGTATAATTTATCAATCTTTGATTATCTATCGCGTAATGCTTGTATCTTTATATTCAAATGGTCATGTTATTTGTGCTTCCTAGATTCTGTTTTGGAATTGGTAGCAGTATATGCATTAGTGAATCCACCAAACAATGCTCAGCATTTACATAATTACATGTAGTGTACGCATTTATGAATACTCTAAAAAATATTGTCTTCACCGATGTTGCTACATACACTGATGTGTCTCTCCCATTCAAAGCCCTTCATTATGATTTATTGATTCTTTCGTTATGCTATCCAACTCACAACCTATTATTTTTCGCTATATAAAGCTCCTTGCAAAGTGATTCATGACGTTGAAAGTATGATAAAACGGGTCCTTTGGGGAGGTTCTAGTGATGGGAATAAAATCCATTGGGTGGCTTGGACAATGTTTCGGTTCCTAAAGATAGTGATGGGCTGGGTCTCTGCAAACTTAAAGATATTAATGTGGCGCTTTTAACCAAATGGTGCTGGCGGTATAAGGCGGAGGAAAACAATCTGTGGCGTAATATTGTTACGGCCATCCACAGCAGTGCTCGGAATTGGGATTTCTTACCGGCCAGAAATAACTTGGGAGGTACCTGGAACAAGATTGTGAAGCTGATTGCCAGAACCAAGGTTGAAGACATTCCGCTGAGGAGCTATTTTAAAGGTATCCCGGGAAAAGGAGATAGCATAACCTTTTGTTAGATCCGTGGGCTTCGTGCGAACCGCTCAAAGACATTTATCCAAGTCTTTTTCAACTTGAAAGTAACAGAAGATGCAAAATCAGCGACCGTATTCCTAATGGTTCCGGCCAGGATTTGTTCGTGTGGCATTGGAAAAGACCGTTGGGTCCTGGGCAGGAGACGAACGAGCTGAACCAGCTTATCAGCTTGCTGAGTTCGGTCGTTATGTCCGATAATAAGGATAAGTGGATATGGCTCGGAGATGAATCGGGGGATTTTAGCGTCAAAGCTGTGAAAAGTTTAATTTTGAAAGGCCGCGGTTCAGAGTTCAGTTCGAGTTATAGTTGGTGCAAATGGATCCCTGCCATATGTAGTATCTTTGCGTGGCGGGCGGGGTTGGTCAGAATTCTTACGGTAGAGGCTCTTCGTAGAAGAAACGTGAACGTTCAAGACCCGAGTTGCGGCTTCTGTAATGAAGGTGAGGACGCGGTCAGGCATCTCTTTACAGAATGTGTTGTCTGGAACTCGATCAGCAGCTGGTGTCGAGTCCCTCAGATTTTTGCGATTTCGTTCCAAGATGTCATGGAGGTGCACTTGTACTGCGGGTTAAAGGAGCCGGAGAAGACGATATTCCAAGGTTTGATAATTATTGCCTGCTGGAGTCTTTGGAAGGCTAGGAACGAAGCGAGGTTCAGAAATAAAGCTTTCAGAATTGAAAAGATTATTAGCGAGGTGAAGTTGGTCGGGTATTTGTGGGCTAGAAATAGAACGAAGTATAAGAACTTATCTTGGGAAAATTGGTGTAAATTTGTAATTATGTAATCTCGGCTGTTTCTTTTGGCCTCCCGGTTTTCGGGTTGGTGTTTTTCTAATGAAGTTCACATTTAAAAAAAAAGGTTACTACAAAAACCATGTCGATACCTTTGGCATGTATGTTGATCAAACCAATGATCCATTACAAGAAAGTTTATACTTTTCTGAATGGTCTTAAAATAATTAGATTGCCAAATCATAGGTTACTTTTGAAGGTCGTGTTCCAGTAATGCTATTAAGAAATATTTACTAAAGAAGTGGTTTATGTAATGGGACGATACTACAAATACTATCATTTGGTAAGCGGGTTATAAAAGCTAAAATCATATTTTGAGGTAATTGGAACTCGGACTTTCATTTCAAAAATTAGTTTGATACCTTCTGATAAAAGAATCCCTTTCAAGTTCCAAACAATTTTCGTTATCATTATGCTTTGCAATGACTATTAATAAAAGTAAGGGACAATCATTATCTAGAGTTGGTTTGTTTCTAAAAGATCCATTTTTCACACATGAGCAATTGTATGTGGCGTTGTTAATAGTTAAAACAACAAGTTATGTATGCAAAGAAATAATATTTAGAGAGTTAATTACTATTATATTTTTACCTTTGTAAGTATTAATTTTAATTACAATTTTGTATTTTTTATTCAACGTTATATTAGTTTTATTCAAACATCTATATTATATATTATGTATGAGACAAGAGTATTTTAAGAAACACAAAAGTCAAATTTTTTTTTTTTTTTTTTTTGGGTAAGATCAAATAAAAAGTTTATTTTGTCTAAATTGGAATGAATCTTAACCTTTCATTTTTCAAATCAATAGATAAGATGAAAATGTAGGAAAAATAGGAGTGTAAGGGTATTTTCGGAGAATCCTATTATTGGTTTTAAGAGTGAATTGCAAGTTTTGTCCTTTATCTTTAGGCCTCTTTGCAGGCGCTGTCCTTTATGTTTAAAATTGACGAGTTTTGTCCTTTATGTTTTCAAATCATACACGTTTTGTCCTTTAGCGCTAACCCAGTTAGATTTTTCTGTCAAATCTGATCATGTGCAATGCACATGAGGGTAAAATTGTCTTTTCTCCCATCTCTCATCTAAAACTCCCCCCCCTCTCTCTCAACAACAACAGGATCATCAGCTTAATCCCCCAACCACCTGTTCTTCACCATCCATCAATCTCACCAAATTCACCCTCAAAGCCCTAAAATGACCACCACCATCCACCACTACCTCCTCCTCCACCATCCTCCTCACCACCACCACCATTACCGCCGTCATCCGCTCAGGCCCCTGAACCCGCTGCACACTTCAATCTCCGGCCGCCTCCACACACCACCACACCAAAATCAGCACCTTCAATCCTCAAATCAAGATGGATTCGAAGCCCCAAACGACAGCATCAGCTGGCGGCTGTGGTTGATAACCAATGTGACAGAAGTCCAGCTGTCACTGGCGGTAGTAGCCAGAGTCGGGGCGACGTTGTTTGGTTCGAGTTTTGGGTACGAAGGATAGTCAGTTTGATTTGGTGATTGATTCGGATTCATTGGTGTTATATGACTGATTTGAACAGAGATTTAGATGAATTTAGTTGCAGATTTGTGTGAAGTTGTTAGATTGAGTTGACTTGAATGTGTATGTTTTTGGTTTTAATGTGGAAAGGTTAACGATGAATTCAAACGTGTATAGTCGGCGTTAAGTTATTGATGATTGGATTTGAAAGTTCTGTTTTTATTGGTTTTATGCAGTTCAATTGGTGAGGGATTGGCCGGGGGGGATGACGGCGGTGGTGGTGAGGAGGATGGTGGAGGAGGAGGAGGAGGTAGTGGTGGATGGTGGTGGTCATTTTAGGGCTTTGAGGGTGAATTTGGTGAGATTGATGGATGGTGAAGAACAAGTGGTTGGGGGATTAAGCTGATGATCCTGTTGTTGTTAGAGAGAGAGAGGGGAGTTTTAGATGAGAGATGGGAGAAAAGACAATTTTACCCTCATGTGCATTGCACATGACCAGATTTGACAGAAAATTCTAACTGGGTTAGCGCTAAAGGACAAAACGTGTATGATTTGAAAACATAAAGGACAAAACTCGTCAATTTTAAACATAAAGGATAGCGCCTGCAAAGAGGCCTAAAGATAAAGGACAAAACTTGCAATTCACTCTTGATTTTATCTCTCCACATCTAAGGCACATTATTTTTTCATTAAATATTAACCATAAAATCGAGCGTTTTTTTATCTTTAATTTGAGTACCATATTGCTATATAAAATATGATAACTAAAAAAACAAAAAAAAATTGTGTTGTATTTCTATGTTGTATAACATTTTTTGTGCTGGATTTTTGTACTACATTTTTTTGCTGAATTTTTTTGTCTTAATTCTTTTTTTTTTTTGCTAAATTTTTTGTGTTGGATTTTTTATACTTGATTTTTTTGTTGCATTTTTTAGAAAACAAAAGTGGTATCACATGTCATTTTCACACTCCTACTTATAAGGACCAAAATGTTTTAGTACCAACATACTTTTCCTTCCTAGTTACAAGGAGTGTCACATGTCATCATCACAATCCTTCTTGGGCTAAACGGTATGGGGAGCGTCCCTAGCCCGTCGCGGCCTGTCGCCTCCCTGCACACCATTCCCCCCGCCCCGTCGTCGTCTCAAACGTCTAGCCTAGGACGATGGGGACGCTTAAATAAGACAAAAGTTGTTGCATTCCCTTCTCACACACACAAATAATACATGTACATATATATTTTGTGACAACTGTCGCTTTTCCGTACACTAAATAAACAGTAATCTGTGCTTTAATGACTGTGCATGATCTAGTTTACCAGAAAAATAAATTTATGATTACTATACAAGTAAATTCATGCACATTTTATACTACAAGAATTACTTTATGCATTAATGAACAGCGTTGCGTCAGAAATACTAGTAAACTCACCGGTAAGACACATTGTGTCAACAATTCTGCAGAAAGCAGTTAGACGACAGAATTGGAGCCTAGGTGTAGGTCCAACGACAAGAATACATTAAAACCCAAGAGTACATACAAGGGTTTATATATAGACATTCCGAAAGCTAAAATACGCACTAAAAAGCACCCGAAACGCACTTTAAGTGCAGAATTTTATTAAATTCAGCTATGAATCAACATTTAACGTATAAATATCATGCAGAAATCATGATTTATCATCCAGAATACTTTCCTAAGTGTCGGGAATTGAAAGTATCACAAAAGGGGATATAAAGGACACTAAACGGTGCAATGTAACACTTTAACGAACCGGTATCTAACCGAACAACCGGACATTACCCGGAACATCAAAATATCACTAGAAGCATCGTTTATTTATTTCTGAGCTAGTTATGGTCCCCGAACACCATAACACCCCTTAAAACATAATAACACATTAAATCCCTAAACTCTACACTTGAAGCTAGCTTATTATTAATTAGGGATTTAAAATTTACACTTCACCCCCCCCCCATTTGCATATGGACTATGACACCTGTGTCACTGCGACCATCAAACAAATGCCAAACCAATGAAATTTTGTGTTTCATACTTGGGATTTGTAAAAATATGTGTATCATTTGCACATATCAAATTTTGTTCGATTTCAAGCTTTAAATCACTTTCTGGAAGGTTATACGCGATCTGATGCGTAAATATAACCAGTTTAATGCAACGAACACTCCGGAATAGTGAAATAGGCTTAACATACCTTAAATAACCTTTACATAACTTAGAAATAAGTTTCGAAGGCTTTGGTATGGCAAAATCAAGTTAAATCGCTTACAGGGACTAAAGTTGACAAACTGCGAAAGTATGCCAATTTGAACTGTAACAGACATTCCGGAACATGACCATAAGTTAAACATACCATAAATATCCTTTACATAGCTTAGAAATAGGCTTTGAGGTGTTCGGTGTGCTAAAATAAACTTTTGGGTCATTCAGGGACTAAAAGTGTCAAAAAGTGCACAAGTTTGCACTTTCGCGCATAACTTACGTTCTGAATACATCCGGTCATCCAAAAATTTATGTAAGCACTAAAATATTTTATTTTAGTGTTTGGCATAAGAAAAATCCATTCGTCACGCATTTTGGATCGTTTTTCGCGCTTGTGCGCATTCCGTCGTAATTAAGCGAACATCGCGTTCGTACGGCCAAACGAACCGACATCCGAGATATTTTTGAGCACATATTAAGTTCCCTATACTTTAACTTCATTTTAGAGCTTTGAAATGGGGTTAACGGGCCTTAAACGTGTCGAAAATAGCTTAAACGGGCTGCAGGGACCAAAACGGTAATTCTGCCAAAATTGGTTCTTGCGCACCGCAACAAATATTTGTTACGGTGCGCAAGGGGTCTGCAGACCAGATGCAGTGTATTAAACAGCCTGTTTTCAGCTGTTTAATTCACAACCACACACTCACACTTGCTTAGTCAGCTGATAAGAACCCATTTTTAGTTCCCACAATATTTCAACAAGTGTACGCATGAGATTCGATCACATTTTCCAAGAAACGATCCTAACGGTTCGGGTATTCCTATAAATACCCATTCACCCCCATTGCAAAACCCACTAGAATCCTGATTTGAGGAGCTCTAAGTTGAAACCTTTGTTTCATACCTGAGCTACTTGGATCGAGATTAGCATTCGGGGACCCTTCGTAAGTATTCTTTCGTTCTTTTATTGCTTTTCGAGTCCGAAAGTCAAACTTTGTTTGACTTTCAGCGTTGACCAGTTATGGTCAATGCGAAGTTCGTTTGAACTTCGCAACGTGATTGTAATCACGATGGTTATAGTCCCTTGGGACTATGCCTACTGATTACCACGTTGTCTAGGGTCGTAGGGTAAGCGATCTAATAAATCGCTTATACCTTCGAACCCGACCCATTTGGTCGATCATTAGGATTCGACCAAGCACATTAGGTGACCATAGTATATAGGGAGTAACCTTCCGAGGTTATACCTTATGGTCACATCGTTTAAGTAGTTATATGATAGGTAGTTTATGTGCCTTAGGTAAATTACCAAAATACCCTTTTCATGTATAATTGGTAATTAAGCTTATGTAACCTAAACTTTTGTACATAACTGATTATACAACATGATTAAACACGTTTAGGCATATAATACTTGTCATAGGACTAGTTAGACGTCTCGAACGCGCTTTGCGCGCACGACGCGTTAAAGTAGCGTATGTTACCTTAACGCGATGGGTCGAAAGCACTTAGGTTAGTCTCAATGTAGTATGTAGGCCTTGTTAAACCATATCATATGAGTTCCAATACTCATTTGGTTTACCAAGCCTCATCCTATCCGATCTCCCGATTTAAGTCCGGTTTATTTATATAGTTTTAGATTGCCGACTGATTCCGTGCTCCCTCTAGCTTTGTTTGGTTGTTGTTCAAGACCTCTAAGCATTCTCAGGCGAGTACATTATTCCCCTCTTTTACTGTTTTCAACTGTTTTGGGGTGACTCATATGTGCTAAATGTCTTAACAATGATTTCAAGAACGATTACAATGGTTTCAAAAACAATTACAATGTGGTTTCAAGAATGATAACAATGGTTTCAAGAACGATTTCAATAAAGTGAACAAACTTGTTGGTTGTAGTTACATAACCAATGACATTCATTAGCAATGATCAAGCCGACCAGTATTAGGTTATGGTACCATAGGATCTGACAAATCCCGTTATTCTCTATACCCATGGTTATGTGTGGGTATTTTGGGTAACGACTGAATCTGTAATTATTAATTTACCCTTTGGTAAGGGTTTGTTAAGAACGAGAACGAGTTGGAACGATGAACGAGTCAAGAAGGTTTGAATGTTATTAGAAAATCGACCATAAAGTAGTTTCACAATTAAAACAGGAACGATTTGAACGATTAAAACAACAAGAACGATTTGAACGATTTCACAAAATGTTTTAACGATTGGGTAAACATTTGGACATGATTTACATTTGATCATGCATTTCCACGAAACATAGTATTGATTTAAACCAAGTTTTACTTCAATACTTTGTTTTGTGCGTTTCACCTATGATTTAGTTGATGCATTTCACTAGCCATACATATCATTTTGGTTACACATTACATGGTTTACATTTGACACAAACACTTTTGACATTGGTTATACATAACATGATTTACATCTTGACATGAACATTTTGACATATTATTCCAATACATTTGGCAGTTGGTTTACACATAGACATCTTACATTGTTGGTTTGGTTTGAGTAAGTGATTTAAGTAACGAGGCGTGTGTAATATGATATAAGCATGGTGGATACGCCGCTGGTACTTCCTATATATAAGTGCTTATATGGTATTACATATCGTAGCGTTGTTTAAATCATTTCAATTTAAACATATAACATTTTATACAAATAACATACTTTTCACAATACATTGTTGTACAAACAACTTAACTTATACAAACTCATTTTACATGGTTATTCATTTAATCATGCATTATTCTCTTATTTATACATATCATCTGAACTTATTATTTTTCAAATGATTTACAAAGACAAAGCAAATTACAAGGTTCATGACTAAACATTTTCTTAAACAGAAATCATGAATCTTATTTTCACAAAACCTATGTACTCGCCAGCATTTCTTTGCTGACCTCGTTTTCACATGTGTTTCAGGTATTGTTGAAAGATATCGATTGATAGGATGCATGCTCACATAGGACTGGACAAGGCCTTAGTGACTCAATAACAATGATAGACTATGTTTAAATTGTGTATTTAGATTTCCAGACGATGTAATTATTCAATGTTTAATAAAACGAAACACTTTTTGGTATCCATGGTTATGAAACATTAATTCTGTTACAACACTCCCCGACGTTTCCGCCACGTTTTGTATGTTACACGTGGTCGGGGTGTGACATGGACGGTCAAGGGGCCCCACACACACAAGATCTATCTAAATCTTCCAAGATTATAATGAATCTTTCATAGATCTTCTAAAGATTGTGATGGGATTATGTTAAGTACTTTGGGAGACATTGTAACCTTTGGATAATAAGTTTGTACTTATAAGAAGATCATGATCATTATCACCAACACACCACCACAACTTCTCCTCCCTTCTCCCTACACCTTCGGCCGATCTACTCCACACACACACCCACCATTTTTGTTTCAAGTTCAAGCATTTCAAGTGCACTTTAAGGTGTAAGAAGGTTGCTAAGGAAGTGTGGAACTCTCGGATCTTGAAGGACCTCTTCCGTGTGCTTTTATCCACTTGATCTTCATCATAGTTCTTCCCTAGCTTGAAGCTAGTAGTAAGGCCCTCTTGATCTTGTTTACTTCATATTTTGATTGGTTAAAAAATGTAGTTATTGAAAAACACAAGAACACTAAAAGATATAAACAAGAATCTTGAACATAAGTCTTACACATAATGAAATAGTGATGAAACTATGTGTTTAGTGTATGAATGATACTTGTTTGTTGAAATGATGATGTTGATCATCACATAAAGCTTGCTAGATTGTGATTAAACACATGATCTAGCAAGTGGAAGGATGATTATGTAACAACATGAAATAATCATCTTCTTGCAAAGACATGAACTTGTTGAGTAACAATGATTCCTTGAAAAGTAATAAACAAAGTGAGCTAGTAAACTTATAAATCCAAGAATTATGAATGATTTTCCAAGAAAACCAAGTTCAAAATATGATTTTTGAAAGGTCATGATTTTTACTAAACTTACACTATTTTTGGTAATGAAATAAGTGTTAAAACACTAGAGAAACGAGAAGATGATATAAATAACTATTTTTATAAAATAGGTTTACAAGTTGTAAACACTCATATCTTTCAAGAAAGGGATTTATGATGAAATAAACACACTTTAAAGAGTAACTAAGTCTGCTAGAGACATTGCCAAGTTACTACGAGTTTTGAGAAAGAACAAGTTCATGTTGTCATGTAACTTACTTGATTTTAACACTTGATGGATGAGGAATGAGTTGTTGATTGTTGATGATGTTATAAAAGAAAATAAACACATGTTTTGAAAACATGGGAAACCTCCATTTTTAGGGGAAACTCTGTCAAAATTTTTATAAATTTTGACACTTAGAAAAATATAAGTTTTTGGGAAACTTGTTCCCTAAAAATGTACCTAAAACTATTTACCAAGGTTTCCCTAATTTTTGTGTTAAGAAATGATAATTTCTTCAAAATTAAAATTGATATTAAGTATGTATATTTTTGAGAAAAATATATATATTTATTGTTCACCAAATTTTGTGCTAAGTGTATGTAGTATGTATTATACGTGATAGTGTATTAGGACTTGAAAATACACTAAATACTCCCAAGGAGTAAAAATACAAAAATACACATACGACATACTTAGACAAATACAAGAAAATATATTTATGAAAATATATTACTTGATAGAATAAATAACTTGGACAAGTTATGAACAAGAAATGAACTTTTAGACAAAATACATAATTCAGGTGAAAAATACAAAATACTTATATTTATTTTTGAGAAAATAATATAAATAAGACACATAGTTAAAAATATAAATTATTTTTAATTCAAGAACACATATACCAAAGATAGTGACTTGTACTTGTGCGATACAAGTCTAGTGACTAACATTAATAAACACGTTTAGGTCATGACGCTAGATAAGCAAATCCGGTGAAGTTTACGACGCAAGGAACGCAAAGTTGTGAGTTCATGCTCCCCCTTTTCTTTTAACTGTTTTCAGTTTTTAACTTCGGGGGTGAAATACATGTTACAAATAATACAATGATTATAAATGGTATGATGGATCTAAAAACAAGAAGCACTCTTGGTGATAACTAGTACCAAGTATGATGCGTTTTGAGGAATGATACGAGAAATCGTGTCACGAATAGGGTACCATAAGCACCATTAATCGTGTACATACTTAGACCGCAGAACAAAAGGTTAGATCTAACGGGTGACCGGGCAGCCACACTCTCGGTGAAAACTAGTACCGAGTAGTGCTTTTGTGTCTCCGTCGTGAATCGACAACTAGAAAAATGCCTATGGTTTGGTGACTTCCTATGTCGTGTCACATGTTAATGGCCTTGCAACCCATTAACAACCCTGATACATACAAGAATACCTTATGGTTCATACCACAAGAATACTTTATTTGGTTCATACCACAAGAATACTTTATTTATACAAGAATACTTTATTTACACAAGAATACTTTATACAAGAATGCTTTACTTACACAAGAATACTTTATTTGTACGAGGTTCGTACACAAGAATACTTTATTTGGTTCATACCACAAGAATACTTTATTTATACAAGAATACTTTATTTTACAAGAATACTTTATTTGGTTCATACCACAAGAATACTTTATTTATACAAGAATACTTTACTTACACAAGAATACTTTATTTCACAAGAATACTTTATTTCACAAGAATACTTTATTTTACAAGAATGCTTTACTTATACAAGATACATACTATGTTTCATACAAGGTATACAAAACGCATGAACTCACTCAACTTTTGTTGATGTTTTCCAAAATTACATGTATTTCAGGTGACAGGATGGATCTTGGGCGCGAGAGTCATAACTAGAAGTAAATTTCAAGTATTAGGTGTCATCCACTTTTGTTGGTTTGTAACCTATTCAGAGGTTGTGTTTTAAAACTTAAGTAACAAGTGTTTGTAACACTCAAATTTTATGAATGGATGAACATCGTTTTGATCATGTAGTTGTTTATTACGATTGAATGCAATGATATTAAACCAGTCACACATCATACGCTTCCGCAAAAGACAAGGTGTGACAGTTTGGTATCAGAGCTTCGATTGTAGTGAACTAGGATTCCTTCTCGAGTCTAGACTACAATCACTAGAGTTCTCTCACAAAAACATTTTACAAAAAGGGTTTTCATTGCATTCACGTAAGCGCCAAGATCCACGAGTCAACCACATTTCAAAGAAGAGACAAGACAAAGACATTAGTAGGGAATACCCTCAAGATAAGGTGCCAACTAAGGCATAGTCTACACGAGTTAGACTTGCCAAAGACAAAATGACCCCCCCCAAAAAAAAACGAGAGTTATACGTGATATAATGCATCGAATTGCCTTTTTATGCTAAGTAACATATTTGTTTACTGATATATACATACGAATAAGTGTACGGAATGATCACTGACGTGAATGAGATACCTTCGACTCCGACTCCTATTATTGTACTTACTCGCACGATGAAGCTATCGACCTCGTGTACTTTGCAAAGCTCATGGCTGGAGTGATTACCAAGCAAGATTCTGAGCTTGCTTCCGTAGGAGATGGCTTCTCTTCCCTCTCGATCGTGAAGGTGCCTGACTACGGTGATGATGACGAGGCAGAGGCGGCAACCTTGAACGAATTCTTGATCAACGGGACGAGATCCCTGCGGCTTTTGTGAAGCGAGATTGACGACATACTTGACCAGAAAAGGAAGATGAAGTATTCATCTTGAAGGTGCACCTCCAACTACTAGGAATTCTCTTTATTCCTATTTCATTTAATCATCGTGCCTATTCGCGCGTAACGATAACAAGTGTTAGCGCGTGGACCACTGCAATGGTCCTTTCCATGACAGAAGTACAAGGACAATAGTGTCCCCTCCTTGATTGATCATCTGCTTGGACGAGAGAAAATTGGGGTGACTGTGCAAGACAATTTATTATTACGGGGGCCCACGTAATAACAACTTATAGTGCACAGAAATCCTGGTGGACTCTGCGGGCTGAGCTAATGAAAACCACACAAATAAATCTATAGGTGTTCACACCTTCATCTGGTAGAACAATACATAGATCAGTGCTTTAGCGCGTTATAAAGTAGGAAGCTTGTCTTAGCCTACTTCGTGACTGACACTTCTACCTGTATACGAGACGTTTGAGAAAACGACATTTAAGCAAGTGAAGATGGGTAACATTCAAAAAGATTCAGCGACGTTACACTCTCTATCACCTCTACACGAACAACCCCATCTCTGGGAAAATATACATATCAATAAAACCAATGTAGCAGGAAATAACTGAAACTTGAATGACCAAGGCGATGTAGCCTCGAGTTCATTTTTCCCATTACAAGCAATAAGCCAAGTCGCCAAGCCTATGTGAAGGCTCGGTAATTGTTTCCTCGCTCATTAATTATATATGCATGTGATATTGGGTGATTACATGTTGGCTTATGGTACTATGTACCTCATAGACAATTACGGAATATTGTTTAACCCACCTCAAAGCCCCAACCATCGCAGAGGCTATAGACTTGACTGTCACTCCTACTGAGGGAGCTCTACGCATGGGAAAATTTTCAGAATCTGAGGATAACAAGAGAAGAGACTCATGTGGAGTCATCAGGTAACAAGAAGAGGAAGCCTTTAAACCTAAAGTCAAGCACCCAAGCCAGCTATGGAAGCTCTAAAGCAAACAAAAGAAAGAAAGTGAATCCGCCGCATGGCAGGAAAACTGATGAAGCCACCAATAAGGCCGGTGGTAAAATTTATTCAGGGACTAAGCCGAGGTACGGGGAATGCAATTTTCATCATGAAGGTCGATGTCTGAGGCCTAAGTGCGGAAAATGTGGAAAAGAAGGGCACAGCAAGGACGCCTGTTGGGCGAAGGATCCAGATGGAAGAGATAATGGAGTACCAGGTTGCTGCAGATGTGGTGAAAACAGGGCGCTTAGGAAAGATTGTCCTGGGAAGAAACAAGCAAGGAAGGGTTTTCATGATCGAAACTCGTGAAGCACGCCAGGATCCAGATGCGGTTACGGGTACGTTCCCTATTAACCAATCTTATGCATCCATTTTGACTAATACTGGCACCAACCTTAACCTGGTATGCTTAGAACCTAAGAAACTGCTTGGCCTAGTTTTGAGTAAAATAGACGTCCCGTATTCTTTAGAAATGGACATATAGAAGGCTAGTTTAAACAGTCGAAGCGATTAAGGATTGTATTTAGGGACTCAGAAGGCCGGAACCTTCTGTTACCATTGACTTGCGAAGTCATAATATGATAGTCAGCATGGATTGGATATCCAAGTATAGAGCCTGAGAACATCCCCGTGATGGAAGAAGTTCTAGAAGCCTTTTCTGAAGACTTGCCAGGAACGCCCCTCCGCAGCGACAAGAGAGGTTTAAGATGAGCCTCGTGCCAGAAGCGGCACCAGTGACAAGATGACGCCTTACCAAATAGTTTCATCCGCGAAGCATGAGCTTCCGATACAACTGTAAAAGCTACTAGACAGAAGGAATTAAGGACATGAGGAGAAAGTTAATAGTCTCCATTTTTGCATAAACTCCAGAGAATTGGATATCAAGGATTGGTATCCTTTGCCGAGAATTGATGACATGAACAGACCGATTGTAAGGTTCCAATTACCACTCAAAGATCGACTTGAGGACGGGATGTCCTCAACTGTGAATACAAGAAGGAAATATCCCTAAAACGACCTTTATGACTCGCTTCGAGCATTACGAGTTCCTCATCGTACCAATTGGCTTAGCACATGCATCGACAATATTCATGGACCTCACGAATCGAACGTGTAAGCCATACCTGGATAAACCATGATTATACTTATTGACTACATTCTTATATGGCCAACGACCAAGGAAGGTCGTGAACAACAGCTGTAATTTACCTTGCAACTCTTAGAGAAGAACAGTTATGTGCTTTGATGACGAAAAGCGGATTTCGAATTCGCGAAGTGAGAACTTTAAAATACATGGTGGATAAGAACGAAATTCGTGCCACCCCTGCAACCAAGAGCTAAGGAGCTAGAGTTGCAATTATGTGACGTTTCTCGACGAAGTCTCGATTGCATGTCGATGCGACAAGACCAGAACATTGCATACGCGGCACATTGATTGAGGAATCATAAGAATAAACCATGATCTAGATACAGTAATTGCGCGCCGCAAATTTGACATCACTACCAGAAAGAAAACGTTGCGCGGTCTTTACTGATCACAAGGGTTGCAGCACACCGATGATCATAAGAACTTGAATATGAACTGAGCTGCTGAACGATGCAGACTGTATGGACATGATACGTGCTTGTGCGAAACTTTGATGAAAAGTCGGAACACTCACTTACCCTTAGTGAAGTTTTCCTACAACAGTGTGTGAAGCTTTAGATGGAACATAATAAGTTAATCCCCGTCAAGTTGAACGGAGACCGGGGATAAACAATCTATTGGCCCGAGTTGGTCCAGGAAAAACTAGAGGCAAGATCGTTCACATATATCGAGACAGCCCGCTGAATACAGAAAGATTTCGCCGATGAGCGGCAGAAAATCGTAAGAATTTGAAATAAGAAGTATGGCTTTAATGGGAGCCTCGCCTAGAGAAGGCGTGATGTGATTTGGAAAACGTAAAGGTTGGACCCCGATGTACGGATCGGAACCATTGTTCACATGATGAAACTTCCAGAAAAAGATCAGTAGTGATCGCGACACATTCCGTGTGTCTAGAGGAGTCTGACTCAAGGAACAGTCGTTGTTCCCACAAATAAGATTCACATCAACGACGAACGACTCGGACCAAGAGTCCACAAGACACAGAAAAGACATAATTGATTTACTTGAGTACGATAGAATACATGACATGAGAACATGAAGACAAATTTCGAATATAAGTGACTGCGTTTGATTCACAACTCCCCTGCGACCGATGGCATCGCTTGAATTTCAGGACGAAATTCTTTTAACGGGGGGAGACTGTGACAACTGTCGCTTTTCCATACATTCCGTACACTAAATAAACAGTAATCTGTGCTTTAATGACTATGCATGATCTAGTTTACCAGACATATAAATTTCTTATTACTATACAAGTAAATTCATGCACGTTTTATACTACAAGAATTACTTTATGCATTAATGAATAGCGTTGCGTCAGAAATACTAGTAAACTCACCGGTGAGACACATTGTGTCAACAATTATGCAGAAAGCAGTTAGACGACAGAATTAGAGCCTAGGTGTAGGTCCAACGACAAGAATACATTAAAACCCAAGAGTACATACAAGGGTTTATATATAGACATTCCGAAAGCTAAAATACGCACTAAAAAGCACCCGAAACGCACTTTAAGTGCATAATTTTATTAAATTCAGCTATGAATCAGCATTTAACGTATAAATATCATGCAGAAATCATGATTTATCATCTAGAATACTTTCCTAAGTGTCGGGAATTGAAAGTATCACAAAAGGGGATATAAAGGACACTAAACGGTGCAATGTAACACTTTAACGAACCGGTATCTAACCGAACAACCGAACATTACCCGGAACATCAAAATATTACTAGAAGCATCGTTTATTTATTTCTGAGCTAGTTATGGTCCCCGAACACCATAACACCCCTTAAAACATAATAACACATTAAATCCCTAAACTCTACACTTGAAGCTAGCTTATTATTAATTAGGGATTTAAATTTTACACTTCACCCCCCCCCCCTATTTGCATATGGACGGTCAAGGGGCCCCACACACACAAGATCTATCTAAATCTTCCAAGATTATAATGAATCTTTCATAGATCTTCTCAAGATTGTGATGGGATTATGTTAAGTACTTTGGGAGACATTGTAACCTTTGGATAATAAGTTTATACTTATAAGAAGATCATGATCATGATCATTATCACCAACACACCACCACAACTTCTCCTCCCTTCTCCCTACACCTTCGGCCGATCTACTCCACACACACACCCACCATTTTTGTTTCAAGTTCAAGCATTTCAAGTGCACTTTAAGGTGTAAGAAGGTCGCTAACGAAGTGTGGAACTCTCGGATCTTGAAGGACCTCTTCCGTGTGCTTTTATCCACTTGATCTTCATCATAGTTCTTCCCTAGCTTGAAGCTAGTAGTAAGGTCCTCTTGATCTTGTTTACTTCATATTATAATTGGTTAAAAGATGTAGTTATTGAAAAACACAAGAACACTAAAAGATATAAACAAGAATCTTGAACATAAGTCTTACACATAATGAAATAGTGATGAAACTATGTGTTTAGTGTATGAATGATACTTGTTTGTTGAAATGATGATGTTGATCATCACATAAAGCTTGCTAGATTGTGATTAAATACATGATCTAGCAAGTGGAATGATGATTATGTAACAACATGAAATAATCATCTTCTTGCAAAGACATGAACTTGTTGAGTAAAAATGATTCCTTGAAAAGTAATAAACAAAGTGAGCTAGTAAACTTATAAATCCAAGAATTATGAATGATTTTCCAAGAAAACCAAGTTCAAAATATGATTTTTGAAAGGTCATGGTTTTTACTAAACTTACACTATTTTTGGTAATGAAATAAGTGTTAAAACACTAGAGAAACGAAAAGATGATATAAATAACTATTTTTGTAAAATAGGTTTACAAGTTGTAAACACTCATATCTTTCAAGAAAGGGATTTTTGATGAAATAAACACACTTTAAAGAGTAACTAAGTCTACTAGAGACATTGCCAAGTTACTACGAGTTTTGAGAAAGAACAAGTTCATGTTGTCATGTAACTTACTTGATTTTAACACTTGATGGATGAGGAATGAGTTGTTGATTGTTGATGATGTTATAAAAGAAAATAAACACATGTTTTGAAAACCTGGGAAACCTCCATTTTTAGGCGAAACTCTGTCAAAATTTTTATAAATTTTGACACTTAGAAAAATATAAGTTTTTGGGAAACTTATTCCCTAAAAATGTACCTAAAACTATTTACCAAGGTTTCCCTAATTTTTGTGTTAAGAAATGATAATTTCTTCAAAATTAAAATTGATATTAAGTATGTATATTTTTGAGAAAAATATATATATTTATTGATCACCAAATTTTGTGCTAAGTGTATGTAGTATGTATTATACGTGATAGTGTATTAGGACTTGAAAATACACTAAATACTCCCAAGGAGTAAAAATACAAAAATACACATACGACATACTTAGACAAATACAAGAAAATATATTTATGAAAATATATTACTTGATAGAATAAATAACTTGGACAAGTTATGAACATGAAATGAACTTTTAGACAAAATACATAATTCGGGTGAAAAATACAAGATACTTATATTTATTTTTGAGAAAATAATATAAGTAAGACACATAGTTAAAAATATAAATTATTTTTAACGCAAGAACACATATACCAAAGATAGTGACTTGTACTTGTACGATACAAGTCTAGTGACTAACGTTAATAAACACGTTTAGGTCACGACGCTAGATAAGCAAATCCGGTGAAGTTTACGACGCAAGGAACGGAAAGTTGCGAGTTCATGCTCCCCCTTTTCTTTTAACTGTTTTCAGTTTTTAACTTCGGGGGTGAAATACATGTTACAAATAATACAATGATTATAAATGGTATGATGGATCCAAAAACAAGAAGCACTCTTGGTGATAACTAGTACCAAGTATGATGCGTTTTGAGGAATGATACGAGAAATCGTGTCACGAATAGGGTACCATAAGCACCATTAATCGTGTACATACTTAGACCGCAGAACAAAAGGTTAGATCTAACGGGTGACCGGGCAGCCACACTCTCGGTGAAAACTAGTACCGAGTAGTGCTTTTGTGTCTCCGTCGTGAATCGACAACTAGAAAAATGCCTATGGTTTGGTGACTTCCTATGTCGTGTCACATGTTAATGGCTTTGCAACCCATTAACAACCCTGATACATACAAGAATACCTTATGGTTCATACCACAAGAATACTTTATTTGGTTCATATCACAAGAATACTTTATTTATACAAGAATACTTTATTTGTACGAGATTCGTACACAAGAATACTTTATTTACACAAGAATACTTTATTTACACAAGAATACTTTATACAAGAATGCTTTACTTACACAAGAATACTTTATTTGTATGAGGTTCATACACAAGAATACTTTATTTGGTTCATACCACAAGAATACTTTATTTATACAAGAATACTTTATTTGTACGAGGTTCGTACACAAGAATACTTTATTTGGTTCATACCACAAGAATACTTTATTTATACAAGAATACTTTACTTACACAAGAATACTTTATTTCACAAGAATACTTTATTTCACAAGAATACTTTATTTCACAAGAATACTTTATTTTACAAGAATACTTTACTTATACAAGATACATACTATGTTTCATACAAGGTATACAAAACGCATGAACTCGCTCAACTTTTGTTGATGTTTTCCAAAATTACATGTATTTCAGGTGACATGATGGATCTTGGGCGCGAGTGTCATAACTAGAAGTAAATTTCAAGTATTAGGTGTCATCCACTTTTGTTGGTTTGTACCTATTCAGAGGTTGTGTTTTAAAACTTAAGTAACAAGTGTCTGTAACACTCAAATTTTATGAATGGATGAACATCGTTTTGATCATGTAGTTGTTTATTACGATTGAATGCAATGATATTAAACCAGTCACACATCATACGCTTCCGCAAAAGACAGGGTGTGACATATTTTAGGCCCATCCCCCATTTCCTTAGCTCCATCCTCTTTGCCCCATCCTCACACCCGATCTACGTGGCACTGACGTGGAGGGTCATCCTCAAAGGATGAGCCTCTCCCATACCGTATAGCCTTAGGCTACTTAAGCAAAATCCACTTTTTAGTGGATCCTTCCCCTATCTTTTTTTTTCTTCTTTTAACGCATAAGATACAACATAAAATAAGGGCAAATTAGTCTTTCAAACACTAATTACATTTTAATTCCCTTATTTGTTAAAGATAATTAGTTAGTAATTACAATTTTTCCATTATAAAAAAAGTAACTACCCAACAATTTTTAAACGACGTAACTTTTTCGTACGTAGTTTTTTTATAAAACCCCATAAAAACAATCATTTTATTCTCTTTAATTTAAGTATAGTATAGCTATAGGATTTTCTTAATTAAAAAAACTGATATGTTACGTGATTAGTGGTGTCTGATGATGATTAATAACTGAATTGTTAACCGAAACCAGATCGGAAACAGACATGACCGAACCGAAATCAACCAACAACTGAATTAACCAAAATCCGAATTAACCAAAAACCAGTTATCAGTTTTTTTTTGTATCTTTGTTTAACCAAAATTAACCAAACTGAACTGAACCATTTATATTTTCATACATTTCTAACTTTTACACCTCTAGTTCATGTAGTTCATATTTTATACCTCAATTTCATGTATTTATACTTTCGTTTCACGTATTTATATCCCAACTTCATGTATTTCTAAACAAAAGATTTAGCCTCAGTTTGGTTTTGCCTATTAACCTAAGTTAAACGAACCGAACCAAAAATTGTCAATCCAATCAAATAAACCAAACATATTAACCAAAAACAAATTGGTTAATAAAATAGACTAACCGATAACTTCGTTTCGGCTTCAGCTGAAGATTATAACCGAACCATTTGAACCATGCACACTACAATGAAATGGACTAATCGATAGCTTCGCTTGTGACGTATATCCACCAATGGATGCTACAATAAATATTATATGAAGAAGAAAACTAACAGAAACATGTACCATAAAGGAAATTGTCGCCCCTACCGTACAAAACATATTAGTTCAGTGGTAACTAACCTAGTATAATAATAATCTATACTTTCTATAAAAGGAGAAAACCAAGTGACATAAAAAAAGCTGATGTGGCAGCCAGAGAGGTTGTCCAAGAATGATTTTCTTATGTCATTACTGCATCATAAAACCTAATATATAAAATCATTTTAAAATTTACTCAAACCTCTGCCAGAGTAAACATCTGCCCATATATATCCTTTAAAACCAGCTGAGGTTGAAGGTCCTTTGGATGTGTATATATCAGCAGATGTTTTGAAATTGCCGGTAATTTCAAATTCAAAATACCTGGGGATACGTAATTTGCAATTAATGCATGTCATTCACTCACTTCTGTCAATCATATTCTTATATAAAGGTTTTTTTTCTCATTTCCCTCAAATCCCTTCTTCTCAATACTCGACATTTGTTCATAAAGGAAAAGAGAAAACCGAAGCTCTCTCTGACCCACTTTCAGAACAAATTTTGGGGATATGTCGTTTGTCTTGATGATGGTAATGTCATATATAATTATGTTTGTTTTTGTTTTTGATCTTTCGTAATTCTTTTTTATGAGTTATGACTAAATGATGATTGTGAATGATTTGAGCAGACGATGATTGTTTTGGTCAAAAATCACACAAGGATAATGTAACCAAATCTGATTTTTGTGAGGTTGGATGCTTGGTTAAATGAACAAATGTGTGTACAAGAAATGAATGATGAACACAAGGCTTTATACAAGGAAAAAGCCCTTGATCAATGAATGATCTCCGGCATAAAAAACCTCGGATAGTGAAAACTATCACTATCAACTATATTGAGTAATCAAGTTTACAACTTTGGATGATAACAAGCTTGATACAATGATTGCTATTGTGTTAGTGTGTGTGTAATCGCCAATGATTGCAGAGAGTTCGAATTGTGTGAATGTGTGTAACTAAGTTACTAAATAAAGCTTGTAATCCCATTCAAAAATAGAAAAAATCTAGTTAACAAACTATCCGAATTATGTGCTAGCCTCCCCCACGATCACCATAACGGTCATGAAGCTTTTGCACGTGCACAAATGTGAAGCATATTCCCCTAGAATCTCGGCAAGACCAAGTCTCCTTCGAATACACCTACAAAACAAGCTAAAAGATGATGGAAACAATTGTTAGTTTAGAATAATAATGAGGATCCTGGATCCTTAGCCTTCCTGTACCATCTTCTGAGGATCCTTGATCCATACTGAACTGAGGATCCTAACCTAGACTATACTGAGGATTCGTGATCCATAACTAATAAAATTCTATCCCTAACAATTGCCCCCAAACATGACTAGTTGAAATTCGATTAGATAGTCATGTTTCAGTAATATGCGGACTAGCCGTTGCAAGTGGATATAGCCGTTACAGGCTGATGTCAGCAACAGTCATCTCCTGCAACAATAAGCATTATAAATAGGATAAGGATTAGGACGATCTGTGCATTTAAATTCGAGAAACTTCCCCTTTAAATCCACATTTGAAGATCACCACAGGTATCTCCTTCCTTCTTCTATCTAGTTTTCTTTTATCCAATCCTCTGTTCTTCAAATATCCATGGCAAAAATGAGCACCCGATCCTCTCCTGCCAAGGATCCTAAGCAAGATAGCCCTCCGAAAAGTCAGGGTCTAACCAAAAACCCCTCAATGGAACTCTGTCGTTTCACTGATCCTGAGATTGATCAGTTACGCCACTATTTACCGGATGGTACCATCTTCCGGCCATTCGATTCATCAATGAAGAGCGATTGTGTATCGCAGTCCTGGATCACCTTTCCTGCAATCCCATTCCAGATAGGCTTCACATATCCCTTCCCCACTCTCACATAGGGTTTCTTCACACTGACCGGTCTATGTTACATTCAGGTCATGCCAATGGTGTGGAGATCCCTATACACACTCGAGCACATCATTGAACAAGAGGGGATATAAATAGGTCTATCTGAGTTGAGCCAATTGTACAATCTAGTCAAGCATGGTTCTCACTGCTACCTCTTTAAATCAAAACCCCAGCAACCTCATCCAATCCTTAAGACCACCAAGAATGACACCAACTGGAGGAATCAATTCTTCTTTGTCAGAAGAGATTCCATTCCAAATGGGAGTCATCTTCCCAAGAAGTGGAACACCCAGGGTAGGATATAGGATCCTTAGGCCTAGGCAACGGTAAGACTTCTCTTTTCTGTTGAGGATAACTGATCCTTTCTTTTTGTTTATGCAGCTATCTCACTTTCTCACATTCAAGAGTCTCCTGCCACCAAAGAGAGGATAGAAGCTTTTTGGAAGCTTGATCCTGCCACCAGAACATTTCAAGCCAAAGCAACGGATTCTCAAGAAATCTCCTCCGGTTCCTACACCATGTCTAGTAAGTATCCATATTTGTATGTATATAAATGTTTAGTGAAAATAGGATATGAATACTTATCTGTGTGTTATGCTTGTAGGTGCTGCTAAATCTTCCAAGTCTGCTTCCAGGTTCAGCGTGGGTGATATCCAGGAATATGTATCCCCTCGGTCTATTAAGAAGGAGCTGGCTGCAAGCCAGAGCATCCCAGAGCTCAAGGGTACTAGCACCAGGGGTAAAGGAACCAAAAGGAAGAAGCCTGCTAAACCCACTGAAGGCCTCCCTCTGATGGAACGTCAACTCCAAGAATATGTCTCTGAGGTAAGGATTTCATATCCTGAAATTTGCACTTCTTTTGAGGATATAGGATCCTGAATATTGAATCCTTTTGCGCAGAAATTTACTGAAGTCCAAATCCTCTTAGACCAGCATGTGGCCGAAGTTGAACAGAAGAACCTTGACCTCCATGCCATTGCAGTTACCAAAGATAAGAAGATCTCCCAGCTCGAAAAAAGAGAACAAGGCACTGCAAAAGGAGCTGCTCCTTGCTGAGATTACTGCCAACAAGGAAAGGATAGAGGTCATGGAAGGAGCCAAACATTCTGCTGCTGTCGTGATGCTGAAGATCAAGCTCCAAATGGCTAAAGAGGCTGCTGATCCTTCCTTCGACAGGTCTGAGTGGGACGTGGAGGCTTGGACGAAGAGGCTGGCTGAACTTGGAGATGATAAAGAGCCTGAGGAGGTGCTGGCACTTGAAGCAGGAGGCAGTGGAGCTAATGATCCTGAGGATGCAGCAGCTGGAGGCAGTGGTAAAGGTGATGAAGAGAAGGTGGATGAGGCAGCGAAGGTGTAAGCTACACAAATGGGCGATGATGAAAAATTCTAGACGTGGCCGGAGCCCATTTTTTATGGTTTAATGGTGTTTTGGTTTCGAACAATGATGGTCTGTAATAACTTGAACAATAGTTTTAGGGTTAAGGATCACTGATCCTTAGGACAATAGGGGGGTAGCAAAGGTGGATGGGTCCTTCTGTTTGTGGAGGATGAACCCTTTGATGCCCCTCATCTTATGATTTCCTGTATGACTTAGAACCTTGTTAATATGAACACCCTTTGCCAATCCAAGTGGACGGGCCACGTTTTGCTGGTAGAAACTTGGGTTGGCAATTTTGACAACCTTTTTAAAGGGTTAATCTGATAAATAAATAAAACTTTAACTTTTGGCTATTCCTTGTGTTGTTAATTTTGGCATTGAATGTTATTTCACATGCATTTATTTGTCAATTGCCATTGTATAATTTTAGAACTTACAAGTTATTGGTAAAAGTATCCATCTTATGCCAAAAATCAGTTTGTATCAAAGGATTTAAGATATGATCAAGGATCACATACCCTCTAGTCAAAAGTTTTAAAAATTATATGATCTAGGATCACATATCCTGTTGTCAAAGGATAAGGGTAAAATTAACAAACCAAGAATAAGGCTATGATAAATAAGGATCATACTAGAGAATCCAAGTTAGGATTCTATATCCTTAACACTTACAATTGTGCCAACAAAAGATAAAATCTGGTAGAAAGTTAGGATCCTGGATCCTTAATCATTTAACTTTGGAAACCTGTAACAACATATAACTTGGGACTAAGCCAATTCTCAAAGAATGAAAGTATTAGTAACTGGGGACAAGCCCAAAAATCTGGGGACAAGCCCAATAAGCTAGGGACAAGCCCAAAAACTGGAGACAAGCCCAAAAACTGGGGACAAGCCCAAAAAGTCTTGTGTAAACTAGAGTATGGCCCAAACTGGCGACTATCCAAACTTAGTGACATGAAGATGCCAAAACCTTAGCTAACGTGAAAACGTTAGAAACCTTAGGAACGGAGTACGTCTACCATTATACTTAGGATCCTTAATACAGCCAGTACAATGAAATTGTCAGCCCCTAAAGCGGGTACTGGTCCCAATGCCTTGAACTGCATTAAGATAATCATGCGTAACTGGCGAAGGTGTAAGAACCTGATTCGTAGAAGGTAATAGATACCTTAAACTAGGGACAAGCCCAAAAATTGGGGATAAACCCAAAGACTTTGGAGATTTGACTGAATACTTGATCCCTTGTGAAAAATACACCTACTTCTGCAAAACTCAGAACTTGATGAAAAAGGATAAAGGATTCTAATATCCTCTCCTTATAATCAAATGAATTAAAAAATTTGAGAAATAATAATAATCAAATCATTACCAGAGTGAAAATGATATATCCTCTCAGGATCCTTAACATGAACTGAGTATAAGGATATCTAAGGATCCTGGATCCTTCTTACATGAAGTACTTTTTCAAATGGATAGCATTCCAAGCCCTTGGTAGAAGAGCACCTTCCATTGTTTGTAAACGATATGCCCCCTTTCCTGCCTCAGCTTCAATTAGGTAGGGGCCTTCCCATTTTGGTGCTAGCTTGCCATCAGCAGAATTTGTGGTATTTTGGAATGCTTTCCTCAACACCATGTCACCAACTTGAACTTTCCTGATCCTGACATTCTTGTTATAAGCTCCAGCCATTCTTTGTTGATAGCTAGCCAATCTTATCCTTGCTAAATCCCTGAGTTCTTCTATGGTATCCAAATCTTGAACCAGGTTTTCAGCATTTCCTTCAGGATCACGGATGCTTGTTCTTGCAGTAGGGACTACCATCTCTGTAGGGATCACAGATTCAGCTCCAAACACTAAAGAAAATGGAGTTTGACCAGTAGCATTCTTGGGAGTAGTTCTATCAGCCCATAATACATAAGGTAGCTCTTTTGCCCACTTTCCTTTCTTGGATCCAAGCTTCTTCTTCAAGTTGTTGATGATGATTTTATTGGATGGTTCTGCTTGACCATTAGCTTGTGGGTGGACTGGTGTTGATGTGATCATCCTAATCCCCCAGCTGTCACAAAAGTTAGTAGTTCTACTCCCAATGAATTGGGATCCATTATCACAAACAATTTCAGAAGGTATGCCAAATCTAGTAATGATGTTTCTTTTATTAAAGGGTATCACTTCTTTCTCTCTGACTTGTGCAAAGGCTTCAGCTTCTATCCATTTGGAAAAGCAATCAGTCATAGCAAGCATAAATACTTTTCCTCCTAGTGCCTTGGGAAGTTTGCCAACTATGTCCATTCCCCATCTCATGAATGGCCAGGAAGAGGATATAGGATGCAGGAGCTCCGCTGGTTGATGAAGAATATTGCTATGTCTTTGACAAGCATCACATTTCTTTGCATATTCCACAGCATCCTTCTTCATTGTAGGCCAATAATAGCCTATTCTAAGGATCCTTGAGAATAGTGCTCTGCCCCCAGTGTGGTTTCCACAATCTCCTTCATGAAAATCCTTCAGAACTTCTTGAATTTCTGGATCCTCGATGCACCTTAGATATGGACCTGCAAGAGACTGTTTGTATAATATGTTATTTAGTATTGTGAATTGAGATACCTTGAGTTTGAAAGCTCTAGGATTTTATCCAATAGGAATCTCTCCATGTTGTATATATCTCAGGATTGGAAGGATCCAGGATCCTGAACTTGATTGTGCACCATCACTAGGTATGATTGCAGAATCCTCCACTATCTCCATGGCTGTGTGATCCTCAATAGTCAATAGCAGGGGCTAAGATGTGGATAATTGGTATCTTAACATCTTCTGGAATCTTCAAAGATGACCCAAGATTAGCTAAGGCATCAGCTTCTGCATTTTCTTCCCTGGGTACCTGTGTCAAACTAAAAGAAGCAAAAGAGTCTGCCAATTTTTTTACTATCTCAAGATATTTGATTAGTCTTTCACCTTTAACAGCATAAGAACCATTGTAATGGTTAGTAATTTATAAAGAATCTACATGTACCTCAAGATACCTGATCCTCATATGCTTGGCAATTTGCAAACCTTCTATTAAGGCTTCATATTCAGCCTTATTATTAGTAGTTTGAAACTCACAAGCAATTGAGTGGGGTGTAATGTCCCCCTGTGGCGATTTTAGTTGTATGCCTAGTACATTTCCCTTGACATTTGAAGCCCCATCTGTGAAGGGTATCCAAGGATCCTTAGTCTCTTCAAGTTGTTGAACTTCCAATTCAGCTTCCCTTTGTAGATCACTACTGAAATCAGCCACAAAGTCAGCTAAGGCTTGGGACTTGATGGCAGTTCTTGGTTCATATTTGATATCATATGCACTAAGTTTGACTGCCCATTTTTCCATCCTTCCTAACATTTCAGGTTTCCTGAGAACATTCTTGATAGGAAAGTTAGTCTTAACAATAATAGGATGAGTTTCAAAATAATGACGTAATTTAGTGGATGTCATTATTAAAGCAAGAATAAGTTTCTCTAAATGAGAATACCTAGACTCAGCATCAAGTAGACTTTTACTTACATAGTATACAGGATGTTGATTACCTTCATGATCCTTAACAAGGACTGCACTTACTGCTTTAGTAGAAACAGCTAGGTATAAGGATAATGTTTCCCCATTTTCTGGTTTCATTAAAGCTGGAGTTGAGGATAGGTAATCCTTGAGGGCATTCTCATGCTTTTCAGTCCACTCAAACTTTTTGTTCTTTCTCAGGATGTCATAGAATTCTTTGCGTTTCTCTGATGACTTTTAGATGAATCTGTTCAAGGCTGCGATCCTCCCTGTCAACCTTTGTACATCCTTAGCATTGGCAGGAGACTTGATGTTCACAATGGCTTTGATTTGTTCTGGACTTGCCTCTATCCCTCTTTTTGTCACCATGTAACCTAAGAATTTGCCAGCTTTTACGCCAAAGTGGCATTTGGAAGGATTCAATTTCATGTTGTATCTATCAAGGATATCAAATGCTTCCTCCAAATCTTTAAGGTGATCCTCAGCTTTTTTTGGGCTTAACCACCATGTCATCAATGTAGACTTCCATTGTGTGTCCAATATGTTCTTTAAACATCATATTTAATAGCCTTTGGTATGTAGCACCTGCATTTCTTAGTCCAAAGGGCATAGCAATATAACAATAGATACCAGTAGGGGTCATAAAAGAAGTATCCTCTTGATCAGATGGTTCCATCTGAATTTGTTGGAATCAAGATGAAGCATCCATAAAAGTTAACAACTCATGACCCGCTGTAGCATCCATCATGGAGTCAATGTGGGGTAAAGGGAAAGGATCCTTGGGACATGCCTTATTTAAATCAGTAAAGTCGACACATACCCTCCACTTTCCATTCTTTTTTTGAACAACAACCACATTGGCTAACCATCTTGGATACTTTACTTCCCTAATCATACCTGCTTTGAGCAATTTGTCTACTTCTTCTTGGATAATGACATTTCTTTCAGGTGCAAACTTCCTCCTTTTTTGATGGATTGGCTTGAAGGACTGTCAATACCAAGTTTATGAGTGATTACATCCTTAGAAATACCTGTCATGTCTTCATGTTTCCAAGCAAAGGTAGTTTTCCTTCTTCTCAAGAAGGATATTAAATCCTGTTCAATACTATCAAGGATCCCGGATCCTATAAAAATCTGGGATTCAGGATCCTCCAGGTTCAGCAGAATATCCTTGACATCCTGTTCTCTTGCCTCCAGGACATTCCTTGGAGGATACTTTAATTGCTATGCCTCCCTAGGCCTTGAAGCTGGCTTCATTGATGATGTGTAGCAATTATTAGCTTCTTGTTGATCACTTTCAATCTTCACCACACCCCATGGAGTAGGGAGCTTCACACACTGATGATATGTCGAGGGGACTGCTTTCATATCATGTATCCATGGCCTGCCAAGGATAACATTACAGCAAGATAAGCAATCTATGACACAAAATTTTTGAACAGAATTTACTCCCTCAGTATAAATAGGAAGTTTGATGTACCCCAATGTATTTTTGGTCTCTCCACTGAATCCCACAAGGACAGATGATCTTGGAATGATCTCGGATTCAGGAATGTTCATTATTTTGAGGACATCTAGCTGGATAATGTTCACTGGGCTTCCCCCATCAATGAGAATCCTACGAACAAAATGGTTAGAGATAAATAATATAATAACAAGACTATTATGATGAGGATCCTGAATATCCACACGGTCATTTTTGTCAAAGGATGTGACTTTTTCCTGTGTAAGGACGGAAGTTCGAATAGGTCTATCCCCATTCTCCATCTTTGTCTCTTTTGCATGCCTCTTTGCGGCTGAGAACGAAGTGCCACATATGTCAGATCCACCGGAGATGAAGTTAATAATTTGTGCATCGGCTAGTGGAGCAGGAGCTCTCTCAGGAATTTTCTCAGGATCCTGGATCCTTGATTTCTTCCTTCTGAACAACTCTTTCAAGTATCCTTTACTCAATAGGTAACCGATCTCTTTCCTTAATGCTATGCACTCATCTGTGAGATGACCAAAGTCTTCATGATAAGCACACCACTTTGATTTGTCTTTGGTAGCAGCTGTCTTGTCATTCTTTCTTGGCCACCTAGCTTTATCACCTAAATTCTGCATAGCAAGGATTAGTTCACTATTATCAACAGCAAAACAATACTCAGAAATAGGAGGATAATCTTCATCATCTTCCTCTTGTTCCACAGCATGCACATTCTGATTATCAGATTTGTTGTATGGCTTGGATTTGTTATTTCTGAAATATGATCCTTGCTTTTCTTGTTTTGAGGATCCTGACAGTCTCTCCTAGATCCCTTTATCATCCTCTAATCGGATGAACCTCAGGGCCCTGTTTCTTACCTCATCAAGGTTCCTGCATGGTGTCATAACAAGATCATCATAGAATTGTGAATCCTTAAGTAAACCCATTTTAAAAGCTTCAACAGCTATTGCAATGTCTAATTTAGGAATCTCTAAGGATTCTCTACTGAATTTAGTTATGTAATCCCTTAATGATTCATTATGACCTTGGGTTACCCTATATAAATCACTAGTTAATCGTTCAAATCTCCTACTACATGAAAACTGGCTATTGAACAAGTTAACCAGATTAGAAAATGAAGTAATAGAGTAAGGAGGAAGACTTAGCAGCCATTTAAGAGCTGATCCTGTCAATGTGGACCCAAAACCCTTGCAAAGACATGCTTCCTTTAACCTTTCTGGAATGGGGTTGATCTCCATTCTCTCCCTGTATTGAGCTACATGCTCTTCTGGATCAGTTGTGCCATCATAGAACTTCATGTTTGGTGTTTGAAACCTCTTTGGTATCTCTGCATCACATATAGGTGGTGCAAAGCGAGATACCCTATGACTACCATCCGGAATCTCAGGAATGGGTTTAACCACCCCCGGGACACTGGATGTCATATCCTTGAGTTTTTGCAACTCCCTTGCCATAGCTTGGTTGATCCCTGGTTCCTGCACCAAACCATGGTTAGTATTATACGATGTATTGAAAATGTTACCTCCTAATTGATTCGAGGCTGGATTCTAGATGTGAATCCAAACTGATGTGATTCTGGTATGATTGTGGGACCAGATGAAGCAATAGTCTGCATGGGGATGAAGTCTCCCACATGAATCTCTGAACTTCTGAGTTGTTGACTCCTTAAGGATCCTTGATCCTGAAAGATATTGGATCCAGTATACATCGGAGGTGAAGGTCTTGGAGGATACTCCATGGATCCGTGAACTTGCGATGAGGATCCTTGAACCTGTGATGAGGATCCTGGATGCTGAGGATAGGATCCTTGAGCCGATAGAGTCCCCATGTATCCTCCCGAACTAGAGAAGGATCCTCGATGCTGGAAGAAGGATCCTTGAGGCTGAAAGGAGGATCCTGAAGGCTGGAAGTAGGATCCTTGAGCCTGTGTCATTGCTGATGATCCATAGTGCATACTTGATGATCCTCCATGGTACTGGACACCTGATGCCTTAGAATGCTGGATGGTTGTTGCTGGAGTAGTGAAATCCAATGATTTGGGCACCAATTGTCACACCCCAACCGATGGCGGAAACATCGGAGCGGGACGAAATAGATTGCAAGAGACTTCATAACACTATTTGTGACAAGTATTTAAATAATAAATTTCCATTTCATTTCTAAAGAGTCAATTAGAAAGATTGAAATTAAATACAACAACTTGAAATACAAGAATTACAATACAATAGAATATAAAATTTTAAATGTGTATCTAGGCATCCTACTATGTTCCATGCATCATCAACATCATCTCAAAACCTGCAACATGTTTTAAAAGCATAGTTCAATACAAAGGTATTGGCGAGTACACTAGTTTTGGACTCGTGGCATATGTATAAAAGTATTTTCAATCCAACGTAGCATTTGGTATACAAGGTTAAACTATCATGCATAACAATATGTCAAATCCAAGTATCCACTACTATAATAGCATCCCTCGGTGTAGCAACATCGAGACCGTAAAGTATGAATAATAGCATCCCTCGATATAGCAATAACGAGACCGTAAAGAATATAACTTAACAAAACCCCGTCGGGTGGTGTGCTACTCCTATAGCGTTATAATTGTTAAGGCGGGTTAACAAGTAGTATGAATTCTAGCATGAACTTAAGCATAACAAAGCATGTATAAGGATTGATTGAATAAAGCATGTTTGTGAATTGTGCATTTTAACAAGTAAAACATGTTGCACCCAAAGTGTATTAAAAGGAAAATGGGTCAAGTGTACTCACAAAAATTGCATATGCTTTTCGATTATCCAATTGTTGAAGAGTAATGGGATTAGGAGGTTGAATGTATAAGGGTTAAAGTTCAAGGTATGCTTAGAGTCGAGATCGGAATTTAAAACATATGACTATAACATATGAAAGTAATCACCTAGTACATATGATACTTGTTCTTGACACTAGGAAACTCTAAGGAGTTTAAATGTTTTCATGGAACAAGGTTCCATTAGAATCGTGACTAGTTATCAAAGTCTAGGATGATATAATCTAGTACCTTGACATATGAACACTAGTTTATCATCAAAGATTCGATTATTCGGATAATATGTTTATGTATTATATAGATATACTAATATGTCCAATAGTTTAATAGTTCAAGCATGAGGTAGAAGATTAAAATCTTCATTTAGGTACCTCTAAATGTCATAGAAATCATGTAGGAGGTAGGAAGAACAAGTTCTTCCATTTAGGCACCTCTAAGTGTTCACCACTACACTTGATGTAAAAACATACAAGGAGGGTCATGAACTACAAGTAATACAAGAATATTAAACACTAATCTAAAAGAAATCATCAAGCAATGTGTGGATTTTAAGTAGGACAACCCAAGTTAATCCTTTATCACACATACATCAAGTCTTGGACTTGAACATCACTTGTGGGTTAAACCCTTGACAAAACAGAAAGTTTGTGAGGATTAATCCTCTGATTTTGGATGTCTCAACCTTGTTTTTAAGCCTAACTAACCATAGGAGTGGTTATAAGCATAAGGACATAGGTTTGAGATGAGTTAGACTCAAGTTTGAACAAGTTAAGTAAGGTTTGATTCAAAACAAAACAAACAGTGAACTTTGGAGTCCTTTTTGCGACGTTCCAGGGGCTGGTTTGCTGTGAAAAAACCATGGAATCGAAGCTAAGGAAGTTCCAAGCACATAGGAAAAAGAATGGAGTAAATCGGATAAGAAATGAGAAAGTTATGCTTGTTTTAGTGAAGGAAGGTGATTCTACTCGAACTTCAGATTGGTAGCTGCTTGGAGACGGATTTGAGGGAGTTTGTAGTGATTTGTAAAGTGTAAAATGCTTGGGTTAGGCTTGGTTTATATAGGGAAGGATTAGGGTTGGGTTAGGTGAGTTTTAATGCAAGAAACACACATTGGAAACCCAACAAAACCACCAAAATAGCCCAATCTCGTAAGCTAAAACATGTTGGCTGCGGATTACGCCTTCTGGTGGGGCATGAGAGAAACTAGGGGCGGTGGCGGGGTGCCAGAGACCATCAGGTCTTAAATTCAAGTTTTTGAATTGACACTTTGGTCCCTTGAGTTTATATTTTAGGGTTTTAGGGTATTATATGAAATTTAAACATAGTTTAAGGATAAATTAAGTATGAGGAACATAAACTAAGTATAATTAGTTTCCAAGATTTACGAATATGAATCAATTGCTTACCAAAATCAAACGTATGAATATGTAAGAAGTAGGTTTAACACGAATTTAAAGAAATACGAGTTTTATTTATGAACCAAGTCCCGTATTTGATGAAAGAATGATTACAAGAATGCGAGATTTCCAAAAATAGAATTTCAAGCAGTGGTTTCTAAATATGGAAAGTATGAAAACGCAGGGCGTTACAGTCTCCCCTCCTTTAGGAAATTTCGTCCCGAAATTTATTCAAGAGGAAGACTCGAAGGAGTTTTGGCGAAAAGTTGATTATTTAAAATTTGAGACTCGAAAATTTTGAAACGTAAAGAGTATGAATTTTTGAAAAACGACGAGGTGGGTTTGTAAAAGAATTTTCTTGGCTAAAATAGATTTGAGGTACCACACATTATGGAAACGTATAAGTGCATATATAGGTAAAACGAGTTGGAACAAGTTTAGATAACTTAAATTAGAAGTGTATTAAAAATATAATGTATTAAGAAGGAAGATTTTGTACAATGCGGTTTGTATTTTGATGGTAGGTGGGGTAGTTTACATAGGAAGTTTAAGGATAGTATAAAATCACACCTTCGTAAGAATTGTTTATTGAGAGGAACGAGGAGGTTTGGTACTTTAAATAAAGCGTTAACGGTCTACTAAGCATGTTTACACAAGAATAAAGAATAGGAAGACGGTTTTAAAGGTAATGAGATAAGTTAGGACTCGAATGTTTAAACAAGCTTGATTGTGAATGGGGTTTGTATGAAATAAAGGATAATGGAGGATAATAGGAGTATGGGGCGAACGATTGACTCTTAATGAATGCAAGTATTTGAATGATATAAGTATTGGATAGACGAATGTAGCGTGTTAAAGATGAAGTGTCGTCGTGGATAATCGGATATAATGCGTTTGTGAGTTGTTTAAAGTTTGATTTAGGTCCAAAGGTCTGCAAAACACTGAATTTCTCATGGCACGTTTTACGAAAGTTTTGTGATATGGTGAAAACACTTATATATAGGAAGTACCAGCGGCGTATCCACCATGTTTTGACCAAGTTACGTCCGTTTCGTATTCGGTGTCATGTTACGTTCCGTGTCTTACCATACACAGTAGTACACTCTATGGTTCTCATACGCCTATCACTATAATCCCGTGTGCACCCGCGATTATATTGATCGTTGCATGATACGCATAGCTTGTACTAGTTGTGTATGAATCAGGGTATACATAATTTAAAAATTAAGAATGTGTACGTGTAAAAATGTAGTATGTAAGCAACTCCATGCTTAAGGACGTATGGGACCCACGTAAGTGAATCCCTCGGATTCCGCTCGCGTACGGGTATGAATGTATGAATCATGAGTATGTATGAAAGTATGAGCATAAATATAAGTTTAAGTATGAACATTCACGTAAGTATGAGTATAGACATAAAACGTATGAGTATAAGTGTAGGTACGAACAATAAAATTACGTATATAGTGTACGTTGGAGCATAACGAAATTGTACATATAAAATGCTTGAGAAATTTGAATATGTAAAACGAATGATATAAGCGAGTTAGTTGCGAGGTATAGATTAAAATGTGTATGATGATTTACATGTATCGTTGTTTAAGCGAAATGTTGAGTTTATTGAATCAAAAGTAGATTGAGTTTGATTTGGAAGGTAGAATATAGTTTGCAAATGTAAAGGAACATAAAGTACTCATTGGTTATGCATAACGTATTTTGTAATGAATGAAACGCTACTTTTGTTTTAAAAAGAGTTTACGTATGTTGAAGATTGTCGGTCCCCATGAAGTCTTCTAGCCCACGTGTTTTGAAATTTGAATGACGAATTAAGCGGTGTAGAAAAAGGTTTTCAAAAATACGGGTTCGTTTCATTTGCATCCAAACAATAAATTTTGAATTTTGAAGGTTCTTATGAAAATGTTGATCCTTAGAAAGAAATTTAGCAAAAGGACTTAATGTACATTGTAAAGGGTTTTGACAAATGATTCGTTGATGTTGAAAAGAGTCTTTGGTAAACGATCTTATAATATCTATAAGATCTTATAAGTAATTGAGAAAAGTTTGTTTGATTTCGATTAAGAATGGAAGTCTCTAGTATGATGATATAACATGAGCGTGTGTTTTTAGTGATTAAGTCGAATATGAAGTTCATGGACAAGAGATTCATTGGACCGCTTAAATGGATAAGTAGCATTTCGTAAGGTTTTGAAATTCGGGTAGTAAAACGTTCTGAGACATGATTAAGAATCTCGTGTATAAGTGTTAAGTGAAAATAGATTGTAGGATAAGAAGTACGTTTGATAAAACAATGTATTTTGAAATTGATATAAGTAGGTATGTTGATAAATGATAAAGGATAAATGATATAGGTATAAAACATGATCGGGTTTGTATAATAAAATTATTTTGAAGGAAAGTTTTGGTAACGATCACCTAGGTAAGGGAATCACCCCTAACTCGTTGGTGAGGTCGTTTTAAGAAAGAGGGAGTGGAGTTAATCGTCAAGAGAAGGAATTCACTCCTATCTTGATGATATGTCTCCATTTGTTGTTATAATAAATATAAATAAAATTTTATGAAATCATGCATATGTATAAATGTATGAAATGAGTTAATATGTTGTGTGTGTGAAAAGAGAATATCGGAAATAAGTTTGAATTTGAAAGATTGCATCGTATAAGATAAATAATAGAAACACATGTTTGATTAAAATTTGGATGGTTCCAAAACGGAACTTTGACTAACCAAAGTGGTCGAAAAGTCTTTTGAATTTGAGGAGCATGCTTTGGCCTAATAGGTGGAATACTCTGGCCGACAAGTCGATTAACGGTATTTACCCTTCCAGTTACTACATGTCCCAAATCAATCGAAATTTCTAGACTTGGCGGGATTTATGAAAAAAAAATCAAGGAGTGGAACTAGTCGACAAGGTGCGGGTTTCACCCCTAACTTGACGATTTCGTATCCTAAGTGTGGTTGGTACTCGTCGGGTTAAAATTTAACTTCAACACTTTGACGAGGGTCCACTATAATTTGAAACTTGAATTTCTCCATCAAGGTGAGGATTTCACTCCTCACTTGATGGTGAATTTCATGTAAAAAGGAATAATAGATGGATTGAGAGTTGTTCACCAAATTGTGGGTTTCACGCATATTTTGGTGAAGTCGTCTCGTTTGTGTGTTACGAGTGGTTTTGATTTTAGTATAAACGAGTAAAAGTCGTATGTTCAAAATAATAATAACAAGTATAAGCACAATAAGCATCCCAAGGAAATAATAGGTAAAAGACATTTCAAGGATAGCACATAAAGGATGGAATAATACAACAAGTATTAACAATTAATAAAGCAAGTATTAACACAAAAGTGACATATATGTTTAAAAGGCCAAAAGAAAATAAATAAGGAGCAAATAAAGTATCATGCAAGTGGTTCAAGCAAAACATAAGAATAAAGCTCTAGAACTATAGACTAGGTAAAAAACATGGCAATTTTTCCTAATTCCCTATAGTTATAGCTTTGATACCAATCTGTCACACCCCAACCGATGGCGGAAACATCGGAGTGAGACGAAATAGATTGCAAGAGACTTCATAACACTATTTGTGACAAGTATTTAAATAATAAATTTCCATCTCATTTCTAAATAGTCAATTACAAAGATTGAAATTAAATACAAGAATTACAATACAATAGAATATAAAATTTTAAATGTGTATCTAGGCATCCTACTATGTTCCATGCATCATCAACATCATCTCAAAACCTGCAACATGTTTTAAAAGCATAGTTCAATACAAAGGTATTGGCGAGTACACTAGTTTTGGACTCGTGGCATATGTATAAAAGTATTTTCAATCCAACGTAGCATTTGGTATACAAGGTTAAACTATCATGCATAACAATATGTCAAACCCAAGTACTAGTATAATAGCATCCCTCGGTGTAGCAATATCGAGACCGTAAAGTATGAATAATAGCATCCCTCGATATAGCAATAACGAGACCGTAAAGAATATAACTTAACAAAACCCCGTCGGGTGGTGTGCTACTCCTATAGCGCTATAATTGTTAAGGCGGGTTAACAAGTAGTATGAATTCTAGCATGAACTTAAGCATAACAAAGCATGTATAAGGATTGATTGAATAAAGCATGTTTGTGAATTGTGTATTTTAACAAGTAAAACATGTTGCACCCAAAGTGTATTAAAAGGCAAATGGGTCAAGGGTACTCACAAAAATTGCATATACTTTCCGATTATCCAATTGTTGACGAGTAATGGGATTAGGAGGTTGAATGTATAAGGGTTAAAGTTCAAGGTATGCTTAGAGTCGAGATCGGAATTTAAAACATATGACTATAACATATGAAAGTAATCACCTAGTACATATGATACTTGTTCTTGACACTAGGAAACTCTAAGGAGTTTAAATGTTTTCATGGAACAAGGTTCCATTAGAATCGTGACTAGTTATCAAAGTCTAGGATGATATAATCTAGTACCTTGACATATGAACACTAGTTTATCATCAAAGATTCGATTATTCGGATAATATGTTTATGTATTATATAGATATACTAATATGTCCAATAATTTAATAGTTCAAGCATGAGGTAGAAGATTAAAATCTTCATTTAGGTACCTCTAAATGTCATAGAAATCATGTAGGAGGTAGGAAGAACAAGTTCTTCCATTTAGGCACCTCTAAGTGTTCACCACTACACTTGATGTAAAAACATACAAGGAGGGTCATGAACTACAAGTAATACAAGAATATTAAACACTAATCTATAAGAAATCATCAAGCAATGTGTGGATTTTATGTAGGACAACCCAAGTTAATCCTTAATCACACATACATAAAGTCTTGGACTTGAACATCACTTGTGGGTTAAACCCTTGACAAAACAGAAAGTTTGTGAGGATTAATCCTCTGATTTTGGATGTCTCAGCCTTATTTTTAAGCCTAACTAACCATAGGAGTGGTTATAAGCATAAGGACATAGGTTTGAGATGAGTTAGACTCAAGTTTGAACAAGTTAAGTAAGGTTTGATTCAAAACAAAACAAACAGTGAACTTTGGAGTCCTTTTGGCGATGTTCTAGGGGCTGGTTTGCTGTGAAAAAACCATGGAATCGAAGCTAAGGAAGTTCCAAGCACATAGGAAAAAGAATGGAGTAAATCGGATAAGAAATGAGAAAGTTATGCTTGTTTTAGTGAAGGAAGGTGATTCTACTCGAACTTCAGATTGGTAGCTGCTTGGAGACGGATTTGAGGGAGTTTGTAGTGATTTGTAAAGTGTAAAATGCTTGGGTTAGGCTTGGTTTATATAGGGAAGGATTAGGGTTGGGTTAGGTGAGTTTTAATGCAAGAAACACACATTGGAAACTCAACAAAACCACCAAAATAGCCCAATCCCGTAAGCTAAAACATGTTGGCTGCGGATTACGCCTTCTGGTGGGGTGCGAGAGAAACTAGGGGCGGTGGCGCGGTGCCAGAGACCATCAGGTCTTAAATTTAAGTTTTTGAATTGACACTTTGGTCCCCTGAGTTTATATTTTAGGGTATTATATGAAATTTAAACATAGTTTAAGGATAAATTAAGTATGAGGAACATAAACTAAGTATAATTAGGCGTATGAATGTCGTATTTAAGTGCTAAAAAGACGTATTATGCAAGTTTCACGTATTTGTAAGTTTGGCACATAGTTTCCAAGATTTACGAATATGAATCAATTGCTTACCAAAATCAAACGTATGAATATGTAAGAAGTAGGTTTAACACGAATTTAAAGAAATACGAGTTTTATTTATGAACCAAGTCCCGTATTTGATGAAAGAATGATTACAAGAATGCGAGATTTCCAAAATTTGAATTTCAAGCAATGGTTTCTAAATATGGAAAGTATGAAAATACAGGGCGTTACAGTCTCCCCTTCTTTAGGAAATTTCGTCCCGAAATTTATTCAAGAGGAAGACTCGAAGGAGTTTTGGCGAAAAGTTGATTATTTAAAATTTGAGACTCGAAAATTTTGAAACGTAAAGAGTATGAATTTTTGAAAAACGACGAGGTGGGTTTGTAAAAGAATTTTCTTGGCTAAAATAGATTTGAGGTACCACGCATTATTGAAACGTATAAGTGCATATATAGGTAAAACGAGTTGGAACAAGTTTAGATAACTTAAATTAGAAGTGTATTAAAAATATAATGTATTAAGAAGGAAGATTTTGTACAATGCGGTTTGTATTTTGATGGTAGGTGGGGTAGTTTACATAGGAAGTTTAAGGATAGTATAAAATCACACCTTCGTAAGAATTGTTTATTGAGAGGAACGAGGAGGTTTGGTACTTTAAATAAAGCGTTAACGGTCTACTAAGCATGTTTACACAAGAATAAAGAATAGGAAGACGGTTTTAAAGGTAATGAGATAAGTTAGGACTCGAATGTTTAAACAAGCTTGATTGTGAATGGGGTTTGTATGAAATAAAGGATAATGGAGGATAATAGGAGTATGGGGCGAACGATTGACTCTTAATGAATGCAAGTATTTGAATGATATAAGTATTGGATAGACGAATGTAGCGTGTTAAAGATGAAGTGTCGTCGTGGATAATCGGATATAATGCGTTTGTGAGTTGTTTAAAGTTTGATTTAGGTCCAAAGGTCTGCAAAACACTGAATTTCTCATGGCACGTTTTACGAAAGTTTTGTGATATGGTGAAAACACTTATATATAGGAAGTACCAGCGGCGTATCCACCATGTTTTGACCAAGTTACGTCCGTTTCGTATTCGGTGTCATGTTACGTTCCGTGTCTTACCATACACAGTAGTACACTCTATGGTTCTCATACGCCTATCACTATAATCCCGTGTGCACCCGCGATTATATTGATCGTTGCATGATACGCATAGCTTGTACTAGTTGTGTATGAATCAGGGTATACATAATTTAAAAATTAAGAATGTGTACGTGTAAAAATGTAGTATGTAAGCAACTCCATGCTTAAGGACGTATGGGACCCACGTAAGTGAATCCCTCGGATTCCGCTCGCGTACGGGTATGAATGTATGAATCATGAGTATGTATGAAAGTATGAGCATAAATATAAGTTTAAGTATGAACATTCACGTAAGTATGAGTATAGACATAAAACGTATGAGTATAAGTGTAGGTACGAACAATAAAATTACGTATATAGTGTACGTTGGAGCATAACGAAATTGTACATATAAAATGCTTGAGAAATTTGAATATGTAAAACGAATGATATAAGCGAGTTAGTTGCGAGGTATAGATTAAAATGTGTATGATGATTTACATGTATCGTTGTTTAAGCGAAATGTTGAGTTTATTGAATCAAAAGTAGATTGAGTTTGATTTGGAAGGTAGAATATAGTTTGCAAATGTAAAGGAACATAAAGTACTCATTGGTTATGCATAACGTATTTTGTAATGAATGAAACGCTACTTTTGTTTTAAAAAGAGTTTACGTATGTTGAAGATTGTCGGTCCCCATGAAGTCTTCTAGCCCACGTGTTTTGAAATTTGAATGACGAATTAAGCGGTGTAGAAAAAGGTTTTCAAAAATACGGGTTCGTTTCATTTGCATCCAAACAATAAATTTTGAATTTTGAAGGTTCTTATGAAAATGTTGATCCTTAGAAAGAAATTTAGCAAAAGGACTTAATGTACATTGTAAAGGGTTTTGACAAATGATTCGTTGATGTTGAAAAGAGTCTTTGGTAAACGATCTTATAATATCTATAAGATCTTATAAGTAATTGAGAAAAGTTTGTTTGATTTCGATTAAGAATGGAAGTCTCTAGTATGATGATATAACATGAGCGTGTGTTTTTAGTGATTAAGTCGAATATGAAGTTCATGGACAAGAGATTCATTGGACCGCTTAAATGGATAAGTAGCATTTCGTAAGGTTTTGAAATTCGGGTAGTAAAACGTTCTGAGACATGATTAAGAATCTCGTGTATAAGTGTTAAGTGAAAATAGATTGTAGGATAAGAAGTACGTTTGATAAAACAATGTATTTTGAAATTGATATAAGTAGGTATGTTGATAAATGATAAAGGATAAATGATATAGGTATAAAACATGATCGGGTTTGTATAATAAAATTATTTTGAAGGAAAGTTTTGGTAACGATCACCTAGGTAAGGGAATCACCCCTAACTCGTTGGTGAGGTCGTTTTAAGAAAGAGGGAGTGGAGTTAATCGTCAAGAGAAGGAATTCACTCCTATCTTGATGATATGTCTCCATTTGTTGTTATAATAAATATAAATAAAATTTTATGAAATCATGCATATGTATAAATGTATGAAATGAGTTAATATGTTGTGTGTGTGAAAAGAGAATATCGGAAATAAGTTTGAATTTGAAAGATTGCATCGTATAAGATAAATAATAGAAACACATGTTTGATTAAAATTTGGATGGTTCCAAAACGGAACTTTGACTAACCAAAGTGGTCGAAAAGTCTTTTGAATTTGAGGAGCATGCTTTGGCCTAATAGGTGGAATACTCTGGCCGACAAGTCGATTAACGGTATTTACCCTTCCAGTTACTACATGTCCCAAATCAATCGAAATTTCTAGACTTGGCGGGATTTATGAAAAAAAAATCAAGGAGTGGAACTAGTCGACAAGGTGCGGGTTTCACCCCTAACTTGACGATTTCGTATCCTAAGTGTGGTTGGTACTCGTCGGGTTAAAATTTAACTTCAACACTTTGACGAGGGTCCACTATAATTTGAAACTTGAATTTCTCCATCAAGGTGAGGATTTCACTCCTCACTTGATGGTGAATTTCATGTAAAAAGGAATAATAGATGGATTGAGAGTTGTTCACCAAATTGTGGGTTTCACGCATATTTTGGTGAAGTCGTCTCGTTTGTGTGTTACGAGTGGTTTTGATTTTAGTATAAACGAGTAAAAGTCGTATGTTCAAAATAATAATAACAAGTATAAGCACAATAAGCATCCCAAGGAAATAATAGGTAAAAGACATTTCAAGGATAGCACATAAAGGATGGAATAATACAACAAGTATTAACAATTAATAAAGCAAGTATTAACACAAAAGTGACATATATGTTTAAAAGGCCAAAAGAAAATAAATAAGGAGCAAATAAAGTATCATGCAAGTGGTTCAAGCAAAACATAAGAATAAAGCTCTAGAACTATAGACTAGGTAAAAAACATGGCAATTTTTCCTAATTCCCTATAGTTATAGCTTTGATACCAATCTGTCACACCCCAACCGATGGCGGAAACATCGGAGTGAGACGAAATAGATTGCAAGAGACTTCATAACACTATTTGTGACAAGTATTTAAATAATAAATTTCCATCTCATTTCTAAATAGTCAATTACAAAGATTGAAATTAAATACAAGAATTACAATACAATAGAATATAAAATTTTAAATGTGTATCTAGGCATCCTACTATGTTCCATGCATCATCAACATCATCTCAAAACCTGCAACATGTTTTAAAAGCATAGTTCAATACAAAGGTATTGGCGAGTACACTAGTTTTGGACTCGTGGCATATGTATAAAAGTATTTTCAATCCAACGTAGCATTTGGTATACAAGGTTAAACTATCATGCATAACAATATGTCAAACCCAAGTACTAGTATAATAGCATCCCTCGGTGTAGCAATATCGAGACCGTAAAGTATGAATAATAGCATCCCTCGATATAGCAATAACGAGACCGTAAAGAATATAACTTAACAAAACCCCGTCGGGTGGTGTGCTACTCCTATAGCGCTATAATTGTTAAGGCGGGTTAACAAGTAGTATGAATTCTAGCATGAACTTAAGCATAACAAAGCATGTATAAGGATTGATTGAATAAAGCATGTTTGTGAATTGTGTATTTTAACAAGTAAAACATGTTGCACCCAAAGTGTATTAAAAGGCAAATGGGTCAAGGGTACTCACAAAAATTGCATATACTTTCCGATTATCCAATTGTTGACGAGTAATGGGATTAGGAGGTTGAATGTATAAGGGTTAAAGTTCAAGGTATGCTTAGAGTCGAGATCGGAATTTAAAACATATGACTATAACATATGAAAGTAATCACCTAGTACATATGATACTTGTTCTTGACACTAGGAAACTCTAAGGAGTTTAAATGTTTTCATGGAACAAGGTTCCATTAGAATCGTGACTAGTTATCAAAGTCTAGGATGATATAATCTAGTACCTTGACATATGAACACTAGTTTATCATCAAAGATTCGATTATTCGGATAATATGTTTATGTATTATATAGATATACTAATATGTCCAATAATTTAATAGTTCAAGCATGAGGTAGAAGATTAAAATCTTCATTTAGGTACCTCTAAATGTCATAGAAATCATGTAGGAGGTAGGAAGAACAAGTTCTTCCATTTAGGCACCTCTAAGTGTTCACCACTACACTTGATGTAAAAACATACAAGGAGGGTCATGAACTACAAGTAATACAAGAATATTAAACACTAATCTATAAGAAATCATCAAGCAATGTGTGGATTTTATGTAGGACAACCCAAGTTAATCCTTAATCACACATACATAAAGTCTTGGACTTGAACATCACTTGTGGGTTAAACCCTTGACAAAACAGAAAGTTTGTGAGGATTAATCCTCTGATTTTGGATGTCTCAGCCTTATTTTTAAGCCTAACTAACCATAGGAGTGGTTATAAGCATAAGGACATAGGTTTGAGATGAGTTAGACTCAAGTTTGAACAAGTTAAGTAAGGTTTGATTCAAAACAAAACAAACAGTGAACTTTGGAGTCCTTTTGGCGATGTTCTAGGGGCTGGTTTGCTGTGAAAAAACCATGGAATCGAAGCTAAGGAAGTTCCAAGCACATAGGAAAAAGAATGGAGTAAATCGGATAAGAAATGAGAAAGTTATGCTTGTTTTAGTGAAGGAAGGTGATTCTACTCGAACTTCAGATTGGTAGCTGCTTGGAGACGGATTTGAGGGAGTTTGTAGTGATTTGTAAAGTGTAAAATGCTTGGGTTAGGCTTGGTTTATATAGGGAAGGATTAGGGTTGGGTTAGGTGAGTTTTAATGCAAGAAACACACATTGGAAACTCAACAAAACCACCAAAATAGCCCAATCCCGTAAGCTAAAACATGTTGGCTGCGGATTACGCCTTCTGGTGGGGTGCGAGAGAAACTAGGGGCGGTGGCGCGGTGCCAGAGACCATCAGGTCTTAAATTTAAGTTTTTGAATTGACACTTTGGTCCCCTGAGTTTATATTTTAGGGTATTATATGAAATTTAAACATAGTTTAAGGATAAATTAAGTATGAGGAACATAAACTAAGTATAATTAGGCGTATGAATGTCGTATTTAAGTGCTAAAAAGACGTATTATGCAAGTTTCACGTATTTGTAAGTTTGGCACATAGTTTCCAAGATTTACGAATATGAATCAATTGCTTACCAAAATCAAACGTATGAATATGTAAGAAGTAGGTTTAACACGAATTTAAAGAAATACGAGTTTTATTTATGAACCAAGTCCCGTATTTGATGAAAGAATGATTACAAGAATGCGAGATTTCCAAAATTTGAATTTCAAGCAATGGTTTCTAAATATGGAAAGTATGAAAATACAGGGCGTTACAGTCTCCCCTTCTTTAGGAAATTTCGTCCCGAAATTTATTCAAGAGGAAGACTCGAAGGAGTTTTGGCGAAAAGTTGATTATTTAAAATTTGAGACTCGAAAATTTTGAAACGTAAAGAGTATGAATTTTTGAAAAACGACGAGGTGGGTTTGTAAAAGAATTTTCTTGGCTAAAATAGATTTGAGGTACCACGCATTATTGAAACGTATAAGTGCATATATAGGTAAAACGAGTTGGAACAAGTTTAGATAACTTAAATTAGAAGTGTATTAAAAATATAATGTATTAAGAAGGAAGATTTTGTACAATGCGGTTTGTATTTTGATGGTAGGTGGGGTAGTTTACATAGGAAGTTTAAGGATAGTATAAAATCACACCTTCGTAAGAATTGTTTATTGAGAGGAACGAGGAGGTTTGGTACTTTAAATAAAGCGTTAACGGTCTACTAAGCATGTTTACACAAGAATAAAGAATAGGAAGACGGTTTTAAAGGTAATGAGATAAGTTAGGACTCGAATGTTTAAACAAGCTTGATTGTGAATGGGGTTTGTATGAAATAAAGGATAATGGAGGATAATAGGAGTATGGGGCGAACGATTGACTCTTAATGAATGCAAGTATTTGAATGATATAAGTATTGGATAGACGAATGTAGCGTGTTAAAGATGAAGTGTCGTCGTGGATAATCGGATATAATGCGTTTGTGAGTTGTTTAAAGTTTGATTTAGGTCCAAAGGTCTGCAAAACACTGAATTTCTCATGGCACGTTTTACGAAAGTTTTGTGATATGGTGAAAACACTTATATATAGGAAGTACCAGCGGCGTATCCACCATGTTTTGACCAAGTTACGTCCGTTTCGTATTCGGTGTCATGTTACGTTCCGTGTCTTACCATACACAGTAGTACACTCTATGGTTCTCATACGCCTATCACTATAATCCCGTGTGCACCCGCGATTATATTGATCGTTGCATGATACGCATAGCTTGTACTAGTTGTGTATGAATCAGGGTATACATAATTTAAAAATTAAGAATGTGTACGTGTAAAAATGTAGTATGTAAGCAACTCCATGCTTAAGGACGTATGGGACCCACGTAAGTGAATCCCTCGGATTCCGCTCGCGTACGGGTATGAATGTATGAATCATGAGTATGTATGAAAGTATGAGCATAAATATAAGTTTAAGTATGAACATTCACGTAAGTATGAGTATAGACATAAAACGTATGAGTATAAGTGTAGGTACGAACAATAAAATTACGTATATAGTGTACGTTGGAGCATAACGAAATTGTACATATAAAATGCTTGAGAAATTTGAATATGTAAAACGAATGATATAAGCGAGTTAGTTGCGAGGTATAGATTAAAATGTGTATGATGATTTACATGTATCGTTGTTTAAGCGAAATGTTGAGTTTATTGAATCAAAAGTAGATTGAGTTTGATTTGGAAGGTAGAATATAGTTTGCAAATGTAAAGGAACATAAAGTACTCATTGGTTATGCATAACGTATTTTGTAATGAATGAAACGCTACTTTTGTTTTAAAAAGAGTTTACGTATGTTGAAGATTGTCGGTCCCCATGAAGTCTTCTAGCCCACGTGTTTTGAAATTTGAATGACGAATTAAGCGGTGTAGAAAAAGGTTTTCAAAAATACGGGTTCGTTTCATTTGCATCCAAACAATAAATTTTGAATTTTGAAGGTTCTTATGAAAATGTTGATCCTTAGAAAGAAATTTAGCAAAAGGACTTAATGTACATTGTAAAGGGTTTTGACAAATGATTCGTTGATGTTGAAAAGAGTCTTTGGTAAACGATCTTATAATATCTATAAGATCTTATAAGTAATTGAGAAAAGTTTGTTTGATTTCGATTAAGAATGGAAGTCTCTAGTATGATGATATAACATGAGCGTGTGTTTTTAGTGATTAAGTCGAATATGAAGTTCATGGACAAGAGATTCATTGGACCGCTTAAATGGATAAGTAGCATTTCGTAAGGTTTTGAAATTCGGGTAGTAAAACGTTCTGAGACATGATTAAGAATCTCGTGTATAAGTGTTAAGTGAAAATAGATTGTAGGATAAGAAGTACGTTTGATAAAACAATGTATTTTGAAATTGATATAAGTAGGTATGTTGATAAATGATAAAGGATAAATGATATAGGTATAAAACATGATCGGGTTTGTATAATAAAATTATTTTGAAGGAAAGTTTTGGTAACGATCACCTAGGTAAGGGAATCACCCCTAACTCGTTGGTGAGGTCGTTTTAAGAAAGAGGGAGTGGAGTTAATCGTCAAGAGAAGGAATTCACTCCTATCTTGATGATATGTCTCCATTTGTTGTTATAATAAATATAAATAAAATTTTATGAAATCATGCATATGTATAAATGTATGAAATGAGTTAATATGTTGTGTGTGTGAAAAGAGAATATCGGAAATAAGTTTGAATTTGAAAGATTGCATCGTATAAGATAAATAATAGAAACACATGTTTGATTAAAATTTGGATGGTTCCAAAACGGAACTTTGACTAACCAAAGTGGTCGAAAAGTCTTTTGAATTTGAGGAGCATGCTTTGGCCTAATAGGTGGAATACTCTGGCCGACAAGTCGATTAACGGTATTTACCCTTCCAGTTACTACATGTCCCAAATCAATCGAAATTTCTAGACTTGGCGGGATTTATGAAAAAAAAATCAAGGAGTGGAACTAGTCGACAAGGTGCGGGTTTCACCCCTAACTTGACGATTTCGTATCCTAAGTGTGGTTGGTACTCGTCGGGTTAAAATTTAACTTCAACACTTTGACGAGGGTCCACTATAATTTGAAACTTGAATTTCTCCATCAAGGTGAGGATTTCACTCCTCACTTGATGGTGAATTTCATGTAAAAAGGAATAATAGATGGATTGAGAGTTGTTCACCAAATTGTGGGTTTCACGCATATTTTGGTGAAGTCGTCTCGTTTGTGTGTTACGAGTGGTTTTGATTTTAGTATAAACGAGTAAAAGTCGTATGTTCAAAATAATAATAACAAGTATAAGCACAATAAGCATCCCAAGGAAATAATAGGTAAAAGACATTTCAAGGATAGCACATAAAGGATGGAATAATACAACAAGTATTAACAATTAATAAAGCAAGTATTAACACAAAAGTGACATATATGTTTAAAAGGCCAAAAGAAAATAAATAAGGAGCAAATAAAGTATCATGCAAGTGGTTCAAGCAAAACATAAGAATAAAGCTCTAGAACTATAGACTAGGTAAAAAACATGGCAATTTTTCCTAATTCCCTATAGTTATAGCTTTGATACCAATCTGTCACACCCCAACCGATGGCGGAAACATCGGAGTGAGACGAAATAGATTGCAAGAGACTTCATAACACTATTTGTGACAAGTATTTAAATAATAAATTTCCATCTCATTTCTAAATAGTCAATTACAAAGATTGAAATTAAATACAAGAATTACAATACAATAGAATATAAAATTTTAAATGTGTATCTAGGCATCCTACTATGTTCCATGCATCATCAACATCATCTCAAAACCTGCAACATGTTTTAAAAGCATAGTTCAATACAAAGGTATTGGCGAGTACACTAGTTTTGGACTCGTGGCATATGTATAAAAGTATTTTCAATCCAACGTAGCATTTGGTATACAAGGTTAAACTATCATGCATAACAATATGTCAAACCCAAGTACTAGTATAATAGCATCCCTCGGTGTAGCAATATCGAGACCGTAAAGTATGAATAATAGCATCCCTCGATATAGCAATAACGAGACCGTAAAGAATATAACTTAACAAAACCCCGTCGGGTGGTGTGCTACTCCTATAGCGCTATAATTGTTAAGGCGGGTTAACAAGTAGTATGAATTCTAGCATGAACTTAAGCATAACAAAGCATGTATAAGGATTGATTGAATAAAGCATGTTTGTGAATTGTGTATTTTAACAAGTAAAACATGTTGCACCCAAAGTGTATTAAAAGGCAAATGGGTCAAGGGTACTCACAAAAATTGCATATACTTTCCGATTATCCAATTGTTGACGAGTAATGGGATTAGGAGGTTGAATGTATAAGGGTTAAAGTTCAAGGTATGCTTAGAGTCGAGATCGGAATTTAAAACATATGACTATAACATATGAAAGTAATCACCTAGTACATATGATACTTGTTCTTGACACTAGGAAACTCTAAGGAGTTTAAATGTTTTCATGGAACAAGGTTCCATTAGAATCGTGACTAGTTATCAAAGTCTAGGATGATATAATCTAGTACCTTGACATATGAACACTAGTTTATCATCAAAGATTCGATTATTCGGATAATATGTTTATGTATTATATAGATATACTAATATGTCCAATAATTTAATAGTTCAAGCATGAGGTAGAAGATTAAAATCTTCATTTAGGTACCTCTAAATGTCATAGAAATCATGTAGGAGGTAGGAAGAACAAGTTCTTCCATTTAGGCACCTCTAAGTGTTCACCACTACACTTGATGTAAAAACATACAAGGAGGGTCATGAACTACAAGTAATACAAGAATATTAAACACTAATCTATAAGAAATCATCAAGCAATGTGTGGATTTTATGTAGGACAACCCAAGTTAATCCTTAATCACACATACATAAAGTCTTGGACTTGAACATCACTTGTGGGTTAAACCCTTGACAAAACAGAAAGTTTGTGAGGATTAATCCTCTGATTTTGGATGTCTCAGCCTTATTTTTAAGCCTAACTAACCATAGGAGTGGTTATAAGCATAAGGACATAGGTTTGAGATGAGTTAGACTCAAGTTTGAACAAGTTAAGTAAGGTTTGATTCAAAACAAAACAAACAGTGAACTTTGGAGTCCTTTTGGCGATGTTCTAGGGGCTGGTTTGCTGTGAAAAAACCATGGAATCGAAGCTAAGGAAGTTCCAAGCACATAGGAAAAAGAATGGAGTAAATCGGATAAGAAATGAGAAAGTTATGCTTGTTTTAGTGAAGGAAGGTGATTCTACTCGAACTTCAGATTGGTAGCTGCTTGGAGACGGATTTGAGGGAGTTTGTAGTGATTTGTAAAGTGTAAAATGCTTGGGTTAGGCTTGGTTTATATAGGGAAGGATTAGGGTTGGGTTAGGTGAGTTTTAATGCAAGAAACACACATTGGAAACTCAACAAAACCACCAAAATAGCCCAATCCCGTAAGCTAAAACATGTTGGCTGCGGATTACGCCTTCTGGTGGGGTGCGAGAGAAACTAGGGGCGGTGGCGCGGTGCCAGAGACCATCAGGTCTTAAATTTAAGTTTTTGAATTGACACTTTGGTCCCCTGAGTTTATATTTTAGGGTATTATATGAAATTTAAACATAGTTTAAGGATAAATTAAGTATGAGGAACATAAACTAAGTATAATTAGGCGTATGAATGTCGTATTTAAGTGCTAAAAAGACGTATTATGCAAGTTTCACGTATTTGTAAGTTTGGCACATAGTTTCCAAGATTTACGAATATGAATCAATTGCTTACCAAAATCAAACGTATGAATATGTAAGAAGTAGGTTTAACACGAATTTAAAGAAATACGAGTTTTATTTATGAACCAAGTCCCGTATTTGATGAAAGAATGATTACAAGAATGCGAGATTTCCAAAATTTGAATTTCAAGCAATGGTTTCTAAATATGGAAAGTATGAAAATACAGGGCGTTACAGTCTCCCCTTCTTTAGGAAATTTCGTCCCGAAATTTATTCAAGAGGAAGACTCGAAGGAGTTTTGGCGAAAAGTTGATTATTTAAAATTTGAGACTCGAAAATTTTGAAACGTAAAGAGTATGAATTTTTGAAAAACGACGAGGTGGGTTTGTAAAAGAATTTTCTTGGCTAAAATAGATTTGAGGTACCACGCATTATTGAAACGTATAAGTGCATATATAGGTAAAACGAGTTGGAACAAGTTTAGATAACTTAAATTAGAAGTGTATTAAAAATATAATGTATTAAGAAGGAAGATTTTGTACAATGCGGTTTGTATTTTGATGGTAGGTGGGGTAGTTTACATAGGAAGTTTAAGGATAGTATAAAATCACACCTTCGTAAGAATTGTTTATTGAGAGGAACGAGGAGGTTTGGTACTTTAAATAAAGCGTTAACGGTCTACTAAGCATGTTTACACAAGAATAAAGAATAGGAAGACGGTTTTAAAGGTAATGAGATAAGTTAGGACTCGAATGTTTAAACAAGCTTGATTGTGAATGGGGTTTGTATGAAATAAAGGATAATGGAGGATAATAGGAGTATGGGGCGAACGATTGACTCTTAATGAATGCAAGTATTTGAATGATATAAGTATTGGATAGACGAATGTAGCGTGTTAAAGATGAAGTGTCGTCGTGGATAATCGGATATAATGCGTTTGTGAGTTGTTTAAAGTTTGATTTAGGTCCAAAGGTCTGCAAAACACTGAATTTCTCATGGCACGTTTTACGAAAGTTTTGTGATATGGTGAAAACACTTATATATAGGAAGTACCAGCGGCGTATCCACCATGTTTTGACCAAGTTACGTCCGTTTCGTATTCGGTGTCATGTTACGTTCCGTGTCTTACCATACACAGTAGTACACTCTATGGTTCTCATACGCCTATCACTATAATCCCGTGTGCACCCGCGATTATATTGATCGTTGCATGATACGCATAGCTTGTACTAGTTGTGTATGAATCAGGGTATACATAATTTAAAAATTAAGAATGTGTACGTGTAAAAATGTAGTATGTAAGCAACTCCATGCTTAAGGACGTATGGGACCCACGTAAATGAATCCCTCGGATTCCGCTCGCGTACGGGTATGAATGTATGAATCATGAGTATGTATGAAAGTATGAGCATAAATATAAGTTTAAGTATGAACATTCACGTAAGTATGAGTATAGACATAAAACGTATGAGTATAAGTGTAGGTACGAACAATAAAATTACGTATATAGTGTACGTTGGAGCATAACGAAATTGTACATATAAAATGCTTGAGAAATTTGAATATGTAAAACGAATGATATAAGCGAGTTAGTTGCGAGGTATAGATTAAAATGTGTATGATGATTTACATGTATCGTTGTTTAAGCGAAATGTTGAGTTTATTGAATCAAAAGTAGATTGAGTTTGATTTGGAAGGTAGAATATAGTTTGCAAATGTAAAGGAACATAAAGTACTCATTGGTTATGCATAACGTATTTTGTAATGAATGAAACGCTACTTTTGTTTTAAAAAGAGTTTACGTATGTTGAAGATTGTCGGTCCCCATGAAGTCTTCTAGCCCACGTGTTTTGAAATTTGAATGACGAATTAAGCGGTGTAGAAAAAGGTTTTCAAAAATACGGGTTCGTTTCATTTGCATCCAAACAATAAATTTTGAATTTTGAAGGTTCTTATGAAAATGTTGATCCTTAGAAAGAAATTTAGCAAAAGGACTTAATGTACATTGTAAAGGGTTTTGACAAATGATTCGTTGATGTTGAAAAGAGTCTTTGGTAAACGATCTTATAATATCTATAAGATCTTATAAGTAATTGAGAAAAGTTTGTTTGATTTCGATTAAGAATGGAAGTCTCTAGTATGATGATATAACATGAGCGTGTGTTTTTAGTGATTAAGTCGAATATGAAGTTCATGGACAAGAGATTCATTGGACCGCTTAAATGGATAAGTAGCATTTCGTAAGGTTTTGAAATTCGGGTAGTAAAATGTTCTGAGACATGATTAAGAATCTCGTGTATAAGTGTTAAGTGAAAATAGATTGTAGGATAAGAAGTACGTTTGATAAAACAATGTATTTTGAAATTGATATAAGTAGGTATGTTGATAAATGATAAAGGATAAATGATATAGGTATAAAACATGATCGGGTTTGTATAATAAAATTATTTTGAAGGAAAGTTTTGGTAACGATCACCTAGGTAAGGGAATCACCCCTAACTCGTTGGTGAGGTCGTTTTAAGAAAGAGGGAGTGGAGTTAATCGTCAAGAGAAGGAATTCACTCCTATCTTGATGATATGTCTCCATTTGTTGTTATAATAAATATAAATAAAATTTTATGAAATCATGCATATGTATAAATGTATGAAATGAGTTAATATGTTGTGTGTGTGAAAAGAGAATATCGGAAATAAGTTTGAATTTGAAAGATTGCATCGTATAAGATAAATAATAGAAACACATGTTTGATTAAAATTTGGATGGTTCCAAAACGGAACTTTGACTAACCAAAGTGGTCGAAAAGTCTTTTGAATTTGAGGAGCATGCTTTGGCCTAATAGGTGGAATACTCTGGCCGACAAGTCGATTAACGGTATTTACCCTTCCAGTTACTACATGTCCCAAATCAATCGAAATTTCTAGACTTGGCGGGATTTATGAAAAAAAAATCAAGGAGTGGAACTAGTCGACAAGGTGCGGGTTTCACCCCTAACTTGACGATTTCGTATCCTAAGTGTGGTTGGTACTCGTCGGGTTAAAATTTAACTTCAACACTTTGACGAGGGTCCACTATAATTTGAAACTTGAATTTCTCCATCAAGGTGAGGATTTCACTCCTCACTTGATGGTGAATTTCATGTAAAAAGGAATAATAGATGGATTGAGAGTTGTTCACCAAATTGTGGGTTTCACGCATATTTTGGTGAAGTCGTCTCGTTTGTGTGTTACGAGTGGTTTTGATTTTAGTATAAACGAGTAAAAGTCGTATGTTCAAAATAATAATAACAAGTATAAGCACAATAAGCATCCCAAGGAAATAATAGGTAAAAGACATTTCAAGGATAGCACATAAAGGATGGAATAATACAACAAGTATTAACAATTAATAAAGCAAGTATTAACACAAAAGTGACATATATGTTTAAAAGGCCAAAAGAAAATAAATAAGGAGCAAATAAAGTATCATGCAAGTGGTTCAAGCAAAACATAAGAATAAAGCTCTAGAACTATAGACTAGGTAAAAAACATGGCAATTTTTCCTAATTCCCTATAGTTATAGCTTTGATACCAATCTGTCACACCCCAACCGATGGCGGAAACATCGGAGTGAGACGAAATAGATTGCAAGAGACTTCATAACACTATTTATGACAAGTATTTAAATAATAAATTTCCATCTCATTTCTAAATAGTCAATTACAAAGATTGAAATTAAATACAAGAATTACAATACAATAGAATATAAAATTTTAAATGTGTATCTAGGCATCCTACTATGTTCCATGCATCATCAACATCATCTCAAAACCTGCAACATGTTTTAAAAGCATAGTTCAATACAAAGGTATTGGCGAGTACACTAGTTTTGGACTCGTGGCATATGTATAAAAGTATTTTCAATCCAACGTAGCATTTGGTATACAAGGTTAAACTATCATGCATAACAATATGTCAAACCCAAGTACTAGTATAATAGCATCCCTCGGTGTAGCAATATCGAGACCGTAAAGTATGAATAATAGCATCCCTCGATATAGCAATAACGAGACCGTAAAGAATATAACTTAACAAAACCCCGTCGGGTGGTGTGCTACTCCTATAGCGCTATAATTGTTAAGGCGGGTTAACAAGTAGTATGAATTCTAGCATGAACTTAAGCATAACAAAGCATGTATAAGGATTGATTGAATAAAGCATGTTTGTGAATTGTGTATTTTAACAAGTAAAACATGTTGCACCCAAAGTGTATTAAAAGGCAAATGGGTCAAGGGTACTCACAAAAATTGCATATACTTTCCGATTATCCAATTGTTGACGAGTAATGGGATTAGGAGGTTGAATGTATAAGGGTTAAAGTTCAAGGTATGCTTAGAGTCGAGATCGGAATTTAAAACATATGACTATAACATATGAAAGTAATCACCTAGTACATATGATACTTGTTCTTGACACTAGGAAACTCTAAGGAGTTTAAATGTTTTCATGGAACAAGGTTCCATTAGAATCGTGACTAGTTATCAAAGTCTAGGATGATATAATCTAGTACCTTGACATATGAACACTAGTTTATCATCAAAGATTCGATTATTCGGATAATATGTTTATGTATTATATAGATATACTAATATGTCCAATAATTTAATAGTTCAAGCATGAGGTAGAAGATTAAAATCTTCATTTAGGTACCTCTAAATGTCATAGAAATCATGTAGGAGGTAGGAAGAACAAGTTCTTCCATTTAGGCACCTCTAAGTGTTCACCACTACACTTGATGTAAAAACATACAAGGAGGGTCATGAACTACAAGTAATACAAGAATATTAAACACTAATCTATAAGAAATCATCAAGCAATGTGTGGATTTTATGTAGGACAACCCAAGTTAATCCTTAATCACACATACATAAAGTCTTGGACTTGAACATCACTTGTGGGTTAAACCCTTGACAAAACAGAAAGTTTGTGAGGATTAATCCTCTGATTTTGGATGTCTCAGCCTTATTTTTAAGCCTAACTAACCATAGGAGTGGTTATAAGCATAAGGACATAGGTTTGAGATGAGTTAGACTCAAGTTTGAACAAGTTAAGTAAGGTTTGATTCAAAACAAAACAAACAGTGAACTTTGGAGTCCTTTTGGCGATGTTCTAGGGGCTGGTTTGCTGTGAAAAAACCATGGAATCGAAGCTAAGGAAGTTCCAAGCACATAGGAAAAAGAATGGAGTAAATCGGATAAGAAATGAGAAAGTTATGCTTGTTTTAGTGAAGGAAGGTGATTCTACTCGAACTTCAGATTGGTAGCTGCTTGGAGACGGATTTGAGGGAGTTTGTAGTGATTTGTAAAGTGTAAAATGCTTGGGTTAGGCTTGGTTTATATAGGGAAGGATTAGGGTTGGGTTAGGTGAGTTTTAATGCAAGAAACACACATTGGAAACTCAACAAAACCACCAAAATAGCCCAATCCCGTAAGCTAAAACATGTTGGCTGCGGATTACGCCTTCTGGTGGGGTGCGAGAGAAACTAGGGGCGGTGGCGCGGTGCCAGAGACCATCAGGTCTTAAATTTAAGTTTTTGAATTGACACTTTGGTCCCCTGAGTTTATATTTTAGGGTATTATATGAAATTTAAAACATAGTTTAAGGATAAATTAAGTATGAGGAACATAAACTAAGTATAATTAGGCGTATGAATGTCGTATTTAAGTGCTAAAAAGACGTATTATGCAAGTTTCACGTATTTGTAAGTTTGGCACATAGTTTTCAAGATTTACGAATATGAATCAATTGCTTACCCAAAATCAAACGTATGAATATGTAAGAAGTAGGTTTAACACGAATTTAAAGAAATACGAGTTTTATTTATGAACCAAGTCCCGTATTTGATGAAAGAATGATTACAAGAATGCGAGATTTCCAAAATTTGAATTTCAAGCAATGGTTTCTAAATATGGAAAGTATGAAAATACAGGGCGTTACAGTCTCCCCTTCTTTAGGAAATTTCGTCCCGAAATTTATTCAAGAGGAAGACTCGAAGGAGTTTTGGCGAAAAAGTTGATTATTTAAAATTTGAGACTCGAAAATTTTGAAACGTAAAGAGTATGAATTTTTGAAAAACGACGAGGTGGGTTTGTAAAAGAATTTTCTTGGCTAAAATAGATTTGAGGTACCACGCATTATTGAAACGTATAAGTGCATATATAGGTAAAACGAGTTGGAACAAGTTTAGATAACTTAAATTAGAAGTGTATTAAAAATATAATGTATTAAGAAGGAAGATTTTTGTACAATGCGGTTTGTATTTTTGATGGTAGGTGGGGTAGTTTACATAGGAAGTTTAAGGATAGTATAAAATCACACCTTCGTAAGAATTGTTTATTGAGAGGAACGAGGAGGTTTGGTACTTTAAATAAAGCGTTAACGGTCTACTAAGCATGTTTACACAAGAATAAAGAATAGGAAGACGGTTTTAAAGGTAATGAGATAAGTTAGGACTCGAATGTTTAAACAAGCTTGATTGTGAATGGGGTTTGTATGAAATAAAGGATAATGGAGGATAATAGGAGTATGGGGCGAACGATTGACTCTTAATGAATGCAAGTATTTGAATGATATAAGTATTGGATAGACGAATGTAGCGTGTTAAAGATGAAGTGTCGTCGTGGATAATCGGATATAATGCGTTTGTGAGTTGTTTAAAGTTTGATTTAGGTCCAAAGGTCTGCAAAACACTGAATTTCTCATGGCACGTTTTACGAAAGTTTTGTGATATGGTGAAAACACTTATATATAGGAAGTACCAGCGGCGTATCCACCATGTTTTGACCAAGTTACGTCCGTTTCGTATTCGGTGTCATGTTACGTTCCGTGTCTTACCATACACAGTAGTACACTCTATGGTTCTCATACGCCTATCACTATAATCCCGTGTGCACCCGCGATTGATCGTTGCATGATACGCATAGCTTGTACTAGTTGTGTATGAATCAGGGTATACATAATTTAAAAATTAAGAATGTGTACGTGTAAAAATGTAGTATGTAAGCAACTCCATGCTTAAGGACGTATGGGACCCACGTAAGTGAATCCCTCGGATTCCGCTCGCGTACGGGTATGAATGTATGAATCATGAGTATGTATGAAAGTATGAGCATAAATATAAGTTTAAGTATGAACATTCACGTAAGTATGAGTATAGACATAAAACGTATGAGTATAAGTGTAGGTACGAACAATAAAATTACGTATATAGTGTACGTTGGAGCATAACGAAATTGTACATATAAAATGCTTGAGAAATTTGAATATGTAAAACGAATGATATAAGCGAGTTAGTTGCGAGGTATAGATTAAAATGTGTATGATGATTTACATGTATCGTTGTTTAAGCGAAATGTTGAGTTTATTGAATCAAAAGTAGATTGAGTTTGATTTGGAAGGTAGAATATAGTTTGCAAATGTAAAGGAACATAAAGTACTCATTGGTTATGCATAACGTATTTTGTAATGAATGAAACGCTACTTTTGTTTTAAAAAGAGTTTACGTATGTTGAAGATTGTCGGTCCCCATGAAGTCTTCTAGCCCACGTGTTTTGAAATTTGAATGACGAATTAAGCGGTGTAGAAAAAGGTTTTCAAAAATACGGGTTCGTTTCATTTGCATCCAAACAATAAATTTTGAATTTTGAAGGTTCTTATGAAAATGTTGATCCTTAGAAAGAAATTTAGCAAAAGGACTTAATGTACATTGTAAAGGGTTTTGACAAATGATTCGTTGATGTTGAAAAGAGTCTTTGGTAAACGATCTTATAATATCTATAAGATCTTATAAGTAATTGAGAAAAGTTTGTTTGATTTCGATTAAGAATGGAAGTCTCTAGTATGATGATATAACATGAGCGTGTGTTTTTAGTGATTAAGTCGAATATGAAGTTCATGGACAAGAGATTCATTGGACCGCTTAAATGGATAAGTAGCATTTCGTAAGGTTTTGAAATTCGGGTAGTAAAACGTTCTGAGACATGATTAAGAATCTCGTGTATAAGTGTTAAGTGAAAATAGATTGTAGGATAAGAAGTACGTTTGATAAAACAATGTATTTTGAAATTGATATAAGTAGGTATGTTGATAAATGATAAAGGATAAATGATATAGGTATAAAACATGATCGGGTTTGTATAATAAAATTATTTTGAAGGAAAGTTTTGGTAACGATCACCTAGGTAAGGGAATCACCCCTAACTCGTTGGTGAGGTCGTTTTAAGAAAGAGGGAGTGGAGTTAATCGTCAAGAGAAGGAATTCACTCCTATCTTGATGATATGTCTCCATTTGTTGTTATAATAAATATAAATAAAATTTTATGAAATCATGCATATGTATAAATGTATGAAATGAGTTAATATGTTGTGTGTGTGAAAAGAGAATATCGGAAATAAGTTTGAATTTGAAAGATTGCATCGTATAAGATAAATAATAGAAACACATGTTTGATTAAAATTTGGATGGTTCCAAAACGGAACTTTGACTAACCAAAGTGGTCGAAAAGTCTTTTGAATTTGAGGAGCATGCTTTGGCCTAATAGGTGGAATACTCTGGCCGACAAGTCGATTAACGGTATTTACCCTTCCAGTTACTACATGTCCCAAATCAATCGAAATTTCTAGACTTGGCGGGATTTATGAAAAAAAAATCAAGGAGTGGAACTAGTCGACAAGGTGCGGGTTTCACCCCTAACTTGACGATTTCGTATCCTAAGTGTGGTTGGTACTCGTCGGGTTAAAATTTAACTTCAACACTTTGACGAGGGTCCACTATAATTTGAAACTTGAATTTCTCCATCAAGGTGAGGATTTCACTCCTCACTTGATGGTGAATTTCATGTAAAAAGGAATAATAGATGGATTGAGAGTTGTTCACCAAATTGTGGGTTTCACGCATATTTTGGTGAAGTCGTCTCGTTTGTGTGTTACGAGTGGTTTTGATTTTAGTATAAACGAGTAAAAGTCGTATGTTCAAAATAATAATAAGTATAAGCACAATAAGCATCCCAAGGAAATAATAGGTAAAAGACATTTCAAGGATAGCACATAAAGGATGGAATAATACAACAAGTATTAACAATTAATAAAGCAAGTATTAACACAAAAGTGACATATATGTTTAAAAGGCCAAAAGAAAATAAATAAGGAGCAAATAAAGTATCATGCAAGTGGTTCAAGCAAAACATAAGAATAAAGCTCTAGAACTATAGACTAGGTAAAAAACATGGCAATTTTTCCTAATTCCCTATAGTTATAGCTTTGATACCAATCTGTCACACCCCAACCGATGGCGGAAACATCGGAGTGAGACGAAATAGATTGCAAGAGACTTCATAACACTATTTGTGACAAGTATTTAAATAATAAATTTCCATCTCATTTCTAAATAGTCAATTACAAAGATTGAAATTAAATACAAGAATTACAATACAATAGAATATAAAATTTTAAATGTGTATCTAGGCATCCTACTATGTTCCATGCATCATCAACATCATCTCAAAACCTGCAACATGTTTTAAAAGCATAGTTCAATACAAAGGTATTGGCGAGTACACTAGTTTTGGACTCGTGGCATATGTATAAAAGTATTTTCAATCCAACGTAGCATTTGGTATACAAGGTTAAACTATCATGCATAACAATATGTCAAACCCAAGTACTAGTATAATAGCATCCCTCGGTGTAGCAATATCGAGACCGTAAAGTATGAATAATAGCATCCCTCGATATAGCAATAACGAGACCGTAAAGAATATAACTTAACAAAACCCCGTCGGGTGGTGTGCTACTCCTATAGCGCTATAATTGTTAAGGCGGGTTAACAAGTAGTATGAATTCTAGCATGAACTTAAGCATAACAAAGCATGTATAAGGATTGATTGAATAAAGCATGTTTGTGAATTGTGTATTTTAACAAGTAAAACATGTTGCACCCAAAGTGTATTAAAGGCAAATGGGTCAAGGGTACTCACAAAAATTGCATATACTTTCCGATTATCCAATTGTTGACGAGTAATGGGATTAGGAGGTTGAAATGTATAAGGGTTAAGTTCAAGGTATGCTTAGAGTCGAGATCGGAATTTAAAACATATGACTATAACATATGAAAGTAATCACCTAGTACATATGATACTTGTTCTTGACACTAGGAAACTCTAAGGAGTTTAAATGTTTTCATGGAACAAGGTTCCATTAGAATCGTGACTAGTTATCAAAGTCTAGGATGATATAATCTAGTACCTTGACATATGGAACACTAGTTTATCATCAAAGATTCGGATTATTCGGATAATATGTTTATGTATTATATAGATATATAATATGTCCAATAATTTAATAGTTCAAGCATGAGGTAGAAGATTAAAATCTTCATTTAGGTACCTCTAAATGTCATAGAAATCATGTAGGAGGTAGGAAGAACAAGTTCTTCCATTTAGGCACCTCTAAGTGTTCACCACTACACTTGATGTAAAAACATACAAGGAGGGTCATGAACTACAAGTAATACAAGAATATTAAACACTAATCTATAAGAAATCATCAAGCAATGTGTGGATTTTATGTAGGACAACCCAAGTTAATCCTTAATCACACATACATAAAGTCTTGGACTTGAACATCACTTGTGGGTTAAACCCTTGACAAAACAGAAAGTTTGTGAGGATTAATCCTCTGATTTTGGATGTCTCAGCCTTATTTTTAAGCCTAACTAACCATAGGAGTGGTTATAAGCATAAGGACATAGGTTTGAGATGAGTTAGACTCAAGTTTGAACAAGTTAAGTAAGGTTTGATTCAAAACAAAACAAACAGTGAACTTTGGAGTCCTTTTGGCGATGTTCTAGGGGCTGGTTTGCTGTGAAAAAACCATGGAATCGAAGCTAAGGAAGTTCCAAGCACATAGGAAAAAGAATGGAGTAAATCGGATAAGAAATGAGAAAGTTATGCTTGTTTTAGTGAAGGAAGGTGATTCTACTCGAACTTCAGATTGGTAGCTGCTTGGAGACGGATTTGAGGGAGTTTGTAGTGATTTGTAAAGTGTAAAATGCTTGGGTTAGGCTTGGTTTATATAGGGAAGGATTAGGGTTGGGTTAGGTGAGTTTTAATGCAAGAAACACACATTGGAAACTCAACAAAACCACCAAATAGCCCAATCCCGTTAAGCTAAAACATGTTGGCTGCGGATTACGCCTTCTGGTGGGGTGCGAGAGAAACTAGGGGCGGTGGCGCGGTGCCAGAGACCATCAGGTCTTAAATTTAAGTTTTTGAATTGACACTTTGGTCCCCTGAGTTTATATTTTAGGGTATTATATGAAATTTAAACATAGTTTAAGGATAAATTAAGTATGAGGAACATAAACTAAGTATAATTAGGCGTATGAATGTCGTATTTAAGTGCTAAAAAGACGTATTATGCAAGTTTCACGTATTTGTAAGTTTGGCACATAGTTTCCAAGATTTACGAATATGAATCAATTGCTTACCAAAATCAAACGTATGAATATGTAAGAAGTAGGTTTAACACGAATTTAAAGAAATACGAGTTTTATTTATGAACCAAGTCCCGTATTTGATGAAAGAATGATTACAAGAATGCGAGATTTCCAAAATTTGAATTTCAAGCAATGGTTTCTAAATATGGAAAGTATGAAAATACAGGGCGTTACAGTCTCCCCTTCTTTAGGAAATTTCGTCCCGAAATTTATTCAAGAGGAAGACTCGAAGGAGTTTTGGCGAAAAGTTGATTATTTAAAATTTGAGACTCGAAAATTTTGAAACGTAAAGAGTATGAATTTTTGAAAAACGACGAGGTGGGTTTGTAAAAGAATTTTCTTGGCTAAAATAGATTTGAGGTACCACGCATTATTGAAACGTATAAGTGCATATATAGGTAAAACGAGTTGGAACAAGTTTAGATAACTTAAATTAGAAGTGTATTAAAAATATAATGTATTAAGAAGGAAGATTTTGTACAATGCGGTTTGTATTTTGATGGTAGGTGGGGTAGTTTACATAGGAAGTTTAAGGATAGTATAAAATCACACCTTCGTAAGAATTGTTTATTGAGAGAAACGAGGAGATTTGGTACTTTAAATAAAGCGTTAACGGTCTACTAAGCATGTTTACACAAGAATAAAGAATAGGAAGACGGTTTTAAAGGTAATGAGATAAGTTAGGACTCGAATGTTTAAACAAGCTTGATTGTGAATGGGGTTTGTATGAAAGAAAGGATAATGGAGGATAATAGGAGTATGGGGTGAACGATTGACTCTTAATGAATGCAAGTATATGAATGATATAAGTATTGGATAGACGAAAGTAGCGTGTTAAAGATGAAGTGTCGTCATGGATAATCGGATATAATGCGTTTGTGAGTTGTTTAAAGTTTGATTTAGGTCCAAAGGTCTGCAAAACCCTGAATTTCTCATGGCACGTTTAACGAAAGTTTGGTGATATGGTGAAAACACTTATATATAGGAAGTACCAGCGGCGTATCCACCATGTTTTGACCAAGTTACGTCCGTTTCGTATTCGGTGTCATGTTACGTTCCGTGTCTTACCATACACAGTAGTACACTCTATGGTTCTCATACGCCTATCACTATAATCCCGTGTGCACCCGCGATTATATTGATCGTCGCATGATACGCATAGCTTGTACTAGTTGTGTATGAATCAGGGTATACATAATTTAAAAATTAAGAATGTGTACGTGTAAAAATGTAGTATGTAAGCAACTCCATGCTTAAGGACGTATGGGACCCACGTAAGTGAATCCCTCGGATTCCGCTCGCGTACGGGTATGAATGTATGAATCATGAGTATGTATGAAAGTATGAGCATAAATATAAGTTTAAGTATGAACATTCACGTAAGTATGAGTATAGACATAAAACGTATGAGTATAAGTGTAGGTACGAACAATAAAATTACGTATATAGTGTACTTTGGAGCATAACGAATTTGGACATATAAAATGCTTGAGAAATTTGAATAAGTAAAACGAATGATATAAGCGAGTTAGTTGCGAGGTATAGATTAAATTGTGTATGATGATTTACATGTATCGTTGTTTAAGCGAAATGTTGAGTTTATTGAATCAAAAGTAGATTGAGTTTGATTTGGAAGGTAGAATATAGTTTGCAAATGTAAAGGAACATAAAGTACTCATTGGTTATGCATAACGTATTTTGTAATGAATGAAATGCTACTTTTGTTTTAAAAAGAGTTTACGTATGTTGAAGATTGTCGGTCCCCATGAAGTCTTCTAGCCCACGTGTTTTGAAATTTGAATGACGAATTAAGCGGTGTAGAAAAAGGTTTTCAAAAATACGGGTTCGTTTCATTTGCATCCAAACAATAAATTTTGAATTTTGAAGGTTCTTATGAAAACGTTGATCTTTAGAAAGAAATTTAGCAATAGGACTTAGTGTACATTGTAAAGGGTTTTGACAAATGATTCGTTGATGTTGAAAAGAGTATTTGGTAAACGATCTTATAATATCTATAAGATCTTATAAGTAATTGAGAAAAGTTGGTTTGATTTCGATTAAGAATGGAAGTCTCTAGTATGATGATATAACGTGAGCGTGTGTTTTTAGTGATTAAGTCGAATATAAAGTTCATGGACAAGAGATTCATTGGACCGCTTAAATTGATAAGTAGCATTTCGTAAGGTTTTGAAATTCGGGTAGTAAAACGTTCTGAGACATGATTAAGAATCTCCTGTATAAGTGTTAAGTGAAAATAGATTGTAGGATAAGAAGTACGTTTGATAAAACAATGTATTTTGATGATATGTCTCCATTTGTTGTTATAAGAAATATAAATAAAATTTTATGAAATCATGCATATGTATAAATGTATGAAATGAGTTAATATGTTGTGTGTGTGAAAAGAGAATATCGGAAATAAGTTTGAATTTGAAAGATTGCATCGTATAAGATAAATAATAGAAACACATGTTTGATTAAAATTTGGATGGTTCCAAAACGGAACTTTGACTAACCAAAGTGGTCGAAAAGTCTTTCGAATTTGAGGAGCATGCTTTGGCCTAATAGGTGGAATACTCTGGCCGACAAGTCGGTTAACGGTATTTACCCTTCCAGTTACTACATGTCCCAAATCAATCGAAATTTCTAGACTTGGCGGGATTTATGGAGAAAAAAAATCAAGGAGTGGAACTAGTCGACAAGATGCGGGTTTCACCCCTAACTTGACGATTTCGTATCCTAAGTGTGGTTGGTACTCGTCGGGTTAAAATTTAACTTCAACACTTTGACGAGGGTCCACTAGAATTTGAAACTTGAATTTCTCCATCAAGGTGAGGATTTCACTCCTCACTTGATGGTGAATTTCATGTAAAAAGGAAAAATAGATGGATTGAGAGTTGTTCACCAAATTGTGGGTTTCACGCCTATTTTGGTGAAGTCGTCTCGTTTGTGTATTACGAGTGGTTTTGATTTTAGTATAAACGAGTAAAAGATGTATGTTCAAAATAATAATAACAAGTATAAGCACAATAAGCATCCCAAGGAAATAATAGGTAAAAGACATTTCAAGGATAGCACATAAAGGATGGAATAATACAACAAGTATTAACAATTAATAAAGCAAGTATTAACACAAAAGTGACATATATGTTTAAAAGGCCAAAAGAAAATAAATAATGAGCAAATAAAGTATTATGCAAGTGGTTCAAGCAAAACAAAAGAATAAAGCTCTAGAACTATAGACTAGGTAAAAAATATGGCAATTTTTCCTAATTCCCTATAGTTATGGCTTTGATACCAATCTGTCACACCCCAACCGATGGCGGAAACATCGGAGTGAGACGAAATAGATTGCAAGAGACTTCATAACACTATTTGTGACAAGTATTTAAATAATAAATTTCCATTTCATTTCTAAATAGTCAATTACAAAGATTGAAATTAAATACAACAACTTGAAATACAAGAATTACAATACAATAGAATACAAAATTTTAAATGTGTATCTAGGCATCCTACTATGTTCCATGCATCGTCAACATCATCTCAAAACCTGCAACATGTTTTAAAAGCATAGTTCAATACAAATGTATTGGTGAGTACACTAGTTTTGGACTCGTGGCATATGACAAAAGTATTTTCAATCCAACGTAGCATTTAGTATACAAGGTCAAACTATCATGCATAACAATATGTCAAACCCAAGTGTCCACTAGTATAATAGCATCCCTCAGTGTAGCAACATCGAGACCATAAAGTATGAATAATAGCATCCCTCGATATAGCAATAAGGAGACCGTAAAAAATATAACTTAACAAAACCCCGTCGGGTGGTGTGCGACTCCTATAGCACTATAATTGTTAAGGCGGGTTAACAAGTAGTATGAATTCTAGCATGAACGTAAGCATAACAAAGCATGTATAAGGATTGATTGAATAAAGCATGTTTGTGAATTATGCATTTTAACAAGTAAAACATGTTGCACCCAAAGTGTATTAAAAGGAAAATGGGTCAAGTGTACTCACAAAAATTGCATATGCTTTCCGATTATCCAATTGTTGACGAGTAATGGGATTAGGAGGTCGAATGTATAAGGGTTAAAGTTCAAGGTATGCTTAGAGTCGAGATCGGAATTTAAAACATAAGACTATAACATATGAAAGTAATCACCTAGTATATATGATACTTGTTCTTGACACTAGGAAACTCTAAGGAGTTTATATGTTTTCATGGAACAAGGTTCCATTAGAATCGTGACAAGTTATCAAAGTCTAGGATGATATAATCTAGTACCTTGACATATGAACACTAGTTTATCATCAAAGATTTGATTATTCGGATAATATGTTTATGTATTATATAGATATACTAATATGTCCAATAGTTTAATAGTTCAAGCATAAACTACAAGTAATACAAGAATATTAAACACTAATCTATAAGAAATCATCAAGCAATGTGTGGATTTTATGTAGGACAACCCAAGTTAATCCTTAATCACACATACATAAAGTCTTGGACTTGAACATCACTTGTGGGTTAAACCCTTGACAAAACAGAAAGTTTGTGAGGATTAATCCTCTGATTTGGATGTCTCAACCTTGTTTTTAAGCCTAACTAACCATAGGAGTGGTTATAAGCATAAGGACATAGGTTTGAGATGAGTTAGACTCAAGTTTGAACAAGTTAAGTAAGGTTTGATTCAAAACAAAACAAACAGTGAACTTTGGAGTCCTTTTGGCGACGTTTGTAACACCCCGTGTTTCAAAAGTCAAGGTCAAAGTCAATTTTGACTGTTTTGGCTTCTTTGACTTATAGAGAATCTATCTATTTTCTTGCGTTAGTTGTATTATGTGGAGTAATTATTAATAATCGAGGTTTAATCGCTATTTATCGCATGTTTATCGCTTATCGAACTTGCAACTCGAAGTTACGCGTTTTGGTTATTGTTTTATATGTGTGTGGGCCCTTTTACGTGTTACTTGTGCATGGTTATCTATGTTTATGTAGTGATCAATCGAAACGCAATCGCAACACTATCGCAATCGAATCACAAATGCTAAACGCAGGAAAAGTAGGATGATTGTATGTTAGATATATTAGTTGGGATTAAAAGTAATTTGACTAGAAACTCTATCGCATCGCAATCGAAACGGCAAAACTCGTCGCACCGAGCATCCGAACCAAGTGACTGATCGACCAAGTGACCAGCCGATCGATCGAGCTGCCGCTCGATCGGCCAGCCGTTCGACCAGGCTGCCACTCGATCGGCCAGCGCTTTCCACTGTGGGAAACCCTATAAATACCCCCTGTCCACATCAAATTTACCACTTTTGGCATCTCTCGTCCGACCAGCTCTCCTTGCTCACCTTTTCTTCGATTTCTCACGATTCCGGTAAGATTTCAACCTAATCTTTGTACTTTGTTGATCCACACGCACTCCTACACCTTTCTATCTTTTGAATCTTAACTTTTAACCGAGAAATCACTAGATTTGTGGTGTTCTAGGATGATGTCATCATGGTGTTCTTGAGAACTCATGTTTTGACTTCAATCCACCAAGAACCACTTAGATCTGAACGATTTCCACACCAATAAACAAAGATCTTTCGTAGATCTAAACGTGTTCAAGGTGAAAAAGGATTGAAAGATGGTTTTCTAACTTTCTTTCAACTCTTTTACACTCAATGCACTCAAAATCGATAGAATCGGAGCTTGTACCAACTTTCTACTCATTCTTGTGGTTGTGTTGGTTCAAGATCTGGATTCTATCCACGAGACTACCGATTTCGGGTTAAACATGGAACACCGTCTCGAACAGTTAACTGTTCGGATTTGGGTGATTCCTGTCCGATCAGGAGTACCAAGTATTGATGAGGTTTCTGTTGCTTAACACGTTATCAAAACATCTCGATAAAACGACAAGCTATCAAATGACCAAGGAAAAAGACGACCGGGACACCAGAGCGGAGTGCCGCCCGATCGGACTGATGTTCTATCGGATTGTCACCTTATCGGGTGGTCACCCGATCGACTTGCACCCTGGCCCCACACTCAACTTTTATTTTCAAACTTTGAGGGATAAACATTGAATCTTCAGTGCTGCCCGATCGGATTACCACCCGATCAGACTACCACTTAACCATGTAATGATCAGACTTCAATACTTAAACAATTTTCAACATGTTCAATGCACCCAAGTTGCCACCCGATCGAACTACCATCCGATCGAGTGACAAACTGCTGAGAACTTGTTCCCATTAAAGTGTCCAACCGATCGGGTAGCTGACCGATCGAACGATCGTTCGATCGATCGACCTGAAAGGTAGGGATACTCCTAAGTTTTCAAAATGCTACAACGAAAACTTCAAAAGTCAAACCATCATACACAAACACATCCTTCCCAAAGGGAGAAACAATCCACTCGAAAGGTCACCCGATCGAATGACTATTCGAGCGGACTGTCACCCGAGCGACCGGCTAATCGATCGGACTGTCATCCGATCGGACTGCTGTTCAAACCACTGTCTCTCGTTTCATTTTACGTGTCGCTTATCGCTATGCTATCAATCTGTTCAGGTTAATTCTCGCTCTAAGCGCTCCCTTCAATCCACCAATCGCTGTGAGTATACTCGAACCCTTTTTGCTTTGTGCACTTTTGGGTGTTACATACGTTACTTATTCTAAATCACATCGAACACACTACGCAAATACTTTAAACGTTAACCGTTACTGCATGTATTACGTGACTAAATGAATGCTTGTTTGTTATGTTTACACATGGAATGCTATCTACCTGCCTTAGCAACGGTAGTACTATTAGTTTGGACTCAACACCTGTTCATTCAGGGGTTGTTAAGGACAATTAGTTACATGGCTAACAGTGTGACAACCGGTAATTTACGCCCTTAATTACGTAATTAACAGGTGATTAACACGATAATAAATGGTGTTTATGGCACAAATTAATTTATTTTAGGCCTTGGAGTGCCTAGGAACGTCTATACGACTTTATAGGGCGAGAACGGTGGTTTACGGAAGAATCTGCCGAATATTAAGCGACAACGAATTGAAACCGAACAGAATACGGACAACGCCGACAGATACGGATTTTCTACGAATGTTTTATGTCTATGAAATTAATTTTGTGAATTTATTGGACTTCTGTGCGACACAAATGCAAACATGAACTAAAAACGCGATGGAAGGAAACACATCGGCAACGAAACGGAAGCGACGGAGACGCCTGTCACCTTCGAAACTTACATTCTACGCAATATTTAGCTCCGTCATAAAATTTTAGTAATTACAGTCGAAACCGGATCGAAAAACGAATTAGAGACGGCAACGATATAACTTTTCGTGACTAGTACCGTAATCGACAAACGAACGCGCCCCACGCGACTACTGACGCTATTTTCGTAATTTGCTTCTAAGAAGTTTAATTACGATATTTTTACGCTAATCAGGTGCGCTAACGGACTCGTAGAAATTATCGGGCTACACATGACACGCAACTTTGGGCTTGTGGGCCTTGGGCCCAAGCCCAAAGCCCTTTTCACATGATTCTATTATATAAGGGGGCGCATACCCTTGTTATTCATTCATTTCTGAAACAACAGACCAAACCAAACAACACGCACACCACGACTTCCTCTCTCTCTCCGGCGAACTGGGCGGCGGCGGCGGTCCGGCGAACTGGTCCGGCTAAACACCCCCTCCCTCCTCCGACCTTCCTGACTTTCCGACAATCCACACACACCGAACCCCTCCCCTGCTCATCTCCAACCGGTACCCCCCACCCCCTTTCCGACTCAGAAACGAACCACCACCACCACTGTTCGGTGGTGGTGCGGCGGTGCGACAGAAGAGAGAGAGAGAGAGACGAGAAGGAGATAGAGAGAGAGAGAGAGAGAATCGGTGACCGGCGGTCGGAGACACGGGCCGGCGGTCGGTTTGATTATCCGGCGGTCGGTTTGATTATCCGGCGGTCCTTGTCTCGGACCGGCGGTTCTTGCTTCCGACCTTCGAGTTCCGCGCTGATGCTGAATATGATGATTTTTGCGGCACGGCGGCGACGACATCGGCAGGAGTGACGACGGTGGGGTGGTGGTCCAGCGGCCGGAGACTCGGACCGGCGGTCCTTGTCTCGGTCCGACGTGTATTCCGGTAAAATCCCTCCTGTTGCTTTTATTTTCTTTTAGAATTGATATGGATAATGATGCTGATGATGATATTGTTGCTGTTGATAATGAGGATGAAGGTGTTACGGTGACGGAGGTGCGACTCCGGTGGGTGTCACGACAGTAGAGTGGTTATGCTGTTTCGGCCACCTCAGATTTCGGTTCGGGTGCTGAGTCAACTCAGTCTTGGTTCGGGTTAACCCAGTCAACACTTCGGGTTGACTGGTCAACTCTGGTCAGTGGCTCAGTCAACGGGTCAGCATTGTTCGGGTCTCAGTTTCGACTCAGTCAACCTGAGTCAACTCAGTTGACTCGGTCAACTAAGCGAGTCGACTCGGTCAACATCCCGACGCAGTTGAAATTATACGACAACTTTTATTGTCGGGGTTTTTCCAAAAACAGAGGAAACTCTGCCCGTTTTTCGAGAAAACCCGTAAAAGCAAAACATGTTTTATTGAAAAGCGGCTTTTATGAGAACCAATATAATTGTGTATATCACTTTCGACGACGCTTTATCACATACGGAAACGACAATGCTTTTTTTATTTATTTCAAGCGTCAAACAACTCGTATTCGTTTTACAATATAAATATAGTTTACATATTTGTTTCGAATACCATACAACGCGAATTCTTTTATAAAATAAATATATTTTATATATTTATTTCAAGCGCCAAGCAACTCATATTCTTTTATGAAATAAATATAACTATCGTATTTATTTCAAACGACATCAACACGAAAACGCTATTAAATAAATATAAGTTGTTATATTTATTTCAAAACGCCTAAACGGCATACGATATATAATACGAGTTTATTATATATTCCTTTCATAAAACATTTGTTACATACACAAACGACTTCTCGGGGCGACAAAGGATAACTTAATCATTTTTATTAAGTTAACAACTTATCGTCAACGATTCGGTAGAGCTCGGTAACACGTAGATTCGTTACCGCATTAATTAGAAACTTATAAGATATCCCGTGTTAGGAATATTGTAGAATGCACGCTAGCAAGTCAAGTCTTGGAAACGACATCACGAAGTCGTAATTAGCTAGTTTGCACAAGGCAATTCAGGTGAGTTCATAACCCCACCTTTTATGGTTTTACATTTTTATAAATGTTTTTGGGGTGGGAAGACATGCACTTTTTGCAAAGCATACAAGAATTACATATTTCTAAACCATTTTACAATCAAGTTTTAACTGACACAAATGGTTTACGAAAAGCTTATGTTTTATACCGGTTTTTCAAACAAGCGTTTACACACGAATTCTAGTTTTCTAAACTACGAGAAAATACAAATACAAGAGTATACAAACACATGAGAATTGATACTTGATATAATTAATACAAGAACTGAAAATTGATACTTGATATGATGAATACATAAACAAGAAGCACTCTTGGTGATCACTAGTACCAAGTGTGTTGCGTTTTGAGGAATGATACGAGAAATCGTGTCACGAATAGGGTACCATAAGCACCATTAATCGTGTACATACTTAGACCGCAGAACAAAAGTTTAGATCTAACGGGTGTTAGGGCAGCCCCACTCTTGGTGACAACTAGTATCGAGTAGTGTTTTTGTGTCTCAGTCGTGAATCGACTACTAGAAAAATGCCTATGGTTTGGTGACTTCCTATGTCGTGTCACATGTTAATGGCCTTGCAACCCATTAACACTTGATACATACAGAAAACATGATACATACAAGAATACTTGATACATACAGAAAACATGATACATACAAGAATACTTGATTTATACAAGAATACATGATACATACAAGAATACTTGATTTATACAAGATACATACCATGTTTTCATACAAAGTTTCCATATAACTTGACAAGAAAATGATTTTAAATTCGTTTTCTCAACAATACATCAAAAACCGGTTATTCAAAAGATTTATTTCAATTTTTTTACAAACAAACTATGAACTCGCTCAACTTTATGTTGACTTTTTCGCATGTTTCTTTCTCAGGTTGAAATTCTAAGACAAGGCACGGTTGGAATAGGAGAACCATGAAGAGTCGAGTACTTAGTGGGCGTTCAATTTCTAGAAAGACTTAGCTTATTTGCTTCCGCTGTGCAATGAAGATACCGGTCCAGTCACGCCAGCTCTGATAATTTCGGGGTGTGACAGATTGGTATCAGAGCTATAGGTTACAGCGAATATGGTTCTCTGTAGAGATACCTAGGCTCTAACCTCACTTTCCTCTGAGAACTTAGAATACTAAAACCTGAATACATACAGAACGCATAGTACTCGAATATGGTCTCCAACCGTTGCCGAAAAACAAACAGTCAAAATTTTGTTTTCAAACATACGCTAAAGTGGTGTTTTACACGTGGTACACCAAACAATTACATACAGTACACAAAACACTGAGAGTTTAGGAAACATGCATTTAAGACCTTCGGAAACTCATGTTGAAGTTCATTAAAGGTCATCACGTAGGAACCGCGAATATAAACTTGGGCACACCCTATTATTCATATTGTCTATGATATTTTGACTTCCCGAGCAGGCAGCCTACGCATAACGAAACGCTAGTGCACAGGAATACGTGAAACTTAAGCTATACATCAACGGAGGTTGAAGTACGCCGCACATGACTTACGAGGTGAAGTCACCAAGAAGGCACTGTGGAGCATCTCAGCGATGATGCTAATCCTGTCAGCACGAAAACTAACGATCAGGAAGCGGCAGTTGGCATGCGGTCCTGCAAACGACACGAGTCATGCTAAGAAGAAGACGCATGTCTCCGCATTTCCCCCTATCGCATTAACGACGAATACGCTATGTTTGACATTCCATGGTAATGTCACCTAACAACTGGTCGTCACATGCAACCCCAGGTAAAGTCCTTAAATTTCTTTTATTGAAATTTCGACTTTCACATTTACTGAGTAGATTTTCGTATCTCTACTCCTCTTAATGGTCATTGCATCACGATAATTTCATTCGTTATAGCGAACACTCATTGCTTCATTTCTTGAAAATTCATATGTTACGCATGCATCGTTTGTTACGCATGTGGTTTCGTTTCGAATAAAGCGTTTCATTGAAGTTCAAATATTGTTTCGCTAAATCTAATTGTTGAATTGTGATTCAAATGACCTGCATTATTGTAATTGTTGGCTTCTTTGTAATCAAGCCAACACATTCTCTTGAAACTTCATTTCTTTTCAAGTTACATACATGGTCTTTCGTTGTGACCATGCCGAGAGTTTTCTTGTCGATACATGTAATTATTGTCGGCTTGCGCCGAAGTCAAATTCAATTGTTTGAACTTGTTCATTACACATATTCAATTCAAGACACCAGATGATGTATTGAAAACATCATATTCGAATTCGTTTTAACAAGCGTTTCATTGTTCTGCGTCGTAGTAGATTTGTTTGGTCTACGACTCCAATAAGTCGTTTGTTGATTTCGACACCTTGTGGTGTCAGTATAAACTTGTAGCTTGGGCTAATCATGATTGAGCGTTTTATGCAAAAAACAGGTGATACTTGTTCGATCACCGCTATATTTGAATTGTTTCATTCACTACGACACCTTGTGGCGTCGGTAGAACTTGCAGCTTGGGCTGATCATGATCGAGCGTTTCATGCAAACTATTACATTTGAGCTTGTTCATTTATTGGATGCGATCATTTTTAGAATTCATTTGCATCTTGTGATACGTCCTTGAATTCACGTCATTCGAATAAGTCTTGATTCGATTTCATGATCATTCACTTTGGTATTATTCGTATTTACTTACGCTTAACGTAACTCTAAGGAGTTGACGTAGTCTAAATTTCGAGGACGAAATTTTATTAACAGGGGGAGAATGTGACAACCGGTAATTTACGCCCTTAATTACGTAATTAACAGGTGATTAACGCGATAATAAATGGTGTTTACGGCACAAATTAATTTATTTTAGGCCTTGGAGTGCCTAGGAACGTCTATACGACTTTATAGGGCGAGAACGGTGGTTTACGGAAGAATCTGCCGAATATTAAGCGACAACGAATTGAAACCGAACAGAATACGGACAACGCCGACAGATACGGATTTTCTACGAATGTTTTATGTCTATGAAATTAATTTTGTGAATTTATTGGACTTCCGTGCGACACAAATGCAAACGTGAACTAAAAACGCGATGGAAGGAAATGCATCGGCAACGAAACGGAAGCGACGGAGACGCCTGTCACCTTCGAAACTTACATTCTACGCAATATTTAGCTCCGTAATAAAATTTTAGTAATTACGGTCGAAACCGGATCGAAAAACAAATTAGAGACGGCAACGATATAACTTTTCGCGATTAGTACCGTAATCGACAAACGAACGCGCCCCACGCGACTACTGACGCTATTTTCGTAATTTGCTTCTAAGAAGTTTAATTACGATATTTTTACGCTAATCAGGTGCGCTAATGGACTCGTAGAAATTATCGGGCTACACATGACACGCAACTTTGGGCTTGTGGGCCTTGGGCCCAAGCCCAAAGCCCTTTTCACATGATTCTATTATATAAGGGGGCGCATACCCTTGTTATTCTTTCATTTTTGAAACAACAGACAAAACCAAACAACACGCACACCACGACTTCCTCTCTCTCTCCGGCGAACTGGGCGGCGGCGGTCCGGCGAACTGGTCCGGCTAAACACCCCCTCCCTCCTCCGACCTTCCTGACTTTCTGACAATCCACACACACCGAACCCCTCCCCTGCTCATCTCCAACCGGTACCCCCCACCCCCTTTCCGACTCAGAAACGAACCACCACCACCACTGTTCGGTGGTGGTGCGGCGGTGCGACAGAAGAGAGTGAGAGAGACGAGAAGGAGATAGAGAGAGAGAGAATCGGCGACCGGCGGTCGGAGACACGGGCCGGCGGTCGGTTTGATTATCCGGAGGTCCTTGTCTCGGACCGGCGGTTCTTGCTTCCGACCTTCGAGTTCCGCGCTGATGCTGAATATGATGATGTTTTGCGGCAAGGCGGCGACGACATCGGCAGGAGTGACGACGGTGGGGTGGTGGTCCAGCGGCCGGAGACTCGGACCGGCGGTCCTTGTCTCGGTCCGACGTGTATTCCGGTAAAATCCCTCCTGTTGCTTTTATTTTCTTTTAGAATTGATATGGATAATGATGATGATGATGATATTGTTGCTGTTGATAATGAGGATGAGGGTGTTACGGTGACGGAGGTGCGACTCCGGTGGGTGTCACGACAGTCGAGTGGTTATGCTGTTTCTGCCACCTCAGATTTCGGTTCGGGTGCTGAGTCAACTCAGTCTTGGTTCGGGTCAACCCAGTCAACACTTCGGGTTGACTGGTCAACTCTGGTCAGCGGCTCAGTCAACGGGTCAGCATTGTTCGGGTCTCAGTTTCGACTCAGTCAACCTGAGTCAACTCAGTTGACTCGGTCAACTCAGCGAGTCGACTCGGTCAACATCCCGACGCGAAGACTTGGTAAAAATTAACGGCGTAATTATTTCGTTATGCTATCTTTATAATTTTAATTCTTATACGTGAACGAGCTCGAACCGATCCATTTATAATTTAGTTACGTTTGATACCTTTGACAAAAACTATATATGGTTGATTATATTGATTGAAAAATTGTTGAATTTTGAAATTATACGACAACTTTTATTGTCGGGGTTTTTCCAAAAACAGAGGAAACTCTGCCCGTTTTTCAAGAAAACCCGTAAAAGCAAAACATGTTTTATTGAAAAGCGGCTTTTATGAGAACCAATATAATTGTGTATATCACTTTCGACGACGCTTTATCACATACGGAAACGACAATGCTTTTTTTATTTATTTCAAGCGTCAAACAACTCGTATTCGTTTTACAATATAAATATAGTTTACATATTTGTTTCGAATACCATACAACGCGAATTCTTTTATAAAATAAATATATTTTATATATTTATTTCAAGCGCCAAGCAACTCATATTCTTTTATGAAATAAATATAACTATCGTATTTATTTCAAACGACATCAACACGAAAACGCTATTAAATAAATATAAGTTGTTATATTTATTTCAAAACGCCTAAACGGCATACGATATATAATACGAGTTTATTATATATTCCTTTCATAAAACATTTGTTACATACACAAACGACTTCTCGGGGCGACAAAGGATAACTTAATCATTTTTATTAAGTTAACAACTTATCGTCAACGATTCGGTAGAGCTCGGTAACACGTAGATTCGTTACCGCATTAATTAGAAACTTATAAGATATTCCGTGTTAGGAATATTGTAGAATGCACGCTAGCAAGTCAAGTCTTGGAAACGACATCACGAAGTCGTAATTAGCTAGCTTTGCACAAGGCAATTCAGGTGAGTTCATAACCCCACCTTTTACGGTTTTACATTTTTATAAATGTTTTTGGGGTGGAACGACATGCACTTTTTGCAAAGCATACAAGAATTACATATTTCTAAACCATTTTACAATCAAGTTTTAACTGACACAAATGGTTTACGAAAAGCTTATGTTTTATACCGGTTTTTCAAACAAGCGTTTACACACGAATTCTAGTTTTCTAAACTACGAGAAAATACAAATACAAGAGTATACAAACACATGAGAATTGATACTTGATATAATGAATACAAGAACTGAAAATTGATACTTGATATGACGAATACATAAACAAGAAGCACTCTTGGTGATCACTAGTACCAAGTGTGTTGCGTTTTGAGGAATGATACGAGAAATCGTGTCACGAATAGGGTACCATAAGCACCATTAATCGTGTACATACTTAGACCGCAGAACAAAAGGTTAGATCTAACGGGTGTTAGGGCAGCCCCACTCTTGGTGACAACTAGTATCGAGTAGTGTTTTTGTGTCTCAGTCGTGAATCGACTACTAGAAAAATGCCTATGGTTTGGTGACTTCCTATGTCGTGTCACATGTTAATGGCCTTGCAACCCATTAACACTTGATACATACAGAAAACATGATACATACAAGAATACTTGATTTATACAAGAAAACACGATACATACAAGAATACTTGATACATACAGAAAACATGATACATACAAGAATACTTGATTTATACAAGAATACATGATACATACAAGAATACTTGATTTATACAAGAAAACACGATACATACAAGAATACTTGATACATACAGAAAACATGATACATACAAGAATACTTGATTTATACAAGAATACATGATACATACAAGAATACTTGATTTATACAAGATACATACCATGTTTTCATACAAAGTTTCCATATAACTTGACAAGAAAATGATTTTAAATTCGTTTTCTCAACAATACATCAAAAACCGGTTATTCAAAAGATTTATTTCAATTTTTTTACAAACAAACTATGAACTCGCTCAACTTTATGTTGACTTTTTCGCATGTTTCTTTCTCAGGTTGAAATTCTAAGACAAGGCACGGTTGGAATAGAAGAACCATGAAGAGTCGAGTACTTAGTGGGTGTTCAATTTCTAGAAAGACTTAGCTTATTTGCTTCCGCTGTGCAATGAAGATACCGGTCCAGTCACGCCAGCTCTGATAATTTCGGGATGTGACAAACAGTGGTGAGTGTGTATCGCGAACTGCCTTGGGCAGTCAACCCGCAGTCATTGGTATTGATGGGTTCATGTCGATAACTAACATGCCTCATTTCATTCTGTGTACGTGCTGGTTATACGTAAACGATTTCGAACTTTATTATAACTATTAAACTTGTATCCTCACCTTTACACTATGTGTATTGACTTTTACTTTAACGTATGTGACAGGTGCTTAGGATGTTTACGTGCTTTGCTTGCTATGAAATCGAGGCTAGGAAAGACCTAGATCAACAATAAAGTGTCTGTAATAGAAATCTGAGTCGTCGGAACAGAACAATTTGACTAGATCTTGTCTGTAATAATTTTGTTATCTTTTATAACATGGTATGGGACATGTTGTTTTAAATAATTGGTAATTTTAGTTGTTATGGAAACTTCTGGACAATCTGTTTCGCTCAGTGCCACGCCCCGATGTTTCCGCCATCGGTTGGGGTGTGTCAAATTGGTATCAGTGCCATAACTATAGGGAATTACGCAAGACTCGACCTAGTCCAGGTTGATGTCTTAGAAACGGCCTAGTCTATAGTTAGGAACCAACAGACCAACTTGTGCATATCCTATAAGGATTATGTACGAGCCTGCTTGCTATTCTCGCCTGCGCTACACTATCACTACACTTCAGTTTTCAAAATGAACGAGCGATTAGGTCAAGATTAGGTGTGAAAACCGCAAACTCTCGACTAAATTGCTTATTCGACCAGCATTTTTGTCTAAAAAAAACACGAGAATTTGCGTTGAAACAGGAGTGAACTCCATACTTTGACGTATAATTCCCCTTTATTTTACCAAAACAGGAACGAAGTTGTTAAGTTAGGGGTGAAACCCGAACCTTGACGACTTGTTCCGATCTCTATTTGGTTTTGCAAAACTCTCACCAAGGTTTCGACGGTCTCCAACGACTTGAAGTCACGCTGAAACCGAAAGGATGCACGCCGTTCGCCCAAAATCGAGGCGAAAGCACAGTCCTGAAGGTCAAAGTGTGCTCAGAAAGTCCTTGATAATAGTCGAACCACTTTGGGTAGTCGATGTCTAAACAGCCGCAGACAATCCATTCTTGATTTTTTTGTGTTTTGATTCTGAGCTTGCAACTGCTGACTCTGATACTTGTCGATTTTATGTGTTTATGTATATTTACCTGTTTATATGTTGTGATTTCGGTGACATATTCGATTTTCGATATTTGCTTTGATCGACACACAAGACTCGCACTGCTTATCTACCTCAAAACGATGACAAATCCCTAAATTGTGGACGACCTTATGCTATGTTAGATACTTATACTATGCTACTCGATATGTTAGTCGCGATCGCAAATATCGAACGCTCGCGGACTTGGAATGATAGGTTTCTGTATTCTGATTGCATCCTGTGATTACATGCTTATGTGCTTATGTGATTCTATGTCTTATGTGCTTATGTGAATCTGTGATTATGGGTGATGTGTGCAAAATGCAACATATAAATTACATCAATTGTGGCATAAAACTAACCCTTTTTTAGTACTAATGTTGGAAAAAGTGTGCTTTTGTCTTCCTTTTGTATTTTCAGGATTAAATGAGCTCAAATTAACAAAAGAAGCAAAAAGGCAGCTAAATCTGACATAAATACAAGAAAAGGAACAAACGTGACATGCCCGACCCCACGACAGCATCTTCCCAAGCAAAACAAGAGAACAGAAGACTGAACACGCCCCCTGCTCAATGAGCACGGGGGCGTGCCCAAGTGTCAGCATAAAAGAAAAAGTTGTAGAAGCTTCCATCGCCCACCACGGGGCCGTGCTCAGCGGACACGGGGTCGTGGTCAACTATAAGATTCACAGAATCCAGGCAAATCTTGATAGTACAGATATGCTTCTGCACACGGGGTCGTGCCCAGCGGACACGGGGCCGTGGTCAACTAATAAAGACAAGAGCAATTAATGAAGACAGATAAGGATGTGGACACGGGGCCGTGCCCACTGGACACGGGGCCGTGCCCGAGCTTCTGTTCAGCCTATAAATAGGAGTGCTTGGCTCAAGCTCAAACCATCCCTTGGCACACCACCTCTCTCACACTTCACCCACCACCCACCACCACCATAACACCATCATCCACCACCATCATTCATTGTCCATCATAGAGTGTGTGAGTCGTCTCGGGATCCAAGATTGATCGTAAGAGTTCTTGACAATCAAGGCCATGTTTGCCTAAGTCTCTTACATCACTTGGTGAAGACAAAGTGTCTAGTGTAATACTTTTTATTTTTAATCTTTTCGCACTTTTTAATTGGTTATGTATTAATGACTTTAATAACTAGTTTCTTATGTTGAAGGTGATTCTTCCTTATCGTTTGTCCGTGGTGTCTTGGCATTATTTTACTGTCTATATAAAATAAAAGATTTTCACCATTCATATCTCCACGGTCTATATGGAGGTATGTTGGCTACCTGGTCGGGGGTTAAGGGAACGGTTTGGTAAGAGTCTTGCCATTGTTCAGTGTATAGATCCTGCAAAGGACCTGGGTCAAATTTAGTAGGACCTCCTTCAATACTTAACGGTATTGGATGGCGGGGGTCCAAACTCTTTGATCCCCTCATAAGTTAAACTACTATTAATACTTTAACCCGGCTACTTAGGACTGTATCCCTGCTGACTCAGACTACTTAGCCGAGGGTAACGTCACCTTCAAAAGAGGGGCCTACCATATTATGCATTAATAACTTAATTAATTATCTTTCAAAAATCCGACCCTTTAGGATTGTATCCTTGCTGACTCAACCTACTGGGTTGAGGGTAACGTCACCTTCAAAAGAGGGGCCTACTACAATAACTAAGATAATCTCTTAAATAGTGCAAAAGTGCGGAAATAATCAAAGGTTACACTAAACACGAGTCGGAGCCAAGTGATTCATCTTGTCTATCTGTTTTTACTTTTTATTTTTATTTTCAGCATTTTAGTTAGTTTTTATTTTCTAGTTTAAAACCTTTTTTCTAACTTTTTGATTTGATTAGACGTTGAGGATAAACCGGTACTAAAGGCTCTTGTGTCCTTGGACGACCTCGGTATCTTACCAACACTATACTACGCTCACGATGGGTGCACTTGCCCATATGTGTGTTTAGTGTTAGTAAATATCGTTTTTTATAAATTTAAAACTTGGCTAAAGAAAGTGTAAAAGGGCTTAAAATATACTTAAACCTATATATACACCTAACGCACATCAATGTGCCTATGTGGTTACGTGACTATACGTGTTCCTGAGCTCTAATAGTATTAGGTGTGGGGTGAGATTCGATTATACTATGTCTGAGACCCAAGACGATGTCTGTTGCAGACAATGTCAACTGGACCCTCATCTGGACCCCGTCACCCAAAAAATCACTCGTCAAGAACAGAGAGACAAACGTCTTGCTGCTATCGTCGCTAAGCAAGTAGCAAAAGTCATGAGTGAAATATACGAGAATGTGAGCAAATCGTCTGAAGAGTCCAGAACCGAAGCTCCTAAAGCTACACCCAAAGCTGCCTTCAGTTTCAAACAGTTTAAAGCATGCGGACCGAAAGAGTTCACTGGCGAAGATGGCCCTACGGCCTTGTTTCAATGGTTCGACTCGATCGAGGTCACTCTGCGTCAGAGTGGATGTCCTGACGATCTCCGCACTCTGAATGCTACCGGCATCTTCCAGTCCCGCGCACTAGACTGGTGGACGGCCGAGAGAAACAAACGCGGGAATGACGCAGCTTATGGTCTGTCATGGGACGAGTTGAAGAACGTGATGCTCGAAGAGTTCTGCCCTCCCCATGAGCGCCAAAAGTTGGAGGATGAATTCTGGCATCTGAAGCAGAGGGATGGTGAGAACGCTACGTTAACTGCTCATTTCAAGCAGCTCAGTATTATCTGTCCTGATTAAGTCAAGACTCCTGAGTTAGCAATCAAGAAGTATATCCGAGCTCTGCTAGATTGTGTCGTAGATTTTGTGCAAGTGGCCAAAACCACAACGATCGAAGAAACCTACTTGCTTGCCGCTGAAATCAACGACAAGCGAGTCAAAGCTGGCTTTTGGGACAAATCTTCGAAGAACCTGCACCAAGCTACTACCGCCGCACCAGCTACCGAAACTGCCACACCTCAGTCATCAAAGATCTCACATCGCAAGAAGAAGAAGAACAACAACAGCTCCAGCAACAAGAACTGTGCTGCCACTACCACTGCTGCCCCACTCCAAGCCGTACCGGCTCAGCAGCAATCTCAGCACCGATCCGCACCAGTTATCTATGCACCGCCTGCAAAGCGTGCATACACTGGTCCTCATCCTGTTTGCCCAACCTGCACCTATCATCACCCGGTGGGTCTAGCCTGCAGATTTTGCGCACATTGCAATATGTATGGCCATTTCACCGCCAATTGTCGAACCGGCTCCCGCAACGCCGTAGCTCCAGCTCCTGCTCAACAAGCTCCTCCGGCACCCGCGGTCAATGCCAGAGTCTGCTTCACATGTGGCGATCCTAACCATTTCGCCAACATGTGCCCGAACAGGGTTGTGAAGCAAGAGCCCCAGCAGCAGCAGCCCCAGCAACAGCAGCAGCAACAACAACAAGCAACATGTGCTCGAACTTTCAGCATCAACGTGCGCCAAGCCCAGGCTGACAACAACGTGGTCAATGGTACGTTCCTCGTGAATGGTATTTATGCTTCATGTTTGTTTGATACTGGTGCCGATAACTGTTTTGTATCGTTCGAATTTGAGAAGCTCCTTAATCGTAAGCGCGCCCATCTCCCCTCGACGTTCGATGTCGAAGTTGCCACTGGAAGAACCATCGCCGTCAACTCTGTTCTTCATGATTGTACCCTTGAACTCAACAATCACATCTTTCCCATCGACCTTATCCCGATGCAGCTCGGAAGCTTTGACATCATAGTAGGCATGGACTTTCTTCGCGAAAACCATGCTGAAGTTGTTTGCTTTGAAAAGATGATTCGATTCTCGCTCGATAATGGAGACCAATTGTGTGTTTACGGTGAAGTCGCGTCGAAGAAACTCAAACTCATGTCGTGTGTCCAAGCTAGCAAGTATCTCCGCAAGGAATACCAAGCTTTCTTGGCTCACATCGTAGTAGCGGAGAAAAAGGAAGTTAAGGCAGTAAACGATGTCCCTGTTGTTCATGAATTTCCAAACGTTTTTCCTGATGATCTCCCCGGACTACCTCCGAGTCGTGATATCAACTTTCGGATCGACCTCATTCCTGGAGCAAACCCCGTTGCTAGAGCTCCTTATCGACTCGCACCATCCGAGATGCGTGAATTGTCGAGTCAGCTCCAGGAATTGCTTGACAAAGGCTTCATTCACCCTAACACCTCTCCTTGGGGCGCACCGGTCCTTTTCGTCAAAAAGAAGGATGGGTCGTTCCGGATGTGCATCGACTATAGGGAGTTGAATAAGCTAACGATCAAGAATCACTATCCCCTGCCTTGCATTGACGATTTATTCGACAAACTGCAAGGTGCTACGTGCTTTTCTAAGATTGATTTACGTTCAGGCTACCACCAACTACGCATTCAAGAGGAGGATATACCCAAAACCGCTTTTCGCACTCGATACGGCCACTATGAGTTCGTTGTGATGCCTTTTGGTTTAACCAACGCACCCGCGGTTTTCATGGATTTGATGAATCGCGTGTGTAAACCTTATCTCGACCGTTTCGTCATCGTGTTCATCGACGATGTCTTGATCTATTCCAAGTCGAAAGCCGAACACGCGCAACATCTACGTTTGGTTCTCGAGCTACTCCAAGGGAATCAACTCTATGCCAAGTTCTCCAAGTGCGAATTTTGACTGGAGGAGGTTCAATTCCTCGGTCACGTTGTAAATAGTCAAGGTATTCATGTCGGCCCCGCGAAGATCGAAGCTGTCAAGAGTTGGGTTACACCTAAGAACCCGACTGAAGTCCGTTCTTTTCTTGGACTGGCGGGCTATTATCACCGATTTATCGAAGGATTCTCTAAGATCGCCGTGCCGCTCACTTCTCTCATGCACAAGGACAAGCCTTTTGTTTGGGAAACTAAACAAGAGACTGCCTTTCAAACCCTCAAGCATATGCTTTGCAATGCTCCCGTTCTCACGCTACCCGACGGAAACGATGACTTTGTTGTCTACTGCGATGCCTCGAACCTTGGGCGTGGTTGTGTTCTCATGCAACGAGACAAGGTTATCGCTTACGCGTCTCGTCAGCTCAAGATCCACGAGAAGAACTACACAACCCATGATCTCGAGCCAGGTGCAGTTGTTTTTGCGCTGAAGATTTGGCGACACTACCTGTATGGTACTAAGTGTACGATCTTCACCGATCATAGGAGCCTACAACACATCCTCAGCCAGAAAGAACTTAATATGTGTCAACGCCGATGGGTTGAACTTCTCACAGATTACGACTATGATATCCGTTATCATCCTGGCAAAGCAAATGTCGTTGCTGACGCCCTCAGCAGACGGAGCTATTTGCATAGCGCCCGTAATTTTCAAGCCCAGTATGATCTCGAAACCCTTATCTGCGAAGCCCAACATGCATGCTTTACTGAACGCACACTGCAGAAGGAGAGAATCTACCACGATGGAGCCCAGCTAGTGAATAAGTCGAATGGGATTTTCCATTATCTAGACCGAATTTGGATCCCTAAGCGGACCGATTTGCGACAGATTCTAATGGACGAAGCCCACAAATCTCGGTATTCTATTCACCCCGGTGCCGATAAGATGTACCAGGACCTTCGCTACAAGTACTGGTGGCCGGGTATGAAGAGAGATATCGCTCTATACGTTGGGAAGTGCTTGACTTGCTCGAGAGTCAAGGCTGAACATCAAAGACCCTCTGGCTTGCTTGAGCAACCCCCAATCCCTATGTGGAAGTGGGAAAACATAGCTATGGACTTTATAACGAAACTTCCATGCACGCCAGCAAGTCACGACAGCATCTGGGTTGTCGTCGACCGTTTAACCAAATCTGCTCACTTTTTGCCAATACGGGAAAACTACAAGGTAGAAAGATTAGCCCGAATCTACACCGATGAGATCATTTGTCGACATGGGACGCCTCGCGACATCATCTCTGACCGTGATGCTCGGTTTACCTCGCGCCTGTGGGAGACGTTTCAAATGGCTCTCGGTACTACGCTCAATTTAAGTACCTCATTCCACCCTCAAACCGACGGTCAGACTGAGAGAACGATTCGTACTCTTGAAGACATGCTCCGTTCGTGTGTCATAGATTTCAGTGGTAATTGGGATGCATACTTACCTTTAGTCGAATTCTCGTACAATAACAGTTATAATGCCAGCATTCAAATGGCACCATTTGAGGCATTGTATGGAAGAAGATGTCGATCGCCTATTGTATGGCACGAGATCGGGCACTCGCAATTAACCGGTCCTGAGCTATTGCAAGAAACGACTGAGAAAATCCTCCAGATTCGAGACAATCTACTGAAAGCTTGGAGTCGTCAGAAAAGTTACGCCGATAGACGACGCAAGCCCCTTGAATTTAACGTTGGTGACTACGTACTCCTAAAGGTTTCACCTTGGAAGGGTGTGGTCCGATTCGGCAAGAAAGGAAAGCTCGCGCCTCGATACATTGGACCCTTTAAGATTCTGGAAAGGATCGGCAAAGTGGCCTACAGACTCGAACTACCGGAGGAACTTAGCAACGTCCACCCGACTATCCACGTCTCAAACCTCAGAAAGTGCCTAGCTGAGCATGATTTACACGTTCCATTAGAAGATCTTCAAGTGAACGAAACATTACACTTCATGGAAAAGCCTGTCGAGATCATGGATCGACAAACCAAGCAGCTCAGACGCTCACGCATTCCCATTGTGAAGGTTCGCTGGGAAGGCAAACGAGGCGCAGAGTTCACTTGGGAACTTAAAAGTGACATGAAGGCGAAGTACCCGCAGTTGTTTGCTACAGCTTCGGCCTAATTTCGGGACGAAATTCCCTTAAGAAGGGGAGGCTGTAATACCCCGTGTTTCGAAAGTCAAGGTCAAAGTCAAGTTTGACTGTTTTGGCTTCTTTGACTTATAGAGAATCTATCTATTTTCTTGCGTTAGTTGTATTATGTGGAGTAATTATTAATAATCGAGGTTTAATCGCTATTTATCGCATGTTTATCGCTTATCGCACTCGCAACTCGAACTTATGCGTTTTGGTTATTGTTTTATATGTGTGTGTACCCTTTTACGTGTTACTTGTGCATGGTTATCTATGTTTATGTAGTGATCAATCGAAACGCAATAGCAACACTATCGCAATTGAATCACAAACGCTAAACGCAGGAAAAGTAGGATGATTGTATGTTAGATATATTAGTTGGGATTAAAAGTAATTTGACTAGAAACTCTATCGCATCGCAACGCTCGCCATTGCAATCGAAACGGCAAAACTCGTCGCACCGAGCATCCGAACCAAGTGACTGATCGACCAAGTGACCAGCCGATCGATCGAGCTGCCGCTCGATCGGCCAGCCGTTCGACCAGGCTGCCACTCGATCAGCCAGCCCTTTCCACTTTGGGAAACCCTATAAATACCCCCTGTCCATATCAAACTTACCACTTTTGGCATCTCTCGTCCGACCAGCTCTCCTTGCTCACCTTTTCTTCGATTTCTCACGATTCCGGTAAGATTTCAACCTAATCTTTGTACTTTCTTGATCCACACGCACTCCTACACCTTTCTATCTTTTGAATCTTAACTTTTAACCGAGAAATCACTAGATTTGAGGTGTTCTAGGATGATGTCATCATAGTGTTCTTGATAACTCATGTTTTGACTTCAATCCACCAAGAACAACTTAGATCTGAACGATTTCCACACCAATAAACAAAGATCTTTCGTAGATCTAAACATGTTCAAGGTGAAAAAGGATTGAAAGATGGTTTTCCAACTTTCTTTCAACTCTTTTACACTCAATGCACTCAAAATCGATAGAATCGGAGCTTGTACCAACTTTCTACTCATTCTTGTGGTTGTGTAGGTTCAAGATCTGGATTCTATCCACGAGACTACCGATTTCGGGTTAAACATGGAACACCGTCTCGAACAGTTAACTGGTCGGATTTGGGTGATTCCTGTCCGATCAGGAGTACCAAGTATTGACGAGGTTTCTGTTGCTTAACACGTTATCAAAATATCTCGATAAAACGACAAGCTATCAAATGACCAAGGAAAAAGACAACCGGGACACCAGAGCGGAGTGCCGCCCGATCGGACTGATGTTCGATCGGATTGTCACCTTATCGGGTGGTCACCCGATCGACTTGCACCCTGGCCCCACACTCAACTTTTATTTTCAAACTTTGAGGGATGAACATTGAATCTTCAGTGCTGCCCGATCGGATTACCACCCGATCGGACTACCACTTAACCATGTAATGATCAGACTTCAATACTTAAACAATTTTCAACATGTTCAATGCACCCGAGTTGCCACCCGATCGAACTACCATCCGATCGAGTGACAAACTGCTGAGAACTTGTTCCCATTAAAGTGTCCAACCGATCAGGTTGCTGACTGATCGAACGATCGTTCGATCGATCGACCTGAAAGGTAGGGATACTCCTAAGTTTTCAAAATGCTACAACAAAAACTTCAAAAGTCAAACCATCATACACAAACACATCCTTCCCAAAGGGAGAAATAATCCACTCGAAAGGTCACCCGATCGGATGACTATTCGAGCGGACTGTCACCCGAGCGACCGGCTAACCGATCGGACTGTCATCCGATCGGACTGCTGTTCGAACCACTGTCTCTCGTTTCATTTTACGTGTCGCTTATCTCTATGCTATCAATCTGTTCAGGCTAATTCCCACTCTAAGCGCTCCCTTCAATCCACCAATCGCTGTGAGTATACTCGAACCCTTTTTGCTTTGTGCACTTTTGGGTGTTACATACGTTACTTATTCTAAATCACATCGAACACACTACGCAAATACTTTAAATGCTAACCGTTACTGCATGTATTACATGGCTAAATGAATGCTTGTTTGTTATGTTTACACATGGAATGCTGTTTACCTGCCTTAGCAACGGTAGTACTATTAGTTTGGACTCAGCACCTGTTCATTCAGGGGTTGTTAAGGATAATTAGTTACATGGCTCACAGTGGTGAGTGTGTATCGCAAACTACCTTGGGCAGTCAACCCGCAGTCATTGGTATCGATGGGTTCATGTCGATAACTAACATGCCTCATTTCATTCTGTATACGTGCTGGTTATGCGTAAACGATTTCGAACTTTATTATAACTATTAAACTTGTATCCTCACCTTTACACTATGTGTATTGACTTTTACTTTAACGTATGTGACAGGTGCTTAGGATGTTTACGTGCTTTGCTTGCTATGAAATCGAGGCTAGGAAAGACCTAGATCAACAATAAAGTGTCTGTAATAGAAATCTGAGTCGTCGGAACAGAACAATTTGACTAGATCTTGTCTGTAATAATTTTGTTATCTTTTATAACATGGTATGGGACATGTTGTTTTAAATCATTGGTAATTTTAGTTGTTATGGAAACTTCTGGACAATTTGTTTCACTCAGTGCCATGTCCCGATGTTTCTGCCATCGGTTGGGGTGTGACAACGTTCCAGGGACTGGTTTGCTGTGAAAAAGTTATGGAATCGAAGCTAAGGAAGTTCCAAGCACATAGGAAAAATAATGGAGTAAATCGGACAAGAAATGAGAAAGTTATGCTTGTTTTAGTGAAGGAAGGTGATTCTACTCGAACTTCAGATTGGCAGCTGCTTGGAGACGGATTTGAGGGAGTTTGTAGTGATTTGTAAAGTGTAAAATGCTTGGGTTAGGCTTGGTTTATATAGGGAAGGATTAGGGTTAGGTTAGGTGAGTTTTAATGCAAGAAACACACATTGAAAACTCAGCAAAACCACCAAAATAGCCCAATCCCGTAAGCTAAAACATGTTGGCTGCGGATTACGCCTTCTGGCGGGGCGCGAGAGAAACTAGGGGCGGTGGCGGGGTGCCAGAGACCATCAGGTCTTAAATTCAAGTTTTTGAATTGACACTTTGGTCCCTTGAGTTTATATTTTAGGGTTTTAGGGTATTATATGAAATTTAAACATAGTTTAAGGATAAATTAAGTATGAGGAACATAAACTAAGTATAATTAGGCGCATGAATGTCGTATTTAAGTGCTAAAAAGACTTATTATGCAAGTTTCACGTATTTGTAAGTTTGGCACATAGTTTCCAAGATTTACGAATATGAATCAATTACTTACCAAAATCAAACGTATGAATATGTAAGAAGTAGGTTTAACACCACGAATTTAAAGAAATACGAGTTTTATTTATGAACCAAGTCCCGTATTTGATGAAAGAATGATTACAAGAACGCGAGATTTCCAAAAATAGAATTTCAAGCAATGGTTTCTAAATATGGAAAGTATGAAAACGCAGGGCGTTACGCCAATGGAGAGTGATCCTCCGTTGATCTCTTTAATTTCTTGATTTCATCAATCTCATGAAGGATCCTGTCGTTAGTTTTATCCGGCTGCTGCATGTAATCCTTCAACTGCAAAATCAAATAATAAAGATCATTGTTAGTAGGAGCAGAAGAAACAGCAGTGGTTGCTTTTGTAAAAATGGGGGTTGTCTTCTTCACAGCATTCTCAGCATTCTTCTGGGATCCAGAAGAAATAGGAGGTAAAGGTGGAACGCCCTGTGATGAGGTGATTGCCGACATGGAGCTTGAAGTGTTTTTCCCTTGGGAAGCCATGTGGTTGAAGGTAATGAATAGAAATGAATGAAATGAATAGAAATTTCAAGAATGAAGCACCGATTGCCCCACGGTGGGCACCAAACTGTTTTGGTCAAAAATCACACAAGGATAATGTAACCAAATCTGATTTTTGTGAGGTTAGATACTTGGTTAAATGAACAAATGTCTATACAAGAAATGAATGAAATGAATGATGAACACAATGACTTATACGAGGAAAAAGCCCTTGATCAATGAATGATCTCCGGCATAAAAAACCTCGGATAGTGAAAACTATCATTATCAACTATATTGAATAATCAAGTTTAGAACTTTGGATGATAACAAGCTTGATACAATGATTGCTATTGTGTTAGTGTGCGTGTAATCGCCAATGATTATAGAGAGTTCGAATTGTGTGAATGTGTGTAACTAAGTTACTAAATAAAGCTTGTTATCCCATTCAAAAATAGAAAAAATCTAGCTAACAAACTATCCGAATTATGTGCTAGCCTCCCCCATGATCACCATAACGGTCATGAAGCTTTTGCACGTGCACAAATATGAAGCATATTCCCCTAGAATCTCGGCAAGACCAAGTCTCCTTCGAATACACCTGCAAAACAAGCTAAAAGATGATGGAAACAGTTGTTAGTTTAGAATAATAATAAGGATCCTGGATCCTTATTCTTCCTGTACCATCTTTTGAGGATCCTTGATCCATACTGAATTGAGGATCCTAACCCAGGCTATACTAAGGATCCGTGATCCATAACTAATAAAATTCTATCCCTAACAATGATGATGATTGTTCTACAGTTGTTCCTACCGAATGCAAGAAACTCTCTGCTTCTGCTACAAGAAACTCTCCGATTACAGATCTTTGTGCTTCACATAATTGTTCCAGCATCATTGTTCCAACATCGTTGAAAGTATGTTTTTTTTTTTTGTAATTTTGAAATTTTGAATTTTGAACTGATCTACTCTAATTCTCGCTTTATATTTCAGTCTAATCACAGTTGTTTGAAATTCATACAATCATCACAGGGTTATTTTAGGTTTGTGGATTTTTTAAACTGTTGATAATGTTGATAATTTTTATTTTAAACTGTTTATATATTTCTGCTCTGTTTTCTTCGAGCGATCAGTGGTAGAATCATTTGTGGAGCCATAATGGTTTTAGAATATGTTAATATGGATATTGATAGTATTAAATTAAATAAATACAAATAAAGATTATTAAATGTATAGTGAAATTAATCTGGGTTATGGCTAAATGATGATTATGAATGATTTAGGCAGATGATGATGATGTAGAATCTACAGTGGTTCCTACTAAACACAAGAAAGTATCTGCTTCTGCTATAAGATAAGATTTTATTTAATAAGATATATAAGTAGATTCAGTTTGTTTTTTCCTGCCTTTTTTGTCTTAAAAGATGCATAAAGTTTGAAATTTTGATGTATAGAATGTATACATATAAGATGCATACACTTCTGCAGACTCTGATGATTTAAAGCAGCTTTTGTATCAAGCAAGTTGAAGATTAAGTATATGAGGATAGGGCTACTCTTCAGGAGCTGAAGAGGTGTTGTTTTGATGTACCGCATCTTGGTCTGTTCATGAAATTAATCTAGGTTATGGCTAAATGATGACTATGAATGATTTGGGCAGATGATGATGATGTAGAATCTACAGTAGTTCCTATTAAATGCAAGAAAGTATCTGCTTCTGCTGTAAGATAAGTTTTTATTTAATAAGATACATAAGTAGATTCAGTTTGTTTTTTCCTGCCTTTTTTGTATTAAAAGATGCATAAAGTTTGGAATTTTGATGTATAGAATGTATACATATAAGATGCATACACTTCTACGGACTCTAAAGCAGCTCTTTATCAAGTAAGTTGAAGATTAAGTATATGAGGATAGAGCTACTCTTCAAGAGCCGAAGAGGTGTTTTGATGGACTGCATCTTGGTCTGTTCACGAGAGATCAGGTTTCCAGAAACCTGATGGAGATGCCTTCAACTTTCGTGGAGTTCATGGCGATGCTCAAAGATATACATCGAGAGGTTCAGTACTCGATGGAGTTAAAGCTAAAATTTCTTAATTTTTGCTGTTAGATTCTTAAATTTCTTGGTGTTGTTGTTAGATTTTAAAGTTTTGTTGTTCAGTACTCCATGTAATTGTTGATCTTTTAATCTCATAATTAAATTTTAATCCTAAAAGTCCATTCTTAAAAAAAATAGCTAAAAAGTCTGTTGATATCTATCTGTTTTTTAAACCTCAGTTTGGCTAAAAAATCATCCACTGCTGAAGGGTGTTGTCTGTTCTCATAAGTTCTGTTTAATCTAACGACTGTTGGCTTGCCACTGTTGCCAACATCTGTTGTTGCCTAACAGAGGTTCCCAACATCCGTGTCCACTAAAGTGGTTTGAAATTTTGTTATTTTTTTATTATTTGTTAAGTCACACTACAAAAAAACTGACATTTAGTGACACACAAAAAGTGCCACAAAAATCCATAAAAATGCCACCAAAGACCCCTTAAGGAATGAGTGGCACACAAAAAAAGTGTCACTAGAAGCAGTGCCACTAAAAGGCTTTAGTGGCACTTTTTAGTGTGCCTCTATAATTTTTTTTAGTTATTAGTGGCACTTTTCTTTTAGCCACAATATAAAAATAACAAACTTTTTGTGGCACAATTTTTATGCCAGTAAAAACTATTCCTAGTAATATATCTATACTACTTTTAGTGACACATAAAAATAAAATGCCACTACAAACATTTATCATATTAATTTCATTAATTTAGCTGTTATTTATTTACGATATAATATAGAAATAAAAATGAAAACATGTAGCAAAATAATAATGTCATAACTTCAACTAAAAGTTCGATCCAAAACATACTATAAGTGTTAGAAAACAAATGAATGTCTACAAGAGAAGTCAAAACGTTCTTTCGATACGAATCATACTCTAAAAAACTTAGTGCCAAGCAATCCATTAATCTTGTTATCTCTATTCCTTCAAGGCTTCACATGTTTTCATCTCTGTCATCAATATCGTCACTTCTTGAAGATGATAATTCGTTACTAGGTAAAGAGTTGCTAGGAGCCGAAGAACCGACGAGAGGGACCTAAAAATTTTTAGTGAGAATAAATGCTAATACAACGATATATATGTGTAAAAGACCACATAGTAGTACATGTATGTAAGTACCTGTATGTTCATATTGCTAAGAACTGTAGGCAAGTTTGCATCGGGGATACGTTCTTGGATAATGTTCATCATAACGTTCACAACACTCTGAAGCTGATGAATAGTATGTGAGTTAGTCGAAGAATCACCTTTACTTTTTGTGGCTGGCATTCTTCCAACTAATCGAACATACCCTCTTTTCTCTGAGCCTTTAACTTTTGATTATTCATCATTTGTAAAATCATGCGAATCTATGGGTTTGCTTGCAGAGTCACTTGCAATAGCTTTTAGTGAAGCCTAAATACATAATAATATAGGTAAGCTTATAAAAAAGTGAACACACACATGATATGTAAAAATATTTTAATGCATAAAAATACATTACCACAACGTTAGCTGTTTTATCATCAACAAAACTTCCATCTTTACGAGTGCGAGTTGTTATATACATTTCTCCTCGGGTCGGGTATACACCATCATTCTTCGTTGCCTATAATTTATGCTTAATGATTAGTAAAAGAAATGAAAAACTAAATTTTACAATAATATGTCAAAATAACTAGAATAATACCACTTCATGAGCAAGTCTACCAACTTGTTGGTTATCTTCCTCACAATCATCACCTGAATCTTCACCTGGATCTGGAATATAATCTACATCCCCCGCACGAGTGTTCCGTTTCACTGTTTTTTTTTTTTTCATTTTGTTACTCTCTACCAAACTTGTCATAGAGTCCACAATGTTTTTAACTCCTAATTCTCGTAGTCTTTTTTGGTTCTCCTGAATCCTCGCTAGTCTAGCTTCCATGTACACATTACCTAGTCAAAGTCAAAAACTAACCAATGAGAAGAAGAAAAAAACAATACATAAAAGAATTCGGATAATTTGCATTAGTACCGTGTGCATCATGAGAATTTGATGGATAATCTTGCATTTTACTGATGTAGGTAGAAGTGATATGTAGTTGTTTGCGCCTACCCATATCGTCTACTCAAAAACATACAATAACAATATTTACTATATAATATTATAATAACATGCAAGAAACAAAGTAGGTTCGAAGAAGAAACGAGGGTTGCGCATATCAGGTATCAACATCAAGGAACTAAATATGGGCATGATCTCCAACTGGTGGTGGCGTATCAAGGCCTTCGGCTCCCAACTTTGGGCCCTAGTAGTTAAGGCGACGGTAACATTGGCTGCACTAATGTAATTCCGAATTTCCGAGCAGCAATGACGGGGTTTAGACTATACCACAACAGTTAACAAGGAGTTTGGGAAAGTTAATTTGGATCTCAATAAATACATCAAGTGTGATTGGAAAGGACGATTCAGCCTTGTTTTGGCATGACAATTGGACCTAGGGAGATGCGCTAAAGGTCCGGTTCTTGTGCCTATTTCAACCGGTCAAAGACAAAGCAGCTTACGTTTCTCATTACTCTACGGAGATGGGATGGGGTAGTATAATATCAATATACTGGTGAGTCAAGGGTGGTTTTATGGGTCATGCTGGGTGTTGGTGCCTTGTTAGCATCTTGCTAATGGGTACTGTTGTAATTCTTCTGATATGGTGTGGAATAAAAGTTGTGTTTGGCTGTGAAAAATAAGAAATCAAAGTATCCTAAATATAATACATATATACACATGTATAGTAAGTTTAATCAGAACCTCTTGCTTTATCTTTTTCAGGGCCATGCAATTGTTCTTGATCATTGTTTTCATCTTCATCATAGTTGTGATCTGCCATATCTCCATGCTCATCATCTTCATCAACACCATCTACTTCCATATCCACTTTATTACCTTCTTAAAGCGTAGAAGAGTAAATCAATATAAAAGGTACCTTTAATTGAATAAACTTTAAGATTAACAAAATAATACCTTGAAATATTTCCTCATCCTCGTCATCATCCTCATCAACAAGAATCACCCGTCTCTTTGCTCCTTCTTTATTCGGTTTTGTTGCATTTGAAGTAGACGGAACCTTTTGGGAGACATTTGGAGCAAGCACCTGACGTAGTTTCGTTAGATTAGCAGCTCTACTCATGGACATTGGTGGAATATATTGTGAATGGTGTCGCTAAAACAGATTTACTTTCATTAGATCACATTTCTATATAAAATAAAATAAACAAAGTTTGAATAATCATATTACCTTTTTGGGTACTACAATACTTCTACCAACTTGTTGGTTATCTTCCTCACAATCATCACCTGGATCTTCACTTGGGTCTGGAATATAATCTACATCCCCCGCACGAATGTTCTGTTTCACTGTTTTTTTCTTCATTTTGTTACTGTCTACCAAACTTGTCATAGAGTCCACAATGTTTTTAACTCCTAATTCTCGTAGTCTTTTTTGGTTCTCCTGAATCCTCGCTAGTCTAGCTTCCATGTACACATTACCTAGTCAAAGTCAAAAACTAACCAATGAGAAGAGGAAAAAAAACAATACATCAAAGAATTCGGATAATTTGCATTAGTACCTTGTGCATCATTAGAATTTGATGGATAATCTTGCATTTTACTGATGTCGGTAGAAGTGATATGTAGTTGTTTGCGCCTACCCATACCGTCTATTAAAAAACATACAATACAATAACAATATTTACTATATAATATTATAATAAGATGCAAGTAACAAAGTGGGTTCGAAGAAGAAACGAGGGCTACGCATATCAGGTATCAACATCAAGGAACTGAATATGGGTCTGATCTCCAACTGGTGGTGGTGTATCAAGGCCTTCGGCTCCCAACTTTGGGCCCTAGTAGTTAGGGTGACGGTAACATTGGCTGCACTAATGTGATTCCGAGTAGGGGTGCAAACGAGCCGAGCTACTCGCGAGCTACTCGAGCTCGGCTTGAAAAAAAGCTCAAATGAGCCGAGCTTAAACGAGCTCGTGCTCGAGCCCGAGCCTAAAAAAAAGCTTGTTTAGTAAACGAGCCCGAGCCTGAGCTTTGCTTATCGAACTCGAGCCGGCTCGCGAGCCTAAACGAGCTTTCTATTTATATATTTTATATTAAACATATATTTATATAATAATAATTACCATTTATATAAATAGAAAAAAATAACTAAATTATATGTATAATAATAATTATAATTAATATAAATTAATTAATAAATACTAAACGAGTCTAGCACGAGCCGAATTCGAGCTTGAAAAATTACCTTCGAGTCGAGCTCGAGCTCGAGCTTTCATATGTTAAACGAGCACGAGCTCGAGCCTGGTTGAGCTCGGGCTCGGCTCGACTCGTTTGCACCCCTAATTCCGAGCAGCAATGACGGGGTTTAACTATACCACAGCAGTTAACAAGGAGTTTGGAAAAGTTAATTTGGATCTCAATAAATACATCAAGTGTGATTGGAAAGGGCGATTCAGCCTTGTTTTGGCATGACAATTGGACCTAGGGAGATGGGCTAAAGGTCCGGTTCTTGTGCCTATTTCAACCGGTCAAAGAGAAAGCAGCTTACGTTTCTCATTACTCTAAGGAGATGAGATGTGGGTAGTATAATATTAATGTACTGGTGAGTCAAGGGTGGTTTTATGGGTCATGCTGGGTGTTGGTGCCTTGTTAGCATCTTGCTAATGGGTACTGTTACAATTCTTTTGATGTGGTGTGGAATAAAACTTGTGTCTGTCTGTTAAAAATAAGAAATACAAGTATCCTAAATATAATACATACACATGTATAGTAATAAAAACATCAATATTTACCACATAATTAACGGGTAAAGCAGCTTGAGTGATGGGTATGCCTTACAAAATCATGGTCCGATATATAATGGGAAGAAAAGAAACTAATAAGTTACAGGTCGTCTACTAAAAATCCTAAACAACATAACTGAAACAAATATTGTATTAGCAAATTATATCCTTGCAAATTGATAGTGAAGTTTGACTATAGAAGTCTGACCATTTAGATCCTAGGTTTGCTGCTTCACAGGACCCTTTTATGTATGGGTCAAATCTTTCACTTTATTAAATTATTTCCTTTTATGTTGCTTCACGATCAATCCTATACATCCAATACGATATCACAGGCATACTTAATTTAGAAAACCATTGAATTGTTTCTCGAATAAAGTAATTGGATTTTGAAAATTTTGGGTAGGATGTTCTGCTACCTGGGTGTAAACCCGAAAGAATATGTATATGTATGAACTTATCTACTCATAATGAACACAACAATTATGTACAACTCTTTTCAAAATCTACATGGCCGATTTCCGCAACATTGTTTCTCTGAACATATTTAAATCGAACATAATCACCTATCATTTACAATTTACTGACCTAAAATTGAAGGTGGTTGAGGTTGCGATTGAACCAATGGTACCCTGAAATTATTAAGCATGTCTAAAGATTTTTAGTTGGTCATGAATTTGTATATAATTTAGAGGTGGAAATTTTGACCTAGGGTTTATCTATAATCAATATGGGTCAAATGGGTAACTGGTTAAATAGAAGATGTAGTGCAACTTGCAAGAACCTGAGAGAATACATCCACAAAGTTTAGAGGGAAATTAGAAGAAGATATAGCTATAGGATTCTCTAAAGTCTAAACCAAACCTGTCTATTTCAGTTTCAAATTTAAAGATTTCCTACGCAGATTGTCCTTTTCGTTAGCAAAAGAAGCCATAGAAAGGATTTCAATTGTGTAACTAGCACTTTTAAAGAAATTGTAACCTGCCATCAGGGCTAAAAATACCTGACCACTTCCCTGAATTTTCCCTCTATACACTGATCCAAACCCACCCTCCCCTAAAAAACAATCAGGGCTAAAAATACGAGTTATAGCTGCATGCTCACCGAATGTGAAAGTCTGAGATCCAATTTGACCAAAATTTACCCATTTTTGGTGTGGATATTTTGGTCCGAAATGTATCTTATTTGGCCTCAAAATATGTGTTGGGGGTACACGGGCTTCATGTGTCATATGCATGCTCACTGTACCAAGATGGGCAACTCTCGTAGCGTTGGCGGAATTGCTTGTTATCACATCTTATTTTCATGTAATAGAAAACTTGGGTACACTATCGGGAGTACGTATAGAACTCATTGTACCCCTAGAATAGGTTGTTTGGTCTCTTACTTTTGGTCCCCAACGCATGTTTTGGGAGATGTTACGGGGGTATGCCCCTATGCTTGATGTAATTTGGTTTGTTATTTATATACCTTGCTGGGCAATGCCCTTTATCCAAAAGATAATTAGATTCATTTAAGAAAATTATAAGTGTTGATAGTAGACTTTGCTTCAGCCTTATTAGTTATTATACCACATAAAAGTTAGCTGCAACATACTAACTACACATTTAGATTGTCTGAACAGTTTGTGTTTCAATTCTACAAAAAAAAAAATATTTACAACTTGAAGAAACCGTAGCAATTTTTAAATGAAAAAAAATCCCAAAAGCGTCAAAATCGGACGGTTTTGACAACCAAACAGTCAAAACCATAGTTACCTGTTCGGCCCAGAAATCCCGTCAAAACCGTCCGAACAGGACAAGGAACATCTGAACATCCCTAATATATACAAACAATAAGACAATTAGGCCCTATGTTAACAGTCAAGAAACAAAAATTGATGACAATAATGAATTCATATATCCTAAATGAGCGAGAGAGATGCTTTTGATTTAAAGAAGACTTTTCAAGAGGTTGTCTAACTATAAGTTCCAGGTACCCAAAATCAAACATTTGTAACATACATAAATGCCACTAGCACTAATTTAATTCCATTTCTCTAGTAACCAAGTATGAGCTAGCTAGCTAGATTTTTTAAACCGACTAGAGACCCGTTCCGACCCAGACCCGTTTCAACAGAACCTGTTCTGGCCCGAACCCGATTTGGCCCACCACCCTGTTTTGCCACGTGTAAGAGACGACAACAAATTAGGGATAAAACTCAATATATTAACACATTGTTTTTATAAAATTTGTGGTATCTAACCCTTCAATGACAGAGACCACAACAAATTAAAGATTAAATTTAAAGAATTAGCACATGACTAATTTAAAGTCATGGGATCCAACAATACATCCTGAAACCATCATATGTGTGCTATCATCTTAAATGCAAAGTATGTATAAATGACAAGAAAAAAAAATCGCGAACAAAAGAAAAGGAAATCACCATTGATTATGTGTTAGATCCATACCTCAGAATGAGCGCGAAGTGAATAAACGATGAAGAGACCGATGGAGAGAAAGTTCAGTGGCCAGAATGAGATGCTGGATCTTGTGTGTGTGACTGAATCTCTGCAAGAAAGGGAGAGAGAGGGAGATGTCTTCCTGTGTATAATGCGTGAATTTTTTGAGGATTAGTTGGTTACCCCAAATTAAGCCAGACATGAAGATTTTGGGGGAGGGAAATTGGTTTTGGGGGGAAATTGTAGATTAGGAGGGAAAACAATTTCTATGTGATCTTTTTTTTTTTTTTTGGGTAAAGTTTTATAATTAACAACCACTACTACACCAAAAGTCAAGTCTAATCACTGAAAATTTTCTCTCAACAGCTAAGTACGATAACATGAACCTTACCTTTATCTGGTCAAATGGGCTCATCATCATCTGTAACTAGGGCTGTAAATGAACCGAACGAACACGAACAAGCCCTTGTTCATGTTCGTTCGTTAAGGAAATAAATGTGTTCACGAACGGTTCATGAACACTTACCGAACGAGATTTTATGTTCGTGTTCGTTCATTAAGGAAATGAGTGTGTTCGCGAACGGTTCACGAACATAAACGAACACAAATAAATTTGGCGAACGCGGCGAAGGATAAAGATAGATGGACTAGAGATTAGCACTCGAACTTTAATCCCTTATTGTGGAACTGAGGTCGATCGTATTCGCCAATGTAAATAATGAGAAATGAAAGGTTAATCATGCATAAACAAGGTGAAAGTGGGTTTCCTAGTTTCATTGTTAAGGTAATAAAATAAATAAGAGTTTAATAATATAAAAAGTATAAATAAAATATAATAAAGTACAAAGATCTTCAATTAAAACACAAATATATGAACATAAACGAACGCAAATCAACGAATGTTCACGAACACGTTCACGAACACCTTACCGAACGTTCACGAACATAATCGAACGAACGAGACCTCTGTTCATGTTCGTTCATTTAACTAATCGAACAAAATTTCTTGTTCATGTTCGTTCGTTTATTAAACGAACGAACATAAACGAACTTTCCGCCGAACGGTTCATAAACTGTTCGCTGAACGTTCGGTTCGTTTACAGCCCTATCTGTAACAATAAGAATCCAGTTATTGAAGGTGGAACAAAGATGTCTTACTTTTGAAGATATCAATAGAAATCGTTTTACCTACATGTGGTCAAAGTGGGTAAGGTAGTGCCAGACGCGTATAGCTTTTATTTTTGGTTTTATGTAGAAATTACGGAGGGAAAATTTAGAATGTGAAGGCGGGAAATAATTTTAATGTTGGAAAAAAAAAGCACATGGTCAGAGGAGCGTGAAAGTGGCATTTTTTGTAAAAAAAAAGATAACGATAGCCAATCAAAACCAACTCAAAATCTATCAACCAATGAAAAACGGCCATCTCAACACCTAAATGACCCCCACGCCAGTGGAAAATACCCCACCCTCACCACCATGCCACCTCAACGCAACCCCATGGGGAGGTGCTCTCTGCGTGGAGGGGCCACCACGTCACTTTTTCACGCTCGCTCTGTTTGGTCTAAAGGAGGGAAAGAGTTAAGCGTGTAAACTCGTGTGTTACTTGACTAGCTGAGTTTAAACGAGCTCGAGTACGAGGCCATGCCTAAAGTTAAGTTGTCTAAGCCTGAACTTAATTTATCAAGCTTGAACCAATTTACGAGCCTATTGTATAAGTATAAATTTTATTTATAAAATTATGATAAATTTAACTAAATAATAAATATATATACATATATTACGTTATATATAAAATGTTACAAAAATATTTATTATATTTATCATAAATTAATCTAAAAAATAAACGAACCGTGCCAGAGCCTATCTCGAGCTTAGGAAAATATCCAAGAGCTCGAGCTCAAGCTCGGGCTACACTCAGCACGACTCTTTTACACAACTAACAAAAAATAAAAGTATAAAAAGAAGTTGTTGAAAATCTTTAGTGTTATTAAAAAAACCTAACTTAGTGGCATGAAAATTAAATGTCACTAAAAGTGGGTACTAAGCAAATATGGCATACACAAAATGCCATTAAAAACCTAAATTAGTGGCACAAAATTGAAATACCACTAAAAGCGTGTGCCGCTAAATGGAATTTTTTTGTAGTGCTTGTTCAAAAAATTTTGTGACACAGGCAAAGTGCCATTAAAACATATAGAAAATTTTGGTGGCATATGCAAAATGCCACTAAAAGCCTTGATTAGTGACACAAAAGTTAAATGCCACTGAATGTATATGTTAAATACCTAAAGTGCCATTAAAAACAAAAATTAGTGGCACAAAACCTATATGCCATTAAAAATGTGTGCCACTAAATGGCTTTTTTTTTGTAGTGTCACCAGTTTTTTGAAGAATTTCCTCCTCTCAATTACAAATACTCAACATCTGTTACTTTAAATGTCTGTCAAAGGTAAAGTCTGCCCATGAGAGAATATCAGTTTGAAGTGATCCTCTGCTAATCTAACGGCTGTTTGACTTGCTACTGTTGCCAACATCTGTTGTTGTCTAACAGAGGTTCCCAACATCTGTGTCTGCTGAAGTTGTAGAAGCATGTGTTTACTATGTAGAGTATTGTTGGTCTTTAAATGAAGAGATTTTTTTTATTATTTTTTATGCCAGAGGTTTGAAATTTTATTATTTTTTTATTATTTGTTAAGTCAACAGTTTTTTGAAGAATTTCCTCTCAATTACAAATATAAAACATCTGCTCCTCTAAATGTCTGTCAGAGGTAAACTCTGCCTAAAGAGAACATCTGTTTTGAAGTGATCCTCTGCTGATGAAGACATAGTCTGAAGAAAATTTGAAGAAGCAAAGGTCTGCTATGGGTCAACAGATCTTAAAGAACAACATATGATATTCAATAAATCCTACTCAACAGAGGTTTTCAATGTAATAGTGTCAGGCTAATAGCAGATGTAGGGAGTTTGTTAGGCTATTAGATGTTTTGCATTAAAAGCTGTTGCTTTTAAATATAATTTTACATGTTTATGTTAAAATGTACATGTTTTTTCCTGCTAGATTGTTTAACCTACAGTGAATTGAAATCTGACCTTCGGGCTATAAGATATTTCACTATATAATATCATTGATTTAGATTATGTTGATGTTGAATTGTGTCTGAACAGATGTTTGGTAAGTCAACAATTTTTTGAAGAATTTCCTTATGTCAATTACAAATACTCAACATCTGCTACTCTAAATGTCTGTCAAAGGTAAATTTTACCCAAAGAGAACATTTGTTTGAAGTGATCATGTGTTGATGAAAACAGAGTCTGAAGAAAGTTTGAATAAGCAAATGTCTGCTATGGGTCAACAAATGTTAAAGAAGAACCGATGATATTCAGTAGATGCTGCTCAACAGAGGTTTTCAATGTAATAGTGCTTAGGCTAATAGTAGATGTAAGGAGTTTGTTACTTTGTTAGGCTATTAGATGTAATTGCAATCTTTATAAAAGCATGATGATGAAAACATTCTTCTCATTATCTCTGAGTTTGATTTAGATTATGTGGATGTTGAATTGTGCCTGAACAGATGTTTTGTAAGTCAACAAATGTGAGAATTTTAAAAGACAATTGTTGAGGTTTTGAAATGCGGATAATGGTAAATAATCATTTATAGTGTTTAAAATGCGTCTTATGGTAAATGAAGAGGTTAATTGTAATTATGTTAACCTTTTTTTTAGGGTTTAAAATTTGTCCTTTGGGTTTCTTGATATTTAATTTTATAGTTTTCCCATGAAAACTTATTTTTGAAATGTTTTGCATTAAAAGCCTAAACTTTATCGCATCATATTCTTTAACAGTAAGTTAGTCTCACCATCTATTTAATCATTACCACCTTCATTAGGTATATAAAATAAATTTATTTGCCTTACATTGGGAAACTGCTTTCATCATTACCGCTTTCATCCATCTACTCAATCATCTTCAAAGGTTTTTTGTTTATCAATATCATTACAATCTCTTTGGCTTTCAAACACACATTTGTTCACCGCAAAAATCAAGATACAAACTAAAGCATCGTCGCATCATATCCTTTAACAGTAAGTTAGTCTCACTTGACAATTGTAAAAATATCTATTTTTTATGATTCTCTTGAGATTTTACAATCAAATTATGAACCCTAAAGTTCTTTGTTTTAACTGTCATTGTAGTTATACCCACCTCCAGCCCAGTTGGTTCCGAAGTGGCTGGATTGGGCCGGTTTCCTCTTGAGGTCTCCGGTTCGATCCCCGGCTGCGGCATTTTGGGGGTGGGTCGTCCCAATGATGAATCATATCCTACCGAGGCATGGTGCGGTCTTGAGGGCAACCCGGTTTTACCCAGCTGTTACCCCAGCGAGTCTCTCGTGTGGGGGCAGTATGGTTTCCGGGCGGAAGTCAGCTTGCGCGCCGGCCGGGGCCCGATCGAACATCGCGTCCGGAAGAGCGGGGCTGACGGGGGAATGTCTTTGACATGACCCCGGAGACCTGATCGGTCCTGTACAGAGAAAGTCTCCTTCCAAAAAAAAAAAAAAACTGTCATTGTAGTTACTCTGTTCATCAAAATTATGATCGGTTTTGTAGTTAAAAATATGATGTTTGTTTTTTAATTTTTTGGTATATTTATATATAGTAACATCCTTATTTCTTATTTATAAACATTTACATATACAATTGTATTTTATTTGTTGTATTTTTTATTGTAGAACATATAGATCATAAAATGGAAAATATTGGGTTTCAAGTGATCGTTGATGAAATTTTCACAAAGCTCTCTGCAGAAGCTATTAGTCGTTTGAAATGTCTTTCCAAAAATTTTCATAGGGAATTGTCAAGTCATGCATTTGAGATGATGCATTCTCTCCAAAGTGGAAATTCACTACAAAAGAAACTACTCTCCTTAAAGACACTTCAATTGTCGTTGACAACATAGTAGCTGACTAGCTGGTAATTTGGATGTCGGTACAAGCAAAACCATAAGTTTTCCTAACAATGTCCACCCTACCTTCTTACGTATTCTATCGTCATTTAATGGGTTGTTGTTAGTTTGCAATGAACGTATTTGCTGTGAGCAGATCCTTTGGAATCCAACAACCAGGTGCTATAAGTTTCTGTCTGATGACTACCTTAATAATAGTCATGATCGAAACTCTGATACAGGTGGAATGTATTTTGATGAATCCAATGATCTGAAAGTGCTTCACATCAGATATTACCGTAATGTGGTTACTGCTCGTGTTTACTCACGACGTCGTGAGTCATGGAGAACAATAAATTTCTTGAGCGTAAATAATTATGGTTCAAACAGTTATTCATGGTCTCCCGGAATTTATTCCGGTAAAACCATATATTTCATGGTTTCAAATTATTGGTATCCACCAGGTGAGAGGAACATAGTTGCTTTCGATGTTCTTTTTGAGACTTTCAGAATGCTTCGTTTTCTCGAGAGTATCGGAGTCAATCCTTGCCAAGGGCATTTTTTGACCATCGTAAAGAGACTGCATTTGATTGTTTGTTGTTGGAAAGTCTGTTGTGCTAACTGCTGATTTGCTCAAATATGAAGAAGAAGGCTGGATCAAGGTGTTTGCTTTCAATAATCCTCGTGTAGTTGATTATGTAGATAGGCGCCAAAGGACTAATATAATTGAAAACAACAAGTGGCTGATAACAAACATTTGGGGGGATATGCTTGAAGTTGATCTGAGCAACGAAGTTTTGAAATACCTCCAGCATGTTGACAACTACAATGGTCCGAAAGGAGCTTTATTTATCGAGACTACTGTTTCGCCCATTGATTAGAAATTATTATGCTTTCTTTTACTCAATGGTGTTTGGTTTTTCGAACTTTCTTTATTATATAGTTAGCTCTATTTGACACTTTCATATTTTATATAATTAGTTGTGTTAAAATTATTAACCATGTTTGTTATTTAAATTAATTAAATAAATATTTATGGTTGAGAGCTTAAAAGCTTGTAATAGTGGCAAATGTCTGTTTATCTTTTGAAAGGTCTGTTGTTGTGAACAGATGTTTGAAAATAAAACAGTTGTTGATACATATGTTGACTTTGCTCAAAAGATGGATGAAAATGGATGTTTGAAACCGCTATTGGGTTAAAACAGAGTTTTGTAGAGAAAACAGTGGTTGAAACTGCTGTTGGGTTAAAATGGTGGTTTAAAACCACTGTTGGGTTAAAACAGTGTTTTTTGGAGAAAGAACATGCTTGAATGCAAATGTTATTTCGTTCACAAAGATTAATAAATCGTATATTTGCGTATCTTTTATACTCTAAACTTTAAGTATTTACCGATTGACTTATCTATTTATAAATATAATCATATTCATCATTTATATGTGTCATGGATGGTTTTTTAAAAGCCATATTTACACACGGGTCTTGCTGCTAGTAATAATATAATTAGGGGGAGACTATTTGCACACTTGGTGTGTAGATAGTCAGCCCCAAAAGGGCTTTTTGTCCTATATACACACCCTGCAGTGTCGAGCTGTGGTTAAAGCGTGACGTTTTGGTCCGGCCAACCAGATAGAGACTGACAGGTGTCTGACGGGTCTTTTGACCGGACCAAAACGCCGAGCTTTGGCTGCGTTTTGGTCCGGTCAACCAGACGCCCGGTCAGTCTTTTGTCTGGTTGACATGACCAAAATGCGGCCAGAGCTCGACACTGCAGGGTATGCATATAGGACAAAAAATCCCTTTTTAGTGTGCATATAGGCATTTGGGTGTGCCAATAAGGTAAAGACATGAAAGTTCACTACCTACCCCTGCCACCAAACCCAGCCGACCCCACCCCCACCTCACCAAACTACCACTACTACTCCTGTGCTTTATAAATTATTCGAATCCTATTTACCAGATATAACCCCCAGGCCACCCACCTACCCATGGCTGCTGCCCAATTTTCTGGCATTTCTTCCTTCACAAATCACTCTCCAGCAGCAATCGCTTTTGATTCTTCACTTACATCCTCCGCCAGATCAGCAGCAGCAACCATCTCCTTCTCTAACAACCTCAACCCAACTCTTCTTGCAATCAGGTTGGTATTCTCCTTCTTGTGATTGATGATTTGCTGTATTTAGAGATCTTTTTTCATGTTAGTTAGCATTGTTTTGTATACATCAAATAGATTAGGCTCAGAAAGAGGATGATTTTTATCACCAGACCAGAGATATTAATGCTTGATTTGATGTTTGATCAGTTAACCATTTGGATTCAATTTGTGCTTGATTTATAGGAGATTATGATATTTATATTGCTTGAGTTATTGTAGAAGAAAAGCTTGATTCATTATTTACTAGTAAGCTGTTTTGAAATAAGCTTACTAGGATAAAAATAGGCTTAATAAGCTGTTTTGAAACCTGCTCATGCTAGGAGTATACCACAATTTGATTGTTTTTTTTTTTTTTTTTGGAGTAGATCTTTGGAGACTAGAAGACATCACAAGTCCTCTACAGTTTGTTCAGCAGTAACAATATACAACAATTCCGAACCCATGGAACTTGATACCACTCTGAGCCCTAGAGTCAACTCCGTAAAGCCTTCAAAAACAGTGGCTATAAGCGACCAAGCAGCCGCACTTGTAGAAGCTGGTGTTCCCGTCATCCGTTTAGCTGCTGGAGAGCCTGATTTCGACACCCCGGCTGTTATTGCTGAGGTGGCTTATCTAATAACATCCGTCTATTATCCATTCAATAAACCCTTTCAATTGCCTTAGTTAAAATCGTTATCTTTTTTATTCTAAATAGGCTGGTATAAATGCAATCCGTGAAGGTTACACACGGTATACTCCTAATGCGGGTACCCTGGAACTACGGACCGCAATATGTAAGAAACTCAAGGGTAAGTTCCATCATATGAGTCATTGCGGCAATGTCGAGTTATCGGTATTGAATTATAGTTTCTTTATTAATATTTTTTTATCTATTATTGTAGAGGAGAATGATCTTTCGTACACACCCGACCAGATTGTCGTTAGTAACGGGGCAAAGCAGAGTATACTACAAGCAGTCCTCGCTGTTTGTTCACCAGGAGACGAGGTCAATTGCTGTTTACTGTTTGCTAACACACACACACACACAAAAAGAAAAATAATGATAATAGAAAAAAGAGTAAAATGCCATTTTCGTCCCTGACTCCCTGAGGTTTGGCCAGTTTTGCGACTTTCGTCCAAAGGTTTGTTTTTCCGTATTTGGATCCAAAAAGTTTAAAATCTTGCCATTTTCATCTAACTCGTGAACTCCATCCATTTTTTCCATTAAGTCATGGGTGTTACCGTCTTTTTATACATTTTTTATTGAACAAAAAACACAATAAGGAATAAAGATCCACCTCTGTTGACTTTGTTTCTTATAGTGTGTTTAGTTTGATAAAAAAAAATGTCTAAAAAGACGGTAATACCCCTGATTTAATGGAAAAAATGGATGGAGTTACGAGTCGGATGAAAATGGCAAGATTCCAAACCTTTTGGATCCAGATGCGGAAAAACAAACCTTTGGACGAAAGTCGCAAAACTGGCCAAACCTCAAGGATGAAAATGGCATTTTACTCAATAACAAAAGTTTAAGATAGCATCACATTTCTCTTACAATCATCATCCATTTTCACTTTTCAGGTTATAATTCCAGCTCCATTTTGGGTGAGTTACCCTGAAATGGCGAGATTGGCTGACGCTACACCTGTGATTCTTCCTGCAAGCATCTCCGAAAACTTTCTGCTCGACCCGAAGCTTCTTGAATCCAAGATTACCGAGAAGTCAAGACTGCTAATTCTTTGTTCTCCATCTAACCCAACAGGGTCGGTTTATCCTAAGAAATTGCTTGAAGAGATTGCTCGCGTCGTTGCAAAGCATCCAAGACTCCTGGTAAAACACAACCCAAATCGACTCATTTATAAGTAACTCACTTTAAACTAGAATCGTATTTTGTTGGTTCTGTTCAGGTGCTTTCTGATGAAATATACGAGCACATAATATATGCGCCAGCTGTCCACACGAGCTTTGCATCTTTGCCTGGAATGTGGGAACGGACGCTAACAGTCAACGGGTTCTCTAAGGTATGCAGTTGCATTATCGATTTCGTTTTGTACAATGCACGCTAAAAGTGTATTATTTTAATACTAGAAGGGTGCCCGCGCGATGCGGCAGGAAACACAGGCACTCGTTTTTATGGTATAATTTAAAAAAAATATTAACATACAAAAAAGTTATGACCGTTTAAAAAGCGTGGGGTAGTTAGTTTTTTATAAGAGGATAAAGTGTAAATACTAACTAATTATCTATAATTTTGTTAAAGATGGGAGTTAAAGTGTAACTAAAATGAGGGGATTAAAGTGTAATTAGTGTTTGAAAGACTAATTTACCCTCATTTTAGGTTGTACCTTATGCATTAAAGCAAAAAAAAAAAGTTGTTAACTTTTGGGTATCTTAAATTGTCCTTGTGTACATTTGTATAGGCTTTTGCAATGACTGGTTGGAGACTCGGATATATTGCCGGTCCTAAACACTTTGTGGCCGCGTGTAATAAAATCCAAAGTCAGGTACGTAATGTCACATTAAACCTACTTTAAGAATCATTATTCGTTTGATCTTATTGTTGAATATAATATCTTTTTTCATTGTTGGTTCAGTCAACTTCAGGTGCAAGTAGTATAGCTCAAAAAGCTGCGGTTGCGGCTTTAGGAATGGGTCACGCAGGTGGAGAAGCCGTCGCTCATATGGTCAAAGCATTCCGTGAAAGACGAGATTTTTTGGTCTCGGCGTTTGGTGAATTAGAAGGTGTCAAAATGTCTGAACCTCAGGTATAACTGTCTTTTCTTTTGTGGACGTTTGCATGACCGTCTATTTACAATATATTAAAAAACTAAATAAGAAGTATCATTTTGTTTGTTTCCATCAATCCCTGTTTACAAGTATTGCTACTGTTGTCAATAGCGAATAGGGACAATAGTGACAAGCTATCTATATGCCATTGCTATGTAGCAGTAGCGATGAAATAGCGGGCGCTGTTTCATGTTTAGCGATATAGTAGAAGAAAATTTTAGAAATATTTTACATGTATATTTTATCAAAAATAGCTAAAATACACATATAAATAGTTAAATATGCTTCTTTTTTCAACCGTGAAACAAAAATACCTAAATACAGTTTTATTTCAGTCGCTATTTATATTAAAACAAAAAAAACCCTAAAAGTCCGCTATTTTCCCGCTTTTAATTCGCAAAACATCAGATAGCGCCAACGGATCGCATCGCTATGCAAAACGCTATACCGGTCACTATTACCGCTCTTAACAACCCCATAGTATGTGTTGGTCTGTTAGAAACTTAGAATATATCAGGGTTAGGCGCATTAGTTTAGTCCGTTATTGGTGGGTTCTTGTCTCACTGTATCTCTCTCTCTAAATATGTGTGTATATGTATATGCACACATACATATACATTGTATCATACAAATCATATACGCAATAAAATATCTCTTTGACCTTCACAGTATGTTGGTTCTAATACTCGTGTTTCGCAGGGTGCATTTTACCTCTTTCTCGATTTCAGCTATTACTACGGAACCGAGGTTGAGGGCTTTGGTTTGATAAAGGATTCCGAGTCTCTATGTCGTTATTTTCTGGAACAGGGTCAGGTAAATAATTCATATTTATATAGAATCCGTTTTTGTAGCTTTCAACACTAGAACTTTGCTTTACTAAAATGACTAAAATACCCTCCCAACAACAGACACAACTAAACGCATCTCGCAACTCAAATCAAACTATCATGTTCAAATTGGTCGAAAAGAGCCAAAGTATTGGGAATTTTAATATTTATTATTATAAGTTTATAACCTTTCGTTTTATTTTCCCAGGTTGCCCTTGTCCCCGGAGATGCGTTTGGGGATGACACCTGCATCCGGATCTCTTATGCAGCATCGCTCTCGACCCTACAGGCGGCTGCTGAGAGAATCAAGAAAGCTATCCTCACACTCAAGTCTCCGGCATCTGTCTGATAGTCTTCATATACTCCCAGACCGAGTTAATATTTCAAGCTATATATTAAGGTTACGGGAAAGTTGTCTTTTTGCATATGCAAGTGATTGTGTGCTTTGCATGTAATGAGGTTTGTATTTTTCTTTGATAAATGTTATAATAGAAACTTTAGATTGTTATGCTTGAACATAAAATGTATTGTTAGGAATCTGAGTTTGGTTTTGATTGTATTTTACGTTTGAAATAAGATGAACAATGAATGAGTAGTGCAGCGGAATTATAATGGAAGCAAACTTTTCACAATCAAACGAGAGAATTGCTTTTAACATACAAGTTTAACATTAAATCGAATGCTTGAATTTATTACAAGATTCAATTACAATTGCAATTATGCAACAAACTCCCCCTCAGCCTGAGCTCACAGTGATTTGTTCGTGCAGGAAGAAGATGGTGAAGAGCTAATAGAACAGTACAGAGCACTGTTTTATTTATAGGCATGAGCAAACCACTGAAGCATCTAAGTTGACGTCACCATGAAAGTGACATCTAACCTCCTAACAAACTTTAACATCTGATCTATACAACCTCTGCTATGCTAACTACTGTTGTACATTATATTTCATAATATAAACTAAAATACTGCTGCATCATTCCACTGATGTGAACCCAGCAGTACTTGTCATGATCAGCAGAGCTTGACCCATAGCAGTAGATTGAATCAGCAGAGCTTTAGTCTTCCATCAGTCTTTGACTTGGACAGCAGTTGTAGGTCAGCAGTTAGTAAAGATCAGTAGTTTGGAGGTCAGCAGATGTTGAAATCACTTTCAAGGGGAGAGATTTGAATATATAACATCTGCTTATTCTGGATCCACTGCTCTGATCCAGTTTTGGCTTTAATTATCTGTTCCTCTGATAGGGTTCAATCCCAACATGTATATTGATGACACACACACGCGTGTACACCTATGTACTGTTAGACTAATCTTGCATATTATGCGTAAGTTCGGGTTAAAAGTGACCGACTTACAAAGCTCGGGTAAAAAGTGACCGGGTTATAAACTTGGGGTTTTTTTTGAGATAGTTTTTAATGGTTTACTTGTTGAACAAGTTATTAGGCTTATAAATAGAAGGATTTATTTGTAACCCTAATAGTACCAAATTATCAATAAACGAGTTTTGATTCAATATGTTCTTTGGTATCCAATTCTAACATGTACTCACCACGCGTGCCCAGACACACTTACGTTATCCTTGTAAATATTAATGATTGTATCATTACCGGCAAAACTCTAGCATTAGTGGCTGACTTGATACACCCGTTCTTCAGATAGTTTTAGACTCAAGGACTTGAGTCTTGGCAATATAATTACATAAGTTACATATATAAATAAATTGTCTTGTATAATTCTGGATTATTTTGCTAATATTGAGAAAAACTTGTATAACATCATATTCAGGGGCTGTTGTTTACTTCTTAATGAGGCTCTTAATGGTTCAGACCTCTTACTGGTTCAGCACTTAATGGTTCAGATTGTTTGTTTCACGAGCAGATGTCTGAATGGTTCAGACATTTGCCTCTGAATGGTTAAGCATTATACAGAGTCTGAATGGTTAAGATCTCTAATCTGAATTGGTCAGACATTTGCTTCTGAACAGTTAAGCATTACAGGCTCTTAATGGTTCAGACCTCTTACTGGTTCAACACTTAACCATTCAGATGTTGCCAAACAACCCCTCAATGTTATAAAATATAGTTCAATTCATCACTCTCAAATTTCGCGGGGAGGTAAAGTGTATGGGGATAGCCCTCTTTGTCAGGTAGACCAACTAGAAGGAAGTGTGAGAGCACGAGACGAGGAAGCCCAAAACATTATACCGTTGGTGTTCGAAACCAGACAGAGAGCAGTGCTACACAGTGTACACACATGTGGCTAATGGTGTGTGTTCTTTGTAATAATTAGTTCCCACATACTACTCATGACATTCCCATGAATTATTCCTAGGATATGTAAACTATGTAAGAACCTAGAGGGATGTAAGTTCTTTTAAGATTTCATGAGCGCTTTTTAGAAATCTTTTTATCGTTAATAAAGTAGTTCTTGTGAAAACTTACATATTAATAAGCAAAGAGTTTAACGTTTTTGATATATCATCAAATAAACGCAACAATTTTATAGCGGTTCAGGTGGATAATAACAAACCCATATTTTATAGTGGTTCAGGTGCAACAATCTCTCTTGTTGTAACTTGGAAGAGATTACAATAATCTTCTCACTAGTCTAGGTAGTGATTTGGCAAATTGTTGTTAAACAAGTTTGTGGACATTTGATTTAATGTTAGCTTTAGTTAGGTTCATAAGAATTTTAAAAAATTATATTTTATGTTTAATAATATTTAAAAGTTATATGCTACTTTCTCAAATGATTTACTTCATACCTTTCACCATGCTGTAACACATGGTAATGTGGTATGGTCTTTTTTTAATCATCAAAAAATAGGTTGTTAACTTTAGACATGTAAGCACCAAGAAAGATGTTTTTAAAATTTTTGACAATGTAAGCATAAAATATGAACTATTACAATGGTTTTCAACCATTCAAAAATTCCTATTTTGGATCTATTTGCAAGAATTTAAGAAACCAAAAATAAAACTGATAGGATGTTATAGCAGCAACAAACTTTGAAGTGTAAACTATTCAACAAGCTTTGGCTTAAGGTTACGTGTTGTGTTATGCTGACGGACCTCCCTTCCATTACCATTTTTTACGTCAGCGTCATATCACCATCCCTTCCACCACCAACCTATGCGTTGTGGTGATGGTCATCCACCCTCTTTTTCCTATTTTTCTTTTTTAACAAATAATTTGTTACTTTATTTTGTTTAACAATTAATAGATAAAATTGAACATTCATTCATATTAAAAAGAAAAATACATAATTACAAAAAATCCTCAAGACCCCACTTTTTTTTTTTTTTTTTGCAATTTTCTTCATTTTGCCAGCACATTCCGATCTCTAGGCGGAAGTGACTCTATGTTCGTTGCCATTAACTTGAACTCTTCCCGCTCTAGCACTGGTTTCCCCAAGTTTAGCTTCTCCAATTCCCTCTTGGCCGCCTCTTGGGCTTGTTCTTCTTTCATCCGAATCTTCTCCGCTTGTTATTCGTTAAATTCAGAAAACTTGCCCAATAACTTATCTATCTTCAATTCACTTAAAGATTGATTTTTTTAGATACCTCCTTTTTTGCTTTGTCCCTCCCTATGGGGCATTGCGATTCCGGAACTTCTAGCGCATCATCATCTAACCCGGGTTCGTCATTAATATTAATATTGCCACACGCATCCAAAGCACCAACATTATATTCTCCCAACTCCGATGTTCTAAACCTTTTTGCCATTGCAACCTCGTTGGGCATAGGCACTCACTTGGAACACTGATGAAACACTGGTTAACACGAGGTTACCCCAGCTGACTGTCTCGTAGATTAAGGGTTCAATCTCTTCTTTCACTCGTCGTTAGCTGATATCCTGCAACACAGAACACGGTGACTCGCCACAAGGAGGGGAATATGGGGGTTCTCCTTGTGACCACTCTCCGGCGTGAGAATAAGTATTGTTCTGAGAAGAATAGTGTGTGTTGAGAGTAAATAGTGAGTGAGCAGAATCCTGAACCTGAAGGTGGAATCCTCTATCTATAGCCGAAGGATGAAGGAGGAGGAGCCTTGCCAGCTAGCCAATGGGTGCCAGCTGTCCGACCAAGGGGAATATCCTCTTTGTCCCCTCTCCCGTCGCCAGTGTAGTGGATGACGTGGCGCACACTCATTCGTCCAGCTAGGCGCTCACTGGTACTGGTTGTCGGTTTGTCCTCCAGAAATCTTGTAATGAAGGCTGGCATCCATCCATTGGTGCCACGTGCCGTCCTTTTTGTTTGTAGGAGCATCTTCTTTGTCACCTGCAATTTCTTCCAGAAGCTCTAGAAGCTTCTGGATGCACTCGGATGATGTGGACGCCATGCTGGATAAGTGGTGTGGTCCCCGTGCCATATGTGCACTGATTTGGGACCATACCTCTTCAAATCCCCAGTCCAGTGTGACTTCCAGGTGAGTTTATCAACTGGGAGGGATTCTAGACTCAGAAAAATGGAGGTGTTTTAGTTGTTTTTGATTGATTGATGAGGCACGTGGCCTTGTGTGGGAGAGTTGTATGCAGCTCTGAGCTTGAAACGACGCAAGGCGCATGTAAATGGTGTACAAGATTGAGCCGAAACGGCACATGGCGCATGGAAATGGCGTGTACAATTGAGCCAAAACGGGTACAATTGAGCCAAAACGGCGCGTGGCGCATGGAGACGGCGTGCAAAATTGATCCAAAGCACCGCATAGCGCATGAAGATGGCATGCAAAATTGAGCCAAAACGGCGCATGGTGCATGGAGATGGTGTGTAGAATTGAGCCAAAACGGCGCATGGAGATGCGTGCAAAATTGAGCCAAAACGGTGCATGGCACATAGAGATGCGTGCAAAATTGAGCCAAAATAACGCATGGAGATGGCGTGCAAAATTGAACAAAAACAGCGCATGGCGCATGGAAATGGCGTGCAAAATTGAGCCAAAACGGCACATGGCGCATGGAGATGGCGTGCAAATTTGAGCTAAAACGGCGCATGGCGCATGTAAAATGGCGTACAAAATTGAGCCAAAACGGCGCGTGGCGCATGGAGATTTTCTTGGAGATTTCTTCAAGGAGAAGTTTTTTTGTTTTCTTCAATGTCTGGAGTGGTGTGACAGTTGACGTTTGACTGAAGCTCCATCTAAGGTGGCTGTCTTGTCAGAGAAGGCGAACAATTGCTTTTTCAGATGTCAGTCACGTTTTTCCTGTTGTGTCAGGCGCGTGGCGGCCACGCGCCCTAGACAGTAGGGATGGCAATGGGTCGGGTTCGGGTCGGGTATTGGTAATCCCATACCCATACCTGCTTGTAAAATCGTGTCCCATACCCGACCCAATACCCGTCGGGTATTTGTCGGGTAATTACCCGTCTGGTATCGGGTATACCCGCGGGTATCGGGTATACCCATTAATTTGTTAAAATATTTACATTGGGTTTCCAAATACATTCTTTTACAATTATAATTATTATATATTTAATTTATACAACTATTATAAATTAAGAACGTACATTACATAATATAAGTTTTATCATAAATTAATAATAACTTTATAATACTTATACACTTATATGTATATACTTCACAAAATATAAATACTATTATCAAATACATATACTAAAAGAAAATTTATTTTTTTTACATTATGAACATACTAAAATAAATCACTAATAGACAAGGGTTAATAGAAAATAAAAATATAAATTAAAAAATCTGGGTATATGATCGGGTATATAGTTCGGGTAAACGGGTATGTGGTTTCGGGTTGGGTATCACCTAATCGCATACCCGACCCATACCCGCGGAATTTTTTTTAAACTAATCCCATACCCGGCCCATTACCCGTCGGGTATCGGGTTTACCCGTCCCATTTGTGTCGGGTTTCGGGTATACGAGTCGGGCTCGGGTATTTTTGCCATCCCTACTAGACAGACGGTGTTTCCCCTTCTCTCTCCTGGCGTGTCTCCTGATTGGGCGTCCTTTTGCCTTTTAAAGGTTCGCTTCCCCATCGCATTAGGGTATAAATGCCTGGCAATCCCAACGGAGGTTCCACTTTTTCCTCTCAAACTCCTTTCAAATTTCAAAATTTCTTCTTATCTCCTTCATAATTACTCCCTCTTCCTGCACATATTCTTGTTGTTCATCTCACCATGTCTACTTCTTCTAAACCCGGTGGGTCAAAGAGAAGACAAGCAAAGCCGAAGGACCCTCCTGGTCCCAACCGGGCAATCATTAACTAGAAAGAGGAAAAACTTCACAACTTAATCCAGCGATTTAAGTTTCCCTCTGACTGGGGGATACAGTTCCCGATCGCCGGCAACACTGCTTTGGATGCCCCTCCGGGCTATTTGACGTTATATGCAACGTTTTTTAGGGAGGGGAACTTCCGTTTGCCCATTTCGAAATTCCTCGACGAGGTTTTGACGAAGTATGGTATACATCTTTCACAGGTAAATGCATTGGGGCTACCTCGGCTCACCCACTTCGAGTTTATCAGTCGTGCACAAAAGATAGAGCCGACGTTTGAGATGTTCAACATTTTTTATTACGTCACTTATACCGGAGGCTTTTTCTCATTCAACTCCTGGTTTGGTGGTGTTCTTCCATTCAGCCGAGATCCCCCAAAAAGCTTTCATGACTGGAAGCAGAAGTTCTTCTATATCTGACGTGGGGTGATTCCGATAGATATGCATTATCGAACGGAGAGTGAAGGAGTTCCGAAGGTGGTGGTTGTCGGTTCGTACGCCGATACGGAGTGGTATAAGACTCTGACCAGGAGGCCTACTCCGATCATTCAGCTAGAGGAGAAGGCTCTTGTTGCTGCTGGCATGAGTCTGCTGTGGGTGCCTAGGGAGCCAAGGGCTTTCCCAGTTTATGCTTACAAGGGAAAAGGTACCTTTTTTTGCTGTTTTACGTGTTGTTTCTCTCTCGTTTTCTTTTTCTCACCTACTTTTGTTTTTCAGCAGGTTATAGCTTGATAAATGTGTTCGATCTGAAGGTTGGTGGAGAGGTAGCAATGGAACTGTTGCCTGAAGGGGAGCCCGCGTGGACTGTACATATTAGAGATAATTTTTTGCATCCCTCATCGGAGAGTGTAGCATCCTATGGCACTGTTATTCTAGGTGCTCTTTCTGTGGCTGAGACTGATCTCGGTAAATCTCCTACTCGGGGGGGGGGGGGGGGGGGCTATTCTCCTTTCGAGTGAGGAGTTCACTGGTTCTTCGCATAGATTGATTCGTCGTTCGTCACGTGCAGGTCCCCAACAGCGACCTGTCCAAAACCCAGAAGGTGCTGCTAGTTTTGCTCCCCCCATTGTTGGCCCGGTTGTTACTACCGTGGAGCCAAAACGGAAAGAGGCTGAGAAGGAAAAGATTGAGAAGAGAGAGCCGGAGAAGAAATCTGCTGAAGAGCCATATGGTGCACAGACTCGTAAGCGTTTTTTCTAAGGCTAAACTCCTGGACTATGTTGTTGTCTCTGACTCGTTGTCCGGTTTAGACGTAGGGATTAAACGACCTGCTCCAGATGTGGATGATCAAGCTACTTTAACGGAGATGATGGCGAAGAAACAGAAGATCTTATCTGACAGGAAGCAGGAGTTGGACGAGCAAGATGCCCTGGCTCTTTCGGAGAAGAAATTGAAGGTCATGGGTCATACTTCTGCGCCTTCTGACAGCGAGGTAGACCTTGGAGTATTTGCCAAGAATCCTGGAAATTTTCTTGAATGGATATACGAGGCATCTTCCCAGCTGAGAAGTATGACTTTAGGTTATTTGTGTTTACCTTTTTTGGATTCCTTCTTTTTTCTTGATCATAATTCCTTGTTTCTTTTGCAGCTTCTTCTAAGTATACCCGAACTACTTCTAAGGGCATCAAGATTACTCCCCCAACATCTCTTCCATTACACCACCAACATCTCCTCCCCCCGTTCTGTTTGGGGATTCGCTGATTCATACCTCTCCTCCCCCAGACCCTAAGGGGAAGGGTTTGAAATGTACAGCTGAGGGGGTTACAGTTGAGAATGTGGCACCACCCATTGTTCCTGGGTTGGTGATCCAAGAAGATGAAGCTAGGGCTGAAGGGGTTGAGACCGATTGGGAGTCAAGCAAAGCTACCCCTCCTCAAGGCACTCAATATACCTGGCGTGGTCATTCTACTTCTGAAGGGCGCGGCCGTTTTGTTGGTTGGCAGGGTCCGGAGTTTGAGAGAATGGGGACAAGTGGGTCATGGATGGCTCACAATCCATCTTGTGACAATCTTGCACATGTGCCCCGGTGGAATTTGGTTCAGGGTTTCAGGATGGACAGTCTTGATAACTGTCATGAGTTTTTTTCCTTGTCTCTCCCCCTTGCTGAGAGATTGTATCCAAAAAATCGCAACCGGTTCAACTTGCTGGATGATCATGTTCAATCCAGTGTAAACTTTTTCTCAACTACCCAGGAGATCGTCCGAGAATGGTGTTCCATGGGAGAGGAAATTATGGAGTTTGAAAATGCATAAAGATCATTTGCAGTTGAAAATGAAGCTTTTAACTCTGAAAAGAAAGGGTTGATGTGGAGGGTAGCTGATGCGGAAGATAAATTGGCTCAAGAGAAACAACTCAATGCTGATCATCAAAAAGATTGGACGGCAGCATGTGAGAGATCTAACCGCGAACTGAAAACCGCGTGCGATGAGATTGTCAGGGTGAACGGCGAAAGAGCCAAGGAGAGCAAAGAGGTTGATCGCCTTTTCGCTGCATATAAAGAGAAAGAGGCTGAGGCCCTTGCCTCCCAGAAGAGTAATGAGGAGGCACGGGCGCGCGTTGCTGAGTTGGAGAAGACGATCGAGGAGCAACATGCTCAAAACAAAACTCTGGAGCTGTTGGCTCAGAACCTTGGTGATGATTGCAAGTGGCTCCTCACGTGCGGTGTTCCCTTGGTAAGTGTCTTTACTGTTTTGACTTGTTTTATACTTTGTGTGTCTGTTACATGTCTTACCTTCCCTTCCCTTGTGCAGATTGCTGATCGGTTGGTAAGGTGTGAGGAACTTGCCAAATATATGTTTGACCTTGGCGGCGTGACTTACGATAGTGGTCGCAAGGATGGCTATTCGGAGGGTAAGGCAGCGTTGCTTGCAAGAACGAAGGATGAAAAATTTGACCTCTTCAAGGTGGATTGTGCTGGTAACTATACTGCCAAACGTCAAGAGTTCGAATTTATAGAATTTGGGATCTTGAAGGCCATTGACAAATTGGCACGACATGGGGTTGCAGTGGAAACCTTGAAGAAGATCCTTGAAGATACTGAGGCTGGAGCTAGTGGCGCTGGTCCAAGCCACCAAGTTTAAGTTTGTTATTTACCGGCTTGCATGCCGTGGATCGGTCTACGGACCTTGTAATCAGACAATTATCTCCTGCCTTTTCTTTTCCAAACATTATATAACTATGTTCGTGGTAGTGTGATGTTTGTATGACTACCACAATTTTGTTTGACGATATATATGTTATGGTTTGGTTTTTTAAGCTGTTTGTGTGAATTTGCTTACGTTACAATTTGTGCATATAATAATTTCTTTGAACAAGTGTTGCGAATGAATGGTGGCTAAGATAGATTATTGTGTTGAATCGACCCGGTCGTGCACTTAATCGTGACGGGTCTTGGAGGTCTACAATGTTTGCATTGTCGTTATGCCGATAATGTGTTCGCGCTTACCTACGAAGTTAGCGTTGACAGACGGGTTATTGTGTTAAATCGACCAGGTCGTACACTTGATCGTGAGGGGCCTTGGAGGTCTACAATGTTTGCACCGTCTTGGATGTGATGTTTTTGTGTTTTCAAAGTGTTACGAAGTGAGCGTTGGCTGACAGGTTTATTGTGTGTAAATGACCCGGCTGTGCACTTGATCGTGACGAGCCTTGGATGTCACACCCTGACTTTTGTGGAAGCATAATGATGTGTGACTTGTTCAATACCATTGCATTCAATTATAATAAATAACTATATGATTAAAACATGATGTTCATCCATTCATAAGTTCAAAATGTTACAAACACGTGTCATTAAGTTTCTACCAAAATTCTCAAATTACATTATAATACAAAAGTGGATGACATGTAAACTTGGATTTTATGCCTTGAAAACAACACCTGCGCCCAAGATCCATCTTGTTTCCTGAAATACATGTAATTTTGAAAAGATCAACAAAAGTTGAGCGAGTTCATGTATTACTGAATGTGTTCGAATAATCTTGTAAACATCTGTAAGTATGCCTTTTGTAAATCGGTATGAAAGCGTCTATGAACAGATCAATTAATGTGTAGCTAAGACATTAATATGTGTGCAACGGCGTAGGAAGGCTCAAACCTAGCAGATTTTGTATCGGGCTTCCGGCTGGAAGACATAGTCACCACCTTCGGTCACTTCCGGCCCAGGGGTGGGGCTCGCAACACCCAAATAGATCTATCACTCATGTCCCTCGGTCCTTTTATGAGGATTAATGGTCTTAAGTGTGCGCCTACCCATTCACATGATCTAACAGTTCATTCCTTAGCTAACCATACCATTTATAAACGTTAGTAAACATTTGTAACATGCATTTCACCCCCGAAGTTATAAAACTGAAAACAGTTAAAAGAAAAGGGGGACATGAACTCACAGATTTACGTCCTGTCTCCTGTATACCCAAAGTATGTATCCTTACGCCGTACTACAACCTACACACGTGTTATGGTTTATTAGACGGCTGGGTCGTGCCACGACTTTTAGTCTTGTTTGTTATGACTTAGTACCTTTGTGTTACATCTTTGATGTACTTGTATTATTCCAAAGTGTATAATTATTTGGAATATTTGTTAAAATTAATATATATTTTAAGTCATTTGTCTTGTAATCCTTCCATGAATAATTCCCCAAGGATGGGTATACTTATACTTGTATTTTTTTTACTTGTGTATTTTGCGAAGCATTGGTGGCATATTCCGGTGTGTATGTGTACGTACGAGGATACGTATTTTCTTGTATTTATTAAGTATTCTTATACTTAATTTTTATATTTAAATTTCCGGAATATTATTTTTAACCAATAAAAATTCACCAACATATATTCGTAAAATATATATATATATTTTAAGAAAACTTTTATAGAAAATTATCTATAATTTTTCCTTGGCAAAACAAGTATATTTTCATATAAACCTCAAAAATAGTATATTTTCAAGATTAACTTAGTAAATACTTATAAATCCATTTTTCACCCTAAAATAATATATTCTAAGTTTGTTTAAGAAAATATATATTCCTTCCAAAATAATATATTTTCTAGTAATTCAAGAGAAACATATATATTTTTCTTTACTAAAAAATATTATATTTTCTTCTTGTAAAAAATATGATACATTTTTTTGTAATACTTGTAGAAATCATATTTTCGTCCTCTTAGTTTCCAAAATACCGTTTACCAAAATATACTTATGAATTTAATCCCGGAATATTTATGTGGTTTATATTCCGTGTTCGGGTTGTCCAATTTTTGGGTATAAATTATATATTTATTTTCTTGGAATTTTTGGTAATATTTTGTATTATAATTCTTGGTATTTTGGTGAGTTATATATTCCAAGTCCTAAAATAATATAACTAATACACATAATATACAAGTAATCACACACATGGTGACATCTAAATTTATATTTTCCTAAATATATATTTAGTCACTTTTATTATCAAAAACCAACATCCAATATTTGTAATTTTTGTAACAAAAATTATGGCAAATTTTATATGAAAAACCATGGTTAAAATACACTTGTAAACCCTTGTTTAAAAATATTTTTCTAAGTGTTTAAATTCTAGAATTTTTTTTCCATAGTTTCACCTTAAAAATGGAGGTTTCCATGCTTTCAAAGCATATCATTTTCTTTTAAAAATCATCACAAATCATCAACAATTCAAACAATACTTACCAAGTGCCAAAATCATGCATTTTACACTACTTTATGAACTTGAAAATTTATAAAAATTTGTAGTAACTTAGTAGGGTGTTAAGTAAGCTTAGTTACCTTTTAAAGTGTGGTTATTTATTTATAAATCACCTTCTTGAAGATTTTAGACTTTCACAACTTACAAATTGATTTTCTAAAAATATTTCTTCTTGAATTTTTTTTCTTGTTAACAACATGTTTCTACACTTGATTAATCACTAAAAATGTGACTAGTTTCTTTAAAAGCATGGTTAAGTAAATCTTGTAATTTAACTTGGTTTCTTAAGAAAACTAGTTTTGAAATCACTCATTCACAAGACTTATATTATGCTTTGATCATCATTATTCAAGAAAACATCTTCATATTTCAAGTCCATTTTTACATAAAGTATGATCATCTTGGTCTTTCACAAGATCATCCTCTCATCTTGCTAGATCATGTGTTTAATCATAATCTAGCAAGTTTCATATGATGTTTAACACAAACAATCAATAATCAAGAAGCATATAAACACTTAAACAACATAGTTCATGATGATTTAGAGCTTTATGTTAAAGATTTTGTTCTTGATCCTTTATGTTCTTCATGATTAGTTACTTATATCATCTTTTAACCAACATAACAAGATGTAAAATGAGATTAGAAGAGCCTTACTACTAGCACAAGGCTAGGGAAGAACACAAGTTGATGAAGATGATAAATTTGGTGGATAAAAGCACTTGAGAGAGGTCCTTCAAGATTCATGGCCACCAAGCTCCTTAGACAAGCTTCTTACACCTTGTGATCACTAGAGAATGGATTAAGAGGAGGTGAAAGTGGTGGTGGTGGTGGCCCTTGATCGCGGCCGTGAGTGGGAGAGGAAGAGTGGTGTTGTGAAGTTTGTGAAAATGAAAGAGAATGGTAGACTTGTGGGTTATATAAACATGTCTCCAACATTTCAATATCCATTGTGTTATGTGCCTCCAAAGAATTATACATGATCTATTAAAATAATTAAAACAAATCAAGGTGGTGGCCCACCTTCATGACCGTAAGTATGGAGGGGGGGGGGTATAGTTGAGTTTTAATGGTAAGTTAAGTTATCAAGTTTGATTCTAAGTGTCTAGTTAGTGTATTTAGTTGTTATGTTGTTATAATAGGTGTTATGATGTTCAGGGACCATAACTAGCTCGGAAATGGTAAAACAATGCTTCCAGTGAAAATTTGGCGTTTTGGGTAGTGTCCGGTTGTCCGGTTGGTTACCGGTTCGTTAAGGTGCTAAACTATGTAGTTTAGTGTGCTTTATGTTACCTTTTGTGACAGTTTTGATTCCCGACACTTAGGAAAGGATTCTGGACCATTTAACCATAATTCTGCATAATATTAAGTTGTTTAAATGCTGTTTTTTGCTGAATTCTGCAGAATTCTACAGTTTGTGTGAGTTTCAGGCACTTTCCGGCACTTAAACTATCACTACGAAGGCAGTTTTATGATCCTTACTTTCCTACACACTATACTAGTGTAACTCTTGGTTTCTGGCTCATTCTGTGTCTCAATACCATATCTATCTAAGTACTGAACTCCCGTCAGCATTTCTGATTTGTCTGATAACTGTGCTAATCTTTGTTTCGTGCATCATTTGAATCATAAAGTGTTGCATGCAATAATGATATGACATTATGCAATATGTGATGCACATGTATGTATTATGACAGTAATCAGGAATCATTCATGTCATTAATTTAATCAGGCACAATCATTAATGCACAAATTACTATTTAACATTGTACAAAATATGTGGAAAATTGCCAGTTGTCACATTCTCCCCCCGTTAAAAGAATTTCGTCCCGAAATTCAAGCTGCGTTATCGGTTGCAGGGGAGTCGTGAAACAAGTGTGGATACTTTGATTTGATTTAGTCTACAAGCTCCTAATGTATTGCAAAATACATCCTTTATTCGTGTATAGTTTGTATAGTTTGCGTTATTTTTAGTTCCGTTTTAGTTAGAATATGTATACTATTGATCAGATTGTGTTTTCCAGGTCTTGGTACTTAAAGTTGCTGAAAATTGAGTGAAAACGAGCCAAAATCCTGAAACACCAAGTCCCGAAACGAGTTGAAAAGAGTTAGAATTATTTGTGAAGTTTTTGGAGAGCTTTAGCTAGAAAAATGAAGCAACAGGCTCTGGAAAAAGTGTCATGGCATCGCGCCACGGCTACGTGCCTTTATCCTCGCGCCCCGCGATAATAAACAATTAATATTTCTGTGTTTCAAGCAGTCGCGCTGCGCGACTTTGAATGGTCTCACCCGTCGCGCGACGCGACAGGGTGATATTATGGCGATTCCTTGTTACATGCTAGGGTTTGGTATAAATTTCCAAGAAACTTAATCATTAACCCTAATTACGAATTGGAGATATCTTGGGCGATTTGGAGAGCACGTTTTGAGCACTTTCAGAGATTTTGAAGCTTACGAATCAGTGGTACGAGTTCGGGACGAAGGATTGAAGACTACACGGGTTTTCTAGTTCTTTGTTTTTTATTTTTCTCACGAAACTTGTTATCATGAATTCTTTGTTGAACATCTTTGTTTTGCTTTCATTACATAACATGCTCGGCTAAACTTTTAAGCCACCTAGACTTGATGAATGGATTGATATGAAGATTTTACCTTTTTTGTTATTTGCATGAATGTTATGGATTAATTGTGTTTAGTAAAGAGTTTGTTTTATTGATTTGATGCATATGCGTTCTTTAATTTGGTTTATTATTGTCAATTGCTTTGTATGATTCTTAGTGACGGTCTTTATCACAATATAGAGTCATGCTAGGGTTTTAGATTTTGGTGAATGTCTATATCATATAATAAATCTTATCTCTTTTTGGCCAATAACCCCTAGAAGTAGTTGTCAGTAATTTGCTAGGTTTTAGTATTCTGCTAGTCCTTATAGCTGGAAGGTGCAGGGCTATTGATAGGTCTTACCTGACGAATTGCTTTAGACAGTCCTTGGAAAAGGTCGTGCCTTAGTTGCCCCGTCAGTTTATTAGTCTATCAAGTCAAGTTAAATAATCCAAACTACCCTAGATCTATGATTGGAAAAGAGTATGTCAACATTAGGGTACTTACACAATAATTAGACAACTGGAAAGACGTCTAATAACCGGTAGGATTAACGGCCTAGGTAATGCCATAAGTTTCACCTCAAGAAGGGTTGAGGGGATTAGTTGGTATTTAATAGGTTTAGTACTATAAGATCCCGGTTCTATAATTCATGCATTTAACTTAATCGGTAATTCTTTAAAAGCAATCCGGGATTCTAGTCTAGGTGGTCTCGTTCCTCGTATAAGAAAAGCCTCAGTCTTCTTTCGTATTAGCTTAGCTTTAGTTTAATATTTAGTTTATTAAATTAGTTTAAATAGATTTCCTTAGAAGTTCCGTAACCCCCCCCCCCCCCCCTAAAACAATTAAACACTTTAAGTCGTGTCTGTCAGTGTCTATTAGAGTCTAGTTTACGTGATTAATAGAGTCTCGTGGTTCGATATCCAGACTTCCTAGGGTTATACTACAGTGATCGGTACACTTGCCGATTGTGTGGTTTTAGCTCGAGTCTAGAATTAAAGCTTTTTAGTGTCTAGCTTAGGGAGAGTCTAATATAGTTAATTTTTATAGTCTGTTTAGCACACATCAAGTTTTTGGCGCCGTTGCAGGGGACTCTTGGCAATCACGTTCATTAGCTTTGATAGACTTCATTGACTTATACGTGCTACATGTTTTATTTTGTTTTGTGTCTTTTATTTTCATCTTGAGTCTTAGTAACTAGTGTGTTCTTTTCTTGCGTTTAAGTTTTTGCTTGTAGTGGATGCCACATCTGCGCTCGCACGAACCGCCGCCACCAGTCAAGGAGTCATCATCTCGATTGGGCCAAGGCCCACAGGTTAGTACTTCATCCTCTTCTCGTTTTCCCAATTTCGATTCCACTCCGTTACCCGACCCACCTCCAACCCCACCACCTTCACCAAACCATTCACCTAAAACATCACCTAAGGTTTCCCCACTCGATAGTCCTACTTCTAGCACTTCTAGCGCCCCAGAAAACTTAGAACACATGGCCAACGCTAGGCAAACCGTCTAACAGCAAGCCACTCAGAATTTCACCGGTCTTGCTTCACCCATCACCGTTCCACCCATAGTTAGTGAGAACTTAAGGCAGATTCCATCTTATGCCATCCAGGCCATTACCAATAGCATCCAGTTTCATAACTTGGGTACATTATCCTTTTTTGGGATTTTTTCTGTGAAGGCAACTTTCGTTTGCCTGTTACCAAATTTTTTCTTGAATTCCTTGAGTACTATAAGTTGCACATCTCCTAACTTCACCCTATTGGCATGGTTAGGGTTCGACATTTTGAATTTGTGTGTCGGACAATGCAAATTGAGCCAACTGTTTCCCGTTTTAGGGTTTTTCACCAGCTGCACTGTACCCAAGGGTTTTACTCGTTCATTCAGAGGGCGTCCGCAAAGAAGATTCTACAGCAACCCCCAAAATCCTTTCACGATTGGAAACAAAAATTCTTCTTTATCAAGGCCGGAGTGATTCCGGTGAGGATGGTTTTAAAGGGGAAGGAAGATGTTCCGATTGAAACGATTCAGACCCCTGTTGATGAGAACTGGTACCAGGATCTAAAGGACGTTCCGAATATTGCCTTGCCGGAGAAAGCTCTTGTCGGAGCCAGCATGAGCTTGAATTGGAAGATGGATCGTGATGATAAACCAGTATATACGGAGGATGGTCATAGTAAGTTTGGGGTTTTTCCCTCTTTTTTTTTTGACTTGCTATCCTTTGCTTGCAGTTGTTTCGCTGTATGTTGTTGCCTTTAAGAGGGAAGGCAGGAAGATGGGTACCATCAAGAAGAAACCTGAAGAAGAGCTTTGGTACCATAGGATTGTAAAGAACTTTGTTCTTCCGCGGGATGCGGATTTGTCTGCTCAACCTGCTGCTGGTGCTGGTGAGCTATATTTGTTTCTGTTTATCCTTTTTGCGCTTGTGGGTAAATTTTTCTTTTGCGCTTTTGTAGGTGAGTTGTCAAATTTGGGCATAGGCCCTGAAAGGAAAAAAACGCACGGTGACTTCTACCTCTGCGCCGAAGAAAGGCGGGGCTGATAAAACTCATACTTTGAAGACAAAAAATGTTGGAGAGAAGAAAGGTACGCGCCGTTCCTCTGACTCCAGGTGTGATTATGTGGTGGTTTCTGATTCTTTGGAGGGTCTTACTCCTACAGTAACTGTACGGGAACCGAAACCTGAACCAAGGGATTCTGCTGATATCCCTCCGTCCAACCCAAATGAACCCATTGACTTGGATTCAAGCCCTGAACACTTGGTGCATAGGAAAGCTGGGAAAAGGAAGCAAGCTGATACTGATGCTGAGGGTCAGCCTTCTAAGAAAATTCAGAGGAAGAAAATTACCAGAAAAGGGAATCTAGATGCTTTTATTTCGGAATCTGTTCCTGGTAAGTATTGCCTTTTGTTGTTTCCTTTATGCGCGTTAAATCTTTACAGACTTTGTTTCTTTCCCAGAGGTTCCTGTTTCCCCTGTTCCCACAGGGCTGCACTCTGTGGTTAATGAAGAGTTTCCACCCACCTCTCCGCGTGCTCCTGTTTTTGACCAGTTAGAGCCTACGGGGGTTGTTGATGGTGGTGTAGATAAGACTGTTGAGGCTGAGAAGCCTGCTGATATTGCTGTAGAAACTGAAAAAGTTGTTGATCCAGGGGTTGTGGGTGGTGCTGGTGATTCACGAACCCCTGAAACTGTAGCTCAAGACGTGGAGAAAGAACAAACTGCTGAAAAAACTTCAACTCCTTCCCCTAAACCTTCTGATGCTATGCCTGAACGTGTTGAGAAGGTGACAGCTGAGGAGCAGGCCTCATCTGCTGGTGTTGGAAAACATTCTCCAATCCGCCCAGAAGAAACTTTGGGGGATTACTACTACCGGACCTATATGGAGAAAGATGCCTCTGAGCCCCACGCCCCTGTTTGGAATTTGAAGACAGGTGACACTTTCTCGGATTGGCGCGTGTGCCAAGATTGGTTGCAGGGGATACTTCCGCCTGGGGAGATCAAGTTTCAAGAAGGCCGGTCTTATGATCAAACCTATCAAGCTTACCTTGAAGAGACTGCTTCTCATGTGTCTACTACTCATCGCATAGTGCGTGAGTGGTATAATATGCATAAGGACTGGGAAGCCTTTAAGGTGTCCCAGAAGAAGTTTGCCAAAGACGAGAGACGCTTGACTCAGCTGAAGGCTAAATTGGAAGCTGATCAGGCCAAGTTTGAAGCTGAGCGCAAGACCGAGGAGTGGTATGTTGCAGGTTGGAAGAGGAAAGCGGAAGCTGAAGCTGCTCTCCTTTCCGAGGAACGCAAAAACTGGAGGAGAATTTGCGAAAAAGATAATGCTGAGAAGGCAAACCTCCGTAGTATCATTAATAACCTCAAGGCTGAGGTTGAAAAACTGAAGAACCAGGATGCGGAGGTAGAAAGGTTAAAGAAGGAGAAAGCTGATGCAGAAGCTGCGCTGGTGGAGGCCCGTTCTCATAGGGAGCGCAGTGAGCAACGAGAGGTACGAGTTTGCGCCACTCTTGCCCTTAGAGATAAAGAGTTAGAAGAACTTACTGCTTTGCTTTCTAATCAGGAAAAACTTAAAAAGGATCTGGAGCTTGCTCATTCTGAAAATGCTGAAACCTCTCGCCGTTTGACCGAAACTGAAGAAAAATTGGAAAATTCCGAAACGGCGCGAGCTATAGCGGATAGCGAGCTTGAACCTTTGAAGAGTGATATGGCATGGTTAAAAGATCATGGAATTGCTTGTGTAAGTTGTTTGTTCCTTTTTGTTGTGGAACTGTTTATGTGCTTTCTTGATATTCACCCTTTCTTACTTCTACAGGTTGCTGAGTCAGTGCTAAATTCTGAAGAGTTGGATAAAACTGTTGGGCGGTTAGTTGTTGTTGCGCGCAGAGATGGGTATGCCCAAGGATATGCTGAGTGCTCTCATCATGTAAATAGCACTTTAAAGGTCAACTGGGATGTTAGTAGATCTGCAACTTTTGGCGTGGATACTGGTGTTGAGCTTGCTGCCTTAAAGACAGAGTTTAATAACTTGCAACTTCCGGTTATGGAGCTGATAAATGTTGCGCTGCAATCTGACGATCACGTGGCGCAACTAAAGGAAATCTTTCCGGATGAGGGTGAAGATTTGGCATAGGTTGAAAATGTATTGAACAATTTCTTTGTAATATTTGGGATGTATATCCCTCTTTTTTGTTGATGCGCTGTTGCGCAAGTAACTAAAACATTGCCGTGTTTGATAGTTTTTTAGGGCGTATTTGTACGCTGAGAATAGCATGATGTTTCTATTTGTTTGTTTACAATATCTTGCATGGGCACAATTACTTTGATTGAGTAAGGCGAATGAAGTTGGTATAAAGCTCATGTGTGAACTTATGGTCGTTTGTGACGTGATCACTGACCGTTCATGAAGCTTTTTTTTATGACTACCATGATGTTTTTGCGCTTACTAAAAGAAATTGCATGCACTTTGTAAAAATAAACACAGGAATAATAGAAACTTTGCTATTTTATTTAGGGATAGAGCACAGAGGCTTTTACAAAGTTTGCTGATATAATTATATGAAACTTAACTTACCCTCTAATATTTTCACTTCGCTTGATAGATCGTGTTTTCCTGCGGGAAATTCAGAGTTGTCTCTTAAGTCTTTGCCCTTTTGCTTGGGCCCTCCACACCCCGGGTTATCTGCTTAATCTCTTTGCGCACATTTTGGAGCAAATGTGTGAGTTCACCGCTTTTGAGGGCTTTCTCTATTTCTGTGCGTAGAGAGATGCAGTTGTTAGTGGTATGCCCGTTGTCTTTGTGATACTCGCAGTACTGTGCCGGGTCTTGTCCACACTTATTTTTCATGGGGATCGGAGGTTTGAATTGATAGTCTTCAGTACTTAAGACTTCCGCCGGGGTCTTAGTTAGGGTAGTCCACTGCCTCTCCCTATTCTCCTGTTTAGACTCCCTCTGCGCGGTCAGTTTGTTGATCGTTGCGCAAGCATCTTCAGACGAATGACTTCCCGAGCCAGACTCACGCCATGATTTCTTAAATCTTCTTTCGCCGGCTGAGCTTAAATCTGCGGGTCTATTGTGTGGTGGCGGTGGCCTGTTTGTGGTAAGGTTCTTTTCGGTTTGCGCGTAGACCTTGGCCGCCGCCATTATCTTCTCCCAACTTTTTGGAAGGCCCTCTGTTCCAGATAAGACCTTAATCATGTCATCGCATCTAACCGCGTACTTGAATTGAGCACGGATTAGTAGCTCATGGACTCCGCCGATCTCCAATACCTCTTTATTGTATCTGGTGATGAAATCCTCCAGATTTTCGTCATCACGGCGCCAAATGTTCATGACGTCAGATGTATCGCGAATGGAACGCCGTTGTTGGCTAAAGTGTGTCAAAAACTTTTCACGCGGATCCTTCCATGATTCGATCTGTCCGATTGGTAGATTATCGAACCATATTCTCGTTGCGCCGGTCAAGGTCTGTACGAACAGATGGCACCATAGCGGGAGGGTCCAGCCCCCAACCAGACATGCGCTGGTAAACACTCTTAAATGGTCATCGGGGTCAGTGAGCCCGTTAAATTTACCTACATTGGATGGTAGTTTAGCCTTCTCCAGCAGAGCCAAAGCTATTTCCATGATGAACTTTGAATTTTCCGCTGCTTCCGCAGGGCGGTAAATCAAATCATAGTTGTGTTCTGCCTCTGGGTTATAAACCGCACGAGGCCTGCATTTATTGTAATTTGGCTACAATCGGTTGAACACACTGGTATTTGCACTTAAACGGTATGTTGGATCAGACTCATCGGTGTGGGTGTTCCGTTGGGAACCCAACCTATCATGAACTGATTGCCTTCAGTGAGGGTGTGTTTCACCATGATGTTCTCTATGGTGACTTCCTGACTGAGTGTACTCACGTTTCGATGTGGATCTGGCATAAACTTATGTATTCTCGTAAGTTGAATCCTCCCGTTGGGAAGCGTTTGCATGAGACCCTGGTCTCCGTGACTGAGTTAAAGGAGCAGTCTGAGCACACAGCTGTGTGCATACTGCGTTTAGTGCCCCTTGAGACATAACGTACCAGGATATTGGAGTTTCTCCTGGTGGCATAATTGACTGAGCAGGGTTTGCTGGTAACGCTCCTGGAGTGACAGGGTCGTTTGCTCGATTGGATTGAGCCTCATTGTCATCCGAGGCATCCTCTGGGATTCCTTCTACTTGAACATTGTTTCCGACGTTCGGCCGAGGGCCGGTTTGCCGATGAGATGATGAATTTTCTGCCATGTTAAAACAGAGAATGAAAAGAACTGAATCGAAACGAGATGAAAACTGGTAAGACAGAGGAATCGGTGGGCGCCAATGAAGAAACACTAGATGAATTGATCAGAATCAATTATCTAGGGGGTTTGAATCCGCATAAAAAGGTTAGTTTCCTCTCGTTTGATTCGGTTACAGCTGATCTCCTTCTCCGGTAATTCTACAAAAAAAAAAGCACCGTTAGCCTCGCCAAGGGGAGAAAAGGGTTCTCTCCTTAACCCGACTCCGGTGTGAGAATAAGTATGGGTTATGAAGAAGAAGAAGAAGAAGAAGTATTTGAGAAGTGTGTGTAACTTGAATTCATACCTGAGTTATTTCTCATATTTATAGCCGGGAGTCTTTTGGGCGGGAAAACCCGTTAGTGAAAAGTTAACGAAAGATGCTAACCCCGTAAGCGGTTACATTTCCTTCCGTCAAGCTTCTGGATCCGACGTGAGAGCACACGGATCGTGGCTTAGATCGAAAGCTGGGGATTTGCCACATGTAAAGTGATCAAGTGGAGATTACTCTCCAATTACATGCTTTCGTTGTGATTTCAGGGAGTCCTGATATGGTGACACGTGTCCAGGTGGTTATAACTGTCTTGGTGGTGCACGATTGAAGCCCTTCTAGAAGATTACTGTTGTAATCTGGTGTGATCCCTTATCGGGTGGAATCAGCTGAATAAATAAATCCCAAGTCTGGGTAAATAGTATCCAAGTTTGGATATTTAAGCGGAAGTGTTTATTTCGGGATTTTCATCCTTTGTTTATGGGAGAAAGCGCAAGGGTTTATGATTTCCTTTGGGCGCGCAAGTGTTGATTGTTTGACTGTTCTGGGCCTTCCTTTTGTAAGACCAGTGCGCGGCCGCGCAAGGTAAAAAAGGACTTTAAAGATGAGGTTGTGGTATGGTCCTAAATCCTTATTATGGGATTTTTGGGACCTTACCCCTTCACCAGTTCATAACCCTGGCAGGTTATTCAGTAATTTGGAGTTCGTCGTTGACGTGAATCTCATGTATGAAAATAACTACCATCTCTTAGGGTTTCTTAACGTGTGACACGTGAAACGTGTCATGAACACTACTAAGTTCTTCTGAAAGCTTTAGTTTGTATGCAATGGTTTCGATCCTTTCCAGGATCTCCAAGGGCCCAATGTTCCGTGGGTTCAACTTTCCACGCTTACCAAATCGTACCACGCCTTTCCATGGCGAGACTTTCAGCAAGGCCATATTATTAACCTTAAATCCAAACGGTTTCTGCCACTTGTCGGCGTAACTCTTCTGTCTATCACGAGCTGACTTGATACCACCATGTATCAGAGTAGTCTTGTCCGTAGTTTCCTAAATCAACCCAGGGCCAATAAATTGTTTATCTACGGTCTCTGCCCAACGCAACGGGGACCGACACTTACATCTATATGGGCCTTCAAACGGAACAGCCTGAATGTTGGTGTGATAATTATTATTGTAGGAACTCCACCAAGGGCAGGTGAGTATCCTAACTTCCCCCAAAGCCCATCACACATGCACGTAGCATGTCTTCCAAAGTCTGAATCGTCTGCTCACTCTGGCCGTTCATTTAAGGGTGAAGGCTGTGCTATGATTCGACTGTAAACCAGACGCGTGTTGAAATGTCTGTCAAATCCTTGACGCAACGTGACCATCTTGGTCGGATATGATAGATACGGGCACTCCCTAACATACCACAGTCTCTCTGAGAGATATTTCTGCTAACTTCTTGTGCTGCCTTTCTTACTGGTAGGTACAAAGTTCACATACTTCAAGAATCGATTGTTGATCATCTAAATCATATCGTGTCCTCTTAGTGTTCTTGGTAGCCTTGTAATGAAGTCCATGCAGATCTGTTCCCACTTCCAGGCGGGAATCTCCGGTTGTTGCAGTAATTCTGGTGGGTTCTAGTATTCTACCTTAACTTTGGCGCAAGTAAGGCTGTTACCCACATATACAGTGATGTCGGCTTTCATCTTGGGCCACCAATACCAATCTTTTAAGTCTGGGTACATCTTGTCGGATCCAGGATGGACCGGGTACCTTGACTTATGAGCTTCGTCCAAAATAAGTGCTCGTAGATTGTCGAAGGACGGTGCCCAAGTTCGTTCCATGAAGTAAAATGTTCTGTTTTCCTTTGGAACCAATTTGCACTTCTATTCCATGCAATGCTCCGGCTCGTATGTTCTCCGGTTTAAGTGCTTTCTGCTGGGCTTCACGAATCCGAATGATGGGATCGGTTTGTATTCTCATTTCTAAGGCTCGCACCCCTTGAGACTTTGCGCATTCCTTGCAACTCAAGGTGTCGGCTACAGCGTTCACTTTACCCGGTGTTAACACACTCATAATCATTCAACAGTTCAAGCCATCTACACTGTCTCATAATCCAATCCTTTTGATCGAAAATATGTTGCAACTTTTATGATCTTGTAAAGATCGTGCAATGAGCTCCATACGGAAATGACGGCAGATCTTCAACGCGAAGATCACAACACCTAGCTCAAAGTTGTGCGTCGTGTAGTACTTTCCTTGTACCTTTAACTGATGTGACGCGTATGTGATGACTTTGTCTTGTTGCATCACCACGCAACCAAGACCTTGTCGAGAAGTATCACGGTAAACTATAAATCCATTGGTGTCGTTAGGTAAGATAAGTTAGGTGCGTCGCAGAGTTTATCCTTCAACGTCTGCAAAGCTGTTTCTTGTTTCTCTTTTCAATCAAACTTCTTGTCCTCTTGGGTTAGGGATGTCAGTGGCTGAGCAGTCTTTAAAAAATTCTTAATAAATCGTTTGTGATAGCCTGCTAATTCTAGAATTTGCTGTATCTTAGTTGGCGTCTTGGGGGTTTCCCAATTCTTGATCGCTTTGACCTTGGCAGGGTCAGCATGAATTCCATTCTTATTCACCCCATGACCTAAGAATTGCACCTCGCGAATCCCAACTTCGCACTTTGACAACTATGCATGTAACTGTTCTTTCTTCAAAAGCTCCAAGGTAGCTTGCAGACGTTGCTCATGACCTTCCTTGGTCATTGAGCGAATAAGGATGTCTTCAACAAATATAATCACGAACTTATCCAAATGTGGCTTACGCACTCGGTTCATGGGATCCATGAATAACGACGGTGTGTTCGTTAAGCCAAATGGCATGGCAAGGGACTCGTAATGGCCGTAGCGAGTCCGAAAGGCTGTTTTAGGGATACTTTCTTCTTGTGTCCTCAACTAGTGATATCCTGTCCCTACGTCAATCTCGAAATAGTAGCTGGAACCTTGTAGTTGGTTAACAAGTCATCAGTTCTCGGTAAGGGGGTACCGATTCTTGAGGGTTAGTTGTTTAACTCCCTGTAGCCTATGCGTAATACCTTTTCCTCATTAATCCTTCTGAGTTCCTCTCAGATCAGGCTGTATGCACATACTAAAGCTGTTGTCTCTCTTCCTGACAAATAACACTGGAGCTCCCCAGGGTAAGAAACTCGGCCTGATAAGTCTGCTTATCTTGTATCTCTTGCAGTTGAGTCGAAAGCTCTTGCATTTTGGACGGAGCTAGTAGGTAAGGCGCCTTTTCCACTGGTGCCACTCCTAGCACTAGATCTATCTGAAACTCCACTTGTCGCTGTGGAGGTAGCCCAGTCAAGTCTTTGGGAAAGACTCCTAGAAATTCCTTTACAACGTTGATGTCTCCTAATCTTGGCTCCTTGGTCTCCTTGTTGACCACATGAGCAAGGAAGGCTATGCAGCCTCTTTGGAGACACTTCTGCGCTCTCATAACAAATGTGAAAGGTCACAGTCTTCCGCCTTACGAGGTTCAGTACCCTTGCATCATCTGTATGAAGGGCGTGTACTAAAGGTGTTTCCTCATTCGCATGGGGGATGCGAATGATTTTCTCATGGCAAACAACTTCAGCTCCATTATTGGATACCCAATCCATACCAACCGCAACATCAAAACTCCCTAATCCTACTGGTAGCAGGTCAATAGAAAACTTTCGTTCCCCAAGCTCAAGTGTACAACCCCTAATAACTTCATCCTCTTTGACTAGTTTCCTCGTTCGCTTATTCTATTGAATAGGGGGGGTGTATTTTACTCGCTTCATAGACCAAGTAGGTTCTTTAAATTTCTGTAGATACACGGCCAAAGTCGGCGCCAGTATCAATCAAAATGGATGCATAGTGTTGGTTAGAAGGGAACGTACCCGTCGCAATATTCAGGTCATGGCGCGCTTCACGAGCTCCGTTCGTGAAATTATTCCCCGTGCTTGGTCTTTCTTAGGGCAATATTTCCTAAAGTGCCCCGTGTCACCGCATCTGAAACAACCAGGAGCTCTATCATTATCGATTCTGCCTTGGTAGTTGTTGTTATCTCCTTGATTGTAGTCACTATTTCCTCCTTGGTTGGGGTACCTTGCCCAACAGGTATCATTGTTGTGTCCCTTCTTTCCACATCTATCACACTTAGGTTTCGAGCATCGACCTTCATGGTGAAACCTGCATTCATCACACCTCGGCTTATTCCCCAAATAAACCTTTCCTCTGTCTGCATTGGTGGCCCCAAAAGCTTTCGTGTTACGAGGCGGGTTTGCTTCCCGTCTTTTGTTTGCGTTTGAGTTTTTATGACTTGCTTGGGTTCCCTTCTCCAGGCTTGAAAATTTTCTCTTTGTTCCACCCGAAGAAGACTCCACATGCGTCTTCTTCCCCACTAGCTTTTCATTAGACCTTTCCACCGTTACTCCACCCTTGGTAGGACCTAGGGCAAGAGTTATCACCTGAGCGATTCACATTATGGTTCCTCTTAGTCCGCCACTGTTTGCGATGTTGCTTGCTTCGTACTGGTCGATTGCTTTAGCGACTTACTGGTTCACTAGAGCCTCAAGCTCAGCTCTTGTTGCAGGTAAAGGTTACGGTTGTGTCTGACCAACTTCCCTTTGTTGTGGTTCCATGAGCTTCACATGCATAAAACATATCGACGGAGTTAGACATTTATTTCAGGATAAATATTGTCGTCGATAAGTGAAAGCAAAGCTCATTCGTCATGCATTATAAGCATAAGGGTAAGGTAATTCCTAATGAGGTCTATGCAAATCTTCCCACCATAATCATCTTATCCTTGTAATGAGTCACGTCAGAATCTTGCTAAGGGTACATCGACTTTTACATACACTATATCAACTTGTTGCAATATGTCTTGCGTAGAAAACTTCCTCGGAGTCACCTTACTCCGATTGTCGCAAGTCATCCAGTTCTATTCAAAATTGGTGAGGCCTTCCCTTCACCTTGTTCCTTGTTTATTCCTCCAGTTTCCGTTTCTTCCATAGTCTATACTTTTACAAAAACGGGCACACTTCCCAAAGGATGGGGTTGTGCATTAGTACCACGTGTAGGGGGAAATAGCGGCAACGCAGAGGTAGGGGTGTGAGGGTATGTGACTTCATCCTTCAGACCGAATTGTGTTTTGCAGCAAACGTAGAACGGTTTCCAGGGTGTGAATGCACACCCTAATGATGAGGTGTACTACAGGATAGAGAGTGTGGAGGTACTGATAGAGGTGTAGATCGAGAGGAATCATCTTTCAGGAGTCTTCCATGTGCTTAAATGGAGAAACAATCTGTTGAGAATATCGAGGAGTTACTTCTGCCGTTATAATGTGTTCTTTACTTCATGGTTCTCGGTTGTCCAATATAGGGAGGACCCCTTTTTCCACACTGGGCTATGTGATGTGCACATTGATTGGGCTTGGGCTTCATGAGTTCCAATATGGTTGGCCTAGTCTTCCTGAATGTCGAATAGAGTGTGGTAAATAAGTTACACTACAGCTCGTGCCATGTTACCTCCTTGAGGTAAGCGGATGCTAAAGGTTAGGGTCTACTCATAGCAACTATACTGGATAAGGTTGAAGTGTCGTAAGTACTGTACAAATTCATACGTAAGTATCCGGTAGTGTTGAGGTGAATCCTTCCTGAGCGTTAGCCATCTTCTCATGCTTAGATACCGGGTCTTATACGACTCGTACAACAGGTAGCAGGGTTAGGTACGAAGCAGGCGTAGGCAGACTTCCTACCTTGCAGGGGGGGTATAGTAACCGTCTCGGTTAATGTTCCACTGGGTGGGGATTTGGAACAATATAGGAGTTCCAAATAGATAGTGATCATTTGCTTGACCCGCAGAGTCCACCAGGATTTCCATGCACTACAAGTTGTTATTACGTGGGCCCCCGTAATAATAAATCGTCTTGCATGGTCACCCAAATTTTCTCTCGTTCAAAGCAGCTGATCAATCAGAGAGGGGGCACTACTGTCTTCATACCATCAACATGGAATGGACCTTTATGGTGGTCCACGTGCCAACGTCCGTTGTTGTTGTACGCGCAAAAAGGCACAATGCTTAGACAAAATAGGAATCAGGAAGGTTCCTAGCAATAGAAGCTGGAGGGGCACCTTTCAAATGAGTACTTCATTCTCTCTGTATGGAATTGAGTGTCGTCATTCAGGTTTCGTAAATCCCTTAGGGACCTCGCCCCACTGATAAGGTTGCTGTCCAAGGTTGCCTCCTCCGCCTCGCCATCGCCACAGTAGTCAGGCACCTTCGCGTTCGAGAGGGAAGAACAACCATCTCTTACGGAATAAAGCTCAGGGTCTTGTTTAGTAATTACCTTAGTCATGAGCTCCGCATTAAACGCGAGGTCGTTAGTAGCATTGTACGAGTCAAGAACAGTAATAGAATTCGGGGTTGAAGGTATCTCGTTCCTGTCAATAATAATCCCATACATATATATATATGCACATATATTAATAGATAATAATGTTACTTAGTATATACAAGCAAATAGATGCAACATGTCACATATAACTCTTGTTTGTTCCTTCGGGGGGGGGGGGTCATTTTTTCCTTTGGCATGTCTATCCCACATGGACTGACTATACCACAATTGGCACATTAGTCAGGGTACTCCCTTCCCTACTAATGCCCTTACTTTGCCTTCGCTTTGTCTTTCCTTTGTCATTCCTTTGAAAAATGTTCGACTCGTGGATCTTGGCTCTTTTTGTAAATGCAATGAAAAATATTTTGTGAAAATGTTTTTCGTGAGAGAATCCTAGTGATTGTAGTTTAGACTGAAGAAGGAATCCTAGTTCACTACAATCGAAGCTCTGATACCAAACTGTCACACCCTGACTTTTGCGGAAGCGTAATGATGTGTGACTTGTTCAATACCATTGCATTCAATTATAATAAACAACTATATGATTAAAACATGATGTTCATCCATTCATAAGTTCAAAATGTTACAAACACGTGTCATTAAGTTTCCACCAAAATTCTCAAATTACATTATAATACAAAAGTGGATGACATCTAAACTTGGATTTTATGCCTTGAAAACAACACATGCGCCCAAGATCCATCGTGTTTCCTGAAATACATGTAATTTTGAAAACAACAACAAAAGTTGAGCGAGTTCATGTATTACTGAATGAGTTCGAATAATCTTGTAAACATCTGTAAGTATGCCTTTTGTAAATCGGTATGAAAGTGTCTATGAACAGATCAATTAATGTGTAGATAAGACATTAATATGTGTGCAACGGCGTAGGAAGGCTCAAACCTAGCAGATTTTGTACCGGGCTTCCGGCTGGAAGACATAGTCACCACCTTCGGCCACTTCCGGCCCAGGGGTAGGGCTCGCAACACCCAAATACATCTATCACTCATGTCCCTCGGTCCTTATACGAGCATTAATGGTCTTAAGTATACGCCTACCCATTCACATGATCTAACAGTTCATTCCTTAGATAAGCATACCACTTATAAACGTTTGTAAACATTTGTAACATGCATTTCACCCCCGAAGTTATAAAACTGAAAACAGTTAAAAGAAAAGGGGGACATGAACTCACAGATTTGCGTCCTGCCTCTTTTATACCCAGAGTATGTATCCTTACGCCGTACTACAACCTACACACGTGTTATGGTTTATTAGACGGCTGGGTCGTGCCACAACTTTTAGTCTTGTTTGTTATGACTTAGTACCTTTGTGTTACATCTTTGATGTACTTGTATTATTCCAAAGTGTATAATTATTTGTTAAAATAATAATATTTTAACTTGAATTATACTCAACAATTATTTGGAATATTTATTAAAATAATATATATTTTAACTCATTTGTCTTGCAATCCTTCCATGAATAATTCCCCAAGGATGGGTATACTTATACTTGTATTTTTTTAGACTTGTGTATTTTGCCAAGTATTGGTGGCGTATTCCGGTATGTATGTGTACGTACGAGGATACGTATATTAAGTATTCTTATATTTAATTTTTGTATTTAAATTTCCGGAATATTATTTTTAACCAATAAAAATTCACCAACATATATTCTTAAAATATATATATTTTAAGAAAACTTTTATAGAAAATTATCTATAGTTTTTCCTTGGCAAAACAATTATATTTTCATATAAACCACAAAAATAGTATATTTTCAAGATTAACTTAGTAAATACTTGTAAATCCATTTTTCACCCTAAAATAATATATTCTAAGTTTGTTTAAGAAAATATATATTCCTTCCAAAATAATATATTTTCTAGTAATTCAAGAGAAACATATATATTTTTCTTTACTAAAAAATAATATATTTTCTTCTTGTCAAAAATATGATACATTTTTTGTAATACTTGTAGAAATCATATTTTCGTCCTCTTGGTTTTCAAAATACCGTTTACCAAATATACTTATGATTTTAATCCCGGAATATTTATGTGGTTTATATTCCGTGTTCGGGTTGTCCAATTTTTGGTTATAAATTATATATTTATTTTCTTGGAATTTTTGGTAATATTTTGTATTATAATTACTGGTATTTTGGTGAGCTATATATTCCAAGTCCTAAAATAATATAACTAATACACATAATATACAAGTAATCACACACATGGTGACATCTAAATTTATGTTTTCCTAAATACATATTTAGTCACTTTTATTATCAAAAACCAACCTCCAATATTTGTAATTTTTGTAACAAAAATTATGACAAATTTTATATGAAAAACCATGGTTAAAATACACTTGTAAACCCTTGTTTAAAAATATTTTTCTAAGTGTTTAAATTCTAGAAAAATTTGCCATAGTTTCCCCTTAAAAATGGAGGTTTCCATGCTTTCAAAGCATATCATTTTCTTTTAAAAATCATCACAAATCATCAACAATTCAAACAATACTTACCAAGTGCCAAAATCATGCGTTTTACACTATTTTATGAACTTGAAAATTTATAAAAATTTGTAGTAACTTAGTATGGTGTTAAGTAAGCTTAGTTACCCTTTAAAGTGTGGTTATTTATTTATAAATCACCTTCTTGAAGATTTTAGACTTTCACAACTTACAAATTGATTTTCTAAAAATATTTCTTCTTGAATTTTTTTCTTGTTAACAACATGTTTCTACACTTGATTAATCACTAAAAATGTGATTAGTTTCTTTAAAAGCATGGTTAAGTAAATCTTGTAATTTAACTTGGTTTCTTGAGAAAACTAGTTTTGAAATATGCTTTGATCATCATTATTCAAGAAAACATCTTCATATTTCAGGTCCATTTTTACATAAAGTATGATCATCTTGGTCTTTCACAAGATCATCCTCTCATCTTGCTAGATCATGTGTTTAATCACAATCTAGCAAGTTTCATATGATGTTTATCACAAACAATCAACAATCAAGAAGCATATAAACACTTAAACAACATAGTTCATGATGATTTAGAGCTTTATGTTAAAGATTATGTTCTTGATCCTTTATGTTCTTCATGATTAGTTACTTATATCATCTTTTAACCAACATAACAAGATGTAAAATGAGATTAGAAGATCCTTACTACTAGCACAAGGCTAGGGAAGAACACAAGTTGATGAAGATGATAAATTTGGTGGATTCAAGCACTTGAGAGAGGTCCTTCAAGCTTCAAGGCCACCAAGCTCCTTAGACAAGCTTCTTACACCTTGTGATCACTAGAGAATGGATGAAGAGGAGGTGAAAGTGGTGGTGGTGGTGGCCCTTGATCTCGGTCGTGAGTGGGAGAGGAAGACATGAAGAGTGGTGTTGTGAAGTTTGTGAAAATGAAAGAGAATGGTAGACTTGTGGGTTATATAAACATGTCTCCAACATTTCAATATCCATTGTGTTATGTGCCTCCAAAGAATTATACATGATCTATTAAAATAATTGAAACAAATCAAGGTGGTGGCCCACCTTCATGACCGTAAGTATGGGGGGGGGGGGGGGGTATAGTTGAGTTTTAATGGTAAGATAAGTTATCAAGTTAGATTCTAAGTGTCTAGTTAGTGTATTTAGTTATTATGTTGTTATAATAGGTGTTATGATGTTCGGGGACCATAACTAGCTCGGAAATGGTAAAACAATGCTTTCAGTGAAAATTTGGTGTTTCGGGTAGTGTCCGGTTGTTCGGTTGGTTACCGGTTCGTTAAGGTGCTAAACTATGCAGTTTAGTGTGCTTTATGTTACCTTTTGTGACAGTTTTGATTCCCGACACTTAGGAAAGGATTCTGGACCATTTAACCATAATTCCACATAATATTAAGTTGTTTAAATGCTGATTTTTGCTGAATTCTGCAGAATTCTGCAGTTTGTGTGAATTTCAGGCACTTTCCGACACTTAAACTATCACTAGGAAGGCAGATTTATGATCCTTACTTTCCTACACACTATACTAGTGTAACTCTTGGTTTCTGGCTCATTCTGTATCTCAATACCATATCTGTCTAAGTACTGAACTCCCGTCAGCATTTCTGATTTGTCTAATAACTGTGCTAATCTTTGTTTCGTGCATCATTTGAATCATAAAGTGTTGCATGCAATAATGATATGACATTAAGCAATATGTGATGCACGTGTATGTATTATGACAGTAATCAGGAATCATTCATGTCTTTAATTAAATCAGGCACAGTTATTAATGCACAAATTACTATTTAACATTGTACGGAATATGTGGAAAATTGCCAGTTGTCACATTGGAGGTCTACAATGTTTTCTGTCGTTGTGCCAGTGATGTTTTCGTGTGCACCCAAAGTAATTTATGCTTTTGTAATAAAAATTCATCGAGTAGGAAGTAAAACGTAAAGTAGTCACACTTCTTGTATTAAGACGTATGTGTTGGGCCTGGGGCCATACATGCTAAAGAAAACTTAGTGATTACATATAGCACTTCCTCAATTGTTGAGCGTTCCAAGTCCTGGGGACTTCTTTGTCGTCCATGATGCGCAACTGATACGCCCCCTTTCCTAAGATCTTGCTGACAACATAAGGTCCTTCCCACTTTGGGGCCAATTTTTTCGGGCACTCCGCATTAGAGGATTCATTGTCTCTAAAGACGTAATCCCCGAGATTGAAGGTGCATGCGCACCTTACTGCTGTAGTATTATTCCAGCTTTGTCTTGTACTTCGCCTCATTAATCATTGCCATCTCTCTCCTTTCCTCTAGGAGATCGAAATCCATTCTGCATTGCTCTTAATTGTTCACAGCATTCATTGCTAACATCCTTGGAGATGGCAGGCCTATCTCTGCTGGTATGATAACTTCTGACCGATATACCAAGCTAAATGGGGTTTCTCCATTGCAGGTTTTTGGCATCGTTCGGTGGGCCCACAGAATAGTAGGCAACTCATCAACCTAACCTCTCATTTGGGTTCCTAGTCGAGCTTTGATTCCGTCTACAATACTCTTGTTCACGGCTTTGACTTGGCCATTCCCTTGCAGGTGCGCCACCGAGGAGAAGGTGTCCTCTGTGTTCAGTTCTTTGAACCACTTTTAAAGATTGTCTGCTGTGAAATTTGTGCCATTATTGGTGATGATGCATATGGGTAGTCCGACCTGGCATATGATTTGTTCCCAAATGAATCTTCTCACCACCATTGCTGTTGTGGATGCTAGCGCTTTCGCCTCTACCCACTTGGTGAAATAGTCGACTGCAACTATGATAAATTTTACTGCACCAGGGGCTTCAGGGAAAGGCCTTACCATATCTATTCCCCATTGTTGAAACGGCCACGCTGTTGTAACTGGGACCAGTTCGTTCTTGGGGCGCAACGTTTTAGGTGCTTGCCTTTGACATCTATCACACTTCCTCAACACTTTCACTGCGTCCAGGTGTATCTCTGGCCAGTAGTACCCTGCTTTCATCACCTTAGCTACCACCATTCTAGGACCTGAATGGATTCCGCATATCCCTTCATGTACTTCTCTGATCAAATAATTGGCGTTTTCAGGATCTACACATCGAAGCAAGGGTCCCAGGTAAGATCTTCGGTACAAGATGCCATCAGACATCTGATAGTGTAAAGCTTTGTGCTGTATCTTCCTGGCCTCTGCTTTATTCTCTGGTAGAATCCCTGACTGAAGATACATGATAATTGGTGACATCCAGGATGATGATTCCATCTGGATGACACTAACTTGGCGCAACGGGATGGGTGGATTTTTCGATACCTTAATTCGTACATCTTTTGCCAAATGTTGGAAACTTGTGGACGCGAGTTTGCTTAGGGCATCTGCTGGCTTATTCTCGCTTCGATTGATGTGTGTGATTTTGAAAGAGCTGAAATTCGGTAACAATGACTTTGCTTACTCGAGGTAAAGTGCCATAACATCACCCTTGGCATCATATTGACAGTTGATCTGGCCTGCTAATAACAACGAATCTACATGCGCCTCCAGAATTTTAACCCCCATCTTGATTGCCAAACTTAAGCCAGCGAGAAAAGCTTCATATTCAACTTCATTATTCGTTCTCTTTAATTCTAGGCGAATGGCATATGTGAATTCATGATTTTCGGGGCTTACCAATCTCAGCTCTGCTCCTGCACCGTCTTTATTGGATGTGATGTGCGTATACAACAGCCATGGTTCCTCTGAAGACTGTCTGTCTTCTTTTTCCATCGCCTTGCACTCGCGATCCTTGTCATCTGCAACTTCTGTAAGGAAATCTGCCAATACATGCTCTTTAATCGCTGGCCTGGGCCTGAAAACTACGTTGTGTCCACCAAGCTCGATGGCCCATTTTGCTAGTCTTCCAGAGATTTCGGGTCAAGCTAAGATGTTGCCGATGTTGTAGTTTGTCAGGACGTGGATGACATGACCTCCAAAATATCTACGTAGCCTCCTCGAAGCATGGATAAGAGCTAGGACTAGCTTCTCCATCATAGAGTATCTTGTTTCAGGTTCGTTCAAGGTGCGGTTGACGTAATATACTGGTGTTTGTACACCCTGCCGATCGACTAATATGACTGATCCAACTGCCTTCTCAGAAGCCGATAAGTACATAACCAACGGTTCATCATTCCTTGGAGTTGTGAGAGTTGGAAGGCATATTAAGCATTCCTTCATTTCTTTGAAGGCGACTTCCGCTTATAGGGTCCATAAAAACTTGTTCTTCTTGACACAGTTTCGAAGAGTCTTGATGAACGGGAATGATTTTGAGGCGTGATTAGCGAGGAAATGGTTTAGCGCTGCTAACCGCCTTGCTAGAACCTGCATTTCTTTGACTGTTGATGGGGAAGGCATATGCTCGATGGCTTGCACCTTTTTAGGATTCACTTTAAACCCATCCTTTGTGACAATGAAACCCGGGAATTTCTCTTCCTCCATTCCGAATGAACACTTGGCTGGATTTAGCTTGATGTTGATGCCTCAAAGTGTATTGAATGTTTTCTAAATGTTCTACAGCATTTAATCTTCTTCTCTACTCATGATGACCAGGTCATCCATGTACACTTCGATGTGTTTGCCAATATCATCTCCAAACGTCTCATTCATCAGCCTTTGGTATGTGGCTCCTGCATTTCGCAGACCGAACGACATTTTTATGTAGCAGTATAAACCCATTGGTGTTTGGAACGCCATCTTGTCTTCATCCTGAATTGCCATCTGCACTTGGTAATACCCTTTATAACAATCTAGAAAACACTTCCACCGAAAAGACACTAAAGAATCAATCTTCTCATCGATCTTTGGAAAGGTATAACAATCCCTTGGACACACCTTGTTGAGATCTTTGTAATCTACGCACATTCGCCATCCACCGTTCCCTTTTGGTACCATTACTGGGCTGGAGATCCAGGTCTGGTAGCGCACCTCTCTTATGATCTCTGCGTTAAGCAGCTTTGTAACTTGTTGTTTCTTGCTTTCATGCTTTTCTGGCCCTAGGTTGTGCTTAGTCTGCACAACTGGTTTGGTGTTTTCAGAGACGTTTAATCTGTGCTTTGCAACGTGTCGTGGAACACCCAACATGTCAGTTAGTTTCCAAGCAAAGATGTCCATGTTCTTGAATAACAGATGTTTAAGGGACGTGCGGGTGGCTTCAAAAATTGTTGCGCCTAAGGTAACTGTCTGCTCTGGGTATATCCTGTTCGGGATCCACTTCTCTGCCTCCGCGTGCGGGGTTGGATTGCTTGTCTTTAATGGTCGTGCATCGTCAGTCATGAGCACTTCCTTGCTCGCATAAATGATAGCAGCCCCGGTCTCAGTTGGGAATCCCACTGCTGAATGTGGTCCTAAGCAGATCATACTGAAATCACCCTGGTATTCTCTTCCCAAAAGAATGTCGTGTCTGGAGTTCGCTAGTAGGACCATGAACATAACTTCCTCTGTTCTAGAATTTCTTCCATCGGATAGCAGCACTAGAAAAGATATCTAGCCCAAAGGAAAGACGGCCTCGTTACAGAATCCGGTAAGGGGATAATCGACCGGTTCTAGACGCGCCTTATCCTCTGGGTCCAGTTGATTGAAGCATTGTTCATAAATGATATCAGCTATGCTCCCTGGATTAATGAAGATGTAATATGTCTGGTAGTGGCCGAACACGCCCGAGATTACAATGGGTCTTCTTTCTCTTGGTCCTCCTCTAACAACCGGAAAACTACTTGTCTTTCATGCCACGAATCATCCTGGACATGTTTGTTGTAATTCTCTTTTGGCCTTCTTGGACCTCCTTGTACCATGTGTGTTTCTAGCTTCCAGAGTTTCTTATTATCGGGTCCTTCTTCTCGTATTTGAATTTGGCGCATGTCTCGTTCGCCGCCTTTGACCAAGTGTGTAAGTTTGCCACTTTTCAGTGCTCACTCTATTTCTTGCCTCAGACTAATACAGTCATCTGTTAGATGTTCGGTATCTTTGTGGTACTCGCAGAAGAGGTTTGGGTATTGCCGTCTCTTGTTGCGTATCTGTAGAGGAGCCTTGAATTGGTGATTTTTATTGGACAAAACTTCGGAAGGAGTCTTTGTGAGAGGCGTCCTTTGTTTCTCTTTGTTCTCTTTCTTGGCTTCTTTTCGATAGCCTATCTAGTTGATGGTCACGCGTGCATCTTCCACCGGTGGGCTTCTTTCGCTATAACAAGATGTTTTCCAAGGTGGGCCTCACCCTTTTTGTTTCACCTGTCATTGGCATGCTGGTTATAGTTGTGTTGACGACTTTCGTCATTGGTCAAATTTTTATTGGTTTACGCGATGATTTTTGCTGCTTCTATGAAGGTTTCCCAGTTTTTAGGACCTCCATCTCTTCATTTTACTCTTCGAATCAGATCATCACATTTGACGGCGCGCATGAAGTGCGCGCGCGTGATCTCATCTCCAACGTTCCCAATCTCCAAGCATTATTTGTTATATCTGGTGATGAAATATTCAATACCCTCATGCTCTTTGTGCTAGATGTTCAAGACATCTCCTGAGTCTCTAGTGTACCTATGCTGTTGACTGAAGTGTGACAAGAACTTCTCTTGGAAGTCCATCCAAGACTTGATTCTTCCAGCTGGTAAACTATCAAACCATGCGCGTGCTGCACCTACGAAAGTCTGTACGAATAGGTGACACCAGACTGGTAATGATCATCCTCTTACAACACCTGCACTTGTAAAAACTTGGAGGTGGTCATCCGAATCTGTAAGGCCATTGTATTTTCCCACGTTGTGTGGCAGCTTTGTTTTCTCTAACAGGGCCATAGCAATTTCTTTGATGAATTTGGATTTCTCGGCTACGCCTTCTGGACAGTAGCTTAAGGTGAAATCATGCTCTGCAGCTGGAATGTACCCCCTGCGCGCGCAGGGCCTGTACTACTCATGGTTAGGTGGCAGTCTGCTAAAGATGGAGGTCTCTTCTTGTCTGTAAGTGGAATCCTCTTCTTCATTGTAGTGTTCCCATTCTTTGTTGATGTTGCGCGGTCCTAGCCGGCTACTCAATGGGGCTTTCTTCTATTGATAAGTGTGTTGTTCATAATTGCTCTCTGATTTGCCATAAGTATAGCGCGTGTTATGCGCGCTTTGCCTCCTTATCGTGGATGATCTTTCATGTTGTTGGGTCCGCGCATGCACATGCTGCGGAGTTTGGGTACTTATCTGTCGTTGAGCTGGTGTTACAAGAGGAGACGGTTGAGCTTGCGCTTGAAGCAGTGCTTTTTGCTCTCTTAGTTATGCATAAAAACATGTTCAGTGTTGCTTGTGACTTCTTGTACCAGGAAGCGAGAGTTTCTCCTTCTTGTAACCCTAGTAATGCGGAGACGTCTTGTTGTGCCAGTGCCGATGGGCCAGCACCATGGCTTGGGTTTTGAGTGCAGGGAGTCATCTGTTAGATTACCCGGGAGGCACTTCCAAAGAAGTCAGGGATTTCGGCACTTGCTACCTCCTCTCTGACGGCCTCGTCCCTTTGGTGGCCTAGGATGTGCACGTTGTCTGTAGCCGGTCCAAACGAAGAGTTTTGTCCGTCGATCTGAAAAGAGGGGTTTGGTTCAGCCATTGAAGAGTGTTTTCGAGAGAAAATATATGAAAATGGTTGTGAAAAATGTGGTGGGCGCCAATGATGAAACACTGGTTAACGCGAGGTTACCCCAGCTGACTGTCTCGTAGATTAAGGGTTCAATCGCTTCCTCCACTGGCCGTTAGCTAATATCTTGCAAAACAGAACACCGGTGACTCACCACAAGGAGGGGAATAGGGGGTTCTCCTTGTGACCACCCTCCGGCGTGAGAATACGTACTGTTCTGGGGAGAATAGTGTGTGTTGAGAGTAAATAGTGAGAGAGCAGAATCCTTGAACCTGAAGGTGGAGTCCTCTATTTATAGCCGAAGGATGAAGGAGGAGGAAGAGGAGGAGCCTTGCCAGCTAGCCAGTGCGTGCCAGCTGTCCGACTAAGGGGAATATCCTCTTTGTCCCCTCTGATGTCGCCGGTGTAGTGGATGACGTGGTGCGTGCTCATTTGTCCAGCTTGGCACTCACTGGTACTGGTTGTCGGTCTGTCCTCCAGAAATCTTGCAATGAAGGCTGACGTCCATCCATTGGTGCCACGTGTCATTTTTTTGTCTGTAGGAGCATCTTCTTTGTCACCTGCAATTTCTTCCAGAAGCTTCTAGAAGCTTCTGGATGCACTCGGATGATGTGGATGCCATGTTGGATAAGTGGTGTGGTCCCCGTGCCATGTGTGCACTGATTTGGGATCATACCTCTTCAAACACTTAATCAAAATTTCCCACGCCCCCACGTGACGCACCTTTATGTTTCGAGTGGTATTTGGTCGTAGCCAATCTAAAAACTTCATCATCACTTGCCCCACTTGGTTGATGGACGTACAAATTGTTGTGATAACCAAATTGTTGTAAGAATCAGCAAAAAATTCTACCATCATGTTCATTTCTCGATACTTGGAGCCGAAGAAATCGACTCCTTGTGTAACAACCCTCAGTAAAACCGACACTCTCAAATATTTCCAACACCCTATTATATTTTAAAATGTCCCAATATGTCTTTAAATACACCCCGTATGTGAAAACCGAGCCCGAAATACAGTATAGCATTTAAAATAAAAATTTAAAATCTGAAAATATTAAGCTGAGGCGGGCCGCGTAGACCCACCCCAACCACATACGCGGGTGGTATCAGGGTTAGACCCTGACTTCGTTGACCTTTAAGCTCAGGCGAGCCGCGTAAGCCTTAGCTTACATTTACGCGGGTCGCGTAAGATCGAGATAGTGGCGCAGCCCGGTTTTGACACGTGTCATGCAACGTGTTGAACCCAGTCATGACCCGGATCAGCTACGCATAGACCCCTAAGCCACGTGGGCCGCGTAAGCCCAGCCCATGTTTTACGCGGGCCGCGAGAGGACCAGATTTCAGCACTATAAATAGAACGCATTGGATTTCATTTCAAATCGTTCACTTTCTTTTCTCAGTCTCGAATTTCCTCAATAGTAGGCATAATTTTCAAGTATAATACCCCCTAATTAGCAAGGTTCTGCTCCGTTGTAAGTATTATAACCCTGGTTTTGTAATAGATACGCTGCCCGATTGATTTAGGGTTCCGTAATAACTGTCGTGGTTCTGCCTGACGTAGTTGTTGGAATGCCGTCTCGGGGAGGGTATCATTAATATTTTTCAAAGGGTTATGATACTAACCAATGTACATTTGTATAAATTATAGATTATATCCAGGAAACCCTTACGCGAAGTCTAAGATAGCAATGTGAGTTTATCCTCTTTTTGTTAACCTTTTTGGAATATTTTACAAAACCTTAATTATTTTACAATGTAATTAAGCGGTGATTGAGTCTTTGTAGTTCTTCAATTACTACCGGTATGTTGGGGTTTTGTATACAAAATTTACTACCACGAGTAGTAAGTCGGAGATGACAGTACGTTACCATTGGACGACGAGTTAGCCAATGTGTAATATGACCCACAAGTCAGGATTGACAGTACCGAATGAGTAATTGTGTAGAAATAAACAATGTGATCGCTCTCAATACTATTTTAATTGATAAAATGTTTCTTGATTAAACTGGGATTCACTCACCAGTATTTCCCACTGACAAATGTTTTTAAAATGCGTTTCAGGTAACACAATGTGACAGCCAATTAGTAAAAAGCTAGCTGGAGAGCACTGAAGGCTTGAGAAAATGTGGCTATAAAAGTTACCTAATAAATGATGTTTTAAATTCAATAAAATAGGGTTTATCCCTATAAATGTATTGTAATAAGAAACTTGGGTTTTACCCATGTGATTATTAATATCAAATATGGTGGTTTTACTCTGATAAACATTTTCTAACTACGGTCCTGATGTAAATTCCTCTGCCAAATTAACCAACCTGATACCACCGAAATTCTGAGTTCGCGTCCGCCCGTTCCCGGGGATCAGGGATCGGGGGTTGTGACAGGAGGTGGTATCAGAGCCTAGCCACTGGTCTAAGCCAAAGAAGTGTTCTGCTGACACTTAAAATTTAAATTTTGTGTTAGGAAATAAATTACGGAAATACGTGCATAACTGTATTTATTTGTTATGTGTTATTTGACTATTTGTTAGTTTACAGTATGAGTGATCAAGGACCCTCAGAAATGAGTCATCAGTTGTCTGCTTCACCTAGGAGTGAAGGTACCTCATCACAGCCTGCCCTTTCGGGGTATTCTACTGATCAGGAAGAAGGAATGTTTGCTTTTAAAGCTCAGTCAGAAGAGCCATTCCCTCATAAGAAACGAGGATGGTTCAGTAAGGAAGCCTTTGCACGTAGGAAAAGAATGCGAAAGTTGCAACAGCAAAGAGCCTTAGCAGCTATTAAGCGAGAAACAGATGCCCATACACAGGATATACTCAATTGAAGCCTAGCCAATTTCCATATCCTAGCCACAACTGCTGCTGACCCTAATCTGGAGCAAACAATAGCACCCCAACCACAATTGCAAATCCCTGACCAACCAATGGAGATAGAAAACCCTGAAAACCAGGTGGAGATGCATGACTTCAACCCAGAAGAAATCCCTAGGGTACCTGCACCAAACCCTCTAGACCCAAATTACGACCCCTGGTGGGACGATAATAGGGACTTTGTGCAACGTTACCCAATACATGAAGACACACCCATACAGAACATAGGAGCATATCCAGGTATGGACCCTTTAGATCCCTATTAGCACGATGAATATATTAGGGAGATCGTAGAAGATCCTTACCGATTTCAGGCACTTTCACCCCCATATCAGGAACCCGCACCCCAGATTCCGAACCCAGTCATAGAACCTGCACCCCCAATGAGTGCAGAAAACGTCCAAGAACTTAGGACTTTTGGGGAGGAAATTTTAGAAAGCAGTGAGAGAATGAGACAGGTGGGAGAGCGTCTCGTATGGAAATACGATGAGCGCAATATGGATTTTTGGATAAATCCATATTCGTGATGGGATAAAGGAGATGATAATAATATAATATAATAAAAAAATAAAATATGTGTGTACGGATGCATATTACTATTAGTGTAATTCTATTTCTGTTGGTATTGTAATTTTTATTTCAGTACTAGTGTATAATAGATGCATAATAGTATATGGAAATAGAGTAAAAGTCGCAATGATCGACGTTTTTGGCTAGATTGCGTGTCAAGTGATTGACTATATTAAATATTATCTTGTGATATTAATATGGGATAAATGTTTAAAATTCAGATGGCCGACGAAGGAAATCAAGGAAATCTGAATAATGATAACCAGAGTAACATTAACGTGGTTAATGAGAATCCAAGCATCAATAACAATGGAAACCAAATGGATAATAGTGCTGTTCAACACATAGTGGCACAAGGAATCATAGATGCAATGCCATTTATTATTCAAATGATTCAAGAAGCGAATAATAAAAGTAAGCATAGCAGTAAGCGACCCATCGAACCTAAAAACAGCGTGAACAATGAACCTGTACTTCAAACGCCCATTCCCAAAAGGAGAATAACCGTGTCTTACGGTTGTTCTTATAAAGAATTTTGGTCTTGTAAACCAATGGAATTCTCGGGCAATGAAGGGGCCATTGCAACCCTACACTGGATAGAGAAGACTGAGGCAGTCTTAAGAATAAGCAAGTGTGCTGAAGAAGATAAGATACTGTTTGCTTCTAATCTGTTTAAGAATTCAGCACAAGAATGGTGGAACACTATCCTCCAATCAAGAGGAAGTGATAGAACTTACAATATGGAATGGGAAGAATTTAAGAACAAGGTAGAAAGGAAATTCCGCCCACCCAATGAAAAGGAACAGATAGCAAATAAATTCCTAAACCTTAGGATGACTGGTGTGGATAGTAAGGGATACACTAAAATATTCTTCGAATATGCTAGAATAGTGCCAACTCTTGCTTCACCTGAACCAGTGTTAATCTCCCGTTATATTTGGGGATTAATTGGAGAGATAAGACACGTAGTTAAGGCAGCTAGACCTCAAACTATAGAAGAAGCTGTAGAACTAGCAAATACCTTGACAGATGAATTAGTTCGTACCCGAGAAGAGGATCAAAGGAGGAACCTAACCCAGAAACTCACACAAGAATTTCGTTCTAACCGTGGGAGAAATATAGGTTCTACCTCTGCACCTTACTGTAAGAATTGCAAAAGAAAGCATTCAGGAAGATGTTCTATATACTGTAACTTTTGCAAATTATCGGGACACAAGGAAGAAAACTGCAGGAAGAAAGCTAATAACATGATATGTTACAACTGCGGAGAACAAGGTCATATCAAGCTTAATTGCCCAAAATTAGCTCCAGCTACCAACAACAAGAATACTCAAAATGCTAGAGCATTTGTTCTGACGGCAGATGAAGCCAAGATGATTCCAGATGTAATAGCTGGTACGTTTTTAGTTAATGATGTCTTTGCTAAAGTATTATTTGACTCTGGTGCAAACCAAAGTTTTATTAATACATCATTTTGCAAATTTCTAAATCAGTCATTAACTAAACTACCACAAGAATGTCTAGTAGAGACAGCTAATGGAGAAACCGTTAGGATTTCTGAAATCTTGCAGGGAGCAAGAATAGAAATTTTAAATCAGAAATTTATTGCAAATCTTTATCCCATGAATCTGGCAGGATTCGATGTTGTTTTAGGAATGGATTGGTTAATAGCCAATATTTTATGTGTTCAAAAGTCAATTCTAGTAAATGCACCAAAAGGAAAAACGATCACAATTAATGGAGATAAACCAAATAGATCCACAAAATTCATCTCTGTGATGAAAACTGCAAGTTATATAAGAAAAGGTTCTATAGTGTATTTGATTTCTATAATCACTAACACTAAAGAAAAAGAACTAAAAGATATTCCAGTAGTATCTCAGTTTTCAGATGTTTTTTCCAGAAGAATTACCAGGACTACCACCAGACAGAGAAGTTGAATTCAGAATCCATTTAATACCAGGAACGGCACCGATTGCCAAAGCACCTTACCGTTTGGCACCCGCAGAAATGCATGAATTAAAGAAACAATTAGATGAATTGTTGGAAAAAGGATTTGTACAGCCAAGTTCGTCACCATGGGGAGCGCCGATACTGTTTGTTAAAAAGAAGGACGGATCAATGCGTATGTGCATTGACTACCGTGAATTAAACAAGGTTACGATTAAGAATCGGTACCCATTACCGAGAATCGATGATCTGTTTGATCAACTACAAGGAGCTCGATTTTTCTCTAAAATCGATTTAAGGTCAGGATATCATCAATTAAAGGTACAGGAAGAGGACATTCCTAAAACCGCATTTAGAACAAGGTATGGTCATTATGAATTTACTGTCATGCCATTTGGTTTAACCAATGCCCCAGCTGCATTTATGGACATGATGAACCGAATATGTAAGCCATATTTGGATAAATTCATAATCGTCTTTATAGATGATATTCTCATTTACTCTAAGAATAAGGAGGATCATGCAAAGCATTTGCACGCACTTTTAAGTTTATTAAGAAAGGAAAAGCTTTACGCTAAATTTTCAAAGTGCGAGTTTTGGTTAGAACAGGTACAATTTCTTGGACACTTAGTCAATCATGAAGTAATTCATGTGGATCCCACCAAGATCGAGGCAATTACCAAATGGAAAACCCCTGAGTCACCAACTGGGATTAGAAGTTTCTTAGGATTGGCCGGTTATTATAGAAGATTTATTCAAGATTTTTCTAGAATAGCCATTCCCTTAACTAAGCTAACCTGTAAATCTGTTAAGTTTGAATGGGGATTAAACCAGGAAGAAGATTTTAGAATTCTTAAGCAAAGATTAACCCATGCACCCATATTAGCGTTACCAGAAGGAGCTGAAGACTTTGTAGTATATTGTGACGCTTCCAAATTAGGTTATGGATGTGTGTTGATGCAACGACAAAAGGTTATAGCTTACGCATCCAGACAACTTAAGAATCATGAAGATAATTATTCAACCCATGATCTAGAATTAGAAGCTATAATTTTTGCTCTTAAGATTTGGAGACATTACCTTTATGGTAGTAAGTTTACCATATTCACTGATCATAAAAGTTTAAGGTATATTTTCAAGAAAAAGGAGTTGAATATGAGACAAAGACGTTGGATGGAAATGCTTAGTGATTATGATTGTGATATCCAGAATCATGAAGGAAAAGCAAATGTAGTAGCAGATGCTTTAAGTCGAAAGTATCATGAAAAGCCAAAAAGGGTACGTTCTCTTAAATTAAATCTACAAGTAGATTTAAATGATCAGATAAGAGAAGCACAAGAATCAGTAATCAAGGATGATGCTGAAAAATTAAAAGGAATGCTAAAAGAGTTAGAACAAGGAACAGATGGAATTTGGAGATTCCATGAAAAGAGAATGTGGATACCTAAATTAGGAAACCTACGTTATCATATTCTAGAAGAAGCCCATAAGTCTAAATATACGATGCATCCAGGAAATGATAAAATGTACCAGGATTTAAGGAAGAATTTCTGGTGGATAGGAATGAAAAAGGACATAGCAGCCTATGCTTCTAAATGTTTAACATGTTCACAAGTTAAAGCTGAACACCAGAAACCCTCAGGATTGCTACAACAGTTAGAAATGCCAGTATGGAAATGGGAATTGATAACAATGGATTTTGTTACTAAATTACCCAAAACAAAGAAAGGAAATGATACAATCTGGGTGATTGTAGATAGGCTAACCAAGTCAGCTCATTTCTTACCAATGAAGGAAACTTTCAGTATGGAACAATTAGCTAAGTTATATGTAAATGAAATTGTTTCTTTACATGGAATTCCTTTATCAATTGTTTCTGATAGGGATAGCCGTTTTACCTCTCATTTTTGGTCAAGTTTCCAAAAAGCAATGGGAACCAAGTTAAAATTGAGCACATCTTATCATCCTCAAACGGACGGACAAAGCGAAAGAACTAATCAGACGATGGAAGACATGCTTAGAGCTTGTGTAATTGATTTTGGAGGTAATTGGGACGATCACTTACCTTTAATAGAATATTCTTATAACAATAGTTATCACACGAGTATCAATGCTGCACCATTCGAAGCACTTTATGGACGAAAATGCCGAACCCCAGTCTGTTGGGCAGAAATTGGGGAAAAGCAACTGTCTGGACCTGAGATAGTGCAAGAAACGACTGAAAGCAGCACGTGATCGATAGAAGAGTTATGCTGATAACCGACGCAAGCCACTGGAATTTCAAGTAGGAGATAAAGTATTGTTAAAGGTCTCTCCTTGGAAAGGAGTGGTAAGATTCATCAAACGAGGGAAGCTAAGTCCCAGGTATATTGGACCTTTTGAGATTATTAGAAGAATAGGACCTGTAGCTTATCAGCTACAACCGCCAGAGGAAATGGCAAGAATACATGATGTGTTTCATGCATCTAATCTCAAGAAATGCTTAGCCGACGAATCATTGATAGTACCTCTTAAGGATATAGAAGTAAATGAACAACTCAAGTTTGTAGAAAGGCCTCTACAGATTGAAGACAGGAAAGTCAAGAACCTCAAACATAAAAGACTAGTTCTGGTCAAAGTGAAGTGGGACTCCAAAAGAGGACCTGAGTACACATGGGAACTCGAATCTGAAATGCAAAGAAAATATTCGCATTTGTTCCAGTAGATCTCGAGGACGAGCTCTAAAACAAGGTGGGGAGGATGTAACAACCCTCAGTAAAACCGACACTCTCAAATATTTCCGACACCCTATTATATTTTAAAATGTCCCAATATGTCTTTAAATACACCCCGTATATGAAAACCGAGCCCGAAATACAGTATAGCATTTAAAATAAAAATTTAAAATATGAAAATATTAAGCTGAGGCGGGCCGCGTAGACCCACCCCAACCACTTACGCGGGCGGTATCAGGGTTAGACCTGACTTCGTTGACCTTTAAGCTCAGGCGGGCCGCGTAAGCCTTAGCTTACATTTACGTGGGCCGCGTAAGATCGAGATAGTGGCGCAGCCCAGTGTTGACACGTGTCGTGCAACGTGTTGAACCTAGTCATGACCCGGATCAGCTACGCATAGACCCCTAAGCCACACGGGCCGCGTAAGCCCAGTCCATGTTTTACGCGGGCCGCGAGAGGACCAGATTTCAGCACTATAAATAGAACGCATCGGATTTCATTTCAAATCGTTCACTTTCTTTTCTCAGTCTCGAATTTCCTCAATAGTAGGCATAATTTTCAAGTATAATACCCCCTAATTAGCAAGGTTCTGCTCCGTTGTAAGTATTGTAACCCCGGTTTTGTAATAGATACACTGCCCGATTGATTTAGGGTTCCGTAATAACTGTCGTGGTTCTGACCGACGCAGTTGTTGGAATGCCGTCTCGGGGAGGGTATCATTAATATTTTTCAAAGGGTTATGATACTAACCAATGTAGATTTGTATAAATTATAGATTATATCCAGGAAACCCTTACGCGAAGTCTAAGATAGCAATATGAGTTTATCCTCTTTTTGTTAACCTTTTTGGAATATTTTACAAAACCTTAATTATTTTACAATGTAATTAAGCGGTGATTCAGTCTTTGTAGTTCTTCAATTACTGCCGGTATGTTGGGGTTTTGTATACAAAATTTACTACCGCGAGTAGTAAGTCGGGGATGACAGTACGTTACCATTGGACGACGAGTTAGCCAATGTGTAATATAACCCACAAGTCAGGATTGACAGTACTGAATGAGTAATTGTGTAGAAATAAACAATGTGATCGCTCTCAATACTGTTTTAATTGATAAAATGTTTCTTGATTAAACTGGGATTCACTCACCAGTATTTCCCACTTACAAATGTTTTTAAAACGCGTTTCAGGTAACACAATGTGACAGCCAATTAGTAAAAAGCCAGCTGGAGAGCACTGAAAGCTTGGGAAAAATGTGGCTATAAAAGTTACCTAATAAATGATGTTTTAAATTCAATAAAATAGGGTTTATCCCTATAAATGTATTGTAATAAGAAACTTGGGTTTTACCCATGTGATTATTAATATCAAATATGGTGGTTTTACTCTGATAAACATTTCCTAACTACGGTCCTGATGTAAATTCCGCTGCCAAATTAACCAACCTGATACCACCAAAATTCTGAGTTCGCGTCCGCCCGTTCCCGGGGATCAGGGATCGGCGGTTGCGACACCTTGGTATGGTTTTCGTTGCGTCAAGGCATGAAATTTCTTTTTAACTGACCTTCAAAAGCTATCTGAAGTTTGATTGTGGCATCTGTTTGTTGTGGGAAAAAAAAGAGTTAATTACTATTTTCGTCCCTGTGGTTTGTCAAAAATCACTATTTCAGTCCATTAGTTTAAAAATTGCGATTTCAGTCCCGGTGGTTTCACTTTCGTAACCATTTCAATACACCTCGTAACCATTTCAGTCTCTGTACTGAAATAGTGATTTTTGACAAATCATAGGGACGAAAACAGTAATTAACTCGGAAAAAAATATAAGTGAATAAATTAAAAAGCAAATGTATCTGTAGAAAAATAAAATAAAATAATAAGTTAACAAATTAAATAATTGTGTATGTAGAAGAAACACGTCCCACTTACGGTATACGCATATAATGTATATATGTGTAGGCGCTCGGGGGGCAAAAGTGAAAGTACACTAATTTTAACGTTATTTTACTAATTTCGTGAAAATAATGTTAAAAGGGGGGATGGTTAATCATGCATCAGGTGGTGGCGTTGATAGCCTGCCGAGTATTATGTGTCTTATGTCCAAGGTTTGATGCAGACTACCATTGAGCCCGGGGTCTCACTGGAAGCAGCCTCTCTATTCCTACGGGATAAAGATAAGACTGTTTACATCTTACCCTCCTCAGACCCTACCTTAGCTTTGCTATTGGTGGGATTTACTGAGTATGATGATGATGAAGATGTATGTAGAAGAAAAAACCTTTTGGACACGTAGAAGTATTGCACCATGCTCGTGCCAACGCCTCCTCATTAATCTGTGTCTATGTTTGCCTGTTGATTTGCTTGTAAATTCTTTTGCTGGAGTCTGGACGCTTCCTTGATTTTTTTTCCTTTGATTTGCTTGTAAAAGGGGTTTTATTATAAGATAAGATAAACTGTCCGGTTTTTAAATTAAAGTTATTAATTTTGCAAAATTCATAAATTAATAAATGTTTATTAATTTAAAATTAAGTTCGCGATTGATTGATGCATTTTAAGGTCACTATGTTTTTCTATTAATTATGTTAAAAATGTATTAATAATAGTTTAAAATATATTTGTTTGACGTGGTTTTATTATCATGCAGATTAAGATGAAATGAGCTAAAACAATTGAAAAAGAATGTTAACAATTAGTCATGATTAAAGCTTTTATATAAAATAAGATGATGACTGTTTTGGTGACAATAAAACATATGTTAATAACTAAACGTGTAACCAATTGGGTGGTGGTTCATTGGCAAAAGTAGTCTTTAAACACCTTGGGAGGGAAATGTCTTGGATTTAAGTCACACAGACAATGGGAGTAAAGAAATTTGTCGTTCAAAAAAAAACATGTTTATAATCTTCTCAATATAATATTAGCATAACACCTATTAATGTAATTAAATACATCAGAATAAATAGAAAACTAAAAGGTGTTTTGATACTTATGCAAATGACATCGAGAATTAGATTTGAATAAAACTAGGTCAACCGTTATAAAATGCAATCTCAAGGTCTAATATGTTAAAAGATTCCTTTTTAGGTTGAAATAGTTAAACTGGCTAAACCACAGGGGACAAATCAATAATTTACTCATTCTTAATATTATAAGTGGGCTCAAAACCAATTGAATTACAATGGACTATTCGAGAAATCCATATGGGCTTAGCTAACTAATCAAATATATTTTATTTGGGCTGGAAATCTGTAATAGTGGGGCATGAAGAAAGTTGATGTGCAGAGGATAAAAAGAAACATAAGACAATTTTGGGGGTTCACATACAACAATTTGGACGCAGCTTATGGAGGGTTAGGCAGCCCCAAAGGACCTTTGGGGCTGTTGCTGCTGCACGGAAATCAAGACAGGAACATGACGAGTGAGACGGCTAATTCTCACACTAAGTGGACGGATTGTAGGGTTTAATATTTTTCTTAGTTTTAATTATATTTGGATTTGTTTTTGACCATGACAAAGTTGTACATATAAACAAATTGATGTGCTTGTTTTTTAGAACTATTTGCATGTGTTTTTAGTTCTTGCTTTAAAACTTGTTTGGTTGATGACAAACCTAGTAGGGGTGAAATAGAGTAGGTTGACTCACACTAGTAAATAGGGTAATCGAATTGTAAAAGATCTGTGACAAATACATGTTTTTTTATTACCACCTAAATTAACCAACTTTTCAGCACCATGTCTATGTGGTGTCTAACTAATTGATTAAATTGATTTTTGTGTAAACCTATAATCTGAAACTTGGATGAGGTTATTTTTTTCTAAGCCTCTTGTGGCTTTCCCCGGGTGAACGGTTGTTCAGTTTATACATACTAGGATTGCGACCCGCCGCAATGCGGCGGGGATTCTTTAGTTATAACTAAGTCAATATAGGACCCGCACGTTATGTTAAACCTGTCAAACAGGGAAAAATAGACGATGTAAAAACGTTCACTCACACACGCACGTTGCGTCGTGTTAACTCGCAAAATTTAGAACGAAACGTAAAAACCTTAAATCAAAGACGCACGTTGTGATTTGTTAAGTCACAAAATTTAGAACCAAGCATAAAGAGAAAAATTTGTGGAAAATGAAAACTATAAAGGACCAAAGTTAAAAGTAAACAAAATTATGAGGATAGATTGCAAAAGAGAAGAAGTTTTGGGTTAAAAATAAAAAAAACAAATAGTTTTGTGTTAAAAGTAATTTATGAAATACTTTTAAGTGAAAAGTAAAAAAAAAAATCAATTTTTTTGGAAAACCCCCAAAGCCAACGTTACGACAACCATATGCATAACCATTTTTTCTTTGAAAACCCCTCAAAACACACCCCGCGTTGCGGCGGGGCGTAAAACGGTGTCAAATAGCTAATGTCACACAACCGTCATCGACCACCAACACTGACTCGACTTAGGATATGCGTGTTGCGACGAACCTGTCAAACATGGAAAAATAGAGGTAAAAACGTTGAACCACACATGCACGTTACGTCGTATTAACTCGAAAAATTTAGAACTATACGTAAAACGAAAATTTGCGAAAGATGAAAAGTATAAGTGACAAAAGTTGTGAAGTTAAATTGCAAATAATGAAAAGTTTTGGGTTAAAGTTAAAAAAATAAATTATGTAGGGTAAAAATTGTGAAAAGTAAAAACCCTTGGGTTAAAAATAGAAAATTAACTTTTTTTTTTTTGAAAATCACCCAAAGCATAATTTACAAGTCACAATGCACAAAAATGTTGCAAACTTATATATGGAATAATTAACTTTGTTGATTACTTTGCAAACTGGCTTTAGTATTAGCTAAGTAGTTTAAGGGGTTTAAAGTGCTTGTTACTATAGTTCTTTTGGCGAGGCGTCAATTCCCATAAGGTAATTACTTTTCTAAAATCCAAATCCTCCGCGCTTTGATCTTACTGCCACGCTTTGCCAAGAGCTTACCAACCGAAAGTCCCATTGCAAAACCTTTAACCTCCTTTCGAAGCATCAATATGTTTTAGGACATAGACATAGAAAACATGAATGTTCTAAGTTAATGGTGACACATGATTGTTGTTAGATTTTAAGGGTTAAGTCGAAAGACTAATTACCCAAGTTAATGGCGACACTAATATTTCATTCACTTTCAATAAATACCTTATTACCTAAAGTCATTAACACACACACACCTTGTTAACCCATCAAGGGGGCATGTTTCCCCCAAACACCCACAAGAAACTCAGCCAAGAATGGCCACAAAGATAGTATTCACCAAACTTGAAAATATTATATTAACCATTAAAAGCATGATTACACTAATGATTCTTGAGCTTTTCTTAATGATTACAATGATTAGAAATAGTGGGTAGAAGAGAAGTGTGTTGTGGAGAAGAGAGAAGAATTGAGCAAATAAAAATGGAGGCAAAAGGCCTCTATTTATAGACTGCTGGGGCCCAGACATGGGGTGTGTCTGGCGAGACATGGAGCATGTTTGGGAGAGTGATTGACAACAGCTGGTTGCCCAGACATGGGGGGTGTCTGCCAGACACCCTGTGTAAGATCTTTGGGCCCAACTGGATCTTTTGAAAATCTTTTTGTCGTTTTGTGGTCGAGACATGACCCGTGTCTGGGAGGCACAAATCGTATCTCGACTCTCCGGGCCAGGATCTTTTTGTCATTTTTCTCGAGGCGCGGTCAGTGTCTGGGAGGCACGGGTTGTGTCTCAGATGTTTTAGGCAAAACACATGTTTTTGTTGTTTTGCTGGAGACACGACCCGTGTTTGGGAGGCACGGTCCGTCTCTTAAGAATTTGATCATGAAAACTATTTTTAGCGTTGTCTTGTCTAAATACTCAAGATTTATCTATTATAGTCCCCGTGACTCATTTCCTAGCATGATTATGCTTCTGGGAAGTTTTTGGTTATTTTGTTGACTTTTACTTGGCTAAGGGGACCGCCATTTTTTCTTGGCTTGAGGAGATCACTATTTTTTCATGACTTGGGTATCATGCATGGGGTGTGTCATGCAGGAATGACCCGTGTCTTGAGCTGCAACTTGACTTTTGTTTTTTGGTTCTTTTTTCGTTTTTTGCTTCTTTTGTCATTTTGCATCCTGATTGCCTAGAAAATCAAAAGTAAATAAATTAAGAACTAATTTACTAATATTTTCATAAAACAATCTTAAAATGAGTATTAAATGATATGAAAAGTACGTGAAATTATGTGCACATCAACAACCATATAAGAAAAAAAAAACATATACTCATATATACATACTTAAAAAAATAAAAAAAAATATTATTTCAAATATATAATCGGGTAAATGAGTATACGCTATCGGGTAATCGGGTCGTGTAAACGAGTATATCACTATATCCCATACCCCTGAAAAAATAAAACTAATCTCATACTGAATTACCAAACCCTGTACCCGTCCCATATGTGTTGGGTTTTGGTTTTATCCATCGGGTTTAGATTCGATTGCCATCCCTAATCGCTAGAAGCCTTGGAGTCCGCATCCTTTACCAATCGGGTAAGGGCGTGACTCCCTTGTCTCTGATGCAGAGTCTCACCATTTGTCTTCATCTCTTTAATAGAGTTTGACTTAGGAACCCTAGCCTTTCTCGACTGTCATGTTATTCCTTGGTCTCGAAGTTTACTAGGAGCGGGTCACCTATCCTTTCCTCTAATCCTCCGGATGTGAAGTGTCGTGACTTTTGTCCTCGGCAGAAGTGGAGTTGTCTCCTATGCTTTTGGGGGAAGCGATTTTTTACCTAATCTAGTCTTCAATCGACACTATTAAAAATTTTAAAGTCAATGGATTTTGTGACACCCACCCATACAATATAGGTCCCCTATGTCTACACATGCTTCTATGATTTATTTAAAGAGTATTGTGGGTCTACCATGCATAATTTTAATTAATATTGGTACTTGCACTATCAATCCATCCATCAAGTATCCATCAAGTAACATTATTACATGCACAATGATTTATTTAAAAAAATATTAAGTGGAAGATGAGTTGCTTGATAGAATATTAGTGGATGCAATACAAACTTACAAAAAATGTCTCCTAAAACACTTGTGGCTATAATTGGTGATGGATGGTTTGATGTTAAGTATATTAATATCATATCATATGAAATATGTTATTTTAAATATAAGTTGATTTAGAAGAAAAAAAACGGGTTTTAGTGATTAATGACGGATTAGCATTAGGCGTGCGCTAAAGAATTAGAACATGTGATCTCGATAAACAATCACGAATGAAATGTTTGAAAAAAAAGAGTTCTAATGCAGGATTAGGTGTGCCACAAGGAAATATAATTGGATGCATAATCATTGCATTACAAATTGTCTCCTAAAATATTGGTGGCTATAATTGGACGATTGATAGTTGATGTTGAAACCGAACATGTAATGTTAGGTAATAAAAGTCATATAACTAATAGTAGAAAATTTGTTGTAATGTATGTTTGTGTTATTTGTGGTTGTATGAATGAAGAATAAGATATTCAATTGCATAATTATGGTTCCTTAAATTAAGAGTAAATTACAAGTTTTGCCCTTTATTTTTACATCAAATTTCAGACGCCGTTCTTTAGGCCAAAAGTTGACAGGCGGTGTTCTTTACGTTTCAAAATCTTGCATGTTTTGTCCTTTAGGCCAAACCCAGTTAGATTTTTTGGTTAAATCTGGTTATGTGCTTTGCACATGAGAGTATTCTTGTCATTTCATCTCTTCAGTGGCTATTTTGTAAAATAACTTATGTTTAGGGACTAGTTTATAAAAAAAATAAAAAGATTTAAGAAAAGAAAAATTTGCTCTCTCTCTCTCTCTACACATGCTTTCTCTTCTCTCTCTTGTTGCAGAAAACTCCACACCGTCAAGACACGAATGTTTCCTCAATTTAGACTTCGAAGGTTTCTTCCGGCGACTTCACCGTTGCTCTGCTCCTCCGTCTTCTCCGGCGACGTCACCGTCGCTCTCTCTCTACACATACCGAAGGTTTCCTCAATTCAACGGTAAATCGCTCTAATCTCTTTGATCTATCAAGTGTTGATCCTATCTATTCTCTCATCAAGTTTAGCGGTTGTGGATGGTGACGGTTGGTGATTTAGGTTGTTTGCAGGTTGTTTGGGATTAGGGTTTCGGTGTGGGTAGTGATGGTGGAGATGGTGGGGTTTGTGATGGTGGATGGGGTGGTGAGTTTATGGTGGTGGTTGCTGATTTGGGTGGTTTGCAGGTTCTTGGGGTTAGGGTTCCAATGGGGGTGGTGGGTTTAATGGTGTTTGTTGCTGGTTTGAGTTGTTGCAGGTTGGGGTTGGGGTTCTAGTGGGGGTGGTGATGGTGGAGACGGTGGTGGTAGTCCGGTAGAGAGAAAGTAGTTGTGGCGGCGGTGGGTGAAGGTGGTTGTGGTGGTGGTGTGTTGATGGAGGTGGTGGGTGAAGGAGAGAGACAGAGAATCGATGGTGGTGGGTGGGTTGTGTGGGTGGTTTTGGTGTAGGTACAACTGTGGTAATGGTGGGGTTGCACTATTGAAGCGGTGGAGGTGGGTTATGCGGGATGGTGGTGGTGGTGGTGGGAGGTGACGGCAGGTGAGAGAGAGAGAGAGAGAGAGAGAGAGAGAGGGAGAGAAGAAAGAGAGTGGGAATTTAAGGAGAGAGAAAGCAGAGTTTTGTTTTGTTTTTATATATATTTTTTTATTTTAATTTTATTTTAAATATCTCTTTTATACTTACACAATAGTCCCTAAAGATAAGTTCTTTTACAAATGGGGAATTGAAAAGGGTGAGAGGAAAATGACCATTTTACCCTCATGTGCCTTGCACATGACATATTTTAACTTAGATTTCTAACCAGGTTTGGTCTAAAGGACAAAACGTGTAAGATTTTGAAACGTAAAGGAAACCGCCTATCAACTTTTGGCTTAAAGGACAGCGCCTGAAATATTGATGTACACATAATGGACAAAACTTGTAATTTACTCTTAAATTAACAAAGAAAATAGAAATTGGACATTGTTATACATCCTAGAATTGAAGTTTATTAAACTGATATATACTTACCCATTTTGAAGAGTGGTAATGCTGTTGTGAACACGGATACGAAAACGACCCATGTAGCCCATTTATCTAAAAGAAAAACGGGCTAATATGTTGTAATCAAGTTGTAACATGTCATAAACGGGCTGACAGGCTATAATAAATGGGTTTTAAATATGACCAAACATGTTGTGGTGTGTTAAACAAGTCATATTTGATACGACACATTTAACATGGATATTAAACCCAGTGGCGGAATCAGAAATTTTCGACTGGGGGGTCGTAATAGAATTTCTTTTTAACTTTCGTTAATGAATTCTTCTTATTTTTTACAAAGAATAATGGATTTTAATAATTCAAACTATTCTCGTTGGCCGGCAACGGTCACAACTTCAAAAATTCCCACTTATAGTCCCAACTTTTCACATATTAACCTTTAATGGACCATGACTAATAGAACGCTAACGCTGTTAGTCTCCGGTCATCTTGTTAATACAAAAAATATTTTTTAACAATAATTTTATATATGATGAATCGATAAAATCAAGTAATAAAGCAAAGTGTATTAAATAAAAAAAATATAAACTTATTTATACTAAATAAGCAAATGCCTTAAAAAGATAAATAAAAATCTAACCGTTTCTAAGACTATAGGGTGTGGAGATGTTTGGGTAGGGGGCATTGCTCGACACGTAGCGAAGGTGAGATCCCAAGCTAATACATAAAAACTAGTGGTGTGGTGGGGCGTCGCTTAGCTGGGCGTGGCCAGCCATGTGAATTTTTTTTTGTTTAAAGTTTAAACTACTAAAAATTTCATTTAATAAAAATAACACACTTTGAACCAGCCAACCACAACCCGTCACGTCACCCAGCCCCCCCGCTCCATGCCAGGCAGAATATCCACGTCAAGCGAGCAACACCAAACCCAACACCGAGCCGGGGTGATATAGCCGACGTTAAACCGCCTTCAACGCCACAACCCACACCCTATATCCATTAGTCTAAACCAGCAAGTCTTAAAAAGTTAAAACTAAACCCATGACCAACCAACCTATACAATTTTTCATTTGATATGACTGCACGGTAGGTTGAAACTTAATTTAAAATTAATAAATAAAATATTGCGTATTAATTAATAAAATATTGTTTATCAGTCTTGAAAATTGGGCTATTGTCAATCTTCTCTTCCCAAAAGCTACTGCACATCCACTCTACGCCTCAGAAGCCACCGGAAAAAAATTCCGGTCATGTTCTTTTCGCTTAAACGACTCTATCTCTTCACTTAAACAACTCTATGCATGATGATGAGGGGTCAAACCAAGAGAAAACGACTACTTAAGTGGTATCTATCGGAAAAAAATATAGCCCTGACCCCCTTGTAGTTCCGTCCGTGATTAAACCTTTACACGTCATGTTTAACTAAACGTATCATTTACTAAAACACTAACATGAATATATTTAATAACGTGTTTCATGGCATGACATATTTAACACAACTAAATATAAATGAATCCAATAACATGACTTACATCCTGTCTTGTTTCTGTGCTGGCCCGATTTGGGCCGGTGTTTTTTCATTTTAATGAAGTTCACTTTTAAAAAAAGAGTAAATTTCAAAGTTCGTCCTTTATGTATGTCTAATATATCAAAGTATGTCCTTTATCTTTAATAACCTCAGAAAACATCCTTAATGTTTGAAAATCCTTACATGTTACGTCCTTTAGTCCTAATCCAGTTACTTTTCATGGTTAAATTTGACTAAGTCAGCCCCACATAAGGGTATTTTGGTCATTTTATCATAAATATTAAAATAAATAATCATCAAAAACAATAAATATATACAGACTAAATGTTTCTCCTTCTCTCTCTCTCTAACTATCCTAACCCCACCACCACAACCCAGCTGCCACCGCTACCACCACCACATATCCGCTACCACCACCACTTCACCTGCAACTTTAATCTGCTCCAAACCAGTTTTCCGGCAAATTTCAAACCAGTTTTCCGGCAATCAAATCATCAAGCTTATTGAGGAGCTTACTCATCTCACTCAAAAGCTCTGTTCCAAACCAGATCTCTCCCCCCTCCCCTCTATCTCTCACACACACGCCCACCACTATCACCAACACCATCACCACCGTCAACCGCCATAGCTCCATCATCACCACCGCTGCACAAACCTCCACCACCGCCCAACCCCAACCTGCATATTCAGATCTGAATATGTACAGATCTGAACACCATCACAAAATTCAAACCCTAATCTACATTTAAGCTACTAACCCCAAACAAACCCCAAATCCGGATTCAAACTACAAATCTCCCCACAACCACCACCTATTCGATCCAATTAGAGAGAGAGAAAAGAGGGCAGTAGAACGAAGACCGCATACGGTGGCGATTAACTGCGATGATGACATCCTTAACTGCGATGATGACATCCTTAATGTGCGGCGGCGTACGGCGGAGAGGCGGCGGCGAGGAACAAAGTGGCCGTTTGAGTGTCTCCGATAACTAACCGACTCAAAGTAACCGTTTCGTTGAAGTATAATCATTTTGGAGTCCAACGGTGGGGGTGTGGAGGTGGTGGTGGTCCGGTGAGGTGTGTGCAGGTGGTGGCAATGGTCCGGTGAGGTGTATGGCGGTGGTGGTCGGTCTGGTGAGGTGTATGGCGGTGGTTGTCGGTCCGGTGGTGGTGGTCCGGCGATTAGAGAGAGAGAGAGAGGGAGCTGGTGTGTTGAGAGAGGGAGAGAGAGAGGTGTTTATGTGTGAGAGAGAGAGCTGATGTGTGTTGTGAGAGAGAGAGCTGTATGTATATATATATATATATATATATATAATTTTTTTATTATTTATTTTAATATTTATGATAAAATGACCAAAATACCCTTATGTGGGGCTGACTTAGTCAAATTTAACCATGAAAAGTAACTGGATTAGGACTAAAGGATGTAACATTGTAACATGTAAGGATTTGCAAACATTAAGTATGTTTTCTGAGCTTATTAAAGATAAAGGACATACTTTGATATATTAGACATACATAAAGGACGAACTTTGAAATTTACTCTTAAAAAAAAAATAACATGACTTACATGACATAGCATGTTTAGCTTGATCATATCTATTCAATAACTCGCATGCACGTCACATTCAAGTAACACCACTTTGACACGACTCACTTAAAACTGTTGATATATAAAAAGATATAATTGCTATCACGTTGAAGTGAATTGATAATTCAGTAACCAAACAAGATGAATCTAAGATAGTTAACACAGATTTATTGCACAAATTAATAAGAAGAAGAAGATGGGAAACAGAGAGAATGAAAATGTGAAACTAGAACACATCATAAGCTCAATCATAATCCTATTCTCTCCTATCCTTGTGCTTATAACCCGCGTCGAAACATTCCATTCATTTACTTGTTGGAATAACAAAAATGACTGGATTAACTTTTTTCATCCAAATATTTTTTTAGATTATTTATGTTTTACAAACGCAGTAATCAAATAATCACTTCAAAACGTAATCCCAAACACCCTCTAAAAGTTAAGACGACAACCGTTTATGTCATATTGATATATAATTCAAAATCCGCATTGTTTCAACCAAGTATTTTGAAATATATGTCAAATTTCGTAAAACCCTTGACGCTTATTCTCACACACTAGTATGGTAATTTTAGTGTTGTTAAAGGATTTTGGTGATATTGGATTAACTTGTCGACCAAGTTAATCTTGTTATTTAATAAACGAGTTAGGAGGTACGAGTAGAGGTGTACAAACCGGGATTTTTCTAATACCTGGGTTCGGGTATATACCCGGGTTCGGGTATATACCCGGGTTCGGGTATATACCTGGGTACGGGTATGACCCAGTTTTGACTTTTTGGGTATTAGTCATACCCGGGTCGGGTCCGGGTTTCGGACAGAAAATCTATACTCTGTGTACCCGGGTTCGGGTTTCCAATACGTGGGTATTAGAATACCCTATTTCCGGATCCGGTAGGGTCGGGTATTGGTCGGGTAGGGTTTGGGTATTGGTCGGGTATAGATCGGGTTTTTCGATTTTATGGGCATAAAACATAGAAATATAATGGAAACCTTTATATTTACATGTTGTATGCCTTGAAATTTGCCCAAAAAAGCCTCACACAAGCTCTAAACGTTCAGAAAAGTTGTTGTACACAACGGATCCGGGTATTACGAAAACCCAGGTACGAGTTTTATGGAAAACTGGGTATGCTGAAAACCCGGGTATAAACCGGGTTCGGGTTTGGATATTAAACAGAATATGCATACCCGGTCCCTACCCTACGGGTAGGGTCGGGTTCGGGTTTAAAAACCGGTTTTTCTAATACACGGGTTCGGGTTTTTGTGCACCTCCAAATGCAGGAGTGTCGACTCGTTTTACTGACGTATTTATTGGTTTGTTTTTATAAATATACTAGTTTATAACCCCGTGTATTACACGGGTCGAATAAATGAATTTTATATACTAAATAATAAAACAATATATCTTTAGAAAACTGTTTTATTGCATGGGTTGAATAAATATAATTTTATATATTAAGTAATAAAAAGTTATATCTATAAAAACCATATTGTACGGGTTGAATAAATAGAATTTTATATACCAAATAAAAAAGTTATATCTTTAAAACCGTTTGTTTTACACGAGTTGAATAAATGTAATATTGTTTACCAAATAATAAAATAATACATCTTTAAAAACCTCATTTATTACACTGGTTGAATAAATGTAATTTTATATATTTTGCGCCTACCAAAAGGGTTAGAAAAAAAGACGTTGGGGTCCAAAAGGGTTAGAAAAAAAAGACGTTGAGGGTTCAGATGTTAAAAAAATTCTTTTTGAGCTAAAAGGGTAAAAGTGATACAACCACAGGGGCCAAAATCGTAACTAAGTTTGAATTTGAAGTAAATAGATAAAGATAAAAGTAATAATTAAACTAAATAAATATTTAGTAGGATGATTAATATCTATAATAATTAATGAGAAGAGATTAACCTAAAATTATAATTATTCATAAGACATGGCCTAATATAATGAAAAGTGTCTTAAAGTGGTTTATTTTATTATATGTATAGATAATTTGTTTAATGTTTAATAAAATGGTTTTACCATTGGGCCTACATGCGATGGACTGTATTATATGGTTTCACCATTCGGCCTATATGTGATGAAATGTATTAAATCGCATGGATAAAAATATGACGTTTGGGTTTTATTTTTAAAATAAAACCGATTGGGACACGGCCGGATACGCATAGTAAAAAATTGGTCGAACAACACAGAGAAAGGGTCCGGCTTCTTCTAAAAAAAAAAAAAAAAAAACCAAAATTCGTTCTTGAAAAACTCTAGGTCCATAAAGGAACCTAGTCGATGAACTGATCGATGACAACCTAGGTCTGTAAATGAATCGAACGAACACGAACAAGGCTATGTTCATGTTCGTTCGTTAAGGAAATTCGGATGTTCATGAACACTCGTTAAGGAAATTCGTGTTAGAAAAACTAGCCACTAATCAGAAAGTCGTTAATGAAATGCCACTGATCAGAACAGCAAACACATTAATCAGAAGCAGAAATAAAGAAATTGCAGAAACAGTAAAACCGGGCTTGTGTTTAACACAATTCCCTTAAACAGATTCGTCGTCTGTTCCCAGGGTACGCCGGTTTGAAGCAGCACCGCGCACTGCCGGACTTGAGCACTTGCCTGAAAAGAACAAGGAGCTGTGTTGTTGCAGAAACTGAGATGATAGAGATAAGAGAAGTTATTTCGTGTGTTTAAACTGATAAGCCTAATCTTTGATTTATAGGCCAGAACCCATAACCGAAATCTGCAAATAAAGACCATATAATGGTCATTAGTGTATATCGATTACGAAACTGACTGATAATCATGACTGCATCTGTTATGATTTGAAAATGAAATAATGATCACATTCATTCATTTCAGTTTCAAAAAACTGAAAGTCAATAATGATCTCATTCATTCCAGTTTCAAAAAACTGAAAGTCAAGAGTGCAAAAACCGCTCCACGCGGACCCGGGTTTTTGGAACTGCATTCGTGTCCGCAGGACGTGCGGGCGTACACGAGTTCAACTAAATCCGGTTCCATTTTTTGCACCCCCCCTGCGCGCGCGCGGGTAGGACTTGTGGTAAAACATGTCATAAGACTTCAAAGGCTTCATTAAGGTTTCACCTTATAAATAGCCTATCTTTTCACTCCCACACCGATGTGGGACAAGGTGAATTACCAACTTGAGACTTTCATTCACACTAAACTTCCAACAATCCCCCACATGAATGGAGGTCGATCTCAGAAACAACATAATTCCTTGTTACATTTCAGCAGTTGAGTTTTGCATACGATAGGTAGGTGTTACCCTTTGAACCTTCGCTCATGAAATGCACTTAGCCCACTAGCTCTGAGTAGAACTCGATGTCTTTGAACTCGTCTGCCGTTTGTGTAGACGACAATGCACTTCACACAAGACTCTCCCTGACAAAGTCAAGTCCTCATAGTTATGTTCGTTATGGTCATGAACATGATGCCTGGTTCTGTGAGAGCCATTAAGTATTGTGCCCCAACAATACCTTTCGAAGCGACCCCACTTCTCTCTCACATAGGTGATTCACTGTGTATGTTTACTTTAGTCGAATCATTAAAAACCATAGGCTTAGCCTCACACTTGTCACTTTTAGGAATGGACTAGGAAGTTTATAAATCTTTATAATAAACTACCTTATTAAATGCGTAGGGTTACCCCCCCCCCCCACAGTGACCTTGCTTATTCATACAATTAGGTTTTCCTATTGAACTCAATTCTTGGGATCTCCAGTCTATTGAGTTAGGTTTCCATCATATGAACTTCATTTTTCAAGGGCTTCAGTCCCATTCCCACGGACGACTTCTGTACTAACTCTCTACTTAGGCCTTTTGTCAGCGGATCCGCAATATTATCCTTTGACCTCACGTAGTCAACAGTGATAATTCCTGTAGAGATTAGTTGTCGTATCGTATTATGTCTACGTCTGATATGTCTGTTCCTACCATTATACATTGTGCTACGAGCTCTGCCAAGTGCCGATTGGCTATCACAATGTATACAAATGGCCGTTGCCGGCTTAGGCCATCTTGGTATATCCTCAACAAATTGACGTAGCCATTCTGCCTCTTCACCTGCTTTATCTAAAGCGATGAACTCAGATTCCATCGTGGATCTAGCAATAACCGTTTGTTTTGATGATTTCCACGATATCGCTGCACCTCCAAGTGTGAATACATACCCACTTGTTGCTCTGGAATCATTCGTGTCAGATATCCAATTTGCATCGCAATGTCCTTCTATAACTGCTGGATATCTGTTATAATGCAACCCGTATTCCCGAGTGTATCTTAAGTAGCGAAGCAACCGAGTGATACAGTTCCAATGCATTGAACTTGGGTTGCTTGTGTATCTACTTAGCTTGCTCACAGCAAATGCTATGTCTGGCCTAGTACAACTCATAAGATACATCAAGCTACCAATAATTCTTGAGTATTCCAATTGGTTTACGGGTTCACCTCTATTCTTGGCTAGATGTTGACTTGTGTCAAGTGGAGTTCTAGCTTCATTAGAGTCATTTGCATTGAACTTCTCAAGAATTTTGTCCACATAGTGGGATTGACTTAAAACGAGTCCACTTTGGGTTCGTGTGATTTTGACCCCCAAAATCACATCCGCAAGACCCATGTCTTTCATGTCAAATCTTGCTTTTAGCATGTTCTTTGTAGATTTTATGATTTTGTCATCGCTTCCAGCAATGAGCATATCATCTACATATAGACACAAAATGACATATCCATCAGATGTGTCCTTCACATACACACACTTATCACATTCATTGATTTTGAACCCAGCATCAAGCATGACATGATCAAACTTTTGATGCCATTGTTTTGGAGCTTGTTTCAATCCATACAGGGATTTCACAAGTTTACACACTTTCTTTTCTTGCCCAATAGCTGTGAAGCCTTCGGGTTGCTCCATGTAGATTTCTTCCTCTAGAATTCCATTCAAGAAAGCTGTTTTCACATCCATTTGGTGAACTTCCAAATTTCTAATGGCGGCAATGGTAAGCACCAACCTGATGGATGTTATTCGCGTAACTGGCGAATATGTATCAAAGTAGTCTAAACCTTCTCGCTGTTTATATCCTTTGATCACCAACCTTGCTTTGTACTTATCGATGGTTCCATCTGGTTTCATCTTCTTCTTGAAGATCCATCGATATCCTAGTGGTTTACATCCTTGAGGAAGATCCACTAGTTCCCAGGTATGGTTCTGTAAGATAGAGTCTATCTCACTTTTGATTGCCTCCCTCCACTGAGGTCCTTCTGAGGAATGTACCGCTTGTTGGTACGTTTGAGGTTCATCTTCTACCATATAGGTAAGAAACTCAGGTCCAAAGGATTTTTTAGTCCTTTGTCGTTTACTTTTCCTGATTTCAACTTCCTCAGTCTTAGATTGTTCTCGAGGTTCATCGTTTTCAACTTCACCATCGGGAACAATTTCCTCAACCGGTCTAGAAGAACTCGGTTCACTTTTATCTAAGCATGGGAACACATGTTCAAACCATGATGCATCCTTAGATTCGATTATGGTGCCTTTGCATATTCCAGGGTTCTTGGAATCATGCACAATAAAACGATAAGGACCATAAGGACGGGTGTATCCTATAAATACACAATCCACCGTTTTGGGACCTATTAGTAGCCGCTTAGGTGGTGTGACCACCACCTTAGCTAGACACCCCCACACTTTCAAGGATTTATATGGTGCTTTCTTTCCCGTCCATAATTCGTAAGGCGTTACATTCTTTTTCTTATTGGGTATCATGTTCAACACATAATTTGCCGATAAGATTGCTTCCCCCCACATGTTTTGGTTTACACCGGAGCTTATCATCATGGCATTCATCATTTCTTTCAAGGTACGATTTTTCCGTTCCGCTATGCCATTTGATTGAGGGGAGTAAGGAGCTGTGAGTTCGTGGATGATTCCACTTTTTGCACATACGTCAATAAAAGGTGAAACATATTCACCTCCTCGGTCGCTCCTTACAATTTTGATTTTCCGATTTAGTTGATTCTCAACTTCGGCTTTGAACAAGATAAACTTGTCAATAGCCTCGTCCTTACTCTTAAGTAAGTACACATAGCAATACCTTGTACTATCATCAATGAACGTGATGAAGTACTTGTTCCCACCACGAGTAGGAATTGCTTTTAGATCACACACATCAGTGTGGATCATCTCGAGGGGTTCGGTGATTCGTTCCACCTTTTTGAATGACGATTTCGTTTGTTTTGCTTCTACGCAAGTTTCACATTTATTAATTGAGTCGATATCGAATGTTGGTATGCAATCAAGTTTGATTAAACGACGAATGGAATTATAATTTACGTGACCTAGTCTACCATGCCATAAATTAGAAGACTCAATCAAGTAAGTAGAACTAGTAGCGTTTTCTTTCATTGCATTCACGACAATTACATTGAGTTTAAACATTCCATTTAGGGCATAGCCCTTACCAACATACACACCATTTTTGGTCAACACGACCTTATCCGACTCAATCACCATTTTGAACCCAAACTTGTTCAATTGCCACCCCGAAACAAGGTTCTTACGAATTTCTGGAACATACAACACATTGGACAATGTGAGTTCTTTTCCAGAAGTCATCTTCAAAACAACGTTACCCTCGCCTTTTATTTCCGCCGTGGCAGAATTTCCCATGAAAACCTTTTCTCCATTAGTCACCTCCTTGAAGGTGTTGAAAAGGCTTTTGTCAAAGCACACATGTCGAGTAGCCCCCGTATCGACCCACCAATCCTTGTTATTTTGCCCAACTATGTTCACTTCCGTGACCAAAATCTAGAGGTCCGTGACCATGGCAACAAGCTTATCGACTTCATCTACCATGTTCACTTGTTGAGCATTTTCCTTCTTCTTGGGAAGCTTGCATTCGCTAGCCTTGTGGCCTTGCTTTTGACAATTGTAACAAGTTCCAAGGAACTTCTTTTTCCCAACTCCCCCCTTAGGACCAAGGTTGGAGCGTTTCCCATGACTTTTCTTTCCGCCCTTTCCACTGTTTTTTCCCTTCGAAGATTGCCCATGTTCAACAAGATTGGCCTTCACAGTCTCAGGACCATCAATTCGTTTCAAAGCCAACTTGTTATCTTCTTCAATACGAAGACGAACAACGAGATCTTCAATGGTCATCTCCTTTCGCTTATGCTTGAGATAGTTCTTGAAATCAACCCAACTTGGTGGCAGTTTTTCAATCATTGCCGCAACTTGGAATGTCTCGCTGAGGACCATTCCTTCCGCATGAATATCATGAAGAATAACTTGCAATTCTTGGACTTGGCTCATGACAGTTTTAGCATCTATCATTTTAAAATCCAAGAACTTAGCCACCACGAATTTCTTAGTGCCCGCATCTTCTGTTTTGTATTTGCGATCCAACGACTCCCATAATTCTTTGGCAGTCTTGGCTTTGCAATACACATTATACAATGTGTCCACCAAACCATTCAAGATAAAGTTGCGGCACAGGAAATCCGAATGATTCCAAGCATGCATCGCGCTCACATTTTGAGCATCCATTTCCCCTTCATCAACATGGGGTTTAGGTTCAGTCAAGAACCTTGCCAGATTCAGCGTGGTCAGATAAAAGAACATCTTTTGCTGCCACTGTTTGAAATTCACACCATTGAATTTCTCTGGTTTTTCAGCATGCGAAACTGCATTAGGCAGCGGTGCAACCAGACCGGTAGTGACAGAAACAGCGGAAGTCATGACCGCAGAAACAGCACTGGTCATGACAGCAGAAACAGCAGTAGTCATCGACTGGGATTCCATTCTGAAAAGAACAATCAAGAACAATCAGTAAATAATCTGTTTAAGTTTGTTAGAAAAACTAGCCACTAATCAGAAAGTCGTTAATGAAATGCCATTGATCAGAACAGCAAACACATTAATCAGAAGCAGAAATAAAGAAATTGCAGAAACAGTAAAACCGGGCTTGTGTTTAACACAATTCCCTTAAACAGATTCGTCGTCTGTTCCCAGGGTACGCCGGTTTGAAGCAGCACCGCGCACTACCGGACTTGAGCACTTGCCTGAAAAGAACAAGGAGATATGTTGTTGCAGAAACTGAGATGATAGAGATAAGAGAAGTTATTTCGTGTGTTTAAACTGATCAGCCTAATCTTTGATTTATAGGCCAGAACCCATAACCGAAATCTGCAAATAAAGACCATATAATGGTCATTAGTGTATATCGATTACGAAACTGACTGATAATCATGACTGCATCTGTTATGATTTGAAAATGAAATAATGATCACATTCATTCATTTCAGTTTCAAAAAACTGAAAGTCAATAATGATCTCATTCATTCCAGTTTCAAAAAACTGAAAGTCAAGAGTGCAAAAACCGCTCCACGCGGACCCGGGTTTTTGGAACTGCATTCGTGTCCGCAGGACGTGCGGGCGTACACGAGTTCAACTAAATCCGGTTCCATTTTTTGCACCCCCCCTGCGCGCGCGCGGGTAGGACTTGTGGTAAAACATGTCATAAGACTTCAAAGGCTTCATTAAGGTTTCACCTTATAAATAGCCTATCTTTTCACTCCCACACCGATGTGGGACAAGGTGAATTACCAACTTGAGACTTTCATTCACACTAAACTTCCAACAATTCGGATGTTCATGAACACATAACGAACAAAAGTTTGTGTTCGTGTTTGTTTGCTAAGGAATTACCTTTTACTATTTTTTTAAATATAATTATTAACTGATATTTAGGAATTACGGGAAAATAACAAAAAAGGGGGGAAAGGTAAAACTTAAGGGGAAAAGTAAAAAATTAAAAACACAGTAAAAACTTTTAAAATAAACATAAACAAACGGCGAACGAGCGTAAACGAACATATTACCGAACATTCACGAATGCAGTTAAACTAACGAGACCTTTGTTCGTGTTCGTCCATCTAGTTAATTGAACGAAATTTCTTGTCCGTGTTCGTTCATTAACTAAATGAACAAAAATAAACGAACTTCTTGTCGAATGATTCACGAACTCTTTGCTGAACAGTCAACTCATTATCTTTTTTTTTCATACGTGATATAAGTTTATTCACTCACACACACAGAGTTTTAGATAGAACATATATTTTTTTTTCAAAAATGGGAATAACAAAATAAATCATTCACATTTTTAATCTTGTTTTTTAAAGATAAAAGAGAGTTGTAATTGTAATGCAATAGTATTTATCTTTCCGTAAATTCTCTCACTCCGCACACATATATCTATACCGTATATCATGCATAAAATAAAGACATTTTTAAGATCCTCAAAAATTAAAAACTTTTTTTTACTTTAATTCATAAGGTACAAGTAAATTCGTCTTTTAAAACACCAAGTACAATTTGATTCCCTCATCTTAACTTTAAGAGTAAACTGTCATTTTGGTCCCTGTGGTTTGGGCATTTTTACCATTTTAGTCCAAATCTCAAACTTTTTAAATCTGGGTCCTTGTGGTTTCACTTTTATTGCCATCTTAGTCCAAAATTCAAAAAGTCCAATTTTTTACTGTTACCACATGTCTATTTTGTCTTTTTGTGCAGGGGTATTTTTGTCTAACTGCTTTAAATTTAACATTTTCTTAACTAAAAAACTAAAGTAAATAAATTATTAACTCATTTAAATACCCTTCTTAATATTTATAAACACTATTTCATCATCTTCAACCCCTGGATCAAAACCCTAACCAGAGACATCTTCAACCCCCTAGTAAAACCCTAACACACAGTAGATCGAAGCACATCATTTTCAACCCCCTAGTAAAACCCTAACACACAGGGTACGCCGTCTGTTCCCATCATTTGCAACTGAACTTGCTGAACATCCAACACCTGAATCACCGGTTTCGCGTCCGTCGTTTGCAAATTTCCGCTACATATTTCCGATATTGCGCCTGCCGTTAGTCTCACCGCCATTGATGGAGGTTAATTGCAGTTGTGTGTAAGAAGATTTGGAATTCTGGAAACTCTAGAGAGAGAAAGTATGAGAGAGAGGGAAAACAGGAACTGAATCTTGGTGTTGGATGTTCTGCAAGTTCTGGAAACCCTAACAGACAACTGCAATCTACTGTGTGTTAGGGTTTTACTAGGGGGTTGAACGAGCCACATGATGAAGATCATGACGGGGAAATTGGGGGTTAGGGTTAGGGTTTCGACGCGAAATTGGGGGTTAGGGTTTCGACGCCGGTGATGAGGATGATGCCGATGATGAAGATGATGACGTCGGTTTGATTGAATCCGTGTGAATCCTCATTGTTGATTGAATCAGGTTTGTGTCATAAGTTACCTCATTGTTGATTGAATCAGGTTTGATTGAATTGGTGTGATTCGGATATGAATCGGTTAGGCGAAATGGAGCCTGAGATGGTTAAGAAGGAGTTTGAGCAGGTGGTGGTGCTGGTGCGAGAGGGTGGTGGCAGGTGGTAGTGGGGGTGGTGGTGCGAGAGGGGTGTGGCAGGTGGTGTTCCATCGGAGATGCGATTAACCAAATATGGATTCATCAAATACCAATTAGAGATGTTGCACCAAATACCAATGTCGGAACAAGAATGAGCTGTCTTCTAGGTACTTGGTGAATGAAAATATATGTTATATTAAAATCAGAATGACCAAAATGCCCCTGCATAAAAAGACAAAATAGGCATGTTTGGAACAGTAAAAAATAAGGGTTTTTGAATTTTGGACTAAAATGGCAATAAAAGTGAAACCACATGGACCCAGATTCAAAAAGTTTGAGATTTAGACTAAAATGGCAAAACTGCCCAAACCATAGGGACCAAAATGGCAGTTTACTCTAACTTTAATTCCCTCATCTCTAACAAAACTATAAATTATTAGTTAATAGTTACAATTTATCCTTTAATAAAAAACTAACTATCCCATGATTTTTAAACGCTCATGACTTTTTTGTACGTTGATATATGTTTATAAATTACACCATAAAAACAAGTATTTTATCCTTTTTAATTTTATTATAGTACTGCTATAGTGTTTTTTAATTATTAAAATTGACATGTTACATGATTAACAGTGTCTAAAGGTGTGCAATAACTGAATTGTTAACCGAAAGTGAACCGTAAACAGACGAAATCGAACCGAAATTAATCAAAAACTGAATTAATTGAAAGCTCATTAACCAAAATAATCGAACTGAACCGAAACATTCATTTATTCATATATTTGCAACTTTTATACCATCATTTTATGTATTTCATATTTTATACCTCTATTTTATGCGTGTGTACTCCTATTTCATGTATTTATACATTCATTTTATGTATTTATACCCCAATTTCATGCATTTCAAAGTAAAAGTTTTAGCCTAGGTTTGTTTTGGCTAATAACCATTATTAAACGAATTAAACCAAAAACCGTCAATCTAATCGAATAAACCAAACTGATTAACCGAAAACCGATAGCTTATTAAAGTAGACTAATCGATGACTTCAGTTTCGGTTGAGGATAATAACCAAACCAGCTGAACAATGCATACCCTGACAGTGTTTGTGTTTCCAGCCACATCGCGCAGACACCTTTCTAGTATATTTATACACAAGTCTTGAGTAGGCTACATTAAACGATATGTGTAGGTTGTACAACTCACACATACGCAAGTCTTGTGTAGGCTATATTACTTAGACATAACCAATACATATGTAGATAAACGATAAAAAAAACCATATATGAACACATTAGTTTAATAGATTGTGTATATGCATAACATATGCATTTATATGCAAAAGTGAAAGTGCAATACTTTTAACGTTATTTTACTAATTTCGTGAAAATAACGTTAAAAGCTGAGGACGGTTGATCATGCATCATGTGGTGGCGTTGATAGCTGAAAGACAAACGGGTACATGCACTAATCGGTCTTTGTCCGGATTGCTGAGTGTTATGTGCCTTATGTCCAAGGCTTGATGCAAAACTACTAACGAGCCGGTGATCTCACTAGAAGCAGCCTCTCTATTCCTACGGGGTAGAGGTAAGGCTGTCTACATCTTACTCTCCTTAGACCCTACTTTTGCTTTGTTATTGGTGGAATTTACTGAGTATGATGATGATGATGCATTTATATGCAAGAAGTAAAAATTTTTAAAATATATGAATCATTAATAAAAAATAAATTTAGAGTTGATGAAACACTGGTTAACACCTAGGTTAACCAGCTGGGTCGTCTCGTGTGTGGGGTTCAATCTCTTTCTCCACTCGCCGATTATAAGCTTCCTGCAAAACAGAACACCGGTGACTCGCCACTAGGAGGAGAATAGGGGGGTTCTCCTTGTGACCACCCTCCGGCGTGAGAATACTGTTCTGAGGAGAAATAGTGTAACGCTCCGCATTTCCGCGCTTTCTTATTTTAGCAAGTCGTATTGTACTTTCCATATTTGGACACTTGTACTCTCTTTGTAATCTACTTTCGTTTTATTTGTAACGCGAGACTATTGATCATAATGAAAACGAAGCTATTTTATGTATTTATATTAGACTTATGTGCAACTGTTAATCAATTACTCGTTTGAACGAAATATTATTCAAGGATTCTTGATTCTATATTTATCGACACTTGATACTTGTTAAACTGGTGAGACTCGAAAGCTTCGTGAAATGAATAAACGTTTAAAGATTTTTATTCATTATAAATATGGTCATTATTCAAATTATTTAAACTAATTAAATTAAGTAATTTTGTTATTTAAAAGTTTATTTTTATTAATAAACTAGTTAATCTCATTAGATATTAAAGTTAGTAAACTAACTTAGTTAGTTTATGTGAGTTATGCAATTTTTGAAAGTGTAAAAGTTGCAGGGATTGATTGTGTAATATTTGAAAGTATAATAAAAAAAAGAAACAAAAACATGCAGACCACGGGACTCGAACCCGGGTCGGCACGCTCAGCAAACACACGCATAACCGCTGGGCTACGGCCTGACATCAAACAAACCCCCCCCCCCCCATTATTTCATTTAAACACTCGACAAAAGGAGCCAGTCAGCCCGCGATCAGGCACAACTTAGTCTTCGCGGCCCGCCAACGCTGTCCAGCGTGCACAAACGAGATCAGACCCCTTCAGCTCGATTTTTAAGAGCCTTTTTGATGTTTTTTTGAGTTTTAAATCAATTTTTAACATTAAATACACAACCACTACCAAACCTAATCATTCCCTATAAATACCACACACAATCCAACCTTCTTACACTTTTCTAATCACACGAAACTCTCCTAAATCCTCCTATAATCAGCTGAAAAATCCAAGTTCGAGCAGATTGTTCAACCTTCACTAAAATGAGCATAACTCACTCGTTTCTTATCCGTTTCACTTCATTCTTTTCCTACTTATTTGGTTTGACCTTATTTCGATGGAAAACCAGGCCCTGGAATGTCACCAAAAAGGCTCCAAAGTTGACTGATTTTTCTGTTTTCATCTAAAACTTTGTTAAACTCAGTAAACTTGAGTTAATCTCATCTCAAACCTATGTCCTAATGCTCATAATCAATCGAATGGTTAGTTGGGCTTAAAAAAAAGGCTGAGAAATGTTAAATCAGAGGTTAAAACCTCATAAACATTCTGTTTTAGTTAGGGTTTTACCCACAAGAAGTGTTCAAGCTTGATGAATGTGTGATTGTTAGACTAGCTTGGGCTATCTTTCATAAAAATCCACTCACTTCTTGATGTTTTCTCATAGATTAGTTATTGTATTACATTATTCTTGTAAGTTCATGACCCCCTTGTTGTTTGTAACAACGAGAGTAGTGGTGAACAATAGAGGTACCTAAATGGAAGCTTGTTCTTCCTACCTCATGTATGAATTCTATGATACTTAGAGGTACCTAAATGAAGGCTTTGATCTTCTACCTCATGCTTGAGTTGCATGCTATATTATACTCTATATAATACTTATGTAATATTCAAACAAACCGAACCTTTGATGATGAACAAGTGGACATTGTCAAATTAGTAGGTATATCATCTAAACATCATATGTGATGGATGATTATTTTCATATGGCTATGTTCATGTTATTTAAATTCTGAATCTATAATCTTCCGCTATTCCCTAAACTCATACATCTATGTTCCTTTATGTAGAAGGACAAGGTGCTCCAAACTAAACAACCAACACCACTCGTGGGATTCAAGTAGGAAAGCTTGCAAAAACCGTGAGCATACTCGATCCCTTTTTTCATTTTTAATCACTTTGGGTGCAACATGTATACTATACAAACTACACTTCACTTTGAAACTATTTTAAACAAACTCTATCCATTGTTGAAACATGAAACTATGTGTGATGCTTGTTAATCTCGTATGCCATGTAAACTATTTGTGTTGATATATGCTCATTAACTTTGCTAGGCTACCTTAACAATTATAGTGCTACAGGATTAACGCACAGCCCATGAGACTTGGGGTATCGTTAAGTTAAACATGTTAACCTCCCGCGATACTTCGGGATAGGCAAAATTAAACGCGTTGGAAACTTGGGTTTGAACATATTGTTACACAATCTAGGCATACAAGTAACTCGCATTTTATGATTAATGTGGATATGAGCAACTTTTTAGTCTATATTATGCTATGTAATCAAACTTGTATGCTCGCCAAATTTTTGTTGATATATTTTAATACATGTTGCAGGTTGATAGTTTGATGATGATGCGATGTAGAACAAAGATTAGGTGGACTTAGATACACACCTAAATTTAATTTATCTTTTGATGTTATGTTTTTGTTGAACTATGTTGTATTTCTTTGGAATCTTGTATGACATTTAGTCCATTTATGAAATTTGAAATTTAATTATATTGTCACATAGTGTTATGATGTCTCTTGCAATCTATTTCGTCTCATCCCGATGTTTCCGCCATCGGTTGGGGTACGACAGATTGGTATTAGAGCCATAACTATAGGGAATTAGGCACAAGTAGGAATGCTTTGCCCTAGTCTATAGTTTTAGGAACTTTGTCTCTTATTTGTTGTTTAAAACTTATGCATTCTACCTTACATGCTTCCTAGCAATACTTCTTGTTTGTTGAACTTACATCCCTTTCCTAAGGCTAACACGAATACACTTTTGATTCTTTGAAGACACTCGTAACATAAACGAGACGACTTTACCAAAATAGGCGTGAAACCCACAATTTGGTAAACGACTCTCATTCTACCTTAAACTATTTTTGCACGAAATTACACCATTGAGCTAGGAGTGAAATCCACAACTTAATGGTAATTTCCATTTCAACTCTAGTGGACCCTCGTCAAAGTGTCAAAATTATATTTTGACCTGACGAGTACCAACCACATTTAGGGTACGAAATCGTTAAGTTAGGGGTGAAACCCGCATCTCGTCGATTAAGTCCATTCCTCGATTTTCAATCTCGCCAAAGTCCCGATTGTTTCAATCGATTAGAGACGTGTAGTAACTGGAAGGGTAAGATACCGTTAATCGCTTCACGACGAGAGTATCTTACCTATAGGCCAAAGCACGATTTCTCTAATTCGAAAGGACTTTCGACCCACTTTAGAATAGTCGACGTTTCTCTACCCGAAACAATCCAATGTTTTATTGAGCCTCTCTTTTATGTATCTCAATTTATATGTGATTTTATACTTGAACGTTCGTTCATTTCAAACTTTTTACTCAAATCGGACGTTTAGCGCAATAAAAAACAATAATAATCCCTCTTGCACAAACTAAATTTATGATGCTTTCATTATTCATGTTATGCTATGTGGAAATTATGATTATGCTATGTGATACAATTTGAATCTTATATGTTATGTGAATCAATTTGAACATTTTATGCTATGTGAAACTTTATGCTATGTGATTCATTTCATGAAAACGACTTTTCTTAAACAAAAATTATGATCAAGTCTCATCTATTCTTGTTTTGAACCTTTTAGATGTCGTCTCCTCGTCACCACTCCAACTCGACTAAGAAGTCAAAGACCAGCTCTCAAAAGAAGATGATGGCATTTATGGCCAATCAAATTGCGCGTATCGTCCCTAAGATCGTCATTGAGATTCGAGCTTTTGATACTCCAAACTCCTCCGTTGATTCAAATGTTGAACCACGCAAGCCTGTGTCGTTTAACTACAAGCACTTTTCGTCTTGCAACCCCAAACCATTCACTGGTAACGATGGGGTGACCACTATGCTTGAGTGGTTTGACAGCATAGAAGTCACGTTCATCAACAGTGAATATCCCGAAGAGCTCAAAACGCGTAGTGCGACTGGGGTATTCCAAGCCCGAGCTCTTGAATGGTGGACAAAGGAAAGGAATCTTCGTTCTAACGAAGTTGCTTATGCCTTACCTTAGGAAGAAGTTAAGACACTTATGATGGAAGAATTTTGCCCGCCGCATGAGCAACAAAAGTTGGAAGAAGAATTCTGGGCTCTAAAGCAAGTTGATGATGATAACCAAGCCTATACTACCTGCTTCAAACAGCTTAGCTTCATTGTTCCCCATCTCGTCTTGACCACCGACCGTAAGATAAGGAAATACATCAATGGGTTACCTTCTGGCGTGCGCGATCTCGATCGAGGCAGCCAAACTCAAAAATATCGAAGCCGTTTACCGTTTGGCCGTTCCCTGAACAACAATCGCATTCGCGATAAACAAGCTGCAAAACCAGTTACTTCTAAGCCAGCCAACCAAATCACCCAACAGTCAAGTGGCAATAGGGGGAAGAAATGAAAGCATCAGAACCCTGTTTGCAACGCGATTGTACCAGCTGCAAACCCAAACCCTGTTGCTCCCGTTAACACTCAAAAGTCGTACGTCAGACCTCATCCCAAGTGTACCACTTGTAACTATCATCACCCAAAAAATGTCTATTATCGCCACTGTACCATTTGTAACCGTTATGGGCACAATACCACTCACTGTCGTAATAATCCACAACCACAAGCCCAACAAGCCCAACCCACACCTCAAAACGCCAAACCAGTTAGAGCTTGTTTCAAATGTGGTGACACCAATCATCTTCGTCCTCAGTGCCCGCAATGGAACCAAGAGCAGGAACAACCTGCTAGAGGTCGAGCTTTCAACATCAATGCGAACCAAGCACGCAACGGCAATGAAGTCGTTAATGGTACGTTTCTTGTTAACAACCTTTATGCTTCATTATTATTTGATACTGGTGCGGACAAAAGCTTTGTGTCTGTTGAATTTGAACCTTTGTTAAATGTTACACGCTCTAAACTGCCTAAGTCGTTCTCTGTTGAAGTTGCCAATGGCAAATCTGTTTTAGTCGATTCCGTTCTTCGTGATTGTCTTCCCACTCTTAACGATCATACCTTCATTATCGACCTTATACCCATGCAATTGGGTAGTTTCGACATCAATTGGCTTCGTGAAAACCATGCTGAAATCGCTTGCTATGAGAAGTATGTCCGTTTGCCTCTTCCGTCTGGTGACACTTTACGCGTTTATGGAGACCGACCGTCAAAAGGACTAAGATTGATGTCCTGCACTAAGCGAACAAATATTTACGTAAACCGTACTTTGCCTTTTTAGCCCACATTGTGGAAGAAAAGGGCAAGGGAAAGAGCATAAATGATGTTCCAGTGGTGCGCGACTTCCCTGACGTCTTTCCTGAAGATTTACCTGGTCCTCCTCCACCTCGATCTGTCGATTTTTGTATTGACCTCGTACCTGGTTCGACTCCTATTGCGAAAGCTCCGTACCGTCTTGCACCTTTTGAGACGCAAGAGTTATCAAGTCAACTCCAAGAACTCCTCGAGAAGGGATTCATTCGTCCAAGTACCTCACTTTGGGGTGCTCCCTTGTCACACCCTTTTCTAAGGCGGAAGCACGAGGTGTGATCCTAAAAGGTTCTCATTGCATACGAATGGTAAACATGCTATATGCTCGTAAAATAACTCCAAAATGCCATTGACATAACATAAGTTTAGTGTTTACATCACAAAATAAAATATTGTCTGAAAAGTTCACAACTTTATTTAAAGACGCACGACAAGGTTTTGATTCTTATATCCCACACCGGATGGAATATAATAACCAATTCCCACAAAAATAGGTATCGGAGTCTTGACACAACATAGCTAAGAACATAAACGACATCCCGGAGCAAGAGTAAGACTGCACGTACATCCACTTTAGTTACCTAAAATACATGTGAGTTTTGGAAAATCGTCAACATAATGTTGGTGTGAATTCATGCAGATTTGTGAAAACATTTAAGCATTCGTTATGGAAAACATGGTATGTAATTGTATGAAATAAGTATTTCTGTAAATATAAGGAATACGAGATCACCAATGGTTAGCTAAGCCATTAACATGTGTAACGACATAGGAAGCATCCAAACCATAGGCATTTTAGTTGTCGATTCACAACTATAGACACAAAAGCACTGCTTGGTAAAAGAGTGGCCAAGAGTGTGGTTGCCTGAAACCCATTAGATCTAACCCTTTGTTCTGCGGTCTTGGTATGTAACTGATTAATTGTGCTTATGGCACCCTATTCGTGACATGATCTAAAGTATTATTCCTTAGTTTTTGCATTCAACATACCATAACACATGTATTTTCCCCAAGTTTAGAAAACAAGTAAAAGTTTAAAAGTGGGGACATGAACTCACCACTTTGCGTTTCCTGCGTCGTAAACTTCACTGGTGGCGTCGTGACCTATATGTGTTCTATTAATGTTAGTCACCGGACTTGTATTACACAAGCACAAGTCACCATCTTTTGTTTATGTATACTTTTTGAGGTAATAGGTTGTTAAAAATAATTTATATTTTTAACTCTTCATGTATGTTACTTATATTATTTTCCCAAAAATAAGTATAAGTATTTTGTGAAATAATATTTCTAATATTATTTTTTTTGTACAAGTATTCTTAGGAAAGTTTACTTGTATTTTATGTAAATACTTGTGTATTTTGTATCATTCACCAAAAATCAATACTTTGATTTTTATTACTTTCCGGAATTATATTTCTTAAAAATAATATATTTTTAAGATTTGTATGAACTATATATATTTTGTCATGTTTAAAAAGAAAATATATATATGGTTATTCTTGTTATCCACCTGATTTTTGTATAAAATCCAATACTTGGTATCGGTTATATATTTTTGTCCAAAAATATATTTTAAGTTCATAACTTGTCCAAGTTAAATAATATGTGAATGAATATATTTTTCATAAATATATTTTCTTGTATTTGCCCATGTATTTTGTATGTGTATTTTTGTATTGTTACTCCTTAGGAGTATTTAGTGTATTTTCAAGTCCCTAATACACTAATACATATAATACACAAAATATACATTTAGCACAAAATTTGGTGATCACTAAATATATATATTTTCCCTAAAAATATACATACTTAATATAATTTTAACTTGAAAAAATCACCATTTCTTGACTTGAAATTTTACACAAAAATTAGGGAAACCTTGGTAAATATTTTTATGTGAATTTTTAGGGAATAAGTTTCCCCAAAACTTATATTTTTCAAAGTGTCAAAATTTTATAAAATTTTTGACATAGTTTCCCCTAAAAATGGAGGTTTCCCATGTTTTCAAAACATGTGTTTATTTTCTTTTCAATCATCAAAAACAATTTTCAACCATAATTACCAACAATATATACTAATTTTTCCATATGAAACATCATGGTGAACTTGATTCTTGTTAATAATGTGTAGTCTTTTAGATCTACACTTTACATACAAGGATCCTTTGAAATCAAGTGTTCTTGTAAATTTTTAACCAACTTTTTATGAAGCTTTATTTTACTAACCAACTCACTCATGAGTTTTATGGTCTTAAAGTTTGTAAATCATGTTCTAAAATCACGTTTGTGTCCATAAGAAAGATCATTATTTTTAGCATCATGTTTAACCATGGATCTTTCAAGATCCATGCTTAATAACCTTAGATCTTTCAAAAAACAAGCTTTGTGTTAAACCTTTAACAAACTTTTCATGAGATTTAGCTTCAAAAATTAGTTCTACACACACTTTATTACTTTAAGGTACAAGTTTATGCATAAAATTTCATATTTCAAGTTCACATTATGCTTCATATGTTCATCTTCATGTTTAACCATGGATCCTTCATGATCCATGCTTAACTTGGTAGGTCCAAGCTTTAACATAATTGATCTAATCATAAACACAAGATACAACATCAACAACTTTATTACATACATCAAAAATTCTTGTAATCACTTATTTTCTTCATGAATATGTTAGATCTTCTCATTTTTAACATTAGAAGTTAAGTTGTTTAGATGGTGAAACTTGTACATAACATAAACGTGACTTAAATTAGTGATCAAGAAGCTTACTACTAGCTCTAATGGCTAGGGAAGTGGCACAAAGATGAAGATGAAAAACAAGAAAGAAAATGAGAGGTTAAAAGCTCCACAAGGTGGTCCTTCAAGTTCTAGCACCATACACCTTCCTAAATGAGCTTCTTACACCTTCTAATGGCCTTGGATTGTTAGGTTGAAGCTCGAAAATGGTAGCTTGTGTGTGGGTGAAGTGAGCCGAGACCAAGGAGAGCACAAGGGGAAGAAGATGAAGTTTTGTGAAGAATTATGGACATGTAGTTAATCTTATGGTTATTTATAAAAAGAAATCCAACATAAATCTTTCTCAAAGATTTCCTTGTTTTCTAGTTAGGAAGCATAGTTAGAAATAGTAAATATAGTCATGTGGGGCCCATGGGGCCGATTATGGTGAAAGGGGGGGGGGGAAGTGTAAATTTTGGGAAGTTGAGGGTTTAAGGTGCAAACGGGGGGGGGGGGGGGGGGCTTAAGTTAGTTTAAGTGAGTTTAGGTGTTTTTATGATTTTTAAGGTGTTCTAGAATCAATAATAGTTTAATATCATAAAAACATTACTTCTAGTCAAATTTTGATGTCCCGGTTATTGTCCGGTTATTCGGTTCGTTACAGTTCGTTAAAGTGCTGAATTGCGCAGTTTCACTAAGTATGAAGCACTTTTTGTGGCAGTTTTAATCCCCGACACTTTGTAAGTTGTTTTGGATAACAAAACATAAATTCTACATGATATTAATGTGTTTAAAAGCTGATTATAGCTGAATTGGTGCTGATTTATGCTGAATTCTGCATTTAAAGTGCGTTTCGGGTGTCTTTTAGTGCATAGTTTAGCTTCCGGAAAGTTTATATGTTAACCCTTGTATCCATACTTGGGTTTTAATGTATTTTAGATGTTGGACCTATTCCTAGGCCCTAATTCTTCTGACTGCTTTCTGCAAAACTGCTGACACCGAGTGTCTTACCGATGAGTTTACTAGTCTTTCTGACGCAACGCTTAAAGTAATGCATAAAGCAATATTTGAAGTATAAAACGTGCATGAATTCATATGTATAGCATGTAATCAGACCATGTTGACATTTAAGCACATACTTGTGGATAATAACTAATATTAAAATAGTACGGAAATTACCGGTTTTGTGCCAGTTGTCACAGTCTCCCCCTGTTAAATTTCGTCCCGAAATTCAGGCCGAGTTATCTCCCGCAGGAGCTTTCTCGAACAAATGGGGGTACTTGGCTTTGAACCGATCCTCACATTCCCACGTGTACTCGGGTCCGTGCTTAGAGTTCCAACGTACTTTGACAAGCTTAATGCGACTTCTCCTTGTTTTATGGATCTTCCAATCCGTTACCTCAACAGGTTGCTTTGTAAATCGGAGTGTGTCGTCGATATGAACCTCATCCACAGGGATGATCACTGTCTCTTGGGTTGGAATCTTCTGGAGGTTGGACACATGAAACGTGTCATGTACTCCGTTAAGTTCATCCGGTAATTCCAACTTGTACGCCACGGTAGCAATTCTTTCCACGATCTTGAATGGTCTGATGTATCGTGGATTCAGCTTTCCACGTTTTCTGAACCTTGCTACACCTTTCCAACGTGAGACTTTCAACAGAACTTTGTCTCCCACCTCGAATTCTAAAGGTTTCCGTCTTCGATCGGCGTAGCTCTTTTGTCAACCACGAGCCGCCTTGATGCTCTCTCGGATCTGCATGATTTTGTCGGTCGTCTCTTGAGCAAGTTCAGGACCAATCAACTGCTTGTCTCCAGCGTCTGCCCAATATAATGGCAAGCGACACTTGCGGACATATAGATCTTCAAACGGTGCGGCTTTTATGCTCGTATGTTAGCTGTTGTTATAAGAAAACTCAACTAAAGGTAGATGAGTATCCCAGCTGCCGCCTAGATCCATAACACATGCGCGAAGCATATCTTCTAGTGTTTGTATGGTCCGTTCGCTCTGGCCATCTGTTTGCGGATGGAAGGTCGTGCTTAGATCTAGCTGAGATCCAAAGGCCTCCTCGAAGGATTGCAAGATCCTTGAGACAAAATGTCCATCTCTGTCTGAAATAATCGAAATAGGCACTCCATGACGTGCCACAATTTCTTTCAGATACAACCCAGCAAGCTTTTCGGTGCTATCCTTCTCACGGATTGGGAGGAAATGCGAAGACTTCGTCAATCGATCGACTATCACCCATATCATATCATGCCCTCTAGGGGTTCTGGGTAATTTCGTTATGAATTCCATCGATATTTGCTCCCATTTCCACATGGGTATCTCCGGTTGTTGCAGTAGACCAGACGGTTTCTGATATTCAGCCTTAACCTTAGCACAGGTTAGGCACTTCCCAACATAAACAACAACATCGCTTTTAAGCTTCGGCCACCAGTAGTATTCTTTCAATTCTTGATACATCTTGTCCGATCCTGGGTGGATCGAGTATCTCGACTTGTGAGCTTCATCAAAGATGACTTCTCGAATACCGCCATAGAGCGGAACCCAAATACGGCCCATAAAGTATAAGGTTCCCTATTCATTTGGCACCAGCTTCTTCTCCATACCTTGGAGATATTCAGCTCTACGATTCTCCTTCTTAAGAGCTTCTTGCTGGGCGTCATGAATACGTGCAGTGAGATTCATTCGAATAGTCATTTCCAATGCTCGAACTCTTAGGGTCTTAACCCTTTCTTTTCGACTTAATGCGTCTGCTACTACGTTCGCCTTTCCAGGATGGTACTTGATCTCACAGTCATAATCGTTCAGCAACTCTACCCATCGTCGCTGACGCATGTTTAATTCCTTCTGATCAAATATGTGCTGTAGGCTTTTATGATCTGTGAAGATTGTACATCGAGTACCATATAAATAATGTCGCTAGATCTTCAAGGCGAATACCACCGCGCCTAGCTCCAGGTCGTGAGTGGTATAGTTCCTTTCATGCACCTTCAACTGTCTTGAGGCGTAAGCGATCACCTTTTGGCGTTGCATGAGCACACAACCCAAACCTTGATGCGAAGCGTCACAGTATACCACGAAGTCTTCAGTGCCTCTGGGTAAGGATAGTATTGGTGCATCGCATAACTTGCTTTTGAGAAGTTGAAAGGCTTCTTCCTGTTTATCACCCCAGTCGTACTTCTTATCCCTCTGCGTAAGGGAAGTCAACGGTTGCGCTATTTTGGAGAAGTTCTCGATGAATCAGCGGTAATAGCCCGCTAATCCCAAAAATTGTCGAAATTCAGTCGGCGTCTTGGGAGCTTCCTAATTCTTTATCGCTTCTATCTTCGCTAGATCTACATGAATACCATTCTCGTTCACAACATGACCAAGGAACTGTACTTCGCGAATCCAAAATTCGCACTTTGAGAACTTTGCATAAAGTTTCTCTTTCTTCAATAGTTCCAGAATGGTCCTGAGGTGTTGCTCGTGCTCTTCTTTCATTCGGGAATAAATCAGAATATCATCGATAAATACAATCACGAATTTATCGAGATATGGTTTGCAAACACGATTCATCAGATCCATAAATACTGCTGGCGCGTTCGTCAATCCAAATGGCATCACCAGGAACTCGTAATGCCCATAACGCGTCCTGAATGCAGTCTTTGGTATGCTCTCTTCTTGGATCCTTAACTGATGGTATCCAGATCGAAGGTCGATCTTGGAATAGTAGCTCGATCCTTGCAACTGATCGAATAAGTCATCAATCCTCGGTAGTGGGTACCGATTCTTGATAGTGAGCTTATTCAGTTCTCTATAATCGATACACATTCGCAGTGTTCCATCCTTCTTCTTCACGAACAAAACCAGAGCTCCCCAAGGCGAGAAGCTCGGCCTTATGAATCCTTTATCCAACAACTCCTGGAGTTGTGCAGATAATTCTTGCATCTCGGATGGCGCAAGTCGATAGGGTACCTTGGCTACAGGAGCGGCGCCTGGAACCAAGTCAATATGGAATTTGACTTGTCTTTGCGGAGGTAGTCCTGGCAAATCTTCGGGAAAAACATCAGGAAATTCCTTCACCACAAGGATGTCTTCGAGTTTCGGCTCCTCAGCCTCCTTATCTACAATGTGCGCCAAGAATGCAACGCATCCTTTCCTTAAGCACTTCTGTGCCTTCGTAACCAATATGGGATGTCACAATCCACCGCCTTTGGGGCCCAGCGTCCCCGCATCAACTGCATGAAGGCCGTGTACTAAGTGCTTCATCATCCACAAGAGGAATGCAAATGATTTTCTCGTGACAAACAACTTCGGTGTCACAAAGATAATCACCGAGTCTTTATACATATTAGGACAACTTGTTACATCATTGTTTACCAAGAAAACAAAATGCGAAAGGGTTACATCACCCCATAGTACAAGTTTAATACATATACAGACAAAATATCCTTTTTTACATCGGCGGTTCTTGCCTTAAAGTTGTACCCAAGCTCGGTTGTAGTTTTTATACCCAAAATACTACTCCAACAGAGTACTTAATAGGCTGGGGGAGGGGTGGGGGTGTAGGGAAGATCAAACTATGAAGAAGGGTCACTTCATCCTCAAGCTCATAAATTCGACGGATGAGGGAGCTAATCTGAGTAGGAATGTGGGGAGGTGTGGGAACATGGGTAGGAGTGGATGGCATAACAAGCATGGCGTCATCATCATCATCAGTCGGGTAAACTCTCAGTCCAGCAGCAAAAAGGGCCGAAGATATCACTGAATCGAAGGAATCGGCATCAGACTCAAGGTCAGAGTCGGAAGGGATATCAATAATGGATATAGCGGGAATCGCCACTTCATTATCCAGATCATCAACGAATGGCCAGTCCTCAGCAGGGATGGCGGCAAAAGGAATAGCATGAATGGGAATAGGCTCAACGAGATGCTCAGCAGTCCCGATGGAGAGTTGGTCAAGTAGGGGTAAAGGTAAGGCTAAGACATCGTCGGGATCATCATCATCGTCGGTTATCATCTCAGGGTCGGTCTCGAAGTCAGGGATGGATGGGTAGAGGTAAAGCTAGGACATCATCAACGAAAGGGACATCGTCCTCAAAGTCTGGTGAGGCGAAAGGCTGAAAATCAACGAGATCATCATCATCAAATGCCACCTCCGGATTGCTCTCAGAATCAGATGTGAACACCTCCTGTGCTTGAAGCAATCTCGTCTCGTCGCCAGAGACAATCATCATCGGGTCACTTCCTTCAGATGGGCTGCTGCTTTCGGACGAAGACATGTGTACCTTTAATATTTTATTCCTAGTATATGTATATATTAATTATTACTTAATTAATAAACAAATATTTTTTACACATTTTTGCAAGTAATTCTCAGTCAAAGACAAGTGTTAGTGTATCCTAAGTCTCGTAGTGTCCTTACTTGACTCTTTGAAAAACAGTTTCAGGTAGTGGATGTCGCAGAAAGTTTTATGCAATGAAAACTTTTGAAAAATTGTTTTCGTGAGAGGATCCTAAAGATTGTAGTCTAGACTCGAGAAGGAATCCTGGTTCACTACAATCGCAGCTCTGATACCAATCTGTCACACCCCTTTCTAAGGCGGAAGCACGAGGTATGATCCTGAAAGGTTCTCATTGCATACGAATGGTAAACATGCTACATGCTCGTAAAATAACTCCAAAATGCCATTGACATAACATAAGTTTAGTGTTTACATCACAAAAAAAAATATTATCTGAAAAGTTCACAACTTTATTTAAAGACGCACGACAAGGTTTTGATTCTTATATCCCACACAGGATGGAATATAATAACCAATTCCCACAAAATAGGCATCAGAGTCTTGACACAACATAGCTAAGAACATAAACCCAAGAGTGTGGTTGCCTGAAACCCATTAGATCTAACTTTTTGTTCTGCGGTCTTGGTATGTAACTGATTAATGGTGCTTATGGCACCCTATTCGGGACATGATCTAAAGTATTATTCCTTAGTTTTTGCATTCAACATACCATAACATATGTATTTTCCCCAAGTTTAGAAAACAAGTAAAAGTTTAAAAGTGGGGACATGAACTCACAACTTTGCGTCTCCTGCGTCGTAAACTTCACTGGTGGCGTCGTGACCTATACGTGTTCTATTAATGTTAGTCACCGGACTTGTATTACACAAGCACAAGTCACCATCTTTTGTTTATGTATACTTTTCGAGGTAATAGGTTGTTAAAAATAATTTATATTTTTAACTCTTCATGTATGTTACTTATATTATTTTCCCAAAAATAAGTATAAGTATTTTGTGAAATAATATTTCTAATATTTTTTTTGTACAAGTATTCTTAGGGAAGTATACTTGTATTTTATGTAAATACTTGTGTATTTTGTATCATTCACCAAAAATCAATACTTTGATTTTTATTACTTTCCGGAATTATATTTCTTAAAAATAATATATTTTTAAGATTTGTATGATCTATATATATTTTGTCATGTTTAAAAAGAAAATATATATATGGTTATTCTTGTTATCCACCTGATTTTTGTATAAAATCCAATACTTGGTATCGGTTATATATTTTTGTCCAAAAATATATTTTTAAGTTCATAACTTGTCCAAGTTAAATAATATGTGAATGAATATATTTTCATAAATATATTTTCTTGTATTTGCCCATGTATTTTGTATTTTGTATGTGTATTTTTGTATTGTTACTCCTTAGGAGTATTTAGTGTATTTTCAAGTCCCTAATACACTAATACATATAATACACAAAATATACATTTAGCACAAAATTTGGTGATCACTAAATATATATATTTTCCCTAAAAATATACATACTTAATATAATTTTAACATGAAGAAATAACCATTTCTTGACTTGAAATTTTACACAAAAATTAGGGAAACCTTGGTAAATATTTTTAGGTGAATTTTTAGGGAATAAGTTTCACCAAAACTTATATTTTTCAAAGTGTCAAAATTTTATAAAAATTTTGACATAGTTTCCCCTAAAAATGGAGGTTTCCCATGTTTTCAAAACATGTGTTTATTTTCTTTTTAATCATCAAAAACAATTTTCAACCATAATTACCAACAATATATACTAATCTTTTCATATGAAACATCATGGTGAACTTGATTCTTGTTAATAATGTGTAGTCTTTTAGATCTACACTTTACATACAAGGATCCTTTGAAATCAAGTGTTTTTGTAAATTTTTAACCAACTTTTTATGAAGCTTTATTTTACTAACCAACTCACTCATGAGTTTTAAGGTCTTAAAGTTTGTAAATCATGTTCTAAAATCACTTTTATGTCCATTAGAAAGATCATTATTTTTAGCATCATGTTTAACCATTGATCTTTCAAGATCCATGCTTAATAACCTTAGATCTTTCAAAAAACAAGCGTTGTGTTAAACCTTTAACAAAGTTTTCATGAGATTTAGTTTCAAAAATTAGTTCTACACACACTTTATTACTTCAAGATACAAGTTTATGCATAAAATTTCATATTTCAAGTTCACATTATGCTTCATATGTTCATCTTCAAGTTTAAGCATGGATCATTCATAATCCATCTTAACTTGGTAGGTCCAAGCTTTAACATACTTGATCTAATCATAAACACAAGATACAACATCAACAACTTTATTACATCCATAAAAAATTCTTGTAATCACTTATTTTCTTCTTGAATATGTTTGATCTTCTCATTTTTAACATTAGAAGTTAAGTTGTTTAGATGGTGAAACTTGTACATAACATAAACATGACTTAAATTAGTGATCAAGAAGCTTACTACTAGCTCTAATGGCTAGGGAAGTGGCACAAAGATGAAGATGATGAACAAGAAAGAAAATGAGAGGTTAAAAGCTCCACAAGGTGATCCTTCAAGTTCTAGCACCATACACCTTCCTAAATGAGCTTCTTACACCTTCTAATGGCCTTGGATTGCTAGGTTGAAGCTTGAAAATGGTGGCTTGTGTGTGGGTGAAGTGAGCCGAGAGCAAGGAGAGCACAAGGGGAAGAAGATGAAGTTTTGTGAAGAATTATGGACATGTAGTTAATCTTATGGTTATTTATAAAAAGAAATCCAACATAAATCTTTCTCAAAGATTTCCTTGCTTTCTAGTTAGGAAGCATAGTTAGAAATAGTAAATATAGTCATGTGGGGCCCATGGGGCCGGTTATGGTGAAAGGGGGGGGGGGGGGTAAAGTGTAAATTTTGGGAAGTTGAGGGTTTAAAGTGCAAACGAGGGGGCTTAAGTTAGTGTAAGTGTGTTTAGGTTTTTTTATGATTTTTAATGTGTTCTAGCATCAATACTAGTTTAATATAATAAAAACATTACTTCTAGTCAAATTTTGATGTCCCGGTTGTTCGGTTCATTATAGTTCGTTAAAGTGCTGAATTACGCAGTTTCACTAAGTATGAAGCACTTTTTTTGGCAGTTTTAATCCCCGACACTTTGTAAGTTGTTTTGGATAATAAAACATAAATTCTACATGATATTAATGTGTTTAAAAGCTGATTATAGCTGAATTTGTGCTGATTTATGCTGAATTCTGCATTTAAAGTGCGTTTCGGGTGTCTTTTAGTGCGTAGTTTAGCTTCCGAAAAGTTTATATGTTAACCCTTGTATCCATACTTGGGTTTTAATGTATTTTAGATGTTGAACCTATTCCTAGGCCCTAATTCTATTATCTGACTGCTTTCTACAAAACTGCTGACACAAAGTGTCTTACCGGTGAGTTTACTAGTCTTTCTGACGCAACGCTTAAAGTAATGCATAAATCAATATTTGAAGTATAAAACGTGCGTGAATTCATATGTATAGCATGTAATCAGACCATGTTGACATTTAAGCACATACTTGCAGATAATAACTAATATTAAAATAGTACGAAAATTACCGGTTTTCTGCCAGTTGTCACATCCCGTGCTTTTTGTCAAGAAGAAGGATGACTCGTTTCGCATGTGTATCAACTATCGTGAGCTTAATAAACTCACAATCAAAAATTGTTATTATCTTCCGCGTATCGATGATCTTTTTGATCAACTCCAAGGCGCTACTTGCTTCTCCAAGATCGATCTTTGATCTGGTTATCACCAGCTTCGTGTTCTCGAAGAGGACATTCCCAAAACCGCATTTCGCACTCGCTATGGACACTACGAGTTCGTGGTTATGCCTTTTGGCTTGACTAACGCGCCCGCTGTGTTCATGGGTCTCATGAATCGTGTTTATAAAGCTTATTTGGATCGCTTTGTGATTGTCTTCATTGATGACATTCTTATTTATTCTAAATCTCAAGCCGATCACGAGCGTCATCTACGTCTTATACTCGAGCTTTTACGTACCGAACGTCTTTACGCGAAGTTTTCCAAATGTTAGTGAAAAAAGGAATGCATGTTGATCCCACCAAAATCGAAGCAGTGAAGAATTGGACCGCGCCTAGAAACCCCTCTAAAATCCATTCCTTCTTAGGATTGGCGGGTTATTACCGCCGATTCATCTCGAACTTTTCAAAGATCGCCGTTCGTCTCACTTCGTTGACTAAAAAAGAGAAACCTTTTGCTTGGGGTCCTGAGCAAAAGGAATCTTTTCAAACCCTCAAGGATTTGCTTTGTAACGCTCATATGATCGCTCTTCCTGATGGGAATGATGACTTCATGGTATATTGTGATGCCTCGAATAGTGGTCTTGGTTGCGTCTCATGCAACGAGACAAAGTCATCGCCTATGCCTCTCATCAACTCAAGATACATGAGAAAAACCATACTACCCACGACCTCGATCTTGGCGCAGTTGTTTTTGCATTAAAGATTTGGCGACACTAACTATATGGTACAAAGTGTGTGGTTTTCACTGACCATAAGAGCCTACAACACATCTTTAAATAAAAAGAGCTTAATATGCGTTAGCGAAGTTGGGTGGAATTACTTAACGACTACGACTGCGAGATTCGCTATCACCCTGGTAAGGCGAATGTCGTGGCCGATGCACTTAGTCGTAAGTCTCATGTTAGTAGTATTTGTTGCTTTCATGTCTCTAGCGATCTTCACACTTGCATTCGTGAAACTTAATACTCGTCAGCCAACGAAGGAACCTTGTTTGTCGAAATACGTGGTGCTACTGAAGATCAACTTGTGACTAAATCCGATGGTCTTCAATACTGTCGTGATCGCATCTGGGTTTCAGATCGCGACAATCTTCGTGAACTCATCATGAACGAGGCACACAAATCCAAGTACTCGATTCATCTGGCGCTGACAAGATGTATCATAATCTACGTACATCCTATTGGTGGCCTGGTATGAAAAGAGACATTGCCACGTATGTTTCTAAGTGCCTTACCTGTTCGAAAGTCAAAGCCGAGCATCAACGACCTTCTGGTCTACTCGAACAACCTGAAATCCCCGTTTGAAAATAGGATAGCATTGCTATGGATTTCATAACCAAACTTCCTCGTACGCCTTCTGGTCACGATAGCATTTGGGTAATTATTGATCGTTTGACCAAGTCCGCTCATTTCCTTCCTATTCGTGAAGATTTCAAGGTTGAACGACTTGCTCGACTCTACAATGATGAAATCATATGCCTTCATGGTATTCCTCTCGATATCATTTCTGATCGTGATGGTCGTTTCACTTCGCGTCTTTGGCAAACTTTCCAGTCCGCTATGGGTTCTTATTTGAATCTCAGTACGGCCTTTCATCCTCAAACGGATGGACAGACTGAACGTACTATCAAAACCCTAGAGGACATGCTCCGTTCTTTTGTCATCGACTTTGGTGGTAGTTGGGATGTGCATTTACCATTGATCGAATTCTCGTACAACAATAGCTACCACTCCAGTATTTAAATGGTTCCTTTTGAAGCATTGTATGGTCGCAAATGCCGATCTCCATTAAGCTGGCACGAGATTGGTGACAAAAAATTTACTGGTCCTGAGATCATACAAGAAACAACGGATAAGATCCTTCAAATCTGTGATAATCTATTAAAGGCTCGAAGTCGACAAAAGAGTTATGCTGACAAGAGACGCAAACCATTGGAGTTTAACGCTGGTGACCATGTTCTACTCAAAGTATCTCCTTGGAAAGGAGTAGTTCGTTTTGGTAAAAAGGGAAAACTTGCCCCTCGCTATGTTGGTCCTTTCAAGATACTCGAAAGGATTGGCAAGGTGGCTTATCGACTCGATTTACCTCAAGAACTCAACAACGTCCATCCAACGTTTCATGTCTCGAATCTAAAGAAGTGTCTCGCTGATGAAGGGCTTCAAGTTCCTCTCGAAGACCTCCAAATCAACGACACTTTGCATTTTGTGGAGAAACCCGTTGAAATCATGGACCGAGGTGTCAAGAAACTGAGGCGCAGTCAAATTCCAATCGTCAAGGCTTGATGGGAAGGAAAACGTGGCGCTGAATTTACTTGGGAACTAGAGAGTGATATGAAGACCAAATATCCGTATCTTTTCGTTACTCCTTCCTAAATTTCGGGACGAAATTTCCTAAAGGAGGGGAGACTGTAACGCTCCGCATTTCCGCGCTTTCTTATTTTAGCAAGTCGTATTGTACTTTCCATATTTGGACACTTGTACTCTCTTTGTAATCTACTTTCGTTTCATTTGTAACGCGAGACTATTGATCATAATGAAAATGAAGCTATTTTATGTATTTATATTAGACTTATGTGCAACTGTTAATCAATTACTCGTTTAAACGAAATATTATTCAAGGATTCTTAATTCTATATTTATCGACACTTGAAACTCGTTAAACTGGTGAGACTCGAAAGCTTCGTGAAATGAATAAACGTTTAAAGATTTTTATTCGCTATAAATATGGTCATTATTCAAATTATTTAAACTAATTAAATTAATTAATTTTGTTATTTAAAAGTTTATTTTTATTAATAAACTAGTTAATCTCGTTAGATATTAAAGTTATTAAACTAACTTAGTTAGTTTAAACTAAAATGTTAGTTTTTTTTTAATATAACTTGGTTATCTAATAGTTCAGGGGTGAGTTATGCAATTTTTGAAAGTGTAAAAGTTGCAGGGATTGATTGTGTAATATTTGAAAGTATAATAAAACAAAAAAAAAAAGAAACAAAAACATGCAGACCACGAGACTCGAACCCGGGTCGGCACACTCATCGAACACACGCATAACCGCTAGGCTACGGCCTTGACATCAAACACCCCATTATTTCATTTAAACACTCTACAAAAGGAGCCAGGCGGCCCACGACCAGGCCCAACCTAGTGTTCGCGGCCCGCCAAGGCTGTCCAGCGCGCATAAACGAGATCAGACCCCTTCAGCTCAATTTTTAAGCGCCTTTTTGATGTTTTTTTTAGTTTTAAATCAATTTTTAACATTAAATACACAACCACTACCTAACCTAATCATTCCCTATAAATACTACACATAATCCAAGCTTCTTACACTTTTCTAATCACTCCAAACTCTCCTAAATCCTCTTATAATCAGCTGAAAAATCAAAGTTCAAGCAGATTGTTCAACCTTCACTAAAGTGAGCATAACTCACTCGTTTCTTATCCGTTTCACTTCATTATTTTTCCTACTTCTTTGGTTTGACCCTAGCTACGTTTCCATTGATTTTCCATGGAAAACCAGGCCTTGGAACGTCACCAAAAAGGCTCCAAAGTTGACTGATTTTTCTGTTTTCATCTAAAACTTTGCTAAATGTAGTAAACTTGAGTTAATCTCATCTCAAACCTATGTTCTAATGCTCATAATCAATCGAATGGTTAGTTGGGCTTAAAAACAAGGCTGAGAAATGTTAAATCAGACGTTAAAACCTCACAAACATTCTGTTTTAGTTAGGGTTTTACCCACAAGAAGTGTTCAAGCTTGAAGCTTGATGAATGTGTGATTGTTAGACTAGCTTGAGCTATCTTTCATAAAAATCCACTCACTTCTTGATGTTTTCTCATAGATTAGTTATTGTATTACATTATTCTTGTAAATTCATGACCCTCCTTGTTGTTTATAACAACAAGTGTAGTGGTGAACAATAGAGGTACCTAAATAGAAGCTTGTTCTTCCTACCTCATGTATGAATTCTATGATACTTAGAGGTGCCTAAATGAAGGCTTTGATCTTCTACCTCATGCTTGACTTGTATGCTATATTATACTCTATATAATACTTATGTAATATTCAAACAAACCAAAACCTTGATGATGAACAAGTGGACATTGTCAAATTAGTAGGTATATCATCTAAAAATCATATGTGATGGATGATTATTTTCATATGGCTATGTTTATGTTATTTAAATTCCGAATCTATAATCTTCCGCTATTCCCTAAACTCATACATCTATGTTCCTTTGTGTAGAAGGACAAGGTGCTCCAAACTAAACAACCAACACCACTCGCGGGATTCAAGTAGGAAAGCTTGCAAAAACCGTGAGCATACTCGATCCCTTTTTCCATTTTTAATCACTTTGGGTGCAACATGTATACTATACAAACTACACTTCACTTTGAAACTATTTTAAACAAACTCTATTCTTTGTTGAAACATGAAACTATGTGTGATGCTTGTTAATCTCGTATGCCATGTAAACTATTTGTGTTGATATATGCTCATTAACTTTGCTAGCCTAACTTAACAATTATAGCGCTATAGGATTAACGCACCGCCCACAAGACTTGGGGTATTGTTAAGTTAAACATGTTAACCTCAAGTGATACTTTGGGATAGGCAAAATTAAACGCATTGGAAACTTAGGTTTGAACATATTGTTACACAATCTAGGCATACTAGTAACTCGCATATTATGATTCATGTGGATATGAGCAACTTTTTAGTCTATATTATGCTATGTAATCAAACTTGTATGCTCGCCAACTTTTTGTTGATATATTTTAATACATGTTGCAGGTTGATAGTTTGATGATGATGCGATTAAGAACAAAGATTAGGTGGACTTAGATACACACCTAAATTTAATTTATCTTTTGATGTTATGTTTTTGTTGAACTATGTTGTATTTCTTTGGAATCTTGTATGACATTTAGTCCATTATGAAATTTGAATTTTAATTATATTGTCACATAGTGTTATGATGTCTCTTGCAATCTATTTCGTCTCATCCCGATGTTTCCGCCATCGGTTGGGGTGTGACAAATAGTGTGTGTTGTAGGTGAAATGTAGGGAGAGCAGAATGTTCCACCTGAAGGAGGAGTGCCATATTTATAGCCAAAGGATGAAGGAGGGAGGAGAGGCCTTGCCAGCTGCTACCGGGCGCTAGCTGTCCGACCAAGGGGAATATCCTTTTGGTCTCCTCTGTTGTACTCAGAGTAGTGAGTGACGTGACGCGCCGTTATTTGCCCAGGTAGGAGAATTACACCAGCAGTTGTCGGCCTGTCCTTAGATCGTGCTGCAGGTCCTGCTGGCATCCTACCGTTGGCGATACGTATTGTCCTTTTTGTCTGCAGGAGCATCTTCGTTGTCGCCTGAGATTTCTTCTAGAAGCTTCTGGATATTCTCTGCTGATGTAGGCGCCATGTAGGATAAAAGCGGTGTGGTCCCTGCCTTGTGTGCATGGACTTGGGATCAGATGAACTGGTTAACACCTAGGTTAACCAGCTGGGTCGTCTCGTGTGTGGGGTTCAATCTCTTTCTCCACTCACCGATTATAAGCTTTCTGCAAAACAGAACACCGGTGACTCGCCACGAGGAGGAGAATAGGGGGGTTCTCTTTGTGAACACCCTCCAGCGTGAGAATAAGTACAGTTCTGAGGAGAAATAGTGTGTGTTGTAGGTGAAATGTAAGGAGAGCAGAATGTTCAACCTGAAGGAGGAGTGCCCTATTTATAGCCGAAGGATGAAGGAAGGCGGAGAGGCCTTGCCAGCTGCTACCGGGCGCCAGCTGTCCGACCAAGGGGAATATCCTTTTGGTCTCCTCTGTTGTACTCAGAGTAGTGGGTGACGTGGCGCGCCTTTATTTGCCTAGGTAGGAGAATTACACCAGCAGTTGTCAGCCTGTCCTTAGATCGTGCTGCAGTTCCAGGTGGCGTCCTACCGTTGGCGACACGTATTGTCCTTTTTGTCTGCATGAGCATCTTCATTGTCGCCTGAGATTTCTTCCAGAAGCTTCTGGATATTCTCTGTTGATGTAGGCGCCATGTAGGATAAAAGCGGTGTGGTCTCTGCCATGTGTGCATGGACTTGGGATCATACCTCTTCAAGAGTTATCACTTTTGTTGTCGTAGTGATTTAGTTTTTTTTTTTTTAATTTTGTGTAAGGAAGCTCTCTCTATACATATAAACATGGTACTTCAACCATTTTTCTTATATTATAAGTTTTTAAACTGAAAATATGAATGATTTATTTTAATCTTTCTATTCTCGAAAAAAATATTCTACGTCACACACATAGCATGTTTGATAACGCAATATCAACCCAATTCAAAGTTTAAATCAGATAAACTGATATTGGTACTAAATTGTTTGACATTAGTCTTTTCATCTATATATTGGAGGACCACCATGAAGAAAAGTATGCTAAAATGGAGTCAACCTTTTAATATCACGATTCTTTAGCTCGTGTGACCAACCTAAAAGCCAAGATCAACCCATGAATCACAAAATCAAGCTATTAGTCAACTAGATGACAAGTCACAGGCGTGCCATACGCACTAACGATCATTAACTGTGTAAAAGAAACCCAGAGCTACTCCATCTACAAGCTCGACCATGCCTTATGGCCGTTCCAAACTGTGGTGCACTTGACGAAACCTAAGTTTGGTGGTTATTTGAATTATAAGTGAATCTCGAAGGGCCTATTGTGGCATTATCTCGAACATAATCCCTAGAGAATTAGGAGTTGACTAGCTCGACCTTTTTAACTAACGTGATTCCCCGCTCTTCGCGATGGGCTTTTAATCTGTATTGGTTTGGTTCATTACAATACTAAAGAGAAAGTGATGTTTTTTGAGATTTTTATAGGGATTGGCGGTTGTTAAATGAAGGGTAAAGTTATCTTACAAAGTCTCCGAAAATAAGAAGGGTACAAAGACATAATGAATCATAAAAAATAACACAATGTCGAGAAAAAAACAACACAATCCAGAGAAATATAACACAATGTCGAGGCAGAAAAACATAGTGAGTTGCAAAAAAGAGACAATGACACAAATTAAAAAATGAAAAATGTTAAATAAAAAGACTAAATGATCTAAAGAAATATTCTACAAATATACAAGTAAAAAAAATTCAACAACGAAAACCTAAAATCTCATATCGTATAGTTAGTTCCATGAGACGGTCTCAATGCCGCTTGAATTAGTTCAATCAGAATCTTTTGATACTTTTCTTACAACTTCCTATTTTTAGAAGATTATGTATTTAATTCTAACCCGGTAACTGAAATCCATCCTGTTTTAAGGATTAACTTCGTACTTTAACTAGATCTCTCATCAAAGTTCATTTCTTGAGTTTAAGTGGTTTTTATTACCCGAATAGTGATTATGTATGGTGAAATTCACTACTAGAAAAGTGTGGTTGTTTGCTATGGAAATTTCCGACATAAAATAATGTGTCGTAAATTCCAGTTGCGACACATTTTCTACAAATTTAAAACCATGTATTTGAGACAAGTTGCGACATGATAGCGACATCGATAACAAAAACCCTATTTTTTCACAATTTTGTACTGGCTTGGTTATTCACACATCCCCCTTGGTTATTTGAACATCCCTTGAACCCTATAGGAAGCGTATAGGGCAATACGGTTTCTCTGGGTCCAAGCGTATTGAGCAATACACTTCCTATATGTGTACTTAAAGTACAAACATTTCAGAAGATGGTCAGCTAATGATTAGGGGACCAGATGAAGCGTATAGGGCAATACGGTTCCTCTGGGTCCAAGCGTATTAAGCAATACACTTCCTATATGTGTACCAAACTTTTCAAAAGATTGTCGGTTAAAAGGAAGTGTATAGGGCCATACGCTCCCTTAATGATTTTTTTTCAAAAGACAAGAGGAATCATATAGGGCCATACGTTCCCTGGAGGAATTTTTTATTTGCAAGAACAACATATTGTTATTAGTATCTTTTTGAACTTTATTTTTTAAACATTAATTAAGTTGTTTTTTTGTTATAAAATGATGTTAGTTTTTTTGTTATAAATTTTATAAAAGACGTAGTGAAATTAACCAATCCAAACAAATTAAACATATCCAAATTAAACAAATATTACAAATACTTAAAATTAAATTCAATTGTTCGTACAGTACTACATAATATGATAATAAAAACCACTATCATCATCAATACTCGTCAGACTCCTCTTCAGACTCAGCGAGCTCCTCCTCTGTAAAGTTCGGGCCACGCCTAGTAGAGGGTGACGGGCTGTGCCGTGTATAGGACGTGCCTGGAGCCTATAAAAATTCAAACAAAATACTCATTACATAACATTAAAATTGTTCGTAGAAAATGAAATAAAACAAAACAACATACCTGCATGGAAAGGTCGGACAGAGGAAAGAGCGGCAAGGTCTGGCCGGACCGAGGAAAATGTGGCAAGGAAAGGTCGGGCTGAGTATAGGGCGGGTCGTAAGGCTATAAGAATTTAAACAAAATACCAATTACATAACATTAAATTGCTCGTAGATAAATGAAATAAAAATAAGATAATATACCTGCATGGATGGGAGGGGCTGGGTAAAGGATGGCATGGACATGTCGAGCTGCTGCGTAAAGAACGGGCCTTGGTCCGGATAAACTCGTGCTGGTGGACGGGGTGCAACCGATATACCCATGTACTTATACATTTCACCCATGCCAGTCAACAGCCACCCTATGTCATCATGCATCTGATCCATCTGGCGACCGTGGGATGTTATCTCCTGACCATGCAGTGTTAGAAGTCGCATTTGCTCATCTTGGTTACGCAAAATCCTATCGAGAAGACGGTTGGTTGACCGAGGAAACCTAACCGCGCGATAAGCTCTCTGTGGATGCTGATGATCCCCCTGTTCATGCTGAGGCGGGACCTCAACATCATCATGCCCGCCATCCTGCTCAGCCATCTGAGGCATCTGAATCTCCTCGGCCTCCAAACACGGTTGATGTACCAATGGCTGCCATGCCCAAACCTGACGGTTCATCCCGACAAACCTATATCCAACATTAGGAATGTTTGCCGCCACTTTCATCCCTGTCATCGACCTCATGTCCAAATAAGTTAAAAATTTGATGCAACTTATAATTTTTAAGTAAAACTAATATGAACAACCATTTTTAAACACAAAATAACACTATGATTAAATAATTTTAACGATAACACTAAATAATACAACAACTAATGCTATGACTAATCAAACACGTTTATGTACTCTTTATGTTGACTTTTGTTACTTGCCATTAACGTCTTACCCTGTTGAATACGAGACGTGTATAGTGTCTCCCATTCTTTAGCTTCGGGAGTTCTGTATAGACTCCAAAGTCCATTCGGTGGAGGCATTGGACAATCATTGGTTAACTTAAGGAGGATGAAGTGGTTCGTCTTGACAAAAGCAATCGACATGGTGGTTTGATCAGGGTAAGTCCTCGGACCATCAAACATGGGAAAGTATGTTTGATTACCACCATTACTGAAATGCTGGATTATCACACCGAATTTCTGAGCAGCCAACAATCCAGCATACGGAAGTTACATCCACTTTCGATATGGTGCAGGTGCCACTTCCAGATGATCTATTGAGTTATATATTTCATTGTAAAGTTCTTTATCGAGTTTGCATAACATAGGTCTCCACAGAGTCTCGTTAATGATCAGCTCGTCTAGAAGTTGTTGGCGGACAAAAAACCACTGATTCTGCTCCATCCCTAAACCACGAGCTATGGATCGAAAGCCACAGTTACCATCCGGCTGGACATTTTCTATATCTGTAATGTAGGGTCGGTACCTAGTTGGAAGCCATTCCTTAAAACTGTCGATAACGTTTTTGTACCTGTCACCGCCAATTAGTTGAGAATCTTTATCATGTGAGTTGTATGTATGTATGTATGTATTATTTAAGTACCTGCTCCCAACCAATAGTGGAAATTCGTCATCACAAATTTTCTCTTTATCTTTAGATTTTTTAGGCGACTTCGTTGCACGACTTTCTTTTTAGTATCATCTTTATCAGCCTCATCATTTCTATGTTGTCGTGCTTTCTCAGTTGGGCGTCCGCGAGTATCTTTTTGTACCTCAGGTGGACGATGGTCAGTCATACTTGGATTCACCACGGCTAATAACTTCGAGATCATACTTCTATTCACTAGTGGTGGTTGCAATTGTAGTTGTTGTGTGATTTTATCCATCTCCTCCTGAAGGCAACTCTCGTCTTTCTGGATTTTTTCTGGTAATACATTTAGTCTTGTCCAGAAGACGTCTATGCCAGCAAGTGGGATTTTGTTACCTGTATTCAAAATTTATAATTAAAAGGGAGGGGTAGGGTTAATCATTTAAAATTTAATAAATGGTCATAACATGTATTTTTTACCTGTCCTTTGGTACCAGTTCAAACGACAAGCACATGGCAACCCACAACTCGTAAAAAGCTGGTGGCCACAAGTTCCTGTTACTGACCACAAGGCATCTAACTTTTTTGACTCGACAAGGAACAAGTCTAGAGCCTTATGGGAAACCTTACCACGTAGGTAATCAAACATTGGTATTTTGTGGTCCCCCATGGGCACGGACAAGCTGTTTTGGAAACTATGTTTTATTGCTATGACTTGTGACTCTAAAATTTTGTCTACTTGCAACACAAGTCTATGGAGTGAGTTGTTATGCCCCTTAAGGTATCTCTTCAAGTTGGCATGCTGACTCTCAACTCTGTTCGTTGTGTGTTGATCAAAGTTATGGTTTTTGTTAGTCCAAAGTGAAACAAATCTCTCTTTATAATTATTCAACCAGGCGTCACACACATAGTCCATAACTTCTGAAAAATAGAATATACTTATCAGTAATGTATGTATATATGTATGTAAACTAATATAATATGTACCTTTTCGGCCTTCACTATGCAGTCGGTCATAAAGCCGGTTATAGTTATACTCGTATATATCTTGTGTATGAGACTGACACAATCGAGCCCAAGAAAGCTTAAATATTTTCCAGTCATCTTTTGTAAATTTTGCCTTGCAGTGTTTCAGAATATTCTGAGAAATGTGCCACCTGCACAACAAGTTGGAAGCGTTTGGGAATACTTTATCACAAGCATTCATCAGAGCGAGATCCTTGTCCGTTATTATTACACGAGGCTCCATACACTCTTGTAGCATATCTCTAAGCCTTTCCAAGACCCATAACAAGTTATCCTGTTTTTCTTTAGAGATAAATGCATGCGCGACACAAAATGACTTGTGTGTCGATGTCACACCAATGATTTGAAGAAACATAAGTTTATACTCGTTCGTTTTGTAAGTAGCATCACTCATGAGCACATGTGGGAAGGCACGCCACAATGTTAACGAGTGAGGATGAGCAAAGAAAATCTCCTCGACCGCATTTGTGGAGGGATTCTGTCGTGTGAAGTAAATGTACTCCTTTTCAACCAAATGTTGCTCTAGTACTTGCATTGGAGTTCGACCCTGCTGGTGCACTAAATGTCTGCTGATTACGTCATTATCAAGTCTTATGTCTAGAATTGTTTGAATGATCACACAATAGGGTTAAATTAGGGTTTGTAGTGGATAAACTTGAAGATTTCGCTTGAAATCAGTTCAAGCGAAATCAACAACTCATGATTTCGCTTCAAGCTGTTTCAAGCGAAATCATCTGCTTATAAATAGGTTGTGTGGGTTCATTTGTTAGTAACTTGGTCATTGTGTGAAACACGAAGTGCTGCCGGATTTGTATCAGAAAACATTGTAAAAGCACGAATATTAATCAGAAAAGAAGGATTAAAAGGATTAGAGCTGTTATGACTTTGTTTACGTTGATTCCGCCTTCGTACGCAAAGATGAACTGCCTTTACTGACGGTTTAAGGTCGTAGAACGGTCCAACAAGTGGTATCAGAGCTCAGGACGAGGAGTTCATACCATAGCAGCGGATTCTCTTCTTTCTACTCATTTCTTTTTATAGTTTTCTGATCTGAACAAGTTTCAACGGTCGAAATGGTCTGATTTTCGAGTATATCGTGTAAAACGTAGTTTTAACAAAGCCTACAAAGATTCGGACTAAAATTCAGATTAAAACATGTTAAAAATGACCTAAAACAGGTTTTCGCTTGAAAGTGTTCGAAGGTTATAGGTTGATTTCGCTTCAAATCAGACATATTGGCTTAAATATTGGACGATTTCGCTTGAAACTAGTTGAAGCGAAATTGATATTTTGGATTTCGCTTGAATCATCTGAAGCGAAATAGATCATCTAGTTTTTGCTTGAAACTGTTGAATCTGATCTGTTGGGATTTCGCTTGAAGTTTCTGATCAGTTGAAGCGAAATAGTGGTTTTCGCTTGAACAGTTGAAGCGAAACTGTTCTTTCAGTTTTCGCTTGAAGTGTAATTTTGGGTTTTCGCTTTAAACAGTTAAAGTGTGTTTTCGCTTGAATAGTTAAAGTGTTGATTTCGCTTCAAACTATTCAGTTTCGCTTGAACTTGCTGATTTTTCAAAACTTTGAAAATTTCTAAGTGTTTTGCTGATTTTGCAGGAACATTCACGATGGATGATCTTTTCATGAACCCGTTTAGCGATATGTATGCGTTCGCTGGAGATTCCGGAAACGATAATACTTCGTCAAGCAATGTGAATGATAACCCGCCAAAAGAGAAGAAAAAGGAAGCTTGGGAGTCAGAAAGTGCTTTCGGAACGTTCAATAAACCTCCAAAGCTAATGGCTATTGAGGAGTATAGTCGGTGGTCAAGAAAGTTTGAGGACTGGATGATGGCATTTGCATTTCCAAGTTGGAAAAGTCTGAAGAACGGTTATGAAAATGGAAACAAGTATGGTGAAGCTTTAACATCTTCTGATGAAGTTGAATCTTTTGTAGCCGAACAAAAGTGTGTGGCATTATTATTTCAGTCTGTTCGGGAGGATATCATCTCATTGATAGACTATTCAAATGCTAAAGATCTTTGGGCAAAGTTAGAAAAGAAATGTTTAGGAAGTACTGATATCGTGAAAAACAAAAAGAAACTTCTTAGGAAAGAGTTTGATATGTTTGGTTGTCTTAAGAATGAGTCAGTGTGTAAAATGATTGAAAGGTTTGGTCATCTGAAGCTGGAATTAGCAAGACATGATATCAGATATTCTGATGATGAGCAAGTAGACAAGTTGTTCGATTCGTTGCCAGACGAGATGGAGTGGAGATATTATGCTCTCATGCTTAAGAACACTATTCCTTCTGAATTGTTGAAACCAGATTTGGTGATTGAGAAACTTGAAAGTCATGAACTGGAATTGAAGAAGACGTACAAAGTTAATCATTCATCTTATCAACAGAATCTGGATCTATACTATCCAAAAAGCATGATGCCAAAAGCAACTTCACCAAAAACTGCGTTCTCTGTTGAAAATGTGTCGACAGCCGGCAAAGAAAGTCAAAGTGGTCAAAGCAGTGGAAGTCACAGTGGTTTTCACAGTGGATCTTCATCTTCTGGAAGTCATTCTGATGCAAAGAATCGTTTTCAATGCAACATCGCAATAGACTTGAAGAATGCTCAGAACTTTGATGAGGAATCGGCCAAGCAGCAGATGATCTTTCTAGCATCGGTGTTGGAATCGTATGAAGGATTGGTAGCTGGGAAGATTGGCAATACAAATCTGACGAAAGAAGATTACGATCAGATTAATCCGGAGGAAATGGAACTGATCGATATTCGTTGGGCTATGGCAAGTGCTGTTCGTCGTGCACAAAGATTCATGGAAATTACTGGCAGAAAAACAATTGGTGGTGCTTCTACTAAGCTGGGGTTCGATAAATCCAAAGTGACATGTTTCAAGTGTAAGCAGAAGGGTCACTTCAAACGAGAATGCCGAAACGCTTATGCTGATGAATCGGAGAACCCTTTCAGAGATGATTACTACAAGAAGGCGATTTATCACCAGAATAAATCAGAGCCGCCTAGATTGAAGCAGGTTGAAGACAACAGAGAGAAATCTAGAGCTCTTGCAGTGATTTACGATGATGAGGGTTATGATTGGAGTCAAGAGGTTCTACCAGAAGAAGATGCGGTTGGTTACGCATTCATGGCGAAAAATGAACCTATTCCATGGAAAGATGAAAGAACTGAAGAGCAGAAGTATAGATACAGAAAGATGATTTCGGAAAACAAAATGATTAGACTTTCTGGTATCTATTTGGAAGCAAAAAGAGCAAATAGATGGGATCCAGATAGGGAGTGTTATCTTGATGAGTATGGAAATATTGCTATCGATCACAAAACTCTTGATCTGGAAGTCTTAATCAAGGAAATGAAAGATAATGATGAGTATTGGCAACACAAATGGTGGGGAACTCCAACAGAGAAAATGAAAGAGGAAGCGAAGAAAGAAAAAGAAGAGAAAGAGAGAAAAGAGAAAGAAGAGATTGAGAAAGCAAAGAAGATTGATACTGGAGTTATCGATACTACGCAAGAGTTGACTGCAGAGAATCTGGGAAAAATGGCTGACAAAGTGCTGGCTGCTAAGGCACTTGAGGTAGACTCTAACTCCGTGTCTGAGTTAAAAAGCCATGTCAGTTCAGATGTGTCAACAAATGCGTCAGGTAAAAAGATCGAAGGAAATGCTGATTGCAAAAATTGCAACAAAAGGTGCAAATTTTGTAATACTGTCACGTATCTCAACGGTGAGAAAATTAAAGATCTGACAGCAAAGGTCAGAAACGTTGAGAATCAGATTCTTGGTCGTGACAAAACAGTTAAAGCTTCAACTGAACGGATAAGAGAATTAACTGCTCAAATTGAAACTGATAAAATTGATCATGACAAAATTAAACAAGAAAATGAAAAGTTGATTCTTGAAAACCGTCAGATTTCTGAAAAATTTGAAAAACTCAAAAGCACAATGAAAGATTGTGATGATCGAAATGGTAAAACTTTTAAAGAAAATGAACATTTGAAAGCAGTGCTTAGAGTCAAAGAAGAATCAATCAACAAACAACTGGATGAAATCGCTAAATTGAAACTTAAAGTTCAAGAAGCTGTAATCGAAAATGAGCGAATCCAGTTGAAGCTTAACAGTTACAGCTCCGCAAGCTTTGTTTTGCAACATATCATTCCCAAACCCATCGGGAAAGACAAAGCGGGCGAAGATGTGTATTGTGATGGAACTGGGGTGGGGTTTCATCAAGTTCCACCACCTGTTCTTGATAACTACACGAAAAAGCAATCTGGGTTGGTTGAAATTGAGGAAGAAAAAGAAGTTAAACTTCCGGAAAACATTGATGTTACTTTTACATCATCTGATGATAGTGTTCAGACAGAGATTGTTAAGAGCACAGCTGAAAGTGTTTTGATGTCTGATTCACCTGAAGATGATGGGTGTTTCTTGGATAAGTACATTCAGAAATCAAAGTCCAAAAACAACTTAAGTGATGAACCGGGTCTTGTGATGTACAAGATGGCTGGATCTGATAAGTTGTATTCGGATTCTGAGTTTCCGATTGAGAATGTTAATGTGAACAAATTGACAAATGTTTTTAAGTTGGTTGAAGTTGAGTTGTCAGAAGTGAACAAGTTCAGTCAAACAAAAAGGCAATTGAATTTTGAGAAAGATAAAGCTTATTACAAAAAGCCTGTTGTTCCACCACGTTTTTATAATAATAATCGAAACAGTTGGTCGGGTGGTTATCGAGGTGGTAATAGTTATCAGAAAAAGAATTTTCAAAACAAGAGGTTTACTGAAAAGAAGGTGTTTGTGAATGGTTCAAGTTCACTTGCTGATGAAGAGAATGAAATTTTTTTAAAATTAAATAAAGAGTTCTTTGAGAAGAGGGTCTCACAACCTCAGTCTGAAGGTACAAGTCGAGTTGATGATACTCGTACATGTTTTAGATGTAACAAAGTTGGTCACATTGCAAGAAATTGTACCAACTCCAAGCCTAAGACTGAAGTTGTTGAGAGACAAAAGAAGAAAGTTGATGTGAAGGGTAAAGCACCAATCGTTGTTGAGAAAAAGAGTGTGAAAAATAATAACATAAAAGTGAAAAATGAACCTGTAAAGAAAGTGGTAACTAAAACCGACAAGTTTTATAAACAGGTTGCATTATCTCAACAAGTTTGGAAACCAAAAACTGAAATGAAAATTTCAACTTCTGAAATGAAAAAGGCTGAAGAATCAATTTCGGTTGATTATGATGCAAATTTTCCACCTTTGAAGGCTGAAAATTTCAAAATTCAAATTGCTAGAGTCAAGGTTACACCTAAGGCTGATGAGGCCTGGGTGGACACCATGTTCGAATAAGCAGTTTGAATTGCCGGAGCTTCCTGGATTGCGAAGCATGAATCGGCATCTTTATTGAAATGTTTTAAAATCAACTTTTGTTATGTGCAGGATCTTCCAAGAGCCATTTCAAGATGGATCATGGATAGTGGCGCATCTCGACATATGACAGGAAAAACTGCATTGCTGTATGATGTGAAGAACATTAATGGTGGTTATGTGGGATTTGCAGGTCATGAAGGAGGTAGAATTATTGGTGAAGGAACGTTATCCAATGGGATTGTGACGTTTGAAAGAGTTAACTATATCACTGAGCTGGAGAACAATCTGCTTAGTATCTCGCAGATTTGTGACAATCAGTATACTACTCACTTCACTGATAAAGAATGTTTGATTTTGAAACCTGGTTTTGTTATTCCTGAAGAATGGATTATCATGCGGGCACCTAGAGTGAATGATTTATATGTGTTAGACATGAGTGTAGCGACTACAACAACTGGTCAAGCACATTGTTTTGTGTCTAGAGCAACTGAGAAAGAATCGAGATTGTGGCACCGCAAGATGGGGCATATTCACCTAAGGAAGATGAATCACGTGGTGCACAATGATTTGGTTCTTGGAGTTAATATCAAAGGTTTTCATCTGGAAGGGGAGTGCATTAGCTGTGTCAAAGGCAAGCAGAAGAAAAAATCACACCCTACAAAGCAAGTCAATTCAGTTTCGAGACCTCTGGAAAGACTTCACATGGATTTGTTTGGTCCTGTGAATGTCAAAAGTATTACTGGAGATTACTATTGTTTGGTCGTTACTGATGATTATTCCAGATTTTCGTGGGTTTCTTTCTTGAAGACGAAAGATGAAACATTTGATAGTTTGATGGGGCTGTTCAGGAAGATTGAGAATTTGTACCAAAGGCGTATCAAGAGAATTCAAAGTGATAATGGTACTGAATTCAAGAACAGCAAGATGGAAGAATTTTGTAATGAAAGAGGTATTTTGCATGAGTTTAGTGCTCCGTACACTCCGCAGCAGAATGGAGTCGCAGAACGCAAAAATCGGACGCTAATTGAGACGGCTAGAACGATGCTCGCAGATTCAAAGTTACCAATTAATTTTTGGGCTGAAGCTGTTTCCGCCGCATGCTATACGCTCAACAGGGTTCTCACTGTCAAGAAGTTCAACAAAACATGCTTTGAGCTAATCAATAATCGCAAACCGAATTTGAAGTATCTAGAACCATTCGGGTCACCCTGTACGGTTGTAGAGTCTTTTGGAAAGTTTGGTCCGAAGTGCATTGAGGGAATATTTGTTGGTTATTCAAATCCATTGCGACGTGTCTTCGTTCCAAGTGAGAAGCGAATTATTGAAGCTGCAAATGTGGAATGTCAAGGTTACACTATGCCGCCACAGAATCCTGGTGATTCATGGCGTTATCATTATGACAAACTGTGGGATTCGTTTGACATGAGAGAAGAATCAGAGGATGATGAAGAATTCTTTGATGAGTTGGATATTTTGCGTGAATATGAGTCGCAGTTAAGGTTCCCAGCTGAGTATTCGAGGAGACCACGGGAAACTTCAAATGACGATGAAGCAGGTCCAAGTAATGCTGGTGAACATGATGATGTCCAACAGAATGAAGTTGCTCAAGATAATCAGTCGGTTCAGAATGATACTCTAGAAGCTGAAAACATGCCAGTATTTGATCATGGTGATTCAGATTCAGATTCAGATTCTGAGGGGGAGCAAATTCAGATTTCAAGTCAAACAAACCAAGTTGGTGAACAAGATGCAGAGCAGAATGTTACTAATCTGGAGGGAAATGTAGATGTTCCAAGTGAAGTGATGTCGCGAACTTTTTCATATCATCCAGAGGAGTTGATCATAGGAGAATTGCAGACAGGCGTTCGCACTCAAAATCAGATTGATAAAGGGCTTACATGTTTTTATACAAAAGTTGCTCCTTTGCAAACTGAATTCTCATTAAGTTGTTTTATCTCGCAGGTTGAGCCAAGAACTTACAAAGAGGCGCTTACTGAAGACTCTTGGGTCAATGCAATGCAGGAGGAACGTAGTCAATTCGAGAAATTGGGAGTGTGGAAGTTAGTTGATTTGCCGGATGGTCAGAGAAAGATTAACACCAAGTGGGTGTTTAAGTGTAAGAGGGACGATAGAGGAGTTGTTGTAAGGAACAAAGCTCGACTCGTTGTTCAGGGATTTAGTCAACAGGAGGGAATTGATTTTACCAAAGTCTATGCTCCTGTAGCACGACTAGAGGCAATCAGAATTTTCCTAGCATTTGCGTCTTGGAAGAACTTTAAAGTTTATCAGTTGGATGTTAAATCGGCGTTTCTTTACGGGAAGGTTAAAGAGGAGGTTTATGTCGGTCAGCCGCCGGGCTTCACCGATCCAATCCACAAAAACAAGGTCTACTTATTGGACAAAGCGCTGTATGGTTTACACCAGGCCCCAAGAGCTTGGTACGAGACTTTGTCTCAACACCTACTAGCCAACAAGTTCATTCGTGGAAAAGTGGATGCCACTCTCTTCACTAAAGAGGTCGATGGTCATCTTCTGATAGTTCAGATTTATGTGGACGATATAATCTTTGGGTCGACAAATGAAAATCTATGCAAAGATTTTGAATCAGTGATGAAGCAAAAGTTTGAAATGTCATCAATGGGGGAGATGAAATTCTTTTTGGGATTACAAGTTGAACAACTTCCTGAGGGAATTTTCATTCATCAGTCAAAGTATGTTCATGATATTCTAGAGAAATTTGGGATGTCAAGTTCTACTCCAGCTGCTACCCCACTTGCAACTAATCATGGGATTCACCCAGATCTCACCGGAGACAGGGCTGATGAAACGTTTTATCGTTCCATGATAGGTTCGTTAATGTACCTAACTGCTTCACGTCCTGATATCATGTACCCAACGTGCCTCGCAGCAAGATTTCAGTCTAACCCGAGAGCATCGCATATGATCATTGTGAAGAGGATATTGCGCTACCTGAAAGGAACTCCTTCATTGGGGTTGTGGTATCCTAGGAAAGGCGACTTTACGCTCGAAGGGTATTCCGATTCAGATTTCGGATGCTGCAAAGTTAATTCAAAATCAACAACTGCAGGATGTCAGTTCTTTGGTCCTAGATTGGTTACCTGGCAGTGTAAGAAACAAACGTCTGTGGCGTTATCTACATGTGAAGCGGAGTATGTTTCTGCTAGCAGTTGCTGCTCTCAGATCTTGTGGATAGAGCAACAGATGCGCGACTACGGTTTGCAGTTTCTTAACACACCTCTTTTTGTTGATAATGAGGCCGCAATAAATATAACAAAAAATCCAGTACATCACGCTAAAACTAAACACATAGAAATTCGTCATCACTTTATTCGTGATTGCTTTGAGAAAAAGTTGATACGAATTGAGAAAATCCACACTGACGAACAGAAAGCTGATTTACATACCAAAGCTTTTGATAAAAATCGGTTTAAATATTTGTTAAAACTGAACGGTATGAAGCTTCTGTCGGTGTCGGATGGCATAATTGGCGTTGATGAGAGTACTGTTGCGGATGAAGATGAGAAACAATCTGCAATGGTTTGTCGAATTTTTACTTGTTTTGGTATTTAGGGGGAGTAGATATTTGTACATAGTTTATTTTTCAGAAAATACAAAAACAGTAAAAAATGCAAAAATACAAAAACATGATAAAATCTGAAAAAGAGCTTGTGTATATAGGGAAAATGATAGTACATCAGCTAGACGATTACAGTATGCTAAAGATTTGTAAAGTTTAAAAGAGTTAAACAATCTCACTGGTGATGTGTCGATAGGTTTTCACACATTTAGTAGATTTATTCGGGATATAAACCTAAATTCAAACTTGTGAATTCGTGGGGAACATTACTTGGATATATAGGTAACCCCTGAAATCTCGTTTGAAAGGTCTCTTAATCTGATATACTAGGTCTTTATACTCAATGATGTCTGGGGTATTATTCCGGGACTTCTGCTGAACGGTAGTTCTGACCTAGTCCTTGGATAATACTTGCTGCAATGCTTGAAACACAGCATTAAACCCTCAGCATGCTGAAACAATAAAATTGATAAATGCTGCTGTTGTAAGCAAAAAGATCCTCTAAAGGGGACACACCGAAAAGTCGAAGCTGATATCTCTCTGCGTATACGGAAGTATCGACCTGAGATCCCTTGGCCCTCGCATACCTAATTTATATACAGATATCATTGTAGTATTCTCACCTGTAAGACTGATTATTGGGATTCTGGATACGGGAGTATATTCAAGAGGTGGGACACATGAATGAGCTAAGTTCTTAATTCATCTAAATCGTATCCTGAGTAAATTGAAATTTGTGTGAGAATTTAAGATGGATCAGTATATCGACAATCGAGGTGAATTGTTTGAGTCTGAGTATGAAATGTAGCTTAACGGTACTTGTAATTTGTCTGAAAAGCTGATATGATTCCCTGACACGCTCGCCAAAAATTTGTTTGTAAATAGTTTACTTTGTTTAATTTCTGCAATTTAAGTTTTCTGTATTTCATTTCTTAGTTTAGAACACTTTGATAAAATCCAAAAAGATTTTATTTCTGCTTTATTTTCCGACAAACCAAAGTGGAGAGTTGATTGTTGGATTCTCAGTTGTTTGAAGCAGATGCAGGGGATTCTGGACTGAAGAATGAGGAGAGCTTACTTTGATAAAGTGTGATTTGTTTGAAAAGTCAAAAACAAGTTCATTAACTTGATACTTGTTATTTTCAGAAAATGTTTGAAATTGTTGTTTTAAAATCAGTATTGATTCGTCAAAAAGATCAACCAAGGTCATTAATTTGGACTTGGTAGATTAATCAAGTGATCAGGGTCATTAAATTGGACCTGAATACTTGAGTGGATTTCTAAAACTGATTGGTTTGTGAATTATTGTTGAAAATATAGAATTGTAATGTTTGTTGGTTAAGAAACAGGTTTGGACTTCATTATTCCCAACGGAAGCTAATTGTCAAAGCTTGAACCAGATATCTCATATTCTAGCATATCGAGAGGGGGAGTCTGTGAAAGGGGGAGTCTGGATCAACGGTCAAAGGGAAGATTGAAGTTTAAAGTTTAAAGCTTGAAGATAAAGATTGATGAGAGTTTTTACAATGTTTGAAGATTGTTAAAGACAAAGACTTGAAGCCAAAGACTTCATCAACATCCAAGGGGGAGTCTGTTGGTGCACTAAATGTCTGCTGATTACGTCATTATCAAGTCTTATGTCTAGAATTGTTTGAATGATCACACAATAGGGTTAAATTATGGTTTGTAGTGGATAAACTTGAAGATTTCGCTTGAAATCAGTTCAAGCGAAATCAACAACTCATGATTTCGCTTCAAGCTGTTTCAAGCGAAATCATCTGCTTATAAATAGGTTGTGTGGGTTCATTTGTTAGTAACTTGGTCATTGTGTGAAACACGAAGTGCTGCCGGATTTGTATCAGAAAACATTGTAAAAGCACGAATATTAATCAGAAAAGAAGGATTAAAAGGATTAGAGCTGTTATGACTTTGTTTACGTTGATTCCGCCTTCGTACGCAAAGATGAACTGCCTTTACTGACGGTTTAAGGTCGTAGAACGGTCCAACAGACCCGCGTACATTCTGATTTTAAACTTTTTTATTACGTTGTGTATGTCTCGTAGAATGCACACGCTTTGTGGGTTTTGATTTCTTATTGTTAAAAGAGTGTTAGCTGGCTCCAAGTTTTGAGAATAAAGACTCTCCACCAGATGTTCTTCGTTCGGGGTTAGCCTCCTTGCAAACGCGTGACCCTTGAGATGCTGTGAAGCTTCATGGTTATGTTCCAGTGCCTTCACCTCTAACCTCCAAGCACCACTCTTTGAGTTTAGTCTTCCTACTAGAGTAAAAGGACAACCAACCTTTTTGCTACCAGAACGTCGTTTTGTGGCTGTACTATTATATTCGCCAGGACGGTCGCAACACAACCATATCTTCACTATCCTTTCATTTTTTGAAATAGTTCGTTTGGTCACAATGACAAAATTACGCGCAAGTGCCCTTTGGTAAGCCCAAGTCTTCAACTCTTCAACAGATCCAAATTCCTAAAACAAAATCAACTTTCTCTCTTTAAAAGGGGTAACTTTGTAGAATAGTAACCAAGTTTTAAAAGTGTTCTGATTAGGTCACTCAAGTTTCAAAAGTGTTTCAATCAGGTCACTCAACATTCATTTTTTATTAAAATTAAGGGTTTTTTCATCCGATTCATAGGTAACCGTGATGATGTGTATTTTTGTTTCTTTTTTCTCTTTTATTTGATGCTAACATCAAGCAATAACGTGGATTTTAACTTGTATTTTTAATTTTTAATGTAATTAAGGTGTTTTTATTTTTAATAGATATATTTTATTATATTATAATAATCCGACCCTAACATCTTATGCTCTATTTTTCTTTTGACACATGGAAAAAAAGACATGGCTCAATTTGAATGTTAAGTTATCTAATTGAGACAAAAACGATACGAGTGACCTAATTAGAACACTTTTGAAACTTGGTTACTATTCTGTGACATATTCCCCTCTTTAAAATGTATCGAATTTATTTATAAAAATTATATATAATGATTTATATAAACAATATAAACACACTATATATTGAATAAAATGTAACAAAATACAAAATGCAATAAACATGTATATATCAAATAACACGTTTGTTTCTCTCTCTAAAACGTGACAGTAAACCCTAACTGTAAAAATATATGTGAACCCTAAAACAATATAAACACACTACATATTGAATAATACATTTATAGACCCTAAAACAATATACAGACAATATATATCGAATAAGGATTGGGTATAAAAGTAAAATTCACTATCCATAATTATCCCATAGTTTTATATCTCCTTATTTATCTCAATTTCAAAAATTAGTTTTTGACTCAAATCCTTAGCTATGTGTATTTTAACACAATTAATTAAAATGCATTATATGTAAATTCTCGATTTTACATATTTTTCTTATTTACATGCCAGAGGTTTACCAATTTTATATTATATCACATATTGTAACAAATGTATACTATTGATTATTGAATGCTAAAAGTTTGATTTTTTATTCATTTTTAGTAGCAGGCGCATAATTAGATATTTGTATAACCATTGTGTAAATCAGGTTTTAATATGCCTCATAGCTGTTAATTATATCTAGTTCGGTTAGTTACATATATGTAACTAATAAGGTTAATGATAGCTGCTTATGTTAACAAATACGTATTGAATAAGTAATTGTTATTCGAATCTTTTGTTTGTTTCGAGACTAACTATTAACAATTTGTTTATGTTGGAAGATTAGTCTTTATTTTTATTTTGAGACGTAATATTTTTTTTAGTATTACACGTGTAAACTAGTTTTTACATACATGTAAACTAACCCAGTACATATAAACACATTATAGATCGAAAAAATGTAACAAAACACAGAATGTAATAAACATTATACATCGAATAACATAAATAACACGTATATTTCCCAATCTAAAGTGTGATAGTGAAACCTTAATGGTAAAAACGACATCTCTAAAAGAATATAAACACAAAATATATTAAATAATACGTAAGTAATCGGAATGTCAAACCTGATCCGTTTCAAAAGAGACATCTAGGTTAGGTTCTTCGTGGTCGTTACCAACCTCCTCGTCGTCATCAACTTCCTCGAAATCATTATCATCTTTCTCGATATGATTAATACCTTCATAGTACTCGTTCTCGCGTTTTCCTTCCGCATGCGGATGGTAAGACGGGTATTGGTACTGTGGATAGTTTTCAGGATCATCTACGTACTCTTGGTTCAAATAGGGCAGCTGAAACCCGTCATTACAACGAACCACGGATGCAACCTCTTCCTGCCCTCGTTCAACAACGGGTTCGATTATACTTTCGGAGACGTATGATTCGTTCGGATATGACTGGTTTGAATAATCGCCAAAAATATAATTGATGTCCCAAAATGACATCGTGATACGAACGGTATGATCGGATTTTTTAGTTTGTGAATTTTCGTCTGAATAAACTCATCCCCGAAAGCTTGGATATATAACAAATTTATGGTCCGATGGGGATCGTATTGCACAATACGCTTCGTATTAAATTAATTCGTTCACCTACCGAAACCCTATGGGAATCGTATTGCCCTATACGCTTCCTATTGGGGTCACTTTTTCAGATCAATAGGAACCATATTGCCCAATATGCTTCCCATTGATTTAATTCGTTCACCTACCGAAACCCTATGGGAATCGTATTGCCCTATACGCTTCCTATTGGGGTCACTTTTCAGACCTTTTCAGTTCTGAACTGCCTGCTGTATGTTAGAGAATACCTAATTCATCGTACCAATAGGAAGCGTATTGCCCTATACGCTTCATATTAACCCTAGGGGAATCGTATTGCCCTATACGCTCCCTATTATACCAATAGGAATCGTATTGCCCAATACGCTTCCTATTGATTTAATGCGTTCACCAACCCAAGCCCTATGGGAAGTGTATTGCCCTATACGCTTCCTATTAAACTTATGGGAATCGTATTGGGCAATACGTTTCCTATTGATTTAATGCGTTCACCAACCCAACCCCTACGGGAAGTGTATTGCCCTATACGCTTCCTATTAAACTTATGGGAATCGTATTGGGCAATACACTTCCTAATGGGTCACTTTTCAGACCTTTACAGTTTCGAACTGCGTGCGCGTCAGAGAATATTGTACCAATAGGAAGCGTATTGGGCTTAATGCTTCAAACCCTATGGGAAGCGTATTGGCCTATACGGTTTCTATTGAGGGATGTACAAAAATTTTAGGGGATGTGTAGATACCATCACCCTTTTGTACAAATGTATAGGAAATAATTTTTTAAAAGTATTAACTTGATCAATTTTACTGTTATCAAATAATTTTTCTCATTAACTTGATCAATTTTACTATTATCAAATAATTTTTCTTATTTTGTGACGCATTTCCCCAACGAAAACCTATTAACTAACTTTAACTGTTTTGTCAGAAATGTGTCGAAATTGTTTTGTTAAGAAATTAAATGTTTGCCTCTAAATATTTTTAGAATGTTCAGCCAAAAATGCGTAGAATATTTAAAAATATTTTTTTTATTCTTAAAGTGTTTTCGCTTGCAAAGATTGTCAGGAATTCGCCGGAAATGAGTGTGTCAAAAACGCGTAACAAAACTAAAAATAAAAAATGGTAACGATAATAATAATAAAAATATAAAAGTTTCATCGTAAATAAACAATATTACTATTAATAGTAATAAGCTTAATCCTAATAATAAGTTGGAAAATCATTGGAAAGTCGTAGGAATTTCTGACACTAGTATTTTGTCGAAAATGCATTGGAAATCTTTTAGCAAATGTGTTGAAAACGGTTTCTAACGATATACACGGGTCATACAAGTATAATCTTTGGACACATTTGAGGAATATATCTATGCTTAGGGAGTTTTACAGTAATTATGATTAGTAGAATTAATCTTTAACAAATTTAGTAGTTTTGCTAGATATGTGCATATGCGCCAAAATGATGAAATGGATGTGTTCATTGGATCACATGTTTTTGGATTTTGAGAAGTTGCCAAGATATAGTGTTTTTATGGTGGGGAATTACATTACGTAGTGTTATAAAACAATAGTACACATCGATCTAAAATGTGTGGTAAAATGCTAAATCATCATTTTTTTGTATGAATGCTGAATTTTGTGTCAATTAGACTGATTGGAATCAAACTTTGTATTTAACTACTTTCATAATCCTAAATATATTTTGGTTGCTAAATGCTAAATTAGTGAGTGATGTGCATTTATAACTTTCATACTTATTATTGATTATAGGTCTGACATTTTAATTTTTTTTTGAAAGGTGTGAATTATTCGTGAATGTCGGGAGGTCTAGCATACGCTGTCTTAACCGGGTCCGTGCTAGAGAACCCCCTCGCATAATAGATCCACAATTTAAGCCCCTCAATGAGAACCCCTATCATCCAGACTCGAACTTGAGACATGGAGGGGAAAACTCACCCGGACCCACCACAGGTGGAACTTAAATATCCGTGGCCATCACTAGAGCACTGCTGATGGTTCGTCTGACATTTTAAATGTTAGTTGCTACTAATGGTCACATGGTATGTGTGAATTTGTTAACTAGGCGAGAGGGTTAAAGAGTTGGTACTGGGATGAGTTTGAAGAGCGAATATTTTAATGTTCGTTTCACATAATAAAATGGATTATGAATATAATTGGAATGTAGATTTATAGGTGATGATTAACATTAAAGGTGTTATAAAGTTTTTATCGTGTGATCCGGGTTACTATAGTAGGTGCAAGATATAGTCACTGTGTCGCCTCTTGGCATACAACTTCACTCACCTTGTGGTCGTGTAGCATTTGATACTCTCAAATTGTCAAACTTCATTTATAACACATAGTGGTTCGTCTTTGTGAATTTTTTTTAATACTAGTGTCCGGTAGTTACAAATCAACAAGTTACTATAACAATACATTTTTAAGGTTTACATTCTTTCAATATGAACAAGTTTTACAACTTTCAAATATACCTTGATTCAAAAGCAATCAATTTACATTTAGTTTCATAAATCCCAACATCAAACATAGGTAATCAAGACCACCCACATCTACACCTTATTCCAACAATCTTTTTTTTTACTATATTGAATCTTTAACCCATTTCTTTACTTGTGTTAATTCAAGCACACCCTCCTGGAGCAAACCCTACTTTTCCTCCAGTCACATCATAAACAACTGCTATAGTCTTCTGTTGAACATTCCCAAATATACCAATGTCAGAATCATCCCCATTTGGAGCAAAAGCTAAGCACACTTGTTGAACACCATTTGCATAAAGTGTCCCTTGTGGGGTAATATCCACATTTGTATTCCCACCCCAAAACATTGTAATTTTTGGTATTGTAATTGTGGTAAAATTACTTAGATCATAGCATGTATCAAGTATGGACAACGCTTTCGTTAACGGGTACTTGGTCATTTGCGCTCTAAACGTCTTGCTTAGAGCCGAGTACGCAGTAGGAGGAAGTCGTGTAATGACCGTCCCCGAATCAATGATCATACCAGATGTTTGAAAGACAGTTGAACTTATTGGTAGTTTAGTTCCACCAACGGACATGCCTAATAGATCAAGACCATAGAACATGTTTTGATCGGTCGAGAGGGGAGTATACTTAACATTACTACCAACTCCTCCACTTCCAAATGTTAAGTATCCGGTCGAGCTGGCCTTCGACGGGAGACAATACGCGAAAACCTTCCCATATTTGTTCGCGGTTTGCGACACAATCGATAGTTTATCGCGACCTAACCCTATCAACCCGGCAGCCCCACCAAAGAGTCCTTGGTTGTTTTGACCACACCCAAAAAAGAAACCATCAACTACGTCTTTTGAAGTTAGTGTAAGTTTCTCTTTTCCAAAGAATCCGACCGAGAACGATTGATCGCCGTATTGGATACCGTATACGCATGTAGACGAGCTGCAACTGGGTGTGTTACCGGTGGCGGAAGTGAGGTCAGAGCAGTAGGTTGATGAGCATGAAATGTTGGTGTATGTGGTTGACATGGAGGGTGCAAATATGGGTTCTTGTTGACTATAACATGACCGTGCACATGGTTGACATTGAGTCCATGTTAAGTCACTCCCGGTGTCAAAAATGAGTGAAAGGTCTTTTTTAGGGGTGCCTAATCCAACGGTCACAATGTAGTTAACGGATCCAATGGTGCTACCGGACTTTGCGGGTAGAGTGGTCTTGGAGCCGAGTGGGTCTTTGTTTAATGGTTTGGTGGCTAACTTAGCCCTGATTGAGTCAACTCTTGACTGATCATGGGTGAAGATTTCTTCAACGGTCAAAGGTTTAACCGTGTCTTTAGTGAACTTAGAACATGGTCCATGTTTGTGAACTACTTCAAGTGATCCACTTTTCTTGCCACCTAGTTCATGGATTTAGATCTTATTTAGTGTATATGTTTGAAAAGAGTATAAATTTAAAAATAGAAAAAAAAAACAAGCAAACAAAGTCTATTAACATGTATAACTACTATTATTACTAGAAAATTAGACAACTGAGGCCGAAATTGCAACCATAATATACAGTCGCAAAATTTAGCTACTAATTTGCGAACGAAATAAAACATCCGCAAAACTAACAACCAACTCAGATTTGGTCGCAAAATTTTTTAGCACCTTGTTTTGGTCGGAAATCGCCTTGTTTTTATCTAGTAGTATAATGACTAAAACAAGGGTTATTGGATTTTATCACCCCTAACTATTGGCTATTGGCCGCTGCCACCCCAACTATCACTTTGATGTCTGCCACCCCTAACTTAACACTTAGTGTGTTTTGTCACCACGCCGTTAACTGATCACTTACTTTTGATAATGTTACTATACTTTTGGGAGTTTCCTAAGTTCCCTAAAAGATCTCTATGACACCCCCAAAAGTAGAGTAACATGATCAAAAGTGAGTGATCAGTTAACGAGGTGGTGACATAACACACTAAGTGTTATGTTGGGGGTGAAGGACGTCAAAGTGATAGTTGGGGCTGGCAGCGGCCAATAGCCGATAGTTTGAGGTGATAAAATCTAATTACTCCTAAAATAATGATGTTGTTCATGTCAAATACTTTCTCACATAGAAGAAAACATTTTAAACTATTTTAATAAAAAAATTAACTTTTATCTAGTGATAATCTAGTTTTTTATGACATTTAACGTTTTTCAATCATAACTATTAGTATAATAACAATAATAATCTAAATTTTGTTCGATTGTGTGACACTTATGATTTGATATGTCGATTAAAAAACTAAAACACGCTAAACAAATCATTAACTAAGATTCCAAGCAAAACCATCCAAACAAAAAACAACTTATTGAACTTATTATATGAATAAAGGGAAGGTTCCTTTCCATGTGAAGCTTCAATAAAACTAGAGCACAAAACCAAAAACGTTTTTGACATTTTTGTCATACTTGGCTAGTGACAATATACTATTATTATTGTTATATTATCCATGTGTTTATGTTTATTTTATGTTCTATATCTTCTAAAATATTCAATTTCATAACATCAATTTTTTAATATTCAATTTCGATAATAAGTAACATCAAGTTTTTATATATTTATAAGGTTTGTTGGAGTCAGCTAATTTTAATGTGGGGCCGAAGATTCTATTGGTAGTATGACAAGGATTTCTATTGGTAGTATGACAAGGATTTCTTTGTTAACATAAATACTAAACATATATAGTCATTTTCTTATAGTTTTCACTATTAAATTGACATCGATATAACAATTGAAACGAATATAAAAGAATTATATTGATTTTTATTTATATATAGTCATTTTCTTATAGTTTCACTATTAAATTGACATCGATATAACAATTGAAACGAATATAAAAGAATTATATTGATTTTTATTTTTATTTTGTACGTGTATATATGTGTACACTCCATATAACGCTGAAGCATCCATCGTAACACAGGTATCTTATCTGTTTAATTTTTATATTATTTTCGGAATGATTTGTTTGTGAAAGTATAGCCCCACCAAGGGAACTGGTTTCAAATTTCAATTATGCTTCTCTTTTAATCATTTCATTTTGTATAGAAGAAATTATAACATATTTATATAATATTGATTTTGTTTTAACAATTTAGTTTATTAAATTACTGTATATATAGTATTTAGAGTTACTAATATATATTTCAATCAGTAATATTTATCGTGTAATTGAACAAATAAGTTTATTGAGTTCTTTTTTTTTCAGTTTTATTAAAAATAAGTATATTATTTTTAAACAGAAATGAGATATTTATAAATAATCATATAAAATATCAATAAAAACTAACTAACTTATTAATTAAATTAATTCAATATATTTTAATGTAATAAACATAATAATATTGGTGGTTACGTAAAGTGTGTGGACATTATGGTCCCAAAGTCCCACCCAATAATCTCATCATGGTGGTTGCTTAACTAGCTATCTAGGGGTCCAATTCTTTTGTTTCAATTTCTTACATGAAAGAGACTTTGAAAGACACTACTATATTGTATTCCCATCCATTGTGAGAAACCAAAATATATTACATATATAAGGTTAGATTAAATGGTTGGTTCCTATTTAAACAAAGAAATGTAGGTTTATAGTTAAAGAGTATAATTATGTTAGTCGGTAGATCACATAAAACTTCATGTCATGAGGTTACTTATCTTAGAATCTGACCTTCATGTATTTATTAAAGTTAATGAAAATATCTCTTCTTTGTATGAAAGAGACTTTGATGGACACTTACCTTGTATTTTCATTTAGTTAAGCTAAAGTTACTTTATTAATACAAAATCTCTTATTTTGTAGTTAAAAAAAATCAAGACATATGCACTATAAATAAGTGAACTTTCACCAACAATATATATATATATATATATATATAATTCGTTCTTAATCCACTGCTAATCCCTCTCTAATCCACCGGCTAATATTGTGTTACTAATCTACTGGTAGTTTTGTATTTGTCAGTGAAAAAGTACGTTCGAAAATATGGTCGTAGATACAGATTTGATAGGTAGATTTTATCGACGAATCAACGATAATAGATTCACTGATGGAGGACTCGCTAAAGGATCATTGATGTAATTTCATCGACTTATCACCAATGACTGTTTCATCAATAGATCACTGATGGTACTTGGTGAAAAATAAAATTCAAAGTTGTCATATCTGTTGATAGTGAAAAATAAAATTAAAAGTTAGTTTTTGTACTTGTTTTGGTTCCATTAGATGAAACAAAAAGAAAAATTAAATTTTAAACCATTGTAGGAGATCTCTTGCTTATCTATGACAGATCAATGACACATATTTAAAACTCGTTTCCCCTATTTTGAGGATTCCATTAGATCGGTGATCACAGTGGATCATTATTTTAGAAATATTTTTCTTTAAAATTTTGGATTTTGTTGGTATTCATTACAAAATAGTTTTACAATTATTAGACAAAGTAACTAGAACCGTGAGTTACTTTGTCTGTATGTGCTTATCTATGACAGATCAATGACAAATAGTAGATTCGGTATATTAAATTGTGGAAGGACATTATAAATACAATTAGGTGGACATCATAAAAAGAAAATGAAATCTGGTGTAGAGGTAAATCCTTCTTTCTACTAACAAGATGTCATGGGTTCAACTCTTATATAGCTTGTTTTTTCTGTATTTTTTAATCTAGTTCAAACTTCGCTATGACCCATCCCGAACGATGACCGATCCGAAAATTTTAACGTTTTGTTATGAAAATTTTGAACACCGAAAAAAATGGACCCAATTGAAAAAAAATCTTGGGTCCGCCACTGATTAGAAGTTCCCTACAACGTAACATGCTCATGTGCTTGAGGGTTATAAAAGATTTAAAAATGGTATGGACGTACAAACGACATATATTCACCATTTCGATCTACTTAACCTAGGAGATTCTCACATAATCAAGTACACACTCACAAATGCCTTTTTGTCATAAAATATCAAATTTAATATATATAGTTATTTTACTCCTAGCATATAACTTATAAGCCAAAGGTTAGTTGGTAATTAAACGTTAGAATGGTAAAATACATATACCTAAAAAATATGATGCATCAATCACCTCTACAAATATATATTCACAAAGTTATAGTGTAATCTGGTTCTTTTTCTGTTTCTGTTGTTTTGCTCCGGCTCCCTAGCTCCTAGGGGTTTTTGGTGTGTGGTTAATGAAAGTTGTTGTTCGAAAAAAAAAATTATTTTTTTTCACCAACTTAGAATTAGAATACCCTGTAAAAACACGTATGCATGGGTGTATATTACATATGTGTGTGTTCAAATTAGCATCATAAATATTCAAAAACCTTTTAACTACTGCCATTGCTTTGGCGGCTCAACTTGTTGCCCGACTACCTGCCATTGCTTTGTAATTGTCCTTTTTCGTGTGGAATGATATTGCCGATATGATTTCTTATTAAAAAAAAAACCTTTTTATTTGTCGGTGAACAAAGAGTTTGTTTAATCATTCAAAATTATACGTGTATTTTCTGTAAATACTATATTAACTACTAAATTATGTATTTGTAGAACCATTATAGTTTATTTACTAATGGATAGATGTATTCGTTGTGAACATAATGATTCATTTATACACACATGTAGATGTTTAATACATAACCTATTTTAAATACAATCATAAACTGCATGTACACATAAATGATTCTATACTTGAAACCGATTCATATTGAACGTGCCCCCCCCCCCCCCCCCACACACACATATATATATATATATATATGTATATATATATATGTGTGTATATATATATATATGTATATATATGTATATGTATATGTATATGTATATGTATATGTATATGTATATGTATATATATATATATGTATATTGTTTTTAATAGAAAACTAACCTATAGTGGAGGGGTTATATGTATATGTATATATATATATATTGTTTTTAATAGAAAACTAACCTATAGTGGAGGGGTTGCAAACAGAGGACGGTAAAAAAGAACTTAGTTGAAGGGTATGAAAATGGTGTGCTTCTTGTTCGCTAGCCTCCAAAGCAAATTCTTTTCTTGCAACAGCCAAAACAAAGAAGAGAGAACAAGAAGAAAGGAGCAAGATGAGAGAGTTGAATGATGCCATCTCTCCTTTCCCAATAATGATTCTCACACTCCCTCAATCATCATTATTTATAGCAATTATATGACCTCATCAGGGCCGTCTCTGAAAATCCCACATTTTTTTTGGCTCAGTGTGAGATAAAAACAATTTGGGGCTTATTCGAAAATCTCCATTTAATATAAACTCATCAATCACAAAAATATATGTGGATGTAATTTAAATAGTTATTTTTAGCTAAGTTTAGGAGTAATTTATTTTCTATCTTATACATCGTAAATTCTACACAAAAGTTAAAAAGATTTGGGCCCTTGGAGGATTTGGGCCTTGTGTCATCGCCCACACCCCACCCCCTACGGGCCGGCCTGGACCTCATGTTTGAAACTTCCAACCTCATTTAATTTACATAATCTAATGCTAATTAAAAAATATATATCTTAAAACATTTCTGTCACATACCAACATTATTAACATATTATTAAAAATATGAGAAACAATACTCTATTTGGTACCAAAACAACGGAAGATTAGACATTTTGATAGTAATATCATGTGAAGTATTTATTCACTAGGGTAATATTTTCAGACAAGTATAGCCTCTATTTATTGTATTTAAGACAATATTTTTGTAGCCATGCCATTTGTATACTAATTAAACTTAAAAATTTTATTTGGGAATTTAAATGCACTGTACGTAATAGCGTATTTTGATTGATGTATATTTTGGATGTTAGAGTTAAATTTAAAATTCTTCAACATATATTACCAAAAACTATTTTCAAAACTATAAGTGTGAAACAAAAGATGCATGCACACTAACATGGGATGTACCTAATTTGTAAATAGTGGCGCACCCTTAAGCCAACAAACTTTTGCCACCTTTCAACCATCCACTAGGATAAGAAACGCATCATGATTCTTTTGTATTTTATCATAACACACACACACACATATATATATATATATATATATATACAAGAATCATGATGCGTTATATATATATATATATATAGAGGCCGGTTATCATACAAATAATCTAATCGTACATTATGTACGCTTCATCCACAACCGTCGGATCATCTCGCTTAAACAGCGTGTTTTTCTATTAAATTTATCAAATTAGGATTAATAAAAAAGAAACCGCCAAGGTTAAAATCATCAAATTTAAGATCAAAACACCTGATAAACGGCAAACAAAACCTCAAAAATCATAACGTAAGATCCTAAAATCAAAACCAAAAACGAAATTATAACAATTAATCAAAAATCGATCGATTCCTATTCACCAAATTCTTCTGTGAAAATAAACTTCTGATGAATTTAAAAATTCGGTACTAAAACAAATCGATGGACTGACTATCGAAGAAGATAATGCAGAATGTGATATCATGTGCGAATTAATGGACAAATGCAAATGCGAATTCAATAAAAAAAATTGTTTGAAATTTCATATAGTTTTGTGAATTCATGGACAATGCATTGCGATTTCATGACATGCACATGCGATTTCAGTAAAAAAGTTAAGTATTCTATTAGATTTCATATAGTTTGCGAATTCATGATAATGCACATGCGATTTCTTAAAAATTTAAGAACACTTTGAATTTTCATATAGTGTGTGATTTCAATATTTTTACACATGCGATATCAGAAAAAGGGATATTTATATGTTGTTTTTCTTACAATTTGCGAATTTGTTCGAATCAAGTGCGATTTTGAATAAAAACACTGCAAAAAAAAAACTTTAAAAATACTTTGCCATAAAAATGCAAAAAAAAAAAAAAAAAACAAACAAACTACCAATCTTAAAAACTAAAAATAATATTATTTTATATAAAAAACTTAATTTATTAACGATGTGACTGTAATTTGACATGTAATGATGAATTTTACAATAAATACTACTGAACTTACAACCCTACCTATATAATAAATTTACTATATTAATATAAAAAACCTAGATATAACTACCTTCCATATTAAGATATATAATACGAAATAAAGACACACAACAAACAGACCAACAAAAAATGGCATCTGAAGAATCAGAAAAAATCAAAAACATTGCTATCAAAGAGCTATTGTCAACTAGAACGTTGACAGAAATAAGCACTGATGTCACCTCTTCTCATCTGATTCTTGATGTGCAAGGAAAAATTCTTGAACAAATCAAGAAAAATCAAAATTCTTTCCTGACAGATGCTCTGAACACTGTGAAGGAGAAGATGGAGTTCAGCTCTTCTGAACGTGACAAAATATTTGCTCCAAGTAACTAGAATCTATTTTTTAATCGTTTTGTGGTTGTGGCTGTGTTAGACATTAACTATTATTGTATTTTTGGTACATGTTTTGAACACATATTATGTTTGCTATATAAGATATTAAATCGCATGAATGATATAGCCATCATTGTCACATAACACAACAAAAAGATAACTCATATATCGCATGTAATAAAAGTGAAATCGCATGTACGAATGATTATACAGTTATACACTGAAACTTATACAAATCGCATGTTTTAAACTATAAATCGCATGATAAAAATGATATAAACAGATGAATATAAAATCGCATGTGTTTAGTATAATTCGCATGTGCATTTATAAAAACCTACTCATCCTCGTCATCTTCTGACACCTCTTCCCACTGATCTTCTTCTTCAGATCCATCATCACTACTGTAATCTTCAAAGTCATCTTCATCTTCATCGTCTTCGACCTCATTGTCTTTGTCTCTCACAACATTTTCAATCTGGACACCCTTCATCTTCTTTTTTCCCTGTTTACCTTGTTGTTTGGCTTTAAGCTCGCCGCAAGTCCGAATGTCATGACCTTTTTCATTGCATACGCTACATGTCCTTGACCTTTTCCCTTTGCGGCTGATCATTTGTTCCTTCTTAGATTTAATCCTTCTATGCGAGCCGCGGCCTTTGTTTCTTATACCAGCCGGCACACGGACAGTAGGGGGAGCATTAGTTACTGGTTGTTGATAACCAATCAACTTTGAAAATCGGTCAAATTTTGGATCAAGTTGCTTGGTTATACGACTCTGATTAACTCTTTCTTTAAGCTGCATCATTTGATCCCTCACTAAAACAAGTTGATCAAGGTCGGAAATCAAATTACTAACCAAATACTCCCCTGTGTGGATGATTTCACGAGCAATCCGTTTAGCCTTATGTTGCACATCCTTGCCAGCAACATTTAGATTGTACTTCACATTTAACTCATTCGGCACCACATCCTTCGTCCATCTCTTGTAACATATTTGTTTGGTATTTCTTTAACACCAAACATCTTGAAAAGAAAATAGATGTGTTTGCATAGCAGCCCATACTGCTCAAAACGCAAACAGCTACACTGTGCAGTTACATCATTTTCAAGATTCTTGAACCACACCTAGGAATGAACAAAAAAGAAAATAAAATTTAAAATCGCATGTATACCGTAACAATTTCGCATGTCTAAAAAATCATGTAAATGAGTAAAATTAAAATCGCATGTGAAAACATAACAATTTCGCATGTATAAAAAATTATGTAAATGAATAAAATAAAATCTCATATGTAACGTAACAAATTCGCATGTCTAAAAAACATGTATAATACCTCCAATAAACCATCTCCATGTGCTTTAAAGTCCCTCAACAATATTCTGATATGTGGACCCTCGACTTTGGTGTCCATCGGCAAACATTCGGAAATTGTTCCATGAATCTCTAATTGATAATCAAAAAATATAGACCTGGTGTAGATCTTAGCAGCATCTTTTTCCAAGGTAGTTTCACTCCAATCAGCTGGCTCAGTATATCTTGAAATATGATCATTCTTTCTATGATTGAACCTTTGTACATCCATTGCACCATCAAAATGATTCATAAACTCTACGAGAGTGAGTTGTGAATTAGACACCTGGCAAAAAAAATGGTTCTCACTCTCTGATCTTGAAGTTGTTCTCATAAGACCCGACATTGGCTCATGCCGGTAAAAATCCGGAATCCACATAGATCTCATCCCAAACATATTATCAATCCATTTGTTTTCAGTGAGACCGAACTCAATCATCACCAACTTCCACTGTCTCTCAAATTCTTCGGGCTCAATCGAATCAGTCCAAACAATGTCGCACATCCTCCTTTTAAACTCATCATTATTACACAAATCGTGTCCAACCTATAACAATAAATGCTTTTTATATCAGCCTATAACAAAAAAAATTAAAATAAAAATAACCCTAACAAAAGACAAAAATATTGCATGAAATACCTTATCTGCCACTTTTTTCATTATGTGCCACATGCACAATCTGTGTTTGCTAATAGGGAAAACCTCCTCAATAGCCTGTTTCATAGCAGGGTCTTGATCCGTCACTACAACATTTGGTTGCCGACTAAATGACTTTAAAAATGAATTCAGAAGCCATTTATATGATTCAATACTCTCAGATGCCAGCAAACCAACTGAAACTGTTACATTTCGACAGTGGTTGTCAATGCCAGTGAACGGAACAAACACCATCTTGTACCTGAACAACACATGCGAAATCACGTTTAGTATATGCGAATTATTAAAAATTACATGCGAAAACCAGAAGTATGGCATGCGATATATTCATCACACTCTGTTTGTCTATACATGCGATATTAAAATCTCATTAACAAACAAACATGCGAAAATAAGTAACAAACATGTTTGTCTTGAAACACTTACCTGTTTGTCTTGAAAGTTGCATCGAACGATATCACATCCCCAAATTCAATATAGTTAAGCTTGCATAAACCATCAGCCCAGAACAATCCAGTTAACCAGTTGCCATCATCAACAGAATATTCAAAAGAATAATCAGCTAAATACTGTTTTTTGTCAGTCATTATATTAATCACCATATCAGCATCATATTCTCCTATATAGCTATTAATTCGCTTCCTAAAATTTTTGCAATCATCAACCGTGGCACCAACGTTCTCAAAACCACCATAACGTTTCCTCATTATATGGAAAGCTTTGACAGGACCAAGATTTAAAGTACTTAGTTCCCATACCATCTCCTCCTGGACATCTGACAATTGTCTGTAAGCTGGCAGCATGTGAATATCATTTTGACATACAAACTTATGATTATGGCCATCAACAAATCTCTTTACTGTTTATAATCTACCATCCACAGTGCAAATCATAAGTTGAGCTTTGCATCCAGTTCTAATAGTCCCCATGTTCCTTGTTTTGAATTGCTTTTTTGACTTCGAATGATCATCAATACACAGAGGCTTATGTCCCTCTTTAGAACAAACAAAATACTTAGTTTTAATTATACCACCACTGTGTACTTCACCACCTTTCCGAATAGAAAAACCAGCTAACTTAGCATATGATTGATAAAACGCATATGCGTGTTCAATAGAGATAAATTGCATTCCAACAACAGGTGTAGCTGATGCTTGAACCTCTGGAGTGTAAACCCTTTCATCTACATGAATCAAAATCAGAAACATAAAACGTAAAAAAAAAACACATGCGAAATGTATGAACAAAACATGCGAAATGATGATATTGATTAATCTGAATTACACATGCGATTTATTATACAATAACATGCGAAAATGCATAAAAAAAATAAAATCAAATGCGAATTGTTAGAGTAATAACATGCGAAATTTCAAAATGTTGCTTTCAATACAAAATTATAATCAATATTCAACCTTAAAAAAAAAAGCAACAACAAACAAACATTGCTACGATTAAAACAAAAAACAATTATACGAACAATTTAGATATCTGAATTAAGCTAATTACCGTTAGAACACTCGTTTGCAGCACTTGAAATTGGAATTGGAATTGGAATTGGATTTGCAGGTCGCGGATTTAAAACATCCTCAATCGAAACTCTCTGATAAGCAGATATTTAAGCATGATCACCGATCAGTCGATTTTCTTCAAAATCAACATATGTTCGTCCAGTGCTACTCTGTGGATCCATCAAAATAAACAAATTGAATGAAACCCTAACACAGAAGAACGAAAACTGCAAATTGAGAATTATGGAAAATTTGAAACTGATTTGAATAATAATTACCGGGATATCAGTGTAACGAACTTCTCGCTGAATGAATGAAGAGACGAATTTGCCCTCTGATGATTAGGTTAATTGTCTGATTTAACCTTATTAAATCGAAAATGAATCAGGACACGTGTATGGCAAAAAAATATAGCGTATGTAATGTACGATAACCATATTTGTACCATACTCTTTACCTATATATATATATATATATATATATATATATATATAGGGGATGTTCATTTGAGAAGAAAATTAAATTGAGAAGAAAAAGAACAAAGGGTATAATTGTAAAACATTAAATAGTTTTTCTCTCATCTCATTTATTATTATTTTTATTAATTAGTCATAAAGAGTATCATCCTACACACTAAAATTTTTGCCTAGACACATCAAAATTTATCTTACACGTTTTTGAAATTTATCCTACACATACTGAAATTTATCCTACAAAACTCGTAGTCCATCCTACACACCTCATAATTTATCCTACACTTTAAATTAATTTTTTTCTTCTTTGAAAAAATATTTTTTTTTAAAATAACTTACAAATTTAATTTAGTTAGCTAAAAAGGAAGACTAACAATTAATGATCTATCTAATTTTACCAATATACCCTTACACCCATATTAAATACAAAAATTAAATGAAGCATTATTATTGGTTGAAGTTTGTTTTTTTTTATTCTTACAAAAAATTTCTTCTCATTTGAACGCTCCACTATATATATATATATATATATATATATGAGAGCGCTAAAATGAAAACCACCCCCAGTTGTAAGAACCATAAGAACCACTCTCAACCAATCAGATTATGTCAACCTAAAGAGTATTTTAGTCATTTACCCCTAATGTCAAATCTTTCTTCTCTCTTCATTAAAGTCACATAACTTTAAATATCTCTCTCCTCTCCCATCTACTTCTATCTTCAACTCTCTCTCTCTCTCTTTAATTAGAATCACATATCTTCTTTTCCACCATTTTTGAATCCCTTGCTCTTCTTCTTTTCCACCTTTTGGATCTATGTTGATGTCACCTCCACCGTCACCCCTTCCGCCGCCATACACCCCACCTCCGTCGTCACTCTACCAAACAGAATACCGCCGCCACACACCCCACCTCCATCGTCACACGCACACAGAACTCATATATGCTCCCTCTCTCTCTCGCTGGTTGTGTTTTTTTGCGGCGGTGTGATGGTGAACTGTGGGTGTAGGGCGTTTGTAACAGTGGGTGAACGGCGGTGTGGTGGTGAACGATGGGTGAACGGCGACGGCAGTATGTCGGTGACGGTGGTGGTGGGTCACCCACACTTGTGACGGCGACGGTGGTGGTGGTGGGTCACCCACACATGTGACGGCGGCCCCCACGTTTCTCCGGCGACGGTGGTGAAGGTTGCCGGTGAGGATTAATGGCGACGGTGGTGGGTTTTTTTTACGGCGACGATGGTGTTCCTTTGATTCTGATTGTGTAAGATGTTCTTGAAACAAATTATGATTTGTGTTTTCTTTGATTTTGATAGTTTTTTTATTTGCGTTTTTTTAACACAAATTATGAGATTTTTTTACAGTGATAGGTTTTTGATTTTTTGGCAGTTGATATGTGTTTCTCTCTCTATGAAAAATGGTGGGTGTTTGATCTGTGTTCTTGATTCTATGGTGATTTTGAACAGTGAACTATGTGGGTTTGATGTGTTGGATTTGTGGCGGTGATGATGCAAAAAAAAACCCCATATTTTGATGATGATGGCGCGGCAATGATGGTGGAAGGTAGGTTTTTGAACGTGCAACCCCACTTTGCAGCCTCTGATTATCAGAAAATCTGAGCCAAACCCTGTTTTTTTCAAGAATCCACTCATTTGTTTTGATTTTTGTTTGTTGGTTTTTTATTTTTTCCCGAGTCGATGATGATAACAATCTATCTGAGACACCTACCGAGTTGTGATTTCTGGGTGCGTTCGTTTTGGATAAAAAAGGTTTTGTAAAAAAAAGGTTAAAACCGTAAACTTTCTAACGTACACCGTAAACTTTTTAACGTAAAACGTAAAGTTTTTAACGTAAAACCTAAATTTTTAACGTAAAACGTAAAAAGTTTAACGTAAAACATAAATAGTTTAACGTAAAACGTAAAACGTAAAACGTAAAAAAATTAACGTAAAACGTAAACTTTTATGTAAAAACTATTTAACGTAAAACATAAAAAATTTTCTACGTAAATTGTAAAACGTAAAAAAACTGTGTAATAAAACGGCGCCTAATCAAGGGGCGTGAATACGAGGCATAAAAACACCGCGAAAAAAAAGGGACGTAAAAAACGGCGCGTTAAAAAATGACGCTTGAAAAAGCCGAGCGTAAAAAAAGGCGTGCAAAAACGACGCGTTAAAAAAAGATGCGTGAAAAAGCAGGGTGTAAAAACGGCATGCAAAAACCGGCGCGCAAAAGAAATTGTTTTGTTAAAAAAAAATTTGAATTTAAAAATGCTTTTAATAAAAAATTATGTTTAAATAATAAAAAGTAATATAATAAAACAAAAAAAATAATAAAAAAATAATAAAGACAAAAAGACAAAAAGGAGTAATTTTACTAAACTATCCTTTTGGATTAAAATATTAAAGACATAATAAGACAAAATTTATTTAATATTAATTTTAGTTACTTTTAATCTCATTCATCCATCTTATTGATCTAGTGGCTAGAAAGTGGTTCTCTCGGTTCTTACAACTGGAGGTGGTTTTCATTTTAGCGCTCCCTAATATATATATAGAAACGGGTTCAGGAGAGAACGGTGAAAAGTGTGAGAACGGATCCTGGTCCAAAACGTTGCAGGGGGCGCTAATTGTTTTGCGGGGGTACGATTGTCCTTTTATACGTTCTCTCCTTATTCGCGTTATAAATCTTTTTCAAATTAAAACTCCCAAGATTTCTTGTTAGTTGTTACCTCCTTTGCAAGCTTTCTCATATATATGGAGTTTAACGTGGATTCTGTTCGACAAAGTAAAATTCGTTGGCCTTTTCTATTTTTGTTCCAGCAAATCATGCAACGGATATGGCGTTTTGTTCTTTTATTATTGTTTTTTTTATATTAGTATTTTTATAATGTGTTGTATGATTTTCAATAGTGTTATTCAATTATGCAATTTAATCGCGTTTTAATTGGTATTTAAACAATTACTAAGAACTGATAAATGGAGTTTTCAATATTAATTTTAATTGTCGTTTACGTTCTAGTATATTTCTTATGTTTTTACGATCATTGGTATAACAACCCTCCGAAAATAATTCTGACATCCTTAATATAATTATAACATCCCTATATGTCTTAAAACACACCCAGTATACGATATTTAGCCCTAAATCCCTTTATATAATTAAAATAAAAATAAAAACAATTTCTGAGTATCACTCGAAGGCCGCGAAGACCCTCTCTTCGTTCTACACGGGCCACGACAGCTAGTCGCCAGGGCGCATCCCAGTGCTGCCACGTGTCAACCGCATGTCGAAGCTAGATCAGTGACTGGGCCAGGCTATGGCCTACCCAGCCTACGTCGCAGGCCGCGAAGCCCTTTGCTGTTTCCTACGCGGGTCGCGAGAAACCCCAAATCAGCTCCTATAAATTAGGAGCTTCGGCAGTCATTTTCCGTCGCTCACAACTCACTTTCTCTCTCGAATTTCTATAGTGTAGAAGCTATAATCGGGTATTATATCCCCCTAATTAACGAAGTTCTGCCCCGTTGTAAGCATTATAACCCCGGTTACGTATTAGATACGTTGCCCGATTGATTTAGTGCTCCGTAATGGCTGTCGGGGTTCTGCCCGATGTAGTCGTTGGAGTTCTGTCTCGAGGAGGGTATAACTAATGTAAATATTGGGTTATGATACTAACGCATGTGCATTGTTTAAATTATTAGATTATAACCAGGAAAACACCAGGAAAAGTCTAAACTAGCAATGTGAGTAATCTCCTTTTTGTAAACTGTTTTTACAAAACCTCAATTGTTTAAATTAAATTTCACAGTGATTGAGTATTTGTAATTCTACAATTATCGTTGGTATGTTGGGGTTTTGTATATAAAATTTGTTACTACATTGTGAGTAGTAACATGACCACAAGTCGGGTCGACAGTACCGTGGGTGGTAATTCAGGTAGAATAAATAAACAAATGTAATTGCTGATTTCCCTCAATACTGTACAAGGATAAAACTTGTTTTGATTAAACTGGGATTCACTCACTAGTATTTCCCACTGACAAAATGTTTTTAAACACGTTTCAAGTAACAAAATATGAAAGCCAAAGTAGAAGCCAGCTGTAGAGCACTAAAGGGTTGGAAAAATGTGGCTATAAAAGTTACCTAATAAAGAAAGATGTTTTATTCAATAAAATAGGGTTTATCCTTATAAACATGTTTGTAACAGAAACTTGGGTTTTACCCATGTGTTTACTAATATAAAAGTGTGGTGTTTTACTCTAATAAAACATTTCCTAACTACGGTCCTGATGAAAATTCCGCTGCCAAATAATGATAAACACCGATACCACCATCTCTGAGTAGGCCGCGGCCACCCAACTCCCGAGGCAGGGGTCAGGGGTTTGCAACAGAAGGTGGTATCAGAGCTTAGCCACTGATTTCAGCCAAAGAGGTGTTCTGCTGACATTGAAATTATCAAATTTTGTTAGGAAATAATCTACACAATTATGTGCATACGTGTGTATTATTATTTTGTGTTATTTGACAATTTGTTAGTTTACAGTATGAGTGATCAAGGACCTTCGGATGCTTACCGTCAGTTGTCCAACTCTCCTAGAAACGAAGGAACCTCTTTGCAGTCTACCCCCTCGGGGTATTCGGCTGATACCGAAGAAGGAATTTTCATGTTCAAGGCACAATCTGAAGAACCATTCCCTCCCAAGAAGAGAGGATGGTTCAGCAGATGAGCTCATGAGCGTAGAAAGAGGATGAGAAAACTTCAGCAGCAGCGAGCTTTAGCAGCAGCGAATAGGGAAATGAATGTGCAAACCCAGGACATACTCAATAGGAGACTGCAAACTTCCACATACTAGCAACCACAGCCGCCGACCCTAACCTAGAACAACTCATAGCACCACAACCACTGCAGTTGTTCCCAACACAATCCATGGAAGTAGAGATTGACCCAGCTGACCAAAACCCACTACCTGACCTAGACCCAGCTGAAATCCCTAGAATACCAGCACCCCATCCCCCAGACTACGACCCGTGGTTTGACGATCACATGGATTACCAGCAACGTTACCCAATCCCTATAGAGGAGCCCATGCAAGATCTAGTAGGACCCTTGTAACGCCCTAACATGTTTTAACCAAATTTAACGCAGCGGAAATTACATACTAAAAATTTCTTTATAATATTCTTTCTTTCACTTAAATACATTAACCCCTTTTCATAAATTAATTAAAGACTAACATACGTATATCGAATTAAGTGAGCACATACACACCCACGTACAATCCATGTCTTGACTCGATCTTCAACCGCGTACACATCTTGAGCAAACATTCATAAACCTGTACAACCTGCAGTCACCACAACCAATTACTTCATTAGCAACCGGTGACATAATATATATACTTTAAAACGTGCATAATCAAGCATCAACATCTCTTATTCTCGTTCATATAAGTCCATTCGTCCATCCATTCGGACACTCTCGTCTGACTTCATACTTAACCTTCATCCTCCATTATTAGTATACCTGCATTTCCATTTCATTCTTAACAGAAAACAATTAGCATCATTATACTTTCCTATCCACTTTTGACTCCTTTTTCCGTAACTTACTTATTTACTTCCATTGTTTAATACTTTCTCACATATATCACAATAATCATCATACTACAATATATTTTACATCTAAAGTGTAAGTCCGGGATTTACTTACCTTACGCGTCCGTATTTGCATTCGCTTACTTGAGTCTTCTTGTCCCGTTAGCCTTCCACGCTCCCATCCATCTTGACATGATTCCTATACTTTCATGTCATTACATTTACATCCTTATTAGCATACATGATTATTCATATGAACGATCATATCAAGTTCATATCTCACATATGTACTTCATTAGCCGATTCAAACAAGCATATAGCATACTTAACATCATCATAACACAACCTTCACCTATTATTGTCATTTAGACATTTCATCAAACACGTGGTGTGCGTACTACTTCCTAGGCACCATGTACAACTAGTTTATGCATAATCTTCCTAGTTCATTCATATTTCATCAAATCTTCTTACTAATCAACAAGTATCATTAACACATAAACATCAAACATAGCATCATCATATTTCTCCTAATTCATCTAACAAGAATTCATCATACCCAGATAATACATCAATATTTCCACAAGACTTGGACATAGGTGGTGATTCTAGTTATCATCTTCACCATAACTAACGGGTTTTACCTCTAATCATCATATTAACACAAACCATACGTAACCCATGTTCTATACGAGGATTCTAACCCTTGTACATGGTTAATTTCATATTAACTCACGGATTAGAACATAACCCACTTCACCCATGATCACAAATCTTAGATTTAAGACATACCTTATGATCCCCTCGTGATGGTGATCATTTATCCATGCTCGGTTATGATTTTAAGCGTCATCTTGCCTTTCAATTTGAGCATAAAGATGAAGTTAGGGTTTGAGGCTCCTTGGGAGCCTCCTGCTCGTTGATGAACACACACACACGATGTGTGTCTATGTGTGTGTGTTGTTTACTTTTAATAAAACAACTTTCAAGTTGTTCACTTTGGTCCCTCATGTTTCGTTTTAATTAAATAAGGCTACAACCCTTCGTTTAATACCAACGATACTAATACTCAACTAGGTTAATTATTCCTAGTAAATGTTCATTTACGGGTTCACTTTTTCCCCTAACGGTATTTTACCCGTTCCTTTATATTAACCGGGTTTAAATTACCAAACCCATTTTTGGGGTGTTACAACCCTACCCAGACCTTGACCCTCTAGACCCCTATTATGATAATGACCAATATATCAGGGAAATTCTAGAGAACCCGTACCCTCAGGAAGAACCCATGCCCCAGTTTCCTGAACCAATACCAGCCCCACCCATGAATACTAAGAACCTACAGGAACTCCGAACCTTTGGTGAGGAGATATTAGAAGGAAGTGAGAAGATGAGACAGATAGGGGAACGACTCGTCTGGAAATATGACGAGCGTAACATGCAATACTGGATGAACCCCTATCAGTAGTAATAGTAATAATAATAATAAGATATAAATATATATGTGAGTATGTTTGAATATATATATATATATATATATATATATAATATTTTCTGTAACACCTCGAAAATTCACGTCCTATAATGTATTGACACGTGTCATAAGCTTGAACGTGTGAAAGAATACTCTAGAGGGACTAAAGTTGACAAATAAAGAAACTATGTGAATATAAGGGTTCAAAATGTCAACAATGGATAAATATGCCTTACAATAACCCTACAAGATGTTTATACATTCACACGAATGAATCATGGATCATACGAAGCTAAATATAAAAGAAAGTGAGAGATTACAAACTACAGGGGTTAAATGTGTTAACATATTTAAAGTATACCTCTGAGTGACCTTTTAGCAAACCCGAAGCTTTGTAACGATTAAATATGCTCACTAGAATACATGATAAAAATATCATCAAGTATCGTTATCGTATGAGAAAGTTATGATCAAATTCATATACGAGGGGTTAAAAGCGTCAACGTTGAAATTTATGGCTTTCCGGCTGATCGCAAGGTTAACCAAGGACTTAACGATGTTGGGTTATGTCTTAAGGCCCTTAAAAGTCAAGTTGGAGGACCCATAGTGCAAGAAATAAAGGTAAAAATCAAGTCTGGAAGTTCAGGGGCCAAACTGTAAATTTTTGAAAGTTTTGTTCTCTGGAGAAGGCTTACGGACCTCAACACTCTGAGCGTTGAGGTGCGCAAGCAGGCTTACGGACCTCAACACCCAGAACGTTGAGGTGCGTAAGACCTGCATCTGGGCGAAAATGATGACAGCTGCCTGTCCAAACGGTTACACCGACTTAAAAGCTGGTTTTTCGATTCAAGGGGCTCCTATATCTGGTTTTTAGCTTCCTAGGCCACCTGGGATGATCTTATAACATCACTAGAGTTAGTTGGCATCATCCTAGAAGATCAAAGTTAGTATATAAGGGACTTGAAGTGTAGCAACTTAGCTCTTTCATTTGCAACTCTTTTTCTGGAGCTCTCTGGTCAGCAAGCCATCTTCCTAGTGATCACTAGTCATAATTAGGACTCTTGTAAGTATACTTAACCTTTCTAAATTCGTTTAAGCTTAGTTAATTAGCTAAAAGTCAAACCGTCGTAATTAAGGTTTGACTTCGTGATTAATTAAAATGTGCTCAGTCTAATCCCGAATTAAAAGTACCTTTAAGTAGGTATTTAGGTGGGTAATAAACCCTTAAAAGGGTACTCTCTGATTCCCACTCTAACTATGTTAATTGTCGAGTCAAAGCTTACTTTAAAAAGTCAACTGAATGTTTATTTCCAAATTAAAGCATAATTAGCAATGTAGGATACATGTAATCTGTTTGATCATTAATGTAACTTGGTAATTAATGTAAGAACATGTCCCAACATGTTCAACTCGACAATTTTCAGTTTAGGCTCGGTTCTGGACCGAAAGTCGCATAATTTGACTTATACTTTGACTTTCAGTTTTGACCCGTTTAAGCATAGTTTAGAAATGCCTTAGAGCTTTATTAGGACCAAGTTACCTATAAGTATAACCCTCTGTGATTATACAACTTGGTTCATTAGTTATCCGATTCATATGCATGATTCCGTTAAATGCTTAAATGTTGACTATTATGCCCTTTTGACCTTAAAATGATATTTTTGAAAAAGTAAAAAAGTAGAAACCTTAGTTACTGATTTATAAACTTGCACCTAAAATTTCACATCAGTTTGAGGTCTAGATTAAGAGTTATGCTCGTTAGCGTAATTTGAAAGCTTTTAGTAATTAAATGGCGTAATTAGCATATAGCCTATCTAAACCCACTTTTGATACCGAAACTTTTTACCCACTGATATAAAATAATATTTTAAGATTTTTGGAGATTTTTATTTATTTTTAGGCTAAGCATAACTTAGAGTTCTAAGTATGATTCGGTTAATGTCGGTTTTGCCCTTTTAAGCCATAAAATGAGTTTTACAAAATCCTTTTGACCCCAAACTTTTTTCTACTGATCTAATATAATAAATAAAGTATTTTGAGCCTTCTGGAATTATAAAAATATCAGCTTTCCTTTGAAAACCCGAAAATGGCTCCAAATCGCCTTTTTAGGCATTTTTAACGCATAGTATGTATTAAAATTATTTTATACACATAAGGTTTGATACCTACTGATATTTTAAGTAAATTATTATATTTTTACAGTAAGCTAAAGTCTTACACTCAGGTTTCCAGTTTTGACCTTTTAGGCCTATGTGAAATTATCAAAATACCCTTAAGAGGCATAGTTTGGTTATAAAGGATAGATTTCACATACCCTACTGATATAACCTAGTAAATTGAGTAATTTTACTGATTTCATCAGACCCGAAACTCAGGTTCATATTTAAACTCTTTTATAACCTTCTTAATGACCAAAATACCCCTACGGGGTGTAATGTGAGTCTAAATCCGTTTTGGGCATAATATAAGATATCTTTATGATGTCACAACATAATTAAAGCATAATAACTTAGGAAACTTGCATATGATTCATTTGGTTACTCGTTACGCACTTTTCGCATTCGGATCGGCGTATGTAACTAGTTTGCATATATTAGCTGAAACGGGTCAAACCATATCCTTTTTGTCTCAAAATCCAAAATGTGTTTAGATTACATATATTATACAAGTCTTCAAACTTGTCGGGTCAAAACCACATTCTAATCCGGTTTTCGCCTTATCATGCGTTTGAACCGTATCTTTCTGTAAGACTAACCGGTCTAAGCTTAGGCTTAATTAAAGACCCGTTAGCATTCTAATTGGTTATTTATACCATCATTCTAGACTAGAGCCTTCCGGTAAATGGTACCTACGCTTACTTAAGTGAATACGGCTGAGTTATTAAATTCTTACTATTTAAGTCAGGAGCTAGCTCAGATAAATACTCTTAACTTATTTTCCCTATACGGGCTTGGGATACGGTATTATAATAATACCGCTTGGTCGGGTATTGAATATTTAATCTTATTGTGGTTAAATTATTGAGGTAACCCGGTTTAATCTGTATTGTTTGAAATAAAGACCTTTAGGGGTTAATGAACATGTCCCGGATATCCTTGACATCATTGTGTTATAAAATGGCCAGGCCTTATACACGGGGTGTAGGCATACACCTGACAGTTGTTTAAGGAAAAACGGTATCTCACTCTCTTGTGGGCCTATACTTGTGGCGTGTCTATTAATCTGACTCGGTTTCTACATCGGGCCCTGAACGTATAACGAACATGTAAATCTGTATACAAGATTATAACTATAATTGTCCCAAGTTATAAAGAGTTTGTGCCTTGTGCATTCAAATCAATTTTTATTAAACCTTTTCAAAATGAGTCGGTTGAGTGTATTTACCAGTGAAAACTGACGTATTTTCCAAAAAGGGTTAAGTGGCAGGTACTGAACATAATTGGCTGGAAGCTCAGGGCGGTTATAAGGAATCTTGCAAATTCTAGGCGCCTAAAGTCTGTTGAACAATGTTTATGTTTTAAGATCCGCCTGTGGATCCTTTACTTTCCGTTGTAATACTGGATATTACTTTATATTCGGATTGTAATATATTTATCTTTTGCTTCCGCTGTGCATTCATATATATTGTGTTGTTTGACTATGATGATATCAACTACGTCACGATACTCCCCTACCGGGCCCACCGGTGAAACATGGAAATATCGGGGTGTGACATTTTCCAAACTAGGATAGATAATCTTATAACTACTGATGCATACTAGTATTGTATTTTCATTTTCAGTTATGGTTTGTAATTGATAGAGATGCATAATATAAAATAGAGTAAAGGTCGCAATGACGACGATTTTGGATCAATATATTCAATATATTGTTGTGTGATTATTCTCATTCAATATTATTTCGTGATATTAATACTTGGTAAATGTTTAAAATCCAGATGGCCGACAATGCAAATCACGAAAACCAGATAAATAACAGTGCTATTCGACACATAGTAACCCAAGGAATTAGAGATGCTCTGCCATCTATTATCCAACATGTTAAAGACACGGATAATAATAAAAGTAATAATGGGAGTAAGCAAACACATACTGAACCTGAACACATCGTGAACAATGGGCCATTTCTTCAATTGCCAATTCCAAAAAGAAGAAGAACCATGTCTTATGGTTGTTCTTATAAAGAATTCTGGTCTTGTAAACCAATGGAATTCTTGGGCAATGAAGGAGCCATTGCAGCTATACGCTGGTTAGAAAAGACTGAAGCAGTCTTAAAAATAAGCAAGTGCGTAGAAGAAGATAAAATCATGTTTGCTTCCAACCTGTTTAAGAATGCAGCTCTAAAATGGTGGAACACTATCCTCCAGTCTAGGGGAAGTGACAAGGTTTATCGTATGGAATGGATTGAGTTTAAGAATATGGTGGAAAGGAAATTTTGTCCTCCTAATGAAAAGGAGTAGATAGCTAATAAATTCTTAAACCTTAGGATGACTAGAATAGATAACAAGGGTTACACTACTACATTCTTTGAATATGCTAGAATAGTGCCAACCCTAGCATCACCAGAACCAGTGTTAATCTCCCGTTACATCTGGGGATTAATTGGTGAAATTAGGCATGTAGTCAAGGCAGCTAGACCACCAACCATAGAAGAAGCTGTAAAAGTAGCAAACACCTTGACTGATGAACTGGTACGTACACAAGAAGAGAACCAGAGGAGGAACCTAGCTCAAAGGCTTACCTAGGAATTTCGTTACGGTAATTCCAACCGTGGGAAAAATATAGGTTCTACATCTACACCTTACTGCAAAGCCTGTAAGAAGAAGCATTCTGGAAGATGCTCCACCTACTTCAACTACTGCAATATACCAGGACACAAGGAGGAAGATTATAGGAAGAAACCTAGGTGCTGTTTGTTTTTTAAGAGGTAAAATATCTGCAGTCTGCGGACCACATATGCAGACATCTGCTGAAGAAGAGGTGGACCAAATGTCTACAGTCTGGAAGAAGAAGACTCTTCGTTTTTTAACATATGTAGACTTCTAAAATAAACTGGTGGAGGTGTACAGACGGTGGTGGGTGGTGGATGGTGATGGTGGTGGACGGTGGTGGTGGTGGTGGGTGGTGGATGGTGGTGGTGATGGACGGTGGCGGGTGGTGGTTGGTGGTGGGTGGTGGACGGTTGATGTGTGCAAAATGCTACATATAAATTACATCAATTGTGGGAGTGTAAAGCCACAAAAACCTTCTCTTCTACCCATTCCATTTGGGAGTGTAAAGCCACATTATAAAGAGTTTTGCTAGAGGACAAGCAAAGATTCAAGTGTGGGGGTATTTGATGTGTGCAAAATGCAACATATAAATTACAACAATTGTGGCATAAAACTAATCCCTTTTTTAGTAATAATGTTGGAAAAAGTGTGCTTTTGTCTTCCTTTTGTATTTTCAGGATTAAATGAGCTCAAATTAACAAAAGAAGCAAAAAGACAGCTAAATCTAACATAAACACAAGAAAAGGAACAAACGTGACATGCCCGACCCCACGACAGCATCTTCCCAAGCAAAGCAAAGCAAAACAAGAAAAGAGAAGGCTGAACACGCCCCGTGCTCAGTGAACACGGGGGCGTGCCCAAGTCCCAGCAGAAAAGACAAAGCTGTAGAAGCTTCTATCACCCACCACTGGGCCGTGCTCAGCGTACACGGGGTCGTGGTCAACTATAAGATTCGCAGAATCCAGGCAAATCTTGATAGTACAGATATGCTTCTGCACACGGGGGCGTGCCCAGCGGACACGGGGGCGTGGTCAACTAATGCAGACAAACTGCAATTAATGAAGACAAAGAAGAGGATGGACACGGGGCCGTGACCAATGGACACGGGGTCGTGCCCAATGGACACGGGGCCGTGCCCGTGCTTCTGTTCAGCCTATAAATAGGAGTGCTTGGCTCAAGTGCAAATCATCCCTTGGCACACCACCTCTCTCACACTTCACCCACCACCCACCACCACCATAATACCATCATCCACCACCATCATCCATTGTCCATCATAGAGTGTGTGAGTCGTTTCGGGATCCAAGATTGATCGTAAGAGTTCTTGACAATCAAGGCCATGTTTGCCTAAGTCTCTTACATCAGTTGGTGAAGACAAAGTGTCTAGTGTAATACTTTTTATTTTTAATCTTTTCGCACTTTTTACTTGGTTTTGTATTAATGACTTTAATAACTAGTTTCTTAAGTTGAAGGTGATTTTTCCTTATCGTTTGTCCGTGGTGTCTTGGCATTATTTTACTGTCTATATAAAATAAAAGATTTTCACCATTCATATCTCCACGGTCTATATGGAGGTATGTTGGCTACCTGGTCGGGGGTTAAGGGAACGGTTTGGTAAGAGTCTTGCCTTGTTCAGTGTATAGATCCTGCAAGGACCTGGGTCAAATTTAGTAGGACCTCCTTCAATACTTAACGGTATTGGATGGCGGGGGTCTAAACTCTTTGACCCCCTCATATGTAAGCTACTATTAATACTTTAACCCGGCTACTTAGGACTGTATCTCTGCTGACTCAGACTACGTAGCCGAGGGTAACGTCACCTTCAAAAGAGGGGCCTACCATAATATGCATTAATAACTTAATTAATTATCTTTCAATAATCCGACCCTTTAGGATTGTATCCTTGCTGACTCAAACTACTGGGTTGAGGGTAACGTCACCTTCAAAAGAGGGGCCTACTACAATAACTAAGATAATCTCTTAAAAAGTGCAAAAGTGCGGAAATAATCAAAGGTTACACTATACACGAGTCGGAGCCAAGTGATTCATCTTGTCTATCTGTTTTTATTTTATTTTCAGCATTTTAGTTAGTTTTTATTTTTCTAGTTTAAAAACTTTTTTTCTAATTTTTGATTTGATTAGACGTTGAGGATAAACCGGTACTAAAAGCTCTTGTATCCTTGGACGACCTCGGTATCTTACCAACACTATACTACGCTCACGATGGGTGCACTTGCCCATATGTGTGTTTAGTGTTAGTAAATATCGTGTTTTAAAAATATAAACTTGGCTAAAAAAGTGTAAAAAGGGCATAAAATATACTTAAACTTATATACACACTTCACACGCATTAAGTTTTTGGCGTCGTTACCGGGGACACAAGGATTTTAAGAAAGTTAGGAATCAACGGCCTAATCGTTTTTTTATTTTTCTATTTTTTTAGATTTTTTCTTAGTTTTTTCAGCTTCTGCAGAACTCAGCACGGGTCGTGCCCGCTGAACACGCCCCGTGCCCAATCATTGGAACTGGCAATCCTGTTTTAAGTCGGACAGTAAGCTGAACACGTGGCCGTGCCCATTCAACACGCCCCGTGCCCAAGATTCAGTTACTGAAAACAGAACCGTAAGATCCCGACGGTTGGTAATTTCTGACACAAACATGAGTGGTACTGATAATTTTTACTATCGCCACTCTTATGGTACGTGGTTTCAAATATGTGGTGGTTCCCATAAGGAATTAGAATGTTATTTTCTAAATTACAAGCCCCACTATATAGACCCATCGTTTTCCTGTATCCTTAAGAGGGGCGAAAGTAAAAATAATCCCTATCTCTCCCTTGAATGCTCTCAACCGGATTTTCTAGGAGAAATGCGTCTTGATGAACTATTTCAATTAGAAGATCTAATTCTTAATTGGTTAAAAGAACTTAGGATAGATTTCAATAATTTATCCCAAGACGATAACCAAGAAAAAGTGTTGGGATCGCATTCAAACAACTTCGTTGTTCCCGACGATACCTCTAAATCTAGCGAGGACTTGAGCGATAGTCGTCCCTGTGTCGATTGTGCCGTGAAGGACTCCCACATCGACTTCGTTCGATGCATACATAGACCTGAGCGATTCGGCATACACCTTCTTTAACGAGAGCCCGGGAAAGGGTTGGACCTGTCCACCTACATATAGCATAGGAATCACCCTCACCGACAACCTCTTGCGTTCTCGTCTTAATCTAGAACAATTAAGGTATCTTAGGCACTTTGGGGTTGTTCCGTCCAGTAAGGAACCACCTGATCCGGATAAGTTCCTTAAAAGTAGACAAACTTCATAAAACAACCTTTCGACACGGGGCCGTGCCCAGGTCAACACGCCCCCGTGTCCACCAAAAGATTCCCTTCTGAATTTTTGTCAGAATACGGACAAAACGTGCCAGGATCTTATCTGCACACGGGGCCGTGTCCAGTCAACACGGGGCCGTGTCCAGTATGCTGTCGTTTTCTATAAATGCAGCCAAGAATCCTGCACATTTGGACCATCCTGGGATAGAGATTTGAAAGGATCTTCTCACCTACCATCCTAGGTATGTTCTAAAAGAAGGTCCTAACAAACATCTTGTCGTTTCCTCTTTTATCCATTACCTTCTTCTTCATCTTTCTTGCAACAACACCTCCATTGAAGCTTGATTCCAAGCTTTATTGTGATGTTTGTTAAGCTTTTGTTCAAGGAATCTTGTTAAAAATAAGTTACACAACATTGTTTTAAGTTATTTCTGTTCAAAAATGCTTCATAAGTTGGAAAAATAATTTGAAACTCCAAGATTCCTTGTTCTAAAAAACTGCAGAAAGGTGAACACGGGGCCGTGCTCATTGAGCACGAGGCCGTGTCCGTCGTACTGTTTCATTAAAATGAACTATTTTTGGTTTGTTTTCGTAGAATGTCTAGTCAAAACAGTGGAACCTCTTCTGCGCACTCCAGAAACAGTCGAAGGGAAAAGAAGGTCATCAATTGAAGCAACTCTCATACGATACGTAATGGCGTTACGTGAAGCTCTTGATGAGATGACTTCGGTAGAGGAGGTCCTAATAGACCGTATAAATTATTTACGGTAGGGCCGAAAAACAGTTTTCAAGAAATTAATCTCTTGCACCAAAGGTTAAACATTCTTGTAACACCTCCCATGGAACCAATCCTCCCTCAAGAGGATTGGAACCTAGCACTTGGAATCCACAATCCTACTGGGTGGGATGACCTTCCAGCGAAGCCTCCACTTGAAGATCTACAAGAAATCCCGGTGGAGGTTGCACCTCCTCAAACTAATGCCAATGAGCCCGCCTTTCTTCTCCCAAGGGAGATAGAGGAGTGGCTCGCCGACGTGTGAGGAACCCATGCCCGAAGAAAAGAAGTTTTCATGCCGTATCTAACCAAGAGACTTATCTTTTTGGAAATTTTGCTAGTAAAATAAAGTTTAGGCTAGAACTTCTCGATTTGGATTTCTTGTGTTTCTTTGACCCACTTATCTAGAATTTTAAATTTTAGGACTATTATGTAATTCTCTCTATGACTTAATGAATGATGGTTTTAGTTAATTTGGTGTTTGGATGGTGTTGAAATAAATAAAACACACTCGGGATGGCAAAGGAAACAAGGGAAACTTGAACCAGCACCCCATGCAGGAAAACAGGGCTATCCGACAAAATTTTCTTCGTTAAAGCAAGTTCAGCACGGGCCGTGCCCGCCCAACACGGCCCCGTGCTGCACAGTCTGCAAAAAAATACCCAGTTCAGGTAAACTGGACACGGGCCGTGTTCACCCAACACACCCCCCGTGTCCAGGCTTCTGTTTCTCTTTTTCAATTTTGTTACTGGCGACTGAACACGGGGCCGTGCCCGGACACCACGGGGCCGTGTCCAGATGCCCAGTAACACAAATTTTTGCTTTTTCACACCCTTTTACAGATTCAATCAACCTAAAAACTTATTTTTGAAACACATTGAGGACAATGTGTAATTTAAGTGTGGGGGATGCTAAAACCTTGAATCTTGCAAGTCCTAACTACAAGCCTTACACAAAACTCTATTGGAACCGCTAATCACCCCAAAAAAAATTTCAAAAATTTTCTTTTTTTTTTACTTTCTAGGTTTAACTTGGGAATTTCAAGTTTTAAAAAGGTTATATTTTTATAAATTTACAACCGATAGCGTCGTGATAAAAAGAACCAACATAAGAAAATTATGAAACGGCATGACAAGCTTAGTTAAAATTTGATTATATGTACTTGATCACATAAGAACCCATTCCCTCAAAAGTGAGTTTTGAGCCTTTATTGAGCATACAAATATATATCTTTAAACTAAATGCTCATTTTTTGTTTCTTGTGTGAATAGTCGTTTGGTTCTTACGACTCTAGAACTTGCCACGGCGATACATTCCCAGTCCTTACCAACTTAAACCCGAGTAAGTAAATGATGGAGGTATTAGGACTAACCCTTTTTTATTTCTACACCATTATTTTTCTTTTTTTTTTTACCACCTACCCAAAATCCCCCTAGTTAGCCCCTTTGAGCCTAAACCTTTTCATTTCATAACCCAAACCAAACACCCTTTCACCCACCAAAACCCTTTTAATTTTTAACCTTTTGTTTTAGTAACAAGCTCGGTTTTTCGTATGACTTTTCAAAAAAAAAAATTGTTGATGATGAAGCAAAATAGAAATAAACAAACAAGTTTATAAAAAATAACTTTGTTTGAATAAAAGCTTCATCAAAATAAAAGTTGCAAAAATAAAAAGTCTTACGAAAACCGACGCTCGTTACGCTTTTCGCCCTTTCACTAACCACAAACCCAACCACCTACCTTTAACCCAAGCCTAACCCTTCACCCCAAAAGTCCTCTTGATATTTATAAAGGTATATAGTTAAAAAGGAGGAGGATTGATTGCTTGGCAAGCCTATGGTAGGAGTAAGTTCCATGCCGCTCTCGAGTGATTCACTAAAATACATTTTCGGCCGAGTGTTAAGTGATCTCCGTGAGGTATGTGAACTTGTATATAAATGGAATTTTAAAGAGGCATGTTATGCTCTAATAAGTAATTTATCTTATAAAAAGTTTTTAATAAATCTTTACGAATAGGATTGTATATAAATGGAATTTTAAAGAGGCATGTTATGCTCTAATAAGAAATTTATCTTATAAAAAGTTTTAAATAAATCATTACGAATAGGATTGTAAATAAATAAAAATAAAACTTAACAAAGAATCTTGGAAATCCCGACACTCTATGACAAGCCCAAAAACCTTCTCTTCTACCCATTCCATTTGGGAGTGTAAAGCCACATTATAAAGAGTTTTGCTTGAGGACAAGCAAAGATTCAAGTGTGGGGGTATTTGATGTGTGCAAAATGCAACATATAAATTACATCAATTGTGGCATAAAACTAACCCTTTTTTAGTACTAATGTTGGAAAAAGTGTGCTTTTGTCTTCCTTTTGTATTTTCAGGATTAAATGAGCTCAAATTAACAAAAGAAGCAAAAAGACAGCTAAATCTAAAATAAATACAAGAAAAGGAACAAACGTGACATGCTCGACCCCACGACAGCATCTTCCCAAGAAAACAAGAAAACAGAAGGCTGAACACGCCCCGTGCTCAGTGAACACGGGGGCGTGCCTGTCACACCCCAACCGATGGCGGAATCATCGGGGCGCGGCACTAGGCGAATTAGATTGCTCAAGAGAATCCATAACAACTATATTGCGATAATATTTAATACATTCGTTATCCCATACTAACAAATAATACAATCACATAAATTATCACAGATTTCTTGTCCTCTCGAACAATACCAATCCGACAACCTAGATTTTAGTTGAGTTTCTAGACTTCCTAGCTTGATTTGGAATAGCCTGCGATCTAACCTGCAACATACGTTAAAATATTGTCAATACAAAAGTATTGGCGAGTATACAGGTTTGATATGTATAGCGTAATAGATAAAAAGTGTTGCGAATTTCCACATGCATAAACGTAACACACGACATATATACTCACAAAGCTGATACTACCAACTAAGTCCTCGATGCTCGAATACGCGATGGCAAACTAGACCCCGTCGGGCGCAATAGTACTATACTAGTTGTGGTGGGACGTCGCGAGTATAAGCCCTAGCACATATGCAACTAGCATCACGTATATCAATGCATAACAGTTATTCGCAAGTAATAATTCGATTGATTGAATAATTCGTTTGATAAGTTTGATTTGTTAGGAACGTATGTTACACCCCAAATACGATTAAAAGGGGTCCAAGTATACTCACAGTGCGTATTTAGCGAGGATACAACTTGATTGGATCGGTTGCGAGTACGTCTGCGTTAACCATCGAATGATATAGTAAACGATGCACGGTTAAGCAGGAATAGTGTCAAAATGACAGTTATCCAGTCGGATGGTGCTCATCCGGTCGGATGAGCTCATCCGGTCGGATGACTGTTGGTTCGGTTTGTTCATTCTGACATTCGATCGGATGACTGGAGTTTGGGTCGGATGACGCTTGGTCCGGTCGGGTGGCATGTTATTCGATCAGATGATATGCTGTCCGATCGGATGGCATGTTGTCTTGGTCGGATGGCTGTCATCCGGTCGGATGACATGCTATCCGGTCGGATAACATGCTATCCGGTCGGATGACATGTGGTCCGTTTGGATGACATGTTGTCCGGTCGGATGACACGTCTGTTTTAACGTTCCGATCAACTGTTTTTTAGTGTTTTTGGAAGGAATACATGCGGTTTTGCTGGGACAGTGTAATTTCGTATTAACAATTGAAATTCCATCCGTTCCGACCTGTTCTAACGGCCGGGAATCACCCTGTTCCATCAGATCTGGCCGTTCTTGACGGTTTCTCATGGTTAACTCAAAATCGCACAGTTCCTTGGTTAAATACATAGATTTTTAGGTGAGATTGTTGTAAAAACACGTGGAAATCACCCAGATTTGAGTCGTTTATGGTGGGATGAGGTCACACTTTGAAGTTACATATGAACTCTTGGTGACATCACCTTAAAACACCTCAAATCAGTAGATTTCACGGATAGAAATTGAGTTTTAAAAGACAGAATGATGTAGAATTGAGTGTAGATCATAGAAGTACAAGTTTTAGGTTGAAATCTTACCGGAATCGCGAGGAATCGAGATAAAAGGGTCCTAGAGCGTGTTTGGTCGAGTGAGAGTTGTCACATCACTGTTTAAGTGATGTGACGTGCTATTTATAGGCAACAGAGAAGGCTGAAGGGTTTCGGGTCGGATGGCCCATCCGTTCGGATGGCTATCCGTTCGGATGCACCATCCGTTCGGATGGCCCATCCGTTCGGATGGCCCATCCGTTCGGATGAGGCTGTCCATTCGGATGGCCATTCCAGCGCGGGGGATTTCTCCGTTTTTTAGCGTTGCGATAGTTTTTGGGGTACGCGCTTTCTATAGTTAATTTATATTATATATATAAATATATATATCACTAGGGGTCGTATTTACGTATCTATATTTCAAAGTTTCGATATAACAATCGGTTTTCCATTTCGAGTGTGCGATTACTAGCGACGTTTCACGGTCATCAAGGAGGGTAGTATAGGTCCTTTCTCGATGTCATCGTGAAAGTTATTGTGTGTTGTGCCACAATGACTGACGGGGTACCACTCACTCGTATTGTCATCATCGTCACGACGACTGGAGCTATAGCACTCACCCGAGAGTCTTTGTTAGCGTTAATTGTCTGCGTTTCGCCACATCACGGCCACCGAGGAGGGTAGAATAGGTCCTCACTCAACGTCATCGTGAGTGTTAGTGTTTGTGATGTGATGTAGCGATAATGTATTGTGAAAATATGCGATTATCCTTCGAATAGAGATGTATGCGATATAGTTACATTATGATCTGAATCTCTGGTGCTAGGTGTAATGAGTATATCGAGTAGTAACAACGCACGAAAGTGCGGGTTGTTACAGTCTCCCCTGCTTTAGGAAATTTCGTCCCGAAATTAATCCAACAGGTAGACTTTTGAGAGTTGATCCTGCATAAGTAGCGATACAGCGAGTGATTTGACCGTAAGTTGACAAGCGAGAGCGTTTCGAATAAGAGAGATCGATTGCAATAGCGAGAAGGCGACGTAAAGATAAAAGTAATATCCCACGAGTTGGCGTTCCAAAGTACCTCGTGTCGCGGAGAATTCGTTTGTCCGATGTGATTGAAATTTTAAAGAACTTGAAAGTTTTCTCATGACGTAGAATTAACCGAGTTGATCGTTAACCAACGTTACAAGAAGCGTTCGCTTTTAGATATTCAAAAGGAATTTTGGATGGAAATCTCGAAAAATTTCCTTTTACGTATGGCCAACTGAGTCGATGTTAACCAACGTTGCAAGGAAGTTTAGGTTTTACACATTTTAAGGAATTCGGAGATGAAAACTGGGGTTACGAGAACTCTCCTACGACATGGGTTCAGCTGAACTTGATGTTGAACCAACGTCTCAAGAAAGTCTTGTTTTTTTGATATTGCAAAAGGTTTTAAGGAAAAATTGGACTCATGAAAGCTCCCCTTAGACATGGAGTTAAGCTGGTTCGATGTTACCTCCACATTGTGAGGAATTTCACTTGTCCCATGGTTTTAATAAAAGTTTTATAAAAATTAGTTTTAACCGTTTGAAAAGACAATTTAGCATCGAGCCCCACTTGGCACCTTCCCACGGAAGTTCGTTAATATGATTAAAACATTTATATATAGGAAGTACCAGCGACGTATCCACCATGTTTCTCCCATATTACTTCCGTTTCGTGAGGCGGTGTCATGTGCACCGATACAACACGGATAGAATTGCGCTCACTCGGTCCAATCGATAGAAAGTCAGACCGAGTATATGATAGAATCGAATAGGTTAAACCGGCGAGTTGAATTGCGAACGTAGCTACAACAGCGTGTGCGAGTAGCCTGATGACACAAAACATTTATGTGTCGTGTCTGGGTAGGCGTCGAGCGATAAGCGATAAGCGAATAACGCGTTTTCGATTAGATTCCACTTTGAACCCACATGGCACGTTTCCACGAGAGTTTGCTAACATGGTGAAACACCACGTTTAACCAGGTTAGTTTTGCCTCGTCAAGCGATGTCATGCGTACTAATACCACACAGACTGCAGTGAATACCAAGCGAGTGATAAGTGGTACGCGATATGCGAATAAGCGGTAGGCTATACACGATAAGCGATAAGCGATTAGATGATTAAGTGAATAACACAACACAACACCAGTAATGACGGCGGCGATAAACGAATTACGATAATCGGCAGTTGTTGCGTTGCAAGCGATGGAGGTATAATCGATTTATGCGGTTCGATTTGATTGATTAACAACACAGAGTTTAACTAACATCAGACCCCACATGGCCTTTTTCCATGAAAGGCCGCTGATATGACTAAAACACCTTGCCTTAACCATATGAGCTTCATCTCGTGAAGCGAGGTCATGCGTGCTAACTTAACACAAATATCACAGATAACGGTATAGCGATAGATCGACATAGATTCACATAATAAGAGATAGAGATTGCGGGATACACATGATAAGCGATTGCGATTAGCCGAGTTTTTTTCGAATAAGCTTAACGTTACGTTGCGACACATCACGGTTATCGAGGAGGGTAGATTAGGTCCTCACTCAACAATATCGTGAGCGTTTATGTACTTGACGAGATTTGTTGCGACAGATTTACGACCAGTCTTGCGTCGATGCAATTGCCCTGCGGGGGTAGACTCTCCAGAGTCCATCGATGAGGCGAATGCAATGCGTTTGCAGACTTACGACAAGTCTCACGATGATACGGTTTGTTACGCCTTGCGATTGAGTGTAGTGTGTTGAAAATAATCACAATAGTATAATAGGTCTAATAACGTTCAACTCCACGTGGCACTTTCTTCACGGAACTTCGGTAGTATGATAAAGCACACCTTGCTTGACCCCTACTACTTAGATCCCGTGGTTTGGTGTCATACTTCGTTGTAACGCTTATGGCACCTTAGAATTTACTACGATCTCCGTGCACTGACCCAAATAATCCCGTGTGCACCCGTGATTAATCGTTCCTTGCACGTTTATCGTACCTCGTTCTAAGAGTGTAGTGAGGGTAAAACACATTATTTCGTGATATAGTAGATAGTATGTGTGTGAATCTAGTCTAAGTGTGATGACTAGAGTGTGAGAGAGAAAACGAAAACGAGAGTTAATGTTACGCATAGTGGCGACATCGAGTAATAGAGTAGGTTCAAAACTTAGAATTTAACGTCGAAAATCGTATCATTACAACTTTATCCTACGCTTGCTAGATGTTTGATGCTGAAGACTTCTGCTGGAGCTGTTGTTGTTGTACTCAAGTTCGCGGTTGATGCGACAGTTGCGATTGAAGTGACCATAACGGTTACAGTTACTGCAATAGCGACAGTCAGCCTCAACTGGATGATGATAGGTGCATGAGTAGCACTGAGGATGAGCTCCAGTGTACGCTCGTTTTGGAAACACCGGGACTGCTTGAAGAGGCTTCGGCTGCGGCAGTTCGGTGGTTGATGAGTTCGGGCTTGAAGTCTTTCGTTTGCGGCTGGGTTTGTCGGTGTCTTGCGAAGAGGTGTCGTCGTTGGAGGATTCGTCTGAGGACTCACTTGCAGAATCTTTGGCCGATTTGTCGGAAGATCCGTCGGCAGATTTGTTAGAAGAATCATTGGCAGATTTGTCAGAAGAATCGTTAGCAGATTCGTCAGAAGAATCGTCAGCAGATTCGTCAGGAGATTCGTCGGCAGATTCGTCAGGAGATTCGTCGACAGGATCGCCTGAAGAATCAATGGCGATTGCTTGATAAGCTTGTTTGACAGGATTCTTTGAGAAGAACCCTTCCATGAGTCGTTTGTTGTTGATTTCTGCGGCTAAGCGGTAGGTTTCTTCGACGGTAGCAGGTCTTGCAGCTTCGACAAAATCACCCACACACTCAAGCAAGCCGCGAATGTACTTCGAAATGGCTTTTTCTGAAGTGTTGACTTGACTTGGGCAGATTATGCTAAGCTGTTTGAACCTTGCGGTGTAGCCAGCGTTGTCACTTTCGACTTGCTTGATTTTCCAGAATTCGTCTTCGAGCTTCTGAATTTCGTGAAGGGTACAGTACTCTTTCTTCATGAGCTCTTCCAGCTCATCCCAAGAGAGAGCGTAAGCTGTAGAGGTACCACGCTTGTTTCGTTCGGCGGTCCACCAATCGAGTGCTTGCGATTGAAATACTCCAGTAGCGCAAGTGGTACGGAAACTATCGGGACACCCACTTTGAAGAAGGGTAACTTCGATAGAGTCGAACCACTGGAGTAGTTGAGATACACCTCCTTCACCCGTGAATTACATCGGGTCACAGGCTTTGAAGTGTTTGTAGAGAAAGGTAGATTGCGGCTCTTTTGTCTTGACGTCTTCCGAAGCTCGAGGGTTGCTACGAGAGTGCACTTAAGCGACGATCTGGGGAATAATTTTTGCCATTCCCTTGACCACAAGGGAGGCGATACTCTTCTCGTCCCTTCGTTTGCCTCGTCTCCTTCCTGTCATCCTCGAAGTAGAGTTGTTGGAAGGCATCTAGACAGGAAGAGACTTGGAGTGAGATTCGATCATAATGATTTTTTAGTTTTGCGATGCGGTTGAGCGCGTTCAAAACTTGATGCGATAGTATAATAGTAATGCGAATCACATAGGAGACACGAAATTCCTAAGTTTTCACATAATGACTTGTTGTTTATACGTATTTATATGTATTTATATAATTGTAATTTGTAATCATACACATATAGGTCGACTTAGAATATGCGAGGACGCGTTGAGGTGAGAAAGCGAGAACGAAGGCGATAGTTTATGCATTAGTTTTGTTGCGAACATTTGGGTTTTTGTTTTAGATTGCGATGGCTGTGCGAGTTGTGCGTTTATAAAGCAGGGAGTGAAAATCGTTAATTCGAGGAATCGATAAAGCGTAAAGTTTCAAAACGTAAATAAGTTCCAACCACTTGTAAAATCGGCGGTTCGTATGTTAGAGTGCCTTGGGTGTTTAGGCGTCGACTACCCAAGGTAACCCAACTATTTTCAACAAGTTCGAGCATGCGCGTTGACCTTGAAGACTTCATGCTTCCACTGGGATGCAGCTCGTGGCATTCGTCTTCCTAGTCATTGCGTGGCTCGAGTTATCGTGATAGTCGAGTCCTTGGTGAGAGCTTTTTGAAAACCAATTTATAGAGAGTGGAACGACTTATTAAGGTACGGGTTTCACCCCTGACATAACAGCTTCGTTCCTAATTGTGGTTATACTCTTCGAATAAATTCGTGAGTTCCACTAGTTTTCAAAATGGAGACCTTCGTCGAGATGTGGATGTCACTCCTAACTCAACGAAAGGTTCTCGTGCGAGAAGAAAATGCGCTGAGTGAGCGATCTCGTCGAGAGTTCTCGGTTTTCACACCTGGTCTCGACTGGATCACTCGGTTTCGTTATGCGAGTATTTTCGAAACATGTGTATTGTGTCAGCCTTAGGAAAGGCTAAGTAGTATTCCAGCCTTAGGAAAGGCTTCTTTGTGTGAAGCTGTAGTAAGCAGTGTTCACACAAAGTTGTAGCTTTTAGCAATTTCGATCGAGAGTATCAAGTAGGCCCGGTACAAACCCTACACGAGTCGGCCTGTTGGTACCTAGACTATAGACTAGGTCAATTCCTAAGACGTCGACCCGGACTAGGCCGAGTCTTGCCTAATTCCCTATAGTTATGGCTCTGATACCAATCTGTCACACCCCAACCGATGGCGGAATCATCGGGGCGCGGCACTAGGCGAATGAGATTGCTCAAGAGAATCCATAACAACTATATTGTGAAAATATTTAATACATTCGTTATCCCATACTAACAAATAATACAATCACATAAGTTATCACAGATTTCTAGTCCTCTCGAACAATATTAATCCGACAACCTAGATTTTAGTTGAGTTTCTAGACTTCCTAGGTTGATTTGGAATAGCCTGCGATCTAACCTGCAACATACGTTAAAATATTGTCAATACAAAAGTATTGGCGAGTATACAGGTTTGATATGTATAGCGTAATAGATAAAAAGTGTTGCGAATTTCCACATGCATAAACGTAACACACGACATATATACTCACAAAGCTGATACTACCAACTAAGTCCTCGATGCTCGAATACGCGATGGCAAACTAGACCCCGTCGGGCGCAATAGTACTATACTAGTTGTGGTGGGATGTCTCGAGTATAAGCCCTAGCACATATGCAACTAGCATCACGTATATCTATGCATAACAGTTATTCGCAAGTAATAATTTGATTGATTGAATAATTCGTTTGATAAGTCTGATTTGTTAGGGACGTATGTTACACCCCTAATACGATTAAAAGGGGTTCAAGTATACTCACAGTGCGTATTTAGCGAGGATACAACTTGATTGGATCGGTTGCAAGTACGTCTGCGTTAACCATCGAATGATATAGTAAACGATGCACGGTTAAGAGGATATAGTGTCAAAATGACAGTTATCCAGTCGGATGGTGCTCATCCGGTCAGATGAGCTCATCCGGTCGGATGACTGTTGGTTCGGTTTGTTCATTCTGACATTCGATCGGATGACTGGAGTTTGGGTCGGATGACACTTGGTCCGGTCGGGTGGCATGTTATCCGATCGGATGATATGCTGTCTGATCGGATGGCTTGTTGTCTTGGTCGGATGGCTGTCATCCGGTCGGATGACATGCTATCCAGTCAGATAACATGCTATCCGGTCGGATGACATGCTATCCGGTCGGATTACATGTTATCCGATCGGATGACATGTGGTCCGTTCGGATGATATGTTGTCCGGTCGGATGACACATCTGTTTTAATGTTCCGATCAACTGTTTTTGGAAGGAATACATGCTGTTTTGCTGGGACATTGTAATTTCGTATTAACAATTGAAATTCCATCCATTCCGACCTGTTCTAACGGCCGGGAATCACCCCATTCCATCAGATCTGGTCGTTCTTGACGGTTTCTCATGGTTAACTCGAAATCGCACAGTTCCTTGGTTAAATACATAGATTTTTAGGTGAGATTGTTGTAAAAACACGTGGAAATCACCCAGATCTGAGTCGTTTATGGTGGGATGAGGTCACACTTTGAAGTTACACATGAACTCTTGGTGACATCACCTTAAAACACCTCAAATCAGTAGATTTCACGGATAGAAATTGAGTTTTAAAAGACAGAACGATGTAGAATTGAGTGTAGATCATAGAAGTACAAGTTTTAGGTTGAACTCTTACCGGAATCGTGAGGAATCGAGAGAAAAAAGGGTCCTATAGTGTGTTTGGTCGAGTGAGAGCTGTCACATCACTGTTTAAGTGATGTGACGTGCTATTTATAGGCAACAGAGAAGGCTGAAGGGTTTTGGGTCGGATGGCCATTCCGGCGTGGGGGATTTCTCCATTTTTTAGTGTTGCGATAGTTTTGGGGTACACGCTTTCTATAGTTAATTTATATTATTATATATATATATATCACTAGGGGTCGTATTTACGTATCTATATTTCAAAGTTTCGATATAACAATCGGTTTTCCGTTTCGAGTGTGCGATTACTAGCGACGTCTCACGGTCATCAAGGAGGGTAGTATAGGTCCTTTCTCGATGTCATCGTGAACGTTATTGTGTGTTGTGCCACAATGACTGATGGGGTACCACTCACTCGTATTGTCATCATCGTCACGACGACTGGATCTATATCACTCACCCGAGAGTCTTTGTTAGCGTTAATTGTCTGCGTTTCAACACATCACGGCCACCGAGGAGGGTAGAATAGGTCATCACTCAATGTCATCGTGAGTGTTAGTGTTTGTGATGTGATGTAGCGATATGTATTGTGAAAATATGCGATTATCCTTCGAATAGCGATGTATGCGATATAGTTACATTATGATCCGAATCTCTGGTGCTAGGCGTAACGAGTATATCGAGTAGTAACAACGCACGAAAGTGCGGGTTGTTACAGTGCCCAAGTCCCAGCAGAAAAGACAAAGCTGTAGAAGCTTCTATCACCCACCACGGGGCCGTGCTCAGCGGACACGGGGCCGTGGTCAACTATAAGATTCGCAGAATCCAGGCAAATCTTGATAGTACAGATATGCTTCTGCACACGGGGGCGTGCCCAGCGGACACGGGGGCGTGGTCAACTAATGCAGACAAACTGCAATTAATGAAGACCGAAAAGAGGATGGACACGGGGCCGTGCCCAATGGACACGGGGCCGAGCCCGAGCTTCTGTTCAGCCTATAAATAGGAGTGCTTGGCTCAAGTGCAAATCATCCCTTGGCACACCACCTCTCTCACACTTCACCCACCACCCACCACCACCATAACACCATCATCCATTGTCCATCATAGAGTGTGTGAGTCGTCTCGGGATCCAAGATTGATCATAAGAGTTCTTGACAATCAAGGCCATGTTTGCCTAAGTCTCTTACATCACTTGGTGAAGACAAAGTGTCTAGTGTAATACTTTTTATTTTTAATCTTTTCGCACTTTTTACTTGGTTTTGTATTAATGACTTTAATAACTAGTTTCTTATGTTGAAGGTGATTTTTCCTTATCGTTTGACCGTGGTGTCTTGGCATTATTTTATTGTCTATATAAAATAAAATATTTTCACCATTCATATCTCCACGGTCTATATGGAGGTATGTTGGCTACCTGGTCGGGGGTTAAGGGAACGGTTTGGTAAGAGTCTTGCCTTGTTCAGTGTATAGATCCTGCAAGGACCTGGGTCAAATTTAGTAGGACCTCCTTCAATACTTAACGGTATTGGATGACGGGGGTCCAAACTCTTTGACCCCCTCATATGTAAGCTACTATTAATACTTTAACCCGGCTACTTAGGACTGTATCCCTGCTGACTCAGACTACTTAGCCGAGGGTAACGTCACCTTCAAAAGAGGGGCCTACCATAATATGCATTAATAACTTAATTAATTATCTTTCAATAATCCGACCCTTTAGGATTATATCCTTGCTGACTCAAACTACTGGGATGAGGGTAACGTCACCTTCAAAAGAGGGGCCTACTACAATAACTAAGATAATCTTTTAAAAAGTGCAAAAGTGCGGAAATAATCAAAGGTTACACAATACACGAGTCGGAGCCAAGTGATTCATCTTGTCTATCTGTTTTTATTTTTATTTTATTTTCAGCATTTTAGTTAGTTTTTATTTTTCTAGTTTAAAAACGTTTTTTTCTAATTTTTGATTTGATTAGACGTTGAGGAAAAACCGGTACTAAAAGCTCTTGTGTCCTTGGACGACCTCGGTATCTTACGAACACTATACTACACTCACGATGGGTGCACTTGCCCATATGTGTGTTTAGTGTTAGTAAATATCGTGTTTTATAAATTTAAACTTGGCTAAAAAGTGTAAAAGGGGCTTAAAATATACTTAAACTTATATACACACTTCACACGCATTAAGTTTTTGGCGCCGTTTCCGGGGACACAAGGATTTTAAGAAAGTTAGGAATCAACGGCCTAATCGTTTTTTTTATTTTTCTATTTTTTTTAGATTTTTTCTTAGTTTTTTCAGCTTCTGCAGAACTCAGCACGGGTCGTGCCCGCTGAACACGCCTCGTGCCCAATCATTGGAACTGGCAATCCTGTTTTAAGCCGGACAGTAAGCTGAACACGGGGCCGTGCCCATTCAACACGCCCCGTGCCCAGGATTAAGTTACTGAAAACAGAACCGTAAGATCCCGACGGTTGGTAATATCTGACACAAACATGAGTGATACTGATAATTTTTACTATCGGCACTCTTATGGTACGTGGTTTCAAATATGTGGTGGTTCCCATATGGAATTAGAATGTTATTTTCTAAATTACAAGCCCCACTATATAGACCCATCGTTTTCCTGTATCCTTAAGAGGGGCGAAAGTAAAAATAATCCCTATCTCTCCCTTGAATACTCTCAACCGGATTTTCTAGGAGAAATGCTTCTTGATGAACTATTTAAATTAGAAGATCTAATTCTTAATTGGTTAAAAGAACTTAGGATAGATTTCATAATTTATCCCAAGACGATAACCAAGAAAAAGTGTTGGGATCGCATTCAAACAACTTCGTTGTTCCTGACGATACCTCTAAATCTAGCGAGGACTTGAGTGATAGTCATCCCTGTATCTATTGTACCATGAAGGACTCCCCATCGACTTCGTTCGATGCATACATAGACCTGAGCGATTCGGCATACACCTTCTTTAACGAGAGCCCGGGAAAGGGTTGGACTTGTCCACCTACATATAGCATAGGAATCACCCTCACCGACAACCTCTTGCGTTCTCGTCTTAATCTAGAACAATTAAGGTATCTTAGGCACTTTGGGGTTGTTCCATCCAGTAAGGAACCACCCGATCGGGATAAGTTCCTTAAAAGTAGACAAACTTCATAAAATAGCCTTTCGACACGGGTCCGTGCCCAGGTCAACACGCCCCTGTGTCCACCAAAAGATTCCCTTCTGACTTTTTGTCAGAATACGGACAAAACTTGTCCGGATCTTATCTGCACACGGGGCCGTGTCCATTCGACACGGGGCAGTGTCCAGTATGCTGTCGTTTTCTATAAATGCAGCCAAGAATCCTGCACATTTGGACCATCTAGGGATAGAGATTTGAAAGGATCTTCTCACCTACCATCCTAGGTATGTTCTAAAAGAAGGTTCTAACAAACATCTTGTCGTTTCCTCTTTTATCCATTACCTTCTTCTTCATCTTTCTTGCAACAACACCTACATTGAAGCTTGATTCTAAGCTTTATTATGATGTTTGTTATGCTTTTGTTCAAGGAATCTTGTTAAAAATAAGTTACACAACATTGTTTTAAGTTATTTCTGTTCAAAAATGCTTCATAAGTTGGAAAAATAATTTGAAACTCCAAGATTCCTTGTTCTTATAAACTGCAGAAAGGTGAACACGGGGCCGTGTCCGTCGTACTGTTTCATTAAAATGAACTATTTTTGGTTTGTTTTCGTAGAATGTCTAGTCAAAACAGTGGAACCTCTTCTGCGCACTCCAGAAACAGTCGAAGGGAAAGAAGGTCATCAATTGAAGCAACTCTCGTACGATACGTAATGGCGTTACGTGAAGCTCTTGACGAGATGACTTCGGTAGAGGAGGTCCTAATAGACCGTATAACTTATTTTACGGTAGGGCTGGAAAACAGTTTTCAAGAAATTAACCTCTTGCACCAGAGGTTAAACATTCTTGTAACACCTCCCATGGAACCAATCCTCCCTCAAGAGGATTGGAACCTAGCACTTGGAATCCACAATCCTACTGGGTGGGATGACCTTCCAGCGGAGCCTCCTCTTGAAGATCTACAGAAGTCCCGTTGGAGGTTGCACCTCCTCAAACTAATGCCAATGAGCCCGCCTTTCTTCACCCAAGGGAGATAGAGGAGTGGCTCGCCGAGGTGTGAGGAACCCATGCCCGAAGAAAAGAAGTTTTCATGCCGCATCTAACCAAGAGAGTTATCTTTTTGTAAATTTTGCTAGTAAAATAAAGTTTAGGCTAGAACTTCTCGATTTGGATTTCTTGTGTTTCTTTGACCCACTTATCTAGAATTTTAACTTTTAGGACTATTATGTAATTCTCTCTATGACTTAATGAATGATGGTTTTAGTTAATTTGGTGTTTGGATGGTGTTGAAATAAATAAAACACACTCGGGATGGCAAAGGAAACAAGGGAAACTTGAACCAGCACCCCATGCAGAAAAACAGGGCTATCCGACAAAATTTTCTTCGTTACAGCAAGTTCAGCACGGGTCGTGCCCGCCCAACACAGCCCCGTGCTGCAAAGTCTGCAAAAAAATACCTAGTTCAGGTAAACTGGACACGGGCCGTGTTCACCCAACACACCCCCGTGTCCAGGCTTCTGTTTCTCTTTTTCAATTTTGTTACTGGCGACTGAACACGGGGCCGTGCCCGGACACCACGGGGCCGTGTCCAGACGCCCAGTAACACAAATTTTTGCTTTTTCACACCCTTTTACACATTCAATCAACCTAAAAACTTATTTTTGGGACACATTGAGGACAATGTGTAATTTATGTGTGGGGGGGATGCTAAAACCTTGAATCTTGCAAGTCCTAACTACAAGCCTTACACAAAACTCTATTGGAACCGCTAATCACCCCAAAAAAATTTTCGAAAATTTTCATTTTTTTACTTGTCTAGGTTTAACTTGGGAATTTCAAGTTCTAAAAAGGTTATATTTTTATAAATTTACAACCGATAGCGTCGTGATAAAAAGAACCAACATAAGAAAATTATGAAACGGCATGACAAGCTTAGTTAAAATTTGATTATATATACTTGATCACATAAAAACCCATTCCCACAAAAGTGAGTTTTGAGCCTTTATTGAGCATACAAATATATATCTTTAAACTAAATGCTAATTTTTCGTTTCTTGTGTGAATAGTCGTTTGGTTCTTACGACTCTAGAACTTGCCACGGCGATACATTCTCAGTCCTTACCAACTTAAACCCGAGTAAGTAAATGATGGAGGCATTAGGACTAACCCTTTTTATTTCTACACCATTATTTTTTTTACCACCTACCCAAAATCCCCCTAGTTAGCCCCTTTGAGCCTAAACCTTTTCATTTCATAACCCAAACCAAACACCCTTTCACCCACCAAAACCCTTTTTATTTTTAACCTTTTGTTTTAGTAACAAGCTCGGTTTTTCGTTTGACTTTTCAAAAAAAAAAAAAATTGTTGATGATGAAGCAAAAGAGAAATAAACAAACAAGTTTATCAAAAATAACTTTGTTTGAATAAAAGCTTCATCAAAATAAAAGTTGCAAAAATAAAAAGTCTTACGTAAACCGACGCTTGTTACACTTTTCGCCCTTTCACTAACCACTAACCCAACCACCTACCTTTAACCCAAGCCTAACCCTTCACCCCAAAACTCCTCTTGATATTTACAAAGGTATATAGTTAAAAATGAGGAAGATTGATTGTTTGGCAAGCCTACGGTAGGAGTAAGTTCCCTGCCGCTCTCGAGTAATTCACTAAAATACATTTTCCGCCGAGTGTTGAGTGATCTCCGTGAGGTATGTGAACTTGTATATAAATGGAATTTTAAAGAGGCATGTTATGCCCTAATAAGTAATTTATCTTATGAAAAGTTTTAAATAAATCATGACGAATAGGATTGTAAATAAATAAAAAAATAAAACTTAACAAAGAATCTTGGAAATCCCGACACTCTATGACAAGCCCAAAAACCTTCTCTTCTACCCATTCCATTTGTGAGTGTAAAGCCACATTATAAAGAGTTTTGCTTGAGGACAAGCAAAGATTCAAGTGTGGGGGTATTTGAGGTGTGCAAAATGCAACATATAAATTACATCAATTGTCGCATAAAACTAACCCTTTTTAGTACTAATGTTGGAAAAAGTGTGCTTTTGTCTTCCTTTTGTATTTTCAGAATTAAATGAGCTCAAATTAACAAAAGAAGCAAAAAAGAAAGCTAAATCTAACATAAATACAAGAAAAGGAACAAACGTGACATGCCCAACCTCACGACAGCATCTTCCCAAGCAAAACAAGAAAACAGAAGGCTGAACACGCCCCGTGCTCAGTGAACACGGGGGCGTGCCCAAGTCCCAGCAGAAAAGAAAAAGCTGTAGAAGCTTCTATCACCCACCACGGAGCCGTGCTCAACGGACACGGGGCCGTGGTCAACTATAAGATTCGCAGAATCCAGGAAAATCTTGATAGTACAGATATGCTTCTTTACACGGGGGCGTGCCCAGCGGACACGGGGGCGTGGTCAACTAATGCAGACAAACTGACACGGGGCCGTGCCCAATGGACACGGGGCCGTGCCCGAGCTTCTGTTCAGCCTATAAATAGGAGTGCTTGGCTCAAGTGCAAATCATCCCTTGGCACACCACCGCTCTCACACTTCACCCACCACCATAACACCATCATCCACCACCATCATCCATTGTCCATCATAGAGTGTGTGAGTCATCTCGGGATCCAAGATTGATCGTAAGAGTTCTTGACAATCAAGGCCATGTTTGCCTAAGTCTCTTACATCTCTTGGTGAAGACAAAGTGTCTAGTGTAATACTTTTTATTTTTAATCTTTTCGCACTTTTTACTTGGTTTAGTATTAATGACTTTAATAACTAGTTTCTTATGTTGAAGGTGATTTTTCCTTATCGTTTGTCCATGGTGTCTTGGCATTATTTTACTGTCTATATAAAATAAAAGATTTTCATCATTCATATCTCCACGGTCTATATGGAGGTATGTTGGCTACCTGGTCGGGGGTTAAGGGAACGGTTTGGTAAGGGTCTTGCCTTGTTCAGTGTATCGATCCTGCAAGGACCTGGGTGAAATTTAGCAGGACCTCCTTCAATACTTAATGGTATTGGATGGCGGGGGTCCAAACTCTTTGACCCCCTCATATGTAAGCTACTATTAATACTTGAACCCGGCTACTTAGGACTGTATCCCTGCTGACTCAGACTACTTAGCCGAGGGTAACGTCACCTTCAAAAGAGGGGCCTACCATAGTATGCATTAATAACTTAATTAATTATCTTTCAATAATCCGACCCTTTAGGATTGTATCCTTGCTGACTCAAACTAATGGGTTGAGGGTAACGTCACCTTCAAAAGAGGGGCCTACTTTAATAACTAAGATAATCTCTTAAAAAGTGCAAACGTGCGGAAATAATCAAAGGTTACACTATACACGAGTCGGAGCCAAGTGATTCATCTTGTCTATCTGTTTTTATTTTTATTTTATTTTCAGCATTTTAGTTAGTTTTTATTTTTCTAGTTTAAAAACTTTTTTTCTAATTTTTTATTTGATTAGACGTTGAGGATAAACCGGTACGATGACGACCTCGGCATCTTACCAACACTATACTACGCTCACGATGGGTGCACTTGCCCATATGTGTGTTTAGTGTTAGTAAATATCATGTTTTATAAATTTAAACTTGGCTAAAAAAGTGTAAAAAGGGCTTAAAATATACTTAAACTTATATACAAACTTCACACGCATTAAGTTTTTGGCGCCGTTTCCGAGGACACAAGGATTTTAAGAAAGTTAGGAATCAACGGTTTAATTGTTTTTTTTTATTTTTCTGTTTTTTTTAGATTTTTTCTTAGTTTTTTCAGCTTCTGCAAAACTCGGCATGGGCCGTGCCCGCTGAACACGCCCCGTGCCCAATCATTGGAACTGGCAATCCTGTTTTAAGTCGGACAGTAAGCTGAACACGGGGCCGTGCCCATTCAACACGCCCTGTGCCCAAGATTCAGTTACTGAAAACAGAACCGTAAGATCCCGACGGTTGGTAATTTTTGACACAAACATGAGTGATACTGATAATTTTTACTTTCGGCACTCTTATGGTACGTGGTGTCAAATATGTGGTGGTTCCCATAAGGAATTAGAATGTTATTTTCTAAATTACAAGTCCCACTATATAGACCCATCGTTTTCCTGTATCCTTAAGAGGGGCGAAAGTAAAAATAATCCCTATCTCTCCCTTGAATGCTCTCAACCGGATTTTCTAGGAGAAATGCTTCTTGATGAACTATTTCAATTAGAAGATCTAATTCTTAATTGGTTAAAAGAGCTTAGGATAGATTTCAATAATTTATCCCAAGACGATAACCAAGAAGAAGTGTTGGGATCGCATTCAAACAACTTCGTTGTTCCCGACGATACCTCTAAATCTAGCGAGGACTTGAGCGATAGTCGTCCCTGTGTCGATTGTGCCGTGAAGGATTCCCCATCGACTTCTTCGATGCATACATAGACCTGAGCGATTCGGGATACACCTTCTTTAACGAGAGCCCGGGAAAGGGTTGGACTTGTCCACCTACATATAGCATAGGAATCACCCTCACCGACAACCTCTTGCGTTCTCGTCTTAATCTAGAACAATTAAGGTATCTTAGGCACTTTGGGGTTGTTCCATCCAGTAAGGAACCACCCAATCCGGATAAGTTCCTTAAAAGTAGACAAACTTCATAAAACAGCCTTTCGACACGGGGCCGTGCCCAGGTCAACACGCCCCCGTGTCCACCAAAAGATTCACTTCTGACTTTTTGTCAGCATTTTAGTTAGTTTTTATTTTTCTAGTTTAAAAACCTTTTTTCTAATTTTTGATTTGATTAGACGTTGAGGATAAACCGGTACTAAAAGCTCTTGTGTCCTTGGACGACCTCGGTATCTTACCAACACTATACTACGCTCACGATGGGTGCACTTGCCCATATGCGTGTTTAGTGTTAGTAAATATCGTGTTTTATAAATTTAAAACTTTGCTAAAAAATATAAAAAGGGCTTAAAATATACTTAAACATATATACACACTTCACACGCATCAACGGTGGTGGTGGCAGTGGTGATGGTGGGTGGACGGTGGTGGTGGTAGACGGTGGTGGTGGGTGGTGGACGGTGGTGATGGCCGGTGGTGGTAGGTGGTGGACAGTGGTGGTGAGTGGTGGACGGTTGTGGTGGGTGGAGGAAGGTGGTGGTGGTAGACGGTGCTGGACGGTGGTGGTTGGTGGGAGTTGGTGGGTGGTGGGTGGTGGTGGTGGGTGGTGGCCGGTGGTGGCCGGTGGTGGCCGGTGGTGGTGGTGGTGGTGGGTGGTGGCCGGTGGTGGACGGTGGTGGACGGTGGTGGTGGGTGGTCGGTGGTGGTGGGTGGCCGGTGGTGGTGGGTGGTGGACGGTGGTGGTTGGTGGTGGACGGTTGTGTTGGGTGGTGGACGGTGGTGGTGGTGGTAGACGGTGATGGTCGGTGGTGGTGGTCGGTGGTGGTGGGTGGTGGCCGGTGGTGGTGGGTGGTGGTTGGTGGTGGTGGTGTTTAACCCTCTACAGACCTTAGAAGATCTTAGAAGTGGTTGGACCAAGTCTGCACCAAGAAGACCTTGCGCAGACCTTTTTTAATGAAACGTCTTCGGAAAAACAAACAATCTGCGCGTGGCAATGTCTGCACGTGGTCTGCGCTGCGCAGACATTTTATCAAAAAAACAAACAGCACCCTAGTAATGGAGTATGCTTCAACTGTGGAGAAAAAAGACACATTAAGCCGAATTGTCCTAAACTAGCTCCAGCCACGAACAACAAGACTACTAAAAATGCTAGAGCATTCGTTCTGACTGCAGAAGAAGCAAAGATGATTTTGGACGTGATTGTCGGTACGTTTTTAGTTAATGATGTTTTTGCTAAAGTATTATTTGACTCTGGTGTGAACCAAAGTTTCATTAATACTTCATTTTGCAAACTTCTCAACCAACCATTAACTAAACTCCAACAAGAATGTCTAGTAGAAACAACAAATGGAGAAACCATTAAGATTTCTGAAATCTTCCAGGGAGCGAGAATAGAAATTTTACATCAAAAGTTTATTGCAAACCTTTACCCAATGAATCTGGCAGGATTTGATATTGTATTAGGAATGGATTGGTTAGTAGCCAATAAAGCCAGTATTCTATGTGATCAAAAGTCAATACAAGTAAATTCACAAAGAGGTGAAAAGATCACAATTAAAGGAGATAAGCCAACTAGATGTACAAAATTCATCTTTGTGATAAAAACTGCAAGTTGTGCAAGAAAAGGATCAATAGTGTCTATGATTTCCATAATCATTAACACTAAGGGAAAAGAATTAAAAGATATCCCTGTAGTATCAGAATGTTCAGATGTATTTCCAGAAGAATTACCAGGACTACCGCCAGACCGAGAAGTTGAATTAAGAATTCATCTGCTACCAGGAACAGCACCAATTGCCAAAGCACCTTACCGTTTGGCACCTGCAAAAATGCAAGAACTGAAGAAACAGTTAGACGAACTATTGGAGAAACGATTCATACAGCCAAGCTCATCGCCATGGGGAGCACCGATCTTGTTCGTAAAAAAGAAAGACGGGTCAATGCGTATGTGCATTGATTACCTCGAATTAAATAAGGTCACGATTAAAAATCGGTACCCATTACTGAGAATCGATGATCCGTTTGACCAACTGCAAGGAGCTCGATTTTTCTCAAAGATCGATTTACGCTCAGGATATCATCAATTAAAGGTACATGAAGAGGACATTCCTAAGACCGCTTTCAGAACAAGGTATGGCAATTATGAATTTACTGTCATGCCATTTGGTTTAACCAATGCCCCAGCCACATTTATGGACATGATGAACCGAATATGTAAGCCATATTTGGATAAATTCATAATTGTCTTTATAGATGATATTCTAATTTACTCCAAAAATAAAAAGGAGCATGCAGCGCATCTGCATATACTTTTAAATTTGCTAAGAAAATAAAAGCTTTAAACTAAATTTTCAAAATGCGAATTCTGGTTAGAGGAGGTACAGTTTCTTGGACAATTAGTAAACCATGAAGGAATTCATGTGGATTCTACTAAGATTGAGGCAATTACTAAATGGAAAATCACTGAGTCACCAACAGAGGTTAGAAGTTTTCTAGGATTGGCCAGTTATTAAAGAAGATTTATTCGAGATTTTTCTAGAATAGCCATTCCTTTGACTAAGTTAACCTGTAAATCTGTTAAGTTTGAATGGGGATTAAAACAAGAAGAAGCCTTTAGAATTCGTAAGCAAAGATTAACCAACGCACCCATACTAACGTTACCAGAAGGAACGGAAGACTTTGAAGTCTATTGTGACGCTTCTAAGTTAGGTTATGGATGTGTGTTGATGCAACGTCAAAAGGTTATAGCCTACGCTTCTAGACAACTTAAGAATCATGAAGAAAATTATACAACACACGATTTAGAGTTAGGAGCTATAATTTTTGCTATTAAGATTTGGAGACACTATTTATATGGAAATAAATTTGTTGTCTTCACTGATCATAAGAGTTTAAGGTACATTTTTGGGCAAAAAGAGCTGAATATGAGACAAATACGCTGGATGGAATTTCTTAGTGATTATGATTGTAATATCCAGTATCATGAAGGAAAGGCTAATGTAGTTGCTGATGCTTTAATTCGAAAGTATTATGAAAAGCCAAAAAGTGTATGTTCTCTTAAATTAAATCTACAAGTAGATTTAAATAACCAGATCAGAGAAGTACAAGAATCAGTAATCAAGGATGATACTGAGAAACTGAAAGGAATGATTAAGGAATTAGAACAATGAACAGATGGAATTTGGAGATTCCATAAGAAAAGAATGTGGATACCTAAATTAGGAAATCTACGACACCGAATATTAGACGAAGCCCATAAGTCTAAATATACGATACATCCTGGAAGTGATAAAATGTATCAAGATTTAAGAAAGAATTTCTGGTGGATAGGAATGAAAAAGGATATAGTAGCTTATGTTGCCCAGTGTCTAACATGTTCACAGGTCAAAGCTGAACATCAGAAACCTTCAGGACTGCTGCAACAATTAGAAATGCCAGTATGGAAATGAGAATTGATAACAATGGACTTTATTACCAAATTACCCAAAACACGAAAATGTAATGATACAATCTGGGTGATTGTGGATAGACTAACCAAATCTGCTCATTTCCTACCAATGAAGGAAACATTCAGTATGGAACAGTTAGCCAAACTACATGTAAATGAAGTAGTTTCATTACATGGAATTCCTTTATCAATTGTTTCTGATAGAGATAGCCGTTTTACTTCTCATTTTTGGACAAGTTTCTAAAAAGCAATGGGAACCAAGCTAAATCTAAGCACCGCTTATCATCCACAAACGGACGGACAAAGTGAAAAGACAATTCAGACAATGGAAGATATGCTTAGAGCTTGTGTAATTGATTTCGGAGGAAGTTGGGATGATCATTTGCCAATAATAGAATTTTCTTACAATAACAACTATCATACCAGCATCAATGCTGCACCATTCGAAGCACTTTATGGACGAAAGTGCCGAACTCCAGTCTGTTGGGCAGAGATTGGAGAAAAGCAATTGTTTGGACCTGAGTTAGAACAAGAAACCACAGACAAGATTATTCAAGTCAATGAACGACTGAAGGAAGCACGCGATCGACAGAAAATTTATGCTGACAACAGACGAAAGCCGTTGGAATTTCAGGTAGGAGACAAGGTATTGTTAAAAGTCTCTCCTTGGAAAGGAGTGATAAGATTCATCAAAAGAGGGAAGTTAAGCCCCAGGTATGTTGTACCTTTTGAGATTATCAGAAGAATAGGACCAGTAGCTTATCAACTACAACTGCCAGAGGAAATGGCAGGAATACATGATATATTTCATGTATGCAATCTCAAAAAGTGCTTAGCCGATGAGTCACTAGTAGTATCTCTTAAGGATATAGAGGTAAATGAAAAGCTCAAATTCGTAGAAAAGCCTTTACAGATCGAAGACATGAAAGTCAAGAATCTCAAGCACAAGAGATTAGTTCTAGTTAAAGTGAAATGGGATTCCAAAAGAGGACCAGAATACACATAGAAGCTTGAATCAGAGATGCAAAGGAAATATCCACACCTGTTCCCGTAGACCTTGAGGACGAGTTCTAATTTAAGGTGGGGAGGATATAACAACCCTCCGAAAATATTTCCGACACCCTTAACATAATTATAACATCCCTATATGTCTTAAAACACACCCAATATACGATCTTTAGCCCTAAATACCTTTATATAATTAAAATAAAAATAAAAACAATTTCTAAGTATCACTCACGGGCCGCGAAGACCCTCTCTACGTTCTACGCGGGCCGCGACAGCTAGTCGCCATGGTGCATCCCGGTGCTGCCACGTGTCAACCGCGTGTTGAAGCTAGATCAGTGACTGGGCCAGGCTAGGGCCTACCCAGCCTACGTCGCGGGCCACGAAGCCCTTTGCTGTTTCCTACGCGGGCCGCGAGAAACCCCAAATCAGCTCCTATAAATTAGGAGTTTCGGCAGTCATTTTCCGTCGCTCACAATTCACTTTCTCTCTCGAATTTCTATAGTGTAGAAGCTATAATCGGGTATTATATCCCCCTAATTAACGAAGTTCTTCTCCATTGTAAGTATTATAACCCCGGTTACGTATTAGATACGCTGCCCGATTGATTTAGTGCTCCGTAACGGCTGTCGAGGTTCTGTCCGACGTAGTCGTTGGAGTTCTGTCTCGGGGAGGGTATAACTAATGTAAATATTGGGTTATGATACTAACGCATGTGCATTGTTTAAATTATTAGATTATAACCAGGAAAACACCTAATATAAAAGTTACCTAATAAAGAAAGATGTTTTATTCAATAAAATAGGGTTTATCCCTATAAACATGTTTGTAACAGAAACTTGGGTTTTACCCATGTGTTTATTAATATAAAAGTGTGGTGTTTTACTCTGATAAAATATTTCCTAACTACGGTCCTGATGAAAATTCCGCTGCCAAATAATGATAAACACCGATACCACCATCTCTGAGTAGGCCGCGGCCGCCCGCCTTTCAAGGCAGGGGTCGGGGGTTTGCGACAATTGGCGTTTTATATCTATTTGATTAGTCTTGAATTTTATTTAGTAGTATTTGTGAACATCAGTTATTACTATTTTATTAATTTGTGTAAACATCAGTTTTGTTAATTATGGCGTTTTCATTATGATGTTATATTTTTGTTAATTATTTATGTTGTTAAGTGTTTTTAATTATTCATCTCATGGCGTTTTTATCATGTCGTTTTTAAATTATGTGTTTATTATGTCTTGTTTATTATTCAATTAATGGCGTTTTAATATATAATGTTATTATGAGACATTTTCTATTTTTAATGGCGTTTTCTGATTTTTCTGTTCCTCACTGTGTTTTCTCATACGAAGTTGCTTCCTCGAGTCAAAGGCTTTGCCCCTAAACTGGATTACCATTTATCATTCCTGACGTCAGTGAAGAAATAAAGCCCACAATGGACATGGTATTCTCAAGCCTTGATGATTGTTATTCAATATATGTTAAGTATGCCAAGGAGTGTGGGTTTTCAGTCAAGAAAGGGACTACAAAGACAAACTCTAAAGGTGTCTTACATATTAAGTATTACTTGTGTACGAGATCTGGGTTATACAAGGACAAGAAGGTTGATACGTTGGACCCCAATCAAAAGGAGCGATTAGTGTGATCCAACTTTTCAAAGAGGACTGATTGTGGTGCACTGTTTTGTGTACTTTTTGAGGCTGGATCATGGAAGGTGTATAAGTTTATCGAGGAATACAATCATGATCTTGTTGAGCGTCCTGATAAGCATTTTCTTCCAACTGAACGACACCTCACTCAGCTTCAGAAGCATGTTATACACAGCATGTCTAAGCTAAACTTGGGTCCCGTCAAGGCGTTTAATGTTATGAAGACTTGTATTGGTGGTTTTGAAGACGTTGGTGCAAGTAAAGTTGAATTTAAGAACTATAAGAGACAAATTAACTTGTTTATAGGGAATATGACGTTGATATGGTTGTGAGACATTTGAATGAAAAAAAAAACATTCCCAGCCTAATTTCTCGTTTGATTACTTCACAGACGAAGAGAATCGTTTGAAGGGACTTTTTTGGTGTGACGATCAAGCCAAATGTAATTACCATGTGATTGGAGATGTGATTTCGTTTGATGCCACGTATCGTTCCAACAAGTAATATTTTATAATTCAACTTCTTATGTTTTCGGCTTTTTATTAGTTTACATGCAGTGGCGTTTTATTAGTTTACATGCAATGGCATTTTATTATTGTTTCAGTTCTCATGGCGTTTTCATATGCAGATACTCTATTGTGTTTGTACCGTTCACTGGTATAGACAATCATCACTGCAATGTTATATTTGGTGCAACATTATTGGCGTCGGAAATTGCTGATACGTATATTTAGTTTTTGAGAGTTTTTCTAAAAGCTGTTGGTTTTCAACCAAAAGTTGTTGTCACTAACCAAGATCCAGCAATGAAGAAGGCTATTTCTGTTGTATTTGTTGACACGAGGCATCGGTTATGCATGTGGCATGTGATGCATAAACTTTCTCTGAAGGTTGTTATGCTTTTTTTTACCTTTGGCGTTTTAGGATACACTGCGTTTTAAAATACATGGCGTTCTTTACCTTGTTAGTGTTTTTTTAATTAAGTTTTGTCTTTGTGTAATTTATATGTTTTTTTATACATGGCATTTTCGTGTTATACATAGGTTGGTATTAGGTTATGCAATTCCACCAATTTTAAAGAATGTATTTGTGGTGTTGTGTGGACGGATATTCTCACACCTGAAGAGTTTGAATCAGAATGGGAAGCGGTTATCGTAGAGTTCAATTTAGCAGATAATGACGGGCTATCTGATATTTTTGCACTTAGGGAATCTTGGATCCCTGCATACTATAGAATGGAGGAGATGTCTGGTCTTATGGGAACGACATCGAGGTCGAAGAGTGAGAATCATTTTTTTGGTCAAGTGTGCAATTCGAAAGCTACTCTTGTTGAGTTCATGACTCATTACGAGACTGCAATAGAAGCACAGCATCACACACACCGGAAAAATGATCATGAATCTCGATACAAACGACCCCAGTTGAAGAGTAATTACCAATTGTTGGAAGGGCAAGCTATTAACATTTACACAAAAAGTATTTTTGTGACGTTCAAGCTGAGCTTATTGGAGTTGCGGATTGCATAAGTCGACGTAACGAAGATCAGCCTGATGGGTTTGTTAAGTTTTACATAAATGACTTTCAACAGCCTTGTACATCCTTATTTGAGGTAAATAGTGGTGTTTTGTTTTTTATGGCGTTTTCTGTTAATGGCGTTTTATCATATGCAATGTGTTTTTTATTTTTTATTTTTTTAGACAAACATTCTCTGCATGGCGTTACAGAGATATTGTTTTTGGCGTGTAGGTAATGTTCCGTAAGTCTGATTGCACATGCAGTTGCTCATGCAGGCGTTTTGAACAGTTTGGTTTGCTATGTAGACTTATATTCTATGTTTTGAGAATTATGGAAATTAGGGAATTTCCAGAACAATACATTCTGAATAGATGGCGCAAAGAGGCTTCCCCAAATTGCTCTCTTGAATACTCAATTAGTTGTGAATATATGACCGAGCTTGATCCTGATGTGCAAAGTATGATGCGAGATATTATTTTTTCAATGGAATATACATTGAACCGTTTATCTGGTAATAAAGAGGAGCTATCCTTATACAATGATCATGTTCAATCTTATATGAAGAAGGTTCAAGATATGCGGATTGTTGCTCCTCCCGCTAGTACTAGGGATAGATTTGCCGAGATAATCGGTCAATATAAAAACGACAAGAATCCTATAAGAGTCCCTGTTGGGTATAAATCCAAAGGTTCTGGTTCTCGGAAGCGCCTGAAATCTAAACAGGAGATAGCAATCGACAAAAAGAAATCAAAGTCGAAACCCGAGACCAAAGAAAGACAGTGTCAGAACTGCAAAGGCTATGGACACTACGCATCAACATGCAAACAGGCCGTAATTAAAAGAAGATCGACAAGGTCTTCGAGAGCTAGTGAAGAGTAGGTTGGCATTTTGCATTTTGCATTCTTACAGAACACACACAGATGGTCTTTAAGAGCCAGTGTAGAGTAGTTTGGCGTTTTGTATATTTCATTCCTATAGAACACATACATATCTCAGTTTGGCATTTTACATCATTTTTACACATCATTTTTTTTCTACCTATTTGTTCATAACATTCTACTTCGAAGTTATATAACAAACAATATAAGATCGGACAAGCAAATCAAACGCCAAGAAAAAAAACAACAACAATGCCACTAAATAAAACTACTATAAACTTCTAATTTTGGTCATGCTAAACTCAATAATGTTTTACTGAACGAGATGGATAACATTGTTAATCCTCAGTCAAGAAAGATGTCCAACAATGTTATCCATCCCGTTTAGCTAAACTTTATTGAGAACAAAAACTGAATCTCCATGAAATGGCGTTTTTGAATTTTTGTGGTTTTTTATGTTTTGGCGTTTATATTGAGGATCTTGCTCATTACATAGAGCGAAAGTTTATTGAGAAAATAGTGTATATCAAATAAATATGGATTGGAATCTTTGATATTTGGATTTTTTGACGTTTTTAAGATGAATGGTATAGAGGAAAATATAATTTTTGGGGTTTTGGTGTAGATTTTAGTAGTTCTGAGAGTTTGTTTATATAGGAAGTCTTTGGCGCGTATTTTAGGCGCGATTTTTATTACAATAAATGCTAGTAATTAAGTTCCGTCGTTTCAGTACTGTTTGTTCAGCTTTATCTGTTAAAAACAAATTTTGGCGTTTTATATCTAATGGCGTTTATATTATGACGAAGTGTGTTATGTGTGTTAAGGCGGGATTTTAATAGCGTGAGTTTGGCGTTTTGTGAGAGAAGTCAAAAGACCATTTTACCCTTAATGAAGCGCGCCAGATTAATAAAAGTGATATTATTTACAAAAACGCCACCGCGTCATCTAGTCCATAGATTTTTTGATCTGACGATCCATAAGCATTCTCTCCGTTCTCACACTTTTGGGCGTTTTCTCTAAATCCTGACCCTATATATATATATATATATATATATGAGAAGTATCCGTTATGAACCGCCCTTTATTGCGAGAACCAATGTGAACACAACCAAAAAATACCTAAAAAATCTAAAAAACACCCAATATTTTTTTTTTACAATTTTTTTCGAAAAATTGCTATATTTCGTCAATAATAAAAAAATTCAAAAAAAAATTGAGTAACAGTTATCCATGCACATGTGCATTTGTATCATTTCTTTGACAAATTTTGTAATTCATTACCAATATCAGACAATTGCACTTTCATTTACACTACCATTCATAATGTACTACTTTTTACATTAACAATAATAGAAATGCACTTGTGCATCTATATGTATGAATTTGTTATAACATTAACAACACTAGAAATGCACATGTGCATCTATATATATATGAACATGTTATAACGTGTTTTAGTACACCACTTTGAATACACATTCTCTTTCATCTATCATACCATCCATACTACACTACACTACCATTACCTCCTACCATCCGTAATACAATACCATTACTTTTTACCATCCATAATACAATATTATTACCAATATTTCACTTTATTATATGTACATCAACACCCTTTATACCATCCAAACAACATATTACATCATAAAGTGACAAATATACTCAAACCATCAACCACTAGATATAACTAACCAAAACACATGTATATGGGCCTACTTCATCATTTAAAATCACAAACTTTTTGTACCAAAACACCTTATTTCATATTGATGCATATAGATGCACATGTGCATTTCTAATATTGGTAATGTAAAAAGTAGTGTATTACATATGGTAGTGTAAATAAAAGTGCATTTTTCTACTACTGGTAATATATTATGGAATTTGTCCAATAAATAATACATATGCACATGTGCATCCATAACTGTTACTAAAAAAAACGTTTTTTTTTTTTTTTTTGTAACAATAACGATTTTTATTAGAAAAATATTTTAAAAAAAAATTTGTGGGTTTTTTGGATTTTTTTCGGTATTTTTTTTTTGTGTTCACATTGGTTCTCGCAATAAGGGTGGTTCTCAAATGAACCTTACCCTATATATATAAAGGTCAGTTATGAACCACCCTTTATTACGAGAACCGCGAAAACCAATGTGAAGATAACCAAAAATACCTAAAAATATCTAAAAAACACATAACTTTTTTTAATTATTTTTTTAAAGAAAAATCACTATATTTCGTATCTAAAAAAATTTCGAGTAACAATTTATCTACGCACATGTGCATACGTATCATTTCTTTGACAAATTCCGTAATACATTACTAGTATTAGACAATTGCACTTTTATTTACACTACCATCCTTAATATAATACTTTTTACATTACCAATTTATAAATGCACATGTGCATCTATATGTATGAACATGATATAACGTGTTTTTGATACACTACTTTGAATACACTTTCCTTTTCATCTATCATATAATCCATAATACACTACTATTACCTCCGACTATCCATAGTACACTGCCATTAACGATATGTATAATATTTTTCACTTTATGGACATGTACATCAAAACTGTTCATACCATACCAAACAACATATTACATCATAAAACGACAAATATAACCAAACCATCAACCACTAAATATAACTAACAAAAAACATGTATATTGGCTTACTTCATCATTCAAAATCATAAACTTTTTGTACCAAAACACGTTATATCATTTTCATACATATAGATGCACATGTCCATTTTATATATTGCTTATGTAAAAAGTAGTGTATTACAGATGCACATGTGCATAAATAAACTGTTACTCGAATTTTTTAGGGACGAAATATAGGGATTTTTTTTAAATATTAAAAAAAATTGTGTTTTTTAGGTACTTTTAGGTATTTTTTGGTTCACATTGGTTCACGTGGTTCTCGCAATAAGAGTGGTTCTCAAATGAACCGTATCCTATATATATGAGGGTTCAATTAAAAACCTCTAATTAAAGTGAAAACTTGAAAACTAACTAAAAAGGCCTAAAAACGTCCCAATATGTTTTTACAATTTTCGCTACTTTTTTTATATAAAAAACTTTTTTTCAAAAAAAAAAAAACTTGTACTTCACATGTGCATTATACGTGTACTGCACATGTGCATTACTATTTTTTTTAAAAAAATTTATATATAAAGAGTAATGAAAATTTATAAAAAGATTGTAAATTTTTTTTTTGGGCATGTTTTTTAGGTTTTTTAGTTAGTTTTCAAGTTTTCACAATAAAAGAAGTTTTCGCTTGAACCCTCTCATATATATATATATATATAGGGTTAGGATCGTGTGAGAAGCACTATGCTAATCGAGAAACTTGAGAAACATTCTAAACCACACATTTTCCGTAAGCTTTTTGTAATATATATATATATAGGAGAAGGATCCATTAGGAACCACCATTTATTGCGAGAACCGCGAGAACCAATGTGAACACAACCAAAAATAACTAAAAATAGTTAAAAAAAACACAAAAAAATTTTAATAAAAAATCGCTATATTTCGTTACCATTTTTTTTAATTTAAAAAAAAATTGGCTACTAAAAGTAGTGATTTTAATGTAAAAAATATTTTAAATTTTTTTTTTTGTGTGTTTTTTAGATTTTTTGGGGGATTAGTTTTTAGCATTTAACTTGGGTGGGAGGTGGGGGGAGGTTAGGTTTTTTAGGTTTTTTTAGGTTCTTTTGGTGTGTTCACATTGGTTTTCATGGTTCTCATATATATATATAAGGAGTCAATTTTGAATTATACATGTGTGTATATTACAAAAAACTTAGAGAAATATGTGGTCTAGAATGCTTCTCAAGTTTCTCAAATAGGTTGGACTACTCTTAGGATCCCTATCGTGTGTGTGTGTGTATATATATATATATATAATGAAAATTCATATAAGTTGTGAGAATTTAAAGATTTCTATCAAAAGAAATCTTTTAAAAAAATTATCAAAATTTAAAGAAAAGTCAACTTTTCTAAGAAAAAAAATAGTTTTTGTTGAGAGTAAATTACTAGTTTTGTCCTTTATGTTTACATTAAATTGCAGGCGGTGTCCTTAATCTTTTTAAAAATTTTGCATGTTTTGTCCTTTAGGCCAAACCTGGTTAGAAATCTTAGTTATTTCTTATCATGTGCAATGCACATGAGGGTACAATGGTTTTTTCCCTCTCAACCCTTTTTATTCTCCCATTTATAACCATGAGTCCCTTTTCTCAACCTTCACCTTAATCTCTCTTTGTCTCTATGGCTGGCCACCAAGAACCACCACCAATATCCCCATTCTTCTCCAAGCATAAAACAATCACCACCAACCTCCTTGTTCTCTAGCACCGGAAAACAAGAACTGAGGCCAAAGATCAAAAACAAGAGAGTTGAACATATCTTTTCTAGCTTCAATTTACCTACATGGTTCACATATCCAAAAACCCCTTTGCCGAAAAGTGAGATTTGCAATGGGGGAAAACAGTATTGGTGGGGGCATCGTTGGGAAGTCGACTTTGGTGATTGAAACCGTTGGCTAGGGAAGATGAAATGCATTTGGAGTGTGCTCTCAGCACTAATGTTGCTACCGGAAAATCCATCCAGCCATCTGAATGCCGGTCTGTTGTCTTAAACCCTCTGTGTGTACATTAACTTTAACCCGATCGTAAAACCACTAGATCTGAAGTATTTGCTATTAGTAATGCACTAATTTGAACATAGTTGGAAGTGTAATGATCTAACTGATTGATTACACTTCATAGGTCGGACAGTATCACCGGAATCGCATAACACATCATCTGTAATTATCGCAGACCTGCTATCAATCACCATACACCCCTTGAAACTACCTGATCTCCAACTGAAACCACTTTAATCTCCGACTGTCGACAACCCAAATCACCAGAAATCTACCGTTGATCGGCCTGAAACCATCATCTAAAGCCACCGTAGGTCACTTCCATCTGGAACCACTAGAAACAGCATGGCGATAACCACCATGAACTACCGCTATTACCGTGAACCACCAGAAACAACCTATCGGAACTGGTTTTGACCCGCAACCCGCATCATCATTCTTTGTTTCAGACCCCTACTACTACTGACTTTCACAACCCACATGTTTGTCGCAAACAGAGTTAATATCCATCATCGACAACCACCACTCTATACCATAACAACCTCACAACACTTCCGGTAATTATCAATGTGTAACCCATCGCCGTTTACAATCTTTACAACCCTAAACCATCATCACTCTTTCACTTTACCCATTTCTCTCTCTACAGAACATACACCTAGGTTGGAGAAAAGGGATGAGGGTTATAAATAATAGAAAGGGTTGAGAGCAAAAAAAATGCACATGATAAGAATTAACTGAGATTTCTAACCAGGTTTTGCTTAAAGGACAAAACGTGCAAGATTTTGAAAGGTTAAGGACACCGCCTGTAAACTTTTGACCAAAAGGACAACGCCTGCAATTTGATGTAAACATAAAGGACAAAACTTGTAATTTACTCTTTTGTTAATTTACACTTGCGTAAAAAAACCCTTACAAGGATGTAAATGCAAATGTTAACAGCTTTTTACAAGAGTAAATTGCACAAAACGTTCTTTAAGTTTCATCAATCCTGCCAGTTTCAGCCTTAATCTTTAAAACTTGCCAAAACAAGTCTTTAAGATTAAATTTGTTACGAGTTTCATCCTTTATCGCTAACCTAGTTATTAATCCTTGTTAAATTGCCTCACATGCATAGCAAGTGAGGGTAAAAATGTCTTTTCTTCTTGTGAGGTTATAAAACCTAAATAAAATCCTAGACCCACGTGGTCACTGTTACTTTTTTTCAATCTAGCACATTTGCAACTTTCAAACCCTAGAACCTAATCCCATCTTCAGTGTCATCTGTTTACTGTTTATGTTGGAGGGAAGCAATGTTACGAGCTTCTCGGTCAGATAGAAACCCAAGACGAATCTATCACTCGTGTCCATTCAAAGTAAGTTTTCCCCAAATTCACCATAATCTGAAATAAATGTTTAAGGGTAAATTACATTTTTCATCCTTTATGTCTGTATTGGATTGCAATGGGTCACCTTTAACTTCAATAATTATAGTCACAGTCCTTTATTTGTAAAACCCATTACACTATAGGTCCTTTAGCACTAACCAGGTTAAAACTTTCAGTTAAGTCTATTCACTTAAGGGTATTTGGTCATTTCATGCTTTTTAAAAAATATTTATTAATAAACAAAACCAAAAAAATACATACATTCAACATCATCTTCCCCAATTCCCCAACCCTAGAACACATCATCCTACCACCATGGACCACCCCCCCCCCCCCACCACCAATTCCCAAATTCGGCATTTTTTTCTACCATCATAAACCAGACACGCTATAAGGATCAATTTGGAATTATTGAGTGAAAAAACAACCAAAATGAAATGCCACGTAAATAAAAAACCAAGCTCATCTGCCACTTGTAGAGAATACTGCTATCATTTCTTGTTTGTTTCACCCTCCTACTAGCAACTTATTTGTGAGTAAATCCATACATCTGCAAAATCTGACTATCCTCAAAATTAAGCGCATGGTCCATCTGTTTCAAGCATCTTTCAATCCAGTAATCACCAAAACGATTCCGGAACAATGGAGGTCAAATGTGGAACGATGAAGAAACCCACGAGTGTAGTAGATTCATCAAAATCAATCATACGAACAATTGTACGCATCCTAATTTATGTTTCGCATTTAATATTATAACAACCCTCGAAAAATATCCTATAACGCTCCGTAATCAGAAAACCGGACCCGTGTAACCTTGTTTTATTAAAAATCAAATAAAATATTGATTTTTTTGTTTCTCGCGGGCTGCGACAGGGTGAAGGGTGTCGGTCGCGGAGCGCGACCCATTTTTGTTTACCGGACACTCCTTGCGCCATGTGTCAAGTCACGTGGCAGACCTAGGGCTAACTCAGCAACCCTAGCCGTAGCTAGGGGTGCCCTCGCGGGGCGCAAGAGGAACAGGTGGGGCGGGTCGCGGGGCACGAGAAACCCCCAGATTTCCTATAAATTGAGCCTCAATTCATCCTTTCAACCTCGTTCAACTTCTTTTACTTTTGTTACGTTCTAAAAATATAGGTAACAACCAAACCGACGATTGATTTTGGAAAGAAATATTATCAATGTTCCTTACGATTATGGAACAAGGTCATTATCGCGATATCGATTCCATCTCTTCGAAGTGGCGAAAGATGCATTTGGTCGTGAACCGATTTGTCGCGATATATAATAATTTATATACTAGTAATCGTCGTAGTGGGATGAGTGACGAAGATGTTTTTAAAGAGGTGATGCGAAAATACGAAGATACGCATTGGGTCGTTTTCCCACACGTACGGGCATGGGATGTTTTGTGAACCAATAACAAGTGGACGCCGATTCCAAACGAGGTTGCAATGACTAAACGAACAAAAACCTAGGAGACCGGAAGTTATAATACGGGGGCCTCGGACGTACGATGCCAAATAAATATAAACGACGAGCCCGAGTTTGACAAAGAAGAGTACGAAGTTCGAGAGGAGGCATGTCCCCCGGGCAAGGACAAAGCCAAAAAGGCGGCGAATGCAAAAAACAAGCTGCAACGGGGGGCGATTCCAAAATGAACGAGTTTATGGCCCTGTTCAAAGCATCCACCTAGGTCACAACCCAAAAGGCAAAAGCGAAGGAACGTGAAGTGGAAGAGCGGGTTCGGTTGAAGCAAGAAAGGAACGAATATAAAGATTATGAGATAATCACAACCGATATCAACTCGTATCTGGAAGAAGACCGAGCGATTTTACGTAAAATGAAAGAAAAGATCGCGAAAAAATGGAATTCTTAGGATTTTTAATTTTTTAGGTTATGGTTTTTTTTTCAAGTTATTTTAAAAAATAAATAAATTAAATAAGTGGGGTAGGGGCATCAACCATTTCCTTGGTTTCATTCCATCCTTGGAGGGGTATCCTCCAAGGACCATGACGTGACACTAAGGTAAAGGGACATCCTCCAAAGACTACCCTCCTCCCATACCGAGTAGCCTTAAAAAACTATCTACCAAATACGTATAGTTTCTATAAATATATATCTCATATTAGTTTTTCAAATAAACTCATATTTTGGTTTATATCTTTCCATTATTTTGTTTTCTGTCAACCTAATATATATTTTAAATCTTTTTTTGACAAATCCATTATAACTTTTCTATTTTATTTTAACACAATGAAATTTCTTACGTTGACATGGAGTCAACGAGCATTAGAAATGATCGATGATTGGGCAGCGTAATTCACGCATGAATATTATTAAATCATGGTAATAGAAGTTTCCTCAACTATATTCACCATACTATGATGATTCGGAAACTCGACCGGAGGTCGTGGGTTCGAGTCGGAGGAGCGCCCGAGTTTTCTAGCTGCTCACTATGCATGCATAGTGTTGGGTTATTCCGGGCAACCGGGGCAATGACTGTCTGCGATTTTCTCGGGGGATGCCATGCCAAACTCTGATGCCTTTGTGGGCCCAGTTAAGACAACACACTGGCCAGAGTGGGGCTAAGGTGCTATCCTGTCGGCGGATAGTAGCGGGTCCTATCGTCTGTTGTAGCAACCGCCATTCAAAAAAAAACTATATTCACCATCCAGCCCTCAATTTTGTCACATGAACTATAATAACATAAGCAGTGAGGTTTTTTGACGTTTTTTTTTTTTTTCATAAAAAGACCCAAAAACGTTCGGTAACCGTCCCTAAGGTGTTTTTTGTTTTTAAAAAATGGGTGAACTATGTTTTTTTTAACGCCTTAAACTTTATCTTTGGCCAATAACATTTTTCTATGGTTTTTATTTTTAATTTTTTATTTAATTCTATTAGAATATAATGCCTCACAAGATTTCAAGCATCACCACACCTCTTTTAGCATAATGCCACACAATACCCATATACCGACTGGACCACCACATGGCGCAAAACGCCCAAGGGTCTTCCCCCTCCCACTACACATGGTTTAATAATCTTCTAGTTTAGACTATGGGGTATGGGGCTGGGTTGGGGCGTGGGTTGGGTTGGGTACAAACGTCCAAGTCACCACCCCGGGTGGGCTTGGGTTTCGGCGGGGGTTTCAGCCCGGGCGTTGGGCGTGCCTAGCGGTCTTCCGTGGCCGGCTCTCATTAGCTGGGTTGGCTAGGCTAGGTGGCTAGAATTTAAATTTTAAAAAATAACCGTTTGGCCAAGCCAAACCCATACCCCAACTACTATAACCCCCCCCCCCCCCCCCACCGTCTGTCCACATCGCTACCCCAACCATTCACTCCACCTACCCGAACCCGCTACCCACACTTGAAAAATGGCCACATGGACGCACGAGGAAGAGATAGCACTTGTAACGAGCGTCGTGGACGCGATGAAGGGCCGCCAACCCGGTGAGACCTGTTACTGGCCGGAATCTTTCGCTAGCTACCGGCACAACGTGGGGAACAACATGCACAATCTAAACGATTGCCAACACAAGTGGCGCGAACTACGACCGAAGCTCGATCGTTTTGAAGCCTACTACGACAGCGTCCCGGGCTGTGATATAAGTCATGAAGACCGGGTGGCGGTGGCCAACATCGAGTTCCGGGGCAAGGAGCGGAAGTCGTTTGACAAGCTCGCCCTGTTCGAAATCTACCTAACGCTTAAATAAGGATTTTTTTTATATGTCTAATTATGTTTTTTTTAGATTTGTAATCCTTTTTTTTTTGTAGGATTTTGTAATTTTTAGGAAATTTTATAATAATTTTAGGCTTTTTTTTTATTTTTGTGTGTATTTTTATAAAAATTGAAAAAAAAATTATACACGTGGCCAACCCACGCGAGCTAGCCACGCCCCGCCATACCGACCCAACATGCAACTGACCAGCGGTGCCCCTCGAAGTCCACGTTTCAATCCATGCCCCAAACCCCCGCCCCACCATACCCCACGGTCTTAGACTATGGGGTGTGGGTGGCTTGGGTTGGGTGCATTGCTCGACACGTGGCGAGTGTGGGCTCCACCAGACCACCCCAAAAAAAATGAGGTGTGGAAGCGGCGTGGCCAAGCAGCGTTGTGGTGCCATGTTTTTTTTTAAAGTGGGGTGTGGAAACGGTCATCTCCCACCAGCCAATCCAAGCCAGTCACCTCTAACCTCTCCCCCGCCCAAGGCTAGGCTTCAAAGCCACGCCAGCAGGACAACGTCGTGACCAACGCTGGCCCGGTGTGACTTAGCCAACGTTGTCTGGCATCCCCCGCTCCAACCAACACCCCACACCCACTAGTCTTAATTTGAGTATCCCGACAAACATGTATAAACACCTTAAAAACGGATGGTTTCAACTTCAAGTGATATAATTGTAAAAATATAAGCCCAATAATTGGATTTGAAAAACGTCAAAGCCGGCTAAGAGTGTTCACAATATAGATTCTCCAACTCAATCTTTATAAGTTTACAAAAAATTATTACCATTTCAATTAAATAATATTTTTTATAATTTTATCATTATATTTTATCTTTCCTCTATTCACAATCATTTTTAAAAGAATGTTATAAAATCACAAGGGTGAACAATGTCACTCACAACCACTCCATACAATATAGATAACTCACTCACACACACACACACACACATATATATATATATATAATATATATGTGTGTATATAGGATTAGGTTCAAGAGTGAACACTAGTGTAGTTTGCGAACTGAGCGAACTAATCCTGACCATACATGTGTGTAGATCAATGGCCAGGATTTGATTATGAAATACGCTAGTGTATTTTATGATTTGATGATGAAATCCTAGCCATCCACGTGTGTAAATCAATGGCCAAAATTTGTTCACTTAGTTTGCAAATACACTAATGTTCACTCTAGAACCCCACCCATATATATATATATATATATATATATAGGGTAAGGGTCCAGCGTGAACAACCTCCTAAGAGTGAACTGTGTGAACAAATCTTGACCGCTGATTAATATGATCTTGATTATTTAAAGGAGTGACATGATTGTAATTAATAGGTTAGATTTTATTGTTTTATTAAAATTAAAAGGGTAGAAGTGTATTTAAAACTAGGAAAGAAAATTATTTTCAATAATAAGAGAGTAAATCCCGTAAATATACCATGTATTATACACATGTGTACTATCGTGTTGGAATGTATAGAACAGTAGAACACAGCAGTACACATGTGTACTACGGAGCTAAGACAACAATGTTGCGGGTCACATGTGTACTATACCATGTATTATACACATGTGTACTATCGTGTTGGAATGTATAGAACACAGCAGTACACATGTGTACTACGAAGCTAAGAGTTATACACAATAAAAAAAATGACTGAAAACTCTAGTTCAACCAAAAAAAGACTAAAACTATAATTCGAATCTTGCTACTATGACCAAAAACAATGACAATATTAAAATAAGTTAAGATTATCCTAATATATTTAAAATAAGTAATTGTTTTGTAGATGTCGAAAATGTTGGTAACTGATGATTATTTAAATATGTTAGGATTTTGAAATTAATAAGACAATAATTTAAATTCAATATTTATATAAAGTTACAATCTTACCCTTGTTAAATGTATATGAAATCAATGGTTCAGATCAGTTCACGCGGTTCACTCTTGGAAATTTGTTCACGTTTGAACCTAATCCTATATATATATATATATATATATATATATATATATATAAAGATGCTATTATGAATGCTTTAAGAATTTAGGTCACTCATAACCAATACCAATAATTATGATGATATCAAGTTATTTACTATAGGAGTGATTATATCGTACGATATGATAATCATTTGGAAGAAGGTCATGGAGGTTGGGTAAACGATTATAAAATTAGGTAATATTTAATACGAAGGAGTTGAAAGCGTAATAAAATGGATTATTTCGAAGGAATAAACATGTTTGATTGTAATCTAATAATTGGATTTGAAAGATATCTATTTGAACTAAAATAGGGTAAAAGTGATATAACCAGATGGACTAAATAGCAACCAAACCTAACCACAAGGGCCACCCACAACCATTACTAATAAATCTGATGTTATTATACAATATAACAATTGACGTCGGGTCTTAGAAACAGTACCGGTTTCCAAGTTTCACAAACCTCCATTTGCCAGTCATTCTCTTTAACTTTGTTTCCCCACTACATGACACTTCTTCCAGCAGAGAGAGATAGTGGAAAGCAAGGGGCCGGTCACGGTGGTTTTGGCGCCAACGACCGTCATTCTGACGCGTGAGACGGTTCCATTTCATAGTCTGAAGGCAGGGAAGCCACAGGTGGTGGTGGTTTGTACATTCGAGGGGCAGTGATTGGGTCCAACGGCGTTACAGCTCGCACGCCAGCATCACCGGTACTCAACATCGACGGCAACATCTTTGATGAATTTGGTGGCGGTAGTTCAAGATGTGGATTAGGTTTTACGGTGGCCATTGGTGGCGGAGAGCAGGTTTCGTGACAGTACACGAGTGGAGAACCACGAGGGATGTTAGATCGGAGGTTTGCATAGCTTCGCCAGTGACGGCGATCGAGCGCCTGCGGTTCCGATCAAGTTCTGGCAACTTTCCGGTAAGCCCTTTTTCTCTTGCATGTTTGCTATTTGGTTAAATCAGTTGTTCATGAACCTTAACACAACAAGTCAGATGCTCATGGTAGGCCAATATAAGTTTAAAACTCAATTAAGGACTGTGGATTGGTGCTGCTCTTGGTAGGCCGTCATGATGCAAAAAAATGCCAAATTGGTTTCTTGGGCGTGGCATTCGTTAAGGCAATGTGAATGTGATTCCTAATTTCACATACCAAATGGTTATAAATAGTATTGTCTGCAACCACAAGGATTTAGCAATTCTGAGCCTCGAAGACAACGATTTGATTTTTAATTTTCATATTAATCAAAATCAATCGTTCCATGAAATTGTGAAAATTATCATTATTGCTTGGTGTGTCAATCTAATTGTACGGTTATGGCGAAATTGATAGGTGTAGTTTCACACTTGGATGTTGGCAAAGGGTTGTGACAAACTGCAACAAATAGTAAGGATGCAAATACACGAGGATCTTGATGTGAGGTATAAAGATGATGATTTTGTGTTTGTCAATTTTGATATGATATAGTAAAATATTACAATTATTGAAATACATATTTTTTTATAGGTGAGATCGCTCTTATTAATGTTGCAAGGCAAGGGCATATCTCCAATGCTAATACCTCATTGAACATGTACTGAAACTGATGATGGCATTACTTCTTTGTTCTTAGCTGTAGTTGCAGGCTCACTCCAATGCTTGGAGCTATTAACATAGGTACATCAATATCTCTACTATTAGAAAGGGTTCTTTACTAACAAGAATGTAGGCAATCTGACTTTGATTTTTTTTTTTTTTTTTTTGCTATGAGTATTTCTGTTTTGTGTAGATTTTTTTATTACTTATTAATCTATGAAGAAAGTGAATGCAACTCGATTTGTGAAATTGCCAAGGCAATTATGTTATCTGCAGCCTCATTCATTCGGATCATGTTTCATTTCTAACGGGTCAAACGGATGATGTTTTAAAATAGCGTAAAGAAACCTTTTTATGGGCCTTATGGGTACGACATGTTGAAAGGCGCTCATAGTGTGTCTTTAATAATGGTAAAACTTGATTAATATGAAGTAATTAGGTTTTTTAAGAAAATTTGGTGCATTGATTATCTATAAAACACTTCAAAACATTTTAAGCCAACTCAATCGACTGCACCCGCTTCAAACCTTACCAAAATCATCTACTCTAATCAGAAACAATCTTTGAACCTTCATAATATTACTACATATTTAGAAAGTGTAGTGGTTGGACGATGTCATTCTTGGAATCCCAACAATTTGGCATATATTGGGCTTTGTCTTTTTTGGGCTCACCAAGTGTGTTGCCGTTCACGGCCCTAGACGTATTGCTTGTGCAGGAAGGTGCAAAAGTTCAATCACGGGGACTAATACAACCAAGCTTTAGGCCGGTAAATTGTTTGTATCTTTAGCTCTTGCTTTTATATGTCTATTTTTATTATGAATTCAGATATATAACAAAAAAAGAGAGTAAAGTGATTCAAAATATAAATTTTAATAGATTTTCATTTACTCAATGTTGATTTTAAAGACACGTTACATCTTTTGCACATTTCGTTTAAGACAAAACATTATCGGGTAATGTTTTGTTTATTGCTTTTTGTACATAGGATTTTCCGCCGCAACGCGCGGACAGGTAAAAACCTAGTTTATCAATAAATATGAAGTTATTATGTTACGATGTTATCATGTTATCTATTCTAGGAGTGATTGTAGTAGTAGTAGTATTGTTGTTATTGAGCCCTAGATATTTTTGTCTTTCTAATGAGTTGTGTTCCATTAATTCATCTTTTTTTTTTTTGCATCTATAAACAACACAAAATAACGATTTATTTCAATAAGACAATGGAATAGTAATGATCCATTTCTTCCTCTTATTTATTTCTTTCTCTTATTCATTCCATTACCTCAAACGATCACTTAGTTAACATATGGTCACTTATAGTTAATATATGGATATCGCATTCGTATATGTTATTCATATGAATATTTAAACTTCTTCACACAAACGTTCGGGGGCATATGATACATACGTGATTTCTTTTTGTATTTATATATCGTATAGTTCTACTGTTGTATGAATTTCTGATTTTTTAGAATTGTTTCTTGATACTTTAGTAGGAAAAAATCATTATGGGGCTTGTAGCCATTGTTGCATGTAAATGATAAGCTTTACATATTCATATAGGTTACGTAATTGGACTATATGTCCTTCTGAAAAATCCAATAATGATGCCTGATTTATGTTATGAGATAACTAGACTGTCATATATTTTTAACATCTATGATTTTATCGTAGTTCACTATCGTCGTATGTGTTTTGATTTTCTATACTTTTGTAGTAGTTATAAGTTCAGTAGTTATTCTGCTCTTCATATATGTGCTTTGTAACTACTTATTTATGTGACCCATCATTGCAGCACCAATGATGTGGCACAATCTGTGACCCTAACCTAAGATCACGATGTCTCTTTTATATTTCTTGATATTTCCTCGGAGGTATATGCAACAACCCTAGGTTTCTTGATAATTCTTGGTATCTAGCAGACGATGACTGCGTATGCCCACACCATTCACACATTTGATGCACAAGTCTACAAACCTTTGTGCATGTTCGTAATTCCTTATTATTTTTGTATATATCAGCTTGATGTGTGTAAAATGCAACATATAAATTACATCAAATGAGGCATAAAACTAACCCTTTTTAAGTACTAATGTTGGAAAAAGTGTGCTTTTGTCTTCCTTTTGTATTTTCAGGGTTAAAAGAGCTTAAACGAACAAAAGAAGCAAAAATGCAGCCAAATCCAACATAAATACAAAGAAAAGGAAGAAACGTGGCATGCCCGACTCCTCGACAGCATCTCCCAAAGCAAAAACAAGAAGAAAGCTGAGCATGGGGCTGTGCCCAGCTGAGCACGGGGTTGTGCCCAGCTCAGCACGGGGCCGTGCTCAGCGAGCACGGGGCCGTGTCCAGGATGGTCAGCCTTGGCACAAAAGACAAACCTGTAGAAGCTTCTATTTCCCAACACGGGGGCGTATCCAGCGGACACGAGGCCGTGGTCAACGCAAAGATTCGCAGAATCTGAGCAAATCTTGATAGTACAGATACGCTTCTGCACACGGGGCCGTGCCCAGCGGACACGGGGGCGTGTGGAGCTAATGCAGACAAATTGTATTAATGAAGAAAGAGAAAAGGGTGGACACGGGGCCGTGTCCAGGCTTCTGTACAGGCTATAAATAGGGGTGTTTGGTTCACTTCAAAGGCATCCCTTGGCACACCACCTCTCTCACACTTCACCCACCACCCACCACCACCATAACACCATCATCCACCACCATCATCCATTGTCCATCATAGAGTGTGTGAGTCGTCTCGGGATCCAAGATTGATCGTAAGAGTTCTTGACAATCAAGGCCATGTTTGCCTAAGTCTCTTACATCACATGGTGAAGACAAAGTGTCTAGTGTAATACTTTTTATTTTTAATCTTTTCGCACTTTTTAATTGGTTATGTATTAATGACTTTAATAACTAGTTTCTTATGTTGAAGGTGATTCTTCCTTATCGTTTGTCCGTGGTGTCTTGGCATTATTTTACTGTCTATATAAAATAAAAGATTTTCACCATTCATATCTCCACGGTCTATATGGAGGTATGTTGGCTACCCGGTCGGGGGTTAAGGGAACGGTTTGGTAAGAGTCTTGCCATTGTTCAGTGTATAGATCCTGCAAAGGACCAGGGTCAAATTTAGTAGGACCTCCTTCAATACTTAACGGTATTGGATGGCGGGGGTCCAAACTCTTTGATCCCCTCATAAGTTAAGCTACTATTAAAACTTTAACCCGGCTACTTAGGACTGTATCCTAGCTGACTCAGACTACTTAGCCGAGGGTAACGTCGCCTTCAAAAGAGGGGCCTACCACATTATGCATTAATAACTTAATTAATTATCTTTCAATAATCCGACCCTTTAAGATTGTATCCTTGCTGACTCAAACTACTGGGTTGAGGGTAACGTCACCTCCAAAAGAGGGGCCTACTACAATAACTAAGATAATCTCTTAAATAGTGCAAAAGTGCGGAAATAATCAAAGGTTACACTAAACACGAGTCGGAGCCAAGTGATTCATCTTGTCTATCTGTTTTTACTTTTATTTTTCAGTATTTTAGTTAGTTTTTATTTTCTTAGTTTAAAACCTTTTTCTAAACTTTTGATTTGATTAGACGTTGAGGATAAACCGGTACTAAAAGCTCTTGTGTCCTTGGACGACCTCGGTATCTTACCAACACTATACTACGCTCACGATGGGTGCACTTGCCCATATGTGTGTTTAGTGTTAGTAAATATCGTGTTTTATAAATTTAAAACTTGGCTAAAGAAAGTATAAAAGGGCTTAAAATATACTTAAACTTATATACACACTGATGTGTGCAAAATGCAACATATAAATTACATCAATTGTGGCATATAACTAACCCTTTTTTAGTACTAATGTTGGAAAAAGTGTGTTTTTGTCTTCCTTTTGTATTTTCAGGATTAAATGAGCTCAAATTAACAAAAGAAGCAAAAGGGCAGCTAAATCTAACATAAATACAAGAAAAGGAACAAACGTGGCCTGCCCGACCTCCCCGAAAGCATCTTCCCAAGCAAAACAAGAAAACAGAAGGCTGAACATGCCCCGTGCTCATTGAGCTCGGGGGCGTGCCCAAGTGTCAGCATAAAAGACAAAGTTGTAGAAGCTTCCATCGCCCACCACGGGGTCGTGCTCAGCGGACACGGGGCCGTGGTCAACTATAAGATTCGCATAATCCAGACAAATCTTGATAGTACGGATACGCTTCTGCACACGGGGTCGTGCCCAGCGGACACGGGGCCGTGGTCAACTAATAAAGACAAGAGCAATTAATGAAGACAGAGAAGGATGTGGACATGGGGCCGTGCCCGAGCTTCTGTTCAGCCTATAAATAGGAGTGCTTGGCTCTAGCTCAAACCATCCCTTGGCACACCACCTCTCTCACACTTCACCCACCACCCACCACCACCATAACACCATCATCCACAACCATCATCCATTGTCCATCATAGAGTGTGTGAGTCGTCTCGGGATCCAAGATTGACCGTAAGAGTTCTTGACAATCAAGGCCACGTTTTCCTAAGTCTCTTACATCACTTGGTGAAGACAAAGTGTCTAGTGTAATACTTTTTATTTTTAATCTTTTCGCACTTTTTAATTGGTTATGTATTAATGACTTTAATAACTAGTTTCTTATGTTGAAGGTTATTCTTCCTTATCGTTTGTCCATGGTGTCTTGGCATTATTTTACTGTCTATATAAAATAAAAGATTTTCACCATTCATATCTCCACGGTCTATATGGAGGTATGTTGGCTACCTGGTCGGGGGTTAAGGGAACGGTTTGGTAAGAGTCTTGCCATTGTTCAGTGTATAGATCCTGCAAAGGACCTGGGTCAAATTTAGTAGGACCTCCTTCAATACTTAACGATATTGGATGGTGGGGGTCCAAACTCTTTGACCCCCTCATAAGTTAAACTACTATTAAAACTTTAACCCGGCTACTTAGGAATGTATCCCTGCTGACTCAGACTACTTAGCCGAGGGTAACGTCGCCTTCAATAGAGGGGCCTACCACAATATGCATTAATAACTTAATTAATTATCTTTCAATAATCCGACCCTTTAGGATTGTATCCTTGCTGACTCAAACTACTGGGTTGAGGGTAACGTCACCTCCAAAAGAGGGGCCTACTACAATAACAAAGATAATCTCTTAAATAGTGCAAAAGTGCGGAAATAATCAAAGGTTACACTAAACACGAGTCGGAGCCAAGTGATTCGTCTTGTCTATCTGTTTTTACTTTTATTTTCATTTTTCAGCATTTTAGTTAGTTTTTATTTTCTTAGTTTAAAAACCTTTTTCTAAACTTTTGATTTGATTAGACGTTGAGGATAAACCGGTACTAAAAGCTCTTGTGTCCTTGGACGACCTCGGTATCTTACCAACACTATACTACGCTCACGATGGGTGCACTTGCCCATATGTGTGTTTAGTGTTAGTAAATATCGTGTTTTATAAATTTAAAACTTGGCTAAAGAAAGTGTAAAAGGGCTTAAAATATACTTAAACTTATATACACACTTCACACGCATCAAGTTTTTGGCGCCGTTGTCGGGGACACAAGGATTTTAAGAAAGCTTAAAATCGACGGCCTAATCAGTTTTTCAAAACCTTTTTAAAACGCACGCACATTTTTCTGCATTTTAGTTTAGTTTTGCATTTACAGTAACCTGAACACGGGCCGTGCTCACTGAACACGGGGCCGTGCTGCACAATTTTCATAAAACACCCAGTAACAGTAGCTTGAACACGGGCCGTGCTCACTGAACACGCCCCCGTGCTCAACGAAATCAGTAACTTTAATTAAAACGCCCAAATACAGATTCTGTACACGGGGTCGTGTCCACTGAACACGGGGCCGTGTCCAGCCTCTGTTTCCGTTTTATTTTTGTTTTCTGATCTCGAGACTTGGTTGTGGTCTGCTGAGTGATTCTTATGGATTAATACTCAGGAGGTTACAACTACACCTATGAGGAGGATGATTATAGGAATAATTATTGCACTAATTGTGGTGACCCGCACTCGGTTCAATATTGTAACTTATATCAACCATCCACTTCATACACCTACTATGAGGAGCCCAGGTACGAACCATCAACTTCATACACATCCTATGAAGACCAAAGGTATGAACCACCTCCCTCATACTCATATTTTGATGAACCAAGGTATGAGCCTTCTTACTCATACTTTGAGGAACCAAGATATGAGCCACCACCTTCGTATGCTTACTATGAGGAACCATGGCGTGAACAACCCACCTCATATGAGTATTATGAAGAACAAAATTACGACCCTTATCCATCATATGCTTACAATGAAGAACAATGGTGTGAACCATCTACTTCATATGGGTATTATGAGGAACAAAGGATCGAACAACCGGATTCAAGCTTTGAAAATCCCGATCCTTTTTCTATAACCGAAGTGACCGATAGGATATTAGAACACCTTAGAGTTATCGATCGCTATATAAAAGAATCTCGAGCAAGGGAAGAGGAGTCCCGCGCAAGAGAAGAATTAAATAAAGAAGAGATAACTAAAAGTGTGAAAATGGAAGAACAAATAAGTGAAAAACCGACACATGAGTTAAACAACGAAAAAGGTGAGTCCGACAACGTTAAAATTCAAGAAGAGTCTAATTTTGAAAAAAATTAATCTCTTGTCACCTTCTTTTGAAAATCATTGTTTAGTACCCACTCATGCTAAGTTTTTAAAAGAGTTAAACACTAACACTAAAATTGACGAAACGTTAAGTGTTAAGTTAACTATTGATCAAACCTCACTAATAAAAGAAGACCCATTTGAAATTAACATTACACCGGTTCCATGTTTCTTTCAAAATTCATTTATTAGTAATGTCACAATTGATAAAGATCTTTGTGTTAACATAATGCCTAACTACATTTTCGAAAAATTAAGTATTAGTAATTTTTCTCCACTTCAAATACCCATTTTTCTATCCAATCGGAAGGTAATAAAATCAATCGGTGTAGTTGAGGATGTCTTGGTTCAAACAAATCAAATGATAGTCCCCACCGACTTTGTCATCCTCGATGACGCTCCTCTAGTGTTGGGACGACCATTTGTAAAAACTCACGAAGCATTGAAAAACCGGAAGTATAACAATCTACCTCTTCAATTAGGGGCATTTAAAAAGAGTGTCGATCTTGAGCGGTCAATGAAATATCCATTCGGCAATAATGACCCCCTAATTGAAGATGAAGATGAACCACCCGATACAAGTGAAAAGTTTGACCACTTTGTTGAAGAAGAGGTCGCCATAGAACAAACTTTTAATGTTCTTGATCAAAATGAGCAACCAAATAAGGAGTCTCCTAAAGACCCACCTCTTGAGCTCAAAGAACTTCCAAAAGGTTTGGAATATGCTTTTCTAGACAAAGATGGTAAATTACCCGTAATTATTTCATCTAAATTAGATAGTTTAGAAAAAGAAAAATTAATTAGTCTTTTGAAAAAACATAAAAATGCAATCGCTTGGAAACTTGTAGACATAAAAGGAATAAGACCTTCCATGTGTATGCATAAAATTTTAATGAATGATGATTACAAATCGGTAATACAACCACAACGTCGAGTAAATCCAAATGTTCAAGAAGTGGTTAAAAACGAAGTCATCAAATTGCTTGACGCCGGACTTATTTATCCTATCTCCGATAGTCCGTGGGTAAGTCCCGTCCAAGTTGTTCCAAAGAAAGGAGGTATGACGGTAATAACTAATGAAAAGAATGAACTAATACCAACGAGAACCGTCACAGGATGGAGAGTGTGTATAGATTATAGACGATTAAATGAAGCAACAAGGTTACTTTCAAATCCCGATAGCACCCGAAGACCAAGAAAAGACAACCTTCACATGTCCCTATGGACCTTTTGCTTATCGACGCATGCCGTTTGGTCTATGTAATGCCCCCGCAACATTCCAACGTTGCATGGTAGCCATCTTCCACGACATGATAGAAAAGACAATGGAAGTCTTCATGGACGACTTTTCTATATTTGAAGATTCATACGACCAATGCCTTGATAACCTTGAATGAATGCTATCCCGATGTGAGGAAACTATCCTCGCCCTTAATAGGGAAAAGTGCAATTTCATGGTAACAGAGGGAATAGTACTCGGTCATAAAATCTCAAGCGAAGGAATGGAGATGGATCGAGCCAAAATAGATACCATTTCTCGACTACCACCCCCATCCTCCGTTAGAGCTATCAGAAGTTTCCTAGGGCATGCCGGATTTTATAGGCGGTTTATCAAAGACTTTTCTAAAATTTCAAGGCCTCTAACAAAATTACTTGAAAAAGATGCTCCTTTCATCTTTGACAAGGATTGCAATCAAGCATTTCTAACCTTAAAGGAAATGCTAGTCAATGCACCTATCATGATAGCGCCTGATTGGAAATTTCCTTTCGAAATCATGTGTGATGCTAGTGACTTTGCAATTGGAGCTGTCTTGGGACAAAGAAAAGAAAAGCATTTTCACCCAATTTATTATGCTAGTAAAACACTTAACGATGCACAAGAAAATTACACAACAACTGAAAAAGAATTACTAGCTGTGGTATTTGCTTTTGATAAATTTCGTTCTTATCTTGTTCTTTCTAAAACTATAGTCTATACAGATCATGCAGCCATTCGATATCTCTTCAAAAAGCAGGACGCAAAACCACGTTTGATTTGGTGGATTCTACTCCTCCAAGAATTTGACATTGAAATCAAAGACAAAAGAGGAGCAGAAAACACCACAACAGATCATCTTTCACGCTTAGAAGACCCAGCTTTGGAGGCAACCAGGGACGAGCAAATCAACGAAAAATTTCCAACGGTGTCCCTAGAAATGGTGGAATACAAGGAAGAACCATGGTACGCCGACTATGCTAACTACCTAGCTAGCGGTATAGTCACAAAAGATTGGCCACATCATCAAAGAAAAAAATTCTTTGCCAATGTGAAACACTATTTTTGGGAAGATCCATATCTTTTCAAAATGTGTGCCGACCAACTCTTCCGACGATGCGTACATGGTAGCGAAGCGTGAAGAATTCTCCGCCATTGTCATGAAGGTCCATACGGAGGGCATCATTGTGCCGCGAGTACCGCACGAAAGGTATTTGATTCAGGATTTTATTGGCCAACCATTTATAAAGACGCCCAAAGTCTTGTCAAGACATGTGATGCTTGCCAAAGAACAGGTAATATTTCTTCCAAAAACGAAATGCCACAAAATGGCATTCTTGTTTGTGAAATTTTTTATGTGTGGGGACTCGACTTTATGGGACCTTTCCTACCGTTAAAAGGAAACAAATATATACTTGTGGCAGTAGATTACTTGTCTAAATGGGCCGAGAGGCACTTCCAACAAATGATGGAAGAGTTGTGGTAAGATTCCTGAAGAAACTATTCTCTTGTTTTGGCACACCTAAAGCATTAATAAGTGATAGAGGTACCCATTTTTGCAACCATCAACTTGAAATTTTTTTAACAAGATATGGGGTCTATCACCGGGTCTCAACAGCATATCACCCTCAAACAAACGGACAAGCCGAAGTGACTAATAGAGGTTTAAAACGAATACTCGAAAAAACCGTAGGGTTAAATAAAAAGGAATGGGCAGATAAATTAGATGATGCTTTATGGGATTTTCGAACTGCTTATAAAACAACAATAGGTACAACCCCATATAAGCTAGTCTATGGAAAAAGTTGTCACTTGCCAGTAGAAATTGCACACAAAGCCTACTGGGCAATTAAAAATGTAAACTTAGATTTAGAATTTGCTGGTAAAAATCGATTTTGTCAATTAAATGAATTAGACAAGCTTAGGAATTATGCATACTCAAACTCATAAATTTACAAGGAAAGAATGAAAAACTTGCATGACAAACATATATAACCTAATGAATTTCGAGTGGGAGATCTAGTTCTTTTGTTTAATTCACGACTTCGATTGTTTCCTGGTAAATTAAAGTCTAGGTGGTCAGGACCTTTTTCCATCACCCATATTTTCCCACACGGTGCAGTAGAAATTAAATCTCGGAATGGGCCTCCATTCAAAGTCAATGGCCAACGGCTGAAACTCTATCAAGGATTCATTGAGGATGAAGAGGAAGAGATCTCGCTTCAAACGGTCGAAGAATGAAAGCATCAACATCATACCTGGTAAGTTACGAACGATTGGGACGACATCTAAATCGCTAAGTTTTCTAACCAAGGTTTTTGGGAAACAAGGGCACTCACACGAGCACTAAAAAAAAACTTTGCTCGGCACGGGGCCATGTCCGCGCAACTGTCGGGATATATTCCCCTTTTCATAACAGTTACACCATTCCACACGCCCCGTTTCCCCGAAAACGCTCTGGTTCCAGGCAATTTTCCGAAGATTTTAGACGTCTCCTATCAATCTAACAACATCAAGGTATGATTCTATCACTATTATTAGTTAGATTAAGCATTTGTATGTAGTTGAAACTTCAAAAATTTGGGGAAAAATCTAGGGTTCTTGAACTACACCCGGATAGAACCTCAAATTTTTGATTTAATATGTTAGCATTTAGTTAGATTAGTGCTAAAGGAAGTAAATCCACTTGTATTGTTTATAGATTCGCCCGATTTCTCACAAAAACCTCAAACCCTTGTTTTTTAACCGAAAAAAGATAAAATTGAATGGGTAAACGGGTTGTTTTGGGAAAAAACGGCACTTGGGGTTTCATTTTCGGGGGAAACCGCACCTATTGGACCAAAAATTTTCAAGTTTTCGAAACCGGGTCGAAAAATGATGTTTTTATGTAACAGACGCCTGGACACGGGGCCGTGTCCGCTGAACACGGGGTCGTGTCCAACATGCTGTTTGCAGTTTTGTCCGAAAATTCTACTGTTTCGTGCTAACTTTTGGTGTGTTCTTTCAGATGTCTAGGAAGTTCACGAGGTTTAACGCAAATGAGCTCGATGCTAGGGCTAGATACGAAGTACTTTAAAACAAGACCGGAAGAATACCCGAGGCAAGCATGCATGGATTTGTTAGCATTGGTGAACCAACTCGACCGCTTCAACAACCTTGTCACAGGCCCACTAAGAGTCGCTTTAACAACTCGACTTCATTCCGTCCAACAATGCACTATGGAATTCTATAGCACCTTCACATTCAATTCAAGGTGCGACCCATTCGACAATGATGGGGTAGCATTCCGATGTGGTGGAACTAGGTACTTGATTTCGATGGCACAATTTGGGTCAATCGTCGGGTTGTATGCGGAGGAAGATGCGGGTAACGAGGAAAATACCGAAGGGATGCGAGAAATCGATGAAAACGATCACCAAGCCGCGTGGGCTCAGATTGGTGTAGGGCACTACAATCCGAGCAGCACTAAGAGCACTAAGTTGAGGGATCCGCTCTACCGATACATCCATAGGCTCCTCGGCTACTCTCTTAGCCAAAGGCATGATAGCGGTGGCGTTGTTGGGTTAAGAGATTTGGTTGTCCTCCACTGCATCCATAACCGCAGACACCTCGATGTTCCGTTCCTCATGCTCTGTAACATGCATCTGAACCGGCTTGCTACTTCACCAACCCCTATCTTCTTTGGAGGATGGGTATACCGTCTCTTCAAGCAGTTCACCAACATACCTAGGTCATTTGGAAGGAGCCCATGGTCGGGAAGGGTAGATATACACATTTTCCGCTTAATGAACCTAATTTATGAGGCTGAAGACGGGACGGTCAGCTTCCAAAGGATGCAAGGGCATGCATGGAACCCGCAAGAGGCACTTGTCCTTCACGTTCCACAACATCATCAGTATCAGTACCAGCCCCATGGTGATCCAGGCCAATCCTCCTCAGGAGGCGGTTTTTCCTAACTTCCAAAGTTTACATGATCTATTGCGGGAAAACCTCATGTGCACCAGGAACACCTATAATATGGCGAGCAACACGTACAACCGGGTTGGAGCAATCGAGAGAAACATATCCGATATCCAAGATGATATTGGAAATATCCGGGAGTACATTGCGAGGCACGGTGGAGATGATGATGATGAGGACGAGGACATGGACTAGGCGGGAGGAGCGGAGTAAGAAGCGGTTGGTTGGTGATCTTGCAGGTTAACCCCCTTTTATCTTGAACAATTTCTGGCATGCGTGCCGTGTATCGAACAATTTACTTTCCTTTAACTCTTTTATTTTCTGCATTTTTTTTCTAACTTTGTGATGGATGGGATGTTAAACATTGGTAATTTAGGATGTTTGCTATGGTTTGGTGTAGTGTTTATTGCTAAAACAGGTACATACGAGGCTTAGAGCACTAAACCATAGTGCTACTAAAGCCGGGACAGGAAAACCAGAACCAGAAACCTGTTTTTCAACCCTGCAGATTGTCTACACGGGGTCGTGTCCAGCCGACACGCCCCCATGCCTACTTCCCCAGACCGGCTGTTTGTCTAAATCTGCAGACTTTTGCCAGACACGGGGTCGTGTCCAGCCAACACGCCCCTGTGTCCACCTTCTGTAAGTTTTCGTTACTGGCACCTGAACACGGGGTCGTGTCCACCAGGCACAGGGCCGTGTCCAGCGCCCAGTAACACAAAATTTTTGTTTTTACACACCTTTTTACACATTCAATCAACCTAAAAACTTATTTTTGGGACACATTTGTGACCACCTTGGTTTTCACACTCGTATTTATTTGACTTTCATTGTAACAAATACCGTATTTGGAATGAAACTTATTTGAACGTACTTGCTTTGAGCTTATACATGCTTATACCAATACAAACACGTGAAACAATTGCAAATTTGTTGAGTTTTGTGCTATTAAACAAGGTTACATAAACTATAAGGGCCTATTGTGCCATTTTGTGAAACTACAAGCTAAAGGACCTATTTGACATTGTTTGAAACTTGCTTAAAGTTATTATTTTTTAATTTCGAGGACTAAAACCGTCATTATTTGAAAGTACAAAGTTTAGGGACTAAATTGTCATTCCTGAAACTATATAAATACGAGGGTTAAAGTGCAATTATTTCAAACTATAAGTTTTGGGTTCTTTTTGTAATTTTTGGAAACTTATTTTATAAAGAAATAAATATATAGTTTGAAATAAAAGTCCAAGGTCCATTGGGTCATTTTCTGAAAGTTAAACTCTAGGGACCAAAACTGTCATTTTAAAACTTAACTTAACTGATTTTCACTAACTGGGTTAACTTTTATAAAAGAAATCCTCTTTAAAACACTAACCCAGTTAGTTAGTTAGTAAAACTAACTGAACAATACAGGGACCATTTGTGGAATTTTCAGAAAATTTAGGGACTGTTTTTGCAAAAATTTAAACTTCAGGGACTAAAGTGTAAATATTCAAAAATCAGTTAAAAAGGGGGTCTCCTATGATGAGAACCAGCCCTAGAGTGGATCGAACTCGTGACCTATACGTTATAATCGAAGTGTCTTAACCAGTTTATCCTCCTGTACAGGAGCTGAAAGATATAGAATTTAATTCCTTATATATACAATTTAGAATTTTAAATATTTAATTAAAATAAATTCTGATTTAAAAAGGGATAAAAATCCAAATCGAACCGGTCACCAAGGGACTCGAACCCGCGCCCCTTCGCACAACAACAGCGCGCACAACCAGCTGGTCTACCAGTTGGCATGTGTTAGATTATTGATTGAATTATATTTATATACATATTAAAACAGAGCTGAATATTATTACTCAGATCTGCAGTCGCGGATTTCGCCAAAAATTCACCAAAAACGATTTTTAATCCATTATTTCGACCTGTAAAGCTACCCACATGATTCCTAACCTAACCCAACTAATCCCAATCAATTAATCGACATAATTTTGTGCCTTTCCACTATGAACCGAAAGTTTTTATAAACAATTTAAAGTGGAACGATTCCACTAATTTCTGTCGTTTTTGTGTCGAATTAATCGGCTATATAAAGTTCATTAACTCCTACGAATCTCCTGCACCCTTCACATTTCTCTAAAAACCTCTCTAATAAGCTTTCGGAGCTCGTCGGAAAACTCGCCGGAATACTCACTTTTTCGCCGGAATTTAGTCGGTTCACCGTTTCTGTCGATACCGGTTAGTTTTTATCCGTCCAATTAGTTCGTTTATGCTTATACAATGTTTCTCCAAAGTTAATTTTGATATAACACAGTTTTCCCGTAGAATTGAAAGAGTTGACTTTCTGTTTGACTCCAATTGGAGAAGATGACCAGTTCCTGTTTGGTTATAAGTTTAGCAGTCCTAAACCAAACACAAACAGAAACTTAGCCCAGTGGTTAAGACTCTGTTTGGTTACAATACAGACCCGGGTTCGAACCTGTTAGTGCATTTATGTCTATCGCCTTCGTCAATCCGAGCAGTAGCGAGAAACAGAAGAAAACGAGTCGTTATATTAGTGATAGCTAGACAAAAGGCAAGGTGGCATAATTGTAATAATGAGAAATCTCATTAAATGCCTTGGACTATAAATAGGAGCTTTATGTTTAGATTAGAGACTTTTGCTACATTTGTCATTTGAAGCTTTCTAGATCTAGAGAGAGAATCTAGAGAGAGAAAGTGATTCAAGGTGCTTGCTCTTGTTAGATTTCTAATAGAATCACGTTTATATTACGTCACGTGTGTTAGGTCGCGTTCGTGTACGGTTTCCGCACGTCACACGTTCGTTTCGCAATCGTTTCGGAGTCAAAACCGGTCCTACAAGTGGTATCAGAGCAGGAGATTGATTGCACTGATCTATCACACATTTCCGCGCAGAAAATCATCAGATTCAGATCCGAATTTCATCTATTTCTTCATTTTTTTCATATTTTTCACTGAAAATCGTCAAATTGAACGGGTTTTTACGGTCCAAATCGTCTGATTTTTTGATATGTTGTTCGAAAACACCTGATCTACAACCCTACCAAGTTTCAGATCCTAATTTCTAGCCGTTTAGGAGAAATCTGAGTTTTTAGGTCCGATTTCGTGATTAACAGGCTTAGTTCGCTTGAAAATGCCTTAGTTCGCTTGAATCAGTCATATTCCAGTATTTCGCTTGAAAATAATGAATGGTTTCGCTTGAAAAATACAATATAATCAGGTTTCGCTTGAAATATCTGTTGGTTTCGCTTGAAAAAGTACATATAATCAGGTTTCGCTTGAAAGTAATCAGGGTGTTTCGCTTGAGTTGGGTTCCGCTTGAGTTGATCGCTTGAAGTGGGATTCGCGAACAATCAGTCAACAAGTCAACATTGATAATCATTGAAACAGTGCATGTGATTATGATAAATTGTTTAATATGGAGGTCAAATTTAATTGAGTATGCATGTATCGGCCAAATTACAAATTCAGATCCACTAAGTAACCGGTCAAATCAAATTGAATTGATAAAAGTGTTGACATTTGATAGTTTGAAAATATGTGAAATGAACAGCTCATGTGAATGTGATTATTGTTGTTGTTGGCTTAATGGAATTTGAGGCCCAATCAGAGACTTAAAGTCATCAGCCCAACATTTAAAGAAAACGGTCATTTGTCTTGATCCTTGACATTTGCATGTGATAGTTAAAATTGAATATCTGACTTGTATCAGTTGCATGTGAGACCATTAATTTTACATTAAAAATGTTTGTGAAACCAAAATAGGTTATCTACCCTACACATTTGAGGTCCAATTAAAATTTGTTTAAAAAAGGAAGGTTTTCGAGGTTCATTAATTGCATGTGATATCATAATTGAAGTTTGTATACTTGAAAAGTGTTTGTCGTTTAGTGCCATACTTTGGTCTTCCACCTGATCAGACAAAAAGATTAAAGTTTGACTTTGTTTGACCCACTTGATCGGGTTACAATTTTTTTCAAAGAATTTTGTTTGTTCAAATTTAAAGTGCAACAAATCGAGTGGCAATCCGAACGGATTACCATCTGACCCTAATCATTTCATTTGTTGTTGATTCAGGTCAAAGCATCGGATACTCGCTCGAACGGATCTTCACCCGATTCGTTGTCATCCTATCTTTGTTATATTGTTGATTTTTGTTGACTCACTTGATCGGATACCTGTCCGATTCAGCTGATTGTTAGCAATTGAACTGATCTTGTTGTTTATATTCAGGTGATTCAAGGAGATAGTATCATGGCTGAAATCAAAGAGAAAACCAGAGAAGAGATTCTGGAAGAAAAGACTTACAGAGAAAGAAATGTTGTTTTAAACAGAATGGATAACATGCAAGAAGAGTATGAGAGTGCAGTGAGCAACAGAAGATGGGATAAAAAGAGAGAGTGTTCCTTCAACAGAGAAGGTGAACCAGTTGTTCCAAAGAAAGACATAATCTTTGATGATCTTCTTCTCATAATTCCTTTGAGAGCCGAATACTATAGAAATGTGATGAAAGATGACACATATGCTAAAAGGCATGAAAAGGAGATTAGATATGCCATGACATCGTGTCTAAGAAAAAGGGATGAAGGGAGAATGAAGAAGAATGTTGAAGAAATGGTGAACAATCAGAAGAAGGTTGCTGAAGAGGTTAAAGCAGAAGCTGTTGAAGTTGAGGTTGTGAAGGAAATCAAAAGTAAAGAAGTTGTTGTGAATGAAGAGGTTGAGAAAGCTGTTACTGAAAAACAGCAAATTGAAGAAGATGTGAAGAAAGCAGAAGAAGAATTAAAGAATGAGAATTTGGAAGACGGTAATGCTAGTGATGAAGTCGATGTTGAAGAAAATCAGAATGTTGCTGAGTTGAAGCAGACAGAGGCTGCTGAAAACACCGAGGTGCCAATCACTGAGGTAAATTCTAATTCTAACATCTTGACTGAAACTGTTGAACAGTGCAAGAAATGCATGGAACCGTGCAGAGCTTGTACTGAAAAAGATGAGCAATTCAGAACAAGAGATCTTGAATTTACTAAAATTGAAAATATTTTTAAAGAAAAATGCAAAGAAATGCTAGAGAAAGAAAAAGTTTTAAAAGAAAATGATGAAAAACTTTCAGATAAATGTAAAAAGTTAGAAACGGAAAATGAAGTTTTGAAAGAAAATGTTTCTAAAATGACAGAAGAATGTTCACAAAAAGAAATTGCTTGTCAAGAAATGAAGAAAGAATATGACTCAATGAAATTAGCATATCATATTACGAAAGAGTCATACGAAAAAGTAAAAGATGAAATGAAATATGCTCAATCAAGACTGAATTATCTTTCTGAAACAACTAAAGAACTTAAACGAATGTATTCCATAAAACAAGATGTTGTTAATTCTTATATTGAGGATGTTGCTAAGCTAAAGCGACAGATTGCTGATTTAGAACAGGATAACAACAAGTTGAAAAGTTATCACGTGTCGTCATATGTGCTTGAACGAATTTTCAATATAAAACCGGGAGATGGTGAGTCTGAGCAAAACAAGAAAGGCATTGGCTCAGAGTTTCATCAAGTTCCACCACCGGGAAAATTTGCATTTTATGATGAGGAAAAGGTCGAAAAAGCTTTCAACATGGTAGACCAATTGCCAGACAACATTGACATAACCTATTCCAAATATGATGATTCTCATGATTCAGAGGTGGTAGGTAAAGTCGTTGAAAGTGTGTTGAAAGAAGAGTCGGTTGATACAGGTAAATCTGAATCACAGGATGAAGATGAAGGAAATCTTCATGATAGTTATCTGAAAAACACAAAATCTGAGAAAAGTTTGAATGATGATTCAAAAGGATTGGTTTATACCACGATTGGATCGGACAAATTGTTCTTAGATGTTGTATTCCCGATTCAGAATGTGATTTCAGAAAAGGTTGATAAAGTTTTCAAAATGGTTGAGATTGAAAAGTCTGAGATTTCAAAGTTTGCTGGTAAGAGTCATAGAGGTTCGTATAACAAACCTAGTTTTAAGAAGAAAAACATGAAGGCTGGGTTGGGTTATAAGAAGAAACAAAGTTGGAAAAGAAATGAAACTCCGAATTTAAAGACAAAAATTAGTTTTGTTCAAGGAAAAAGTTTTGAAGAAGAGGAAAAACTTAAAATTGGACAACAGTCTATTGAAGAGTTTCTAGCTCATAAGAAAAAGGAACAACCACAGGTCAAAGATGCTTCCATGAGAACATGTTTTAAATGTGATCAAAAAGGACATCTTGCTCGCAAGTGTCCAAATCTGAAACCTGTGGATGTTGACATAAAGAAGATTGATGCTGAGAAACAGAAATCTGAGAATATGAGACAAAGGTCAACCAGATTTGATTCAAAACAAACTTGGAGGTACAACACAAACAAGTTTGCTTCGAATCAAAATTGGAAGTCAAACCCATATAGGTTTGATTCTAGACAGACCTGGAATTCTCATACACCTAGAGTCAAAACAACTCAAAGTTGGAAAACAACTGTTGATAGGACAAAACCACAAGAGTTTTGGAAACCAAAAGTTGTTGTTCAAAAACAAAATGTTCAAAAAGATTCACATTTTTACAAACGTGGTACTCCAAAAGGACAAACATGGAGTGTTAAGAAACAAGTGACTTCGGTAAAAGATGAGAAAGTTGAAGTCAAAGTTGAAAAAGTCTTTGTTCAGAATGACAAAGATTTTCCGAAGTTAAATGAAAATTATTGTGTTGAAATGCCTAAGGTCCAACAGACCTGGGCTAAATTGTTCAAGTAATTGAGTAGTTTGTTTGTGCAGGTGCTCATGGAAGTTGAAGATTGTGAGTTTGGAATTCAGAGCAGCCTGGCACAACAAGAGGAGGAGGCTGCTGGATCCTGTGTTGGTTGAAACAGGAAGTTTATTTTCATTATGTATATAAATAAACAATATTTTAAAACCCTAAAAAAATTGAAAAACCAAAAATATGTTTATTTTTAATTTTTGTCAAAAAAAAAATAGAAAATTACAAAAATATGTGTTGATTGAATATGCCGAAACCCTCACGGCGGAACAAACATGATTACTTTCACAAGATTAAAAAACGGTTTTCAAACTGTAAATATCAATGTGTTGTAAATCATGGGGGTACGTTATTTTTCTGCAAAACAGAGCATAGTTAGCAGAAAATGGATGGCGAGACAAAGCTATCAGTATTGGTTGTCAAATTTTCTTTAAATGTTTTTGCATTTTAGGGGGAGAAAAATTGTCAGAAAATACAAAAACATTTGAAAATTTTGAAAAAGCCAAAAACATGATAAAATTTAAAAAATTGAGTTTTTGTGTAAAAAGAGGAAATGATAGTAGATCAGTAGACAGTTACAGTATGCTAAAGAAATGTAATGATTAAATAGCGTTAAACAGTCTCACTGATGATATGCCGATAGGTTTTTATACATTTAGTAAACTTTTTCGGGATATAAACCTAAATTCAAACTTACTTATTTCGTGGGGAACACTACTTGGATATATAGGTACCCCCTGAAATCTCGTTTGAAAGGTCCCTCTTTCTGAGATACTAGGTCTTTATACTTAGTGATATCTGGGGTATTATCCCGGGACTTCTGATTTTGTGGAAGCAATGGCCTAGTCCCCGGAGAATACTTTCTGCATTGCTTGAAATATAGCGCAGCCCTCAGCAAATTGATGAAACAATAAAATTGATAGTCATTGCTGTTGTAAAAAAGATCCTCTAAAGGGGACACACCCAAAGTCGAACCGTCATCTCTCTGCTGAACGGAAGTTCTGACCTGAGCTCTCACGGTTTCGTACTATAATTTATTCCCCTTACAGATATCATCTAGGTATACTCACCTGTAAGACTGAATATTGGGATCTGGATACGGGAGTATATTCAAGAGGTGGGACACATGAATGAGTTTAAGTTCTTAATTCATCTAATTCGTATCCTGAATCAGTTGAAATTTGTATGAAAATTTAAGTGGATCAGTATATCGACAATCTAAGTGAATTGTTTAATTCTTAATGTGTAACTAAGCTCAATGGTACTTGTGACTTGTTAAAAACTGATATGATCCTCTGACGCATACTCAAACAAAAATATTGTCTGTAAATATGTTTGTACATATTTCTTTACTGCTTTATATTTTCAGAAAAATTCAAAAAGATTTTTGATTCTGCTTTATTTTCGACAACCGATCTCTGAAATGCTGAGTTTCAAAATCTAAATAAGCTGATTGTGTTTCTGAAAATAAAACAAGTTCATTAATTTGAAACTTGAAGTTTTAAAATCAAAAATCAAAAACAGTTTGTGATATCTCCAAGGTCATTAAGTTGGACTTGGATGATTAACTGTGAGGGATTTTGGATACTTAACACTGCTAAATCTGTAAAGATTGTTGATAGGGGGAGTGTTTTAGAAGATTGAATTGCCAGGTTACGATTCCTGGTAGTCTAAAATGTTGTTACTTATGAATGTATGAGTGATTGCAGGTAAGAGTCCAGACTACGATCCCGGAAGCCGAGTCTAAGGGGGAGTTTGAAGACGAGCTCAACGCAAAAGGAAGCGTGGATTCAAGGAGCCATGTAACTATCCTAAAGGAGCTTGTATACGGAAAGCAAGGTGTCGATCCCAAAGCACGGAAGCTTGACGAAAGGGGGAGCTTGATGAAGAAAAGAGTCTACCGAAAGGAGAAGAAGCTGAAGCTGAAGACAGATCCACCGGGATTTTGTTCAAGAAGATTCAAAGAGAGAGAGAAAAAGAAGACGCTGCGAGTTTGACTCAATGATTGAGATTGACTGCGGCAATATCCAAGGGGGAGTCTGTTAGTGCATTTATGTCTATCGCCTTCGTCAATCCGAGCAGTAGCGAGAAACAGAAGAAAACGAGTCGTTATATTAGTGATAGCTAGACAAAAGGCAAGGTGGCATAATTGTAATAATGAGAAATCTCATTAAATGCCTTGGACTATAAATAGGAGCTTTATGTTTAGATTAGAGACTTTTGCTACATTTGTCATTTGAAGCTTTCTAGATCTAGAGAGAGAATCTAGAGAGAGAAAGTGATCCAAGGTGCTTGTTCTTGTTAGATTTCTAATAGAATCACGTTTATATTACGTCACGTGTGTTAGGTCGCGTTTGTGTACGGTTTCCGCACGTCACATGTTCGTTTCGCAATCGTTTCAGAGTCAAAACCGGTCCTAACAGAACCCAGGGGTCTGCATTTCTTTTTAATCGTTTCATTTTTAATATTTTCAACATTCCAATAGTTTTTATAAGATTATTAACCACTGTTGCTTTTATTAAAAATGTGAAATTAGTCAATTTATTTATAAAACTAATTTTTACAATATTAAAATAGTTTATTATTAAATAATTAATAATAAATCGATTTTTAGGAATAAAAATCTGAAATTTTCAGATTAATTATTTTAAGTGTTGATCTTTACAAAAATAAAGTTGCTACTGATATTTTATATAATTTCGATATTTATATAATTAAATCAGTAATATTCAAGTTCAATAATTAAAAATGTTATTTTTAATTATTCTGATATAAATTAATTATATCACTTGTACAATATTTTGCCAATAATTATTATATTTAATTATGTTATTTGATTATACTAATTAAATATATTTGATTTATTATTACAAATGTTTATAGTAAATCAATTGTACATTATTACAATTTTATTATTTATGATAAATAAATATTTTTCATAAATAATTCCTTTATATCATGTTCATTTTTTTCGAGCCCTCTAAACATATAATTCGCAAGATCCTTCTGTTAATCTAAACACTATCAAATACAATAAATGCTCAACAAATCCCGTTAACACTATACGACCTCAATATTGATACATTATTCTTGTTCATGTACGATTCATTAGGACAACTTTGAGTTCCTTATTATCAGACACCTTAATCTTGACTTGCGTATTCGGAATCGCTTGCAAAATAAGGTGAGTTCATGTCCCCCTTTTCTCTTAATTGTTTTAGTTTTATACTTCGGGGGTGGAATATATGTTACTAAATGTTTACAGACAAGTGAGTTCATGTTCCCCCTTTTCTCTTAACTGTTTTCAGTTTTATACTTCGGGGGTGGAATACATGTTACAACTATTACAGACATTATTATACATGGTATGGTTAGCTTAAGGAGGGTTTTACTACTAGACTGTGAAAGGTGGACACAACACTTAAGGCCATTAATCCTCGTCGTAGGACCGAGGGACATGAGTGATAGATCTATTTGGGTGTAGCGAGCCCACACCCATGAGGCCGGGGTGGCCCATAAAGGTGACTATGTCTTCTAGCCGGAAGCCCGGTACAAATATGTTAGGTTTGAGTTTTCCTGCACCTTATCACACATATTAATGGCTTTACAACCCATTGGTGATCTCTTTTTCCTTAATTGCTACATACCAGGGACATTTATACACACAAGACATATTTTAAAGGCTTATATAAACAGACTTACACATGAACTCGCTCAACCTTTTTGTTGATTTTTCAAACTACATGTATTTCAGGGAACTAGCAGGATCTGGGAGGGTATGCATGTGTCTAGCTGCGTTGGTTAATAGATGTCATCCAGAGTTGTGAAGTTTGAGAGGTGTAACCTACACCTGGATGGGTTACATGTCTCTAAACCTCGTCTTATCCAAAGTTTTTTATGTGTCTTATGAACACGTTTTAAATAATTTCTGGTTTGTAACTTATTTCAAGTGTCGATGTTTCTAAACAATGATATTGTGGTATTTTCTCACTTTAATTAATGGATGAACATCTCGTATTTTTATCATATAGCATTGTTGTGATTGTTCCTATGGTATTAAGAAGTCACACCAAATAAACCCACGCTTCTGCAAAAGCCAGGGTGTGACAACATTGAGGGCAATGTGTAATTTAAGTGTGGGGGGGATGCTAAAACCTTGAATCTTGCAAGTCCTAATAACAAGCCTTACACAAAACTCTATTGGAACCGCTAATCACCCCAATTTTTTTTAAAAATTTTCATTTTTTTTACTTGTCTAGGTTTAATTTGGGAATTTCAAAATTCTAAAAAGGTTATATTTTTACAAATTTACAACCGATAGCGTCGTGATAAAAAGAACCAACATAAGAAAATTATGAAAAGGCATGACAAGCTTAGTTAAAATTTAATTATATATACTTGATCACATAAAAACGCATTCCCACAAAAGTGAGTTTTGAGCCTTTATTGAGCATACAAATATATGTCTTTAAATTAAATGCTCATTTTTCGTTTCTTGTGTGAATAGCCGCTTGGTTCTTACAACTCTAGAACTTGCCACGACGATACATTCCCGGTCCTTACCAACTTAAACCCGAGTAAGTAAATGATGGAGGCATTAGGACTAACCCTTTTTATTTCTACACCATTATTTTTCTTTTTTTACCACCTACCCAAAATCCCCCTAGTTAACCCCTTTGAGCCTAAACCTTTTCATTTCTTTACCCAAACCAAACACCCTTTCACCCACCAAAACCTTTTTATTTTTAACCATTTGTTTTAGTAACAAGCTCGGTTTTTCGTATGACTTTCAAAAAAAAAAGTTGATGATGAAGCAAAAGAAATAAACAAACAAGTTCATCAAAAATAACTTTGTTTGAATAATAGCTTCATCAAAATAAAAATTACAAAAAGAATAAAAAGTCTTTCGAAAACCGACGCTTGTTACGCTTTTCGCCCTTTCACTAACTACTAACCCAACCACCTACCTTTAACCCAAGCCTAACCCTTCACCCAAAAGTCCTCTTGATATTTACAAAGGTATATAGTTAAAAAGGAGGAGGATTGATTGCTTGGCAAGCCTTTGGTAGGAGTAAGTTCCATGCCGCTCTCGAGTGATTCACTAAAATACATCTTCGGCCGAGTGTTGAGTGATCCCCCGTGAGGTTTGTGAACTTGTATATAAATAGAATTTTAAAGAGGCATATTATGCTCTAATAAATAATTTATCTTATGAAAAGTTTTAAATAAATCATGACGAATAGGATTGTAAATAAATAAAAACAAAACTAAATAAAGAATCTTGGAAATCCCGACACTCTATGACAAGCCCAAAAACCTTCTATTCTACCCATTCCATTTGGGAGTGTAAAGCCACATTATAAAGAGTTCTGCTTAAGGACAAGCAAAGATTCAAGTGTGGGGGTATTTGATGTGTGCAAAATGCAACATATAAATTACATCAATTGTGGCATAAAACTAACCCTTTTTTAGTACTAATGTTGGAAAAAGTGTGTTTTTGTCTTCCTTTTGTGTTTTCAGGATTAAATGAGCTCAAATTAACAAAAGAAGCAAAAAGGCAGCTAAATCTAACATAAATACAAGAAAAGGAACAAACGTGGCATGCCCGACCTCCCCGAAAGCATCTTCCTAAGCAAAACAAGAAAACAGAAGGCTGAACACGCCCCGTGCTCAGTGAGCACGGGGGCGTGCCCAAGTGTCAGCATAAAAGACAAAGTTGTAGAAGCTTCCATCGCCCACCACGGGGCCGTGCTCAGCGGACACGGGGCCATGGTCAACTATAAGATTCGCAGAATCCAGGCAAATCTTGATAGTACAGATACGCTTCTGCACACGGGGTCGTGCCCAGCGGACACGGGGCCGTGGTCAACTAATAAAGACAAGAGCAATTAATGAAGACAGAGAAGGATGTGGACATAGGGCCGTGCCCACTGGACACGGGGCCGTGCCCGAGCTTCTGTTCAGCCTATAAATAGGAGTGTTTGGCTCAAGCTCAAACCATCCCTTGGCACACCACCTCTCTCACACTTCACCCACCACCCACCACCACCATAACACCATCATCCACCACCATCATCCATTGTCCATCATACAGTGTGTGAGTCATCTCGGGATCCAAGATTGATCGTAAGAGTTCTTGACAATCAAGGTCATGTTTGCCTAAGTCTCTTACATCACTTGGTGAAGGCAAAGTGTCTAGTGTAATACTTTTTATTTTTAATATTTTCGCACTTTTTAATTGGTTATGTATTAATGACTTTAATAACTAGTTTCTTATGTTGAAGGTGATTCTGCCTTATCATTTGTCCGTGGTGTCTTGGCATTATTTTACTGTCTATATAAAATAAAAGATTTTCACCATTCATATCTCCACGGTCTATATGGAGGTATGTTGGCTACCTGGTCGGGGGTTAAGGGAACGGTTTGGTAAGAGTCTTGCCATTGTTCAGTGTATAGATCCTGCAAAGGACCTGGGTCAAAATTAGTAGGACCTCCTTCAATACTTAACGGTATTGGATGGCAGGGGTCCAAACTCTTTGACCCCATCATAAGTTAAACTACTATTGAAACTTTAACCTGCTACTTAGGATTGTATCCCTGCTGACTCAGACTACTTAGCCGAGGGTAACGTCGCCTTCAAAAGAGGGGCCTACCACAATATGCATTAATAACTTAATTAATTATCTTTCAATAATCCGACCCTTTAGGATTGTATCCTTGCTGACTCAAACTACTGGGTTGAGGGTAACGTCACCTCCAAAAGAGGGGCCTACTACAATAACTAAGATAATCTCTTAAATAGTGCAAAAGTGCGGAAATAATCAAAGGTTACACTAAACACGAGTCGGAGCCAAGTGATTCATCTTGTTTATATGTTTTTACTTTTATTTTCATTTTTCAGCATTTTAGTTAGTTTTTATTTTCTTAGTTTAAAAATCTTTTTTCTAAACTTTTGATTTGATTAGACGTTGAGGATAAACCGGTACTAAAAGCTCTTGTGTCCTTGGACGACCTCGGTATCTTACCAACACTATACTACGCTCACGATGGGTGCACTTGCCCACATGTGTGTTTAGTGTTAGTAAATATCGTGTTTTATAAATTTAAAACTTGGCTAAAGAAAGTATAAAAGGGCTTAAAATATACTTAAACTTATATACACACTTCACACGCATCACACACTTCACAAGCATCAAGTTTTTGGCGCCGTTGCAGGGGACACAAGGATTTTAAGAAAGCTTAAAATCGACGGCCTAATCAGTTTTTCAAAACTTTTTCAAAACGCGTGCACATTTTTCTGCATTTTAGGTCTGTATTTACAGTAGGTTGAACACGGGCCGTGCTCACTGAACACGGGGCCGTGCTGCACATTTTTCATAAAACTCCTAGTAACAGTACCTTGAACACGGGCCGTGCTCACTGAACACGCCCCGTGCTCAACGAAATCAGTAACTTTAATTAAAACGCCCAGATACAGATTCTGTACACGGGGCAGTGTCCACTGAACACGTGGCCGTGTCCAGCCTCTGTTTCCGTTTTTATTTTTTGTTTTCTGATCTCGAGACTTGGTTGCGGTCTGTTGAGTGATTCTTATGGATCAATACTCAGGAGGTTACAACAACACCTATGAGGAGGATGATTATAGGAGTAACTATTGCACTAATTGTAGTAATCCGCATTCGGTTCAATATTGTCACTCATATCAACCAACCAATTCATACACCTACTATGAGGAGCCCAGCTACGAGCCATCAACTTCATACACATCCTATGAAGACCAAAGGTATGAACCTTCTCCCTCGTACTCATATTTTGAGGAACCAAGGTATGAGCCTTCTTACTCATACTTTGAGGAACCAAGATATGAGCCACCACCTTCATATGCTTATTATGAGGAACCATGGCGTGAACAAACCACCTCATATGAGTACTATGAAAAACAAAATTACGACCCTTATCCATCTTATGCTTACAATGAAGAACAATGGTGTGAACCATCCACTTCATATGGGTATTATGAGGAACAAAGGATCGAAGAACCGGATTCAAGCTTTGAAACTCCCGATCCTTTTTCTATAACCGAAGTGACCGATAGGATATTAGAAAACCTTAGAGTAATCGATCGCTATATAAAAGAATCTCGCGCAAGGGAAGAGGAGTCCCGCGCAAGAGAAGAATTAAATAAAGAAGAGATAACTGAAAGTGTGAAAATGGAAGAACAAATAAGTGAAAAACCGACACATGAGTTAAACAACGAAAAAGGTGAGTCCGTCAACGTTAAAATTCAAGAAGAGTCTAATTTTGAAGAAATTAATCTCTTGTCACCTTCTTTTGAAAATCATTGTTTAGTTCCAACTCATGCTAAGTTTTTAAAAGAGTTAAACACTAACACTAAAATTGACGAAACGGTAAGCATTAAGTTAACGAATGATCAAACCTCGCTAATAAAAGAAGACCCATTTGAAATCAACATTAAACCGGTTCCATGTTTTTTTCAAAACTCCTTTATTAGTAATATAACAATTGATAAGGATCTTTGCGTTAACATAATGCCCAACTACATTTTCGAAAAATTAAGTATTAGTGATTTTTCTCCACTTCAAATACCCATTTTTCTATCTAATCGGAAAATAATAAAATCAATCGGTGTAGTTGAGGATGTCTTGGTCCAAACAAATCAAATGGTAATCCCAACCGATTTTGTCATCCTTAATGACGCTCCTCTAGAGTTGGGACGACCTTTTGTAAAAACACACGAAGCTTTGAAAAATCGGAAGTACAACAACCTACATATTCAATTAGGGGCATTTAAAAAATGTGTCGATCTTGAACAATCAATGAAATATCCAATCGGCAATGACGACCCCCTAATTGAAGATGAGCCGGAACCACCCGATAAGGTGGGTCTAGCCAAGGACCCTTATAAACGTGGCGCACCACGGAGGCATTCCGCGGAACTATCCTTAGTTTTAGATTAGTTTAACTTTTATGTTTTCTAGTTTAGTTTCTGTTGGTGCATCCGTCTGTCGTCTACGTCTTCAGTCATGTCTCAGTTCGTTGCGAAGACGTTCAAGCATGATGTCATCATGACATCATCAAAGTGATGTCACAATGACATCATTACATATAAGACAAAAGTGTTGAAAGTATTATTAGATGATATGTTCGGTCAAAATGTTTCATTATGATAGGACCGCTCATAAGTCATAGCTAGGTTTCGCTCATTTGTCATGTATTAGGTCCGCTCATGTGTCAAAAGTGAGGTCCGCTTATATGTCCATGTATGTAAAAGCGGACCTGATCTCCTATATATAGTCATCATGAGCGAATCTCACACATAGTTCTAGGTGATTGTCTTCCGGTGAGCCACGAAGTGCTGCCGAAGTGTCGACAGGTTGTAAACGTCATCTATATCAATAATATCGACAGTTAAAAGTGTATACGTGCTGAATTACATCGAAACACTTGTTTCCGCCTCTTGTTTTGGTGAAAAACTCTTCTACACGACTCGTTCAGGTCGGAATTCGATCCTACAATTGGTATCAGAGCCAATGGAGAAGAGTTTTCTATAATTCAGCCGTAAAATCTGTTTCTACACCTTTCTTTTTCGAAAAACAAAAATTTTTACGGTCGGAATCGTTTCAAATTTACACAGTGTGTTCGTAATCATGTATAAGTAAATCCTTGAAAGTTTCAAAGCTTGAATCGACCTAAAACATCGGATTTTTGAAGATTCGCTCATACGAACTTGTGATATTGATGATGTCATCAGCTGGTTCGTTTTTCTGGTCCGCTTATACGGACATTATCTGGTCCGCTCATCTGGTCCGCTCATCCGGTCCACTTATTCGAACATTCTGGTCCGCTCTTAGTGACATTTGAGTCTCGCTTATAGTGACACTTAGGAATTCACGTGATTGTTCATCAAATCTTGTGTAACATTGAATTCGAGGATGTCAGGTTGTGTCGGATAATCAGAATTGCATGTGTAGTTTACCGAGTTTGCATGTGAACACATTTAAAGGATCGATGTTGTCAGCCAAACCATGTGCCTAGATAAAAGAATTCTTGAAATTGTTAAGTGGATTGAATGGCTCAATGATAGTTGTTGTGTTTTAAAAAAGGTCCAATCACAATTTGAGGATTAAAATTCATTTAAATGTCACGGCCCATGTAGTGTGATTTTAGTTGTCAGCCCAACATATGGCCCAATCATCACGGTTTAAGTTTGTCAGCACAGTTGAAAGTTCGGCTTATTTGAATTCACATTATAGAGATTTTCTTTATAAATCTATGTTTACAAGACTGTCAGGTTTGAAGTTTAGTCAGTTTGCACAGATTGATCAGTTCGTTTGAACATTCCAGTCGTATAGTGTGGTCAGGTTATGTGATAAAGTCCAGTTCGTGAAGTTCAAAAGTTTCAAAGGGTCAAGTCGTTCAAATTGCATCCGGGTCATAGCAGTTCGTACAGTCTGTCAACTTTCAGTCCGAAAAAAAAAATCATCAGTTCGAGTACCAGTTTTCTTTAATTAATTGATAAGTGTTTGAACTAATTGTGTTTTGTTTGTTTCGACAGGTATATTTTTACAAGGTGATACAGCTCGTTTGAGAATTGGAATAATGGATACTGAGTTTTACAATGCTTTTGCTACATCTACGACTAATCCATCCGACATTGCTAAGAATATGACAATGGAGAATGAAACCGGAACAATGCAAAAACCTTCGAAACTTATGGGAATTGAGGATTATCACGGGTGGAAGAAACGGTTTGAGAATTGGGTTCAGGCGAATCATCTAAAAGCTTGGGAGAGTATCGAAACTGAATATGAGAGACCAAAGAATACAATGGGAGCTGATAAAATCATTTCTGAATTTACTGAACAAGAGAGGGAAAGTTATAAAGGAGAGAAAATGATGATTAATTTGTTAAAACAAGCGATAAAAGAAGATATATTTGTGTTGCTTCAACATGATGAAAATTCTTATTCTATCTGGGAAGCTCTTCAAAAGAAGTTTGAGGGAAGCACTGAAATGTTACAAAGTAAAGCAGCTTTGTTGAAAAAAGAGTTTGAATTGTTTACGTGCATGCCTGGTGAAACAACAAAGAGTCTTATTGAAAGATATTGTCATCTTGTACGCACCATGTCACAGTTGAAGATTACAAAAACTCCAGCAGAATGGGTTGAAAAGCTTGCTGACGCGTTACCGCAACAGGAATGGGGTACATATCTGATGATATTGAAGAATTCCGGACAGTTTAAAAGGTTATCGATTGCACAGTTTATAGAAAAGTTGGAGGCACAGGATCTGGAGCAGCAGAAAATTGCTAGAATGAATAGTTCAACTCATCAACAAGATATTAAATTGTATTATAAAGGAAATGTTCAAACTGCTGAAGTCAGTCCAAAGATACAAACTGCATTTAGTGCTGGAAATCAGTCTACACCTAGCAGTCAAGGATCAGTCAACACTAGTGGGTTCTCTACGGTAAATCCTCCAAGTGTTCAAAATGCATCTGCTGGAAATGGGCATTTGATTCAGTGCAATGTAGCTCTACATCTTCAAAATGGTCAAAATTATTCTGAAGAAGTTGTAAAGCATCATATGGGATTATTGGTCACTGCATTAGAGTCTTATGAAGGGTTGATTGCCGGAAGAATTGGTAATCCGATGCTCACAAAGGAAGATTATGACCAAATTGATGCAGAGGAACTGGAACTGATGGATATTAAATGGGCTTTAGCTAGTGTATTGAGGAGAGCAGAAAAATTTAGATTGGTTACAGGAAGAAATGATTTCTTGGATGCAAACCTTTCTAATTTAGGGTTTGATAAATCTAAAGTTGTCTGTTTTCGTTGCAGGGAGAAAGGCCACTTTAAAAGAGAATGCAAGAATCAGGAGCCGAGAGTAGCAAAGGAGTCGTCGGGGAAAGATGATTATTATAGGAAAACCATTTATCAGCAAATCACTCATCAACCACATCAACAAAAAGAAGCTCAAACAGCTCATGGAAGAATGATCGAGGATGCAAACAGGAGAGCTTATCATGGCATTATTAATCAAGATGATGAGCAAGTAGCTGATGGTTTTAGCTGGGACAAGTACATTCCAGCTAATCCTAATGTTAAAGCTTTTATTGCTCAGATTGTGCAAAAGCCAGAGTTGATGAAGGAGTGGATGGATGTGATGTCGGATAATGAGGAGAGTCAAGATGGAAAATCTGTTTCTTCTGAAAGCAGTGATGATGATGAAGAAGTTGAACAGATAAACATCGGAAAATCTCATTTATCTTCTGACAGTTTTGAATTTTATTTTGCAGAAAAATTGAAGAAACTAAAAGAGAGGAAAGCTGCAAAAGGATTGAAAGAAATCAAAGTGGTTGAGAAGATTGTGGAAGTTGAAAAGATAGTTGAAGTCGAGAAGATCGTTGAAATCACAAAACCCTGTCTTACTTGTTTAGAGTCATGTAAACAATGTATAGAAAAAGATGAGAGGTTTAGTGAGTTAGAAAAGTTGAAAGAAAAATTGTTGTTTGATGTAAAAAATTTGAAACAGTCATATGATGTATTGAACAGAACTGTGAATAGTCTGGAAAAGACTAACTCTGAAAGAGAGAAAGCTTTGAAGATGATGAATGCTACCATGATGACAAAGCAGAAAGAAATCAATTTGTACATAGAAGAATGTGCAAAGTGGAAGAAAGAGTTGGAGAGTGAAGCAACCGAAAATGAAAGAATCAGAAGATTGCTGCAAAGTTACAAAGGTTGTGACTACATAATCGATAGAATTTATCCAACAGTTGAAGGATTTGAAGCGTTTAAAGGTGAAGAAATAAAGCCAAAGAAGAAAAAGGATACTGGTAAGAAACAGGGTGTCTGTTATAATAAGTGTCCGCCTCCGATTTGGGAAGGGTATTCGTCTAGAAAACCTAACGAGGAAGAATTAAAAAAGGCAGTCAATATAAAGTTGGAGTCTGAGATAACTGATGTTTTACCGGATAGTATTGACGTCACGTTCACAGCGTCCGACACAGATCATGAGTCAGAACTGATAAAACGAGTGGTCGATCAGGTGTTGGATAAGGATGAGGAGTCAGAGTCAAAGTCCGAATCCCAAAGTTCGTGTCAGTCAGTCAGAAGTTCGAGTTCGTCTGTCAAGAATTCAAAATCGTCGGAAAAACGGGTTTATAGTAAAGAATTTTTATTGTCAAAATCTAATTTGAATGATGAAACATTTGAAGTTGTATATACTTTGAATGATTCTGACAAATTATATTTTGATAAAGAGTTTCCAATAAGAAGTGTTCGTTTTGACATGATCAAAAAGGTTTTCAAAATGACAGAAATTAGTATTTCTAAAATAAAAGATTTAAATCTTACTGAAAAACCTAAAAAATACACTTCAAGAGTTCAACAGCGGATAAACAAGAAAAAGGGTTACAATTCTGGTTCTGGTTTTCAAAAGAAATCAAACCACAATCGTAGCTACAAAAAGAAAGGACTTGGTTTTATTCCACCTGAAAACTATAAAAATGAAAAATATGTTCGAGATTTTAAATCAAAAATGACATATGTTGCAGGAACTAGTCATGAAGAAGAAGCAAAGAGCTCATTCTGGAAACAGTCAAACAAGGAGTTTCTTGCTGAAAAGATGAAGAATGGAGCTTTTCAAAGGAAAGAGACAAGAACTTGTTACAGATGCAATGAAGTTGGTCATATTGCATGGAACTGTCCGAAAGCGACTAACACAAAACAGGGAGTTTCTGGAAAACTGAAAGAAGTTATTGTTGATAAAACCGATCCACCAACTGAAAAATTTAAAGTTTTCAAAAATTCAACATATGAAGTTGGTGAGTGTTCGAAAAGGTTTTACAAGAAGAAGGGAAATCTTGACAATCAAGCTTGGGTTGTTAAGAAATCAAAGGTAAAATCTGGCAATGAATCTGATTCCACAAAATCAGAGGAGCCACAGTTTGATGAGAGTGATGAAAACTCAGTTCCTTCAATGGATGATGAGAATTTTCCACCATTGAGGATTGAGAATTTTAAATCAAAAGTTGGGAAAGTTGAGATCTCTAATCAATTTTATTCTGACAAGAATGAATTTGATGTTGAGAAAGCGTTTAATGGGAAAGTTAAGAAGATTTTCGGAAAAATGGTTGAAGGGAAAGTAAAAGGGGTAAAAGAGTTTTATGCTAAAAAAGAAAGCAACTTACACTCCAACTGCTTCTGAATTGAAAACACCCAAGGCTGGTCAGGCTTGGGTGGACATTTTCTTTGCTTGAAAAACCTGACGTGCCGGAGATCCCAAGTTTGTAATCGTGGATCAGGAATCGGCATCATTCATGTTTTATGAGTTTGTATGAAAAGTTCTTAAAATTGTTAGCATTTTACAGGTTAAGTATGACTTGCCGGAGCTTCCAGGTTGGTAAGTGCGAAGCAGGAATCGGCATCTTGATTGGTAAAATGGTTTGTGTAGAGGTTTATTCCTACATAGGCTTGAATGTTGAGAATATTTTTACAAGAGGTACAGAGGTTGCATACATACAAGTGGTAAATCAGGGACATTAAGGTGTACTTGATTTGCTACAAGTGATTGAATGTAAAACAATGTGATGAATCCCTAACTTTACGAGTGATAAAACCAACAAAACTTATTTTCCGGAAAAATCATTTTGATTAAAACAAACTTAAGTGTTTTGAAATCATAATGAGAAAATAGTTTTGTGAAAGGGGGAGTTCTGATTGTTTATGCCAAGTGGATGGCGAATTGAGGTGATTTGATATCAGTTGTCACTTTCTGTATAGTTTGTTTTCAAATTTCCTGAAATGTGTTTGCATTTTAGGGGGAGTAAAAATTTCAGAAAATCCAAAAACATTTGAAATTTTAAAAAGCCAAAAACATGATAAAATACAAAAATGAGTTTTTGTGTCAGAAAAGAGGAAATGATAGTACATCAGTAGACGGTCACAGTATGCTAAAGAATTGTATTGTTTAAATAGCGTTAAACAGTCTCACTGATGATATGCCGATAGGTTTTTACACATTTAGTAAACTTTTTCGGGATATAAACTAAATTTCAAACTTGCTTATTTCGTGGGGAACACTACTTGGATATATAGGTAACCCCTGAAATCTCGTTTGAAAGGTCCCTTATTCTGAGATACTAGGTCTTTATGCTCAGTGATATCTGGGGTATTATCCCGGGACTTCTGCTGAAAGAAATTTCTGACCTAGTCCCCGGAGAATACTTTCCGCATGCTTGAAATATAGCGCAGCCCTCAGCAAATTGATGAAACAATAAAATTGATAGTCATTGCTGTTGTAATGCAAAAGATCCTCTAAAGGGGACCCACCAAAAGTCGAAGCCGTCATCTCTCTGCGTATCGAAAGATCGACCTGAGCTCTCACGGCCCTCGTACTATAATTTATTCCCTGACAGATATCATCTGTGGTATACTCACCTGTAAGACTGAATATTGGGATCTGGATACGGGAGTATATTCAAGAGGTGGGACACATGAATGAGTTTAAGTCTTTAAAACACCTAACTCATATCCTGAATTAGTTGAAATTTGTGTGAGAATTTAAGTGGATCAGTATATCGGCAATCTAAGTGAATTGTTTAATTCTTAATGTGTAACTAAGCTCAATGGTACTCGTGACTTGTCAAAAACTGATATGATCCTCTTACACAAAACTCACAAAAATATTGTCTGTAAATATTTCTTTATTGCATTTCTTTTAACTCAAAAATTACAAAAAGATTTTTGGTGTGTTTTAGCATAAACTTTTGAAAAAGTCAAAAAGATTTTCGACAACTGATGTTGGAAAGCTGATTTTCAAAATTCCGAGTGCTAAACTTGATGACATTGTTGTGAGGGGGAGTGTATCTTAAATGTCAAAATATGTTTTTTTTAAATCAACAAGTGGTTCATCATGTATGTGATCTGATGGAGAGTGATTGTTTATGTTTATGAGAGGAAGTCGTTTGATTATTTCAGAGGAAGTTTATGTTTATGTTTATGAGAGGAAGTTTATGTTTATGTTTATGTGATCTGATGGAGAGTGATTGTTTATGTTTATGTTTATGAGAGGAAGTGGTTCATCAGGATTCGTTTCAAAACCCACAAAACAAACACCCTTTACCCACCAAAATCTTTTTCTTTTCTAACCCTTTTTTTAGTAAAAAGCTCGGTTATCTTGTGCCAAAAAAAAAAAAAGAGAATTTTGCAATAAGCAAACGAGTTCCTCAAAAATCTTGTTTGAATATGCTTAGTTTGAATAAATGTCAAAAAAAGGGATTCACGACAACCGACGCTTTTTACGCTTTTCGCCCTTTTTACTAACCACTAACCCAAAACCACCTACCTTTAACCAAAGTCTAACCCTTCCCCAAGTCCTCTTGATATATACAAAGGTTTATAGTTAAAAAGGAGGATGATTGATCGCTTGGCAAGCATGTGGTAGAAGTAAGTTCCATGCCGGTCTCGAGTGTTTCACTAAAATACATCTTCGGCCGAGTGTTGAGTGATCTCCCGTGAGGTATGTGAACTAGTATATAAATGGAATTTTAAAGAGGCATGTTATGCCCAAATAAATAATTTTTCTTAACAAGTGTTCTAAATAAATCATGACGAATAGGATTTGTAAATAGTATAAAAATAAAACCCAATAAAGATCTTGGATTCCCGACACTCAAGACAAGCCCAAAACCTTCTCTTCTACCCATTCCATTTGGGAGTGTAAGCCACATATTAAAGAGTTTTGCTTGAGGACAAGCAAAGATTCAAGTGTGGGGGTATTTGATGTGCGTAAAATGCAACATATAAATTACATCAAATGAGGCATAAAACTAACCCTTTTTAAGTACTAATGTTGGAAAAAGCGTGCTTTTGTCTTCCTTTTGTATTTTCAGGGTTAAAAGAGCTTAAACGAACAAAAGAAGCAAAAATGCAGCCAAATCCAACATAAATACAAAGAAAAGGAAGAAACGTGGCATGCCCGACTCCTCGACAGCATCTCCCAAAGCAAAAACAAGAAGAAAGCTGAGCATGGGGCTGTGTGCCCAGCTGAGCACGGGGTTGTGCCCAGCTCAGCATGGGGCGTGCCCAGCTCAGCACAGGGCCGTGCTCAGCGAGCACGGGGCCGTGTCCAGGATAGTTAGCCTTGGCACAAAAGACAAACATGTAGAAGCTTCTATTTCCCAACACGGGGGGTGTCCAGCGGACACGGGGCCGTGGTCAACGCAAAGATTCGCAGAATCTGAGCAAATCTTGATAGTACAGATACGCTTCTGCACACGGGGCCGTGCCCAGCGGACACGGGGGGCATGTGGAGCTAATGCAGACAAATTGTATTAATGAAGAAAGAGAAAAGGGTGGACACGGGGCCGTGTCCAGGCTTCTGTACAGGCCATAAATATGGGTGCTTGGTTCACTTCAAAGACATCCCTTGGCACACCACCTCTCTCACACTTCACCCACCACCACCACCATGACACCATCATCCACCACCATCATCCATTGTCCATCATAGAGTGTGTGAGTCGTCTCGGGATCCAAGATTGATCGTAAGAGTTCTTGACAATCAAGGCCATGTTTGCCTAAGTCTCTTACATCAGTTGGTGAAGACAAAGTGTCTAGTGTAATACTTTTTATTTTTAATCTTTTCGCACTTTTTAATTGGTTATGTATTAATCACTTTAATAACTAATTTCTTATGTTGAAGGTGATTCTTCCTTATCGTTTGTCTGTGGTGTCTTGGCATTATTTTACTGTCTATATAAAATAAAAGATTTTCACCATTCATATCTCCACGGTCTATATGGAGGTATGTTGGCTACATGGTCGAGGGTTAAGGGAACGGTTTGGTAAGAGTCTTGTCATTGTTCAGTGTATAGATCCTGCAAAGGACCTGGGTCAAATTTAATAGGATCTCCTTCAATACTTAACGGTATTGGATGGCGGGGGTCCAAACTCTTTGATCCCCTCATAAGTTAAGCTACTATTAAAACTTTAACCCGGCTACTTAGGACTGTATCCCTGCTGACTCAGACTACTTAGCCGAGGGTAACGTCGCCTTCAAAAGAGGGGCCTACCACATTATGCATTAATAACTTAATTAATTATCTTTCAATAATCCGACCCTTTAGGATTGTGTCATTGCTGACTCAAACTACTGAGTTGAGGGTAACGTCACCTCCAAAAGAGGGGCCTACTACAATAACTAAGATAATCTCTTAAATAGTGCAAAAGTGTGGAAATAATCAAAGGTTACACTAAACACGAGTCGGAGCCAAGTGATTCATCTTGTCTATCTGTTTTTACTTTTATTTTTCAGTATTTTAGTTAGTTTTTATTTTCTTAGTTTAAAACCTTTTTCTAAACTTTTGATTTGATTAGACGTTGAGGATAAACCGGTACTAAAAGCTCTTGTGTCCTTGGACGACCTCGGTATCTTACCAACACTATACTACGCTCACGATGGGTGCACTTGCCCATATGTGTGTTTAGTGTTAGTAAATATCGTGTTTTATAAATTTAAAACTTGGCTAAAGAAAGTGTAAAAGGGCTTAAAATATACTTAAACTTATATACACACTTCACACGCATCACAGCTCGAGATGATATATACGTGATCTGGTAACCCTATATGCTATCTGGTTTTTATAAATGACAATGCTTACTCTACTCTATTCACCAATAATTCTAAATTTTTCACCCTTGTTTATTGTTAGCATGATTATCACCACCACAAAATAGACATTTGCTATGGATTTTCGCTATGGAACAATATCGGTCGCAAATTTTGCTACGAATTAGCTACTGATTTTCTACTGACACATTTTGCTACAAATTAACTACGGATACTACACAATAAGATTGATACGATTATCCGTTACTTTTGATATCTCTAATCACACCTATATTTGAAATACACATTGATAAGACTTATACCATTAATTGCACAATCAAACACTTAATTACTTTATATTTAGATTTCAGGTGAAAAAAAAATGAGAAATGAAGCTTAAGTGGGCCTATTTTGGTGTTTGTATGTATATACCCAAATAATTTTATATTTTTTACATATACATATCGGATTATTTTTTTTAAATAATGGGTAATTTGAAATATCGGGCCCTAGCCGATGGTCCTCCCCGCCCACCCCAGGGACGCCCATGCTAAGATCACGATGTCTCCATTCTAGTACTTAGCCATATTTTATATTTCTTGACATTTCCTCGGAGGTATATGCCATATAATTTAATTGAATAGATGTATCTAGGGAAAATTCACTTTGAAGCGACTGTTCCCTACCCTAGGTTTCTTGATAATTCTTGGTATCTGGCAGACGATGATTGCGTATGCCCACACCATTCACACATTTGATGCATAGGTCTGTAACCCTTTGTGCATGTTCGTAATTCCTTATTATTTTTGTATATATCAGCTCGAGATGATATATACGTGATCTGGTAACCCTATATGCGATTTGTTTTTTTATAAATGACAACGCTTACTCTACTCTATTTACAAATAATTCTAAATTTTTCACCCTTGATCTGATTTGTTTATTGTTAGCATGATTATCACCACCACAAAAATAGACATTTGCTATGGAACAAAATCGGTCGTAAATTTTGCTACGAATTAGCTACTGATTTTCTACTTACACATTTTGCTACAAATTAGCTACGGATACTACACAATAAGATTGATACGATTATTTGTTACTTTTGATATCTCTAATCACACCTATATTTGAAATACACATTGATAAGACTGATACCATTAATTGCACAATCAGACAATTAATTTATATTTAGATTTCAGGTGAAAAAAAACGAGAAATGAAGCTTAAAGAAGAATAGAAGCAAAGAATTGTGAAAGGACATGATGTCTATCAAAACATGACATATACATGTTGAATATTTTAGTAGATTTATGTCACTGGCTCCAACAAGATGAATACATATGAGAGATGACTTTATTTTGTCTTATGTTGAATATTAAACATATTTTTGCAATTATAATGTGAAGTTTGATTCTTTATCCATGTGTTTATTTCAATGATGTTCTAAAACTAATTGGTAATTATATTAGAAATGATTGATGATTGACTAGGATATTGTAAATATATTAACTATTTATAAATAGTTAGTAATAATAATTGCTTGTGCCCTGTCAATACTTTTGGTTCGGAAATAGGTCTATTTAAATCGATCCAGATCATTTGAGTAATTTAATATAATAGACCTTTTGGTATACTTATTTTATTTTAGTAATTCTTAATTTTAGGTGGCTAGCAACAGGAGACTTGTTAGCAAACTTGTGTGTAGACACACACTTAATCGAACCTAGATATTTACCTTTGCAATAGGTTATTAGACAATAAAAACAATAACCCTCAATTATCTTTACTAAATCATAATAACAGAAATGATATAATACTCTATAAAAAATCAATAACGATGACACTTTAGTGGTTTATCAGTGATCCAAATTTGTTGTTAAAAAAACTAGAACACAAATAGGCAAGTATGACATAATCATGAGGTGATGATAATTAACCGGATTTTTAAACCCATAAAACGATGCAAAGTTCCAATAATATGTCGTTGATGCCATTGAATAGATAATCTAAAAACATGAGAAAAGAATCAGCTTCCTTCACTCAGCATAACCAAACCCAAAAGGATATGCAATTATGTTGATTTAAAAGAATTAATCAGGTTTAATTGTCATATATCTTATTTCAAATGTAGTTTTTTTTTCTTTTCAAAAAGTAAACTTTATTCATAAAAAGGGCAGCCTTGACATTAGGGTGGAGGGCATAGAGCTCGGGGACTTGAGCGGGGAGGGTATGTCACCGATCGGTGACTATACCGTGTGTTTGAAGATGCGTGGTGACCAAGAGAGAGGGTGTCGAAATCGGTGAACTTTCACCGAATGGATTGATTGTGATTGATGGCTTTTTTGACCGTTGCATTTTATTTTTTTTGACCCTTTTTTTTAACGTTAATTTATAACCGTTAGGTTATTTTTTTATATAAACTCAAATTTTCAATCCTTTTTAACACACAAATTCTTTCAAAAATCTCTCTTTCTAGACCCACAAACACCATGGATAAACAAAACAAAGGTGAACCCAAGAAAAAAGGTTCCGCTAGCCGAGGATCGGATTCAAGAAAAAAAGTTTCGCAAACGAGACAAGGTGATTTTAGAGGTCCAAGTGCACCGGTTCAAACCTCCTACGGATATTCACCAACCACTCAACCTCAATTTTTTTACCCTCAAACTCAACCATCTTTTTTCACCCAACCTACTTTTCCACCACAAATATTTTCACACCCGAGCTTCACAAACGAGTTCGATCCATTTGGATTTAGGACCCCGCCAATTCAATCACCAAGAGAGAATGTCGAGCGCCCACTTCCTATCTACGATGATTTAGAGGTTGTCCCCGAAACACAACATTTAGATGTAGATAGTGGCGAGGACGAAGAAGAATATGAGGATGAAGACGATGATATTGGTGAAGCAAGTGACCCGAAACAAAAGGGAGTCAAGGCGGAGCATCAAACTTGGGCGAAAACACATGAAGAGGCCTTAGCCAAGGCATGGGTTCATTGTTTTTTAAACAAGAAAAAAGGAAATGCACAAAAAGGGGACAATTTTTGGAAAAAAATTATCGCCCATTACAACGAAACGGTCGGCGGAAGTACTCGAACAGTTCATCAAGTACGTTCAAAATGGATCCCTATGTTAAGTAAGATAAACCACTTCAACGGTCTTTGGCAACAAGCGGTAATATTTTATTTGTAATGTTTTTAATTTTCCATAACATTGTTTATGTTTAATTTTTTTTACTTTATATTTGTTATCTATGTAGGATCGTATTCGTGGTAGTGGGGTTAGCGATCTCGACGTCATGAATAGGGCTTTAAGTGATTTAAAAAAAAAATATCCGAGTGGTTTTCAACATATTGAGGCATGGAAGGTCGTTCGTAAACATGACAAATGGGCAACGGTACCATTGTTGAGTGAAGATAGTGGAAGTTCGGGACAAAAAAGAACGTCGCCCGCTTCGGGTACACTGGGAACTGAGTCACCGATCAATATACCGGACACAAACGTAGACCCGTCACCAACAAGACAAAAAAGGAAAGACAAGAGGCCCGCATCATCATCAAACGATAGCCAAGAGGCCCTCACCGAGAAACTCGCGCAATACACTCTTTTGAAAGGAAAAAAAAAGCACGGGCGATAGAGTTGACGAATATACGAAAGAAACGCGAGGAAGACACCATAGCGTTAGTGGCGGAAAAACGCGAGGCGGTGAAACAACTCATGTATGATCGGGATTTGAAGACATTTACTGAGCCACACGACCATGCTCCACCCGAGATGTTGCCATTTATTCTCGCGAGGAAACGAGATATCGCAAAAAAAATATAATTGCCCATGCAATTTCTAAATATTAGTTTATTTTATGGTTTAATTTTTTAGTTTTAAATGTAATGTGTTTTTTTTTAATTTTAAATGTAATGTGTTTTTTTTTTTATTTAGTTTAAAATATGTTTTATTTATTTAAGCATAGTTTATAATTTTTAGAAAATAAAAAATATATAACTCAAACAACCTATGGTGTTTGACTATACCCTCTGATTGAGTGCAAAATGGAGAGTGAAATTGGGAGTTGACATGACATAATATTATTGGCTGGGATTTCATTCAAACACTACCCTCCACCCTTAACGAAGGAGCAAACCCAAACCAACAAACAACACAACAAACTACAACTCAAATTTATACCAATTACATCATAGAATGGACTTATTTTTTATACCACAGAACCCAAGAGCCTTTACATCCTCTTATCATTTTTTCATCTCTCATAAGGGGAGTTGGGGGCCATGGCATTATAATTTAGTGGCATCTTGGGGGTGAGATAAGACTTTGAGACCATTAGGTCCTGGGTTCGATTCTCACGAATGGGGGTTTTCCCAGATTTATTGGGTTTCCTCCTGAATTGGTGTATAGGCATTATAGCCTAGTGGAGATGGATATGATCGGGTGGTTCTACTGGTGGCACGATGATACTCCAGTGGTCCGTCAGTGATCCTAATTTGCCGTTCAAAAAAAAAGGGAGTGGGGGTTGTCATCACTCATCACTCACAACATCCAATCAAGTTTCGCCATGTCATCAACCATTATTCCATCACTCACAACCTTTTTTTTAGTGGCGGTGGTCATCAATAGTGATGGAATTCCATCACTCACAATTTTTTTTATTTTTTTTTAAATTAGGAATTAACAATAAAACACTAAAATTATAAATTTCATTAAAATAAAACATAAATTACATAACAAAAAAAAAAAAAAAAAAAAACTAAACATTGGAAAAAAAAACTTAGATTAAATGGATGGCATCTCCCACCCCCACCTCTCACAAATCTCGCGTTTTTCTTCATACCCGAACCTCTTTTCTTCGAACCCGAACCTCTCTTGCTTGAACCTTCCATCTTTGTGTTGAATTTGGATTTGAAGGAAGTAATGAATTTTATTGATTTTGGAAGAATGTTTGAATTTTTGTAGAATTTTTGGGGGAATATTTGGATTTTATAAAAGCCCCTCACCTCTCAAACGGTCATATAACGTTCCTTTTTTTGAAAAATCAACGCGCAGAAAACTCCACGAGTTATAAAGTTCACGCGTGAAAGAAAGCAGTAGTGGCGGTGTTTTGTTGTTTACCACGAGTGATGGAAGCCCATCACGTGCCCACCCCCATTCCCCTAAGTGTTCGTATCATCCTAGCAGATATAACTAAAATACTTGATAAAAGTTGAAACAAAATAATTAAGTATGAAAGTGAACATATTTAAAGTTCATAAGAATAAAAAGGAAATTTTAGAATTGCTAATTTTCTTGCTAGTAAAGATACGAAATAATAAAGAGTAACGGTAAGTCACATGGGCAGAACAATTTAGATACTAAAATAGGTATACGAGGATGGAGGATGGAGGATTCGTTAGCATCTACTTGAACCGTTATATGGTGTTGACACTCTTGATTGTCTCTTACATGTTTATACTTTAGTTATCACATAAAAAAATTATAGTTAGTTTTGTAAAATTTAAAAACTTTTGTAAAACAACGGCCTAATAGCAACATCTAATATGTAAAGGATAATATAGAGAATATAGAGATAATGAGAAGTATAGAAAATGAGAGAAATCTCATTCATTGATTGTACATATATCATATATATAGATCAATACAACAACAACCCTAAAGCCCATTAACATTAGGTCAGGCTTGGCCTATGGGCCTGAATGTCTGCATTCATAACACTCCCCCTCAGACATTTAGACATACACATACACTGTTAACATTATACTACTAGATAATGTTTACACGATTCTTCAGGACCGATGTTAACTGATACTGCAGGACCAGTTATGTTGCCTCATTAAAACCTTACTAAGAAAAAACCCAGTGGGACAAAACTTAGTCAAGGAAAAAGAGTACATACACTGTGTATATTATGGGTACATTACTCCCCCTCAATTTTACTTGTATATCTTGATGATGTTAAATCCAATCTTCTGTGACAATTGCTTGACTTGATATTTGGCGTAATCTTCTTTGATTTGAGTATTGTTGTCTACATTGTCTTCATACAGTATGGCTTTAGCTTCTCTTGATCAACTCTAATCTACATACTTCTTAAATATGCTGAAATCTTCGACCTTCATAACTTGTATCTGGATTGAGATCGAACTCTATGCGAGTCTAATATGTATCAATCATAACCCAGGACGCCATATTGTTCTTGTGGAACAATCCCGTGTCTCGGGTTTGTAAATATGTCAAATAATTATTTAATGCATTTTATAATTCTGCCTCGTTAAAAACCATGCCAGGAAAACCCAATGGGACAAAACCGCAGCTAAGGGAAAAGAGTGCACTACGCATTATACATAATTAACAACATGATTTATGATGATGTTAAATTAGTACTTCGGGACCTATAAGATAAACTGATACTACTGGATCAGTTATGTTGTCTCGTTAAAAACATTACCAAGAAAACCCAATGGGAAAAACTTAATGAAGGGAAAAAGAGTGCAACATTTGAGATTAGAACTGTAATCTTACCAATACATCTAGCAAGAACGTAAATCAGATGTCGTCTTGTTTGCAAGATACGTCAATGCTCCAATCGCAATTAAGTATGGTACTTCTTGACTAAGTAGTTCAACATCCCTTTCTTGGGGTTGATAAGAATATTTTTTCTATGTCAAGCGATCAGACAATCGTTCATGTACTTCTATATAACATCTTCTAGATGTAGTCAGATTGATGAGCAAAAATAGTACATATATACTCGAACTACAGGTCGAGAATAACTACACTTTGTAAAGGTCATTCAAAATTTTCCTCATTAGTTTGAGAGTTCCCTCTCGATGATGTTTACATTATCACTGTAAGAGTGGAAATCTTGTTACATAGATGTAGCTCATTTTATCAAAATTATGCCTCTCTTTTCAGAGTATAGTCGACAGTACCACATACGAGTAGTTTCCTTTAAGATTCATATATATAACACCTATGGGGTTATTGTTTCATAATGCTTTGAGCATTTTTAATCCTTCAGGGGGTTTTCATACAGATGTCATTTGCAATTGTCTCGTACATGTATACGGTGATTACATCCATAAGTTGTTTTATCTGAAGTCATTCTGAGATTGCGAGGCCGCTTAAACATCTAAAGATTTTCGCATCCACTAAAGGGGTATACGTTTCCTCGTAATCAACTGCTGGGATTTGGGGAAAATCTTTATGTTAAAATGTGTGCCTTACATCGCAAAAACTCATTATTTACGTTTCCTTTTATTTAAAGACACCCATTTATAACCTACTGGTTTGATGTCTATGGGTGTTCGAACTGCTGGTTCGAAAACATTTAGTTTGTCGAGCAAATTTAGTTCAACCTTAAGTCATGTAGCCATTTTGGCTATTTGTGTGCGTACACTCTTGCACACTTTTTATATACGTAATCTTTTTTTTTCATCGATTACATCTATTGCTATAGCATAATCAAATATATCATTTTACACGTGTTTCATTACGGTTCCATATTGTACTTATTTTGTACATAATTCATCGCGATCTCATATTTGTTTGGTGTCACACCCCTTTCTTAGGCGGAAGCACGAGGTGTGATCATGAATGGTTCTCATTGCATACGAAAGGTAAACATGCTACATGCTCGTAAAAATAACTTCAAATACCCATAACATTACGTTACTGAAAACATAGATTAAGTGTTTACATCACGAGACATCATATTGTCTGAAAGTTTACAACTTTATTTAAGGATAAACATAACATCCAGGAGCATGAGTAAGACCGCGCGCACATCCACTTTAGTTACCTGAAATACATGTGAGTTTTGAAAAACGTCACATAATGTTGGTGTGAATTCATGCAGTTCTTGTATTGAACGTATGTATACTTTGTATGAAAAACATGTGTATGTATCTTGAATAAATCAAGTATTCTTGTGTAAATCAAGTGTTCTCGTATAAATCACGTATTCTTGTATAAATCAAGTATTCTTGTATAAATAAAGTATTCTTGTATAAATCAAGTATTCTTGTTTAAGTAAAGTATTCTTGTATAAATCACGTATTCTTGTATGTATCAAGGTTGTTAATGGGTTGCAAGGCCATTAACATGTGACACGACATAGGAAGCAACCAAACCATAGGCATTTTTCTAGTTGTCGATTCATGATGGAGACACAAAAGCACTACTCGGTACTAGTTTTCACCAAGAGTGTGGCTGCCCGAAAACCCATTAGATCTAACCTTTTGTTCTGCGGTCTTAGTATGTACACGATTAATGGTGCTTATGGTACCCTATTCGTGACACGATTTCTCGTATCATTTCGCGTATCATTTCTCGTATCATTCTTTAAAACGCATCATACTTGGTACTAGTTATCACCAAGAGTGTTTCTTGTTTTTGTATTATACCATTTATAAATATTGTAACATTTGTAACATGTATTTCATACCCGAAGTTATAAAACTGAAAACAGTTAAAAGAGAAGGGGGAGCATGAACTCACAACTTTGCGTTCCTTGCGCCGTAAACTTCACTGGATTTGCTTATTTAGCGTCGTGACCTAAACGTGTTTTATTAACGTTAGTCACTAGACTTGTATCGCACAAGTACAAGTCACTATCTTTTGTGTATGTGTTCTCGTGTTAAAAATAATTTATATTTTTAACTATGTGTCTTACTTGCATTATTTTCTCAAAAATAAATGTAAATATCTTGTATTTTTCACCCGAATTATGTATTTTTGTCCAAAAGTTCATTTCATGTTCATAACTTGTCCAAGTTATTTATTCTATCAAGTAATATATTTTCATAAATATATTCTCTTGCATTTGTCTAAGCATGTTGTATGTGTATTTTGTATTTTCACTCCTTAGGAGTATTTAGTGTATTTTCAAGTCCTAATACACTATTACATGTGATACATACTACATACACTTAGCACAAAATTTGGTGATCAATAAATATATATATTTCTCTCAAAAATATACATACTTAATATCAATTTTAATCTTGAAGAAATTATCATTTCTTAACACAAAAATTTTGGGAAACCTTGGTAAATGCTTTTAGATACATTTTTAGGGAATAAGTTTCTCAAAACTTATATTTTTCTAAATGTCAAAATTTTATAGAAATTTTGCAGAGTTTCCCCTAAAAATGGAGGTTTCCCATGTTTTCAAAACATGTGTTTATTTTCTTTTAAATCATCATCAACATCAACAACACAATCAAGTCTTACCATAAATCTAGATCATGTAAATCACACTACATCATGAACTTGAAGTTCTTGTAAAAACTTGTAGCAACTTACCATGTTATTTAGTAGGTGTAGTTACCCTTAAAAACATGGTTATTTGTTTGTAAATCTCATTCTTGAAGAGATTGGGTGTTTACAACTTGTAAACATAATTTACAAAAATGTTTATCCATAACATCTTCTTGTTTCTCTAGTGTTTATTTACTTGTCTTTCCACTAAAAATAGTGTAGGTTTAATAAAAACCATGATCCTTCAAGAATCACTTTTTAAACTTGGTTCCTTTAGAAAAATCATTCACAAGTTTTGGATTTACAAGATTACTAGTTCACTTGGTTTATTACTTTTCAAGAAACATCATTTTACTTTCAAGTTCATGTTTAATCAAGGTGATGATTATTTCATGTTGTTACATAATCATCCCTTATCTTGATAAATCATGTTTTTAATCATAATCTAGCAAGTTCCATGTAATGATCAATGTCAATATTTCTAGTAACCATCAAGCAAACATCATCTATACATCCAACAACACCTTTCTATCCATTTTTCATCATATTTCACCTTATGTTTCAAGATTCATGTGTATGCCTTTTAGTGTTCTTGTTATTTCATCATAATATATCTTTTAACCAATCAAAATATGAAGTAAACAAGATCAAGAGAGCCTTACCACTAGCTTCAAGCTAGGGAAGAATACTAGAACTTGAAGTTGACAAAATGGTTGGATAAAAGCAAACGAAGAAGGTCCTTCAAGTTCCGTGAGCACCGAGCTTCGTTAGTGACCTTCTTACACCTCAAGATAACCTTGGAATGCTTGAATGATGATCGAAAATGGTGGATGTATGGTGAAGGTGGGTGAGCCGTGAGGTAAGAGGGAGAGAGCAAGAGAGATGAAGGTGTTGGATGTTGATGAGGAATGAAGGATTATGATCTAGTGGATTGTTCTTATCTCTTCCAACAAGAGTTTTACCCAATGGTTTTCATGTTCCTTAAGTACTAAACACAATCTATTAAACAATCAACAAAATCTTGTAATTAGGCATGTGGGCCGATTTTGTGAAGATATGGGGAGGGGTCTAAGTGTAAACTTTAATCAATAAGTTATCTTATAGTACATGCAAATCTCTAGTGAATCTTCATCATATCTTCATGAATCCAAGGTAGATCAATATGGATTTTATAGGATTTAACAAGATTTTTGGTGGGGTCACCCTCTATGTGACCGTCCATTACATAGGGGGGGGGGTTAAGTGTAAATTCCATTCCCTAATTACATAAATAAGCAAGCTTTCAAGTATAAAATTTAGGGATTTAGTGTGTTATTATGTTATAAGAGGTGTTATGGTGTTTGGGAACCATAACTAGCTCAGAAATAAATAAACAATGCTTCTAGCAATATTTTGGTGTTCCGGGTAATGTCCGGTCGTTCGGTTAGATACCGGTTCGTTAAAGTGCTAAATTGCACCGTTTAGAGTCTTTTAAGTATTCTTTCGTGACGCTTTCAATTCCCAACACTTAGGGAAGTATTCTAGACCATTTAGTGGTGTTTCTGCATGGTAATATCTTGTTATATTGCTGAATTATATAAAATTCAACTTTTAAAGTGTATTTCGGGTGCTTTTTAGTGCGTATTTTAGCTTCCGGAAAGTCTATATATAAACCCTTGTATGTACTCTTGGGTTTTAATGTATTCTTGTTGTTGGACCAACACCTAGGCTCCAACTCTATTGTCTAACTGCTTTCTGCAGATTTGTTGACACAATGTGTCTTACCGGTGAGTTTACTAGTATTTCTGACGCAACGCTGTTCATTAATGCATAAAGTAATTCTTGTAGTATAAAACGTGCATGAATTCACAAGTATCTCATGAAATCAAACAATGTTGACATTTAAGCACATAATTGCAGTTATCAAGTATTAATTAAAGTGTACGGAAGTTACCGGTTTGGTGCCAGTTGTCACATTTGGTACTAGAGTTTCTTTTAGAACTCCATTAGCCTCTTTTGGGGTTTTGACAACAACCTTCTTTAAGGTTTAGTATGCAACCACTTCTGGGGTTTTGTATGCAACCACTTCTGGGGTTTTATGTGCCACCTCTTTTGGGGTTACACCAACTGCGTTACTCTGCTCTTTTTGTGTTTGTGGGTTTTATCTTTTTGGAACCGATTTATCTCTCACAATTTATTAATATGATAATCATTTTGTGAGTACTTCCATTCGAGCAGATAAGTTTAAGCTGGTATATGTGACTTTGTCACCTTATTTGTGTTAGTGAATGCATCTTGTATTTCATTTGTTATTATTTGCAAATACACGCTCTTTCTTTTGGACTTCAGATTTACATTGACCACTTCAGGGGTCGATATATAATATGATGCATTTTTTTATGTTACCAGTCTTTCATTTTCTTATCCCCCCTAAGACTGGGAATACGATGTACATATCCCATTTTATATGTCATGGTGGTGCTATTGGTACATAGGCTGCACAACAAAATATATAAAAAAAATGAAAACATGGTTCTCTTCAGGAGACTAGTTGTAATGGGGAGTATTTGTGATAAGCAGTTGGTTTTGAATTGATATAATCAATCGACGAATTCCGTCTCGACTACGTATGCCTCTCACTATATTTCACATTGTGCCCAACAATGGTCCCTACAATTGGGTTCTCAAAGAACAGTGTTAAACCATGTAAAAAAAAAAAAACAACGTTCCATAGTGTTGGGCCTATGCTACATACGGGTAGCTAAAAACTCACATGTAACCATGTATGAATGCCACAATCCACACAACTGTACATTTCAATGGTCCCATATAAGAGGGATTGTTTGTAGGAGTTTATTGTTTGAAGGGCATAAAAATTTATTTGCCACAAAAAAAAAAAAAAAAAAAAAAAACTAACTAGACATATGATAAGGCATTTTGGGAGCAATGTTTTTAGATTACTTAGAGGTGCTAAGGTGCCGGTTAGCATGTTTGATTGTTTAGCATATCATGATGCTATCTTGATGACCTATTTGGTCATGCCATGCGGTGAACGTATAAATATTCTAGTAACTTCTGGTTACTCACCATATTTGATTTAATGGAATATTGTGGAAAATTAGTATCATTTCTAGTAACTTCTAATATAGTCTTCTGGCCATATTTGCTATACTCCCATACAACATTCATGGTGGCATCATTACAATTTTCTTAGTTATGTATATAATCATAACCTTTGAATTGATCATCATCACATTCATATTAGGGAATTGATTAGAACCACAGAACTTTCATGATTGTTGTTTCAAACTTTATATATCAAGAGCGCGTTTGAGGTTTGTCAAGTGGAAGTTGTTTTATTCCACATGTATAACTAATCTTTTCACCACATAACATCAATTATATGACCGAATCATTAAGATTTATCAGTCCAAAATCTTACAAACATCAATAAATTTACAATAAGCTTTAGTGAGTTTGAAACTTCGAATGTTATATTATAAATAAATCTTGATCACTATTCAATCATGTTTATAACGTGTGACCATATACACAATTTTAATTTAGCTGCTTCATTGAAGACTGTTTATATATATAAACAATGGCATATTAATGTACAAAGTCAAATTGTACAATATATAATTGATATAAGATGTCTTCTCATCAAATACAATATAATAAAATACATATAATTAATTTGCCTTACTGTCATGATTGAATATTAAAATATATCAAGAACACTATTAAAAAGGTTTATGGTAATATGTAAAGGTGATGATTATACAATGCATCACTTTATATTATGTCATTATAAGAAATGACTTATGACACAACCTTTAGAAATAATATTTTTTCATCACTTGGTGGGGTCACACTCCATGTGACCGTCCATTACATATGGGGGGGGGGGGGGGGGGGTTAAGTGTAAATTCCATTCCCTAATTACATAAATAAGCAAGCTTTCAAGTATAAAATTTTGGGATTTAGTGTGTTATTATGTTATAAGAGGTGTTATGGTATTTGGGAACCATAACTAGCTCAGAAATAAATAAACAATGCTTCTAGCAATATTTTGGTGTTCCGGGTAATGTCCGGTCGTTCGGTTAGATACCGGTTCGTTAAAGTGCTACATTGCACCGTTTAGTGTCTTTTAAGTATTCTTTCGTGACGCTTTCAATTCCCAACACTTAGGGAAGTATTCTGGACCATTTAGTCATGTTTCTGCATGGTAATATCTTGTTATATTGCTGAATTATATAAAATTCAGCTTTTAAAGTGTATTTCGGGTGCTTTTTTGTGCGTATTTTAGCTTCCGGTAAGTCTATATATAAACCCTTGTATGTACTCTTGGGTTTTAATGTATTCTTGTCGTTGGACCTACACCTAGGCTCCAACTCTATTGTCTAACTGCTTTCCGCAGATTTGTTGACACAATGTGTCTTACCGGTGAGTTTACTAGTATTTCTGACGCAACGCTGTTGATTAATGCATAAAGTAATTCTTGTAGTATAAAATGTGCATGAATTCACAAGTGTCTCATGAAATCAAACAATGTTGACATTTAAGCACATAATTGTAGTTATCAAGTATTAATTAAAGTGTACGGAAGTTACCGGTTTGGTGCCAGTTGTCACAGTCTCCCCCCGTTAAAAGAATTTCGTCCCGAAATTCAGGCTGAGCTAACTCTTGCAGGAGTCTTCTTGAACAGGTGGGGATACTTTTCTTTAAACTGGTCTTCACGTTCCCACGTGTACTCTGGTCCGTGCTTACAGTTCCAACGTACTTTGACAAGTTTCACACTGCTCCTCCTGGTCTTGTTGACTTTCCAGTCGGTAACCTCAACGGGCTGTTCCGTAAGTCGGAGGGTGTCATCAATATGCACTTCATTCGCAAGGATGATCACATTTTCTTGTGTTAGACTCTTCTTGAGATTGGATACATGGAACGTATCATGTACTCCATTAAGTTCTTCCTGTAATTCCAACTTGTATGCCATGGTACCAATTCTTTCTAAGATCTTGAATGGTCCGATGTATCATGGATTTAGCTTTCCTCGCTTTCCAAATCTTACTACGCCCTTCCAGGGTGAGACCTTCAACAAAACTTTGTCTCCCACCTCGAACTGTAATGGTTTCGTCTTCGATCAGCGTAGCTCTTTTGTCGGTCTCGAGCCGCCTTAATGCGCTCTCGGATCTGCATAATCTTGTCGGTTGTCTCTTGTACAAGTTCAGGACCAACCATACGTTTATCTCCAGCGTCTGCCCAACATAAGGGCGAGCGGCACTTGCGGCCATACAGAGCTTCGAACGGTGCGACTTTTATGCTTGTATGATAACTGTTATTGTAGGAAAACTCAACTAAAGGTAGATGAGTATCCCAGCTGCCACCTAGGTCCATGACACATGCGCGAAGCATATCTTCTAATGTTTGTATAGTTCGTTCGCTCTGGCCGTCTGTTTGTGGATGGAATGCCGTGCTTAGATCTAATTGAGATCCAAAGGCTTCCTGAAAGGATCTCCAGATTCTTGAGACAAAGAGTCCATCTCTGTCTGAAATAATTGAGATAGTCACTCCATGACGTGCCACGATTTCTTTCAAGTATATCTCAGCAAGCTTTCCAGTGCTATGCTTCTCTTGGATTGGTAGGAAATGCGCAGATTTCGTCAATCGGTCAACTATCACCCATATCATATCGTGCCCTCTAGGGATCCTGGGTAATTTCGTTATGAAGTCCATCAAGATTTGCTCCCAATTCCACATGGGTATCTCTGGTTGTTGTAGTAGGCCGGACGGTTTCTGATATTCAGCCTTAACCTTAGCATAGGTTAGGCACTTTCCAACATAAATAGCAACATCGCTCTTGAGTCTCGGCCACCAATAGTAGTCTTTCAAGTCTTGATACATTTTGTCCGATCCTGGATGGATCGAGTATCTTGATTTGTGCGCTTCATCAAGGATGATTTCTCGTATACCGCCATAGAGCGGAACCCAAATACGCTTCCCAAAGTATAAGGTTTCCTCTTCATTTGGCACCATATATTTCAACATACCCCGGAGGTATTCAGCTTTACGGTTTTCCATCTTAAGGGCTTCTTGTTGTGCATCACGAATGCGTGCAGTGAGATTCGTTTGAATAGTCATTTCTAATGCTCGAACCCTCAGGGTCTTAACCCTTTCTTTTCGACTTAGTGCGTCTGCTACAACGTTTGCCTTTCCAGGATGGTACTTAATCTCACAGTCATAATCGTTCAGCAGCTCGACCCATCGTCGCTGACGCATGTTTAGTTCCTTCTGATCAAATATGTGTTGTAGACTTTTGTGATCTGTGAAGATTGTACATCGAGTACCATAAAAATAGTGTCGCCAGATCTTCAAGGCGAATACCACCGCACCGAGTTCCAAGTCATGAGTGGTATAGTTTCTTTCATGTACCTTCAATTGTCTTGAAGCGTAAGCGATGACTTTCTGGCGTTGCATGAGCACGCAACCCAAACCTTGTCGTGAAGCGTCGCAGTACACCATGAAGTCTTCAGTGCCTTCGAGTAATGATAGTATCGGTGCATCGCATAGCTTATTTTTGAGCAGTTGGAAGGCTTCTTCCTGCTTATCACCCCAGTCGTACTTCTTGTCTTTCTACGTAAGGGTAGTTAGCGGTTGAGCTATCTTTGAGAAATTCTCGATGAATCGTCGGTAATAGCCCGCTAAGCCCAAAAATTGTCGGACTTCAGTTGGGGTTTTGGGGGCTTCCCAATTCTTTATTGCTTCAATCTTGGATGGGTCTACATGAATGCCTTTCTCATTCACAACGTGACCAAGAAACTGTACTTCGCGAATCCAGAATTCGCACTTTGAGAACTTTGCATAAAGTCTCTCTTTCTTCAGTAGTTCCAAAATGGTTCTGAGGTGTTGCTCGTGTTCTTCTTTCGTTTGTGAGTAAATCAGGATATCATCGATAAATACAATCACGAATTTATCGAGATATGGTTTGTATACGCGGTTCATCAGATCCATAAATACCGCTGGCGCGTTCGTCAGCCCGAATGGCATTACAAGGAACTCGTAATGTCCGTAACGTGTTCTGAATGCAGTTTTTGGTACGTTTTCCTCTTGTATCCTTGACTGATGGTATCCAGATCGATCTTGGAATAGTAGCTTGATCCTTGCAACTGATCAAACAAGTCATCAATCCTCGGTAGCGGGTGCCGATTGTTGATTGTGAGCTTGTTTAGTTCTCTGTAATCAATACACATTCGCAGTGTTCCATTCTTCTTTTTCACGAACAGTACTGGAGCTCCCCAGGGTGAAAAGCTTTGTCATATGAATCCTTTATCCAACAACTCCTGGAGTTGTGTAGATAATTCTTGCATCTCGGATGGTGCAAGCCGATGGGGTGCCTTGGCTACAGGAGCGGCTCCTGGAACCAAGTCTATACGGAATTCGACTTGTCGTTACGGAGGTAGTCCTGGCAGATCTTCGGGAAAAACATCAGGGAATTCCTTCACCACAGGAATTTCTTCAAGTTTCGGCTCCTCAGCCTTCTTATCTACAAAGTGCGCTAGGAAGGCAACACATCCTTTCCTTAAGCACTTTTGTGCCTTCATACAACTGATGATTCACAGAGGCGCATCTCGTTTTTCTCCATGCACGATGAGAGTTTCATCATTCGCCAAAGGGATGAGAATGATTTTCTCATGACAAATAACTTCAGCTTTGTTCTTGGACAACCAGTCCATTCCGACCACTACATCGAAGCTACCCAATTGAATAGGTAAAAGATCGATGCAAAATCTTCGTTCACCAAGTTCCAATGTGCAACCTCTAACAACTTCGCCCGATTCAACAAGTTTACCATTGGCTAGCTCTATGGAATAAGGAATATCTAATCTACTAGGTTCTATTCCAAGCATACGTTTAAATTCCACAGGCATGAAGCTATAGTCGGCACCAGTGTCAAATAATATGGATGCAAAGTGATTGTTAACGAGAAACGTACTGGTGACCACATTAGGGTCCTCGCGTGCGTTCCTTGCTCCAATCACAAATGCTCATGCCTGAGCGTTGTTTCCCCCTGCGAAATCTTTCATGAAATGATCCTTGCTTCCACAACTGAAGCATCCCTAGTTTTGCCCCTTTCCGTTGCCATCCTGTTACCAGCACCATTTCCATTCCGGTTCTTTCCTTTTCCCCAACAATCTTCGGTGTGGTGACCCAGCTTTCCACACTTGTCGCATTTTGGGCAGAGTGCCCATGTACCTTTTGGCAGGAGCGTCATTCATGGTTGCAAGAGTTTTCGCCTCCTGAGGCGGTTTAGTGTTACGCTTCTTGTTGTTTGAACCTTTGTTGTTGCTGCGGGTTGCTTGATTCAGATTCGAATGCTTTCTCTTCTTGTCACCGGACGACTCGGCATGCGTCTCGGTCTTCTCAGTAGGGTTCAGCGATAACTTTTTCATTCGGACAGCATCTTCAGTAAGGCTGACAGCCAGAGTTACAGCCTCAGTGATTGTTGCAGGTTTGGCCGCAGTTACCATGCCGTGAAATTCTGAGGCCAATCCCCAAATGTAGCGTTCAACACGCTTAAATTCAGGAGTCACCATGTAGGGGATCACCCTAGACAGATCATGGAACCTTCGAGTATAACCAGTAATATCAGCACCTTCCATGGTTAAGTGCCAGAATTCAGTCTCCAACCTTTGGAGTTCAGCACGTAAGCAATACTTCTCTCTCATTCTTTCCTTTAGTTCATCCCAAGTCAGGCCATAAGCGACATCATCACCCAGGGTTTGGACTTGCAAGTTCCACCAAGTCAGAGCTTCATCAACAAACAACCCTGTAGCAAAAGTGACTTGCTGATCCGCGGTACACTTGCTCATGCGGATAGTGGCTTCAGTCTTTTCTGTACAGCGTACAAACGCCACTGCACCTCCAGTGCCATCATAGTTCAGCGGTTTGCAGTCGAGAAACTGCTTGAAAGTACAGCCCTGAGCTGCGTTTCCTCCAGATGAATCTCCATTCCCATTGCGTCTTGCATTGCTTGGTCCTCCACTTTGTTCTGTACGGTTTGCCTCGTACTGGGCGATAGCGGCGGAGATTCTTTCTTCCAGTAGAGCGTGGGGGAGGAGGAGGTTGATCATAAGCGTTCACAGCTCTTCTGGGTGCCATGTTCTGACAGAAAACAACACAATAGGGTTAGACATTTGTTTGATATCGTCCTACCAGACAGTAGTAGTATATATATACACTGGCATATACCACATAAGTGACATCAAACAATCCGCCAAATGTATAAATCAATTCATACAGCAACAAGCATGTATAATTAGGTAAACACCCTACTTTACAATGGCGGTTCTTGTCTTTAAACCCTAAATCATTACCCTATTCCTATACTGAGGGAATCTATACGTGACAAGACTTGCTGTGGTTTCTGTGCACTGAATTCCATAATTATGTATGCATCCATAATTACGTAACCCCTTGCACAGTCCGCACAGTTCGTTTCATCCTCGTATCTCTTCCTTCAGATAGGTCACTGTTTTCAGGTAAAGTCACGAGTACCTGAGATATTGTATTTCTAGTATATATATCAATTATCACACATATTTGCAAGTAATTCTTATTCACAGACAAGTGCTACTCCAGTGCACCCTAAGTCTCGTAGCGTCTTTTCTTGACTCTTGTAAACAGTTTCAGGTAGTGGATGTCGCAGAAAGTTTTATTCAATGAAAACTTTTTGAAAATTGTTTTCATGAAAGGATCCTAAAGATTGTAGACTAGACTCGAGAAGGAATCCTGGTTCACTACAATCGCAGCTCTGGTACCAATCTCTCACACCCCTTTTTTAGGCGGAAGCACGAGGTCTGATCATGAATGGTTCTCATTGCATACGAAAGGTAAACATACTACATGCTCGTAAAAATAGCTTCAAATACCTATAACATTACGTTACTGAAAACATAGATTAAGTGTTTACATCACGAGACATCATATTGTCTGAAAGTTTACAACTTTATTTGAGGATAAACATAACAACATCCAGGAGCATGAGTAAGACCGCGCGCACATCCACTTTAGTTACCTGAAATACATGTGAGTTTTGGAAAACGTCAACATAATGTTGGTGTGAATTCATGCAGTTCTTGTATTGAACGTATGTATACTTTGTATGAAAAACATGTATATGTATCTTGTATAAATCAAGTATTCTTGTGTAAATCAAGTGTTCTCGTATAAATCACGTATTCTTGTATAAATCAAGTATTCTTGTATAAATAAAGTATTCTTGTACAAATCAAGTATTCTTGTATAAATAAAGTATTCTTGTATAAATCAAGTATTCTTGTATAAGTAGAGTATTCTTGTATAAATCACGTATTCTTGTATGTATCAAGGTTGTTAATGGGTTGCAAGGCCATTAACATGTAACACGACATAGGAAGCAACCAAACCATAGGCATTTTTCTAGTTGTCGATTCACGACGGAGACACAAAAGCACTACTCGGTACTAGTTTTCACCAAGAGTGTGGCTGCCCGAAAACCCATTAGATCTAACCTTTTGTTCTGCGGTCTTAGTATGTACACGATTAATGGTGCTTATGGTACCCTATTCGTGACACGATTTCTCGTATCATTTCCCGTATCATTTCTCGTATCATTCTTTAAAACGCATCATACTTGGTACTAGTTATCACCAAGAGTGCTTCTTGTTTTTGTATTATACCATTTATAAACATTGTAACATCTGTAACATGTATTTCACCCCCGAAGTTATAAAACTGAAAACAGTTAAAAGAAAAGGGGGAGCATGAACTCACAACTTTGCGTTCCTTGCGCCGTAAACTTCACCGGATTTGCTTATCTAGCGTCGTGAGCTAAACGTGTTTTATTAACGTTAGTCACTAGACTTGTATCGCACAAGTACAAGTCACTATCTTTTGTGTATGTGTTCTCGTGTTAAAAATAATTTATATTTTTAACTATGTGTCTTACTTGCATTATTTTCTCAAAAATAAATGTAAATATCTTGTATTTTTCACCCGAATTATGTATTTTTGTCCAAAAGTTCATTTCATGTTCATAACTTGTCCAAGTTATTTATTTTATCAAGTAATATATTTTCATAAATATATTCTCTTGTATTTGTCTAAGCATGTTGTATGTGTATTTTGTATTTTCACTCCTTAGGAGTATTTAGTGTATTTTCAAGTCCTAATACACTATTACATGTGATACATACTACATACACTTAGCCTAAAATTTGGTGATCAATAAATATATATATTTCTCTAAAAAATATACATACTTAATATCAATTTTAATCTTGAAGAAGTTATCATTTTTTAACACAAAATTTTTGGGAAACCTTGGTAAATGCTTTTAGATACATTTTTAGGAAATAAGTTTCTCAAAACTTATATTTTTCTAAGTGTCAAAATTTTATAAGAATTTCCTCTAAAAATGGAGGTTTCCCATTTTTTAAAACATGTGTTTATTTTCTTTTAAATCATCATCAACATCAACAACACAATCAAGTCTTACCATAAACCTAGATCATGTAAATCACACTACATCATGAACTTGAAGTTCTTGTAAAAACTTGTAGCAACTTACCATGATATTTAGTAGGTTTAGCTACCCTTAAAAACATGGTTATTTGTTTGTAAATCTCATTCTTGAAGAGAATGTGTTGGATCTGAGTTTGGTTTTGATTGTATTTTCTGTTTGAATTAAAATGGAAATGGATGAGTTGTGCAGCGGAATTAATATGGAAACAAACTTTGCATACAATCAAACGAGAGTATTGCTTTGATCAAGACATTTTCAACAAGGAACCGAATGATTGAATTTAATTTCAACAACGATTACAAGATAATGCTTGAATACAAACTCCCCCTCAGCCAGAGCTCGGCGTTTGTTCGTGCAGGAAAACAAGTTTGCAAAGAGCTAATAGAACAGTACAGAGCACTGTTCTATTTATAGGCACTAACAAACCACTGAGCATCTAAGCTGACATCACCATGAAAGTGACATCTAACCTCCTAACAAACTCTAACCTCTGATCTATACAAACACTGCTATACTAACTACTGCTATTACATTTCATTATATAAAAGACACTTAAACAGCTGCTGCATCCTTCCACTGATGTGAACCCAGCAGTGCTTGTCCGGATCAGCAGTACTTGACTCAAGACAGTAGATTGAGCAGCAGAGCTTTAGTCTTCTATCAGTCTTTACAAGAGCAGCAGATTTGACGGTCAGTGGCTTGTACGATCAGTAGATAGGAAGTCAGCATATGTTGAAACCACTTTCAAGGGGAGAGACTTGTATGTAACATCTGCTTATTCTGGATCCACTGCTCTGACCCAGTTTTGGCTTTAATTATCTGTTCCTCTGGTAGGGTTCAATTCCAACAATCTCCCCCTGGAACAGATAATGCCAAAACTCTTCATTATTGTGGAATTCTTTATTGCCTCATCAGCAGTTCCCTTATCTGACCTTTAAACTGCAGTTCAAAGTCTAGGGCATCTGTATCATCATCCCTGCTAAGTGGAAGATCAAGGAGATCCTGCAAATCTTCAAGACTCAGGCCAAGAGCTTGTTCCCTTGATATTTTCTTCACTTCTCCACCAAACCTGAGCAAAGTCAATACGCAGGTCTGTTTGTCAGTTTCCCACTTTAGTATTTTTTAGTCTGGTGGGTTTCTTGGGAGATGTTTATTTGCAGAGGTATTTGGTGAGGCTGGCCTATTCATGACTGGCTGAGTAGCACTTGCAGATTGTTCCAATTCAAGATCTTCTTTTATCATTAATTTCATGCATGCTTTTACAATAGCATTTCCAGCTTTTAGATCTTGAATTGTTTCAGTACTCGACTGGTTTTTGCTCCTTCTTTTGTAGATGGCAGCACCAGCTGGAGCAGTGGTTCTTTTAGCTTGTAGCTTTGGTGGTCTTTTTGAAACCTCTGCTTTAGAATAGTCAGGCTTTTGTGGAACTTTTGGATCTTTCTTTCTAAGTTCCTCTAACTTCTTGTAGGTAGCCCTGACCCTATCTTCTCCCCACTTTGACACATAATTCTTTGACCCATAATCAGCTGCTATCAGCTCCTCTTTCATCCTCTTCAACCTTAATGCCTTCTCAGCTTCAAATTGTTTGAATTTTTCAGGGGGAGTCTGCTTGACCTTATTTTTGATCATTTCTTGAATCCTGGCTGCTTTTTTTCAAGCTCAGGAATGGTCCAGTTTTTGTACATGTATTTCTCCCCCTTGTATTTCTTGTAGGTCATGATATTCTCAATGTAGTCTTTTCTCAAGGACTCATCTGCCCTTTCAGAGATTTGCTGACATACATTTTTGGCAAATTGCTCCATTGCTCTGACCTGTGTGAGTAGAAATTGATAGTTTTGTTGAAATTCTCTATCAGATTTCCCTTGTTTATTTTTTATAGCAATATCCTCTGCTTGCTTGGCCTTGAGTTTCAAGTATTATTCAATATTGTGAGGCCTGGGATATCCTTCAACTGATGGCAAACTCCTTTTAGCTGGGTCATCCTCATAATAAAAGGATTTGATTTCTTCCCTAACTGCAATGAGTTCTAGAGGAAATGAAACACCAGCAGGAGGTAGTGATTTTATAATTTGAGCTGAAGAGAGAGGTATGGGTTTTGGAATTGTGACAAATGACAGGGATTTTGAAGATGTTGGTGGTGGTGAAGGTGAATCATCATCTGATATGTAAATCCTTCTCCTTTTTGTTTTAGAAGAGGCAGATGATGTTTTGGGTGGATCAGTGGTGGTAGATTGTATGGAAGTGGTATGTGTTTGACTAACAGCGGTTGAAACAACTGGTGTCTCAACCACTGTTGTCTTTACAACAGATGTTATAACACCTGTTGTCTTCTGCTTTTTGTCAGCAGGTGAAAGTGGTGGTGAGATTGTTTTTGGTGGTGATAGTGGTGGTGGTAAAGTAGTAGTTGTGGTGTGTGTTGAAGTGGTGTGTGTTGAAGTGAGAACAGATGTTGAAACAACTGAGGTACCAGCAGTAATTGATACAACAGGAGTTACAACAGCTGTTTGGGTGGAGGTTTGATGCAGATGGCTTTTGGATGGTGGTTTAGGAGGCTTTGGAAATCTGGATGGGATGGACTTAGGTTTCCTTTTTGTCTTAGGATTTTTAGTATCCTTTGATCTAGAACAACCTTGCTCATACAGTTCCATGAAAGCTCTTTTCTCCTCATTGCATCTTGAGATATCCTTTGCCATTCTATCTCTTTTAACACTTGCTACTCCTTCATCAAGTGCTTCTTGAGTTGCATCAACCTTTTTACTACCATCTGGCAATGGAATTTTTCTGGTCATAGCATCCTTCTCAGGTTCAGTGTACAGACCATCATCTATTCCTTTCTTCTTCCACTCCTGAACTTTCTCCCCCTTTTTGGCATTATCTTCTGGGAGTTGATCAATGAAAAGTACTGTTGGAGGAGCAGTGCCAGCGGTTTCCAATAAATGGGCCTTGATTGCCTTAATATCTGCTTGAGTGTTCTTGTACCTAGACTCCATAATGTTTCTCAGCTTTTGGACATGAAGTTCATGTTGCTGATCAGCCATTTCTTTTTGTTGTTGGAGAAAAGGTTGGAAAAGGTTCCAGAGCTCATTTGTAGCAAAAGCTTGTGGTGGAGCAGGTGCTTGAGATGGAACACCAGTGGATTGCATCTTTTGTGTTTTCAACACCTGTTGTAGCATATTTTTAAGATCTGCAACAGATGTATCCAACTTTTCAATTCGTTCCGTCAAATCCTGATATTTTAAATCATCACCCAATTTAATGGGATCATCTGATTTCCCACTATCAGTGGTTTTATCAGTGGTTGAGGTAGGGAGTGTACTCCAAACACTAACCACTGATGCCCCTTTTTCTTGGTACTGGGGTCTTCTTCCTTCAACACTTGACAACCTTTTGATGTTGCCAGTAGGATAAATAAATCCACTGGTGGTTGGCAGAGGTGCTATGTAAGGAATTGCCTCCAAGGAAGTCTTATTAATGTAACCACTGTCCAACTGTAAACCAGTGGGTTCAACAGTTGTAGTGGCTGCTTCACTTGGATTACCACCAAGAGTTACTTGTAACTCAAGGGGTGTAACCTCCTCAGGTTGTGTTGGTGGGTTAGCAAAGATTGATACATCAGACCCAGTCATTTGTTGAGGTATATTCTCATTAATAGGTGATTGAGAAGGACTGTTTAGTGCCTGGTTCAAATCAATTGCATCCAACAGAAGTTTAGTGGGTGTGGGAATTGTGGATGTGATGTTTGGTGTAGAAAAAGGATTTGCCCCGGGAATTGAGCTGTGGATGATGGAAACGAGTGTTTCCAGAGCATCATGATGTGGATACCCTATTTGTACAACCTGTTCTTTTTGTGAAGAAACAGGAGGGGTTTCGGCTATGGGTTGAGATATTTGTACCAACTGCTGTGAGGAAGTAGCAGCAGTGGTTTCTTGTGACATTTGTGCTGTCACAGGCAGTAGCTCTGGTATCTCATCCTCCAGAGTTGCCTTTTGTATGGGTTTGGGGGGGTTTTTTTGTTTTTCTTTTTGTTGGCTTTTTGGTGATTTTAGGTGTGGGTTTCAAAACAGTTGGTCTGCTGCTTTGATCACCTTGAGCAGTGGGCTCAGCAGCAGATACCTGAGGAGCAGTTGTAACTGCTACAATCTGCTCAGGCATCTCTGCTTGTGTTTTGCAAGGTGTTGACATCCTTGTAAAAGTTTCAGCAGTTAAGCAATTTATTTCAATGGAGTCACCTTGGTTTATTGTAGAAAGATCATTCTTACTGAATTTCTTTTCAAAGTTGTAACTTAAAAACCTTGGAAACAGTAGGAATGATTTTGTTTCAACATTATTAACCAAATCATTAAAGATTTCCCGAGAATAATTAAAATTTTCTTCTTGAAGAATAGCATATCCCAGATTTTGAATCTTTAATGGTATTTCATTAAAAGAAGTGGTTTTATTTGAAACACACATTAGGAGGGTATGGAATAAAAATCTTGTTGCAGAAGGAAAGAAACCTTTTTGTAAGGTAGCTTTCTTCATCATTGTGTCTGCATACCCTCTCTCAATGAAATCAATTTTCAACTCGTTTTTAGGGAAAGAAATTTTACCTTGCTGATCCTCGAGTTGAAAGACCTCTGAAATTGACTGTGGTGTGATTTGGACATTTTTACCCTTTAGAGAAGAGTTGATGGCAGTTACAGTTTCTCCTTGTGTTTCAAGGGTTGCGTTCTTCCAAAACTCTCTTTGGGTTGCCAAATAAATTGGTGCATTGGCTGTTAACAAAGTTTTGTACTTTGATTTAGCCATGGTGTTGATGATGGAGTCGAAAGCCTCTGTGGTGCTGGGTTTTGTGAGAAGACCCAGAAGATTGTGAGATGGTTTGTGTGGGATTTCAATGGTAGTGGCCTTTTGAGAGACCGCTTTCGACGAAGATTTTGAAGTGGGTTTTGTGGATGGCTTCGATTTTGTCATTTTGAAGATGATGATCGAAGAAATTTGTGGAGAAATGAGATGAAAAACTGCTTTGAGAAGAGAATTTTTGAGAATTTAATTCGACAGTAAAACCCTGTTTTTGGAATGAAGTGGGGGTTTTATAGAGGAAAAGTGAAGGCTGACGTGGCAGCGGTTACAAAAGTACTGACCACTATGTACTGCCCACATGCCAAGCTCTGAGGAAATGAAGGACAGTACTTTTATGAAAGTTACTGATGAAGGCAGTGGTTTAAACGGTAAAATTGAAGCAGTGGATGATTTTTTACTATCAGTGGATAAGACACTGTTTTTGAACAACAGAGGTTATCAAGGAAATGAGAGAACAGAGGATGGCTTTCAGCAGTGGACAGACTTTGAAGTAGAGCAGACTTTTGAACAAACAGTGGTTATGGCAGACTTTTAAGGATTTTAATGAAAACTTCATTTTTAGCTATTTTTAAGGATGGATTTTTGATTTTCTGAAAACATTTTAATGCTTTTATTCATAGAAAAACAAGATTTTGCTTGTTATTCCATGTTTAGCATGCCAATCCTAGAGACCAAGCTTTCAAAAGTGGCTGTATCAAGTGCTTTTGTGAGCACATCTGCCAGCTGATCTTTAGTTGGGACATGATGCAGAGAAATCAAACTTTTTTCATAGCAATCCCTCACAAAGTGATGTCTGATGTCGATGTGTTTGGTGGTTGAATGGGAAACTGGATTTTTGATGATATTTTCTGCTGCCTGGCTATCCAACATGAGTGGAGTCTTTAAGGCAGTGATACCAAAATCCAGCAACTGATTTTGAAGCCACAGGAGTTGGGCTGTACAGCTTGCAGCAGCAATGTATTCAGCTTCAGCAGTGGATGTTGAAACAACTGCTTGCTTTTTGCTTTGCCATGAAACTAAGCAATCACCTAGAAACTGGCACCCTCCTGATGTGGACTTCCTTGTGGTGTTACATCCAGCAAAGTCACTGTCTGAAAAACCTGAAAGCTTGATATTCCCATTAGCTGGATACCAGATACCAAGTGTGGGAGCACCTTTTATGTATCTGAAGATCCTTTTTACAGCAATGAGATTTGATTTTCTGGGAGCCGATTGACTTCTTGCACAGACACATGTTGCAAACATGATGTCTGTTCTAGATGCAGTTAGGTACAATAAAGACCCAATCATGCTTCTATATAAGGTTTGGTCAATCAGCTCATCCTTTTCATCAGACATGACAAGCTTATTTGTTGCCATGGGTGTGCTGCATGGTTTACAATCATTCATATCAAATTTAGTCAAAAGTTCTTTAGCATATTTGCTTTGATGAATGAAAGTTCCATTTTGCATTTACTGAACTTGGAGACCAAGAAAGCATTGCAGCTCACCCATTGCACTCATTTCAAACTCAGCTGTCATGAGTTCTCTGAACTCTTCACACATTGTGTCACATGTGCTTCCAAAAATAATGCCATCCACATAAATCTGGACAATCATTAAATCCTTCCCTCTCCATTTTAGAAACAGTGTTTTATCAATGGTACCTCTTTTGAAACCATTTGAGAGTAGAAAGTTGGAAAGAGTTTCATACCAGGCCCTTGGTGCTTGTTTCAGGCCATACAAGGCTTTGTTTAGCTTGTAGACATGACCAGGATAAAATGGATCCTCAAAGCCTGGAGGTTGACAAACATACACCTCTTCTTGAATTGTACCATAGAGGAAAGCACTTTTGATATCCATTTGAAACACCTTCATGTTGTGGTTGACAGCAAAGGCCAGGAATAGTCTAATGGCTTCCAATCTTGCAACAGGGGCGAATGTTTCATCATAATCAATCCCCTCTTCCTGTCTGTAACCTTGAACCACAAGCCTGGCTTTATTCTTGACAACAATGCCCCTTTCATCAGTTTTGTTCTTGAAGACCCACTTTGTGCCAATGGGACTAACCTCTTCTGGCAGTGGTACAAGCTCCCATACTTGTTGTCTTTTGAACTGTTGGAGCTCCTCTTGCATGGCTTCTACCCAGCTGTTGTCTTTCAGTGCCTCTTGGTACTTGACTGGCTGATGGAGTGATAGAAAACCAGCAAAAAGACAAATGTTTTGGGTTTGGCTTCTTGTGAGCACCCCTTCATTGATGTTGCCAATGATTTGATCAGGTGGATGAGATCTCAAGTAGATTAAATCTCCTTGGTATGGGATGATGGCATTTGTTGGTGAAGGCTGCAAATGTGTATCATCTGAGCTAACCACTGCTGGTGACTTTGATGACCCAGCAGTGGCTTCAAAAGGTGGTGGAATAGGAGGTAATGAAGTGGACACCTGCTGACTTTTATCCACTGTTTGGGGACTTTTGACAGCAGTGTTTGAGGATGTGGAAGCAGTGGATGATGGGCTACTTTGGTCAACAACTGTTGAGGTAGCAGTGGTTGAGCTTTGACAACTGTTTTGAACAGCTGATGCTTTTCCCTTTGTGGCAGTCCTTTGAGGGATGATGATTTCATACCCATAGTCTGGTGTTGTATCCTCTGATGGACCTGCACTGTTAGTCTTGACAGCAGTATTTTCAAAAGTAAATTTTTCAAGATCAAACAGATCTGCAGGATTTGCTGGGATTTTCATTGATGAAAGTTCATTGAACTTTACATTCAAAGTCTTCTCCACTGCCTTGGTCCGTGTATTGAACACTTTATAGGCCTTGGCAGTGGTTGAGTATCCCAGATGATAACCACAATCAATTTTGGCTGCAAATTTTGAAATGGAATCTTTTAAGTTCAAAATAAAGCATGGGCAGCCAAACACCTTGAAATATGAGATCAGTGGTTTGATTTTATACAGAATTTCATAAGGAGTCTTTTTGTGCCTGGGGTTTATTAAAACTCTGTTCTGGACATAGCAAGCAGTGTTTACTGCCTCTGCCCAGAAGGTTAATGGCAAACCTGAATCTGCAAGCATAGTTCTGGCAGCCTCAATCAAAGTTCTGTTCTTTCTTTCAACAACCCCATTTTGCTCTGGTGTTCTAGGGATGTTGTACTGCCTTACAATCCCTTTCTTCACACAGAAGGCATCCAACTCCTTATTTTTAAATTCTATGCCATTGTCACACCTGAAGCTTTTCACTGGAAGGTCAAATTGCTTTTCAACCTGTGTCACAAAGTCTTGCAAAATGCCTGCAGTCTCATCTTTTGAGTGTAAAAAGAAAGTCCATGTAAACCTAGAAAAGTCATCAACAATAACCAAACAATATCTTTTCTTCTTGAGACTCATGACTTGAACTGGGCCAAACAAATCCATGTGTAGCATTTGCAAACACTGGGTTGTTTTGGACTCTTCAATGGACTTATAAGAACTTTTATGTTGTTTTCCTTTTAAACAAGAAATGCAATGTTCAGGACATGAAAACAATTTTTGTGGTAGGCCTCTCACCAAACCATTTTTTGAAATTTCAGTGATTGTCTTAAGATTTGTGTGCCCCAGTCTTCTGTGCCAAAGTTCTGTCTCTTTGTTAGAGGCAGCTGAGAACATACAAGCATCAGCTCTGGGACACTCTTTTGACATATCAACAACATAAACATTGCCACTTCTTTGAGCAACAAGTTTAGTTTGACCAGTTTTGATTATTGCTTCAATCTTTTTGACCATTTCTGGTCCAACAATCCTACAACAGTCTTTTGTGAAGAATGACCCAAACCCTTTGTCACTCATTTGTGATACACTCAGAAGGTTGAATTTTAGATTGTCTATCAGATTGACATTTTCAAATTTTACATTTCCAGACTGCACTGTACCAGACCCCAGAACTTTCCCTTTACTATTATTCCCAAAGGATATATCACCCCCTCCATGGATTTTAAAGTCTTTGAGGAGGGCTTTACATCCTGTCATGTGCCTGGAGCCTCCACTATCTACATACCAAAGACTATCAAAGCATGCAGAAGCTCCCTGCACATGAAGTAAAAGGATTAGTTCATTAGGGTCTCCAAAGCCATCAAGGCTTTGGATGGGGTCGCAACAGTGTCTGGGATGGATGCAGATTGATGGACAGTGGTTAGGTCAGGGGTTTGGACAGTTTTAGTACTGTTTCTTGCTAACCACTGTTGGGGGTCTTGACCAATCACCTGTTGGTAACCAAAAGGATGCATATTCACTTTAGGTTTAGAGGGCTTTTTGTAGGCCTCATAAACGTGTGGAATCCTTTGGTAGGACTGTTTTTCCTTGCCTTTTCTGAACTGATTGGCAGGGGGTGCATCAGTAACCTGAACATCTCTTTTAACAGATGTTTGGTTCAGCTGTTTTGTGACAGCTGTTTGAACTGGCACAAACAGTGGTTGTTTCTTGGTGAATTTGACAGATGATGTTGATGGACTCAAGGATGTTTTAGCAATGTACTCATTCTTTTTCACATCAAAGTTTTTGAGATACACACATGCTTGAGTTTTGTGGTTTGTTTTACCACACACAATGCAGCTTTCTGCTGAAACAATGCCACTTGTTCTGTTCAAATCATAAGCTTTTAAGTGGAAACAGTCTTTTGTTAGATGATTCCTTTTCTCACAGAATTCACAAAACAAGTTATCAATTTTTTCTTTCTTTTTTCTCTTTTCGGACTCCTTTGCAGCAGAGGTTTTTACCTCTGTTGGGATGTCCTTGAGAGGAATGACTTTAGCTTTTGGAGGTTTAACACCATCAGTTGATGTAAAGTCCATTGGCTTGAAATTTTCAAGAATATCACACTCATCAGACCATTTTGGTTTAAACTGATAATCTTCGAGTTCCTCAAAAGTAGAGGATCCCATTGGTCTGTCAAGTGTGATTTTGTTACCAAGTTTGTCAGTGATTTTCACTTCTTGGCCTTTCTTGTTTGTTGGAATAAACTCAGTGGATATATCAGTGGTTTGAACAGATTTTCCAAAAGCAGTGTTTTCATCATCATGTTTTCTATAACCAACACCAAATTTCACATTGCTTTTTATCTGTTTTTCAAGCATAACCTCATACCCTTTGCATGATTCCACCCATCTTTCACATGTGATCTGGGTGGACTCCAACTCCTTTTAGCAAACTTGGTATTTTTCTACCATAGTTTGGAGTTGAGTTTTGGTAATGCTTTGTTCTTCTTTCAGACTGCTGATCTCTTTTTCCTTTTCAGTCAATTTGTTTTTAAGTTCTTTTAAAGACTTTTCAAATTTGACTTCATCAGTTAAGATTTTATCCCGAAGGTTTTCATTTGCCTCTTTGATGTTAGCAAAAGCAATAATGCAATTGTCAGAACACAGTTTTTCAAGAACTTGAGGTGATACCTTGGCAGCAGCCATCATTGCACAATCACATTGATGATTTTCTTCATCATCAGCTATTTCTTCTTTCTCACCTTCTTTCTCAATTTTCTCTTCTTCTTTGTCCTCTTTGGACCATGGGTCTGTCAGTGGTTCAATCAGGGTTTCTGAATTTTCTCCCAGCAGCAATTCACCAGCAACTGCATTAACAACTGCTTCAGTCACTTCATCCACTATTCCATCACTTAGCTGTTCTCCTTCAGTTTCAATCCCCTCTGGTATTGACTCTAATGCCATCAAACAAAATTCATCATTAGAAGGTTCATTAGAAGCATAGAGTGCAAAATTTTCATCACTAAGCTCATCAGGCATGCTGCTCCAGTCAACAAAGCCTTGAGTGAAAAAACTTTGCTGATCTGGTTGTACCACTGCTGGAGCAGCAGTTTGAGGTGCAGCAGTTTGCACCTGTGCCTGGGGGACAGGGGTTTGCACGTACTGAATTTGGGGAACAGTAGTTTGGACATAGTGCACTGGCACAGGGGCAGCAGCATAATGTGCAGCATTAACATGAGCTGTAGGGGTATATTGGGCATAGTGAACAGTGCCTTGATTTTGAGGTCTAGGATTTGAGCTAGGATGAGTGATTATAGGACCAGTAGATTGACTCCTACATTCCCTAGCGAAATGTCCCAACCTATTACACTTGTAACACTTGATTTTCGATTTATCCAACCCAACCCTTAGATTCCCATGTAAACCTGGGAATTTTCGCCCTGTTCTTTTGTAGAATTTGCTAGTTCTAACACTGAGCAAAGCCAATTGGTGCAGGATGTCCATTTCCTCTAAGTCAGTGGGATCAAAATGTTGTAAATCATTGAGTTCAAAGCACAGATTATCTGACATCTGGTTTTCAGTGTTTGCAGTGAAAGCATAGTTTGCAGAGTGAGAATCAGGGTTGGTAAAGTTACCACCAGCTGTTATATCAATGAAATGATCATAACCCTGTTCCTTACTACTGCCACCAGATTCTTCCTGACCCAGAAGAGCTGTGCTACCGAATGAGTAATCATCAGTGGCTTTTCCAGACTCTTGCAACTTCTTTTTCTGGTTCAACTCCCTTTCATAAGTCAGGAGTCTACCATGAAGTTGGGTCAGGGTCAGATCTTTGAACTCAACAGAGTTTCTAGTCACAAATGCAATTGTGTCCCATTTATCAGGTAGCGACCTAAGAAACCTGCTATTTTGGGTTGATTTTGGAAATTCAACCTTAACAAGCCTTAACTCACTGATGAGACAACTGAACCGTTCAAATTGTTGGGTCAATGATTCACCCTTAATGTGACAGAAGGTTTCATACTGTTGATTCAAAATTTCCCTATTGTTTTCAATAACTTCTTCGGTACCCCCAAACTGTTCCTTCAAAGCATCCCATAGCTCTTTGGCGCTGTTACAATGTAACAGTCTAGCATAGATCTCATTTGGTAACGCAGATGCTATGATGCTAAATGCTTTGGCATCCAGTTCGAATTTTTGAAAATCAGTTTCAGTATAGTTTTCATAAGGTTTTGGTACGAACTTCTTTGGTCAAGACATTTTCAACAAGGAACCGAATGATTGAATTTAATTTCAACAACGATTACAAGATAATGCTTGAATACAAACTCCCCCTCAGCCAGAGCTCAGCGTTTGTTCGTGCAGGAAAACAAGTTTGCAAAGAGCTAATAGAACAGTACAGAGCACTGTTCTATTTATAGGCACTAACAAACCACTGAGCATCTAAGCTGACATCACCATGAAAGTGACATCTAACCTCCTAACAAACTCTAACCTCTGATCTATACAAACACTGCTATACTAACTACTGCTATTACATTTCATTACATAAAAGACTCTTAAACAGCTGATGCATCCTTCCACTGTTATGAACCCAGCAGTGCTTGTCCGGATCAGCATTACTTAACTCAAGACAGTAGATTGAGCAGCAGAGCTTTAGTCTTCTATCAGCCTTTACAAGAGCAGCAGATTTGACGGTCAGTGGCTTGTACGATCAGTAGATAGGAAGTCAGCAGATGTTGAAACCACTTTCAAGGGGAGAGACTTGTATGTAACATCTGCTTATTCTGGATCCACTGCTCTGACCCAGTTTTGGCTTTAATTATCTGTTCCTCTGGTAGGGTTCAATTCCAACAGAATGGGTGTTTACAACTTGTAAACATAATTTACAAAAATGTTTATCCATAACATATTCTTGTTTCTCTAGTGTTTATTTACTTGTCTTTCCACTAAAAATAGTGTAGGTTTAATAAAAACCATGATCCTTCAAGAATCACTTTTTAAACTTGGTTCCTTTAGAAAAATCATTCACAAGTTTTGGATTTACAAGATTACTAGTTCACTTGGTTTATTACTTTTCAAGAAAAATCATTTTACTTTCAAGTTCATGTTTAATCAAGGTGATGATTATTTCATGTTGTTACATAATCATCCCTTATCTTGCTAAATCATGTTTTTAATCATAATCTAGCAAGTTCCATGTAATGATCAATGTCAATATTTCTAGTAACCATCAAGCAAACATCATCTATACATCCAACAACACCTTTCTATCCATTTTTCATCATATTTCACCTTATGTTTCAAGATTCATGTGTATGTCTTTTAGTGTTCTTGTTATTTCATCATAATATATCTTTTAACCAATCAAAATATGAAGTAAACAAGATCAAGAGAGCCTTACCACTAGCTTCAAGCTAGGGAAGAATACTAGAACTTGAAGTTGACAAAATGGTTGGATAAAAGCAAACGAAGAAGGTCCTTCAAGTTCCGTGAGCACCGAGCTTCGTTAGTGACCTTCTTACACCTCAAGATAACCTTGGAATGCTTGAATGATGATCGAAAATGGTGGATGTATGGTGAAGGTGGGTGAGCCGTGAGGTAAGAGGGAGAGAGCAAGAGAGATGAAGGTGTTGGATGTTGATGAGGAATGAAGGATTATGATCTAGTGGATTGTTCTTATCTCTTCCAACAAGAGTTTTACCCAATGGTTTTCATGTTCCTTAAGTACTAAACACAATCTATTAAACAATCAACAAAATCTTGTAATTAGGCATGTGGGCCGATTTTGTGAAGATATGGGGAGGGGTCTAAGTGTAAACTTTAATCAATAAGTTATCTTATAGTACATGCAAATCTCTAGTGAATCTTCATCATATCTTCATGAATCCAAGGTAGATCAATATGGATTTTATAGGATTTAATAAGATTTTTGGTGGGGTCACCCTCCATGTGACCGTCCATTACATATGGGGGGGGGGGGTTAAGTGTAAATTCCATTCCCTAATTACATAAATAAGCAAGCTTTCAAGTACAAAATTTAGGGATTTAGTGTGTTATTATGTTATAAGAGGTGTTATGGTGTTTGGGAACCATAACTAGCTCAGAAATAAATAAACAATGCTTCTAGCAATATTTTGGTGTTCCGGGTAATGTCCGGTCGTTCGGTTAGATACCGGTTCGTTAAAGTGCTAAATTGCACCGTTTAGTGTCTTTTAAGTATTCTTTCGTGACGCTTTCAATTCCCAACACTTAGGGAAGTATTCTGGACCATTTAGTCGTGTTTCTGCATGGTAATATCTTGTTATATTGCTGAATTTTGCTGAATTATATAAAATTCCGCTTTTAAAGTGTATTTCGGGTGCTTTTTAGTGAGTATTTTAGCTTTCGGAAAGTATATATATAAACCCTTGTATGTACTCTTGGGTTTTAATGTATTCTTGTTGTTGGACCTACACCTAGGCTCCAACTCAATTGTCTAACTGCTTTCTGCAGATTTGTTGACACAATGTGTCTTACCGGTGAGTTTACTAGTATTTCTGACGCAACGCTGTTCATTAATGCATAAAGTAATTCTTGTAGTATAAAACGTGCATGAATTCACAAGTATCTCATGAAATCAAACAATGTTGACATTTAAGCACATAATTGCAGTTATCAAGTATTAATTAAAGTGTACGGAAGTTACCGGTTTGGTGCCAGTTGTCACATTTGGTACTAGAGTTTCTTTTAGAACTCCATTAGCCTCTTTTGGGGTTTTGACAACAACCTTCTTTAAGGTTTAGTATGCAACCACTTCTGAGGTTTTGTATGCAACCACTTCTGGGGTTTTATGTGCCACCTCTTTTGGGGTTACACCAACTGCGTTACTCTGCTCTTTTTGTGTTTGTGGGTTTTATCTTTTTGGAACCGATTTATCTCTCACAATTTATTAATATGATAATTATTTTGTGAGTACTTCCATTCGAGCAGATAAGTTTAAGCTGGTATATGTGACTTTGTCACCTTATTTGTGTTAGTGAATGCATCTTGTATTTCATTTGTTATTATTTGCAAATACACGCTCTTTCTTTTGGACTTCAGATTTACATTGACCACTTCAGGGGTCGATATATAATATGATGCATTTTTTTATGTTACCAGTCTTTCATTTTCTTATCCCCCCCTAAGACTGGGAATACGATGTACATATCCCATTTTATATGTCATGGTGGTGCTATTGGTACATAGGCTGCACAACAAAATATATAAAAAAATGAAAACATGGTTCTCTTCAGGAGACCAGTTGTAATGGGGAGTATTTGTGATAAGCAGTTGGTTTTGAATTGATATAATCAATTGACGAATTCCGTCTCGACTACGTATGCCTCTCACTATATTTCACATTGTGCCCAACAATGGTCCCTACAATTGGGTTCTCAAAGAACAGTGTTAAACCATGTAAAAAAAAACAACGTTCCATAGTGTTGGGCATATGCTACATACGGGTAGCTAAAAACTCACATGTAACCATGTATGAATGCCACAATCCACACAACTGTACATTTCAATGATCCCCTATAAGAGGGATTGTTTGTAGGAGTTTATTGTTTGAAGGGCATAAAAATTTATTTGCCACAAAAAAAAAAAAAAAAAAAAAAAAAAAAAAACTAACTAGACATATGATAAGGCATTTTGTGAGCAATGTTTTTAGATTACTTAGAGGTGCTAAGGTGCCGGTTAGCATGTTTGATTGTTTAGCATATCATGATGCTATCTTGATGACCTATTTGGTCATGCCATGCGGTGAACGTATAAATATTCTAGTAACTTCTGGTTACTCACCATATTTGATTTAATGGAATATTGTGGAAAATTAGTATCATTTCTAGTAACTTCTAATATAGTCTTCTGGCCATATTTGCTATACTCCCATACAACATTCATGGTGGCATCATTACAATTTTCTTAGTTATGTATATAATCATAACCTTTGAATTGATCATCATCACATTCATATTAGGGAATGGATTAGAACCACAGAACTTTCATGATTGTTGTTTCAAACTTTATATATCAAGAGCGCGTTTGAGGTTTGACAAGTGGAAGTTGTTTTATTCCACATGTATAACTAATCTTTTCACCACATAACATCAATTATATGACCGAATCATTAAGATTTATCAGTTCAAAATCTTACAAACATCAATAAATTTACAATAAGCTTTAGTGAGTTTGAAACTTCGAATGTTATATTATAAATAAATCTTGATCACTATTCAATCATGTTTATAACGTGTGACCATATACACAATTTTAATTTAGCTGCTTCATTGAAGACTGTTTATATATATAAACAATGGCATATTAATGTACAAAGTCAAATTGTACAATATATAATTGATATAAGATGTCTTCTCATCAAATACAATATAATAAAATACATATAATTAATTTGCCTTACTGTCATGATTGAATATTAAAATATATCAAGAACACTATTAAAAAGGTTTATGGTAATATATAAAGGTGATGATTATACAATGCATCACTTTATATTATGTCATTATAAGAAATGACTTATGACACAACCTTTTGAAATAATATTTTTTCATCACTTGTAAGAAATATATAATTTTTTTATTTATCATATCATCTAAATAAATTAAAGCATATAAAAGACGCAATAAAATGCAATAGTGATAAGCCTATTATTATTATAGGTTATGCTCTAATTTATCGACATCGTGTGCATTAGCTTTCAAATTAGTGGTGTTCTATAAAGGATAAAGTTGATGTATGATGAAAACCACAATAAAATCATACATCTTGATTAATAGTAAGATAACATTTATAAAGAAAGATGAGTAAATCAATATATGATTTTTTTTTACTACTAAAATATAGCTATAATTTGTCATTAAACAGATTAAAAATTATATGATAACATGTCATGTAATGTAATGTCATATAAAACATCAAATTTCTTATTCTTATATATCAAATAAGAACACTATAAACATTACACTTATCGTATTGTATTTCTAGTTAAATTGTTACGAACAATCACATTAAAATTTATATGTCAAATACAAGTATTACACATCAGAAGTGAATGTACATGAACATATTAAATACTAAACAGACTTTTTCATAGTATAATAATCTGTCAACTATTGTATACTACAAAATCATCTCCATCAAACGTTATTATGAAATATGATCAATGCATACATAACATATTATCTAAACAGTATAAACTATAAAGCCAACAAGTAAGAGATATAATATGCCTATAATTTCGTACTGCAATTTTAAAATCATCATCTCTTAAATTAAATTGTAAATCATCTAATTTTATATAAAAAAAATAGTATTATTGTGACTATCCATGTTCCTAACTACATATCATTTAGTTTTATGAATATTGTGACTATTCATATTCATAACTCCATATCATTTAATGTCATGAATATTATGACTATTCATGTTCATAACTCCATATCATTTAAGATTGTAATTAAATGGATATTAAAGATCATTTAAAGTAATAAGAATTAATCAAATTTGTAACGTAAAAATGAATTAAAATTAATAAAGAATGAATTAAACTACATGATGAGAAAAAATGATATTTAATGATTTTAATTTTTAAGCATTAACCAACATCATATATATTAATAAAAATAAAAGGCTATTTAATTACTAACCATAAAATATAATAAAAACAATTTATCCCACAAGTAATAAGTCGATTACAATTCAAAACCCAAAACTGATATACACCTTAAGTTATTAGCTTTTACAAAGATGTATAACATGGATCCACTGCGGCATATCATGGCATACCACATTCCCAATCTAAATAATTTCACATTTAATACATACCACACATAACTACATCTTCCAAGAGTTAATTGACATACAAGTAGAATTATATTATTAAAATCTTTAGAGTAGTTTCAAAATGACCAATCGTGGAGATTTAAATATATATTGCATATTTGGGACAACTAAATTAAAGCATAAATTCACTAGATACTGCAACTTTTTAAACCGTTAATGAAACATACATATTCAGTTTAGTGTACCAAAACTTCTCTTGAAGTCCAATAAAATATTTAATGATAAAAAAGAGATAACCAAGAGGGGTAAGAAATTAGTTACAATATTGTAAATAATCAATTAGAGAAACTAGAAAGATTTTTTTTTCTTGACCAAAAACCATTGTGTTTCTAGTTTACTTTTGCTTTCTTTTCTTCACATCTCAATATTTTTCGTAGGTGTTTGTTTGTGAAAGAAAACTATTCAGATACGTTAAGACATAGGAAAGTAAATAAAGAAGTAAAAACATTATGATCCTGGTTAAATAAGAATGATGTCAATGTTGTTCATGATGATTTTAATCTTAAATCATAACCAATAAAAAATACCAAAAAAGCGTAAGTTAATTTTCAAGTTTTATCATACCAACAATCGATGAGAAAAGAGGAAATAAATTAAAACAATTAAGGGTTTGCATACCAGATCAACAATTTTGCCTTTTATCTCTTTCGCCAACGTTGATACGACATGGAGTCTTGTGTTGATACAATCCAACTTCAAAAGCAATTCGTGCTGATAACGTTTTGTAAAACAACGGCCTAATAGCAACATCTAATATGTAAAGGATAATATAGAGAATATAGAGAGAATGAGAAGTATAGAAAATGAGAGAAATCTCATTCATTGATTGTACATATATCATATATATAGATCAATACAACAACCCTAAAGCCCATTAACATTAGGTCAGGTTTGGCCTATGGACCTGAATGTCTGCATTCATAACAAAAACAATATATCACCTATATGCTAATTAATAGTGGCCTCATATTGTGGTTTATTAAAATTTAAAATCAATACATCACCTATATACTAATTAATAATGGCCTCATATTGTGGTTTATATCACAAATCGATGCCTCCAACAAGAAAACTTTAAGACTGGGAAACTACAAAATAGTACGTTATAAATTTTTATTATTTAAGTGATCGTTACGTTTCCAAAAATATCAACAGGTTTCAAAATATTCAACTTATCATATTCACTCATCGTATACATGCATATGACATTATGCATAGGGTACCGTCACATGCGACAACTTATTATCATTCATTCATTTCCTATTTTCCTGCATTAGCCTATAGAACCGCGTTCAAAGAATCTAGATAGTTTTTTTTTTTTTTTTTTTTTTTTTTTTTTTTTTAAGTAAACTTCATTAACACCGAGCTAGCCCAAACCGGGCCAGCCAACACAACAACAAAATTACATATTTACAAAAGAGCACAAGTCCTCCCAACCTATCGCTTTATGTTTAGACCTATTTACAAACCACAAGAACCCGATCGCTTTAACTTCACTAAGGCCGTGGGGTATGGTGGGGCTTGGGTTGGGGCTTGGGTTGGGGCATTGGTTGACATGTGGAAAGCAAATTTAAACCCACGCCCATGGGGTATGGTGGGGCTTGGGTTGGGGGCATGAGTTTGGTTTGGCCATTGAGAGTCTGTCATGTCACCTTGCTAGCCCGCCCCACGCCCGTGGGAAAAGCCAAGCCCCAAGGGCCACGCCCAAAACCCACGCCCCAACCCAAGCCCCCGGGGTGGTGACTTGGGCGTTTTCAGCCAACCCACGCCCCAACCCAAGCCCCATACCCCATGGTCTAAGAATTCTATCTATCCTAACCGGAGAATTAGAGAAGACCAAATTGTTTCTAGCACGCCACAAACTCCAACAAGCAATTATAATGATACCTTGAACCGCATCTTTCTTCCTTTCCGAGGCCCCGATGGCCTTAAAGAATCTAGATAGTGAGTTAAATAAATAATGATAACTTGACGTTGCTACCGGTAAAACTAAGAACAATAAGCTAATGAAAAGGTTGCATCGTTTAGTAACCGTTTAGAAGAAATACTGAACTATTTAATCAAATTTAACACTAACCTCTTTTTGCTTTTCATTTTGTTGTTTACAAAAGCAACTTGCGTAGATTAATTTTATCTAAGTAATTTAAAAATCCGAGTCACGTTCAAAAACTCTTAAAGGTTGGTCGAAAATAAGTAATATACTTTAGATATTTACATATAAAAAAATCGTTAGGTCAGTTGATACCGCATCCTATTTACTAGGTCCTCCCATTGGCGAAATCCATAACTGGGATGGCTCACAATTGTTGACAAGTGTGTCAGAAGCAGGAAATCTTGGATTTGGTCGTTTATGGTCGTTTATGTGTAAGTTAATATGGTGTTAGCGGGTTTGTTGAAATTGGTATTCTCGGAATTTAAAAACTCCATCATCGGCACTCACAAAACCCTAGCTCCGAACGAGAATCTTTTTTGAGAAATTTGTAGATTAGAATAGAGATGTAAATTGACGTCTAAAGCTAATAGGCTTCTTAGAAGCCTTGTGGGATCTCACTGCCACCAAAGTGTGTCAAGAAACCCTCTATTAGCGTTACTATCACTCCAACGCCAAACCACCTCCAGGCGGGTGGCCAGCTAGATCTTTTCCCTTAACTAGCCACCATCTGTTGTTGCTTCTGTTCTAGTTGTCACCACCGTCAACCGCCACTTTTCTAGTCTTCGTTATTGGTCTAGACTTACGAGTATGCATGGGTCGATTTTGGGTTTAAACAGAACCAATACCGAAACTTGGATTTTTCGGTTTTCAGTTTTACGTATTAGTTTAGTTAGGCTATTGGTCGATTTCAAGTTTTACATTTTGGCTTGCAATGTTTAAGTCTGAAAATTGACCCAAAATAATAAATTTGGCCCCAAACTTTTGGTCCAAAGTATATGTTAACCGCTTACTAGTTTCGGCCTAAAACTGTTAGCCCACATAATGTGTTTGAGCCATAAATCTAATAAAACCATTATAAAACAAGTTTGTTGTGGGTTGGGAACAAACCATAACCAAAACCCAACACTGTAATCGAACCATCATTTATTAGTTTAAGTAAACAATTTTAGGGGTGTTTGTTTACCTTTTAATGGGGCCCTTAATGGTTCGGACCTCTTACTGGTTCAACACTTAATGGTTCAGACTGTTTGTTTCATGAGCAGATGTCTGAATGGTTCAGACAATTGCCTCTGAATGGTTAAGGATTATACTGAGTCTGAATGGTTAAAACATCTAATCTGAATTGGTCAGACATTTGCCTCTGAACGGTTAAGCTTTATACTAGCTCTTAATGGTTCAGACCTCTTATTGGTTCAGCACTTAATGGTTCATACCTCTTACTAGTTCAACACTTAACCCATTCAGATGTTGCCAAACAACCCCTTAGTTCGGTTATAATAATTTCAGTTAATTGGTTTTTGCTTGCTTGATATGATTTATTTTTATTCATTTTTCTTTGTCAGATAGGCTGTGAAGATTATTTCAAGCCTTTAATCTTAGAAATGTTTTTCTTTTCAAATCTTCATATAGATAACTTATTGTTTACTATTAATTCTTTTTAAATTAGTTGTTAAATTCAAATCAAAAGTCTGAATTAAGCTGGTGTAAAGGCTACCCCTAACTGGACTGGTCCAACATGTTTGGGACAAACATATAGTTGCCAACAAACATCTTAGCCCATATACCTCCTTGTATATAGAGCCTTAATCCTCATTTGTGAATTGTGAGAATCTTTTTTTTCTTTCTTATCATTCATACAAAAATAGCTCTTCTTACACCCCATCATTTGCATTCATCATTTCTTTCTTATCACTCATACAAAAATAGCTCTCACACCCAATCATTTGCATTCATCATTAAACTTAAACGCATACTCATTATAATGAATCTTGAACATATTTGAGCGAGCGTCAGATGGTGATCCAGAGACGCCGCTCTTTGTTTTGTTTGGCATATCCAGTCCAAGGCTGAAAAGATAAAGTGTAGTCATTCCATCTCCACAACGGCTACAACAACCCTTGCACATCTCAGTGCCCACTGCCGACCAACACCTTGTCGTCCCCACCACCACACCACAAAACCTCAATCATCAATAACCGAACCGTTAACCAAAACCAAACCGAAAACCAATGAAACCGAACCGAAATTAACCAAAAGTTAGTTATTGGTTATTTTTTTGTACCATCGGTTAACGGAACCATTTATATTTTCATATATTTCTAGCTTTTATAGCTCAATTTCATGTTTTGTACTTTCATTTCATGTTTTATACTTTCATTTTATCCTTCATTTCATGTGTTTATACCTCTATTTCATGTATTTATACATACATTAAATGTATTCGAAGCAAAATTTTTAGCTCTTGTTTGATTTGTTTATTAACCAAAATTAACTGATCCGAATCGAACTGAAAACCGACAAATTAACCTAATTAGCCGAATCGATTAACCGATGACTTTGGTTAAGAATATGGTTAATGCTAAGACCGCTGGGTGTGGGCGTGACTTTTGGTTGTTGATGACCCTTCAACGCCGGGTGTTCCACCCCGGGTTGGCGTTTTGGTGAGCGTTGCCCGCTTGGTGTGGGGTGCTGGCCTGGGGTGACATGTCTAGCAATGGTTGGCTGGTTGTTGATGACTGTTTGGCTAGCCCCTTCCACAACGTTGGCTTGGCCACGCCGCTTCCACACCTCACTTTTTTGGGTGTGGACTGGTGGAGCCCACATCTGCCACGTGTCGAGCAATGCCCCAACCCAAACTCCTCCACACCCAATAGTCTAATAACCGAACCGAACCAAAACATACACACCCCTAATCATTTTAACCCCTCATCCAAGCGGACCCCACCTAATAGTTTCCAATTTAATAAACACAAAACATATAAAAAAATATTTAGTGATACCCATCCAAACTCGTGCTTTCTTCGGTCCTCTTAATTATCGGTTCCATTTTCTCCTTCGTCACCCTCTCTCTCTCTCTCTCTCTCTCTCTGTAAATTTTTTAATCACAAGAAAACCATGGGGACATTTTTCCGGTCTCGCACCGTGACAACCGTCACCGCCGGAGCACTCTCCATCGCCGCCGTTACCTCCTACACATCCCAACGTAACACACCCATATCCTTAACCGACCGTGGTGGCGGTCCACCGCTAGAAACATTACGAAAAAAGATCACCGACCCTACAGCGGTGGTCCCGTCACGTGCCGCACAATATTCGTCATTAGCCGCCGCTAGTGTTGATGATCCGCTTGATATTCTTGTCATTGGCGGTGGTGCCACCGGCTGCGGTGTGGCCCTTGATGCCGTTACTAGAGGGTTGCGTGTTGGGCTTGTTGAACGTCAGGATTTTTCTTCGGGTACGTCGTCACGGTCCACAAAGCTTATTCATGGAGGTACGTGTTACGTTATCTCATTCTCGTTGTTATGTTTATTGCTATAACGTTAATGTACATGGTACTTGAATTCTTAGGCGCGAAGTTAAGTGCCATTTTCGTCCCTTGGTTTGGTGGACTTCAGTCGAAAAAGATAACGCCTGTTAAAAACGTTGAGGACGGAACTGGCGCAAGGCGTTATCTTTTTGGACTGAAGTGGCACGTTTCAAAAATGTTGAGGACGGAACTGGCGCGAATTTTTTTTTTTTTTGGGACTGAAGTGACATTTTCCACCAAAGTATAGGGACGGAAATGGCAGTTAACTCTATTGTTGAGAGAAATGTATTTGTTTATTTTAGTTTATGTATGGATTTTGGATCACATGGTCATAGGTTGATTTATTGTGCAAGTTTTTTAGAAATGTGCTAGAATGTGGTTAATTTATTTTGTTAATGAAAAGGGGATTTTTAAAATTCGGTACTTTCATGACAATCTTGGTTTTAAAAAGCGTGAGTCGCTCGAAGGTGTATAGGTCTCGAAAACTGGGACGTGAGGCGAGACGTTCACGTATGGGAGGTGCTGCTCTATGTACAAATAAATAAGTTTTATGTACAACTAGAAGCTGCATTTCTCTAGTTTGTTTTACGTGTCAGCGTTTTTATCAAGTGAACCATTCATATTTTATTTATCCCTTTAGTTGTTTTGACGTAAAGTTACCTGCATACCCTAATTTTGACCCTCGAGTGCCTCACGCCTTACTTAGTTACGCGCGTTTCAAAACCAAGGTGACGAGTTCGGCCTTGTTTTGAAATACTTGTATTAGATATTCAAAGACGCATAACTATTTTACGAGAAAACAAGAACCACGAGGATATAAGGAACGACCGAACAAGGAAGTTTTAGGAGAAAGATTACTATTGATGTGAAATCCTTAGATTCACCACCCTTATTATCAATAAATGTTAAGCTTTCGTACTTATTTACTTTCACTCTTTTCAGGTGTTCGGTACTTGGAGAAAGCCGTCTTCAATTTAGATTACGGGCAACTAAGGTTGGTTTTTCACGCCCTGGAGGAGCGTAAACAGTTTATAGATAACGCACCGCACCTCTGTCATGCTTTGCCTTGCATGACACCATGTTACGGCTGGTTCGAGACGGTTTACTATTGGGTGGGCCTGAAAATGTACGATCTGGTGGCAGGACGGCATTTACTGCATCTTTCTAGGTATTATTCCGCACAAGAATCTTCTGAACTCTTCCCTACGCTTGCACAAAAGGGTAAAGATAGAAGCTTGAAAGGAACGGTGGTCTATTATGATGGCCAAATGAACGATTCGCGAGTTAACGTTAGCTTAGCTTGTACTGCTGCTTTAGCTGGTGCAGCTGTACTTAATCATGCGGAAGTTGTGTCGTTGTTGAAGGAAGAGGGTACGGGACGGATTAAGGGTGCACGAATACGTGACAACCTATCAGGTAAAAAAAGCAACGGTTATATTTAATTGTTTCAAATCATTACGTAGTAATCGTTGGTTTGGGTATTGTTATCTAAACAGTTCAAACGAAAAAAGTAGCCTAAAAAAGAACGAGTAAAGTACACGAATGGTCCCTATGGTTTACCAAGATTTTGGATTTGGTCCCTAGCTTTTCAAAAGTACATGGATGGTCCCTGTGCTTTACCAAGATTTTTCATTTGGTCCCTAGCTTTTCAAAAGTACACGGATGGTCCATGTGGTTTGCATTTTGTAACGCCTTTAATCCCCAGCTAACAAATCTAAAGGTTTCAGCAGGTCGAAGTTAGGGACTAAATGCGTTACAAAGTGCAAAGTGCAAACCACATGGACCATCCAAGTACTTTTAGGCAAAGTTGGGGACTAAATGCGTTACAAAGTGCAAGCCACAGAGACCATCCGTGTCCTTTCGGAAAGATAGGGACCAAATCCGAAATTTTGATAAACCACATGGACTATCTGTGTACTCTACTCAAAAAGAACAGTAGTACCAATCAAAAGAGGCCCAAAGCATATTTCTAATGTGTACATCTTAAATTGCTGTACTAAAAAAAATTAATTATCATATTAAAAAGAGTTTGCAGGTTAACGTACTGTACTGGTACCAAGCCATTCATCTTGACATCAATATTTTACGTTCAAATACTTTTTGTAAGTCTTGTATTTAAAGTATGCAGGCGAGGAGTTCAACACATATGCAAAAGTTGTTGTGAACGCCGGTGGGCCGTTTTGTGATTCCATAAGAAAACTAGCTAATAAAGATGCAAAACCAATGATCTGTCCTAGCAGTGGTGTACATATCGTGCTTCCCGACTATTACTCTCCAGAAGGAATGGGCTTAATTGTCCCTAAAACGAAAGACGGGCGCGTTATTTTCATGCTCCCGTGGTTAGGAAGAACTGTCGCTGGCACAACCGATTCCAGCACCAGCATCACCATGCTACCAGAACCACACGAGGATGAAATCGAGTTTATTCTAGATGCGATCCGTGATTATCTTAATGTTAAGGTACGGCGCGTGGATGTTCTGTCGGCATGGAGTGGCATTCGGCCACTGGCAATGGACCCGAATGCAAAGAACACAGAGAGCATTTCGAGGGACCATGTTGTTTGTGAAGAGTACCCTGGTTTGGTCACGATTACTGGTGGAAAGTGGACCACGTATAGAAGGTGGGTTATTGTTCGATGGCGTGGGATGACAGGTCGAACCTGAGACACGCCCTGTTTAACCGGAAAAAGAATTTGTTTTTTTTTTCTGTTAAATAATAATTAATACTCTAAAATTACAATTTTCAAAACAGTTACGTTTAAACTAAAAAACCTAATGTTTTATTTCTCGTTTATTACTTTAAATTTAGGCATAAAATGCCCAAATATGTACATATTGAATTTGTAAAAGTAAACTGGTCAACTCGCGATTAGGGGTGTAAACGAGGCAAGCTGGTTTAGGCTCTCAAGTTCGGCTCGTTTAACTTAAGAGAGCTCGGTTGCAGCTCATTTATTTTTTATTCATCCATGTATAACTATAACTTTTATGTATCATATACTATAATTTAATGTTACTTAATTATTCTTATTATAATTTAACATTTAATAATAAATCTTATATAAACAAAAGGCTCGTTTTGGCTTGAGCTCGATAAAAAGCTCAAGCTCGGCTTGATTCAAGTTTTTAGCGAGCCGGTCTTAAGTAGCTCACGAGTGACTTGGCTCGTTTACACCTCTATTCGCAATCCTGTCGAGCAACCTGAAGACAACCCATGTAACTAAATGTGCATCGAGGGTTCGACTTGAATCTATTTAGACCAAGCCCGCAATTTTGTATTAGGTTCATGTCATGTCAGAAATTTTCACCTCTACTTTTGGCGCAGTGGTGTGTGTCAACTGTGTGCTAACACAGACCTATATTTTCAGTATGGCTGAAGATGCAGTGGATGCAGCTATCAAATCTGGAAAGTTGAGTCCAGTAAATAAGAGTTTGACATCCAAGTTATGTCTTGTGGGTGGAGATGGTTGGGATCCTGCATATTTCACTGTGCTCGCACAAGAATACGTACGCATGAAGGTACAAAACGGAGCGCCAGTTCCTGGAGAGATGGATACCGCTGCAGCAAAGCATCTGTCTCACTCTTATGGTACCATGGCTGAAAAAGTGGCTTCCATTGCACAGGTTTCACATCGTTTAATAAATATTTTTGTTCAAAAGATAATAAAAAATGGTAATTATTTACTACACCTCAACGCTAGTTGCCTTACATTGCTAAATTGTAAATTCTTGTAGATGTAGAAAATTTCAACCCGTTTATATAGATACGGGTTGATTTGGTTCCCTTAAATCATTTTTTGAACGATCTAAATCTTCATAACATAGTTTTAAAATTTTATCAGATACGGTGTCGGTCATTATTTATGAAATTTAAGAAAAGGGGAAAAAAAGTGTTTGCATGTCAACCAAAACCCAACCTGATCCATATTAAAAGTTAAGAGAAAGTATACGAATGGTCCTTGTAGTTAACCAAAATTTTGGATTTGGTCCCTAGCTTTCTAAAAGTACACGAATGGTCCCTATGGTTTGCACTTTGTAACGCATTTAGTCCCCAACTTTTGCCAAAAGTACATGGATGGTCCCCTGTGGTTTGCACTTTGTAACGCATTTAGCCCCTTCTTTGAAATGTTAAAACTGTTAGATTTGTTAGCTAGGGACTAAATACGTTACAAAATGCAAACCATAGGGGACCATCGGTGTACTTTTGAAAAGCTAGGGACCAAAACCAAAATTTTGGTTAGTCACAGGGACCATCCATGTACTTTACTCTAAAAAGTATTTTAATTATATAAATAATATGCTCGCGAGCCTCAAAATTGTTTATTGATTGAACTTTAGTTGTGGCTCGAGCTCGTTTAATCTTGGCTCAATCTCAGCTTTTAATGAGCGAATCTCAAGGTTCATTGTCTTTACTGACGAATATTGCTTATGTAGAATGAAAATCTAGGCAAGCGGCTAGCTCACGGGTACCCATACCTTGAGGCTGAGGTGGCATACTGTGCACGGAACGAGTACTGTGAATCTGCAGTAGATTTCATTGCTAGAAGATCCCGACTTGCTTTTCTTGACACTGATGCTGCCAGCAAAGCATTGCCACGCGTGATTGAGATATTGGCAGTGGAACACGATTGGGACAAGTCAAGGCAGAAGGAAGAGTTCCAGATGGCGACGAAGTTTCTGGAAACTTTTCGGTCGTCGAAAAACGCTCATTTTGATGACGGAAAGCATACATAGTTTTGTTTAGTCACTCAATGGTAAATAGTTGGTTCTTTCCTTTATGACATCGGGTTTGTACCCTATGTTCGGGTGGCTGTACATTTCATGGTGCAAATATCCCGACATACTCGACGACCTAACTAAGAAATAAAAACTTGTGTATGGATTCTTGATTTTGTTTTCATGTTAAGAAAGCATTTTTTTTTTTTTTTTTTGGTTTGTTACAGTGTATCTCGATCGAGGTAGTTCTATCGAACACCTAGAGCGTAACGTTTTCTTGATTTTACTTGTGCGGTCTTATCAAAAGATCGAATGGCAGGATGAGCTTAACAACTATTGGTGTTGCCGTGGATGAGCTTCCTAGGTCATAATCTCGCAAATTTTTAACGAGTCTATTGGGACGGGATGCCTGATAAGGTGTAGGTTGTCTTGCTAGCTCTCTGTGTCGTACTCATTCGCAATCTTTATCGAGTATTTTGGGACGGGATATCTGATAAGGTGGAAGTTGCCTTGTTAGGTCTACATGTCATTATGTCGATTTATCCACTTTCCTATAAAAGGTATCAGTCAGTTATTTTGTAACCGCTACCCTTGCTTCTTCGTTCTCTCTCAAGAACTCATTTAGGTCACCAAATTGATTCCTTCTGTTACGCCGACCTTCCATTATATCAGCTTTTGTTCCCTCTACATACCAAGACCATGAATCAATCGGTATCAATGTTGAAGAACAAACTCCTAATGATGATCGCCGTTGATGGCACCATCAAGCCGGTATAAAAGCAACTCCAAACTAAGGATTCATGCGCAAAACATAAACACGGTGTACCCATTTTTCTAAACATGATTAGATTAGACCATTCTCTTCAACACTTCCATAATTTCTAACAAAAAAGGTCTCGACATAAGGTTTTATTGTAACTATTACCTTCCATAACTATACTTGGGAAAGAGCCACGTTATCTTAACATAGCTCTTTCCCCAAAACCTTGTGTTCATCAGTTGTGGACAATTGATGAACACAAGTATGTGCCAGTAATTACCTAACCGCCACTTTTCAACTCGTTATTCTCCTTGGTCAAATCACCAATGCGAGAGTGGAGAACGTTGATCATAGCATGGGCCCGCATCACTTCAACCTTTAAGTTCTCCTTCTCCATTGACTCATTTCGGATCCTGGCCTCCAATTGGCTAATGTACTTCAGGTACACCGGATGAAGGGATTTCTCAAGGGTAGAAGCGTCAAATGACGGTGATGAAATGGTCATCGGATGAGTTTCTTTGGTTGCAATCGCCTCCGGTAAAGGGAAATCAACAAATGCGGATGACAAGTTGGCTGTTTTTGGATCTTGACTAGTTGTCGTTGAATTGTCTGAACCGTTTGCATTGGAGGAGCTCGGGTCAACTTGTTTGAACCTTTTGTTAACCAAAGAGAGAGTCTCGACATCGGGTTCGTCGTCTGAACCGTTTGCATTGGAGGAGCTCGGGTCAACTTGTTTGAACCTTTTGTTAACCAAAGAGAGAGTCTCGACATCAGGTTCATCGTCTGAACCGTTTGCAATGGAGGAGCTTGGGTCAGCTTGTTTTAACCTTTTGTTAAGCGAAGAGAGAGGTTCGACCTCGGGTTCAGATTTTAAACCGTTTTCATCTTCTGATCTTACCCTTTTGCCCACAAAATCGATTGTTTGAGTGCCCATCTGAAATTCATCATAAAAACGTAAAAGATTTAAAACTTTATGATGAAACGAAACAAAAGACCAAACACCCAGATACGGAAAGATTATGATAACTATACTGCATATGTAGATTAGCTAAAAGATCTTATCCGAGTAACGATCATGTTCCTAAATGTGATTACACAGTAACATTAACATCAACATTCCTTCGTTGCTTTTTGGTGTAAAACAAGACACCACAAGTAAAACCTAAAATGTGAAATCAATAACCTAACGACAAGGGGTAATAATGTGGTTAACCAAAAATTTTTATTTAGTCCCTAGCTTTTTTAAAATTACACGGATGGTCCCTGTGGTTTGTACTTTGTAATGCATTTAGTCCCCAACTCAGGGCCGGCCCAAGGGTAAGCCAAATGAGGCTTGGGCCTTGGGCCACCAAAACTATAGGGCCTCCATTATTTGAAGAAACCACAGTCCATTTATAAAAGATTTAGGGTGTGGGTTATCAACAAATTGATGGTTGGTAGTGTAGTGGTTTTGTGTATGTATGGATGTTGGTGAGACTCAGGTTCGAATCCCTTGTTCACCATTTTTTTTTCTTGTTTTTAAATTTTAACACAATCTTTCAAATAATTACACTTGGGCCCTTCAAGTTTAACTTTCAATTACATACATTTTTTTGGGAAAAAGGCCACAAAATTTTACTTTGCCTTAGGCCACCAAAATGGTTGAGCCGGCCCTGCCCCAACTTTTGCCAAAAGTACATGGATGGTCCCTATGGTATGCACTTTGTAACGCATTTAGTCACTAAATGTTGGGGACTAAATGCAGTAGAAAGTGAAAACCACATGGACCATCCATGTACTTTTGGCTAAAGTTGGGGACTAGATACGTTACAAAGTGCAAACCACAGGGACCATCCGTGTACTTTTGAAAAACTAGGGACTAAATCCAAAACTTTGGTTAACCACAGGGACCATCTGTGTACTTTACTCATCGTAAAAATACGTACATTACATGCATGGGACAAGTTTATAATACCTGTACAATGTCGTTTTGAGTTCCATCCGCATTAGTCGTATCCTCATCCGGTTCTCCACCTGGAACAAAGAGGGTCTTGTCATCTTCCCATTCTTCCTCGAGAAACGGTGCGTATCGGTCTTTGGTCGGTGGTCCTAAACCCCTCTTTTCAAAGATTCTGCATAACACAAACGCATCCTTTCCTCCCGGAAACGAGAACGAGAAGTCCTTTCAGTCTAATATTTCAGTACACATAAATGGTTATAAGTACGAACGCGTGTGATTCAAACCTGTGCTACTTGGGCTCCCTCCAATTCCTGATCAGAAAGTCGATATTCATGCATGACCCAATTGGTGCGCTTTCCATCTGGGGCGCGACCAACATGGAAAACCAACGTCTTTTTCGACCCTATTGGTTGGCCTTTATGGTGTACGGATCGGTCCTTCCCGGTGGCTTTCCAATAGCCTCGTCCAGTGGCACGGTTCAACCGAGAACCGTTGCCGTACTTCTTATCTACGGGACTGAAGAAGTACCATTCTTGGTCTCTTGAATTCAATTGAGAATAGTCTAGAAAACCACAAATAACAAAACACATATCAACATCTTTATCGTAAACATACATATTACATATGCAAGACGTATCACAATCTTTATGCTGAAACAAGTCCGCAAGTAACACAAATACATAGGCACCTGGAGGATATAAGGTGGTCATGTTTATACTAAAGCTAGAAACCGAGAAAACCTTCGTCATCTGTCCAATTTATATACCGTAAAATCATCTTGAAAGTCATGATGGCAAACCTGGGCAAGTGGACCCCGCGTGTGTCGGGCAAACTTGGGTCTACATTTCTGCTAGGGATTGTTTCCACAACTCGAACCTATGACCTACAAGTCACATGGCAGCAACCTTACCGTTGCTCCAAGATTCGCCCTTTTCCATTAAAATCCATCCATTTTTAACAATGTTGTCAAAAATTATTTCTATTAACTACTAGTTTTCTAAATAAAGATACTTCTAATTCTATTACACCCCAAACACCATAACAAACCAATTAGACTTCTATTATTTCTATTAAAACTCCTAATTTCCTTATGAAAATTACCTACACAAATTTTCATCAAAAATCAATCATCCCAATATAGATACTTATTTCTAATTCAAGTCACAACACAATGAATAAAATAAAAACTTACCCTTTTTAACTCTATTCACAAAACAATTGAATTTGCTTTCCATTACTTTTCATTCATACTTGCCAAGTTACATCAAAACAGAAGTTAGACGGGCAACAAGTTGCGCGGTCACCCCTTTCTGAATTGCAAACCCTAATCTACTAAAGACAACCTGAGGCTGAACAATTGTTGTGGATGACCGTTGGACCCTGGTTAGGAATTAGATAGCTTCTGATGCTAGAGAGCCAAACGTGTCAAAGGCAAAATGTGTCACAAAAACAAACAATAACCAATCTTTTACTACAATTGATCAAACATGTTAGAATTCCATAACCTAAACCCCTAAATTCACCAACTCACCAATCCCACTAAATTAAAAAAAAAAAAAAAATTTAATCAAACCCATAAAAGATCAACAGTTACCGGCAAGTTCCCACGGCTCCGATTTATAAACATCAGTTTCCGAAACCGATTGAAATCGAAAGGGCTTCCCACACACTTTGCGCCTCAGATAGTACCTTACAAGCTCTTCATCAGTCGGGTGGAAACGAAACCCGGGTGCAAGTGAGGATTGAGGGGGTGGTTGTTGTGGTGTGATGATCGGTTCATGATTCATGGTGATTTGAAGCAGAATTTTTGGAATTGGAGATGTGGGTATGGTTAATTTGGGGTCAGGAAGTAAAGGGGTTGATGGAAAGTTCGAAATCGGATCATTGGAATTGGGGATTTAGGGGAAGTGAGTGAGTTGATGAATGATATGTGTGTTTGATTGATTGCTTGTTGGTTAAGAAACCCAGGTGACTGGTTACTTGACACGAGGTATATGTGTGTATATATACATGTAGGTAGTTAGTTGTGTACGTATATATGAGTAGGGGAGTCAACTCTAGTTGTCTTGAGATGGTTAGTTTAGGGTGCTACTTTCTACACCCTCTAATTACTTTTTACACCCCCTCCTCTCACATACTTACGGGTGGGGCCTGCGTGGGACCGGCAGTTTTCCTCTCACAAGGGGGGTATAAACAGGAGGGGGAGGGGGTGCGTTTAGAATCAGCCAGTTTACCTCTGTAAACGAGTCGAGTCGAGCGGTAAAGTATAAAGAAATTTAATTATGGTATTGACGATGCTAGAGTTTGAGCTTGATTAGCGTTTATTGACTCAAAGCTTGTTTAAATTTTATTATGTTAAAAGAAAGTATTTAGAGGTTTAAATGAAGCTTATTAAGCTTGTTATAAAAATGATTTAAATGTTATATGTGTGGGTTATAGACAAAGCGGGGTCGAATACAAGATCAACTTTATCGAATCAGAGGCCCTTCTGGCTCTTGATAAACTCCTCGAAGATAGCTAAAGAAGATGAACGGGCAAATTGAGAGAGAAGACGACGAGCCCTAGCATCAGGCAACCGAAAAACGGAAGGAAGAAGCAATATGAGAACCCAAAGAAGTAACACTTTGAATTTGAAAACGCAACAACCTTCTTTGTCTCGAACTTGTCGGGATACTGTACCAGGGGGGAGATCTGGAACGAGTTCTGGGTCTTTAGAGACATCAAAGATGTGTTCATCCCGAAGAAGTTCGACAAGGGGGCAGCAGATTTGCTTTTGTAAGATACGAGAATGTGGATGATGTGGTTAAGATGCTGGAGGCTCTTAACAAGATCAAAATGAAGGGTGCAAAGCTGGCTGTCGACATGGCTAGGTTCCAACGTGATGGACGTCCCTTCGCTGACGGTACAAATACGAAAGTGAAGGAGTCGGCTTCGAGGATGCCCAACCAACAGGGGACCAACTCGTATGTCAAAGCTAACAAGCCGAACACCAGGGATGACAGAACCTACTAAGGGATTCTAACAGGGAAGAAAGTGGACAAGCCTAAGCCAATGATTTTTCAGAGTATCAAATCTAAGTCATGGACCGCTTGGGAAGGGAAGGCCCTAATCGTAGAAGCTAAGAGTCTCAATATTCTCTGTAACCTGATTGAGATAACGGAGAACATAGCAAGGTTCCTCATTGGTATCCGGTAACCTGATTGAGAGTTCTTATGACTTTATTTCAAAAAACTTATTGCGATGCCTTTTATACTTGCTACTTAGAAAAACAATCCAACTTGTTCTCCATGGTTAAACCATGGGTTGGGGATGAGCTGTTCATGGACATAATCGCGTGGTGTTGGATCTGAGTTTCTTTTTGATTGTATTTTCGTTTGAAATTAAGATGGAGATGAAAGAGATGTGCAGCGGAATTAAGATGAAAACAAACTTTGCATACAATCAAACAGGAGTAATACTTTTAATCAAACATCTTTACACAATGAACCGAATGATTGAATTTGTTTCAACAACAATTACAATGATTGATGTAAGAATGCAAACTCCCCCTCAGCCAGAGCTCAGTAGTTTGTTCGTGCAAAGAAGACGATGTGGTGAAAGAGCTAATAGAACAGTACAAAGGACTGAACTATTTATAGGCACTTGCAAACCACTGAGCATCTTAGCTGACGTCACCATGAAAGTGACATCTAACCTCCTAACAAACTCTAACCTCTGATCTATACACACTGATGTACTAAACTACTGCTATTACATTACATTATATAAAAGACACTTAAACAGCTGCTGCATCCTTCCACTGCTGTGAACCTAGCAGTGCTTGTCCGGATCAGCAGTTCTTGACTCAAGGCAGTAGATTGAGTTAGCAAAGCTTTGGTCTTCCATCAGTCTTTGACTTTGGGCAGTAGATGCAAGGCAGCAGTTATAGGTCAGTACTTAACAAGATCAGCAGATAGGAGGTCAGCAGATATGAAACCACTTTCAAGGGGAGAGATTTGCATGAACCAACTGTAAACGTCTGCTTATTCTGGATCCACTGCTCTGATCCAGTTTTGGCTTTAATTATCTGTTCCTCTGATAGGGTTCAATCCCAACAATCTCCCCCTGGAACAGATAATGCCAAAACTCTTCATTATTTGTGGAATACTTTATTGCCTCATCAACAGCTCCCTTATCTGACCTTTAAATTGTAATTCAAAGTCTAGGGCATCTGTATCTTCATCATCCCTGCTAAGTGGAAGATCAAGGAGATCCTGCAAATCTTCAAGACTCAGGCCAAGAGCTTGTTCCCTTGATATTTTCTTCACTTCTCCACCAGACCTGAGCAAAGTCAATACGCAGGTCTGTTTGTCAGTTTCCCACTTTTGTATTTTTGAGCCTGGTGGGTTTCTTGGGAGATGTTTATTTGCAGAAGTATTTGGAGAGGCTGGCCTATTCATGACTGGCTGAGCAGTACTTGCAATTTGATCCAAACCAAGAGTTTCCATGATCATTTTCTTTATACCCTCTTTTCCAAGGTCTTCACCTTCCATTAACTCTTTGATGGTTTCAGCAATCAGTTGTTTGTGTGGCCTTCTTTTGTAGATGGCAGCACCAACTGGAGCTGTGGATCTCCTGATTTGCAGCTTTGATGGTCTTTTTGAAACCGCTGCTTCAGGATAGTCAGGCTTTTGAGGAACCGTGGGATCTTTCTTTCTTAATTGTTCCAACTTTTTGTAAGTAGCCCTGACCGCATCTTCTTTCCATCTAGCAACTTGTCTTTTGTTACCATAATCAGCTGCTACCAGTTCCTCTTTCATTCTCTTCAGCTCTTCCTGTTTGTCAGGTACATTCTTTCTAAACTTTGCCCAGTGAGGAGGAGTGTGAGTGACTTTCCTGTTTATCATGTCTTGAATTCTTGCTGCTTCATTTTCAAGTTCAGGAATAGTCCACTCTTTGTACATGTATTTCTCTCCTTTGTACTTCTTGTGAGCCATAATGCTTTCAATGTAGTCTTTCTTCAGAGTTTCAGCAGCTCTTTCAGAAATTTGTTGACTAACATTTTTTGCAAATTGCTCTAGGGATCTGACTTGTGTGAGCAAATATTGACTTCTCTGTGCAATTTCTTTATCAGATTTCCCTTGTGTGTTTTTCTTTGAGATATCCTCTGCTTGCTTGGCCTTGATTTCCAAATATTCATCAACATTTTTAGGCCAGGGATATCCTTTTATTGATGGCAAACTCCTTTTGGCAGGGTCATCCTCAAAATAAAAAGATTTTATTTCTTCTCTGACAGCTGCTAATTCAAGAGGAAATTGAGCACCTGCAGGAGGCAAGGGCTTGTACATTTTAACTGAAGAGAGAGGAACAGGTTTTGGAATTGTGACAAGAGCTAAGGATTTTGAAGATGTTTGTGGTGGTGAATAGTCATCATCTTTGAGAATTAGTCTTCTCCTTTTTGTAGGAGGGACTGATGATGTTTTGGATGGAACAGTGGTGGTAGATGTAGTGGCAGTGGATTGTGATTGACTAACAGCTGTTGAAACAACTGGTGTTTCAACCACTGTTGTCATTACAACAGATGTTATAACATCTGCTGTCTTCTGCTGTGTGTCAGCAGGTGTTGTTTTTGGTGGTGATGATGGTAAAGCAGTGGATGTTGTGTGTGTTGAAGTGGTGTGTGTTGATGGAACAACTGTTTGGCAAGCAGTAGTTTTTGTAACTCCTGTTGCATCAGCTGTTTTGTATGGTGGTTTTTTAGCAGACTTTGAACGTCTGGTTGGAATGGATTTGGGTTGCCTCACTTTTCTAGTAGGCTTCTTCTTTTCCTCAACAGGATTTTCATGATCCTTTGACCCAGAAGTACCCTGATCTGGATGATCCATTCTTTCCACCCTGGCTTTCCTTTTGGCCTCTCTATCCCTTTTTACACTTGCAGCTGCTTCTGCTAGTGCATTTGTTGTCACATCAATTTTCTTGCTACCATCTGGCAAAGGGATCTTTTTGGTCATGTTTGAATTTTCTGGTTCAAGATAAAGACCATCCTCTATACCCTTCCTTTTCCACTCCTTAATTTTCTCCCCCTTTTTGGCATTATCCTCTGGGAGTTGATAAATGTAGCGGACTTTTGGAGGAGCAGTGCCAGTGGTGTGTAAGATCTGAGTTTTGAGAGCCTTTAAATCAGCCTGAGTGTTCTTGAACCTTGACTCCATTGCATTTCTCAGCTGTTGTACATGTTTTTCATGTTGCTGATGTGACAACTCGAAATTTAGAACCTTTCGTTGTAAGCTTAAACGTGTGAATAGTTAAACTTATGTGATTAATGACAAATGAACCTTTACGTGATTATGTGTTATTCGTGTGTATGCTTATGTGTATGTATGCGATGTATGTATATAGGAACCGAGATAACACGAACCCGACTCGAGACCATGTGGTCTCGAGTGAACTAGTATAACATACGGGCCGGTTGGGCCGCACACACATACACACTTAGCCTAACCGAGAGCCCACTAGGGTACATTGCTTGGAGCGGATATATATACACTTGATAGATGGCCATGTTACCATTTTGAACAACATTCATACTCTCCAACACACACTCTCTACTCTCTCACACTAAAACCCTAAACCACAACAATACTCTCCTTCATTCTCGGATCCAATCAACAACCGTAAGAAGCTCTCGGATCGTCCCTCACACACACCGGTTGGAAGCCTCACTCGCACCTTTGAACCCACACTTGAACCGGTTAGTGAAATTATGATGTTTGTTGTTGTTTAGTAATAGTATGAATGATAGAACTTAACTAGTGTAGTGTATGTTTGATAATGTTTGTGAACCGGATGTGTATTGTGTTTTGAGTTGATAATGATGTATGATTTTCGGTTGATGATGACGATTTGATACCATGTTTACTTGTTAAGATTGTTGTTGTTCATCTAGGATGCATATGCTTGATTTCTAGACAAAGTCATGATTAGAGTGGTTGCTAATGTTCATGACAACTTAACATATGAACAAGTAGAAAAATGTTTGAATGTGATGCTATGATGTTCTCGGATTGAATATGTTCAAGTGTTTGATTATTGTTCATGAGTATATGTTGTGATTAAGGATAAAAACCCGGAAATAAGATGAACAAGTGTTGAATGAAGATATGAATATCCGAATATGTGTTGAATGTGTTTTGAATATTTGATGAACATGAAGAACTTGTTGAATATCATAAGAACATGGTTGAATATATGAAATCTGATTTGTTTGATCCATTTTTAGTAAATTGCTAGACAAGGAACATGTTTAAGGAATTTGGTTGGATAGTACAAACTGCATGAAATCAGAATGTCAATGGATAGTACACTGTTCCGAATCAGCTCCTGTCCACTCGTAACCATCAGTTGCGACTCGAAACCAAGCACAACGAGTCGAAATCTCCCGGTTGCGACATCGGTTGCGAGTCGCAAACACCTGGTTGCGACTCGAAACCACACTTGATCAAGCCCCAAACCTTGTGACTCGAAACCACCGTTGCGAGTCCGGTTGCGACTCGTAACCAAACCAGCACGAACCGAAACTACGATTGCGACTCCGGTTGCGAGTCGCAAACGTCTAATTGCGACTCGAAACAATACGCAGATACAACTGTTTGGGCTTGCAATTCATTCGGACTTAATTGTTTGGGCCGGACTCTTGGGCCCAATGTACAGACCTGATACATTACTGTTAAATGTGAATGTCAATGAACTGCCATGATTAAACGTGTAACCCATACGTGCACTACTTGAATACGAACCTGATTGTATGATACAACTATGATAGGACGTGAGTAGCCTCAACGTTGCTTGTTTGACTTTTCTGTGTTTTCTACCGAGCAAACCAAAGTGAGTTCACACCCTCTACAAAGCATGGGATTCCCAGGGGTCGGGAATTGGGGTTAAGGAACTGGGTTCCTCGTCCTCCTTGGGTAGGACTGCAAAGGTTCAGGAATGTAATTCCTCGTCCTCACGGACAGATAACTCGTACTAGACCAAAACTCTATCACGAAGTCCCTCATTTTTATATCGACTTAATCGCCGGGCCAATGGCGAGCGGGTCATTAGTTAGATAGCGCTATTTAGGTCTGACAAACCTCACACCGTGCCGCAGAGGACGGGCGTGAACTAATGGATCTGGGGCACGTCAATGATGATAGACATTGACAGTTTCAGGGCACTTAAACATGACTACAGTCAGCAGTCGATATGGTAACGAGTCTAGTGTATACATGGGGTAGCCCCCACGGCCGAAATGCCAGATAACTACACGGGGTAGCCCCCACGGCAGGATTGCCAGAGTAATCGGGAATAAACAAGTTACGTTTTTAACTATGGGGTAACCCCCACGGCAGGATGCCAGCTAAAGGAAAACTGTTTTCGAAACAACTTAAAACGAACACCCAACCGTGAACTCACTCAACTAGTTGTTGACTCGTTACTACATGCTTTGCAGGTCCCTAGGTTCTTAAGCTGGAGCTTGCATGGAGGAGGATCGTTGTGGGACATGGACGACTGTGTGCCATGTTAAACTATGAAACAACTAAACTTATGTTTTGATTTAAGACTTATGCTTCCGCTTGAAACTTAACTATGTGTTTAGACACCAATTGTATTGGTTAAGCTTTTATATCTTTTAACTCGTATGTTCAATATGATTGGTGGCTGGATCCTGGTCAGTCACGCCTCCAAGCGGTAGTACTCCGCAGGTGGATTTTTTTGGGGGTGTGACAGATTGGTATCAGAGCCATTGGTTATAGAGAACTTGGTTTTAATAAAGGGAAAAACGTTTTTGTTAAAACCAGACTATAACCTGTACAGTGCTCAACGGTCCACAACGATGCTTCACTCCACATGCAAGGCTCGACATTCTAGGTAATATGATCTGTGTATATATTGCCTACTTGTTAGTGACATAGTACATTGCTTATGGTATGCTTGGTTAGTATAACTACTGTTGCTTGAACACGTGCGTGCTTACTCTATCCTATCATCGCACTTTCGCGAACCCCACTCGCTCACGTTCTTCTTGGTATGAAGATCATGTCTGGACGCGTTAACATGACACAAGCCCAGTTGACGGCTCTGATCAACGAACGAGTTGCCGCAGCACTTGCTGCTGCACACGCAGGAGGTCAGCATGTTCAGCCACCCGTGTGCACTTTTAAGACTTTCATGGACTGCCGACCAACTACTTTTAGCGGCACTGAAGGAGCAGTAGGTCTCCTACACTGGTTTGAGAAACTAGAATCTGTGTTCGAAATGTGCGAATGCCCTGAGGCGCGCAGGGTGAAGTATGCTACTGGTACTCTCGAGGGTTTAGCCCTCACGTGGTGGAACGCTCAAGTTCAAATGCTAGGGTTGGTTGCTGCCAACGCCACCCCATGGGAAACTTTTAAGGAGATGATCAAAGAAGAATACTGCAGTCGTGATGAGATTCACAAACTCGAGGTGGAGTTCTTCAACCTCAAGATGACGGGGTCTGAAATTGAAGCTTATGTGAAAAGGTCGAACGAACTGGCAATTCTGTGCCCTACTATGGTGGATCCTCCCATCAAACGCATCGAACTGTTTCTTCAGGGCTTAGTGCCGGAAATCCAAAGTCATGTGACTTCAGCGAACCTCGCCACCTACCAGCAAACCGTTCAGTTGGCTCACCGTCTCACGGATCAAGCGGTGGAGCAGAACAAGTTACCAAAACGCATTGGCGCTGCAACTACTACTGGTACCTCTAGTGACAACAAACGGAAGTGGGATGGAACTTCAAGTAAGGGTTCGACTTCTGTTCAGTCCCAGTCTCAGCAGAGGAAGATTGATGACTACAAGAGCCCTAATCAGCAATCGTCTGGTGGTGGATACAAAGGAAATCATCCCAAATGCAATCGCTGCAGCCTGCACCACAGCGGACCATGCACCAGGGGCAACTGTCATAGGTGCAACAAGCCTGGTCATGCTGCAAAGGATTGCAGGAGCTTATACCCCGCCAATCAGAATCGTCAGCAAGCTCAGCAGAACCAGCGCCAGCAGCAACAGCAACAGGGTGATAACAAGGGGTGCTTTCAGTGTGGAGCTGAGGGCCACTTCAAGAGAGATTGTCCCCAACTGAACAGGAACCAGAACAACAACAACAACAATAACAACAATCAGGGGAACGGTAACAATGGGAACAACAACAACAATGGCGCCAGGGGGCGGGTGTTTGTGATCGGCCAAGGTGAAGCAAGGAACGACCCCAATGTTGTGGCGGGTAAGTTCCTTCTCGACGACTTTTATGTTTCAGTTTTATTCGATTCGGGTGCCGATACTAGCTACGTGTCACTAGAAGTTAGTCGAATGCTTAAGCGTATTCCAACCCCTTTGAACAACAAGCACACCGTAGAGCTAGCAAATGGTAAGAGTTTAGAAGCCACACACGTAGTCAAGGGTTGTAAACTTATTCTCGCTGACCAGACCTTCTCTATCGACCTCATCCCTATCGTCTTGGGTAGTTTCGACGTTGTCATTGGGATGGATTGGTTATCCCAACACCGAGCAGAGATCCTTTGCAACGAGAAAGTTGTCCGTATTCCAGGTCCCGATGGTGAACCTCTCATGATTCATGGCGACAAGAGGAGTGCTGTTGAGAACGTCATTTCTCTCCTTAAGGCCCAAAAGTACTTGCGAAAGGGCCATACCGCCATTTTGGCTCTTATTACTGACACCACGGAAAAAGAGAAGAAGATAGAAGATTTCCCAGTTGTACGCGATTATCCAGAGGTATTTCCTGAGGAATTACCTGGTCTTCCGCCTCATCGCCAAGTCGAGTTTCAGATCGAACTAGCTCCTGGAGCTGCGCCTATAGCTCGTGCTCCTTATCGTCTAGCTCCATCAGAGTTGAAAGAACTCTCCGCGCAACTACAAGAGCTCCTGGATAAGGGTTTTATTCGTCCTAGCTCGTCGCCCTGGGGAGCTCCAGTGTTATTTGTGAAGAAGAAAGACGGTACTTTCAGAATGTGCATAGACTACCGAGAACTCAACAAGGTGACAGTGAAGAATCGTTATCCTCTACCGCGTATCGACGACTTGTTCGACCAATTGCAAGGGTCAAGCTACTATTCTAAGATTGATTTGAGATCGGGTTATCACCAGCTGAGAGTCCGGGAAGAGGACGTCTCTAAAACAGCTTTCAGAACCCGATACGGGCACTATGAGTTTTTTGGTCATGCCTTTTGGGATGACAAACGCACCTGCGGTTTTCATGGACTTGATGAACCGAGTGTGCAAGCCTTACCTGGACAAGTTCGTTATAGTCTTCATCGACGACATCCTGATCTATTCCAAGAGTCGGGAGGAACACGAGCAGCATCTGCGACTTATTCTGGAACTCCTTCGAACAGAACAGCTCTATGCGAAGTTCTCGAAATGCGACTTCTGGCTTCGAGAAGTCCATTTCCTAGGCCACGTGGTGAACAAGGATGGGATTCACGTTGATCCATCCAAGGTAGACTCAATAAAGAACTGGCCTGCACCTCGTACACCAAAGGAAATTCGCCAATTCTTGGGTTTGGCGGGATACTACCGGAGATTCATAAAGGATTTGTCTAAGATTGCACAGCCTCTCACCTCACTAACTCAGAAAGGCGTTGTTTACCGCTGGGGAAACGCACAGGAGTTGGCATTTTAGCACCTAAAGGATAGACTTTGTAGCGCACCTATCCTTTCCTTGCCGGAAGGCACAGACGACTTTGTGGTCTACTGCGACGCATCAATTCAGGGTCTTGGTTGCGTGTTGATGCAACGAGACAAAGTTATAGCCTACGCCTCACGTCAACTCAAGGTTCATGAAAAGAACTACACTACGCACGATTTAGAGCTGGGAGCTGTTGTTTTTGCGCTTAAGTTATGGCGGCATTACCTGTATGGCACCAAGTGTGCGATCTACACCGACCACAGGAGCCTCGAGCACATCTTCAAGCAGAAGGAACTGAATATGCGACAACGACGATGGGTCGAGCTACTGAATGACTACGAGTGCTCAATCAGGTATCATCCGGGCAAGGCAAATGTTGTGGCTGACGCCCTCAGTCGGAAGGACACTGCGCCTAAGCGCGTGCGAGCTTTACAACTCATGATCCATTCTAGTCTGCCTTCCCAGATACGAGCAGCTCAGATAGAAGCACTGAAACCGGAAAACGTCAGGGCTGAAGCCCTACGCGGATCGAGGCAACGCTTAGAACAGAAGGAAGACGATGCTTACTACGTAACGGGACGCATTTGGGTCCCACACTATGGCAACCTACGAGAGCTTGTGATGGATGAAGCACACAAGTCTCGCTACTCGGTACATCCTGGATCAGATAAAATGTACCACGACATCAAAACTACGTACTGGTGGCCTAGCATGAAGGCCCACATAGCGACCTACGTCAGCAAGTGTTTGACTTGTGCAAGAGTCAAGTCGGAATACCAGAAACCATCAGGCCTGCTCCAACAACCCGAGATACCTCAATGGAAATGGGAGCAAATTTCCATGGATTTTGTTACTGGCCTACCTAGATCCCAGCGCGGGAACGATACTATTTGGGTGATCGTGGATCGACTCACAAAATCTGCACACTTCTTGGCCATCAAGGAGACGGATAAGTTCTCCACTCTTGCAGAAATCTACATCAAAGAAATTGTTTCGAGGCACGGGGTGCCCACCTCCATTATCTCAGATCGAGATGCACGTTTTACTTCTGAGCTGTGGCAAGCAATGCACAAATCCTTTGGCTCACGACTAGACATGAGCACAGCGTACCATCCTCAGACGGACGGGCAGTCCGAGCGCACCATTCAAACCTTAGAAGACATGCTTCGTGCATGTGTAATCGACTTTGGCAACCGCTGGGAAAAGCATCTGCCACTTGTGGAATTCTCGTACAATAACAGCTACCACACCAGCATTGGAGCTGCTCCGTTTGAGGCATTGTACGGACGTAAATGCCGGTCTCCTCTTTGCTGGGCAGAGGTGGGAGATAGTCAGATCACTGGTCCAGAATATGTGGTAGATACAACCGAGCAGATCGCTCAGATACGAAAACGCATGACGGCCGCTCGCGAACGTCAGAAAGTTTACGCCGACATGGGCAGGAAACCACTTGAGCTCCAGGTTGGGGAGCGGGTACTACTCAAAGTTTCACCCTGGAAGGGTGTGGTTCGTTTTGGTAAACGCGGTAAACTTAACCCACGATACGTTGGACCCTTCGAGGTCATTGAGAAAATAGGCAGGGTGGCCTACAGACTGAACCTACCAGCGGAACTCGGTGCAGTTCACAACGTTTTCCACGTGTCGAATCTGAAGAAGTGTCCATCAGATGAGACCCACGTAGTTCCTTTGAAGGAACTCACGATCGACGAGCAGTTACGATTCGTCGAGGAACCAGTCGAGATCACGGACCGAGATGTTAAGGTCCTCAAGAGCACTAGAATACCTCTCGTTCGAGTTCGTTGGAACTCACGTCGCGGCCCAGAGTTCACCTGGGAGCGCGAAGATCAGATGAAACAAAAGTATCCCCAACTGTTCGCAAACAGTACACCCACTACTGAGGCCGAAGCTACGGAATTTCGGGACGAAATTCCAGATCAACGGGGGGTGGATGTGACACCCCAGGAAAACCGGGAACAACATACAACTTAACTAGCTTCCTCAGTGAGTGCTTACAAAATTTCGGGACGAAATTTCTTTCAACTTGGGGATGATGTGACAACTCGAAATTTAGAACCTTTCGTTGTAAGCTTAAACGTGTGAATAGTTAAACTTATGTGATTAATGACAAATGAACCTTTACGTGATTATGTGTTATTCGTGTGTATGCTTATGTGTATGTATGCGATGTATGTATATAGGAACCGAGATAACACGAACCCGACTCGAGACCATGTGGTCTCGAGTGAACTAGTATAACATACGGGCCGGTTGGGCCGCACACACATACACACTTAGCCTAACCGAGAGCCCACTAGGGTACATTGCTTGGAGCGGATATATATACACTTGATAGATGGCCCTGTTACCATTTTGAACAACATTCATACTCTCCAACACACACTCTCTACTCTCTCACACTAAAACCCTAAACCACAACAATACTCTCCTTCATTCTCGGATCCAATCAACAACCGTAAGAAGCTCTCGGATCGTCCCTCACACACACCGGTTGGAAGCCTCACTCGCACCTTTGAACCCACACTTGAACCGGTTAGTGAAATTATGATGTTTGTTGTTGTTTAGTAATAGTATGAATGATAGAACTTAACTAGTGTAGTGTATGTTTGATAATGTTTGTGAACCGGATGTGTATTGTGTTTTGAGTTGATAATGATGTATGATTTTCGGTTGATGATGACGATTTGATACCATGTTTACTTGTTAAGATTGTTGTTGTTCATCTAGGATGCATATGCTTGATTTCTAGACAAAGTCATGATTAGAGTGGTTGCTAATGTTCATGACAACTTAACATATGAACAAGTAGAAAAATGTTTGAATGTGATGCTATGATGTTCTCGGATTGAATATGTTCAAGTGTTTGATTATTGTTCATGAGTATATGTTGTGATTAAGGATAAAAACCCGGAAATAAGATGAACAAGTGTTGAATGAAGATATGAATATCCGAATATGTGTTGAATGTGTTTTGAATATTTGATGAACATGAAGAACTTGTTGAATATCATAAGAACATGGTTGAATATATGAAATCTGATTTGTTTGATCCATTTTTAGTAAATTGCTAGACAAGGAACATGTTTAAGGAATTTGGTTGGATAGTACAAACTGCATGAAATCAGAATGTCAATGGATAGTACACTGTTCCGAATCAGCTCCTGTCCACTCGTAACCATCAGTTGCGACTCGAAACCAAGCACAACGAGTCGAAATCTCCCGGTTGCGACATCGGTTGCGAGTCGCAAACACCTGGTTGCGACTCGAAACCACACTTGATCAAGCCCCAAACCTTGTGACTCGAAACCACCGTTGCGAGTCCGGTTGCGACTCGTAACCAAACCAGCACGAACCGAAACTACGATTGCGACTCCGGTTGCGAGTCGCAAACGTCTAATTGCGACTCGAAACAATACGCAGATACAACTGTTTGGGCTTGCAATTCATTCGGACTTAATTGTTTGGGCCGGACTATTGGGCCCAATGTACAGACCTGATACATTACTGTTAAATGTGAATGTCAATGAACTGCCATGATTAAACGTGTAACCCATACGTGCACTACTTGAATACGAACCTGATTGTATGATACAACTATGATAGGACGTGAGTAGCCTCAACGTTGCTTGTTTGACTTTTCTGTGTTTTCTACCGAGCAAACCAAAGTGAGTTCACACCCTCTACAAAGCATGGGATTCCCAGGGGTCGGGAATTGGGGTTAAGGAACTGGGTTCCTCGTCCTCCTTGGGTAGGACAGCAAAGGTTCAGGAATGTAATTCCTCGTCCTCACGGACAGATAACTCGTACTAGACCAAAACTCTATCACGAAGTCCCTCATTTTTATATCGACTTAATCGCCGGGCCAATGGCGAGCGGGTCATTAGTTAGATAGCGCTATTTAGGTCTGACAAACCTCACACCGTGCCGCAGAGGACGGGCGTGAACTAATGGATCTGGGGCACGTCAATGATGATAGACATTGACAGTTTCAGGGCACTTAAACATGACTACAGTCAGCAGTCGATATGGTAACGAGTCTAGTGTATACATGGGGTAGCCCCCACGGCCGAAATGCCAGATAACTACACGGGGTAGCCCCCACGGCAGGATTGCCAGAGTAATCGGGAATAAACAAGTTACGTTTTTAACTATGGGGTAACCCCCACGGCAGGATGCCAGCTAAAGGAAAACTGTTTTCGAAACAACTTAAAACGAACACCCAACCGTGAACTCACTCAACTAGTTGTTGACTCGTTACTACATGCTTTGCAGGTCCCTAGGTTCTTAAGCTGGAGCTTGCATGGAGGAGGATCGTTGTGGGACATGGACGACTGTGTGCCATGTTAAACTATGAAACAACTAAACTTATGTTTTGATTTAAGACTTATGCTTCCGCTTGAAACTTAACTATGTGTTTAGACACCAATTGTATTGGTTAAGCTTTTATATCTTTTAACTCGTATGTTCAATATGATTGGTGGCTGGATCCTGGTCAGTCACGCCTCCAAGCGGTAGTACTCCGCAGGTGGATTTTTTTGGGGGTGTGACAGATTGGTATCAGAGCCATTGGTTATAGAGAACTTGGTTTTAATAAAGGGAAAAACGTTTTTGTTAAAACCAGACTATAACCTGTACAGTGCTCAACGGTCCACAACGATGCTTCACTCCACATGCAAGGCTCGACATTCTAGGTAATATGATCTGTGTATATATTGCCTACTTGTTAGTGACATAGTACATTGCTTATGGTATGCTTGGTTAGTATAACTACTGTTGCTTGAACACGTGCGTGCTTACTCTATCCTATCATCGCACTTTCGCGAACCCCACTCGCTCACGTTCTTCTTGGTATGAAGATCATGTCTGGACGCGTTAACATGACACAAGCCCAGTTGACGGCTCTGATCAACGAACGAGTTGCCGCAGCACTTGCTGCTGCACACGCAGGAGGTCAGCATGTTCAGCCACCCGTGTGCACTTTTAAGACTTTCATGGACTGCCGACCAACTACTTTTAGCGGCACTGAAGGAGCAGTAGGTCTCCTACACTGGTTTGAGAAACTAGAATCTGTGTTCGAAATGTGCGAATGCCCTGAGGCGCGCAGGGTGAAGTATGCTACTGGTACTCTCGAGGGTTTAGCCCTCACGTGGTGGAACGCTCAAGTTCAAATGCTAGGGTTGGTTGCTGCCAACGCCACCCCATGGGAAACTTTTAAGGAGATGATCAAAGAAGAATACTGCAGTCGTGATGAGATTCACAAACTCGAGGTGGAGTTCTTCAACCTCAAGATGACGGGGTCTGAAATTGAAGCTTATGTGAAAAGGTCGAACGAACTGGCAATTCTGTGCCCTACTATGGTGGATCCTCCCATCAAACGCATCGAACTGTTTCTTCAGGGCTTAGTGCCGGAAATCCAAAGTCATGTGACTTCAGCGAACCTCGCCACCTACCAGCAAACCGTTCAGTTGGCTCACCGTCTCACGGATCAAGCGGTGGAGCAGAACAAGTTACCAAAACGCATTGGCGCTGCAACTACTACTGGTACCTCTAGTGACAACAAACGGAAGTGGGATGGAACTTCAAGTAAGGGTTCGACTTCTGTTCAGTCCCAGTCTCAGCAGAGGAAGATTGATGACTACAAGAGCCCTAATCAGCAATCGTCTGGTGGTGGATACAAAGGAAATCATCCCAAATGCAATCGCTGCAGCCTGCACCACAGCGGACCATGCACCAGGGGCAACTGTCATAGGTGCAACAAGCCTGGTCATGCTGCAAAGGATTGCAGGAGCTTATACCCCGCCAATCAGAATCGTCAGCAAGCTCAGCAGAACCAGCGCCAGCAGCAACAGCAACAGGGTGATAACAAGGGGTGCTTTCAGTGTGGAGCTGAGGGCCACTTCAAGAGAGATTGTCCCCAACTGAACAGGAACCAGAACAACAACAACAACAATAACAACAATCAGGGGAACGGTAACAATGGGAACAACAACAACAATGGCGCCAGGGGGCGGGTGTTTGTGATCGGCCAAGGTGAAGCAAGGAACGACCCCAATGTTGTGGCGGGTAAGTTCCTTCTCGACGACTTTTATGTTTCAGTTTTATTCGATTCGGGTGCCGATACTAGCTACGTGTCACTAGAAGTTAGTCGAATGCTTAAGCGTATTCCAACCCCTTTGAACAACAAGCACACCGTAGAGCTAGCAAATGGTAAGAGTTTAGAAGCCACACACGTAGTCAAGGGTTGTAAACTTATTCTCGCTGACCAGACCTTCTCTATCGACCTCATCCCTATCGTCTTGGGTAGTTTCGACGTTGTCATTGGGATGGATTGGTTATCCCAACACCGAGCAGAGATCCTTTGCAACGAGAAAGTTGTCCGTATTCCAGGTCCCGATGGTGAACCTCTCATGATTCATGGCGACAAGAGGAGTGCTGTTGAGAACGTCATTTCTCTCCTTAAGGCCCAAAAGTACTTGCGAAAGGGCCATACCGCCATTTTGGCTCTTATTACTGACACCACGGAAAAAGAGAAGAAGATAGAAGATTTCCCAGTTGTACGCGATTATCCAGAGGTATTTCCTGAGGAATTACCTGGTCTTCCGCCTCATCGCCAAGTCGAGTTTCAGATCGAACTAGCTCCTGGAGCTGCGCCTATAGCTCGTGCTCCTTATCGTCTAGCTCCATCAGAGTTGAAAGAACTCTCCGCGCAACTACAAGAGCTCCTGGATAAGGGTTTTATTCGTCCTAGCTCGTCGCCCTGGGGAGCTCCAGTGTTATTTGTGAAGAAGAAAGACGGTACTTTCAGAATGTGCATAGACTACCGAGAACTCAACAAGGTGACAGTGAAGAATCGTTATCCTCTACCGCGTATCGACGACTTGTTCGACCAATTGCAAGGGTCAAGCTACTATTCTAAGATTGATTTGAGATCGGGTTATCACCAGCTGAGAGTCCGGGAAGAGGACGTCTCTAAAACAGCTTTCAGAACCCGATACGGGCACTATGAGTTTTTTGGTCATGCCTTTTGGGATGACAAACGCACCTGCGGTTTTCATGGACTTGATGAACCGAGTGTGCAAGCCTTACCTGGACAAGTTCGTTATAGTCTTCATCGACGACATCCTGATCTATTCCAAGAGTCGGGAGGAACACGAGCAGCATCTGCGACTTATTCTGGAACTCCTTCGAACAGAACAGCTCTATGCGAAGTTCTCGAAATGCGACTTCTGGCTTCGAGAAGTCCATTTCCTAGGCCACGTGGTGAACAAGGATGGGATTCACGTTGATCCATCCAAGGTAGACTCAATAAAGAACTGGCCTGCACCTCGTACACCAAAGGAAATTCGCCAATTCTTGGGTTTGGCGGGATACTACCGGAGATTCATAAAGGATTTTTCTAAGATTGCACAGCCTCTCACCTCACTAACTCAGAAAGGCGTTGTTTACCGCTGGGGAAACGCACAGGAGTTGGCATTTTAGCACCTAAAGGATAGACTTTGTAGCGCACCTATCCTTTCCTTGCCGGAAGGCACAGACGACTTTGTGGTCTACTGCGACGCATCAATTCAGGGTCTTGGTTGCGTGTTGATGCAACGAGACAAAGTTATAGCCTACGCCTCACGTCAACTCAAGGTTCATGAAAAGAACTACACTACGCACGATTTAGAGCTGGGAGCTGTTGTTTTTGCGCTTAAGTTATGGCGGCATTACCTGTATGGCACTTTAAACCATCACCCAAGTTAATGGGATCATCTGATTTCCCACTAGCAGTGGTTTTATCAATGGTAGATGTAGGGAATATACTCCAAACATTAACCACTGATGCCCCTTTTTCTTGGTACTGGGGTCTTCTTCCTTCAACACTTGACAACCTTTTGATGTTGCCAGTAGGATAAATAAATCCACTGGTGGTTGGCAGAGGTGCTATAAAAGGAATTGCCTCCAAGGAAGTCTTATGAATGTAACCACTGTCCAAATGTAACCCAGTGGGTGTAACAGTTGTAGTGGCTGCTTCACTTTGAATACCACCAAGAGTTACTTGTAACTCAAGGGGTGTAACCTCCTCAGGTTGTGTTGGTGGGTTAGCAAAGATTGATACATCAGACCCAGTCAGTTGTTGAGGTATATTCTCATTAATAGGTGATTGAGAAGGACTGGATAATGCCTGGTTCAAATCAATTGCATCCAACAGTGGTTTTATTGGTGAGGGAATTGTGGATGTGATGGTTGGTGTAGAAATAGGATGTGTCCCGGGCATTGGACTGTGGATGATAGAAACGAGTGTTTCCAGAGCATCATGATGTGGAGACCCTATTTGTACAACCTGTTCTTTTTGTGAAGAAACAGGAGGAGTTTCGGTTATGGTTTGAGATATTTGTACCAACTGCTGTGAGGAAGTAGCAGCAGTGGTTTCTTGTGACTTTTGTGTTGTCACTGGCAGGAGCTCTGGTATCTCATCCTCCAGAGATGCCTTTTTGATGGGTTTTGTAGGTTTTTGAGTTTTTCTTTTTGGCTTTTTGGAGATAGTAGGTGTGGGTTTCAAAGCAGTTGTGCTGCTGCTTTGATCACCTTGAGCAGTGGGCTCAGCAGCAGATACCTGAGGAGCAGTTGTAACTGCTAAAATCTGCTCAGGCACCTCTGCTTGTGTTTTGCAAGGTGTGGACATCCTTGTAAAAGTTTCAGCAGTTAAGCAATTTGTTTGAATGAAATCACCTTGTTTTATTGCAGCAGCATCCGTCTTTCCAAGTTTCATTTCAAAATAGTAACTTAAAAATCTTGGAAAAAGAAGGAATGCCTTTATTTCAACATTTTTAACCAAGTCATTAAAAATTTCCTGGGAGTAGTTAAAATTTTCATCTTGAAGAATTGCAAATCCCAGTTTCTGAATTTTTAATGGTATCTCATTGAAAGAAGTGGTTTTGTTTGAAACACATTTTAAGAGGGTGTGAAATAAAAATCTTGTTGCAGGAGGAAAGTAACCTTTTTCTAAGGTGTCCTTTTTGACCTCTGCATTGTACCCCCTTTCCAGAAAATCATTTTTTAACTCGTTTTTAGGGAAAGTAATTTTACCTTCTTGATCGTCGAGTTGAAAGACCTCTGAAATTGTTTGTGGTGTAATCTTGACTTCTTTTCCCTTTAATGTAGAGTTAATGGCTATTACAGCATCTCCTTGTGTTTCAAGGATTGCATTCTTCCAAAACTCCCTTTGGGTTTCCAAGTAAATTGGTGCATCCGCTGTCAACAAAGTTTTGTACTTTGAGGCGGTGATGATATCAATGATGGAATCGAACTCCTTTGTGGAACTTGGTTTTGTAAGAAGACCAAGAAGATTGTGAGATGGTTTGTGTGGAATTTCAGTGGAGATTGCCTTTTGAGAGGCTGTTTTTGATGAAGATTTGGATGAGGGTTTTGCAGATTTCTTTGATTTAGTCATTTTGAGGATGATTGATCGAAGAAATTTGTGGAAGATGAGATTAAAAACTGTTTTGAGAAGAGAATTTTTAAGAATTCAATTCGACAGTAAAACCCTGTTTTAGTGGTGAGTGGGGAATTTTATAGGGGAGAAAGTGAATGCTGAGGTGGCAGCCGTTACAAAAAGTCTGACCAATATGTACTGCCCACGTGACAACCCCTGTTGAAAGTGAAGGATAGTACTTGTGTGATAGGGACAATTGAAAGCAGTGGTATGAAAGCAGTGGATGATTTTCACTATCAGTGGATAGCATATCAGTGGATAAGACACTGCTTTTGAACAACAGAGTTTATCAAAGGAATGAGAGAGCAGGGGTTGACTTTCAGCAGTGGACAGACTTTTGAAGTAGAGCAGAATTTTGAACAATCAGTGGTTAATGGCAGACTTTTAAGGATTTAATGAAAAATATCATTTTTAGCTATTTTTAAGGATGGAGTTTTGATTTTCTGAAAATATTTTGTTGCTTTTATTCATTGAAAAACATGATGGTGCTTGTTATTCCATGTTCAGCATCCCAATTCTAGAGACCAAGCTTTCAAAAGTGGCTGTATCAAGTGCTTTTGTGAGCACATCAGCCAGCTGGTCTTTAGTTGGGACATGATGCAGAGAAATCAAACCTTTTTCATAGCAATCCCTCACAAAGTGATGTATGATGTCGATGTGTTTGGTGGTTGAATGGGAAACTGGATTTTTGATGATATTTTCTGCTGCCTGACTGTCCAACATGAGTGGTGTCTTTAAGGCAGTGATACCAAAATCCAGCAGCTGATTTTGAAGCCACAGGAGTTGGGCTGTACAGCTTGCAGCAGCAATGTATTCAGCTTCAGCAGTGGATGTTGAAACAGCTGCTTGCTTTTTGCTTTGCCATGAAACTAAGCAATCACCTAGAAACTGGCACCCTCCTGATGTGGACTTCCTTGTGGTGTGACATCCAGCAAAGTCACTGTCTGAGAAACCTGAAAGCTTGATATTCCCATTAGCTGGATACCAAATACCAAGTGTGGGAGCACCTTTGATGTATCTGAAGATCCTTTTTACAGCAATGAGATTTGATTTTCTGGGAGCTGATTGACTTCTTGCACAGACACATGTTGCAAACATGATGTCTGGTCTAGATGCAGTTAGGTACAATAAAGACCCAATCATGCTTCTATAAAGTGTTTGGTCAATCAGCTCATCCTTTTCATCAGACATGACTAGCTTATTTGTAGCCATGGGTGTGCTGCATGGTTTACAATCATTCATATCAAATTTGGTTAAAAATTCTTTAGCATATTTGCTTTGATGAATGAAAGTTCCATTTTGCAATTGTTGGACTTGGAGACCAAGAAAGCATTGCAGCTCACCCATAGCACTCATTTCAAACTCAGCTGTCATGAGTTCTCTAAACTCTTCACACATTGAGTTACATGTGCTTCCAAAAATAATGTCATCCACATAAATCTGGACAATCATTAAATCCTTCCCTCTCCATTTTAAAAACAGTGTTTTATCAATGGTACCTCTTTTGAAACCATTTGAGAGTAGGAAGTTGGAAAGAGTTTCATACCAGGCCCTTGGTGCTTGTTTCAAGCCATACAAGGCTTTGTTTAACCTGTAGACATGATCTGGATAAAATGGATCCTCAAAACCTGGAGGTTGACAGACATACACCTCTTCTTGAATTGTACCATAGAGGAAAGCACTTTTGATATCCATTTGAAACACCTTCATATTGTGGTTGACAGCAAAGGCCAGGAACAGTCTAATGGCTTCCAATCTTGCAACAGGGGCAAATGTTTCATCATAGTCAATCCCCTCTTCCTGTCTGTAACATTGAACCACAAGCCTGGCTTTATTCTTGACAACAATACCCCTTTCATCAGTTTTGTTCTTGAAGACCCACTTTGTGCCAATGGGACTAACCTCTTCTGGCAGTGGTACAAGCTCCCATACTTGTTGTCTTTTGAACTGTTGGAGTTCCTCTTGCATGGCTTCTACCCAGCTGTTGTCTTTCAGTGCCTCTTGGTACTTGACTGGCTGATGGAGTGATAGAAAACCAGCAAAAAGACAAATGTTTTGGGTTTGGCTTCTTGTGAGCACCCCTTCATTTATGTTGCCAATGATTTGATCAGGTGGATGAGATCTCAAGAAGATTAAATCTCCTTGGTATGGTATGATGGCATTGGTTGGTGAAGGCTGCAAATGTGTATCATCTGAGCTAACCACTGCTGGGGACTTTGATGATCCAGCAGTGGCTTCAAAAGGTGGTGGTATAGGAGGTAAAGAAGTGGACAACTGCTGACTTTTATCCACTGTTTGAGGACTTTTGTCAGCAGTGTTTGAGGATGTGGAAGCAGTGGTTGATGGGCTACTTTGGTCAACAACTGTTGAGGTAGCAGTGGTTGAGCTTTGACAACTGTTTTGAACAGCTGGTGCTTTTCCCTTTGTGGCAGACCTTTGAGGGATGATGATTTCATACCCATAGTCTGGTGTTGTATCCTCTGATGGACCTGCACTGTTAGTCTTGACAGCAGTATTTTCAAAAGTGAATTTTTCAAGATCAAACAGATCTGCAGGATTTGCTGGGATTTTCATTGATGAAAGTTCATTGAACTTAACATTCAAAGTCTCCTCCACTGCCTTGGTCCGTGTATTGAACACTTTGTAGGCCTTGGTAGTGGTTGAGTATCCCAGATGATAACCACAATCAATTTTGGCTGCAAATTTTGAAATGGAATCTTTTAAGTTCAAAATAAAACATGGGCAGCTAAACACTTTGAAATATGAGATCAGTGGTTTAATTTTATACAGAATTTCATAGGCAGTCTTTTTGTGCCTGGGGTTTATTAAAACTCTGTTCTGAACATAGCAAACAGTGTTTACTGCCTCTGCCCAGAATGTTAATGGCAAACCTGAATCTGCAAGCATGGTTCTGGCAGCCTCAATCAGAGTTCTGTTCTTCCTTTCCACTACCCCATTCTGCTCTGGTGTTCTTGGGATGCTGTACTGCCTTACAATCCCTTTCTTCACACAGAAGGCATCCAACTCCCTATTTTTGAATTCTGTGCCATTGTCACTCCTGAAGCTTTTCACTGGAAGGTCAAATTGCCTTTCAACCTGTATTACAAAGTCTTGCAAAATGCCTGCAGTTTCATCTTTTGAGTGCAAAAAGAAAGTCCATGTGAACCTAGAAAAGTCATCAACAATAACCAAACAATATCTTTTCTTTTTAAGGCTCATGACTTGAACTGGGCCAAACAAATCCATGTGTAGCATTTGCAAACACTGGGTTGTTTTGGACTCTTCAATGGACTTATAAGAACTTTTATGTTGTTTTCCTTTTAAACAGGAAATGCAATGTTCAGGACATGAAAACAATTTTTGTGGTAGGCCTCTCACCAAACCATTTTTTGAAATTTCTGTGATTGTCTTAAGATTTGTGTGTCCCAGCCTTCTGTGCCAAAGTTCTGTCTCTTTGTTAGAGGCAGCTGAGAACAGACAGGCATCAGCTCTGGGACACTCTTTTGACATGTCAACAACATAAACATTGCCACTTCTTTGAGCAACAAGTTTAGTTTGACCAGTTTTGATTATTGCTTCAATCTTTTTGACCATTTCTGGTCTAACAATCCTACAACAGTCTTTTGTGAAGAATGACCCAAATCCCTTGTCACTCATTTGGGACACACTCAGAAGGTTGAATTTTAGATTGTCTATTAGATTGACATTTTCAAATTTTACATTTCCAGATTGCACTGTACCAGACCCCAGAACCTTCCCTTTACTATTATTCCCAAAGGATATATCACCCCCTCCATGGATTTTAAAGTCTTTGAGGAGGGCTTTACATCCTATCATGTGCCTGGAGCCTCCACTATCTACATACCAAAGACTATCAAAGCATGCAGAAGCTCCCTGCACATGAAGTAAAAGGATTAGTTCATTAAGGTCTCCAAAGCCAGCAGGGCTTTGGATGGGGTCTCAACAGTGTCTGGGATGGATGCAGAATGATGGACAGTGGTTAGGTCAGAGGTTTGAACTGTTTTAGGACAGTGTTTCTCTAACCACTGTTGTGGGTCCTGACCAATCATCTGCTAGTAACCAAAAGGATGCCTGTTCACTTTGGGTTTAGAGGGCCTTTTGTAGGCCTCATAAACGTGTGGAATCCTTTGGTAAGACTGTTTTTCTCTGCCTTTTCTGAACTGATTGGCAGGGGTGCATCAGTAACCTGAACATCTCTTTTGACAGATGTTTGGTTCAGCTGTTTTGTAACAGCTGTTTGAACTGGCACAAACAGTGGTTGTTTCTTGGTGAATTTGACAGATGATGAGGATGATGGTGGACTCAAGGATGTTTTAGCCATGTACTCATTCTTTTTCACATCAAAGTTTTTGAGGTACACACATGCTTGAGTTTTGTGGTTTGTCTTACCACAAACAATGCAGCTTTCTGCTGAAACAATGACACTTGTTTTGTTTAAATCATAAGCTTTCAAGTGGAAACAATCTTTTGTTAGATGATTCCTTTTTTCACAAAATTCACAAAACAAGTTATCAATTTTTTCTTTCTTCTTTCTCTTTTCAGACTCCTTTGCAGCAGAGGTTTTAACCACTGCTGGGATGTCCTTGAGAGGTATGACTTTAGCTTTTGGAGCTTTAACACCATCAGTTGATGTAAAGTCCATTGGCTTGAAATTTTCAAGAATATCACACTCGTCAGACCAGGTAGGTTTAAACTGATATTTTTCAAGTTCTTCAAAAGTTGAGGAACTCCTTGTTCTGTCAAGTGTGATTTTGTTACCAAGTTTGTCAGTGATTTTCACTTCTTGGCCATTCTTGTTTGTGGGGATGAACTCAGTGGTTACATCAGTGTTTTGAACAGATTTTTCACAAGCAATGTGTTCATCATCATATTTTCTATACCCAATCCCAAATTTCACATTACTTTCAATCTGTTTAGCAAGCATCACCTCATATCCTCTGCAGGATTCCACCCATCTTTCACAAGTAATCTGAGTGGATTCCAACTCCTTTTTGCAACTTTGGTATTTTTCTACCATAGTTTGAAGTTGGGGTTTGGTGATGCTTTGCTCTTCTTTTAGACAGCTGATTTCTTTTTCCTTTTCAGTCATTTTGTTTTTAAGTTCTTTTAAAGAGCTTTCAAATTTGACCTCATCAGACAAGATTTTATCCCGAAGGTTTTCATTCACCTCTTTAATGTTTGCAAAAGCAATTATGCAATTGTCAGAACACAGTTTTTCAAGAACTTGAGGAGATACCTTGGCAGCTGCCATCATTGCACAATCACATTGATGATCTTCATCATCATCAGCTTTCACCTTCTTTTCACCAGCCTTTTCTTCTTTCTCTTCTTCTTTGTCCTCTATGGACCATGGATCTGTCATTGGTTCAATCAGGATACCTGAACTTTCTCCCAACAGTAGTTCACCAGCCACAGCAGTAACCACTGCTTCAGTCACCTCTTCCACTGTTTCAAAGCTCTGCTGTTCCTCCTCAGTTTCAACCCCCTCCTGTATTGACTCTAATGCCATCAAACAAAACTCATCATGAGAAGGTTCATTAAAAGTATAGAGTGCAAAATTTTCATCATTAAGGTCTTCAGGCATACTACTCCAGTCAACAAACCCTTGAGTGAAAAAGCTTTGTTGATCTGGTTGTACTGCTGCTGGAGCAGTGGTTTGAGGTGCAACAGTTTGCACTTGTACCTGGGGAGCAAGGGTTTGAACATATTGGATTTGTGGAACAGTAGTTTGGACATAGTGTACTGGCACAGGGGCAGCAGCATAGTGAGCAGTATTCACTTGAGCTGCTGGGGCATATTGGGCATAGTGCACAGTGTTTTGGTTTTGAGGTCTAGGATTTGAGCTAGGGTGAGTAATTATGGGACCAGTAGTTTGACTCCTACATTCCCTAGCGAAATGTCCCAACCTATTACACTTATAGCACTTGATTTTCGATTTATCCAACCCAACCCTTAGATTCCCATGCAGACCTGGGAATTTTCGCCCTGTTCTTTTGTAGAATTTGCTAGTTCTAACACTTAGCAAAGCCAGTTGGTACAGGATGTCCATTTCCTCTAAGTCAGTGGGATCAAAATGTTGTAAATCATTTAGTTCAAAGCTTAGATTACCTGACATCTGATTTTCGTTTGCAGTGAATGCATAACTTGCAGAGTGAGGATCAGGGTTGTTAAAATTTGCACCAGCAGTTATGTCAATGAAGTGATCATAACCCTGATCCTTACCACTGCTCCCAGATTCTTCTTGACCCAAAAGAGCAGTGTTACCGAATGTATAATCATCAACGGCTTTTCCTGACTCTTGTAACTTCCTTTTCTGGTTCAACTCCCTTTCGTAAGTCAGGAGTCGACCATGGAGTTGGGTCAAGGTCAGATCCTTGAACTCAGGTGAATTTATGGTGACAAAGGCTATAGTGTCCCATTTTTCAGGCAGTGACCTGAGGAACCTGCTATTTTGAGTCGAGTTTGTAAAGGTAGTGTTAACAAGCCTCAGTTCACTGATGAGACAACTAAACCGCTCAAATTGTTGAGTCAGTGATTCACCTCTAACATGACAAAATGTTTCATACTGTTGGTTCAGGATTTCCCTATTGTTTTCTATGACTTCTTCAGTACCTCCAAACTGTTCCTTAAGTGCGTCCCATAATTCTTTGGCACTGTTACAGTGTAACAGTCCAGCATATATTTCATTGGGCAGCGCTGATGCTATGATGCTAAACGCTTTAGCATCTAGTTCGATCTTTTGAAAATCGGTTTCGGTGTAGTTTTCAGCTGGTTTTGGAACGAACTTTTTAGCATCTTCAGCGCTTGGCACTGAAGGAACATGAGGACCAAAGGTGACAGACCTCCAACAACCTGTGCTTTGTTGAGCGAGGATGTGACCCATCCTCCTCTGCCAGATGTTGTACTCATTTCTTTTTAGCATATGTGGTTTAAAAAGTGAGCCGATGTTGTTTTTATCATCCTGAGATTGTGACGTCATTCTTGTTGTTTTACAGACACTGAGAAATCAACTTTAATGGTGATTAATCCTTGCTCTGTTTTTCAACGGACGAACAAACGATCAGTATCAACTATTTTGAGCTGAACTATTTACGTCAAAATGATTGTTAAATCAAATTTGACTGTCCAAGCTCTGATACCAATTGTTGGATCTGAGTTTCTTTTTTATTGTATTTTCGTTTGAAATTAAGATGGAGATGAAAGAGATGTGCAGCGGAATTAAGATGAAAACAAACTTTGCATACAATCAAACAGGAGTAATACTTTTAATCAAACATCTTTACACAATGAACCGAATGATTGAATTTTTTTCAACAACGATTACAATGATTGATGTAAGAATGCAAACTCCCCCTCAGCCAGAGCTCAGTAGTTTGTTCGTGCAAAGAAGACGATGTGGTGAAAGAGCTAATAGAACAGTACAAAGTACTGAACTATTTATAGGCACTTGCAAACCACTGAGCATCTTAGCTGACGTCACCATGAAAGTGACATCTAACCTCCTAACAAACTCCAACCTCTGATCTATACACACTGATGTACTAAACTACTGCTATTACATTACATTATATAAAAGACACTTAAACAGCTGCTGCATCCTTCCACTGCTGTGAACCTAGCAGTGCTTGTCCGGATCAGCAGTTCTTGACTCAAGGCAGTAGATTGAGTTAGCAAAGCTTTGGTCTTCCATCAGTCTTTGACTTTGGGCAGTAGATGCAAGGCAGCAGTTATAGGTCAGTACTTAACAAGATCAGCAGATAGGAGGTCAGCATATATGAAACCACTTTCAAGGGGAGAGATTTGCATGAACCAACTGTAAACGTCTGCTTATTCTGGATCCACTGCTCTGATCCAGTTTTGGCTTTAATTATCTGTTCCTCTGATAGGGTTCAATCCCAACACGTGGCTACGCATCGATGGGGGTTCCGGTTCAAGCATGGCATAAGATGGTATTTGATTCGATAGCACGGTCATTTGGTCACGTAATTTCACTCTACGGGGCGGAAGTCCATGACTGCAATCTTTCTTATGAAATTGTTGATGTCCTTGTCAATTCTGGTTGTGAGATTATCATGGACATTTCTATCACATGGGATGGGGTTGAACATAAAATTTGGATAACAGAAGTCATGAGGGATTGGGTTCCTGATTTCCTCATTGGAAGCAAGGGTTACCCCAAACGGAACCAACCAGATATCCTAGCTAATGCAGGAGGCAATACCACCGGTCAGAATGACAAGCCGGGAACCGCCGATGATGCAGGCAATGTTAGAGAAGATGGGGAGTTTCAACAGGATACTGAACAGTCTCGCATGGAATCCGATGCGTGCATGGGAGAAGACAATCATGGAACGGCGCACACTCCCCCCAAGTCAACTTATTGAATGTAGTGTCAGGTGTTGGCCAACCTGTTAATACTATCTTTAATGTTTCTAATCCACGTGGGGCCTCAGTGCCAAAGGTGGGTCCTTCGAATTCTAGGAAGTGGAACTCTGGGCCGCATGTCACTAAGCCCAACAAAGGTCTTTCCACTGGGCCCTCCTCTAGTCCAAGACAACCTGCAACTAAAAGGCCCAAATGCAAGTCGGTCGACTTACCTCAATCTAATCGGGTCTCGTTTGACTTCCTTCTTCCACCCTACCCTGATTTCCTCCGCCCCACAGCCCTTGAAACACCTGATCCTGTCCCGCCTGCCACCGATGGTGATAACGCCACACCAGAGTGCAGTACGTTCCAGACTTCAAATGAGCCATTATCTCAGAACATCAGGGCTCAGCCAGTCAGCGTTCAAGGACCTCCGGTTAGGGCGACGGTTGAATCGATTAATGGTTCTACTGACATGAATGTCCTATCCGAAGTGAACACTACAATCCTTGTTGGGCTTATGTCCGATATTCACGTAGAGAACTACTCGGCTCAGATTGAAGAATTGGTTAGGGGTGATGGTGAAAGGAGTGTGGTCCAATGAATTATCTCACTATAAACATTCGGGGGGTGGGCAATGCCCACAAAGCTGGGTGGATTAAAAGGATTAAGAAAGATCATGGGGTCGGCTTCATTGCAATTCAAGAAACCATGTATGCGGATCGTTCGAGAATAAATTATAAAAACTTTTGGGGGAATTTGGCACACCCCAACCGATGGCGGAATCATCGCGGCGTGGCACTGAGCGAAACAGATTGTTCATGAGAATCCATAACAACTATTAATGACAATATTTTTAAGGTTCAATATCCCATACTGTTAAACAAATAAATCATAACAGTCATTACAAATATTGAGTCTCAAAAACAAGATCCATTCCGACAACTCAGATTTTATTTAGTGGGTTTCTAGACTTCCTAACTTGATTCCAGCATAACATCCAAATCAACTTATCACATACGTTAAAATAAAAGTCAATACATAAAGTAAAGGTGAGTACACAAGTTTGCATATTAATAGTATAAAAAGCTTTTACGCATAACCAGCATGTAACACGTAACGGGCAAAGCATGTAACTATCAACAATGATACAACCTAACCACGAGACTGCGTTGTAGAGCATGCGCGACACATGTTCACCAATGTGAACACGTGAAGTAAAATGTGATCCCTAGTAACCCCTGTCACACAGGTGCTGAGTCCAAACTATAGTACTATTGTTGCTAGAGGCAGTCTAGTGTAACACTATATAAGCATAGTAACAAGCATTCAACAAATCACGTATAGCATGCGGGAATGATTATCGTTTATAAAGTGTTTACGTTGTGTGATGTGTTTTGATAGAGAACGTATGTAACACCCAAAAGTGAGTTAAATGAAAATGGGTTCGAGTATACTCACAATGTGTGTTTAGCAAGTAAACACAATCTGGATTGGATTGAAGGGAGCGTGTTGAGTTAGCCTGTGCACGGAAACAAAAGCATAAGTCTTCCTCGAGGCTGGATAGTTGTAAACAGAATGTCGAGCGGGATAAGTGTTCAACAGTCCATCCGAACGGATGGGTCCCATCTGGACGGATGGTCATCTGGTCGGATGGCCATTCAGACAGATGGTTATTCGGATAGGCTGTGATTGTTTGTGAATCGTTAAAGTTCGAAGTTTAGTTAAAAGCATTTAAACAATCGAAAATCATCAGAGTCAGGTCATCCGGACGGATGGTCCTTGGTTTGAAGTTTTTGTAAAATCTCGTAAAATTTTCCAAGTAAAAGTTTTAAGTTAACGGAGACGGCGTGACGACGTATCAAACAATGGAATACATCAAATCCAGTTTCATCGGTCGAATGGGTCCCCCCCATTCGGATAGACGAGTTGTTCTTGATGAAGATTCATGTTTGATCCGTTAATCGGTCCATCTCTCCGGTGGATATCCTTTTTCAAGTCGGCTTTCGACTAAGGAACGACTCGAGAGTCTGATTGAGTCTAGATTCCATCGAAATTTGTGTAAAATCTGAAGAAAAGTTGAAAGCAGATGAAAAAGTGTTGAAATCTTTCATAACTAAGTTGAAAAGTGTGAAAATCCTTTAAATCTGGAACCAATCTCGATTAAATGGTGCTCCACAACAGTTTGCCTAAGCAAAACGAGTGGAAACCACCTTCAAGTGGTCCAAATCAGATGATTTCAAGAAAAAGTTTAAGTGTGTATGTGATCTTGATGAAGAAGATGGTGTAGAAGTGATTAGAGATGAAGATTAACGAAGATTTGGGGAGAAAAGCTTACAAAATGGCCTTGAATCGCAGCAGAGACTTGGGGAGCGGATGAGAGTGTCAAAGTCTCGAAATGTGTGCGTACGGCGGGTATTTATAGAGGGTTAGCGAGGGTTAAGTCGGTGTAAGTGGTGGTTGTTTGGATGGCTCCATCCGGTCGGATGGTCATCCGTGCGGATGTTCATTCGGACAGAAGGCCATTCGAACGCCCGTGTTTGCGCGAGTTAGTTTTCCAACTTTGGTTCGTTTGTCAAGCGTTGCATTGCGTTTAATCGAGTTGTGAGTGAGCGTTTGAGCGTATAGCGTTGCATTGATAACCACATAACATTCAACAAATAATCACACAATTAACACACAATATCAAATAATCCGCGTTTCGAGTTTGCGTTGTGAAAGCGTTTAAGTAAGTTGCGATAATAATGCGTTTAAGTAATAAGTGCTATAGATAGCGTTTAGATGCGATAATCGTGATTAAATAAGCGTTGTAATATGCGTTGAAAATATAGTTTAACCCATATCGCTAATTGAATCCCAAGAGTACAAGCGTTAACGAAGAAATGACAGCGATAAGTGACAATCCGAAAAGTCGGGTTGTTACAGAACTCGCCTATGGAAGAAGATTGGGTTAATTCGGAAGGCAGGTCGGGCGGTTTAGCCTGTTTATGGGATCCAGGCATATTTAACAGAACTGACACAAGTGAAGGACAAACATTTTTTGCTGTTAGGTGGCTTAATCAGGGGAATTGAGGAGCAGGTCCATGTAGTAAATATTTATGCTCCGCAATCGGCTTCAGCTAAAAGGGTGCTGTGGGAGAAGATTAAAGAGCTAAAGGTCTTAAGAGGGGACATTTGGATCTTACTTGGCGACTTTAACCAGGTTAGATCGGAAGAAGAAAGAATAAATTGTTCCTTTGATCCAACGCCAGCAATGGATTTCAACACATTCATATATGAGTCAAACTTGTCTGAATTCCATATGAATGGGTTCAAATTCACGAGATGCTTAGATGGCGGGAATAAGTTAAGCAAACTGGATCGGATGTTAGTCTGTGACAAGTTTTGGAGTCTTTGACCGATGGCATCGCTTAGGGCTCTTCCAAGGAATCTCTCGGACCATTGCCCACTGATTCTGATTACCACTCTTACCAATTTCGGTCACATTCCCTTTAAATTTTTTAATGCTTGGCTTACCAAACCGGGTCTTGACATAGTTGTGCACTTGTGCGATCTGCTGTCAGTGCTTTCTCTCTTGCAGGGCCTCCAGATGTTATTCTAGCGGGAAAACTTATATGTATCAAAAGGGCGGTGAAAGAATGGAATAAAGTCACCAAAAAAGAAGAAGAAGCAGAAAGTTTTAATACTTCAGTGGATGCATTGGAAAAGCTAGACCACCTGAGTGAAACCAGGGACCTCTCAGAATCTGAAGTGATTGAATACTTAGAACACAAAAACAAGATGGTTGTGATTAATGATAACCGGCTTAACGAACTACAACAAAAATCCCGAGTCAAATGGGCTATCGATGGAGATGAGAACTCGACATTTTTTCATGGCTACATCAACAGCAAGGTATTAAAAAGCAGACTTAACGGTGTATAGATCGACGGGGTGTGGTGTACCGATCCCTCCCGGATCAAAGACGAGGTAAAAAAATTCTTCGAAGCCAAGTTCCTGGAACCGATTCAATCGAAACGTCCTTCATCTACTATCACCTTAAAAAACTCACAAACGAGCATGGTATGTCTCTCATTGTCCCTTTTTCTTTCAATGAAGTTAAAAACGCAGTTTGGGATTGTGGCGGAGATAAAGCACCCGGACCAGATGGCTTTAACTTCACGTATATTAAGCACCATTGGGATATACTAGGGGATGATTTTTATAACATCTTGGCTCGTTTTCATAGCACGGGGAAACTTTCAAGATGGTGCAGCTCTTCCTTTATTACCCTTATCCCGAAAGTGAATGATCCAAAAAATCTCAATGACTTTCGCCCTATTAATCTAATTGGGTGTATTAATAAAGTTATCTCAAAGGTATTAGCAAATCGCCTTAAATTGGTAATCAGATCGGTTATTTCGGAAGAGCATTCGGCATACCCCTCGGATAGAAACATCTTGGATGGGCCACTCATAACTAACAAAATTATTTCTTGGGTAAAACGTTCGAAATCTTGAGCATTCTTATTCAAGATTGATTTTGAAAAGGCCTTCGACATGATTAATTGGGAATTCATTGACTCGGTCTTCCGTCAAATGGACTTCCCCGAATCATGGAGGCTTTGGAATCACGGTATCTTGGCCTCTTCTCGATTCTCGGTATTGGTCAATGGTTCCCCTACGAAGGAATTCCAATGTTTTAGGGGTGTAAGGCAAGGGGACCCACTCTCACCCTTCATCTTTATACTAGCCATGGAAGCTTTCTCTAGTTTCATGGTTAGTGCAACATCAGCAGGCATTATAAAAGGGGTTAGTCTACCAAATAACGGGCCAAAAGTATCATATCTCATCTTTGCGGATAATGTCATGCTATTGGGTGCTTGGGAGGAAAATTCTATTCTTAGCATAAGGAGGTTGATGAAATGCTTTTTCCTAATCTCGGGTCTTAATATTAACCTCAACAAGTCTTGCCTCTACGGGGTTGGTGCCACTTTGGATGATTGCATTCAGATGTCTAGTCTTCTTAGGTGCAAGTATGGATCACTTCCATTCATGTACCTTGGGCTAAAGGTAGGTGGGAACATGAATCGGTATAACAATTGGATCCCGGTCATCGAGTCCTTTGAGGCCCGGCTCTCACTTTGGAAAGCATCTACCTTGTCCATCGGTGGAAGAACAACACTCATAAAAGCAGTTCTTGACTCTTTACCCTTGTACTATTTCTCGCTTTATCAAGCATCTCGGTTAGTAATAAACAAACTTGAAAAAATAAGAAGAAAATTTCTTTGGGGTGATACGGAAGCTAAGAAAAGGATGCATTGGGTCCGTTGGGAGATCGTGACGCAATCGGTAAAAAATGGGGGACTAGGATTGGGGTCATTGGAAAGCATGAATTATAGTCTTTTGGCGAAGTAGGCATGGAGGTATAAAACTGAACCAAATAGGCTTTGCAGAGTGATTGTCACTTGACTTCATTTCAACTCAAAACAAGGCAATTTTCTACCATCAAAGAAAGGGCTCTCGGGTGTGTGGAACAATATAATTAAATATAATTAAAAAGGAAGAAACACTGCGGAACAAAAGCATTCATCTCTGCTAACTCATAAATAGCAAAGTAAGGAATGGGGCTGATACGCAGTTCTGGACTGACACTTGGGTTACGGATACTCCACTTATATCTCGTTTTCCTGCACTTTTCACATTGGAAAAAATTCAAAGGATGTAGTGTTCGTGACAGGATTCAAAGATCGAGCAATAGTAGCAAAAGTTCTGCTATGTGGTGCTGGTTCAGAGAACCCAGTTCATAGCATGAAATAGACGAACTTGCAGCTGTCAATAACATTATTCCGCAGTCCTCATTGTCAGATTCCAAGGATATTTGGAAATGGGTGTTGGATCCTTCGGGGGGCTTTTCGGTTAAATCGGTAAAAAACCTTCGGCACAACTCTACGTAGCCACCAGATGTGGAGAAATTCGAATGGAATGGCTGGGTTCCACGCAAAGTCAACATCTTTGGATGGAGATTAAATCTGGACCGTCTTCCCACTAGAGTTTCCTTAGCTAAAAGGAACATAAACATGGCATCCATCTCCTGCCCTTTCTGCGGCGATAGGGAAGAATCCGTGGAACACATTTTCACCTCGTGTATGGTCAGCTCTGTGGTGTGGTACATGGTGTTAGGTTGACTGAAAATCTGTAACACCCCAAAACTCGAATTATCTAGTTGTTAATATGTTATCACGTTTAAAAGAAGGAGATTTAATAACTAGGTTATTAAACCAAGTTAAATGCTTGGTTTAAACAAGTAACAATATGAATTGGGTAAATTATGAACTATGGCAAACATGAGGGGTTGATATGAACAAAAGGGAAAGATAAAAGATAAAACAAAAATTAACCCTTAAACCACACACCTGGGCGTGTGTTCGATCAGGAGAGGAGAAAGAAAGGGGTCAAGCCCTAGAACACCAAAATCTATCAAACTGAAAGAGGAAATAGGCAAGAAACTAATGCATGGGCTTATATTCGTGATCATCTAGACTTGCTACACATGAGGTAAGTTGTAGAAGTTAATTTTATGATCTAGAATGAAGTGGGTTATGATCAATCCGCGAATTTGTATGAGATTGAGCATGAATATGTGTTAGAATCATCATATGGAACATGTGTTGTGCCTGATTTTGATTAATTTCATGTTTAGAAGCAAAACCCATTTGGGATGATGAAGTGAGTGAATCACCATGTTCAATAATTGTGTAATTTGTGATATAGCGTGTTGTATGTGATGAATTATTTTAGATAAGTTGATTAGGACATGAAATAAATGGATGTCTAGATTGAATTGATGAATAAAGATAGGAACATGGAGGATCATGCATGAATGTGTTGTACAATATGCTTCGTTAGTAGTACGCACACCAAGTGTATGATGAAATGTCTCAATGAAGTTAGGAGGTGAAATTATGTGAAACGACTTGACGTATATAGTGTCGTTCGTATAGCTTATTGGAATATTACGGATATATATAATGATAAGCCGAAAGCTCATACGATGAATTATTGGCTTCTGAAAGTCAACTATACACATAAAAAGCATGATTTGGTTTGTTGTCGTAAAGGTAGGATTATAGGAAGTTGTATGGTACATGTTACGTTAATATGCGTTATTTGTGATTACATGATGAATTTCATGAGTTTGAAAGGATATGAATTGGATTATATGTCATATGTTTGTTAGAAATGACTAATAAAAGTTTAGTGTGAAATAAGCGATTTATATGATAGTTAACATGTACAAATGAGTATGCTAATAAGGGCGTGATTTTGATGAAATGGAAGTAAAGGAATCACATCGAGACGGACTCAAGCACGAGGTGTTAACGGGTCAAGAAGAAGCAAGGAAGCAGATACGAGCATGGACGCATAAGGTAAGTGATTTTTGGAATCACTTCTCATGTTATTTAAGTAAAGTTATGTACTAGTATATCAACATGATAATTGAATTCGAGTAAGGTTTTACATATATGGTTGTGTAGAATGATAGTTAGATGTGATAATGTGGTCATAAGATATAAGGAAAGGAAAGCAAGATTTAAGTTTAAAGTGTTTGAATCCTTTAGCGGATTACAATACGTATTCACGTAGAAATTTATAACGGGCGCATAAACTTCAGGATTAAGGTCCGAGTATTAGGGAACATTCATGGTTATGAAGCTAGTACGAAATTTATAGTAATCACACAAGTTTGTGGATTTAAAACATGAACGGGTCGAATAAGTGAAAAAGGGTATTTAAAGCTGAGAGATTAAGTTAATATTTTCCTTAAACCGGATGTTGGATTTCAAGTTTATATGATAGAATGTGAATTTACAAGCATGTAGGAAGAAACGGGAGGTTAAATGGGTAAACGGTTCAAAAGTTATGCGCGTTTTAGTGCGTACGGACGACGAAACGGAACTGCAGAAAAAGTGTCATTTCTAGAGGGAGTCACCGACGGGTTAAGGGGGGTCGCCGACGGGCTCTAGAAAACCAGTTTTTCTCCGACGCCCTAATTACCTGTCTACGGGGTTTTTGGCTACGGGAAAACCACGGGCCGTCGCCGACGCCCTCCCCAAGTCCAAAAACATGAAATTTGTTATTTAAGTGGATTTATGTATCGTAGGCTTCGGTTTGTTATCCGTGGACTACGGCGGGCTTTCTAAACATGATTTTGATCGATCCTTAGATGTTTATGGGCAGTCTAAGTCCCATGTAATTAACGTATGAGTATATAAGAGGTATGCAAGATCTTGTACAAGTTGTAGATGTGTATATATGGAAGATATGTATGAGTGTATGCATGCATGTAGAGACGTATGAATGTAGGTACATATGTAGAAGCGTATTTATGTATATATGAAGATACGTATGATAGTATGTATATATGCGAAGGCGTAGGAATGTATATACGTATGCAGATGTGTATTATGTATGTATGGAAGTACGTGTGATCGTATGCAGGTATGTAAAGACGTAGGAACGTAGGTACGTATACAGATGTGTATTTATGTATGTATGAAGATACGTATGAGTGTAGGCATGTATGTAGAAACGTACGAATGTAGGTACGTATGTAGAAGTGTATTTAAAAATATATGAAGATACGTATGAGTGTATGCATGTATGTAGAGAGGTATGGATGTACGCACGTGTATATGTAAGTATGATTTTGGATACGTTGAGTGGTAATGATATTAATCGTGTGCCTGGAAAACGATGATTAATGCAGGTACATTATTGAAGGCTCACCAGGGAATGGATATGCGAATGATATGCTTAAAAGTAGAGAGAAAGCTGAATGGAAAGTGTACATGTATGAATCTTGTTTATATGTATAATGTATGCTAATGTTATAAATGTATGTGGTGAGTGCAGGTTGTACGAGAGTACGGGCAATTATCACAAGGAATAGAGATAGAAGACCGAGTCACAAGGTAGATTGTACGGGAATAATCGATTGTGTACCTTAGCAAACAGGAAGTTTGCCTTTGTTTATTAAAAGAGTTATTTTTAAAACAGACTTTCAAGTAAGTCAAGACGTTTGTAATGTAAGAAATTTTATGGCACGAATTTCTGCTGCAATTTTTGTTAAATACGAGTTAGGGTCTTACAAAATCCCTCCTATTTTTGCTTTCACATTGGCAGACTTGCTACGAACTCATCACCATATCACCTACTCGAATTCATTGAAGAAAATTGTCCAGGCCACCGTTCTAATCTCCTGCTGGAGCATATATGGAAAATGTGAAATAATGTGATCTTCTCAAGTAATTGGTGGATATCTCCAAACTGCTAGCTGAAATCAAGACCACGAGTTTCCTTTGGGTGAAAAATCGAGGGAAAATGCATTCTCTAGTTTGGTCGGATTGGTGCTTGTTCAATGTGTTGTAATTTCATGTATATTCTGTAGTTCCTTGTTTGTTTTGCTTCTTTAATAGAATCAGTTATTCAAAAAAAAATGTTACATCTGTACATGTTAAATGATATGGTTTGTTAGAGCATCTCCAATTTGACATTTTTAGGTGGCTTTTAATTGAGAAAGAGAAGGAGGTGGAAGAGAGAAGATCGGATGAAGTTATTGTGAAGGAACAACCTCAAACGGGTTTGTGAGACGACGGAAAAGAGAGGAATTTTGAGGTTATTTTTGGGTGTTCTGCAAAAGGCGGGAGAGAAAGTGTGTGCAAGATGCGCCATCATCTGCCTTTTTTGTGACACCTGTGTCACTTCAACCATCAAACAGATACAAAACCAATTTAATATTGTATTTCATACTTGGGATTTGTATAAATATGTGTATCGTTTGCACATATCAATTCTTGTTAGATTTCGAGCTTTAAATCGCTTTCTGGAAGGTTATACGCGATCTAATGCGTAAATATAACCAGTTTAATGCAACAAACACTCTAGAATAGTGAAATAGGCTTAACATACCTTAAATAACCTTTACATAACTTAGAAATAAGTTTTAGAAGGTTTGGTATGGCAAAAACAAGTTTATTCGCTCGCAGGGACTATTTGCGTCAACTTGCAAAAGTCTGCGGTTTTGTAAGGCAACGTATAGTCCGGAACATGATCATAATCTAAACATACCATAAATAACCTAAACATAGCTTAGAAATAAGCTTTGAGTGGTTCGGTGTGCGAAAATATGCTTATTTGATCTTGCAGGGACTAAAAGTGTCAAAAACGGCGTAAGTTTGCATTTACGCGCATATCTTACGTTCTGACCACATCTGGACATCCAAAATTTTTCTACACACTAAAATATTTTTATTTTAGTGATCGGCATGCAAAAATACCATTCGTCGCTTAATTTGGTTCGTTTTTGCGTCCGTTTGAGTTTCGTAGTCATTTAACGAATAACGCGACCGTACGACCAAACGAGCCGACATCCGAGAATGTTCCAAGCATATTTTAAGTCCTCTAAACTTTATTGACCTTTTAGAGCATCGAAAATGGATTAACGGGGGTCAAAATGACCTGAAATGAGCTCAAAACAAGTTCAGGGACCAATTATGCAATTCTGCCAAACTTGGCAACACGGGCCGCGTAAGCTCAGCTTACAGCCTACGCGGGCCGCTTGATATGCCCAGCGACAGAAACATGTTTCCAGCAATCTTTTGCTAATTCAGGGACTTTCCTTGCAATTTCCTTGTGTGGAGGCCAAGTTTAAGTGTTCTCCAAGGTCCCTAATCAGTTCTTAACACAGGTAGGGCTATGATTTAATCCTTGTTGGCCACACAAACACATGGAATGATCTTTTGATCCCATGATCACTATAAATAGCCAACACCATCAACTTATTTCCTTGCTCATTTCCTTCTTTTCTCCTCTCTAATCTGAATTGGGAGCTTTCTCATCTGATTGGAAGCTTATTTTTTTGTAGAAAAGATAGCAAGGACCTTTAGTGAGCATTCTTTCATTCTTTTATTTATGTTAGTGCAGAAAGTCAAACAGTTTGGCCAACAGTTTGACTTTCGGTTTTGACCATCAATTGGTCAAGTCAAAGTTCAATTGAACTTTGCAACGTGATTGTAATCACAATGGTTATAATCCTTAGAATTATACCTACTGATTACCACGTTAACTAGGCGTAGTGACGAGTCAAAGTTTCGGTCAAAATGCGTTTTAGAACGCATTTTGCAACGGAACTATTTTCGGGTATCAAAACCCATTGTTTTGATACCAAATCAGTTTTCTAAGTAGGTTAAACATGTTTTGACATGTTTAACTCGTCACTACTAGTTTAGTGCTTGTTTAGGGTCGTAAGTTAAGCGGTCTAGACAACCGCTTAGACTTTCGAACCCGACCCGTTGGGTCGATCATTAGGATCCGACCAAGCTTGCTTAGTGATCATAGTTTCATAGGGAATAACCCCTGAGGTTATACCTTATGATCACATAGGATTGGTTAGCTATTCGTTAAATGGTTTACATGCCCATAGGAAATGACCAAAATACCCTTTTGAAGCATAAATCCATAATGTGCATATGTGAACATATTTTTGACATCTAATCTGATTTAGTAACATGTTTAGGTATAATTGGGCATGTAAGACTTGACATAGCTAATAGATAACCATCCGAACATAGTTTTGCGCAAACGACGCATTATAGTAGTTTATACTACCATAATGGGTCGAAACGGGTCAAAAGCACTTAGGTAGACTTCCAAATCAGAATGTTAGCTCTATTAAATCATACCATATGAGTTAAATTACTCATTTGATTTATAGAACAACATTCTATCCTATCTCCCGGTTTAGGAGCCGTTTATTAACATAGTTACCTATATTAGGTGCCGTTTGATTCCGTACTCCCTCTAGCTTCGCTTGGTTGTTATTCAAGACATCTAAGCACTCTCAAGTGAGTACATAGTCCCCTCTTTTACTGTTTTCAATGTTTTGGGGTGAACCATGTGTACCTATTTGTTATGTTCACGATTTCAAAGTATAAATTGATTATACATATTAGTACTCATCTTTTGACAAACCAAATGATTATTTATGATCTAAACACTGATTTTTCAAAGATTATAAAATTAATTGTTGGATAGTACATATTTGTTCACCAGAGCGATTGGTAGTATGATATAGCGCTGTAGGATTTGACACCCCATTCCTGTTGTCATGGAATGTCTGAAAACAATTTGTTTCTCCATCCAAATAGGGATTGCCTTTGTGGTATCCCTATAGTCTCAAAGGTGTATTTTGATGCACTAGGTCTGATTGAATTCTTAAATCACACTTTTATTGTATATTTTATTTTACTCCCAAGGGTATAGTTTGATATACTCTCATGTGTGATATTGTACAAAACAACATATATTTTATTAAACTACCAAAACATATTTTAAATATGTTATTTATTCATCCAAAACATAGTTTAATATGTTATTTATAAATCCAAAGTATACTTTTGATATACTATCAAAAACGACTGTTTTGATAACCAAAGTATATTTAATATACTATTTGATCATCGATTTTGGAACCGAAATATATTTTGATATATTACCTAATCGACTTTCACAAACCAAAGTATATTTTTATATATACTGCAAACATTTTAAATCAAAACATTTTTAGGTTCATGACTACTTTTTATTAAAACATTCTTTTAAACTTATAAGTCATGAATCATGCATAAACAAAACCTATGTATCTCACAAGCATTTTTATGCTGACGTACCTATTTTTACACATGTTTCAGGTACTGCTTTGTGATGATCGTTGATACATGCTATACATAGGATGGACTCGTGCCTTAGCGACTTTAAAACTTGAAAGATAATAATTGTATTTATCTGATTTGAAATAAACAATGAGTTAATAATTCAATAAAACGAAATTATTTAATCCATGGTTGTGAAGCAATGATTCTGTTACAACACTCCCTGACGTTTCCGCCACGTTTTGTTGCTTTACGTGGTCGGGGTGTGACAGAAAAGTTGGTATCAGAGCCAACGGTTATAGGGAATTAGGTTATTAGTAATGCTTTGACCTAGACTACAACCTTCCTAGGACCCTAATGCAAGTTATCTTGTGTTTAGTTTTTAAAACAATACCGTCGCCTATCCTTAGGTGACAACCACAATAAGAATACAAAATTTCGAATCCGCTTTGAAAACCAATCATCTGTTCTAGGATGATTGATTACAAGGTTTTGAACCCTCGTAGTTTTCACAATCTCGTCAAAGTTTGGGTCTAAATAACGTGAACACATGCAAACTGGAAGAGTGAATGCTTGTACCCTGAGTTTTCTGTCTGAGGCTAGAGTGTTCGTACAGATCTGCAGTATCGGACCACTCACTCTTACCTGGGAACTCTTGGGGTGAGTGTTCACTTATAGGCGAGCATGTCTTCGGTGATACATTATAATGTTCCGTTTACTTTGATTAGTCACTGTGTGTCGTTTGTTTGTTCGAGGTAACGAACAAATGATCGCATACCTTATGTTTTGTCGATGTTTTCAATACCTCTTTTGTTTTTCCAATCATCGACCTCACTCGTTTCTCATGTTCCCATGTTCCCTTTAGACAATGCCTCCTTGACGTGATGCTCAAACTTTTACTGCTGAGGAAGTCGCGGCCCTTGTTGCTCAACAAATGGCTGCAGTGCTTCCAGGCGTAGTAACTCAGATTCATGAGTTATATAACAACAACACCCAGTGTAATTTCAAGACCTTCAACTCTGCCAAACCTTCGAAGTTTTCTGGATCTCAAGGAGCAACCGCGCTCCTGTAATGGTTCAAAAGTTTGGAGAGCACATTCAGGCATGTGCAATGCCCGAATGAGCGTAAGGTTGAGTTTGCATCCAGTGCGTTCGAGAAGCGTGCTCTTACATGGTGGAACGATGTGATGCGTGATAGAGGTGCCGATGTGGCAATGGCACAAACCTGGGAAGAGCTTCGGGCTCTAATGATGAAGGAATTCTGTCCTCGTCATGAGCTCAGAGCTTTGGAACGGGAATTTGACGATCTTAAACAAGACAACGGTGAACATCGAGCCTATACTGACCGTTGTGAGGAATTGAGCCTGTTATGTCCTACCATGGTCACGCCTGTGGATAAGGCGATTAAGAAGTACATTGATGGTCTCTCTGACTTAGTTCAGGATATCGTTACTGGAAGTAACCCTACTACTGTCAGACAGGCCATTAAATAGTCTGCCACCCTGACTGAATCCCATATCAGGAAGGGTAAACTTTTTCAAAAAGGCGACCCAAGACCATCTGACAAGACTGCTCAAGTTGAACCAAAGGAAAAACAGGCCGAGGAATCCTAGAAGAAGAAGCGTAAGACTTCTCAAAACTGCGCCATAACTGCTCAGAACGATCAGGTTGCACCAAACCAACCAGCACAACCTCGTAAGAGGAAAAATTATGTTGGAACCGCACCTTTGTGCAACAAATGCAACCGTCATCATTTGAAGCAAGACCAGTGTCACAAATGTACCCACTGTGGAAGATTGGGACATTTGGTCGATACCTGCCGTTATGCAAATCCTGCTGCTGTTCAAGCACGATTTCCACCTAGGTCGTGTTATAACTGTGGTGACCTTACTCACCACAGAAACAATTGCCCAAGACTTGTTAACGCAAATCCAGCGCGTGGACGAGTGTTTAACATAAATGAGGCAAACGCGAACAACGGTGCAGCAGTGAACAATTAATCTTTTATATTTCTTTGTCTGTTATCTTTTGACGTTGGAACAATTCAGTTGTTATATAAATAAAATTTGATGTTTCAATTTTATTTTACAAAACTGATACGATTGTGTGAATGTTTGATCCAACCCTTCGATGTCGACACTAAGACAAACTACTCGTGTGGTTCTGTCATTTTATGATCACTTGTGATCTCCCCGAAAATCTTAAACACTCATTTCTTTTTAAGAAACAAAGACAAATCTCTATTAAGGTCTTCCTATCTTCATAGTTAGATTCTTGAAGATATTTAAAGTGCCAAACGGAATTCATGGATTGGATTCCTAGTGTGCTTTGAATACTCGTGTGCTCATAACAAGAAAATTAACAAAATGAAGATCAAGTTAATTAACTATGTGATTATGTGTATGTGTTTTCTTCTATGTTTTGTGATTTTATGTAATTTATCCAAATCCTCATAGAATCTTCCATATCTCTATATGAGGGATTCATAGTAGGATATCAAAAGGTACTATCTTAAATCCATAATGGACTTCTACGTCGTAGTTAAGTCCCTTGGATTATAAAGTACTATTCTATAATTGGACCCCTTGAGTGGTCTGGTTAAACAGATTGATTCAAAAATCTGGTTAGAAATATCATGTGATGATATAGTTGAAAAGATCCCTTAAGTGATCAATTTAAAGAGATCGTACGACGGTCTAGTTAAGAAGATCATGTGTTGATCTAATTAAAAAGATTGTTCGTTGATCTAATTAAAAAGATCTTTTGGTGGTCTAGTCAAGTCACTTTATGTTTATTCGATTGATTTTCCCCTACACATTATGAAATGAATTGTGCGGACTGTGCAAGGAATTACGTAATTATGGATGCATACATAAATATGGAATTCAGTGCACAGAAACCACAACAAGTTTTATCATGTGTTAAGACCTATAGTGATGAGAATAACGAAACGAGAACAATGTAGAAAGGAGCATGGTGGATACGCCGCTGGTACTTCCTATATATAAGTGTTCCTTATTACATTGCGAACGTAGCGTTATTTAAGTTACTAGAAGTCCTGGACCTTGAACAATGTCGTTTTATCTTACACTCTCCGACACTGATTTCAAGCACACACACCAGTTTCCTATGATAGTCTTCATAAGAAACGTTCTTCTGTCCGTAGTTCGAAACTCCATGTTTTGTTACTACAAGGACTCCACTTTGACAGTTGACAATTACGCTAAGAATCCTAACATGGCCTAGAGTTTTACTTAGGATTTGAGGGATTCATTCGAAAGCGAAACAATCACATTTGTCTTCACAAGTTTCCTCTAAAATTAAATTTCGGGATGAAATTTCCTAAAGTAGGGGAGACTGTGACACCTGTGTCACTTCAACCATCAAACAGATACAAAACCAATGAAATATTGTATTTCATACTTGGGATTTGTATAAATATGTGTATCGTTTGCACATATCAATTCTTGTTAGATTTCGAGCTTTAAATCGCTTTCTGGAAGGTTATACGCGATCTAATGCGTAAATATAACCAGTTTAATGCAACAAACACTCTAGAATAGTGAAATAGGCTTAACATACCTTAAATAACCTTTACATAACTTAGAAATAAGTTTTAGAAGGTTTGGTATGGCAAAAACAAGTTTATTCGCTCCCAGGGACTATTTGCGTCAACTTGCAAAAGTCTGCGGTTTTGTAAGGCAACGTATAGTCTGGAATATGATCATAAGCTAAACATACCATAAATAACCTAAACATAGCTTAGAAATAAGCTTTGAGTGGTTCGGTGTGCGAAAATATGCTTATTTGATCTTGCAGGGACTAAAAGTGTCAAAAACGGTGTAAGTTTGCATTTACGCGCATATCTTACGTTCTGACCACATCTGGACATCAAAAATTTTTCTACACACTAAAATATTTTTATTTTAGTGATTGGCATGCAAAAATACCATTCGTCGCTTAATTTGGTTCGTTTTCGCGTCTGTTTGAGTTTTGTCGTAATTTAACGAATAACGCGACCGTACGACCAAACGAGCTACATCCGAGAATGTTCCAAGCATATTTTAAGTCCTCTAAACTTTATTGACCTTGTAGAGCCTCGAAAATGGCTTAACGGGGGTCAAAATGGCCTGAAATGAGCTAAAAACAAGTTCAGGGACCAATTATGCAATTCTGCCAAACTTGGCCACACGGGCCGCGTAAGCTCAGCTTACAGCCTACGCGGGCCACGTGATATGCCCAGCGACAGAAACATGTTTCCAGCAATCTGTTGCTAATTCAGGGACTTTCCTTGCAATTTCCTTGTGTGGAGGCCAAGTTTAAGTGTTCTCCAAGGCATTGTTGCAGAAATCGGCCTAGGCGGCCGATTAATCGGCGCCTAGGCGCTAGGCGGTAGGCTACTGATTAATTTTAAGCTAGCCGGTGGAATTAATCGGTTTTGGTCAAAGTCGGTCGTAGGCGGTCCTAGGCGGTGAAAATCGGTCATAGGCGGTCAAAAATCGGTCCTAGGCGGTCAAAAATCGGATTAATCGGACTATATTAATCGGTCAAAATCGGTCCTAGGCGGTTAAAATCGGTCAAAATCGAACCATACTATCTGAAACTTGAAGTATTTATGTGAATTTTGAAGTATTATTTTTATATTATTGGGTATATATATATAATTTTGAAAAAATACATATAAAAATCCCATTCCGATTAATACCTATTAATCCCGATTAATCCCTAGGCGGTACCTCACCGCCCGACTAGCGCCTAGCGCCTTCTACAACATTGCTCCAAGGTCCCTAATCAGTTCTTAACACAGGTAGGGCTATGATTTAATCCTTGTTGGCCACACAAACACATGGAATGATCTTTTGATCCCATGATCACTATAAATAACCAACACCATCAACTTATTTCCTTGCTCATTTCCTTCTTTTCTCCTCTCTAATCTGAATTGGGAGCTTTCTCATCTGATTGGAAGCTTATTTTTTTGTAGAAAAGATAGCAAGGACCTTTAGTGAGCATTCTTTCATTCTTTTATTTATGTTAGTGTAGAAAGTCAAACAGTTTGGCCAACAGTTTGACTTTCGGTTTTGACCATCAATTGGTCAAGTCAAAGTTCAATTGAACTTTGCAACGTGATTGTAATCACAATGGTTATAATCCTTAGCGATTATACCTACTGATTACCACGTTAACTAGGCGTAGTGACGAGTCAAAGTTTCGGTCAAAATGCGTTTTAGCACGCATTTTGCAACAGAACTATTTTCGGGTATCAAAACCCATTGTTTTGATACCAAATCAGTTTTCTAAGTAGGTTAAACATGTTTTGACATGTTTAACTCGTCACTACTAGTTTAGTGCTTGTTTAGGGTCGTAAGTTAAGCGGTCTAGACAACCGCTTAGACTTTCGAACCCGACCCGTTGGGTCGATCATTAGGATCCGACCAAACTTGCTTAGTGATCATAGTTGCATAGGGAATAACCCCTGAGGTTATACCTTATGATCACATAGGATTGGTTAGCTATTCGTTAAATGGTTTACATGCCCATAGGAAATGACCAAAATACCCTTTTGAAGCATAAATCCATAATGTGCATATGTGAACATATTTTTGACATCTAATCTGATTTAGTAACATGTTTAGGTATAATTGGGCATGTAAGACTTGACATAGCTAATAGATAACCATCTGAACATAGTTTTGTGCAAACGACGCATTATAGTAGTTTATACTACCATAATAGGTCGAAACGGGTCAAAAGCAATTAGGTAGACTTCCAAATCAGAATGTTAGCTCTATTAAATCATACCATATGAGTTAAATTACTCATTTGATTTATAGAACAACATTCTATCCTATCTCCCGGTTTAGGAGCCGTTTATTAACATAGTTACCTATATTAGGTGCCATTTGATTCCGTACTCCCTCTAGCTTCGCTTGGTTGTTATTCAAGACATCTAAGCACTCTCAAGTGAGTACATAGTCCCCTCTTTTACTGTTTTCAATGTTTTGGGGTGAACCATGTGTACCTATTTGTTATGTTCACGATTTCAAAGTATAAATTGATTATACATATTAGTACTCATCTTTTGACAAACCAAATGATTATTTATGATCTAAACACTGATTTTTCAAAGATTATAAAATTAATTGTTGGATAGTACATATTTGTTCACCAGACCGATTGGTAGTATGATATAGCGCTATAGGATTTGACACCCCATTTCTGTTGTCATGGAATGTCTGAAACCAATTTGTTTCTCCATCCAAATAGGGATTGCCTTTGTGGTATCCCTATAGTCTCAAAGGTGTATTTTGATGCACTAGGTCTGATTGAATTCTTAAATCACACTTTTATTGTATATTTTATTATACTCCCAAGGGTATAGTTTGATATACTCTCATGTGTGATATTGTACAAAACAACATATATTTTATTAAACTACCAAAACATAGTTTAATATGTTATTTATAAATCCAAAGTATACTTTTGATATACTATAAAAAACGACTATTTTGACAACCAAAGTATATTTAATATACTATTTGATCAACGATTTTGGAACTGAAATATATTTTGATATATTACCTAATCGACTTTCTCGAACCAAAGTATATTTTTATATATACTGCAAACATTTTAAATCAAAACATTTTTAGGTTCATGACTACTTTTTATTAAAACATTTTTTTTAAACTTATAAGTCATGAATCATGCATAAACAAAACCTATGTATCTCACAAGCATTTTTATGCTGACGTACCTATTTTTACACATGTTTCAGGTACTGCTTTGTGATGATCGTTGATACATGCTATACATAGGATGGACTCGTGCCTTAGCGACTTTAAAACTTGAAAGATAATAATTGTATTTATCTGATTTGAAATAAACAATGAGTTCAATAATTCAATAAAACGAAATTATGTAATCCATGGTTGTGAAACAATGATTCTGTTACAACACTCCCCGACGTTTCCGCCACGTTTTGTTGTTTTACGTGGTCGGGGTGTGACATTTTTTAGGTCTCCTTATTGGAGATTATTTTAAACTCAATGGAAATGTGGCTTTTTTCAACTCTCGGTTATTACAATGGATTGTTGGAACAATCCTCTTTCTTCCAAGTTATCTTCTTCCTTCTTCTTTTTCTCTTCACAGTCAGAGTATCCAATAGGAAGATGCTAAAAACATGCCTAATCAACACTTGTCCAAAAACCTTAATAAATTCTCTCTTGCGACACCCACAAGCATTCTCTCTCTCTCATGTGTCAACTCACAATAATTCATTTTTATAATTTTTTTTGTCAAAAACTATGCATGACCCTATTTCCTCCCTTCACTCTTCCTATTCATTTATATATCCCGACCTTCCTCAAATATCCCTCATCCTCTCTTTCCCCTCCAGGTTATCAAAATTTCCGACAAATACTTTTTTTCGATTTTATTTTACTCTTAAAGTTCTTTCTGATATATTTCTCATATACATATATGTTACCGTGCTTTTATATATTATTAATTATACGTTTTTAAGAACTATAAGAAAGTGGATAAACTATTTTAAGTTAATAACCATTTTTATAACAATATTTTTTATTTGACAAGATATTTTTGAAAGAATTGTGATTATAAAACAATAAATAAGGAAGGTAGAGGTAAAAAGATATACTACTAAACATAATGCTATATTTTATTTCAGATGGATTTAATTAATACATCCAACATTTATTCTTTAATTCTACAGTTGCGCTTTTTTCTCATTATTTTCTCGTTAGAGATCACAAACATAACTGAGATTGTCTCATTATTCATTGACATGGTCATCTACTTTTCTATCTGTTGTTTTATGATGTATGACATCTTCTACCCTGATTGTAAATATACAAGACATCTAGAAAAGCCGAGACACAATTCCTATGGTATTACATGAATGGCAATTATTCTAAATTTTGTTACCTTTATGTGTTTATTGTGCATATGGTGCCTTCAATATAGAACCATTTATAAGTATATAACTGTAAGAATCGCATACACATTTGTACGTAATGGCAGGTGACCGGTGTCGATGTACCGATCAAAGATAGAGAGAATTTTATTCCTAAATACCTTAATCTAGTTAGGGCAAGTAAGGTGTCGAACCACGAAGAACTTTTGGTTAATGTTTAGACTCAATTTATTCTTGAACATAATGTAAACTTGGTTCTTTGATTGAGTTGTTTAGATTAAGTAATTCGCAAAAATAAAACCTAAAGTGATCATAAGTAATTAAAAGATGGTCACACCAAGAATCGGGTTGCAGATTCAATAAACAAACTAATTCAATAGCATATTAATCACTACATAGACATAGTGAAGTTCACCACATTCACACATTGGATAATCAATAGACTCTTCAATCAAACAACAACTCTTTTAGCGATTCTAGACCGAATAAATTATGTTGTAGGATGAGGTTATTATCAATTATCAAAACATTATCCGACGCTATCAATCAAAACACCTTGATCTCTAATTATAAACACCAAATAGAAGAAACAATGTTGTGAAGTGTTCAAAATAGTAAATTGTTTAACAATGAAACATGATAAACACATGAAATCACAAAGAAAATGTCAAGTACTTAACAAATCAAATAAAATCTATGTCAAATTTACTTGCAATTCGGATTGAACACCAAATGAAATCAAACCCTAGACCTTGATGCAACCATGAATGATTTAGCTACTTATGATGGTGTGAAATTACGATGAAGTGTGAAATTTGGAAGTGAAAGACATGATTAGGATGATAGTGTCGCAACCCTCGGCCCCTACCTCCTGGGAATGGGCGGCTGCGAGCTCAGATACAGTGGTATCAGCGGTTTTGTCATTTTGGCAATGGAATTTACATCCGGATCGTAGTTAGGAAATATTTTATCAGAGTAAAATACCACATTTTTATAATAATAAACACATGGGTAAAACCCAAGTTTCCATTACAAACATGTTTATAGGGATAAACCCTATTTTTTTTAAATAAAACATCTTCTTTATTTAGGTAACTTTTATAGCCACATTTTCTAAGCCTTCAGTGCTGTCCAGCTGGCTTCTATTTGGCTTTCTCATTTTGTTACCTGAAACGTGTTTAAAAACATTTTATCAGTGGGAAATACTGGTGAGTGAATCCCAGATTAATCAAAACAGGTTTTATCATTTCACAGTGTTGAGAGCAATTACAATGTTTATATCTACACAATTACTCATTCAGTACTGTCAATCCTGACTGGTGGGTCATATTACCCATTGGCTATCTCATTGTCTAATGGTAACGTGTTCCACATTTTGTATACAAAACCCCAACATACCGACAGTAATTGAAGAATTACAAAGACTCAATCACTACTAATTATAATTTAAAACATTTAAGGTTTTGTAAAAACAGTTTACAAAAAAGAGATTACTCACATTGCTATTTTTAGGTTTTTCCCTGTGATTTCCTGGTTATAATCTAATAAATTAGACAATGCACACACGTTAGTATAATAACCCATTTTACATTAGTTATACCCTCCCCGAGACAGAACTCCAACGACTACATCGGGCAGAACCTCGACAGCCGTTGCAGAGCACTAGATCAATCGGGCAGCGTATCTAATACGTAACCGGGGGTTAAAATACTTACAACGAGGCAGAGCTTCGCTAACTAGGGGGTATAATGCCCGAGTATAATAATTGCTATGTAGAATTGAGAGAGAAAGATTGAATTGTGAGTGACTGAAAATGAGAGCTGATGGCCTTTATTTATAGTTCTGATCGTCCACCTGGTCGCGCCCCGCGTAAGCCACAGGCAAAGCCTTCGCGGTCCACGAGAGACCGAGGGTAGGCCCTAGCTTGGTCGACTCAGCCTACTAGACCTAACACGTTATTGCCATGTGGCGGCACCGGGTGCGCCCTAGTCATGAGTTGTCGCGGCCCGCATGAGACGAAGACAAGGTCTTCGCAGCCCGCCAGAGACCATTAAAATTTGTTTTTATTTAATTTTTTTGTGAAATTAAAGGTATTTGGGGCCATTATACGTATACGGGGTGTATTTTAGGAAGTTTAGGGATGTTATAAATATTTTAGGAATGTCGGAATATTTTTAGGAGGGTTGTTATATCCTCTCCACCTTGTTTTAGAACTCGTCCTCGAGGTCTACTGGAACAGGTGTAGGTATTTCCTCTGCATCTCTGATTCAAGCTCCCATGTATATTTTGGTCCTATCTTGGAATCCCATTTCACTTTGACTAGAACTAATCTCTTGTGTTTGAGATTCTTGATTTTCATGTCTTTAATCTGTAGTGGCTTCTCTACAAACTTAAGTTTCTCATTTACCTCTATGTCCTTAAGAGGTACGACTAATGATTCATTGGCTAAGCACTTTTTGAGATTACATACATGAAATACATCATGTATTCCTACCATTTCCTCTGGCAGTTGTAGCTGGTAAGCTACAGGTCCTATTCTTTTAATAATCTCAAAAGGTCCAATATACCTGAGACTTAGCTTTCCCCTCTTGATGAATCTTACCACTCCTTTCCAAGGAGAAACTTTTAACAACACCTTGTCTCCTACTTGAAATTCCAATGGCTTTCGCCTGTTATCGGCATAACTCTTCTATCAATCGAGTGCTGCTTTTAGTCGTTCCTTGACTTGAATAATCTTGTCAGTTGTTTCTTGTACTATCTCTGGTCCAGACAATTGTTTTCTCCAATCTCTGTCCAACAGACTGGAGTTCGGCACTTTCGTCCATATAGTGCTTCGAAAGGTGTAGCATTAATACTGGTATGATAGCTGTTATTATAAGAAAATTCTATTAATGGTAAGTGGTCGTCCCAATTTACTCTGAAATCAATCACGCAAGCTCTAAGAAAATCTTCCATCGTCTGATTGTCCTTTCGCTTTGTCCGTTCGTTTAAGGATGATAAGTGGTGCTTAGATTTAGCTTGGTTCCCATTGCTTTTTGGAAACTTGTCAAACAATGAGAAGTAAAACGGTTATCTCTATCAGAAATAATAGATAAAGGAATTCTATGTAATGAAACTATTTCATTTACATACAATTTGGCTAATTGTTCCATACCGAATGTTTCTTTCATTGGTAGGAAATGAGCAGATTTAGTTAACCTATCTACAATCACCCAGATTGTATCATTACCTTTACGGGTCTTGGGTAATTTGGTAACAAAGTCCATTGTTATCAATTCCCATTTCCATATAGGCATTTTCAATGGCTGTAATAAACCTGAGGGTTTCTGATGTTCAGTTTTAACCTGTGAACAGGTTAGACATTTGGCAACATAAGCTGCTATATCCTTTTTCATTCCTATTCACCAGAAATTCTTTCTTAAATCTTGATATATCTTATCACTTCTAGGATGTATTGTATACTTAGATTTATGGGCTTCTTCTAATATTCGGTGGCGTAGGTTTCCTAGTTTAGGTATCCACATCCTTTTCTTATGGAATCTCCATATTCCATCTGTTCCTTGTTCTAATTCCTTAATCATTCCCTTCAATTTTTCAGTATCATCCTTGATTACTGATTCTTGTGCTTCTCTAATTTGCTAGTTTAAATCTATATGCAGATTTAATTTAAGAGAACGTACTTTTCTTGGGTTTTCATGATACTTTCGACTTAAAGCATCAGCTACTACATTAGCTTTTCCTGCAGGATACTGGATATTGCAATCATAATCACTAAGAAATTCCATCCAGCGTCTCTGTCTCATGTTTAACTCTTTTTGCCCAAAAATATACCTTAAACTCTTATGATCTGTGAAGACAACAAATTTATTTCCATATAAATAGTGTCTCCAAATCTTAAGGACAAAAATTATAGCTCCTAATTCTAAATCATGGGTTGTATAGTTTTCTTCATGATTCTTAAGTTGTCTAGAGGCATAGGCTATAACCTTTTGACGTGGCATCAATACACATCCATAACCTAACTTAGAAGCGTCACAATAGGCTTCAAAGTCTTCAGTTCCTTCTGGTAACGCTAATATGGGTGCGTTGGTTAATCTTTGCTTAAGGATTCTAAAGGCTTCTTCTTGTTTTGGTCCCCATTCAAACTTAACAGATTTAAAGGTTAACTTGGTTAAGGGAATGGCTATTCTAGAAAAATCTCGAATAAACCGTCTATAATAACCGACTAGTCCTAGAAAACTTCTAACCTCCGTTGGTGATTCAGAGACTTTCCATTTAGTAATTGCCTCAATCTTTGTGGAATCCACATGAATCCCTTCATGATTAACTAAATGTCCAAGAAATTGTACTTCTTCTAACCAAAATTTGCATTTCAAAAATTTAGCGTAAAGCTTTTCTTTTCTCAGCAAATTTAAAAGTGTATGCAGATGCGCTGCATGTTCTTCTTTACTCTTGGAGTAAATTAGAATATCATCTATAAAGACAATTATGAATTTATCCAAATATGGCTTACATATTCGGTTCATCATGTCCATAAATGCGGTTGGGGCATTGGTTAGACCAAATGGCATGACAGGAAATTCATAATGACCATACCTTGTTCTGAAGGCGGTCTTAGGAATATCTTCTTCCTGTACCTTTAATTGATGATATCCTAAGCGTAAATCAATCTTTGAGAAAAATCGAGCTCCTTGCAATTGATCGAACAGATCATCGATTCTCGGTAATGGGTACCGATTTTTAATCGTGACCTTATTCAACTCTCGATAATCAATGCATATACGCATTGACCCATCTTTCTTCTTGACAAACAAGATTGGTGCTCCCCACGGTGATGAACTTGGCTGTATGAATTCTTTCTCCAGAAGTTCATCCAATTGTTTCTTTAATTCTTGCATTTCTGCTGGCGCCAAACGGTAGGGTGCCTTTGCAATTGGTGCGGTTCCTGGTAGCAGATGAATTCTGAATTCAACTTCCCTGTCCGGCGGTAGTCCTGGTAGCTGTTCTAGAAAAACATCTGAGAATTGAGATACTACGGGAATATCTTTCAATTCTTTTCATTTAGTGTTAATGATTGTGGAAATCATATACACTAGGGATCCTTTTCTTGCACAACTTACAGTTTTCATCACAGAGATGAATTTCGCTGATCGAGTTGGCTTATTTCCTTTAATTGTGATCTTTTCACCGTTTGGTGAACTTATTTGGATTGACTTTTGATCACATAGAATACTGACTTTATTGGCTATTAACCAATCCATTCCTAATACGATATCAAATCCAGCCAGATTCATTGGGTAAATATTAGCAATAAACTTATGGTTTAAAATTTCTACTATTGCTCCCCGCAAGATTTCAGAAATCTTAATAGTTTCTCCATTCGCTGTCTCTACTAGACATTCTTGTTGGAGTTTAGTTAATGGTTGATTGAGAATTTTTCAAAATGAAGTATTTTCGTTCGCACCAGAGTCAAATAATACTTTAGCAAAAGCATCATTAATTAAAAACGTACTGGCAATCACACCTGGAATCATCTTTGCTTCTTCGGCTATCAGAACAAATGCCCTAGCATTCTTAGCAGTCTTGTTGTTCATGGCTAGAGCTAATTTCGGACAGTTTGGCTTGATATGTCACTTTTCTCCACAATTGAAGCATACTCCATTACTGGGTTTCTTCCTTATGTCCTGGTATCTTGCAGAAGTTGCAGTATGTAGAGCATCTTCCTGAATGCTTCTTCTTGCAAGCCTTACAATAAGGTGCAGAAGTAGAACCTACATTCTTCCCACGGTTGGAATTTCCGTAGCGGAATTCCTGGGTAAGCTTTTGAGCTAGGTTCCTCCTCTGGTTTTCTTCTTGTGTACGTACCAATTCATCGGTCAAGGTATTTGCTAGTTCTACAGCTTCTTTTATGGTTGGTGATCTAGCTGCCTTGACTACATGTCTAATCTCACTGATTAATCCCCAGATGTAACGGGAGATTAATACTGGCTCTGGTGAAGCTAGGGTTGGCACTATTCTAGCATATTCGAAGAATATAGTAGTGTAACCGTTACAGTCTACTCCTGTCATTCTAAGGTTTAAGAATTTATTGGCTATCTGTTCCTTTTCATTAGGAGGACAGAATTTCCTTTCAACCATATTCTTAAACTCAGTCCATTCCATATTATAGACTCTGTCACTTCCCCTAGACTGAAGAATAGTGTTCAACCATTCTAAAGCAGCATTCTTAAACAGAATGGAAGCAAACATGATTTTATCTTCTTCTGCACACTTGCTTATTTTTAAGACTGCCTCAGTCTTTTCTAACCAGCGTAGAGCTGCAATGGCTCCTTCATTGCCCGAGAATTCTATTGGTTTACAAGACCACAATTCTTTGTAAGAACAACCATAAGACATGGTTCTTCTTCTTTTTGGAATATGCAATTGAAATAGTGGTCCATTGTTCACGTTGTGACTGGGTTCAGTATGTGATCACTTATTTCCATTATCACTTTTATTATTATTTTCCGCTTCCCTAACGTTTTGGATGATAGCTGGCATAGCATTTCTAATTCCTTGGGTTACTATGTGTCGAATGGCACTGTTATTTATCTGATTATCATTATTCTAGTTTTCCTGATTTACTGCATTGGCCATCTGGATTTACAAACAATTACCAAGTATCAATATCGCAAAACAATATTAAATGCAAACAATCTCACAACACAAACAGATTGGTCAAAATCGTCGTACATTGCGACCTTTACTCTATTTTATATATATGCGTCTAATACAAATTACAACTAGAATTTAAAACACAATACTAGTATGCATCAGTAGCTATGAGATTATCTATATTATTATATATATATATATATTTCAAGTCACACACCCACACACACACATATATATATATATATATATATTTATATTATTATTATTACTACTTAGTGGGGATCAATCCAATATTGCATATTACGCTCGTCATATTTCCAAACGAGTCTCTCCCCTATTTGTCTTATTCTTTCACTTTCATCTAACAACTCCTCACCAAAGGTGCGAAGTTCTTGCACATTCTTAGTGCTCATGGGTGGTGCAGGTGCCGGTATCGGGTCAGGGTACTGTGGCATCGGTTCCTCATGTGCGTATGGGTTCTCTAGGATTCCCCGTATGTATTGATCATTATCAAAATATGGGTCTAGATGGTCAAGGTTTGGATAGGATGCTACTGGGTTTTGTATGGGCTCTTCTAGTGGGTAGAGTTGTTGGTAATCCCTATGGTCATCAAACCATGGGTCATAATCTGGGGGATGGGGTGCTGAAACTCAAGGGATTTCGATTGGGTCAAAAGCAGATAGTGGAATTTGGTCTCCTGGGTTTTGTTCTATTTCCACGGGTTGTGTTGGGAACAACGGTAGTGGTTGTGGTGCTATGAGTTGTTCTAAGTTCGGATCTGCAGCTGTGGTAGCTAGGATGTAGAAGTTGGCTAGTCTTCTATTGAGTATATCTTGAGTTTGGGTGTTCATCTCCCTATTCGCAGCTGCTAAAGCTCGCTGTTGCTGTAACTTTCTCATTCTTTTCCTACGCTCGTGAGCTCCCCGACTGAACCATCCTCTCTTTTTGGTAGGGAATGGCTCTTCAGATTGCGCTTTGAATACGAAAATCCCTTCTTCGGTATCAGCTGAATACCCCGAGGGGGTAGGCTGGGAAGAAGTTCCTTCGTCTATAGGAGAATTGGACAACTGACGATAAGCGTCCGATGGTCCTTGTTCACTTATATTGTAAACTAACAAGTTGTCAAATAACAAAACAATAATATACACGTAGGCATGTGTTCACATAAATTATTTCCTGACAGAATTGACAATTTCATTGTCAGCAGAACACTTCTGTGACTGAAATCAGTGGCTTAAACTCTGATACCACTTTCTGTCGCAACCCCCGGCCCCTACCTCCTGGGAACGGGCGGCCGCGAGTTCAAATTCAGTGGTATCAGTGGTTTTGCCATTTTGGCAGCGGAATTTACATCAGGATCGTAGTTAGGAAATATTTTATCAGAGTAAAATACCACATTTTTATAATAATAAACACATGGGTAAAACCCAAGTTTCCATTACAAACATGTTTATAGGGATAAACCCTATTTTATTTAAATAAAACATCTTCTTTATTTAGGTAACTTTTATAGCCACATTTTCCAAGCCTTTAGTGCTGTCCAGCTGGCTTCTATTTGGCTTTCACATTTTGTTACCTGATACGCATTTAAAAACATTTTGTCAGTGGGAAATACTGGTGAGTGAATCCCAGTTTAATCAAAACAGGTTTTATCATTTCACAGTATTGAGAGCGGTTACAATGTTTATATTTACACAATTACTCATTCAGTACTGTCAATCCTAACTGGTGGGTCATATTACCCATTGGCTATCTCATTGTCCAATGGTAACGTGTTCCACATTTTGTATACAAAACCCCAACATACCGGCAGTAATTGAAGAATTACAAAGACTCAATCACTGCTAATTATAATTTAAAACATTTAAGGTTTTGTATAAACAATTTACAAAAAAAAAAGATTACTCACATTGCTATTTTTAGTTTTTTCCATGTGATTTCCTGGTTATAATCTAATAAATTAAAGAATGCACACACGTTAGTATAATAACCCATTTTACATTAGTTATACCCTCCCCGAGGCAGAACTCCAACGACTACGTCGGGCAGAACCTCGACAGCCGTTACGGAGCACTAGATCAATCGGGCAGCGTATCTAATACGTAACCGGGGGTTAAAATACCTACAACGAAGCAGAGCTTTGCTAACTAGGGGGTATAATGCCCGAGTATAATAATTGCTATGTAGAATTGAGAGAGAAAGATTGAATTGTGAGCTACTGAAAATGAGAGCTGATGGCCTCTATTTATAGTTCTGATCGTCCACCTGGTTGCGCCCCACGTTAGCCTTAGGCAAAGCCTTCGCGGCCCGCGAGAGACCTAGGGTAGGCCCTAGCTTGGTCGACTAAGCCTACTAGACCCAACACGTTATTACCACGTGGCGGCACCGGGTGCGCCCTAGTCTTGAGCTGTCGCAGCCCGCGTAAGACGAAGACAAGATCTTCGCGGCCCTCCAGAGACCATGAAAATTTGTTTTTATTTAATTTTTGTGAAATTAAAGGTATTTGGGGCCATTATACGTATACGGGGTGTATTTTAGGAAGTATAGGGATGTTATAAATATTTTAGGAGTGTCGGAATATTTTTAGGAGGGTTGTTATAGATAGAAAGGCTTTGTCACTCAAGATTCTTCTTTCTTGGTCGTCCCTTGGCACCTCCTTCTGTTAAATAATTAGCTCCTTGGTCAAAACTTCATAAAAAAGATCAAAAACCACCCAGAACCGTTTTTGTTCGTTTTCAGGAGTAGGGCTACGCCCAGGAGAGTAGGGCTACAACCTCTCTAAAGTCAACTTTCCTGAATCTTTAAAATTCACATGAAATACGCCCAAGTGTCAAATTTGAGTGGGAGTAGGGCTATGCCCTAGGGAATATAGCTACGTCCATGCTTGTCTTTGCTTTGTTTCCATCCTTGTGTACATGTAAAGCTCCAACAAATCGTGATATTTTCACTGCAAACCTACACAACCAAAATACACACAAAGTGACCATATTCCAAGCATAATTTCAAGTCAAAACATACAAAATCATGACAAGTTAGAGCATCCAACCATAACTCATCAGCAGGCACATATAGCGGGAGAGAGAAATTAGGGTGGTTATGCGATTATACAACCGACTTATGTTTTAGAATTAAAGCAATATTTACAAGTAGTTTTATGTGATTCTTGTATTTTTTTAATTAAACTTGGTTACTTATCATTCATATAAATGACTTCTACATTTCGTAAATGTAATATCCGTAAAAAAACGGACTCCCGAAACCTGACTTGTATAGTAAACCGGATCCTACGTCTAATAAATGAAAATGAAAATTTTATCATCTTTTATCCTTATTTATTATTTATGGCAAGTCATTCGTTGGTTTAATTAATGTAATTATGTTTGAATCTAAAAACTTTAACTTTATAATTATATACGATTAGTTTAGTTAAAGAAATCATTTAACTAGGTTAGTTATAATGTAAATAAAGTTAGATTTTAAAAGAAATCAACTTAACTAAGTTAGTTTATACTATTAAACCAAGTTACAAGTGGAGGGGCTTGTTTGGCATATTTGAAACTTGTTTATAAAAAGAAAGAAAAAGAACGGGTGGCTATGGGACGAACCCGACCCATAGAATAACCAAATCACCGGCTAACCAACTGAACCACACGTTCTTTTGTGAAACATCCCAACACGTATTGTATTTATACAAACCCGAAACGATACGTGAACCCTTTCATCTTCTTCATCATGACGCGACCCAACCCTCACAATTACCCGACCTGTTTCATGTTCATGATTCTCGTGACGTCTGACCTTCTTTTGGGTATTATACGATTCAGAAATGAAGGAGAATCGAATGAACTATGTGAATCGTTCCAAAGTACCTCATTACTAATCAAACTAAATCCAATTTCCACGTTAACTCACCAATTAAACTTTAAGGGACTTGAATTGGGTTTCGACTAACTAGACCATTATAGGCGATGAAACCAGTGCCATTCGATCCTTAACATCATCTCTAAACAATACCAACTCTCAAAACCTGCAAATCTACACTCAAATAGGGAATTTAATCAAGAGCAAAGCTAGGGCGTGTAACTTTGTTTCATCATATCTTCTTCATTCTTGCACCAATTCAGGTAATTCCAAAGCCCATTCTTGTTAATTTTCCGTGCTCTACAATATCCTATTATCAATTTATGTGTTAGAGGTCTCTAGAATCTGAATTGAATTCTTAGAGAAACTAGGGTTTTTAGTTTGTAAAAATTAGGGCTTTTGATCCTAGACTTATGTTTTGATGAAATTGAACATAGGGAATTACTTAGTATCATGTTAGAGTAGTTTTTAGAATTTTCAGACTTTAATTAGATTTGTCATGAATTTTTAATCACAATATATTATATGAAAAATTATATAAATTATAAAGCAATCCAAATAAAATATCAGGATCTTTTTCCTGATTTTCTATAAAAAAACACAAGACTTGGAAATTTTTATCGATTTCATGATGTATGGATGTATTTTGTAATAAAAGGACTAATGAAATATTAAATATAAAAATTAGTCTTTTTAATAAAATAAATGGCTAAACATTTAAATATAAGAAAAAATATGATTTTTTTATATATATATAGGGTCGGGATTTAGAGAAAACGGTGAAAAGTGTGAGAACGGTGAGAACGCTTATGAATTGTCCGATCAAAACAATCTAGGACTAGACTGGCGCGGTGGCTTTTTCGTAAATAACACGAATTCTAATGAGTGGACGCGCTTCATTAAGGGTAAAAAGGTCTTTACACTTCTATACCAAAACGCCAAAGTAATGAATAAGACGCCATTACTGGCCAAAACGCATCCCTATATAAACAAAACATTCTCATACATAAGAACACAGCTCCCCCAACCTGAAAACGCCATATTTTCTACTATATAACATTCATCTTACAACGCCAAAAATTCCAAAACATCAAACACACCTACTAAAAAACGTCATATTTTACTATATACCAATCATCTTAGAAAACGCCAAATCTCTCAAATATCAAAAATTTCCAAAAAATTGACGTTTCTTTCAGATACACTATTTCCTCAGTAAAACGCCAAAAATGCCAAAAAGACGTTTCTTGTATATTCAATATTGTTCTACGCGAAGTTTCAGAGAATGCAATTTTTCCTGAGGTGCTGTGACTCAAATAACATTTTGCTGAATGAAATGGACAAAACTTCAACAAAAAGATACTGGGGTCAGACTTATGTCAGTTTTTGTGTTTTGTTATTGATGAATAATATAATGGCATGAATAGACGAATGACACTGATGAGTGGTTTGAAAATACATATTCAAACAAAAAACTCATGTCAAATTGTCTTTCCAAACGGCCACAAAAACACATGCATGACAAAGCCAAACCACCAGTGAACATGTTTCAAAGAAAAAAGAGACTGATGACAGTGAAGATTTCGAAGATGATTGTTTCTATTTTCAGTTTTTTAATTTTCCTTTTGTGTTGTTTGTTATGTATTTTCCAACTAAGAATAGAAAAGTTTAATAAAGAGCCAAAAAGTCATAAAGATTGGGAAACGCCATAATGCAGTAAAACGCCAATAACTCCCAACCTATAATAAAAGTAATTTGGAGAAGTATTATTAAAAACTAAAAATGGAAAAAACGCCAAAAACTACTTAAAGCCATTTAAAAAACGCCAAAGTTGTAAGATGGAATGTCTATGACCATAAAAACTCATAAAAAAGCTGAACAAAAACAGTAAAAAATACACACAGTAACCGAAAAGACGGCTACTTTATTAATATCATTTATTATAAATAAAAATCCCGCCTAAACTACGCGCAAAAAACATCCTATGAGAGAGACGTCTCTGCACAATCAACTGATCACATCACCAAAAAAAAATAAACGCCATCTTTCCAAGAAACCATTCACCTTAAAACGCCAAAAAAGTTACTTAAAAAAGCCACAGATGCGGACCCTCATTTCTTCTATATTGAGTATTGTTCTGAATGAAGTTTCACTGAATGGATTCTACTCTGAGGTGGGTATATCTATAAGCTTTTGCTGAATGAGATAGACAAATATTCAGGAAAAAACGAAGTAAAAGACACTTTTACCCCTTAATGAAGACGGCCGTTATGTAGGAAAATAAGGATCTACATAAGGTATTCAAAACAGGTTCAAAACGCCAAAAAGGTTAAAGTAGAAGAGGCTGATGACAGTGAAGATTTGGAAGATAAATTAGATTATAATTTTTTTTTCAATTTCTATTGTTTGTTATCTAATTCTGTGATTTTATTATATAATTCTCTACTTACAAAAAAAATTAATATAAAACGCCAAAAACACCAAAACGCCAAAAACACCAAAACGCCTGATAGTGTGAAAACTGAGAGAACGGATGCTAGCAAAGCACAATGTTACTATAAAACGCCAAACAAGGTATTACTGAAAAATCAACACTAATTCGCAGATAAAATTGAACGAAACAGTAATTGCTAAACAGTAAAATAAAAAGACGGTACAATTATTGCCAAACATTTATTATATTAAAAGCCACTACATGGAAAACTGAATTTATTTATCTTTTCAAAACGCCATAATTGTCTGTCACATTATAGACTTGAATCCTACTTGATATAATAAACATCAAGAAAATTACTGATGTTTTTTACATCATATACATGCATCCTGATTTAGAAAAACAAATAAAAACGCCAAAACATACTTAAAACGCCAAAATGTTTAATATGATCCTGATCTACAAACAATAAAACGCCGCGTATTTATGAAACGCCAAAAAAATGGAAACGGGATGTGACACGCGTTTAAAAAAAGAAATATGAAAGGACAAAAAAGCCCTTCCGCCCTTCTCTATTCAGCGTGACACGTGTTAGGCCAGGATGCGTTCTCACCGTTCTCACACTTTTGAGCGTTTTCTCCTGATCCCGTTTATATATATATATATAGGGGACCGCTAAAATTAAAACCACATCTAGTTGTAAGAACTGAGAGAACCACTTTCTAGCCTTTAGATCAAGAAGATGGATGGATCAGATTTAAAGTAACTAAAATTAATATTAAATAGATTTTGTCTTATTATGTCTTTTAATATTTTAATTCAAAAGGGTAGCATAGTAAAATTACTCTATTTTGTCTTTTTTTCTTTATTAATTTTTTATTACTTTTTTGTTTTATTATATTACTTTTTATTTTTTAAAAAGAATTTTTTTTATTAAAAGCATTTTTTGAATTCAGATTTTTTAAACCAAGCGAATTTTTTTCACTACAAAAAAAAGTCCATTTAGTGGCACACACTTTTAGTGGCATTTAGCTTTTATGCCACTAATTTAGGTTTTTCATGGCACTTTATGTATGCCGTATTTGCTTGAGACACGTTTTAGTGGCATTTAGTTTTTAAGCCACTAATTTATGTTTTTAGTGGCACTTTTTGTGTGCCATCTTTGTTTGACACACACTTTTAATGTTATTTAGGTTATATAAGCCACTAATTCACACTTTCACTCTCACCTTAAACTTTACCTCTTTATGCCACTAATCCTAAGAAGTAATCAAAACTTACAAAAATGTAATTATTCAAACCATATTTATGGTTCAGGAATACAGTGCGACTATTCAAACGGTTGCTATAGTTTCTTTACAAGGTCAGTTTTTCTTCATAATTTTAATATTCGGTCGGCCAGTTTAAAAAACTGTAATTGTGGCAAGGATTTGATTTGCGGTTCACACCAAAAAACCAGCTGTAAAAATCTGAGGAAATTGTAAGATTTATTATATTTAATTTTTGAAAGTACTTCATATGATATATTTTATTTTTATATTAGCCTTAATTAAAATTATAACTAGGTAAAGTTTAATTAAATTTAAAGTGGACTATAAGATAAGCTGAATCAAATGTAGAAATCACATAGTAACAATACTACGAGTCTAATTAAATTAAATGGCTAATATTAAATGATACGATAAAAAATCTATATGTATGTTGTGTGTATTGTGAAAATATATACGTTGATTTTATCAAAAGGATTGTAAACTCATAGGATTTTGAAATTGGTGCAAAACTTGTTGGAAAATTTTTATTGTTAGGCGTCGATTCTAGTTTCACTTACGATTGTACACCTCAATTTCATGCTTTCAATTTAAGTTTCAAATCTTAATTAGAAAATACCAAACTAAGAAATCAAATCAAAACCAAACCGTTAGTAACGCTTTGGTTTGGTTTTGGGTTTTAACCGTTTAGTTTTGTTTTAAAACAACAAAACTCATTATTAACGGTTTAACTTAGTTATTGTTAAAATTAGACTGTAAACATCGCTAATTTTTACCTCCAAAATGTTCCTAAAATTTACATTAAAATTTAAATTTATCCCTCCAACCTAAAATTCACTCAAGAAAAAAAAAAGAAGTTTCCCTCCCACTCTCCTCGATTTCAGTTTCCCTCTCACCCCAGTCTCTCTCGTTCGCTGTGAGTTCAAATTCTCTTTCAATCGTTCTTCAAATATCATCACCAACAGGTACGAAATGCACAATTTTGGGTTTCTTATATCATAACAACCTCCTAACCTAATTAATCATTTGGTATTTTCTCTTCAAAAATTATCATCAACAGGTGGTACGTTGGTGTTGCTGCAGTTTGTTTCACGAATCCGCTATTTGATTGAGGTATGACATGTTCAATCTTGTTTTGATTCACTTAGACTAGTCATATTGACAATAAACTTGACCAGTACCTAGAATAGCTAACTTACTTGATTCAAGAACCTTTTTTTTCCATTGACATGTGCATTAACCAGATCTGACCAACCCAATATTTAACTATTATTTGAAGTTATGATTAAATGGATTTTATAAATATGTGAAGTATGATTTTTTAGATATTGAATTGTTCTTATTATGTACTTGTATAGATATAAGCTTGTTTTATGTGATGTGAAGTGAAGTTGAATCTGTGTGATTTGTCGGGTCATCTGAGACACACTCAAGGTGTTCGATGAAATGCCTCCATAGAATTTGTTTTTCGATATGACTTTGAAAGCAATATACTTAATAGTGAAATGTCTAATGTATGGTTATGTTATTTTAACTTTATAACTTCATACTATCTTAATCATGAGCAAAAACTAGAGATTTTTGTTTAGTTGCATCTAGACCTGGCAAACGGGTCGGGTCGGGTCATGGGTCAAAACGGGTTCGTGTCAAGACGGGTCAATTATAAAAAGGTTGTTTTGGTTCGGGTCGAAACGGGTCCGGGTCAGAACGGGTCCGGGTCGAAACGGGTCTGGGTCGGAACGGGTCCGGGTCCGGGTCAGAACGGGTTTCGGGTCGGGTCAGTTTTTTTACAAATATAACTTTGGTGATCATACGGCCCGTAAGTACTGTTATTACATGCTTAGTTGCTTCACTAATGTCTTGTAGAATATCGAATATGAGACCGATGAGATCGGGATTGCCAACTCTCGTGTCAAACCGGTCCACTTGTCATCACTAGATTTAATATGGTTGTGTACTGCTTGATCTGAAGATCATTTTGACCTAAAAAAGCAGATGCAAAACGAATTATTGGTAGGAGATTTAGTGACACATCTGTACAGGATGACATGAAGTTATGGCCATTCAAGGTCAGTTCTGGTTTGGCAGAAAAGCCCATGATTGGGGTCTCTTACAAAGGTGAGGATAAACAGTTTTCAGCTGAAGAGATCTCTTCAATGGTGCTCACTAAAATGCGTGAAATCGTTGAAGCTTTCGTGGGATCGACTATCAAAAACGCAGTCGTTATGGTCCCTGCATACTTCAACGAATCGCAAAGGCAAGCCACGAAAGATGCTGGTGTTATAGCGGTTTATACGTGATGCGTATCATCAACGAGCCGACTGCTGCAGCCATTGCTTATGGTCTAGACAAGAAAGCGTCTAGTGCTAGTGAGAAAAACATGCTTATTTTCGACCTCGGTGGTGGTACATTTGATGTATCGATTCTTACGATCGAAGAGGGTATCTTTGAAGTGAAATCGACTGCGGGTGACACGCATCTTGGAGGTGAAGACTTTGATAACCGAATGGTGAATCATTTTGTTCAAGAGTTTAAAAGAAAACACAAAATATAATCATTTTGATGACCAGCTTTGACTATCCAAACAACTCCATTAGATTTACAGGTCTAACTCCAACATCACGAACTATGCCTTTTTGAGCGCGAACCACAACTCGGACCGTCGTTGACACGGGCACGAAAGACCCGACACCAGCAGATCTGATTGGAAAAGCTGAACCACGGCCTACTCCAGTCAACGGTATCCTCGCCACTACCCAAACTATTCTACCACGCACACACATGTCAGAATTTGTCAAGGAACAAGATTGTTAATCGAAAAAACGAAACAAAGGCATCAGTCCTTACCTCGCGTGCCAAAAAGCCGTCGTTCGAGAGCATGACCTGACCTACCAAATGTCGCCGTCTTCAAGACCATGCCCCACTGCTGTCTTCAAACAGTTGCAGCCGCCAAACACCAGCACCCGAACGTCACCGCCATGTCATTTACCTCTAAACAAAAACAGAAGTTTGTTTGCAGTGAAATGGACAAAAATGGATCGGTGATTGTGTCGTTTGTCTTATTATTCATCGTTTTTGGTCTATTTAATGCGCTCAATTCGAGGAAATTAGTTACAATTCAGGATCTAAACGGCAGTTCTAAAGCAAATCAGGTTTGTGATCTGTTTATGCTCGTTGTTTTGTCGAATTCGTTATTGATTTGTTAATTGTTTGATTTTCAATGTTTGATGTAAATATTAAAAGTTAGTTCATTAATTAGGATGAGATATGCGACCTTGCAACAATACTTAATGTTGTATGTTATTATGTATATAGTGTGTATGCTACATTTGGGTTGTTGTCTTCTCAAATTCTTTTCTAATAACTTTACCAGTTTACTATTAGTGAGTTTCAGTTTAACTTGATTCTTCAAACCTTGTGAATTTAGCGTGTGTGCATCATTGATTTAATCAATGAAATAATGAAATGCCAATTAAATGATGAATTTGGGTTAATGAACTGAGAAACTGAGCTGGTTAGTTTATACTGGGTTAGGTTTTGGACAGTCCAAACCGTTTACAAAGTACATTTTCCTCCACTATTTATGACTTTATATGGACTTATGGAAATGATCTGTTTCATATCCATCTATGTAATTTAGAGCCGGCAAAACGAGTGGGTCAGGTCGGCCGGGTGATTGGTCACTAGTCAGGGGGTTCGGGTCAGTATGAGTTCGGGTTAGGAAAGGCTTGAGCAAAGGGTACTTCAGAAGCAAAATGGTACCTGAAATTACTGGCATTACGTGTCTCACACTTGCAATAAGGATTGAAGAAAACCAGCTCTACAACAGGTCTGATTTTTCCATATTATTGGGTTGAATGCATAAACCATACTAATATTTTATCATTCACTTTATACCTCATTGGGATTTCATTGTATTTTATTTACTGCAGCATTCAACAGAATTTGTATAATGTGGGAAACAATTAACAATTAACTTATGGTCATTTTCAAGTGGGAGTTGAAACAGAAGTCTGGAATGAGCCCACCTAGTGGTGGGTTCAGGCAAGATGATCCAAACCAGCAGATTATTGTAAAGGACATCTTTGTCGAATATGGAGGTAAGTTTACTTAGAAACCATGTTGCACACACATAATATCACTAGATATTATAAAAAAATAATGAAATTAAACTTAAAAAAATAAGTAATAAAGTAATAAGGTCTGTAAATGTTATGTTAAGCTTTAATACTTATTTGACACCGGTCTTTGTTTCCTCTGTATTTGGTCTCTGGTCATACTCACCGCCATTCAGTATTGACAGTTATTGTGCTCATACCAATTCGAATCCCAAGTGCTCTATTAGCAGGCCAAAGGGATGAGTGAGAAGAATATTCCATGGAAGGCATGAATCTATTACCTGCCAAACAGAGGAGAAATAGTTTGAACTTGATATGGATTTTTTTTTTTGCGCGGGAAAGACTCCCGCAAAACATTGATGATTAGAAATATTTCAAATGATTATGATAATATCTGTATTGTTTCTTTTATCATCTTAGAACTAGTTTGAATTATGCTAAAGAATTCCCACTAGTTTTGTAGTTATTGAATACACTGTTATTACTGCAGGTACAGTTCAGCAATGCTATTGGCTGCAATCAAGGAACTTATGGTTTTATATGTCTGTCTCTTGACTTCAAGGTAAGAGTATTATACCAATATATGACATTTTATTCTTGTGTTAAAAAAACTACCATCTGTAATCATATTCTTGTCACCCCTACTGTATATGCTTCATATTCTAACAAGTTGACTCCTTACCAAGACTAGCTGACCCACCAACTTTGTCATCCGTTAGCAACACTAGTTGACATTTTTTCTTGTGTTCATTCTGTTGTCGTATAACAGTTTGTGCTGTGTCAAGCGAACCCAGGCGCTCGGGCGACCAAAGACGGTACGGACTGAGGCACCTAGGCCTTGCCTTGCCTAACCACCTGTGCGCCTTTGACAACATAGGGTCTACCTTTGCCTAACCAATGGTACAGAATCCGTACCGAAAATCGAGTCGGTTCGTGAAATTCGGTAACGGTTACCATTCTCTTTAGAAAAAGTATATTTCTTTTATTCTCTTAAATATAAACAACATAATATACTATCTTAAATTAATGTAATATATAAATATTGTTCAAAATTAATTTTGACGTTGTCTAGTTTCCAAATAAACTATGGGGGTATAGGTGAACAATGAGGGTCCGTCAAGCGGGTCAAACTATCTAACCAAACACGAGGGGAGGTATAAACACCCACACCCGAAGTTTTTAATTAATGCATTTTGTGTATTATGCTAAGCTTGTTTTGATCTATGCTACTTGATTTTTTCTGGTCTTGTGAGTTTGGTGCATTTCTTTGGCTTTATAATGTTTGGTTGATCACATAAGAAAAGATTTTGAAGGGCCATCATTTTTAAATTTCAATATGCTATAATAGCAAAATTGTTATTTTTTTCAGGTATGTTTTTTTAACAACCCAGTTTGGGTTGTGAAAGCAAGATGAAAACTTCGAACACCCTGCTACTGGACACTGCATGTCCCAATTTGTATGACTTTACAAATCCGGCAGCAGAGGTGGTGACTGCGACTCTGGTGAGTTATTCGGTTACCCTTACGGCTTTCGTACACCCGATTTGAACCTAGATGTAGAAGAAATAAACTTTTTTTATTGACAGAAAGAAAATATCTCAGATTAATCAAGTTGCTTCTCATATGATTATGATTTAATCTGCTAGGTGTATAAAAAACTGAGAACTACATTGACTTTTATGCATTTTTACACTAACTGTCATCAACTTTTTGTCACATGTATATTGCTAGAAAGGATCAATTGAGAGCTTTATTGGATTTTCTGCACGTTTACATTTAAGTCTTTTAAATGTTTACTTATTTGTTTCCAAAATACAGTAAAGCCATTTCACATGCCATGCCAATGTAACCGACATTGAAAGAGCTTGGTGTTGGGAATTTCGGAGTCGCAAGGTTGATTTTCTGGGAAAGCCACTGGTTTTTCAACCCACCGGTTTTTTAAGTAGACCATTGGGTAATGCTTTAGGTTTGTATAAAGTATAATTATTGCATACTACTTACTATTCTCGTCATTCACTGTGTTAAGCTCTGTTTACCTGTAATGTAATTGCTCTTACATCTTTAATGGCTATGGTTATGAGATCTAATCATTTGAACATGAATTGTGAAATTTCAGGTTGAATATAGTGAATTGGCTGATGCGGCGACAATAAGGAGCAAGTGCAGGGAACAACTATGAAGTGGGAAATACGATCGCTAAGAAAGAGTTAACACAATGAATATTTTACTCGAAAGAAGATTGTGAAAGAGATTCATGAACGCAATGGAGTTTTGAGTTTTTGTTCAAACATTTTTTAAATATTTGTTTTGTATGTTTGATATTTAGACTTAGATGACACTTATTAGTTATTTCTTTGCAAACATTTGGAATCTTTAGAAGATGATTGATTGAACTTTTTAATTGAATTGATTATCTTATTATGATTTCTACCTTTTACTATTTTATTTTTATTTTTTAATGTAAATAAATAATAATTTTAATCAATAAAAATTAATATGATAAATAATTTGATGTGATTTTTGTGGCAAAAAATATGCGCCACTAAAAGCCCAAAAGTTTGTAGTGGCAGAAAAAATAGTGCCACTAAAAGCCAATATACTTTGTGCGGCAGATTGAGAAAGTGACACTAAAAGGCTATAGCGTCAGCGCTTCTAGTGGCACTCTTTTTGTGTGCCGCCCATTCCTACAGGTGTTTTTAGTGACACTTTTTTGTTGTTTTGTGGCACTTTTTGTATGTCACTAAATGGCATTTTTTTTGTAGTGTTTTGCGCGCCGGTTTTTTGTGTCCCCTTTTACCGCGACGTTTTTTTATGTCCTGTTTTTTTTTCGCGGCGTTTTTATGCGCCGCATTCACGCCTCTTGTTTTTTATGCGCCGGTTTTTGCCGTCCCGTTTTACCACGACGTTTTTTTACGTCCCGTTTTTTTCGCGGCGTTTTTATGCGCCACATTCACGCCTCTTGTTTTTTACGCGCCGGTTTTTGTCGTCCCGTTTTACCGCGACGTTTTTTTACGTCCCGTTTTTTAACGCGCCGTTTGTTACATGTTTTTTTACACGTCGTTTTAATGCGTCGTTTTTCACGTTTTTTGACGTGCCGTTTTTTACACTTTTTACGTTTTACGTTAAACTTTTTAAACTTTTTACGTTTTAAGTTTTACGTTAAACTTTTTACGTAAATATTTTTACGTTTTACGTTAAAATTTTTACGTGTTATGTTTTACGTAAAACTTTTTACGTTTTACGCAAAACTTTTTACGTTTTACGCAAAACTTTTTACGTTTTACGTTAAAATTTTTACGTTTTACGTAAAACTTTTTACGATTTACGTAAAACTTTTTACGTTTTACGTTAAAACGAACGCACCCATAAATCGCAAACTCGGTAGGTGCCTCAGATAGATTGTTATCATCATCGACTGGGTGGAAAAAATTAAAAAACCAACAACATCAAAATAATGTGTATCTCAGAATAAAAAACACGGTTTGGCTCAGATTTTCCGATAATCAGAGGCTGCAAAGTGGGGTTGCACGTTCAAAAACCTACCCTCCACCATCCTTGCCGCGCCGTCGTCATCAAAATATGTGTTTTTTTTGCATCATCACTGCCAAGAACGATCGTCAATATCAATTGTCGGCAAAAAAAGTTTCAGTCGGCACAACGGGCACCACCGGCACCAGCGGGCACCACAGGGCACCACCGGGCACCGCTGTACACAAATCAAAGAACAAATCCAACAAACATAATCAAAACAAAACAAGCTGTACAGGTAAACAATCCAACAGAAACAAAAATCGAACCTTTGGACCCCCACCAGCCACCTGTACCAGCACCGACTACCAAAGACAGGTAATCAAGCCAACAAAAAATCTAAACTTTTCAAAAATTAATGACAAGATTCAGAAAAATCATGTTATACCATTTTCAAACATAAAAAACAGAGAGTGAGATACCCATGAAGAAAAGCAAATCGAGTCTTGATTTGGGGGGTTCCGGCGACTCAACAAACACACAAAATGAATTCCAGCCGTTGATGTAAAACAACTTATCATCCACAACAAAGTTACTCCCATTTCTTCCCACAAAACTCAAACTTATCTCATTCTTGTAATTTACAGAGAACAAATCCCCAAAAGACAAATGCATAAAAGCAACAATGGATGCAAATCCAAGTATTGGAAAGAACAAACCATTCCCTCCAGCCATTTTGTATTTTGATGATTTGACCATAAATTCAAGGGCTTTTAAGGTTTCTTGAAAATGGGTCAGTGGAAAAAAACCCTAATGAGGGATTGGGGTTCGATCTTTTTAATGTTATTTGGGTTTTTCCCCAGAAATCTTGGATACCCAGATGGAAATCAAGGTGATTTACACACAAAGATCCAAACTATATCAGTGAAAAAGACAAGAAACTCGAGCAATATGCAAGAAAAGATGTGGGTAATGAGGGATTGGGTTTGATCTTTATGTGTTTTGGGTTTTTAACCAAAATCGTTCACCGCCGACGACCGTCGTTCTCATGCCAACTTTCTCAGCTCCGGCGACCACCATCAACTTGTTCTACCACCTCCGCCTCCACACCACCGCCTTCGCCACCGCCGTTAACCCCACCGCATCACCCCCACCGCTGCTGTTTCTTTGTTGTGGGTGTTTGATGAAGAAAAAGTTGACATCAGATGGTATTAATCACCACCGATCAAAACATTGTTCTTTATTTGGGTGGGTATGAGAGAAGAGAGAGGTTTTGATTTTAGAGAGAGAATGGTAGGTTTTGAATATTAGAGAGAGAAGAGTGTCTGGTGGTATTAATGAAGAGAGATAGTGAGAGATTAGACATTTGGGGAAAAAGACCAAAACACCCTTTTAGTTGGCATAATGTGATTGGTTGAGAGTGGTTCTCGCGGTTCTTACAACTGGAGGTGGTTTCTATTTTAGCGGCTCCCTATATATATATATATATATATATATATATATATATATAGCCGCTAGAATAAGAACCACCTCCAGTTGTAAGAACCGCGAGAACCAGTCTCCACCAATCAGATCTTGCCAACAATAAGGGTATATTGGTCATTTCCTTTAAATGTCTAATCTCTCCCCTCTCTCCTCTTTTAATGTTGCAGGCTTTCTTCTCTCATCTCTCCTCTCTCTCTCTCTTTAAGTTGCAGACTTTCTTCCTCTCATCTCTCTTCTCTCATTAGTCTTCATCTTCAACCCACCAGCACATCGCACCAGCACATTGCAACCACCGTCCTCTAATCTCTGTCTCAACCCACCAGCACATCGCAACCACCGTCCTCCGATCTCTGTCTCTCTGCTTGTACGAGGTCTCGATGACACCACAATGCCACCGCCGCCTGCGGTGGTCTCATCTCCGTCTGTCAATGTTGCAGCCGCCAAACAGCGCCACTGAGACACCGTGCTGCCATCATCTGAGAGATTAATGGCGATGATGATGTGGAAACCCACACATGAGCCTTGTTCTTCATCTGAGAGATTAATGGCGATGATGATGTCGGCGGTGCCGGCATTGTTGGTGGTGCCGTTGGTGCGACGTCAGTGGTGCCGGTGTTTGAGTGGTGGCTAGAGGTGGTGCCGGCGATTGAGTGATGGCTATCGGTGGTTGATTTGTTGGTTTAAATGGGTTCAGGTTTGTTTTTCGGTTGTTGATTGTTGGTTTGATCTATTGGTTCAGGGTTGTTTTCGACTGTTGATTTGTGTGTTGATTTGTTGGTTTAATCTGTTGATTTGTATGTTCTACTGTTCTTAAATCTGATGGTGGTATGTTGGGGGTTTGATTTGGGTGTTCTACTGTTCTTGAATCTGATGGTGGTATGTTGGGGGTTTAATCTTGAATCTGATATGTGGGTTGAATGATGTTCATGTTCCTTGTGGGTTTGAATATGGGTTTAAATTGGCTGTGAATGTTGAATCTAGGGTTTGAATCGGCTGTGAATGTTGAATCTGGGTTTGAATGTTGAATTGGGTTTTTAAATTTGTTGAATCTGGGTTTAAATCGGCTGTGATGATGCAAAAAAAACTGACAATGGCGCGGCAAGGATGGCGGAGGGTAGAATTTTGAACCTGCAATCCCACTTTGCAGCCTCTGATTATCGGAAAATCTGAGCCAAAACTTCGTTTTTTTTCTAGAATCCACTCGTTCTTTTGATTTTTGTTTGTTGGGTTTTTTTATTTTTATTTTCAGGCGTCGATGATGATAACAATATATCTGAGACGCTTCACCGAGTTTGCGATTTCTGGGTGCGTTCGTTTTTGCGTAAAAAAGTTTTTATAAAAAAAAAAATTAAACCGTAAACTTTTTGACGAAAACCGTAAACTTTTTAACGTAAAACGTAAAAAGTTTAGGTAAAACGTAAAAACGTAAATTTTTTTTACTAAAACGTAAAAAACGTTAACGTAAAAAACCTGAATTTAAAAATGTTAACCTAAAAATCGTTAACGTAAAAAACCGGCGCGTAAAACGTAAAAACGTAAAAAACGTTAACGTAAAAAAACCGGCGCGTAAAACGTAAAAAACCGGCGCGTAAAACGTAAAAAAACGGCGCGTAAAACGTAATTAACGTTAAGGTAAAAATGGCGCGTAAAACGTAAAAAAACGTTAACGAAAAAAACCGACGCGTAAAACGTAAAAAACCGGGGCGTAAAACGTAAAAAACCGACGCGCAAAACGTAAAATAACGTTAACGTAGACGACCGGCGCGTAAAACGTAAAAAGACGTTAACGTAAAAAACCGGGGCGTAAAACGTAAAAACCCGGGGCGTAAAACGTAAAAATCTGTAAAATAAATCTGAATTTGAAAATGTTTAATAAAAAAACTAAGTTTAAAAAATAAAAATCTAATATAATAATACCAAAAAGTAATAAAAACAATAAAGACAAAAAGACAAAATAGTGTAATTTTACTTACATACCCTTTTGGATTAAAATATTAAAGACAGAATAAGACAAAAAATACTTAATATTATTTTTTAATACTTTTAATCTCATCCATCCATCTATTTGATCTAATGGCTAGAAAGTCGTTCTCGCGGTTCTTACAACTAGAGGTGGTTCTCTTATTCTAGCGGTTCCCTATATATATATAATATATATATATATATAGGGGACCGCTAAAATGAAAACCACCTCTAGTTGTAAGAACCATGAGAACCACTTTTTAGCCCTTATATCAACTAGATGGATGGATGAGATTAAAAGTAGTTAATATTAATATTAAAAGTTTTTTGTCTTATTGTGTTTTTAATATTTTATTGTTAAAGGGTATTTAGGTAAAATTGTTTTTTTTTTGCCTTTTTATATATATTATTTTTAAATGTCTTTTTTGTCCCATTCATTTATTACTTTTTGGTCTTAAATTTTTTTATTAAGAAACTGATTTTTTGGTTTAAAAACTTTTTTGAAAGGCAAATTGGCCTGTAATAATCCCACCTACACCTTTTTTGCCAATAATAATCCCACCTCAGAATATTCCCCACACCAGTCCCACCTTTCAGATATTTTTCCCACACTGGTCCTCCGTTAAAAATCCCTAACTCAGTTAGCACAATGGCTGATGTGGCAGCTGACTTATGGATGATGATTAGTCTTCGGTTACCGTCGTTCACAAATTCGAATCATCATCACAGCAGAAATTTCCGAATTACGCATCATCAAATATCATCATCGTCATCTTCATCTAGTTCAACACATTCAACCTCTCCGACCCACCCCTCGTCACCGTACAAACCTGCAACTTCGTTCACCCACGTTCGTCTTCCTCACCGAACCCGCACACCGTTTCGAGTTTACAACTCCGCATCACCACTTACCTCAACATCGTCGTCAATCATTTCCATTCATCAACTCTGACCATCTTCCTCTTCTCCGGCGACCGTCATTCCCCATAACCCGACATCCTTCATCTTCATCGTTTCATCTCCTCCGTCTGTTGACCTTCCCACCGGTTCCGACAATCTCGACACCGCATCCACCAACGCCACCATACTCAACTTGCACTCCGTCCACCGTACCTCCTCCATCTCGACACCATCACCACCTCCGGAACCTGCTCATCGCACCACCGTCATTATCACCGTGAAATCAACATCTCCGGTCATACACCTCCGATCTCCGTACATGTTTCATCCTCTCCATACTGTGTGGCTGTGATCATTAGGGTTTGGTTCGTTTATTTCGAAGAAGAAGAACTAATATTGAACGTGATTTGAGTTTTCTTTTAATAATAATCTAACTTTAGGACCAGGGGAATACTAATCAGCTGCCACATAATCATTTTTGACACATCATCCATAAGTCAGCTGCCACATCAGCTATTTTGCTAACTTAGTTAGGGATTTTTAACGAAGGACCAGTGTGGGAAAAATATCTGAAAGGTGGGACTGGTGTGGGGAATATTCTGAGGTGGGATTATTATTGGCCAAAAAGGTGTAGGTGGGATTATTACAGGCCAATTTTCCTTTTTGAAATAAGATTTTTTTAACGCGCCGACATTTACGTTAAAAATTTACGCCCCATTTTTTAACGTTTTAGGCGCCGTTTTTAACAATTTACGCGCCGTTTTTACATTTCAATCGTCGTTTTTTTAACGTGCCGATTTTTACGCCGGGCTTTTTCAAGCGTAGTTTTTTTACGCGTCGTTTTTTACGTTTTAACGCGCCGTTTTTTTTACGTTTTACTTCGCCGTTTTTTAATGTTTTATGTTTTTACGTTTTTTTCGTTTTAACGCGCCGTTTTTTTACGTTTTACGTTTTTTACATTTTTAACGCGTCGTTTTTAAGTTTTACGATTTACGTTAAAACTTTTTACGTTTTTTCGTTTTACGTTTAAAAAGTTTACGGTTTTACGTTAAACTTTTTACGTTTTATGTTAAAAAGTTTACGGTTTAACAGTTTTTTTTACAAAAAACATTTTTACGCAACACGAACGCGCCCAGAAAACACAAACTTTTTACGTTAACATTTTTTAAGTTTTTACGTTTTACGCGGCGGTTTTTTACGTTTTACGTAAAACTTTTTACGTTTTACTAAAAAAAATTTACGATTTACGTTTTACCTAAAACTTTTTACGATTTACGAAAAACTTTTTACGTTTTACGTAAAACTTTTTACGTTTTACGTTTTATGTTTTTACGTTTTACGGTAAAAGATTTACGGTTTAACTTTTTTTTACAAAACCGTTTTTACGCAAAACCGAACGCACCCAGAAAATCGGACACTCGGGAGGTGTCTCAGATAGTTTGCTATCATCATCGACGCCTAAAAAAAACCCCAACAAACAAAAATTAAAAGAACGAGTGGATTCTTGAAAAAAAACGAAGTTTTGGCTCAGATTTTCCGATAATCAGAGGCTGCAAAGTGGGGTTGTAGGTTCAAAAACCTACCCTCCACCATCATTGCCGCGCCATCGTCAGTTTTTTTTTGTTTTTTGCATCATCACCGCCGATTCAATAAGGCACCAGATTCAACTGATTTAAACATTCAAAAGGAACAAGAACATCATTCAAACATATTCAAACAGATTCAAACCTGTATCAACTGAGATCAACCCCCAAAACATCAAAAAATGAATCAACACAGATCAACCCCCAAGAAACTATGTGCTACAAATCAACAATAAATCACTTATGCAAACACAAAAACCGACATAATCAAAACACACAAATCATAATTTGTGTTCAAAAACACAAATAAAAAAACTATCACTGCCAAAATCTCAAAACCCCAAACATAATTTGTGTTAAAAAACAGCTCACACAATCAGAATCAAAGAAACACAAATCATCCCAAACTCAAACCTGCATCCGGCTTCACCGGCTCAGCCACCGCCTTCCCTGGCTCAACCACCATCGCCGCCGCCGGCCCACCACCACCCAGCCGTCGAACCGCCACCACCCACCGTCGAACCGCCACCACTAACCCGCTGTTAGAACCACCGTCGCCGACCAACCACCACCGTAACATCATAGATCGGGACACCAACAACCACAACATCAAATCGGAGCTCACTACCCCCAAATCGGAGCGACGATGATGATCTCGTCGGACGGGAAACAAGACGGGATAAGAAAGGGGGCAGCGAATGGGGGCGGTGGTGATAGTTTTCTTCGGCGGGTAGGTTTTGAAGGAGTGTCAGAGACACATTTGAAGAGATGAGAAAGAGATGAAACAACTTGAGAAGATGAAGCTAAGCTCTGGTTATTGAAGATGAAAGAGAGCTCTGGTTATTGAAGATGAAAGAGGTTAACGAGGAGAGAGACAAATGAAAGGAGATATAGGAGGAGAGATAAAATGTCTGCTATATTTAAATGAAGAGAGAGAGTGAGAATTGACATTTGGGGTAAATGACCAAACTACCATTTTCGTTGGCAAAATATGATTGGTGGAGAGTGGTTCTCATGCTTCTTACAACTGGAGGTGGTTTTCATTTTAGCGGCTCCCTATATATATATATATATATATATATATATATATATATATATATATATATATATAAGTATCCGCTAAAATGAGAACCACCTCGAGTTGTAAGAACCGCGAGAACTTTTTGATCCGGGGCGAGGTGGACCAAATTTTTTTTTTTCATAAACGTAGATGCATGTATAAAAACAACATTTGTAAAAAAAAAATTCAAAAAAAAATGTCGTGTGTGTAGTTTTGAGCAACACAAGTTTGTGTTTACGGGACCCGTAAATTTTCCGGCCAGATTTACGGTACCCGTAAACACAAACTTGTGGCACTCAAAACTACACACACAACATTTTTTTTGAATTTTTTTTACAAATATTTTTTTTATACATGCATCTACGTTTATGAAAAAAAAATTTGGTCCACCGCGCCCCCTACGGTGTAGTTCTCACGGTTCTTACAACTCGAGGTGGTTCTCATTTTATCATTCCCCTATATATATATATATAAGATCAATTTCTATTAATTTAGCAGAATTCGTATTTTCAACATATAATAATATAAATTGTACGTTATCAGGCCACCCGGGGTGGTAGCGTGATAGTTTCTATCACTCGTGGAACTATCACTCAACACCGCCGCCACTAGTTTCTATCACTCGTGATAGTATAACGCGTTGAGTGGGTAACGCGTTGTAGATAAAAAAAGGAACATGTATCTTGTACATTGTGCATTAATATTTGTACATTGGAATCCCTATCACTAGTGATACCACCCCTCCTACATTTCTATCACTATCACTAGAATATTGGGTGCCACATGGCATCATTTGATTGGTTGCTTCCATCACTAGAATCTATCACTAACAAACCACCCCTACCCCTCATCATATCGTGATATTGAATTTTGGACTTAATTGATATAAACTCACAAAATTGTCTAAATTATAAATTTTGTTGTTAAGTTGGAAAAATTGGATTAAAATAGACTTAGCATACATCACAATATGTAAATATGGTCTTAGGTATTTTTATATTATTATTGTTGCAAATGTGCCACACTATTAAATTGGTCACAGATATTAATTTAGTGTTTAGGTTAGAATTGATGTAAGTATTTATTAGGTTATACAAAAGCCATAAATCACAAGATATATTTTATAGATTTATTCTTGTTGTTGGATTATTTAGTATATTTATCATTATTTCTTATATTAGGGTTATACTATCTTTCGGAGGTTTTCCTAAGTTCGTGCAGTTTAAACAGGATAAAACGGAACGCAACTCCGTGTCTTGGACCAAATTGTGTAACTTTATAATTATGTAGCTTGTGTTGTTTGGCCGTCTCATTTTGTGGGTTGGTGGTTTCTAGTGACGTTTACGTTTAAAAAAATATTTCTACTATTTTTATTTAAATCCATACGTGCAAAAATCATTGTGTCACTACATGTTACATGTTTCTAATATCTATTGTTCCGTATACATATATCTATGTGTTACTCGCTTTGTGTCTATGGTTTCTATTGTTGAATCACTGGCTGACCGGTTTCCCATGGCTATGGGTTGAACTTGGTATCGCCAACATCATTAGATTCGCTCTTCGAGGCTTGAATCTCATTGTGTCTATTGTTACTATTATCATTATGTTGCATTATCAGTTGTAGTGGTTGTGTTTGTTGTTGATTTATCGTAGATGTAACATCACACTTGAGATTGCATGTTAATATTTTTTTTAAATAATAACACAACAACATTTTATTTAAAAATTTAATCTATTCACCAACATTATGTTGCGCATGATAGAGGTACACAAGTGCGAGATGAATCCAAGACTAAGACATTTAGGATGTGCCTTAGTTAATAAATTGGATTTTGTTTATGATTTATGAATTTGGTACTTGTATGAAACATTTTGGGATTTATATGATTATGTGTGACAATTTGATTATCATGCTTTAAATATTTAAACTTATAAGGGTGGTTATAAGCTTTAGACAATTAATCATGCCCCGTACTAATCTACTGCGAATCAAGGTGTGACAGTAAACAGTAGTACATTTACCGATTTACATGTATATTGTTGTTTAGATTGGTGATACCATGGCTCCTCATACTCTTCAAGGGAGAGGACTCTTAAAGAAAACGAAGTGGTTTTTGTAATTTTTCAGTTAAGTTGTTTTTAGAAGTTTGTTGCTTATGATAGTTGCTTTTTTTAATCTTATTGTAGAATAAAAAATAAGATGAGGGGTCGCTTATGCAAACCTGGTAAAGCTTGAGGCTGCTGATAGATAAGAGGCTATTCGGATTTTTACTAAAAAATACATTAAACTTTTTTTATTTTAAACAAGTTGAGATATCTCTTCTTTATTTGTGTTGTGGGATTTAGTTTCATCTTTATTCCTGGACAACAATATCTCCTCGTTAAGCCTAGATAACATCATTAATGATGAGGCAGACAATTATGTTTGGATGATTGGAGGGTAGCTTCGTGTAGCTCATCTAGCAAAACTTCAAGTTGTATCTGTATCCTAAACAATGTGTTCATTTTTTTTTGAAAGATGCATATTATTCAGAGCATTGCCCCCAAAAACAAGGGCAGCCAACAAATACCAAACTAATTAGAAAATATCAAAGGAAATCCACCTATCCCAAGTGATATCCGTATCCTTCGATCTACTCGAATATCATAAAAAGACTAAGGTCTTAATGTCTTGAAAATTTTTCATTATTTTTGTTTGAGAACTTTCTTTCATTTCTAGCTTATTCAGAGCACTGCCCCCGAAAACAAGGGCAACCAACAAACACCGAACTTATTAGAAAACATCAAAAGAAATCCACCTATCCCAAGTGATATCCGTATCCTTCGATCTATTCGAATACCATAAAAAGGCTAAGGTCTTAATGTCTTGAAAATTTTTCATTATTTTTGTTTGAGAATCTTCTTTCGTTTCTAGCTTTCCATAAACACCAGCACCCAACCATAATAATGCCTTTGAGAATAGACTTCGCCTTGTTGCTCAGACCTGAAAACTCATGCATACACTTCAACCAAATCTTTTATCGAGTGAGCATAGATGGGACTGACCCGACACCAACGACTAACCAAGTTCCAAATCGCAGCAGCCACGAAGCATGAGTAAACTAGGTGCGAAAACAGTCTTTGAGTGGCTGGTTACATGCCTATGGATCAAGCCAAAACCTGATGGACACAAATCACAATCATTTATCTTGACTAAATCACATTCATTTATCTTGACTTTATTTTCATGTTGTTCGATTTTTTTTCTATGTAGCATTTATTTGTAAAGGGTCATCTTATTTATACACCCCTATAACTTGTTCCCACACCTTGTTTTCACTCTATATATCTATGTATGTATGTATGTATAGAGAGAGTTAGAGGGGAGGGGTGTGTGAATATTAACACTCGTTGTAAATGTCACACCCCAATCAATGGCGGAAACATCAGGGCGTGGCACTGAGCGAAACAAATTGTCCAAGAGAATCCATAACAACTATTAATGACAATATATTTAACGTTTAATATCCCATACTATCAAACATATAAAGCAAACAGTCATTACAGATATCAGTCTCGAGAACAACTACTATTCCGACAACTCAAATTTATTTAGCGTGTTTCTAGACTTCCTAACTTGATTCAGCAAGCATAGCATCCTATCAACCTGTCACATACGTTAAAATAAAGTCAATACATAAAATGTAAAGGTGAGTACACAAGTTTGCATAGAATATAGTATAGAAAAGCGTTTACGCATAACCAGCATGTAACACGTAACGGGCGATGCATGTAACTATTAACCAATGTCTACAACTTAACCACGTGACCGTGTTTTGGAGTATGCGCGACACATGTTCAGCGAACACGTGAAGTAAAGTAATGCGATCCCTAGCAACCCCCGTCCACAACAGGTGCTGAGTCCAAACTATAGTACTATCGTTGCTAGAGGCGGTATAGTGTAACACTGTATAAGCATAGTACAAGCATTCAAGTACACGTATAGCATGCGGGAGCGGTTAGCGTTGTAAAGTGTTTGCATTGTGTGTTGTGTCTTGTAATAGAACGTATGTAACACCCAAAAGTGCGTTAAAGAAAATGGGTTTGGGTATACTCACAATATGTGTTTAACAATTAAACACAACCTTGATTGGATTGAAGGGAGCACGTTGAGTTAGCCTGAGTATGGAAACAGTAGCGTAAGCGTTGAATAGTGCGTAACAGAAGGTCGGATGGTGATCCGAACGATTGGGTTTAACCCATCCGAACAGATGGTCATCCGGACGGATGGTCATCCGAGAGGATGGCCATTCGAACGGATAGCCATTCGAGTGGGCGTGTGGGTGTTTGTAAAATTGTTAAGATTCGAAGTTTTATCAAATCGTTTGAACCATGATTAGTATAAGGGACAGGTTCCCTGGTCGAATGGTCATTCGATCGGATGGTCATACGATCGGATGACCACTCGAGTGGGTGATCTGTTGTTTGGGTATTCGTAAAATTTTCTAAGTAAAAGTTTTGGGTTCAACGGAGACGACGCGTCAAACAACGAAAATACACCAAGCCTGAGCTCATCCGATCGGATGGGAATCACCCCATTCGATCAGACTCACTGTTCTTGATGAAGTTTCATGTCTGACCCGTTAGTCGGTCATCTCTCCGGTGGAAATCCGTTTTCAAGCCGGCTCTAGGCTATGGAACGAGTCTAGGGTCAGATTGAGTCCAGATTCCATTGGTTTTGTATAAAAGTTGAAGAAAAACTGAAAATAGATGAAAAAGGTGTGAAAATCTTTCATTGTTTTGTGGAAATCTCTTAGATCTGAACCAATCTTGAGGAGTTGGTGCCTCACCACAGCTTGCATTGAGCAAAATGAGTGAAGAACACCTTTAATGGGTTCAAACCAGTGATTTCATAGAAAAGTTGAAGTGTTTGTGTGATTTTGATGGAGAAGATGATGTAGAAGTGATTGGTGATGAAGATCGTACAAGATTTGAGGAGAAATACTTACGAAATAGCCTTGAATCTTGATGAAAAGTGTCTAAGAGTGACTTGAGAGCGACTGGTCGAATGGAGGTGTCAAATCAGTGAAAGGGACGTGTATGAGTAGTTTTTATAGGCGAGTGAGAGGGAGTTAAGGAGGTGGAAAGTGGTGTCGGATCGAACGGGTTGTCCGGTCGGATGGTCATCCGATCGGATGTCCATTCGGACAGCCGTGTTGTGCGAGTTAGTTTTCCAACTTTTGTTTCGTGCGTTAAGCATTGCGTTGCGTTTAATCGAGTTGCGAGTAAGCGTTGAGTGTATAAGCGTAGCGTTTGCGTTTGCGATAGCGTTTGCGAGTGTCATCCCAAAACATATATATAAAGCACACACAAGTAAAGCACATAAGAACACACATATTTCACACAAGTAAAAGACAAATCCGCGTTTCGAGTTTGCGTTGAGTTGCGTTGCGTTGCGTTGCGTTGCGTTGCGTTGCGTTGTGATAGCGTTGCGATTGCGTTTAGTCTAAACAAGCGTTAAAATGCGTTTAAATAGCAAGCGTTATAAATAGCGTTTAGTTGCGACAACTGCGTTTTGAATGAGCGTGTAGTAAGCGTTTAAAATGCGTTGTGTAATATAGTTTAAACCCTTTGCGATAATCGAAATATCTAGAGTACAAATAATTAAGCAAGAAATGACAATGACAGTAAGGATCCGGAAAGTCGGGTTGTTACAGGAAAGGAACATCTAGTCTTCAGAGCTTCCAAATCACCATTCAACGGGCTTGCTCGTCTTCTAGTTTTGGGGTCAAGATTCAAAGTTGATTCAACTTCCGAGCCACTGAATCAGTATATATAGGGTGTTTTGGAATTCCTTACTAGAAGTCCTTTTTGAGTTCTCTAAAAAGTTAATAAGTCAGAAATTGTGACTTATTAACTTCTTCCCTCACAACACAAGCAATCCCAAACAGATTATAAGTTTTTTTACTTTTTAAAAAGTTAATAAGTTATAAGTTGATGAAAATAAGGAATCCCCAACACCCACATAGACGTCTCCAATCTTCATGCTAGCTAGGTAGAAAAAGAAAGTCATTGGACTTTTATCCATTATAAAGATCTCAGCCTCAACATTAAAATTCATTGGACTTTTATCCATATTTTGGCCCATTTCTTCGGATGTATTGCTTTGGTTTTCCACTATTGGGCCAAACTTCAGATATTGGACTTAATCATATAAGTGAATATTGATCATCATTCATGGCATTTCAGCCCATTGTCTTCGGATGTAATTCGGCTGGTTTTTCACCATTGGGCCAAACTTCAGAAATGTACAAAAAAAACACTTTGGATTTTGAAACCGGTTCCTAACCCGACCCAATATCACACCTGAAATCGGTTTGACCCAAACTGATTCCAACCCGATCTAAATTGCTAGTTTGTACTTCGGTTCCTACTCTCATTACTAAAACCGGTTTGGACCCGAACCGAATTGTAAAGGTTTGAATATTTTCCTCCGTAAGAGGTTTATGACCTGAACCGGTTTCGACTCAAATAGGTTTTGACCAAAGTTGATAAACTGGTTCCGTTTTCAAGACAAACCGGTTTTATCGTACACCTCTTGTAGCAACATTGGTCAACTGAATTTCAATATAAAATAATGTTGGTGAGCCAGCAACTTTTGACTTCTGAATGATCTTTTAATTTTAAAAATTCAGAAATTCCGAATGAAATAAGTAAATATATTGAAGTTAAATTACGGACGTACACGGCTATACATATGCAGTCAAACATGTACATAAATGATACATATCCACATAACGTTTAAAAGATGATAATGGCTTATTTCAAATTAACCTTGATGTATGGCATGTCACTCTCATTTTATGACAAAACTAACAATTCATAAATATTATTTGTTAATACTTAAAATATATAAATAAAACAAGAATTATACCTATTTTTTAGTTAAAGACTAGTTAGTTTTGATGGAGGATACTAGAGACCAGGTCAAACATCAATTGCATGTGTGAAGTTGAACCTTCCAAAGTCAAATATCCTACTATGGACAAATGGTTTTCATTGACTTCCTATGAATCAAATCAAACAAATAAATTACCGACATCACAATTCATATTACAAAAATGAAATATAACAATAATTATACTATTAATCCATTTTCTTAATATACTTTGTGTTACAAAGGTGACGTTTCTTCATCAGCATACCTTTGGGATATATAGTGATGATTCATCAATACAGTTAGGAGACTGGGGGTGGTCCGTGATGAGCCATTTTCCACGCGTGGAACAAACAAAAAGACCACCGCCACCATGAAGTTCAACGAGTGATGGGTGGTACGTGATGGGTTTCCGTGATTTTTTTCACGCGTGAAAAATGGATGGATGTGAGGGGGTGTGAGGGTTTATTGTTAGGTGTTGTGAGTGATGATCATTGAGTGATGGAAAAATGGTTGATGACATGGCAGAACTTGATTGGGTGTTGTGAGTGATAACCACACCCACCCCCTTATACACGTTCAACTGTAAAGTTTCGACTTACATTTATAACATTTTTTTTTTATTAATTATCCAATAATATCGTATCAACTTATACATTTTATGCATTTCCCAAAGCACAGTCAAGTGATCTTTTTGTTATGAATAATAACTTATTCAGAATAATTATATCATAGCTACTTATATATTTTAAACTTGCGTACAGTTGTCTCAATCAAAAGTAAAAAATAAATACATAAAAAAAACTTGACTTGTCATAAAAAAAAAAGCCACCACTTAAATTGTATTATTAGAAAAATATATAAAGTTTATCAATTGTTTGTATGTTTTATACAAATTTGTTAAATACAAAATTAATGAAAATTGAACTGAACTAGAAAACATGTATATACAAATTTGTGTATTTGATAATAAATATATTATAACAAGAATATTATTTTTCATTCAACTTTTCTTATATAAAAATGAGAAATCGAAAAGTGAGTGTTTTTGTCTGTCGTTTGGCATCCTTACAAATAACTTCCACATGATACAAGTTATCCATGTCACATGTGCCCTTGAATGTCTCATTATGGGTCTGTCTATAATCACCAAAGGTTACCGGCATAAGGCTTTAAAGAATTGTTATGCTCATCCATTTGGTTTGAGAGTCTAGATATGAACCTTTTCTATCAGTGTTTTGATACATTATTAGTGAAGTCAATACCACTCATAGCTTATAGATTCCCTCATACTAAACAATCTTGCATCTAGTTTTCAAGACATAAAATGAAGATTTTTAAAGAGAAAGCAAATTAAATTTAAGAGCCTTCGATATATTGTGTAACCTCTCTGCGAATACCATACTGATTAACTAAATTGTTGAACCAATAAGGTGGTGGTCCATTGAAAAAGACAAAGCATTAAAAAAAAAACTAAATTGTTGATGGATAATATATTTTTTTTGTTTTCTTTATAATATAGGTGATCAAGAGTGTGGAAATTTTTAATTTTCTGAAATTAATTGAGTAAAAGGTTAGATTACTTCAAAATGAATTAAAAGCAATAGTAGAAAGTATGCATGAGTTAGTTATAGATGCCATTTTAATGGCAGACACACACCATGCATCATAGATGCACTCATTAAACACAAAGATTCTAAAGATATTTACATCAAACACTTGTGTTCTAACTTTATCAAAATAATTAATATTTTATCTAAAGTATAAAGTTAATAGAAATATTTGTGAATTATAATGATTTTATCAATGTTTTGTTGCTATTCACTTATAATTGGTAAATATATAAATTTATGTTAAAGCCTTTCTAAAAGATTTATAAGTGTGCATTTTTTTTCAAGAACCAATATGCAATAGCTAGTCTCTCATTGGTTTTCTAAAACACATAGTTAATTAATTTTGAGACAAATATTTGGAGGTTTGTTACATTTCTTAACATATTTTATTATTTATAAAAAAACAATAATTTATATGACTTAAACAAAAATGGAAAAGCAGGAGTGATGATATGCAACTGCTACATGCAATTATATCAGGTTAAAGTGCTCACAACCCACCAAACTTAACCACCCAATCCACACTTTTTTCACATTATAATACAAATAAAAATATTTAAAAAAAACAAACAAAAAAACACTAATCAAACACACAAATATAATCTCTGATTGCACACTACAAATTGTCATAAAAAATATTCATTCCAATCTGACCTACAATAAGGGTTTACTAGCTTAATGGAACAAGGTAAAAAAGGAAAGCCCTCAATCAAACATAGAGGCTCCAAGGGTTTGATTGTGCCCTCTCTTTTTGGCTAATAATAGTTAGGATACTTAAGTTCTAAGGGAAATTAATATACAACCAATCTAAAGGGGGAAAAACTAAGGTTCATCATAGCCATCCCCTTCATCCTAATAAACTTTTCCAAGTTTAAAGAAAAGGATGGAAATTGACATATTTTGTGGCTAAATAATGGTAAGAGGAAATCAAAACACTAGTCACTAGATGTTGGTCAATGATTATTGGTGAGCAACCTTTTGGCTCTTGGTGTTGATAGTGAGGTTATAATCATTGCCAATTCCTTCACTTTGCTCTAAACCCCTTTTCGCGTTGATCAACCCTCCACCACCACTTTTGTTGCTACCACTACCAATGACTGTGCTAACACAAGAGTCTTGGTGGAGTAGCATCCGAGATGTGGTGGTTGAAGTTGATGGGATGGTCACCGGTGGAATCTCAATTGAGTTGAGTTGCGGTGGTGGGTGTTGCCACTGTGGAAGCGGGCCAGCCAGAAGGAGGGTTTGAAGTAGTGGGCCCGCTTCCACCACTGCTTGCAAAAACTTCCCGTTCTCTGGCAACCCTTTTTTAAGTACTACATTATCAATTCCTTCTAGCTTTGGTTGTTTTGTAGGCTGCAAAGGAGCCATTTCCATTTGTTGTGTGCCAATAAAGTCTTCATCTGAACCCGAAGACGAGTCCATCCCTAAAATCTGATCATCTTCTAAGTAACTAGTGGGAGTGGCTCTAACAAAACAAGTAGAATTGGCTTCAAGTTCTTGAATCTTTTGTTGGAGGATGATGTTTTCCAAAACCAACCCTTGACACTTCAGTTTGGCTTCATCTCTCTCCTTCATAGTCTTTGTCAAAAGGCATTTGAAATGCAAAACTTCATCTCCTTTTCTTGCAATTTCTTCATGGGCACAAGCAATGGCGGTTTCCAACTCCAATGTGTACAATAAAGTGTGTTTCAACTCTTCGATTCCGTGCCCCTAATGACAAAATAACCAAAAAGAATCCAAACCCATAAGCACAACACATAACAAAACTAGAAAGGAAGAAAAAAAACCCGAACCGTAGTGTCTTGATTTTGTTTAAGAATATAAACCCGAATCAAGAAACTTTCCCAAGAAGAAATGGTTATTAGTTATTACCTCTTCTTGATAGTAACACTCCCAGTTGAAAGGAGTACATTCATCCTCCATCTTGATAAGAGCACAAAGAGAAAGTATATGTGTGTTTTGCTAGTGGAGTGGAGGGTTATAAGTAGAGGTTGTTGGTTTCCTTTTGCAACTTTTACTTTTGCTTTTGTGGCTTTTGTTTTGGGGTTTTCTTTGAGTGGGGATAGAGGTTATGATGTACAATGGAAAAAAACTAAAGCCAAAAGCGAGTAGAATAGAAAGTTCAGCCATTGTGTTTTTTTATGCCGTTGAAAATCTTTTTAAGATCCCAAAAGAATAAATATAAACATATATATTCTAATTTTATAATCTTATTTCTTATTATATTACATGGTATGTTCATTCACAAACTAAGGAAAATTTGGCTATTTTACCATGTCAATATCAAATATACTATTATAATTTTGTACATGTAGGGCTAAACACTTGCACCTATAAAACATAGTTGTTGTCAACTAATTAAAATTTCTTTGTTTGATTATATAGATATATAGTATTTCAATAATGTATATTAAATGTTTAACTAAATGTATGGTTACATATATATACTAGTCACTTTTTCTTGAGTATATCTCCTAAATGAGATGTGTAGATACTATAGGAATGTAAAATCTGACCTGAATTGTCTCATTGTTGATGTAGCACCAGTTTTAGTGCGTATATTTAGAGGGAAAAAAAATGTTTGCCACACCCGTCACATACCAAAAACAAAAATACTTCAAACCTAACACACAAACCTAACACACAAACCTCACGCTCGTCGTTGAAACACTAATGTACCCACCCACCATCACCATCTCAGACCATCATCACCGTCACCCCAACGATGCCCAACCACTGTCTTCATAAACGCTCATCTTGACCACACACATCTCCAAGTTAAGCCTTTTAGCTTATGGTACTATTAAAAACTTAAAAAATATAATATGGGAAACTTGATGTATAACTACAAGTTGGTGGAAATTTTTTATGGTTTGATGATATACAAAAAATGTATAAATCTCAATGTCAAAATTTGTTAATCTATTGTTAATGGTTATTATTTTATATTATCAATTAGCCATATGTATGTATATAAAACTTGTATAGTAGCTTATATTTAGATAGAAGTCTTAGAAGGGGAACTATTGTTTTGATGGGTTCTAGAATAACAAGCGAGAAGGGGCACTATTGCTTTGATGGGTTCTAGAATTGAATAACAAACGGATTAAATTAAGAAACTTTTAAAAGTAATATAAACTCTATAAAATATAACTCACATTATATATAAATACTTGCATTAGATCGAACCTTCTGTTGCAACTTCACGTGGATGAAACAATTTTATATGATGCATGTTTGTTATAATATTGTCATTTGTTCTTCACATGGGAATTAACTATTTTCATTGTGATGAATATGTTGAAATGAAAACATAAAAACAAAATTGGATTAAGCAGTATGTCAAAATTTCTAGATGTAGTTAGCTAATTTAACACAACTTCTTGAAGCATTAACATCAGAATTTCATCGTCTCAATTTGCAAAAATGGCCTAACTTAGCTTGTCTTCTTACACAAAAGGAGTTCAAAAAGTTCGTTAGGCACGATGTTCTCATATTTAGTTTCTTGATTATTTGATATTGCATTTCTTATTTATTAATGTTAATATGATATATATATATATATATAGGGCAAGGCTACATAGGAAACCCTATCTATATGAAAAACCCTAGAAAACCCAACCTCCCGACTTTTTTTTTTTTTGAAAAAATTAACACATGTAATATACATGTTTTTAAGAGTTTTGGGCCAAAAAAATCAAAAAAGCGCCGAAGGGATCTTTTTAAAAAAAAAAAAAAAATTTTCAGCAACTTTCAGCATTTTTGACTAACACATGTTAGGCACAAAATTTTGTTTATTTTTTTTAAAAATATCCCTTCGGCGCTTTTTTGTTTTTTTTGGCCCAAAACACTCTAAAACATGTATATAACATGTGTAATTTTTTTCAAAAAAAAAAAAATGTCGGGAGGTTGGGTAAAAATGGGTTCCCTTTTGGGTTTCCAGAGTTTTCTAAGAATTTGAGGGTTTTTTATCTAGCATTGTCCTATATATATATATATATATATATATATATATAGGATTAGGTTCAAGAGTGAATACTAGTGTATTTGCGAACTGAGCGAACTAATGCTTGCCATACACGTGTGTAAATCAATGGCCAGGATTTGATAATGAAATACACTAGTATATTTTAAGATTTGATGATGAAATCCAAGCCATACATGTGTGTAAATCAATGGTCAGGATTTGTTCACTTTATTTGTAAATACACTAGTGTTCACTTTAAAACCCCACCATATATATATATATATATAGGACAAAGATCCGTTAGGAACCACCCCTTATTGCGAGAACCGCGAGAACCAATGTGAACACATGGCAAATTTGTAATTAAATGACATTTAATAAAAAAACACGCTCTCCTCTTATTTCAGCCCCTGTTCACCATCGTCATTCACAATCTAGGGTTTCGCTGGAGATTTTGCTTAATCGGCGACGGAGATCTACGGCGGTGAGTTTCACGGCGGCGATCTTACAGGGGATTCGATTGGGATACGGCGGTGAGTTTCACGGCGGCGTTGGGATACTGATTTCGGCTACACATGGCTTCGTCTGACTCATCTCGTGTTGGAGTTGAACCTACGGCATCTGAAGGTGTTAGTTTTCGAATCCAATTCAGATGTTTATGCTATGATTTCAATTTATGATTTGCCCTTGATTCGAATCTCGTTTTGAAAGATTATTTGGTTGTTCTGGAATCGAAACAAGTTGCAATGACATGACGATGGCTGCTGTAAGTAATTCAATTTTACATATAGCATACTCCAACAGGTTTTATTCTATTCGAATCCCAAATAAATTAGGCATTCTTGTTTGGTGTTTGGTGGTAGTTGCAGGTCAGAAGTGATGGTGAATTTTTAGCCAAGTGGTATCTTCTCATTTAAAAGGTTTATATATAAATCTTTAATTTGTCAATAGATGGTATAGTTTGTAATTTATGTTTACATTCACTTTAGTTTTTACTTGTAGTTGTTATTTAAGTATGCATTAAGTTGGTATTTTGTTAAAGTTATATGTTAATTGGTCAATTTTAAGGCTTGTTAAATCTATTATTGTTATAAGTATTAAACTGAAACATAAGCTATCTTACAAGTCAATTTCAATCTCAAAATAGGACTTAAAAAAATAAAAACCTTAGAGCTGGTCACAAAAGGAGAGGTATTACAGTGATGTTGGTATTGGGAATTATCTATGATGGGTTTTCATCTTACCTATATAATGCATTATATTATCTTTATGTAATAGAAATTGATGAGCTAAATCGCTGTCTTGAAAAGCTTGTTTTAGATTGAGAGAATTGTATATGCACATGTGCATGTTGATTGTAAATGATATTGTATTAACTTATATGCACATGTGCATTATGTTGAAAATTATACCATGTCGTTGATGTATGGATTCTGTTTATGTATGGATTCTGAACAGGTGCCTTATGGATGACTATCCAATTATGTACAGACTGGCATTAAACAAAGGGTCTTGGGTGGCGGACAACTACAAAAAAATGGAAGAACAAGCCGACAACCGGGGAGGCATGGGTGGAGTTTATGCATCTTATGGCGTGCTGATAAACACCAGAGTGAAGACGGGTCAAGATGGGTGGGGTTGGCACTGATGTTGATGCTGAATTCCCTACTCTAAATAGAACGTTTAATCACTAGGAGGACATTGTGATGATGTACAACACTTATTATACAACAACGGGATTTTCCACACGCAACTACTTATATATTGATTATCACTTGTTTTTCTTTACATTCATTGTTTATACTTATTGTTTATCTACTTAACAGTGTAATATTCATTGTTTTATTCATGTCCATTTAACATAAATTACCAATATGTCCACTGTTTCAACACATGCACATGCACATGTGCATTACCCAACGCGTGCATTTTCAACATTGAAACCGTAGCATCTAAACTTGTCGATTCATTGTTTCTAATGTCATTATGTTTTAAGTGCATGTACTCTATTTTCAATCCACCTATTATACAATACAATGCAACGTATACATTATGCACATGTGCATTGCTACCATATACTATGTCAAACATTAAACATTACTACCTTTACGTTATGCACATGTGCATTGCCAACATAATTTATGCCACACATTATATCACATCAATATGTGCCTGGGCATTTCCAACATATATTATACCATACACCATACAACATTGTAAACTACATATCCTATACCAAACACCATCATGAATTACCACTATGCATCATAATATATAAATATGCACATGTGCATAGGCAACACAATCATTTACGTCACAATATTACACACTTGTGTATTTCTAACATATACTATATCAACCACCATATAACAATTGAAAACGTTGTAAATTGAATATAATCATCCGGTAACACATCATATATCACCACTATTCATACTAATTTACCTTATGCACATGTGCATTTCCAACATATACTATACCATATTACATCAAATTATGGAATTAACGATCACATAGTTGTCATCGTCCAATAAACAAATATAAATTATCGTTAAAAGAAAATAACCAACATATAAACCATCATACAAAAAAACAACCATGATTTTCAATATAACATCGTTCTATCCAACTTTCTTTCATTAATGTTTTCCACTGCATTGTCGCCCTTATCATCCATCACATAAGATCCATCATATCGTGCATTCGTCTACTTGTAATATTCCTTGTATTTCTTTATCCTGCCGTAACTGCACGTGACATCAAAGAACAACGTTCAACAGAAAGTAACAATTGGATGCACATGTGCATATATTACCAACTGCATCATCGACTGATAACCAACCTTTTTTGGCTTTTCACTTAACACTTTTGTATTCACCTTCCTTATCATCTGGCAGTTTTGTTGCCCCTTTGTCATTCGATCTCAACAAAAGTGTTATTTTTCTTCGCTTTTTTCCATTTTTTTTCCTGCAATAATAATTGAAACATAATATAATCAAACATGCAATTTCAATTAGTATGTGCATTAAACAACCTTTTTCATCACTGTAACGATATGAATTTGTGCATCTATATGCACACGTGCATCACATATTATTATAATGATGCTTAAAATCAATCCATATGTAAAGTTTAATGTTATGTGCTCAAATTCAATATGCAAATATGCATCAATTTAAACAACAACATCAACAAAATCTAATTACACAGAATCATATACACGTATATTAAACAAAGCTGCTCATGTTTGCTATGCACATGTGAATCACATGAAACAATAACACCATCATATCCTAATTACACAAAATCACAATAACACCATCATATCCTAATTACACAAAACCACGTATCTTACACAAAACTTCTCAAGTTCACTATGCACATGCGCATTACCTAAAACAACAACACCAGCATTTTCTAATTACCCAAAATCATATACACGTATCCTAAACAAATCTGCTCAAACTCACTATGCACATGAATGATATTATTAACTTTATTTGGTTCACATATACATACTAGGTCGGCTATGGCACTGTATAAGATCTGTGCTATAACATAACAAGCACAGTTAACAGATTAACGAGTTGAATCACATTCATATAAATCATTGATGGAAATCAGAATTACTTCAAAATTACTGATAAAAAACAGATACCTAAATAACAATATATATATCTACTGGTAATAATCAGATCCTTACCGAGTGTTACTGATAAAAAACAGATACTTAAAGCGTTGCACTTTGCCCTATTTTTTTATCCAAAGAAACCCAAGCGTGTTAAATTCCTCCTTCAGACGTGTCAGAATCGTTTGCTTCCTATTAAAAAAATCATTCATGTTTCTCCATATAAACAATAGCATAATCTGAATGATTGAGAGCATAACCTGTTTCCATTTTTTAGATCCGCAGTATCGCTGATGCAGATACACAAAATCCTCCAGATCTAGCACGAATATTGATCCCAACTTGCACCATTCAGCGACAAAATCCCATACTGATGCAGATACACAAAATCCTTCAGATCTAGCACGAATATTGATCCCAACTTGCACCATTCAGCGACAAAATCCCATAGACTTATTAACATAATCTAACATTAAATACAAATTATGGCAAATTATGCACATGTGCATATTAACATATTTTGTCAAGCTATGCACATGTGCATATCTATATATCACATAACACTACCTTATTAACATAATCTAACATTAAATACAAATGTGCATAACTATACATCACACCAAAATACAACTAAATACCTTATCTAATGTCACCTGCATCAACATTAACTACCTTATTCACATGTTATTGCACACTATGCACATGTGCATATTGACTTATTATTACAATCTATGCACATGTGCATAACCACATATTACACAAGAATTACCTTAATAGCCAATTCTGTTAAACCTATGATGTCAAAATATGCACATGTGCATAGCTATATATCACACAATACAAAACGAAGCTTGAATCGACAAATAATCTATCATATAAAAGTACAAACGACAAATTATCTATCATATAACAATATAAACGAATTGTATAAACTTGTAAACGGTGTCTCGATTAATATGACCATATCTATATTACCAATCCGTCAATGATTTCGTTGGCGGTGGCGATTTCGACGGCGATTAATTCCGGCGATACCATCTTAGGGACACACTCATTGAATCGTCTATTCTTATAATCACTGGACGAATTTTGGGAACTAACCTCGATTATATGACGAAATATGAAATAACTGCTGGTAAAATCTCAAATCTGAGATAAAATCTCAATCCAGATTCTTCAATATGGTGAACTGATGATGGTGAAGTGATGATGTATTCCAGACGATGATGAAATCGATTGTAATTGACGAATTCTTGATAGATTCAGGTTGTTGAGATACTTGGATGTAATCAGAGTTTGGAGAGTGGACGTGAAAATTGTATTAAATGTAATTTAAGTTTTTGTTTGAAGTCCGATAATAAATGGAAGCAGGTAAGCGGGTTTTTTAAAGTTGTTTGGTATTTACAAAATTGCCCCATGTTCACATTGGTTCTCGCGGTTCTCGCAATAAGGGTGGTTCTCGCATGAACCCTACCATATATATATATATATATATAGGGTCAGGATTTAGAGAGAACGATGAAAAGTGTGAGAACGATTTTGGAGTTGACATGTGGCATTGATGCTAAATTACACTAAGTGGTAATATTGTCAAAAAACTCACACACATGAACTGGGTGTTCAAATAAAACGCCATAAAAAACCAAATTCAGAAAAACGCCATGAAAAAAACCCCAGTTAAAACGCCATAAAACACTCAGTTCAGAAAAACGCCATGAAAAACTCAGCTTAAAACGACATAAAACACTCAGTTCAGAAAAACGCAATGAAAATACCTAGTTAAAACGCCATAAAAACACATAGTTCAGAAAAACGCCATAAAACACCTAGTTCGGAAAAACGCCATAAAACTCATTTCATTTTTTTCCGAAAAGTATATCAATAGTATACTCGTTGGAAAGATAAAAAACGCTGAGTTTTATGGTGTAATTTTTTTAGAAAAATAATTACGTATAAAAAAGTTATTGGTGTTTAAATATGATGGGGGAAAATGGCATGTGATTAGCATGTGCACCCTTGTTTAGATCTTCCAATTTTACCCCTCCTGGTAGTTATAAGGTTCCCATTATTTACAAAAATTGCATCGCATCATCTTAGCCACAAATCACAAAGATTCTATGGCTGAAAATCGTTCTCACTGTTCTCACACTTCAAATCGTTCTCTCCTGATCCCGTTACTCTATACATACATACATATACATACATACATACATACATACATACATACATACATACATACATACATACATACATACATACATACATACATACATACATACATACATACATATACACACACACATATATATATATATAAAAGAAAAAAACATTATTTTATTGATCGTTCATTTTTATATGAAATTTAATTATATATATATACATACACACACACACACTATTTTATATAAGATTTTAAAACTTTTATATAAGTTTTGTTATTTGATAATATGAATTTACATCGAGATAGATGGTAAACGGGCAACAAGCTGCGATGTACCATTTTTTGAATAGTAAAACTAATTCTTTTAAAACTACGACCATAGATCTCGGGGTCAAAACATTACTATGCATGACCCTTTGAACTCGACTAAGTAGGTCCACCAAAAGTATCAAAAGCAAATGGATAAACACGTGCTGGTTGTCAAGGCACACTTTCTCGTGTTTAGTCACTTTACCCGAAGCAGCCTTTAAAGCAGCCTAACACACCATGAAAGCACTACCCCCTAAGCCCGCAAGCGGGGAAACCCCTGTTAGATCCACACATGAATGTTTTCCTCCAACCCATCCAAAGACCAGAATGTCGGCTGGTCGAAGGGTAGATCTCCCTTCCAACGGGTCAGTTAAGAAATTAACGAGTCTCTCTCTCTTAGCAGAAATACCAGCGCGCCTGAATATGTCAAAAAGAACATCCCTAACCAAATCATGTCGGTATTTGAACCCCGGGAACTCTCTACAATTAACTGCATGCTCCCCAAAAGAATCCAAACACGCCTTATGACAAACTCGGCATACCTCATCAACTGGGAATAAAGGAATCATGAGGTGATACTTAAGTGTAGGACCGTTGTACGACATGAATGAGTCGATCAGAAGAGTTGTTTATCCGAATCAGAGGCGGAATCAATGAAACAGACGCTTGATGTAATTATAATGTCTCTATTATTGATTTAACACTGATTTACAACCTGGAGATGATTCGGCAGAGCTTCGCTACTCAGATCCGAAAGTTACAAATAAACAAACCAAGTGCCCTGTTTATAGTAATGGTGATTTCGTTTGAACTGGGCAAGGACACCTTCAAACGAAATTAGCTTGTCTAATTTCGTTTGAATGTGTCTTGTGTTGTTTCAAACGAAATTACAACCAAACTTATGAAAATCAGTTTCTAGCACTGGTCATCCTATCTTATCCTATCTCATGACTCGATACAAGACGAAGTCAATAGACATAATGCACTAACAGACTCCCCCTTGGATATTGACGAAGTCTTCAGTGTCCAATCTTTTTCATGACACATCTTCAGTCTTGACCAGTCTTCATGCTCTTTCCAAATTGTCTAACACTGTAAGCATCCTATCAATCTTTATCTTCTTTGTTCAGCTTCTATCTTCGAATGTTGTACCGGAATCTATCTCTGGCTCTCTCTTTCTTCAGGCTCCCCCTTTCGTCAAGCTTCCGTGCTTTAGGGATCGACATCTTTCTTTCCTGCTACAAGCTCCCCTTAGCTTTGAGCTCGTCTTCAGACTCCCCTTTAGACTCAGCTGTCGGGATCGTAGTCTGGTACAATATCTGCAACACTCGTACATTTATAAGTAACAACATTTTAAATTTCAGCTATCCAGGAATTGTAACCTGGCTCACTCAATTTTTCTAAACTAACACATCTTATGAATATTGGCAGTTTCAGAATCGAAAACCTGGCCTTCTTAACAATTAAAGAATCCAAATCCCTCACAGTTCATCTTCCAAGTCCAAACTAATGACCTTGGAGATATCACAAACTGTTTTTGATTTTTGTTTAAAAACTCAAGTTTCAATTTAATGAACTTGTTTTTATTTTCAGAAACACAATCAGCTTACTCAGATTTTGAAACTCAGCATCTCAGACATCGGTTGTCGAAAATAAAACAGAAATCAAAATCTTTTTGTATTTTTCTGAAAACATAAAGCAGTAAAGAAATATGTACAAACATATTTACAGACAATATTTTTGTTTGAGTTTGCGTTAGAGGATCATATCAGTTTCTGACAAGTCACAAGTACCGTTGAGCTTAGTTACACATTAAGAATTAAACAATTCACTTAGATTGTCGATATACTGATCCACTTAAATTTTCACACAAATTTCAACTGATTCAGGATACGAATTAGGTGTTTTAAGAACTTAAACTCATTCATGTGTCCCACCTCTTGAATATACTCCCGTATCCAGATCCCAATATTCAGTCTTACAGGTGAGTATACCTAGATGATATCTGTAAGGGGTTAAATGCGAAAACCATGAGAGCTCAGGTCAGAACTTCCGTTCAGCAGAGAGATGACGGCTTCGACTTTTGGTGTGTCCCCTTTAGAGGATCTTTTTTACAACAGCATTGATTAGCAATTTTATTGTCTCATCATTTATGCTGAGGGCGGCGCTATTTTTCAAGCATGCGAAAAGTATTCTCCGGGGACTAGGCCATTGCTTCCACAAAATCAGAAGTCCCGGGATAATACCCCAGATATCACTGAGCATAAAGACCTAGTATCTCAGAAAGAGGGGTCCTTCAAACGAGATTTCAGGGGTTACCTATATATCCAAGTAGTGTTCCCCACGAAATAAGCAAGTTTGAATTTAGGTTTATATCCCGAAAAAGTTTACTAAATGTATAAAAATCTATCGGCATATCATCAGTGAGACTGTTTAACACTATTTAATCATTACATTTCTTTAGCATACTGTAACTGTCTACTGATGTACTATCATTTCCTCTTTTTACACAAAAACTCAATTTTTAAATTTTATCATGTTTTTGGCTTTTTCAAATTTTCTAATGTTTTTGTATTTTCTGACAACAATACTCCCCCTACAATTCAAAATCATTTAAAGAAAATTTGACAAACCGATGTAGATAGCTTTGTCTCGCCATCCATTTTCTGCTAATGTGCTCTGTTTTGCAGAAATTAATAATGTACCCCCATGATTTACAACCCATTGATTTTCGACAGTTTGAAAACCGTTTTTCAATCTTGTGAAATTAATCATGTTTGTTCAGCCGTGAGGGTTTCGGCGTATTCAAGTAAAACTCCCCCTTACAACAAACTATTTTCCCATAATGATTTCAAAACACTTAAGTTTGTTTTAATCAGAATGGTTTTTCCGGAAAAATTAGTTTGTTTACCCATCACTTGTAGGTTCGGGGTCATCACATCACCTTGTTCTCTTTTAACCATTTTGAAAAATTTAACATTATTAGGTCAAACACCACTATCACTTGTATAAAATCAAGTACAACTTAATGTCCTTGATTAACCACTTGTAAAATGAAATATCACAGTTAACATCCTGTGAATTTCTCAAAAAATGATGCCGATACCTGCTTCACACTTACCAACCTGGAAGCTCCGGTAAGTCAGGAATTCAACCAACAGATTTATTCACCCAAGCCTGACCAGTCTTGGATGTGACTTTTTCAATTTTACTCGGGGTTTGATCATTCCTTTTTGCTTCATAAAATTCTTTTACCCCTTTTACCTATCCATCAACCATCTTACTAAAAATATGTTTAACATTGCTATTAAACATTTTTCCAGCATCAACACCTTTTGATTTTAGGTTTGCAGCCCGTAATGGTGGAAAGTTCTCATCATTCATTAACGGAACTATCTCTTCCTTTTTTACCTCAACTTGTGGCTCATCTGATTTTGTGGAATCAGATTCATTGCCCGATCTTGGCTTGTCTGACTTTGATGAGCCAGATTCATCGCCAACACGTAGCTCCTTTGTTTCCGAACAAACAAATTCATCGCTAACCACTTCAATCTTCTTTATCTCTTCTTTTTCTTTCCCTTTTGTCCTCAGATTTGTATCTGAAGAATTCGTTTTACTTGACTCCGTTGTCGAGTGAAGCGATTCATCAGAACTTTTATTTGAACCAACAGGTTTACCCGAAAACAAAATCTTTTCAAGATATTCTCTCGCCTTCTTCCTCTTTTTCATCAGTCTGTCTCCCTGCCCCTGTGAAAGCTTTACTTTCTTATATTCCACTTTCTGTTCTTTGGGCTTGACATTGACTGATTTCTTTACCATTCTCTGTGATTCAACCCTCGATCTTCCCATCGATCTCCTTGGGCAATCTCTGCCAATGTGACCTATGATATTGCAGTTATAACATTTCCTTGTCTCATAACTCCAATTCTGGCAGTTAACAGCAATATGTCCTCTCACACCACAGGTGTAGCACACTCTGTTATCGTACCATCCACTTCTTTCAGTCCAAACCTTCAGATCATAACATTGTTTGGCTTGGTGATAGTCATTTCTCCTCTTCAATGCTGGATTTGGCTTTTGAGCACTGTGGTCAAACCTGCACCACTTATTACCAACATTTTGTGAGTTTTGGTTTTTAAATTTTTGTGGTTTTTTATAATGATTGGATGATTGAACTGGTGAGCTTTTATTTTTGTTTTTAATATTTTTCAAATTTTTAACTCTTTGTTTCTGTTCTACAATCTTCTTAACAGGTTTTTGCTTTGAGCATTCACCTATTTCAGTAGACGGCAAAACAGTATTTTGAAAATTTTCTTGTAATTCTAAAAATATTTTTCTTTTCTTTTCTTTTTCTTTTTCATCATCAGCTTTGTCATCGCAATCTTCAATTTTGACTTTGTCAAAATTTGTGACACTGTCACTTATTGGAACAACATTGATTGGTTTTGGACACACATATGGTGCAGAAGTCACAAAACCTTTCAATTTATTCTCTAACTCAGCAATTTTATTTCGAGCATCTTCAGCTTCATGCTCAAGTCGAATGATTCTATCAAGATGAGAGTTTATTGCACTTTGTTTTTCGAGATTATTTTTACCAAAAATATCTCTCTCATCTTCTAAAATCTTTATTTGACTTTTGAAATCATTTTCTAATTTTTAAAAATTTTTGTTTTCTATTGACAAACTCTCAATATTCTTCAAAAGTTTGTCATTTTCAGATTTTAGTTTTTCGCAGTTTAAGCGCAACTCCAAAATCTGGTCATCATCAGCTTTCTTCTCATCTTTCAAAGTTTGAATATCTTCAGTCTGTTTCTTCTCCTTCTGAACAATCTCAAAGACTGATGTGTCTTCTGCAACCTCTTTCTTAATCACTGGTTCAGATTTCACAGATACATGCTTTTCAGATTCTTCTTTCTTTGAAATTACTTCTTCAAAAACCTGTTGTTTTTCAGTAACAGCTTCTTTCCCTTTCTCAGTTTTTACTGCTTCCACTTTGACTTCCTCTAAAGCTTTCATCTTCAAATCTTCAACCATCTTTTTCACCTCTTCTTCTTTTCTCTTCTTCATTTCTACCACCTTTGGTAGACTTGCTTCACAAATTTCTTTTATTTTGTTCAACAAATCCGGCAAATATCCTTTATCAGATAACCTTCTTGTGTTAAAAGTAGCCTGTTTTGGAAACAAATTTGTTACTGCATCAAAATCCACCTTTGATGGGTCAACAACTAGATTACCCTGTGGATCCATGTAACATTCCAATTCGTCATTCCATCTTTTGGTTCTTTGGGCTTCTTTAAACGGTTCTCTGTATTTTTCAATTTCCCATCTTGCGTAATCTCTTCTCCACCATCTATCATGATCAAAATCAGCCATGACTTGAAATTCTTGAATTACCTGGAGACTAACAATCAAACAAACACAATCAGTACAAATAATATCAAACAACTTGAAATATACTGACACTTGGTTGACGCGAAATGATCTTGATGCGGAATTTCCACTTTCAAACGAAATTGTAATCTTCAAACGAAATATCAATCTTCAAACGAAATCACTTGGTTGACTTTTCAAACGAAATCACTTGATTGTCTCCTGCAAACGAAATTACTTGACTAACAAGCTTCAAACGAAATCACTTGATTGACTAGCTTCAAACGAAATCACTCAGTGACTTCAAACGAAATCAGTCTCAATATGCACTTCTCAAACGAAATCAGCAAGCTTGTTCAAACGAAATCAGAATGAATATGTGATTTCAAACGAAATCAGTAGGTTAACTCAAACGAAATTACCATGACATCATCATTTCGATCCAGATTTTGTCCAATTGATCAAGTTTTAAGCCGATTTTAGATCTGAAACTCTCAAGGGTTTGTTAAAACACAATTACGCACACATTGTGAAAGTTTTAGCCAATTTTATCCGTGAAAATTTGTCCAATTTGAAAAAGAAGGTGTAGAAGTCAGAAAAATAATGAAATCAAGCTGAACTATTCTTCCTGAGCTCTGATACCACTTGTAGGATCGTTGTACGACCTGAATGAGTCGATCAGAAGAGTTGTTTATCCGAATCAGAGGCGGAATCAATGAAACGGACGCTTGATGTAATTATAATGTCTCTATTATTGATTTAACACTGATTTACAACCTGGAGACGATTCGGCAGAGCTTCGCTACTCAGATCAGAAAGTTACAAATAAACAAACCAAGTGCCCTATTTATAGTAATGGTGATTTCGTTTGAACTGGGCAAGGACACCTTCAAACGAAATTAGCTTGTCTAATTTCGTTTGAATGTGTCTTGTGTTGTTTCAAACGAAATTACAACCAAACTTGTGAAAATTAGTTTCTAGCACCTCTAGCACTGGTCATCCTATCTTATCCTATCTCATGACTCGATACAAGACGAAGTCAATAGACATAATGCACTAACATTAAGAATAGTACGAATTTGATTCTCCATTTTCGTCAAACCCAATCTATTTTGATACAATAAACACGATGATCTATTTAAACAACTATGTATGCATATCATCATGCACGTTTTAGTCAATGTTTCACGACAACCTCACACGTATCATTCGTTTTTACACACTTAAAACTTCTTGACCATTTCATATGCTTATATTCGTTGTGTTTCAACTAATACTATACCGCAACACCATCATTCATGCTTATACTTATACACATACTTATATGCATACTCATTCTTATACTCATACTTATACTTATCCTCATACATATACTCATACGCATACTTATATTCATACTCATACTCATACCCATATTCGTACATTCGTACCTATACGTGAGCATAACCCGAGGGGTTCGCTTACGTTGGTCTAATACATACTAAAACGTAAACATGCATACATGCTACATTCTTATATGCACACATTCTTATTTTCAAAGTTAATGTATACCCTGATTCATACACAACTAGTACAAACTATGCAGATCATGCGACGATCAATATAATCACAGGCGCACACGGGATTATAGTGGTAGGCGCATGAGAATCATAGGGTGTTCGACTGTGAATGGTAAGACACAGAACTTAACATGACACCGAATAGCTAGACGAACATAACGTGGTTAAAACATGGTGGATATGCCGCTGGTATATAAGTGTTTTCACCGTGTTGCCCAACTTTCGTAAAACGTGCCATGAGAAATTCGGTGTTTTGCAGACCTTATTTAGACCCGATACGCAAACTTTAATAACTCACAAACGAACTGCTAAACACGCGACATCCGATTTTCCATGACGAAACCTCATCCTCAACACTCATATTCACATTGTATCCAATATTCATACCATTCTTATACTCGCATTCGTCTACTAGATCGATCGTTCACTCTCATACCTCTATTATTCCCAGTTATTCTTTTGCTTTTATACAAACCTTATTTACAATCAATCAGATTACACGTTTGAATCCTAAAATACTCTCTTACTTTTAAAACTATCTTCCGTTCTTTAATTATGCGCAAACATACTTAGTCGGCCGTTACCCCCAAAACCATTTTATTAAATACCTAACTTTCCCGTTTCTCACAAATAAACAATTTTCTACAAACATGTGATTTATCGATGCTCATTGAAACCAATAAAACTTTTCTTACAATCTACGGTGCGACCACACTTTTCATCAAAATATATACCGATTATACGAAAGCTTTCCTTCTTATGAAACATATTATAAAATACCTCACCATTCGAGTTATTCAAACTTGTTTAAGCTCAATTTACCTATACACACACATGCACGTTTTACTTATACTTAATGCCTCAAGTTATCTTAGTCAAACAAACTCTTTTTACAAACCTATCCTTTCGTTCCTCAACGATTTTGTACATTTTCAACACGTCTCAAATCCCCAAACCTCGATTTTAGTCAATTGTTTTAGCCAAAATGCTTTTTACAAAGTCTTCCTCTTGAATAAATTTCAGGACGAAATTTCCTAAAGGAGGGGAGACTGTAATGCCTCGTTTTTTCGTAACTTTCCTTATTTAGAAAGTTTGTATTGTAATTCTATTTCGGGAAACTTATTTCTATTAGAAAGTTTGATCGTAATAAAATTGATCTTTTGTGTGAAACATACGTTGTTCATTCATACTTAATTATACATTCGAATCATGCCTTCACTTATTACATATTCGTGCTTCTTGTATAACATGTTTGAACTTGCACGCAAACAACGTAAATACGTGACCTAATCATTCTTTATGCGTTAGTACCTGATCATTTATCTTACAATACTTAAACCATGATTAATATACTTGTTTATATGTTTAAAATACGTAATATGCCTTATAATATACCACATACCAAAGCCTAGGGACTAAATATGACAAAAAAACAAACAAATGCACAGCTGGAGGCCGCCGCGCCCCGCGGCAGCCAACCCAATTATCCATCACGGCCCGCCAGGGCACTCGATCCGCAGAAAAATACTTCCAGCGCTGAGATTGGCCAATTTTGTGTTTGCTTTGCCTTTAACTCCCACCTAATTGCATTAATAATCACCTAACTCAAACCCTAATCCCTCCACTTTATAACTAACCTCTCCTACACTCATTTTCCACTTTACAAACCCCTAATCACTCTCAAAAACACTCTCAAACTCATCTAATTTCCAAAAGTTAATCAGAAAGTTCAAGTGATTCTAAGTGAGTTCTAGCTCACTTCTACTACCATTTCTTGCTTACTTCTTCTTTCTTAGCACTTGGATAACCTCTAGGAAGGTTTTCACAAGATTACCTTGGTAATCTAAGGTGAAACCTCACCACATTTGAGGTCCAAAGTTCATTAAACTTTTTGTTTGATTTTATCTTCTTGTATATTCATCTTCTTACTAATAACTTGGTGGAATCTTGTACCCACCAAGCTCACAATCAAGTCTCTGGTTGTGGGTTTGTGTTGAGGTGATTACCATCAAAGTTATGAGTTCAAACACTCAATTTATTTCTGTTTATACATGGTAAAATCGAATGATGAAAGCAAGCACAAGTCATCATCTTCCATTTGATGAACTTGTGACTTGTGAAGTGTGAACAAATGGAAGCCTTGGCTTTCCAAACTAAGTTCCGCTCCTTCATTTTAAACCTTGTGTATAAACACTCATGTGACTTACTAGAATCAAAGTACCTTAACCCCGTCTAGCCTCCCTCACTTAGTTTTCATGATGTGTTGGCACACCTGGGTTGTAGAGTACTTGGTCACTTGAGCTTATGTTAGTTAGATTTATTCTTGTAATTCATGACCCTCCGAACCGTTCTAGTAATGGTTTGTGTAGTGGTGAATCATATAATGAGGTTTTAACCTCCATGCTTGACATACATGATGCTTCATGATTATCTATGATTGGACTTAGTTTTAGGTTACTATTATTATCATATGAATATACATATAACTATATAAAACAAGGCTGAATTTATGATGCTAATCAACCTATGATTAACCATCATAAACTTAGGCTATTATATCTATAATCTATGAAACTCGTTGGCGATTCTAGTGGGCAATTTGGGACCCATGAAACCATATAACATAGTGTCCTAAACGAGTGATTAGAATTAGATATTACTTTGGTATACATACTTTTGATACTTTAATTTCTAAATCCCTAATCTTACCACTTCCTAAATATCATGTAACCTTACCATCGAGCCATTATTCACAAACAACTTGTCACTCAGGGATAATCGGAAAGCGTGTGCAATATAGTGAGTATACTTGACCCATTTTACCGTTTTCACACTTTTTGGGTGCAACATGTTTATATATACAAAACACACTTAATATACATATTTTTATGCAATTATACAAACAAACAATCAAATACATGCTTACTATTATGTTATGCTTGATTCGTGTTTTCTGGGTGATTCTTATGTGATGAACTTGTCACTAACTTCGTACGAGCCTCCACTTAACATGTATAGCGCTATAGGAGTAATGCACCATCCGTGAATGAGAAGTCATGTTAAGTTTATTCATTCTTTATACTTGTGGTAATCAGAGGGTTGACTTGTAAATCGCCTGCCAGTTTATACGTTAATCTTGATAACTAGGTGTGTCATGTGGATTGTTCATTGTCATTTTATACTTATATGCTAGTACACCAAACTTGTATACTCGCCAAAGCACAAACATAATCAGAATCCATACCACATATGCAATGTCTCTTAAGATGTGGTCCTGTAGCACCCACGATTGAGCCCTCGAGGCCACAAAAGCATAGGATGAAGCCTCTACAGCCGAATACAACCCAAACACCCAAACCTAATAGGTAAGGAAGCAAGTCGCCAGTGGAAGTCTCCAAAGAACGGACCTCGAAAAACCACCAATTCCTCAATCACCTCAAGCAAACCTTTGTCAAAGAACAACGATGCATTTCCCATGTGTATAGGTTGGCATGTCCTCATGCCAAAGAAAAGTTTGGCAATGCCCATACAGGATCGAAGCAAGAGCAGTTCACTCTGCGGGTCACCTAATTTGGGTAGAAGACGCATCAAATCTACCGCCTTAGCAACCCTTTTCTTTGCCAACCCACTAATAACGCTTGCGTCTAACGCGCCCCCTCCAAGAAGCCTCACCCCCCATTAATGGCCTCCCGATGCTCGTAGGAAATAACCCTTCATGAAACTTGCTACCATCACAAGAAGGCTAAAAGAGCTCAGTTTTCTTAATATTAAGTTCAAGACCCAATGTTGGACCCGTCACTTTAATGATGTCCAACACTCTAGCCACCTCTTCTGAACCTCCAATGACAGTCCCATTATCAAGATACCAAGCATGAAGAAGAAGCTTGCATTTGTCTCTAATCTGATGCACAAGGGAGTGCAAAACAAGAGCGAAAAGAAGTGGTCCCAATGGGTCCCCTTGCTGAACTCCTGTGGTAGACCAAATGTGCCCATCTCCAATATATAATCTTGTTGGTTGCCCGTATAGAAATTCTACCCACAAAGAAATAGAAGGGCACCTCATCACGACCTCATGAAGTAAGGATGATCTATCCACTTGGTTAAAAGCATTAGAAAAATCTACGTAAGCATTGCAAGAGACCCATCAGTGTGACGTTCATTTAAAACCCTATTGACGCTGTGTAAAATGGCCTTAGCGCCACCTGACAAGCCGACCCCAAGCTGAAAATCATTAAGGTACTTGGTCATTTCTTTACCAACACCCTTCATAGCAACCTTGGAAACTAAACACCTCCATATAGTACCCACTGCAATAGGTCTAATCCCATTGTCGGGTTTTAAGAGCGGTGTAAGGGGAGCAGACGCAACAAACTATGCCAAACTCGATGGGTATTTCCCCTAACCATAAGTTGACTACCACGGTGATAGCGCATAAGAGATCAGTATTTTGTATAATATTAAAAATAAATGTATTAGGTATTCAAATCAACCCCGACTTCTTGTCTCTTCTATGTTTACAAAAGTCCCCCATATTTTGCATCTCACATGTCTCCAAATCTAGTAATGTTTATGCTAAGAACATTCAGGTGGATTTGGAGGGGGTGATAATGTAAGAGAAAGTAGACTATTTGTATTTAATCGACAATGTCTAAGTGGTGGGGTTGGTAGGATTTTTTTTACAACGGGGGTGGTGTGCTATGGGTTAGTTTAAAAAACTTAATTATCATACAACATGTTTCAAATTTATAACAAACGGTTATTACCCAATTACTTCATATATATATATATATATATATAGGCAAGTGTATATATCGTACCAATAATATATGAGGATAAAACTAAGTATCATCCAAAGAACAAAATGTTGCAGCCCAATACTAAACATTTATCAGAGTTTGGTCGAGTTCATGCATTGGCTTGAATAGTTGAAATAATAAAATAACCAAGATAGTGAATAACATAGAGAATAAATCAAATGATAGTAAAAATGTATCATCTACGTGTTGAATTCCCGTGACCTAATGATTGACTTATATGATTGATTTGTTGATTATAATGGTTGTTTGATAGACTAAACCCCTGTTACGATGTGTATTAATAAACAACTCGAACACACTTCCTGGTTACTACACGATTTACTTCAATGAACAACTAAGCACCAATGATAGAAAGATATTTAGTGCAACGTCTAGCCTAACATAGCAAAGAAAACAAGAGCACAAGAGTACAAGAACATCGGCATAATGAAAATGGAAAGGAAAAATCGATCAATCTTTAATGTGCAATATCTTCAAACTGATAATAAAGTAATCGGTCTTTAAGGTTCTTCTCTTGCAACTGCCAGATGTTGTTCAATATGTATTTTTAGCATTTTTTTAGTGTATATGTCGATTCTCTCATCTTTGGTAGTCGAAACTCTATTTACAGGTGATGTTTAGAGTTTCAACGTTGCAACATAAAGACCGTACAGATATCGTAAGACTGTATGCTCTACCCGGTTTTCGGTTAATTCTTCATGAAACCTTAAAGCACACTTGTAAATTCACTTATAAAGCGGTCGTACACTCGTGTCTTTATTTTTTCCATATTGCAACCAAGTCCTCCATTTTTCATATCTACCCGGTTTTCGGTTAATTCTTCATGAAACCTTAAAGCACACTTGTAAATTCACTTATAAAGCAATTAATTAGTCCAAATATTAACAAATTCACAGCAAAAGGTGTACAAATTTGAAGGTCTAATCTTGAAATTAGATAAAAGTAAGGGTTTGTTTTGATTATTATATTTAATGTTTGGTTTATTTCTTTTTAGAGATATAAATTCATAGCTTAGGAATAGATTGTTTCATTGAGGAAACAAGTTAGAATAGTCACATCCCAACCGATGGTGGAAACATCGGAGTGAGACGAACGTGATTGCTCAAAGACTTTATAACATTATGTGACAATAATTTAATTCAAAACCGATTTTATTTCATAATAATAATTGTCAAGTACATCATAGTAAATTCAAATTACAACATAGAAAAGACAAAATGCAACAAGTTCAACAAAAATGAGATAACAATTCTAGTATTTCGTAATGAGTTTCTAGTGTCGTCCCTAGTAGATTTCATCATAATCATCATCATCAACCTACAACATTTTAAAAGTATAGTTCAACACAAAAAGCATTGGCGAGTACACAAGTTTAAGTATTTAGCATAAGTATAAAAAACGTTTAAAACGAATCCACATGGCAACCTAAGTTATCAAGATTAACATATTAATGGCATGCAATATTCTAGTCAACCCTCTGATTACCGTAAGAATTTAATTTAACATGACCTCTCGTTCATGGGTGGTGCGTTACTCCTATAGCGCTATACATGTTAAATGGAGGCTTGTATGAAGTTAATGACTAATGTATCCCATAAGAATCACCCAAGAATATGAATCAAGTATAACAAGTAAGTTTACATGTATTTGGAATGTTTTGTGCATTGCATAAAGTATGTGGTGTTTGTGATTTTAACAGACTAACATGTTGCACCCAAAAATGTGTAAAACGAAAATGGGTCATGTGTACTCACGGTTTTGCAAGCTTCAAACTTGATAATCCCGTGAAGTGTTGTATGTTTGAGGTTGAAATCACCAAGTCACCCTACATGGGGAAACGAAGGTGTGTAAGTTTATGGAATTGGAAATGAAGATTCGGACTTGGAATTTAAAGTATCAAAAGTATGTATACGAAAATAATATCTAGTTTTAAGAGCTCGTTTATGACACTATATTAAGTGGTTTCATGGGTCCCAAATTGCCCATTAGAATCATAACAAGTAACTTAGAATCTTAGACATATTAGCCTAGGTTTATGAGAACAATCATGACTTGATTATCATCACAAATTCAGCCATGTTTTATATAAATATATGTATATTTATATGGTAATAATATAACCTAAAACTATGTCCAATCAAAGATAATCATGTAGTATCATGTATGTCAAGCGTGGAGGTTAAAACCTCATTATATGATTCACCACTACACAAACCATCATGAATATGGTTCGGAGGGTCATTAATAACAAGAAAATAGACCTAACTATCATAATCTCAAGTGACCAAGTACTCTACAACCCGGGTGTGCCAACACGACATAGAAAGGTAATCCTAAGTGTCGGAGGCTAGACGGGGCTAAGGTACTTTGATTCTAGTAAGTCACAAGAGTGTTCATACACAAGGATTAAATGAAGGAGTGGAACTTAGTTTGGAAAGCCCAAACTTCCATTTGTTCACACTTCACAAGTCACAAGTTCATCATATGGAAGATGATGACTTGTGCTTGTTTTCATCATTGATTTTACCATGTATAAACATAATTTAAATGAGTGTTTGAACTCATAAGTTTGATGGTAATCACCTCTACTCAAACCCACAAACATAGACTTGATTGTGAGTTTGGTGGGCATAAGATTCCATCAAGTTATTAGCAAGAACATGAAGATATAAGAACATCATACAAAACAGAAAGTTTATTGCACTTTGGACCTCAAATGTGGTGAGGTTTCACCTTAGATTACCAAGGTAATCTTGTGAAAACCTTCCTAGAGGTTATCCAAGTGCTAAGAAAGATGAGAAGAAAATAGTAGTAGAAGTGAGCTAGAACTCACTTAGAATCACTTGAACTTCCTGTCCAAATTCTGGAAGTTTAGAGATATTTGGGAGTGTTTTGAGAGTGATTGTGAGGTTTGTAAAGTGGTAAAAGAGTGTGAGAAGTGTTGGTTTTATAGTGGAGGGATTAGGGTTTGAGTTAGGTGAGTTTTTAATGCAATTAGGTGAGATTTAAGACCAAACAAACACAATTCGGACCAATACATGCGCAACTTTTAACTTTCTACGGATCAGATGCTGTGGCGGGCCGCGACGGGGTAAGGAATATGGCGTCGCGAGCGTGACGGCCCTTGGTCGTGCAAATTGTTTGATTTTTGACAAGATGAGTCCTTATACTTTGGCATATTATATGTTATGAGGTGTTTTAAGTATATAATCATATAATTAAGCATAATATAAGTATATTAATCATGGTTATGCATTTGTAAGTGTTAAAAGATGTATAAGCATGATTGAAACGTTTGAGTTATGTATATATGATGTTTGGTTGCAAGTTTATAACACGTTTACAAGAATCACGAATATGGTATCAATTGCATAATGAATTACATGTATAAGCATGAACGAATAAACAAAGTATAATTTGTATGAAATAATGAATTTTATTACGATCAAAGTCTCAGATTTACAATGATACAACGAAATACGATTACAACAGAAACTAGTTTCTAAAAATAGAAGTACAAGACAAGCTTTCTAATCAAGGAAAGTTACGAAAAAGCAGGGCGTTACAAGAATAGTCTCATAGATAGGGTTAATTTTCTTTGGTTTTACTTTTGCTCTCATTTGATTTGAATATAAGAAAAGAGTGGCGAGTTGTCCCCCCATATCCCCATGGTTGTTCGTCTGTTTGATCCTACTGTTTGACAATATGGACCAACAATCAGTATCAAAGCTAAAGCGTAGCTCATACCCGAGGGTGAAGATCAAGAAACAGTAAAGAACAAAACGTGAGCCAGAATCGAAATTTATTTTCTGTGTCTTCTTTCACCACATTGCCGTCAACAACAACATCTCCATAGTGCAACTAAGCTGCCGATGCCAATTTTCCATTGCATGTGCCGCACACATGTGCCTCAAAGTTTTCGATGTGGCCCATTTTGCCTGCACGTTATAGCATCTGGCAGCCCCTTTCGCCTCCTTTTTTCAGATCTTACTCGGAATACGATTACGCATGTCCTTATGTGGTTGGTTTTTTTATTAGGTGAAGTTTTTTGTTTAAATTTGGTTCAAGTTCGTTTATGCACCGAAAAAGAAAGAAAATGTAGAACATGGCACGTGAAAAAGATGAAAATTCAAGAAAAGAAAAAAGTTTAGGAATGGTGAAAGAATTGATGGGTGGTTTGTTTTTCCAGGCACCAAAATTGAACTCGACAAACTATGAATTATAGTCGGTTATAGTTGAGATCATGTTGTGTATAAATTACTTGAAAGATGTGATTAATCAAGAAAAGGACATGAACAGAAGAAAGAAAGAAGTTTATGGCGTTGGGTATTATCTTCCTAACCCCACCGATGATGTTATGCTTCACGTGGCCAAGTACATAGAACCAAAAGACGTACTGGAAACACTAAGAATTCGTTGTCTTGGTGCAGAAAGAATACAAAAGGATCGTCTTCAAATGTTAAGAAGCGAGTTAGATTGGTTAAATATGGGAGAGACATGAAGTATTGATGAACTTGCAACAAAGTTGGGTGATGTTTAGTCAAAATATAAGAGCTTTGGAGCAACACTCAAAGAGGAGGTTGTGGTAAGGATATTCTTTGTGACACCTGTGTCACTTCAACCATCAAACAAATATAAAACCAATGAAATATTGTATTTCATACTTGGGATTTGTATAAATATGTGTATCATTTGCACATATCAATTCTTGTTCGATTTCGGGCTCTAAATCGCTTTCTGGAAGGTTATACGCGCACTGATGCGTAAATATAATCAGTTTAATGCAACAAACACTCCGGAACAGTGACATGGGCTTAACATACCTTAAATAACCCTTACATAACTTAGAAATAAGTTTTGGAAGGTTTGGTGTGCCGAAATCAAGTTTATTCGCTTAGAGGGACTAAATTCGACAAACTGCCAAAGTATGCCGATTCGTACTGTAACGAACATTCCGGAACTTGATCATAAGTTAAATATGCCCTAAATATCCTTTACATAGCTTAGAAATAGGCTTTAAGGTGTTTGGTGCGCAAAAATAAACTTCTTGGTCATTCAGGGACTAAAAGCGTCAAAAAGTGCATAAGTTTGCATTGTCACGCATATCTTACGTTCTGAATACATCCGGACATCCAAAAATTTATGTAATCATTGAAATATTTTATTTTAGTGATTGGCATGAGAAAAATCCATTCATCGCGTAATTTGGATCATTTTTCGCGTTCGTTCGTGTTTCGTCGTAATTAACCGAATAACGTGATCGTACGACCAAACGAACCGACATCCGACATATTTTTGAGCATTTTTCATGTCCCCTATGATTAGGCAACATTGTAGAGCCTTGAAAATGGCTTAACGGGCCTCAAACGCATCAAAAAGGGCCTTATATGCATGCAGGGACCAAAACTGCAATTATTAAAACTTGTTGCTGAACTGGGGATCTTAGGCGGCCAGCGTAAGCCCCCCCTTGAACCTTACGCGGCTGGTGTAAAACTGCCAGACCTGCAAAACTGATTTTCCAGCTATTTACAGCCTGTTACAGCCATTTCCAGCTCTTGCAAATGGTTTTGAGGATCCTATGGGCTGGTTTTAGGGTGCCTAAGGTATTAGAAATCAGGGGGCACACTTCGACGGCCTAGATCGAAGCACGTTTTTCAAAACTCACACCTTGATCTGATTGCTCTCTAAGTTGAAGTGATTTCACTTCATACCTGAGAATAATCTGGTCAAACTTCCGTTCTTGGACCTTTTGTAAGTATTCTTTCGTTCTTTTACGCGTTTTTAGCGCGAAAGTCAAACTTTGTTTGACTTTCTGCATTGACCAGTTTATGGTCAACACGAAGTTCGTTTGAACTTCGTAACGTGAGCGTAATCACGATGGTTATAGTCCCTTGTGACTATACCTACTGATTACCACGTTATTTAGGCATAGTGACGAGTCGTAGTTTCGGCCAAAATGTGTATTCTCGCGTATTTTGTAACCAAACTACTCTTGGGTATCAAAACCCTTTGTTTTGATACCAAACCTGTTTTCAAACTTTGTTAAACATGTTTTAACATGTTTAACTCGTCACTTTAGGTTTAGTGCTTATATAGGGTCGTAAGGTAAGCGGTCTAAACAACCGCTTAGACTTTCGAGCCCGACCCGTTTGGTCGATCATTAGGATCCGACCAAACACATTAGGTGACCATAGTTGTATAGGGAATAACCTTCCGAGGTTACACCTTATGGTTACTTCGTTTAAGTAGTTGTATGATAGGTAGTTTATATGCCTTAGGAAAATGACCAAAATGCCCTTTTTACGCATAAATTCATTTTAAGCATATGTAACATAAATTTTGACATCTAAACTGATTAGGTAACATTATTATACATGTTAAGGCATATAATACTTGTCATAGGACTAGTTAGGCGTTCCGAACGCGTTTTACGCGAACAACGCGTTAAAGTAGCATAAGCTACCTAAACGGGTCGTAACGGGTCATAAGCACTTAGGATAGGTTTCATTTTAGAATGTAGGCTTTGTTAAACCATATTACATGAGTTCCTATACTCGTTTGGTTTACGAAACCCCATTCTATCCAATCTTCCGATTTAGGTCCGTTCATTTACATAGTTATCTATACTAGGTGCCGATTGATTTCCGTGATCCCTCTAGCTTTGCTTGGTTGTTGTTCAAGACTTCTAAGCACCCTCAAGTGAGTACATAGACCCCTCTTTTACTATTTTTCAAACATTTTGGGGTGAAACACATGTGCCTACTTGTTACTTTCGTGTTTTTCATGATTTTATATCATATGCTTGTTATGTTCATTAGTACACTTATAGTACATGATTTCATTGTGTTTTTGCTATGTATGTCCTTTGTTGCATACTTAGTACATTGTTTTACATTACATTTTATGCTATGTATTTCCATTTAGTTCATACTTAGTACATCGTTTTACATTACATTTTATGCTATGTATGTCCATTTAGTTCATACTTAGTACATTATTTTACATTACATTTCATGCTATGTATGTTCATTTGTTGCATACTTAGTACATTATTTTCATAAAACATGCTTACATTTTGGTATGACATTTGGTTTGTTTAAATGGGATAAAAATACATTCATTAACATTAGCTACGCCGTTCGTTAGTAGGTAGTGGTACCATAGGAATTGACAACTCCCATTCCTGACATCCTAGGTATGTTTGGATGGAAGGAATGACCGAATTCGATACACATAACTCAGATAAACCTTTAATTCGTTTAAGGGTTTATCGCCACAGTCTCAAGGCTTGAATGTATGCATTTTCACAATACCGCATAGATGTTTGTATCAGTAAAGCATGCATTATTTTACAAAACATAAATTTTGATTATAATTTATCAAATGCATTGTATTGTACATTTCTTTCTTATAGGGCCGAGTAAATGCTTTTAATCAATAAAGGCTTTTTATTCACTCTACATTACATTTGTTTACACAACAACATTTCAACATTTGTTTAAACTCATTTAGTTATACATGAACATTTTTACATTGGTGGTTTGTTTGGGTAAGTGATTTAAGTAACGAGACGTGTGTAATATGATAAATGCATGGTGGATACGCCGCTGGTACTTCCTATATATAAGTGCTTTTATGATATTACATATCGTAGCGTTATTTAAACCATTTCAATTTTGACATATTACATTTTACACAAATTAACATATCTTTACAAAACATTTTTTTTACAAACAACACATTTTATACAAATTCATTTTACTTGATTATTTATTTAACCATACATATTTCTTTTATATCATCTGTTTCCTTATCGATTTTTATATGATTTATAAAACAAAAACATTTTACAAGGTTCATGACTACTTTTGTTAAACGTTTTCTTTAAACTTACAAGTCATGAATCCTAAATCAATAAAACCTATGTATCTCACAGGCATTTTTATGCTGACGTACCTATTTTCACATGTGTTTCAGGAAATGATGCATAGGATTGATCAAGTTACACATAGGCAGACTCGGGCCTTAGTGACAATAAAAGATGCAAGGCTGGTTAATTATGTTATGCTTCCTTGTTTTTAAGACATTGTAATTTCTTTTAATCAATAAAACAACATTTAAATTTCCATGTGTTATGAAACAATGATTCTGTTACAACACTCCCCGACGATTCCGCCACGATTTGTTGATTTTCGTGGTCGGGGTGTGACAGAAAAGTTGGTATCAGAGCTCATGGTTATAGGGAATTAGGTTATTAGTAATGCTTTGACCTAGTCTATAACCTTCCTAGGACCCTAACACAAAACCTTGTGTTTAGATCTTAAAACAATACCGTCACCCATCCTTAGGCGACAACCACAACAAGAGCACAAATTTCAAAACCGCTTTGAAAACTAATCATCTGTTCTAGGATGATTTATTACTAGGTTTTGAACCCTCTAAGTTTTCAAAATCTCGTCAAAGTTAAGTCTTATAATGTGAACATGTGCAAACTGGAAGGGTGAATGCTTGTACTCTGAGTTTTCTGTCTAAGGCTAGAGTGTTCGTACAAATCCGCAGTATCGGACCAGTCACTCTTACCTGGAAACTCTTGGGGCGAGTGTTCACTTATAGGCAAGCATGTATTCAGTGATACATTAATATGACCCGCTTACTTTGATTTGTCACCGTCTCATTTGTTTGCCTTAGGTAACAAACAAATGATCACAATTTTTATACGTTGTTATTCCGTTTTGATTTTTCCAATGACATTTCACTTGTTTCCTCCTATGTCTTTCACTTCCTGCATAATGTCTCTTCATCGCAGCAACACTCAAATGTCCGAGCAAACTGCCAAATTTGCCCAGCGAATAGGCGAAGTAATCCTAAAGTCTGTGGATTTAGGTGTCGCCATGTCTCATCTCAATAATGAAGCCACCCAAGAAGCATCGAAAGAAGCAGAAGCCAAGCCTTCGAAAAGGTCAAGGAAGCGTAAAGCTTCAAAGAATCCTCCAGTTGTTGCACCAAAACAAGCAGGACCTAGCCAGGTGGCAGCACCACCAGCCAAGAAGCCGTACTTGGGAACTGCTTCCTTGTGAAATCGATGCAACCGTCATCATCCAGATCAAACACCATGTTTCAAATGTACACACTATGGACGATGGGGACATTTGGTTGACGTGTGCCACTTTGCTATCCAAAACAAAGCTGTTGCAAATCTTGCTGCTACTCAACTCCAAGCCAACCCTGCTCAAGCTCGCTTTCCACCTGGATCGTGCTACAACTGTGGCGAGACGAGCCATTTCAGGAACAAATGCCCAAAGATTGTCAATGCAAATCCAACCCACGGATGAGCATTTGGCTGATTAGGAGAAGCTGCTGCTTTAAATAATTTGAATCTTCTGCTTTTGTATCTTTTGTTGAATCCTGAAACAATCTGCTTTGTTTATAAATAAAATTGTTGTTCACAATTCTGATGTACAAGTGTAGTAACATATGTGTATGGCATTTCCCTATGATACCTACAACAAGGAACTGTGTTCTTACAAACTACTCTTTTGATTCTCCCATTCTCGTGTTTGCTCATAAATTCCTCGAAGATTTTAAGTACTCGTTTCATTCTAAGAGACGAGGTACAGGAAATTAAGTGACATTATGAGTAATCCTGCTTTTTGCACATCTCTGCCTTTAAATCCTTAGTTTGATAACTAAGGGTATTCCTCAATCTCATACCCATTACATTCTGATTTTCATAACAACATGCATAGCATAAGTTTTCAAAATCAACCTTCATGATTTCAAAATATTCCATATAGTTTGAAAACATTTTTAACATAGTATATTTACTTAATATATCAAGTGCATGATTTCAAAAACATCATTCATGTTTTCAAAAACCTTATACATAATTTCAAAAATTCATCTCGCATGATTTTAAAACATTTTATAAATATACTTATCTAATACACCTACTTTATGATTTCAAAAGTATTATGTAAGGTTTCAAAAAACATTAAACACATTTCAAAAAGAACCCCATGCATAGTTTTCAAAAACGTTTTTCCCATACATTGACTTAACCTTCAAACTCTGCTTCATATGTCACCTTGGCATATCTAGCGCCTCAACTTCATGAGCATTTTACCTCGTGTATCGACTTAAGCACGTCTAGTGCAAGGTTTTGAAATGCCTCCCGCTTTACAAATCACAAAATCCATATGGGATCTTCTTATCTTCACAATTAGATCCTTGTGGATGGTTACCGCTCAAATCGGAGTCCTTAATTAGATTCCTTGTGTATCTTAATTCGAATGTTACGATCCTTGTAATCAAAATCGAATTTTCTTCTTAAGATCTTCCTATCTTTATAGTTAGATTCTTGATAATGTTTAAAGTGCCAATCGAAATCCACGGATTGGATACCTGGCGTGCTTTAAATGCATGTGCACAATTAACAAAACAAATTTACAAAATGTTAACAAATTAAAGATCAAGATAAACAATTTTGTGGCTATGTGATTATGTGTTATGTGTTTTCTTTTGTGTTTTTGTTTTCATTATCCAAATCCTCGTAGAATCTTCCATATCTTCATGTGAAAGATTCATGGTAGGATATCCAAAGGTACTACCCTAAATCCTTAATGGGCTTCTACGTAATCGTTAAGACCCCTGGATTATATAGTACCATTCCATAATTCAAAAGAGACCCCTTTGAGTGGTCTAAGTCAAAAGATTGATTCAGAATCTGGTTAAGAATGACATGTGGTGATATAGCCTAACAGACTCCTTGGTAGTCTATTTAAATCATTTATTGATTTAAGTAAAATGGCCCTATGGTGGTCTAGTCACGCTCATCCCAAGTTTGTTCATTTGGTTTTTCCCTACACATTATAAAATGCGCTGTGCGGACTATGCAAGGAATTATGTAATTATGGACGCGTACATAATTATGAAATTCAGTGCACAGGAGCCCAGTAAGATTTATCATGTGTAAGAACCTATGGTGGCAACAATAACGAAACGTGAACAATGTAATGAAGGTACGGTGGACGCACCAATAACGCTTTATATACTTGTATATAAGTGTCCCTCTTACATTGCAAGCATGATGTTATTTAAAGTTACTAGAAGTTCAGGAGTCTAACCAGTGTTGTTTGATCTTTTCAACTTCATGTTTCAAGCTCTCACAAGCTTCCTCTAGATAAATTTTGGGACGAAATTTCCTGAAGTAGGGGAGACTGTGACACCTGTGTCACTTCAACCATCAAACAAATACCAAACCAATGAAATATTGTATTTCATACTTGGGATTTGTATAAATATGTGTATCATTTGCACATATCAATTCTTGTTCAATTTCGGGCTCTAAATCGCTTTCTGGAAGGTTATACGCGCACTGATGCGTAGATATAATCAATTTAATGCAACAAACACTCCGGAATAGTGACATGGGCTTAACATACCTTAAATAACCCTTACATAACTTAGAAATAAGTTTTGGAAGGTTTGGTGTGCCGAAATCAATTTTATTCGCTTACAGGGACTAAATTCGACAAACTGCCAAAGTATGCCGATTCATACTGTAAGGAACATTCCGGAACTTGATCATAAGTTAAATATGCCCTAAATATCCTTTACATAGCTTAGAAATAGGATTTAGGGTGTTTGGTGCGCAAAAATAAACTTCTTGGTCATTCAGGGACTAAAAGCGTCAAAAAGTGCATAAGTTTGCATTGTCGCGCATATCTTACGTTCTGAATACATTCGGACATCCAAAAATTTATGTAATCATTAAAATATTTTATTTTAGTGATTGGCATGAGAAAAATCCATTCGTCGCGTAATTTGGATCATTTTTCGCGTTCGTTAGTGTTTCGTCGTAATTAACCAAATAACGTGATCGTACGAACAAACGAACCGACATCCGACATATTTTTGAGCATGTTTCATGTCCCCTATGCTTAGGAAACATTGTAGAGCCTTGAAATGGCTTAACGGGCCTCAAACGCATCAAAAAGGGCCTTATATGCATGCAGGGACCAAAACTGCAATTATTAAAACTTGTTGCTGAACTGGGGATCTCAGGCGGCCAGCGTAAGCCCCCCCTTGAACCTTACGCGACCGGTGTAAAACTGCCAGACCTGCAAAACTGATTTTCCAGCTATTTACAGCCCGTTACAGCCATTTCCAACTCTTGCAAATGGTTTGGAGGATCCTATGGGCTGGTTTTAGGGTGCCCAAGGCATTAGAAATCAGGGGGCACACTTGGACGGCCTAGATCAAAGCACGTTTCTCAAGAAACGATCCTAACGGTCTTGGTTTTCTTATAAATACCCCCACCCTTTTTCACTCAAAACTCACACCTTGATCTGATTGCTCTCTAAGTTGAAGTGATTTCACTTCATACCTGAGAATAATCGGGTCAAACTTCCGTTCTTGGACCTTTTGTAAGTATTCTTTCGTTCTTTTACGCGTTTTTAGCGTGAAAGTCAAACTTTGTTTGACTTTCTGCATTGACCAGTTTATGGTCAACACGAAGTTCGTTTGAACTTCGTAACGTGAGCGTAATCACGATGGTTATAGTCCCCTGTGACTATACCTACTGATTACCACGTTATTTAGGCATAGTGACGAGTCGTAGTTTCGGCCAAAATGCGTATTCTCGCGTATTTTGTAACCAAACTACTCTTGGGTATCAAAACCCTTTATTTTGATACCAAACCTGTTTTCAAACTTTGTTAAACATGTTTTAACATGTTTAACTCGTAACTTTAAAGTCCCCATGTGATGTGTGTTGTAGCAATAATTTATTATATTTCAAATTCACCTACTTTGACTTGAAAAGTCAAACAAAACTCTTTAACATACATAGGCATTCAACTTAAAAATATCCTAACAGAAAAAAAACCAAATCTAATTAACATAAAAACGCTTAAATCCACATACAATTAGTCATTAATGGTGCAAAATTATACAATAATTTAATAAGATTTAGAAGATAAATGGAACTACTAGGGTTTTACCTTTAATACTAAAGTAGTAAAGTCCGTGAAGAAGATGGAGCCTATTACCAGTAGGAGCAACTTCCAAGTTTACCTTCAATATAGAAATACAACATGATAAATACACACGATGTGATGAACAAATGCACGTCAAATGTTGGACTAGGAAGAAAAATCGTGAATAAAACGAAAAGAAAAAGAAAACCTTTATCGATGAAGGAAGAACAATCATGCGTCGATGATCATCGATGAGCGTCAATGAGGTTTCATATTTTAATCGGCAGCAAAGGGGAAAGAATGAAATGAGTGAAAGTATGAAAGCTGCAATTCTGTATTTTAGATGTTGAGTTTATGTAAAATAATCATATGGTTATGGGCTAGATAAAATTGTGCTCTAATATTAAGGTAGAGTAGAACTGTAGAAGCCCAAAAAAAATCTAAAGTATACTAGGCTTGTTAAGGCTCGACGAGCCTTAACAAGCTTAACACACAAGGCTCGAGCTCGGGCTCTATAAGTAATCGAGCTTAATTTCAAGCTTGGACTCGAGCTCGATAAGGCCCGCTCGTTCAAGCTTTTTATCGAGTCGATCTCAAGTAGCTCACAAGCTGCTCGACTCGTTTGCACCCCTATACTCCACTGCCCTTCACTGACACAGAATCCTTAAATATTCATTTGTAATAGTCAATAATTCCACAATCACCTTATAATCTTTTCAAAGTGATATAAACTTGAAGATTCTATACTTTGGTTTCTTGAAAGTTCGATTTCTAATTCCGTACACTATTTTGTATCATCGTTGAAATCATCTGTCATTTTGATTAAAGATTGTTTATCTGGGATCAATAATGACATATAAAGATGTGGTTGGAAGATTGAAGGTATATGAAGAAAGAAACAAGTTCGAGATTGTGAATAAAAGTTCATCCCAAAGTTGAAAAGAAAGTGAGGATGTGGTAGAGGACATGGAAGATTCAATGGAAGAGGAACAGGGAATCCAATATGAAATAATGAACGTAAGAATGATGAAGGTGAACAAGGTCAAGACCAAAGGAGAAAGAACCTGGAAGAATAACAAGATAGAAGGAACACTTTGAGGTACTACAATTGTGATAAGATTAGGCACTACTTGAGTGAGTGCAAAGCACCAAATAAAAGGACAGAAGTGAATCTGACAAAGATGGAAGACGAAGGTGATTGTGATCCTTCCTTGTTTATTGCGTCTTGTTCGATTAGAAAAGTAAGTTCATATGAAGAACATGTTATCCCATGAATGTTTGAAAAGGATGGAAAGAAAGAATTCTTCACTACTTTGAATGAACAGGTTTTGGGTCTAGGGAGTGTAACCCTAGTAAGTAAGAATGGTGAAAAGAAAACATTTGGTGATGTTTTCTACATACCTGGGGCAGTTGGATGAAGAAGGATATGATATTGCAATAGCCAGTGGGATATTGAGGCTATATGATTAGAAAGGAAGATTATTCAAAGAAATCTATATAGGATATACAACATCAAGCTTCATGTGTGTTCTAATCCTAACAACTTTGAAGTTGAAAAGAAAGAAACTCCTGATGTGAAACCGATTATGAAAGTGAGGGAAATTCAGTTTGGAACGATCTCGAATGATTTGTTTGGAATTTGTGAGAGTATTGGTAAAAAACGAGTTGATCAGAAGAAACTAGTCGAGAAAGAAAGTAGCAGTATGGCTTTAAAGTTTCATATGGGAGGAATGAATGCTAAGTTTGCAGAATCGCTTAAGCAAGTATACTACAGATAGTTGAGAAGTGGAATAAAGGCAAGAAGATGAATATTTCAAGATTAGGGGGTTGAATGAATGACTAATCTTCAAATTAAATAATAGCTAGGGTTTCTCTTGATTATCATATTTAAAGCTTGATTTATTTACATTTAGAGATATTGAGTTATGTCGCAACCCCCGATCCCTATCTCCTGGGAACGGGCGGCCGCAAGCTCAGATTCAGTGGTATCAGTGGTTTTGTCATTTTGGCAGTGGAATTTACATCAGGATCGTAGTTAGGAAATATTTTATCAGAGTAAAATACCACATTTTTATAATAAACACTTGGGTAAAACCCAAGTTTCCATTACAAACATGTTTATAGGGATAAACCCTATTTTATTTAAATAAAACAACTTCTTTATTTAGGTAACTTTTATAGCTACATTTTCCATGCCTTCAGTGTTGTCCAGCTGGCTTCTATTTGGCTTTCACATTTTGTTACCTAAAACACGTTTAAAAACATTTTGTCAGTGGGAAATACTGGTGAGTGAATCCCAATTTAATCAAGACAGGTTTTATCATTTTACAACATTGAGGGCGATCTCAGAATTATATTTGTTTCCAATTCTTACTTTAATTACCACCCACGGTACTGTCAACCTGACTTGTGGTCATGTTACTACTCACAGTATAGTAACAAATTTTGTATACAAAACCCTAACATACCGACGATAATTGTAGAATTTACAAATACTCAATCACTGTTAATCATAATGTAAAACACTTGAGGTTTTGTAAAAACAGTTTGCAAAAAGGTTTACAAAAAGGAGATTACTCACATTGTTATTTTAGTTTTTCCCTGTGATTTCCTGGTTATAATCTAATAAATTAAACAACGCACACGCGTTAGTATAATTACCCAATTTACATTAGTTATACCATCCCGAGACAGAACTCCAACGACTACATCGGGCAGAGCCTCGACAACCGTTACGGAGCACTAGATCAATCGGACAGAATATCTAATACGTAACCGGGGGTTATAGTACTTACAACGAGGTAGAGCTTCACTAATTAGGGGGTATAATGCCCGGGTATTATGTCTACACTATATAAATTGAGAGAGATTTTTGAGAATTGAATGACGGAAAAGTGAAACTGATAGATCTCATTTATAGGCTGGAAATCGGGTTTGTCTCGCCCCGCGTAAGCTGAAGACTATGTCTTTGCAGCCCGCGAGAGACCTAGAGTAGGCCTTAGCTTGGTCGACTCAGCCTACTAGACCCTACACGTTCGTGCCACGTGGTGCCACTTGGTGCGCCCTGATCTTGAGCTGTCGCGGCCCGCGACCAGGTTGGCTAAGGGCTTCGCGCCCCGCGAGCATCTTTCATATTTTTTTTAATTAATTTTTATGAAATTAAAGGTATTTTGGGCCGTTTCTAGTATACGGGGTGTATTTTAGAACGTACAGAGGTGTTCTAAATATTTTAGGAGTGTCGATAATACTTTAGGAGGGTTGTTATATCCTCCCCACCTTAATTTAGAACTCGTCCTCGAGGTCTACTGGAACAGGTGTGGTTATTTTCTCCCCATCTCTGATTCAAGTTCCCATGGCTATTCCGATCCTCTTTTGGAATCCCATTTTACTTTGACTAGAACTAATCTCTTGTGCTTGAGATTCTTGACTTTCCTGTCTTCAATCTGTAGTGGCTTCTCTACAAACTTAAGTTTTTCATTTACCTCTATGTCCTTAAGAGGCACTACTAATGATTCATTAGCTAAGCACTTTTTGAGATTACATACTTGAAATACATCATGTATTCCTGCCATTTCCTTTGGCAGTTGTAGCTGGTAAGCTACTGGTCCTATTCTTCTAATAATCTCAAAAGGTCCAACATACCTGGGACTTAGCTTTCCTCTCTTGATGAATCTTACCACTCCTTTCCAAGGAGAAACTTTTAACAACACCTTATCTCCTACTTGGAACTCCAATAGCTTTCGCCTGTTATCAGCAACTCGTTTGGCGATCGCGTGCTGTTTTTAGTCGTTCCTTGACTTGAATAATCTTGTCCGTAGCTTCTTGTACGATTTCAGGTCCAGACAATTGCTTTTCTCCAATCTCTGCCTAACAGACTAGAGTTCGGGACTTTCGTCCATAAAGTGCTTCGAAAGGTGCAGCATTAATACTGGTATGATAGTTATTATAAGAAAAATCTATTAATGGTAAATGATCGTCCCAATTTCCTTCGAAATCGATTACACAAGCTCTAAGCATATCTCCCATCGTCTGAATTGTCCTTTCACTTTGTCCATCCGTTTATGGATGATAAGCGGTGCTTAGATTTAACTTGGTTCCCATTGCTTTTTGGAAACTTGTCCAAAAATGAGAAGTAAAACGGATATCTCTATCAGAAACAATCGATAAAGGAATACCATGTAATGAAACTATTTCATTAACATATAACTTGGCTAACTGTTACATACCGAATGTTTCCTTCATTGGTAGGAAATGAGCGGACTTGGTTAACCTATCTATAATCACCCAGATTGTATCATTACCTTTTCGTGTTTTGGGTAATTTGGTAACAAAGTCCATTGTTATCAATTCCCATTTCCATACAGGCATTTCCAATGGCTGTAATAATCCTGAGGGTTTCTGATGCTCAGCTTTAACCTGTGAACAGGTTAATCACTTGGCAACATAAGTTGCTATATCCTTTTTCATTCCTATCCACCAAAAATTCTTTCTTAAATCTTGATGCATCTTATCACTTCCAGGATGCATCGTGTACTTAGACTTATGGGCCTCATCTAGTATTTGGTGGCGTAGGTTTCCTAGTTTGGGTATCCACATCCTTTTCTTATGGAATCTCCAAATTCCATATGTTCCTTGTTCTAGTTCCTTAATCACCCCTTTCAATTTTTCAGTATCATCCTTGATTTCTGATTCTTGTAGAGCTCTAATTTGCTCATTTAAATCTATCTGCAGATTTAATTTAAGAGAACGTACTCTTTTTGGCTTTTCATGATACTTTCGACTTAAAGCATCAGCTACTACATTAGCCTTTCCTGCATGATATTGGATATTGCAATCATAGTCACTAAGAAATTCCATCCATCGTCTCTGTCTCATATTCAGTTCTTTTTGCCCAAAAATGTACCTTAAACTCTTATGATCAGTGAAGACAACAAATTTATTTCCATATAAATAGTGTCTCTAAATCTTAAGGGCAAAAATTATGGCTCCTAACTCTAAATCATGGGTTGAATAGTTTTCTTCATGATTCTTAAGTTGACTAGATGCGTACGCTATTACCTTTTGACGTTGCATCAACACACTTCCATAACCTAACTTAGAAGAGTCACAATAGACTTCAAAGTCTTCAGTTCCTTCTGGTAACGCTAGTATGGGTGCGTTGGTTAATCTTTTCTTAAGAATTCTAAAGGCTTCTTCTTGTTTTGGTCCCCATTCAAACTTAATAGACTTACAGGTTAACTTGGTTAAGGGAATGACTATTCTAGAAAAATCTCGAATAAACCTTCTGTAATAACCGGCTAGTCCTAGAAAACTTCTAGCTTCCGTTGGTGATTCAGGGACTTTCCATTTAGTAATCGCCTCATTCTTTGTGGAATCCACATGAATCCTTTCATGGTTGACTAGATGTCCAAGAAATTGCACTTCTTCTAACCAAAATTCGCATTTCAAAAATTTAGCGTAAAGCTTTTCTTTTCTCAGCAAATTTAAAAGTGTATGCAGATGCGCTACATGTTCCTCTTTACTTCTAGAGTAAATTAGAATATCATCTATAAAGACAATTATGAATTTATCCAAATATGGCTATATTCGATTCATCATATCCATAAAGCGGCTGGGGCATTGGTTAAACCAAATGGCATGACAGTAAATTCATAATGGCCATACCTTGTTCTGAAGGCGGTCTTAGGAATGTCCTCTTCCTGTACCTTTAATTGATGATATCCTGAGTGTAAATTGATCTTAGAAAATAATCGAGCTCCTTGCAGTTGATCGAACAGATCATCGATTCTCGGTAATGGGTACCAATTTTTAATCGTGACCTTATTCAACTCTCGGTAATCAATGCACATACTCATTGACCCGTCCTTTTTCTTAACAAACAGAATTGGTGCTCCCCACGGTGATGAACTTGGCTGTACGAATCCTTTTTCCAAAAGTTCGTCTAGCTGTTTCTTCAGTTCTTGTATTTATGCTGGCACCAAACGGTAATGTGCCTTGGCAATTGGTGCTGTCCCTGGTAGCAGATGAATTCTGAATTCAACTTCTCTGTCCGGCGGTAGTCCTGGTAGCTCTTCTGGAAAAACATATGAGAATTGAGATACAGGAATATCTTTCAATTCTTTTCCTTTAGTGTTAATGATTATGGAAATAATATACACTTGGGACCCTTTTCTTGCACAACTTGCAGTTTTCATCACATAGATGAATTTTACGGATCTGGATGGCTTATTTCCTTTGATTGTGATCTTTTCACCCTTTGGTGAACTTATTTGGATTGACTTTTGATCACATAGAATACTGGCTTTATTGGCTATCAACCAATCCATTCCTAATACGATATCAAATCCAGCCAGATTCACTGGGTAAAGATTAGCAATAAAATCTTGGTTTAAACTTTCTATTCTTGCTCCCTACAAGATTTCAGAAATCTTAATAGTTTCTCCATTTGCTGTCTCTACTAGACACTCTTGTTGGAGTTTAGTTAATGGGTGGTTGAGAATTTTGCAAAATGAAGTATTAATAAAACTTTGGTTCGCACCAGAGTCAAATAATACTTTAGCAAAAATATCATTAACTAAAAACATACCGGCAATCACATCCGGAATCATTTTTGCTTCTTCGACTGTCAGAACGAATGCCATAGCATTCTTAGCAGTCTTGTTGTTCATGGCTAGAACTAGTTTCAGACAGTTTGGCTTGATATGTCCATTTTCTCCACAATTGAAGCACACTCCATTACTGGGTTTCTTCCTACAGTCTTCCTCCTTATGTCTTGGTATCCTGTAGAAGTTGCAGTACGTAGAGCATCTTATTGAATGCTTCTTCTTGCAAGCCTTACAATGAGGTGCAGAAGTAGCACCTATATTCTTCCCACGGTTGGAATTTCCATAGCGAAATTCCTGGGTAAGTTTCTGAATTAGGTTCTTTCTCTGGTTTTCTTCTTGCATACGTACCAATTCATCAGTCAAGGTATTTGCTAGTTCTACAGCTTCTTCTATGGTTGGTGATCTAGCTGCCTTGACTACATGTCTAATCTCACTGATTAATCCCCAGATGTAACGGGAGATTAATATTGGTTCTAGTGAAGCGAGGGTTGGCACTATTCTAGCATATTCGAAGAATACAGTAGTGTAACCCTTACAGTCAACTCCAGTCATTCTAAGGTTTAAGAATTTATTGGCTATTTGTTTCTTTTCATTAGGAGGACAGAACTTCCTTTCAACCATATTCTTAAACTCAGTCCATTCCATATTATAGACTCTATCACTTCCTCTAGATTGGAGAATAGTGTTCCACCATTCCAAAGCAGCATTCTTAAACAGATTGGAAGCAAACATGATTTTGTCTTCCGCTACACACTTACTTATTTTTAAGACTGCTTCAGTCTTTTCTATCCAGCGTAGAGTTGCAATGGCTCCTTCATTGCCCGAGAATTCTATTGGTTTACAAGACCAGAATTCTTTATAAGAACAACCATAAGACATGGTTCTTCTTCTTTTTGGAATAGGCAATTGAAGTAACGGTCCATTGTTCACGCTGTGACTGGGTTCAGTATGTGATCATTAACTTCCATTATCACTTTTATTATTATTTTCCGCTTCCCTAACATTTTGGATGATAGCTGGCATAGCATCTCTAATTCCTTGGGTTACTATGTGTCGAATGGCACTGTTATTTATTTGATTATCATTATTCTGGTTTTCCCGATTTGTGTCGTTAGCCATTTTCATCTAACAACTCCTCACCAAAGGTGCGAAGTTCTTGCACATTCTCAGTGCTCATGGGTGGTGCGGGTGCTGGTATCGGGTCAGGGTACTGTGGCATTGGTTCCACATGTGGGTATGGATTCTCTAGGATTTCCCGTCTGTATTGATCATTATTAAAATATGGGTCTAGAGGGTCAAGGTTTGGGTAAGGTGCTACTGGGTCTAGCATGGGCTCCTCTAGTGGGTAGCGTTGTTGGTAATCCCTATGGTCGTCAAACCACTGGTCATAATCTGGATGAGGGGGTGCTGGGACTCTAGGGATTTCGACTGGGTCGAAGGCAGGTAGTGGGATCTGGTCTGCTGGGTCAATTTCTACTTCCATGGATTGTGTTGGGAACAACGGCAGTGGCTGTGGTGCTATGAGTTGTTCTAGGTTCGGGTCTGCAGCAGTGGTAGCTAAGATATGAAACTTGGCTAGTATCCTATTGAGTATATCTTGAGTTTGGGTGTTCATCTCCCTATTTGCGGCTGCTAAAGCTCGCTGCTGCTGTAACTTTCTCATTTTTTTTACGCTCGTGAGCTCCCCGACTTAACCATCCTCTCTTTTTGGTAGGGAGTGGCTCCTCGGATTGCTCCCTGAATACGAAAATCCCTTCTTCGGTATCAGCGGAATACCCGAGGGGGTAGGCTGGGAAGAAGTTCCTTCGTCTCTAGGGGAACTGGACAATTGACGGTAAGCGTCCGATGGTTCTTGATCACTCGTACTATAAACTAACAAATTGTCAAATAACAAAATAATAATATACACATATGCACATAATTGCATAGATTATTTCCTAACATAATTGTAAATTTCATTGTCAGCAGAACACTTCTGTGGCTGAAATCAGTGGCTTAAGCTCTGATACCACTCTCTGTCTCAACCCCCGGCCCCTATCTCCTGGGAACGGGCGGCCGCGAGCTCAGATTCAATGGTATCAGTGGTTTTGTCATTTTGGCAGCGGAATTTACATCAGGATCGTAGTTAGGAAATATTTTATCAGAGTAAAATACCACATTTTTATAATAAACACTTGGGTAAAACCCAAGTTTCCATTACAAACATGTTTATAGGGATAAGCCCTATTTTATTTAAATAAAACATTTTCTTTATTTAGGTAACTTTTATAGCCACATTTTCCAAGCCTTCAGTGCTGTCCAGCTGGCTTCTATTTGGCTTTCACATTTTGTTACCTGAAACGCGTTTAAAAACATTTTGTCAGTGGGAAATACTGGTGAGTGAATCCCAATTTAATCAAGACAGGTTTTATCATTTTACAGCATTGAGGGCGATCTCGCAATTATATTTGTTTCCAATTCTTACTTTAATTACCACCCATGGTACAGTCAACCCGACTTATGGTCATGTTACTACTCACAGTGTAGTAACAAATTTTGTATACAAAACCCCAACATACCGACGATAATTGTAGAATTTACAAATACTCAATCATTGTTAATCATAATGTAAAACATTTGAGGTTTTGTAAAAACAGTTTGCAAAAAGGTTTAAAAAAGGAGATTACTAACCTTGTTATTTTAGTTTTTTCCCTATGATTTCCTGGTTATAATCTAATAAATTAAACAATGCACACACATTAGTATAATAACACAATTTACATTAGTTATACCCTCCCCGAGACAGAACTCCAACGACTACGTCGGGCAGAGCCTCAACAGCCTTTACGGAGCACTAGATCAATTGGGCAGCGTATCTAATACGTAACCGGGGGTTATATTACTTACAACGAGGCAGAGCTTCGCTAATTAGAGGGGTATAATGCCCGGGTATTATGTCTACACTATAGAAATTGAGAGAGAGTTTTGAGATTTGAACGACGGAAAAGTGAAACTGATCGATATCATTTATAGGCTGGAAATCGGGATTGTCGCGCCCCGCGTAAGCCGAAGACTATGTCTTCGCGGCCCGCGAGAGACCTAGAGTAGGCCCTAACTTGGTCAACTCAGCCTACTAGACCCAACACATTCGTGCCACGTGGCGGCACCGTGTGCGCCCTGATCTTGAGCTGTCGCGGTCCGCGACCAGGTTGGCTAAGGGCTTCCCGGCCCGCGAGCATCCTTCAGATTTTGTTTTTTAATTAATTTTTATGAAATTAAAGGTATTTTGGGTCGTTTCTCGTATACGGGGTGTATTTTAGAATGTATAGGGGTGTTCTAAATATTTTAGGAGTGTCGATAATACTTAAGGAGGGTTGTTATAAGTTATATTTTAGGAATAGATTGTATCTTTGAGAACAAATTAGAATAGTCTTATAAATAGGATTACTTTAATTTGGTTTTAATTGTACCATCGTTTAATTTAAATATAAGAAAGGAGCCCATATCTTTGTGTTTGTTCGTTTGTTTGATCCGATTGTTTGATCACTGGGCAGCTAAAATAAAGGTTATTCAACATATAAAATATGTATAACTCAAATAACATTGGAAAGCAAGAAAGATATACAAGAATTTAAAACATTTAGAAACCTACCACAATGGATTTGTTTGTAAGAAAACAAGAAACCAACAACAACTATAGGCTGGGTATCTGTTTAAAATTCCAATCCTCCAAAATAGTGATAACCAAACGATTTGGAGTAGTAGATGAGAAACCAGATGCTTTGCAATAGTGGTTCCATCCTTCCAAACTCATTACATCAAGGTGTTGTAGTAAAATATAATAACTCTTCTTCAACACTAATTACCGGTGTTTATATATTTACTAGCGGTAAGACCCGTGTGCAAACACGGGTGGTTTTTAGAAAACCATACATAACACATTTTAATAGAAAGTATAGATAGGTATATAGATATTGTACCAAAACGTGTTAACTATTATAGCTAAAAGACAACTATAAACATAGATCGTCGGTTAATATATCAGTTACATACGTTTTGGTAGTGAAGATGAATGTATGGGAAATCTTTGTGATGTTAGAGGTGGTTGGATTGTTGTTGGTGTAGTGAAAATGATCATGGCAGATGTTTGACAAACTTCTGCTGAAAAAACTGGTGTCTCAGCAGCTGTTTGGTTAACATCTCCTGATACTTTTGTTGTATTAGCATCTATTTGGTGAATTGGTGATGATGCTGTTGAAGCTATTTTCTCCTTCTTTTGTGGTGATTTTTCTGGAAAAGGTTTGGATTTAGGTTTTTTGGTAAAGGAGCACATTTTGGTGGTGAAGTTGAATGTGTGGGAAGTCATAGAAACATCGTTAGAAGACGTGCCATATATGCCTAGAAAGGTCTCGGAGTAATTTGCATTTCGTTAGTTAACATGATGATTTGGTTCAGATGTTAAATGGGTCAAAAACGTCGAATTCAGTGGCTATTTCGAAAAGACAGCATGCTGTTTGGGCTAAAAATAAGCTGTTGTCCTGATTTTGTAAAAATCATATAAAATCATAGAAACATCGTTAGAAGACGTACCATATATGCCTAGAAAGCTATTTGAGAGTTCTACGATCCATCTTTGAACATGTTGATCTAATTCAGCTTTTAAATGGGTCAAAATGGTCAATTACAGCAGCTGAATACAAAATCGCTGCACATTAATAATGTTCTTATTAACCATGAAAAAGGCATAGGATTGTACATACTTGCTCTAGGCATGAAGTATTGATTGTTGGGAACAAATAACACTTTATGTGACATGCTTAAAGTGTTTAAAATCACTTACTAACTAGTTTGTATAAGTAACTTCACTAACGGGTCAAGCGGTTAGTGAATGAAAAGAATTATGGTATAAAACTAGTTGTTGAATATATGGCATGTTTTGATTGATAAGTGTGTAAAAAAAAGAGAAAGACCATAGGGTGATGGCCATTGTATAGAATGACCAATCTAACCATCTTATGGATGTTATGATATAGTTTGACTCTAAACAAGCTAGGTGGGAGCTTGGAAAGGAACGGGTCAAACGGATGATGGATGCGAAAAATATTTGCGCGGACGCGAGGTAAGTAAAGCTTACACCTTTATCGTAAGATATGTATTTATTTATAAATTATAAATACGACAAGGTTATATTCAACATATGATTTTGACACGAAAATATACGGGTCGGAACGTATCAAATAACGAAAAACCATGTTAATGGTAAAATGGGTGAAATGGTAATTTTGGTCATGGGATGACATAAATAAAAAAAATGAGTTTTTGAATGGCTACTTTCTAAGTAAGCCTAAACGAATAAAAATGGTAAAATGGTGATCTAGTTAAATATAAGCGCGAAATGTTTGGTCGTTTAGACCAAACGGGTCAAATGGTAATGTTGATACCATTTGACAATTAACGACTAATAAGTGTTTGTGGAGTTTTATGCACATAGGATAAATCGGCTTATGAATTAGCGATGCTATGAATTAGCGATTATTGAGACAAGGTATTAAAACGGGTCAATATGTTGATCCGAGCCAGGTACGCATAAATAAGTTTATAGTAAAAAAAAGGGTCATTAGCGTAAAATGACTAACCGAATGGTAAAACTTTGGATAATAGGTTCAATATGTTAAATCCACCACGAAAATAGTGGTGGCGGAATATAAGTAGATATTAAAATATGGGAATATGAAGTTAGAAATGAATGAGTATGGCTTGTGCGTAAAAGCGCTTAAATACCCTTAACGGGTCAAAACAAGAGCATAAGTATAAACGGGTTAATGATGTATAATAACCCATGATTTGAACCTCGTGTGATAGGAAACCTTAAAATATGATATTCACGAGAATTAGGGTGTAATAAACAAGTTGGTTTGATGATAGTATAAACGGGTCAAAAGCTTTGTTAAAAGTTTAATAATTAAAATTAAGCCTAAGGCCTAAAACCTAGAAAATTGTAAATCCGGATGTCGGATTTTAACTCCATGTGATGAGGAATCAAATTACGGACGCGTAGGAAAAAGAATCACGCAAAACGGGTAAGTAGAATGAAAGTTATGCCCTTTTAAAGTTCGATTTTCGACTAAAACCATAGCTGGGCAGATATGCAGCTCCCTGGAATCGCTGGAAAAGGGTCTCCCCCACGCCACGCGACGGGTAACGTTGTTTCGGGCGTGACACGCGACAGACGTCGCGACACGCGACACGTTGAGATGAGTCTCGTGCGACACGCGAGAGACATCAAAGTTGGAAATAATTATTTTGTTGATTATTTGATGCGTAGAACTTGTTTAAACTTATATTTAAGTTATCAAAACTAACTTTTATGTTTGTTTTGATCATAGGTGATATCAAGTGTACGCGGATGGAGATCAAGCGATGACAAAGGACCGAACACACGAAAATGAAGCTTCCGCAAGTTGTTTCGTCGTTATTCTTAAATGATGAATTAAATCACATTATGTTGTATTACTTTAAATTGTAAAAGTTTTTAATAAACCCGTATTTTTCATTTGTAATTGTATCCGGAATTACATGATTATGGTCCTAAACCATACGAAAATCGTAAAATAATAGTAAGGGTCTTACAAGTTGGTAATCAGAGCTCATGGTTAAAGAGTAAAGTGTGTTCGGTTCAAGGCTTGATCGCATATCCGGTAAGTACATGTATATATCAATGGTTTAGTATGATTAAAGTGTTGAGAACAACACATAGGGTTATCGTGTAATACACGTTACACCAATCAAATCGGTAAAGGGTAGATATAGCCAACGAAACCACGTGCTTGTATTACAATATGGTCGTTTATTAATGTCGAAATTACTAACTTTTGTAAATGTTTAGTTGAAGGATACTCGCATTTGAAGATGACAAGAGTTGAAAGAATTGTGGACATGACGGTGGAACGGTCCGAGGCATGACAAGCAGAGCATACTCATCAAGGACCTAAATCACGTGACGATCGCGAACAAAGTTAACGGCAAGAGAAGCCCGTTAGGGCAAGCATTTACAGGTGCTCATTTTAAATTTTATTGCACGAATACTAATATGCAACAAATACGTAGAGACTGACTGTTGCATATGTAAATTAAAAACTTGGAAAACCTGAATAGAATACCTATCCAGGACGTTATTTCCAAGAAAACTAAATAGAGACGTTACTTACATGGGGTGTAATGTGAAAATTATAAAAGGGCATGTATATCAGGTGTTGATCGCTTACTCTGGCCAAGTAAGTAGTGAACAGGTGGTACCATGAACTTTTATGATGGACATACTTACATCCGATGTAGTAAGGACGGGGTGAATGGGACGAATTAAAAAGGTACCCAAATGAATCAAATAAGTAAGATGTTTGATGGTAAACGTAAACGCAAGTCGGATGACGGAAGCGTATTACGTTAGAATAACGAGCCCGAGAGAAGGGACAAAGATTAAAGTAAATAAAAAAATACAAACCATTTAATGTGAATGCTAAGGCATAGGGGATAAAGTTTGACTGTTATAAGTGATGAAATTCACACAGACAAGTCAAAGGGGTAGAATAAGGAATAGAAGACTTGGTCGAATAAAAGCAATGAAATTCGCTAAGACGACCGAATAAATCAAAACGAAATTTTAATGCATACCGGAAGGGTTGCAAAAATAGTGACTTCGGTAAAATACCCGATTGATGGTAGGGATTCAGAAGTATGCGTAAACCAAGAGAGGGGAAACACGAATTAAAGGTCAAAGGACTCGGATTAAGAGTCATGACTAAAACACGATGAGAATTTGCAAACAGAAATTTTGATAACTACGTTCAACTATTTTAAAGTTGAACGGGTCGAATAAAGAATGAAGTTTGACGTTCATGAGTAATGAAATCTCACACGAATAAGTCAAACGAGATAAATAAAGTATAAAAGCTTGGTAGTGCAAGTAAGCGCAAACCGAATAATGGAAGCGCGAAATAATAAAGAACCCGGGTAACGGGTCGTAAAGAAGTATAGGTAAGAACCGGGTAATGGTAAGCGTAGGACAAACCGACATATAAATGACGTTCGAAGTCATAAAATCGTAAAGATAATTCGAAAGAAAACAAATGTAGCCTCAGACTACGATCAAGGTCCATAGAATTCAAGAATGAAAAGAGAATGACTTCTAAACTTAAAAAGGGTTCGTTGGCACCAAAAGTATATTTTTAGAACGACATGAGTAAAAGATGATTTACGGGATCATCATAACCCTTGGGTCACAAATAGAAAGAAACAAACTGTTGGAGTCTCACCTTAAAAAGGTGGAAATCTAAAGAAATAGCCTACGAGGCTAAGTGAAAGAACCTACGGGTCACTTGAGTAAAGCGTGGAAAACTGGTTACAATCTTTCGTGTAAAAATAATAACGGTCGGGAATAAACATAGAACGGAAATTTCTAGACATGAGAAAAAGACGTAAGACCAAGAGAAAACGTAAATTAAAAATTTAAGTTCTTAGTTAAAGAAAAACAATATTTTAACAAACATAAGTAGTATAAGGAGGTTTAGAAAATCTTAAACACAAATAAGGCCGGAGATGGCAAAATAGTATACCCGGGTGACGGGGTGTGAAGTGACGGCGACTAAGTAGTCTAGCCGGTAAAACTATTTAAAGTCAAGATAATGTCATGACAAATACAAAGCGCTTGTTAATATAAGACAAGCGCGGAATAAACATGTTGACAGATTAACGCGACTGAGTGGTCAAGTGACAACTCGGTCAAATAGGTGACTAGGATAAGAAATATAAGATGAAAGTTACGGTCTGTGAGGACTTACACATAGAGGACGCACATGTCAATATGAATAATAATATTTGTCCGAAAGAATGAATATCGTAGAACCAAAACTAAGTTCGTTTAGTCTAAATTAAAGAACTACATAAGAAAGGTTTCGGGGACGAAACCTCTTTAAGGGGGGGTAGACTTGTAACACCCCGAAAACGGGTTTAGTAATCAAACCATGATAATACTAAAAAGACGGGTGAAGTACCGTAGGTGGTAAAAAGTAACCCGTAAAACAAAATAACTAGGAATAAATTCACCTAGTTATGAATGTGTAAACATGTAATAAAACATGAATAAGTAGGCTTAAACACCTAAGAATAAACTTAAGGGGCCAAAGTTGTAAAGATGGAAAGTTATAATTTATAAACAAAAAAAAACACTGCACACACTAAAAGTGTGTGTAGCAGGTCGACATCAGGAAGGGAAAAAGGGGAGCAAACCCTAGTTCACCAAAATCATCAAATTGAAGGTTGATTATAGCTCCAAATCGATGCATGAACACAAATTCGTGATCACCAAGTCAAGGGGATCGTAAGGTATGTCAAATTTTTGATATTTATGAAGTTGAGATTCTTGATGAACTTATGAAAATCGAAAATTCAAGCTTGAATGATTGATGTTTGGGTGAAACTATGATGAATTCATGTTTAGAAACAAACCCTAGTTGAAAATTTGATGAATTAGTGTTAAAAACTAGGGATTTGATGATGACCCATATGTGTGCTAAGTGGGTTTTATGATAAAAAGATGAACACTTGAATTAGGGTGTTAAATGGATGAACATTGATGTTGTGATGCTAGTTCTAGGTGTAGTTCATGTACACTAGACATAGGGACTTGATTTTTTATGCTAAAACTTAGTGACATATGTGTGTTTGTAATGATATATTGATAAAATTGGGGTAAGGTGTTCAAGAGATAGGTTAGGGACTAATCTTGAATGCGAAACCCGCCAAGTGTTCGATGAAATGCTTAAATAAATATGGTGCAGACCTGAATTTTGAAAATTCACAATAAATCATAGAAACATCGTTAGAAGACGTACCATATATGCCTAGAAAGGTCTCGGAGTAATTTGCATTTCGTTAGTTAACATGATGATTTGGTTCAGATGTTAAATGGGTCAAAAACGTCGAATTCAGTGGCTATTTCGAAAAGACAGCATGCTGTTTGGGCTAAAAATAAGCTGTTGTCCTGATTTTGTAAAAATCATATAAAATCATAGAAACATCGTTAGAAGACGTACCATATATGCCTAGAAAGCTATTTGAGAGTTCTACGATCCATCTTTGAACATGTTGATCTAATTCAGCTTTTAAATGGGTCAAAATGGTCAATTACAGCAGCTGAATACAAAATCGCTGCACATTAATAATGTTCTTATTAACCATGAAAAAGGCATAGGATTGTACATACTTGCTCTAGGCATGAAGTATTGATTGTTGGGAACAAATAACACTTTATGTGACATGCTTAAAGTGTTTAAAATCACTTACTAACTAGTTTGTATAAGTAACTTCACTAACGGGTCAAGCGGTTAGTGAATGAAAAGAATTATGGTATAAAACTAGTTGTTGAATATATGGCATGTTTTGATTGATAAGTGTGTAAAAAAAAGAGAAAGACCATAGGGTGATGGCCATTGTATAGAATGACCAATCTAACCATCTTATGGATGTTATGATATAGTTTGACTCTAAACAAGCTAGGTGGGAGCTTGGAAAGGAACGGGTCAAACGGATGATGGATGCGAAAAATATTTGCGCGGACGCGAGGTAAGTAAAGATTACACCTTTATCGTAAGATATGTATTTATTTATAGATTATAAATACGACAAAGTTATATTCAACATATGATTTTGACACGAAAAGATACGGGTCGGAACGTATCAAATAACGAAAAACCATGTTAATGGTAAAATGGGTGAAATGGTAATTTTGGTCATGGGATGACATAAATAAAAAAAATGAGTTTTTGAATGGCTACTTTCTAAGTAAGCCTAAACGAATAAAAATGGTAAAATGGTGATCTAGTTAAATATAAGCGCAAAATGTTTGGTCGTTTAGACCATACGGGTCAAATGGTAATGTTGATACCATTTGACAATTAACGACTAATAAGTGTTTGTGGAGTTTTATGCACACAGGATAAATCGGCTTATGAATTAGCGATGCTATGAATTAGCGATTATTGAGACAAGGTATTAAAACGGGTCAATATGTTGATCCGAGCCAGGTACGCATAAATAAGTTTATAGTAAAAAAAAGAGGGTCATTAGCGTAAAATGACTAACCGAATGGTAAAACTTTGGATAATGGGTTCAATATGTTAAATCCACCACGAAAATAGTGGTGGCGGAATATAAGTAGATATTAAAATATGGGAATATGAAGTTAGAAATGAATGAGTATGGCTTGTGCGTAAAAGCGCTTAAATACCCTTAACGGGTCAAAACAAGCGCATAAGTATAAACGGGTTAATGATGTATAATAACCCATGATTTAAACCTCGTGTGATAGGAAACCTTAAAATATGATATTCACGAGAATTAGGGTGTAATGAACAAGTTGCTTTGATGATAGTATAAACGGGTCAAAAGCTTTGTTAAAAGTTTAATAATTAAAATTAAGCCTAAGGCCTAAAACCTAGAAAATTGTAAATCCGGATGTCGGATTTTAACTCCATGTGAGGAGGAATCAAATTACGGACGCGTAGGAAAAAGAATCACGCAAAACGGGTAAGTAGAATGAAAGTTATGCCCTATTAAAGTTCGATTTTCGACTAAAACCATAGTTGGGCAGATATGCAGCTCCCAGACCTGGAATCGCTGGAAAAGGGTCTCCCCCACGCCACGCGACGGGTAACGTTGTTTCGGGCGCGACACGCGACAGACGTCGCGACACGCGACACGTTGAGATGAGTCTCGCGCGACACGCGAGAGACATCAAAGTTTTTAAATAATTATTTTGTTGATTATTTGATGCGTAGAACTTGTTTAAACTTATATTTAAGTTATCAAAACTAACTTTTATGTTGGTTTTGATCATAGGTGATATCAAGTGTACCCGGATGGAGTTCAAGCGATGACAAAGGACCGAACACACGAAAATGAAGCTTCCGCAAGTTGTTTCGTCGTTATTCTTAAATGATGAATTAAATCACATTATGTTGTATTACTTTAAATTGTAAAAGTTTTTAATAAACCCGTATTTTTCATTTGTAATTGTATCCAGAATTACATGATTATGGTCTTAAACCATACGAAAATCGTAAAATAATAGTAAGGGTCTTACATCTACTCTCAGTAATGTATGGATGAGAGGAACTATTTTGTTTCTGAATTTCATTTGCTTCAAACAGAGGTAATATTGTTGATGGAACTTGAGAAGAGGGTTGTGGTGTAGAAAGCCAGATTGCCTTGGGAGAGGGGCTTTTAAACATACTTTCATATGAAAGGTCTACTTCATGTTGTGGTGTCCATGTGCTTACAACATGATCCTTTTGTGAGGATACATGAGGAGTTTGGATGGGTTGAGATCTTTCCAACAACTGTGAGGAAGTAGCAGCAATGGTTTCAAGTGATATTTGTATTGTCACTCAATTAACCTCTGGGATCTCATCTTCCAGAGGAACCTTTTTATTTTGTTTGGTTTTGGTGGGCTTTTTGGATGTGGTAGGTTTCTTTTTGCGTTTTGCTGGTGTGTGTTTCACAACACCGATTGTGGTGTCATGATCACCAGGAGCAGTTGGCTCAACAACAGAGGTTTGAGCAACAGATATGGACGCATCTAAAACAGGCTCATCCCCCTTTGTTTCTATTTTTGAAACTTTTGACTCTTTATCCATAAGTCTGGTAAAAGTTTACTTGTAAGACTATTTATTTGAAAAGCTACACCTTGTTCAAAATCTGTTTGTGACACTTGTTTTCGTAGGTAGTAGCTTAGAAGTCTTGGATACAACAGAAAAGCATTATTACAAGCACCTTTATTCAATTTTTTCACATTTTTCACGTTAGTCAACAAATCAGAAAACAGTGCTTGTGATAAATTGTAATCAGATTTTGTTAAAATAGCATAACCCAAATATTGAAAGTTTAAAGGTATCTCGTTAAATGCGGTGGTCTTGGCTGAGAGACAAGTTAAAAGAGTATGAAATAAAAATTTGATTGGCGGAGGGAAGTTTGGTTTGTACATAGTAACTTCCTTTAATTGTGCATCATACCCTCTTTCAATGAACTCTGTATGAAGTTCACGTTTTTCAAAGTTGTTCTAACCTCCCAAGTCGTCCAATGCAAATGTAGTGGAAATTCTAGATGGAGAAATTCGTACCACACTTTTCCCGATCTTAGATGTGATGGCAACCTGATTATTACCTTCAGACTCTATTTCAGCATTAAACCAAAATTTTCGGAGTGTTTTCGTATGAACCGGAGCATCAGCAGTAAGGATTGATTTGTATTTTGATGACGTTAAAAGGTCAATTATTGAGTGAAAGCTGGTATTTTTGCTGGTTTTCTCGAAGATGAGGAGGTAGTTGTGAGGGTTTTTTGATGTTCAGAGACATGATCGGAGAAGAAGGTGATTTGGGGATGAAACAAGGTTTAAGTTGGAGGGTTTTTAATATGTTGGAAACTGCTTTTGAGAATTTTGAATTCGAGAGGACAGTGGTAGAAGCTCGATTTAAGGATGAAACAACGTTTATATAGAGAGAAAAAGTGATGGCTGGCTTGGCAGTAGTTACAGATATCTGATGGCTAAGATCTATTCACGTCAGAACCTCTCTTGTGACAATGGATGGCAGCCGTTTGGAAACCTCTGTTTGCCGACTACAGAAGTTGGGAACAGTGTAAGTCAAACAGTCGTTAGATAAACAAAAGTTATGAGAACAGATGATAACTTTCAGCAGTGTTTTTATTTTTAGCTAACATCTGTCCATGTCAGAACCTCTCTTGTGATAATGGATGACAGTCAGCAGTGTAGTAAATCAATAGTCATTAGGATAAACAGAAGTTATGACAACAGATGGTACCTTTCAGCAGTGGATGTATTTTTAGGCAAGCAGAGGTTTCAAAAACAGTTGTTTTCAACAGTTGTAACTCAACAGTCATTAGACTAACATCTGCTATTAGCCTAACCACTGTTACTATGAAAACCTTTGTTGAGCATTTTAAGATTGAATATCATCTGTTGTTCGTTAACATCTGTTGGCCCATAGCAGACCTTTGCATCTTCAGACATTTATTAATCAGCAGATGCTCTCTTTTGTAAGACTTTAGCTACAACAGACCTTTTACAACAGCAAATATTGACTCTTTGTAATTTGGTCTTACTACAAATTCTCCCAAAAAACTGCTATTTTGTCTTTACAATCATCTGTTCAGCCTTAAACCAACCTTTAATCCTTTTAAACCTTTGTTGACTAACAAACATCTGTTCAGACACAATTCAACATCAACATAATCTAAATCAAACCCAGAGACAATTACACATCAACATCAATATCAGTCTGCAACTAATGTTGGATCGTGTTTGGTGACCCTAAAGTCAGTTAAGGCAGTTCATCTTCAAATACGAGGGCGGAATCAACGTAAACGAAGTCACAACAGCTAGTTTCCTTTTAATCTATCTTTTCTGATTGATTGTGAGCTTTTACAACGTATTCTGACAAAAATCCTGCAGCACCTTCGCTCACACACACATACATCATCGCTTCAAATGAACAACACACACTCCTATATATAGGCCTATAGGGTTTCGCTTGAGAGTGACAACCCATGGGGTTTCGCTTGAATCTGCCATGACACACTTTCAAGCGAAAACCCTTCCTAAAACATGATCTAAACCTAATTTCAACCCTGTTGTGTGTTCATTCAATCCTATCTATACAAAAGACTTGTAAAAGACAAAGTTAACAGACACTAATTGCACCAACAGACTCCCCCTTGGATGTTGACGAAGTCTTTGGCTTCAAGTCTTTGTCTTTATCAATCTCCAATCATTGTAAAGCTCTCTTCAATCTTTATCTTCAAACTTTAATCTTCAATCTCCCCTTTGACTGTTAATCCAGAATTCTGAGTCCCCCTTTCACAGACTCCCCCTCTCAATAAGCTAGGGCTCAAATTCTGGTTCAAACTTTGAAATTCATCACCATGAGGATTCCTGTATAAACTCTACCCAAATATAAGATATATGATAATAACAATTTCAATCTAAACTTACCATTTAATCTTCAGTAATAAAAATCCACTTAAGTATTCAGGTCCAAACTAATGACCCTGATTACTCAATTAATCTACCAAGTCCAATTTAATGACCTTGGTTGATCTGAGATAAATCACACTGATTTCTTGTTCAATCAATCTCTGAAAATTTACAAGTTTCAAGTTAATGAACTTGCTTTAACTTTCCAATTTTTACAAACTTATCATGTTTTAGCTCACGACTCATCCTCCAGTCCAGAAACCTCCTGCATCTGCTTTCAACTTTCGAATCCGAAGATCAGCTCTCCACTTTGATTTGTCAAAAAATAAAGCAGAAATGAAAAATCTTTTTGGATTTAAAAAAAAACTTCTAAACTAGGAACGAAATACAGAACTAAAATGCAGTAAAAGTAAACTATTTACAAACATATTTTTGGTGAGCGTGTTAGGAAATCATATCAGCTATTCGACAAATCACAAGTACCGTTAAGCTTCAATTACATATTCAGAATTAAACAATTCGCTTAGATTGTCGATATACTGATCCACTAAAATTCTCACACAAATTTCAATCTGATCAGGATACGGATTTAGTGTTTTAAAGACTTGAACTTATACATGTGTCCCACCTCTTGAATATACTCCCGTATCCAGATCCCGATATTCAGTCTTACAGGTAATTATAACAAAAATGATATCTGTAGGGGTTAATAAATTATGAAGAATCATGAGAGCTCAGGTCAGAACTACCGTTCAGCAGAGAGATCATGACTCAACTTTCAGGTATGTCCCCTTTAGAGGATCTTTTTTTTACAACAGCATTGCTAAGCAATTTTATTGTCTTATCATATATGCTGAGGGTGATACTATGTTTCAAGCATTGCAGAAAGTATTATTCGAGGACTAGGTCAGAACTTCCATTCAGCAGAAGTCCCGGAATAATACCCCAGATATCACTGAGTATAAAGACCTAGTATATCAGAAAAAGGAATCTTTCAAACGAGATTTCGGGGGTTACCCATATATCCAAGTAGTGTTCCCCACGAAATAAGCAAGTAAAATTTAGGTTTATATCCCGAACAAACCTACTAAATGTGTAAAAACCTATCGACACATCATCAGCGAGACTGTTTAACCTTTTCAACATTACATTTCTTTAGCATACCGTGACTGTCAAGCCGATGTACTATCATTTTCCCTTTTTACACAAGCTCTTTTCTGGTTTTCTATTGTTTTTGGATTTTGAAAATATCTCATGTTTTTGTATTTTTGTCATTTTTTATTGTTTTTGTATTTTCTGAAAATATTTACCCTATACCTCCCCCTAAATACCAAAACATGTAAAAAATCAACAAACCATTGCAGATTGCTTCTCAACATCATCTACAATGTCACCTTCATCAACGCCAATAATCTCCTCCAACACCGATAAAAGCTTCATACCATTCAGTTTTAGCAAATACTGAAAACGTGTTTTATCAAATGCTTTGGTATGTAAATCAGCTTTTTGATCGTCAGTGTGGATTTTCTCAATACGTATCAACTTCTTCTCGAAACAATCGCGAATGAAGTGATGACGAATCTCAATATGTTTGGTTTTAGCGTGATGGACTGGATTTTTAGTAATGTTAATCGCTGCCTCATTATCAACAAAGATAGGGGTGTTTAGAAATTGCAAACCGTAGTCGCGCATCTGTTGCTGGATCCACAAGATCTGTGAGCAGCAGCTGCTAGCAGATACATACTCCGCTTCACATGTGGATAAAGCCACAGAGGTTTGCTTTTTGCATTGCCAAGTGATCAATCGTGATCCAAAGAACTGACACCCTGCTGTTGTTGATTTAGCATTAATTTTGCAGCATCCGAAATCGGAATCGGAATACCCTTCGAGCGTGAAATCGCCTTCTCTTGGATACCACAACCCCAAAGATGGAGTTCCTTTCAGGTAGTGTAATATTCTTTTCACAATAATCACGTGCGATGCTCTCGGGTTAGATTGAAATCTTGCTGTGAGGCAGGTTGGGTACATGATATCGGGTCTTGAAGCTGTCAAATACATCAGCGAACCGATCATGGAACGATACATCGTTTCATCTACCTTCTCTCCGGTGAGATCAGGGTTTATCCCATGATTCGTTGCTAATGGGGTGGCTGCTGGAGTAGAACCTGACATCCCAAATTTCTCCAAATATCATGAACGTACTCCGTTTGATGTATGAAAATTCCTTTTGGGTAATTGATCAACCTGCAGTCCCAAAAAGAATTTCATCTCACCCATCGATGACATTTCGACTTTCTGCTTCATTACTCTTTCAAAATCTTTGCATAGATCCTCATTTTTTGACCCAAATACAATGTCGTCCACGTATATCTGAACAATCAGAAGATGTCCATCGACCTCTTTGGTGAAGAGAGTGGCATCCACTTTTCCACGAATAAAGCTGTTGGCTAGCAGGTGTTGAGACAATGTCTCGTACCAAGCTCTCGGGGCTTGGTGTAAACCATACAGCGCTTTGTCTAGTAAGTAGACCTTGTCTTTGTGGTGTGGATCGGTAAAGCCCGGTGGCTGACCGACATAAACCTCCTCTTTTACCTTCCCGTAGAGAAAAGCCGATTTTACATCTAACTGATATACTTTGAAGTTTTTCCAAGATGCAAATGCTAGGAAGATTCTGATTGCTTCTAGTCGAGCAACTGGAGCATACACTTCAGTGAAATCTATACCCTCCTGCTGACAGAAACCCTGGACAATGAGTCGAGCTTTGTTTCGAACCACAACTCCTCTATCGTCTCTCTTGCACTTGAACACCCACTTGGTGTTTATCTTCCTTTGACCATCTGGTAAATCCACTAGCTTCCACACTCCCAACTTTTCGAATTGACTAAGTTCCTCCTGCATTGCATTGACCTAAGAATCTTCAGTAAGCGCCTCTTTGTAAGTTCTTGGCTCAACCTGCGAGATAAAACAACTTAATGAGAATTCAGTTTGCAAAGGAGCAACTTTTGTATAAAAACATGTAAGCCCTTTATCAATCTGTCTTCTAGTACGGACGCCTGTCTGCAACTCTCCAATGATCAATTCCTCCGGATGATATGAAAGAGTTCGTGGCATAACTTCGCCTGAAACATCTACATCGCCTTCCAGATTAGTAACATTCTAATTTGCACCTTGTTCACTAACTGGATTTGTTTGACCTGAAATCTGAATTTGCTCCCCCTCAGAATCTGAATCACCACGATCAAATACTGGCATGTTCTCAGATTCTTGATTATCATTCTGTGCCAACTGATTATCTTGAGCAACTTCATTTTGTTGGACACCATCATGTTCACCAGCATTACTTGGACCTGCTTCATCGTCATTTGATGCTTGTTGTGGTCGTCTTGAATACTCAGCTGGGAACCTTTCCAGGGATGACTCATACTCTCGCAAAATATCCAACTCATCAAAGAAATCTTCTTCTTCTTCTTGTTCTTCCATCATGTCAAACGAATCCCACAACTCGTCGTAATGATAATGCCATGAATCTCCAGGATTCTGCGGCGGCATTGTATAACCTTGACATTCAACATTAGGAGCTTCAATAATCCGCTTCAGACTTGGAACGAAGACACGTCGTAACGGACTTGCATAACCTATGAATATCCCTTCAATGCTCTTCGGACCAAACTTTCCAAAAGGCTCTAGAACAATACAGGGTGACCCGAACGGTTCAAGATACTTCAGATTTGGTTTGCGGTTATTGATCAACTCAAAGCATGTTTTGTTGAATTTCTTTACAGTGAGAACCCGGTTGAGCGTATAGCATGCGGCTAAAACTGCTTCTGCCCAAAAATTTATCGGTAACTTTGAATCAGCAAGCATTGTTCTAGCCGTTTCGATTAGCGTCCTGTTTTTGCGTTCTGCGACTCCATTCTGCTGCGGAGTGTACGGAGCACTAAACTCATGCAATATACCTCTTTCATCACAAAATTCTTCCATCTTGTTGTTCTTAAACTCAGTACCATTATCACTTCTAATTCTTCTGATACGCCTTTGGTACAAGTTTTCAATCTTTCTGAACAACGCCATCAAACTGTCAAACGTTTCATCTTTCGACTTCAAGAATGATACCCACGAAAATCTGGAATAATCATCAGTAACCACAAGACAGTAGAGATCCCCTGTAATACTTTTGACGTTTACTGGACCAAACAGATCCATATGTAGTCTCTCTAACGGTCTGGAAACTGAATTGACTTGCTTTTTAGGGTGTGACTTTTTCTTCTGCTTGCCCTTGACGCAACTAATGCACTCCCCTTCCAGATGAAACCCTTTGATATTAACTCCAAGAACCAAATCATTGTGTACCAAGTGATTCATTTTTCTAAGATGTATATGCCCCATCTTCCGGTGCCACAACTTTGATTCTTTCTCTGTTGCTCTGGAAACAAAACAATGTGCTTGACCTGTTGTTGTAGTCGCTACACTCATGTCCAACACATATAAATCATTCACTCTAGGTGCCCGCATGATAATCCATTCTTCAGGGATAACAAATCCTGCTTTCAAGATCAAACATTCTTTGTCTGTGAAGTGAGTGGTATACATATTGTCACAAATCTGCGAGATACTCAGCAGATTATTTCCCAGCTCAGTAATGTAGTTAACTCTTTCAAACGTAACAATCCCATTGGATAACGTTCCTTCACCAATAATTCTACCACCTTCGTGTCCAGCAAATCCCACATAACCACCATTGATATTTCTAACATCATATAACAATGCAGTCTTCCCTGTCATATGTTGAGACGCTCCACTATCCATAATCCATCTTGAAATAGCTCTCGGAAGATCCTGCACATATCACAAATTGATTTTAAAATATTTCAATAAAGATGCCGATTCATGCTTCACAATTACCAACTAGGAAGCTCCGGCAAGTCCAAAATCTTTAATGAGATTTTGATGTTACCCAAACCTCTTTTGACTCGGGTAACTTGACTTTAATGTGAGTTTTAGCAGTGTAAAGTGGCGGAAAATTTTTATCATTCATTTTCAAACTTTCCTCAGATCGATCCTCAACCTTTTTATATAAGAAAAACTCATCAATCTTAAGTTGACCAGTTGGTTGATTTTTCTTTTGAACATTCTTCTTCTCTGGTGGAGTAGAAGACTGTTTCTCAAATTGTTCATAATAATCCAAAGGAACATCCATCTTTACTGGTGTGGTAGAAGATGATTGTTTTTCCAACTCAGAAACCTTTGGTTTTTCTACAACTTTTGGCTTCCATGTTTGTTGAGACGATGCAACCCGTTTATGAAATTTGTCATTTTTATTTACCAAGTTCTTAACAGGTTCAATTTTGATTTTTGATTTCTCATTTTTCAAAATTTTCTCAACAACCAATGGAGCTTTTCCTTTCACATCAACATTCTTCTTTTGTCTCTCAAAAACTTCAGTCTTAGGCTTGGAGTTGATGCAATTTCTTGCAATGTGACCAACTTTGTTGCATCTAAAACATGTACGAGTATCAACTACCCGACTCGTGCCTTCAGACTGAGGTTGTGAGGCCCTCTTCTCAAAGAATTCTTCATTTGATTTCGAAAAGATTTCATTTTCCTCATCAGACAGTGAACTTGAACTGTTTACAAACACCTTCTTTTCAGCAAACCTTTTGTTTTGAAAATTCCTTTTCTGATAACTCTTACCACCCTGATATCCACCCGACCAATTGTTTCGATTGTTATTATAAAAACGTGGTGGCACAACAGGCTTTTTGTAGTAAGCTTTATCTTTCTCAAAATTCATTTGCCTTTTTGTTTGTTTCAAATTCTTTAATTCAGACAACTCAACTTCAACCAATTTGAACACATTTGTCAATTTTGAAACGTTTACATTCTCCAAAGGAAACTCAGAATCCGAATACAACTTATCAGATCCAGCTATCTTGTACATTACAAGACCCGGTTCATCACCTAAGTTGTTTTTGGATTTTGGTTTCTGAATGTACTTGTCCAAGAAACATTCATCATCTTCAGCTAAATCAGACAACAAAACACTTTCAGCTGTGCTTTTAACTATCTCTGTTTGAACACTATCATCAGATGATGAAGAAGAAAATGTCACATCAATTGAATCAGGAAGTTTCACATCAGTTTCTTCCTCAAGATTAACCAACCCAGATTGTTTTTTCGAATAATTTTCAAGAATTGGTGGTGGAACTTGATGAAAACCCACCCCAGTTCCATCACAGTATACATCTTCGCCTGCTTTGTCTTTCCCAATGGGTTTGGGAATGATGTGTTGCAAAACAAAGCTTGCAGAGCTGTAACTGTTCAATTTCAAATTGATCCGTTCATTCTCAATCTTGGCTTCTTCAAACTGAAGTTTCAATTTAGCAATCTCATCCAATTGTGTGTTTATTAATTCTTCTTTGATTCTCAAAACACATTGCAATTGGCAATTTTCTTTGTAAGTTTTACCATTTCGATCATCATTATCTTTAATAGTGCTTTTAAGTTTCTCAAATTTTTCAGTGATCTGACGATTTTCAAGAACTAACCTTTCATTTTCTTTCCTAACCTTTTCCTGATCAATTTTATCAGTTTCAATTTTGTTAGTTAATTCCTTTAATCGTTCAGTTGAAGCTTTCACCATTTTGTCACGATCAAGAATTTGATCCTCAATACTTCTGACTTTAGCAGTCAGATCCTCAATCTTCTTACCTTTGAGATAAGTGTTTGTACTACAAACCTTGCATTCTTTGATGCAGTTTTTGCAGTCAACATTACCACTGACCTTCTTACCTGACTCAGTCATTGACGCGTTTAAACTGACTTGGCTTTTAGACTCAGAAACAGATTTAGGATCTACCTCAAGCGTCTTAGCTGCCATCACCTTGTCAACCATCTTTCCCATGTTTTCAGCATTCAACTCCTGTGTCGTGTCAATGATTCCAGTATCAATTTTCTTAGACTTCTCTTCCTCTTCTTTCTCCTTCTTCTCTTTCTCTTCTTCTTCTCCGCTTCCCCACCATTTCTTCTGCCAATAATCATCTTCAATTTTATACTCTTGGATTATGGTTTCCACATCAAGAGTGTTATGATCAACAGCAATGTTTCCATAGGGGTCAAGATAACACTCCCTGTCTGGATCCCATCTATTTGCTCTTTTTGCCTCAGAAAAAATACCAGATATTCTGATCAATTTATTTGTGGCCAACAACTTTCTGTGTTTATACTTCTGTTCTTCAGTTCTGTTGTCTTTCCAAGGTTTAGGTTCAGAATTTGCCATGAATGCATATCCAACCGCATCCTCCTCAGGTAACAACTCGCTCCAGTCGAAACCTTCATCGTCGTGAATCACCGCAAGAGCTCTAGATTTTTCTTTGTTATCTTCGATCTGCTTCATTCTTGGTGGCTCTGATTTGTTCTGATGATAAATCGCTTTCTTGTAGTAATCTTCTCTGAACGGGTTCTCAGATTCATCAGCATATGCGTTTCTGCATTCACGCTTAAAGTGACCTTTCTGTTTGCACTTAAAGCACGTCACCTTAGACTTGTCAAAGCCCAACTTGGTAGATGGTCCACCAATTGTCTTTCTCCCGGTTATCTCCATGAAACGCTGTGCTCGACGAACTGCACTGGCCATACACCACCTTATGTCGATCAGTTCCATCTCCTCAGGATCAATCTGATCATAATCTTCTTTCGTCAGGTTGGTGTTGCCTATCTTCCCTGCTACAAGACTTTCATACGATTCCAGTACCGAGGCTAGAAAAACCATCTGTTGTTTGGCAGACTCTTCGCTGAAATTTTGAGCATTCTTTAAGTCTACAGCAATGTTGCATTGAAATAAGTTCTTTGCATCAGACTGGTTTGAATTTGATGAAGACCCACTGTGATAACCACTGCTTTGACTTTCTTTGCTTGTTGTGGAGACATTCTCAGCAGAAAATGCAGTCTTGGGAGATGTACTCTTTGGCATCATGCTCTTTGGATAATACAGATCCAAATTCTGCTGATAAGATGTGTGATTGACTTTATGCGTCTTCTTTAACTCCAACTCGTGACTCTCTAATCTTTCAATCAGCAAATCAACTGTAAGATCTTTAGACTTGGTCGTATTCTTTAACATCAAGGCGTAATACTGCCAATCCATCTCATCTGGTAACGAATCGAACAATTTGTCGACAAGATCTTCTTGAGAGTATTTAATTCCATGTCTCTCCAACTCTAACTTCAAGTGACCAAACCTTTCAATCATTTTACAAACCGATTCATTTTTCAAACAACCAAATAAATCAAATTCTTTTCTAAGCAGTTTCCTTTTGTTTTTCACAATTTCTTCACTTCCCAAACATTTATCTTTCAATTTTTTCCAAAGATCTGTAGCACTAGAATATTCGATCAAAGATATGATATCTTCTCTGACGGATTGAAACAGCAATGCAATACATTTTTGCACAGCAACAAACGATTCTATTTCTTCAGTTGTTGTTAAGGTTTCGCCACTTTTGCCTCCATCATCATAACCATTTATTAGACTCTTCCAGCTGAGAAAAGCAAAAGCTCTCAACCAATCTTCAAACTTCTTTGCCCACCGACTGTATTCTTCTATAGCCATCAACTTCGGAGGTTTGTTGTAAGTTCCGAAAGCACTTTCAGCCTCCAAAGCATCCGATAACTTTTTCTTTGGATTTGGCGTGTTCTCGTTTGTGTTACTTGAAGAAGTATCATTTCCACCGTCTCTAGCAAATGCAAAAACATCATAGAACGGATTGAAATCATCCATCTTGAACGTACCTGAAAAACAATCAGCAAAATACTTAGAACTTTTAAGTTTTGAAAAATAACAAGTTCAAACAAAATCACTTGAAGCGAAATAGTAACAATTCAAGCTAAACAAGCAAGAATCAACACTATTCAAGCGAAATGGTAAACAAGTTTATGATGTTCAAGCGAAATAGATCAATCTGAAGCGAAACCCCCTAGTCTCTTGAACTTTCAAGCGAAATGGCTTAATCAGACTGGACAGTTCAAGCGAAATGCTATAATCCTTGTTCGCTTGAACTTGTCAAGCGAAAGAGTCTGATTTTTCAAGCGAAAACCTTAGTTTTTTTTTTAAGCGAAATGGGTCCCTTTCAAGCGAAACAGCGAAGACCAATGTCAAACGAAAGGTAGTTCTAGGCCATTTTTTATCAGTTTTAGTCCAAGTTTTAATCTGATTCTTTGTAGGATTTGTTAAAACTATGTTTTACACAATATATGTGAAATTCAGGCCATTTCAACCGTTAGAACTCGTTCAAATCAGAAAAGTATGAAAAGAAGTGAGTAGAAAGTTGAAAATCCGGTAGAATCAAGCTGCTATGGTATGAACTCCTCGTCCTGAGATCTGATACCACTTGTTGGATCGTGTTTGGTGACCCTAAAGTCAGTTAAGGCAGTTCATCTTCAAATACGAGGGCGGAATCAACGTAAACGAAGTCACAACAGCTAGTTTCCTTTTAATCTATCTTTTCTGATTGATTGTGAGCTTTTACAACGTATTCTGACAAAAATCCTGCAGCACCTTCGCTCACACACACATACATACATCATCGCTTCAAATGAACAACACACACTCCTATATATAGGCCTACAGGGTTTCGCTTGAGAGTGACAGCCCATGGGGTTTCGCTTGAACAGTGTTTCAAGCGAAACTGTATAATGTTGATGATGAGGTTTCGCTTGAACCTGCCATGACACACTTTCAAGCGAAAACCCTTCCTAAAACATGATCTAAACCTAATTTCGACCCTGTTGTGTGTTCATTCAATCCTATCTATACAAAAGACTTGTAAAAGACAAAGTTAACAGACACTAATTGCACCAACAACTAAGCAGTTAAAGCGGTCCAAAATCGAATAGCGGTCAAGTTCTGCTATATGATATATAGGTTGTAGCAGGGGTATAGCAGTGATATAGCGGTAATTTTTATACCATGCATAATTTATGTATTTTTATATATATTATATACATATACCATTAATTTTATATATTTATATATAAATTCACAAGTATGAGGACTAAATATAAACTAATGAAGATGGAGAGGGTTATATGTTAAAATACCCAAACTTAAATAACCCTAATCATCCCCACTTTCATCATACGCCGTTTTCCCGCTCCCATTATCTTCTTCATCAAGCATAGTACCCAGTTATCTCTACAATGGTTCAAAATCATGGAGCAACAATTGATTTTTTTTCGAATTAAGGTAACAATTCGTTTCACTTAACCGATTTGGTCAAATTTTTACTAATATCTGATCCAGTTTTGACCGATTTGGTCCGATTATAGGCGACTTTTGACCGATTTTTTCAAACTTTGACCTAATTTGACTTTGACCGCTATACAGGTTTCCAAATAGCGGCCTAATAGCGAGCTATAGCGCCGCTAATAGCGGAACCGCTATGAGCCACCGCTATTTAGACCACTACAAACCCAGACGTCCGCTAACCGCTATAGCACCGCTATAGCGCCGCTATTAACTGCATAGGTCTGCAATCCTTAGATGTTATTCAAAATTATATAATAATACTTAGGAATGACTGAAATAATTAAAATGAAGATGCGACAACAAAGATTAATAGTATTAAAATTTATTCATTTATTCAGCAGTGGTAAATCAACAGTCGTTAGGATAAACAGTTGTTTCATAAGAATGTTCGAATATATGATAACAACAACATGCTTATACAAAGGTCTACAATTACAATGTTCACCTACTGTGCAACATCTAATCTAATGGACTAATAAACTCCCAACATCTGCTATTAACCTAACCACTATTACTATAAAAACCTTTTGCTGGCTCAACATATTTTGAATCTCATATGTTGTTCTTTAACATCTGGTCTCCTATACAGACCTTTCTTTCTTCAATATTTCCTCATCAGCAGATGTTCTCTTTTACCAGACTTTAACTACAACATACCTTTTACAACTCCAAATATTGACTCTTTGTAATTTGCAGGAGCAAATTCTTCAAAAAAAAATTGCTATTAATGATCAAATTTTATGCCTTGTTTTATCTTTGCACTCATCTGTTCACCCTTAAACCAACCCTTGATCCTATTAAACCTCTGTTGACTTACCAAACATCTGTTCACACACAATTCAACATCAACATAATCTAAATCAAACTCAAACACTAAATAAGTAAAAGTAAAATGCAACAACAAAGATTTATAAGATTAAAATTTATTCATTTATTCATGACATTAAAAGACCAATAATTACATAACATACTGAACAACGAAACTTTCAAATCTAACAATAACAGCAAGAATTAAGAAATTTTAGCTTCAACTCCATCGATTGCTAAACCTCTGGATGTATGTCCTTCAACATCGCCATGAACTCCACTTCTCGATCACTGCACTCTATATTACTAACAACACAAAGCTCACGAACGAAAGTTGAAGGCATCCGCATCAGATTTCTGAAAACCTGCTCTCTCGTGAACAGGCCAACTTACAGTCCATCAAAACATCTCTTCAGCTCTCGGAGAGTAGCCCTATCATCATACACCTGTTCCTCAATTTGCCTGATAAAACGCTGTTTTAAATCATCTGATTTTGCAGAAGTGTATGGCGCCATTTCAACAAACTATATTACTCAAGTGATGTGAAAGTATGATATCTTCGTAGGAAAACATGATGAAAAACAGGTGAAGTGGCAATGAGTTTATATACTGAAATATCTAACAGTGAAAGAAATCACACTTAAGCTAATTGTACATTTAATAATCTAATCAATCAAAACGTGTAGATTTAATATAAATATATTAATTTACCTTGGATCTAAAACTGCAACCATGGCCATCAGCAGGTGACATCCCCCCCCCATACTTTTCCAAATTTTCCTTCATTTTTTAGCCATATCACCATCATTTAGTTTTTCTTCATCATTTAGCCATCAGCAGGATAAAAGGAAACGGGGATAATACACCGTCATTTAGTTTTTCTTTAACCTTGTACACCTCCGTAAGATATAAATTTGAAGTGGGATAATCACTACCAGATATAACATTTGTGCACTCTTTAATAACCTTCAAAAAATCACACACGTTTTTCACATTTTCCCACTCTTGTTTAGTGGGCAAATGTTTAAAATGTAGTTCGTATTCTGCATATCTAGAAAACAATTTAATGTTAATAAGATACACCATCAATTATGGGAAATAAAAGGCATGTCATTTCTATTATGCATACCTTGGAAAAACATCTTTGAAGTTGGTAGCAAGGCATAACATAGCATATGTAGAATTTCATCTAGTTGAAACATCAGTTAGTAACTTCCTATCATGTACTTGAAGTTGATTTGCAGCCTTTGAAAACATTTGACGCCTTGCCTCTGAATGATGTATATACTTCAGAGCTTCACGAACTTCTTCAACTACAAAATCAATCGTCGAAAGGCAATCCTTGACAAGCAAATTCAGTATATGTGCACAACATCTAACATGAAATAACCATCCACCACAAGAAAATTTCTTCACTTTAGAGAAGTTACTCTTCAATGTACTCACTACTCTGTCATTATAAGCGGCATTATCTACAGATATGGAGAATATCTTCCCCTCAATCTCCCACTCCTTTAAACATATTTGTAGATTCAAATATAATACATATATAACTAAAAAGATAGAAATTGATGAAAAAAGGATTAAAAGTATAATGGTTTCATTAAACCTCTAATTTCTATCAATGAAGTGTCTGGTGATGATCATATACTCAATTTTCTGATGAGACGACTTCCAACAATCAGTTGTCAAACTAATATTTGAGGCTTCTTTTACAAGACTTTTCAATTTTTTGTTCTCATGCTCATATACTTTAAATCAATTAGCCTTATCCTCATTCTATTTACCCTCTCAAACATTGAATTTGCCATCTTCATCATGTAAACAAACATTTCATCTTCAACAGTGGTAAATGGTTGCCCGGTTGCCATCAACCAGCGTGCCATTGACTCGCGCATCTTGTTAGAATCATATTTTGCATCAGGTCCAATCAATGGAGAAGGCTTATTAAATGTCATATCCGCATCAACTGGCTGAAATTTAACAACTGTTGAATTCTCATGTATTGTCGGCGTTGCGTGCATCTACTGAGGTGTCTGTTCCATGTTGAAGTAGGCTTGCCTGAACTTACTGCCAATTGTTTCTTACAATGAATGCATTCGACTTTTTTTGTCCCACAAGGAAGAGTCACTTCAATAAAGTCCCCCCCTACTGCTGATCTCTTTTGATGTTTAGACTTAAGTTGCACATTATCTTGGCCACTAGGATTATCCTCTTCTATGCATGCATCCTCATTGACATTTTGATCATGTGCATCAAGGTTCTCATCTTCGTCAAGGTTAACGTACTCTTCTTGGGACTTACTTTTACCTCCTTGTTTCCCTGAATTTGATATTGAACCCTTCATTGGATTAGCTGTCTTTTTTGTTGTTCCTCGTTTCATTAATGCAGATCTATTGTCTTAAAAAACAAAGAGAAATATTAAAAAAAAACCCCATAAAAGTCAAAAACTATAAAAAACAAAGCTAATAATGTTCATAAACTATAACATAAAGTATAAAGCTAATAATGTCGATGTATGTTGATGAGTTTTATGTGACTTTTCTATAAACAAAGATACACTTTCGTATGTCGATGTATGTTCATTATTAAAAAAAAATATGTTACATAACCTAGGATACACTTTAAATTCTAACCTAAATTTGACTGGTTCTGACTTATTATAAGTAATCAGTAGACATATGAACTAAATAAATACTTCTCAATTACAAGTTTCTACTAAAAATTTGACAGACTGTGTTTTAACTTTAAACTTTAAAGTCCCCACGTGATGTGTGTTGTAGCAATAATTTATTATATTTCAAATTCGCCTACTTTGACTTGAAAAGTCAAATGAAACTCTTCAACATACATAGGCATTCAACTTAAAAGTATCCTAACAGAAAAAAAAACCAAATCTAATTAACATAAAAACGCTTAAATCCACATATAATTAGTCATTAATGGTGCAAAATTATACAATAATTTAATAAGATTTAGAAGATAAATGGAACTACTAGGGTTTTACCTTTAATACTAAAGTAGTAAAGTCCGTGAAGAAGATGGAGCCTATTACCAGTAGGAGCAACTTCCAAGTTTACCTTCAATATAGAAATACAACATGATAAATACACACGATGTGATAAACAAATGCACGTCAAATGTTGGACTAGGAAGAAAAATCGAGAATAAAACGAAAAGAAAACGAAAACCTTTATCGATGAAGGAAGAACAATCATGCGTTGATGATCATCGATGAGCGTCAATGAGGTTTCATATTTTAATCTAGCCGGAAAAGGGGAAAGAATGAAATGAGTGAAAGTATGAAAGCTGCAATTCTGTATTTTAGATGTTGAGTTTATGTAAAATAATCATATGGTCATGGGCAAGAAAAAATTGTGCTCTAATATTAAGGTAGAGTAGAACTGTAGAAGCCCAAAAAAATCTAAAGTATACTAGGCTTGTTAAGGCTCGACGAGCCTTAACAAGCTTAATACACAAGGCTCGAGCTCGGGCTCTATAAGTAATCGAGCTTAATTTCAAGCTTGGATTCGAGCTCGATAAGGCCCGCTCGTTCAAGCTTTTTATCGAGTCGATCTCAAGTAGCTCACGAGCCGCTTGACTCGTTTGCACCCCTATACTCCAATGCCCTTCACTGACACAGAATCCTTAAGTATTCATTTGTAATAGTCAATAATTCCACAATCACTTTATAATCTTTTCAAAGTGATATAAACTTGAAGATTCCATACTTTGGTTTCTTGAAAGTTCGATTTCTAATTTCGTACACTATTTTGTATCATTGTTGAAATCATCTGTCATTTTGATTAAAGATTGTTTATCTGGGATCAATAATGACATATAAAGATGTGGTTGGAAGATTGAAGGTATATGAAGAAAGAAACAAGTTCGAGATTGTGAATAAAAGTTCATCCCAAAGTTGAAAAGAAAGTGAGGATGTGGTAGAAGACGTGGAAGATTCAATGGAAGAGGAAGAGGGAATCCAATATGAAATAATGAACGTGAGAATGATGAAGGTGAACAAGGTCAAGACCAAAGGAGAAAGAACCTGGAAGAATAACAAGATTGAAGGAACACTTTGAGGTGCTACAATTGTGATAAGATTAGGCACTACTTGAGTGAGTGCAAAGCACCAAATAGAAGGACAGAAGTGAATCTGAAAAAGATGGAAGTCGAAGGTGATTGTGATCCTTCCTTGTTTATTGCGTCTTGTTCGATTAGAAAAGTAAGTTCATATGAAGAACATGGTATCCCATGAATGTTTGAAAAGGATGGAAAGAAAGAATTCTTCACTACTTTGAATGAACAGGTTTTGGGTTTAGGGAGTGTAACCCTAGTAAGTAAGAATGGTGAAAAGAAAACATTTGGTGATGTTTTCTACATACCTGGGGCAGTTGGATGAAGAAGGATATGATATTGCAATAGCCAGTGGGATATTGAGGCTATATGATTATAAAGGAAGATTATTCAAAGAAATCTATATAGGATATACAACATCAAGCTTCATGTGTGTTCTAATCCTAACAACTTTGAAGATGAAAAGAAAGAAACTCCTGATGTGAAACCGATTATGAAAGTGAGGGAAATTCAGTTTGGAATGATCTCGAATGATTTGTTTGGAATTTGTGAGAGTATTGGTAAAAAATGAGTTGATCAGAAGAAACTAGTCGAGAAAGAAAGTAGTAGTATGGCTATAAAGTTGCATACGGGAGGAACGAATGCTAAGTTTGCAGAATCGCTTAAGCAAGTATACTACAGATAGTTGAGAAATGGAATAAAGGCAAGAAGATGAATATTTCAAGATTAGGGGGTTGAATGAATGACTAATCTTGAAATTAAATAAAAGCTAGGGTTTATCTTGATTATCATATTTAAAGCTTGATTTAATTATATTTAGAGATATTGAGTTATGTTGCAACCCACGGCCCCTATCTCCTGGGAACGGGCGCCCGCGAGCTCAGATTCAGTAGTATCAGTGGTTTTGTCATTTTGGCAGCGGAATTTACATCAGGATCATAGTTAGGAAATATTTTATCAGAGTAAAATACCACATTTTTATAATAAACACTTGGGTAAAACCCAAGTTTCCATTACAAACATGTTTATAGGGATAAACCCTATTTTATTTAAATAAAACATCTTCTTTATTTAGGTAACTTTTATAGCCACATTTTCCAAACCTTCAGTGCTGTTCAACTAGCTTCAATTTGGCTTTCACATTTTGTTACCTAAAACGCGAAAAACATTTTGTCAGTGAGAAATACTGGTGAGTGAATCCCAATTTAATCAAGACAGTTTTTATCATTTTACAGCATTGAGGGTGATCTCGCAATTATATTTGTTTCCAATTCTTACTTTAATTACCACCCACGGTACTGTCAACCCAACTTGTGGTCATGTTACTACTCACAGTGTAGTAACAAATTTTGTATACAAAACCCCAACATACCGATGATAATTGTAGAATTTACAAATACTCAATCACTGTTAATCATAATGTAAAACATTTGAGGTTTTGTAAAAACAGTTTGCAAAAAGGTTTACAAAAAGGAAATTACTCACATTGTTATTTTAGATTTTTCCCTGTGATTTCCTGGTTATAATCTAATAAATTAAGCAATGCACACGCGTTAGTATAATAACCCAATTTACATTAGTTATACCCTCCCCGAGACAAAACTCCAACGACTACGTCGGGCAGAGCCTCGACAGCCGCTACGGAGCACTAGATCAATCGGGCAGCGTATCTAATACGTAACCGGGGGTTATAATACTTACAACGAGGCAGAGCTTCACTAATTTGGGGGGTATAATGTCCGAGTATTATGTCTACACTATAGAAATTGAGAGAGAGTTTTGAGAATTGAACGACGGAAAAGTGAAACTGATCGATCTCATTTATAGGCTGGAAATCGGGTTTGTCGCGCCCCTCGTAAGCCGAAGACTATGTCTTCGCAGCCCGCGAGAGACCTAGAGTAGGCCCTAGCCTGGTCGACTCAGCCTACTAGACCCAACACGTTCGTGCCACGTGGCGGCACCGGGTGCCCCCTGATCTTGAGCTGTCGTGGCCTGCGACCAGGTTGGCTAAGGGCTTCGCGCCCCGCGAGCATCCTTCAGATTTTGTTTTTTAATTAATTTTTATGAAATTAAAGGTATTTTGGGCCGTTTCGCGTATACGGGGTGTATCTTAGAACGTACAGAGGTGTTCTAAATATTTTAGGAGTGTCGGTAATACTTTAGGAGGGTTGTTATATCCTCCCCACCTTAATTTAGAACTCGTCCTCGAGGTCTACTGGAACAGGTGTGGGTATTTTTCTCCGCATCTCTGATTCAAGTTCCCATGTGTATTCCGATCCTCTTTTGGAATCCCATTTTACTTTGACTAGAACTAATCTCTTGTGCTTGAGATTCTTGACTTTCTTGTCTTCAATCTGTAGTGGCTTCTCTACGAACTTAAGTTTTGCATTTACCTCTGTGTCCTTAAGAGGCACTACTAATGATTCATTGGCTAAGCATGTTTTGAGATTACATACATGAAATACATCATGTATTCGTGCCATTTCCTCTGGCGGTTATAGCTGGTAAGCTACTGGTCCTATTCTTTTAATAATCTCAAAAGGTCCAACATACCAGGGACTTAGCTTTCCTTTCTTGATGAATCATACCACTCCTTTCCAAGGAGAAACTTTTAACAACACCTTATCTCTAACTTGGAACTCCAATGGCTTTCGCCTGTTATCAGCATAACTCTTTTGGCGATCACGTACTGTTTTTAGTCGTTCCTTGACTTGAATAATCTTGTCCGTAGTTTCTTGTACGATTTCAGGTCCAGACAATTGCTTTTCTCCAATCTCTGCCTAACAGACTGGAGTTCGGCACTTTCGTCCATAAAGTGCTTCGAAAGGTGCAGCATTAATACTGGTATGATAGCTGTTATTATAAGAAAATTCTATTAATGATAAATGATCATCCCAATTTCCTCCGAAATCGATTACACAAGCTCTAAGCATGTCTTCCATCGTCTGAATTGTCCTTTCGCTTTGTCCATCCGTTTGTGGATGATAAGCGGTGCTTAGATTTAACTTGGTTCCCATTGCTTTTTAGAAACTTGTCTAAAAATGAGAAGTAAAGCGGCTATCTCTATCAGAAACAATTGATAAAGGAATACCATGTAATGAAACTATTTCATTAACATATAGCTTGGCTAACTGTTCCATACCGAATGTTTCCTTCATTGGTAGGAAATGAGCGGACTTGGTTAACCTATCTACAATCACCCAAATTGTATCATTACCTTTTCGTGTCTTGGGTAATTTGGTAACAAAGTCCATTGTTATCAATTCCCATTTGCATACATGCATTTCCAATGGCTGTAATAATCCTGAGGGTTTCTGATGCTCAACTTTAACCTGTGAACAGGTTAGACACTTGGCAACATAAGCTGCTATATCCTTTTTCATTCCTATCCACCAAAAATTCTTTCTTAAATCTTGATACATCTTATCACTTCCAGGATGGATCGTGTACTTAGACTTATGGGCCTCATCTAGTATTTGGTGGCGTAGGTTTCCTAGTTTAGGTATCCACATCATTTTCTTATGGAATCTCCAAATTCCATATGTTCCTTGTTCTAGTTCCTTAATTATCCCTTTCAATTTTTCAGTATCATCCTTGATTACTGATTCTTGTACGACTCAAATTTGCTCATTTAAATCTATCTGCAGATTTAATTTAAGAGAACGTACTCTTTTTGGCTTTTCATGATACTTTCGACTTAAAGCATCAGCTACTACATTAGCCTTTCCTGCATGATATTGGATATTGCAATCATAGTCACTAAGAAATTCCATCCATCGTCTATGTCTCATATTCAGTTCTTTTTGCCCAAAAATGTACCTTAAACTCTTATGATCAGTGAAGACAACAAATTTATTTCCATATAAATAGTGTCTCCAAATCTTAAGGGCAAAAATTATGGCTCCTAACTCTAAATCATGGGTTGAATAGTTTTCTTCATGATTCTTAAGTTGTCTAGATGCGTAGGCTATTACCTTTTGACGTTGCATCAACACACATCCATAACCTAACTTAGAAGCGTCACAATAGATTTCAAAGTCTTCAGTTCCTTCTGGTAACGCTAGTGTGGGTGCGTTGGTTAATCTTTGCTTAAGAATTCTAAAGGCTTCTTCTTGTTTTGGTCCCCATTCAAACTTAAGAGACTTACAGGTTAACTTGGTTAAGGGAATGGCTATTCTATAAAAATCTCGAATAAACCTTCTGTAATAACCGGCTAGTCCTAGAAAACTTCTAACTTCCGTTGATGATTCAAGGACTTTCCATTTAGTAATCACCTCAATATTTGTGGAATCCACATGAATCCCTTCATGGTTGACTAGATGTCCAAGAAATTGCACTTCTTCTAACCAAAATTCGCATTTCGAAAATTTAGCGTAAAGCTTTTCTTTTCTCAGCAAATTTAAAAGTGTATGCAGATGATCTGCATCTTCCTCTTTACTTCTAGAGTGAATTAGAATATCATCTATAAAGACAATTATGAATTTATCTGTAACACCTGTGTCATTTCAACCATCAAACAAATGCCCAACCAGTGAAATATTGTATTTCATACTTGGGATTTGTAAAAATATGTGTATCGTTTACACATATCAATTCTTGTTCGATTTCAAGCTCTAAATCGCTTTCTGGAAGGTTATACGCGCACTAATGCGTAAATATAACCAGTTTAATGCAACGAACACTCCGGAATAGTGAAATAGGCTTAACATACCTTAAATAACCTTTACATAACTTAGAAATAAGTTTTGAAGGCTTTGGTATGACAAAAACAAGTTAATTCGCTTACAGGGACTAAAGTTGACAAACTGCGAAAGTATGCCAATTTGAACTGTAACAGACATTCCGGAACATGACCATAAGTTAAACATACCATATATATCCTTTACATAGCTTAGAAATAGGCTTTGAGGGGTTCGGTGTGCTAAAATAAACTTTTGGGTCATTCAGGGACTAAAAGTGTCAAAAAGTGCACAAGTTTGCATTTTCGCGCATAACTTACGTTCTGAATACATCCGGACATCCAAAAATTTATGTAAGCATGACTATATTATATTTTAGTGTTCGCCATAAGAAAAATCCATTCGTCGCGTCATTTGGATCGTTTTTCGCGCTTATGCGCATTCCGTCGTAATTAAGCGAACATCGCGATCGTACGACCAAACGAACCGACATCCGACATATTTTTGAGCATGTTTTGAGTTCCCTATACTTTAACTTCATTTTAGAGCCTTGAAATGAGGTTAACGGGGTTCAAACGCATCGAAAAAGGCCTTAAACACGTGCAGGGACCATTTCTGCCACTTTTGAAACATTTCTGAAACAGGGAGGTGCTAGCGTAGCGCGACTGCATAGTGCCTTTGCACTAGCGCTACGCGACTGCCTAACCTGACCAGATTAAGTGTATTTGCAATCAGATTTCAGCTGATTAACCACAACCACATGTTTGCAACTTGCTTAATCACTAAGATTAGGAGCATATGTGGCTCCATAACCTTTGTGACAAGTGTACGGCTCGGATCGTGGCACGATATTCAAGAAACGATCCTAGCGGCTCTACTTTATCTATAAATACCCACCCCCCTTTGGCTTAAAAACCCACAAATCTGATTGAAAATACTCTAAGTTGGAACCTTCGTTTCATACCTGAGCTATTTTGATCTGGGTTAGCATTCGGGGACCCTGGGTAAGTATTCTTTCGTTCTTTTCCTTATTTTACTGCTTTTCGAGTCAGAAAGTCAAACTTTGTTTGACTTTCAGCGTTGACCAGTAAATGGTCAATGCGAAGTTCGTTTGAACTTCGCAACGTGAGTGTAATCACGTTGGTCATAGTCCCTTGGGACTATGCCCACTGATTACCACGTTGTCTAGGGTCGTAGGGTAGGCGATCTGATAAATCGCCTATACCTTCGAACCCGACCCAGTTTGGTCGATCATTAGGATCCGACCAAACACATTAGGTGACCATAGTAGGTAGGGAATAACCTTCCGAGGTTATACCCTATGGTCACATCGTTTAAGTAGTTGTATGATAGGTAGTTTATATGCCTTAGGTAAATTACCAGAATACCCTTTTCATGTATAATTGGTAATTAAGCATATGTAACCTAAACCTTTGTCACATAACTGATTATGTAATATGTTTAGGCATATAACACTTGTCATAGGGCTAGTTAGGCGGTCCGAACGCGTTTCACGCGAACGACGCGTTAAAGTAGCACAAGCTACCTAAACGGGTCGTAATGGGTCGTAGACACTTAGGTTAAGTTTCATTTAGTATGTAGGCTTTGTTAAACCAAAAGACACGAGTCTCTACACTCGTTTGGTTTACAAACCCTAATGCTACCCGATCTTCCGATTTAGGTCCGGTTTATTAATGTAGCTACCTATACTAGGTGCCGTTTGATATCCGCGATCTCTAGCATTGTTTAGTTGTCACTCCAGAACTACTGAGCAATCCCAGGTGAGTACATAGACCCCTCTTTTACTGTTTTCCAAACTGTTTTGGGGTGGAACACATGTGCCTACTTGTTACTTTCATGCTTTCCTGTTTTCACATCATATATCGGTTATGTTCATTAGTACATTATAGTACATGATTTCATTACATTTCATGCTATGTATGCCCATTGTGTGCGTACTTAGTACATTGTTTTACATTACATTTCATGCTATGTATGCCCATTGTGTGCGTACTTAGTACATTGTTTTACATTACATTTCATGCTATGTATGCCCATTGTGTGCGTATTTAGTACATTGTTTTACATTGCTTTTCTGTTGCATATGCTTATCCAGCATATGAACACATTATACTACATTTTGAACCGTTGTATCTATGAACCGTTGTATCTGTGAACCGTTGTACCTGTGAACCGTTTGTATCTGTAAACCGTTGTACCTGTGAACCGTTTGTATCTGTGAACCGTTTGTATCTGTGAACCGTGTGAACCGTATTTGACATAGACATTTCGGCATAGACATTTTAACATGATTGACATTTTATCATGCATTTCCCACAAAACATAACTTTGATTTAAACCAAGTTTTACTTCAATACTTTGTTCTTGTGTATATGGTTTAGTTGAGACATTTCACTTGCCATACATGATATTTTCACATAGACATTTGACATGGATATTTGACATAGACATTTTGACATTAGTTTGGTTTGATTAAGTGATTAAGTAACGATGCGTGTGTAATATGATACAAGCATGGTGGATACGCCGCTGGTACTTCCTATATATAAGTGTTTGTATGGTATTACATATTGTAGCGTTATTTGAATCATTTCAGTTTGAGACATAGAACGTTTTATACAAATAACATACTTTTCACAAGACATTGTTTTACAAACAACTTATCTTATACAAACTCATCTTACATGGTCATTTATTTAACCATACATTATTTACTTATTTATACATATCATCTGAACTCATTGTTTTTCAAATGATTTACAAAACAAAGCAAATTACAAGGTTCATGACTAAACATTTTCTCAAACATAAGTCATGGAACCTATTTTCACAAAACCTATGTATCTCACAGGCATTTTTATGCTGACGTACCTATTTTCACATGTGTTTTTCAGGAGCTGTTGCATAAGATGATCAAGATACATATAGGCAGACTTGGGCTTTAGTGACAATAAAAGATGCAAGACTAGTTAATTATGTTGTTTTTCCTTGTTTGATTAGACATTGTATCACCTTTAATTAATAAAATGAAACTTCAATTGCCATGGATTTGAAACATTAAATTCTGTTACAACACTCCCCGATGTTTCCGCCACGTTTCGTATGTTCTACGTGGTCGGGGTGTGACAGAAAAGATGGTATCAGAGCCAATGGTTATAGGGAATTAGGTTATTAGTAATGCTTTGACCTAGTCTATAACTTTCTTAGGACCCTAACGCGAGTTTACTTGCGTTTAGTCATAAAACAATACTGTCACCTATCCTTAGGCGACGACCACAACAAGAACATAAATCTCAAAACCGCTTTGAAAACTAATCATCTGTTCTAGGATGATTTATTACAAGGTTTTGAACCCTCTGTTATAAGATTTTGAACCCCTTTGAGTTTTCAAAATCTCGTCAAGGTTTTGGGTTTTAAATAATGTGAACACGTGCAAACTGGAAGGGTGAATGCCTGTATTCTGGGTTTTCTGTCTAGGCAAGCACTTCGTATACATCTCATCAGACGCGAGACCAGTTGTGCTTACCTGGGAATTCTTGGGATGAGTGTTCACTTATAGGCGAGCATATCTTCGCAATACATTATTTTTGACCTATTTACTTTTCACCGGGTCGTTTGTTGCTTTGTAGTAACAAACAAATGACCACTATCCATTGCTTTCCTCAGATTTGTTTCATCTCATTCTTTTCGTTTACTTCTCTCACTCGTTTCCTTTCATGTTTCCTCTTTTAGAATGCCTCCTCGACGCGAAAGCCAGATAGCGACTGCCGAATTGGCAGAAATCATTGCGCAGCAAATGGCTGCTCAATTCCCAAACCTCTTTGCTCTATGGAATCAAGCCAACAACAACAATGGTCCGTGCAACTTCAAGAGTTTTAACTCGGCGAAACCACTCAAGTTTAGTGGTTCTGAGGGAGCGACTGGGCTTCTTCAATGGTTCGAGAGCATTGAGAATACTTTCCGCCATGTGCAGTGTCCTGACAATCGCAAGGTCGAGTTTGCTTCGAGTGTGTTCCAGATGAGAGCCCTTACGTGGTGGAATGGGGTTATGAGAGATCGTGGTGCAGAAGTTGCTCTAGCACAGACATGGGCCGAACTTAGGGCTCTCATGATGAAGGAGTTTTGTCCTCGTCACGAGATCAGGGCTTTGGAAAGGGAATTTGATGATCTTAAGCAAGACAGCGGTGAACATCGAGCCTACACGGACCGTTATGAGGAGTTAAGTCTGTTATGCCCAAACATGGTCACGCCTTTGGATAAGGCGATCGAAAAGTACATTGATGGCCTTCCCGACTCAATACAAGACATTTTGACTGGTAGCAACCCTACTACTGTTAGGCAGGCCATTGAGTTATCTGCAACCTTGACTGAATCGCAGATCAGGAAACGTAAGCTTTTCCGAAAGGGTGACAAGAAACTGGTCGAGGAATCGAAACCAATCGAGGAATCAAAGACCATGGATGAACAGACTAGATCCTCTAAGAAGTCAAAGAAGCGAAAGGCTTCTCAGAACTTCGCCGTGGTCGCTCACAATGATCAAGCCGTCCCCAACCAACCAGCTCAACCCCCTGCCAGGAAACCCTACAAAGGAACTGCACCCTTGTGCAACCAATGTGGCCTACATCATCATGCTGGTGTGAAGTGCCGCACATGCCAAGTTTGCGGACTTATAGGTCATACAGCGAGGGTTTGCCCAACAGCAGCAGCACCAAATCAGATTAACAACAATCCTGCTCAAGCTCGTTTCCCACTGGGATCTTGCTACAACTGTGGCGAGATGGGCCATTTTAGTAGAAATTGCCCAAGACTTGCTGATGCAAATCCAGCGCAGGGATGAGTATCTGACCGACAGAAGATAACGCTGTTTAGAAAATAATCGAGCCTTGTGTATTATTTTCTTTTATCACAATCTATGAAACAGTTGTTGTTATTGTTGTTTATAAATAAATCTTTCATTTACATTTCAATATGTTTATGTGGTTGCATGTATAAACATATCCCATACAATACCGACAATCAAGGAACCGCATTCCTTGAAGAACAGACTACTTCCAAATTTCTTCCCTTGTATAATCTCTTGCGTTTCCACGAAAATCCTAAGTACCCGTTTCTTCCAAGAGAAACGATGTACGAGGCGCCAAGTTAATAGCAATCAATAACAAGAAAATAACAATTAAACAATTATGTGGTTATGTGCTTATGTGTTATCCTTTATGTGTCATGTGATCCAATTTATGTTATTCAAATCCTCGTAAAATCTTACATATCTTTGTGCAAGAGATTCATAGTAGGATACCCAAAGGTACTACTTAAATCCTTAATGGACTTCTACGTTGTAGTTAAAGTCCCTTGGATTATAATGTACTACTTCATAATTAGACCCCTTTAGTGGTCTAGTTAAACAGATTGATCCAAAAATCTGATTAGGGATATCATGTGATGATATAGCTGAAAGGACTCCTTAGTGGCCTAATTAAGAAGATCCTCTGTTGATCTAATTAAAAGGACCCTATGGTAGTCTAGTCACTCTCATCTCAGGTTTGATATCTTTCCCCACAACATTTCAAAACAAACTGTGCGGACTGTGCAAGGAATTACGTAATTATGGATGCATACATAATTATGGAATTTAGTGCACAGAAATCACAGCAAGTTCTATCATGTATCAAGAGTTAACCCTATTCATTTCCAATTCTGATGAAGCATCCGTTGAGGAAAAATGAACTAGCTATTCATTTTTCACTTCTGAAGAATATCCGTTGAGGAAATGAATATCCGTTGTTTATCTTTTCATTTCCATTCTGAAGAATAACCGTTGAGGAAAATGAATTATCCATTCATTTTCGTTCTAAAGAATATCCGTTGAGGAAATGAATATCCGTTGTGAAATCCTTCATTTCCAACTCTGAGGAAGCAACCGTTGAAAATGACTCCGTTAGTTCATTTTCGTTTCTGAAGATTTATCCGTTGAGGAAATGAATATCCGTTGTGAAATCCTTCATTTCCAACTCTGAGGAAGCAACCGTTGAAAATGACTCCGTTAGTTCATTTTCGTTTCTGAAGATTTATCCGTTGAGGAAATGAATATCCGTTGTGTAATCCTTCATTTCCAACTCTGAGGAAGCAACCGTTGAAAATGACTCCGTTAGTTCATTTTCGTTTCTGAAGATTTATCCGTTGAGGAAATGAATATCCGTTGTGTAATCCTTCATTTCCAACTCTGAGGAAGCAACCGTTGAAAATGACTCCGTTAGTTCATTTTCGTTTCTGAAGATTTATCCGTTGAGGAAATGAATATCCGTTGTGTAATCCTTCATTTCCAACTCTGAGGAAATAACCGTTGAAAATGACTCCGTTAGTTCATTTTCGTTTCTGAAGATTTATCCGTTGAGGAAATGAATATCCGTTGATTTTTCTTTCATTTCAAATTCTGAAGAACAAACCGTTGAGGAAAATGACCCCGTTTGTTCATTTTCGTTCTGAAGAATATCCGTTGAGAGAAATGAATATCCGTTGATTTTTTCTTTCATTTCAACTTCTGAAGAACAAACCGTTGAGGAAAATGACCCCGTTTGTTCATTTTCGTTCTGAAGAATATCCGTTGAGAGAAATGAATATCCGTGGATTATTCCTTCATTCCCATTTCTGGCAAAGAATCCGTTGAGAAAGAATGAATCATCCATTCATTTTCACTTCTGAAGAATATCCGTTGAGAGAAATGAATATCCGTGGATTATTCCTTCATTCCCATTTCTGGCAAAGAATCCGTTGAGAAAGAATGAATCATCCATTCATTTTCACTTCTGAAGAATATCCGTTGAGGGAAATGTATATCCGTTTAGTTAATTCCTTTATTCTCCATTTCCGAAGAACCGTTGAAGAAAATGACTCTGTTCGTTCATTTTCGCTTCTGAAAAATATCCGTTGAGGAAAATAATCAGATTATGCTTTACATATCTTTGATGACTATTTGAAACAAAGTCATAGACAGACTCCTATGAATTAATTTCGGGACGAAATTTCCTAAAGTAGGGAAGACTGTAACACCTGTGTCATTTCAACCATCAAACAAATGCCCAACCAGTGAAATATTGTATTTCATACTTGGGATTTCTAAAAATATGTGTATCGTTTACACATATCAATTCTTGTTCGATTTCAAGCTCTAAATCGCTTTCTGGAAGGTTATACGCGCACTAATGCGTAAATATAACCAGTTTAATGCAACGAACACTCCGGAATAGTGAAATAGGCTTAACATACCTTAAATAACCTTTACATAACTTAGAAATAAGTTTTGACGGCTTTGGTATGACAAAAACAAGTTAATTCGCTTACAGGGACTAAAGTTGACAAACTGCGAAAGTATGCCAATTTGAACTGTAACAGACATTCCGGAACATGACCATAAGTTAAACATACCATATATATCCTTTACATAGCTTAGAAATAGGATTTGAGGGGTTCGGTGTGCTAAAATAAACTTTTGGGTCATTCAGGGACTAAAAGTGTCAAAAAGTGCACAAGTTTGCATTTTCGCGCATAACTTACGTTCTGAATACATCCGGACATCCAAAAATTTATGTAAGCATGACTATATTATATTTTAGTGTTCGCCATAAGAAAAATCCATTCGTCGCGTCATTTGGATCGTTTTTCGCGCTTATGCGCATTCCGTCGTAATTAAGCGAACATCGCGATCGTACGACCAAACGAACCGACATCCGACATATTTTTGAGCATGTTTTGAGTTCCCTATACTTTAACTTCATTTTAGAGACTTGAAATGAGGTTAACGGGGTTCAAACGCATCGAAAAAGGCCTTAAACACGTGCAGGGACCATTTCTGCCACTTTTGAAACATTTCTGAAACAGGGAGGTGCTAGCGTAGCGCGACTGCATAGTGCCTTTGCACTAGCGCTACACGACTGCCTAACCTGACCAGATTAAGTGTATTTGCAATCAGATTTCAGCTGATTAACCACAACCACATGTTTGCAACTTGCTTAATCACTAAGATTAGGAGCATATGTGGCTCCATAACCTTTGTGACAAGTGTACGGCTCGGATCGTGGCACGATATTCAAGAAACGATCCTAGCGGCTCTACTTTATCTATAAATACCCACCCCCCTTTGGCTTAAAAACCCACAAATCTGATTGAAAAGACTCTAAGTTGGAACCTTCGTTTCATACCTGAGCTATTTTGATCTGGGTTAGCATTCGGGGACCCTGGGTAAGTATTCTTTCGTTCTTTTCCTTATTTTACTGCTTTTCGAGTCAGAAAGTCAAACTTTGTTTGACTTTCAGCGTTGACCAGTAAATGGTCAATGCGAAGTTCGTTTGAACTTCGCAACGTGAGTGTAATCACGTTGGTCATAGTCCCTTGGGACTATGCCCACTGATTACCACGTTGTCTAGGGTCGTAGGGTAGGCGATCTGATAAATCGCCTATACCTTCGAACCCGACCCAGTTTGGTCGATCATTAGGATCCGACCAAACACATTAGGTGACCATAGTAGGTAGGGAATAACCTTCCGAGGTTATACCCTATGGTCACATCGTTTAAGTAGTTGTATGATAGGTAGTTTATATGCCTTAGGTAAATTACCAGAATACCCTTTTCATGTATAATTGGTAATTAAGCATATGTAACCTAAACCTTTGTCACATAACTGATTATGTAATATGTTTAGGCATATAACACTTGTCATAGGGCTAGTTAGGCGGTCCGAACGCGTTTCACGCGAACGACGCGTTAAAGTAGCACAAGCTACCTAAACGGGTCGTAATGGGTCGTAGACACTTAGGTTAAGTTTCATTTAGTATGTAGGCTTTGTTAAACCAAAAGACACGAGTCTCTACACTCGTTTGGTTTACAAACCCTAATGCTACCCGATCTTCCGATTTAGGTCCGGTTTATTAATGTAGCTACCTATACTAGGTGCCGTTTGATATCCGCGATCTCTAGCATTGTTTAGTTGTCACTCCAGAACTACTGAGCAATCCCAGGTGAGTACATAGACCCCTCTTTTACTGTTTTCCAAACTGTTTTGGGGTGGAACACATGTGCCTACTTGTTACTTTCATGCTTTCCTGTTTTCACATCATATATCGGTTATGTTCATTAGTACATTATAGTACATGATTTCATTACATTTCATGCTATGTATGCCCATTGTGTGCGTACTTAGTACATTGTTTTACATTACATTTCATGCTATGTATGCCCATTGTGTGCGTACTTAGTACATTGTTTTACATTACATTTCATGCTATGTATGCCCATTGTGTGCGTATTTAGTACATTGTTTTACATTGCTTTTCTGTTGCATATGCTTATCCAGCATATGAACACATTATACTACATTTTGAACCGTTGTATCTATGAACCGTTGTATCTGTGAACCGTTGTACCTGTGAACCGTTTGTATCTGTAAACCGTTGTACCTGTGAACCGTTTGTATCTGTGAACCGTTTGTATCTGTGAACCGTGTGAACCGTATTTGACATAGACATTTCGGCATAGACATTTTAACATGATTGACATTTTATCATGCATTTCCCACAAAACATAACTTTGATTTAAACCAAGTTTTACTTCAATACTTTGTTCTTGTGTATATGGTTTAGTTGAGACATTTCACTTGCCATACATGATATTTTCACATAGACATTTGACATGGATATTTGACATAGACATTTTGACATTAGTTTGGTTTGATTAAGTGATTAAGTAACGATGCGTGTGTAATATGATACAAGCATGGTGGATACGCCGCTGGTACTTCCTATATATAAGTGTTTGTATGGTATTACATATTGTAGCGTTATTTGAATCATTTCAGTTTGAGACATAGAACGTTTTATACAAATAACATACTTTTCACAAGACATTGTTTTACAAACAACTTATCTTATACAAACTCATCTTACATGGTCATTTATTTAACCATACATTATTTACTTATTTATACATATCATCTGAACTCATTGTTTTTCAAATGATTTACAAAACAAAGCAAATTACAAGGTTCATGACTAAACATTTTCTCAAACATAAGTCATGGAACCTATTTTCACAAAACCTATGTATCTCACAGGCATTTTTATGCTGACGTACCTATTTTCACATGTGTTTTTCAGGAGCTGTTGCATAAGATGATCAAGATACATATAGGCAGACTTGGGCTTTAGTGACAATAAAAGATGCAAGACTAGTTAATTATGTTGTTTTTCCTTGTTTGATTAGACATTGTATCACCTTTAATTAATAAAATGAAACTTCAATTGCCATGGATTTGAAACATTAAATTCTGTTACAACACTCCCCGATGTTTCCGCCACGTTTCGTATGTTCTACGTGGTCGGGGTGTGACATTATCCATATATGGCTTACATATTCGATTCATCATGTCCATAAATGCGGCTGGGGCATTGGTTAAACCAAATGGCATGACAGTAAATTCATAATGGCCATACCTTGTTCTAAAGGCGGTCTTAGGAATGTCCTCTTCCTGTACCTTTAATTGATGATATCTTGAGCGTAAATCAATCTTAGAAAAGAATCGAGCTCCTTGCAGTTGATCGAACAGATCATTGATTCTCGGTAATGGGTATCGATTTTTAATCGTGACCTTATTCAACTCTCGGTAATCAATGCACATACGCATTGACCTGTCCTTTTTCTTAAGAAACCGAATTGGTGCTCCCCACGATGATGAACTTGGCTGTACGAATCCTTTTTCCAAAAGTTTGTCTAGTTGTTTCTTTAGTTCTTGCATTTCTGCTGGCGCCAAACGGTAAGGTGCCTTGGCAATTGGTGCTGTTCCTGGTAGCAGATGAATTCTGAATTCAACTTCTCTGTCCTGCGGTAGTCCTAGTAGCTCTTCTGGAAAAATATATGAGAATTGAGATACTACGAGAATATCTTTCAATTCTTTTCCTTTAGTGTTAATGATTATGGAAATCATATACACTAGGGACCCTTTTCTTGCACAACTTGCAGTTTTCATCACAAAGATGAATTTTGCGGATCTAGATGGCTTATTTCATTTGATTGTGATCTTTTCACCCTTTGGTGAACTTATTTGGATTGACTTTTGATCACATAGAATACTGGCTTTATTGGCTATAAACCAATCCATTCCTAATACGATATCAAATCCAGCCAGATTCATTGGTTAAAGATTAGCGATAAAATCTTGGTTTAAAATTTCTATTCCTGCTCCCTGCAAGATTTCAGAAATCTTAATAGTTTCTCCATTTGTTGTCTCTACTAGACACTCTTGTTGGAGTTTAGTTAATGGTTGGTTGAGAATTTTGCAAAATGAAGTATTAATAAAACTTTGGTTCGCACCAGAGTCAAATAATACTTTAGCAAAAACATCATTAACTAAAAACGTACCGGCAATCACATCCGGAATCATTTTCGCTTCTTCGGCTGTCAGAACGAATGCCCTAGCATTCTTAGCAGCCTTGTTGTTCATGGCTAGAACTAGTTTCGGACAATTTAGCTTGATATGTCCCTTTTCTCCACAATTGAAGCACACTCCATTACTGGGTTTCTTCCTATAGTCTTCCTCCTTATATCCTGGTATCCTGCAGAAGTTACAGTACGTAGAGCATCTTCTTGAATGCTTCTTCTTGCAAGCCTTACAATGAGGTGCAGAAGTAGAACCTATATTCTTCCCATGGTTGGAATTTCCATAGCGAAATCATGGGTAAGTTTCTGAACTAGGTTCTTTCTCTGGTTTTCTTCTTGCGTACGTACCAATTCATCGGTCAAGGAATTTGCTAGTTCTACAGCTTCTTCTTTGGTTGGTGATCTAGTCACCTTGACTGCATGTCTAATCTCACTGATTAATCCCCAGATGTAACGGGAGATTAATACTGGTTCTGGTGAAGCGAGGGTTGGCACTATTCTAACATATTCGAAGAATACAGTAGTGTAACCCTTACAGTCCACTCCAGTCATTCTAACGTTTAAGAATTTAATGGCTATCTGTTCCTTTTCATTAGGAGGACATAACTTCCTTTCAACCATATTCTTAAAATCAGTCCATTCCATATTATAGACTCTATCACTTCCTCTAGATTGGAGAATAGTGTTCCACCATTCCAAAGCAGCATTCTTAAACAGATTGGAGGCAAACATGATTTTTTCTTCCTTTATACACTTGCTTATTTTTAAGACTGCTTTAGTCTTTTCTATCCAGCATAGAGCTGGGAAGAAGTTCCTTCGTCTCTAAGGGAACTGGACAATTGACGGTAAGCGTCCGATGGTCCTTGATCACTTATACTGTAAACTAACAAATTGTCAAATAACAAAAAACTAATATACACATATGCACATAATTGCATAGATTATTTCCTAACAGAACTGTAAATTTCATTGTCAGCAGAACACTTCTGTGGCTGAAATCAGTGGCTTAAGCTCTGATACCACTCTCTGTCGCAACCCCCGGCCCCTATCTCCTGGGAACGGGCGGCCGCGAGCTCAGATTCAGTGGTATCAGTGGGTTTGTCATTTTGGCAGCGGAATTTACATCAGGATCGTAGTTAGGAAATATTTTATCAGAGTAAAATACCACATTTTTATAATAAACACTTGGGTAAAACCCAAGTTTCCATTACAAACATGTTTATAGGGATAAACCCTATTTTATTTAAATAAACATCTTCTTTATTTAGGTAACTTTTATAGCCACATTTTCCAAGCCTTCAATGTTGTCCAGCTGGCTTCTATTTGGCTTTCACATTTTGTTACCTGAAACGCGATTAAAGACATTTTGTCAGTGGGAAATACTGGTGAGTGAATCCCAATTTAATCAAGACAGGTTTTATCATTTTACAGCATTGAGGGCGATCTCGCAATTATATTTGTGTCCAATTCTTACTTTAATTACCACCCACGGTTCTGTCAACCCGACTTGTGGTCATGTTACTACTCACAGTGTAGTAACAAATTTTGTATACAAAACCCCGACATACCGACGATAATTATAGAATTTACAATTACTAAATCACTGTTAATCATAATGTAAAACATTTGTGGTTTTGTAAAAACAGTTTGCAAAAAGGTTTACAAAAAGGAGATTACTCACATTGTTATTTTAGATTTTTTTCCTGTGATTTCCTGGTTATAATCTAATAAATTGAACAATGCACACGCTTTAGTATAATAACCCAATTTACATTAGTTATACCCTCCCCGAGACAGAACTCTAATGACTACGTCGGGCAGAGCCTCGACAATCGTTACGGAGCACTAGATCAATCGGGTAGCGTATCTAATACGTAACCGGGGGTTATAATACTTACAACGAGGCAGAGCTTCGCTAATTAGGGGGTATAATGTCCCAACCTATTACACTTGTAGCACTTGATTTTCGATTTATCCAACCCAACCCTTAGATTCCCATGCAAACCTGGGAATTTTCGCCCTGTTCTTTTGTAAAATTTGCTAGTTCTAACACTTAGCAAAGCCAGTTGATGTAGGATGTCCATTTCCTCTAAGTCAGTGGGATCGAAATGTTGTAAATCATTGAGTTCAAAGCTTAGATTATCTGACATCTGGTTTTTGTTAGCAGTGAATGCATAACTTGCAGAGTGAGGATCAGGGTTGTTAAAATTTGCACCAGCAGTTATGTCAATGAAGTGATCATAACCCTGATCCTTACCACTGCTCCCAGATTCTTCTTGACCCAGAAGAGCAGTATTACCGAAAGTGTAATCATCGGTAACTTTTCCTGACTCTTGTAACCTCCTTTTCTGGTTCAACTCCCTTTCATAGGTCAGGAGTCGACCGTGGAGTTGGGTCAAGGTCAGATCCTTGAATTCAGGTGAGTTTCGGGTGACAAAAGCTATAGTGTCCCATTTTTCTGGCAGTGACCTGAGGAACCTGCTATTTTGAGTTGAGTTTGTAAAAGTGGTGTTAACAAGCCTCAGTTCACTGATGAGACAACTAAAACGCTCAAATTGTTGCGTTAGTGATTCACCTTTAACGTAGCAAAATGTTTCATACTGTTGGTTCAGGATTTCCCTATTGTTTTCTATGACTTCTTCAGTTCCCCCAAACTGTTCCTTAAGTGCGTCCCATAACTCTTTGGCACTGTTACAATGTAACAGTCCAGCATATATCTCATTGGGCAGCGCTGATGCTACGATGCTAAACGCTTTAGCATCTAGTTCGATCTTTTGAAAGTCGGTTTCGGTATAATTTTCAACTGGTTTTGGAACGAACTTTTTAGCATCTTCAGCACTTGGCACTGAAGGAACATGGGGACCATAAATGACAGACTTCCAACAACCTGTGCTTTGTTGAGCAAGGATGTGACCCATCCTTCTCTGCCAGATGTTGTACTCGTTTCTTTTTAGCATAGGTGGTTTAAAAAGTGAGCCGATGTTATTTTTATCATCCTGAGATTGTGACGTCATTCTTGTTGTTTTACAGACACTGAGAAATCAACTTTAATAGTGATTAATCCTTGCTCTGTTTTTCAACGGATGAACAAACGATCAGTATCAACTGTTATGAGCTGAACTATTTACGTCAAAATGATTGTTAAATCAAATTTGACTGTCCAAGCTCTGATACCAATTGTTGGATCTGAGTTTCTTTTTTATTGTATTTTCGTTTGAAATTAAGATGGAAATGAAAGAGTTGTGCAGCGGAATTATAATGAAAACAAACTTTGCATACAATCAAACGAGAGTAATACTTTTATCAAACATCTTTACACAATGAATCGAAATATTGAATTTGTTTCAACACCGATTACAATGATTGATGAATGAATGCAAACTCCCCCTCAGCCAGAGCTCAGTAGTTTGTTCGTGCAAAGAAGACGATGTGGTGAAAGAGCTAATAGAACAGTACAAAGTACTGAACTATTTATAGGCACTTGCAAACCACTGAGCATCTTAGCTGACGTCACCATGAAAGTGACATCTAACCTCCTAACAAACTCTAACCACTGATCTATACAAACTCTGATGTACTAACTACTGCTATTACATTTCTTTGCATAAAAGACACTTAAACAGCTGCTGCATCCTTCCACTGCTGTGAACCCAGCAGTGCTTGTCCGGATCAGCAGTACTTGACTCAAGGCAGTAGATTTAGTCAGCAGAGCTTTGGTCTTCCTTCAGTCTTTGACATTGGTCAGTAGATGCAAAGCAGCAGTTGTAGGTCAGCACTTAGTAAGATCAGCAGATAGGAGGTCAGTAGATACAAAACCACTTTCAAGGGGAGAGATTTGCATGAACTAACTGTAATCGTCTGCTTATTCTGGATCCACTGCTCTGATCCAGTTTTGGCTTTAATTATCTGTTCCTCTGATAGGGTTCAATCCCAACAATCTCCCCCTGGAACAGATAATGCCAAAACTCTTCATTATTTGTGGAATTCTTTATTGCCTCATCAACAGCTCCCTTATCTGACCTTTAAATTGTAATTCAAAGTCTAGGGCATCTGTATCTTCATCATCCCTGGTAAGTGGAAGATCAAGGAGATCCTGCAAATCTTCAAGACTCAGGCCAAGAGCTTGTTCCCTTGATATTTTCTCCACTTCTCCACCAGACCTGAGCAAAGTCAATACGCAGGTCTGTTTGTCAGTTTCCCACTTTTGTATTTTTGAGCCTGGTTGGTTTCTTGGGAGATGTTTATTTGCAGAAGTATTTGGTGAGGCTGGCCTGTTCATAGCTGGCTGAGCAGCACATGTAGATTGTTCCAATTCAAGATCTTCTTTTATCATTACTTCCGTGCCTGCTTTTACAATGGCATCTCCGGCTAAAAGATCTTGAATTGTTTCCATGCTAAACTGGTTTTTGCTCCTTCTTTTGTAGATGGCAGCACCAGCTGGAGCAGTGGTTCTTTTGACTTGCAGCTTTGGTGGTCTGTTAGAAACCTCTGCTTTGGAATAGTCAGGCTTTTGTGGAACTCTTGGATCTTTCTTTCTAAGTTCCTCAAATCTTTTATAAGTTACCCTGACTCTATCTTCTCCCCACTTTGACACTGAATTCTTTGACCCATAATCTGCTGTAATCAGCTCCTCTTTCATTCTCCTCAACTCTAACATCTTTTCAGCTTCAAATTGTTTGAATCTTTCAGGAGGAGTCTGCTTGACCTTATTTTTGATCATGTATTGAATCCTGGCTGCTTCTTTTTCAAGCTCAGGAATGGTCCAGTTTTTGTACATGTGTTTCTCCCCCTTGTATTTCTTGTAGGTCATGATGTTTTCAATGTAGTCTTTTCTCAAGGACTCATCTGCCCTTTCTGAAATTTTCTGACATACATTTTTAGCAAATCGCTCCATAGTATTGACCTGTGAGAGTAAAAACTGATAGTTTTGTTGAAAATCTCTATCAGATTTCCCTCTTCTGTTTTTGAGTGCAATATCCTCTGCTTGCTTGGCCTTGAGTTTCAAGTATTCTTCAATATTGTTAGGCCTGGGATATTCTGCAACTGATGGCAAACTCCTTTTGGCTGGGTCATCTTCATAATAAAAAGATTTGATTTCTTCTCTGACTGCGATGAGTTCCAGAGGAAATGAGACACCAGCAGGAGGTAGTGATTGCATAATTTGAGCTGAAGAGAGAGGTATGGGTTTTGGAATAGTGACAGTTGACAGGGATTTTGAAGATGTTGGTGATGGAGATGTGTCATCATCTTTTAAAATTAGCCTTCTCCTTTATGTAGGAGGGACTGATGATGTTTTGGATGGAACAGTGGTGGTAGATGTAGTGGCAGTGGATTGTGATTGACTAACAGCTGTTGAAACAACTGGTGTTTCAACCACTGTTGTCATTACAACAGATGTTATAACATCTGCTGTCTTCTGCTGTGTGTCAGCAGGTGTTGTTTTTGGTGGTGATGATGGTAAAGTAGTGGATGTTGTGTGTGTTGAAGTGGTGTGTGTTGATGGAACAACTGTTTGGCAAGCAGTAGTTTTTGTAACTCCTGTTGCATCAGCTGTTTGGTATGGTGGTTTTTGAACAGACTTTGAATGTCTGGTTGGAATGAATTTGGGTTGCCTTACTTTTCTAGTAGGCTTCTTCTTTTTCTCAACAGGATTTTCATGATCCTTTGACCCAGAAGTACCCTGATCTGGATGATCCATTCTGTCCACCCTGGCTTTCCTTTTGGCCTCTCTATCCCTTTTTACACTTGCAACTGCTTCTGCTAGTGCATTTGTTGTCACATCAATTTTCTTGCTGCCATCTGGCAAAGGGATCTTTTTGGTCATGTTTGAATTTTCTGGTTCAAGATAGAGACCATCCTCTATACCCTTCTTTTTCCACTCCTTAATTTTCTCCCCCTTTTTGGCATTATCTTCTGGGAGTTGATAAATGTAGTGTACTTTTGGAGGAGTAGAGCCAGTGGTGTGCAAGATCTGAGTTTTGAGAGCCTTTAAATCAGCCTGAGTGTTCTTGAACCTTGACTCCATTTCATTTCTCAGCTGTTGAACATGTTTTTCATGTTGCTGATCTGCTAGTTTTGCTTGTTGATGGAGAAAAGGTTGAAATAAATTCCAGAGCTCATTGGTAGCAGGTGCCCTTTGTGGAGCAGGTGCTTGAGGTGGAACAGCAGTTGTTTGTACCTTCTGAACTTGTAACACCTGTTGTGGCATATCTTTGAGTTCTGCAACAGAGTTATCAAGCTTTGCAATATGATCCGTCAATTTTTGGTATTTTAAATCATCACCCAATTTAATGGGATCATCTGATTTCCCACTAGCAGTGGTTTTATCAGTAGTTGATGTAGGAAATATACTCCGAACATTAACCACTGATGCCCCTTTGTCTTGGTACTGGGGTCTTCTTCCTTCAACACTTGACAACCTTTTGATGTTGCCAGTAGGATAAATAAATCCACTGGTGGTTGACAGAGGTGCTATCAAAGGAATTGCCTCCAAGGAAGTCTTATTAATGTAACCACTGTCCAAATGTAACCCAGTGGGTGTAACAGTTGTAGTGGCTGCTTCACTTGGATTACCACCAAGAGTTACTTGTAACTCAAGGGGTGTAACCTCCTCAGGTTGTGTTGGTGGGTTAGCAAAGATTGATACAACAGACCCAGTCAGTGGTTGAGGCATATTCTCATTGATAGGTGATTGAGAAGGACTGGTTAATGCCTGGTTCAAATCAATTGCATCCAACAGCAGTTTTGTTGGTGGGGGAATTGTGGATGTGAAGGATGGTGTAGAAAGTGGAGTTGCCCCGGGTATTGAGTTGTGAATGATAGAAATGAGTGTTTCTAGAGCATCATGATGTGGAGACCCTATTTGTACAACCTGTTCTTTTTGTGAAGAAGCAGGAGGAGTTGTGGTTATGGGTTGAGATATTTGTACCAACTGCTTTGAGGAAGTAGCAGCAGTGGTTTCTTGTAACATTTGTGTTGTTACAGGCAGGAGCTCTGGTATCTCATCCTCCAGAGTTGCCTTTTTGATGTGTTTTGTGGGTTTTTGAGTTTTTCTTTTTGGCTTTTTGGAGATAGTAGGTGTGGGTTTCAAAGCAGTTGTGCTGCTGCTTTGATCACCTTGAGCAGTGGGCTCAGCAGCAGATACCTGAGGAGCAGTTGTAACTGCTAAAATCTGCTCAGGCACCTCTGCTTGTGTTTTGCAAGGTGTGGACATCCTTGTAAAAGTTTCAGCAGTTAAGCAATTTGTTTGAATGAAATCACCTTGTTTTATTGCAGCAGCATCCTTCTTTCCAAGTTTCATTTCAAAATAGTAACTTAAAAATCTTGGAAAAAGTAGGAATGCCTTTGTTTCAACATTTTTAACCAAATCATTAAAAATTTCCTTGGAGTAGTTAAAATTTTCATCTTGAAGAATTGCAAATCCCAGTTTTTGAATTTTTAATGGTATCTCATTGAAAGAAGTGGTTTTGTTTGAAACACATTTTAAGAGGGTGTGAAATAAAAATCTTGTTGCAGGAGGAAAGTAACCTTTTTCTAAGGTGTCCTTTTTGACCTCTGCATTGTACCCCCTTTCCAGAAAATCATTTTTTAACTCGTTTTTAGGGAAAGTAATCTTACCTTCTTGATCGTCGAGTTGAAAGACCTCTGAAATTGTTTGTGGTGTAATCTTGACTTCTTTTCCCTTTAAAGTAGAGTTAATGGCTATTACAGCTTCTCCTTGTGTTTCAAGGATTGCATTCTTCCAAAACTCCCTTTGGGTTGCCAAGTAAATTGGTGCATCCGCTGTCAACAAAGTTTTGTACTTTGAGGCGGTGATGATATCAATGATGGAATCGAAATCCTTTGTGGAACTGGGTTTTGTAAGAAGACCAAGAAGATTGTGAGATGGTTTGTGTGGAATTTCAGTGGAGATTGCCTTTTGAGAGGCTGTTTTCGATGAAGATTTGGATGAGGGTTTTGCAGATTTCTTTGATTTAGTCATTTTGAGGATGATTGATCGAAGAAATTTGTGGAAGATGAGATGAAAAACTGTTTTGAGAAGAGAATTTTTAAGAATTCAATTCGACAGTAAAACCCTGTTTTGGTGGTGAATGAGGGATTTTTATAGGGGAGAAAGTGAATGCTGAGGTGGCAGCCGTTACAAAAAGTCTGACCAATATGTACTGCCCACGTGACAACCCCTGGTGAAAGTGAAGGACAGTACTTTTGTGAAAGTGACTGATGAAGGCAGTGGTATGAAAGCAGTGGATGATTTTTACTATCAGTGGATAGCATATCAGTGGATAAGACACTGCTTTTGAACAACAGAGTTTATCAAAATAATGAGAGAGCAGGGGTTGACTTTCAGCAGTGGACAGACTTTTGAAGTAGAGCAGACTTTTGAACAATCAGTGGTTAATGGCAGACTTTTAAGGACTTTAATGAAAATTTTTCATTTTTAGCTATTTTTAAGGATGGAGTTTTGATTTTCTGAAAACATTTTGTTGCTTTTATTCATTGAATAAACAAGATGTTGCTTGTTATTCCATGTTCAGCATCCCAATCCTAGAGACCAAACTTTCAAAAGTGGCTGTATCAAGTGCTTTTGTGAGCACATCAGCCAGCTGGTCTTTAGTTGGGACATGATGCAGAGAAATCAAACCTTTTTCATAGCAATCCCTCACAAAGTGATGTCTGATGTCAATGTGTTTGGTGGTTGAGTGGGAAACTGGAATTTTTGATGATATTTTCTGCTGCCTGACTGTCCAACATGAGTGGTGTCTTTAAGGCAGTGATACCAAAATCCAGCAACTGATTTTGAAGCCACAGGAGTTGGGCTGTACAGCTTGCAGCAGCAATGTATTCAGCTTCAGCAGTGGATGTTGAAACAGCTGCTTGCTTTTTGCTTTGCCATGAAACTAAGCAATCACCTAGAAACTGGCACCCTCCTGATGTGGACTTCCTTGTGGTGTGACATCCAGCAAAGTCACTGTCTGAGAAACCTGAAAGCTTGATGTTCCCATTAGCTGGATACCAGATACCAAGTGTGGGAGCACCTTTTATGTATCTGAAGATCCTTTTTACAGCAATGAGATTTGATTTTCTGGGAGCTGATTAACTTCTTGCATAGACACATGTTGCAAACATGATGTCTGGTCTAGATGCAGTTAGGTACAATAAAGACCCAATCATGCTTCTATAAAGTGTTTGGTCAATCAGCTCATCCTTTTCATCAGACATGACCAGCTTATTTGTTGCCATGGGTGTGCTGCATGGTTTACAATCATTCATATCAAATTTGGTTAAAAGTTCTTTAGCATATTTGCTTTGATGAATGAAAGTTCCATTTTGCAATTGCTGGACTTGGAGACCAAGAAAACATTGCAGCTCACCCATAGCACTCATTTCAAACTCAGCTGTCATGAGTTCTCTAAACTCTTCACACATTGAGTTACATGTGCTTCCAAAAATAATGTCATCCACATAAATCTGGACAATCATTAAATCCTTCCCTCTCCATTTTAAAAACAATGTCTTATCAATGGTACCTCTTTTGAAACCATTTGAGAGTAGGAAATTGGAAAGAGTTTCATACCAGGCCCTTGGTGCTTGCTTCAAGCCATACAAGGCTTTGTTTAGCCTGTAGACATGATCTGGATAAAATGGATCCTCAAAACCTGGAGGTTGACAAACATACACCTCTTCTTGAATTGTACCATAGAGGAAAGCACTTTTGATATCCATTTGAAACACCTTCATATTGTGGTTGACAGCAAAGGCCAGGAACAGTCTAATGGCTTCCAATCTTGCAACAGGGGCAAATGTTTCATCATAATCAATCCCCTCTTCCTGTCTATAACCTTGAACCACAAGCCTGGCTTTATTCTTGACAACAATACCCCTTTCATCAGTTTTGTTCTTGAAGACCCACTTTGTGCCAATGGGACTAACCTCTTCTGGCAGTGGTACAAGCTCCCATACTTGTTGTCTTTTAAACTGTTGGAGTTCCTCTTGCATGGCTTCTACCCAGCTGTTGTCTTTCAGTGCCTCTTGGTACTTGACTGGCTGATGGAGTGATAGAAAACCAGCAAAAAGACAAATGTTTTGGGTTTGACTTCTTGTGAGTACCCCTTCATTTATGTTGCCAATGATTTGATCAGGTGGATGAGATCTCAAGAAGATTAAATCTCCTTGATATGGTATGATGGCATTGGTTGGTGAAGGCTGCAAATGTGTATCATCTGAGCTAACCACTGCTGGGGACTTTGATGATCCAGCAGTGGCTTCAAAAGGTGGTGGTATAGGAGGTAATGAAGTGGACAACTGCTGACTTTTATCCACTGTTTGAGGACTTTTGTCAGCAGTGTTTGAGGATGTGGAAGCAGTGGTTGATGGGCTACTTTGGTCAACAACTGTTGAGGTAGCAGTGGTTGAGCTTTGACAACTGTTTTGAACAGCTGGTGCTTTTCCCTTTGTGGCAGACCTTTGAGGGATTATGATTTCATACCCATAGTCTGGTGTTGTATCTTCTGATGGACCTGCACTGTTAGTCTTGACAGCAGTATTTTCAAAAGTGAATTTTTCAAGATCAAACAGATCTGCAGGGTTTGCTGGGATTTTCATTGATGAAAGTTCATTGAACTTAACATTCAAAGTCTCCTCCACTGCCTTGGTCCGTGTATTGAACACTTTGTAGGCCTTGGCAGTGGTTGAGTATCCCAGATGATAACCACAATCAATTTTGGCTGCAAATTTTGAAATGGAATCTTTTAAGTTCAAAATAAAGCATGGGCAGCCAAACACTTTGAAATATGAAATCAGTGGTTTAATTTTATACAGAATTTCATAGGCAGTCTTTTTGTGCCTGGGGTTTATTAAGACTCTGTTCTGAACATAGCAAGCAGTGTTTACTGCCTCTACCCAGAAAGTTAATGGCAAACCTGAATCTGCAAGCATGGTTCTGGCAGCCTCAATCAGAGTTCTGTTCTTCCTTTCCACTACCCCATTCTGCTCTGGTGTTCTTGGGATGTTGTACTGCCTTACAATCCCTTTCTTCACACAGAAGGCATCCAACTCCCTATTTTTGAATTCTGTGCCATTGTCACTCCTGAAGCTTTTCACTGGAAGGTCAAATTGCTTTTCAACCTGTATTACAAAGTCTTGCAAAATGCCTGCAGTTTCATCTTTTGAGTGCAAAAAGAAAGTCCATGTGAACCTAGAAAAGTCATCAACAATAACCAAACAATATCTTTTCTTTTTGAGGCTCATGACTTGAACTGGGCCAAACAAATCCATGTGTAGCATTTGCAAACACTGGGTTGTTTTGGACTCTTCAATGGACTTGTAAGAACTTTTATGCTGTTTTCCTTTTAAACAGGAAATGCAATGTTCAGGACATGAAAACAATTTTTGTGGTAGGCCTCTCACCAAACCATTTTTTGAAATTTCTGTGATTGTCTTAAGATTTGTGTGTCCCAGCCTTCTGTGCCAAAGTTCTGTCTCTTTGTTAGAGGCAACTGAGAACAGACAGGCATCAGCTCTGGGACACTCTTTTGACATGTCAACAACATAAACATTGCCACTTCTTTGAGCAACAAGTTTAGTTTGACCAGAGTTGATTATTGCTTCAATCTTTTTGACCATTTCTGGTCCAACAATCCTACAACAGTCTTTTGTGAAGAATGACCCAAATCCCTTGTCACTCATTTGGGACACACTCAGAAGGTTGAATTTTAGATTGTCTATTAGATTGACATTTTCAAATTTTACATTTCCAGATTTCACTGTTCCAGACCCCAGAACTTTCCCTTTACTATTATTCCCAAAGGATATATCACCCCCACCATGGATTTTAAAGTCTTTGAGGAGGGCTTTACATCCTGTCATGTGCCTGGAGCCTCCACTATCTACATACCAAAGACTATCAAAGCATGCAGAAGCTCCCTGCACATGAAGTAAAAGGATTAGTTCATTAAGGTCTCCAAAGCCAACAAGGCTTTGGATGGGGTCTCAACAGTGTCTGGGATGGAGGCAGAATGATGGACAGTGGTTAGGTCAGGAGTTTGAACTGTTTTAGGACAGTGTTTCTCTAACCACTGTTGTGGGTCCTGACCAATCATCTGCTGGTAACCAAAAGGATGCTTGTTCACTTTGGGTTTAGAGGGCCTTTTGTAGGCCTCATAAACGTGAGGAATCCTTTGGTAAGACTGTTTTTCTCTGCCTTTTCTGAATTGATTGGCAGGGGGTGCATCAGTAACCTGAACATCTCTTTTGACAGATGTTTGGTTCAGCTGTTTTGTAACAGTTGTTTGAACTGGAACAAACAGTGGTTGTTTCTTGGTAAATTTGACAGATGTTGATGATGATGATGATGGACTCAAGGATGTTTTAGCCATGTACTCATTCTTTTTCACATCAAAGTTTTTGAGATACACACATGCTTGAGTTTTGTGGTTTGTTTTACCACAGATAATGCAACTTTCTGCTGAAACAATGACACTTGTTCTGTTTAAATCATAAGCTTTCAAGTGGAAACAATCTTTTGTTAGATGATTCCTTTTCTCACAGAATTCACAAAACAAGTTGTCAATTTTTTCTTTCTTCTTTCTCTTTTCAGACTCCTTTGCAGCAGAGGTTTTAACCACTGCTGGGATGTCCTTGAGAGATATGACTTTAGCTTTTGGAGCTTTAACACCATCAGTTGATGTAAAGTCCATTGGCTTGAAATTTTCAAGAATATCACACTCGTCAGACCAGGTAGGTTTAAACTGATATTTTTCAAGTTCTTCAAAAGTTGAGGAACTCCTTGTTCTGCCAAGTGTGATTTTGTTACCAAGTTTGTCAGTGATTTTCACTTCTTGGCCATTCTTGTTTGTGGGGATGAACTCAGTGGTTACATCAGTGTTTTGAACAGATTGTTCACAAGCAATGTGTTCATCATCATATTTTCTATACCCAACCCCAAATTTCACATTACTTTCAATCTGTTTAGCAAGCATCACCTCATATCCTCTGCAGGATTCCACCCATCTTTCACAAGTAATCTGGGTGGATTCCAACTCCGTTTTGCAACTTTGGTATTTTTCTACCATAGTTTGAAGTTGGGTCTTGGTGATGCTTTGCTCTTCTTTTAGACAGCTGATTTCTTTTTCCTTTTCAGTCAATTTGTTTTTAAGTTCTTTTAAAGAGCTTTCAAATTTGACCTCATCAGACAAGATTTTATCCTGAAGGTTTTCATTCACCTCTTTAATGTTTGCAAAAGCAATTATGCAATTGTCAGAACACAGTTTTTTAAGAACTTGAGGAGATACCTTGGCAGCTGCCATCATTGCACAATCACATTGATGATCTTCCTCATCATCAGCTTTCACCTTCTTTTCACCAGCCTTTTCTTCCTTCTCATCTTCTTTATCCTCTTCGGACCATGGATCTGTCATTGGTTCAATCAGGGAACCTGAACTTTCTCCCAACAGTAGTTCACCAGCTACAGCAGTAACCACTGCTTCAGTCACTTCATCCACTGCTTCAAAGCACAGCTGTTCCTCCTCAGTTTCAACCCCCTCCTGTATTGTCTCTAATGCCATTAAACAAAATTCATCATGAGAAGAATCATTAGAAGCATAGAGTGCAAAATTTTCATCACTAAGATCTTCAGGCATACTGCTCCAGTCAACAAACCCTTGAGTGAAGAAACTTTGTTGATCTGGTTGTACTGCTGCTGGAGCAGTGGTTTGAGGTGCAACAGGTTGCACTTGTACCTGTGGAGCAGGGGTTTGAACATATTGGATTTGTGGAACAGTAGTTTGGACATAGTGTACTGGCACAGGGGCAGCAGCATAGTGAGCAGTGTTCACTTGAGCTGCTGGGGTATACTGGGCATAGTGCACAGTGGTTTGGTTTTGAGGTCTAGGATTTGAGCTAGGATGAGTAATTATAGGACCAGTAGTTTGACTCCTACATTCCCTAGCAAAATGTCCCAACCTATTACACTTGTAGCACTTGATTTTCGATTTATCCAACCCAACCCTTAGATTCCCATGCAAACCTGGGAATTTTCGCCCTGTTCTTTTGTAAAATTTGCTAGTTCTAACACTTAGCAAAGCCAGTTGATGTAGGATGTCCATTTCCTCTAAGTCAGTGGGATCGAAATGTTGTAAATCATTGAGTTCAAAGCTTAGATTATCTGACATCTGGTTTTTGTTAGCAGTGAATGCATAACTTGCAGAGTGAGGATCAGGGTTGTTAAAATTTGCACCAGCAGTTATGTCAATGAAGTGATCATAACCCTGATCCTTACCACTGCTCCCAGATTCTTCTTGACCCAGAAGAGCAGTATTACCGAAAGTGTAATCATCGGTAACTTTTCCTGACTCTTGTAACCTCCTTTTCTGGTTCAACTCCCTTTCATAGGTCAGGAGTCGACCGTGGAGTTGGGTCAAGGTCAGATCCTTGAATTCAGGTGAGTTTCGGGTGACAAAAGCTATAGTGTCCCATTTTTCTGGCAGTGACCTGAGGAACCTGCTATTTTGAGTTGAGTTTGTAAAAGTGGTGTTAACAAGCCTCAGTTCACTGATGAGACAACTAAAACGCTCAAATTGTTGCGTTAGTGATTCACCTTTAACGTAGCAAAATGTTTCATACTGTTGGTTCAGGATTTCCCTATTGTTTTCTATGACTTCTTCAGTTCCCCCAAACTGTTCCTTAAGTGCGTCCCATAACTCTTTGGCACTGTTACAATGTAACAGTCCAGCATATATCTCATTGGGCAGCGCTGATGCTACGATGCTAAACGCTTTAGCATCTAGTTCGATCTTTTGAAAGTCGGTTTCGGTATAATTTTCAACTGGTTTTGGAACGAACTTTTTAGCATCTTCAGCACTTGGCACTGAAGGAACATGGGGACCATAAATGACAGACTTCCAACAACCTGTGCTTTGTTGAGCAAGGATGTGACCCATCCTTCTCTGCCAGATGTTGTACTCATTTCTTTTTAGCATAGGTGGTTTAAAAAGTGAGCCGATGTTATTTTTATCATCCTGAGATTGTGACGTCATTCTTGTTGTTTTACAGACACTGAGAAATCAACTTTAATAGTGATTAATCCTTGCTCTGTTTTTCAACGGACGAACAAACGATCAGTATCAACTGTTATGAGCTGAACTATTTACGTCAAAATGATTGTTAAATCAAATTTGACTGTCCAAGCTCTGATACCAATTGTTGGATCTGAGTTTCTTTTTTATTGTATTTTCGTTTGAAATTAAGATGGAAATGAAAGAGTTGTGCAGCGGAATTATAATGAAAACAAACTTTGCATACAATCAAACGAGAGTAATACTTTTATCAAACATCTTTACACAATGAATCGAAAGATTGAATTTGTTTCAACACCGATTACAATGATTGATGAATGAATGCAAACTCCCCCTCAGCCAGAGCTCAGTAGTTTGTTCGTGCAAAGAAGACGATGTGGTGAAAGAGCTAATAGAACAGTACAAAGTACTGAACTATTTATAGGCACTTGCAAACCACTGAGCATCTTAGCTGACGTCACCATGAAAGTGACATCTAACCTCCTAACAAACTCTAACCACTGATCTATACAAACTCTGATGTACTAACTACTGCTATTACATTTCTTTGCATAAAAGACACTTAAACAGCTGCTGCATCCTTCCACTGCTGTGAACCCAGCAGTGCTTGTCCGGATCAGCAGTACTTGACTCAAGGCAGTAGATTTAGTCAGCAGAGCTTTGGTCTTCCTTCAGTCTTTGACATTGGTCAGTAGATGCAAAGCAGCAGTTGTAGGTCAGCACTTAGTAAGATCAGCAGATAGGAGGTCAGTAGATACAAAACCACTTTCAAGGGGAGAGATTTGCATGAACTAACTGTAATCGTCTGCTTATTCTGGATCCACTGCTCTGATCCAGTTTTGGCTTTAATTATCTGTTCCTCTGATAGGGTTCAATCCCAACAGTAGTAGATGAGAAACCAGATGCTTTGCTATAGAGGTTCCATCCTTCCAAACTCATTACATCAAGGTGTTGTAGTAACATATAATAACTCTTCTTCAACACTAATTACCGGTGTTTATATATTTACTAGCGGTAAGACCCGTGTGCAAACACGGGTGGTTTTTAGAAAACCATGCATAACACATTTTAATAGAAAGTATAGATAGGTATATAGATATTGTACCAAAACGTGTTAACTATTATAGCTAAAAGACAACTATTAACATAGATCATCGGTTAATATATCAGTTACATACGTTTTGGTAGTGAAGATGAATGTATGGGAAATCTGTGTGATGTTGGAGGTGGTTGGATTGTTGTTGGTGTAGTGAAAATGATCATGGCAGATGTTTGACAAACTTCTGCTGAAAAAATTGGTGTCTCGGCAGCTGTTTGGTTAACATCTGCTGATACTTTTGTTATATTAGCATCTATTAGGTGAATTGGTGATGATGCAGTTGAAGCTATTTTCTCCTTCTTTTGTGGTGATTTTTCTGGAGAAGATTTGGATTTAGGTTTTTTTGGTAAAGGAGCACATTTTGGTGGTGAAGGTGAATGTGTGGGAAGTCTTTTAGATGTTGGATGTGGTTGGAATGTTGTAAGTGTGGTGAAAATGAGCATGGCAGATGTTTGACAAACTTCTGCTGAAACAACTGGTGTCTCAACAGCTGTTTGGCTAACATCTGCTGATACTTTTGTTATATCAGCATCTATTGGCAGAAGGGGTGATGATGGTGTTGAAGCTATTTTCTCCTTCTTTTGTTGTGGTTTTTCTGGAGAAGGTTTGGATTTAGGTTCAGCATAGGATACAATTTCTGTAGGATTAGCAGTGCTTTCCTTTGTATCTTGCTTCTTCTGATTTTCCAAAGCTATCTATTCACCTTTCTTGTTTAGGATCTCATCAATCCCCTTTTCCTTTCCAGCTTCTGAGGCTTTTGCAGAAGATTTTTGTTCAGCTGCACCTTTGGTTTTGATTTAGCTTTTGAATTTGGTGGCAACTTTCTCAGTGAATCTTTCTCCCCCTTTTTGGCATCATCATCATCATCATCATCTTTCTCAAATATTGATGTAGGGGTGGAGCTAGTAAGTTTGAAAAGATGTTCCTTAATGTTCATAATGTCTGCTTGTGTGTCTTTATACCTAGCATCAACCATATTCTGATAAATTCCAAACTGAAATTGTGGTTACTTTCAGCCAAATTCCTCTAAGCTTGAAGGATGGGTTGCATACAATTCCAAAGCTCATTGGCAATTTGCTGTGTGGTAGGTTGACTTTTAAAAAGCTCTATCATCTGCTTCATCAATTCTTTCATTTCAGCAACATCTGTTTGAATGGTAGACACTCTAACCGTCAAATCCTTAAAACTTAATTCATCACCTACTTTAATAGGATCATCTGAATTCCCACCTGTAGTGGTTGTATTTGTTTTGATAATAGGAGAAGACTCCATATCATCAGAAACAAATGCCCCTTTTTTCTTGGTTCTAGGGACTTCCCACTGAAGCAGAGATTACAGTTGTAACATCATCAGTGGTTGCCTTCAAGGGAGTCTTAATGATGTAACCACTGTCCAACTGATCACCAATGGGTTCAACAGTTGTAGTGGCTGCTCCACTTGAACTACCACCAAGAGTTTCGTAAAACTCAACGGGGATAACCTCCTCAACTGTTTGTAGGATAGCAGATTGAATTGGTTCAGACACAGTCATTTGTTGGGCTCTACTCTCAGTAATGTGTGGATGAGAGGAACTATTTTGTTTCTGAATTTCAATTTCTTCAAACGGAGGTAATACTGTTGATGGAACTTGAGAAGAGGGTTGTGGTGTAGAAAGCGAGATTGCCTTGGGAGATGGGCTTTTAAACATACTTTAATATGAAAGGTCTACTTCATGTTGTGGTGTCCCTGTGCTTACAACATGATCCTTTTGTGAGGATACATGAGGAGTTTGGATGGGTTGAGATCTTTCCAATAACTGTGAGGAAGTAGCAGCAGTGGTTTCAAGTGACATTTGTGTTGTCACTCGATTAACCTCTGGGTTCTCATCTTCCAGAGGAACCCTTTTATTTTGTTTGGTTTTGGTGGGCATTTTGGATGTGGTAGGTTTCTTTTTGCGTTTTGCTGGTGTGTGTTTCACAACACCAGTTGTGGTGTCATGATCACCAGGAGCAGTTGGCTCAACAACAGAGGTTTGAGCAACAGATATGGATGCATCTAAAACAGGCTCATCCCCCTTTGTTTCTATTTTTGAAACTTTTGACTCTTTATCCATAAGTCTAGTAAAAGTTTTATTTGTAAGACTATTTATTTGAAAAGCTACACCTTGTTCAAAATATGTTTGTGACACTTGTTTTCGTAGGTAGTAGCTTAGAAGTCTTGGATACAACAGAAAAGCATTATTACGAGCACCTTTATTAAATTTTTTCACATTTTTCACATTAGTCAACAAATCAGAAAACAGTGCTTGTGATAAATTGTAATCAGATTTTGCTAAAATAGCATAACCCAAATATTGAATGTTTAAAGGTATCTCATTAAATGCGGTGGTCTTGGCTGAGAGACAAGTTAAAAGAGTATGAAATAAAAATTTCATTGGCGGAGGGAAGTTTGGTTTGTACATAGTAACTTCTTTTAATTGTGCATCATACCCTCTTTCAATTAACTCTGTATGAAGTTCACGTTAAATGTAGTGGAAATTGTAGATGGGGAAATTCGTACCACACTTTTCCCGATCTTAGATGTGATAGCAACCTGATTATTATCTTCAAACTCTATTTCAGCATTAAACCAAAATTTTCGGAGTGTTTCCGTATGAACCGGAGCATCAGCAGTAAGGATTGATTTGTATTTTGATGACGTTAAAAGGTCAATTATTGAGTGAAAGCTGGTATTTTTGCTGGTTTTCTCGAAGATGAGGAGGTAGTTGTGAGGGTTTTTGATGTTCAGAGACATGATCGGAGAAGAAGTTGATTTGGGGATGAAACAGGGTTTAAGTTGGAGGATTTTTAATATGTTGGAAACTGCTTTTGAGAATTTTGAATTCGAGACGGCAGTGGTAGAAGCTCGATTTAAGGATGAAACTATAGAGAGAAAAAGTGAAGGCTGGTGTGGCAGTAGTTACAAATATCTGATGGCTAAGATCTATTCATGTCAGAACCTCTCTTGTGACAACGGATGGCAGTTATTTGGAAACCTCTGTTGGCCGACTACAGAAGTTGGGAACAGTGTAAGTCAAACAGTCGTTAGATAAACAGAAGTTATGAGAACAGATGATAACTTTCAGCAGTGTTTTTATTTTTAGCTAACATCTGTCCACGCCAGAACCTCTCTTGTGATAATGGATGACAGTCAGCAGTGTAGTAAATCAACAGTCATTTGGATAAACAGAAGTTATGACAACAGACGGTACCTTTCAGCAGTGGATGTATTTTTAGGCAAGCAGAGGTTTCAAAAACAGTTGTTTTCAACAGTTGTAACTCAACAGTCTTTAGTCTAACATCTGCTATTAGCCTAACCACTGTTACTATGAAAACCTCTCTTAAGCATTTTAAGATTGAATATCATTTGTTGTTCGTTAACATCTTTTGGCCCATAGCAGACCTTTGCATCTTCAGACATTTATTCATCAGCATATGCGCTCTTTTGTCAGACTTTAGCTACAACAGACCTTTTACAATAGCAAATATTGACTCTTTGTAATTTGGTCTTACCACAAATTCTTCTAAAAACTGTTATTGATGAACAAATATTCTAGTTTATTTTGTCTTTACAATCATCTGTTCAGCCTTAAACCAACCTTTAATCCTTTTAAACCTTTGTTGACTAACAAACATCTGTTCAGACACAATTCAACATCAACATAATCTAAATCAAACCCAGAGACAATTACACATCAACATCAATATCAGTCTGCAACTAAGCAGTTAAAGCGGTCCAAAATCGAATAGCTGTCAAGGTCCGCTATATGATATATAGGTTCTAGCAGTGGTATAGCGGTGATATAGCTGTAATTTTTATACCATGCATAATATATGTATTTTTATATATATTATATACATATACCATTAATTTTATATTTTTTATATATAAATTCACAAGTATGAGGACTAAATATAAACTAATGAAGATGGAGGGGGTTATATGTTAAAATACCCAAACTTAAATAACCCTAATCATCCCCACTTTCATCATACGCCGTTTTCCCGCTCCCCTTCTCTTCTTCATCAGGCATAGTACCCAGTTATCTCTACAATGGTTCAAAATCATGGAGCAACAACTGACTTTTGTTCTAATTAAGGTAACAATTCGTTTCACTTAACCGATTTGGTCAAATTTTTACTAATATCTGATCCAGTTGTGACCGATTTGGTCCGATTATAGGCGACTTTTGACCGATTTTTTCAAACTTTGACCCAATTTGACGTTGACCGCTATACAGGTTTCCAAATAGCGGCCAAATAGCGGGCTATAGCGCCGCTAATAGCGGAACCGCTATGAGCCACCGCTATTTAGAGCACTACAAACCCAGACGTCCGCTAACCGCTATAGCACCGCTATAGCGCCGCTATTAACTGCATAGGTCTGCAATCCTTAGATGTTATTCAAAATTATATAATAATACTTAGGAATGACTGAAATAATTAAAATGAAGATGCGACAACAAAGATTAATAGTATTAAAATTTATTCATTTATTCAGCAGTGGTAAATCAACAATCGTTAGGATAAACAATTGTTTCATAAGAATGTTCGAATATATGATAACAACAGCATGCTTATACAAAGGTCTACAATTACAATGTTCACCTAAAGTGCAACATCTAATCTAATGGACTAATAAACTCCCAATATCTGCTATTAACCTAAAAACCTTTTGTTGGCTCAACATATTTTGAATCTCATCTGTTGTTCTTTAACATCTAGTCTCCTATACAGACCTTTCCTTCTTCAATCTTTCCTCATCAGCAGATGTTCTCTTTTACTAGACTTTAACTACAACAGACCTTTTACAACTCCAAATATTGACTCTTTGTAATTTGCAGGAGCAAATTCTTCAAAAAAATTGCTATTAATGATCAAATTTTATGCCTTGTTTTATCTTTGCACTCATCTGTTCACCCTTAAACCAACCCTTGATCCTATTAAACCTCTGTTGACTTACCAAACATCTGTTCACACACAATTCAACATCAACATAATCTAAATCAAACTCAAACACTAAATAAGTAAAAGTAAAATGCAACAACAAATATTTATAAGATTAAAATTTATTCATTTATTCATGACATTAAAAGACCAATAATTACATAACATACTGAACAACGAAACTTTCAAATCTAACAATAACAGCAATAATTAAGAAATTTTAGCTTCAACTCCATCGATTGCTGAACCTCTCGATGTATGTCCTTCAACATCGCCATGAACTCCACGTCTCGATCACTGCACTCTATATTACTGACAACACAAATCTCACGAATGAAAGTTGAAGGCATTCGCATCAGATTTCTGAAAACCTGCTCTCTCGTGAACAAGCCAACTTACAGTCCATCAAAACATCTCTTCAGCTCTCGAAGAGTAGCCATATCATCATACACCTGTTCCTCAATTTGCCTGATAAAACGTTGTTTTAAATCATTTGATTTTGCAGAAGTGTATGACGCCATTTCAACAAACTATATTACTCAAGTGATGTGAAAGTATGATATCTTCGTAGGAAAACGTGATGAAAAACAGGTGAAGTGGCAATGAGTTATATACTGAAATATCTAACAGTGAAAGAAATCACACTTAAACTCATTGTACATTTAATAATCTAATCAATCAAAACATGTAGATTTAATATAAACATATTAATTTATATTTCAAAACAGCAGTCTTTTAATGCAAAAACCTTTTCAAACCCTGGCTTTTATGTGAAAACTATAAAATTAAATATCAAGAAACCCAAGGGACAAATTTTAAAACTTCAAAGAAAAAAACAGGTTATCATAATTACAATTAACCTCTTCATTTACCATATAGACGCGTTTTTAAACACTATAAAAGACCGATGATTACTTTTGATTCAAAACATCAACAAATTGTCTTACAAATCATTGTCTGTAAAAACCCAATCAAAATCAGAAAATCCAACAAAAATCTACATGGCAAACTTCAGCTTCTACCACCGGTCAGACACCAGCGATGTTAAAACACAATTCTCGATGTGGTCACTCAAATAAAAAAGAACAGACGAAGAACTAAGCAGGAAAGTCAACATAATCAATGACACTAATTACAACAAAACCTGGAACAGCATAGCATTGCTCGATGAAGTCCTCCACTCTCCTCCATCAGATTTCCAAAAGAATGCAGAAGAGTTTCTGACACAACTACTAAAACAGGATCATAAAATCTGCAACATGCTAATTGATCTGAAAAACAAAAGAGAGCATGAAATCACATGGAGAAAGGCCAGAGTCTACGAAATCCTAGCATGTGTTTACTCTAGTGTGAAATAGTTTATGAATATTTCAGTAATTTTTTATTTTTCTATGTATGTTTATTTAATTTAATAATCTGAATATGCATATTAAAATGCCATTGTCAATAAAAACTATCAACATTATCAACACTTGTTTCTTCATAATCAAATTAAACTACAGGTAATCAAAATAAGCCACAAACCTAAAATGCAAGTCTCCCATCAACAAAGGTAGCACATATAACTTTTCAAGATGTTGCACCAATCTACACTTTGTATAAAAGAAGAAAATCTCACTGACACAAGAAAAGCCGAATTTTGATTTAACGATGTTGGAACAATGCAACTCTCCCGTCAAAGAAGGTAGCACATGCAACTTTTCACGATGTTGTAACAATGATACTACAACATCGATGTTGAAACGTTGGTGTGTGAAGAGAAGCTTCATTAGAACGACGATGTTGGAACAATGATACTGGAACGATAATGTGTAAACAGAAGTTCAAATACATGATATTGGAATGATAATGTGTAAACAGAATCAACAAATGTTCGAACAAAGAACTGTAATCGGAGATTAGCCAGCTGAATCATGAGAGCTATGCATTTGAGAGAGAGATATGCTCGCAGATATGAGCGAGAGAGATAGAGTTGAAATTTGAATGTGGAGCCAGATTCATATATCTTATTTATAGGGTTTGAATATATGGTTTGAATTTTGAATCTGGAGCCAAAATTTTGAATCTGGAGCCAGAATTTTTAATCTGGCCAGAGGTTTACTTTAGTTACGAAGAGCAGAGGTTTGAATGTAAAGTGAAGAACAGAGGTTTTAATTGTGAATGAAGTGTAGATGTTTGACTCTTAAATAAAGGGCAGAGGTTTGATTGAATTTTAAAATGATTTTATATATTGGGTTTTATGATGCAGTAATGACATAAGTAAAGAATTGTTGGACAGCCTCTCTGGCTGCCACATCAGCTTTTCTTATGTCACTCAGATTTCTCCTTTATAGAAACTATAGATTTGCAAGTAGAAGAAAACTTAAAAACACTCCAAAAACATCTTAACTCATCCTTAACACTTAGGTAGCGTTTGGTATGCAAGAATGGGAGGTAGAATGGAATGGACCATTTTGAAGGAATGAAGAAAAGAGTATTTGGTTGGTCAATGGAATGGAATCGCTCATTCCAAAATGCATTCCATTCCCTCAAAATCATTCCATACATCCCCCTTTTTTTCCATTCTGTTCCGTCTTCACCTTTCATTAACAGCACCACAACCCACCACCGTTGACACCACCCACCACCACCACCACCACCACCACCATCATCCACCGCCATCACCCACCTCCGCCGCCACCCGTCGCCACCTACCGCCACCACTGTCGCCGCCACCCATCGTCATCGCTGCCACCTCCGATCACCGCCACCGTCGCCACCAACCTCCGCCACCGCTATCAACCGCCACCGCGGCTACCACCGTCACCGACACTACCACCTCCGACCACCGCCGCCACCCACCTCCGCGGTTACCCACCACCACCACCGTTGTCACCACCTGCCGCCGTCTCCACCCACCACCGCGCCAACCACCGTCGCTGCTACAACTGCCACCTATCACCGCCCATCATTGACCACCACCATCCGATTTTATTCATTCATCTTTTCCCGCATACCGAACAACAAAAAGTAATACTTCATTCCATTCTCACATGGCAACCAAACAAGACATGGAATGGTAATGATCAATTCCATTACCTCATCCATTCCATTACCTCGTCCATTCCATTCCCCCGCCCATTCCATTATCCCATACCAAACAGACCGTTAAGGAATTTAGTGGATGTTCTTAATATCTAATGTGTTCCATTATCCCATACCAAACAGACCGTTAGGGAATTTAGTGGATGTTCTTAATATCTAATGTGATCACCATTTTCTTCTTTCTAATCCTCCTATTTGCTCAAAAGTTTCTACCTTCAAAAGGTAGCAGTTGTCCACGAAGTTAAGAGAGGATTTGGTGACCATCAAATCTCATAAAACTAGTAAAGTGTGTGGAATGACCATATAAAACAAGATCTTGTTCAAACCACATCCAACCAACTAGATATGAAGTACAAAGTAAGAATAAACATTACATTCCAAGACCTTTTCTTGTTCCCTTTCATGCAAAGAGAATGGGAGTCCATGCCTCCCTAGTAGTTTATTCATTCTTTAAAGTACCTTGGAACATATTTTATATATTTCATTTTTACAATTAGTTTCACCAAGTAACTAAGAAGTTATGGTGACCAATTGAACCAACTTGCAACTTATAATTATGTCACATGATCATGCATAAAGTTAATTAGCTACTAGCTAAGAGATGAAAACATTTATAAAGTTTAACATAAACTTTACTTGTAATGAATCATAAGTATTAGTTTTTATTTTCATTTAATATCTTATACATACACACACATATTACATATATGTGTGTTAGGTGCGGTACTCATGTTAGTACTTGTGTTATTACTATGGGCCTATGGCCATTTGTAGTGGAATTTCTTTAAATCTAGAGGTCTAGGTGGGAAGTATGAAGAAATCTAGGGGCGAGGTTTTAAATTTTTATATTTTCTAGTTACAAAGGTACAATAGTTATTTTATTAAATTTAACAGATTTGTTTGACAAACATCGATTCCAAATTTAACAGATTTGTTTGACAAACATCGATTCCAATAAACAAATGTTTTAGACGTGAATGAACATTGTGTAAAATATCCATAATTTCTAAAAGTTTTTCGAATAGACCTTACCTAGGGCTGTAAACGAATTGAACGTACAACAAACAATTTGTAAATCGTTCGTCGGAAAGTTCGTTTACGTTCATTTGTTTACTTAATGAATGAACATGAACAAGATATTATGTTCGGTTAGTTAATGAACGAGCTTCAAGGTATAGTGCCGCTTCCTCTCATCATCCACCTCTAGTCATCGATGTCTTCGCCGTTTTTATATGTATTCGTTTGTGTTCGTGAACACGCTCATTTCCTTAATGTACGAACACGAACATAAAATCTTGTTCGGTAATTGTTCATCAACTGTTCGTGAATATATTATATCCTTAACGAACAAACACGAACAAGTTCGTTAGATTTGTTTACAACCCTAAGTCCTTACCACATGTATAAACAGTGTAATTAACTTTAAAATATACTCTATAACTAGAAGTGTTACAATGTTAATTGATCAAATTTTACCGGTATTCTTTGATCACCCAGTTATTGGAAAGAGTGTTATGTCTCACCCGTTTATCTATCACTTGTTTGTGATTGATTGTTTCTAATATATTATGAAAAAAATGAAATGATAAGAAAGACTCTTTGACAAATTATGAATTAAGATAAATCAATATGCAATATAGTTTAGAGGGAAAAATCAAATAAATAAAATTTGGAGGGAAAATAATGAATAAAAAGGTCATAATAATTGGGGTCCAATTGAACCCCTTTGAGAGAACACAAACATATATTTGAAGGGGGAAAGCAATAACCTTTGACTACTCCACGCGTTATTTTGTGGGTCCAGTATATCTCACGGGTTGTGGGTCCCTTCAGGAATAATTACATTACATTACAATATAAATATAAATATAAAATACATATATTTGTTTAACTTTCACTTTACAAATAACAATTTAAACCGAAGAACATGAATCCTAGAATATTAGTTTATTGAAATGAAATATGTATTTAAACTGAAAATGTTTGTTTCTCTTAAAGTATATATATGTATTGCAAGTTTGTATGGTTGAAATGTTAAATATCACTTGATATAATGCATCTTTTATTATAGTTATGAGGATGTTTTTTTTTTTAAATATAAGAAGGGCTTATTTGGTTTGCAACGATGATGTCTCCTTAAACATGCATTGTTCATCTCTTTACATTATCATATCATCTACCATTAACACATGAAAGAGTGCCTCATAATTGACTTTGCGTGCCATGAACGACAAACCAATATAGGACCTCACTTTTTGATATGCATGTGATCCAAATAGTGCATGGGCGTGTATACGACCACTACTTATATTATGACGCATACACAAATAAATATAAGAATCATAGGAAGAAACTAGATTATTATTATTATTTTTTATATGGAAAGGGTCTAATTCTTATTATCCACTTTGGGATGGCCTAGTTGTAGAGAAATAGAAGGAAGACAACTTAGGCCAAAGCCCAAAGAGCACGCTTAAATGGCTATGTAAATATATACAGGGGAAGATTCTATCTAAAACACTAAATATTGCGACAACACGCAGAACACAATGAATCATCCATTTTTTCTATCTTAAAGACCTAAAAAGTATATGAAAATGTTACAAATATAAAATTTATTATTTCTTACACTATAATTCAAAACAAAAGATGAAAAATTTTCACTTTTTGTATAACCTACACATATGTAGGTTAGATTACCAACATGTATGTAGGCTATGTGTAGGTTAAAATCATTGGTTTTTTATGTATATATAATACCCATATGAATGTAAGAAACAAAAAATTTAAAAAATATGTACTTTAAATCCCAAAATTTAGTATTTTAGAGTTGTTCCTTTTGTTCTCGCAATAGTTAGTGTTTTGTAATGATCCTCATCATATATATATGTATAGGAACATGATCAGGAGAGAACGAATTAAAGCGTGAGAACAGTGAGAACGATTTTCAGCCATATGATCTTTGTGATTTGTGTCTAAGACGATGCGATGACATTTTTGTAAATAATGGGAACCGTATAACTACCAGAAGGGGTAAAATTGGAAGATCTAAACAAGAGTGCACATGCTAATCAAATGTCATTTTCCCCCATCATATTTAAACGCAAATAACTTTTTTATGCGTGATTATTTTTCTAAAAAAGATTACACCATAAAACTCAGCGTTTTTTTATCTTTCCAACGAGTATACTATTGATATACTTTTCGAAAAAAAACGAAATGGGTTTTATGGTGTTTTTCTGAACTGGGTGTTTTATGGCGTTTTAGACTAGTTATTTTTATGACGTTTTTCTGAACTATATGTTTTTATGGCGTTTTAACTTTTAACTAGGTATTTTCATGACGTTTTTCTGAACTGTGTGTTTTATGGCGTTTTAAACTAAGTTTATCATGGCGTTTTTCTGAACTGAGTGTTTTATGGCATTTTAACTCGGTATTTTCATGGCGTTTTCTGAATTTGGTGTTTTATGGTGTTTTATTTGAACACCCAGTTCATGTGTGTGGGTTTTTTGACAATATTACCCCTTGGTGTAATTTAGCATCAATGCCACATGTCAACTCCAAAATTGTTCTTACCGTTCTCACACTTTTCACCGTTCTCTCTAAATCCTGACCCTATATATATATATATATATATATATATATATATATATATATATATATAGGACAAAGATCCGTTAGGAACCACCCCTTATTGCGAGAACCAGTGTTGCAAAAATCGCGACTAGTCGGCGATTAATCGGCGACTAGTCGCTAGTCGGACCTCTACTGAGTAATTTTTCACTAATCAGTGAAAAAATCGCTAGTCGGCCTAGTCGGCCCTAATCGCGACTAGTCGGTCGGGAAAAATCGGAAAAAATCGGGAAAAACAAAAAAAAATCAGAAAAAAATCGGAAAAAATCAGAAAAAACACATATTCCGGCCAAAACCTCCCAGATTCCGGTCAAAACTTGTCCACTTAAAAAAATTACGTATAAAAATATATGTATATATGTATAAAAACTTAAAATTATACATAAAAATTCCGATCCGATTAATCCCGATTAATCCCGAGTAATCCCGAGTAGTCGCTAGTCCCTACCTCACCGACCCGCTAGCGACTAGCGAGTTCTCCAACCTTGGCGAGAACCAATGTGAACACAACAAAAAATGTCTAAAAATAGCTAAAAAACACACAATTTTTTTTTTAAATTTTTTATGCTAAAATCGCTACTTTTAGTAGCCAAAAAAATTTTTTTTTTTTTTAGATTTTTTTAGGTTTTTTGGGGGTTTATTTTTTAGCATTTTAGCTTGGGGGAGGGGGGTTTAGGTTTTTGGGGGGTGGGGGAGGGGGGTTTAGGTTTTTTTTTTGGGGGGGGGGGGGGGTTAGGTTTTTTGGGGGTTTTAGTTTTTAGCATTTAGCTTGGGGGGTTAGGTTTTTTTTTTTGGGGGTGGGGGTTAGGTTTTTTTAGCTATTTTAGGTTGTGTTCACATTGGTTCTCGCAATAAAGGTGGTTCTCGCATGAACCTTACCCTATATATATATATATATATATATATATAGGGCAAGGCTACATAGGAAACCCTATCTATATGAAAAACCCTAGAAAACCCAACCTCCCGACATTTTTTTTTTGAAAAAATTAACACATGTAATATACATGTTTTTAAGAGTTTTGGGCCAAAAAAATCAAAAAAGCGCCGAAGGGATCTTTTAAAAAAAAAAAATTCAGCAATTTCTGTCTTTTGTGGCGTGGCTAACACATGTTAGGCAACCGGACATGGCTGAAATTTGTTTATTTTTTTTTTAAATATCCCTTCCGCGCTTTTTTGTTTTTTTTGGCCCAAGACACTCTAAAACATGTATATTACATGTGTTATTTTTTTCAAAGAAAAAAATTGTCGGGAAGTTGGGTAAAAATGGGGGGAGATTTGGGTTTCCAGAGTTTTCTACCTAAATGAGGGTTTTTTGTCTAGCCTTGCCTTATATATATATATAATATATATATAGGGTGAGAATTATTTCAGAACACTAAATATTTACAGAACTTGCAAAAATCCTAATAAACAATCTTTTTATTTATATGTTTTAGATTTAGGATAACTTTATCATTTTACTATCTTCAGATTTAATTTAAGAGAACGTACTCGTCTTGGCTTTTCATGATACTTTAGACTTAAAGCATCAGCTACTACATTAGTCTTTCCTGCATGATACTGGATACTACAATCATAATCACTAAGAATCTCCATCCAGCGTCTCTATCTCATATTCAACTATTTTTGCCCAAAACATATCTTAAACTCTTATGATTGGTGAAAATGGTAAACTTACTACCATAAAGATAGTGTCTCCAAATTTTAAGGGCAAAAATTATGGCTCCTAACTCTAGATCATGGGTTGTATAATTCTTTTCATGATTCTTAAGTTGTCTAGAGGCATAGGTTATAACCTTTTGACGTTGCATTAACACACAACCATAACCTAACTTAGAAGCGTCACAATAGACTACAAAGTCTTCAGTTCCTTCTGGTAACGCTAATATGGGTGCGTTGGTTAATCTTTGCTTAAGAACTCTAAAAGCTTCTTCCTGTTTTGGTCCCCATTCAAACTTAACTGATTTACAAGTCAGTTTTGTTAAAGGAATGGCTATTCTAGAAAAATCTCGGATAAACCGTCTATAATAACCTGCCAGTCCTAGAAAACTTCTCACCTCCGTCGGTGATTCAGGGACTTTCCATTTAGTAATTGCATCGATCTTTGTGGGATCCACATGAATTCCTTCATGATTAACTAGGTGTCCAAGGAATTGTACTTCTTGTAACCAAAATTCACATTTTGAAAATTTAGCATAAAACTTTTCCTTTCTCGATAATGTAAGAAGTGCATGCAGATGCGCTGCATGTTCTTCTTTACTCTTAGAGTAAATGAGAATATCATCTATAAAGACAATTATGAATTTATCCAGATATGGTTTACATATTCTGTTTATCATGTCCATAAATGCGGCTGGGGCATTGGTTAGACCAAATGGCATGACGGTAAACTCATAATGACCATACCTTGTTCTGAAGGCAGTTTTAGGAATGTCCTCTTCCTGTACTTTCAGTTGATGATATCGTGAGCGTAAATCGATCTTGGAAAAGAATTGAGCTCCTTGCAGTTGATCAAACAGATCATCGATTCTTGTTAATGGGTACCGATTTTTAATCATGACCTTGTTCAATTCTCGATAATCAATGCACATACGCATTGATCCATCCTTCTTCTTGACAAACAAGATTTTGTTTCTTCAGTTCTTGCATTTATGCTGGTGCCAAACGGTAAGGTGCATTGGCAATCGGTGTTGTTCCTGGTAGTAGGTGAATTCTGAATTCAACTTCTCTATCTGGTGGTAATCCTGGTAATTCTTCTGGGAAAACATCTGAGAATTGAGATACTACGAGAATATCTTTTAATTCTTTTTCTTTAGTGTTAATGATTATGGAGATCATATACACTAGTGATCCTTTTCTTGCATAACTGGCAGTTTTCATCACAGAGATGAATTTCGTGGATCGAGATGGCTTATCTCCTTTAATTGTGATCTTTTCACCTTTTGGTGGACTTACTTGTATTGACTTTTGATCACATAGAATATTGGTTTTATTGGCTATTAACCAATCCATTCCTAACACAATATCAAATCCAGCTAGGTTCATTGGGTAAAGGTTAGCAATAAAATTACGGTTTAAAATTTCTATTCTTGCTTCCTGCAAGATTTCAGTGATCTTAACAGATTCTCCATTTGATCTCTCTATTAGACATTCTTGTTGGAGTTTAGTTAATAGTTCATTGAGAAGTTTGCAAAATGAAGTCTTAATAAAACTTTGGTTTTCTCCGGAGTCAAATAATACTTTAGCAAAAATATCATTAACTAAAAACGTACTGGCAATCACATCCGGAATCATCTTGGCTTCTTCTGCAGTTAGAACAAAAGCTCTAGCATTCTTAGTAGTCTTGTTGTTCATGGCTGGAGCTAGTTTTGGACAGTTCGGTTTAATATGCCCCTATTCTCCACAATTGAACCATACTACATTGCTTGGTTTCTTCCTGCAGTCTTCTTCCTTGTGGCCCGGTATTTTTGCAGAAGTTTCAATATGTGGAACATTTTCCTGAATGTTTCTTTTGCAAGATTTGCAGTAAGGTGCACAAGTAGAACCTATGTTTTTCCCACGGTTGGAATTACCGTAGCGAAATTCCTGGGTAAGCTTTTGAGCTAGGTTGTTCCTGTGGTTCTCTTCTTACGTACGTACCAATTCATCAGTCAAGGTATTCGCTAGTTCTACAGCTTCTTCTATGGTTTGTGGTCTAGTTGCCTTGACTACATGTCTAATCTTACTAATTAATCCCCAGATGTAACGAGAGATTAATACTGGTTCTGGTGAGGCTAGGGTTGGCACTATTCTAGCATATTCGAAGAATATGGTAGTATAACCCTTACAGTCTATTCCAGTCATTCTAAGGTTTAACAACTTATTAGCAAAATATTCTTTTTCATTGGGAGGACAGAATATTCTTTCGACCATGTTCTTAAACTCAGTCCATTCCATATTATAGACTCTGTCTCCCCTAGACTGGAGAATAGTATTCCACCATTCTAAGGCTGCTGATGTGTGTAAAATGCAACGTATAAATTACATCAATTGAGGCATAAAACTAACCCTTTTTAGTACTAATGTTGGAAAAAGTGTGATTTTGTCTTCCTTTTGTATTTTCAGGACCAACTGAGCGTAAATGAACAAAAGGAACAAATATGCAGCAAAATCTAACATAAATACAAGAAAAGGAACAAACATGGCATGCCCGACCCCTCGACAGCATCTTCCCAAGCAAAAACAAAGAAAAAGAAGGCTGGCCACGGCCCCGTGCCCAGCGGACACGGGGGCGTGGCCAGTTGTCTGCAGAAAGGACAAAGCTATAGAAGCTTCTATTCCCGAAACGGGGGCGTGCCCAGCTCGACACGGGTCGTGGTCAACGCTAAGATTCGTAGAATCCAAGCAAATCTTGATAGTACAGATACGCTTCTGCTCACGGGGACGTGCCCAGCGGACACGGGGGGCGTGTGGAGCTAATGCAGACAAATTGCAATTAATGAAGAAAGAGAAAGAGGATGGACACGGGGTCGTGTCCGGGCTTCTATGCAGGTTATAAATAGAGGTGCTTGGTTCACTTCAAAGGCATCCCTTGGCAAACCACCTCTCTTCCACTTCACCCACACTTCCACTACCACTACAACCCACATCCACCACCATCATCCATCATCCATCTTAGAATGTGTGTAGTTGTCTCGGGATCCAAGATTGATAGTAAGAGTTCTTGGCAATCAAAGGCCATGTTTGCCTAAGTCTCTTACATCACTTGGTGAAGACAAGCATTTAGTGTAATACTTTTGATTTTTAATCTTTTCGCACTTTTTATTTGGTTTTGTATTAATGACTTTAATAACTAGTTTCTTATGTTGAAGGTGAAACTTCCTTATCATTTGTCGGTGGTGTCTTGGCGTTATTTTACTGTCTATATAAAATAAAAGATTTACACCATTCATATCTCTACGGTCTATATAGAGATATGTTGGCTACCTGGTCAGGGGTTAAGGGAATGGTTTGGTAAGGTTCTTGCCTTGTTCAGTGTATAGATCCTGCAAGGACCTGGGTCAAGCTTACTAGGACCTCCTTCAATACCCACTGGTATTGGATGGCGGGGGTGCGAATGGCTTGATCCCCTCATATGTAAACTACTATTAATACATTAACCTGGCTATTTGGGATTGTATCCCTGCTGACTCAAACCACTTAGCCGAGGGTAACGTCACCTTCAAAAGAGGGGCCTACCACATTACACATTAATAACTTAATTAATCATCTTTCAATGTTGCGACCATTTAGGATTGTATCCTTGCTGACTCAAACTACTTGGTTGAGGGTAACGTCACCTTCAAAAGAGAGGCCTACTATTATAACTAAGATAATCTCTTAAAAAGTGCAAAAGTGCGGAAATCATCAAAGGTTACACTAAAGGCGAGTCGGATCCAAGTGATTCATCTTGTCTAGCTGTTTTATTTTTATTTTTATTTTCAGCATTTTTAGTTTTTATTTTCATGTTTTAAACTTTTTCTAAAATTTTGATTTGATTAGACGTTGAGGATAAACCGGTATTAAAAGCTCTTGTGTCCTTGGACGACCTCGGTATCTTACCAACACTATACTACGCTCACGATGGGTGCACTTACCCATATGTGTGTTTAGTGTTAGTAGAATATCGTGTTTTATAAATTTAAAACTTGACTAAAGTGTTAAAAAGGACTAAAAATATAACTAAAAGCATATCACGCACTACGCACATCACTGCATTCTTAAAAAGATTGGAAGCAAACATGATTTTGTCTTCCTCTGCGCACTTGCTTATTTTTAAGACGGCCTCTGTCTTTTCTATCCAGCGTAGAGCTGCAATGGCTCCTTCATTGCCAGAGAATTCTATTGGTTTGCAAGACTAGAATTCTTTGTAAGAACAACCATATGACATGGTTCTTCTTCTTTTTGGAATAGGCAATTGAAGTAACGGTCCATTGTTTACGCTGTGACTGGGTTGAGTAGGTGGTCGTTTACTTCCACTATTACTTTTATTATTTTCCGCTTCATTAACAGTCTGGATAATATATGGCATAGCGTCTCTAATTCCTTGTGTTACTATGTGTTGGATGACACTGTTATTTATTTGGTTATCATTATTCTGGTTTTCCTGATTTTCTTCGTTGTCCATCTGGATTTACAAACAATTATCAGGTATTAATATCACAGAATAAGATGTAATGCCAACAATTGCACAAACAAACACATTGGTCAAAATCATCGAGCATTGCGACATTTACTCTATTTTTATATATATAGGCATCTATTACAAACTGTAACTGGAATTCAAAACATACTACTAGTTATGCATCAGTAGGTATTAGGTTATCTATTTTGGTTGATAATCTTTTTTTTTCAACTACTCGTATATATATATATATATATATATATATATATATATATATATATATATATACTATTACTACGGGTTAAACTGCATTCCCCCTCCCCGTACTTCCAAACGAGCTTCTCTCCTATCCCTTTTATCCTCTCTCCATCATCTATCAACTCCTCGCCATACAGGCGGAGTTCCTAAACGTTCTCATCACTCATGGGTGGTCGTGGTGCGGGTATTGGGTCAGGGTACATAGGTAAAGGTTCTCCATATGGGTATGGGTTTTCTAGTATTTCCCGAACATACTGATCTGCATCCCAATATGGATCTAGAGGGTCAAGGTTAGGATATGGTGCTACAAGGTTTGGTATGGGTTCCTCTTGTGGGTAGAGTTCTCGATAATCCCTATGGTCATCATTCCATGGATCATATGCAAAGGGATTGGGTGCTGGGATTTTAGGTATCTCATCAGGGTTAAAGGCTGGTATGGGAACTGGTTCCTCTTGGTTGGGTTCTATTTCCATAGGTTGAGTTGGGAATAGTGGTAGTGGTTGTGGTGCAATGATTTGTTCTAGGTTTGGGTCGGCTGCAGTAGTGGCTAGTATGTGAAAATTGGCCAATCGCCTATTGATTATGTCTTGAGTCTGGGTGTTCATCTCCCTATTTGCTGCTGCTAAAGCCCTTTGTTGCTGTAATTTTCAAATTCGTTTCCTACGCTCATGTGCTCCCCGACTGAACCATCCTCTCTTTTTGGTAGGGAATGGTTCTTCGGATTGCGCCTTAAATATGAAAATCCCCTTTTCTGTGTCAGCTGAATACCCCGAAGGAGTAGGCTGGGAGGAAGTTCCTTCATCTCTAGGAGAATTAGAGAGGTGACGATAGGCGTCAGATGGTCCTTGATCACTCATACTGTAAACTAACAGATTGTCAAATACACAAAACAATAATATACATGTATGCACATAGTCACATAGATTATTTCCTAACAGAATTGGCAATTTTGATGTCAGCAGAACACTATTGTGGCTGAAATCAGTGGCTGTAGCTCTGATACCACCTCTGTCACAACCCCCGACCCGTTGCCCCGGGAGGCGGGCGGCCGCGAGCTGGCACATTCGATGGTATCGGTGTTTATTTAATTTTGGCAGCGAAATTTACATCAGGACCGTAATTAGGAAATATTTTATCAGAGTAAAACACCTCATTTTATAAATAATAAACACATGGGTAAAACCTAAGTTTCCATTCATATTATGTTTGTAGGGATAAACCCTAATTTATTGAAATAAAACTTCTTATTTATTTAGGTAACTTTTATAGCCACTTTTCCAAGCCTTCAGTGCTCTCCAGCTGGCTTCTATTTGGCTTTCACATTTTGTTACCTGAAATGCATTTAAAACATTTTTGTCAGTGGAAAATACTTGTGAGTGAATCCCAGTTTAATCAAAACAAGTTTTATCTTTTTACAGCATTGAGTGCAATCCAACAATTACATTTGTTTACATCTACTTTAATTACCACCCACGGTACTGTCAACCCTGACTTGTGGTAATGTTACTACTCAAAGTGTAGTACCAAATTTTGTATACAAAACCCCAACATACCGACGATAATTGTAGAATTACAAATACTCAATCACTGTTAATTATAATGTAAAATAATTTGAGGTTTTGCAAAAACAATTTACAAAAAGAATTTGCAAAAAGAGGATAAACTCACATTGCTAATTTAGGTATTTCCTTGTGACTTCCTGGTTATAATCTATTAATTTAAACAATGCACACGCGTTAGTATAATAACTCAATTTACATTAGCTATACCCCCCTCCCGAGACAGAACTCCAACGACGAAGTCAGGCAGAGCCTCGAAATGCGTTACGGAGCACTAGATCAATCGGGCAAGGTAACTAATACGTAACCGGGGGTTATAATACTTACATCGAGGCAGAGCTTCACTATTTTAGTGGGTATTATGCCCGGGAATTATTTTAGCTTTAGAGAATTTAGAGAGAGATCGAGAAAATGAACGAATTGAAAGTGAATGCCGAAGACTCCTATTTATAGTTCTGATTCGACAGTGGGTCGCAGCTCGCGACCCAGTTTGCTTCGGCCTTCGCGGCCCGTGAGCTAGACTAGCTAGGGTTTAGCTTTGTCGAATCAACGGTATAGGTTGGCCACGACAGAGACACGTAGCAGCTCAAGGCTCGGCCTGGTGTCAATTAGGTCGCGCCCCGTGAGCGGCTGGTGAAACTTATTTTATTTGATTTTTGTTAAAATAAAGATATTTCGGGGCCGTTTTCGTATACGGGGTGTATTTTAGGAAGTATAGGGGTGTTTTAAGAATTTTAGGAGAGTTGTTATACCAACTCCCACCCTATATATATATATATATATATATATATATATAAAGGCAACTAAGAGTTTTTTTCTTCTCCATCTACCCTTACAACTATCTTGAACATTTTATTATTTATAATACTGTCACGCCTCAATCTTAGACCATCAGTCATGTCATCACGCATCACGCATGAAACCAGCGTGGAGTCATGACCAGCTTGAAACATTGTGTTAGCTAGGCATGGTTCAAGTTAGGATTGTAAACGAATCAAACGTTCGTGAACTTTTTTGACAGAAAGTTCGTTTATGTTCGTTTATTTAATAAACGAACGAACATGAGCACGTGTTTTGTTCGTTCTTTTACGTTCGTGAACGAACGTCCATTTATATTCGTTTATGTTTGATTAAATTTTAATAAGTGTATAAGTACATGTATTTATCTAAATATACACATAAAGGGGACTAATAGTAATTGGACTTTTTATTAATAAAAAATAGGTTCTCCGGTGCAACTTATCATAATTGATCACTACTTTATATTTAATTAAAAAACTACTTATTATTAATATGTTCATTTGTGTTTGTTTATCGGGGTGAGGATCAAAGAGGAAGTTTATTTTGGCTAGGAAGGATAGGAAACAATAGGATTATGACATGTGGCAAAATTTAAAATAAAGAGGAAGAGTATTTTAGTCAATCGTATCCAATCTTCTTCCTTCTTCTCCCTAGTAACTTCAAAACCCACCATTTTCAAAACCCATCATCTTCAACATTTTCTTCCATTTCTATCTCAATAATCACTACATTATAGTGCGATTTTCGTCACCAATCAATGATGCAAACACCCAATCAACGTGTTCTTCAACTTTTTTTGAAGAAACCCAGTTTAACTTCATACAATATCTCATTTTTCCCGTGATTTTGAAGCGAATCACTCGATCCGTTCGATTCGATCGCTGATAAGTGTTTCTATCATTCAAACTTCGTCAATCGTTGAATAAATCGGCTTCGATCCATGTAAGAAATTCTTGAATTGCATTTTTACGATCTGGGTTTTTAATTAAGTTATTGCGTTTTATGATCTTGGCGGGGGTCCAGGGGCAGCGCCCCTGGCTGGGGTCGAAAATTTAATTTTCTGGAAATTGCCTCATTTTCGTAGACAGTTTTTGATCTCCTACTTCCTGGTTCAGACAGTTTTGAAGTGTTTTTACTCATTGCGTTTTAGGTAAAACATATTTTTTGTGTTTTCAGTCCATTGCATTTTAGAAAGAACACTTTCTTTTCTGTTTTTAGGCCATTGCGTTTTAGAAATAAGACATATTTATGTGTTTTCTAGCAATTGCGTTTTAGAAAAACACATTTTTGAAGTGTTTTTAGTCCATTGCGTTTTAGGTAAAACACATTTTTATGTGTTTTCAGTCTATTGCGTTTTAGAAAAAATACATTTTTAAGTGTTTTCTGCTCATTACGTTTTAGAAATAAGACATTTTTTTTTTGTTTTTGGTGAATTGTGTTTTAGGTAAAACACATTTTTATGTGTTTTTAGTCCATTGCGTTTTAGAAAAAAAAACATTTCTAAGTGTTTTCTGGCCATTGCGTTTTAGAAATTAGACATTTCTTTGTGTTTTTTGTGCATTGCGTTTTAGGTAAAACACATTTTTATGTGTTTGCAGTCCATTGCATTTTAGAAAGTACACTTTCTTTTGTGTTTTTAGACTATTGTGTTTTAGAAAATAAGACATTTCTTTGTGTTGTCTGGCCATTGCGTTTTACAAATAAGACATTTCTTTGTATTTTTTGTGCATTGCGTTAAAAAAAAAAGTCATTTTTTACGTTTTTTTCATTGCGTTTTATACAACTAGGCTTTTTTCCATTGCGTTTTACGCAACTGGGTTTTCGAAAATATAGCAATACTATACTCGTTTTAAAGATAAAAAAATGCTCGTTTTTATGGTGCAATTTTTATAAAAAAATAATGCCGTATGAAAAAGTTATTAACGTTTAAAAAAAGGGGGGGCATTGGAGGAGAGAGAAACTATTGTCCTGGATTGACTAGAATACCCTTTCACAAACACACGCGCCTCATTTCTTCTCTTCAATTTCACTTATTTAATCTTTGCCCTTGATTAAATCAATTGATGGTCAAGATTACCACCTAGCCCAAAAAACTTTCTTTTATATCCTAACCCTTGTTTATCGTTTGTTCGGTTAAGTTCATTTTTGTTTGTTTAAGTTTGACTGTTTATGTTCGTTTGTGTACATTTACGTACGTGAACTGTTCGTTTAAGTTTTAAACGAACGAACATAAATGAACGCGAACATGCCCATTTCCTTAATGAACAAAAAGATTCATTTGATTATATGTTTGTGTTCGTATTCGTGTTCCGTTAAAGTTAAATGAACGAACACGAATATGCTCATAATAATTTGATTCGTGACCAATGGGGTGGTGGTCCACTGGTAAAGACAAAACCTTTAAAACACCTAGGTTGGGAAGGGGAGTTCTTGGGTTTAAGTCCCACAGACGACAAGAGATTAAAGAAATTAGCCGTTAAAAAAAATTGATTCGTGATCATTGATTAATATTTAATGCTTATCACTCTTTAAACGGCGTCAAAGATTAATATTTTTGATTTACCCTAAATATATGAAAGATTAACAAGCGTCAAGTTCAACATCATAATCATCATCAGCTATCATTAAGGACCAAAAGAATATTATGTTAGTTTAATCAATAATTAAACATTAAATTATGGACGGATAAGATTCGCATCTCAAAAAGTAAGCTATACACTATAATTAATTAATTATTAAATTTAAATTACATTTAAGATGTAACTAGTAATAAGGCCCGTGTGTGTACATGCAAACATCGATTTATTAGTCCAAGCGTTATGTAATGTGTAAATCATATGAAAACGTGTGTTTTGACGTATCCGATTTAACTCAATGTAACCTATATAAGCATTGCGGTTGGATAAAAAAGTAGAGTAAAATAATTTATACCGTATAAAAGAAATGAAATCGAAACCGGGTTGGTTCGTTTAACGGGTTCCACCTAACCCCTACACCACCCTTGCATTTGCATCAAGATTTAGCGGCGTCAAAACGTACTATAACTTGCACGCCAAACCATAGACCAACTGAAAACGTATATAAAAAATAAGCATTAAAACTTATTATATTTTATCCAACTCGTTTCAGAAAAAGTTTTACGTCGAAACATGAATTTATACCCTTTACGTCGAAATGTGAATTTATACTGACATATAGGGTTAATTTGTAAACCGGAGTAGTAGCCTATAGGCCAAAATTGCCATTTTTGAAATCTAGGAGCAAGTAAAATGGGGTAAAAATGAAATGGTGTTTCCTTTTTAAGATTATATCCATATGTGACTTAAATATAATTTGTGTAACATAGTTTAAAACCATCTAACATCACGTTGTTTGGCAACTTCTGAATGGTTAAGTGCTGAATTAGTAAAAGGTCTGAACCATTAAGTGCTGAACCAGTAAGAGGTCTGAACCATTAAGAGCCAGTATAATGCTTACGTTCAGAGGCAAATGTCTACCCAATTCATATTAGAGGTCTTAACCATTCAGACTCAGTATAAAACTTAACCATTCAGAGGCAACTGTCTGAACCATTCAGACATCTGCTGACGAAACAAACAGTCTGAACCATTAAGTACTGAATCAGTAAGAGGTCTGAACCATTAAGAGCCTCATTAAGAGGTAAACAAACAGCCCCTTAATCAGTATACCATCTTCTAGAAAATATGACGCATAAACTGTATAAGACATGTTCAAAAAACTAAAAAAATTAAACATATAATTAAGCATGTTAATATTGTGCCTAAATGACTGTCAAAAAAATATTGTGCCTAAATAACTTACAATAAAAAAAGGGTTATAAGATTTTATCACCCTCAATTATTGGCTATTGGCCGCTGCCACCCCCAAATATTACTTTGACGCCTGTCACCCCCAACTTAACATTTAGTGTGTTTTCTCACCAAATCGTTAACTGATCACCAACTTTTGATTATGTTACTATACTTTTGGGAATGTCATATGGATCTTAGGAAGGTTTTAAGGATCGTAGGACACCCCCAGAAGTATAGTAACAAGATCAAAAGTTAGTGATCAGTTAACGACGTGGTGACAGCACACACTAAGTGTTAAGTTGGGGGTGCCGTGTAACAACCCGACCTTTCGAGTCATTACTTGTATCTATCTTTTCTTGCTTAATTGCTTGTACTCTGAGATTCGATAATAGTTTAACCCGTTGCGTTAATCTATGTATTGGTTAACTATTTTAAAACCGTGTTTTCAACGCTTATTACAACGCTTATTCAAACACAGCTATCGCATTTAAACACTGCTTACAACGCTTACTATTTATACGCATTTTATCACATATCACATCGCTTGTTTAGACTAAACGCTATCGCAACACAATCTCAATGCAACGCAAACTCAAAACGCAGATTTACTTTTATGCATTTCAGTTGTTATGTGTGTTATGTGTGATTATCTGTTTATTTGTTATGTGGTGATAAACACAACTCTTAACACACGAAACGAAAGTTGGAAAACTAACTCGCACAACACAGCTGTCCGAATGGATATCCGGTCGAATGGACATCCGTCCGGATGACCATCCGATCGGATGGCCATCCAACCGGACACCCATTCGACACCTCACACTCTCCACTGCCTTACTCTCTATCTCTCGCCTATAAATACCACCGTACACTACTGTTCACTAATGTGACAGCTCCATCCGACCAGCACGCACTCAAGTCGCTCCAAGTCACTTTTCTCTCGATTCAAGGCTAATTCGTAAGTATTTCTCCTCAAATCTTGTACAATCATCATCACCAATCACTTCTACATCATCTTCTCCATCAAAATCACACACAAACACTTACTTTTTCTCTGAAATAACAGATTTTGACCTCTTGAAGGTGTTCTTCACACACTTTGCTTATGCAACCTGTTGTGGAGCACCAACTCATCAAGGTTGGTTCAGATCTAAGAGTTTTCCACCATGATTCAACTAAGTTTTACGAAGATATCAACACTTTTCAACTGATTTCATCTTTACTTCCACTTTTCTTCAACATTTATACAAAAACCGATAGAATCTAGACTCATTCAGACTCTCTACTCACTCCTCGGTTGAGATCCGGCCTGAAAACGGATTCCCACCGGAGAGATGACCGATTTACGGGTTGAACATGAAACTTCATCAAAAGAACAGTGAGTACGATCGAATGGGGTGGTTCCCATCCGATCGAACGAGCTGGACCTTGGTGTGTTTCCATTGTTTGACACGTCATCACGCCGTCTCTGTTAAAACTTCAAACTTTTAATTAGAAAATTTTACGAAAAACTCAAACTACAAATTTCTCGATCGAATAGCCATCCGATCGAATTGCCATCCGTCCAGATGACCATCCGTCCGGATGACCATCCAACCGGATGACTTGGTATCATACTTTACCTTGTTTAAATGCTACAACGAAAACTTCAAATTTTCAAAGGATTTACAAACACCCACATCTCATTCTAATGGTCATCCGCCCGGATGACCATCCGCTCGAATGACCATCCGATCGGATGGACTATCCCCATTCGTCCGGTTTATCATCCGACACTCCGTACACGTTGTTCAACGCTTACGCTACTGTTCTATGCCTAGGCTAAACTCCAACGCGTCTCTTCAATCCAAGTCTCTGTTTACTAGCTAAACACGAACTGTGAGTATACTCGAACCCATTTTCTTTTAACGCACTTTGGGTGTTACATACGTTCTCTATCAAAACACAAACAACACACAATTCAAACACTTTACAACGCTAACCGCTCCCGCATGCTATACATGTACTTTGAATGCTTGTGCTATACAGTGTTACACTATACCGCCTCTAGCAATGATAGTACTATAGTTTGGACTCAGCACCTGTCGTGGACGGGGGTTGCTACGGATCACTTTACTTTACTTCACATGTTCGCTGAACGTGTGTCGTGCATACTCAAAACGCAGTCTCGTGGTTAAGTTGTAGACATTGTTTGATAGTTACATGCATCGCCCGTTACGTGTTACATGCTGGTTATGCGTAAACGCTTTTCTATACTATATGCTACTCAAACTTGTGTACTCACCTTTACATTTTATGTATTGACTTTATTTTAGAGTATGTGACAGGTTGATAGGATGCTATGATTGCTGGAAAACAAGTTAGGAAGTCTAGAAACACGCTAAATAAAATCTGAGTTGTCGGAATAGGCTTGTTTTTTAGAAACACTATCTGTAATGACTGTTTTTACTTTACATGTTAGTAGTATGGGATATTAACGTTAAATATATTATCATTAATAATTGTTATGGATTATTTTGGACAATTTGTTTTGCTCAGTGCCACGCCCTGATGATTCCGCCATCGGTTGGGGTATGACAGATTGGTATCAGAGCCATAACTGTAGGGAATTAGGTCGAGTCTTAGGATTGACCTAGTCTATAGTTTAGGTACCAACAGACCGCCTTGTGCGAACCCAGTAGGGGTTTCGTACGAGCCTACTATTGATACTCTCGTTCGAACTCGCTAAAACTACATCTTTGTGCAAACACCGCATACTACAGCTTCGCATAAAGACAACCTTTCCTAAGGCTGGACACTACATGGCCTTTCCTAAGGCTGACACAACACACGTTTTCAAAAACACTCGCATACCACAACTGAGCGATCTTGTTGAGACTAGGTGTGAAAACCGGGAACTCTCAATAAGATCACTCACCCTACGCATATTTTTACTCTCAGCACGAGAATCTTCGTTGAGTTAGGAGTGACATCCATATCTCGATGAAAATTCTCCATCTCTATCCCGTGGTTTTGCCACACTTTCAGGAACAAGTTGTTAAGTTAGGGGTGAAACCCGCATCTTAATGACTAGTCCCACTCCTACTTTGATTTTACAAAATTCTCACCAAAGTCTCGATGGATTCCAACGACTTGAGTCACATAGTAGCCAAAAGGATGAGTGTCGTTCGTCGTATGCCGGAGAGAGCACAATCTATTAGGCCAAAGCGTGCACTTAATTTTGTTGAGGATAGTCGAATCACTTTGGGTAGTCGATGTCTAACACCCAAGACACTTTGTTTCGATTCTGAGTCCGCAACCGCTGATTTTATGGATTACTGATTTTATGTGTTTACCTGTCTATATGTTTCGCTTTGGAAGACTTTACGTTTTATCGATTTTTGCTTTCATCGCTCCGTAAAACGCGCACAACTCGCACAGCTTCTTAGCCTCAAACGTTAACTAATCGCAGACAAACTATGAACCCTCGTACGCAATGCTTCCCGCTTATGTTACTCACTATACTACTCGCAACGCTACTTGCTATCGCTACTCGATACCACTCGCAACTCTCGAACGCGCTACGCTACCTTGAAGGATAGGTAAATACGTGCAAAATATGTAGGTGAATACGTACAAAATATGTGCTTACGTGGATTATGTGCTCCTACGTGCTTATGTGCTTACGTGCCTATGTGGTTTATGTGCCTATGTGTTTGATGTATTCCTGTGCTTTATGGAGTAATAATAATAAGTATGTTGGTTAAACGCTAAACTTTACGAAAACCTGGTACAATAAAATCTCGTCTAAATCGTGTGACGATGTCTGATGCAGACAATATCATCTCTTGGTTCTCACACTCGCCGAAATGCTCAGAGGAGCAAGGCTGATAAGCGTATCGCTTCTCTCGTAGCCAAAGAAATGGCTAAGGTCTTACCTCAGATCGTCAATGAGATCAACGAGGTGAAGAGCAACTCCTTTGTGGAATCAAAGAGTGACTCTCCGAAAACTCACTTCAGCTTTAAGCAATTCAAGGCCTGTGGTCCTGCTAACTTCACTGGTGAAGATGGACCCCAGTGCGATGTTCCAATGGTTTGACTCAATCGAAGTCACTTTCAGACAAAGTGGATGTCCAGAAAATCTGCGTACTTCTAATGCTACCGGAGTGTTCCAGTCCAGGGCACTTGATTGGTGGACTGCTGAGCGCAACAGGTGCAGTAATGATGCAGCTTATGGCCTTTCTTGGGGGGAACTCAGAGAGCTCATGATGAAGGAGTTATCCCCTCCTCATGAAGTGCAAAAGCTGGAGAATGAGTTCTGGCATATCAAACAAGATGGAGGTGACAACGCTGGTCTCACCGCTCGCTTCAAGCAGGTCAGTATCATCTGTCCTAGCCAGGTGGCATTACCTGATATGATAATCAAGAAGTACATTCGAGCTCTACCCGACTGTGTAGTTGACTTTTTTCAAGCAACTAAACCTGCTACCATTGAGGAGACTTACCAACTCGCAACTGAGATCAATGATAAGCGAGTCTTAGCTGGGTATTTCAAAACCTCAACCAAGAGTCTCAACCTTGTCACTACTACTCCCACTCCCGCTATCGAAACCACGCCATCTCAGGGTTCAAAGTCCACGCGACAGAATCGCAAGCGCAAGGGTAACAACAACAAGAACTACGCTACTACCGCCACTTCTCTCAAAGCTGTCCCTGCTCAACCCAACCAGAACCGTCAAGTTGCAGCTCCTAACACCAACGCACCGCCTGCGAAGTGTGCATATACTGGTGTTCATCCTCTCTGCCCTACTTGCACCTACCATCACCCAGCTAGGGTGACCTGTCGCTTCTGTGCGAACTGAAACATTTATGGGCATTTCACTACTCATTGTCGTTCAGGCCTACATCAACAAGCTACTCAAGCTCCTCCAGCACCACCAGCTTAACCCCTCGCTCTTCAGGGTAACCAAGCAGCTGCTGCTCCCGCTGCTCATGCACGAGCTTGCTACTCATGTTGTGACCCTAATCACTTTGCTAACGTCTGCCCGAATCATGTGGTGAAACAAGAACCGCAGCAACCACTCCAGCAACCACTGCAACAACAACAGCAGTAGCCACAGCAGCAGCGGCCACAACAAGCAGCCCGCGGAAGAACTTTCAACATCAATGTCCGCCAGGCTCAGACTGACAACAATGTTGTCAATGGTACGTTCCTTGTTAACGGTATTTATGCTTCGTGTTTATTTGATACTGGAGCCGATAACTATTTTGTGTCGTTTGAATTCGAAAAGCTCCTAAACCGTAAACGCGCTAACCTCCCAACGACGTTCGACGTAGAAATCGCCACCATAAGAACCATCACTGTCAGTTCTGTACTCCGTGATTGTACTCTTGAACTCAACAATCATGGTTTTCCGATCGATCTCATTCCGATGCAACTTGGTAGTTTCGATATCATAGTAGGCATGGATTTTCTTCGTGAAAATCGTGCTGAAGTTGTTTGTTTCGAAAAGATGATCCGTTTCTCTCTTTCAAACGGTGATCAACTCTGTGTCTATGGTGAAGTATCTTCGAAGGAACTGGAACTCATGTCGTGCCTTCAAGCAAGCAAGTATCTCTGAAAGGAATACATGGCTTTCTTGGCTCACGTTGTAGTAGCAGAGAAGGAAAAGAAATCTGTAAAAGACGTTCCCGTTGTTCGTGACTTTCCTAATGTCGTTCCTAATGATTTACCCGGTCTACCGCTGACTCGTGATATTGATTTTCGTATCGAACTTATTCCTGGAGCTAACCCTGTCGCTAAAGCCCCTTATCGCCTCACACCGTCTGAAATGCGTGAACTTTCTAGCCAACTCTAGGAATTACTTGATAAAGGCTTCATACGCCCTAGCACATCTCCGTGGGGCGCACATGTCCTTTTTGTGAAAAAGAATGATGGATCGTTCCGAATGTGCATCGATTATAAGGAACTCAATAAGCTTACTATCAAGAATCGCTACTCTCTACCTCGAATTGACGATTTGTTTGATCAACTACAAGGTGCTACATGTTTCTCTAAGATCGACTTACACTCTGGTTATCACCAACTATGAGTTCAGGAGGAAGATATCCCTAAAACCGTTTTTCGTACCCGACACGGCCACTACGAATTCGTCGTTATGCCCTTTGGACTTACAAA